>JBAMMX010000028.1:16441684-19265297 GCA_037126225.1 Dillenia turbinata
AAATAGGATACAATAAAGGGAGATAGATTCCTTCGATAGAGCGGGGGGTGACATAGACTCTGCATTTGCATTTAGGCGTATTAACATTATTGAATCATAGGTTTTATGCTTCACTGTTGGATGCCCTTACGTATTATATACCCAGCCTTTTTAATAAAGATCCCATCATTTGCTCTCACTCAAGGTGCGGCTTGCATGAGAAAAATAGCCATGAGTAGCGCCATTGGTAAATGAACTGACCTTTTACAACACAGCGTCATTTTGTATTTCACCGAAGCTGTCTCTGGTGTCCTTTATAAGTTCTTTCTTGGGAGAGGATCTGGTGTTCCTTTATTCTGCGTGCTTGTTTTCTTATTCCTTTAAATTGTCTCGCTACACGGGATATTTTCAGTAAGAAAAATGGCGCAAGAGGTCTACTCTTCCAAACATTAATTTGCCATTGAGAGTGTTATGTCAATGGTGGAGCTCTAGAAGTTCGGACTACGATGTTGGTAAGTAATGATTATATTTTGGTATCGGCCATGAGATGGTGACGAGCGCGTAGCGCGTTAGGGGTTGTATTTCGATATGCAAGCCACCATTGTGAAGTTTGGTTTGAGGTACCATACCATTGTCTCGTTAAACTAAAGTGTTGCAATGTTGAACATATTTCCAAACTTGTTGTCCCCCGAGCGCTTGGCACCTTATTGTTGTTGTGATTTCCATATTAGGGTTTGTTACTTCCGTTTGATTCTGATATTTTGGTTGCCCTCTTTTCTCCGGCAGATTGCATGAGAAGGATTTGATTCGGGATTTGGTATAAGGAAGATCTAGATCTATCCCCAATCACGATTGAAATTACGATTACGAGAATCCCAATTAGTAGTAAGTAGATGCATAAGTATTTCTTTGTAGAGGTCAAGAACAATAATCTTATGCCTACGCTTTCATCGTTGATGGGAGGCTGGGTTCCGGATTGTAACCTTTCAAACCCTTCCGTCACTTCGCTTCAGCGTGTTCGGTCAGGCTGGTTTTTCCAGGTCTACTCAGGGCCATCTTAAGTGATTTGTGACGGATAACGGATGCTATCTCCTAGCGGATCTATTGATAGGGAGAGAAAGCAGGCGCGATTGACGTGGCCTCTTTTGGTCGGTAGGAAAAGATTAGGTTGGCCAGATATTTTGGGTTTTGTGGACGCATGCCCTGTTGAAGGAGATAATAATCTGACCGAGATTGCATGCATGATGGATCCTTCGGAGAGGATCAATGAGGCATCGAGAGACCCAAATTGCGCTTTAGCGCTTCCTTTAGTAAAAGGAGAAGAATGAGTACAGCCCAAATCTCCATCGGGGAAGTGGGCACGAGGATGGAGTGAGAAAACCAAGGGGTGCATGCCCTTAGTCTCCTTTGACGCAGGTAAGGTTGTTTTGAGGAGGAGCCGATAGGACAGATCATTCACTATCCCTCGAAGACGAGGGGGTTCATTGCCGGTGTGCTCACTATGGAGATGCTCTGAGGGACTCCATGGTTCATTGTAGAAGTGAGGGCACCAAAGGGGGATAGAGCCTCGGGTTGCACCAATTGAAAACCGTACGGTTTGTTGGATGGGGCCCCCATCCTTCATTCCATCCCCTATTCGATTCTTTCACGGATGGCAAGGGGTCGAAGGAGAGATGGACACTAGCCATTAGCGCAAGAGATTAAACGATCTAACTATATGGACTTGTTGCTAGCGAAAAAATAGTTACTCGGCTTCGACTTTCATTGTACGTGACTTAGAGTTTACATTAGGATGCCCACGGAGCTTTGGCAGGGCTCTTAAGTCCTTTGGTTTAATAGTATCATTTCTGACTTCGTTCTTTTCTATTTCTCTTTTATCGTCACGATCTAGTTCTTCTCTTTTCTGGAAGACAATGGCCATAGTGGAGTTCCAGGGACCATGGCAAGGAAACAAACGAATGGGGCATTTGGAGGAGCACACGTCCACGCCAACCACGAGTCATGACATATTGCGAGATGCTTCTCATCAAAGGAAAAAGGATGTAGGGGCGGAGGAGGAGCTCAAGGCCTTGCTGGTTAAGAAAGAGGAGGAAGTAAAGAATCTTCAAAATTGTTGCGAGATGCCTGAGGACCGAGAAGAAGGCCTTTGAGGTGGGATTGCATACCGCCGAGGTGTTAGCTCGATTATGTGAGGAATCTCTCAGCATGGCGAAATGAGAGAGTAGGCCCGGATCCGGAAGAATCTTTGCTTAAAAGTGCCGCTGCCTTTAGGGATTCTTAGAGCGCAGTTGATAGAGAGGTTACGATGAGCCCGAATAGATAATCCGTCGATTTATCAGATTGGATGGACCCGACCTGCACTCAATTAGGGGAGCTCTTAGTTAGCGACCTGATGGACGGCGTGTGCTTCTGCCGGGTCGATTAATATTCTGGCGGATCGAGCAGCAATTTAAAATTGCGCATGACTTCTCCTCTAGAGTTTTGACATTTCCCTGTTCCTCGAAATAGATAACTTCTCGTGTTATTATATTGCCCAACAATTCTTCATGGAGGATTCTTTTCGCCTTCTTTTATTCAATACTTGTTCGATAACGGGGATGATTCCCTTCGCCAATCAGATAGTTTGAAATAAACACGCCGGGCTATTAAATTGCACTTAATTGTTTAGATTTTCTAAGGAGTATCAATCCGACATGCAAATGCCTTAGGTGTACATTTGAACGAATGTCTCGACTTTCGACAAGCAACACTTGTTGAGATTTGTTTGGAGAGAGGAATGTGGATTTCCTTCGGTGGGATAGCGGCGTGGAGGCCTATCTCAAAAGATGAATCTCTTCATTGGAGTCGGGCGACCGGGCGGTTCTGGGAGATCAATCCGCCGTTAGGTCGGGGTGACAAGGTCCGCTCAGAGGATGGATCTTTTCGTTGGGGTCGCGTGAAGAGGCCCGTTCGAGAGATAGGTTCGTTCGTTAGGTTCTCCGGGCGATCAGAGGCCCATTGGGGGGGGATGAGGCGCACAAAGGCCGCGTCGGAAGATAGATCCCTTCGAATGGCATGTTTCACTTATAAATAGAAGTTCAATCAAATGTAAGCGATAGGGTAGTTACGATGTGTTCGGCTGCTCAACGGAAGAATGTTATGGCACTAACATAAGGACTATGTAAAGGAAGACAATCGTACCTTGTGACTATTTCGGGTGGATACCGGCGCCACTTGATAATAAGGCAATGTTCCAATCCCGATGTAAAGTTTGGTAGCCTTCATATGTTTCTGCCAGATAGGGCCTCCAGAGACGTTCAAGTCCGCCTTCCCAAGATGGCATTATAAGGCGAAAGGAGATTGACCACATTGAACATCGTTGTGGGCATGGTATGGTTAGGTAACGTGCCAAGTGTAATCAGAAGAAAATGATCCTTCAGGAGAGTATATCCGCTCACCGAGAGTCCTTTGACTCGGATGCGTGTGGGGTTGGAGAATGTCTTGGGGCCAAATCACCTTAGGTTTGAAAGCGTTCGGAGTATATGAGTCACGCCCTCGCTTCTTGATCAACAAAACTCTTCGTACTACATGTGCTTGATTTCGGCCAGCTGATCACAGCGAGAATTGTGATGATTTGGACCTACCACCGGATAGGTTTTCTTCAATGGTGAAACCGATGATCGGTCGTTTGCCTTTAGCTTATTCACCAACGTGAGTCGTTAGCACCTCTCGCGGAGTGGGGAGAGGGATGTTAACGCGAGAAGATTTGTGCGGCTAGGCCTTGACCTTGTTCTCTTGTAAACTGTCTAGAGGGTTTGAAATGTCTAGTGGAGGATGAGGTGTTCAAGATGTTCGTTCCTCATGAATTTGGAGGATTACTCCCGTCCCCACTGATTAGTTGGTGGTGGGAGGTTGGTCGATCATTCAGTCCGTTCCATCTTGGTGGTGCACCTCGGTCATGGTTTAACATGTCTCTCCTTCTATGTTGATAAACCTTTGTAATCTCCATTTCAGACGGAATTCAAACCCGTCTTTGAGCTTTTTGTAGTCGTTGGTCGTGTGACCATAATCACGACGGAAGTGACCGACTTGCCGTCCTCCTTCTTGGGATTATCCTCGTGGGTTGAGGAGGCCATCGATATAAGGTTGGTCCCTAATTTGGAGTGAACTTATCGGGGGTTTCATTCAAAGGGGTGTGGCGTTGAACTTTTGAGGAGGTGGAGAACTGATTGGTTTCTCCGTGAGAGCTATCAAGGCCATCGATTGCGTTCTCTTTTGGATGATCGGTTCTCTTTTGGTCGCGAGCCTCGGTGTCTTCGGTTGCGTATTTACTTGTCGCATGAAGTAGAACTCTTGATAGTGGAGGGACAATTTTTCATGATCGAAGTTTTCATGTCGGAGGGACGCAATCCAATGAGCAACGCTGCTAGCGCGATGGAGTGGTCCAATACTGGGACTTTTATTATCTCTGTCTTGAACTTCACGAAAAAATCCCTCAAGGGTTCATCCTCCCTTTGATGTAATGACAGGAGAGATGTGAATTTTCTCTTCACTCCCCGACTTATCACAAAGTGAGACTCAAATTGCTGCCGGATTTGAGAGAAAGTTTTGATATTCAGTGGTGGGAGCGAGTTGAACCATATTAATGTGTTCCCCTTAAGAGTGGTAAGAAAGTGTTTGTACATGGCGGCATCCGTCATGTCTCTTGCGACCATCACTGTTATGAAGTGCACCGTTGGTCACGAGAATCCGTCATTCCGTTATATCTTTCTATGTGGGGTAAAAATACATAATAGGGCATCGGTTTCGAAGAGACCTTCGGGTCGAAAGATAAAGCATTAGTAGGGTAGAGGAAGGGTCGTTTTCTCGAGCATTGGCATGTTTGAATTCATTGGCTACGTGTTGCTCAATTTGTTTTTTTAGGTCTTTGGGGTCATAATGGGAAGTTGCTGGTGGCTCGTAGTTGAGGGGGGGCATTTGTTGTCGGGGGCATACATGCCCAGATCCTCTTGAAGAAGATTGACCCTCGGGCCTCACGACGCGACTAAGGCCTTCCAGCTACTTGCTCATGTCCTGGATCTTAAACTTTAGTCTATCCATTTGGGGTTGATTGGCTTGTTTTTAGGATACTGTCGCGTAAGCTATGGTCGGGCGTTCTCGGGCCAAGTTGCGGGATTTGCTCTGAACGAGGAGGTTGAATCTGAGCGGGAGGATTGTCAATAGAGTGAGCGGGCGCCACAGGAAGGGCCACGTGAGTGGAGGTGGCAGCATGGCCGTCCATGGCGGAGGCGGGCTTCGATGCGATTCTAGTTCTCCTTTTTGGAAGCATATTGGTCCGGTGATCCAGAGAACTCAACGAATTTTATCTAGTATGTTTCCTACAGACGGTGCTAATTTGTTGGAGATGAGTCTTGGTTTCACAGATCCGGCTCCTTATGACTCGATGGGTGCTTGATGAAAACCCGCAAGAGACCACCGGAGGGTATTTCAGTGGGAGAGACTCTGACGCTTAAATTAGAAAGAGCGATTTTCGAAAGGAAAGAAAACAGACTAAGAGAGGAAGGGAGAATGGATCTCTCTGTGATTTGTATGACCTATGTAAAGTCAAGGGAGACTTACCTGATGTCGATGTACCGAAAGTTTTTATAGGGAGTATCAGAAGGGACATATGCATTCGGGACGTTTTAACCCTAGTTTCTTTACGAGGAGACTTGAAGATTTTGGAATTTAAATGTCAGAGATTTGAAATCGTTATCAATTAGAAAGTCTGATTATATGGGGATGTTTTTTTTCTTATCGATTAGATTTTCAAGGGTTTCTCTCCTTATCCAAGAGATACGTTTCGTACTAAAATAAGAAGTCTAATCAAGGTGAGATTCGATTGAATATTTCCATTCAAGAGTCGAGGTACTCAGTTCCTCAAGCATTCAGTAGTCATTGGTCGAATGAAAGAGGCAACCATTCGATCTTACTGAATGTACAGTAGATCAAATTGTATAGATCTCTTCAAGAACTAGTCGAATAACGAAATAGGATACAACGAAGGGAGATAGATTTCTTAAGTAGAGTGAGACGACATAGACCTATTTGTACTTAGACGGATTGACATATTGAATCACAGATGTTATGTTGATTATTGGACGTCTTTCATGTTATGTACTGAGACTTTTGAATAGGATCTCATCAAATTCAAACTTCAGAAAAATCGGTATTGCTAAATAACGTTGTTCTAGTGCAGAAGCTTTCGGTTTATGTTGAAACGATCTTTTTGCCTCTAATTTTTCTCTAATCGATATACTTACACTCACATTTTTTTGGACTTATTTTTACATTCTTTATAGTTCTACAAGGAGAAATGGTGATTTTCTTGTTCGATTTTATAAACAGGCTTATATATGCCATAAAATTATTGTACTTTTCAAATTATTGTTCTACCATTTCTTATGATCTCCCGAATTTTTATCTAGAATTCTCCTCTAACAACAAACCCTTGTGAAGGACAAAACAATCTTCTCTTTTGAAAATAGAGATCCATAAACCTCATCTAGGATTAAGGTATCTCGTGGATAAATCAATAATCCTGGATGATACGACCACCTTTTACTCGTTATATATATTTTTCAGAACTCTTGCTACTTTAGATATAGAAATGATAATAATTTTTTTTTTTTTTTTTTTTTTTTTTTTTTTAAAGCTCTAAGTCTTAATTAACTAGAGAATGATAAAGTGTTTTTCCATCGGTGGATTTAAAAAACCCCATGAGTTGATCTTGGATAGTAAAATTTATGACATATATATCTGATGTTATTCTTGTAATAGGATCGCCATTGATGTATTCCCATAATAAAAATGAATAAACTAAAAAAAAATCCAAGAAATATAAATGGATAGACTTAAAAAAAAAAGGCCAAGAAAGAATGCAAAATTAGTTAGTTGATTCAGGTATAAAATCCAAATTATTTCTTTTTTGACAGGATAACTAGTGTTAGTATCAATTTTTTTTTCTTTTTACTCCTTATGAAAATATTCAAATAAAATCAATTTTTTTTAAAGGTGTTCGTCGCAATAAAATTAATGCCATAATAAATAATTTTTTTGACCTGTTACGTCTAAAACTATTATCGAATTATGAAAAAAAATAATATTGGTTTTCTCATCCATGCGCCCCATCACCAATTATTTTTGATTCACTATAGAAAATATAGGTAATTCTTTGGCACAAGGAAAGGGTATCAGCGACAAGTTCATACATTTTTAACAGCGCAGTCTAAAATCAAGTGAACAAATATTTTTTATATTATATTATGGAAAATAGGGAAACAGGGAAAACAGTGAATGCCAACTGAGACAGGGCCGCAGAATTGGATGGGGCACCTTGAAAAGGGTAAATGTAATAAGATCATATCAGATCAGAGCAAGGGCTCAGTTTGAATAGAATTACTATTTTTTTAATTATTTAATATAATTAATATCTAAAATTATATTTAATAAATATAATTTAAATTATTATCATTTTTTTTAAGAGAGATATTCTCTTAATATAGTTTTTTTAATTTTTAAAATTTAAATTTAAATTTTAATTAAAAAATCTAATTTCTACCGACTGTCAGTCACGTTTTTAAGATGATGAAGGCAGGATTTATTATTAGAATTACTGCTCCAATACATAAACAGCGTAAATCAATTCTAACTCTGGATAAAGATATCACCGTCTGTCTGTCTCCCTGTCAGATTTTGCATGGGGTCTTCTGTTTTCCTCTTTCGAGATAAATGAAGCCAAACCCACAGAACAGGCATCCAAATCTAGACTGCTCATGCAAGCTGCTGTTCTATTTCTAAGTATGCAATTTATTTATTTATTTATTTTTTTAATAACTTCTGGCTTCTGATACACATGGTAGCATGACAGAGTCCACTAGAAAAATATGTTAGATGAAAATACACCATATTTCAAAACCATATTGAATATAAATTTTGGTATCTACACTTTAAATCATATTTCGAAAAATGGTCTCCCAAATACCACCAAAAGATATAAAAATAATGACAACATTTTAAAAACTTTCTATTAAAATCTTTTACCTCTGCCTGGTCTTGAATTCCAGGTACCTCTGTGCTTGTCCTGAGTCGGCCTCTCTCATGACCACTTCAACCTTGTTGAAACCCTAACTTCTTTGATTAGAATCTCCTTGCTTTGTCTCAAGCATTAGAATCTCTCAACTTCTATTCTCCATTCCTCAATTTAATCCCATTTAATTGTCTCTCTTTATACTAAAAAAAAAATATCTCCTTGCTTGTACTAATCCTAATTAGATTAGAAAGTAAAGGAAGCAGTGGTGGAGTCAGGACCCAAGAACAATGGGAGTAAAATATTTTCGTGAGTCAAAATATTTTATTTTTATGTCATAAACACAGTTTTTTATTTTAAGTGTGGGGGTATTTTTTTATTTAATATATAAAATTTAATAATTTTTTTTTTTAGTGGTGGCAATTGCCCCACACCCTTCAACGTGGCTCCGCCACTGAAGAGCCACTAAAGGGTAGTATAGTTCTTACACATTTAGACACCTAATAAAATAAGATTGTAAAAATATAATCAACCAATTAATTAGATTTGGTTGCTAAAACCAATAGCATTCTTTTTCCCTTTCCCAAAGAGGAAGACAATTGGTAAGTATACTGTGTCTTGCAGGCAATGAGAGCAATTTTCAAGCACTCTAACAAATGGTGACATTTAGTGCATGCAGCCAAAAGGCATTGCAAATGGGAACTTCATAATTATTCATATTCCTGAGGAAATGTTTTACACTTTGGAGAAATCATTGGTACTAAATCATTCTAGGAAATGAGAATAAAAATGTAAATATAGACATAGTCCATAGAGAACATAATGTTTTTTTTTTTTAATTGATCACAGATATTCGAATCACTTGATTAATTCAATTTGAATATTATGTGATCCAATTTAAAAATATATTTTTTTGATATTTAATTTTTTATTTTTATGAATTGAATTCAAGATTTTACTTAAAAAAATTTACTATCTCGCCACTACATCCACTTGATGTTGGGTTTACATGTGCTTCGGTACCCCTGGTTATATCCTTCCGGTTCTAAGTACCCAAAAACAAATAAATTGTTGTTATTTAATTGAAATCCATAAATACTTTGTCAGGAAAATTTTTATTTTAGTATTAAAATTATCTGAACCATTTTGGTATATTAAAAAAAAAAAAAATCCAAACTTGGTTTTCTCCAAATTTTTTTTATTTTAAAAATTTTTGGGTGTATTTAATTTTGAAAAATAAGACTATTAAAAAAAAACAATTTCTAAAAAGGAAACTGTATTTAAATATTTCACTTTTTAATTTTTAAAAAATAAAATTTAAAAAACATGATCTTTTAATTTATAAAGAAAAATAGAAAACATCCTTAAATTGTTTTTTTACTATTTTTCCTTATAAATAAAATTCATATTTCTTAAAATTTTTATTGTTTAGAGATATAAAACATGAGAAAACGCACCCTTATATGTCAGCCCACTTTGGGATTACGTTATTTTTTTTTTAATTTTTATTTTTTTGTTAGAGGTGATAAAAATTTGTGACCGAGAAAATCATGGTTCGAGTATACTTCATTCCCTCGTCGCTTGGAGATTTGCTATGTTGTGAGATTTTTTTTTTTTTTTTTTTTTTGTTATATTAAAATTTGAATCTGAATAAAAGTGTGTCAAATATTAATCAGATATATTTCTTCTTTCATTAAAAGAGGTGATAAAATGACCTATAAAAATTGTAAGGTTATATCGAGAGAGAATATAATAACTTAGTATAGACTTTTAGTTTTGGACGTACGTGTGCCTAAAAGACAAAAATAAGAGCGTTTATCTATAGAGCTAAGAATTAAGTAGTAGAACCTAAAAGAGGAAAAAGTGATGACTTTTGGAAACAAAATAATTAAAGTAAAAAATTGGTCTATAAATGATGATTCAGAAATAAAGTGAAAAAAGATATTTAATAATATTAAGAGTATAGATATGGAGATTTTTGGAGTATCTAAGGGTAAGGTTCCAATAGGTAAGGAGTCGTGGTGGTGGAGTAAAAAAATAAAAACTACTATTCGAATCAAAAGAGAGTATTATAGGAATCTTAAAAGTGATCATAACAACGAGACTTATGAAAAATATAAAAGTGCAATAAAGATGTAAAAAAAAGATTATCTACAAATCAAAAAGTAAGCTGTATAACGAATTATATAAAAAACTAGAGACTCGAGACAAAAAAGAGAGATTTACAGTATTGCTAAATTAAGAGAGAGGAAGTGAAAAGATTTAAATGAGATTAGGTGTATTAAGAGTGAACCCAATAGTGTACTTGTAAGAAATGAAAATATAAGAAAGTATTAGAGAGATTATTTTGATAATCTATTTAATGTCGAGAGTACAATAAGTATAAGAAATATCACGATATCTGTAGAAGAGATTAATAAAAATTTTAAAATTAAATTCGTCTCACGAAGTGAAGGAGACTTTGAAGAGAATGAAGAACAACAAAGACATAGGACTATATAATATTCTTATTGAAGTATAGAAATGTTTAGGTGAATTCAGTGTAATAATGTTAATGATTGTTTTCAACAAAATTTAGCAAACAAAGAAAATGTCTCAAATATGGAGAGAGAGCACACTTGTCTCATTGTATAAGAACAAAAGAGACATGCAACATTGTTCCAATTATAAAAGAATTAAACTCATGAGTCATATTATGAAGTTTATGGGAGAGAGTGATATACTATAGATTGAGATTGAAGATAAGTGCATTTCAGAATTAATTTGGATTTATATCAGAACGATTCACCACCGAAATAATTCACTTGTTAAGACAGTTGATGAAGACATTTAGAACGTAGAAGAGAAACCTACATATAGTATTTATTGACCTAAAAAAACGTATGTTAGGGTTCGTAGGGACGTATTGTGGTGGACGTTGATGAAAAAAGAAATTTTTTTAAAATATATTAATTTTATTAGAGATATATATGAAAAAGTTGTGACCAATGTAAAAATTTACGGGCGTTTAAACGATCGTTTCCCTATTAACATTGGGCTCCGTCAAGATTTGGCTTTAATGTCCATACTATTTTTAATAGTGATAGATGAAATCACAAAAAAAAAAAATATTTAGAATAAAATACTATGATATATACTTTTCGCAAATGATATAATTTTGATTGATGAAACTATATTAGATATTAATATTAAATTAGAGTTATGAAGGATTATATTAGAATTCAGAGGATTTAAATTGAATAAATCCAAAACTGAGTATATGATATGTAGGTTTAGTGACAACTATCAAGATAATGAGTAAACAATTAGGTTAAAAAGAAGAGAAGTATCAAAAAGTGAACGATTTAGATATTTTGGTTCCATCATTCAAAACAATATTAGTATAAATGAGGATGTGAACAATAGAATTCAAACTGGTTGGATGAAATGCATCCAAAGTTTTCTGTGATCGTATGATACCATTATATTTAAAGAAAAATTTTTATAGAACTGCAATAAGACCTACGTTATTGTATGACACTGAGTGTTAGGCAATTAAACAACAACAAAAGCATAAAATGACTGTAGCGAAAATGACAATGTTTAGATAGATGTGTGACAAAACTAGAAAAAATAGAATTAAAAACGAAGAGATACGTAATAGATTTGAAGTTAGTTCAATTGTAAATAGGATGCGAGAGTATCGTCATGTGTAATAAAAACTCAAAAACGTATTTGTTAGGAGAACTGAGAACTTATATATAGGAGATTTAATAAAACGTAGAGGTAGGCCGTTGAAAATTTGGATGTAAATTATTCGTAAAGATATAATAGTTATAGATTTAGTGAAGGAGGTGTTTTTAGATAAGAATGAGTGGCGTAAAAGATCTACACAAATTACATCAATTAAATCAATGATGTTTCTATTTTATTTTATTTTTTCTCAATATTTATCTTTTAAATTGTTGATTCTAAATTTTAAAATAAAAAATTTAAATAGCTATTGTTATATCGAAATTTAAATTTGAATTCACGGAGTTTGAAAGAGAAATCGTGATAATTGAATTTTACCCTTGGGACCTATATTGTGAGACTTTACATCTCTAATTTGTTTGGTTTGGCATAACTCATCACCCATGATAACTATTTTACAAGGCTTTTCACAAAAAAAAAAAAAAAAAACTTTGTAGGCGCAGAGACAAAGGTTTTAAACCATCATTTTATAATTTTTCAAAACATTTATTTTTACAACAATTTTTAAGTTATATTTTTATTAGTGACATGCCACCACGATGCTGATTTAATAGGTCCAATCCCCGAGCCTTTTCTTTTATCTGCACAGAAAAAATTAAAATTCAAAACAAAATCATATCAATTAAATTATAATTTATTTACTCGAAACCTAAAAATAGTTTTAAAGAAATCATAAATTGACGTCAAAATTAGGATTTTCTCTACTTTGCCGTCTCAAAATTTTAAATCTAAATTTAATTATATGATATTTGATCGGTGAGAAAGTAAAGTACACGAAAAGTTTTTGTAAACATTAATCCTTACATGGTACTAAATGCAAAATAAGTTTACTTAATTTCAAATGACCCGAACGATGAACTTCATTTGCAAATGAGTTGATCTCTTTGGAATCAAAAAATTTAAATCTAGAATTCTTGAATTTTTATACTTGGAACAATTAAAATAAAATATGAAATTCATTTGTAAACATTACTATTCACCTAATTACCCCTTAAGATTTTCTCTTTTTAGGATTAATTAAGATAAAATGTCATTTCAAAAGTAAAATTAGGGGACCCCACAAATTTTGTGTACATTTTCAAATTTTACTTTTTTTTTTTTTATTTACGTCACGTTACGTTTTAAATGCGAGATTATCGGATTGAGAAAGAAAATTATGATCACTAAATTATCCTTTTGGGAACCAAATTTTGCCTTCCTTGTTGTTAATAAAATTCATAATTTTTGTGATTTTTTAGGAGATGTTATTATTATTATTATTTTTATATTTTAATACTTTTCTTAATGTGAAAAGAGTTTAATATGATTGAATTTAAGTTCTCTTACTGTGCTACGATTTTTAATTTTTGTTAAACAATTGTCGACTCCAAAAGTTTAAATTTATAAATAGCGGTGTTTTTAATTTTTTTTAATATTTTAATGTAAGTAAGAATTATTTATATCATGTAATTCTTCTGAATATAAAAATTAAAAAAAAAGAAAAAGAAGAAGAGCACCTAACGATTAGATTTTTGTCTCTGTGTTGTCTAAATCTTCAGAGTTCGTCGAGCAACTACCGGACCTCACAACGTGTGAGTCAGATGATTGGCATGTGCAAGGTATCGTGACCATCATGCATGTGTATGTGAGCGTCCACGAGCTCATGTCCCATGATACAAGATCATCGCATGAGGGATGGGATAGAAATTCATGTTCATCACAAAAACTAAGAAATTCACTTGGGCAATTTTCTTGTATTATTATCATTATTCTTTTGTTAAGGTTTGAATTTAAAATTTTCAAGTTAAGGGAGGAGTTGTGACTATTAAACTGTTCTTTAGGTGACCAATTTTCTTGTATTATGTTTTGTGTATGTTTGTAGGCCCTCGTGATCACAAAAAAAGGGGTATGTGTAGAGCAGTCTAGCTTGTTTGGCCAAGGATAAAAGAAGAAAACTTAATGGGATGGTTTCCTAATGGAAGAACAAAAGAAGAACCCTTTGGTGATGAGAAGAGACACCCCCTTAAGGCCACTTCTTGTGGGGGAGATGTTGTTGAGATCCCACTTGGTTCACTCCTACACAAAAGACACGATAACCACCATGTACTAGATGACCCTTTTCCTACTTTTGATGGAAATGCATCATAGGTAATACCTGATCTAGTGATTAAAGTACTAAACTTGTTTCAACCAAATTTTCATGTTCAAATATTGGGAATAGAAAAAATAGTTACCGAGAGAGCTTACCTCTTAATGGTTTAACAATTAGTTTGAACCGAATTAATTGATAATAATAAATTAATTATTAGATATCGGTTGATTAAGTAAAAAAAAATCATATAGGTAATGGGGATTAAAAAAAACCATTTTTAGTGTTAAAAATGGTTTTGATTTTCTTAGAAATTGAACACTTTCTTATGAAGTTACTCCTTTTTTTTTTTCCTCGAGTGTAAAGACCGACAAAAAGTTGTGTTTGTAAAGAATATTGACAATTCCTCATTTGAAAAGATCTTGGAGAAATCTTGGGAATAAATATTGCAAGAATAAATTTTGGAGATTTTCAAATTGAAGAAGTGTTAGAATATTGACTTTCTAAAATTCCAACACTATAATTATTTAGTTTATTTTTACAAATCTTATAAATATTCTATTTATTCTTACCTTTTATATTTTTAGGGTTTAGCCTCATGGAATCACCTTATAAATATGGTTATTGTATAATCTATTAAATATACAATATATAAGACATTTTTTCTTAGTCTGCTTTTCTTTATTCTCTCAATTTTTCTGTTTTATTCTACTTTTTCTATCATGGTATTAGAGCACTAGGTGTTCGATCTGATTTTATTTATTTTTTTTAATCAATTAGATACTTTTTTTTTTGTCTAGTTATGGAGAAATTAAATGTTTCTCAACCTATATCAGTTATGTTTGATGGATACAACTATCAGGCCTGGTTTCAAGGGATGAGAAGCTTTCTTAATGGAAGGAGGCTATGACATTATGTTACAGGAGATATCAAATTGCCTATAAAATCCGATGACGAATCGGATGATGATTTTGCTAATCGTCTTGAAGATTGGGATAGCAAAAATCACCAAATTCTTACTTGGTTTCGTAACACATCTGCACCTTTTATTCATTTACAATTTAGTTATTTTGAGATGGCTAAAGAAGTTTGGGACCTTCTTGCAAGTCACTATACTACATCAGATTTGGCTCATCAGTATCTATTGCTCACCGAACTCCATTCTTTGCGACAAGAATGAGATCAATTAATCAATGATTTTCTTATCCGTATGCAGTCAATATGGGATCAACTTGCTCTCTCTGAACCCTATTGGCAATGTACAAGCGGCCTTGATAAATATGCAATATATCGAGACCAAGGGCGGTGGTCCAATTTCTTATAGCTTTAACATCGGATTTTGAGCTGTTGGAACTTCTCGCTTCATCGACATCCTTTCCCTACTATTGACTGAGTTACGAGTTGATATTAGAAGAGACTCGTCTGGGATTACTCAAACCTCAACATAGTGACGTTGTATTAGCCACCACTACTCGAGGACCAAAATTTTCAAATTTCTGTTGCAACTGTCAGAAGTCAGGTCATATCCTTCCTAATTGTCCCACTGTTGAATGCAGATTCTGCAAGAAGCGAGGGCATATTTCTAGTCAATGCCTTGCTAATCCTATGATTGAATGTGGATATTGCAAAGAGAAAGGTCATCTTATTGAAAATTGCCTAAAGAAGGTCATTCAATCCCAAAATCGTTCTGCTATAGGTTCTCGACATATCTCACAATTTGCTTCATTCTTGCATGACTAAACAATGGCCATTGTATCAGATGGATGTTAAAAATGCTTTTCTCAATGGAGTTTTAAAGGACGAAGTTTATATGAAACCACCTTCGGGTTATTCACATCCTGCCAACAAAGTTTGCCGTCTTCGTCGCGCTTTATATGGCCTAAAACAGGCTCCCCGTGCCTGATTTTCTACTTTCACGATCTTGTCAATGATTTTGGCTTCTCTCCTAGTGCTTATGATTCTGCCCTCTTCATTCAGAAAGCTGATCATGGTACTGTTTTACTTCTTCTTTATGTTGATGACATGATTATTCTGGGAGCGATCTTCTTAGCAATCTCCAATTCAAACATTTTCTTTGTAGTAAATTTGAAATGAAGGATCTCGGCCATCTTAGTTATTTCTTAGAATTTGGAAGTTACTTCTACATCTTCTGGTTATTATTTGTCTCAGGCAAAATATGCCTCTGACTTTCTTTCTCGTTCAGGCATTTCAAAAAATAAAATTGTTTCCACCCCTCTTGAGCATAATGTTAAACTTTCTCCTACAGATGACAACCTTCTTTCTGATCCTACCTTATATCGACAATTAGTGGGCAGTCTTGTTTGTCTTACTGTCACTCGTCCTGATATCTCTTATCTTTGTTCACATTGTCGATCGATTTATGCTGCACCACGATCTCCTCATTTTGCTGCTGTTCTACAGATTCTTCGTTATGTTAAAGGTACCTTATTTCATGGACTTTGTTTTTCTGCCTCATTCTCTTTACAGCTACGTGCCTATTCTGATGCTGATTGGGCTGGTGATCCTACTGATCGACGGTCTATTACTGACTATTGCATTTTTCTTGGTGATTCTTTAATCTCTTGACGTAATAAGAAACAAAACTTTTACAGCTCGTTCTAGTACGGACGAATATGGATTCATTTGGTGATACTCTTTGAGAATTATTATAGATTCAAAGACTTCTTTGTGACCTTAGTATACCTACTTCTTCTCCAACTCCTCTATATTGTGATAATCATAGTGCTATTCAGATTGCTCATAATGATGTCTTTCATGAACGAACTAAGCACATTGAGATTGATTGCCACTTTATTCGTCAACATATAACTAATGATGATATTCAAATATTTTTTCTTGCTCTTCAACCAACTCTCTTGATTTTTTTACCAAGACTCATCTTCCGGACGTCATGTGGATCTACTACATAAACTCAAGATGACTTATCTAATCCCATCTTGAGTTTGAGGGGTTGTAAAGAATATTGATAATTCCTCATTTGAAGAGATGTTGGAGAAATTTTGGGAATAAATATTATAAATCTTGGGAATAAATTTTGGAGATTTTCAAATTGAAGAAGTCTTAGAATATTGATTTTCTAAAATTCCAACACTGTAATTATTTAGTTTATTTTTACCAATCTTGTAAATATTCTATTTATTCTTACATTTTATATTTCTAGGGTTTAGTCTCATGGAATCACTTTATAAATAGGGTTATTGTACAATCTATTAAATATACAATATATAAGATATTTTCTCTTAGTCTGTTTTTCTTTATTCTCTCAATTCTTCTGTTTTATTCTGCTTTTTCTATCAGTGTTATATCTAGTTACCAGAGAAACGATAGCAACAGAAAATAAGCATGTTTCCATTTACTAATTATTTTAAAAATTATATATTAATGACAGATATCAAGAGATCATAATTTCAATCTCTTATAATAAAGTTTCACAGTACCTTTGACAAAATAAGACAAAATAATTAATGGAAAAGCATATTAATTTGAATGATAAATTTGCCGTTGCACATACTCCCAAAATATTTCATTGTCTTCTCTCATTTTGTGGATGATAAAGAATTCCTAGGCAAGCCTTGCTTGAGTTCCTGCCATGCTATGCAATAGGGAAAAAACAGTCTCACCAATTCCTAAGGGTAAAATAGGTGGGAGGTGTTGTTTTGTAGTGAGAATGCAAAAAAGATAGGGGTTTTGATATGGATGTTTTTCTACTTGAAGACAAGACAAAGGCACATGGAGAGAGAGAGAGAGAGAGAGAGAGAGAGAGAGAGAGAGGGGAGAGGGAGAGGGAGAGAGAGAACCAACGGGATCTAGTGGGTAAAAATGATAGATTTTTTGTCTCAGATTTGAAATCTAAGAATAAAAAAACTACGTTAGAAGAGTTCTTCCTATATCGATTTAAAAATATTCACACTAGACTAATCGGATCATGATTTCAGATATCGATTGTTTATACCAAAAAAAGGAGAGTTTTTATATTATGTTGAGAGATGCCTTTCCTTTCTACACTTAAATTTTGTTTGTAAGAGGACAAAGGGGTCAATTCCATTTTTGTTCTTTCTATTGTCCAATACAAATGCCCTTTCTTTCATATCTTGTCTCCTTCTATCAACACTCTCCCCAACACCACTCAAAAACACCATTCCCTCCAACACTCTCATCCCACTCCGTCCCCCACCCCTCACATTGTCACCATCTTCTCTATCATCTCTATATAAACTCAGTACTCGCCCATTTTCATTCCAAACCTCATCTTCTTTTCCTATCTTTTCCAAACTCCAACATAGTCACTAACATCTCTCTTCTCAACATTATACTATCTAAAAACTTCCAAAATAACACGCACCCTTTCATTTTTTCCTCCAAAACAACCTTAAAAAAAAAAATCATTCCCTCTCTCTCTTTCACACGCACACACATCAAAAGTTCCAATATGCTTTCAAGAATCTCTGATGCTTTTCGCGCTTACCCTATTGATCTTCAAAGTATTAAGCATCTAGACTTCAGCTCACTACAAGAACTACCGGATTCGCATGCATGGCCATCATCTCATAACGATTATCCCTCACATGATCCATGTAGTGCAGAATTGGTGCCCATTATTGATCTCAATGACCCTAATGCTCTGGACCTTGTAGGTCATGCATGCAAAACATGGGGTGTGTTTCAAGTCACTAACCATGGCATATCAAAAGAGTTACTAGGTAACATTGAGTCCATGGCGAGGAGTCTTTTCTCTCTTCCTATACAACAAAAGCTCCAAGCGGCTCGCTCACCTGATGGCATATCAGGCTATGGTGTGGCTCCGATTTCTTCTTTTTTCCCTAAGCTCATGTGGTCCGAAGGATTCACCATAGTTGGCTCACCGCTTAAACATGCTCGTCTACTCTGGCCTCAAGAGTATAATAAATTTTGGTGAACGCTCAATGAACTAGTTGCTTTCCTTCCTAATGTTTTGGAATCTTTATTCTTCTTTGCAAACTTTTCCTTTTTGGTGGGGATAATTAATTAATTATGTTTTGTACTATTTTTTTTCTTAAATTTTAATTTTTTAAATGATTATTAATATTAATGTTAATATTAATATTAATATTAATATTAATATTATTATTAATATTATTAATATTATTATTATTATTATTATTATTATTATTATTATTATTTTTTTTTTTTGTTAAAGTACAGTACTCATATAAGCACAAACCCCATTTCAGTAATGGTTAATGCAATTAGCAAAGATCACAATGAAAGCCATTGACCCCACTCAAAGATATGCAACAGTGTGGTACACTAGACAAAAATGAAAATTGAATTCCACTTGTTTTGTTTTTCTTTTTGGTGTTTCCCTAATGATAGCTTCTTATTTTGTCCGGTTTAGTTTTAGTGACTCTCTCTCTCTCTCTCTCTCACTCTCTCTCCTTCTCATCATATTTACTAACCTTTTTCTTTTTCATTTTAATTCAGCGATGTTGTGGAGGAATATGAGAAAGAGTTAAAGAGACTAGCAGCCGAACTGATGTGGCTCGCGCTTGGCGCATTTGGAATTACAAAAGAGGACATCAAATGGGCTGGCCCAAGAGGTGACTTCAGAGGAGCAAGTGGTGCCCTACAATTAAATTCATACCCAGCTTGTCCGGATCCGGAACGGGCAATGGGTCTTGCAGCCCACACAGATTCGACCCTCCTCACGATTCTCTACCAAGACAGCACAAGTGGGTTGCAAGTGCTCCGAGAAGGGGTCGGGTGGGTCACGGTCCCTCCGGTTCCGGGTGCTCTTGTGATCAACGTAGGAGACCTCCTTCACATACTCTCAAACGGGTCATACAAGAATGTGCTCCATCGGGCCATTGTGAACCGGTCCAGTCATCGCCTCTCAATTGCCTATCTCTATGGCCCACCATCCTCCGTCCAAATATCTCCTCTATCGAAACTTCTTGACCCGAACCATCCGCCTCTTTACCGACCCATTACTTGGCCCGAATATCTTGGCACAAAGGCCAAACATTTCAATGAGGCACTTTCATGGGTCAGGCTCTGTGCTCCTCTCAATGGATTTGTTGACAAGAATGATCTCAATAGAGTGAAAGTTGGCTAAGAAATGTTTTTCTTTGTCCTTTTCATTTCTTTGGATGTTTTTTTTTTTTTTTTTCTTTTTGGGTTGGGGGGCGGGGGTTTAATAACTATGTGGATGGCCATGCTATGGGGACTCCAGTTGTTTGGAGGGTAGTGAGAGGGTAATAAAAAGAGAAAGTTGAGTAGGGGTTGTAAAGTTAGTTCCCATGAAAAAGGCATGAAAGGATAGGATAATCAAATCATACAAAAGGATGCAGACAAATTGCCTCTGTTGTGTTATCTGCCTTGTGGAGAGAGCGAGAGAGAAACCCAAGGAAGTTTAGCAGCAAAGGACACATGAACCGACACTAGAGTTTCTTGCCCTTGATATGAGGCAAAGATACTCATCCCCATCAACCAATAAGACAATCATCAAGATAAAAATCGCTAAATCATTAAATCATAGCACATACTGCAAAAACAAAACTTGTGAATATCAAAATCACACACCCAATTTCTCACAAAATGATAACGAGTTGAACAAGTTGAGAGGCGATTGTCGCTCTCTCTCTCTCTCTCATCTTGAAAAACAATTGGTTCTCAGCCTTATTGTAAGGAGACAAATTGCCAGTCCCTCTCTCTATTGGCTATGCTTGGCAATGTCCTTTGAGTTGAAGTTATAATTCTCTGCAGCCATGTGCAGTCATTGTCCTTCGAAATCTAACACAGCCTAAGAAATCTTTCCAAGGAAGAAGAGGCCGTTTTTACCGTTGAATTCCCCCTTCTGTCTTTGGAAAGAAGCTTAACCTGCAAACAACAAAAAGTAAAGAGAAAAAGTGGGGGGGGGGGGAAGAAAAAGAAAGTGGTCCTATGCATGAAACAAGTATATACTTTCAAGAAGCATAATAAAAATTATCTGATGTATACATGCCTAAACAAGTACATTATAATTTCAAGAAATTGAATAATGCAAGCTAAGATAAGTACCCTAAAGGGGAAATTCATCTGCAGCACAGGAATGAGATTGATTTTACCATTTCTTTTGAATTATTTGTTTTTGTACTTTCTAAGAACCAAAGATATAATAAGCCAAGAAGATTCCTGATCATTACTGTCTGACAATATGATGTGTAACTTTTTGAATATTCACGATGTTTAAAAAAAAATGGTCCTCAGACACATTATTGAAGTACTTGAAAAGTTTGAATGCGGTTTGAATTTTGAAGCCCACTATTCCTGGTTTGTTCTTCAGAAAGTATCCTAATAGGAAGAAATCTAAGACCTGAAATTCAAGGTGTATCTAAAAGATAGGATTTTCCACAGTTCTCTCTCATGGGAGAGAGCAACTTTGTCAGGGTTTGGATGATTCAGAACAACCAGTACACTTTCAGTTCCATCCTCGCCAGCCTATCCACTACTCTACGACAGTTGCAGCAACTCATATACCAATGAAATACTTTTAAACTCAAATATTATGAGTGTGTGAAGAACATATACATGGTGTAGGCTGATGGTAAAGTTAATTGGGCCCCGGTTTTCACATTTAAAAACCAGAAGTAGTCTCTTTTAAATAAGAAGAATGTAAGGTAAACATATCCCCACATTGCCCACCCTGGACTCAATGTATTTGTTGGGATACTTTATGCATCAGGAGACTTAGCACCTAGAGGATTAGATGGTAGGCAAGCATAGAACACGATCTTATCCCACAAAGAGGGACATACTGACTGACCTCAAAAAATCCTATCATTTCCTTCCAATTTCAAGCAAATGGCATCAGCATTCCAAATATATCTATGGTTATAAGATCAAGTAAATGCAGTGTTGACCTAATAGTGATTCAATATCACCAAGATTTATTTAAAAAAAAAAAAAACCTCAAACTTTCTTTAGGCAGACCAACTTTCATCATAATGATTTGGAGATCAAGTCCCACAAAATTAAAGCTATTTTTAGTATAAGAATCTTCATCTTTCTCTCAAGCCTTAGAGCAAAGCAGATTAGTAATAATAAGTGCACTAGTGAAGAGATTTGACATCATTAACGGTTTAATTACTAATTTTCCATAATTGACCTCCATTATCAGACATTTATAGGGCCCAGTCAAAATCAGTCGGCAAACCCAGGCACTACTTCCAGTAGAAGCAATCACTTATGACTAAACTAATATCTTATCAAATCATTCAAATATTACTAAACCTAAAATGTCCAAAGGATCATATCAATTTGTTTGATGAGGACATCAACCACATGACAAATGACAATAATGCTTGCAGTGTGGAAGAATTTATGATAATGTCATCATTTCTAAAGCATTTCTAAAGCACATTATCATAAATAATTTGAAAAGTCATAATAAAGTTCCAAACACTGCTCTTTCTTTCCCTCCTTTTGCTCTTTTCTAAGACAATTGCACAGAACACCTAACACGAGGGAGACAACACCAAACAAATCATAACATATGCCAAATTTAAAGCACTTGGGGAATTGGCCAGTGGGATCAACTTTGATTATAATAATGCTTTCAAGATTTTCAAAAAGGAAAGAACTTTTATTATGGTAACAGATTGAATATTCTGTGCGGCCTAAAACTTAAATATTCTAATTTTTCTTATACTTCAGCCAGTCATGGGATTGCTCATCTCCCCAAGTATTGGCAGAAGAGCTGGTGCATAATTGTGGCATCCCTCTTATGCTCTAGCTGTTACCAAAGTAAAAGCTGCAGCTCATCTGAGCTTTTGACAAATCCCATACTTGTCATGAGCAATCAGCCATGATACATTAGCAGTGTGGACATAAAATGTCAATATTTGCTCAAATTTAGGTTTTCTTGAGGACTTTCGTCATCTATTCATCTGTATGCAAAGTTAGTCCATTCAACCACTTGTGTCACTTTTTAAATAGTATATGGCAAGATCTTGATCATTGATATTTATGATTGTAACAATGCCCTTGAATGGGAGGAAGTGCTATGAAACTCTAGGAGGGTGGTGAAACACAATTTGCTCTCTAATGAATTTAGTAGAGCTAAAGGTTAAAAGAGTCAAAGACGCGTTCACAAAATTAACCTCAATTAATTTAAGATCATGGCTTAGCTGAGTTACGTGCCGTTTCTTGAAATAGCACTTGTTTTAACAGAAAAGCTACTAAAATTTGTCTGAAAAGTTACATAAAACAACAGAATTATTGACATGTAACTGCGGATAAAAAGGATAAAAGCAAGAGATGACAAAAGCCAGTCCACCGGTCAGGCTTGCTTATAGAAGCTTTTGACACAAACATTTCAAAATCACCATAGAAAGACCCAGCATTTTTCTCAGAACCATAGAAAGACCCACAGAGTTCCTTTTGCAGGAAAAAGGCACAAAGAACCAAAGAAATAAATAAATAAATAAAAAGAAGAGTTAACAAAAATTTGAGTCCCCTACAAGTTTGTATTCCAAGCTCATTTTATATTCTTCAGACTATAAGGCCATGAGATGTGTAAAATGCAAGATCTAAAGGAAAATAATATCATCTGCTGTCCCCATGAATCTTCAGTCCACAATCATGCAAATGACTAATTTAGTCATTTTAGACCAATAGTCTACAACTGAGGCCAAATCCAAGTTTCTGCAGTTTCTACTCAACCAAATGATTTTACTTCGTTAAGACAAATCCATCTAACTTGGGGGAGAACCTTGCTCTCTTGTTTTCTGGTTCTTTTTTCCCCCCTCTTTATGGGTGGGTGGTGGGGTGGGGATTTGACAGCTCTTCCAATTGTACTGTGGAAAACTATGGCCTCTCAACCAGTTACAGAAAACTGGTTGACAAGTTTTGGCATATGCAAACCAAAGACACTCTACTTGGAGCTTTGCCATACATGCAAAAAAGATACTAAAGAAATTTCTTTAAAACATTTGAACAACATTATTGAATTACTCTCTAGAAACATCAACTGGATGGCAAGAAGTGCGATTGAAAGCTAAGGATCATTATCAACAATGGCCTAAAATGCTGAAATGGTAAAGAATTTCAAGATAAATCTTATTGAGATGACAGGTACCCAACAAAATGATGGAATAGACACAAGGCAATGCAAGTCAAGTTAGTCATTGATCCATATTGATAAGACATACTGTAACTTGCACCAACACTGTCAGCTTAACAATTTGGATTTGAGTTCTATATTCTCATCATTATATTTTTCACTGTCTGCTTAATGAAGGTAAATGTTGACGCACCAGAGGGGAAGTGCAGACACCTAACTGGCCCTAGTGACATATGAGAAAACTCATGGGAGGTCAGAGAGAGCTACCTGGACCATGTGAGATTTCTGATGCGCCAACATGCAAGTTGATGCAACAACCTCAGTATTGAAATGAGAAGTTGAGTCAGCAACATGATGTTCGTCTAGTACCTTGAACAAGACATAAAGGTGATATGGACCCTCAACCTCTTAATGAGAAATCATTGCAAATGTCAAGTCTCATCAGTGAATTTTTGGCATAATTTGCTGTCTGATTATTGTAGTCCATTCCCTCTGACGTGCAAATTGAACATTCTATTATATGATCCTTGGCATCCCCCAGACTCTGTAAGTCTAAAACCAAAAGAGTGAGAGTCCCCTACATGCAGTTTTAATGTAAATCATTCTCCACATCTACAAGCTTTTGGAGTAATTTGTTGCTTCACATGGCATTAGAACTTAAGCCAATCAATAAACAGAAAATTAATCCCTCAATTATCTAATACAACCAATGAATTTCATTATCATTATGTAAGCAGAAAGTTAACATAACTTGAGATGACCTAAAGCAATTTGCACAGTATTGAACAACTGAAATATGTGATACTGTGGGATTGGAGAGACGAATGCGAGCATTTGTGAGACATCAAGGTCCTAAATTTTGGGTAAACATTGTCAGAAGGAGAACATGTGGGTTGCTTATTCACATATTTTATTGTCAAAAAGATATGTACATATTATTTATGTCCTCTTGTGTATGATAATACAAGATTTTTAAGTTCCGAGAAATACATGTTTAGTATCTGACATTTAAAAATAACCAAACATTAGATATCCCACATGGAGTATACAACATGTATCCGACAAGTATGAGTCCCCTTTTTAGGTTTCATCCTTCATATTTTTTCATGCGATAATCACACTAAAGAGACTTAAAAAAAAAAAAACCGAAAAAAAAAAACAAAAAGGTTGCAAAGTCATATAGAAGAAGGCACCTATGATATCATATCTTTGGAATTAAATAAAATTTTGATTTTGTTGAGTTGAACTAAGCATTTTAAAGGTTCTACATGTGTCATGATCTAGAAGGGGATTCTCCCTATTATTAAGATAAGCAAATGCAATTGATTGATGCAAAAGATTTGCTGAGCAAGAAGAATAAAAACGCATAGCCAAGAGGTTAAGGTTTCTGACACGAATGTGAAGATAGATTATTTGTCCAACAGCTGTAATAAGATAGGGTATATGTACTTGAGTAAAAAATCAAGCAGCTACCTTGAGGTGGGACAAGAAGAGCTAATTCTTCAGACACTAATAAAATTTTCTACAGGTGCTAGTAACTAAGTGAAGCAGATGATCAGCTCTTGCTTGAACTCAAGAATTCTGAATCTTTTAATAATAAGAACAAAATAATGATGTCACCCTGTGGTGTTTCACATGACAGCAAATTTTCATACTCTTTGAGCTTGTCTAAAGATTATACTGGCTATTAAACGACTTGGACTCTCACTCAAGGTTGTGGAAAATTGGAATTCTACCAACTTGTTTCAAAAGTAAAATTGTGGAATCGTATTGGGATTTCCAAAGATTTTGAACAAGAGTGTTGTTAAAATTAGGAATTGAACGACTCCGCTCATGTATTTATGTACTATCCCTTTCACACAATCACCATCTATATCTCAACTTGTTGCCTACTTGAAAAAACCTAAGAGGCTTGTCCATCAACGGGTATTTGCAATCAAGTTTTTCCTTTTCCGGTGGCAACCAAATAAACACATGTTATGCATCCAAGCCCAAAATCAACATGGGGTTTCTAAGAAATTTCATCTGGGCATTATTTATTTTGCAAAAACTCAAAATGGGTTCATGGAAAATCACAAGAATACAACATAAAGGTCATAGGATTAACATTTAGAAACGTGGAAGCTCACAAAAAGGATATACAAAACCCCTATTCAATTGAAAGAAAACTACAACTACGATAACTAATCCAAAACAAAACAAAACAAAACAAAACAGTAATATACCTGTGGAAGCATTTTGTCGGACACATCAGTTTCATTGCAATGTAACATCAAACAAAACCCCTATATGAAGAAAACCCCTTAAATCCCTGCAAAAAAATGGAGTCAAATTTTGAGAAACACCAGAATCAAGATTCGCAGAACCCAAAAATCACACAATCAAATAAACACATGTAATGCATCCAAGCTCAAAATCAACATGGGTTTCTAAGAAATTTCATCTGGGCATTATTTATTTGCAAAAACTCAAAATAGGTTCATGGAAAATCACAAGAATACAAGATAAGGGTCTTAGGATTAACATTTAGAAACGTGGAAGCTCACAAAAAAGGATATACAAAACCCCTATTCAATTGAAAGAAAACTACAACTACGATGCCTAATCCAAAACAAAACAAAACAAAACAGTAATAGTACCTGTGGAAGCATTTTGTCGGACACATCAGTTTCATTGCAATGTAACATCAAACAAAACCCCTATATGAAGAAAACCCCTTAAATCCCTGCAAAAAAATGGAGTCAAATTTTGAGAAATACCAGAATCAAGATTCGCAGAACCCAAAAATGGAAAACCACCATTCTGAATGTTTCATATTCTAAGACACAATCGACAACCAAAACGAAGGTTGAAGGGTAATTTAAATTTTTTTCTTTAAAAACTAATAAAAGAAATAAAAGAAGGGAGAAAAGATAAAAGGAAAATAAGGACGCCGTTGCCGGGGATCGAACCCGGGTCTCCCGCGTGACAGGCGGGGATACTCACCACTATACTACAACGACCTTGTTGGCCGTTGGCTTATTTTTATTTATAAAATAAAATTATAAAAGTGGCATAATTGTTTGATTTGTTTTTTGATGTCACACGTATATGTATGGTTTTAGATATAAATTTTAAATTTTGATTTAAAATATACTAATTAGATTGCACTAAAAATTAAATCAAACATGTCAAACCAATCTACCGATATCAATCTAAGCACAAGGGAAAGATCCAAGAGGCTTACCATCAAACCACAAAGGAGAGGAGAGTGAGAGAGAAAGGTAGTGAGAGAAAGACTAAGGTTAGAATCGAAACACGAGAGTTAGACAAATCAATGTAAGAGGGGGAAAAGAAAATGGGTTTTGGTTTCAATTTCTTATGGGGTTGGACCAACTCAAGTGACACCTTCTTCCTTTCTTGTTGTAATGGACTCAAATTTGAGTATTAGTATGATTTATGCATAAAAAAAAAAAGGAGGGTTGGGCCAACTCTAAATCAAGACTCATTCTTGGTCCAACTTGCTTATTGGGTTCATCAAACATCATTTTTTATGAAAGTTTATAAATTATAATTTAATTGACATCGTCTTCTTCTCTCTTATAAAGATCTCTTATAAAAGTCTCGATTTTGAATCTTTCTATTTATCAAAAGAAAAATAGTTCTTTTTTTGGAAAATGGTTTCAACACTTTTGACTCTTTATTTTTTGGGTTTTGATGGATGGTATATAAATTATCTGATTAACCTGATTTTAGTACTATAGGCCCATTTGGGATTGATTATTGTAGCATATGTTTTTTTATTAATAAGATTTGAATTCAAAATTTTGATTACAAGAATTTAGTGTTCTTATCACTCCACCTCATCGACTTTGAACCTCCCTATTTATCAAAAGAAAAATATTACTTTTTTTTTTTGGAAAATGGTTTCAACACTTTTGACACTTTTTTTTTTGGGTGGTATCTAGATTATCCGATTAATCTAGTTTGAGTATTGGAGGCCCATTTGGGGTTGATTGTCGTAGTATTTGTTTTTTTATTATTGAATTCAAAATTTTAATTAAGAGAATCTATTGCACTTATTACTACACCTCACAAAATGTTGATCGACTATCTTCTAACGTGGCGAGAATGATAGAACTAGTGGTCGTGCCTTTTGTAAACATAGATCATCTCAATTGATAGCTTGAATGAAAGAGCTTGATTTTTTTAAAATGGTAAAATTTGTTAAAATTTTTATATTTTTTAAATTTTGACGTATTGAAATAAATATATAATTACTAATATTTGCAAGTATAGAATCAAAATTACTACTAAAATGATTAATATGAAATTAGCAGACAAAGTTAAATAATTAGAATCAAAACATAGGTGGAGATGTTGGGAGAGGATATCCTTTTTTTTTTTCTTTCCTCTTTTGCTTAATAGCGTTTGATACTGTAATTCACATGTTTTCTTTTTCTTTTAATATATTACATGATACCACGTTGTAATACCAGATAATTGTTATACAGAATCCTAGACATTGACATAGACCACAATGGAAGATCCACACATGGCTTCACACTCTTTTTCTGTAAACAAGAAATTGGAGGGGGAGAGACATGACCCTTTCTGTGAATGAAACTTGAACATGATCCTTTTACTCTTCATATCAAAAGAATGCCTCAGATAGCATAATGATTGCGAACAGTACACTCCGAAGATCTGCCTGTGTCCGTGTAGTAGTGTTGAAGTAATTCAAAATGATCAAAGGGCTTAAACTTTAAGGGATGCTCATCGTCCACAAGCTCCTCTGGTACTTTCACCATTTCATTACTGAATGAAAAAAGTGCCAATGAGTATCTCACTTCGTCCCCATTCATGATTACCTGATGGTTAGGAGAATGTATTCTGTCGTTGCTCCATGCCTAGGCCAAAGTAGGAAGCAAACATCTCTTTAGGAAAATAATCCATGTGTCGTGAAGGGGAATAGCCAAAATTTTCAACCAACAGAGACGATCCAGTGGAAAAGACACTAGATCTATTAATTAAGACTCAAATTTAAAGCTCGAGTCGATTAATAAGAATATGGATTTGGAAATCGATTGGTCAAGAAAAAAAAAAGGCCAAAATTTTCATAAAATAAAGACTAATTCATTGAAAGGAACCTACCAAGAATGCATCGCCTGCCATGACTACGAATGATGAAGGAGAGGCATCATCAAAACTAATCCACTTGCCATCTCTTACTTTTGTTTGCAAACCATTGACATGATTTTGATGAAGAATAGTTATGAAGGTCTTATCAGTGTGAGAGGAGACACCGATATTAGTCTCCTTGTCCATAGGTGGTCTATATTTGTTGGGACGAAGAAGGTAACTTGTTGACTCAATATGGGATTCATAATACTTTCCCACACCATAGCTCTCAAATACCATTTTCTTCACCATTTGATCTAGTTCTGCTACAAGCTTTGCATATGAAAGCATACTTTCACTAGACAAGGGACATGAAAGAGTGAAAATATGATTAGTCAAAATGAGATCACAATCACAAAACAAAAGAGGAACCAAATAAATATAACTTAATTGAACCTGAAATGATTGTTCCCAATTGGCCACATGAGACTTGTGAAACTTTGAACGCTTTCAATCGTATTTCCATGGTCAATGCCCAAGCTTTCGTGCAGAGGAACAATTGGGTTTCCTCCTACAAATCCGAAGTATGGTTTATCAGAAGTGTTTTTCCTTTTCGTCTCCATTGGTAATGTAAACAACTCTTCTGCAGCAGAGAAAACTGCATTATGAAGCTCCACTGGAACCCTATCATACACGGCTACGAAGCAGCCATACTCTTCAAGTGCCTTTGTAACATCATTGCATGTTGATATCCAATCACTTGTACCAGGCTTCAAGTTTTCATTACTCAAATTAATCACTGGAAGCTTAGGCAGTGTTTCAGAAACCATCTCCTCTCACTCTCTCTCTCTCTCTCTCTCTCTCTCACTTGGAAAGGGAATGCGTTTCTTAACTAAGGCGTTGTGTCTTTATAGTGTTTTTGTTAATCGAATTCTTTTTCATGACATGAAAGGCGAAAACATTGAGATGAGATGATGATGTTTTCTCCGCCGCATTGAAGCCAGCCGACCTGTCACGAAAGAGAATATTCTAAGAAGCCGGCCTTACCCTATTATGAAACGGAATAGTCTAAGAAGTTGGATTGTATGTACAACTTTTGGGTAGTGATAAACAATTTTTGGGGTATCTGAAATTCATTTTGTTTTTGTCTATTTGCGAGTGAAACCCCATCATATAAAAATTATCATAATAGATGAAGTATTTATAGAATATCATATAAATACATAAATATAAAAATAAAAATTCAGATATTAATATAATAAAATTATTATAAATTTATTTTGATATTCAATATTTTCTTTACAACTTCCCAACAGGAAAATGTTCTAAAAATTTTTCTTTCTACTTCTTTGCTGTCAGACTTATTCGGCTAAATGGAAATTTTTGGAAAACAAAAATCTTATTCTTGCCCAGCTTTTCTTTGATTTTATGTCTGAAAATGATCAACTTAGAATTGAGATTTCTTATACAACAACTACGACAATAACAATAACAACAACAATAATAATAATAAAAATAAAAGTGTTTTAATTTAATTAATTCAAATTTTTTTATGTCATACATTATTATCTAAAGTCATCTATATAACTTTTATTTAGATTTTCAAAGATTTACTCCAATATTTTACTAGATTTTTTATATTTAAGATCCCACTTCTCATAATTGGCATTTTTTTTTTGGTTTTTGTTCCATATTTTCAAATCATTAGGTAATATTCTAAAATTTTATTCATAATTGAATTCACTCCTTACTTAATATTTATCTATTAATTTCTAATCCTATTTTTTTTAATTTTACCATATATTTATCTATACTCATTTCAATTACAACTATTTTATACTCATATTATTGTTTAATACCCAACACTCCATATCACATAATAGTATAGATTTTATTATGATTCTATAAAACTTTCATTTTAGTTGCAATGATATCACATGATCATAAAAAACATCAAATAAACTTCTTCATTTTATCAAAACTACTTGAATCCTATAATTTATATTCTCATCTATATTATCATCATTTTGAATGATGACTCAAAATATCTAAAATATTCAAATTTCAAAATATAGTGCTCTTTTAACTTATTTGTTTAATGGATGTATAACAGAGATAAAAGAAAAAGGTTTACATCAATCTAAAACTCTACAGCCACTTTTTATAAATGATGTATCGAAATTGTGATTTTCTCTTCATTTTTAAAATTATGATTTTGGTTAACTTTCGATTAAAAAAGATTGCGTAATATAAATAAAAATGATTTCGTATTTTTGTCGTGTGAAATCAACAAAAATGACTTCGTCTGTGCCAAGCAGCGGATTGAGCTGTCAAATGATCTCGAGAAATAAAAATAACATTTAATAGCAACAGTGAACCAAATATATATTGGTTTAGTAGATAAATCACTGGATCTCATTTAGAGAACTCGAGTTCGAGTCTCAGATAGAGCAAATCATGTTAGAGAGAGTTCTATCCTTAGAGAAATTTCAATGACTCAACCCAAAATAGTCGGAGCGAATCTCCAAAAACTGAATAGTGGATTAAGTTTAGGATAAAAAAAAAAAAAAAAGCAATAGTGAATAAGCAAGACAGTGAATTCCGATCGTGGACCGATGTCTACGTGGCTGTGATAATGAAGGATTCGAAATGATCAAACGGCTTGAACTTTACCGGGTGCTTTCCTGACCAACTCGTTTGGCGCTCTTATCATCTCCCTAGCAAATGAAATATTAGCTTCCAAGAGCATCTTGCTTTGTCCTCATTCATAATGAAATTAGCCCCCAAGGGCATCTCGCTTTGTCCTCATTCATCATCATGCGTTGAAAGCTCAACTACAATCCTGACTCTTCTATAAAAATAAATAAAAATATCCCGAGTCCTTTTTTAAAACCCTACATTTTTTTAATATAAAAAAATATTTTAGTTAAGAGACAATTAAGGCAAGTTGAATTTTTCTACAATAAACCCTATATTAAAACTACTTTGATTGTCTAGTTAAATTTATATACTTCGTTTGTATTTTTTTAACACTACCGGTTTCAATTCCAAGTTTCAATTCCAAGTAAAGAAGGAGAGTTACAATAGACTGATAACCAGTTTGAGGGTTTTGTCAAGATCAAAATAGAAAATTTTCTCACTCCTATATTGGTCTCTCAAAGGAGTATTTTGAAACTCAGACAGGAGTATGAATAAATGACATCAAGGGATCAATGGATCACTGAATTAAACCGGTCAAATCAGATGAAAAAACAGATGATAGTATCTTAAAATTTTAAATAAATTTAAATTATAATATATTAAGACAACAACAATTTGTGAGCTAATGGTTAAAGTAGCGTATTTTTTCATCTCCTTCAGTTTATTGTATATATACATACTTTAACTTTTTTTTTATTATATTTTTTAAATTTTAACGCATTCAAACCCAACCATATAGCACCGACATAAACATGAAACTCGAGACATAACACTACAAGGCATCAATATATTTAATGAAACAAATACTAGATAATTGTTATACAGAATCCTAGACATTGACATAGACCACAATGGAAGATCTTCACATGGCTTGAAACCAGAAATTGGAGGGGGAGAGATATGATACTTTCTGCGGATCAAACTTGGACATGATCCTTTATTCTTCATATCAAAAGAAAGCCTCAGATAGCAAAATGATTGCGAACGGTGCACTCCGAAATTCTACGTCGGGCCGTGTAGTAGTGTTGAAGTAATTCAGAACGATTGAAGGGCTTAAACTTTAAGGGATGCTTATCGTCTACTAGTTCCTCCGGTACTTTCACCATTTCATCACTGAATGAAAAAAGTGCCAATGAGTATCTCACTTCGTCCCCATTCATGATTACCCGATGGTTAGGAGCATGTATTCTGTCGTTGCTCCATGCCTAGGCCAAAGTAGGAAGGAAGCATCTCTTTAGGAAAATAATCCTTGTGTTGTAAAGGGGAATACCCAAAAGTTTTTATAAAATAAAGGCTAATTCATTGAAAGAAACCTACCAAGAATGATTCGCCTGCCATGACTATGAATGATGAAGGAGAGGCATCTTCAAAACTGATCCACTTGCCATCTCTTGCTTTTGTTTGCAAACCATTGGCATGATTTTGATGAAAAATAGTCATGAAGGACTTATCTGTGTGAGAGGTGACGCCGATATTTGTCTCCTTCTCCACAGGTGGTCTATATTTGTTGGGACGAAGAAGATAACTTGTTGACTCAATATGGGATTCATAATACTTTCCAACACCATAGCTCTCAAATACCATTTTCTTCACCATTTGATCGAGTTCTGCTACTAGCTTTGCATATGAAAAAATACTTTCACTAGAGAAGGGACAAAAATGAGAGAAAATAATTAGTCAAAATGAGATACAATCACGAAACAAAGAGGAACCAAATAAATATAACTTAATTGAACCTGAAATGATCGTTCCCACTAGGCCACATGAGACTTGTGAAACTTTGAACACTTTCAATTGTATTTGGATGGATAATGCCCAAGCTTTCATGCAGAGGAATTAATACGTTTCCTCCTACAAATCCATAGGAAGTCTCCACTGGTAATGTAAACAACTCTTCTGCAGCAGATAAAACTGCATTATGAAGCTCCACTGGAACCCTATCATACACGGCTATAAAGCAGCCATACTCTTCAAGTGCCTTTATAACATCATTGCATGTTGATATCCAATCACTTGTACCAGGCTTCAAGTTTTCATCACTCAAATTAATCACGGGAAGCTTAGGCAGAGTTTCCGAAACCATCCCTTCTCTCTCTCTCTCACTTAGCAAGGGAATGAGTTTCTTAACTAAGGCATTGTGTCTTTATAGTGTTTTTGTTAATCGAATTCTTTTTCATGACATGACAAGCGAAAACGATGAGATAAGATGTTGATGTTTTCTCCACCGCATTGAAGCTGACCAACCTTTCACGAAACAGAATAATCAAGGAAGCCGGACTTACCGTATCATGATACGGAAGAGTCCAAGAAGTTGGATAGTATGTAGAGATGGGCCCGGCTGGGCCCGGCCAGGGCCTATTTAGGGTAGGCCCTGAAACCACGGGTTGGTTTGGTTACAGTTCTGAGGCCGACTTGGGCCAGACCAGGCTAGTACCAGAAAATTTTTATCTGGAATAGGCCCGGCCCGGTGAACCAAGCGTGCCGTGCCGGACCCGGCAGGGTCGGTTCCTTTTTTTTTTTTTTACCTCTTGTTTTCTTTTTCTTTTTTTTTTTTAACTCCCTTCTTTTTTTTTTATATCATTATTTTATCTAATTCTTTTTTACTCTTTGTTTTTTTGAACTTTCTGTTTTTTTTTTCTTCACTTTGTTTTTTTTAAACACATTTTTTAAAAAAAACAACCAATAAATAGATAAAAAATTAGAGACACACAAAGCTTTTAAAGTGATTCCATCGAATTTGGTGTACGTCTACTATCAATTTCTTTACTTGGATTTTGCACTCCACTAATTCTTTATGGTTAATTTTTTTTTTTTGATTTTTACACAAGGATGACTTTTTCCTAGTTACATAATATTTCTTATACAAAAAAATTTTATGGTTCTTCTTTTTCTCCTTGTTCTTCTTCTTCTTCCGAGTTCTTGAAGATACCTCACATCATTTTTTCTGTATTCTTTTTAATGTAAATTAAAGTTTTCAAAGTGCCGTCTATCAAATTTATACGTTTCTTGTTTAATATTCGACCATCTGCACTACAAGTATATTTTGATGAAACTGTGAACATTAAAAGGATTAGTACATCTTTGGCTACTTGGGCCAAAATTGGATAATATGATAAATTATTTTTCCACCAACCTAATATATCAAAAAAAATCATTATCATCAAAATCTTCTAAATTAGGTGTTTGTTGGCATAAAATTAATTTATTGAATGATGATGAAAAAATTCTTTATTTTTTCTTAACATATGTAAACGATTAAAAAAAATTGAAAATGAACAAATCGTTATATTAGTATTATACTATCTACATCACTAGTATTTAAATTAATATATTCATTTTCATATGACATGATTTGTAAAATATGATATATTTTTTATTTTAAATATTATCAGCTAATATATATTTTTATTGGAAAAACTTGTACAAAACAATTTATTAGCATTTCAGCACCTTCAACTTTTACACGTGAATTTCAAACGCTTACTACTAAATACAAAATAAAAATTTATTCATAATATTTTAAAAATTTTATTTCCATTAGTTGAACAATGACACTAAATCTATATTTTTCTTCAAATTGAGTAAATACGAAATAAATTTTACAAAGATTAGATAATATTAAATGAGTTGTTGAATAATAATTTCTATAAAATAAATTTGTACATGTATAAAAAAATTTTAATAATTTAGTTAGTGTGGTTACAAAATTAAAAGCAACATTATCAATAAAACCATATACATAATTAAAATTAGTAAATTCAATTAACATATTTCTAAAAGAAAATACACCTTGTAATATATCACAAGTTGAATTCCACCTGGTCTCACATTCTAGTTTAAATTTTTAAATTTTTTATTATGTAATTGATATAATTGTTTCATTTCTTGAGTTTTTGTCGAATAATTTCTAATTTGATGAATTAAATCATGAATGAGTTTTAAAACTATTTCTATCATTTGTAAATCATTTCTAATATATAAATTTATAATATGATATGCATATCTAATATGAAAAAATGTTTCATCTAAAATTATTTTTAAAGTATGTTTAAAACCGTGCTAGTATTAATCAAAACATAATCAAAAAATATATAAAAAAATTCTATCACTAATTCTAAATTCATGAACAACATTCGTAATACTCGAACTATGTGAGTACCGAAATATGGGTAATTCAAACATTGAAAAGATAATATTCTTTTTTTCTAAAACCCATGAATTATTAATCCAATGATATGTTACAATAATAAAATATTCTTTTTTAAGTTTATTTTTTCAAATATCTGAAACTAATGAAAATTTACATTTACTAGTAATAAATTGTGCAATTATATTATTTTTTAATTCTTGAAATCGATATATTGACCTTCTACTACCGGATTTTCTACTACTTCTTTTATAACCTGGTTGTAAATGTTTTTGAACATATTATTCAAAAATGGGATATTCAACTATAATAAGTGATAATTCTTTTCTTACTATCCATCCAATTTGATCAATTTTTTTTCCGCATTATATTTAAATGTATCTGTGACATTTTTCCCTGGTAGTTATTTGTGTTTGTGTAGTTTGAAATAATTTATCTGGATGATCTCTAACTAAATGTCTCTTAAGTGTGTTTACCCTCCAACTTTTAAAAAAATTATATTTTTAGTGATAAATTTTACAATTGCTTTTTGTTCATCAATATTTTTAATAAAAAAATCACACATATTAATATCATCTTTTTTAGTGCATGTTGTGTTAGATTGTGTGTTATTAGGTTGATTTTCTTCTAAAAGATTTTCAATATCTATGTGTTTTGGAATTTCCTCTTGAAAAAATAAAAATACGGGGAGAGGAGATTTTTGGAAAGTTTGTGAAAAATGTGTTCCGGCCATTTTTTTTAAATTAAGATTAATTTTTTTTTTTAAAAAAATGTAATGCGAATGAATTAATTATGTAAAAAAAGTAAAGTCACAAAAAAATTAAATGTACCGACTTAATAGAAATTTAGGTTGTTTGTCGCCAAATCTTAAAAATTTGATCTCCTAATTTTGAAATCTTGTCAAATCTTGATGAATCTTGTAGGCGGTGAAAATAGTAGAGTTGAGATATAGAAATATAGGAAATAATAGAGTTGAGAGATGAAAATGGTGGAAATGTATTGAATGTGATTAGTGAGTGATTGAAATGGTAGTGTAGAAAATTGAAATTGAGTTTGATACAGTGTAGTAGTGTTGAGAGAATAAGAATATGAGAGAGAATATGAGATTTTGTTGTGAGAATTTTAGAAATGAGGTGTGACTTATTTATAGGAAAATATTTTGACCTCATGGACCAAAATAAATTTCAAACTAGCCGTTTTATGACTGTTGGGAGGGTTAAAATTAAAAAAATTCAAAAAAAATGAATTGAATGTTGGAACAAGCTAGGCCGGGCTGGTTCTAACTAGATGTTAGAATCATCGGGCCAGTTCCGGGTTCGGGCTGATTCCGTGCCGATTCAGGGCCTGGATCGGGCCGATTCTTGGTTCTAGAAACCATGAAACTGGACTGGCCCGCTACTATAGCCGGGTTGGTCTAGTTCTGGGTTACTATTCACTTGGGCAGAGCTTTTCTAGGCCAGCTAGGCCGATTTTCGAGCCAAAATCGACCCAATCTCATCTCTAATTATATGTAGAGCTTTTGGTCAGTGACAAACAATTTTTGTGGTATCTAAAATACATTTTTGTTTTTGGTATATACGAGTGAAACCCCAAGATATAAAAATTACTACCATAAATTAAGTATTTATAGAATATCTCGTAAAAATATGAAAGTTCAAAAATAATAAAATTTAGATATTATCACTAGAAAAATGCATTTAGTGACAGAAGCATTTTGATTACTAAAAGCGTGATTTTCATCACTAAAGGCCTTTAGTGACAAAAAAAGTTATCACTTGGTCATCACTGATGATTTGCCATTGAAAGTTTTAGTGATCGAATTCAAAATGTCATCACTAAAATTAGTGACCAAGAAAAAAATAACAAAAAAATGTCAGGTCATCATCACAAATAGTTCGGTCAACACTTCTAGTGACGATATTTGATAACCAAAAAAGAAATCACTAAAAGTGGACCGATGGATAGACCGAAACTAGCAGGAACATATTGACCAGCAAGAAGCGCCGAGAATCGATCGACACCTGCTGAAACCATCGGTCTTGTCGACGACAGCTTGAATCGGCAGTCTAGCCAGCACCACCAACCTAAATTGATAGACTCGGCATTGGTTGCGTGAACCATCGTCGGCACTAGCAGCCTGAACCGTCGGAATCACGGTCGGCGCTGCTAGAACTGTGAGAACCAGTAGGAGTTTGTCAGTGTAGGTCGGGGCCTATTGGTGTGGTTGGGCTATTCTCCGGAGGACCTTAAATTGACTCTGAATGTTTTTGTTGGATAGATGAAAGGGAACTCTTTAGTACCATATTGGTAAATGAGACTTGATATTTTTGTCTTGCATATATTATTGTTTACTTGCCAAGTGAATCCAATTTATGTTTGTTTTTGCTGTTTTTTGCGTATTTGCTATATATATGTTGAGGTGTTGAAATGTGTGAAATGCATCTAGGCAGAAAGTATGGTGGCAGTGGATGAGGGAACAGTGGATGAGGGAATTCATGTTTGTATGCTGACATCTTATTATTTGTAGCACTTATACAATGATATTGATCTTAACAAATTAAAAGATTAGATCCTGGGTGAGAACTTATGTGGAATACTAAATATGCAAGCTATGCAATTTAATTTAGCCACTTCAATTCTCGTTCACTATTAATTATTGATCTGCTTAAGTTGTGAGTTATTTCTCTTTCATGCTTCATTTGGTTTTTAAAAGTTGGAACTGACACACCTTGATATATGTGAGAAGTCAAAATTTGTTTATTATTATTATTATTATTATTATTATTATTATTATTATTAGTTCTTGTGACAATCAAGAAAGGAATTGAATTAGTTGTCTTGATTGATTTTTAAAAAATTTAATTTAACTCTATTTAAATATAAAATAATTCTATAGTCAATTTAAACATATATAGCAGAAAATAAAAATAAAGGATAAAGAGACAAATCTAATTTTATAGTGATTTGGTCTTGTATGTACGTTTACTCTTTTAGCCAGCAAGCTGAGATCTAACAATTTGTTAGTTTTCCACTATGATGAAAAATTATAAAATACAATTCAAATACTGTTGATTTCTGATCTTCCTTACTCGAAAATATTTTCATCCAATAATGGTGATCAAACAAATTTCACAAGCTCTACCTTTCAAAATTCAACTTAAAACTCAATTCACAATAATCAAAATATAAAGAGTTAATTTTTAAAATGGCAATAGGAATTTTTCAAAGTGACCCTCTTGATGTGTTGAATTTTCTTCTCTTCAATACCAGGAAAATTGCTTTCTTGAATGATTGCCTTTTTTCCTATATGTGACCCTTTATTTAACTCCAATTTTTCCACCTTCAAACCTTCTAGCAATAGTACAAAATCATCATGAAAATAGTGGCAACTTGTAACATCGAAATCCGGTGTTAAAAAAATTTGTTAAATATCTTTATAATATAAAGGAAAATTTTAAATTTTATTGATTTTAGATTTTGAGGTAATAAATTAGAATTTTAGGTATATTTAAGATATCCATGTTTGCTAATTCATAGTGAATTCCATTGTTGATCAATATGGAGTTTAATATAATGAGAGTATAGATATATTTGAATATATATATTTATTTATTAAAAAAAAGAGAGAGGAGACACAGTGTTTTGCCCCAAAACGCTACGTCCCCAAAATTTTAATTAGGGTTTGAAAACCCTAATCTCATTCCCTCTCTCTTTCTCTCTCTCGATTCTCTCTGTTTTACTCTCCGTCGCACTCTCTCCCTCTCTATCGCCCTTCTCTACCTCTCACCGGTGGTTTCTCCGACTGCCGTCATCAACCCTAGCCGGCTGTCAATGCACGGAGGTCACTCATTTCTCTCTCATCTCCTCTCTCTCTCTCTCTCTCTCGCGTGCGACAACACTCTGTCTCTCTCCCTTGCTCGCTCGCACGCGGTGCTCTCTCTACCGAGAGCCCTTCTGCAACCTTCGCTGAAGCCCTGAACCGACAGTCATCGTAGATCTTCGAAAACCCTATGCCGTGATTCCTACACTCCATCCTCTGTATAAATAAAGGCCAATTTCTGATCATTAGCTCTAGGGTTTCGATTTTCTTGGTGATTTAGCCTAATTGCTAAGCTTTGCTTCGGTTTGGAAGCACTGCAGGTTTCGAACTGAACTGAAGGCGCACGAACGATAGGGCTGCAAACAATGAGAACCTAGGTGAGGGAATTTCTAATCCCTTCAGTAACTGAATGAATTTTCTTGTTGAATTTAGGGTGAGAAGTCTTGTATATGTCATGAAAATATGTTGAATTCGAACGAGATGCATTTTCCTAAAATGTTGTATGTAATTATTAGGGCTAAGTCTGAAATTCTACATGAATTTAAGCTGTTTAGTATGAGAGAATATGTTAGATGATAATAGAATTTTGTTGGGTTGATTAGAATAGTTTTCCCTAAAATTTGATTAAAATGTGCATGAAAATATTAGGGTTTTGGGGTTGGAATGGAATGTTCTGCAAAATGAAGGGTTTTTCCCTTGTTTCTTAGAATTTTCTTATAATTGAATTCTTCTAAGTTTATGATCAGCGTATTTGGTGGGTTTGATTTTATTATCATGTTAAATTCTGACCTATGTTTGTTAATTGTTAACATGTTGGTTTCAGTTTTAGAGTTTGATGATTACTAAGCTGAATTGTGACTTTCAAGTTTGTCAACTGCATTTGTACTTGAGTAGGGAGCTGAACTGGTTAATACCCTTTGTCCAACAAAGGAATAAAGAAAACACTCCCATTGATCTTCAAACCAAAGTTATAGTGTTCGATTATACCAATCCTTTGACATTCTTGAATGAAAATAGTATGTGGATGTAAATGAGGTGCAATTGGTGGAATCGGAATGTATATTCATGAATTAGAGAAATTAGAAAAAATTAAGGTTATGTTAAATTAAGAAAAATTAGGAAAAATTTGTAAATCCTTGAATTTGGAGGAGAAATGACCCGAAAATTATTATTGTTGATTTACGACAATCCATGGGAGCTTAAAAGGAGATTTCTTGGAAATTGATAGGGTGTAGGGAGTGAATACCCTCCCGACAGGTGAGTGGATGACTATATTTCATATGAATGAGAAATTGCTTTCAACCATGGTTTATCAATTGAATTTTTAAATAAGTTTGTGAAATGGATTTATAAATATTTTGTGATTGTGGTGAGTCTTGAAATGGATTTTGTGACAAAGCCATGACTTTTGAATTTGAATGATGATTTATTTGCACCATGTTACTGTTGGAGGTGAGTTTATGGCTTCACAGATACTAGCTCTTTCTTGACTTGAACAGTAGCCGTTAATGGGTGGATGCACCTGTAAAAACCACCGGAGGGTGCTCCGGCAGGGAGGATCCGACGCTTAAGTCAGTAAAGAGTGGTTTTTGATTAAAAGAAACAGACTGAGAGTCAAAAAAAGATTGTTCCCTGTGATCAGTGTGCCAAGAGTGTCAAGCTTAGAGCGCGTATCTGGTTCTGAGACCTTTAGGGATAATTTATACCTCTGAGAAATGTGCGCCACCAGGGGACTTCAATCATACCTTTCTTATCGAACTGATCCGGGAATCTCGGGAGTTAATTCTATAAGTTGATTACGTTCCCATTTATCAGTGGAACTACCGTTTTAAAGAGGGGTGCTTTCCTTACTTGAAAGATTCATGATATGCCATTATGAAATAGGAAACTAAAGTTAAGAAAGTTCTGATATTCCTTTAGAATCATTAGGGGTGCTGCCTGTCCTTTGGTCGCTCGACCGATAAAGGGTCAATCGGGACTCGTCCGATTGGTATGCTGCTATTTGTTTGCCCGATCAGAGCGACTGCCTTCGCTTAGTGAGTATCGTTTGGTGGACTCGGACGATTGAGACCCTATCATTCGGGAGGTTCGGGCGATAAAGAGTTTCGGTAGATTGATCTGGGCGACTGAGGCTCTTCGGCTGATGGTTACATTCAAACCTTGATCGGTAATCGTCCCTCATGGGCCTCCTGCATGGGCCTTTTTAGGGCTGACCCATCGGATGTGATTCCGGGACAGCCATCCCATCATTTGCCCCTAACTCATGGCTCTCTTGCCAAGGAGACGTCATGAGTTATGACGAGACTTTTAAATATGATTACAATTGTTTCGATTTCCGCAAATCGTCTTCTATATGCTTCATAAGGGTTAGCGTTCTTTAGAGAGTACCGTACTTTGGCCTTTTCTCTTTTCGCTTTTCTGATTTCCTCTTTTTAAGATCCACCAATGACACCATCTCCAAAAACAATGGCAAAGACACCCATTTCTCAGGCTTTTCTAGACATTGGTGACATCATGAGTGTTATGTCTTGGGAGGAACTCCAGGAGGGACAAACCGAGATGCTGATGGGGGATAACTACGCTTTAGTGTCTGCCATGGAAACCGATAGAGCTAATACAGCGCTAGAGGGTTTTGTTCTGATGTACCTACAATCAATTAGGTATAAGCTGAAAATCCCATACACGGGCCCTTTTGCAAAGGTGTTGTATTGTTGGAACATATTCTCGACTCTTTTTATCCCAAGTGCCTGGCATTTGGTGATTACAGTGGCTTCTCTGTAATGGTTTTGTCGTCTTCGCTTCGATTTTGACATTCTGTCATCTCTCTTCATTTTGATGAGGTGTGGCAGCAGTGGTTCGACTAAGGGTTGGTACAAATTGTAGACTCTCCTTGAATCTGGCTGGAGATTCTACTATAAGGAGTCTATCGATAAGAACTGGATGCAGAAATTTTTTTATATAGAATTCTTGGATATGGACTATTTGCCCCCGATACCCAAGGTTGACGGAGTGCCATCAGCGGGGCTGAAGCCCCCGTCTACTTCAAGACATGGCCGCTTCATTCGGTCAATTGGTGGCTATTACAAATCTATCGGTCAGAGCGTACGGGTCGAGTCCTTACTCGATGACCAAATGCTGTCCTTGGCTAGTTTGCTAATCGGGGAAAAGATGAAAATTGATAGACCCCTTTTGCAGGAGAGGGTGAAAGTCGAATTGGTTGACTCCTTGGATTCTCTTGATGACATCGTGTTAGAGAATGTCACGGTTGATAAGCTGGTACGGTCAGGTGTGAAAAGGTTCCTTCAGGAGGGCATTGGGGCATCTGAGGCCCTTCAAGGATCTTCTGTCGGGGCGTCTGAGGATCTTCCAAAGTCGCTATCTTCTTCAGTAAAGAGGATGACAACTTCTTCTCCTTCGTTTACGTTAATGGTTCTGCCTGACCTTCCGGTTCCAACAGGAGGCGTGCCAAGGGAGACTGTTGTCTTATATGAGGCCATTCTCCGGATGGACCAAGCGTCGATATAGACAAATTGGAAGAATCAAGAGGTGGTCCTTCGTCTGGCGTCACAATGGGAAAGAATGTTCCTAGGGCTGTGAGGGGTAAGATGGCGGGGTCCTCCTCTGCTGTTTCGGTTTGGCCTGTGCGTAAGGGGAAACGCAAGATTTTTGAAGGAACGACGTCTCCGCCTGTCATTCCCGTCCGATCCTTCGATGGTAGGAAGGGCTCAAAGGAACGTGAAACCGTTGTCGTCTATTCTGGGGATATGTGTAACACCGACTCTCGGTGTATTCTATAGTGAATTCCATTTTATATATATATATATATATGTATGTATATATATATATGTTGTTTTTACTACTATATTCATAAATTTTCACTAAGAAAATTTTTCCGATAAATCAACCTTAGATATTTGACGATAAAATACAAATCGGATCAATTTTGACTCAAAGAGATTCAAAACCTTAATTTCACAATAAATAAATTTAATTAGGTCTAATATAAGATTTTGGGCCTAGTGTGTAATTATGAAAATTTTAGGGGTCAAATTAGAATTTTTATAAGTCAAAGGACTTGTTAGCAATTAACAAAACTTAAATGAAATGTGACAAGTGTATTCTTGTATTGAACAAGTGTTATAGTGAGGAGGACAAGTGTTGGCCAAATGGAGATGAGAAAGGCAAGGTGGGCCAATAAGAACACATGCACATGAAAACCAATGAGAACACATGCAATAGTCAAAATGATCCTATGGTTTAGATTAATTAGAGATTTGATCCTAGGGTGGTGAGTTATTAACACAATAATAAAAGAAGAAGGCCTTAGAATGCTTGTTCATTCTTCCAAATTCGTGAGAACAAGGAGAGAAGCAAGAGAGGAAGACCAAGAAAGTGAAGTAAGAAATTTTATCCTGTCTCACTTTAAATTTTATTTCTGTCAGTGAATTCATCTCTGTTTTAAGACATCTTAGAGCCATAATTTGACAATGTGTTAGTTATATGAATTGTATATCAAAGTCTTATATTTCCAACGAGATAAGAATCACCAAAATCAGATGCTTGTGCCAAAAGTTATGGCACTTTTCCTGAAACTCGACATAGAAGTGTCCAGTTTCGAACCTTGACAGTAGTGAGTAAAAACGACCCCTCTCCAGTCTTAGTTTGAAGAAACACAAAACATGAAAGTTATAGATCTACTTCTTTCCTATAACATATAAAAATTTCAGCCATTTCGCACGAGGAACTTGAAAGTTATACAATTTTCCTTAAAACTGTGTTGACAGAAACTTTATGTTTCACTAAAACGTATCAGTCTTGTTCATGAATTTTGTTGAACCCCTTCCAGGCATATTTGGATAAAACTCAAAACACGAAAGTTGTAGATCTACATCTTATCTAGAACATGTTAAAATTTATTAGACTTTGGTGAGTAGAATGAAAGTTATGGCTTCTGCACAAAAACTGGACAGAATCCAAAACTTAAATATGACAGTGACAAAATGAGGCTTACCGGGAATTCTGTGATTTGAATCTGAGGAAGTGTGAAAAATGAAAGTTATAGTGCTATCTCTTAGCTTTAAAATGAGATAAGAATCATCTGATTTGGACTAGTATAGCCAAAGTTATAGTCTGTTTTCCATGACTGTGCAGGTTAAAAAAAAAAAAAATCTGCAGATTGTTTGTCTCCCTAAGAGTTATTTGAGTTGAACGGAGGGAGCACTTGATTTACGCTTTGTGGAGATATTGGGGAGTGCATTATCCTCCCCTGACTTTGAGTGGGACTTGACATCTACTTTTAATTGATACTGTGTTTTAAAAAGTTTTCAAAGACATGATTTAAAATGGTATAATTGACCTATTTCCCTGGATTTATGAAAATGTTTTGTGATATATGGAGTGTCCCAACTTGTTTATATCGATATGCATCCATGATTTTGACACTTGATGATTGTGCCACATTTTGATATATCCACATGATTTTATACTTCCATTGCATATTGGCACATGATTTTGACATGTTATGGCTTGAGATATGTGATTTGGGCTGGATGCCCCTGTGGATACTGTGATGATGATGATATGCTTCCTATGGAATTCCGTAGCTACGAAGGACATTTGGTAGAGGCACCTGTTGTGCTCGGATACGCCTCTGCAGGGGGTATCCGCCAGATTGTCATACATATTATACGGACAGTCGTCGGTTGAACCACTTCGGGGAGGACCTTGGTAGGTCTAGCACCGGCGGGTTTCCATACACGCTTGATCCTTGATACGTGTGCGATATATATACAGGCTAGTTGGAGTAGTCTGTGGCCAACGTTGGGGTGGAGAGCCTTATTTTATTACTTGCACCATGAAAACACCCAACGTTGCCCGTCCTTGGCCATGGTTGGCCTTTGCCGGGATATTTTCGGCCGGCTCTACATGATATGACGGACATGCATAATGGATGCATATTTGATTTGACGCGTATGCCGTGAATGATTTATTGAGATGTCATAATATTTTTGCATACCATGGATTTATTGGGACATAATTTTGACACTCCTAATTCACCCAAAAAATTAATTGTAGCATGTCATCCCCCCGACTTACTGAGTACCAACCCCCCTCTCTATGGTACTCACCCCTCACATTTCCCCCCTACAGGTGTAGACTCGGACTGAGAGATTTGTGCGCATTGTTGTATTGGATATTCTTAGAGACTACTGGGCTGGGGTATGACTACCTGCTCTTCCGCTATATATATATTGAGGTTATTGTATCATTTGAGGAAGTTAGAATGACCATTATATTTGTTTAAATTGGGATGACTGTATTTAAAATTTTTCTAGTCTGTATAAGTTTAACTCTCACTTGTTTTAATTTGCATTGAGGCATACATGTATTATTTTTATTTCTTGGGGATCTCTGTGATTTGGAAACCTGGATTTTGTGAATATCGACAGCCTTACGGTGCTTCGATGTGCGGGACGTGGTGCCCGTGCATCGAGGTGCCGCGGCGGGCTGGTCACGTGCCCGGCTCGGGTGTGGGTCGGGGCGTGACAGGCCTCGGTTGGTATCAGAGCTCTTGGTTAGAGCTAAGTGTGAGAAACTGATTTCGAAAATATCCCCAAGTAAATCTGATTTTGAAAGTCCTCAATGCATGTGAGAGTTACAGTACAGTAATGAAATCCCAGTACATGGTCATAGGCATATGGGTTCATCCATTTTTAGGGGGTTAGATACGGGTCGTATCTAACCTAGTATACCTTATCCATTGGTTCCGATGCCAAGTTGATTTCTTTTAGGGGGTTAGTTATTCCATAACTAACCCTAATTCTTATATATCTGTCTGATTAGTGCCTTTTTCTTCGCAGAAGTATGACGACTAGGTGAGGTACCCACTTCTTACCTATTGAGCCCCCCAGTGTACCAGAGGACGTGTCTTCCTCACACGGTTCTCCTTCAGTGCCTACACCACCGGCCACCACGGCCGCAGATCTACCACCACCGCCACCATTGGACGCCTACCGACAGGTGTTCGAGTGGTACGCTGCCCACGGCATTCAGATGCCACCACCACCACCACCACCGATGGCCGAGCCAACCCCTATGGCCGTGCCCCGACCAGTCGCACCGGAGCCTTCACCGGTTGTCGGTCCATCTGCAGTTTCTAGACCCGGCCAGCGACTTCTTCGACGTTGAGACGGATTCACGAGCTCACCCAGCTCGTGAAGGAGGCGAGACAACTAGGTTGTACCGAGTTCTCTGGGGTGGGTGATTCCACTGCTGCGAAGCACTGGATCAACCGCACCCGTCGAGTATTGACAGACCTTGGCTTGAGTGAGGAGTTCAGACTCCGAGTGGCCGAGAGATTATTGGATGGAGATGCCCTCTCGTGGTGGGAGGCAGTTTGTGATGATGCAGCGGAGCCCAGGAGTTGGGAGGACTTTCTGCGGGAGTTCAACCGTAGATATTTTTCAGCGTTCCAGCAGAACAGGAAGAGGACGGAGTTCCACCACCTGCGGCAAGGGACTCGGACTATGACCGAGTATGAGGCCGAGTTGAGGAGACTGGCCGCTTTTGTTCCGGACCTGGCCACACCTAGTCAGTTGAGGTTCAAGTTTGAGGATGGCCTCAACTTGAACGTCCGGAGGTATATGACGGTGACCCCTAATTTCTCATTTCCAGAGATAGTAGACTCAGCACTCCGGGCTGAGGAGATCGTCCATGCTGAGGGACGACAGAGAGAGAGTAGGGAGCAGAGGAGGAAGAGGCCTGAGTTTTCTGGGGGCCAGAGTTCGAAGAAGGGGAGGACCTCAGGGTTTCGCGGGGACCCTTCCCAGAGGCAGGGATCGCAGTCCCAGGGGTTTAGAGCACCAGCCCCGAGTGCCTCCACTCAGACTACAGCCCGACGACACCCTTTTTGTCGTCGATGCGGCAGACATCACCCCTTTGGAGCTTGTGGGGTGACAGTGACTTGCTTCCAGTGTGGGAGACCGGGGCACATTAAGAGCCAGTGCCCTGATCTTGGAGCAGGGGGTCCGACATTTTCTATTCAATCGAGTGCTCCACGAGGGGGACAGCAGGGAGCACCGACACACTCTACCCCCATAGCCCCACGAGCAGTAGCTGGGAGTAGTATGGCACCGGGACCATCGCGGCAACAGCCGAGGGCTCAGGCCCGAGTGTACGCGATGACGCAGGAGGATGCGCAGACGAACCCCGATGTCATTATTGGAACTATGAAGATTTATGGAGTCGACGCCCGTGTCCTTATCGACACCGGGTCGAACTACTCGTATGTGAGAGCGTCCTTTGCCCACCTGATGGGTAAGCCTTTGACGCCACTTGGAGAGGAGATATTGGTTTTCACACCTCTCGGTGAACAGCTCTTGAGAGATTCAGTCTATAGGGGGACAGAGGTCATGATTGGAAACACCGTACTTGAGGCAGATTTGATCCCTTTGGACTTGACCGATATTGATGCCATCCTTGGCATGGATTGGCTGAGCAGACACAAAGCCTCCGTTGATTGTTTCACTAAGGAGGTTGAGTTCCGGAGATCGGATGGACTTGCTTTGAGGTTTTCTGGCAAGAGGAGAGTATTGCCTCGCTGTGTTATTTCGGTGATGGAGGCCAGGAGGTTAATACGCCGAGGCTGCACGGCATACTTGGCCCATGTTGTGGATACTACTGTGAAGGAACCGAGGAATGAGGATGTCCCTGTAGTACAGGAGTTTGCGGATATTTTCCCTGAGGAGCTACCTGGCCTTCCACCGGCTCGGGAGTTTGACTTTGAGATCGATATAGCTCCGGGAACCGCTCATATATTTATTTCGCCATACAGAATGGCGCCAGCTGAGCTGAGAGAGCTCAAGGTCCAGCTGCAGGAATTACTGGACAAGGGTTTTATCCGTCCGAGCACTTCGCCTTGGGGTGCTCCGGTGTTGTTTGTAAAGAAGAAGGACGGGACCCTACGGCTGTGCGTGGATTACCGGCAGTTGAATAAGGTGACCATCAAGAACCGGTATCCTCTGCCACGTATTGATGACCTATTTGACCAGCTTCAGGGTGCACGGGTCTTTTCGAAGATCGATTTGCGGTCTGGTTATCACCAGTTACGGATTCAGGCCGAGGACGTGCCCAAGACTGCATTCCGCACTCGCTATGGTCACTTTGAGTTTTTAGTGATGCCGTTTGGGTTAACTAATGCTCCAGCAGCTTTTATGGATTTAATGAACCGGGTCTTCCACGACTACCTGGATCGGTTCGTCATTGTATTTATTGATGACATTCTGGTATACTCACGGAGTGATGAGGAGCATAAACAGCACCTGAGGGTGGTTTTACAGACTCTCTGTGAGCAGCAGTTATATGCCAAATTCACCAAGTGTGAATTTTGGCTAAGGGAAATTGGATTTCTGGGCCATATTGTTTCTGCGGATGGGATTTTTGTTGATCCGCAGAAAGTAGAGGCCATATTGAGGTGGGAGCAGCCACAGACCGTTACTGAGGTCCGGAGTTTTCTTGGACTTGCTGGTTATTATAGACGATTTGTAGAGGGTTTCTCGAGGATTGCTGCTCCACTCTCCCGATTGATGAAGAAAGACGTCAAGTTCTGTTGGGATGACCGCTGTGAGGCGAGTTTTCAGGAACTCAAACAGCGACTGACGTCGGCACCTATCTTGGCTCTCCCTACAAGCGGCAGGGAGTATGTTGTGTACAGTGATGCCAGCCGGCAGGGGCTAGGTTGCGTATTGATGCAGGATGGACGGGTGATCGCTTATGCTTTGAGACAGTTGAAGAAGCATGAGGCGAACTACCCAACTCACGATCTTGAGCTGGCAGCCATAGTCTTCGCACTGAGGATATGACGACATTACTTATATGGAGTTACCTGTAGGGTCTTCACAGACCATAAGAGCTTGAAGTATTTATTTACTCAGAGAGAGCTAAACCTAAGACAGAGGAGATGGTTAGAGCTGCTGAAAGACTACGACTTGGTTATTGACTATCATCCAGGTAAGGCAAATGTAGTAGCAGATGCCTTGAGCCGGAAGTCATCTTCTTCTACCACTTCTCAGGCAGCAGAGAGAGCCTACATCTTCTGCTTGGTAGGACTCCGAGCTTTGGGAGTCAGCTTGGCCAGCGATGAGCAGGGTACACTGCTAGCCAGATTTGAGGTGCGGCCTACACTACTTGACCGCATCAGAGAGCTTCAGGGTACAGATGTAGAGCTCCAGACTATTCACGATCGGATCCGCCGAGGAGAGGGCGGGGATTTCCGAGTCCGTGCTGATGGACTCGTGGTGTTCAGAGACAGAGTGTGTATTCCAGCTGATGTTGAGCTTCGACGTGCTATCCTTGAGGAGGCACACTCTTCGGCTTATGCTATGCATCCCGGGGGTACAAAGATGTATCGCACCATCAGAGGCAGTTATTGGTGGTCGGGCATGAAGCGGGAGATAGCAGAGTTTGTAGCACGGTGCTTGGTGTGCCAGCAGGTGAAGGCTGAGCACCAGAGACCAGCAGGTATTTTACAGCCGCTTCCCATTCCTGAGTGGAAGTGGGAACATATTACCATGGATTTTGTGATGGGGTTACCGAGGACATCCACGCAGCATGATGCGATTTGGGTGATTGTCGATCGACTCACCAAATCTGCACACTTTATCCCCATCCGTGGTGACTACTCCTTGGAGGTGCTGGCACGTCTCTATATGGACACCATAGTACGACTTCACGGGGTGCCTGTGTCGATTGTTTCAGACAGGGACCCTAGGTTCACGTCTAGGTTCTGGCCCAGTTTGCAGGAGGCATTGGGTACTAGACTGAACTTTAGCACAGCCTATCATCCTCAGACAGATGGCCAGTCAGAGCGTACGATTCAGACACTTGAGGATATGCTTCGGGCTTGTGTTATTGATTTTCATGGTAGCTGGGATCGACATTTACCACTTGTAGAGTTTGCATATAATAACAGCTACCAGGCGAGTATCGGGATGCCTCCATACGAGGCATTGTATGGGAGGCGATGCCGCACACCTTTATGCTGGGATGAGGTTGGTGAGAGGCACCTCAGCAGTGTGGAGCTTGTTGAGGAGACGAGGGAGAAGGTCAGGATTGTCCGACAGAGGATGAGAGCCGCCCAGGATCGACAGAAGGCATATGCAGACCGTAGGCGGCGACCATTGGAGTTTCAGAAGGGAGACATGGTTTTCTTGAGGATCTCACCCGGGAAAGGGGTGATCCGTTTCAGACAGCGGGGCAAGTTGAGCCCCAGGTATATTGGGCCCTTCCGTATTCTTGAGAGGATCGGAAGTGTGGCGTACAGATTGGAGCTGCCAGAGGAGTTGGCACGTATTCACGATGTGTTCCATGTCTCGGTGCTTAGGAGATATATGCCTGACCCTTCTCATGTTTTAGAACCTCCACCAGTTGAGCTACGGGAGGACCTGAGTTTACCTATACAGCCCGTAGCAGTCCTTGACCAGCAGATCCGTAGACAGCGAAGCAAAGATGTTTCATTGGTACGCATTTTGTGGCGTAGCGACCAGGTCAAGGAGGAAACTTGGGAGCCCGAGGAGACTATGAGGGGACAGTACCCCCATCTATTTACTGAGTAATTTTCATTTTCCTATATGGTTTTCTTTTAGTTTCGGGGACGAAACTTGTTTTTAGGGGGTTAGGAAAATGTAACACCGACTCTCGGTGTATTCTATAGTGAATTCCATTTCATATATATATATATGTATGTATATATATATATATATATGATGTTTTTACTACTATATTCATAAATTTTCACTAAGAAAATTTTTCCGATAAATCAACCTTAGATATTTGACGATAAAATACAAATCGGATCAATTTTGACTCAAAGAGATTCAAAACCTTAATTTCACAATAAATAAATTTAATTAGGTCTAATATAAGATTTTGGGCCTAGTGTGTAATTATGAAAATTTTAGGGGTCAAATTAGAATTTTTATAAGTCAAAGGACTTGTTAGCAATTAACAAAACTTAAATGAAATGTGACAAGTGTATTCTTGTATTGAACAAGTGTTATAGTGAGGAGGACAAGTGTTGGCCAAATGGAGATGAGAAAGGCAAGGTGGGCCAATAAGAACACATGCACATGAAAACCAATGAGAACACATGCAATAGTCAAAATGATCCTATGGTTTAGATTAATTAGAGATTTGATCCTAGGGTGGTGAGTTATTAACACAATAATAAAAGAAGAAGGCCTTAGAATGCTTGTTCATTCTTCCAAATTCGTGAGAACAAGGAGAGAAGCAAGAGAGGAAGACCAAGAAAGTGAAGTAAGAAATTTTATCCTGTCTCACTTTAAATTTTATTTCTGTCCGTGAATTCATCTCTATTTTAAGACATCTTAGAGCCAGAATTTGAAAATGTGTTAGTTATATGAATTGTAGATCAAAGTCTTATCTTTCCAACGAGATAAGAATCACCAAAATCAGATGCCTGTACCAAAAGTTATGGCACTTTTCCTGAAACTCGACATAGAAGTGTCCAGTTTCGAACCTTGACAGTAGTGAGTAAAAACGACCCCTCTCCAGTCTTAGTTTGAAGAAACACAAAACATGAAAGTTATAGATATACTTCTTTCCTATAACATATAAAAATTTCAGCCATTTCTCACGAGGAACTTGAAAGTTATACAATTTTCCTTAAAACTGTGTTGACAGAAACTTTATGTTTCACTAAAACGTATCAGTCTTGTTCATGAATTTTGTTGAACCCCTTCCAGGCATATTTGGATAAAACTCGAAACACGAAAGTTGTAGATCTACATCTTATCTATAACATGTTAAAATTTATTAGACTTTGGTGAGTAGAATGAAAGTTATGGCTTCTGCACAAAAACTGGACAGAATCCAAAACTTAAATATGACAGTGACAAAATGATGCTTACCGGGAATTCTGTGATTTGAATCTGAGGAAGTGTGAAAAATGAAAGTTATATTGCTATCTCTTAGCTTTAAAATGAGATAAGAATCATCTGATTTGGACTAGTATAGCCAAAGTTATAGTCTGTTTTCCATGACTGTGCAGGTTAAAAAAAAAAATCTGCAGATTGTTTGTCTCCCTAAGAGTTATTTGAGTTGAACGGAGGGAGCACTTGATTTACGCTTTGTGGAGATATTGGGGAGTGCATTATCCTCCCCTGAATTTGAGTGGGACTTGACATCTACTTTTAATTGATACTGTGTTTTAAAAAGTTTTCAAAGGCATGATTTAAAATGGTATAATTGACCTATTTCCCTGGATTTATGAAAATGTTTTGTGATATATGGAGTGTCCCAACTTGTTTATATCGATATGCATCCATGATTTTGACACTTGATGATTGTGCCACATTTTGATATATCCACATGATTTTATACTTCCATTGCATATTGGCACATGATTTTGACATGTTATGGCTTGAGATATGTGATTTGAGCTGGATGCCCATGTGGATACTGTGATGATGATGATATGCTTCCTATGGCATTCCGTAGCTACGAAGGACATTTGGTAGAGGCACCTGTTGTGCCCGGATACGCCTCTGCAGGGGGTATCCGCCAGATTGTCATACATATTATACGGACAGTCGTCGGTTGAACCACTTCGGGGAGGACCTTGGTAGGTCTAGCACCGGCGGGTTTCCATACACGCTTGATCCTTGATACGTGTGCGATATATATATACAGGCTAGTTGGAGTAGTCTGTGGCCAACGTTGGGGTGGAGAGCCTTATTTTATTACTTGCACCATGAAAACCCCCAACGTTGCCCGTCCTTGGCCATGGTTGGCCTTTGCCGGGATATTTTCGGCCGGCTCTACATGATATGACGGACATGCATAATGGATGCATATTTGATTTGATGCGTATGCCGTGAATGATTTATTGAGATGTCATAATATTTTTGCATACCATGGATTTATTGGGACATAATTTTGACACTCCTAATTCACCCAAAAATTAATTGTAGCATGTCATCCCCCCGACTTGCTGAGTACCAACCCCCCTCTCTATGGTACTCACCCCTCACATTTTCCTCCTACAGGTGTAGACTCGGACTGAGAGATTTGTGCGCATTGTTGTATTGGATATTCTTAGAGACTACTGGGCTGGGGTATGACTACCCGCTCTTCCGCTATATATATATTGAGGTTATTGTATCATTTGAGGAAATTAGAATGACCATTATATTTGTTTAAATTGGGATGACTGTATTTAAAATTTTTCTAGTCTGTATAAGTTTAACTCTCACTTGTTTTAATTTGCATTGAGGCATACATGTATTATTTTTATTTCTTGGGGATCTCTGTGATTTGGAAACCTGGATTTTGTGAATATCGACAGCCTTACGGTGCTTCGATGTGCGGGACGTGGTGCCCGTGCATCGAGGTCCTGCGGCGGGCTGGTCACGTGCCCGGCTCGGGTGTGGGTCGAGGCGTGACAATATGCAATATAGTTACATAGACCTGGCGGAGGCGGACCACATTGTTAACCAGTTCGACTTCTATCATTGTGAGCTCGACTTCCATAGAATGTCCTATGAGCAAGTCAGCGGGACTCTCAAGTCCTTAAGTTTGATGGTACTGTCTTCTCAACACTTGTTAGGTTTTTTCTCGTTCCTGTCTTTACGACTTACTTCTTTTCTTTCAGACCATGACCCTTACCGAATTTCAGGAACGATAAGGGAAACAAATGATACAACACTTGGAGGGGCGTCTGTCTGAGTTAACCTGTCTAGTCCAATCACGGGAGAAGATTCCCACTCAGGAAAAAAAGGCTATGGTGATTGAGAGCACATCGGGAGCATCGCTTAACCAAAAGGAGGAAGAATTGAGGCAACTTCGGTCAGAGTTGGCCCAGTGTCACGGGGAATGTGAACGGTTGAAATTGGATGCCTCGATGTGCAAGATGCGTTTTTGTTCAATTGAGAAGCTGGCCCAACTCTGGAAGGAGTCTCTTCGAATGGCGGAACGTAGGATAGTTGAGCTTGAGGAGTCTCGTGCCAAGAATATAACCATCTTTAGAGACGCACAACTGATAACATGCAATTTATTGAATTTATTATTTTTATCATAGTTTGAATTTAAATTGTTTAATGACCTAATGGTTGTTTTTATTTAATATTTATTTTTAGGAAGTTAAATTTGAAGATTTGGAGCAAATTGGGATTAATGAGGCAATTTTGGAGTTAATTGGGTCAAGACATCTTATTGGGCTTTGAAGAAGAGGAGTTTGAATTCTAATTTCAACATTTTAGTAGTATTTTTATTTTTAGTAAAAGTTGTTTTTAGTGGGAAAAAATTTTTGTAATTTACCTAATTTTAGATCTCCTAGTTGATTTAGAAGTCTAGAGGAAAGGAAAGAGTACATTCTCAATTATTCATTCCACACGGCCACTGTTCTTATAAAAAAAAAAAAAGAGGCCAGCTGCTGTACATTGCTGCCTATTCCTTCGTTATTCTCACACAAGGCTGCTGCTTTTATTCTCCATTCACTCAAGAGGAGGGCTAGCATCATTCTCCCATTAGGTTTTCATTTTTATTTTTCTTAGGAATATTATTTTTTTTATCTCTTTGTGTTAATACTTACTACCATGAGTGGCTAATTTTCTTATTCTGATTCAAGGGGAATATTAATCGATTGTTCTTCATTGTGAGGTTAGGTACTTAATTTAATTTCTTACCTTTTATTCAAGTATTCGTTGATTCTTGATTTAATTTTAGAGAAATCTAATATTAGTTAATCTGACAATTTAATTCAATATTAGTTTTTTTATTGTTATCCAGGAAATCAGTGATCTGTAATCGTCATGAACGAATGGTACAAGTAGTAACTAGGTTATTTTGTTTATGTGTCTTTTACCGGTATTCAATTGACTTAGAGAATCAATGGAACAAAATTGAGTAATTGCTGCTATCCCAATTAATTATATTTTGGTTTAACTGTTTTCACAGAACGTAATGCTATCATTATATTGATATGTAACGCTATCGTGCCCAGTCGATTAATGATAAGTTTCGATTGAATGCTGGGTTTGGTTGATTAAATTAGGAAAACGCAAGATTTATTACGACTATCCTAATAGATCTAAGGTTAAATGCTTGAATCACAAGAATAATATTTTTAACCAATGATCAATAAGACAATCGAATATATGAACCCTTGGATCAGTAATTGATAGATTGATTTTCTTCCTTAGTTTTTAGAATTTTGCATTATTGATTTGTTTCTTATTTTCAGTTTTTTTATTTAATAATTTTTATTTTATCAAATTGTTTGAAAACCCTCACAACTTTATTTTTAACATCAACTAAGAGATTAAATTAATTAGTTCCCTTGGAATTCGACCTGGTAACCACTACTGCTACAGTTTGTTGTATTGGGGGAATCAGTTTTTAATTTGAGGGTTTCGACAACCCGACCATCAACGTAAGCTGACCGAGAGGTTAAAGTGTACTGAAGCGATAATCTGGTTTATGGGTCTAAGTGATGCTTTGCCCCCGGTTGAGGAAGAGACAAATACTCAGAACCCAGTTGTATAATTCTTTCTGAGACTCTGTACCCAATAGTTTTTGTCTGCTCAATGAGAAATTCTTGTTTTTCATCATTTTAAACTATAACCCCAATTGTGCTGTCTTGGCAGACTTAAGGGGACTTAAATCTCCCGTCAAGAAGCTTTTTTGGTAGAATAGCTGCGTTTGCCTATTTGGGGAGTTCCACTCCTTATTGTGTTCGGATGATAGAAGATAGGCAACTGAGAACCTCTGAACGATAGGAAATTCTTAAGTTATGAGTTGCGTCCACCCGTCCGGGGAGTTACATCTCTTATCGACGACGCGTACGAACGATAGGAGTTGAGTGACTAAGACCCTTCGAACGATAGGAAATTCTTAAGTTGTGGACCGCGTCCACCTGTCCAAGGAGTTATATCCCTTATTGACGACGCGTACGAACGATAGGAGCTGAGCGACTGAGACCCTCCGAACGATAGGAAATTCTAAGTTGTGGGCTGCGTTCATCCGTCCAGGGAGTTACATCCCTTATTGACGACATGTATGAACGATAGGAGCTGGACGACTAAGACCCTCCTAATGATAGAAAATTCTTAAGTTGTGAGCCGCGTCCACCCGTCCGGGGAGTTACATCCTCTATTGATGACGCGTACGAACAATAGGAGTTGACCGTGGGGTTGTAAAAATAGGTGTCGTCAAGAACTTAAAAAACACCCTTGCAGTTTAGAAGAACACCAGCAATAGAAACCGATGGCTACTTGGGAACGGAAGTAGAAGGCTCTTGTTCACATGATATAGTGTCGATCCCCAATGACGTTCTACATTTGATTTTCATATGTTTAATGCTGGGCAAAGCCTCCAAGGCGTTCAGACCCGGTCTGTCCAAGATGATATTGTAGAGCGAGGGAAGATCCACCACATTGAATACGATAGGAGCCGTCACATGATTTGGGAGTGCTCCGAGGGTGACCGGGAGTGAAATAATACCGTCAGGGTATATCCATTCGTCCGAGAGTCCTTTAACTGGGTCTGCATGGGGTTGGAGATCAGCAGAAATAAACCATATTCGTCCAAAAGCATCTTGATATAGGAGATTACAGTCAACTCCTTGATTGACAAAGATCATTTGGATCTCAAATTGTCTAATCTTGGCAGTTATCACAAGGGGTTCATGCCGATTTGGGTCAACCCCACTAGATCTTTGTCGGTAAAACTGATGACGGGCCTCTTTTCACCTTATCGTTTATTGGCACTTTCTGCTAGGACTTCTTGTGGTGCAGGGAGAATTACCTTTGGGCAATAGAAAATTGGTGTGATCAGACGCCTGGCTTCATCCTTTCTCGGTCCGTTGCGTACCTGGAGTATTACCCTATCCATTCTGTCGGTCGGGGGTCGGGCGGCTTGGCGCTCTTCCATCCGGTCCCGTCGTGGCGGTTCATGTCGATAGTCAGCAGGGGGAACTCTTTTCCTCCCGGCGATGAACTCCTATAGTCTTCCTTCGCGTACTAGGAACTCTAGCTCGTCTTTCAACTTCTTGCAGTTGTTCGTCGTGTGACCATAGTCACGATGAAAGTGACAGTACTTTGTTCTATCCTTGTTGGAGTTGTCTTTAGTTGACTGTGGGGGCCATCGGACGTACGACTTGTCTCTAATGAAAGTTAAGACCCGTCCAGGGGTCTCGTTTAGCAGGGTGTAGTTATTGTAACTCCTTGGAGGAGGGGGTTTTGCCCGATTTCTTCGGGACAGAGACCTCTTGGGTGACTAGTTCTGTTCTTTTCGAACATAATGGTCTTTCCTATCATTGGACGTTTTAGCATCCTCGACAGCAATATACTTTTTAGCTCAGGCATAAAACTTCTGGATAGTAGCAGGGGGTTTCTTTGTAATTGACACCTTTAAACCGGAAGGTTGTAGGCCTATTAATAACGTAGCCAGTGCAATCGAATGATTCAAAGAAGGAACGCTCATCATCTCCGCCTTGAACCTTTCCAGGAAATCCCTTAGGGATTCCTCTTTCTTCTGGTGCAGCGATAATAAGGCTGTGGATTTCCTCTTGACTCCCCCGCTTATTACGAAGTGTGACTCGAACTGCTCACGTAGTTGAGAGAAAGTCTTTATACTCAATGGTGGGAGAGAATTGAACCATACAAGCGCGTTTCTTGAGAGGGTGGTGGGAAAGTACTTGCACATGGCCGCATCAGACATGTCTCTGGAAATCATCACGGTTACGAAATGGGCTACGTGGTCCCGGGGGTCTGTGTTCCCACTGTATCTCTCCATGGTTGGTAGAAGCACATTGCGAGGTATAGAGTCTGAAAAGATCTTAGGGTCAAATGGTGAAACGTGAGAATAAGAAGGGATTTGGTCTCCCTGAGGGTTGGCCCATTTTAGTTCCTCGGCTACCAGTTGCTCAACCTGCTTTCAAAGATCGTCAGGGACTAGTCTGGAGTTTTCAGATGCTTCGCCACACGGGGGTGATGGTCGTCGCTGAGGACGTCTAGATTCCCGAACGGAGGATTGGACTTCGGGCCTGAGGGTGGGCTAAGGTCCTCCAATTATCTGCTCATATCCTGGAGTTTAGACTCCAGTCTCTCCATCTGGGGGCGATTGACTCGCTCTGGAGTAAGGTCGGCAACGGATTGGATGGGGATTGCGGGCTGTAAGGTCTGCTCTTGACGAGGTGGTCCCATGGGAGCTGCTTGATCACGAGTGGCATCAGGTGCCGCAAGAGGAGCGGTTTCGGAAAGTGTGGCAGTTTACCCTTCAGCAAGAGGGATGACTTTTGAGGACACTCTAGTTCTTGGAGGCATGATTGTTGAAACAATAACAGAAACTACTCTAGTCTGTTTCCCATAGACGGCGCAAATCTGTTAGAGGTGGGTTTATGGCTCCACAGATACCATCTCCTTCTTGACCTGAACAGTAACCGTTAATGGGTGTATGCACCTGTAAAAACTGTCGGAGGGTGCTCTGGCGGGGAGGCTCTGACGCTCAAGTCAGTAAAGAACAATTTTTGATTGAAAAAAACAGACTGAGAGTTAAGGAAACGTTGTTCCCTGTGATCAGTGTGCCAAGAGTGTCAGACCCAGAGTGCGTACTTGGTTCTGAGACCTTTAGGGATGATTTATACCTTTGAGAGACGTACGTCGCCAAGGGACTTCAACCCTACCTTCCTTATCGAATTGATCTGGGAATCTCAGGAGTTAATTTTATGAGTTGATTACGATCCCCATTTATCGGTGGAACTACCATTTTAAAGAGGGGTGCTTTCCTTACTTAAAAGATTCGGGATATGTCGTTATGAAATAAGAGACTGAAGTTAAGGAAGTTCTGATCTTCCTTTAGAATTGTTAGGGGTACGGCTTATCGTTTGGTCGCTCGACCTATAAAGGATCAATCGGGACTCGTCCGATTGATATGCTGCTATTTGTTTGCCCGATCAGGGCGACTGCCTTCGCTTGGTGAGTATCATTCGGTGGACCCGGGTGACTGAGGCTCTATTGTTCGGGAGGTTTGGGCGACTAAGACCCTTCAATAGATTGATCCGGACGACTGAGACCCTTCGGCTGATGGTTACATTCAAACCTCGACCGGTAATCGTCCTTTATGGGCCTCCTGCATGGGCCTTCTTAGGGCTGACCCATTGGATGTGATTCCGGGACAGCCGTCCCATCAGTTACAATTGAATACTCATATGAATTCTGAAATGTTGCTCTATTTTATACATTAAGCATGAATTGATTATGAAATTGAATGTGGTAATATGGTGCTAGAAAATGAAACGACTATAGTTTGAGTCTTGCCACGACTCAGACCATCGGGGCGGTGTGGTTAAAGCGGTTAAATTTGGCTTGGGGGAGGTGGGTTAGAGAGCCTTCACAAGCCGCCGGATTATGTGGTGGTACCCCACGGAGCTCCAGGCTAACGCTAAAGTAAAAAAGGGATTTTATAAAAGTGTGAAAAATCCTTGGCAGGTCCTGTTAACGGCCATTGGTAGGATAATGATTTTGGCACACCTCAAAATTATGGAAAAATGAATTTGGACTGTTTGATTTGATTATATGAGTCATGGTGGCTTGATATAAATGATTTTATGTAAATAAATTTCTAATTGCATTAAATTATATTTGATATATGTATTTGGCATCACCACCCTCACCCCTCATTTATATGTTGCATACCATTGCACTCCACTCACTGAGTATTTAAAATACTCATCCCGTCTCCTTATATTTTCAGAGGAAGTATAGGCTGACATCAACTCCTAAAGCGGTGCGAAGATCTTTTGTGGCATTTTGGCTAGGTTATGGTTGTCTATTTATTTTTTTGAAGATAGGATTTTAGAATCCTTGGAAAGGAAATTCTGTACATCTCATACCGGGCGGATTTTACTGATATTGGTTGAATTCTTCGAACAAGTATTGGTAAAATCTGAACGACTATGATTTGGGACTTCATTTTTTTGCATGAAATTATTTTTGAGAAAATGTTTTATCTTGTACTAGGACATTTGGATTTTAATGATGGATTTCGATATATTATTTTGGATTTATGAATTTTATGAACTGTCTAAGAATTCTGGATTGGCTGGGATAGCCACACTACATGTATGTATGTACAGGGATCCCCCGATTGAGTGCCGATGCATGCATGTGTGAACAAGGATGGGTCGGATAGGTCCATTGCATGTGTGTTGTATATGATTTATTGTTTTGATGGATTTTATGTTTTGGAAGAATTAGTGTATAATTGGAATGTCTTGTGCTATCTCGGTATATGGGAAGATTATGCCTGTATGTCGAGATAACGCGACGATTGTTACGTGCTCGACGGGAGAGTCGGGGAGTGACATTCTTGATTATAGTGCTGAATATTTTTTTGATTTTTTGAGATTTTCCTTATTGATAAACATTTCCGAAAAATTCAAAAACCTTCCAAATGACTAATCAATTTTATCCATAATTTTCTCAAACTTTTCTTAATGTATTTAGTACTGAATATTTAACTTTATAACCCCACATACCTTTTTTGAAATACAATTTCTGAATTTAAACAAACTTAATTATATACAAAGAGATAGTTAAATTTGTGTAAATAATCATGTTCATATTTCTTGAAAAATTTCTGAATTTTTCGGATAAAAACATTTATTTTTTAGCTTTCACTCTCTAGGAAAAATTTTTCTTTCCTTGTTAAATGAAGTCAATAATCACAATTTCCATATTTGAATTCAAATTCATTTAAATTCAAATACTTTCCTGGATTATAGTTTAGACTTGGAGACCTTCATCTTTTCGTTCTTTCAGACTTTCATTTCCCATAAGATATCCCCATAATCATAATTTGGTCAAAATGTCTAAACATATTTTTAAAGTAAATATAGTATTCAAACTATATTTACATTATTTACTGGGTCTTCAATAAATAAGAAAAGATACATTTTGTTTATGTCTCAGCCTCTATGGTTCAAACAAATCTTGTTTCTGTGACATTTTCTATGATAACTTCTATAACCCACTTTTATTAGAATTTCCAAATAAAATTTAATCCGTACACTTAATAAAAATATTAAAACAATATGAAGGTCTTGTTATCATCAAAATTTCAAAGGAATAACAATTTCCTAAACAATTATTATTATTATTATTATTATTATTATTATTATTATTATTATGTTCCTTGGCAACTCAAAATATACGGTGAAGGTGCATGGAAAATGTTTGTTGTGATTGCGTGGTAATATTTGGGCGCTGTAGAATGATTCTCATTTCTCGAGTACTAAGTTTATCATGAATATATAAGCAAGTGAAGTCATTATGTCCAGGCATTTCTTCCTTTAGTTTCATCATTTATATTGATCCAATTTAGTATAACTTGCTTACATGACATATACATTTTTCCCCCTTTTTGTCTCACATGCATTTAGTAATGTCTATTGTCTCTCATTATCTTGACCATGTTGCCTAACCTTACTGTGTTCATTATGTTTCTGCTTCGTCGCTTTTTTCTTGATTTTCTGAGCTGTTGGCATTGGCAATTATGCTTATCTCATGAGATTGGGATTATCTGATTTGTCATAATGGAGATTTACATGAATGTTAAATGTAGGCTGTTTCTCAAGTTCATGAAGGCCAATTTGCTGCTGATTTTGTTCATGGTTCGGTCCGATTATATGACATCCGGGCACCTAAAATGTGAGCATTTGTAATCATGAAAATTATCTTATGATGGAAAAAGACACGATGAATAGGAAAGCATGGATGATAATTTTTTGAAGATTAAAAAATAATGATGGTGACATTTTTAGCTTTGTTATTTTATCTTTGGAAATAAGAAGATATATTTTATTTTTTATACGTATATAATACAATATTTTGTTATTTGATGAATTTTATTCCATTTTAAACTAGTTTGTGGCCTTTTAGTAGAGTCATAGTGTTTTAGAACCTTGTATAGATATGAATTTGAATATTTGGTATTTTTAAATATATGTATATATATTAATATTGATGACTTTTCATTTTATATGCGTGAAAATAATTTTAGATATTTCTATTGATGAATATATCTTATAATTTTAGTTTGTATAAATATAATAATAATAGGAATAGAATAATATGAATAATTATAACTTAATCAGTGACGATAGAAAAATCGTCACTATATGGTACTTTTAATGGCGACTTTAAAAGTTGTCATCATTATCATAACAAAAAGTCATCACATATGGTCCATAATTTACCATTTTCAGTGATAAAAATATGTGGTCACGTCTCAGTGACAACAAAAAAGTTGTCACTATATGATCATTTAATGACAATATTAATAGTTGTCAACTATTGTTACAAAGAATGTCATCACAAATATTATATGATTTATCATGTCTAGTGACATTGTCCTAGATAAAAAATTGTTATTATATGGTACATTTAATGACGATTACTAAAGTTGTCACTCTATCCACAACACAAAGTTGTCACAAATGCTCCTTAAATTACAATGTTTAGTGACAATATCGCATCGTCACTATATCAGTGATGACAAAATATCATCACTATATAGTACCTTTAATGATGACTAGAAGGTTGTTACTATTGTCACAAAAAATATCATTACAAATATTCAATGGTTTGTCATGTTTTGTGACAGTATAAATAGATATTACGACAACTACAGATTATAATTAGTGACAACATCATGTCATCACTACTTTAGTGATAATAGATATATAATATCTTCAATGATAACTTGAAACTCATCACTATGATAATGATTTAGTGACAAAATAGTGATAAGTGAAAAGTTATCACTAAAAGTCTTTAGTGACAATTTTTAGTGATTTAGTGACAACTTTCGATTGTCACTAAATTCCTATTTTCTTGTAGTGATTAAAGTGACTTCGAGGATACTTATATATAATTGGAATTTTGTTTTGCCACTAAAAGTCACCAGATAGATTTATTAACCACAATTTCAGTGACCAAAAAAGTCATCAATAAAAATTGCCAAACGCTTTTAGGGGGTGTTTGGCTCGCATTCAGCAATCAGAATCAGAATCAAAATTCGAAACCCCTTATTTGGTTCAAATTTTGAAATGAATATTATTACTATTGTTGATATTTGGTTTGTATATCTTTCAGAATGAGAATCATATGAATGTACATTTTGCCCCTAATAGAAAATGTAAAAAAAAAGAAAAACAAAAAAAAACTTTCTCAATTTTGATAAAAGTTTTTTATCATGATAATACGTGCATGCGCGCACACACACACACATATATATACTTACATATATATATATATATATTAAAAAATAAATAATTTTATTCACAATGAAAGGATAACAAAAGCCCATAAGAGCACTGGGCGATGAAATAAAAAAATGGTTGCTGCCTTGTTTTTGACATCATGCAGTCCATTCATTCTTTTGCCAATAACTCTCTCTGTACTAATCTAAATTGAGTGCAGGCTCCTCCTGTGTAAAATAGACATCCTAAGTTTTAAAATCACTACAAAATTAAATCAATACGGAGACGGTCAGTTTTATTGTCGATGAATTTTAGTGACGATTTTTTATTATCTTTAGAGACGCTTTCGACGAAATCGTTAGGAAATGTATACATTTTCTGACGATATAAAATTGTCAGTCAGAAAAAGTTTATCAACCGTTAGTAAAATAATAAAATCGTCTATAAAAAAATGATCAATTTTGACGACTATTAGTTGTGGTCCTTAAATATAACAGTGTATAGAGATAGTTTGAAAACAATCACTATGTAACTCTTCTTTTCTGTCTATTTAATAATACCGTTTGTATAATTTCTTCATCTATACTAACTGATATATTTTACCATTTATAAATATTTTATTTTTTTTGAACCCAAAATAGTTATAAAAAAAAAAAAAAAAGGGGGCGGGCGCCCCTGCCTGGCGCCCGCCCCTTTGTAATTTGCTTTGCAAAAACACAGGGGGCGGGCGCCAGGCAACCCCTGCCTGGCGCCCGCCATGTTTTGTCAATTTTTTTTTTTTTTTTTTTTTATTTTTTAAATCTAATCTAATTCATCATTACTCAGTATATTTTTAAAGATAAAATAGTTAAATAAATAATTATATTTAAATACATAAATTAATTATTTTTAATTAACTAATAATTATTTATCTTTAATAATATATTATTTTGGATCTCTTTCTTTCTTTTTTTTCTTTCTTTCTATGTCATGTTATTGTTTAATTTAGTTAAGATTTTAAAAATTAAGATTTTAAAATTAAAAACATGAAATAATAAAAGAAAAAAAAAGAGGGCGGGCGCCCGCCCCCCATAAGCGGGCGCCCGCCATAAGGGGGTCTTGGCGCCCGCCCCCCATAAGCGGGCGCCAGCCATAAAGCAGGCGCCCGCCCACACACATAATTTTTTTTTTAAACTAATTTGTCTCTGTCTCACTCCAATTGGTTTAACACACACACTAACTCTAGCATATTCTCAAGAGTTGGGTATTCCTTTGGTAGGAATCTTCGATTTTTTTTTTTTTTTACACTTTATATTTAAAGTTTTATTTTCATCTTAAATATACTAAAAATTCTAATTAAATACTCCAAAATCAAAAATCAATAAAATTTAAAATTTTCCTTTATAGAATATTTCTTGACTATATATTAAAATTGTATGAAATATACTAATAGTATAGTAATAAATTGTATGAAATATAGTACTTGTATAGTAAGAAGTGGTAAAAGCGGTAAAGAGTAAAAGTGTAAAAAATTTGAAAAAGTATGAAAAAGATGCGAAAGGAGAAAATATGACGGATTATAAAATTTTGTTTGTAAAAATGGCAGTCAAATGGTTGAACTGACATCCTCATTTCCTCATTTTCTCGAAAGCTCTCCTCCCTCAATATAATTTAATAATATTAAATATCATATAACTAATTATACTACCATAATTAATTATACCATTACATTCTCATTATTTACAATATTAAAAATTTACAATATTATTTTCTTTTGTTGAAAAAAATTATTTACAATAATATAATTAACATTCTTCTCTTTTGTTAAAAAATATATCAAAAATTTATTTTAATATTTTTGCTTTGTCTTTTTAATAATAATTGATTATTAATAATATTAAATTAAAATTAAAATAATTGATGATATAATTTTAAAATGTGACATATGGTGAATTTTTGAATAATCTAAAACTAAAACTAAAGGTAAATAGGCGGGTAAAAGTGTCCAAAAAATGGAGGGAGAAAATTTTTTTTAAAAAAAGGCGGGTTTTTAAATTTTTGTGAAAATAACACGGTGAATATCTTTAAAACCATGAAAACTCTTTCATTTCCTTTCATTCCCTTTAAAGCTCAATTAAAACTCTCTCATTTCCTTTCATTCCCTTTAAAACTCTCATCTGCTCTCTCAAAATCCAGTGAAAAAACTATCACTCAACAAAACATTGTTCAACCAAAATTCTCACTCAATTAAAATCTATACTATATTTTCATTAAAACTTTGTAAAGTTTCGTCACTCTGTTCAAGTAAGCATTCAGTTGGGTCTAAAGAAGTCACTCTGTTGAGATGAGTATCCAGTTGAGTCTAAAGAAGTCACTCTATTGAGATGAGCAATCAGTTTGGGTTTAAAAAGTCCAATCATCAACCATCCGAGAAGCAGATAGTTTGTTACCAGGTTTAAAAATAAAAATAAGGTAAAATAGGTACTTTTAGGAAGAACAATTTTATTTGTTTATTATGATTTTTTTTTTTTTTAAAGTTGTTATTTTGTTGCTAATATATTTATATTTGTATGTATTTTTTTTATCATTAATATCATTAATATTTTACATTGTAACAATATTTATTTTTGGGTTGTTATTCTGAATTGTAATATAATATTTATAATGTAACGGTGGTAAACAAACGACAATGAAAAGAAATATATATACGGAGACTAGGCACCCGTCCTAGTAGGCGGCCACCCGCGCAAGAGAGGGGCTGGCGCCCGCCCCCCATGCGCGGGCGCCCGCCAAGGGGGGGTCCTGGCGCCCGCCAAGGGGGGGGTCCTGGCGCCCGTCCCCATACGCGGGCGCCCGCCAAGGGGGGGTCCTGGCGCCCGTCCCCCATACGCGGGCGCCCGCCAAGTCCCGGCGCCCGCCTTCATACCGGGGCGCCCGCCCACCACAGATCAACAAATGTAACCAATGATAAAATAGTAACATCTAGTAACCGATGATAAAAAAATGATTTTTCCTAACACAATGGTAACCGACAATGAAGGTAGTAATATCTTGTAACACATGATAACCGATAATAATATTAGTGATATTTTCTAAATCAATGGTAACAGACGATAATAGTAACATATGATAATATATGATAATCGATGATAAGTCAATACATTTTCTAAAGGGTAACTGATGGTATGATGATAAAAGAATAACATTTCCTAACTCAATGTATCCGATGATAAAAATAGTAACATTTCGTAACATATGGTAACCGATAATAAAATGAGTGATTTTTCTTCACATTATAGTAACAGACGGTAAAAGTAGTAACATTTTGTAACATATAGTAATCGATAATAAAAATCTTATTATTTCCTAACAACATATTATCTGATGATAAAAAAACTACTTTTACCGACACTTTTTAAAAACGTCACAATACATCCGGCATGCTACAACGGTTACACAAACCATCAGAATACCCCTATCCCGACTGGTGTATACTCCACTGATATTTCATCCGTCGGAGAAAGTATTAGCGACACTTTTTGAGTCTTTTATCGATGGTTTTTGACTGTCAGTATAGTGCTCTTATTTTGTAGTGAATGATATATCTAACATGCTTATTCACTGAGAATTGCCTTCACAGTGAATTTTTAAAGTGAAGTCATATGCAAATCATTGATGTAGTTTGTGTCAGATCCCCACTAAGCTCCTTGACTTCAAACCATAATGTTGGAGTCTGCTGGACAAGTTGCCCACCACTTTGCACTCTATTCAATTAAGTCATCCCACTGAATGCTAGTTTCATTGATGATCAGCCAGAGGTTTGTGCCTCAAAGCAGGCACGTGAACTTCTTCATATCCCTTGCTATGATTTCTATAAGAACCCAAGGAAGCTCACACTTTTTATTTGCCATCAGAAGACCATCTTGATGAAATGCAATGCTATCAAAATCAAATAATTGCCTTGGCCTTTCAACCACCCACCATCTCCATCCCTATCCATAAGGCCCCTTCGTTCACTCTCCATATCTCCACCACTTTCATCCTTCAATCTCCGAGCCTCCTCTCTAATGCTCTTCTCCAAATTTTTCTACCTCTCTTATGCAATTACTCTCATAGCATGCAATTGCCCCAATATTGCAATCAAATTCGGCCCCAAACCCGTCATCTCCTCCTCAATCTTCTTCCTCAACATCCCTATCATCACCCTTAGCAAGTTTCTTAAGCACTTCTTCAGCAACCAAATTCGGCCCCTTCTTCCCCAAGATTGCAATAGTACTTTCAAATTCATCCCTTCATTCGCATCTTGACCATCGTCATCATCAATCCCACCACCCATTTGCATAGCTTTACTCCCATTAGCCACTGCCACATCATTATCATTCTCCTCCTCCGCAAGAAAGAACCACTAAACTTAGGATTTTACACAGAGAGAGAGAGAAGAGAAAGAAGAAGTTGGATGAGATTATCAAGACGAATCTTCGAATAGGCAAATTGTGGTAAAAGCTATGAATGTTGATGGAGCTTGTGAAGTTGCGAATCAAAACCCTAAAGATCCTTGTAGAGAGAGAAGGAAACAAGAACTAGGGTTTTGGAAAGAGCCGGGGAGACGGGTGAGTAAAAAGTGAAAATTAATTTTTTTTTGGGTTTCAAGCATGGGATTCAGCTAAAAACCAAGATTTTATTTAGATTTTACAAAACCCATACACAAAGGGTTTCATTTTCAAACACTTATTCCCAATCAATTAATTTAAACAACTTATATGGTTTTTAAAGCTATTCTTAAAATTCATACCCTTTAACTAAATACCCCGATCACAAATTAATTTGACTACAGTTATGCACATTTAGTAATAAAAAAAGTCATCACTAAATTTGACCAAAAAACCTTTTAATGACCACTTTTTTATTCTTATCATTAAATTTAATAGTGACTAATATTTAGTTATAACTTTCGTTTTTGTTACTGAAAGGATACTTTTAGTGACGATTTTTAATTATTGGACGCTAAAGGCCCCTTTTTTAGTCTGTAAAAATAAAATTATTATTAATTTATTTTGATACTCAATATTTTCTATAACTTTCCAATAGGAAAATCCTCTAAAAAGGTTCTTCGTGCTTCTTAATCTAATCATCAGGCTTATTTGGCTAAACGGAAAGTTTTGAAAAACAAAAATCTTTTTCTTGTTGAGCTTCTCTTTGATTTTATGTCTGAAAATGATCAACTTAAAATTGTTTTTTTTTTTTTTGATAGAAATTTCTAAAATTTATGTTGTTGAGAGATAACACCCTCTATTGTGTTGCATTGGGGTTTGATATATTTCAAATTTATGACTATTTTATATTTTATACCATTATTATTCGGTTCATATGTTTAAATTAGTAAATGAAGATTATATTAATCATTTTAGTATTTTACACTCATCTTCACAGTTGGATAATTCATCTCATTAATGAGATTATATTTTAAGTCACGGCCCGACCCCCAGGTCTGAGAACGCGACAACCGTCAATACGTGCTATCGCCAATACAAACCTCAAGATCCTGCGAGGCTATGATAATATCTTTTTCAATAAAGAAAACCCAGATTGCACAATATTTTAAAACCAAAGATATAAATAAACAAAAAGTTATTCAGTGTTTTCTAAATACATCTTTCAAAATATATAAAATTTTACTTTAGAAAATATGAGGAAAATATATTACATGAATAGTTTTCAAAAGTGTCCTCCGATAGATCCGACTACATGCCACAAAATCCTCATCAAGAGGGACCAATACCACCGTCGGTCCCGGACAACTCTCCTCTTCGACTGGATCTAGCTACCGATGAGATAATTCTGTCTCTACACTTCCTCTGTAAAGGGATAAGAGGAGGGGTGAGTATAGGAATACCCAGTGAGTGAAGTGTAAAGTATAGCTGTGTGAGTGAGTGAGTGGTGAGTGTAGAAGTGTCAAACAATACTCTCAAGAAGTCATCCAAATAATTTTATAACAAGAGCCATGACTTTTTCACAACACAATATACACTTTTTTGATATCATGGGTTTGCCTCAAAATCTCTTCACCGATGGTTTGGCCCGGACCATCCGGTGGAACCGCCAAGGGGTTTTCATTTCTATCGGTCGTAAAACATTAACCTCAACCTTGGCGTTAGCTCGCGACCTCTTCGGAGGTGCAACCGAATGGCCTCGAAATGGACTTGGGGGCATCTCTCTACCGCCGTCTACCCCCTCAAGTCTACCAAACTCTCCACATCGTCCCCTCAAATCGATCCGTGGAAGCTTAAAACACTCAACCGGTCATCTCATAACTAGGTGCTCACACCCCACACATGCACCATGGGGGCTCAGGCTCATGCCCCAAAGCCAATATATAAACCGTTTTGCAAATGTCACAATATGTGTTATAAAAATCATCTCATAAATCCAGCAACATTATTTCTAGAAAAATTCAACAAGTTTCAAAATATAATTACAAGTTCATAAATCTCGTGGCTCAAACAAATCACATATTTTATGGATACTCTACAATCACAAAACATTTTATAAAATTAACTTAAGAAAATCATTTTATAAAAATCACGAAAAATATTTCTCATTCATCAACACAACAAACTGTCCACTCACAGTGATAGAGAGGATAGTCACTTCCAGATCTATCATCAGCAACGGTCTTGTTCTGACCAGCTTGTCTAGATCCTTGATTGTGTCTCCAAAGAGATTCGTATGAGTTGGGTCACTACAAAACCCTTGATTTTTAACACCAGATCCTTAAACTTTTCTCCAAAATCAAGACTAAAATTTAACTTTTAGAGAGTTGGATGAGTAGTTTAGAGCCCTTGCTCCAAAGATTTGGAGTAAATCGATTGGGGTTTGGAAAGAGAGAAAAATGGTCTAGAGAGAAAAAGCGAGATCTGGGTTTTCGTAGGTTCTGAAAGTCCACTTCTCTATTTATTACCAACCCATTTTCAATAATTATTTAGTGGTCCTCTTATATTCCTAAATTGCATAATTGTCATGGGTCATTGGGTAAGTCCCCAAATAGTTTTAACACTCAAATTTGTGTTCTGCTAAGAAAGTGTGTTCATTGTTCAGTGTCGAACGAGAAAAGATAGATACTAAAATTTTACAGAAAGTAAACCAAAATATGAGATATAATATAAGTTTAATGAAATATAAATGAATAGCTTGGATAGCTTGGTGTCATAAATCTTTTTGAAAGCTTGGGAGGTTATGGGTTCAATTTTCAAGAAATGGAAGTGACATCCAAAATTTAAGCAATTTTCAAGTCTTCAAGTAGGTGTTCGGTCAAGGGAATTTGGTGGAATCAAGAACATGGCCGAAGGACTAGAATGAAATTGAATCAAAAGCATTGACCGAAGGTATTTGGGAAGCAAGAGCAAGTGTTGGAAAGAGATTGGTAATTCAAGAAATGTGTGTACCGAAGGCAAGTGACTGAAGCAATTTAGGTGACCGGACAGAAGCAATTTAATATATTTAGTATAAGGGTGTGCCGAACGTGAACTTTGGAAGGCAAGAACAATTTGGAAGCTTGACCGTGAACTTTGGAAGACAAGAACAATTTGGAAGCTTGACCGAAGGATGAATTTGCAAGGGAAATTCAAGACATTCAAGTGTTGAACGAATGCCAAAGTGCAATTGGAGAAATTTGCATGACCGAAGGCAAAATTGGCGTAACCGAAGGACATGACCAAACAACATCAAGCATGAACGAACAGCAGTTGGAAGCTTTGACCGAACGCTGGAAATGAAATTTGTGAAATGAAATGTGCAATGACCGAACATGCAATTAGTAGAACAAGTTACCGAAGAAAAGTGTGAATGTTACCGAACGGATGTGTGTTCGGGAATAGGAAGAAAACAAGACATTAACAGATGCAAATAAAAATTTAACATTAAATGGTGACCGAACAGGTTGGGTGGAAATGCCAATGAGTTATACAGACTTTCTAAATTGCCCAATAGTGCTGAAGAGAAATAGGGGTGCTGAACACAATTTATGTTAGAATGTATCGTTCAGGAAGGTTCCACATAAGCTGATGGGAAATTTAAAAAATTTGGAAAGTAAAATTGATAAGTTCAATTTCTCAAAATCACATACACTGAATAGTGAGGCGGGAAATGTGCCAACCAATGACCGAAGGGATGAATTTGCTAAACATATGAATAGTCAAAATATACCGAACGGTATAAGCTCTTGGTAGTGGAAGGTTGTTTTAATACTCATGCATCCAACACACAGAAACACTAACAATTACCAAAATTCATCATATAAAGCTACTGTTCAAGATTGATTTATCAACTTATCTCTAGTATGCAATGATTCAAGGCTACTATCAAACCTCAAAGATCATATAACACCAATAACATGCTTTTCAAATCAATGAACTCATAATTAATCAAATTTACTTGTAGCAACATCAGGAATGTTTTGTTCCTCTTCATTGGTCATAGCATATATCCTAGTTTGGATTCGAGGTTGAGGACGTCGGGGATTAGTAGCCACAGTATTGCTGTCGATCCCCATTCTTAGAGTTATGTTGGCAGAAGGTGCGACAGATTCAACTGGTCCACTCCTAGAATCACTAGGAAGATCAATGTTTTGTTGACTCCCTTGCACTTTCAAACCCAATTCAGGACAATCATATCGGAGATGACTCTCTTGCCCACAATAGTAGCACCTTCTAGGTTCATTGCAAGGTCCAGAATGGAATTTCTTACAATTCTTACAAGTTAAAACATTTTATATTTTGAGTCCATTAATCCTTTTGTTACCACTCCCCCTCGCGTTTTTGATAGGGGTTTGGTATTATTTTAAACTTAAAACTTTTAATATTTTATATAACTATCATTGAAAAAATAAATCATATTTTGAGTAACTATTAATCTTTCTAAAAGTTTAAACTCGTAGATAGAGTCGCTATTGACTCTTTTATTAATATTTTATATTTTGTATAATTAACATCTAATTCAAAATTCAAAAGTTTCATATTATATTTTGTTTGAGATAATTACATGTTCAGTCCCTAAACTTTATCCAATTTTCACAAATTAGTCTCTACAATTAAAAATGCTACCTTGTGGTCCTCAAACGAGATAATTACATGTCTAGTCCCTAAATTTTGTCTTATTTTCACAAATTAGTCTCTATAATTAGGAATACTATCTTATGATTCTCAAACTTCTAAAAACGTAATGTGTTGGTCCTATCCTCAAACTTCTAAGACAAGTATGGAAGTGCATAAAAGCATTAAGTGATCAAAATTATAAAATAGGGCTTTACACATCTTTTAGGGTCAGTGTGGTTTGGTGGTTGTGTAGGTTTAAGCCCAAGAAGTCTTTTATGGGGAGGCAACTAGGGTTTCAATAATATATCTAATATTGGCTAGATTCCCTCTTCACTTCAATGTACGGTTACCTACCCATAGAGAGCCACCATTTTGTGAAGATTGAAGAGAAGGACAAAGCCTGCTTAACTTGCTTCCCTAAAGATTAATTTTGCTTTCGCAATGTTTTGATTATGGCCGACAAACAAATAGGTATGCTTTTATGGTCTTTTAATTCTCACACATCAATTCTAGATTATATGTTTCAATAAGATCATATGAAAAACGAGATACTAAGTTTAAACTATTTGAACCTCCCTTTTAATTACATGTAATTTGTGAAAATTTCTCTAAACCCAGTGAGAAATTTGCACGGCATCAACAATATGCCAGCATGTCTCCCATTGATCCTCGAGAAAATTTAATGGTGTCTTTATGAGACATACTATTAAAATAATTCTTGAGATAAACATTAAACTCAAAATCTCATGATATATAATATGACAATCCCAATCAATTATGTGCACATGTACAAATAAAATCAAACAAAAAGTATGGATTATAAATCAAGGATAATCACTAATCAATATATGATCAAAATTGTATAAATTATTTAAACATAACAAAGTCTTATGAACATGTATTAAAAGCTAACGTGAAAGTTCAAAACATAAGTAATATACTCCCACTAATCAAGTACATCAAAAGACCCTAAAATATCCAAGCTCTCAACATGTTTTACAAAGTCTATGGGTCTCAACCCCTTGGCACTACAAAAAGACATGGTTTTAGCGATGAAAAAAATTCGTCACTATTTAGCGACAAAAAATGAAATCATCGCTAATTAGCGATGAAATTTGCGATGAAAAAATTTTCGTGACAAAATTAGCAACAAACTCGAAATTCGCAGCTAATTAGCCACGAATTAATTTTCGTTGCTAATTTAGCGATGAAAATAATTATCCGTCGCTAAATTTAGCCACGAATTTCATATTCGTCGCTAAATTTAGTCAAAAATTTCAAAATCCGTCACTAAATCTAGTCACAGATTTCAAATCCGTCACTAAATTTTGTATTTTTATTAAATTAGGGTATTGAATTTTATTAAAGATAATTTTATAATTCTATTAAATATTATTTTGTGTATTTATTAAATATAATTTTGTGTTTTTATTAAATATAAATTTGTATTTTATATTTTTATTAAATTATGGTATTGATTTTTATTAAATATAATTTTATATTTTTTTAAATATAATTTTGTGTTTTTATTAAATATCATTGTATTATTTTATTAAATACAATTTTGTGTTTTAATTAAAAATAATTTTGTAATTCTATTAAATATAATTTTATGTTTTTATTAAATATAATTTTGTATTTTGTATTTTTATTAAATTATGAAATTGTATTTTTAATGGTAAGAGTTAGAAAGAAAGTAAAGAAGTAAAAAAAAAAAAGTATATCAGATAAATTAATGTGACATAGTGATTGAGTGCGCTCTAAACATCCCATTGAATCTAGGTTCGAATCTGAACAAGAGCACATTTCTACAAAAAATAAAACAACAGGGGGTGGGTTCATGCGCGGGCAGGCAAGCAATAGGGGGCCGGTGGTGGGCGAGGCCCGGTGGGCGGGTGGGTGTGCTCTATAAATAAAAATTTAAAATGCAAAATTTAGCGACGGATTTTGGAATCCATGGCTAATTTTAGCTACGGATTTTGGAATCCATTGGTTATTTTTGCGATACGTTAGTAGCAACGGAAATTTTTTTATCGCTAAATTCGTCACTAAACTGATTAGCGACGAATTTTTCTAAAATTTCCGTCACTGAATTTATCGCTAAACCCATGTTTTTTTGTAGTGTGGTTAAAGGATTAGCTAACATATTATTTGTATTAATGTGTTTAACCACAATTTTACCATTCAACACAATAGACTTATTGTCACAATAAATCTCTAGTGATCTAAAAATAGAATCAACAGCCTGTACATTGGAAATAAGGTTTTTTAAGCTAGATGGCGTACGTAGCAGCTCCATAACAAGCAACAAACTCAACCTGCATGGTGAAGGAGGCTAAAAAGTGTTTGCTTAATACTCTTCCAAGAAACAGCACCTCTAGCAATCATGAAAATATATCCAGATGTAGACTTCATATCCTCTTCGCACCAGCAAATTCAGAATCTGTGTATCCAATAATTTCAAGAATATCCACATTTTTGTATACAAGCATATAGTCTTTGGTGTTTTGCAAGTACCTCATCACTTTCTTAGTAGCAACCCAATGATTATAACCAGGGTTAGAGAGATATTTGTTAAAGACTTCCATTGCAAAAGCTATGTCTAACCTAGTGCAAACCTGTGCATACATAAAACTCCCAACTGCACTAGAATAATGTATGCTCTTCATGGATTCTCTCTGCAAATCATTTCTTGGACATTGACTAAGTTTTAACTTGTCACCTTTCACAATAGGTACATCCCCAGCCTTACAATTTTGTATATTGAATCTGTTAAGTACACGATCAATGTATGCCCTTTGAGTAAGACCCAATAAGTTCCGAGACCTATCCCTACGGATCTCAATACCAAGAACAAAAGATACATCTCCACGATTTTTCATGTCAAAAATCTTAGATAATGAATGTTTGGTGTCATGCAACAATCCAACATCATTACTGGCTAATAAGATGTCATCCATATACAAAATAAGGAAAATAAACTTATTCCCACTGATTTTGTGGTATATGCATTGATCAACCTTATTCTTCTTAAAACCCATATAAGTAACTATCTCATCAAATTTCAAAAACCACTGCCTGAAAGCTTAAGGTCGTAGATTGACTTCTTGAGTCTACACACCAAGTGTTCACTCCCCAATCCTAAAAAACCTTTAGGTTGTACCATAGAAACCTGTTCTTCAAGCTCATAATTCAAGAAAGCTGTTTTCACATCCATCTGATGGAGTTCTAAATCAAAATGTTCTACCAAGACTATGATGAGTCTAAAAGAATCCTTAGAAGACACTGGTGAAAATGTCTCATTGTAATCCACCCATTCTTTTTGAGTAAATCTCTTAGCTACCAACCTAGTCTTAAAACTCTCAAGTCTCCCTTTAGAATCTTTCTTGGTTTTGTACACTCATTTACAAGCAATTGGTTTACTATCCTTTGAAAGCTCAACAACCTCCCAAACACCATTTTGAGCCATGGATTACATCTCGTCTTTCATAGCATCTATCCACATAGTAGCTTGAGGACAACTAATAGCATCAGGAAAAGACACAAGGTCTACTACATGACCAATATCTTAATCACTTTCTCCAAGAAAAACTAAGTAGTCATTAGAAATAGCAAACTTTTTTTGCCTAGAAGATCTCCTCAATGGCACCTCAACCTCAATTTTTGGAACAATAGGAATATCAATAGGAACAACAATTAAATCTTGAGGAGGAGGATTTTTATCATGTGACTTTGATCTTCTTTCTCAACAATCACACGCACTATACTTCTCTGTGTAGTAGCCAAAGGGATGGTGACATCTTTAACCGGCTCGCTATTAATAACATCCGATATTTTCATGTCAGCAACATCTAACTCCAAAAATTTTGCTACTTGTGACTCCACAATTTTGGTTTCACGTGTGGGGCAAAAAAATCTATATCCTTTAGAATAGTCTAAATACCTGATAAAAAAAAAAACGAGTTGTCTAGGTTTAGTTTTGCGATCATGAGGGTTATAGATTTTAACTTTTGCAGGACATCCCCAAACTCGAAAGTGGTTTATGTTGGATTTTCTATTGGTCCACAACTCAAAAGGTATTTTGAGAACAAATTTGCTACACTCTATTCAAAATATGCAAGGCTGTTTTTATGGCTTCATCCCAAAGTGACTCGAGAAGATTGGTTTTATTCATTATGCTCCTCATCATTTCCTTAAGGGTGCAATTTTGCATTTCGGCCACACCATTTTGTTCAAGATTACCAGGTATAGTATTTTTTTTGGTTTCTCATCCGGTATCCGGAGTTTCGCCCCGACTAATTCGGATTGACCTACTGTCGGGCCCTTTTCGGGGGGGAGGTCTCCAAACGTGATTTTTTTCGTATCCATAGGGAGTCGAACTCACGACCATAATTAAGGGAATTCAGCTTCCTTCCAGCTGAGCCAACCAACGTTAGTACTATCAGGTATAGTATAATGAGTAACAATCCCACACTCTTATAAGTATTTGGCAAACAGTCCCATATGATATCCTATTATGCCATATTTGGTAGTATACTCACCTCCTCGATCAGACCTCATTATCTTGACGACTTTCCCTAATTGTTTCTCTATCTTTGTTTTAAAGATTTTAAATTTCTCTGAAATATTAGATTTATTATCAATTAAGTAAAGATAGTCATAACGGGAAAAGTCATCTATAAAAGTAACAAAATATCTGTTACCTCACAATGTAGGAGTAATAGATTCATTAATGTCAGTGTGCACAATTTCTAAAAGATCACTACTTCAAGTTGCTTCCTTTTTCTTGGTCTTGGTCATTTTATCTCTTATACAATCTACACAAGTGTCTAATTTTTCAAAATCAAGATAAGGTAAAATGCCATATTTTACCAATTTTTGAATTCTCTCATTTGAAATGTGACTTAATCTTTTATCCCACAACAGAGTTGATTCTTCTTTAATGAGAGGCCGTGCTCTCAACATTCATGCAATTGTACTCATTATTGGGAACTAAACACAATCTATATAAATTATCAACAAATTTAAATTCCCCTAAAACTCTGAAATTCAAAATCAAGTCTACTTTTTCATTTTCAATGTCAAAGTGATAACTCAATTTGTCCAAAACAGAAACTGAAATCAAATTCTACCTAAATGATGGCACATAAAAGACATTTTTCAAAATGAGTTCAAAACCAGACTCCAAATTTAAACCAATTGTTCCTATGTAGCAAGCATCTATTTTGGCATTATTTCAAGTTTTGGGCTTAAAATCTGTCTCACTTGGCTTCTGTTTGCTTTTTAACCCCTACAATATAACAATAACATGAACAGTTGCACTACTATCAAGCCACCAAGAATTTTGTGGGGCATCAATAAAATAGGATTCAAAACAAATGAATGCTAGTGAATTACCTTCTTGTTTGCCCTTTTTCTCTAACCAAGATTTATGTTTCAGACACTAACTTCATGTGACTTTTTTTTTTTTTTTTGCAAAAGAAACACTTGACCACTTTATGAATGATAGCCTTGGGGCCTCCTACAACTTTGGTCTGACCACTACTCTACCCTTTGTTATCATGAATTTTCTTAGAAGCATCGAACATATTTTTCCCGGGCTTTTTAAAGTTTTTTAGAAAATTAGGTTTCGAATGGATGGCAAAAAGGGCACTCTCACTCTTTTCTTTCTTAAGTTTTTTTTCCTCAGAAACACATTTGGAGATAAAGTCATTGACACTCCAATTCTCATTCACAGCATTGTAGGCAATTTTGATTTGGGAAAACTCTACAGGCAAAGAATTAAGGGCATGATGAACAATAAATTTTTCAAGGATGATGATTTCATGGGAGGCTAATTTGGTTTGGATGTAAACCATTTTCATAATAAAATCTCTAACATCCCCTACCGTGTCATACTTCATACCCGTAAACTCATTCATAAGGTTCTCAGCCTCGAACTTACTGGATTTTTGATATCTTCCCCCTCTAGCGTGGTGAAGCTGCTTAGCATTCTCAACAGTTTCCAAACCACTCAACAGATGTTCAGACACAGACCTCCTAATGGCATAGAGACACATACAGTTCGGCCTATCCTGTAACACCGACATTGCGGTGTCCGTACAAGTATACTGTTCATGAAATTTAATAAAATATTTCTTCGTTTACATATAGAGAGAGAAAATTTTAAATTATATTGATTTTCGATTTTGAGGTATATAATTTGAAATTTTTGGGATATTTAAGATATCCGTATTTCCGATTTGTAAAATAAAGTAAGTATAAAAAAAAAAAAAAAACAAAAAAAAAAACAAAAAGAGTCAAAATTAGGGCAAAGCCCTAATTTCCTCTTTTCTCCCTCTCTTCCCCTCTTTCTCTCCCTCGCCGCCTCTCCCTCTCCCGCAGCCATGCCTTCCTCGCTCCTCCGCCTAGCCGCCGCCGTTGCCATCACCGCCACCACGGCCCCACACCGCCTTCCCTCTCTTTATCCTCTCTCTATTTTGCTCACACTCTCTCTCTCCTCGCGGATTCTCCGCCGCTGCAACCATCTCCCTCCGCCGCGACTTGATCGTTCTCCACCACCGCGGCGTTCCACCGTGCTCCGCCACCGACAGCCGCCTATCTCTCTCCTTCCCGCGCACTACAGAGCACGATCGCTCGCGCGACAGCGCGCGGTTGCTCGCGCAGCAGCGCGAGGCCCAGCGCTCACGCGACAGCTCAGCGCGTGCCACTGCAGCGTAAGACAGCCCCCTCCTGCGCGCGCGCCGGCTGCGCCTCTGCCTCGGCGCGCGCTGCCTTGCCCGGGCGCGCGCCAGCCACGCTCCCGGTGCGGCTGGCCTCCCGGAGCTTGCCCAGCGCGCGTGACCCCCCGCGTGCCCCCTGACGGCTCCGCTCCTCCACCTCGCGCGGCGGCTCGCACGCGCTTTCTGCCACCTGCGGAAGCCCCAATCGAAAGCCCTAGGTCGACTGCCTTGTCCACTGCAAAGGTACGATCAAACCCTAACCCAAACTCTAGGGTTTCGATTCCTTGATGATTATACTAAATTACTGACTTTTGCTTCGAATTGGAAGCATTGTAGGTTTCGGACGGAATCGAATGTCGCACGGACGTTAGGATTTTGGACCGCAGTGAACCCTAGGTGAGGGAAATGCAATCCTTTCTATATTTGAGTTATTTTATTGAATTTAGGATTGAAATTAGAATTGAAAACTATATGTATGCTTTGAAATAAGTTAGATTAAAAGGAAATGTACTTTCCTGCAATTTCATATGAAATTATTTATGTTAAGCTTAGAAATTGATATAAATGGGGCTGCGTTGCCTAATAGAATGTGTTAAATAATGATAGAGGGTTGTTTGATTCGGTTGTATAGCTTTAGTTGAAAATTGATTTGAATATGCCGGAATGTGAGGATTAAGTTTAAAAATTTATGCGAAATATGTTGCTTAGTATGGAAGAAGCATATTAAAGGATAATGAGATCGAGTTGAATTGATTTGAATACTTTCTTGTAGAGATTAATTTGACATATGTATGAAAATAGTCAAAATTTGGGATTTTAGCCTAAGGATGGATACGTTGTTTTACATTATTGTTGATGTTGCATATAGGTAAGTTAAATACAAACTCTATAATATGAAAATAGGTTTTAATACCTTGGAAATGACATATGGGTTGAAGAAATCGGATGAGAATTGAAAAGTGTATGATTTTTCAAAGATTTTTCAGTTCGTAGGAAACTTATTTATTTTAAGCGTATTTCCAATTTTGATTGGTTTTAGGATTGAATCAGGCTTGATTTTGATTTGATTAATTGTTTATAAATGGAATGAAAGTGATGAAATGAGAATCTAGAAAGGTGATTGTGTAAATGTTTGATTTAAGTCTTAAATGAGCACATATTGAGGGGAGAAACCCTAAGAAAACATGTACAGGAAAATGTAGAACTTTGAGTATGAAATTTGATGGGTTTTAATGTGATTTTGAGTATTAAAATGTGAATTTGATGTACTTGTGTTTTTGGCATTTAAGTGTGGTGTGTTATTGGCTAAGTATATGTGAAATTGAGACCAAGAGTGTGAGGATTTATGCATGTTGAATTTTGGATAGAGGTTAGTGAGTATGTGGATGTAAAATTTTATTGATCGAATCCATTGGAGAGATTTGGAATGACTCTAGTAAGCAAGATGGAGGTTTATATGTGTATGTAATAAGGTATAGAAAGTGTATGCATATACTTGGTGATATTGGTGTGTTAAAGTGTTATGAAAATGTGCAATTATAAAGAATGAGCAAAAGCATGTGTTTGTATTTATATGATAAATGTATAGAATTGTATTGGTGTATTGAAGAGAAGAAGTTGATGAAGAATTTTGAATAAAAGTGTATTGGTGTATATGCCGACTCTTATGTACGACGAGAGATTGGATTGGTGTGAGCTTTGTGTAGGATTGATTGAGTAATATCACTTGAGTCTTATGGATATGTTGTAAGCATACTTTTCTCTACACAGCTCCGAATGACTTGAGGTTGTCTGCCTTAGACACTAGACATCCTTAGCTTTAAAAATGAAATAAGAAACCCCTTGATTTGTAAAGGTGTATCAGAAGTTATAGCCTATTTTCTATAACTGCGCAGGTTTGAAACTTGTTGATTTTATACATACGTAAGTGTTGGATGTCTTGATCGAGGGGAGCACAGTTTCGACACTTGTTGTGCATTATAGGGAGTGATTGACCCTCCCGTATACAGTGAGTGGGTTTTATTTCAATATTTTCGTTTAATATGTAAACCCTGCTTTACAACAGTTTGATAAATGAGCATGATTCATCGCGTGCTTGAAATGTTTTGACTGGCTTTGGAAATGATTTTTGTGAACCGATGGAGTGTCCGAAAATGTGGTTGAATTATGAAATATGCATCAATGTGATTGAAATATAAAATGTGTCATTTTATGAAATATGTTGCATTTGGTTTGTGAACCTGATTTACGGCAAATGTTTTGATATGATATTGATATTGGCCTTGAGGGCTGTGATTTGTACTGTGATATTAATATTGGCCTTGAGGGCTGTGATATATATTGTTCCGTAGCTACGAAGGACACCGTGAGAGGCGCTTTGGTAGCGTCCGGATATGCCTAGGCCTGGGGTATCCCACGAGTTGTCGAGATGAGATGATATTTACGACACGGTACTAGGCAGGTTGAACCCGAAAGGGGGAGGATTTGGATACACTCTCCAAGTCTAGCACTTGGACGAGGTCCGTCGCCAACGCCGGGGTAGAGAGCACTTTAAATAAAATCGCATATAACACCCCCGGTGCGCCTGTCATAGGTCGTGGTAGACCTCTGCCAGATTTTTTGCTGGCAGCTCTATGATTTTGATGAAAGTATTTTGGATGCATATTTGAGTTGATAATGCGTGCAAATGATATATTGTTGAAATGAAAAGCATGATGATTTGAAATTGATTTATATACTTATGTTTTGACACTCCAGTTTCACACCACATATTACACGATTACATTGACTCACTCACTCACTGAGTATTCTTCCCTGAGTACTCACCCCTCCTCTTTCCCTCTCCAGACAGGATTTTGGTGCTAGGGCGACGCATTTGACTTTAGAGGCTTGATGGCTTGATGATGGATTTGGGTGATTCATGACGGTGAGATTAAGTTTTAATTGAAAAGATGAATTTCATATTTTATTGTCGACCCTGCGTGGTCTTGTTGAGGTCCGTAGTTGACCGTGTACATATTTTGGGATAACTGTATAATTTTTGGACTTCTGTTTGCGAAACTCTCATTTCATTTGCATTGAGGCATTTGTAAATATTTAAAGCGTTAACTTGAGAAATTTATAATATATTTGTATAAAACTTAGACCCGCTCGGTGTGGCGGCTGCTCATGCTCTAGTTGGGCATGACAGTAGAGGTTTGTGGCTAGAACTGTTGGTGATTTGTTAGCATTGCGTTGTCTGGATGTCGGTTGGGAGATTTGGTGGATTGTTTTGAGGCCGGGATGGCCATGTGTTTAAATTTACAGGATGATTTTAAATTTATACAGGTTTATACAGGTTATTGTACATGGGAGACCTCCGATTTATGGGGAGGTTATGCCCGATTTTCTGTAGAAATACAGCCGGCATCCAGGTCAACGGGCGGCTGTTCACGATTCCCGGTTTGGGGCGTGACATATCCCACTTAGCAAAAAACTCTCTCTCCTCAACAGTGCTCCCAGGAGCTAATTTCGCTAGCGGATCAACACGTAAGGCCATGTCAATCTCACTCATAACCAGTGCAAATGATATATCCTCATTCCATCTTTTATAATTGGACCCATGAAGAACCTCAATAGTAACTTGATTGTTGTTCACGCTAAAGGTCACTGTTTAGGACAAAGGATGCAATAATTAATTAATGGGCAATGATAGTAAAAGAAATTAGCAACATTCTAAAATGTGCTAATAATAAACAAAGAGTCCAATGTATCATCACAGACTCCTCTTTGGGTAGAGAATGTAACATACTAATAGGTAATCTTTACATAAAGATAATATGAGAATATGCTAGTTTTCGAGAAATCCATCCCCTTTGGATAGATAGATCTTCTAAACCGATATATTCTCAAATTTGATAATTTATGACCTATACTAAAATTACCAAATACAATCACCCCTTTTGGAAAGGCGATTGCACAAGATAACTTAATCATCCCGTTAATTTTCAGTAAAGCTACTTTGATAGCCAAACATTTACATCAATTAATAAAATATTCTTAAACCCGAAAATTAAAAAAAAAAAAATTTCCCTTTGAATTCCAATGCACATACTCAACTCAATGTATGCAACAGATCACCTTAGATGAGATATTAAATCTTGATGTATCTCATTTGGTCCTCAAACAACATATATTACATTAAAACTCAATATCTTAAACGATTCCCTTTATTAAAATTATGCACATAAACACAATCACAAATTACACAATTTTCTAAACCTATCTAGGAAAAGCACATGCTGACATTAGGTTTTTTTTTTTTTAAATGCGCCCAAATATTTTATAATTTGATAAAATCAAATTAATGTGCATAAAAGTAGAGAGTATATGAATGTACATCAAAACACACAAAAATAAATTAATACCAAATGAAATAATTAGCACGAAGGATGAAATTATTTAACTAAACCTGATTTCAAAGGGGAAAAAAAGACTTAACTAAACCTGATTTCAAAGGGGAAAAAAAGACCTTCTAATTTCCCACATCACGGTGCTGGAAAATATTTAAATGTTTGTCTAGGAATGATAACAAAACCCTTTTTTTATTTTGATTCAGATTGTTATCATATATTTCAAATTTTCTCATCTATAAAATTTGATCTCTCCTCTTTAATTTGTGTGTTTTAACATAAAAATAACTTTTGCTTGGGGAATGATCCAATTTTGTGCCATTTTTATACTAATCATTCTCAGGTATAACCTCCTCTAAAAGCCTCACATCTTCCCTTGTGTAGATTGGGAAACGTAATCAATCTACTACTCCAATATCAACTATCTCTACCACATCACATTAAATGGGAGACTACTGTGTCTGTTTGTGGAGTTGTGCCCAAGATCAATTACAGGAAAACATGATTCTGACAACTCAAATAACAAAGCCTTATAATTTATTGTTTGCAAAATTAGAAATAAAAAATAAAATTATAGATTTAGGGTTCTAACTCACACAAGCCTTGCTCTGATACCATATGAAACGCATAATTTAGGATCGATATGTGAGAATTAAAACACCATAGAGGCAAACTTGTTTGTTTGTCGGCCATAATCAAAACGCTATGAAAACAAAATTAATCTTTTGGGAAGCAAGTTGAGTAGACTTTGTCTTCCTCTTCGATCTTCACAAGATGGCGGCTCTCTATGGGTAGGTAACCATATGTTGAAGTGAAGAGGGGACCTAGCCAATATTAGATATATTATTGAAACCCTAGTTGTCTCCCCATAAAAGGCTTCTTGGGCTAAGGCCTACACAACCGCCAAACCACACTGACCCTAAAAGATGTGCAAAACCCTATTTTACAATTTTGATCACTTAAAACTTTTACAAACTTCCATGCTTATCTTATATTAGGACTAAATTTATCAGTCTATTTTTATTAAAATCCAAAATCACCGATTAATAACAATCCACTTAATAAAAAAGTCCACTTATATTTTGTTTAACTATCATAAATTTCAAAATCTCAAACTTGTTGAGAGAAATGTTATTATTAATTTTTATCTCTTTTCAAATGATTTTAACAAATATAAGATATAACATTTAATCGCAATGTTCAATATCCAAAATGATTTCGGACACTCCACTCTAATATTGTCTACCTATTGCCCGTGTGGTAGAAATGACAAAATTCGAAAATGATCAAATGGCTTGAACTTTAATCAATGAAAATTGCTCGCAGATGTATACTCAAAATCTTTTAAGTTATGGTTGTTTGACATTTTAGTAGGGTTGTGGTAAGAAGTCTAGCTAAGTGTAGTAATTATAGTTTAAATTCAATGTTAAACAGTAAATAGAAACCCTAATTGTAAATGGAAACCCTCATGATAAGGCTTAAAAGGTTAAAACCCTACCCTTGTGGCCCTTTTCATAAGCTAAAAACACTTGTTATGGTCGTCATCAGACTTATGAAACTCAGGTCCTTTTGATATGGTGAAAACTCCGTTCTAGTCCACACTGAAGATGCTGAGATCTCTTGTATCCTTTTGCAACTCCAAAGTCATAAGATGGACAAAAGATGGGAAACATGATTAATTTCTCCGCATTTTAAAAAATGTTGGAGCTGATCCACAGAAACTATTTAGTAATGATTTATGATAGACTGGTCAGGCTCATGCCTCACCACGCCATAAAAAAGCTTTTGTAACAGTTGCACCTAATTTTGTCATATGCTACCTGCTATCTGGTGTACTTTTGTAATAGTTGCACCTAATTTTGTCATATGTTACCTGCTGTCTGGCGTCTGCTCTCCATAGCAAAGGTCCAAGAGTTAAAATATCAGACATTCACCTGCAACCAGGAATATTTTTGATCGAACACCAGTAACCAATAATGTATTTGGATTTCTCGAAGGAGATAGTATAAAGATGGCATGCACGTTGCAACGGAGCCCAACACAAGTTTATTTTTCATTATTGGGGGAAGGGTTTTGGCTTGGTCTTCTTATTATAGTTTAAACATAGGTTTGATGGACCCAAACGAGCTGGAGAATATTAAACAAACGTAGTAGTACAACCCAAGGTTGGAAATGGTCTCTCTTAGACAGCACAATAATGCCAGACAGTGCACTCAGAATGTCGTTCTAAATCTTTATAGTAGAAGTCAACCAATCCAAAGTGATCAAACGGCTTGAACTTCAATGGATGGTCATCATCAACGAGCTCCTCTGGCACATTGATAATCCCAGTTATATATGAAAATAGTGCCATGGTGTATCTCGCTTTGTCTTCCTTCATGATCACACGATGATTTGGAGAATATATTCGGTCGTTGCTCCATGCCTAGACCAAAGTAAAAACATGCATTTTCTCAGTAAAGATAAGCCTAATTCTCTCTCTTTCCCAATTTCTAAGAGCATCTTCATTAGTTGTGCTCTGACCCATCAAACGAGTACTTAATTAGGAGGAAGACTTACCAAGAATTCATCCCCGGCCATGACTACAAACGATGAGGGAGAGAAATCACAACTGATCCACTTGCCATCTCTTGTTTTTACTTCCAAACCACCGACTTCATTTTGATGAAGTATGCTTGTAAAGGTCTTGTCAGTATGAGAGCTGGCACCTATGTTAGTTTCGTTCGCTTTTGGTGCCCTGTATTTGTTAGGGTGCAAATTATACCTTGTCGAGCTGATATGGGAATCATAGTACTTCTCCACACCATAGCTCTCGAATACCATCCTCTTCACCATCTGATCTAGTTCTGCTACTAATTTAGCATATGCAAGCATGTTCTCACTAGCCAAAAAGATAAATTCTGAGTGAGACAACCGCAAAAACAAAAAGGTATTATTGTAAACAAGTTCGCGTGTGTGTGTGTATGTGTGTTTGCAGGTGTCAACACATTCTACGATGTGTCGGCACATTCTACCTGAAATGATTGTTTCCACCAGGCCACATGAGGTTTGTAAATTTTTGTATCCCTTCAGTGGTAGTTCCGTTCTCAATGCACGAGCTATCATAGAGAGGAACAGAAGCTCTTGCTCCTAGATAGCCTTCGTAAGGTCTATCAGAAGTGTTTCGTCTTTTGGTCTCTATGGGTAGATTAAGCAACTCCTCTGCTGCAGAGAAAACTGCATTGTGAAGCTCCAAAGAAACTTTGTCATACACTGCAGCAAAGCAGCCATACTCTTCAAGTGCTCTCTGAACCTTATTTCTTGTTAATTCCCAAACACTTGAACCAGGCTTCAAATTTTCATTACTGAAATCAATCAAAGGAAGCTTGGCTTGAGTTTCGGAGGCCATGACTGTAGGGGAAAAGGTCTTACTTGGCAAGAGCTTAAAGGAACAAGTTGGTAAGTTATGCATCCAGGTTTTGCCTCTTATAGGCGTCATTTATGTCTTTTTTTTTTTTTTAATTTCTATTTCTATTTTTATTTATTTATTTTCCTCTTTTACCGATCCCAAAATTTAAGATTCAGTCTCAAACAAGATGGAAGGGGCAGCACAAGAATTTTGACTGAGGGTGCAAAGTTAGAAAAGAGAAAAACAAAAACTGCATTAAATTATTGAAAAAAGAGATTAAAAAAATTCTTTATTGTCTCTATTTACATGGTACTAACTAAAATTACTATTATTCTATGTTGATATACAGTAGACTTCATATAAAATGGATAGTTTTTGTTGCAAAGTCAGCACATTGTTCAAATATTTCACTATCATAATCTCTACTCTCATCCGAAAGCAACACCAACTGTAGTAAAAGAATACTTATATTTTCCAAAGGCATTCATGGGTTTATTTATTTATTTATTTTTGTGTATACCACCGGTTTTCTGGAGCTATTTTTAACTACTCCGATTCAGAACTTGTAGTGACCCAATTCGAAAACTATCATCCCAACGTAATTTTTTATATTTTTAAGACTCGAACTAAAGATCTTGATTAACAGTATGTTTGAAAGTTTTGTAGAAAAAAAATATTATTAAGAGAGAAAAACAAGAAGAAAAAATTATAATTTTTTTTCCATTTTGTTTGGAAGTTCTATGAAAGAAAAAAAAAATGAGACTCGATGGGAATAAAAAATTTTATTTTTTAGTTTTTAAAAGGTATTTTTAGAATATAAAAATATTTTAACTCTTATATTTTCTCTTCCTTCTATTTCTTTTCACTTTTGAGAAAGAAAAAATTTTAAATTTAGAGGGATTTGAAATTCCGTCAAATCCCTCATTTTCTCTCGTATTTAAACTCTTAAAAGAAAGAAAATTATAATTTTCTCTTCAAATTTTTTATTTTCTCTCCAAATCTTCCCCTCTAAACAAGTTTTAAGGGATCTAGTGTTCATGGGTTTCTTTATAAACGTCCATGAAGTGTCTGGTCATTACTGGATGCTAAAAGATTAAGCAACCTACTCCCTCACTCGAACCAGACGTGTTTCCAGAAAATGAGCCATTTTGAAATTTTATGCTGCAACACTAATATTTTCACTTTCACGTTTGTGAAACATTTTTCCATTTTTAAAACATCTTGACGTGTTAAAATAATTAATACTTATGTAAAATTTTTATATTTTTTATATTTACGTATTTTCTATATTTAATAAATTATTTACTTATTTAATTATAATTTTTATTTTTATGTTATTTTTTATATTAATTATTTTATATTTTTATTATAAAATATGATTATACTATTATTTCTAAATTTTTATATTTAGAAAAAAAGTCGGAGTAGACCATTAAAAATCTGGATGCAAATTATCCATAAAAATATAAGTGTCAACAGTTTAATTGAGGAAACGAGTTTAGATAGGACTAAGTGGCATATGAGGATCTAAAATAATTAAATCATCTCTATTATTATTTTAAATTTTTATGAATAGTTTATTTTTATTTTTTTCATTATTTTTGTTTTATTTTATTGTTATCTTTTCTATTTTTTTGCTTTTAAATTTTAATTTTATATTTTTTTCTCTCTCCTATATTTGTTTCTAAAACGGTCAATTCTAAAAATTTAGAATTAAAATTCAGATTGTTATTGTTATATATATATTTTTTATATTTTCATTTCTTTTATTTTTATAAAGCTCGTATTCGTATCATCCGTTTTCTTTTCTAACCTAAGTTTCAGCCATCCTAAATTTCCACAGAATTTCGTCAAAGTAGTACTTAACTAGGAAGTAGATATTAGGATTCAACATCAAGCCACATGAGCCATTCAAGAATCAGAAGGCCAGTACGTAGTCAGCCACCACATCATTTGTTGAATTGAAATTTCAAAGTCTAAAAAATGGAATTATGATATGGTGCCATCACCCCTTTTGACCCGGCCTCCATGCTTGAAATTTGGTAAAGACAGAGACTGTTGATTGGAGAAAATTTACTCCTTCACATTTCTAGCTTATTTTTACTAATAGCCTTGCAAGAAATTTTTGTTGATCTTCTAGATTTCGTGAAGGATAAATTATTTTTTTATATAAATTATCAGTACTGTTAATGACGTTAAATCTGATTAACTCTGATTCGAGTTGTATTAATCTCTTAAGAGATAAATTTCTCTTTATGCATACACTACAAAAAAATTACCATTTTGCGACGAATTTTACAATAAATTTTTAAGAAAAATTTGTTGCAAAAAAATTAGCGACAAATTTAGCGATAAACAATTTTTTGTCGCTATTAGCTTGTTGTAATTTTTAACGACGAAAAATTAAAATTCGTCGTAAATTAGCGACGAATTCTGCGATGAACCGAGGTTCGTCACTAATCTGCGACGAACGCTGGTTCGTCCCAAGTTTGTAGCTAATCTGCAACGAACCCAAATTTGTTACAGTTTTCATTTTGGTCACAAATTTCGTTACAAACATATTTAGCAACGAATTTTATAACGAATGTGGATATTTCGTATCGAAAATTTAGTAACAAATTTTGCAACAAATTTAAAAATTTTGTAACAAAAATCAAATTGAATTCTATAATTTGACCATTCATCCTGTATTTCCTGTTCCTGTATCTCATTCAATATCATAATAAATTAACAATCAATCAACCAGTTATCTAACAGTATCAACCAACCATTCAATAACAATATCATCAACAAAGCACATGATCAACATCATCAACATTGTCAACATAATTAACATTGTCAACATAATCATTTACTAATTACAAAATAACAATAAATAATGTCAACAACAAACACAATACAAAATCAAAATATTCAAAGATAATGGCATGCAAAAACCACATTTAAATGTAACTATCAAATAACAAATAGAAATGTCAAGAAATACCACCATCACCATCACCATTGTCACCAGTATCACCAACAGGAGGATTATCAGAAGAAAACAGAAATGGGATCGTCTGACTTAAATCGGGAGCTAACTGAAGATGCCGCATTATGAAATCCTGGTTTGCGCGTAACTCGCTGATTACGTTTTCATTTTGCCTTTATTGTGCGCATAATTTTTCAATTTGATTGTCTTTTTGTACTAATAGCTCCTACATCTGGCTCATCCGATTGTTTATTTGCATCATTTCTTCCCTGACAACTGTTGGAGTGGAAGAGAATTGACCACTGATTCTACAAGTCCAGCTCAAAGAGCCCATCTCAAGTACTCTTCCTCCCTTTTTTGCACCACCACTTGCCTCGACCCATAAAGCTATACTATCAATAGATGGCTCAGATAAGCTAACATCATCATTACAGATCGAATTCCGTTGTAGCTCATCATATCTCTCATGCATTGTCATTACATAATTTCAAATAAAATTTGAGTAACAATATATATAATATCGAAAAAAAAAACAAAGTGTTCATTTATAATTTAATAATGTAATCATATAATATAAAGACAGATTCAACAAATAAATTCAAATCAATAATGAAAATATGTATAAAATAAAGAAAAGTTTTCAAATTAAATACCACTACAGCTCTAGCTCTCTCCCCACTCCAGCTCTTGTCTTTTTTTTGGAAGGTTCGCATGAAAGTCTCTATAAATGATGGCTGCGATCCTATTTCCTTGGCCTAAAAAAAAATATTGTTAAACATAATTAAATAGTTATAAAATAAAAAAAATGTCATTTAAAAAAATTTGTGTTTTAATAATATTACCAATCTATTTCTATACTCATCAATATTGATTGAACCTCCCGCATAAATAGCAGACATTTCCCCAGAATTGAAAGCTTGATTTTTCTTATTCTGCTCACTCCTCTATTGGCTCTCATCGGATTCCCAGAAAACCAAAATCATGCGCCAATTTTCATCGGTTATGCAATTTGGCTTTCTTCTACTAGTCTTGGCATGATTTAATACCCCTTGAATGTGATGACCATATTTCTTGTTAAAAATTCTTCTTATTCCAAACTCCTCCGCATTGTCCCAAGTGAACTTTCATTGCAATAAAAAATAAAACAATTAGTTATATTAAAATTATAAGTTTAGTTTTATATTTGAACTGAAAGACGTAATTTATCTTGAACTCTCTCCACCATAACTCATTTGTTTCATCTGGTGTGCTTGTGAAAGATAGCCACTTCCCTCTCCAATGGTTGTTCACAATTTGATTAAGCTTTTGAACAACATATACAGAATTTGTGAATCTGTTATAATATTACGAACAAAAAATGATAAGTAAATAAGATAATTAAAAAAATCATATGCTACATAAATAAAAGAATCAATAGTGATAAAGAACCAAATTTAATACTTACGAATCTCCACTAGGGGCAATCACCTCTCGCATGTCTTCTTCCTCGACATGCGAATATTGTATCGAAGGTGCAACCGAAGGGGACGACGACAGTGCAACTATAGTAGGTAAAGGAGTATGGGAGGGTCAAGCTAAAGCGAACTGCGACCCTAAAGACTCTGGTCTTCCATCACTATTTCGTCTATACCCCCATGTCGATACTATCGATTATAAATGTTAACTTTGCAAAGAAAATAAAAATTGTCAACTTTAAAAAAATATAATGGAGTACATAAAAATACTTACCATATTTAAATTAACACAATATTAACTTCTCGCAAGCCACCTCTATCAAAAAATTCCTTTCAAATTATCTATAAAAAAGAAAACGATATATTAACGAACTAAATACCAAAAAAAAAAAAAAAAACTTGAGCCACTAAATATGAAACAAATTGAGAATTGAAATTAAACAATTAAAAAAAAACAATCGATATTAGAGTTTTATTTGAAATAAATAAAGTTAATAATAAATGAATGGAAAAATTCAAATAAAATAGAAATTATGATATTTACCAAAAAAAAGTCGGAGAAGGCGTACGAGAGTATGCAATATTAGTCGAAAAGCACGAGTACAGCCACCTCTGTCAGTTTATCCTCTACCACCATGTTTTTTAAAAGAAAAAAAAATAATTTCATGTCACATCATTTAGACATTAATGTATTTTCATTGTCAAATGACTAAGGAAAAAAAACCATATTTTATAATAAAAACATATATGAAGATATCAAATATTATCACATATGAAGATAAAATTCAATGTTTTAAGAAAATAATTCTTATCGGACATCAAATCAAATCCAAAAGCACGGTAGTAACTCAAAAGTAAGTGAATGCGCTCACAAAACTTTATTCTTCTCTAGAATTTTAACAAAATGAATTGTGAGGTATAAGAAAACTCCATAATATAATTTCCAAGCAAATCACGTTAACCCGCTATTAACATTTTTATCTGCTGAAAAAGCTCAAACTTCCTCGTACAACAGATTCAAAGTATTTAATGCCTTTGAAATTAAAACTATAAATCCCAAATTTTACTTATTTTTTCCTTATGCAGAAAGGATTTCAACCTCATCTACATCATAAAAATTTAGAAGCTCACATTACATAAACTGCTTGCAGTTATAACTGTTTATCACAATAATTGAGAAAGACTATGACATATCGTATTTATGTCAGATTGACAGTGACAATTTGCTTTTCAGCAGACAAAAATTTATTTTGCTTTAACTCCATGTCTCCTACAGAAGGGAAAAAAAATGGTTACAAGATGCAAGCCATACAAGTTCTCTCATCCCCATTCTGTGTGTGCATTGAAGGTAACACACAAAAAAATTCCCCATATTCAGATCACAACTTGATGCAATAAGCCAACTCAAACTTCCATCGGATACAGTATAATGAGTTAACAAATAAGGGAACTGGAATACCTATTGCTCTTGCAAGATTTAGACTTCCATTGACTCTTCCGGCATGAATAAAACCACCTGCCTTCAGTATCCTATCTTTCTTAACCTCAAGATCAGGCACAAGTCAAATAAATAAATATCACTCCAGACCATGAATTTGCAAGTTGGGAAGATCAGACCTACAAATTCACAAAGACATATGGTTAATAAATTTGAGGAAAAAATACAAAACATTAATTAGTTTAATTATGTAATTATTAGAAAATTTGTAAAAAAAAAAACATTAAAAAAAACCACTGGGAGGGAGGGCACCCCCTCCTACGGCGGCAGCGCCTGGGCAAAGAGGCGTATACCGACTTAATTAATTTTGTAAAATTATATTTAATATCCATTTAGATTAATTATTTAGAGAGAGTGAGAGAGAGAGAGAGAGAGAGGGTACCCAAGCTGCCAAAGTGGCAGCATGGGGCCATGGTTAACATGGTTAAAAGGTTCATGCTCAAATTTGGTTACTAGTGATTAGAATATTCTTGGTATGGCATGAAATTATAGTTGATTTTCTTCGCTAACATGCCACAATCTTCGTATTTTGACATTTGTGGTCCCCAAAATACCAAAATAGCATAGATCTCGAAGAGGCCCAATCTAACCATCCACGTCCATGAGAAAAGGCCCACGAAGAGCAAAAATCATATATTGGGCACACCTTTAATGGGCCAACAATTGGGCCCCCTGTATCATATATATATATATATATATATATATTTTTCATATTGAGACTCGAATTCGAATCTATTAAAAGGAGAGTAGTAGATATTTCTTAAACTGAAACTCATTGGCCTGTGTCATATAAATGACAAATGATAAATCGACACGTTCAAAACTTTTCTTTTTATTTTTAAACATATGCTCGATTATGTTAAACGAACAAATTATACTAAAAAATGAACGTTTTAAATATTTTATTTCCATTATTTAAAATGATAGCTTGGATGAAATGGAAATGGACATTTGGAGTTATTTGTTATCCCACGATGCCACTGCATTTGAAGGGAAAGTTTTATAGGATCGCGGTAAGACCTATATTATTGTATTGCATTAAGTGCTGGGCTGTTAAACAACAACAAGAACAAAAAATGGCGGTAGCAAAAATGAGGAAACTTAGATAAATGTGTGGTAAAACTAGAAGAGATAGAATTAGAATTGTAGATAAGATAGGATACTGAAGGCAGGATCTTATGCATAAGAATTGATTTCAGGATCTTATTTTTCTTAAAAAAAATACCCTGTAACTAAACCAACTAAGTGTTGGTTGAAGGATAAACTACTTGTAAACGGGGCAAAAAAATCCTATTCTGTGAGAGCATAAATAAATAAAAGTAAAACAAATAACCCAAAATTTCTCCTTTTAAATGGTAAAAGAATTTAAAAATTTGTGTAGGGTCTCTAGTTGAGGTTCATCAAACGACAAGACTTTGTGATTACACTATGACAAATTCTCTCACTGCCTCTGGAAGCCGAATGCCTCAACAGAATATGCAAAGATAATTGCATAGATTACTTCCAAACGAGAAACAACGGTGACAAAGAAGCCAATGTAGTCATGCCTGAACTCAAAATAGTATTCCAAAAATTGTTGCACTCTTTTTTCATTCACTGTTCCTTTATCAATAGCATCATTAAAATCTGAAAACTGTAGAGTTGTTCCTTTGTTTACATTGAAATCATAAATTCGAGATATAAAAGCAGACTCTTTACAAAAATATATAGAAAAAACTTTATATATATATACCCACTTCCTTCCTATCTCCACATTAAATCAGAAAGACTTTATATACGAATGAACCCTATATCAGTAAATCTGCAAACTGCAATGCTAAAAGACACCGTTCGCCCTCACTTCGTTCGTCCAATTTTTTTCACATTTTTCCACCTTTGGCTGTCCTTGTGGCCCCCCACCATCTTCTCTCTTGATATTCTCCCTCTCCATCTCTCATCCCGTCCCTTTCTTTGTTTTTTGTTTTTGTTTTTGTTTTTTTATTTTTCACGCTTTCCCTCCGTTAGATCCACCACCCTCCCCCCCCCCTCTCTCTCTCTCTCTCTCTCTCTCTCTCTGTATATAACATAATTTCCTTTTTTTTTTTTTACCCTATCCCCCACTCCATCTCTCATCCATTCCCTGTCTCCTATATATAACATTTTTTTTTTATCACAACATTTATTTTTCTTTTCATTCTCATCCCCTTTTTGAGTCTTTTTTTTAAATACCCTAAATCAAAAAATATATATATTCAAATAATTAAATACTTATAATATTAAATTAAAATTAAAATATTTATAAAATATTAAATTAAATATTAAATTATTTATATAAATTATATATTAAATATTAATTCTTATAATTTAGGATTAAAAATAAAATATTACATATTTAAAATATTTAATTCTTACAATATTAATATTTTTATTTTATTTTTGGAATTAATATTTTCATTTGAAATTTCATATTTCTTATATTATTAGTTTTATGATCATTTATTTTGTTTTTTAGCATTGATTCTATATTTTTATTTTATTTTTATTTTAATTTTAATTTCATATCGTTATTATTAAATAAAAATAGAAAATAATATAAATTAAGTGAATGGAATCATATATTTTTCTACTCAAATATTATTTTATTTGTTATTTATTTACTGAATTGCATTCACATATTTTTTCTATTTTTGTTTAATGATAGTAATATAATTTTTATAATCTTAAGTTTATATATATTTAATATCTACAAAATATTATGATCATCATAATTTGGTTGTGTTCTATTCTTCTACAATATTATATTTGTCATTTTCATTAAAAATATGAGAAAAATATTATAATTTGTTGAAACTCAAGGGATATTTTAAGAAAAATTTAAATTAAGTAAAATAGAATTACATTGTATAATACAATAATCATATAACAATCATGTTAGTTTTTTAATGAAATATTTAATTCTTACAACTAAAATTTTATATTTTTTATGAAAAAGAACTTTCATTTTAAAATATGTATATTATAAGTAGAATAAAATAAAATAAAGATATTTTTGAATAAATTGATTTATTATATGTTTGAATAAATTTTGTTATATGTTATGTTGGTACCCATGTTTCAAAATAAAAAAATACATTAACAAAAATCTTCAATATAATTAAAAAATTGTTGAAAAATAAATTTGTTCATTTTTAACTGATCGATTTCAATATAATTATAATTTATAAATTGATTTATTAAAAAACAATTTTAAATATTCTCAAAATATTTGGTTATTTTTCAATTTTTCTAAATTATTAAAATAATTTTTTCATAAAAAATTTGCAAAAAAAGGAAAGATATTTAGTTGGTAATATTAAATATTTAATACATATATTAAAATAATTGAATACATACAATATCAAATTAAAATTGAAATATTTATAAAATATTAAATTGAATATTAAATTATTTATATAAAATTTATATTAAATATTAATTCTAATAAGTTTAGGGTTAAAAATAAAATATTACATATGTAAGATATTTAATTCTTACAATATTAATATTTTTATTTTATTTTTATCATTAATATTTTAATTTAAAAATTTATATTTCTTAAATTATTAATTTTACATCATTTAAATCATTTTTTTCATCAATTCCATATATAAAGTTTTTATTTTTATCATTAATATTTTAATTTCATATTTTATATTTCTTAAATCATTAAGTTTAGGATTTTAAAATTTTCATTTTTACTAAATTTCACCACAATTTCCGACATCATTAATTTTGAAGTCAATTCTCTCTCTCCCGACCTCTTTTCTCTTCATCTAGAACATATTTATGCAAATTGGATAAATATTTCAATTGTTTATGGAATACTTTTTTTCTTTTTGCTACAAAAATTTTTAATTGAAATATTTTCCTTTAAGAAAAATTTATTTTAAAATTTTTGCATTCCCTTTTTTGTACAAATATTTAAAAATTTTTGCTTTCTTTTAAAAATCTTTCAAACTTATCTTTTTTTCCTTCTATTTGCTTTCCTTTTATTTGCAAAAAAATTTATGAAAAAATTATTTTAATAATTCTAAATTTTGCATTTTTTCTTTTAATAATACTTTTTGCTTTTTTTAAATATTTTCATTTTAAAATTTTTGCTTTCTTTTAATAATTTTTCAAACTTATCTTTTTTTCTTCTTTTTTTTCCTTATTTTGCAAAATTTTTTTTATGAAAAATTTATTTTAAACCTTTTATGGAAAATTTATTTTAAAATTTTTGCTTTCCTTTTTTTAAACAAATAATTGAATATTTACAATATTAAATTAAAATTAAAATATTTATAAAATATTAAATTATATATTAAATTATTTATATAAATTTTACAATATTATTTCATTTGTTTCATAACGGTTTTAAGAGAAAACGGTTTCTTGTTCTTTGGGAGAAGCAACCAACTACTCTCTTGCACTACTTCCCTATTCGAGTCTTCCCAGGGAAAAAAAAAATCCACTCCACTATATCCTAATTTATTGAATATCATGTTCGTTATATTTATCTTAATATGAATTCTTATGAATTTGTATTTTCATTTTTTTTATTACTATTTGATTGGTATTGTTTAATATTATCATCTAGACCATGTAAATTAAAAGTAAAATCTATATATATTAGCATACTCTATCTTTTATATGTTTCAATTTTTAATATTATAGTTAGAATATTAATTCTTTTAATATAAATATTATCATTAAATATCATTATTTGTCAAACATGATCATCATTGTTTTTTGTTTTTCGTTTTTCGTATAAAGAGATGCAACTGAGAGCGAATTAGGTAAGGGAGGATGAAAGTAGGAAGATTCTACTACTTGACCTATCCCTGAAAGATATATGATTATCATTATATTTATTGATAATATTATCATATAAATAAATTAATAATATAAGAAATAATTAAGTTTAGATATCAAGATATTTATAAATATAACAATTATTTATACAATTAAAGAAATACAAATCACTTCTTTTGAGTATCCCGCGCTGATACGCGGGCCCAAAAACTAGTTGATTCGAAAATTACAAATTTCAAATCGTAAATCTCCTCACTGTTGTTGATTGTGCAATAAGGAACAATTGAACTTTGCCCCTTTTCTGGATCGGGTCACACAAGCTGTGACTGGCAATTCGGTCGGGCTGTTTTAGGGTCAGATTGCGTTTGGATCTATTATTTAGACTCGTTTTAATTTTGAGTCAAGTTTAAACATTAGTAGACTCAGCCAGTTATAGGTTCAGTCTGTTTAAAATCAAATATTGTGTCACGCCTCGAATTGGGATCGTGAACAGCCGCCCGTTACCCTGGATACCAACTATATTTTTATAGAAAATCGAGCAGAATCTCCCCATAAATCGGAGGTCTCTCATGTACAAATAAACCTGTTTAATCCTGTAAAATTTAAAATCATCCTGTAATTAAAATAAAAGGGTCATCCCGACCTTACAACAACTCACCAACCACAGCAGACATCCAGGACAACGCCAGGCTAAATAAACTATCAGCAATCCTAGCCACAGACCTCTACTGTCATGCCCAACTAGAGCATGGACAGCCGCCACACCGAGCGGACCTAAGTTTTTATACAATTTATAATAATTTTCTCAAATATCATTCAAATACGTACAATTGTCTCAATGCAAATGAAATGTGAGAGTTTCGCAAATAAATATACATAAATTATATAATCGTCTCAAATTAAGTACACATCCAACTACGGATCTCAACAAGATCTCGCAGGGTCGAAAATAAAATACGTAATTAATTTTTCAAATTAAACTTAAGATCTCACCCTCCTGAACACCAAGTACACCCGAACTCTATAATCTGAAGTGTCGCTCTAGCACAACAATCTTGTCTGAGGGAGGAAAAGAAGAGGGGTGAGTATCAAGGCAGATACTCAGTGAGTGAGGGGATTAATCTCAAGTACTAATAGTATAGGTGAACATTGGAGTGTCAAATAATATCATTCGTAACCAATTATTCAAATTTCGCAGTAAATCATGATATTTCCGAATAAAATAAACTCATTTAATCATTCACACGATATCATACATATATGCATCCATTTAAAATCAAGTAGGTCATAAAGCAAGCCGAAAGGATCCTGGCAAAGGTCAACTATAACTAAAGACAGACGCATCGGGGGTTTTATTATACAAAGTGTTCAAAAATCGCTCTCTACCCCGACGTTGGAACGTACAAGCAACTCCCAATGCTATGCCGCCTATACTGACGGATCTCCCCTTTCGGTTCAACTGGGCCCATACGGAACATCACAATCATGTACAAGCAACTCCCGGTGCTAGACCGCCTATGCTGACGGACCTCCCCAATACATGGTTCAACTGGGCTCATACATATCACAATCACGACATTTGCGGATATCTCTGGCCAAAGTGTATCCGGGCAACTTGTGCCTCTACAAACGTCATTCGTAGCTACGGAATCAATCAAGTCATATCATATCATCACAAGTGGGCATCCCAGTGCCCTCACAGATCTTAAAACATTTCAAATCCGTGTGCCAATACATTCATCAAATCATTTCAAATCAGTATACCAATGCAACGGTAGAAAATGAAACTTATCCAATTTTCAAGTAATGGCACAATTTTGTTTCATTTCAAACATGGATGCATAGTCATGGAAAACATAAGTTTAAGACACTCCAATAATCACAAAACAGATTTGAGATTTAATATCACACGTTGAATCAATGCATATCAAAGCATGTTTTGTTTAAAAATACGGTAAAATCAGATTTTCACTATTTCATGCAAGAGATTAGGGTCCCACTCACAGTTCAGGGAGGGTGTGTACTCCCAAATTCCAAACCAAACCAAATCAAATTCCTCATTTGAACCCGAATATGTTATCCTAAGGCATTGAACATCAAATCCACTTAAAATCATTTTCTAAAACAATTCAGAATTTGCATTTGTACAGCCACAGAGAAATTGATGTAACTTCTCCTACACATATCGGATCTAATTCAATTTGAGTCCTTTAAAGTCCCCCAAAAGATTAGCCTAATTAAACATCGCAATTATCATCAAATAAAATCTCATAACAAGGGTTTTCATATTTTCCTAACACAAAATCACAATTTCGTCATTAATTTTCAAATATTTTTAGGGTTTATCTATGTTCTCTAATTTTGTACAAATCTCAATTCTCCAATTTATGAATAAACTCTAATGTCATCAATTGCATTTCATTTATAAATAAATAACACGATCAAAACCAAGTCTAATTTAACTCCAAAACCACTCAAAGTCGGAAACATTCGTAAATTAATAAATTGTCTACAAAATAGAAAAATCTTTGAAAAATCATACACTCTTCAATTTCCATCCAAATGTTTCAAACCATATGTCATTTTCAAAGTATGAAAGTCTATTTTCATAATATGGAGATCGTATTTTGATTTCCTATATGCAAGACAACTTATAATAAAAAAGCTGTATCGATCCTTAAGTTCCAACTCTAAGTTTTTAAACTATCCTTCCACCTACATACCGTTATGTAATTAACAACTCAAAAACAACCTAAGAAAGATATTGAACACAACAGTATCCTTCTTTCTGCATAATATTTCATTCCAACCCCAAAATCTTATATTTTCATACACATTTCAAATTAACTCTAAGGGAAACCGTTCAAATCAACTCATCATGATTCTATTATCCTTTAACATGCTTCTTTCATATCAGACACTAGACTTAACCTTAATATTCAAGTATGGAATTTCAGAAATGCATTCTATTCCAATCGAACATACATTCTAGACCTATACAAGACTTTTCACTCTAAATTAACTATAAATTCATTCTATTATTAAAAAAATCAGAAGTCTCCTCACCTAGGATTTCTCGATTAACAGATTATAGCTTTTGTTCGCCATTTGGTTCAGTCTAAAACCTGTAACATTTCCAATTGAAGTACAATCTAGAAATTTAGCTAAAACACTAAAATAATATCGAAACCCTAAGCTAAATTCATCCTTACCTTCGCAGAGAAATGATTGCAGTCTAGGGTTTTCGAAGCACGGTGGATGACTACAGTCTGGGGTTTCCATTGGGGTTGCAACAAGGCTCTCGATAGAGAGCAGCCCGCGCGCAAGTGAGCGAGCAGAAGGGACTGTTTCATGCGTGAGAAAAAGGCAGAGAAAATATAGAGAGAGTGACTGAGAGAGAGATAGAGAGAGAGAGAACTGAGAGGGTGAGAGAGATAGCGCGACAGAGAGAGAAAGAGATCGCGCGATAGAGAGAGAAAGAGAGCGAAATAGAGAGGGAAAAAGAGCGCTATAGAGAGAGGGAAACAGAGAGTGAGGTAGAAGAGAAAAGCGGGCGGTGGCGATGGCGGTTGGATGGTGGCAAGTTGCGGCAGAGAGGATGCGGGTGAGGGCAAGAGAGATCACGAAAGGGAGAGAGTGAGACAGCGAGTGAGGTAGAGAGTGAGTGTGTCGGTGGCTGTGGGTGGTGGCGAAAAGGGGCGGTGACGGAGGTTGACACGGCGGAGGGAGGTGGCGGAGGAGAGGGATTCGGTGAGGGGCAGCGGGTCGCGGGAAGGGGAATAGACGGAGAGAGGGAGAGTGGGAAAAGGGTTAGAGAACCCTAACCCATTTTTTTTCTTTTATTATTATTATTATTATTATTATTATTATTATTATTATTATTATTATTATTATTATTATTATTATTATTATTATTATATATTTCTTTTTATAAATAAATTTATAAATAATTAAATGAGTAAATGTATAAATTAATAAATGAATAAATATTCATCTATATATTTTTATACTCACTTTACTCTACAAATCGGAAATATGGATACTTTAAATATCCCAAAAATTTCAATTTAAAAATCTCAAAATCGAAAATCAATATAAATAAAATTTTCTTTCTATTTATATAAACTGAAGAATATTTTATTAAATTCAAGAACGGGAGTACAATACGGACACCGTAGCGTTGGTGTTACATATTGTGATATTTGGATAATTACTTTGATAATTTTAATATATTACTCGATATAGTTTTTAAATTTTTCATTATATTGTTATTATTAATTTTCATAATGGTGTATAATTTTTAATTTGATATGGTAATATTTGCTTTATATTTTATTTTAGATAATTAATGTGTTTTTATTTTGTATTTATTATACTATAATATAGATTAAAAATATGAAAAATAAAATTTATGATTCAACCTCGAGTCTAGCATGAAACAGACCTCAGACCTTTTTAATTTTTCGGACCAAGCTCTAGCATTGATTTTTCAAGCTTTCTCGAGCTAGGTTCAGGTTCAGGCCTATAAAATTTTAAACAAGTTAAGCCTGGGTTTCGTAAAATCCTATTCAAAAAAATCGATTGTCAGCCTATATACAAACTAGGAAGTAAAGGAAACATTGCGTGTATGGGCGATCTAAAATTTTAATTATCGGGTGATATGTTCTGAAGAAATTATTAAATACTAATTTAGATTTGAATTTATAAAATTAAAATATTAAAATCTGCTAAAAAAATTATAAATATCTATAAAAGTTTGATTTACGCTGATATTTTTTGAAATATTTGTTATATTCATTAAATACTTCAATTTATATTTTTAATAGAAATTATATGTGCAATTGTATTAATTATAACATTTTTGTTATATATAAAAACTTTTTGCATAAAATAAAAGTATCTATATAAAATTTGATTAATATCTTTATTATAATCATAAAATTTTTACTAAAATTATCATTTCTTTTTAAATATAAAAATATTTTTAAACATTTTCTTACTTAGTATTTTTATAATTATAATTTTTACATAACTATAATATTATAGTATTTTTACTATACAACATTTATTTTAAATAATTTTAATATTTTTGGTATAATTATAAAATATTTTCATAAAATTATCATTTATTTTAATATAATCATTGATCGAAAAATTTTTAAAAATTTTTTTAATGTCAAAATATTTGAAATTTTTTATACTTATTATTTTTATAATTATAATTTTTCTAATATTATAATATCATATTTTTTTTTATATATACATAAATATTTTGCATATTCCTAATAATTTTAGTACACTCGCAAAATTCTATAATACAATTACATTTTATAATACCATATTTAATTTTAAAAAAAACTAAAAAATAATTAAAAAAAAAAAGTCTTAGTCAACCAAGGGAGTGCTCTAATTGACCAAGGTATAAAAAAGTAAGAAAAATAATTAAAAAAAGGAAAAATCCCCGGTCAACAAAGGACATATTGTATTTAATTCAAAAAAGTAAAGAAAAATAAAAAAATAATTAAAAAAAAAAGAAAGAAAAAAGGCACAGTTGACCAAAGGCATGCATTAGTTGACTAAGAAGTCATTTAATTTAAAAAAAAAATGTATTTTTTAAAAAACGTCATTGAAATTGCATGCCTATTTAGTCAATTATAATAATAAAAAAATATATAAAAAAGACAAAATCACAAGAGTAATAAAAAATAAAATAAAATCAACACATCACACATCCAACTCACCAACGACAAGTTGTCACGCCCCGAACTGGGAATCGTGAACAGCCGCCTGTTGAACTGGATGCCGGCTGTATTTTTACAGAAAATCGGACAGAATCTCCCCATAAATCAGAGGTCTCCCATGTACAATTAAATCTATATACCTGTATAAATTAATATCATCATGTAGATTAAACACATGGCCATCCCGACCTCAAAACAATCCACAAAATCTCCTAACCGACATTCAGACAACGCAAGGTTAACAAATCACCAACAGTTCTAGTCACAGACCTCTACTGTTATGTCCAATTGGAGCATGAGCAGCCGCCATACCGAGCGGGTCTAATTTTATACAAATACATTACAATTTCCCAAGTTAACACTTCAAATGGTTACAAATGTCTCAATGCAAGCGAAATGAGAGTTTCACAAACAAAAGTCCAAAAATTATACAGTCATCTCATAATATGTACACGGTCAACTACGGACCTCAATATCAAGACCACGCAGGGTCAACAATAAAATACGAAATTCATCTTTTAAATTTAAACGTTGATCTCACCGTCGTAAATACCAAATCCACCAAGCTATCAAACCCTCCAGAGCCAAATGCGTCGCCCTAGCACCATAATCCTGTCTAGGGAGGGAAAGAGGAGGGGTGAGTACTCAGGGAAGAATACTCAGTGAGTGAGTGGGTCAATGTAATCGTGTAATATGGGGTGTGAAACTGGAGTATCAAAACATAAGTATACAAATCATATTTTAAATCATCTTGCTTTTCATTTCAACAATATATTATTTGCACGCATTATCAAGTCAAATATGCATCTAAAGCACTGTCAATAAAATCATAGAGCTGCCAGCCGAAAGTATCCTGGAAGAGGTCTACCTCGACCTATGACAGGCGCACCGAGGGTGTTATATGCGATTTTATTTAAAGTGCTCTCTACCCCGGCGTTGGCGACGGACCTCATCCAGGTGCTAGACTTGGAGAGTGTATCCAAATCCTCCCCCTTTCGGGTTCAACCTGGCTAGTACCGTATCGTAAATATCATCTCGACAACTCGTGGGATACCCCAGGCCTAGACATATCCGGACGCCACCCAAGCGCCTCTCACGGTGTCCTTCGTAACTACGGAATCATACATACCAAATCCCTCAAGGCCAATATCAATATCATATCAAACATGTGCCGTAAATCAGGTTCACAAACCAAATGCAACATATATCATAAAATGACACATTTTACATTTCAACCATATAGATGCATATTTTCATAATTCAACCAAATTTTTGGACACTCCATCGGTTCACAAAAATCATTTCCAAAACCAGTCAAAACATTTTAAACACACGATAAATCATGCTCATTTATCAAACTGTTGTAAAGCAATGTTTACATATTAAACGAAAACATTGAAATAAATCTCACTCACCATATATGGGAGGGTCAATCACTCCCTATAATGCACAACAAGTGTCAAAACTGTGCTCCCCTCGATCAAGACATCCAACACTTACGTATGTATATAATCAGCAAGTTTCAAACCTGCGCAGTTATAGAAAATAGGCTATAACTTCTAATACACCTTTACAAATCAAGGAGTTTCTTATTTCATTTTTAAAACTAAGGATGTCTAGTGTCTAAGGTAGAAAACCTCATGTCATTTGGAACTGTGTAGAGAAAGTTATGCTAAAAGACTACATGCTGTTCAATTGACTAAAATGCATGTTCTTCACTTTCAAATTTCCAATGTCAAGTCAAGTCTTTTAAGCCACTACCTTAACTCTTCATATTTTGTTCATGCTTACAACATGTCCACAAGACTCAAGTGATGGTACTCAACCAATCCTACACAAAACTCACACCAATCCAATCTCTCGCCGCACATAAGAGTCAGCATATACACCAATACACTTATTCAAAATTCTTTATCAACTTCTTCTCTTCAATACACCAATACAATTCTATACATTTATCATATAAATACAAACACATGCTTTTGCTCATTCTTTACAATTGCACATTTTCATATCACTTTAATACACCAATATCACTATATATATGCATACACTTTCTATACCTTATTACATACACATATAAACCTCAATCTTGCTTACTAGAGTCATTCCCAATCTCTCCAATGGATTCGATCAAGACATTTTTACATCCACATACTCACTAACCTCTATCCAAAATTCAGCATGCATACAAGTACATCAAATCCACATTTTAACACTCAAAATCACATTAAAATCCATCAAATTTCATACCCAAAGTTCTAAATTTTCCTGTACATGTTTCCTTAAGGTTTTTCCCCTCAATATGTGTTCATTTAAGACCTTAAATTAAACATTTCATATACTAAAATTTCCTGCACACTATAACATCAATTTACTTAATTTCCACACCCAAATTAAGCAAAAATCAACACATTTACACAATCATTTTTCTAGATTCTCATTTCATCAAATTCATTCCATTTATAACTAATTAATCAAATCAAAATCAAGCCTGATTCAATCCTAAAACTAATCAAAATTGGAAATACGCTTAAATTAAATAAGTTTCCTATGAACTGAAAAATCTTTGAAAAATCATACACTTTTCGATTCTCATTCGATTTCTTCAAACCATATGTCATTTTAAAGGTATTGAAACCTATTTTCATAATATAGAGAGTGTATTTGACTTACCTATATGCAACACCAACTATAATGTAAAACAACGCATCAATCCTTAAGCTCAAATCTCAATTTCCCACTATTTTCATGCATTCGTCAAATTAAACTCTAAAAGCAACCATTCAAATCAAGTCAATATGATTCTATCCTCCGGAATATTCCAATTCATATAAAATTTCTATAATTCACCTGAATAATTACATATAATGTTACACAAAGCATTATAATCAAATCTAACATACTTCGTACACATATACAACATTTTTTATCCTAATTTACCCTAAATGCATCCAAATAATTTGAATGAGTTAGAAATCCCTCACCTAGGGTTCACTGTGATCCAAAACCCTAACGTCCGTGCGACATTCGATTCAATCCGAAACCTACAATGCTTCTAATTCGAAACAAAATTTCATAATTAGTCTTAATCACTTATGGAAATCAAAACCCTAGAATTAAGATTTAACTCAACCCTTACCTATGCAGTGAAAGGGTCATAGTGGGCTCTCGAAGGAGTGCAGATTGCTCGAGTGAGTGAGCAAGGCAAAGACACGGCGCCGCGCCGGGGGCGAGGGGGCTGTCACGCGCTGCAGTCGGCTTGCTGGGCAGTCTCGCGCGAGCAGACGCGCGCTGAGGGGCTGTCTCGCGCAAGCAATCGCGCACAGTCGCGTGAACAGTCGCGCTCTGTTGCGCGGGGGAGAAAACAGGCGGTCGGAGGGAAAGGTTTCAGTCGTGGGTGGTCGACGGGTTGGCGGTGGAGGACCGCGGTGAAGAGATCACGAAAAAAAAATCGCGAGCAGGAAGGAGTGAGAGAAAGCGACTGAGAGAAAAGCCGAGAGAGAGAATGAGAGATAGAGTAACTGTAAGGGAGAGACGAGGTAGTCGGAACCGCCGATGGGTGACGGCGATCGGCGGCGGCGGCGGAGGAAGCCGCGGAGGCTCGAGGAAGCGCGGGAGAAGGTGAGAGACGAAGAGGGAGAAGAAGGAAAGATTAGGGCTTCATTTGGGCAAAACGCAGCGTTTTGCTGCGTTTTGTCTCATATATTTTTTTTTTACAAATTTAAATAAATTAATAAATATCAATATATATATATATATATTTTGATATCCACTTTTCTCTAGAATATAAATTTCGTAGAATTGGGATTTACTGCGAATTACGGACGCAGCATTTAAAATATACCGAAAATTTAAGTTTAATACTCCAAAATCGAAAATCAATATAATTAAAAATTTCTCTCTCTATATATAAAATGCGAAATATTTTATTTAATTTCGTGAATAAGAATACTAGTACGGACACCGCAGTGTCGGTATTACACAAGTCACCTTTCACCAAATGGAGGACAACGATTCCGAGGTGGCAATGGATCATTCATGCTTATATCTATATTGTTAACCAAAAAAAAAAAGTCTTTTTTAAAAAATACTATAGATGTTTTAAAAAAATATTTTTAAAAAAATTTAAAAACATTTAAAACATTTTTAATTATCTTTCTTATATTTTTTAAAAAATATCATATATGTTTTTAAAAAATATTTTTGAAAAAACTTAATATTTCTAAAATCATTTTTTTAAAAAAAATTGTAATATTTTTAAAAAAACATTTAAAAAGAACATTTTTAATTATATTTTTTGGTATTTTTATATTATAGATGTTTTTAAATTATAAAGAATATTAAGCATAATCATAATTTTTTTTAAAAAAAATCATCAATTATTTTAGTGTAATCATTGATAAAAATATATTTTAAATATTTTTTTAATCCCAAAATATTTTTAAAATTGTTTTACTTATTATTTCTATAATTATAATTTTCTTACCATTATAATATTAAAGTATTTTTATATATGCACAATTATTTTGCATATTTTTAATATTTTCGGTATAATGACAAAATTTTATAATAAAATTAACATTTTATAATACTATAACTAATTTTAAAAAATTGAAAAATAATTGAAAATAGTTTTTTTAAATCATCTATAATATTTTATTAAAAATATCAAAAAATATAAATAAAAGTTTTTTTTAAATGTTTTTAAAATTTATTAAAAAATAATGTTTCTTAAAAATATTAATTTTTTAAAACTATTATTTTAAAAACATCTGTGATATTTTCTTTATGAAAATATCATTGAAAAAAAAAACAAAATGAAAAAAATAAAGAAAAATAAAGATGCTCAATCGACTAAGGCAATTTAAAAAAATATTTTTATTTATATTTTTTGATATTTTTTAAAAAAATAATTATATTTTTTCTATAATGTTTTTGATATTATAATATTAAAACATTTTTTTAAAACATCAAAAATATTTTATTAAAAATATAACAAAATATAAATAAATTTAAAATTTTTAAAAAGATAATGTTTCATGAAATTATAATATTAAAACAACTTTTTTATAAAATATCTAAAATATTTAAATAAAAATATCACAAAATATAAAAAAAAAAATATTTTTTAAATTTTAAAAAAATTATATTTTTTAAAAATATTAAATTTTCAAATTATTTTTTTAAAAACATCTATAATATTTTTTTTGATATTTTTTAAAGGAAAAAAAAAAAGAAAAAAAAAAGAAGATAACAAAACCAAAAAAAAAAAAAAACATAAAAAAAGACAAGATGCCTTAATTGACTAAGGCTTCTCTTACTCGACTAAATGTCTTAGTCGACTAAGTATCTTGTTTTTCTTTTTATTTTTATTTTTTCCTTTTTTATTCATCTAGTTTTTCTTTTTTTTTTTCCAATGATATTTTTTAAAAAATGTCATAGATGTTTTTAAAAAATAGTTTTTTTAAATAAATTTTCTTGGAATTATAATATTAAAACAATTTTTTGTAAAATATCTAAGATATTTTATTAAAAATATCACAAAATAAAAAAATTATTTTTAAATTTTTTTTAAAAAATGTTTCTTAAAAATATTAATTCTTTCAAACTATTTTTTTTTAAATATATATATATATATATAATATTTTTTTGATATTTTATAAAGAAAGAAAACAAAAAGAAAAAACAAGAAGAAAAATGTTTCTTTTTTTTTTTCTTTTTTTTTTCAATGATATTTTTTAAAAAATATCTTAGATGTTTTTTAAAAAATAGTTTTAAAATATTAATATTAATCAAAAAGAAAAGGAAAAAGCCTCAGTTGACCAAAGGCATGTATTAGTCGACTATTAAGTCATTTAATTTAAAAAAATATATATCTTTTCTTAAAGATGTCATTGAAATTGAGTGTCCATTTAGTCAATCACAAGAAGAAAAAAATATAAAATACGACAAAATCACAAGCGTTACAAAAAAATAAAATAAAATCAACACCTCACCTATCCAAGTCACCAACAACAAGTCACCTTTCGCCAAATGGAGGACAACGATTCTGAGGTGACAGGGGATCATTCACGCTTATATCTATATTGTTAACAAAATAAAAGTCGTTTTTGAAAAATACTATAGATGTCTTAAAAAAATATATTTTTAAAAAATTTTAAAAACATTTTAAAACATTTTTATTTATCTTTTTATATATTTTAAAAAATATATCATATATGATTTTAAAAAAATAGTTTTGAAAATTTTAATATTTCTAAAAACATTTTTAAAAATATTTGTAATATTTTTTTAATTATATTTTTTGGTATTTTATATTATAGTTATTTTTAAATTATAAAGAATATTAAGCATAATCATAATTTTTAAAAACAAAATCATAAATTATTTTAGTATAATCATTGATAAAAATATATTTTAAATATTTTTTTAATCTCAAAATATTTTTAAAATTGCTTTACTTATTATTTCTATAATTATAATTTTCTTACCATTATAATATTAAAGTATTTTTACATATGCACAAATATTTTGCATATTTTTAATATTTTTGGTATAATGACAAAATTTTATAATAAAATTATCATTTTATAATATTATAGTTAATTTTAAAATCAAAAAAATAATTAAAAAATATTTTTTAAAATTATCTATAATATTTTATTAAAAATATCAAAAAATATAAATAAAAATATTTTTTAAATGTTTTTAAAATTTATTAAAAAATAATGTTTCTTAAAGATATGAATTTTTTAAAACTGTTTTTTTTAAAACATTTATGATATTTTCTTTATAAAAAAATATCAATGAAAAAAAAAAGAAAAAATAAACAAAAAAAAAAAAGAAAAACAAGATGCTCAGTCGACTAAGGCATTTTAAAAAAATATTTAAAAAACATTTTTATTTCTATTTTTTGATATTTTTTTAAAAAATAATTATATTTTTTCTATAATGTTTCTCGTATTATAATATTAAAACATTTTTTTTAAAACATCAAAAATATTTTGTTAAAAATATAAGAAAATAAAAAAATATATTTTTAAAATTTTTAAGAAGATAATGTTTCTTGGAATTATAATATTATAACAATTTTTTATAAAACATCTAAAATATTTTATTAAAAATATCACAAAATATAAGAAAACATTTTAAAATTTAAAAAATATATATATTTTTTAAAATATTAATTTTTTTAAACTATTTTTTTAAAAACAACTATTATATTTTTTTTATTTTTTTTAAAGAAAGAAAACAAAAAGAAAAAAAAAAGAAGAAAAACAAGATAAAAAACCAAAAAAAAAGAAGAAAAACATAAAAAAAGAAGAAAAGATGCCTTAGTCAACTAAGGCTTCTCTTAGTCGACTAAGCATCTTATTTTTCTTTTTTTTTTATTATTTTTTTTTCTTTTCGTCTTGTTTTTCTTGTTTTTCTTTTTATTCTTTTTGTTTTTTTCAATGATATTTTTTTAAAAATATCATAAATATTTTTAAAAAATAGTTTTTTTTTTTAAATAATGTTTCTTGAAATTATAATATTAAAACAATTTTTTGTAAAACATCAAAAATATTTTATTAAAAATATCACAAAATAAAAAAAATATATTTTTAAAATTTCTGAAAAACGAATGTTTCTTAAAAATATTAATTTTTTTGAACTATTTTTCTAAAAACATCTATAATATTTTTTTGATATTTTCTAAAGAGAGAAAACAAAACGGAAAAAAGAAGAAAAAGAAAAAAAAACAAAAATAAGATAAAAAATAAAAACAAAAACATAAAAAAAAAAGAAGAAAAGATGCCTACTAAGGCATCTCTTAGTCGATCAAGCATCTTGTTTTTCTTTTTTTCTTTTTTTTTATCTTTTTCAATGATATTTTTTAAAAATATCCTAGTTGTTTTTAAAAAAATAGTTTTAAAAAATTAATATTTTTAAGATAAATAATAAGAGGGGGAAATATAATTAAAAAAAAAAAAAAAAAAGAGGGAGGGAGAGAATGGAGGGGGTGGTTAAAAGTGGGTCCCACCTTGCCAAGTTGGGGGACGAAACCTGGCAAGGGACTCACCACCCTTATATAGATATGTTAATTAATAATAATAATAAAGCTGTAGAGACTCCACAGAGGACCATTGATTGAACGTTTAAAAAATGTCCCCTTGCATAACATATGGATGTCGATCCAGTCCCAATTTGCAAATACTTCTCATCCAATTCTTTTCAAATTGACTTGAACTGATCCTTATCTAATTTGCATGGGAATTCATGAACCAAATTGGAATTAATGTCCAATTCCATGGACCAGTTCCAAACCAGAGACAATGATGGCGATTGTGACATCTAGTAGAACTCGGTAGTTGAACATTTCCATTGGTGAATTTGCAGAATTGAAATTTGAAAGTGGGGAGGAAAAAAAATGGTTTTATGGTAAGGTGCCTTGACCCTGCTGCTGCAATTAGTGATAAGTTTGGGTCTTGTTTGACCCGTTTTAGCTGCCCAAATTGACCTTAAGGCTCAAAGCTAGAAACTTTTATTTATTTTTTTTTTTGGTGGAGAAAGCTTGAAACTTTTGTTTTGAATACACATTATATATGCCTTGGAATTATTATTATTTTTTTCCACTTAACCATAGGTACCTGAAAATCCGATTCAAGTTGTTGTGGTTCTCTCTACACTTATTTTTTTATTTTCAAAACTCAAAATTTAGATATTGATTAGAAAAGTTTAGTGTCCGATCTACAAATCGTAATTATAGTAAAGAAAAGGTTGACTGCAGAAAATTTACGTTTTGACTTCTGGGGTTTATTTTTATCTAAAGACTACGAGAAAATTTCTGTTGATATGCTAGATTTGGCGTAGGATACACACCGGTTAGGCCATGGCCATTCATTAAGAACGGGAACCCAAATTCTAAAAAAAAAAAAAAAAAAAGAAAGACAACAAAACGACAACAACAACAACAACGAAACAACCAACCTTAGCACCACCAAATTACAATAATTTGATTAGTAGTTACCCCTTTTGCATTTTTTCTTCCTTTTCATCTTTTGGGTTTTGCGCAGGAGTACGAAAGGTTCAAACATCTAAACTCTTCAATAGAAATAGAGGTAAAATCGACCACCCCGTGCTGGACTTCAAAATTGAAGTCATTCAAGCTCACCATTGCCATACTTGTAGGAAGGATGGAAATTGAGAATTTTTATTTGTATTAAACGCCAAATGTATAGTACACTATGATACAAACAACACCTATCTCCAGATTCTTTTCAATACATTATCATGTCATAGACTGGTTGCTAACGGTGCAAAAATACCCCATACCGTGACAGCTTAAATACATTAAAATAAAATAAAAATAGCTCATATTTCTCTTCTTAAACAGTAAAGAAAAAAAAGAAATAAAAAACATTCATCACACAACCAGGCTTTGTGATTGTGCTCCAACCGATCCGGTCACCGCCTCTGGAAGTTGAATGCCTTGATGGAATATGCAAAGATAACGGCAAAGATTACTGCCAAACCAGAAACAACAACAGCACAGAAGCCAATATAGTCGTGTTTGAAACCGAAATATTCTTTCAAAAATTGTTGCACGTTTTGTCCATCTGGTGTTCCTGCATTAAGAGGACTCTTGAAATCTGCAAACTGTGAGGCCACAAGACCGTAAAGAGTCCAAGCAATTGGACAACCCCAGTAGTACCATCTCCACCAGACAGGAATAGCCTGCAATTTATCAACAAAAAGGGTTTAGAGCCAATGTAATGAAAAATGTTGCCTGCTTCTTTTGCACCATTTAGTTAATACTTAGAATGGAGACAAAAGTAGGAACTTACAGGTCTTGGGATAATAAATCCGGAAAAGAGGTTCCAAAATCCATAGAAGGCAGAGGAGACAATGGCAGCAATCTTGTGATTTGGTGTCATCCCCACAGCCATCATACCGAAGAATGTAAAGTACAAGAGTGTGAAGTATGAGAAGAACATGTACCACAAATACTTCTCAACAGTCCAGTCGAAGCCAATCATGGCATAAACAATGGTACCATATACAATAGCTTGCATGAAGACATAAGGTACTTCTATCAAAACCTGCAAAGAGAATATGTTTGAAAATTGCTATCTTTTGTTGGAATTTGTTTGAAGGCATAATAAGTACTCAGAGTTTGTGGTACCTGTGCAAATGCGTATGGCAAAGCGGAGTACATTCCTGCAGCTCGTTCTCTGTAAAAGACTGTTCTTTCAATGGCAACCACTGGCTGCACAGTTGAGGAATTCTGTACACCAAGGAAGAGAACAGCAGCATACATGGATCCCATAGCATTAAGAAGATCCTGTTGCGTACCTCTGGTCATAAAACAGAAGTGAGATTTAGTAAGCTCATTAAAACTTAAAGCCTATGGAACCTACATTAATCAGATTTTGTGATTACGCACCTTTTGCTACCAAGTTGCCAGAATATTGTCCCAAACATCAGACCAATGAAAACTGTGAAGAAAAATCTCACTGCAGTGTATGGTGGGTTACGCCAGTATGACCAATGTTGTTTCCAAAGGCAAGCCATGCATTGGGTGAGGAAAGGCTGTGAGTATTGAGTAGGGAAGTATAGGTCCTTTGAACCTGGTGCAGGCTGGCTTAGCTCCTTTATGAGCTCTTTGTTTCTCCTGAAAAATGTGCAGATATATAAGTAAACGAAATTGGTATCATTTTTAACCTAGTGCAGATTCAAATGGTCCAGAAATGGACTTACTGGAACAGATCTGATCTCCTGTAGATTTCAGCAAAATCGACCCCTAGAAGTGCTTCTTGTGCTGTTGTTGTAACTTCAAGCATCCATGTTGCTGGGTTATAACCATCCTTGATTTTACTGACTCCTTCAATGCTCTTCATAGAATCAAAGCAAAAAGCCAGTCAGGGTAGGCAACTACAATTTATGATTACAGATTTATGATCACCTGGATAGCATACCTCAAAATACTTGATAAGATGGCAAGAATGGCGACCCAAGGGTCCAACATAGATTGATTCTCCTCCTCTCTTCATTAGGAAAAGCTGTAATCGCAAGAAAAGTTACTTTTCAACCATCTAGTAAGGAACCAATTTAAGAGTCTGCAAATTTTCGTGATATCCACTAAGATCTCTCACCTCGTCAAATGCTTCAAAGATGTCAATACTTGGCTGATGGATGGTGCAAACTACTGTTCGTCCAGTATCAACGGTGTTTCTAACTGTTCTCATCACAATAGCTGCAGCTCTTGCATCAAGCCCTGAAGTTGGCTCATCCATGAAAATGATAGAGGGGTTGGCAACAAGCTCAACCGCAATGGTCAGCCTCTTGCGCTGCTCAGTTGAGAGACCACTGACACCGGGCAACCCAACAAGTGCTCCTCTGAGGGTGTTAAGCTCAACAAGCTCCATGACTTCCTCAACAAACATCTGCAAGCAATATGGTTCCATTAGCAAGACATGAAATCTCTCAAAATAGCAATATAGTGAGATAATATACAAATACCAACCTTTCTAGTTTGTGCATCAACTTCAGCAGGCAACCTGAGCCAAGCTGAATACAACAAGGACTCGTGAACTGTAACATGGGGGGAGTGAATGTCGTTTTGCTCACAATATCCAGAAATTCGGGCAAATGTTTCTTGTTTTTTCGGATACCCAGAAATCATAATGGTGCCATCAATGTATCCACCAGTTTTTCTACCGGCCAGCACATCCATTAGAGTTGTTTTACCAGCACCACTAACACCCATCAAAGCTGTAAGAACTCCAGGCCTGAAAGCACCACTAATACCCTTCAGAAGTTCCAATCTGTCTTCAGGGACTCCCTGAGCTTTCATTTCCTGCAATTTACAATATTTGTACTTTTTGGCTAATACTCTTGGGATAAAATAGAGTAGATTGATTTTTGTGCATTTTCTTCATAGGATACCCTACCGGTGGCATGTCAACAGAGTATCTGATCTCATCAAAGGTGATCGAGTGTTGCTCGAATGGAAGAACCATTCCCCTTCTCCTGTTAGGGTCAGCTTCCGCGATTTCCCCTCTCACAGATGAAGACCCACCTGCCAGTCATTTAGGTCTTTAGTATCTAAATTTTCGAAAATAATGTAAGGAAAATAAAAAAAGTTGCTACTTCTAGAGGAATGTTGTCCAGCTGAGCTACCTTCTGCCATTTCAATTGATCCTCCAGTTGTGTCATTGTCATCGTCTTGGGGTAAAATGGTTTGAGGCTTTCCAAATGCTGCAAAAAAAAATTCATATGATGAGTTGCATGGTCAGAAAAGGCTTCATAGCTGAAACCAATAGGGATACAACTCACGGCTGAGATAGGTGAGAGCCAGAATGAAGAGCCCATTGAAAATGAACAAGAACCCAATTGTAGCTCCTAGTCCTATCCAGTACCAGTATGAGTAAGGGAAAAACCCTCGAGCCTTCAACACAGCCACACCAACTGTTTCTTTTGTTAATGGGTCAATCTTTGAAATGAAGAACAGACCAAATGTCAGAGATTTTATGATAAAATTCACATCCAGGTACGCTTACGAATGGATAAAAGATAGGAACTACTCCATGAGAAAAGGAAAATACCGTGTTCCAGCTATGCCCAAGAAGCTCATTCACTGCTATAGCATTTTGTGCATACATCAAAGGAGATGACCAGTAACCCCACAACCACCAGCTTTTCACATCGTCTGGCATCAGAAATAACAGAAAGGAATAGAATTAATAACTTTAAACCTACTCAGGCATCTACTATGGTTGTAATTGTGTCAAAGTATTCTAGAAACATACTTCGTGACAATACAAAGCCTCCCAAAGCAAAGAGTATAAGCAATGCAAATGATCCAAATGTGTTGGCAACGATCATGTCCCTTCCAACAGAAGCAATAAATCGAAACAGCCCAGATGCCATCTGGCTCACAAATATGAGCAGAAGGTACATTTTGGCCAACCTGCAGTGGCAAAATTTCAGATATTATAATCAAGAAAAGAACTAACTTGTTTGCAATTCTGAGCAGTCTATCAAAAATTATCACCTTCCAACATTAGAATCGAAACCGATGACATAGTAAGTGAGAAACACCCAGATGGCTGTTTCCACCAGGGATATGGGAGTCTTCAGGATCCATGAAGGAAGTGCATATGCCCATGAAGGATAAAAGAGTAGGTTCCTTTGCTTGTAAAACACGGGAAGCTTGGCAATGGTCATTGACAATTCTGCCATACCATTGAACATAATGATGACAACTGTGTAGAACAAAGCACCCACATAGACGCCTCCACCAGAAGTGTTTTTTTTGGTCATCTCAGTACGGAAGAAAACTGTCATCGCGACGCATGCCATTATGGTAAGCTGAAAACAGAAAAATAGAAATCATTATATTCGAGCCACAATTGCTAAATTAGTTAACCAATTTTAGTTACTTCCTTTTTTGTTTTCCCCAATCACCAACCTGGGTGAGTTTGAATATGTACACAAAGGAGTTCCTTTTCATTAGTGTTTTTTCTCTTGCAATGCATGCCTTTAACAACTCTTTCTTGCCAACACCATACTTGTCGGTTGTCAAAGCTGCTGGGTGGCTCTTGCTCTTATCATATGGAATTCCAAGTTCGTCTCCAATTCTTTGTCCAATATAAAACGACTGAAATGCCTCAGCAAATTCCTTCACTGTTACAAAACTGTAAGGCTCATTTTTACGGTACCAATACTGCTTTTGATCTTTCTCTGATGTAACCTGCAAAGAGATTATCCAGCCACAACATTTAATGATTCAACTATTGGCAACAGAGTAAACCTAATGCAGATTTAGAAAAATGTAGCTAGATATGACATACTTCTTGCAAGAAATCAGCCACTCCTTTCCTCTCGGGACATTTGAAGCCCATTGATTCAAAAAATTCCAGGACATTTTCACGAGGACCTTGATACACAATCTGCCCATCAGACAGGAGGATAATGTCATCAAAGAGATCGTAAGTCTCAGGTGCTGGCTGCAGGAGAGAGATGACAGCTGTTCCGTTGAAAATGTGGACAAAATGCTTCAACGAGTTTACTATTTGGTATGTCGTTGAGCTGTCCAAACCAGTGGATATCTCATCCATAAATAGTGCTTTTGCCGGTCCAACAAGCATCTCACCTATATATTATACCAACTCACTTTTGTCACTTGCCAATGGGCAACTCAAAAATGTGGAAAAAGGCCATATACGATGTTGGATAAAGTTGTTTTACCAGTGGTGACACGCTTCCGTTGACCTCCGGAGATACCTCTGATCATCTCATTTCCAACCATTGTATCAGCACAGATTTCTAGCCCCAAAATCTGTATCAAGCACAAAAAATAAATTGACACTGGGTTTCATATACGTACTTCAACTAGTTAAATCCATCTTGCATTGAAGTACAATGTTGGGTGGTGATGATACATGCCTTAAGAACATAATCTGTTACAACATTTGCCTCCTGACCTTCTACTGCACTAGCCTGGGAATAACACACAAAAGATAAGCAAAATGAACAATATTTGCAATCCCTGAGTGAGTTACATAGCAGAAAAATTCATTCAAACTGATTCTCAGAGGTTGATTTCATAAGTGGTAATTATTTAAGTCAATAACCGAATTTCATATATAAGAGAAATGAAGATCCCCCATCCCCTCAATCAAAAACAAAATAAGATAGGATAGTTTCTTTCTCACCTTCATGAAAACATCAATATCGGGATCAGGTTTGATATTTGCTTCCTTTTCTCTTCTCGACAGCTCAGCCAACATCTCTGCAGATTTCCCGCGTCGAAGAAGAATTAAGTAAACCACTTTCTCGAAACAACAATATTAGTGCTCTGGACTAAAAATTTATGAATAATCAAGCATACCATATCGAGTTCCAACACCTTGGCATCTAGCAGAGAAAGCCAAGGTTTCTCTCACAGTCAGCTCTCCCAAGTGGAGATCATGCTGACTAATATAGGCAGCTGTTCTCTGAGGCACAAATTCATTCAGGTCATGCCCATTATAAGTCACCCTCCCAGAAACCTATTTTTTGGACAGAAACCAAATTAGTATCACCAAAATCTCGAAGTTTAGGAACCAACAACAAATACCCATCAACAACGTTAAATATACACTATGTATACATACCTTCAAATCATGGCTAAGCTTCCCGGCCATTCCCAATAACAGGGTGGTTTTTCCGGAACTTGGAGGACCCAGAAGCAATGTCATTCTGCAAAATTAGTACAATAAATTCAATAATGCTTCCAAAGAGATGAGATCAAGAGTTACGGAGATACTGAGTTTACGACGACACAAACCTTCCAGGTTTGATGATTCCGCTTACATCGCGGAGGATAGTGAATTGTTTTTTCCTATTTGGGACGATGTGGAAGATGCTCAAGACACTCTACATGTACAATGAAGAGGAAATCAATACGTAGGTATGCAACAACAACATAAGATGATTACTCCATGAAATGTATATGGTACGTTATGTATATACCTCAACAATTTCAATGGCAAAGTTAAGGAACGAAGGTAAAGCTCTGCCTCCAACATGAGCAAATCCATCAACATTTAGATGCTCATATCTGACTTCAATTGTGGGCAATTCTATTCCAACACTGAAAAATTACAACAAAAATAGTACACACCCATTACAGAGAAGCCAATCAAAAGCAAAAATATGCAATCAAAACATGAAAAAGGGAAAATATAAAACGGCGGGTGTTTTATAAACAGAAAAATTGGGCGCCGGATTGATTGAATGTTGAATTTTAAGTCTCTAAAAATAAACCATTGACTAAAATAATGAGCTTCATTTGAGATTTTGACTACTAAAAGCATATAATGACAAGGGTATGCTTTTTTCTAGTATTCAGTAATAAGCTTGAAAATTTATACACAGAGAGAGTGAGAGAGAGAGAGAGAGAGATCGGTTTTATCTTACCGATCGATACGATTTTTGAGCTTATGCAAGAACTTCTCATTATCTTCATCAGCAATCTTCACCAACCTCTCAACCAAATTCCTCTTCTCTTGAAAGTCTAGATTTTCAATATCAACCTCATTAGCAGCACCTCTTGAGGCAGTCAACAACAAACCTTTCCTCAACCTATTGTAAGTAGGAAGCTTCTCAAGAGCAGCCCATCTAAGAGCCTCTTCATCATCTTCGTCTCTCGAAGATCTGGAAAAAGCTTCAATCCCATTGTTCCTCCACATTGAGGAACTATTTCTTCTCAAACTACCACCCAAAGTGTATATATCAGGCTCCATTTTAACTCCCCAATCCAAAATCGACCAAAATTTTCACCAAATAAAACAGGGCACCCTCCTCTTCTTCACTGAAAACTTTCCACGATTTCGTAAAATCTGAATATCTAAGCCCAAAATCGGAGATGGATTTTCTTGTTCTTGAGCTACACAACCCAAATCCTCAGATGGGTCTCTTCAATTATGATCAATCAACAAATCAGGCAAACGCATCATCATCAAAAATGGTTTTATTATCTCTCTCCTCAGTTTTCCTCGTGTCTTCAGAGTCTTTGGATGAGACTTTGAATTGTATTAGGGAGACAATAAATACTGAGACACGTAGACCGTTGGTGGCGCCTACTGTTCAAAGTTGACACACATTTTCAAAGATGCTTAGAAGAAAGAAAAGAAAGGTTTTGTGAAAATGAAAAAAATAAAAATAAGAAGTCTGAAACTCTGCACGGTATCTGGACAGAGAGGAGTTTATGTTCAGCTAACCCTTTCTGACCGTTGTTTGACTTTTGGGAAAAAATTGGAATTTAACCACTAATAATTCACAAAATTTAATATATTAAAATATGTGAGGTGAGGAGGAGGACAAGTTCTTGTCCTTATCCTTACTTCCAATTTACGCACCAATGGTCGTGAAGACTTATTTCCCACGCAAATCCATCTCGTTATGCCCTGTCGCTGTCAGGCAAATTTCCTATCCTAATCCCAAAATTATTTCAAAGTAAATTAAATATTTTACTGTTTTATTGTTTAATTAAATGATTGAAATTTAAATCTTTAACCTGAATAGAAATAGATATAAAATGATATGAAAAAAAATATAAAAATATAAAAAATAAAAATGTAGAAAAATATGTAAATATAAAAAATAAAAAATTTTTATATAAATATTAATTATTTTATAAAAATAATAAAATATTCAACTTTTATAATAAAAATCTAAAATAATAAAATATATAATTATTAATTATAAAAAATAATATAAAAATAAAAATTATAATTAAATAAATAAATAAATAATTCATTAAATATGAGAAAATATATTAATATAAAAAATATAAGATTTTTTATATAAATATTAATTAATTTAATATATTAAGCCATTTTTAGAAATGAAAAATCTTCCGAAAATAGAAAGCATTAATTTTGAAAAATTTCTATACCTCAGAACTCTTTACATGCAAAATTATGAATTAGGCCAAAAAGACTTAATACTAGCTTTCTATTCAAATCTCATTAATCTGTACTCTTCACTACAAAAGGAGTTTGAAATAATAATAATAATAATAATATGAGTTGGCGTTTCTGAAAAGTTATTTGAATTAGTTTTAGGGAAAATATTTCCACATTTCTCGTCAACCTTTTTGGGTTCAAATTACATTAGTTAACTTTACGGGAGAGATTCACTTTTCAATGCTCTTGGAATTTTATTTTCTTTTTTTTCAAACATGTACATAAGTGAAACAAATGATAAAAGAGTTTTATTTTTTAAAAATTTAATTTATTTTAAATTAGATTTAATTAAATTTAATATAATTATCAAACATCAATAATTTATAAAAAAAAAAAATCTTTAACATTTTAAAGTGCTCCCACGTGAAATTTTTAATTATGAAATAAAATAAAGCACCTCATATAAAAAAGTTTGTGACCTTAGATAACCTTTAAAATGTGCGAGGAGAAAATAAAAATAAGATATTATTCTTTTAAACCTTTATCCCATTTTTAAAGTTTAGCAAATAATTTTTTTTTGATGGTATTAGAGGTGAATTTTGATTCTACAAATTCCATCTTCTTTTGACTCGAACGGCTGCTTTAGAAGATGATTCAAAACTTACAAAAGATCATCAAAAGGTATTACGACGGGGGAGGTTCCAATTCTCAAATCAGAAAAAGCAGTTTTCGATAGAAATGAAATAGATTGAAAGTGAGAAAAAGAGGGAGATCTGATAGTCCTGTGATTTGTATGTTAAGTGTTTTTTTTTCTCAAAGAGCGTATCTGAGTTTCGATGTACCAAAAATTTATATACCTGGTTGTCATGAGAGTCGTGTGTTCCTGAGGTGTTATAAGTTTAGTTTCCTTTCGATAAGAACCAAAATCTCAGGATTCTTCTAATCAAATATTCTCTAGAGATTTAAAATCTTTATCACTTAAAAAGTTTGATAATACGGGGAGATTTGTTCCCTTATCAATTAGATTCCTAAGTTTTCTTCCATTATCTAGAGGATGTGTTCCACATTAACTTAGGAAACTAAGACTGGTATAAGCTTTGGTCTAATATTTCCTTTGGTTGACGAGAGCGATCGATCTCTTAACGAGCTATCGATCATCGATCAAGGAAAGGAAGACATCGGTTCGGACTCGTCAAATGCTTCTACCAATCAATTAAGTTGCAATCGTTTGGAATTACCAAGGGTTTAGCTTACGCTTGCTACTCAGAGAGGTAAATCCCTTATCGTGGCTAATAAAAGAGTTCCACCATGAGCTTTCGGGTTATCAGGACTACCCAATGGGACTTTTGGACATCTCTCATCATTTACCCCTTACTCATTGTATCATTTTGCGAGAAAGGCACAATAAGTGACGACTGTTCATCAGGAATTGGAAAGATGCCAAGCCTTTAATGCAATACACATTATTTTAAATTATGTGGGTCGTTCTTAGTACGCTTCGTATGGTGTAGAATTAAAACGGGCTATGGGCGAATGCCTTTCTTTTTTAATTATCCCGGTTTACCAAAGATCTTTGCATATTCCACCCTTTGAACGAGTGATCCCGAAATAAATGTTTCATGGGAGATTGAAGGGATTTAAGTCCCATTTATTGTGCACGAATCTAATTAAATCTTTTCGTCTGTTTAGTGATTCGCAAAGATTTCATTCTTCCCTTGCTGCTATAAATAGAGGTCGCCTGATCTCGTATTGCCTTAGAAAAAGTAAGCATGTTCCTCTCGTTCTGAAAATCCTTTTTCTTCTGAGAGTTAGTCTTTTTGAGAGTTCCTTCGATGGGGTGCCTTAGGTTGCAAGTCTTAGTAGTGTAGATCGTCTTTGCCGATGCGAGGTCTCATAAAAAATGGAATCGCCAACATGAGATCTCGTCATGTTGTTTGATGTTTAGACGTCAAGATAGGCTCTGTCAAGGTTCCCGTCGGGTTTCTCAACTTTAGAGGAGAGTTTTAGATATGCTCCTACTCTGAATTGAATTCGTCATCTGGCTCGCGCTTTCTCCAGTCGGATGACTAGGTGAGTCAGTTGAGTATAGAGAGTTGTGGATGGTAAAAAATTTGAATTTTGATTCATTCTCACAGTTTCCTCATAACCATTTCATACCCTCCTTTACACACTTTTTGGCAGTCCTCTTATCCCTGCTAGACTACCGAAAGTTTTGAAATTCTTTCTGTCATTTTCTCTTTGTATTGTTTTTGTACTTCCTAGTGTAGCCGAATGGTTTCTTTGTCCAGAAACAATACTTTAATTTTCTTGTGTACTTTTATAAGTGTAATCGGTCTGACTAAGGGACTTTTATTCTGATATGTATTTATCATACGGAAATAAAAAGTAATTTTGTTCTACTTACTTATTGGTCTCTGCCTTTGATTGAATTTCTACTGATAGTATTAGGGCATTTGGCTGAATGATGTAATTATCGAAACGATCGTGTAGTAGGCTCATCGTACAGTAGGAGAGGTAATCATGAACATGGATGAATGTTGATCGCCTTTGCCTAATTGGTGAAATAGGGTGTACTTAACCTGGGGGTATATCCCTTCGTCGCCGATTGTGCATCTACTGGTGGGGGTCCAATAGAAAATTTAATTGTCCGGGAGTCGTGTACCCGGTTATCCGTTACATTCGTTAGAAACTAAGCGATTGGATGGGCAATATCTACCTAACTGGGAGTCTTGTCTCTTTCGTTGTATCCAATAGGAATCAACTGATAAGACGGGCTGTGTTTACTCAATTGGGAGTTATATCATGTATTGGTGACATGTTTCATTCGATAGAAAACAACGATAGGAATGGGTCATGCCTACCCAATTGGGAGTTACATCTCTTACAAACGACACGTTTCGTTCGATAAGAAACAAACGATAAGAATAGGTCGTGTCTACCCTACTGGGTGTTACATACCTTATTAGAGACATAATTCATTCGATAGGAAAATAACCGATAGGAATGGACTGTGCCTACCCCACTAGGAGTCATCCCTTATTAGTGATACGATTCGTTTGATAGAAAAACAACCGATAGAAATGGGTCCTTCCCATCCTACTGGGAATTACATCCCTTATTGACGACACGATTTGTTTGATAGGAAAACAACCGATAGGAATGAGCCGTACCTACCCTACTGGGAGTTACATCCCTTATTGATGATACTTTTCTTCGATAAGAAACAACCGATAGGAATGGGTTGTGCCTACCCTACTAAGAGTTGCATCCATTATTGGCAATCGTTCAATAGGAAAACAACCGATAGGAATGGGTCATACCTACCCTACTAGGAGTTACATCCCTTATTGGTGACACGATTCGTTCAATAGGAAAATAATCAATAGGAATGGGTCATGCCTACCCTATTGGGAGTTATATTCCTTATTGACGACATGATTCGTTAGATAGAAAAACAACCGATAAGAAATCAATAGAAAGGAAATGATAGGAACCTATCGATAAAGCAGTTAAAAGAGAAAAACACAAAGACCTTACTTGATAAGAGGTGCTTCTGACCGTGGCGAGCGATATGATTCACTAGTAATAGATGCGTAGGTTTTCGGAATTCCAAGTCTTAGACACAGTCGATCTATCTAGATAATTGAAACGATAAGTTCTTGGGCGAACGACACAATGTATCTGATAAGAACCTTCCCAATTGGGCACTAGCTTACCCTCAGGTAGAGGTTAGCCGTTTGTTTATACCTTCCTTAGGACCAGTTTCCTGGGTTTGAATGTTTGGTTCCTGACTCTTCAATTATAATACTGAGCCATGGGATTTCTTCTAGTCCCAATAGGATCTCTTCCCAAAGATCTCAGGATTTTTCTAGTCAAATATTCTCTGTAGATTTAAGATTTTTATCGTTTAGAAAGTTTGATGATACGGGAAGATTTGTTCCCTTATCGATTAGATTCCTAAGGTTCTTTCGCTTATCTAGAGAATGTGTTCTGTATTAACTTAGAAAACTAAGACTTAGTCTAATATTTCCTTTAGTTGACAAGAGCGATCGATCTTTTAATGAATTGTCAATCATCGATCAAGGAAAGGAAGACATCGGTTTGGATTCGCCGAATGCTTCTACTAATCGATCAAGTTGTTATCACTTGGAATTGACCAAGGGATCAGCTTACGCATGCTACTCGAAGAAGTAAATTCCTTATTGTGGCTGATAAGAAAGTTCCACCATGAGTTTTTGGGATATCGGGTACTGCCCTGATGGGATTTAATGGGATAATACCTATCCCAAAGTGGGGTTAATGTTATATCAGTAAGGGAAGCAAAATGTCAAAAAATAAATAAATATTATAAAATATAAAATATTTTATTTTTCTTTTTTCACTCTCTAAAAATGTAAATAAGTACAATTTATTTTTAAAAAAAAAAAAACATCAACAATGAAAATTTCTTCCTAATTCAACCACATAAGAGAAAAAATAATTTATATAAAAATTTTTGTATAATTTGAACTTCTTATAAAAATATAAAATTATCATTATATATATATATTTTTTATATTCTTATTCTTTCCAAACTCTACCTCAACTTCCTCGAACACCTTGCCGATCGGGGAAAAGCTTAAAAAATAATACAAATAAAAAAAATAAATAAAAGAAAAAAACCCAATAAGAGAAGGAAGCTTCCATTGGGAATGGGATTTCATGATGCCGAGTTGACCCACCATAAACTTTGTTGGGCTGTCAATGTCCGACCAGAACCAGAAGAGAATTTAGGTTCTGCTCTCCACCAATATCTCTTTGATTTGAAACTTAGGGTTCAGGTTTTATTTATTTAAACCACACTTCAAACTTTATTAAATTTAAGTGATGTTATGATACCTTTTCCAGTCATAGAGCATTACATGTTCGTTGCAAACTTGACCTGACTAAAAAAGTCTTCAAATAATCTTTGAAGGCACTAGATGTAATTTTCCAGTCGTAGAGCATTATATGTTCGTTGCAAACTTGACCTGACTAAAAAAGTCTTCAAATAATCTTTGAAGGCTCTAGATGTAATTCTTCTTTTTTTTGGGGGGGGGGGGAAGGAATAGAGAAAAAATTGGGTATATAGACTTTCTAGCTTTGAAGAAACCCAAGCTACTGGAATGGATGAGTACACTACTAGAAAAAGGGGCTTTAACGACATAAATTATCGACGGATAATTCCGTCGTCATTAGTGATAGATTTGCGACGAATTACCGACGAAAAAATCAGAGACGGAAAATTTCCGTCGCTAATTTTCTGTCGCTAATCTGTCACTAAAATTTTTTTAAAAAAAATTTGTTTTTGTTAAATATAATTTTTTTTGTTTTTATTAAATATAATTTGTATTTTTATTAAATATAATTTATATTTTTATTAAATATAATTTTATTTTTATTAAATATAATTTTTTGTTTTTATTAAATATAATTTTATTTTTTATTAAATGTAAGTTTATATTTTTATTAAATATAATTTGTATTTTTATTAAATATAATTGTGTCTTTTTATTAAAAATAATTTTTTTATTAAATATAATTTTATTTTTTGATTAAATATAATATTATCTTTTTATTAAATATAATTTTGTATTTTTATTAAATCTAATTTTTTGTTTTTATTAAATATAATTTTTATTTTTATTAAATATAATTTTATTTTTTTGTTAAATATAATTTTATTTTTTGTTAAATATAATTTTTTGTTTTTATTAAATATAATTTTGTATTTTTATTAAATATAATTTTGTATTTTTATTAAATATAAATTTGTATTTTTATTAAATATAATTTTGTATTTTTATTAAATATAATTTTGTATTTTTATTAAATATAAATTTGTATTTTTATTAAATATAATTTTGTATTTTTATTAAATATAATTTTTTTCTTAAATATAATTTTGTATTTTTATTAAATATAATTTTTTATTTTTATTAAATATAATTTTTTATTTTTATTAAATATAATTTTTTTGTTTTTATTAAATATAATTTTGTATTTTTATTAAATATAATTTTGTATTTTTATTAAATATAATTTTATTTTATTAAATATAATTTTGTATTTTTATTAAATATAAATTTTTGTTTTTATTAAATATAATTTGTATTTTTATTAAATATAATTTTATTTTTTTATTAAATATAATTTTTATTTTTATTAAATATAATTTTATTTTTTTATTAAATATAATTTTTATTTTAATTAAATATAATTTTGTATTTTTATTAGATATTATTTTTTGTTTTTTAAATATAATTTTATATTTTTATTAAATATAATTTTATATTTTTATTAAATAAAATTTTATATTTTTATTAAATAAGTGAACTGTATTTTTAATATTGAGAGTTACAAGTAAAGTTTAGAAGTATAAAAAAAATAAACTAATAACATAAATGTAATGGTGGTATGGTGGTTAAAACTCTCAAAGTCATACTCTCACACCCGAGTTTGAACCTGGGTGAGAGTATATTTTCAACGCATTTTCATCACATTTAAGGCGCGGGCAGGCGGACGAGTAGGCAGGCGGGCGGGCCGGAGTCCAGACGGGCCGCGAGCGGGTGGGCGGGCGGTTTCAGGCATTTGAGTTTACTGTTGTTACTCACATCAGCGACGGATTAGCGACGGAAAATTTCCGTCACTAAAAATCCGTCGTTAAATCCGTCGGTAATTCGAAAATGTTAAAAAGATTGGCGATGGATTTAGCAACGGAATTTTTCGTTGCTAAAAATCCGTCGCTAATTACCGACGGATAAATTCTGTCGCTAAAAAATCCGTCGCTAATCCTTCGCTGAATTTTCGTCGTTGATACTTTCAACAACGAAAATTTGGGTATCAGCGACGGAAAAATCCGTCGCTGAAGCCGTGTTTTTTGGTAGTGGTACAACTCTTTTCCTTCTCCTTTGAGAGAACCTAAGACGAACATATTCGATTCGAATCTCCTATCATGCACCAATGACTTATGGGTGTATTCGGCGTACGTTAAGTTTCCTTTATTAAGATCTTAAATTTAAATCTTGAAAATAAAAAAAATAAACATTAGAAGAGTCAACCTTTTAATGAATTCGATAATATTCAATCGAATTAAATTCGAATACTGATCAGTGATAAATATCCACTAAAAAAAATTCTTTCATCACGCATAAACAACAAAAACTAGAATGAATGAGTTCAACTCTTTTTGTTCTTTCCTTTGTTTGGTGTCAAAAAACATCAACACTTTGGGACCCCAAATTTTGGACAAAGACAAACCTCCCAATCTTTAATTTAATTATGATGATAATAATGTAATGGAAATTTTGGGTAGTTGCCAAAGATGGGTCCTCTAGTTCATTGGATTTGTATGTTTAATATGGTCATCCACGAAAAGGAACTAGCAAAGCTATTCATCTACAATTTTCTTCTGTGGATCACATTATGTTTTTTAAATATAATTTCAATTTATGGCTTAAATTTAATTCTTTTTTTTTAATTTGGCTCAAGATATATATATTTATTCATGAAACTCATTTAACTGGAAGAATGAGGTAAAGTATGAGATAATTAATAACATTTGCTTTCAAAAATTTAACTTTTGGAGTAAATAATTGTATCATAAAATTTAAAATCGTACTAAAACCATCTTAAGGTTTAAATCTGTCTTATTAAGCTTATTCTCTATTTTAATAATTATATCATGAGAATCAATTATTTATAAAACAGATACTAAATTTTAGATTGACTAACTTTATTTTTAGAATATGTCATATAATTTTATTTTTATCGATCGATATTCGAATTTTATTAGAATAAACAGATATGAGTACTATAAAATCTATTAAAAAATTGAGTTTTTCAAATCTCATTTTTTCATCTCTCCACTCGAAACTGAGAACTCCACCTTGGCGATCATGTTTTAAAGCAAAAAATAAGGTTCTCCCCTCCCTACGCCACCTTGTTAGAGAGAAAAGAAAACAAAAGGAACAAAATTAGAAACCCCACATTGATGCATCAAGACATTGTTTAGGTGGCTGGCATATTTATTTTATATTTTTTGTTTAGAAAGATTGCTTTTAACTCAAAAGGGAGAGAGAGAGAGAGAGAGAGGGGGGGGGGGAGGTGACTTTGTTTGCTATGTAAGTGTCAAGCACAGAATCGGTCCCAAGGCATAGGGTCAACTTTGAGGGGTCGTAAGTAAAGCCCCACCTTTTTTAATGACCTTATAGATATATGACCACAAGATATCTTATGATGAGATAAGGAGATTAGATATGCTCCTTCTAGAAGTCCCTCGTGTGTTTGGCTACAAGGATTAAAATATCCATCTAGCCTAGGTGTGTCCTCTCTCTTTCACACACCTAAAATTTTATCTTGTGATTGGTGTCACATGTTTTGACATGGTGCTCAAGGCCGAACATGGATTTCAAAATTGAATAGACACAAACGCACATTTATGCAAATATTAACCATCATCATGTGAATTCGATCGTAGATAAGATATTATATTCTCTTAATTGAATCTCAAATTTAAATCTTAAAAATAAAAAAATAAGTATCTGAAGAGTCTGCTTTTAAATTGAATTTTATAATACCAAAACAGAATTAATCGAGTAACTCTGTTGATGGTCAAATAAAAAATATATATATACAAATATTATATCTGACATTTCCAAACTCGGGGTTCCACCTAGGATATAGGGTGATCACATGTATCCATCTGATTAGTTATATAATAGACTAATTAGTAACATAACTAATCACGAGCTTTATTTGTTATTTTTAATCTTAATTTGTATGATTCTCTCTCTCTCTCTCTCTCTCTCTCTAAATCATGTTTCCGAGATTTTTGCCAACTTGTAAGCTCAGACAATGGAAAATGCCACCCCATTACAAGACTAATAACTTATGTGGCTGAAAAAATAAATGGAAATTTTGGAGTAATCAGGAGCAAATAAAGAAGACGGAGATTTCAGGTAAAATACTAAATCTAGACTAATAAAGATATCAAATCAGCAAGTTAATCCAACATCTAGTCTTATGTTTAAAATGAAAAATTGTGATATTTTCTATTGGGTAGGTTAGTCAAAGTTGGAGCATTTCTTTACAAACCCATCACCTAAGGCAAGGAAATGCGATTCGATGATGTTCTTGTTCACCTTCACAACTCCACAAGGGCGTGCTTGACTTGGGTAAAGTAAAATGCGAAAAATGGGTTCTTTTATATCTCATATTCAAGTCAAACCAAGAGGGGGAGAAAATGCGGAAAAAATAGAAGGATGAAAATTTTGGATGGTGCCTTGATGTATAGTTTTGCAAAAATCAATAACGGATCGTATGGTTGGGATGGTGATCATGTAAAATGAATCATCATCGCAATATTACAATATCTCAACCCTAGATTCGATAAATCAAAGTGAGGAAAGAAATTTTTCTATTCGAAAATTTCTCTATCTCTCTAATTAATTCTCACAAAAATAATTGTATCTCCGTGAGCTAACTCAATAACTCATCAAGATAATCTCTCATTTTTCCATTGGAGAGATTAATCTATATACTTCAAAAACATAATGTCAATTATGCTAATACGTTGGATTGGATGTGTATTGAAAAAGAGAGAGATTCTAAGAGATAATGGTTAGTAGGATGATGAAAATTATTCCATCGTCCCAAAATTTAAATTTTTATTTTTGGTAAAACCCTTTTTTGGACATATTTACCGGGCATATTTACCAACATGAATTATAATCCAAGGTAACCCTTCCGCCCTTTAATTCAAAGAAAAATTATATGGATTCTATCACTATCATGTTGATGCCATTACGAAATGAAGTAAATCTGTGAGGTTTTTTATTGGTGAAATCCCGATAGGAGCACAGGAAGCATCGTGTCCTCCTAACGCATCATGAGTTGGATGGGCCCAAAAAAAAAAAAAAAAGTTCGTCCTCCTTCTGGAACTTGCCGACACAGGTCCCAGAAAATCTTGTAAAGTGCTCCCACGTGGGATTTTTAATTATGAAATAAAATAAAACACCTCATCGTACATAAAATTTTGTGATCGACGTTTAATAAATTCTAAATTTAAACAATTCAATCATCATGGCCGCCTTTAGGTAACCTTGAACATGTGCGAGGAGAAAATGAAAATAAGATATAATTCTTTTGAGCCCTTATCCCCCTTTCGAAGTAAAAGTCTCGCAAATAAATTTTTATTTGATGGAATAATATTTGTTCCAAGGTGGGGTTAATGTTATATTGGTTGGGGGTAAAAAAGGGAAGCGAAATGTCAAAAAAAATATAAAATATAAAAGATTTATATTTTTCTTTTTTCACTCTCTAAAAATGAAAAATAAGTAAAATTTATTTTAAAAAATTATCAACAATGAAATTTTCTTCCTAATTCAACCATATATGAGAAAAAAAATAATTTTAATCAGGGTATTTCACGGACTTAATTTTTATAAAAATAAATTTTATTACCAAATTGTTGTCATACTATCAAATATGATCGCATGTCCCTAGGCTGTTTTTTCATATCATATAATTTAAACTTCTGAAAAATATAAAAGTATCATTTTATATATATTTTTTTATATTCTTATTCTTTCCAAACTCAACCTCAACTTCCTCGAACATCTTGCCGATCCGGGAAAAGCTGTAAAAAATAATACAAATAAGAAAAAAAAAAAAAAAAAGACCCAATGAGAGAAGGAAGCTTCTATTGGGAATGGGATTTCACAATGCCGTGTTGACCCACCATTAACTTTGTTGGGATGTCAATGTCCGGACCAGGACCAAAGGAGAACTTAAGATCTTTTCTCCACCAATATCTCTTTGATTTGACACTTGGGGTTCAGGATTTTATTTATTTAAACCACACTTCAAACTCCATTAAATTTAAGTGATGATATGTTGCCATTTCCGGTCATTGAGCATAATGTGTTCCTTGCGAACTTGACCTGACTAAAAAAGTCTTCAAATAATCTTTGAAGGCTGCTGATGTAATTCAAATTTGAATTCAAATTTGAAAAGAAAAAAAGGAAAAAGAATTGGGTATATAGACTTTCAAGCTTTGAAGAAACCCAAGCTACTCGAATGAATGAGTACAACTCTTTTTCTTCTCCTTTGAGAGAATCTAAAATGAACATATTCCGTTCGAATCTAAGTTTTTTAATCAAAATCTCGACTTTGATAGAAAAACACATATCGAGAGAGTCAACTTTTTAATGAATTCCACAATACTCAACCAAATTAATCAGATTAAATCTGAATACTTATTGATGATAAGTATCCACTTAAAAAAAAAATCTCCTACCATGCAAAAACAACAAAAACCAGAATGAATGAGCACACCTTTTTTTGTTCTTTCTTTTATTTGGGGTCAAAAAACATCAATGTTAGAGGTGGATTTCGACTCTACAGATCTGACTCTTTATAACTCGAACGGGTGCTCAATAAAGAAACTTGAAACTTACAAAAAACCACCGAAGGGTGTTCCGGTAGATGAGGTTCCAACTCTCAAATCAGAAATAACAGTTTTTGAAAAGATAAACAGATTAAGAAGAAAGAATGATGGATCTCTCTGTGATCTTTGTGTGTCATCTGTTCAATTAGAGGATTTACCTTGTTTGACTCCTCCAAAGTTTTTATATAGTGTTTCTCTGAGAATTATACTGTTATGGGATGTTGCAACCCTACCTTCCTTATGGAGTGATCTAGAGATTCCAGATCTGTGAATGTCAAACATTTCATGTTATTATCACTTAAGAACTTGAATTATACGGGGAGATTATTTTCCTTATCAATTGGATTCTTGAAATTCCCTTCATTTTTTGAGAAATACATTTCGTGCTGAAATAGAAAACTCAATTGAGACGAGATTCCATTGAGTGCAACGGAATGAGAGGAGAAGTGTTTGATTCCTTCGATAGCCATCAGTCGGAAGAGAGAGAGAGAAGGGGAGCGTTCAGTTCCACTGAATGCTCTTGTAAATTAAACCGTGTAAATATCACTAGGGGCTGGATGATTAGTGAGTACGCGTTCATGGAGCTTAACTCCTTCGGATAGTGGGGGCGATTGAGACCCATTCAATGAGATAAATCTCATCTATGGAACGGGGTGACATAGATCCATTTACATGTGAGTGATTTGGACATACTGGATTACGGGCCCTATGCCACTGCCGGACGAGGTCCGTTTCATGTAGTGAGCTTTTTTGAAGAGGGTTTCATCATTTATCTCCGACTCGTGGTGTCATTTCGTAAAAAGTGCACCATGAGTAATGACTTTTCTAAAAATTCACTAAACTTTTAGTATAATGAGTGCCTTTCTGACTTTTGTGAACCGTCTTTAGAAGTCCTTTAAAAACTATGCACTTGGGCATCTTAGGTATTTCTCTTTGCCTACGAACAATTTTCTTGTCCAGTGGAGATCTTGCCAAAGATGCCAAAGAGTTCGCCTTCTTCTTACTAGAGTATTGACGAAGTTTGAAACACGATTACGAAGGAGGAGCTAGATGAGATATGATCGAACATTGTTTTGGGCAGTGATTTTACCTTAGTGGTGCCTATGGATACGAATAGGGTGAATAAGCTGCCAGACGATTGCGTCCCTATGTATAGGCATGTGGTAAAGTATGGGGTGAAGATCCCATATACAGACTCATTGGCTGAAGTGATGCATTACTAGAGAGTCTACCCTACATTGCTCATTCCCAGTGCTTGGCGTTTTGTAGCAGCAATAATTTCCCTATTAGGATTTTGTCATCTTCGTTTTGATATAGAGATCTTGACGATTCTTTTTTCGTTAACACGATGTAAAGGGCAGGGCTTTACCCACGGTTGGTATCAGTTATAGATCCGTCTAGAATCCCACTGGAAGTTTTATTACAGTGAGTTAAAAGATAAGTTCTGGGCCCAAAAGTTTTTTTTTGTAAAGTTCTTGAATAAGGATCTTTTGTCAACACTATCGGATGTAGAACAAGAACCATTATTGAAAGGAAAGTCTCCGCTTTCCACTCGTTATTCCGAGTTTTCTAGATCTATCAGACGTGATTGTGAGTCTACTCGTCGAAAAATTTGAGTGGACTCGCTAGTAGATGATCAAATGCTACTTCTGGGGGGCTTGTTGATTAATGAGAGAAGGAAGATCATTAGGCCTCTTTTACTGGAGTAGAAGGATCTGAAACTAGTGGAGCATTCTATCTTGGATATGATTTCGACCGATAGGAGTGTAAGGCCCAATGCTAAGAAACCACGTGAGCACACTAAAAGATCTTCAAGGAGGGGACCATTGAGGTCAAAAAGAGAAGAGTCTGTCTGCTTCATTCTCCTGAAGAGAAAGAGTCGTTCGGAGGATGTCGACGCGTTTTGAGGAAGGAGATGACCATGGAAAGGCTAAAGAGTACACATCTCCTATTATGACAAGACATTCTTCGTTTGTAAGAGTAGGAGCAGAGGAAACAGGGGTTCCACTGTTTAGTGCATTTTCTTCTTCAGTAGGTGCCGAATAGGACATTCCGATCCAAGAAGCCCCCAAGAAGGCGACGCCTCCAGGCACGGTTGCCCTTTTGAGAGGGGGCCCCTCTGTGGGGTCTTATGTTCTGATTGCACACACAGGCTAGACGTCTGTTCGGTCTGTCGTAGGGCCGCAAATCCCTCATTATAAAAAGGTGGAGAAAGAAGGATTCCCATTGTTCATTTTCGTTAAAACTTTAGACCCTCAAAGGGATGGGCCATTGGGGGATCCGTTGCTGTCTGCATGGGAGGTTAGAGGTTTGATTGCGTCAATGCTGAGGGGATGTTTCAATTGGCTGATCGATTCGATTTTCGGGATCCTAACCTGGAGTTAACATAAGCATCTCCTGAGCAGGTAGACAGGGCTCTTCAATCTCTTTGTTTAATGATATTATTCTACTCAGAGTTTATCACGTCTGGTTGTTTACTTTTACTGACTTATGTAATTTTTTCTTAGACTGCAGCTTTGGTGGAGTTTCAGAGATAATAGAAAAAGCAGTTGGGAAGGCAGGTGAATCACTTAGGGAACCAGATCCTGTCGTTGCAGGACACTTTGGAAGAGAGAAATGCCTGAGTTGAGAGTGTCTCTAGCATTTTGCTCGCTGGGAAGGATGAGCAGATTAGACTCCTTGAAGAAAGACTGGCATCGGCTGAAAAGCAATGTGAAGAGCTAGAGACCGAGCGGCGTGCCTACTTTGGTCGCTTGATAACCACAGAGACTTTGGTGTAATTGCGGGAAGAGTCTCTTTAGAAAATTGAGCAGAGGGTTTCACACCTTGAAGAATCTTACCTAACCCTCAAGCATTCTCAACACAAGTTACTGGAAAGGCTGAGGTGTGCTAAAGCAATAGCTCGTGAGGCGGGAATGTACGAAACTTTGCCCCCTTTAGAGGGGACGATCAGTCAGACAGCAGTAGGCAAAGGTTCCGCCTCCGTGGTCGTAGATCATGCCAAACCAATTGCGGTTTGAATAGTCGTGGAATCTCCTTCTCCAGAAGTCTCAACACTTCCTCCCTCTTAACCCAGTTGTGATTTTATATTTTCATTCTGAATATTTTTTGCTTATTGTATTTGTTCTTCCTAGAAGAGTCTTTCTTTCCGTAGAATGATTGCTTTTCTTCCTTACCGTCGATCTTGTGGTTCAACTAGCTCATAGGAGTGCCTCGCCCCCATTAGGGGGCAGTTCAATTGAAACACGACCATCTTGGATATCAGGTCTCACCTATGACTTCAAACTCTTAGATAGTGCTTTGACAATGGAAATCGGTTGCGCGACATTGGTTTGCCTGGGATAGAAATTCTGTCGACTGATTAGAATGATACGACCCCTTCCAAGGGGACACGAATTTTGCTGGTAGATCAAGGCAAAAAGGGGTTCCTTTAGAGACATTGATTTTTTTTTGAAAAAATGGGGCGACAAAGGCCCATTTGAGGGGATAGACGCTTGAGGCTCATTCGGGGAAATAAATCATTTTTTTAAGATAGGGCGACTGAGACTCTTCGGGAAGATAGACCCTTTTGTTAGGACGGGGCGACTGAGATCATTCGTGAAGATAGATCCTTTCGTTAGGATGGGGCAACTAAGATCCTTTGCGGAGATAGATCCCTTCATTAGGACGAGATGACTGAGTCCCTTCGGGAAGATAGATCCCTTTGTTAGGATGAGGCGATTGAGACCCTTCGGGGAGATAAATCCCTTCATTAGGATGGGGTGACTAAGATCCTTCGGAGAGATAGATCCCTTCGTTAGGACGGGATGGCTAAGACCCTTCGGGGAGATAGATCCATTCATTAGGATGAGGACGGGGCGACTGAAGCCCTTTAGAGAATAGATCCATTCATTAGGATGAGGCGACTTAGACCCTTCGGGGATATAGATCTCTTTGTTAGGACGGGGTGACTGAAACCCTTCGGGAAGATTGTTCCCTTCATTAGCATGGGACGACTGAGACCCTTCAGAGAGATAAATCTTTTTGTTAGGATGGGGCGACCGAGACCCTTCGGGAAGATAGATCCCTTCATTAGGTAATCATGTGTCCTTATGGAAGGAAATTGACATTGAACAAATTGAATGTGAACACAAAGACAAACATCTGTCGAGGGAAAAGGTATTAGAGTTTACGCAAGAAAGAGTTCAAAGAACACAGGGTCGTAAGCTGGAAAGGCACAAGTCGAGATGTAAGGCTCGTGCAAGAGCCGTGGATCATGAACCTGGAGGATAACTCTGTCTTGCCTATTTTGCGGTGGTTTACCTTCCGCCGAGTTATTGGGTTCATTTCTTTGTGGTGGATCTTGTCGATCAGGAGAAGATATGTTTCTTCCTTCTATGTTGATAAATCTTTGCAGCTTTTTGCTTCGGACCAAGAATTCCAATTCGCCTTTAAGCCTTTTGCAATCGTCAGTCGTATGTCCATAATCTTGGTAGAAATGGTAGTATTTCAATTTATCTTTCCTCGAATCGTCTTCAGTGGGGCGAGGTGGCTAGCTTACATACGGTTTGTTTCTGATTTGAAACAAGACCTGATTGGGGGTCTCACTCAAAGAGGTATAAGTGTTAAATTTTTGCTGACGCAGAGGGTTCGGTTGATTCTCTTTGGGTGTCGGCCACTGAGGTGATTGACTACATTTTCTCCTAGACAGTCAATTTCTCCTTCGATCGAAGGTCTCGATGTCTTCGGCAATGATGTACTATTCGGCATGAGAGTAGAACTCCTGGATGGTGGAGGGAGGCTTCTTTATAATCTAGAGTTTCATATCTGAGGGGCGCAACCCAGTAAGCAGTGCCGCTAACAGATAGGGTGGTTCAAGGATGGAATTTTCATCATTTATGTCTTGAACCTCTCTAAGAAGTCCCACGGGGATTCGTCCCTCTTTTGATGTAATGACAATAGAGAGGTAGATTTTCTCTTCGCCCCCTACTTATCACAAAGTGGGTCTCGAACTGTTGTCGAAGTTGGGAGAAAGTTCTTATACTCAGCGGTGGAAGTGAGTTAAAGTATGTTAACGCGTTTCCCTTTAGAGTGGTAAGGAAGTGTTTACATATGGCGGTGTCAGTTATGTCTCTTAAGACCATTACCGTCACGAAGTGTGCCGGGTGATCACGAGTATCGATTATCCCGTCATATCTTTCCATGGGAGGCAAAAGCACGTCACGAGGTATTGGTTTCAAAAAGTCCTTCGGGTCGAAGGGTGAAGCGTTAGAGTAGAGGGGGTCTGGTTTTCTCGGGCATTGGCCCGCTTAAGTTTATCGGCAACAAGTTGTTCGACTTGTCTTCTCAGATCTTCGGGGTTATAGTAGGAAGTCATTGAGAACTCATAGTTGAGTGGTGGTATTTATCATCGAGGATGGTTGTTTCCAGATTCCCCCGAAGAAGAGTGGCCCTCGGGCATCAGGTCTTCCAATTGCTTACTCATGTCCTGAATTCTAGACTCTAGTTTATCTATTTGGGGCTGACTAACCCGTTCTGGAGGTATCGACGTAAGAACCATAGCTAGGCATTCCTGTGGCCCAGGCTGCTGGGCCTATTCTGAACGAGGAGATTGATCGTGAGTAGGAGGATTGTCAGCAGGTCGAGAAGGTGCCACAGGAGTGCTGTGTTAGTAGGGGTAGTGGTATGACCATCTACCATGGATGTGACCCTTGATGCTGTTTTGGTTCTTCGCTTCGGAGGCATGTTGGTCTGATTAGTCCTGAGTATTCAATAAAGATTCTCAAATCTGTTTCCCATGGACAGTGCCAATCTATTGGAGATGAATTTCGACTCCACAGATCCAACTCCTTGTGACTCGAACGGGTGCTTAATAAAGAGGTTTGAAACTTGCAAAAGATCACTGAAGGGTGTTTTGGTGGGAGAGATTCTGACGCTCAAATCAGAAACAGCGGTTTTCTAAAGGATAAACAGATTGAGAAAAATGGAAGACAATATCCCTGTGATTTTTATGTGTCCTGTGTTCAGTTAGAGAATTTACCTGGTTTTACTCCTCCAAAACTTTTATATAGTGTTCCTTTGAGAATTACGCTGTCGTGTGGTGTTACAATCATAATTTCCTTATAAAGTGATCCGGTGTGGATCTGTGAATGTCAAAGATTTCATATTGTTATCACTTAGAAAGTTGAATTATATGGAGAGATTTTTTCCCTTATCAATTGGATCATCGAAATTTCATTTCTTTCTCGGGATATACGTTTTCATGCTGAAATGAGAAGTTCAATTGAAACAAAATTCCGTTGAGTGCTACGGAATGGGAGAAGAAGTGTTTGATTCCTTCGATAGCCATCGGTCAGGGGAGAGAGAGAGAGAGAAGGGGAGCATTCGGTTCCACCAAATGCTTTTGTAGGTTAAATCGGGTAAATATCATCGAGGGTGGGACAACTAGAGAGTAGGCGTTCATAGAGCTTAACTTATTCGGATAGTCGGGGTGACTGAGACCCATTCGAGAAAATAAATCCTATCGGTGGAATGAGACGACATAGACCTATTTATGTGTGAGTAATTTGGACATACTGAATTGTGGGCCCTATACCACTACCGGACGGGATCCGTTTTATGTAGTGAGCCTTTTTAAAGATGGTCTCATCGATCAACATTTTGGGAACCCTAATTTTGAACAAAGACAAACCTCCCAATCTTTAATTTAATTTAATGTATGTAATAATAATGATGTAATGGGTAATTTTGGGTAGTTGGCAAAAATGTCCTCTAGTTCATTGGATTTGTATGTTTCATTTGGTCATCCACGAAAAGGAACTAGCAACGCTATTCATCCACACTTCCCTTCTGTGGGTCACATTAAGTTTTTTAAATATAATTTCAATTTGTGGCTTAAATTTGATTCTTTTTAAAAAAAAAAAAATGGCTCAGGATGTTTTTTTTTTTTTTTTAATTGTGATAAGGCCCAAATTGAACTCTGTACAATCTATCCAAGATTGTGATTGTTATTCATAAATTTTTTTTAACTAAAAGAATGAGGTAAAATATAAAATAATTAATAATATTTTCTTTTAGAAATTTAACTTTGAATAATTGTATCACAAAACTTAAAAATCATATTAAAGCCATCTTAAGGTTTAAATCTGTCTTATCAATTTTATTCTCTATTTTAGTAATAATATCATTCCATACACACAGGAATTAATTATTATTTGTACAACATATATTAAATTTTAAATTGACTATTCCTATTTCAGGGTACCTTAGCAATCATGTTTTGAAGTAAAAGATAAGGCTCTCTCCTCCTTACGCCACCTTGTTAGGAAAGGAAAAAAAAAAAATATATATATATATATATATATATATTTATATATATAGAAGAAACAAAACCAGAAACACCACCTAGATGCATCAAGACATAGTTTGGGGTGCTGGCATATTTATTTTATTTTGTTTTCATCGAAGATAGAGCCGGGTTGGTTTTTTTTTCTTCTCAATTTGATTTATCACTAAATATTTATAATTTTACTTTGATTAATCTCGACCCATCTATTATCGGATTAATTATAGAAAGAAAAATTTTTTAATATTACTTTTATTATTATCAAAATTCGAATTTTGATTCTGATATCCTTTTTATTAAACTAACACAACGTTGGTATTAATTACGGGTCCCAAGGCATATGGTCAGCGTTGAGGGGTCGTAAGCAAAGCCCCCACCCTTATTAATTACCTTATGGATGTATGACCACACAATGTTCTATGAAGAGATAAGGAATTTGTATAAGCTCCTTCTAGAAGTCCCTTGCGTGTATATTCATCTCCTTTTGGTTCTCTCTCACTTTTGCACACCTAAATCTTTTATTTTGTGATTGGTCTCACATGTTTTGACATGGTGCTCATGGCCGAACATGGATTTCTAAATGGAATAGAGACAAAAGCGAGTGCGCCTGTGGTCATGGGAGTAAAATATTAAATTTTTTTAATTAAAATTTTAAATTTTAAAAATAAAAAAATAAGCATAAAAAAATACGTTACTAAATTGATTTTATAATATTTGAATCAGATTAATTGAGTAATTCGGATAGCGATGATCAAGTAAGGAAAATATATGCAGATATTGTATATGATATTTGCAGACTCTGGGTTCCACCTAGAACATAGGGTGATCATATATATATCTATCTGATTAGTTATAATAAAGATTATTAGTAACATAACTAAGCACAAACTTTACTTGTTATTTTTAATCTTAGTTTATATGATTCTCTCTCTCTCTCTCTCTCTCTCTCTCTCTCTCTCTCTCTCTCTCTCTCTCTAAACCATGTTTCCGAGATTTTTGCCAACTTATAAGACTAAGACTACAGCTCACACAATGGAAAATGCCACCCCATTACAAGACTAATAACTTATGGGGCTAAAAAAATAAATGGAAATTATGGAGTAATTAGGAAACAAATAAAGAAGGCAAAATACAAGATCTAGACTAATATTTTTTTTGGGGGGGGGGGGTTACAAAGATATCAAATCAGCAAGTTAATCCAAGATCTAATCTTATATTCAATATGAAAATTATCATATTTTCTATTGGGTAGGTTAATTTTGTCAAAAGAATAAGACACCATAGACGTAGGACTAGACAAAGTTGGAGCATTTCTTTACAAACCCATCACCTAAGACAAGGAAATGCGACTCGATGATGTTCCAGTTCACCTTGACAAGTCCACAAGGGCGTGCTTGACTTGGGTAAAGTAAAATGCCAAAATGGGTTCTTTTATATCTCACATTCAAGTCAAACCCAGTGCCCTTCTTGCCCCCCTTCATATTTTAATTTATCCAAACTTCGATAGAGAGAGAGAAAGAGAGAGAGATATTTAAGGCCTAAAAAATCTCGTAGCCCAAGTCTTGCAGGATGATATCAAAACCACATATCTACTGCATACTTGGTGAAGGCAAAGCTTTTGCTCCTTATGCCGAAGCCCCATCTCCTCTCAACTAGGTTTTATGAATTTGTCGTCTTTCCCGGAGTATGTATGCTTTCAGTTTTATTAATTTCCACACTTGGAAAAACATCAGCTCTTTAAGTTTTATTTTTGGCCCGCCTGAAGAGACCCTTTCTCTTCTTTTTCTCTTATTTGCATGCAACGTGATATTTTATATTATTTAATTCTAGTGTTCTTTATTGAAACAAAAGCAAAAATATGTAAACACTTAAAAATCTTTTAACAAATTCTAAAATTTATTTACGAAGAATCTTTTTTTTAAAAAGAAAAAATAAACTATCAGTATATTTGATATATAAAATTCGATTGGATTGGATTGGACTGGATTGTACTCTTCTAATATTTACTTTCTCTATATACAAAATTCGAATTCGAGATTTTATTTAAAAAATTTTGATATCCAACTATTATAACAACTTAACATTGGTTGTCTCACATCTAGAACTTATTATCGATGTTTCTCAGACGCACATTGCCTATTCAAATCTTGAATTAATTCATAACAAGAATTTCTAGGTATTAGGTATTGCCCTGTCAAAACAAGCTAGGAACTAAAGTTTCATTAAAAAATTTTACCAAAAAAATGTTTCATTAAAATAAGATTTCATTGTAATGTCACCTCTCAGAGTAGATGTTCATGTTTGATGTCATAATTGACATTTAAGAAGTAGCACCAAGTTTTCAAGAACATGATTGATTCTAATTTCGACAGTATACTTTGGACTAATAAGGTAAGTGATTGAGAGACCTAGGGCTAGGACTATGATCCTCCCTTCCCTCTATAAAAAAAATGCAAATAAAAAAATAAAAATAAATATATATATATCAAAAAGTACGAGTTCACAGTGTATCTTTCATGCTTGGTTAAGCGAATAAATGTTGATTTTCTTTCATTACCACCTTTAATGATATTAGAGATGGGCATCGATCGGTTCCGGTCCATAAACCAACCTAACCGCCCCATTTAAGCACCGCCCCATTTAAGCTGGGACCAGTTTGGATGAACAGTAAACTCGAATCGAATTAGACGGACCTGCTACAGTAACCAGGTCGGTGTGGTTCCTTTTTTTGAATCGGACTGGCATAGACCCAACCAAGTCTGCCCGATTCTAATGGCTAATTTTTTTATTTTTTTAAAAATTTTCAACTTAGAAAAATCATCTAACTGGACTATCTCGGCACAACCTGGTTTAGTGGGTCTGGTTCATCGGATTAGGTCGGTTCCAAATAAATTTTTTTTGGAATCGGCCTGGTACAACTTGGGAAGGTTTCGGAATCGCGGTCTAACCGGCCCACTGTTCCTAGGCCCAATCTAAACTGGACCAGTCCCGTGTTTAATGATATCATTGTAAATATTACTAAATTTTGAATATTCATTAATGAGAATATTTAAACGCTTAATGTGTTTTCATACATATGTAACAACTAGAAACTGCGACTTAATGTATTTTTATACATAAAATATAATTGCACTTGAATCACTAACTTTTTCTTTTCTTTTTTTTTTTTAATTGTTTTGGTACCAACATTGTCTGAAAATTATTATAAATGAAACAATTTTAATTTTTTATAATTCAAATATTTTTAATTGTGAGGTAATATAATGCAAGATTAATGTTGTCAAAAGCCAATTTAATTTAACGAAATTAAAGATTTAAATTAAAAGAAAATGCTATTTAACATTTTGTGATATATTCTGAGGATATAAAAATTTCAATTCTCATATTTCAAGTTGAGGAATTTTTGAGGAAATGAGCTAAGTGCTATTCAAAAAATCTTAAATCTCTCTCTCTCTCTCTCTCTCTCTCTCTCCCTCTCCTTTTCTCTTCTATAAGGTTTTATCTTTCTTCTTTCTCTCTCCTCTCGCTTCTCTCTATCTTTTCCTGAGAATCACAGGGGTACCAATTTTTTTCGATGAGAGATTTTTCTCAAATGGGAGGATAGAATTGCAAAACACAGTATTTTTGTCCTCCCAAATAATAAAAAATTCAAATTAATGAAAGGGTATCATAAGTAAACATCCAACATATTTTCATATTTGTATTAAATTTCTTTGATATGAGTGATCTAATATTTTACTCATTTAATCAGAAATTTTAAATTCGAGTTCTAGAAATAGAGAAAAAAGTTTTTGGAGATCCAATTCCTCAATAGATCTCATAATATCCGAGTCAAATTAATTAAATAAAACCCAAATATCAATGAAAACAATAAACAATCATTTTCGTGAATATCTATATTGAGAATTAAATATATAAATCGAAAAATTTTCTTTTCAACCAAGGTAATCATTCCGCCATTTAATTCCAAGAAAAATTATATGGATTATATCACCATCACGTTCATGCCATTAGGAGTTGAAGTACATCTGTGAGGTTTTTATTGGTCAAATCCTCAGAGGAGCAAAGGGGAGCACCGTGTCCTAATCCATGGAGGAGCTAGATAGAAATAAAAATGGTAAATTGCTCTTACGAAATTAAAATAATTTTATTAATTTTTATATATTAAATAAATATTAATTTTATTAGATCCATAATATTATTTCTATTAAAATTATCAATCAATTTATTAAGATCATGTGTTACATCAAAATATTTTATCCCATTGTCTTCAAATCTTAAATCTGGGACCGATTCTAATGCTTCATGAGATGGATAGCAAAAAAAAAATAAGTTCAAGTCCCAGAAAATCTTGTAAAGTGCTCCCACGAGGGATTTTTAATTATGAAATTAAATAAAACACCTCATCATACATAAATTTTTGTGATCGACGTTTAATAAATTCTAAATTTAAACAATTCAATCATCGTGGCCGCCTTTAGATAAACCTTGAAAACGTGCAAGGCGAAAATGAAAATAAGATATTATTTTTTAAAAACAACAATAACAATAAACAATAATAATAATCAAAATTTTTTTAATTTTAATAATTACGATCAATTTTAAAATATATTGTTGTTGTATTCTTTTAAACCTTTATACCCCTTTTAAAGTAAATTAAGCAAATAATTTTTTATTTGATGGAATAATATTTGTTACAAAGTGGGTTAATGTTATATTGGTCGGGGGTAAAAAAGAAAACCAAATGTCAAAAAATAAATTAATAAATATTATAAAATATAAAAGATTTTTATTTTTCTTTTTTACTCTCTAAAAATGAAAAATAAGTAAAATTTATTTTAAAAAAATTATCAATAATGAAATTTTCTTCCTAATTCAACCTGATAAGAGAAAAAATAATTTAATTCAGGATATTTCAGAGGCTTTTTTTATATAAAAATAAATTTTATTAGCAAATTGTTATCAAACTATCAAATATGATTGAATATTTCTTAGTAGAGGTGAGACCGGGTTTACCTGGGTTGGTTCCCGGTCCGGTTTTGGACTATTTACGGAACCGCAAACCGGTTCAGTTGCAATTCTAAGGGGACCCGGTTCCGGGCCGGGTCTAAAAAAATTTCCTTGAAACCAGCCCAGTCCAATGAACTAGCTCGGTTGAACCGGGCCGTACCAGTTCCACGGTTCTTTTTTTTTTTTCGTTTGTTTTTGTGGTTGTTAATTTTTTTGCTTTTTTTTGTGGTTTTTTTTTTTTTTTTTTTTTTTTTTTTTTTATAATTGGGTTTTTTTGGGGCTTGTGGGTGTTTTTTGTTTACTTGTGCTTTTTTTTTTTTTTTAATTCTAGTTGTGTTTTTTTGTAGAGTTTTTTTTTTAGTTAGATTTTTTTAATTAATTTTTTTAAACTAAAGATACGAAAAAATAGACACAAAAAATTTTTAGAGTGGTTCTATCAAATTAGTGTACGTCCATTACCAAGTTTCTTTTTTCTTTTTTTAGACAATTTTCTCTTTTTTCTTTTTTTTTTCACTCTCTAAAACAATGAAAAATAAGTAAAATTTATTAGAGAAAAAATTTGTCAACAATGAAAATTTCTTCCTAATTCAACCACATAAGAGGAAAAATTATCACCAGACAATTAGTCTAATGAAAATGGTACTAAATTTATTAACTAAAACTCAAGTTCAAATTATAGAAATAAAAAAAATTACGTTGAAAGAGTTCTTTTATAAAAAAGTCATGACAGTAGCTCAGACCAAAATAATCAAAATATAGTTTTGGATACCGATTAACCTAGTATAAAAAAATAAGAGAAAAAATTAGTTTGTTCAATGTATTTCAAAGACTTAATTTTTATGAAAATAAATTTTATTACCAAATTGTTATCAAATCGAATGTGTCCTTAAGGCTTTTTTCATATCATATAACTTAAACTTCTTATAAAAAATATAAAATTTTATATATATTTTTTTATATTCTTATTCTTTCCTAACTCAACCTTAACTTCCTCGAACACCTTGCCAATCCGGGAAAAGATTAAAAAAATAATACAAATAAGGGAAGGAAAAAAAAAAAAAACCAACAAGAGAAGGAAATTGAGAAGGAAGCTTCTATTGGGAATGGGATTTCATAATGCCGAGATGACCCACCATTAATTTTGTTGGGTTCTCAATGTCGAACCAGAACTAGAAGAGAACTTAAGTTCTTTTCTCCACCGATATCTCTTTGATTTGAAACCTGGGGTTCAGGTTTTATTTATTTATTTAAACCACACTACAAACTTTATTAAATTTAGGTGATGTTATGTCGCCTTTTCCAGTCATAGACCATTATTTGTTCCTTACGATCTTGACGTGACTAAAATGGTCTTCAAGTAATCTTTAAAGGGTGCGGATGTAATTCAAATTTTGAAAAAAAAAAAAAGAAAAAAAAAAGAAAAAACTGGGTATATAGACTTTCTAGCTATTGGAGGTGGATTTCGACTCTACAGATCCAGCTTTTTATGACTCGAATGAGTATTCAATGAGGAGGTTTGAAACCTGCAAAAGACTGTCAGAGGGTACTCCAGCGGGGGAGACTCTGACGCTCATATCAGAAAGAGCGGTTTTTGAAAATATAAACAAATTAAGAAGAAAGAAGGACGGATCTCCCCGTGATCTTTATGTGTCCTCTGTTGAGTTAGAGGATTTATCTTGTTTGACGCCTCAAAAACTTTTATACAGTATCCCTCCCAGAGCCGTGCCGTCACGGGACATTGTAAACGTTAGTTTCCTTATGGAATGATTCGGGAATTTCGAATCTATAAGTGTCAAAAATTCGATATTATTATTATTTAGGCAATTAAGTTATATGGAAAGATTTTTTCCTTTATCGATTAGATTTTCTAGGTTTCCTTCCTTACACGGGAAATATGCTTCATATTGCAATAGAAAACTCAATTAGGGTAAGATTCAGTTTGAATATTACCGGTTGGAAGTAGGAACATTCGGCTCCTTTAGTATTCAACTGCTATTGATCGGATAGTGAGGATAGGTATTTTGTCTCACCAAATGTATCCTCTCATTGGTCGTACTGTCTAAGTCAATGTGTATTATGATCAGAGGGACTAAACCCTTCGGGACCATGAGTGCTTCTTCGGGTGTCAAGCACCTGGATGTTGTACTGGTTGGCATTTGGATTTTATCTCATCATTTGCTCCCGATTCATAGTGTCGATTTGCGGGAGAGACACCATGAGTGAAATTCGCTTCTCGAGGAGTTAGAGAGCAAGAAAGCAAGCAACACGTGTTTCCTGAGGTCATCCGAATCGCCTTCAATTAATATAAAATTAAAATGGATGGGATATAAATCTAGCTTTTGATTCAACCGTTTCGTCCTTTCTTAGCATTAGGACGTTCTGTCTTCAATTCGAATTTAATGTGGCATAAGAAGGTGAGGCGTCATGTACTCCTTTTAATTTGCACACTTTTCATAGAGGCATTTCAACTGTCCTAAGATTTTGAAGAGATCTTTTCGTACCTATAAATAGGGACTGTGAGATCTCGTGGTGTTTTAGCAAATTTTTTACTACGCTTGAGGGCTTTTTTCTTATGAGAGTTGTCTTCTATGAGAGGTTTTCAAAAAGTTGCTTCGGTTTGGTTGAGTGGTGTGGCATGAGTTGTTTCTATTGATATGAGGTTTCGTCAAGAGCGGGGACTGTTGGTATGAGGACTCGTCATGCCATTCGCTATCCGGATGTCATGACGGGCCTCATCGACGTTTCCATTGGGGGTCCTTGACTTGGATTTAAGAAAAGAGTCTCCTTTTGAGTCGGGTGACAGGATGTACCGATTGCGTGCAGGGAGTTAGAAAGTTTGATGATATCCTATTGCATCCTCAGATTCCCTTCCCGATCGGCTCACCCCCTTTTCGGCAGTTCTTTTGTGCTGGTTGGGCTGCAGATTGTCGTGCGTGAATTCTACTTGCAACTTCCATGGTCTTCGGTGCTTAGGGTTGCTGTTTTGTTTTTCGTTATTCTTCTCTTTACTATTTTTGTACTCTCCTGTGTTATTAAACAATAGAGACGATGTAGTCATTCCTTAGGTAATCGGTCCGACCAAGAGACTTGGAAAGTGTATTTGTTCATGTAATTAAACATGTATTTGTCATAATAAGAAAGACTTATTCCATTTACTTGTCCTTTGTTGTTTCTGGTGAAATTATTTTCATGTGTTGAAGCGCTTATGTGGCTCACCGCTTATACGAATGATATTGGGTGTTTTATTCATATTAGGAGTATGTTGCATCCACCCATTGTCACGAACTTAAATGATGACGCTGGCTCTTTTGATTGAAGTTCATCCAAGAGATTGAATCCTCTCGCTAGGATGGGGCGACTAAGGTCCTTTCGGGGTATAGGTGCCTCCGGTAGGATAGGGCAACTAAAATCCGTTTGAGAAGATAGATCCTTTCGATAGGATGGAGCGACTGAGACCCTTTGAGGAGATAAATCACTTCGATAGGATGGGGCAACGAGGCCTTTTGGGGAGATAGATCGTTTCGATAGGACGGGGCAACTAAGACCCTTCAGGGAGATAGATCCCTTCGATAGGATGGGGCGACTGAGACCTTTCAATGAGATAGATCCTTTCGATAGAATGGAGCGATTGAGACCCGTCAAGGAGATAAATCCTTTCAATAGGACGGGATGACTGAGACCTTTTGGGGAGTTTGATCCCTTCAATAGGACTGGGCGACTGAGACCCTTCAGGGAGATAGATCCTTTCGATAGGTAATCACTGACTGAAGCGAAAACACTAGGAGTTGATGGATAAAACTGTCGAAAGGAGAATCATGAGGGACTTACTTGACAGGAGGTACCTCTTCCGAACGATGTGGCTCACTGATAGTAGATTCGTAGATTCTTTGCATTCTAAGTTCTGGGTATGACCGATCCGTATAGATTATTGAGACGATAAGCCCCCAGGTGAACCACAGAGCGTATTTGATAAGAGTTTTCCCAATTAGAGCATAGTTTGATTTCGGGTTGGAGTTAGTCAGTGACTTCCACTTTCCTTAGTGCCAGGTCACCTGGTTTGAACGTTCGGCTTCTGACTCGTCAGTCGTAGTATCATGCCATCTATTGCTGATACGCATCCATTCGGGCGGAGGCAGACTCCCATAGTTCAGGGAGTAGGTTTGGGTGTTCACGTAAGGTTGATTCGTTCTTTTCAAAATTATACTGGGTTACCCGAAGGGAAAGGATCCCGATCTCCATTGGTATAACAACTTCGCCTCCATATGTCAGGCTGAATGGAGTCTCTCCGGTTGCTCTTCGGGATGTGGTATGGTATGATCAGAAGATAGTATAGAGTTCGTCTACCGATCATCCTTTGACTTCATCTAACATTATCTTTAACCCTTGGAGGATCGTTCTATTAGATATTTCCATAAGTCCGTTGGTTTGTGAATGGGCAACTGATGAGAACCGATGATCGATCTCTAGTTTTGCGCAGAACTCTAAAAAATTAGCATTATCAAATTGTTTTCCGTTGTTTGTGATAAAGACGTGAGGTATACCAAATCGAGTGATAATGTATGCCCATACGAACTACTGGGTCTTAGTTGCTGTTATCTAGACTAGAGGTTCGGCCTCTACCCACTTAGTAAAGTAGTCGATGCCTACTATGAGAAACTTTCTCTGTCTGGTAGCGAGCGAGAATGGTCCGAGAATGCCCATTTCCTACTGAGCAAATGGCCACAGTCCAGTGAGGGGGCTAAGCTCGGTAGAAGGTGTTTTGGGAACCGAGGAGAATCATTCGCACTTGCCGTATTTTTTGACATAATTGTTTGATTTGCTCTTCATGGTCGGCCAGTAGTACCTTTGTCGTAAAGCTTTGTGTATGAGATTGCGAGCCCCCAGGTGACTACTGCATATCCCTTCGTGGATCTCCTACAGAGCATAGCTCCCCTCTTCTGGGGTTACACATCTCAAATAAAGATGAGTGAAAGACTTTCGGTAAAACTTTCCGTCGATGATCGCGTAATGAGCGGCCTTTCGCTTTAGTTTAGCTGCTTCTAGTGGGGAGTCAGGCAATCGGTTGTTTCTTAAGTATGCTGCGATCGAGTTTTTCTAATTGAGAGGTTGGTTCGCTGCCAGGACCCTTTTAGGTTCGTCGATGTTGGAGTATGGTAGACTTTCGATATAGACTGTTCGGTTCGAAACGACCGAATCTAAGTTGGCCAAATTGGAGAGTGTATCGGCTCTCGCGTTTTTCAAATGAAGGATTTGTTGGATGTCTACCCTTTCTAGCCTTGCCATCGTTTCATGCAATTTACTTAGATATTTGAACATAATTGAGTCTTTTATCTCATAGACGCCTTCGATCTGCTTGACTGCTAACTAGCTGTCAGTGAACACTCAAGCACTTCGGGCTCCCATGTCTGCTATAATCCCGAGTTCTGTTAGCAAGGCTTCGTATTCTGCCGGTTGTTGGTGGCCCTAAAATCAAAACGGAGGGCATATTTTGCTTTGAAGTTGCCAGGTCCATTAGTATGAGCCCGACACCACTACCCAAAGAATTCGAAGACCCGTTAACATGTATTGTCCAATCTAGCAACGACCATTCATCAAGATCTTTGGTGGGCTTAGACATAACCGTGACTGGAAGAGTACACTCGAGAATGAAATCAGCCAAGGTCTAGCCTTTGATCGCTGGTCGAGATTGGTATTGAATGTCAAATTCGCCCAATTCGACACTCTATTTAATTAGACTGCCGGACGTGTCTCTTTTTTGGAGGATTTGTTTCAAAGACTGATCGGTGAGTATCATAACGGTGTGGGCTTGGAAGTACGGTCAAAGTCGTCTGGCTGAAATGACCAGTGCATATGCTATCTTTTTGATCGGTCGATAATTAATCTTGGTTTCCTTAAGTATCCGACTGATGTAATAGATGAGCTTCTAAATAGTTGAATCCTGTCTTACAAGGATAGAGCAAAACGCCTTATCAGAAATAGAGAGACAAAGGTAGAGTTTCTCACCAGGAATCGGTCAAGAAAGCAACAGAGGGGTCATATGATACTTTTTGAGCCGTTCGAAAGCTGTTTGGCACTCAGGTGTCCATGCGAATCGTTGAGATCTTTTCAGAGCGTCAAAAATGGGTTTGTACTTCTCTCTGACTTTCAACATGAATCGGCTTAGAGCCACTATCCGACCAGTGAGGCGTTACACCTCCTTTAATGTTCAGGGCGGTAACATGTCTAATATAGATTGTATTTTTTTAGGGTTTGCCTCAATCTCACGGTTGGTGATCATAAAATCCAAGAATTTGCCCGATGAGATTTTGAACATGCACTTGGCGGGGTTCAGTTACATGTTATAGTGCTCAAGTGTCTAAAAGGTTTCTTTAAGGTAGGCAGCGTGATTTTTGGCATCGGTGCTTTTTACAAGTATGTTATCCATGTCTGTTTCTACGTTGCAACCAAGCTGATCTTTGAAGACTTCGTTAACCAGCCGTTGGAAAGTCGCCCTATATTCTTTGGACCGAAGGGCATGACTCGATAGCAATATATATCAAACTCAATAATGAAGTTTATTTTCTCTTCGTCCTCAAGTATCATTCGTATCTGATTGTATCCCGAGTAAGCATCCATAAAACTCAAGAGTTGGTGGCCTGAAGAGTTGTCCACCAACTTGTCGATATTCAGTAGAGGGTAACTGTCTTTCGAACAAACTTTGTTGAGATCCGTAAAATCTATGTACATTCTCCATTTACCATTGGCTTTTTTTACTAGGACTACGTTAGCTAACCACTCGAGATATTTGACTTCATGGATGAACTTGACAGTTAATAACTTTTGGATCTCTTCTTGAATGGCTTGTTGGCGTTCAAGGGCGAATGCCATTTTCTTCTATTTGATCAGCTTGTAGTTGGGGTTTACTGTTAATTTGTGAGTAATGACAGACGGATCGATGTCAGACATGTCCTCAAAGGACCAAATGAAAACCTTGGAGTGCTATTATAGGTAGCTAACAATAACATCTCGTAGGGGTGCAGACAGAGTAGCCTCGATCCGAATAGTTCGATTGGGGTTATTTTTTAGAGGAATCTCGATCATCTCTTCTCCGGGTTTTGGTTTGCTCATTGATTCGATGTCACCCCTGAGTTCTAGGGTATCAATAGGAAAGTTATTTCGCCTATCTCGGTCAACGAAGAAGGTATAGGGATCGGGATCGTTGCGGATAATTCCAATCCCTTCCAACGTTCTAAACTTCATCTTCATGTGCCGAGTGCTGGGTAAGGCTTCCAATTCGTCTAGACTTGGTCGACTGAGGATGGCGTTGTACGGTGAGAATAGTTTTACCACGTGAAAAGTGACCTTAATAGTTGCATAGTTAAGGGGAGTCCCTAAAGTTACAGCGAGTGAAATGATCCCCTCTGGATAGATGCATTCATCAAATAATCTCTTGAGGGATCCTGTTGGAGGTTAAATGTGCGAAGAGCTGAGGCCAATTTGATAGAGAGTGTCCCAAGTAAGGATATCACAATCTGCGCCTTAGTCGATAACATTACTATATTAGACTTTATTTTGATAGTAACAACTTTGGGATCATTGCGATTGGAATCAGCCCCAATCAAATCATCATTGTCGAATCTGATGGCAGGCCATTTTCTTTTAATTGTAGCCATTTTTGTTTGATGATAAGAAGTTGGTGAGAAAGACTAACGACTAGCCTAGTTTCCCACAGACAATGACAATCTGTTAGAAGTGGGTTTCAACTCCACAGATTTGGTTTCTTGTGACTTGAACGGGTGCTCAATAACGAGGTTTGAAACCTACAAAAGACCACTGGAGAGTATTTCGGCGGAGTAGGTTCTGACGTTTAGGTTAGAAAGAGCGGTTTTCAAAATAATAAACAAACTAAAACGAAGGGAAAACAAATCTCCCTATGATCTTTGTGTGTCCTATGTTGAGTTAGAGGACTTATTCAGCTTGACGTCTCGAAAGCTTTTATACAGCATCCCTCTCAGAGCCGTGCCATTGCGGGGCGCTGTAAACCCTAGTTTCCTTATAGAATGATCTAGGGATTCCAAATCTATGAGTGTCATAGATTCGATATTATTATTATTTAGGAAATGGAGTTATATAGGAAGATTATTTCCCTTATCAATTAGATCCTCTAGGTTTCCTTCCTTATGCGGAAAATATGCTTCGCATTGTAATAGGAAACCCAATCAGGGCAAGATTTAATTTGAGTATTATCGGTTGGGAGTAGGAACATTCGATTCCTTTAGTATTCGGCTGCCATTAATCGGATAGTGAGGACAGACATTCAGTCTCACCGAATGTATCCGTTCGTTAGTAGTGCTGCTTAAATCAATGTGTTTTATGATCGAAGGGACTAAACCCTTCGGGACCATGAGTGCTTCTTCGGGTATCGGCGCTCGAATGTTGTACTGGTTAGCATTTGAATTATGTTGAATGTTGTACAGGTTAGCATTTGAATTATATCCCATCATTAGCTTTGAAGAAACCCAAGCTACTAGAATAAGTGAATACAACTATTTTCGTTCTCCTTTGAGAGAACCTATTCCATTCAAATCTCCTATCATGCAAAAACAAGAACCAGAATGAATATGAGTACAACTCTGTTTTCCTATATTCGATGTCAAACCAACGTCGAGATAAGGTATTAACTCTCTTAACTAAATTTAGAGTTCAAAACTTAAAAAAGAAAAAAAATTACGTTAGGAGATTCATCTCTCAAAATAGGGTATCCTTAAACACTCGAAACAGTTTAGTCAAAATATAGTTTCGTATATCCGTGGCAAAAAAGAAGAAAAAAAATATATTGGTGTCAAAAAACATCAACACATTGGGACCCTTAATTTTCAACAAAGACAAACCTTCCAATCTTTAATTTAATGTTTGTAATAATAATAATAATAATAATAATAATGCAATGGAAATTTTGTGAAGTTGCCCAAAAAATGTCCTCTAGTTCATTGGATTTGTCTGTTTAAATCCACGAAAAGGAACATGCAAAGCTATATAATTTCAATATATGGCGCAAGTTTAATTCTTTTTTTTTTAATTAGGCTCAGGATGATTTTTTTTTTTTTTAATGTGATAAGGGCTAAATTCAACTCTCTCTGACCTATCCAATATTGTTATTATTATTCATAAATTCATTTAACTAAAAGAATGAGGTAAAATATAAAATAATTAATAATATTTTCTTTCAAAATTTAACCTTTTGTATCGCAAAATTTAAGATCGTACTAAAGTCATCTTAAGGTTTAAATCTGTCTTATCGAGTTTATTCTCTATTTTCGTAATAATATCATCTCATATACACGAGAATTAGTTATTGGTAAAATAAATATTAAATTTTAGATTGACTAACTCTATTTTCAAGGTATATTACGTAAATATAAGAGAACCCATCATGTTTTAAAATAAAATATAAGTCTCTATTATATAAAAAAAATTATATATATATATATATATTTGTTTTATTTTATTGTTTAGAAAGATTGCTTTCAAACTGTAATTAAAAAAAAAAAAAAGAATGCTTTGAAACCAAAATTGGGGGGTATAGGTTGTGATTTTGTTGTCTGTGTTAGTATCAACCATAGAACGGGTCCCAAGGCGTATGGTCAACTTTGAGGGGTCTTAAGCAAACCCTGAACTTTATTAATGAGAGATCTGAATTGAAACAAATCGATCATGATTAATAATCATTAGATTAAATTAATTGAATCAAATAAAAAAATAAAATGATATCATAAATAAATTTTAATTATAATATATTAATAATCTAAAAAATATACATATTTAATCATAAATATTTATCAAATCATATTTAAAATATATAATATTATTAAAATACAATTTATTTATCTAAATATCATAAATCATTCAATATAAAATATCATTCAAATATATCAAAATCTAATTTATTTCACGCCCTAGCATTTTTTTATGTCAAATGGCAAAAAAAGAAAAAAATCAGGATTGACTAGTTCAAGCCGATTCTCGATTTAATCTGGGTCTTGATCGCGTTTAATCTATTTTTTCAGAATCTAATTTTGTTAAGAAACCCGAATCGGATTCCGGTCCGATTCCCGATTGAACCGATCGGATTAACCGATTCGATCTAAATTTCAAAACACTATTATTAATTACTATCGGTTCGACCGGATTTCAAAACATTGTTATTAATTACTATATGGATATATGACCGCACAATGTTCTATGATCAGATAAGGAGTTTATATATGCTCCTTCAAGAAGTCCCTTGTGTGTTTGGCCACAAGGAGTAAAATATTCATCTCATTTTGGTTTTCTCACTCTCTTTCACGCACACACACACCCCAAAACCTTCTATTTTGTGATCGATCTCTCATGTTCTGACACGGTGCTGATGGCCAAAACATGGATTTCTAAATGGAGTAAACACAAACGCGCGCACATAGTCTAACAGATATGCAAATATTAAGCAAGTCTTGTGAATTCAGTCACAATACACTACTCTCCTTTATTTTAAATCTCAAATTTAAATTTTAAAAATTAAAAAATAAATATGGAAAGAATTTACTCTTAAATTAAATTTCATAATATTCAAATCGACTAATCTGAATACTGATGATCAAATAAAATATATACACACACAGTATGTGACATTTGCAAACTCTGGGTTCCACCTAAATTATAGGGTGATCATATGTATCTATCTGATTAGTTATAATATAGATTAATTAGTAACATAACTAATCACAAACTAAACTTGTTATTTTTAATCTTAGTTCATATGATTCTCTCTCTCTCTCTTTCTCACAACAAAGTTTTCGAGATTTTTGCCAACTTATAAGACTAAGACTACAGCTCAAACAATGGACAATGCCACCCAATTACAAGACTACAATTATTTTATATTGATCTTGTGAATTGCTTATCCTTTTGAATCAGTAATCACGTAAAAAGAACTAATGGGGCTAAAAAAATAAAAGGAAATTATGGAGTAATTAGGAGACAAATAAAGAAGACGGAGATTTCAGGCAAAATACAAGATCTAGACTAATATTTTTTTTGGGGGGGGGGTTACAAAGATATCAAATCAGCAAGTTAATCCAAGATCTAATCTTATATTCAATATAAAAATTATCATATTTTCTATTGGGTAGGTTAATTTTGTCAAAAGAATAAGACACCATAGACGTAGGACTAGACAAAGTTGGAGCATTTCTTTGCAAACCCATCACCTAAGACAAGGAAATGCAATTCGATGATGTTCCAGTTCACCTTGACAAGTCCACAAGGGCGTGCTTGACTTGGGTAAAGTAAAATGCCAAAATGGGTTCTTTTATATCTCACATTCAAGTCAAACCCAGTGCCCCTCTTGCCCCCCTTCATATTTTAATTTATCCAAACTTCGATAGAGAGAGAGAGAGATATATATATTTAAGGCCTAAAAAATCTCGTAGCCCAAGTCTTGCAGGATGATATCAAAATCACACATCCACTGCATACTTGGTGAAGGCAAAGCTTTTGCTCCTTATGCCGAAGGCCCAGTGTAAGTTTTCTTCTCCTCTGATTTTGGTTTTATGAATTTGTGGTCTTTCCCAGAGTATGTATGCTTTCTCTTCTTTTTTTTCTTATTTGCATGCAACGTGATATTTTATATTTTTTAATTCTAGTGTTTTTTATTAAAACAAAAATAAAATTATGTAAACACTTAAAATTCTTTCAAAAATTCTAAAATTTCTTTATAAAGAAGTTTTTTTAATGAATAATCGGTATTCGGTAATCATTTTGAGCCCTTAAATCCAAGTTGGGTTGATCCCTTAAAAGACAAAACTTTTCGGATACCTATTTTTTTCAAAATTCAGATACTTAATTTCTTTAAAATTCAAATCTAAAATTTTATTAAAAAAGTATTGATGTCTAGCCACTGGTGTAAAGAACTAATATATATCCCACATTGTCTCACATCCCAGAGCTTATAATAGATGTCTCTTAGAAATTTCCTAAACATTTTCCCTCGCTCACATTGCCCATTCAAATTTTGAATTAATTCATAACAAGAACTTCTTGATATTGCCCTATCGAACAAGCCTATACCTAGGACTGGTAATTGGGCTTCGGTTTGAGTTCGGCCCATCTTAAAGAGTCGGGCTTAGCTTATTTTAAGATCAGGTCGAGTTCAGGCCATCAATTAGAATCGTTTTTATTTCAGACTGAGTTTAGACACCCAGAAAATCGACCCGGTATAGTTCCGGCCCATTTAAAAATCAAAGAACACTTATATTACGGTTAAATTCGAATTAATTTTCTCTACCCAACTAAAATCTATCATGTTCACTTTTCCCGGAGAGAAAGAGCATTGGTAACTGTAACAAAAACAAAAAAAAAAGAGAGAGAGAGAGAGAACATTGGAAATATGGTGTAAATATCCCGTCAAGTCAAGGCAAAGGCCATCAATTAGTGCAAAAATTAAAAGCACTTCTATTCTCTCATAGATGTGAGAGAGAGAGAGAAACTGGGAAAAGAGGTTGTGTCTGTGTGGGCATGGAGTCACGTTTCGAAAGGTGAACAAAAGACCACACTTGATTTCCCACCCTTCTTTATTCTATGTTAATATTTTTCTAGAATCTCCTCATCCAACGTCCGGTCTCTCACCCTCATTCCTCCCTCCACTCCTATCAATCCCTCCTTTTCTTATTCTCTCTCTCCCCCCATTATCATATCAAACCCCCCAAAAAAAATGTGGGAAAGGGGGAATTTCAAAAGGAAAGCCCTAAAAAGAAACCCTCTTCTTCTCTCAGTGCCATCAACTGTGCAACGCAAACGGCCCGAGCTCTCTCCCCTTGCTGTTTCTGTTCGTCAGATCGTTGCTACATCAATTTCATAGCCATATCAAGAATCCTGATAGGCTGACGCTGCTGTTGTGATCGAAGACAAGCAGCAACCTTTGTCCTCGTCATGGACTCGAGGACGCGGAAGAGAACTGTGGCCGTGAAATACCGGTGAAGTCTACACGTCGAAGGGTCAGAGTGCCATCAATATCGATTACAGCAGCCATCATCGCCGTCGACATTCATCGGCAGCCGAAAGTGATGGAACGACAGGGATGAAATTGAACTCTGAGAGGAGTAAATGAAGAGATCGGATATCGAATCTAGCATCGGTGACCCCTATTCGACCTTCCCTGACATTTAATTTCCTCTTCTGTCCTGGAAAAGTGTGAGAGAAGTTGAAGGCTCTTTGCCTCTCTCTCTCTTAGGCTTTTTTTTCCCTCCTTAATTCGAGCTCAGGCCAGGCTTGAAATGGGTCAGAGGCCCATTTACTGTCTCGAGTCGAGCTTGAGTCCCGATTTTCTAAGCTTTCTCGAGCCGAGCTCGGGCTTAAGTTTGGGTTTCACAAAATCTGATTCAAAATGTTGGATTGTCTGGGTTACCTGTAACTAAGGTTTCATTAAAATAAGATTTCATTGTGATGTCACTTCTTAGATTAGACGTTCATGTCTGATGTCATAAATGACATTTAACACCAAAATTTTGACGGACATGATTGATGCTAATTGCGAAAGTAAGGTTATTTTCTACAATATTATGAAAAGTTTCAAAATTTATAAAAGAATTTTTTTTTTCTTTCAAAACTATTGATATCGATTTGGATAAAATTAATTTCAAAGTCGATTATAATAAAATCAACTTTATATTGTCCAAACCTCTTACTCACTAGATATTTTTTTTTAAAAAAAAATTAAAATTTATCTTGGAAAGATCAGAACCTCTCCCTCTCTCAGGCGCATTAAATGCGCCCCTCTATCTCTTCCTCTCATTCTCTCTCCCATTTCCTCTCCTTAAGTCAAGTTCAAAATTGACAGGGAAAAAAAAATTCTTAAAAATACCTTCCCATAAAAAAAAAATTCTTAAAAATACCTTCCCATAAAAAAAAATTCAAAAAATAATATAAATTGATTGAATTTTCAAAACTCAATCTGTTTACTATTGATGGATTGATTGAGTAATAAAAATTCAATCAATACTGTTCACGAGTTGATTGAGTGTTTGACCAACATTATTCAGTATTGATCAAATATTAAACACACAATAAATCTCGATCATTTTTTTTAAGTGTTTGTCCCATGAGGTTTTTTAAGAATTTTCTTTTTAAGGGTTAAATGACTCCCGTCTCCCTCTCCCTCCCTCTCCCTCACATACGCATTCTCTGTCTCTCTTCTCTCTCTCTCAATCATCTCTCTCCCTCCCTTCCTCTCTCTCTTCTAAATATTAATTTAATATTTTATAAGTTTTCAAATATTTAATATTAATTTAATATTTAATATTTAATATTTAAATATTTAAATTTCAAATATTAATTTTTCTCTTCCAAAAGTATTGAGAGAGAATTAATATAAATATTTAATATTTAATATTTTGATATTTAATATTTTAATTTAATATTTAATTTAAAATATTAATATTTAAATATTTTTGTATTTATAACATATTAATTTAGCTATTAATATTTATAAGTTTTTTATAAATATTAAACATTTATATTTAATCTAAAATTTTATAAATGTAAAATATTTAAATATTTAAATATCTTGAGACGGAGAGAGAAAGAGAGAGGTGACTAAGGGAGAGAGAATTAATATTTAAATATTTTTGTATTTATAATTTATAAGTATGCATAAAAAATAAAAAAATATATATTTTTCTTGTTTATTCACAAAATAAACCTTTATAAATATTAAAAAAAAAAGACTTATATCGAAAGTGGTTTCATTAAAAAGGCAAAAAAGAAGGCCGGAGCCGAATGGAGAAAGGCATGGTAGAAGGGAAAGAGGACCAGCTGTCCGTGTCTTCTATCATAATGCCAATTGCGTCCTCGGAGGGAACAATTCTCAAAATGGGGCCTTTTCTCAATCTTTGAAATGGTATCATTTTTTTTATTCTAAAATTAGCGATATCACGATTTATAATCCGATTTCTCTCTTTTTTAATTTTTTATTTTTAAATAAGAAAATGCGAGTGACAATCACGCTTTTTGGAAAGCGTGAGAGCCACTCGCGCTTTCTGGTGAAAGCTTTCACCATTTTTGATTTTTTTTAAAAAATTTAATATAATATTATTAAATTATTAAAAAATTAATAAAAAATTAAAATAATAAAAAACTAAATATTATTAAAAAAATAATAAAAATTATTATTAAAAAATAATTATTAAATTAAACATTAACTAATATTATTAATTTAAAATTAAATATTAAACAATTATATCCATCAATATTAATTAATAAATTAATTATTAAAAATTAATTAATTTATTAATTAATATTGATGGATATAATTGTTTAATATTCAATTTTTTAATTAATAAAAAATCATTGTAATTTTTTAATTAAAAAAATAATCAATAAACTTTTATTAATCTAAAAATTTCAGAAAAATTATTATTACACTTAGATTTTTTGAATTTGTTGCTAAAATATCAGTATTAAACCTGAAATTTCCAGCGCATGGCCAGTGACAGAAAGAAATGAAAGAATCAGTTACATTTTTCATATGATCTTTTTTTATAGATATAAACTAAAAAAATAGAAAAAAAAGTTATTTTTGTATCATTTCTTAATAATTTTTCTAAAATTTTTAGATAAATAAAAGTTTATTGATTATTTTTTAATTAAAAAATTATAATGATTTTTTATTAATTAAAAAATTAAATATTAAACAATTATATCCATCAATATTAATTAATAAATTAATTAATTTTTAATAAATTTTAATAATTAATTTATTAATTAATATTGATGGATATAATTGTTTAATATTTAATTTTTTATTAATAATATTAGTTAATGTTTAATTTAATAATTATTTTTTAATAATAATTTTTATTAATTTTTTAATAATATTTAGTTTTTTATTATTTTAATTTTTTATTAATTTTTTAATAATTTAATAATATTATATTAAATTTAAAAAAACAAAAAACAAAAATAGTGAAAGCGAGTGTGTCACTCTCGCTTTCGCTAGAAAGCGCGAGTGACACTCACGTTTTTCGAAAAATGTGATTATCACTCGCATTTTTATTAATAAAAAAAGAAAGACGAGAAATCTAGGTTGTGAATCGCCAAATCCCTAATTTTGGAATAAAAAAAAAATAACACCATTTGATTTAAATGGGAAAAGAACCCATTTTGGGAATTGTTCCGTCCTCGGAGCATCTACTTCATTAAGCCCTATACGTGGACATATGTGACGTGGATAGATACTTTCTTTGTTTTTCACATTTGTAGGAGAGAGAGAGGGAAAAAAAAAACTCTGTACACGTCATCAACTCGATTTTTTTGGTGTGAATTTAAATATTTTTATATTTCTAAAAAACTTATAAATTATAAATACAAAAATATTTAAATATTAATTCTCTCTCTTTGTCACCCCTCTCTCTCTCCATCTCAAATATTTAAATATCTAAATATTTTTACATTTATAAAATTTTAGATTAAATATAAATGTTTAATATTTATAAAAAAACTTATAAGTATTAATATTTAAATTATTATTTTATAAATACGAAAATATTTAAATATTAATATTTTAAATTAAATATTAAATATCAAAATATTAAATATATAAATATTTATATTAATTCCCTCTCAATACTTTTTGAAGAAAAAATTAATATTTGAAATTTAAATATTTAAATATTAAATATTAAATGTTTAATAAATATTTGAAAATTTATAAAATATTAAATTAATATTTAGAGAGAGATGATCGAGAGAGAGAGGGGGGGGAATGCATCTGTGGGGGAGAGGGAGAGGGAGTGGGAGAGGTAGAAAGGCCCATTTAATGCGCTTGGATAAAGAGAGGTTTGAAGTCGATCTTTTCAAGATGGACTTTAATTTTTTTTTTCTTTTAAATCTAGCGGGCAAGAGGTTTGGATAAGATCAAAGTCGATTTTGTTAGAGTTGACTTTGAAGTCGATTTTATCGAAATTAATATCTATACTTTTGAAAGATTTTGCCAAAATTGTTATCAATACTATTGGAAGAAAAAAAAATATCATATTTTCATAATATTGCAGGAAATAACCCACTCCTCCCTTCCCTCTGAAAAATGAAAAATTAATTAAAAAAATCCGAGTTTACAGTGTATTTTTCATGTTTGTTAAGTGGATAAATGTTGATTTTCTTTCGTTAAGACTTTTAATGATATCATTGTAAGTATTACTAAATTTTGGATATTCATTAAGAATAAGTGTAAGTAGATAACTTCGGAGTTTCAGTTTTTTCGGTAAAAGTTTTATTTTTTAAATCACTTATCGGTAATTATTTTAAATCTGATTAAGTTCGTTTCAAATCAAGTTGAATTATTAATGGATAAATCTCTCTCAATGTTTGATTTTTTTATATGAAAGACTAAACTGAAAATTTTATTTAAAAAAATATCAATATGTGATCATTGCACCAATTACGAATTGATATTATTAAAAGTTGAAAACATCTATATCTCATTACTCGACATTAATGGTCATAACCTCGAAAAATTATATCTAAATCCAAAAACTAATTCAAAGATAATATGCATTTCTTTTTTTGGGCAAAAATTACTAAATTATTTGTATCCAAATGTAAGTTTTAATTCTCGAAAATGTGAAATGATTCACGTTGTTTTCATCAAAGTCAATATTTTATTTTATTTTTCAAATGTAAAGTAAAAGTATTAAATGCACCTATGCTCTTTGGACCATTGGAAAATGCTTTCGTCAAATAAAAATATGTAACTATTAATAAAGAGTAAATAAGTTTATGATAATCCAAAATGAGTTAAACTTTCTTTTTCATAGTACTCGTAAATATAAAAATAAAAAATTAATTTTTTATATTAAAAGAATAAACAAAATACAGAATTAAATTAAAAATATCAAAATTTTTTTTCCTAAAAAACCCACTTAATAATTTATCTAGAATCACTTATTATTACAACTTTCTTTTTTCCATTTTTTTTTTTGGGATAGAATTGCAACACAGGATTTTTGTCCTCCCAAAGAATCAAAAATTCTAAATAATAAAAGGGTATTGTAAGTAAACATAAAATATAGTTTCATTTTTGTGAATATTTATCTTGAGAATTAAATATACAAATTGAGAAGAATATCATTTTTTTTCATCCCAAGTAATCATTCCGCCATTTAATTTCAAAGAATTCTATCACTGTCATGTTCATGCCATTAGGAGTTGAAGTAAATCTGTGTGGTTGTTACGGGTCATATCCTTATAGGGACAAAAGCATCGTGATGCACGGAAAGCAGACAGTGGATAGATCACTTGATCCCATAATCAAAGAACAAAATTTTGATTCACGATTTGAGTATATAATAGATTATATTGAAAAGATCTTTATCCTTTGAAGAGAGACTTTACACGGGTCAGCGAAAATTAATCGAGATGAAATCTTGAACATTGAGTGATCGGAAAGGTTCCGTGTAGAAAAAAAAAAAAAAAAAAAAAAAAAAAAGCATCGTGTCCCATGCTTCTTGAGTTGGATGGGCCAAGAAAATGAAGGCTTCGTCTTGCTGGGACTTGCCGACACAAGTTGGGCTTTTATATATATATTTTTTATATTTTATTTTTTTATAACTAAAAAAGTAATAGTAGGGGAACCTTTAGGTTGTATCACGGGGAGATGAGGAAATATTAAATATATAGTTGGCTTTGTTCTTTTGCCCATATTTTATATTTTATAATTTTTTTTTTTCTAATTGTTTTCCTTGGACTTCTAGAAGTATTTCCATTTCTCTCGTTTCTTTTCCTTTTTAGTTGTTGGTTTTTCGCTTGTTTTATTTGGGTGCGCAACCCTATCCTTCAATATTTTCTGAACGCATTTCCGGATGGAGTTTTTCGGAAATAATATTTCAAAATAATAGTATCACCAACGTATCAAAAATCAACGTTTTGATGATTTAGTAGAAAGAACACTAAATTCTCTTGATCTAATTTTTAAATTTGAATATTGAGAATAAAAAAAAAAGATATCGAAAGAAATCATTTCTTAATAAACTCAACAATTAGCTCAAATTAGGTTAATCAGAATTAATAAATTCATAATCGAATACTAATCGGTAAGGAGGAAAAAAAAAGTCATGAGTCTATTGGCATCTACCTACATATAAAAGCACACACACACACACATATAATTTATGTATGGAGTTGGATGACACGTGGAATTTTTAGACATCTATTATTTTAAAGGAAGTGAAAATCTTTTTCTCAGATTGATTTTGATTATAAAATACCTTCCCCCATATAACATATTATGATCCTCGCGTTGATAAAAGATGAGATAGGATCGTTGTTATGGAAAGATCATATTGACATTAAAGATGCATATTAGAATCCTCATATTCAAGGATTTTTTTTTTTTTTTGGGAGTCTGTCAGTCTATTTGAATAGTTTATATATGTATCCGACTCATATGGATGGTTTAATTAATAGTAATATGATGAGTATTAATATAATTGTTATTTGGCAAAAATACTAAGAGAATAAGCTTAGGTTAGGTGTGTCATATAATCTCAAAAGAGATTTGCTATTTTATTTTTGGCAAAAATAAGAGAATTATTAATATGGAATTTATTGGTTTAGTGTTGTTGATAAATGCGGCATTGTTCGGCTACACAACTTTGACAAGTCAAATGAAATTGGAAAATTTTTAAGCTGTGTATGCATGCAGCAGATAACATATTAAGAACTTGACTTAGCTTTTGTCTAAGAAGAAGAAGATGATGATGATGATGATGATGATGATTATCTGGGTATTCTACGGCATACTGTGCTAATCAACCTATAGTGTTTGGAAATTGATAGCTTTTATGGAAAAAGCAAAAATAAGTGCAAAGAGCACAGCGAAACCCACATGGACTCCTGCAACTGCTCCTAGGAAATCATGGCTCTAGCCAAAATAGTGTTCTATGAACTGTTTCACTGGCAAACCATTGTCAAGCCCGTCTTCTACATCTCCAAACTGGGAAGCAAGCAATCCATACAAGGTCCATGCAACTGGATTAGACCAATAGTACCATCTCCAGCATTTTGGAATTCTCTGCCATTGTCCAACCATAAAGCATATTAGTAAAACATTAGATTGATCGACCAGCAATCGGTTCAATAGAATGAGACATTAAATCTTTTAATTAAATTTCGGGTTCGAAACTTAAAAATAGAAAATATTATTAGGAGAACTACTCCCTAAATAGAACTATGTTTGAACTAAATTATTAGAAATATGATTTCAAATATCGATAAAAAAAATAAAAAAAATAAAACTCTAGATCGGTCAAAAGTTGGGAATTAAAATTCCGTCAGAAAAAATGTTATTTGTCATTTGAGAGAAAATGGTCAGGAGGAAGGATGATGTAAGCATGACTCAATTTTTCATGGTGTCTGACCACAAGGATCAAGTGAAGTGGGGAAGGTGGGACTAATGGGCGTTGGCCACCTCTAGAGTTGGTCCCTGGTCATGTATAAAAATTAAGCTCGAAAGCAATTAGCAAAGGAAGTAATAAAAAGTTTTTGAGGAGAATTTTCTTTTATAATAAATAACATTTTCGATTCCCTAGTCCTTAGAAGAGTGGTATGTCCAAAACTTACTGTTCTTGGGATGTCAAAACCTGGCAAGAGGTTCCATACTGCATAGAAGGCACAGGATACTATAGAGGCAATGTGATGGTTAGGTGTCAAGGTGGTGGGTCGTCGCGGTGTCCTTGCTAAGAAGCACGGGCTATATGGCTTGTGAGGGAAAGGGAGGTGAGTGTGGGGCTAAGAAATGGCGGGGTACACCTTGTCACGCGGTACACACGTCCTATGCATAAGAATAGCTCGATGGAAAAATGGTAAAGGATGGAAGAATGGGTAAGAGGTGGGATATGACTTATGGCTCTTTGGGTGAACAAAAGCTTTGTATCATAGGGATCACTCAAGCAATTGCTACACCTCAAGGGTCGTGAGCCTCACTACGTTGCACTGTAGGAATCTCTCAGAGTGTGCAATGCAAGTGTTGGATGGGCAGTACTATGCTATGCTATGCCTATTATTCTAAGATAAACCATCTCACAAAGGAGAATAGGGGGCTGATAAAAGCAATGTTTTGAAACTCAGACCGGAGTACGAACCGGTCACAGGGTTAATGGGTTACTAGGTCAAATCGGTGAGATCGAACGAAAGACTCGGATGACGTCATTATGATATCATAAACAAATTTAAATTATAATATATTAATAATTCAAAAAATTTACATATCTAATTACAAAATATTATCAAATCATATTCAAAATATATAATATTAATATAATATAATTTATTTATCTAAATATTTCAATAATTTAATACGAAATATTATTCAAATATATTAAAACTTAAATCAAATAGTAGATTGAAATAGAAAATCTAATTTAAATAATAAAAAAAGACCTATGAGGAGGGAAAAAAAATCCAAGTGAAAAACAATTGGAAAAAAAAGAAATGAAGAAGTGAAATGAAATAGAAAAGGAAAAAGAAAGGAAAAAAAGTGATAACAACTCTGTGGTTCAGTGGTTTTCACAACTCAAATAAATCATTTTCACTCCTTGGTGTCTTGGTTTGAATCACCACAATTGCACCTTTTTTTCACTAAAAAAAAAAAACGCGGTTGGATTGGACGGTCGGGTTTGACCAAATTTGACCAATTTTTTAAAATTCAATTATTTTAAAAAATCCGGACCGACTCTTGATCCGATTCCCGTCTAAACTGGTAAGACCAGACAAATTTAATTATTTTAAAAAATCCAGACCTGCTCTTGGTCCGATTCCCATCTAAACCAGTCAGACTGGACAGTTCGGTCCGAGTTTTAAAACACTGGATATAAGGAACTTAAACTTCTAAAAATTCTTCTTGTTCAAATGAGAAGAATTACAAGGTCTTTTATAGGCACTAGGAGGTAGCCTAAAGGGCATATTGCCTTTAATTCGGCCTATTAATGCCTAGGAGACATCAATTTGTGTCTTTCCATCGTTAGGAAGGTTATAACCACCCTATTACAATTCAATTCCCTCTCTTCAAAATTATTGCCCACTAACATAAACATAAATGACTATTCTCCTAAAATAAAACCTAAAGTTTAATGTCTTTTTGCATAGTAAATGTCTTGTGCCTGCGTGGCACCATGGCTTGATGTCTTTTCATCTTCTCCATAGCTCTAATTGTCCAATGAATGCATTGTGGCATGTGTGGCACGTGGCTTGTGCATGGGTGGCTTGTGGCTTGTGGCTTGGTGTTGCATGGCATGTGGTCTGCTGCTCCTGCTGCTCGTTGCATGATACTTGCTACTCACTGGACGATGCTCATGGCCTGCTGCTTGTGTCCTTCGTGCGAACCTCCATGCTGTCCGCTCAAGACCATTGTGCTGCATGTCGTGCCCTGTCCCGAGCATTGCGCAGAGCCTTCCTAAGCTCCGCAACACAAGGCCACGGACATCATGCCGTAGAAGGTGTAGTATAACCATGCGAGGGACATGAAGAATAGGAACCAAAAGAACTTGGCAGCAGTCCATTCAAATCCGATCATGGCATATACCATCACACCATAGACTGTGGCTTGAATGAAGATACAAGGCAACTTAATCAAAACCTGCAAAATGAGTCCACGGAAACCAAGTCCTTAAGAAAAGGGGCATGACCTAGAATAAGTTTGTCAGCATGCAATTGTTTCTAGATTAGATGTTTATAATTTCTGTACAATGTGCACACACAATTTACCCGTGCAAAAGCATATGGCAGGGCTGAATACAGTCCGGCTGCATGTTCTCTATAAAAGATAGTACGTTCAATGGACACAACTGGCTGCACAGATGCAGCATTTTGGACTCCAAGAAAGAGAACGGAACAATACATAGAACCCATTGCATTGAACAGATCTTGCTGTGTTCCCCTGCAATTTATGCACACAAAATGAAAATTTGAACTTGCATTTGGGATGACAAGAATTGTCACACATAGATCATAGAAGTATTGTTACAAACCATTTGGAGCCAAGGTCCCAGAACATTGTCCCAAACATCAGGGCTATGACAATAGTGAAGAGGAAGCTCACAGCAGTATATGAAGTGATGCGCCTATAGGACCAACATTGTTTCCAAAGGCAAGCCAAACATTGGGTAAAGAAAGACTGCGAGTATTGGGTAGGGAAATAGAGGTCTTTTGATCCAGGTGCAGGCTTGCATAATGCTTTGATCACATCTTTGTTTCTCCTAAGACAAAAGCTAGATATAAGCAACACTACAGGGAGAAACATTTTAGCTGAAATTTGCAATAACTTGACTTTAGCCACTATAGACTCAGTTAAACACACCAGTAGAGGTCAGAATTTCTAAAAACTTCTGCACAATCAATGCCTAGAGTTGATTCCTGTGCTGCTGTTGTCACTTCCAGCATCCAAGTTGCAGGATTATAACCTTCCTTGATCTTACTCACCCCTTCAATTCCCTTCGGGATTTTGTTTTAACGGTTAATTAAGCTGAACACATGTTACAGAAAATTAAAACAGGAGGAATGCACCTTTGCTTGTTAATTGATCAATCATTGTATCTTACCTCAAATATCCTTTTTAAGTAATTTTGTTTTTATCACTTCTATTTTTTTTATTCTCGCCACTGGCATCCAAAATCATATTCCGATTAATCTAGTTCGAGCGTATATGGGAGTCCTATTTAGGCAAATTAAGGGATCTAATATCTTATTCCATTAAGCCAGTTATCCGCTAGTCTTTTATAATTTCTATGCTCCAACAAAGAAAAATTTGAAGTCTACGTCTCAAGGGGAAAAAAAAGTTCAGATGGTGAAGCAGGCCCTCAAAGATCAGCTAGTTCGGAGGTCACTAAACTGCCCTTAAGCACCGGTTCAATGACCCTTGCCTTGAACCGTATAAACGGTTTAAGGGTGAGCGTCATATATTTTGTGACCCTGAACTTGCGATTCCAGTTTTGGGCGGTTCAAACCATGGTGAGTTCAATCTCTATATTAGAGTAATTCCGTGAAAATTTTTTATTTTTCTCAGATAAATTTTAGTTATAATTTCCTTCAATTCACTTCAAAATTAAAAATTTTTGCCTCAAAATTCTTATACGAATTATAAAAAGGGAAAACCTTTTGTGGTGAAGTTGTGCTTCTTTGTTGAATGGGCAGTTATTCCCCCCTTTTAGAAAAGCTACGGGTAGTCGCTGGGATTTAGGCCTTCGATGTTTTGGACAGGGGCCCATAAAACCCATTTCAATTGATCTATTGCCCACATGAGATGGTGTTTGATCAAAGGATACGATAATTAGGAATAAAATTAAAATTTATATAAATTGTTTTAGTTAATAGAACGAGAATGAAGGTTTGAAAATCAAATCTTTAAAATATAAATTTTGTGAAATTCAAATAAATTGATAGATTTTAATAGAAATCCACGAATGAAACCCAAGAAAAATTTTTATCACTTTTTGCCCCTATTGGTTTTTGCCCTCTCTCTCTCTCTCTACTCTCTAATGTAAAACTCGACAACAACAAAAGGAAAAAAAAGAAAAAGAAGATGATGGAAATGGCTTTCAGATTATGGGTCTTGTTGGAAGATGATGGGACATATCCCTAAACCCAATTCGAAGGGTTAGCTCTTGAAATGCCCACACACGAGACCCACAAAAGACAGCTATCAACCAATATTCAATATTCTATATGATTATCTATCAAAAGGTCTTAATTGTCCAAATCTCCCAAGCGATAGGATTTTAGTCGCCCCATTTACTAAACGTGATTCATCAAGTGAAAGTAACTTCCCCGATCGGTATTCAATCATTGGTTTATCGAACGAACGAATCTCGAAGACCTTTCATTTGCCAAATGACCGATCGATAGCCAATAGGTCTAACAATTCTAAGGGAAGGTCAAGACATCCTAATAGTTCTGATTTTCTAATTAAGAACAACATCTTTAATATCTTTTAGTTAAAAAAAGGATCCATTCAGAAAACGAAAGTTCCCAAGAGGATAAGAATCACGATCAATTCGGAATATTGAACTCCTGAAATTTTCGAATCAGTTCGATAAGGAAAGTAGGGTTGAAGCACCTCGACTGCGTACGACTTTCACAGGTATAAGATATTCTAAAACCCTCCAAGTCAGGTATACTCCCTTAGTCTTACACATTGAGCACACTTATCATAGGGAATATCTCCCTCTTTGAGCTCTCAATCTGTTTCTTTATATTCGAAAACTACTCTTTCTGATTTGAGTATCGGAGTCTCCTCCGTTAGAGAACCCTCCGACGGTTTTTGCAGATTTCATAGCTTTTCGACGATAACAGTTTGAGTCAACAAGAAACTTGTATTTGTGGAGCTACAACACACCTCCAACAGATTAACGCCGTCTGTGGGAAACAGACTAAAGCAACTTCTATAATTCTGACAACCATGCCTTCGAGAACTAGAGCATCATCGAGAGTCGCCCATGCTGTGGAAGGGCGTGCCCCTATACCCGCCGAATCTGTCCTCCCTCCGACACTCGATGACTCAATTCATAACCATATGTTTCCTCCTCAGCCATCTCATCCGAAGCAAGTTTTACAACCTGTGGTCCAAGAACGGTCGATCATGGCCCCAGCGCCAGAACAAGCGAGCCAGCCTCAGATGGTAAGATTAGAGTCTAAACTCCAAAAAATGAGCAAGCAACTGGAGGGACTCAGTCGAGCCATCGAGCCAGACGGCCACTCATCCGCGACGGAGTCCGATTACGAACGGCTACCGAGACAAGTAATTCCTGCGAATTATGAACCATCGATGACCTTTCGACAAGATCCTGAGGATCTGAAGAAGCAGGTCGAACAGCTTGTAGCCATTAAGGTTAAAAGGGCAGGTGCAAAGAAAGGGAAAGACCCCCTCCACCTTTCAGGAGAATCACCATTTGATCCGAAAATTTCCTCAGAACCAATGCCAAGAAACGTCCTTCTACCTCCCATGGAGTGATATGATGGAATAACTAACCCCCGCGACCATACTACCCACTTCATAACGATCATGGTCTCCAGAGATCTGTCAAACGCTGCGATGTGCAAGCACTTCCCCACTACTCTCAAGGGTAATACCTTGACATGGTTTAACTATCTCCTGCCATTCAGTATCAAGAGGTTCACCCAACTCCGACAATAGTTTGAGGCTTATTTTATAATTAGACGAGGAGCCAAGCGAAAATCCACTTCTTTGCTATTGTTGCAGTAGCGAAAAGATGAATTTCTGAGAGATTTCTTGGAAAGATTTAAGGTAGAGATGTTAAAGGTCCCCGTTTTGGACTATTCTATCACATTAACTGCTCTCCTAACGGTTTTGTGCTCCTCCGACATGAAAGTCTTCATTACGAAAAAACCTCCGGCAACCATTCAAGAATTTTACTCCCGAGTTGAGAAGTACATTGTAGTAAAAGAAGTAGAGGCATTTGACCGATGAAAAAGTTGTCATAGCAGAAAGGAACGCAACCGATCGCCTCACCAACCTTCTCCAAAGAGGAGTAGCTCTGCCCTCGCGAAGGTTCAGTGTTTACACTCCGCTGAAAGAAACCCCGAGTTAGGTTTTATATCAAATTAAAAACAAATCGTACATCAGATGGCCCCCTCGTCCCACAGAGGAAGATCCTAAGAAAGATAAGTCTATGTACTGCCACTTCCATCGGGACTACGGTCACACGACCGATTAGTGCAAGAGGCTTACAGACGAGTTGAAGTTTTTGATTCGCAGTGTTAAACTGTAGAATTTCATCAATATAGAAGGGAGGAATTTACTTTCCCCTGACAGACGTAATGTACCACGGAAGAATGAGTAGCCTAACAGACCGGATCCCAGGCCGTCGCATGACGAATCAGGAGGGGTGATCCTCCAAATCCGTGGCGAAAACATCTAACACGAGTCCTATGTTCCCACTAACGCTTGTCCGGCATACGACCCGGAGTTTCCTATACTCTTCCCTTGAGAAAGATTTCGATGATCTCCCGTTACTTATTGATTATTTCTGTGGTGGTTCACAGCACAGGGTTCTTAGTGGGTTATGGAGCAATCACATCCTATCTAAAGTTTTCAATCGAACGTCGGACCTTAGACACTTTGATCCTACCGATCGAATGTGTTATCAAAATAGGATGAAACTCTCTGAATGGGTGGACACAACTCTAACCTCTAAATTTTCCAATCAAAACTCGGGCCTTAGACGCCCTGATCTTACAGATCGAACGTGTCATCAAAATAGGATGGAACTCCCCGAACGGGTGGACATGGCCATAACCTCTAAAGTTTTCAATCGAACGTCGGGTTTTAATCGCCCTGATCCTATCGATCGAACATGTCATTGAAACGGGATGGAACTCCCCGAACGGGTGAACACGACCCTAACCTCTAAAGTTTCCAATCGAATGTCGGGTCTTAGATGCTTTGATCCTACCGATCAAACATGTCATCAAAATGGGATGGAACTCCCTGAACGGGTGGATACGACTCTAATCTCTAAAGTTTTCAATTGAATGTCGGGTCTTAATCACCCTGATCATACCGATCGAATATGTAATCAAAATAGAATAGAACTCCCCGAACGAGTGGACACAATCCTAATTTTTAAAGTTTCCAATCAAACGTTGGGTCTTAGTTGCCCTAATCCTACCGATCGAACGTGTCATCAAAATGGGATGGAACTCTCCGAACGGGTGGACATGACTCTAATTTCTAAAGTTTCCAATCGAATGTCGGGTTTTAGACACCCTGATCCTACCGATCAAACGTGTCATCAAAATGGGATGGAACTCCCCGAATGGATGAACACAGCCTTAACCTCTAAAGTTTTCAATCGAACATCGGATCTTAAATGCATTGATCCTACCGATCGAACGTGTCATCAAAATGAGATGGAACTCCCCGAACGGGTGGACATGGCCCTAACCTCTAAAGTTCCCAATCGAACATTAGACATTAGACACCTTGATCCTACCGGTCGGATGAATATGGCCTTAATATCTAAAGTTTCTTACTATACGACGTATCTAAGTCACCACGACCTTATCAAGCAAACGGGATAAAGCATTTTAAAGGTGTTTTTTTTCACGAAGAATCACTACATTTCAATAGAGCATGGGACAAATGGTTTGACATAAAATCTTTTTATTATTGGAACAATATGAGATTACAAAGGGGCAGAAGGAGCAATAGAGGTCACAGGGGCGGAACCCGGATCCGCTATTGCTCTCTCGTTGAACTCTTAAGAGGAGGTAAAGTCTCATATCGGCCAACTTGTCGGAGGATCTCCTCAGCGCACCTCAAACGTTCAAGCAACCTACGTTGAAAAAGCTGGTAGTCGGCAGCATCCTTGGTAATAAACATCTTGAGGTCAGCCATCTCCCGCTCGGCATTTTGAAGGGACTCCTCCCGAAGATGAGCTAACGTTTCAGTAGCCGCTAATCTAGCTTTCCGTACACGCGTCTCAGCTTCTAACCTTTCACAACGCTCTTGAGTCAGAGTCAAGTCCACTTGAAGACGTTCAATCTACGCGTTTTTCTCCTATTCGGTGTCTTTTTCCTTGTTTTCCAGAGCATCCTTCAACGCGAACAGTTGGTTACTCAAACGGATAACTTATCCATCATGCTCTTTCCTCCATTTCCTTTGGAGTTCAGTCAAGGCCGCAGTTTGGAAAGGAATACACTTGACAGTCAGAATCATATAATAACAAATCTGGATAGAGTTTGGGCAAGGAAAACGCTTACCGTAAAACAAAGAAAGTGAATAGCCTTATCAACGTTATCCGGAGACATCGTTTGGAGGGCGAGTTTCGGGGAAAATTCGAACCGTTCGCCAACTAGTGCCTCTTGCGAATCAATAAAGTTATACTGATGGCCCCCCATACAGACCACTACTAATCCTTCTTCAAAATCATCCTCCCCTCCATTGAGCGACTCAACCAAAATAGGGGGTGGAACGCCAACCTCCTCCTCTACGTCTTGTAAAAGACATTGAGATACCTAGGGAGACCGTTTGGATGCTTCTCCCAAAACAGGAGTAGAAACGTGTGTTAGTGGGGTCTCTTCCCGCCGCTGTGGATCCGAAGTCAGAGCACTCTCAGTCGCCTGAAGGAATTCCTCGTTCGGAGCGTCCCCCTCTCCGTCTTTAAGGGATGCACCAACGATTATCGGATGGCTGATTGCCTGGCCTTCTCTCATTTCGGAATGTTCTCGAGGAGGCTCATGTTCTCCAGTTTCCACAAGCTCCTCCTCGCCATCAAGTGGGCTAGATGATCGAACCCCTGATCTTTTCAACTGGATCACAGGGGAAATATTAGTTGCCTTCCTTTCTGCATTCAGCTGCACTTCCCGCTTGGTAGAGACCTCCTCAAGAAGGAAAGCATTTACAGACGACACAAAATCAACTAACACCTTCCTCTGTTGCTCCAGTAAAAGAGGCTTGGTGATCTGCCTCGCTTTATCCACTAGCAAGTCAGACAACAACAGCATATGATCTTCTATAAAAAAATCTACCCAAATGTTTAGATGGGTAGCCTCACAAAACGACTGACAAATCTCAGAAGACGAGAATGACGAAGGAGATCAGGGATCTTCATGTTCAAGAAGAGCACCTGATTAGCATCCGGAAGCATTGGAAGAAGGTTCTTGTTCAGAAATCTCACGTAGAAGAATTTATGCATCTAGTGTTTGTCCTAAGATTCACTGTAGAAGAATCTCCAGCGTGACTCTCGACGGGTTTGGAGTTTATACCAACTATGAGTAGAACCTCTGGTACTACACGCACTAAGGAAAAAGGGCCCCTAAAATCTCCAAATCGAAGCGAACACAAAAAAAAAACCCTAGCAGGGAAATCAAGGCGATCACAAAACCTCAAATGTTTGGGATAAGCAGCGAAGGGTAGATATTCCAATATCTCAAAACCTCCGTTAGCGGGCCTGTGTATGAGATCCTCAGATCATACTTTACACACTGTTTGTACATTGAGATGTAACCCTCGGGGGTATGATTCTCTCTGTCCCCTACACCAGCAACACTAGTTCAAAGTTGCTTCTGAGCGACATGTCCTTTCGGATTTCTATCAGTTCCTCTTCAGTCATTGTACTCTGTATGCTGTCTACACCTCACAACAGAGAAGAATGCTTCGACATTTTAACTACAGAAAAAGGTTCTTCAGAGAAGGATTAAAAGAGTAACGAATAAGAATGTTGAGGTATGTAATCTTCTGACGAATGTGAATCCTTATGAAGCGTGCAGAAGACGATTCCCGAAAACCAAAGCGATAAAAGTCATACTAAAAAGTTTTCTGTCTTTTTCAATAATTATAACTCATGCCGCCTTTTTCGCGAAAAAACATCATGAGTCAGGGGCAAATGATGAGACATAATCCTAAACCCAATTCGAAGAGTCAGCTCTTAAAAGGCCTACACACGAGGCCCACAAAAGACAGCTATTGACCGATATTCAATATTCTTTATGACAATCTACAAAAGGGTTTTAATCACTCAGATTTCCCAAACGATAGGGTTTCAGTCGCCCTGCTTACTAAATGTGATTCATCAAGCAAAAGTAATCTCCCCGATCGGGTATTCAATCATTGATCCATCGAACGAACGAATCTCGAAAACCTTTCATCGACCAAATGATCGATCGATAGCCAACAGCTCTAAGATTCTAAGTGAAGGTCAAGACATCCTAATAGCTATGATTTCATATTTTAGAGTAGTATTTTTAGTGTCTTTCAGTTAAGAAAATGATCCATCTAGGAAATAAAAATTCCCCAGAGGATGAGAATCACGATCAATTCAGAATATTGAACTCCCGAAATTTTTGGATCGGTTCGATAAGGAAAGTAGGGTCAAATCACCTCGACTGCGTACGATTCTCGCAGATATAAAATATCTTAAAACACTCCAAACTAGGTACGCTCCCTTAACCTTACACATTTGGCACACCTATCACAGGAAACCTCTCACTCTTTGAACTCTCAGTCTGTTTCTTTACATTCGAAAACCACTCTTTTTGACTGGAGCGTCGGAATCTCCCCCGTTGGAGCACCCTCCGATGGTTTTTGCAGATCTCACATCTTTTCGACGAAAATTGTTCAAATCAACAAGGAGTCGGTATCTGTAGAGCCACAACCCACCTTCAACAAAAGAGATCCAAAATTTGAACCCCATCGGTAATCCAATGGAAAATTTGTTATAACCCAAATCAGTTTTCTCCATCGGATACAAAAACCCCATCTCCGTTGGAATCTAACCATCAAGTATGTCTCTGACGAGGCCCAGAAACTTGAGTTGAACAAATCCGCCATAGTCTCTGGGGAAGGAAAATGGTGAGAGATGCTTCTTGGGTTGGGGGGAGAGGGAGAGAGAATTTACAAATATTTATAAAATTTACTAAAATTAAAATTTATAAAATTACTAGAAGGCCAAATTTTAGTTTCTATTTTCTAATTAAATGTTTGATTAGTTAAAATATTTATAAAATAAAATTAAAGAAAATAAAATCGATAATAATTTTAATTTTAGAAAATAAAATAAAATTTTAAAAATATTAATTTTATCGATCATAAAATTGATATTTATATGATTTCATTTTGAAAAATATATAAATCAAATATTAATAATAGTAACGATATTTATTTAATTTTGACTCTAATTCTTAAAATTTTTTATTTTAAATGGGTTTTTGAGTATGAACCATACGTATAGTTTGTCTTGAACAACTTGGAAAAGTCGTCCTGCAGAAAATATGGCCCCACTAGACTGCCTCTTTTTTCGACCAGCTTGAAAAATAAAAACTTTCTATATTAGGAACCACAAATTAAAAGGAAATGGTGATTTTTTTTAATAAAAAAAATCATTAATATGATATTTTCATAACCAATTATAATAAGAATAATCAATTAGATTAAATTTTACCCATTTATTATTATGCTATGCATAAATATCATTCTGATCACATAATGTAAAATCAATGAAATAGGTGTCAGAGAGGACTTATCATTCAAGTATGACATTTGGGGCTTGGTCTAATGTGAAGGACTGCCTGACTGACGAAGTTGCTGAGGCTGAAACCATAAGTTTTGGCATCCAAAATACTCTAAGTGAAATTTTGGTCTTATTTAAAAGGTACTATTCTTTTGATGTAATTTCTCTTCTTATTTAATTAATTTTTTATTTGACTAAAAATAAAAAAAGAGGATATAATTATTTTGGATTGAATATTATCCGCTCTATTCTTTAAAAATAAAAAAGATGATATAATTAATCTGGATTGAATCTATCCACTCTTTTTTTTAATAAAATAATGATATATAATAATTAAGTTGGATCAAATTAAATTTAGTTTGAAATGGATTAGATTCTTAAAGAGACAAAACTCTCATAATATCTAATTTTTTTAATATATAATATTTGAATCAGAAACCTTATTTAAGAGATATTAGTGTTTACTTATTGGACCAATTAGGAATCGGTATCTATCCTTATACATATGTTCCATTCAAATCAAATGATTTTTTTTTTAAGTGTTTTTTGGTTTATTTTTATTAAGGACTACTTTACTAAACTTTATATTTTAATTATAAATGACAATTGGGTTGGCCGGCCCAACCTTGGCCCATTTTGAAGGGCCAAGTTTAGCTAGTTTTAGGGTCGGGCCGAGCTTGGCCCCCTTATTTAGGCCCTTTTTATTACAGGCGAAATTTGAATATCAATAGACTCAGCCCGTCTGAAACCTCAGAAGATAAGACAAAGAGTTGAAATCTCCCTCCCTCTCTCTCTCTCTCTTGTTCTCTCTTTAAAGCCGACAGTGTTACGTTGGGTGTGACATCGATGAGCTTGTTGGCGAAGGCTCATCCAATTGACAACACGAGATTGATCACAGTTGATAGATCTAATTCTTGCGACGTCTTCTTCCACCACATCAAGCGCCACAATCTATGGCGATAGATCATCCGCAAAGGAGGAGATATTTAGCATGATCTGCCATATCAGAAGCTTCAAGAATAGCGAGGAAGGAAGAGGAGCTCCCGTGTTCTTCAAAAGGAAGCGTTGCACTTCCTCCCTAAATGGAATGACGTCGTCTCCAGCCACCGGAAAACTATGAAATTGGAGTTCTATGAATAGTTGTCCCTTTATGTGTTTTAACGGCCAATCATTTACTTCAACATCTGCAATTACTACGTGAGACATCATGATCAAGCCCAACAAGTCATTGATACTCCTCTCGGATCGGTTTTTCCCGATGGCGTTGATCATGTCTCTCTCTCTCTCGTGTTAATCAAGCCAAATGTAGTCTCCTGATCAGGTCTCTCTCTCTGGTTTGTAGGGTATAAATCAAGCTCGAGGTTGACCAAAAATTGATCCAAGGCCTTTTTAATTTTTTGGGCTGAACTTAAACCTTAATTTTTCAAGTTTTTTCGAGTCGGGTTTGGGCACGGACCTATAAAATTTTAAACGGGATGAGCCTAAGTTTTGTAAAGATCGACTCAAAAATCTCGATTGCAAGTCCTAATTTTAATGGTCTAATAAAAAATGATATATATTTATAACAATGGAGATAAAAAGAAAAATAATGGTGGCAAGCCCAAATCAAACCAAGGGAGGAGGAGCAAAGCCCAATTCCGAACTTTGCTAAATTTTGATTTCTTTAGGGGCTTTTTGCTTTTTTTTTTTTAATAAAAAAAATAATACTTTTCTTCCTATTTGATGGTAGGCGGCCCCTCTTCCCCCCGGGGGGGAGGGGGAGGGTAGTTGTCACAATCATTTTATGCCAAAAATAAACATAAAAAGTAGATAAGGAACTTGAGAGTAGATTGCGAGCACATTATGAAGAACTTCATTTGAACTAGTTCTTAGCGTAGAGTCATCTTATAAAACTTGTTCTATCACAAAAGAGGTACAAGGTGACATTTAAGTTTACCGTTTTTTTTTTTTAAATCCGATTAATCCAATTGAGAATTTAATACAGGTTCTTCCAATGTTTATTTTTTTATTTTTAAGATTTATTCGAGATATTGATTAAAAAAACCTAACATTTTATCATATTCACAACATATTGGTACTCTTAAAATTTACTTTAGATGGGTTTGCAATGGATATCCCCAACAACGCTCATATGGCTTTTCTTAGCGACAAATATTTGAGATTTCACTGTAATCTCCATTAAGGTAGCTTACAAAAATGTAGGGGGTTGAGTCTTGCTAGTGTTAGTTTTTCTTTGTGCATTTTTTGTTTCATTCAGAAAATTTTAGATAAGGAAAAAAAATTGGGGGTTTTTGTTTTCTCCAGAAATGATGAACTTAATATTTATATAAGGTAGTTTAGATTAAAAGATTGAGAAAGTTGGGAGAAAAATAAAAATTAACTAAATTGAACTCCCCCAAAATTAATGTGTGTATATATATATATATATAATAATAAGTTGGGAGAAAAATAAAAATTAACTAATTAAAGGAATTAAGAGAAAAGAGACTTCTGTTCATGAAAACTCTCTTATTCTAAATAAAATAATTTAGAAATTAGGGACTTTTACTCTAATTCCGACCAAATCATTTATGCTCATTGATTGAGAAAGAAAGTAGCTTAGATAGATAGATAGAATCCAATTTCTCTCAAGAAATTTAGGGTTTCAAAACTAATATGGAATTTGATGAAGTTCATATTTTACTCGAAGCACTTCACATCATCAATCAAGCAACTCACATGAAGCAATGTGGGACTTTATTTATTTATTTTTTAAACTAAAAATGGAAATGCAATTTAAATTTATAAGCTTTAAAGCATACAAGAAGGAAAATAAAACAAGTAACAAAATGATAATCTAGTCCTCTGCAGAAATTTCAGGTCTCATCGCCTTTGGAAGTTGAAGGCTTTGATTGAGAAGGCAAAAATGAAAGCAAAAACCAGAGTCAGACCAACAACCACACCAGCACATGCACCTATAAAACTATGTTTGAAGCCAAAGTAGCTCCTCAAGAAGTCCTCCACTGTTTCTCCAGTGTCAAGGCTGCCTTGTATATCACCAAATTGCGAACCGACCAATCCATACAAGGTCCAAGCAACTGGATTAGCCCAATAATACCATCTCCACCATACTGGAATCCTCTGTTTCATTATCAGCAAAAACAGTAATCAGTACTTAATTTGAGCCACCGTAAAAGACTTAAGAGGGATATTGTACTGCAAGAGCTTACAGGTCGTGGGATTATGAATCCTGCAAAGAGGTTCCAAAATCCATAGAGGGCAGATGAAATAATGGCAGCAATGTTGTAGTTTGGTGTCATGGCCACAGTCATCATACCATAGAAGGTGCAGTATAGGAATGAGAAGTACATGAAGAACAGATACCAGAAGAATTTAGCAGCTGTCCATTGAAATCCAATCATTGCATAAACGATGACACCATAGACTACAGCTTGTACCAAGATGTATGGGAGCTCTATAAAGACCTGGAAAAACAGGATTTAATTGCATGAATTTATCAGAGTTCGTTAACCACAATTTCAAGAACAGACTGAGGTCAAAAGCTGCAGTATACTCTTATCTGTGACCTGTAATCAAAATTGCTAAAATCCTGATTCAACTTGAATGATGGTACTGTTCTTGTTATAGATAGAACTGCGAAAAGTTAAACTAGTTACCTGTGCAAATGCGTAAGGCAATGCTGAATACATTCCAGCAGCTCGTTCCCGATAAAAAACTGTTCGTTCAATGGCAACTACTGGCTGCACAGATGAGCCATTTTGGAATCCAAGGAAGAGGACAGCTGTATACATAGAACCTATTGCATTAAACAGATCTTGCTGCGTTTTCCTGCTTATTTACACAGCCAAATTAGAAATCAATTGGAATTCAGGACCATAGATATCAACCATTATTTGTTGTCCTGTTCTAACATACCTTTTGGAGCCAAGATCCCAAAATATTGTGCCAAACATTACTGCGATAAAGGTTGTGAAGAGGAATCTCACTGCCGTGTATCTCGGGTTGCGCCAGTATGACCAGTATTGCTTCCATAGGCAAGCCATACATTGGGTGAAGAAAGTCTGAGAGTATCGATTAGAGAAATAGAGGTCCTTTGAACCTGGAATAGGCTGACTTAACTCTTTGATAAGCTCTTTATTTCTCCTGAATCACATTCCAATGCATACATAAACAGAAGATCAGAACCAAAACTTGTATATATAAACAAGAGAGGTCTATTTTAGCCATTTTAGTACATTTTTCAGCAAGTAAATGTGTATATCCTCATGCTTTTCAAGTGTAAAGATAAAGAGAACTAACCTGTATAGATCCGAATCCTTGTACAGCTTGGTAAAATCAACCCCCATGGCTAATTCTTGTGCAGATGAAGTAACTTCCAACATCCATGTTGCCGGATTATAACCATCAATGATTTTACATACTCCATTGATGCCCTTGAAAATAATCAAGTAACATAGTTTAGCACATTACATGTAAACCACAGATTAAGATGAAGATGGATAGAACTTCAATCCTGCTCTTCAAAAAATTCTGCAGCTCACCTGGAAGTACTTAATTAGATGGGAAGAATCGCGGCCCAATGGCCCAACATAGATTTCTTGCCCTCCACGCTTCATCAGGAATAGCTGAAGTTCCATATTATAAATTTGGTGTCATATATCGGGAACAAGAAACTTCCCAATAAATAAATAAATAAATAAATAAATAATCCCATGCATCTTGATATTATTTAACCTCTCCGACCTCATCAAATGCTTCAAATAAGTCAATGCTTGGCTGGTGGATGGTGCAGACAACTGTTCTTCCGGTGTCTACAGTGTTCCTAACTGTTCTCATTACAATAGCAGCCGCTCTTGCATCAAGCCCTGATGTTGGCTCATCCATGAATATAATAGAAGGATTCGCCACAAGCTCAACTGCTATGGTTAGTCTTTTGCGCTGTTCAGTGGAAAGTCCATTCACACCAGGCAACCCAACAAGTGCTCCCTTCAGGGAGTCCAGCTCCACAAGCTCCATCACCTCCTCTATGAACATCTGCATCCAATCCATTAATTAGTAATTAGGTGATCCAAGCATTCCATAGATGAGCATTTCCAATTTAGAACCACTATGTTTAGGCTCCGCCAGAAGAAAGTTGTTTCCAGATGCACTTACTTTTCTGCTTTCAGAATCAACTTCAGGAGTCAATCGAAGCCAAGCAGAGTAGATCAAGGATTCATAAACTGTAACATGAGGAGAGTGAATGTCATTCTGCTCGCAATATCCAGATATCCTAGCGAAGGTTTCTTGCTTTTTGGGGTATCCAGAAATTGTGATATTTCCCTCAATGTATCCTCCAGTTTTTCTACCAGCCAAGACATCCATCAAAGTAGTCTTTCCGGCACCACTGACACCCATTAGAGCTGTGAGAACACCTGGTCTAAAAGCTCCACTCACACCGTTCAAAAGCACCAACTTATCTTCAGTGACTCCCTGTGCTTTCATTTCCTAGAAGTTCAATAAACGCAAGTAAATTCCAAAATCATGCATTAAAAAATATGCACCAACAAATTCATCCTTCTTAGGAAGATACCTGTGGCATGTCCACTGAGTATTTGATTTCGTCAAAGGTAATTGAGTGTTGCTCAAATGGAAGAACCATTCCCCTTTTCTGGCTATGGTTAGTAGCATCTAAAGCTTCTTGCCTCACAGAAGAAGACCCAGATGAGATGCTTCTCCTAACTTTAGAATTATTTTCTGCATGTCAATTTGTATATACCAGCATAAGTTGTAAGCATAACAATTCCAAGATACAGATGTAATTTTTATCACCTCTGGAAATGCTTTCAGACATCTGAATAGTGTCTCTTCCTCTTGATTCCTGTTTACTGTTTTCGTCATCATCTGAAATAATAGCCTGGACCTTACCAAGCGCTGCAAAATTTGAAAAAGTCAATGCATAGGATCTTTATACATCAAATTGGGCATCTTAATACCGTAGAGTGCTTTGATACTCACGGTTGAGGAAAGTGAGTGCCAAAACTGAAAGGAAGTTGAATAGTAAGGTGAATCCAAACATTGCTCCAACACCTATCCAGTACCAGCTTGGATCTACAAAGTACCCCCGGGACTTCAAAACTGTTACTCCCAATGGTTCTGTTGCCCCTTCAGGAATCTTCAATATTGAGAACAAGTCCAAAATCAGCTTAGACAACAAGTCTTTTTACATGGGCCTATACTAACAGACTTTGAATATGCATATTTTAACCTCAAAAGCTTACATGACTCCAACTATGTCCAAGAAACTCATTCACTGTAATTGAATTTTGTGCATACATCATAGGTGATGTCCAGTAACCCCACAGCCACCACTTCTTCACATCCTCTGATTTTGAAGGGAAAAAAGGAATATCAAGATTTCTGCATAACGTCTGAGAGGATAAACATTTCTATGTCGCATTTCATACCTCGTGATAGAACAAAGCCACCCAATGTGAATAATACAAGCAATGCAAATGACCCAAATGTGTTCGCTATGATCATATCTCGACCAAGTCCTCCAATAGTACGAAATAGACCGGAGGACATCTGGTTTAGAAGAATCAGTAGCAGATACTGTTTGAGTAGCCTACATTTTTAATGTATTCCTTGTCAATATCAGAAAATCTCAAAGAAATTTGTTCACGTGATTTTTCATGTAAAAGAAATTACCTTCCAACGTTTGGGTCAAATCCAATAACATAGTAAGTGCTAATCACCCAGAGTGAAACCTCTACCAAAGTGATGGGGATCTTAAGGAGCCAAGACGGAAGAGCATACACCCATGCAGGAAAGAAGAGTAGGTCTCTTTGCTTATAAAACACTGGAAGGTTTTGGATTGTCATAGACATTTCCGCCATTCCATTAAACATGATCATGATAATGGCAAAAAATAAAGCACCCGTGTAAATTGCTCCATCATTCACCGTGCGTTTGTCCATTTCAGTCCGAAAGAATACAGTCATTGCAACTATTGCCATCACAGTGAGCTGAAATCAACAGAGAAAAGTATTGTCAAGTATAAATGCAAATCCAATAGCAGAAACCAAAGTTCTACAAAGTTGAAATGAGTACTCACTTGGAAGAACTTAAATACATAGAAAAATGAGTTCCTCTTCATCAACAAGTACTCTCTGGAGAAGGTAGCCCTCAATAATTCTTTTATGCCAACACCATATCTTTGGTTTGTCAATGCAGCAGGGTGGCTCTTGGACTTGTCGTATGGAGTTGCAAGCTCATTTATGATATTTCGTCCAACATGAAATGATTTATATGATTCGGCAAATTCCTTCACTGTTACAAATCTGTAAGGCTCATCTCTATGAAACCAATATTGCTTCTGATCCTTCTTAGATGTCACCTGCTTATCAAGAAAATTAGAAAGAGAAAAGATCATATTTTGCTTATCAATTTTTTTAATGATATCATAAGAACAAGTCTGTATAGTACTTCTTGCAAGAAATCTGCCACGCCTTTCCTCTGGGGACATTTGAAGCCCATGGACTCAAAAAATTCAAGAACATGTTCTCGTGGACCTTGATACACAATCCGACCATCAGAGACGAGAACAATGTCATCAAAGAGATCATAAGTTTCAGGCGCTGGCTGGAGAAGAGAGATAAAAGCTGTTCCATTTAGAATGTGGACAGATTGTTTGATTGCATTGACGATCTGGTAAGTAGTGGAGCTGTCCAAACCAGTAGATATTTCATCCATGAAAAGTGCCTTTGCTGGTCCAACCAGCATCTCACCTGCAATTTGCAGATAACTCAGCATCAAAATCAGTTAACATAACTTAATTTCCCTACACGTGTTGATGCTAGAAGGAACTTCTTTTCTTAATATACCAGTAGTGACACGCTTCCTTTGCCCACCAGAGATACCCCGCAACATTTCATCTCCTACCAATGTATCTGCACAGACCTCTAGACCCAAAATCTGTAATTTAAAAAGCCGAAACAGATAATTTAGTGCATAGCATGAATATAATCTTCATCCAGGACCTGTTGAAATTCCTTAATTAATCACAAAAATTTTGGCAACAACAGTACCTTCAATATGTAATCTGTGACCACATTCCCATCCAGACCTTCTGTTGCAGCTGCCTAAAGTATCAAACTAAGTTTGTCAAATATAAGCATAATCTAAGCATTCTGGACTAAAATTTTCTTAGGCCAGGAACCTGACACTATATCAGAGCCATTTATAAATTTCACCTTCATGTAAACATCAATATCAGAATCAGGTTTAATATTTGCAGCTTTTTCTCTTCTGGACAACTCTGCTAACATATCTGCAGAATGAATAACAAGCAAATGAACTAATACTATAACTTCTACAGCAATAGTGCAGTTGAATTGTTACCATAGCACTAAAAGACTATTCAAGGTTACCATATCGTGATCCAACTCCTTGGCACCTGGCAGAGAAAGCCAAAGTTTCTCTGACAGTCATTTCTCCTAAGTAGAGATCATGCTGACTTATGTAGGCTGCAGTTCTTTGGGGCACAAACTCATTCAGGTCATGCCCATTATAAGTCACCCTCCCAGAAACCTATAGGTGAAAAAGTTCATAATCAACCAAGAACGAGTCAATAACCAAGAATCCAAAACAAGAAAGCATTAGAAATTACATGCAAAAAAACTCATACCAGCTGATGTGCCATCATATGCACAAAATATAAGGTCATGGGACCCACTGTTAATTTCTATGTAACAAATCACTACGGACACCGGCAGACATGCGAAGGGAATGTAAATTGGACGTATGACAAGTATTTCTCAAAAATATTTTCCTTACCTTTAGATCATGATCAAGCTTTCCTGCCAAAGCCAACAAAAGTGTGGTTTTTCCAGAACTTGGAGGTCCTAGAAGCAATGTCATTCTGAACGAGGAAATTGTGCAAAGGCTCTTAGAGACATAGACTCAACAACCCGAATACAAAATTGAGAGGAAAAGAAAATAAACAGGTTCCTCAACAAATTAGAGGACACTTTTTACCTTGAAGGCTTGATGATTCCACTCACATTGTGGAGGATTGTGAATTTCTTCTTACGATTGGGGAGAAAGTGGAAGCTATTCAAGAATGCCTAGATGATCATATGGGATAGTTACTGTGTCAGATAACAAAACAATAGTACCAAATAAATAGAGTGAGAGAAAATGATCGGCAACTGCATTGAATAACCTCAAGTAAGTCTATTGTGAAGTTGATGAATGTGGGCAAAGCTCTGCTTCCCACATACGCTTCTCCATCAACTTTTAGGTTCTCAAATCTTACTTCAATTGTGGGCAGCTCAATCCCAACTCTGGGACAAATCAAGGAAAAAAAAAATTGTTACTCCAAAATGCGGAGAAAATGTGCAAAAAACCATAATCACTAAATACATGACAGAATAATCTATTAGACATCTAAAACATCATATGAAAAGGTGATGCTACAATAAATTGTAAATCAAAGGGTAAGATGTAAAACCTCATATAAGATAGAAAGGAGACTCATTCACTACTTTATTTGAGTAACAAAAAATATTTTTAAGAAGCGTTTTCCTTAAAAATGACTTCCACATCCTAAATAAAGATGGCATGGTAAAGAAATTTTGAGTTATACCTGTCAATGCGGTTTCTGAGCTTCAACAAGAACCTCTCGTTATCCTCCTCTGCAACCTTTACCAACCTTTCTACTAATTTCTTTTTCTCATCAAACCCCAAATCATCGATGTCGATTTCATTAGGTGCACCAACCGATGAAGCTAATAACCCCTTCTTCAGACGACTGTAGGTTGGAAGCTTTTCAAGAGCAGCCCATTTAAGAGCTTCTTCATCATCTTCTTCTCTTGAGGATCTAGAGAACACTTCCATTGATTTGTCCTTCCATAATATTGAACCATTTCTTCTAAAACTACTACTCAGTCCTGATACTTCACCTGTGTCCATTAGGATCTCCACCCAATGAAAATCAGCTGAAGGAAAAGTTAGAAAACTCCCAACAAATATTTCCCACTAAATTTCAATCTAATAAACAAAATTTGGATTCAAAGTTGAAATATTTAGCAAAACAAAAAATGGGTTTGCTTTAATTTCAACAATGCTACGTTTTCTCTGCTGATAACCTTAACACACTACAATTTTGTGTTAAGGGTTGAGGCATGAAGAGATTAAATTGAAAGAGCTAGCTATATATATAGGGTGATAGTTTGAGTTGACAATGATGGTAGTGTAGGAAAAAGGGTGGGTGTTGCATTATGTTTTCTTCACTGTCATGAATTTGAGCCATCTCTTCGGAACTTGGTTTCATTTCGTGGCTGCCAAACTTGTTTAGGGTACGTGGGCCGCAAGCAAAATATTTTTCTTTCATTCAATTTATTAATAGAGTCACCTTTTCATGTTTACTGGTCAAAAGGATCTCAAAACAATTATTTGTTGGATCTGTTTGAATAATCATTGGCATCGTCAATGAAAGGTTATATTGTAAGGAAGGACCGCGGCCTTGATTAGGGTATATTGCAACCTCCCATGGGTCATCATTAGGCTCAACCAAATGATCAGATAAGGAACATTTGGAATTTACAGTTTGGTAGAAGCTTTTTATTAGGTGGAATGCAAATGATAAATAGAATAATAAATACAAATAACTCTTTGTTATTCTTTTAATTTAAAGGGAAAAAGTGAAAGAAAAGGCTCAACCAAATAGCGCATTTTTTATATTAATTAATATTCAAAACCATATGACTAATTCAATTAACCCAATTCAAAGGAAAGTTCTTTTAATTTAATTTTTTCATTTTAGGTTTTGAATATGAGATTAAATTAAAAAATTTAACACCATTACTTACATAACTCACTATCCATCGATCCAAATAGCCCCTTTGTCACTTGGCTATTAATGACTAATAATTTTCGTCCATCCTTTGTGGGTGCAAGTTTCCTGAATAAAGTAGTAAAACTTAAATTTGGTCATCAATTTTGATTACATTCGATATAAAAAGGTGAGTGTTTGAGGTGTTGGAAACACAAAAAATGCACAAGCATATTTGGTCTGTTGTTTGTATATTCTATAACTTTTTTCAAGAGTTACAAGTTTAAGTTTTACCAATAACTCTAATTTATTTAATAATTATATTGAAGAAATTTATTTATCATTGTATAGTTTTATATATAATTAAATATAGTCATTTGTGAGGATAGCTACTAAACCAATTGATTAGAAACAGATTTGACAAATCTCTAAATATTTTAATAATTGGACACTAATATCTTTTAAATAAATTTTATTTTCGAGTTTTATGTATAATAAAAATTAATTATATTGGTTACTTGTTTAAATAATAATAATTATAATTAAGTAGAAATTCATAACAATATCCAAGCATTTCTCTTAATTCTTTCTATCTAAAGAAACAATAATTATTAAAAAATAATCACTGTTACCAACATTAGTGTCACTCTTGATGCATAATGGAACATGTGATGTCATTTTTTCTGGAATGCACCAAGATGCCTTACTTGAGGATCAAGCACAGGACACGCGTGGCGCATATGCATGCGGGTAAGAAGTCTAACCCTAGTTTCTATTTACGGCTATTTGACTCACAAGTCAAGTGTTGGACTTCGTAGATTTTTGCATGTGCATTGACCCATCAGATTGGTTGGAATTTTGTCAGAGCACAGGTCAAAGCAGCTATTTCTTGATGCCGAGGAAAAATGACCATCCAAGCACCTGCCCTTTTCTTTTTTCTTTGCCTTGGACTCGTGAGAGTAGGGTAGAGATGCTATCCGATTTGAGTCGAGTGAGATAGTATTAATATCTGAATTTAACTTAAATACGAGTTAGATGAATTTAAATTCATATTTTTTAAGCTGGAACTCAAATTTGAAATATCGTTGGATAGTATTATTTAGTAGTATTTTTTAATTAATTAATTTTTAATAATATATTTAAAAGAATATATTTATAAACATAATGTTATATATATAATTTTTTTTAAAAAAATATAATTAATTGATTTTGGCTAGTTCGTCGAGTCTTTAAACTCGATATGGTTGAACTTAATCTCAAACTTGATACCAAACTATTTGAGCTTATGTTTGAACTCGAACTCGATTTGATCAAAATCGAATCAAGTTTTGATTGAACAATATCATGGGTACCCATGACCTGATGTATTAAGGGATTAACACCCCTAGAGTAGGGTGGTCGCCCCATCCACCAAGTGTTAAGAGGGATTAACTTCATCTTCCAGGTTTAACGTATAAGCATACAAGATTATCTTAATATACAAGTTTTAAATTGGTTAATTCAATTTTTTCAAATATAGTATAAAAATATAAAAAAAATTAAGAATAAAAATAAATTACACTGCATGTGACCTGATCTATTATGACTCGACTTGTATGTTTAATTGAGTCAAAATTAGATAAAAAAAAAAAATGGGCATGTTTAGTTAAATAAATTTAACGTGTTTTTATTTAAGCCGCCATATATAATTGCTTATTAACCAAAATAGTTAAAATTTATTTATAGGTTTGGTCGAATAAACTAATAACTTAAGCCAAACCAACCTAATTTTTCCACCTATCATACGCAAGCAGTCCAACAGACTTCATTTTTAGTTTATTATTTTTTTAATTCGTTTATAAGGATTCTCCACTTTAATGGTTAAGATTTTCATCGACTCGTATTAGGATTTTATTTAACTAATTCGATTTAAATACTATGAGACCTGATGAGACATAGCCCGACACTCAATTGAAGGCACGATCGAGGGACCCAAACCCAGGTGGCCCACAACACAATCAACCGATCTACCGAAAAGGTTTAGTCATCTCATCTTTCGAACGAAGGGTCTTAGTCATCCCAAATGAGCCTTTCCATTTGTCTCCTCAAATCGAGTACTTAGCCCTTGGTTCACTAAGCGAACGAACTCGAAGACTCCGCCTTGGCCTAACGACCGATGGCCAACGGCTCAATCGATCCTAAAGCAAGGTCAAAGCATCTAACAACTTTGATTCTCCGCCTAAGGACGACATATCCAGAATCTTATAGATAAGAAAAATTCTCATACGATAAAGATCACAATCCTTTCGGAATATTGAATTTCGAGATTTTCGGATCGTTTCCACAAGGAAAATAGAGTTACAACACCCCGAAAGCATACGACTCTATCAGATATAAAATACCCTTCAATCCTCCGAGCCAACTAAGCTCTCTCTCTTGGTTTTACACATTGAGCACACTAGTCACGGGGAACTTCTCTCTCTAAACTCTCGGTCTATTTCTTTATATTCGAAAACTGCTCTTTCTGACTTGAGCGTTGGACTCTTATTCGCCGGAACACCCTCCGGTGATTTTTATAGGTTTTGTATCCCGTTGACGGTTGCCGTTCGAGTCATCAAAGAGCCAGTATCTGTAGAGTTATAAACCACCTCCAACAGATTGGAGTCGTCCGTGGGAAACAGACTGATATTCCGAAAGCTCATATCGACCTCTACAGCCATTAGTCCTGGCATAACGCCGGCCAAGAGGAGGAGACCTGTCATACGCTTTGATGATAACGAACTGACAGGGGTTGATTTCCGCCGCGACGATCCTATAGTCACTACCCTCAAGATAGAATCTCACGTTGTGAAGAGGGTCCCTGTAGATCAAGGAGCTGACTATGATCTTCTTACCTGGGTTGCCTTCTGTCAAATGGGCCTTGATCTGACTTGGATTCAACCCCCCATCGGGACCCTCAGACGACTCTCAGATGAACACGTCTATCTTGAAGGCATCATCCCTCTTTCTGTGACCCCTCAAAAAACTTCAAAATCATGCAACCGCTTGTGTCTGTTTCCATGTGGTGAAACTGTTCTCTCCTTACAATGCTATTCTCGGAAGACCCAGTTTGGATGAACTAGAAACGTTACTGAGCATGAGACACATGAAAGTGAAGTTCAGAACATCGTAAGGAGTCACTACCATACGTAGCGATCCTAATTCTTATATCCTCTTTGCGGCTCAAGATACGTAAGAAAGTTTTTCAATCGATGCCTGAAACTCAGGACTACATCGGGCCAAGATCAAAACCCCAACCAAGTAAAGAAACGGTTAAGGTCCCTTTAACAAGCAACCCGAATCAGACCATTTGGATAGGGACGAACCTATCACATTCCATGCGAGAGACCTTAGTCGCCTGTTTACGATGACACTCCAAAGTTTTCGCATAGACCTATCCATCATAGCCCTAGCCCATAGGTTAACAGTCAATGCAAATTTCAAACCGGTGGTACAGAAAAAGAGAGTATTCGCTCTTGAACGCCAACGTGCTATACAGGAAGAAGTTTAAAAGCTATTAGCGGTTGGGTTCATTCATGAAGTCAAGTATCCCGAGTAGTTAGCAACGTTGTCTTAGTAAAAAAGGCTAATGACAAATGAAGAATATGCGTGGATTTCACCGATCTCAATAAAGTATCTTCGAAAGACAGTTACCCACTCTCCAACATCGACAAGCTCGTAAACAACTCCTCGGGACACTGGCTCTTTAGTTTTATGGATGCCTATTCAGACTACAATCAAATCAAAATGGCACCAAAAGATGAAGAGAAGATAAGCTTCATCACCGAATTCAGCACATATTGCTACTGGGTCATGCCCTTCGGCCTAAAGAACGTTGGAGCAACTTTCTAACGACTGGTCAACACGGTCTTCAAGGATCAGCTAGACAAGAATGTTGAAACTTATGTTGATGATATGCTAGTCAAGCATTACTGCAGAAGCTCATGTCACAGACCTTGAAAAAACCTTTCGGACATTAGAACGTTATAATATGCTGCTAAATCCAACGAAATGCATCTTCAGGATCACCTCCGGAAAGTTCCTGGACTTCATGATTATCGATCGAGGAATAGAGGCCAATCCCAAGAAGATACGAGCAATATTGAACATGTCGCCTCTTCAGACACTAAAAGAGGCACAGCGTCTTACCAGACGGATAACAGCTCTGAGCCGATTCATGTCAAGGGTCGGTGAGAGGTACAAACTCATATTTGATGCATTGAAAATGACTCGACGATTCGAATGGACGTCCAAATGTCAGGCAGCCTTCGAACGGTTAAAAGAATACTTGATAGAGCCACCACTACTTTCACGACCTGTCCCTGGGGAAGAGCTTCACTTATACCTCGCCATCTCTGATTAAGCGCTCTGCTCTGTGATGGTAAGACAGGAGTCCACCGCCCAGAAAGCAGTCTACTACATCAGCTGAATATTAAAGGAATCCGAAGTTAATTATCGGTCGATCGAGAAGATAGCCTATGCCTTGGTCGTCTCAGCAAGACGCCTTCGACTTACTTCCAGGCCTATACTTTCATAGTGCTCACCAACCAATCGCTAAAACAGATCCTCCAGAAAAGAGACACTTTCGGTCAGCTCATCAAATGGAGCGTGGAACTGGGCAAGTTCGATATTCAGTATCGATCGCGACCAGCGATAAAGGGTTAAGCATTGGCCGATTTCATCCTTGAATATACCTTGTCGGCAGCGCTCGAAGACCACGCTCCTAACAATCAGGAAGAATGATTTACCCCAGAGTGGACCATCCACGTCGACGGTCATCGAATTCCTCAGGGAGCAGCGCCGACTCATATTAGTGGGGCCAAATAATTTTAAGGCGGAATATGCCATCCAGTTCTATTTCTAGGCCACCAACAACCAAGCAGAGTAAGAGACCTCGCTCACGGGCCTTCAGATCACCCTTGACATGGGGCCATGGAATGTAAGGGTATTCACTGATAGCCAGTTGATCATCAAATAAATCGAAAGGGTCTACGAAATGAAAGACCCAATAATGGCTAAATACTTAAGTAAGTTGCACGAAACAATGGGACGACTAGACAAAGTTAATATCCAGCAGATCCCTCAGTCGGAGAATGCGCGAGCTTACACCTTATAGAAGTTGGCCAGTTCTAACTCGGTCGCCTCTAACCGAACGGTATATATCGAAAGTCTGTCGTATCTCAACATTGATGACCCCAAAGGGGCTCTCTCTATCAATCGGTCCCATAGTTGAAAAGATCCTATAGAAGAATACATGAGGCATGATCGCCTCCCAGAGTCACCGAGGGAGGCAAAGAAACTAAAACGGAGAGCTGCACAGTACACCATAATTGATGAAATCCTTTATCGGAGGTCGTTCACTCACCCATATTTGTGATACCTAACTCTTGAAGAAGGAGACTATGTCCTCCGAGAAATCCACGAGGAGGTCTGCGGTAATCACTTAGACACTCGAAACCTAGTTTACAAGACTTTTCGTTAGGGATACTATTGGCTAACCATGAAGGTCGACTCTGACAATTGTGTAAAGCGATGCGACAAGTGCCAATACTTCTCTTCAGTGCCTCGACTACCTTCTACCAAACTCAATCCTATATCTAGCCCCTGGTTGTTCGCTCAATGGGGCATGAATATCCTCGGGCTGTTCTCCCCAGTCTCTTGATAACGAAAATTCCTCATAGTAGCGATCGACTATTTCACCAAGTGGATGGAAGCCGAACTTTTAGCTCAGATCACTGCAGCCAAGGTCTAATCCTTCTTGTGGGCTCATATTGTCACTCGGTTTGGTATACTAAATGTCCTCATTACGGACAATGGGAAGCAGTTTGATAACAATTGTTTCCAGGAATTTTGTGAAAGACTTGAGATTCAGCACCGATTTTCATCAGTTGCTCATCCGCAAACCAACGAGCTGGCTGAAATAACCAACCGAACGATCCTACAAGGATTAAAGACAACGCTAGACGATACCAAAGGATAAAGGACTAAGGAACTCTATGGTATCCTCTGGTCATATTGCACTACACTCCGAAGGACAACAGGCGAAATACCATTTAGTCTGACATATGGATGTAAAGCGGTCATACTCATGGAAATAGGAGTTCACTTGCTCCCGATGACAAGCAAAACAAAAATGCCCTGCATGAAAGACTGGACTTACTTCCAAAGTTACGAGGGTCTACATCGAATGGTCGCTACAAGGCCAGTGGATGGTATCACAACCGAAGAGTTAAGGACTGCACATTCAAACCAGGCGAGTTAGTGCTAAGAAGGGTCGAAACCACCGGTCAGCTCCAACTCGGGCGCAAGCTTGCCCCCAATTGAGAAGGTCCATACCAAGTGCGTTCTGTGGTCTGACCCGGAACCTATCACCTCAACAATCTAGACGAATCGGTCGTGCCTAGAACCTGGAATTCAGAGAACCTACATATATACCATCAATAGACTCTACTACTTCCCGTGGCCAAAAAAATCAACTTAGTAGGAACCGAACGATTCTCTCCCCCATCCTCGCCTAGTTCTCGGACAAATTTTTTACCGAATGAACGTGTTATTAATAAGGGATGAAACTCTCCGAATGAGTGGACATAGCCCTCCTATCTTAAGTTTCCTATCGATCGAACATATCATCAATAAGGGATGAAACTCCCCGAATGGGTAAACATGGTCCTCCTATCTTAAGTTTCCTACCGATCAAACGTGTCATCAATAAGGGATGGAACTCTCCGAACAGGTGAACACGACCCTCCACTCTTAAGTTTCCTACCAATCGATCATGTCATCAATAAGGGATGGTACTCTCCGAATGGGTGAATACGACTCTCCACTCTAAAGTTTCCTATCGATCGAATGTGTCATCAATAAGGGATAGAACTCCCCGAACGGGTGGACACGGCCCTCCACTCTAAAGTTTCCTACCGATCAAATATGTCATCAAAAATGGATGAAATTCTCTGAACGAGTGGACACGACCCTCTTATTTAAAGTTTTCTACCGATCGAACGTGTTATAAAACATGGATGAAACTCCTTGAACGGGAGACATGACCCCCTATCTAAAGTTTCCTACCGATCGAACGTGTCATCAAAAAGTGATAAAACTTTCCAAATGGGTGGATACGGCTCTCCTATTTAATGTTTCCTATCGATCGAACGTGTCGTCAAAAAAGGATGGAATTCCCTGAACGGGAGGACACGACTCTCCTATTCAAAGTTTCTTGTTAATCAGATGTCTACAACCCAAATGGCCAATAATACCTTACAACTCCGCACGGGGCTTAAAAGTGGGAAGTAGATTTACTCTGACGAAAATCGAAGAAAAGAGTACAGTCGAACAAGAAACATCGAAAGAAAACAGGGACGACATTCAAGTAAGTAAAGTATAACTTTTCTCTTATTCTTATATAAGAAGTATATTCGATCACATGAATGAGTCTACAAATCCCTAGATTGAACCGATTACACCACAAGAAGTACACAACAGGGTTGTCCCTGGACAAAGAAACCACAATCCCTATACTCGAGAGTACAAAACGGTAATTTCTATGTAATGCTAGGGACAAGAGGGGGCATGAGCTCGGGTTTTGCCACCCCCAAGCGACTTAAGCCCTGCCTGCTGACCAAAGATGATGCGAGAGGTATCTCCACCATAATTGGATGATGGAGGGGAACCCGGACACTTAATCCATGTCGGCGAAGAACATGTCTCCACCGGTGATGAATGATCTTACCATGCCAACCGATTAGTGGTCTAATATAATGAGATCTCATTCCACTGTCCCCCTCCTTGATGAGATCTCACTCCAGCAAAAACCACTTGAGCTATAAAAGCCCCGCATACCAAAACGCCTCACAGAAGGAAACGATTCTTAAAAGAACTTTCAGAAAGAAAGAAAAACTTCAATTCTCCATAGGAAAAAAGGAGCAAGCATCATCACTACTTATAGTTGAAAAGGAAAGGTCCTTAATTAATTTGGGGTAGGTGAAACGGATCGACGAGAATAGCACGTCATAAATAGAGTAATTGACTTTTTTCAATTCCCCATAAAGGAATCACTCCCGATGAGACACATCCATTATCATGGGAAAGGGCGGGATAGCCTAGAAAAAGCCTAGCAGTCCCATGCTTCTGTAGCATATCAAACATGCCTCACTTTAATGAGTCTTTACTCATGGCGTCTCTTTACAAATAAGGCCATGAGTCGGGAGCAAATAATGGAACGCAACCCGACACTCAATTGAAGGCACGATCGAGGGGCCCAAGCCTAGGTGGCCTACAACATAGAAGGGATTAACCTTCTAAACTAAACGACCCAACAACTATCGGCCAATATTATCGGACGACTACTCAACCAACCAACCGAAGGGCCTTAATCGCCCTATCTCCCGAACAAAGAGTTTCCCCGAATGAGGCTTTCCATTTGTCTCCTCAAATTGAGTACTTAGCCCTTGGTTCAACAAACGAACGAGCCCGAAGGCTCCGCCTTAGCCTATGACCGATGGCCAATGGATCAATTGATCCTAAAGCAAGGTCAAAGCATCCTAACAATTTCGATTCTCCACCTAAGGATGACATCTCTAGGATCTTACGGATAAGAAAAATTCTCATGCGATAAAAATCATGATCATTTCAGAATATTGAACTCCGAGATTTCCGGATTGTTTCCACAAGGAAAGTAAGGTTACAATGCCCCAAAAGCATATGACTCTATCAGGTATAAAATACCCTCTAATCCTCCGAGTCAGATACGCTCTCTCTCAGCTTTACACATTGGGCACACGAGTCACAGAGAACTTCTCCCTCTAAACTCTCAGTCTGTTTCTTTACATTCGAAAACCACTTTTTCTGACTTGAAAGTCAATCCTCCCCCACCGAATCATCCTCCGATGGTTTTTGCAGGTTTTGTATCCTGTTGACGGTTACCGTTCGAGTCATCAATGAAACGATATTTGTGGAGTCATAACCCACTTCCAATAAGACCAATCAAGGGGTTGACTCTCCTAAGTCATATTTCTCAATTCTCATGACTCGAACATGAACCTACGATTAAAGAAGTACAATATCTTACCATTATACGTATGAGATTTTGATACTTTTACGGTTAAATTTTAAAATAGAAATCAATTTTCTTTCTTAATATAGCATTAAAATTACTTCAAAATCCAAAATCTGTTTCGCAAGCCTTGCCATCTGTTGAAGGGATGTTAAAATCCCGATGGACTGATTAACCCTTCGAGTATGGTATATAAATATGAAATTTTTTTATTTTAAGAATTATCTTTTAAGATAAAAATGATTATGTTTAAGATAAACACGTCTCTTATAAAATATTACTTTCTTTTAAGTATTATGATAAAATTATTATTTATTGTGAAATATTTAAGTTAATAATAATTATTATTATGAAAGATTTATTTTTATAATTCTACTAGAATATTAATCTTGAACAATTGCAAATTCATTTCAAAATTTTTTTAACACAAGATTAACACCATAACGGAAATGAGATTTGAGATATTTGGATAAATATGAATCTTCATAGTTTGAGGGGCCAAGCCACTCAATTATACAAAAACAAAAATAAAACTAAACTTAAAAAAAAATTAATTCCTTTAGTCCAACTAAACAAATATTTACATATAATTGTAATAATTCCAAATAATTAACGACTATCTATAATTGATTATGTGGTGTAATTTGATCTTTATGGACTGCTAACAATTTATTAAAGAAAATTAAATACTTGAAATATTAAATAGAATCAATAACAGATTTGATACTAATGAGTCATAATTCAATTGTTAAAAATCTCGAGAGCCTCTCTCGTATATCAAACAGTAGTAATGGATTTAATGGGATTTAAAATTGTCTAATACCATATTAAATAATTAATTATAGTCAAAAGTTTAAGTATTTTAATTATTTCTATATCTATAAGATCAAAATCATTTTGTACTAAGAAATTATATTAAAGATTTTTTTACACATTTTTTATTTTCAAAATTAAAGAGACTATTTGAACAAACGAGGCAAAGTTTTGAGTCCATGGTCAGTGGTCACCCTAGCATCCTTGGTACATGCGTATATCATTTTTTCTTTCAAATGACATTGAGGATTTAATATTTAATTTAAATTTATCTATTTATTGATAAAGGGAATAAACCCTTATGACGGTTCAACTTTTGTGAATATTTTTGGAATTAAAATATCCTAAAAATATTAAAATCCTATTTTTGGTTAAAAAAAAAAGGTAAAGGAATGAGTATATGGATATTTGAATATTAGAATAAACCATCGACTTTTTTTTTTAAAAGAAAAAAATTCTAATAACTTCTCTATAACCAATATTTTCTCTTAAATCTATATTTTTTAAGAAAAATTATTTTTTACCCTTGATTTATATTTGATAAATTCATTTTAGTTTTATGCATGCAAGTGGTACTCATGTATTTCTAAAAATTAAAGTTAAAATGTATTTTTCATTAATTGACTGAAGATTTAGATATCTTGGGCCCAGCCCAATTCACTTGACTTTGGGCCTCTCAAGTGGCCTTCAGGCTTTCAAGATTGGGCTTGAGCTATTGCGTGCAGTGGAATACTTGGGCATATCTGACATATTCCCTACACACACTGACATACATACATACATACATACATATATATATATATATATATATATACATACATACATATACATACATATATATATATATATATATATATATACATAAAGTGCCAAAGGTGTTTACCGTTAATTTCTTTTCGACACCCCTATACGGTGGTCTCATATTTTTCGGAATTCACTATATTTTTTTCATTTAAGTCATTACACTCCTTTTATTTTTTTTTCTGTTTAGGATTTTTATTTTTTTGGACCACATTTTTTTTCCCATTCAAATTTTTATATTTTTTTCCCTCCTTTTTTGCATAGATCCTTCATCTTTCTAGGACCATGCCCTTTTTTTTTTTTTTTTTAATTTCATTCAGATCATTTCACTTTTTTACCTTTTTTTTCTGCTAAAGTTCTTTATCTTTTTAGGACAAATTTTTTTCTCTTTTGTTTTTTTTACCCCACGGATGATTGTCGCTTTATTTTTATACCGTAATTTTTTTTTCCATTCAGCTCCTTATTCTTTTTATTTTTTAACCTAGTTTTTTTTCTCTTAAGTCCTTTTTTTTCGGACATAAGTTTTTTCTCTTTTACTTTTTTGGCCTCACTGATAGTCGTTCTTTATTTTTAGACTATATATTTATATTTTTTTCATTTAGATCCTTATTTTTTTTATTTTTTTATCCAATTTTTTCTCTTAAGTCGTTCGTCTTTTTTAGACATAAGTTTTTCCCATTTTTTGCCTCACTTGTCCATTTAGGTCTTTATTATTTTGACCCAATTTTTTAACTTTAATTATTTGTCTTTTTTAAACATAAGTTTTTTCCCCTTTTTTACCTATAGATGGTTGTTTCTTTATTTTTAAATTATAATTTTTTATTTTTTTCCATTCAAGTTATTACTTTATTTATTTATTTTTTTTGTATATTGGGGAGGCTCGAACTCGAGTCCTCTAGAAAGAGGGAAGGGGATGGTGCCATCTGAACTAAAACTTATTAGCCCTTACTTTTTTTATTTGTGAACCTTTTTTTTTTTCTCTTGAATCTTTCATTTTTTTTAACATAGATTTTCTTTTTTGTATTTTAGGTCCACTGGACAGTTATCCCTTTATTTATATTATTTTTTATTCCATTTATTACCTTTTTTATCTCATTCATTGATTTTTTTTTTAAATTTCAGTGGTTAGACTTTTTTTTGTTGCTTATATATGTCATATTTTTTATTGATTTAGACAATAATTTAGTTCAGATATTGAATTAATTATAAATCTAATAAATATTTATACAGTAAAAAAATATAATCTATATCTTATGGACAATCTCGCGTTAACACGGGATAATAACTAATTCTTTGTAAATGCATGAGCTACCCAGGAAACAATTTAACTATTGGTCAAGCCGATCTAGGCCCCAACTCAATCCCATCTACACTCGAGTATAATATCATAGAACGTTTATATAATATATTGTCTGCATAAAATAATACATTTAGTTAAAAAGTTTCGGATTTGAAATCTAAAATTAAAAAAAAATTAAATTGGAATAACTCTTTTTAATTTGAATCGATAATGCTCAGATTAGATTAGTTGGATTATAATTTTGAATACCGATTAATTATTAAAAAAATTATTTGGATAAAATTTATGGGCCTTCGTTTTCCAAAAAAGAAAAAGAAAATTCTAGGCCTGATTTTAGTTGGGCTTGTTGCGAAGGAGATAATTCGTAGAAAAGGGTGTGGTAGTATCCTTTGAAGTGTAGTAATTCTCTCTCTCTCTCTCTCTATATATATATATAAACAATATGTATCCGATAATTATTTTAGATCTGATTAAATCTAATTTGAATAGAATCGAATTCTCAAATGACTCTCTTAACATCTATTTTCTCCATACACAAAATTCAAATTCAAAATCTTATTTAAGAGACTCAAGATTTTATTTAAGAAATATAAGTATCCACCCATTCAATTAACTAACCATTAATATTGTCTCTGTATAATCATTAAATAAAATAAAATCATTATTAGAATTCACATCTGTTCATTTTTTTTTTTAAAGAAATGTTATCAATTATACTAATTGTTGGATTATGTTTGCTTGTGCATGATAATATAATTAATAACTAGATTTGAGTTTATTCCATTGAGAATAAAATTCTATTTATCAAATTACTGAAATACCAACATAAGGAGGGATCAAGTAATAAAGGATGAAAGAACTCATTCCTCATTCCATTAACTATCTTCATCATACCTACAACTATCCATACTGAAATGTTTTCTTAAGCTATAATCAAATTACTTGCTGACTTCATTTGTACGGTACATGTAGTGTTTTGTTGGACCACCCTGCTAAAACCAGAGCTTCCAAAAGACATTTTTTATTACCGAAAGACAAGCAGGAAATACAATAGATGGTCATGGATCTGTCTCTACAATTCCACCTGCAAGAAATGAGCCTCTACTCTACTGCTTTACCTATTTTGGAAATTCAATACCTGTATGGCAACCGCGAACATGAAAGCAAAGGGAAAGGTGAAGCCCATTACAGCAACTGCAGACACTCCTACAAAATCATGTCTGTAACCAAAAAAGCTTCTCAAGAGCTCTGCAACACTTTCACCATTGTCCTCCATCTTCTCTTGAACATCACCAAATTGTGATGCAATCATTCCATAGAGTGTCCAAGCAAAGGGGTTAGCCCAATAATACCATTTCAACCACACAGGAATCCTCTGCCCAAAAAAATGTCGATCAGAGGGGAAAACAGGAAAACTATGCTAGAAAGACAAAGACTGCAAGAAATCAAAAGTTTGATCTTACTGTTACTGGGACAATAAATCCTGAGAAGAAGTTCCATAGTGAATAGAAGCCGGCACAAACAATTGCAGAAGTACCTGTGGAATTTATAAAATCTAAATTACAAGGCATTTGTAAGATCAAAGTAATTTTATAGTAAAATTCAAACTTCTTAATGTTCTAGGTACTGTGATCAAAATAATATTTCTATTCCTGTTTTCTAATATTGGTTTGGTAGGATTAAAGCTAACAACACTTTGATTCGGTATCAAGGCCACAGCCATCATACCGTAGAAGGTGAAGTATAACAGTGTGAAGTAAGAGAAATAAAGGAACCAAAAGAACTTGGGCGCAGTCCATTGCATACGCTATGAGAACATAGACTATAGCTTCCACAAGTATGTAGGGCAGTTCAATCAAAACCTGCATACAAAATGGTGATTATTCAAGTTACTGTGGACTATGAAGTTCATTTAGTTTGGAAAACTCTGTTTAGATGCGCCGGGGCATATGGGCATGTTGTATGGGTGTTAATCGTGTCGTGTCGTGTTTAATAATGTCGTGTCGTATTCATATTTCATGTCAAAAATCTAAACCCATACACAATCCATTTTGCTATCGTGTCGCGTTGTATTTGACTCATTTATAATCATGTCCTGTTTAACCCATTTAATTTATAATCAAATTAAAATAATTCACTTAACCCGTTAACTTATCAATATGTTTTAACATAATTTTGGAATTCAACGAATTTCTAAATATAAAATATTTATAAATAAAAATATCGCATCACTAACCATATTATATCCTTTGTAATAGCAAAATACCTAAAATATTACAAATTTTTTTATGATTTTACCGAATCAAACAGGTCGACCCACTAATTTTGACACGACATGACCCGTTTAATTTTTACCAGGTAATCTGTTTGACCCAGCAGGTTGACATGATACGACCCATTTTTAAATGAGTTATAACCGTGTCAACCTGTTTATGACCCAAAACAGATTCGTATCGACTCAAACCTACTAATTTCGTGTCGTGATAACGTATCGTGCCAGAAATTGTCACCCCTAGCATGCTGAATACATTCCAGCAGCCCGCTCTCTATAGAAGACTGTCCTTTCAATGGCCACGACTGGCTGCATGGATGAGCCAATCTGCATCCCGATAAAGACAATGGCAGGATATATGGAAGCTATTGCACTAAACAGACCTTGTTGTGTTGTCCTACAAGGTTATAAACAAGAGAAAAGTGGATCATGCTTTGCTGAAATTTGACAATACGAACAGCAAGGTAGCATGGAATTAACAAACCTTTTGGGACCAAGGTTCCAAAACATCGTTCCGACCATCAAGGCTATGACTACAGTGAAGGGAATCCTAACAGCAGTGTATAGCGGATGGCGCCAGTATGACCATTGTTGCTTCCATAGAAAAGCCAAACATTGAGTAAGGAAGGACTGCAAGTATTTGGTAGGGAAGTAGAGGTATATTGATCCTGGTGCTGGCTTGCTCAACTCTTTTATCAGTTCTTTATTCTTCCTGAAAAGAGAGAGCATATCTAGTAACTCAAATGTCAATGTAAAGTGGCTTTTCGGTCTTGGCATGTTGAGTTGTTTAATGTTTGAACAAACCTGTACAAGTCTGAATTCCTATACAACTCAGAAAAATCTACACCAAGTGCTGCCTCTTGTGCTGCTGTGGTAACTTCCAACATCCATGTTGCCGGATTAAACCCATCTTTTATTTTACTCACTCCATTGATGCACTTGACAGATAACCAAGAAAATCAGAAAATTGCTGTTGCTATCTTTGGATTCATTTTGCAGCTTACCTCGAAGTACTTGATTAGGTCACAGGAATGGTGGCCTAATGATCCAAACATAGATTTCCTGTCCTCCTTGTGTCATTAGGAATAGCTGAACAGTCCACTTAAAATGTTAGGAACTATCATTGTTGCCAAACTAGGAAAGGAAATGAAATTTCCCTTTTCACATTGCATTACCTCGTCAAATGCTTCAAATATGTCGATGCTCGGCCGATGGATGGTGCACACAACTGTTCTCCAGTGTCCACTGTGTTCCTAACCGTCCTCATCACAATTGCAGCAGCTCTTGCATCAAGTCCTGAAGTTGGCTCATCCATTAAGATTATGGAAGGGTTGGCCATAAGCTCGACTGCTATGGTTAACCTCATTCGTTGCTTGGTGGAAAGGCCACTCACTCCCGGCATCCCAACAAGTGCACCCCTCAATGGATTAAGTTCCACAAGCTCCAAGACCTCCTCGACAAATATCTGCAACCATAAGCACCATATAGATGAAGAAAATAGAAAGATGAGAGAACATGGGCTAAAGTAATTTGGACTTACAGAAAGAAGACAACTTGAATCCCCAATGAAGAACAAGGGCTAGTAGACAAATTAAAGGTGCTCCAAGAACTAAAGGAAAGCCGAAGAAAGTTATTAGGGAATTAGTGAAACAAGATATTAAGAGTCATGTAGACAATAGGTAGAATAGAGACTGATCCAAGTCCTTTTGTCACTTAGTTGAATTTTGACAGCAAGGTTTTGGACCTTCCCACTTATAGTTCAACACTAAGAATAGCATAAATGCAAATCGACTATCTTGACCAACGTTTCTAGTTTCAGAGTCCACATCAGAAGATAGTTGAAGCCATGCAGAGTAGACCAAGGACTCGTACATGGTAACATGAGGAGAGTGGATGTCAGTTTGCTCACAATATCCACATATTCTGGCAAAAGTCTCCTGCTTCTTTGGGTACCCAGAAATTGTGATATCCCCCTCAATGTAGCCAACTGTTTTTCTACCCGCCAGTACATCCATTAAAGTTGTTTTCCCCGCACCACTAGCACCCATCAATGCTGTAAGAACACCAGGCCTAAAAACTCCACTTACACCCTTCAAAAGCAACAGTCTGTCTTCTGTAACACCCTGTGCCTTCATCTCCTACAAGTCCAACATAGAAGCTCCATTTCAAGTTTCTAATCATGACCTAACCTTTTCAGATATGAATTGTTGATTGTAAGTGTACCTGTGGCATGTCCACAGAGTACCTAATTTCATCAAATGTTATAGAATGTGGTTCGAAGGGAAGAACCATTCCCCGTTTTCGATTATTGTAGTCATTATGAATTGCTCCCACCCAGTTAGAAGATGATCTAGATGATGAACTTCTCTCCCTGATGCTGCTTCTGTCTGCAAATTAAAGACCATTATATATGTCTATAAGTGAATATCAATATGACTGGAGCACTTTTAGATGATCTCTTTACCATTTGAAATACTTTCTGATAATTGAATGGATTCTCCATTTCTTTGGTTTTGTTTACTGATTCCACTATCATCTTGAACAACAGCATAAGGCTTTCCAAATGCTACAAGGGTTCACATAAGTCAGCTGCAGGAGCTCAATAGAGACTTAAAAAGTACTATATATTGTGTAAATAATACTTACGGCTGAGAAAAAGTGAGAGCCAAAATGTAAAGCAAATTGAATAATAGCACAAACCCAAGCAGTACCCCAATTCCTATCGAAACTGTAACCCCAAGTGATTCTGTTGAACCTTTTGGAACCTTCATAACCAAAATAAAAATCCCTAAATTAAAAAATATCTTGATTATACATAAGTAGACCTGAACATTTAGGAAGAGGCTCACTTTCTCAGAATTAAAATTCACACCAACCTGACCCGGTCCAAAATTTAGTCTCTCTTTAAAAGCTCGGCTTGGACCAGAAATTTACCACGAAAGCTCAGGCGTGGCGCTCTGTTAGGTCAAGTGTAATTCATAGGCCAGGCTATCTAGCCTAGTTTATCCCGGATCCAACTTTCATTCTTTAATATTCTCTAATCTGACCCATGCTTAGATAAAAGAGCTCACTCAGTGCACAAAGTGCTCCTCGGCCTAATGTGGGGGTAGGGGGAGAGTGGCATATATGTACATAGACTTCCACTTGCATTTTGCAAATAGGCTGTTTCCACACCTCGAATTCATGATCTCGACATTACCAAATGAGCAACTCCACCATTATGGACCCAGATGCACTGGGATACATCATTTGATGGATTAATTTTTATGGGTGCCTTATACTACTCTCTGGTTGTCATCCTGTTTAATGCAACCGCAGAAATGACTATGACCATTGAAAAGCTGCCAGTTTTCTACAAACAAAGGAAGTTCCTCTTCTATCCTCCATGGGCATATGCTCTTCCCTCATGGCTTCTCGTGACCCTCTTCACATTTGTAGAGGTTGCAATCTGGGTATTTAGCACTTACTATGTTGTTGGATTCGATCCAAATGTTGGAAGGTTTTTCAAACAGTACCTTCTATTAGTTCTGATAAACCAGATGGCATATGCACTATTCTAAACACACGGAGCAATTGGTAGGGACATGGTTGTTGCAAACACGTTTGGATCATTTGCATTTCTCACTCCTTTTGCTTTGGGTGGCTTTCTCTTATCTCGAGATTCGTTATTCAACTTAATGATAACATACTCAACTTTAAAAATATTCTCTGATATCAAAAGTTGTAAAGAAAAGTATAACTACAATTTAAAGTAGAGTATGATATCGTTAAGTTGGATAAGGAAACTCTTGATAAAAGAAAGCCACCCAAAGCAAAAAGAGTGAACAATGCAAATAATCCAAACGTATTTGCAACAACCATGTCCCCACTAATTGCCCCGAGTGTTCGAATAGTGCATATGTCATTTGGTCAATCAGAACTAATAGAAGGTACTGCTTGAAAAACCTTCCAACATTTGGATCGAATCCAAAACATAGTAAGTGCTAAAAACCCAAATTGCAGCCTCTACAAATGTGAAGGGGGTCACGAAGAGCCATGAGGGAAGAGCATACGCCCGTGAAGGATAGAAGAGGAACTTTTGTAGAAAACTGGCAGCTTTGCAATGGTCATAGTCATTTTTGCCATTGCATTAAACAAGATGACAACCAGAGAGTAGTATAAGGCACACATAAAAATTGATCCATCAAATGATGTATCCCGGTGCATCTGGGTCCGTAAGCACACTAGCATCATTGTTACTGCCATCATTGACAGCTGTAGAAAGAGAACATTGGCTTAAATTAGATCAGGAAATGCCATAATTACTTTATGTACAAGTACATTTTCATTCATTTTTATTATTATTTTTCATCAATTAAGTAAATGCATACTTTGGTGATTCTGAACTTATATACAAAAGCGTTTCTTTTGAACAACAAGTATTCTCTAGACAAGCAAACCTTCAGCAGCTCTTTGAGAGAAACACCATACTTGGAGGTTGCTAATGTAGTGGGGTGACACTTGGATTTGTCAAAAGGGGCTGCAAGCTCATCTCTAAGCTGTTTTCCCACATGGAATGACCTGAATGCTTCTGCAAATTCCTCTACTGTCACAAAATTATAAGGCTTATCTCGGTGAAACCAATATTGCTCTTGATCCTTCCAGGATGTCACCTGCGAATATGTTCAAATTCATCAACAAAGAAGAAAGCATTCATTGAACTAGTGATTTGCAAAGAAGACAGTTAGTCTTACTTCTTGCAAGAAATCAGCTACTCCTTTCCTTTCAGGACATCTAAAGCCAACCGATTCAAAAAACTCAAGCACATGCTCATGAGGACCTTGATATACAATTTGACCTTCAGACAAGAGAACAATGTCATCAAAGAGATCAAAAGTCTCGGGTGCCGGTTGGAGGAGAGAGATGGAAGCAGTTCCGTCTAGAATGTGGACATAATGCTTGATTGAGTTCACAATATGAAAAGTGGTCGAGCTATCCAGGCCTGTTTATATTTCATCCATGAATAAGGCCTTCACTGGCCCAACAAGCATTTCATCTGTAAAAAATTTTAGGTTAGTTAAGCTTCAAATACTTCCCTTTTTGAGTTGTCAATGCATATGATTTTTTTTTTTTTTTTACCAGTTGTGACGCGCTTTTTTTGTCCTCCAGAGATGCCTTGTATCATCACATTGCCTACCAGAGTATCAGCGCATACTACTAGTCCCAAAATCTATAAGAAGATGAAAATTTAATATTATGTGTGCGTAAAAAGGACAATAAGTGATGTCTTATGTCTTCTCATAATTAATCTGTCATAAGAAGCTCCATAGCTGAAATACCTTTAGAACATAGTCTACAACCACACTTTCTAGATGCCTTTCAATTGCAGCTGCCTAGAGTATAAGAAATTGAAATGCAAAGAAGAAAATCAAATTGTGATGAAGGGTGTAGCTAAGCCTGAATTTTTAATCAAAAGAAAACAAAACAAACAGAATCTTGATGAATAAGTGCAGGGGGCACATCTATTTCTACTTCAAATAGAATCTCAATATCCAAGTGAGTAGGAAAAATGTAGAACATAATTTGAAGCTCACCTTCATATAAACATCAATGTCCGGATCAGGCTTAATATGTGCGTCTTTCTCTCTTCTTGACAATTCTGCTAACATATCTGCAAACGATGGACATGTATAAACAAAGCATTGTAAACCTTTTTTCTTTTGACCAATTCGATTTTTTTTTTTATAACAAGAATTGAACCCCGGATCACGGGGTTGGGGGAGAGGGTTGTTGCCACTAGACTGTCCCCACCTTGACATCAAGCAGAGAAAGCAAGAGTTTCTCTGACAGTCATTTCAGGTAGATGTACATCATATTGACTTACATAGGCGGCAGTTCTCTGTGGAATGAATTCATTCATCTCATGTCCATTGTAGGTCATCCTCCCTGAAACCTAATATAAAGATGTGAACAAGAAGCTTAGGGACTATCTTAAATTTAGTGATGCGACGGCATTGCATTTGTAACATTAAGACAAGTGTTTGCATTCAGAAATTCCTCAAACAAAATTAGGCCATTATCTCCAATGATACCATTTGATTGCGAAAGAAGTCCTATGAATTCAGTCAACCTGACAAGCAAGGAATGATATAAAGATGGAACGCTAAAGGACTTTTAACCTTGAGATCATGACTAAACTGTCCTGCCAAAGCCAACAAGAGTGTGGTTTTCCCGGAGCTTGGAGGACCTAAAAGCAGTGTCATTCTGTAAAAGTATTCAATTCACCATTAGGATTGGACTTGCACTAAAAAATAAAAATAAAATAAAAAAGAAATTCCCTGCTCGTAAAAGAGTGATATTATACACACATCCAATTTGTAGAAAAGTTACTCATACCTTGCTGACGTAATGGTCCTTATATAACATACAGTAAAATTTAAAATTACCTATAAAAAAAAGGCATGTTGGGCCTGATTAAATCCGATTCAAATTGGGGTGGACACTTAAGGGATACCAGTGCTTCCATGCACAAGGTTCAAATCAAAACCTTAGTTGGATACCAGTGTTCAACTACTGGATCAACTAGGTGTCGGTAAACATCAACAAATGATAATTAATTTGATAAGATGAGAGTATGCTTGGTCACCTTGAAGGTTTGATGATTCCACTAATATTATGGAAGATGGTAAATTTCTTCTTCTTATTTGGAAGGAAGTGGAAGGCATTCAAGAAACCCTGGAATAATTATTTTTAATTTTTTTTTTAAATAAACTAGAATCAAAGAAATACATAAAATAATGCAGATTTGTAAGCATTAAAATGGTATTTAAAATTAGGTTTAATTACCGCCACCATATTAGCCAAAAAATTTATGAAAGTAGGCAAACCCCTGCTCCCCACATAACCTTCAGCTTCAACACTTAGATCTTCAAACCTGACTTCAATTGTTGGCAGACTTATCCCGACCCTTATAAATACATAAGAAAAGAAACAATAAAAAGGCTTGTTACTACAAAATGGATGGAAATTCATATGAGAAGAACAAGAAATTCCAAAAATCATATGGATGAAATGGGACCAATCAATTAATGTCGGAAATTGATTTCAATTAATAAAAAAGCTTAATATTCGGAAATTGATTTCTTTTTCAATTATCTTTAACAAAAGAAAAAATAGTACAAAGTATATTTTTTCTTTGCCACATGAATTTTGAAAAAAAAAAAAAAAGAAATGAAACCTATCAAGACGTTTTCTGATCTTCAACCGGAGCTCTTCATTATCTTCCTCAGCAACATTTATTAACCTGTCCATCAAATTCTTCTTCTCTTGCAAACTCATTTTATGAACATCAATTTCATTGGCTTCACCTTTGGACTCGACCAATAAAGCTTTCCTTAATCGATTGCAAGTGGGGAGTTTTTCAAGAGAAGCCCTTTTGAGTGCTTCTTCATCATCCACTGCCCGAAATGATTGTGAAAACACTCTTACTAATATCACCACCCCACATCGAAGAAGTACTCATTTTCAAAACTTAGTATTTTCAAACCCTCTGTAATAAAAAACAATCAAAACCCACCAAAAGTTACTTCAAATTTGAGATTTATTCTTCTTCTTCTTCTTCTTCTCTCTCTCTCATTCCTAAGATGATGAAAGCACAGAGATAGAAATATACGAATAATAAAGATACAATCTTAGTCATAATCACAGGAAAGAAAATAAAGTCCAAAGTTTCCAGTCTGAAATTCATAACTTCCTCACTTTCCTACTATACATATCTCCTTCACTCTCTATCTCTCTCTCTCTCTCCGCATTATATATATATATATATATGTATACGTATGTATGTATATGCATATTAAGACTACTGAGCTCCAATATGCCTATAGAAAACATGGGCACCGTGCCGCACTTTTATTTAAGTATAAGGAAGTATGTATTAAGAATTCTGTAACTGTCATATAGTAAGTTTTATCATTTTAGTCTCAAAATTTTAATTTAAAATAAAAAATTGCATTATGTTTTTTTTTTTCCCTTCAATTAAAGTATGTTGTTTGAACTTTGGATAAAAGGATTAAAGAGGGAGAAAAGGGGCGGTGTTTGGGAATCGGAACAGGACCTTCCACCGCCATCCCCAAGGAGCATAACAACTTACAAGGAGCCGCAATTTACGCCTTGTTCTTATTTAGAAATTAAAAATATAATTATCTCAAACTTTGTTACTAACACTATCTATTTTTTGTCAAATGACTTGAGAGATCACATTACCTCAGAATAGCTTTTTCTTTCTTTTGTTTTTCTTTCTTTTCGTATTAAAATTATTATGGTACCCAATTTTAAAACCTCTATCCTAAATATCAAAACATTTAAGTTTTTTTTTTCTTTTTAAATTATATAATCATATTTAGCCTAATTAAATCTAATTAAAATTGAATTGGACTTTTAAGTAATAAAACTCTCCGAACGTTTAATTTTATCATAAATAAAATTCAAAATCGAGATTTTATTTAACAGATATCAATATCCAAATATCAAACTACCATACCAATTAGATCTTGGTAAAAACCTTTAAGCTTCGACACGGTGTTGGCATAGCTTGTTAAACATTTTTAATCAAAAATAGTTTGATAATAATCTCAAATTAAAGATTAATTACATTTCTAACTTTAAAATAAGATTTTTCCTTCTTTTCTATAAAATAAACAATTAAATAAAAATATCACATTAAATAAATTGACCTCAAGTCAGGCGAAATGGTTATTGCATTTTTTTTTTTTTTTTTTTTTTTACTTCTTTTTCTAAGATTAAACTCAAATGGGCCCTATATTTAATATACTTCCATTTTTGTCCACCCCCATTCTGTGGGGTCTATTTTGTAGGCCGAGACCTAAAAGACCGGGTGGATAGAGACTAGTATGGTCCAAATTGGAGTCTTTTTAACATATAAAATAAAATAATTAGATTTTTTTCATCTTTATCCGATTAATCTATTCTGAGTATTGTGATACCCATTAAAAAGGTAGCTCCCCCAATTTCAAATTTTTTTAATCTCATGGATCGAACTTAAAAATAATTATATTTAAATTAAATAATAGTTTGGACTATTTAACTCAAGTACATGAAAAAAAAAAAATCTATTTAAGACTAAAAATGGGGTGCAAATGGGTCTTACAATAGAAAAAAAAAAAGGTGAGTGCCATGTAGTCACTCTATTTGAATTAGGATGGCATAGAATTTAAATCTTATTATTTGGAATTATAAATTTCTTGATCAAGTAAATAAAGGACTTAATTTCCAAACACCTCAAAATCCATACTTATGTGTCTAATGTTCATCATCCAGTTCCTAAGTAAGTAAACATGTTTCTAATGAAATTTCATTGTTGCAATTATTCATAATTTTTTCAATTAAGAGATGAGATTTGTAAATGAAAAAGGTTATAAAGTTCTCATTCTTAAATGTAAGTTTTTTGACACATTTTTAATTTTCAATGACATTGCGGATTTTTATTTAATTTGAATTTATCTATTTACTGATAAAGAGAATAAACCCTTACAGTGGTTCAACTTCTGTGAATATTTTTGAAATTAAAAATATCCTAAAATATTAAAATCCTTTTCTTTAAAAAGAAAAGGTAAAGGGATGAATATATCGATATTTTAATACATTTTTTTTTTAAAAAAAACCATCCAATAAATTCTCTATAATCAATATTTTTTTCTTAAATGTATATATTTTTTTTTAAAAAAATTATTTCCTTCTCTTGATTTATTTTAGGTAAATTTATTTTAGTTTTATGCATGCATCGTCTGAGTGGTACTCATATATTTCTAAAAGTTGAAGTTAAAATATGTTTTTAGTTAATTGATGTAAGATTTAGATGTCATGGGCCGTGCCCAATCGACTTAGCTGCAGATTTGGGATGGCTTTGGGCCTCCCAAATTGGCCTTAAGGTCTTCATGATTGGGCTTGAGCCTTTTTGTTTTGATTGGGTACATATTTGTGTAGTTGAATGCTTGGACAGATCTGACACGTTCTTTGTAAATGCACCAGCCACCCCATAAACAATTTTATCGGCCAAGCCAATAGTAGACAGACTCGAGCCCATCTGCTCTCGAGTATAATATTTTTTTATTTATATAAATCATTAACATTTGACAGGGATAAATTCGATTAAATTTGATTCAAAACAGATTAAGATAATTTTTGTCCTCACAGATATCTGCTTTTCCGATTCGAACGAAAAGTCTATACCAAGGTATTCACTGGATCTTCTTGGGTTAAAAACCTACAAAAAACCCTACCAGGATTGATTCGGCAGGGGATTTTGACACTCAAGTCAATAAGATTAGAAAAATAAAAACTGAGAATAGTATGTAAATTTTGCCATATATTGTCCCCTTGTGATCTGTGTGTAGTTGCTTATGTATGTGGCCCCTGTGTGCTGTATGCATGCAAAGAGAGATAATGAACATATGTAATTGAATATAGAGTCGTACTCAATGGAACACAAAGCCATTCCTTTGGTAATATAGGATTGGTGTAGAAATCGTATCTCTAGTGGTGTATTATTGGGCCTGAAACCATATCTCTGATGGTAGAAAATTGAGTTAACTCCTTATACCTCCAAGAAATGTGCATAGAGAGAGAAAATATTATGTAGTCATATAGTTGTGTGGTTGTGGTTGTAATTGTGGAGAACTGTAAGTGTTGGGTTTAGTGTGTCGCCCCCTTTGCGGTCTGTATTTATAGTGGGTGTAGAAAACTATAGTTTTCTTATATGTGATATCTTTCGAAATAGTAGAGATTGTGATTAATGATCTTTAGAATATTTAGAATCTTTTGAGATCGAGAAAAGTTTAAGATTTAAGAAGTGTTTACTTTCCTATTGAAACTCTAAAATAATTAGAATTTTAAGAGATTAAGAAAAATTTGAACTTGTCAAAAATTTCCTTCTTATCAGATAATAAGAGAATCGGAGTGTCACGAGAATAAGAGAAGTTTCCTTTTAAATCGGATGCCATCATTATCGGTTTGTGTAAGATAATATAATTGATAACTAGATAAACAAATGATTTTATTCTATAGAGAATAAAATTTTATTTGTCAAATTAGTGAAGTAGCAACATAAGGACGGAATAAGTAACAAAAGATGAAAGAACTCATTCCATCAACTCTCTTGAACATACAAGTATTCATACTCAATGTTTTATAAGCTATAATCAAATTACTTGCTGACTTCATTTGTACGGCACACGTAGTATTTTGTTGGACCACCCTGGTAAAACCAGAGCTTCCAAGAGACAATTTTTACCAAAAGACTAGCAGGAAATACAATAGATGGTCTTGGATCTGTGTCTGCACTAGCAAGAAATGAGCCTCTACCCTACTGCTTTACCTCTTTTGGAAATTCAATACCTTTATGGCAACCGCGAACACGAAAGCAAAGAGAAAGGTGAAGCCCATTATAGCAACTGCAGACACTCCTACAAAATCATGTCTGTAACCAAAAAAGCTTCTCAAAAACTCTGCAACACTTTCACCATTGTCCTCTATCTTCTCTTGAACATCACCAAATTGTGATGCAATCATTCCATAGAGTGTCCAAGCAATGGGGTTAGCCCAATAATACCATTTCAACCACACCGGAATCCTCTGCCCAAAAAAATGACAATAAAAAAAAAAGGAAAACTATGCTAGAAAGACTGCAAGAAATCAAAAGTTTGATCTTACTGTTAGTGGGACAATAAATCCTGAGAAGAAGTTCCATAGTGAATAGAAGCCGGCACAAACAATTGCAGAAATACCTGTGGAATTTATAAAATCTAAGTTACGAGGCATTTGTAGGATCAAAATAATTTTATAGTAAAATTCAAACTTCTTAATGTTCTAGGTACTGTGATCAAAATAATATTTCTATTATTGTTTTCTAATATTTGGTTTGGAAGGATAAATGCTAACAATACCTTGATTCGGTGTCAAGGCCACAGCCATCATACCGTAGAAGGTGAAGTATAACAGTGTGAAGTAAGAGAAATAAAGGAACCAAAAGAACTTGGGCGCAGTCCATTCGAATCCGACCATTGCATACACTATGAGAACATAGACTATGGCTTCCACAAGTATATAAGGCAGTTCAATCAAAACCTGCATACAAAATTATTCTATCCTAACGTGATTATGCTAGTTACCGTGGATTATGAAGTTCATTCAGTTTGGAAAACTCTGTTTACCTGCGCCAGCGCATATGGGAAAGCTGAATACATTCCAGCCGCTCGCTCTCTATAGAAGACTGTCCTTTCAATGGCCACGACTGGCTGCACGGATGAGCCATTCTGTAACCCGAGAAAGACCATGGCAGCATATATGGAAGCTATTGCATTAAACAGACCTTGCTGTGTTGTCCTACAAAGTTATAAACAAGAGAAAAGTGGACCATGCTTTGCTGAAATTTGGCCATACGAATAGCAAGGTAACATGGAATTAACATACCTTTTGGAACCAAGGTTCCAAAACATAGATCCGATCATCAAGGCTATGACTGCAGTGAAGAGAATCCTAACAGCAGTATATCGCGGATGGCGCCAGTATGACCATTGTTGCTTCCATAGACAAGCCAAACATTGAGTTAGGAAAGACTGCGAGTATTTGGTAGGGAAGTAGAGGTCTTTTGATCCTGGTGCTGGCTTGCTCAACTCTTTTATCAGTTCTTTATTCTTCCTGAAAAGAGAAAGAGCATATCCAGTAACTCAAATGTCAATGTAAAGTGGCTTTTCGGTCTTGGCATGTTATGAGATGTTTAATGTTTGAACAAACCTGTACAAGTCTGAATTCCTATACAACTCGGAAAAATCTACACCAAGTGCTGCCTCTTGTGCTGCTGTGGTAACTTCCAACATCCATGTTGCCGGATTGTACCCATCTTTTATCTTACTCACTCCATTGATGCCCTTGACAGATAAACAAGAAAGTCAGAAAATTGCTGTTGCTATCTTTGGATTCATTTTGCAGCTTACCTCGAAGTACTCAATTAGGTCACAGGAATGGTGGCCTAATGATCCAACATAGATTTCCTGTCCTCCTCGTGTCATTAGGAATAGCTGGATAGTCCGGTTAAAAAGTCAGGAACTATAATTGTCGCCAAACAAGGAAAGGAAATGAAATTTCCTTTTTTACATTGCATTACCTCGTCAAATGCTTCAAAAATGTCGATGCTAGGCTGATGGATGGTGCACACAACTGTTCTTCCGGTATCCACTGTGTTCCTAACTGTCCTCATCACAATTGCAGCAGCTCTTGCATCGAGTCCTGAAGTTGGCTCATCCATGAAGATTATAGAAGGGTTGGCCACAAGCTCGACTGCTATGGTTAACCTCTTTCGTTGCTCAGTGGAAAGGCCGCTCACTCCAGGCGTCCCAACAAGTGCACCCCTCAATGGATTAAGTTCCACAAGCTCCAAGACCTCCTCAACAAACATCTGCAACCATGAGCACCGTATAGATGAAGAAAATAGGAAGATGAGTGAACATGGACTATGGTAATTCGGGCTTACAGAAAGAAGACAACTTGAATCCACAATTAAGAACAACGGCAAGTAGACAAATTAAAGGTGCTCCAAGAACTAGAGGAAAGACTAAAAATATTCTTAGGGGATTAGTAAAACGTGATAGGTTTACCTCTTAACTTAATCATTAATATTAAAAGTCATGTAGACAATAGGTAGAGTAGAGATTGATCTAAGTCCTGTAACAAGGTTGAATTTTGACAGTAAGTTTTTGGACCTTCCCAATTTTAGTTCGACACTAAGAATAGCATAAATGCACATCGACAATCTTGACCAACCTCTCTAGTTTCAGAGTCCACATCAGGAGATAGTCGAAGCCATGCAGAGTAGACCAAGGACTCGTACACAGTAACATGAGGAGAGTGGATGTCAGTTTGCTCACAATATCCACATATTCTGGCAAAAGTCTCCTGCTTCTTTGGGTACCCAGAAATTGTGATATCCCCCTCAATGTAGCCACCTGTTTTTCTACCCGCCAGTACGTCCATTAAAGTTGTTTTCCCCGCACCACTAACACCCATTAATGCTGTAAGAACACCAGGCCTAAAAACTCCACTTACACCCTTCAAAAGCATCAGTCTGTCTTCTGTAACACCCTGTGCCTTCATCTCCTACAAGTCCAACATAGAAGCTCCATTTCAAGTTTCTAATCATGACCTGATCTTTTCTGATACGAATTGTGATTGTAAGTGTACCTGTGGCATGTCTACAGAGTACCTAATTTCATCAAATGTGATAGAATGTGGTTTGAAGGGAAGAACCATTCCCTGTTTTTGATTATTGTATTCATTAAGAATTGCTCCCACCCGGTTAGAAGATGATCTAGATGATGAACTTCTCTTCCTGATGCTGCTTCTGTCTGCAAATTAAAGACCATTATATATGTCTATGAGTGAATATCAATATGACTTGAGCACTTTTAGATGACCTCTTTACCATTTGAAGTACTTTCTGATAATTGAATGGATTCTCCATTTCTTTGGTTTTGTTTACTGATTCCACTATCATCTTGAACAACAGCTTGAGGCTTTCCAAATGCTACAAGGGTTCACATAAGTCAGCTGCAGGAGCTCAATAGAGACTTAAAAGTACTATATATTGTGTAAATAATACTTACGGCTGAGAAAAGTGAGAGCCAAAATGTAAAGCAAGTTGAATAATAGCACAAATCCAAGCAGTGCCCCAATTCCTATCCAATACCAATATGCTCTTGGGAAGAGTCCCCATGCCTTCAAAACTGTAACTCCAAGTGATTCTGTTGAACCTTTTGGAACCTTCATGTGAAGAATAAAAACCAAAATAAAAAAATTCCAAACCTAGTTAAACAATATCTTGATTATGCATATGTAGACCTGAACATTTAGGATGATGCTCACTTTCTAAGAATCAAAACTCACATCAACCAGACCCGGTCCAGAATTTAGTCTCTCTTTAGAAGCTCGGCTTGGACCGGAAGTATACCATGAAAGCTCAGGCGTGGCACTCTGTTAGGTCAAGTGTAATTCATAGGCCTGGCTATCAGCCTAGTTTAGCCCAGGTCCAACTTTCATTCTTTAATATTCTCTAATCTGACCCATGCACAGATTTATACATAATATTTTACTGAAAAAAAAAGAAAAATTACAAACTGTGTTCTTACATGACTCCAACTATGTCCAAGGAACTCGTTCACTGCAATTGCATTCTGCGCATACATCAACGGTGAAGACCAATATCCCCAAATCCACCATTTCTTTATGTTGTCTGATATCAAAAGTTAAAAACAAAAGTATAAATACAATTTAAAGCGTAGTATGATATCATTAAGTTGAATAACCAACCTCGTGATAAGAGAAAGCCACCCAAAGCAAAAAGTGTGAGCAATGCAAATGATCCAAATGTATTTGCAACGACCATGTCCCTGCTAATTGCCCCCAGTGTTCGAAATAGTGCATATGCCATCTGGTCTATCAGAACTAATAGAAGGTACTGTTTGAAAAACCTTCCAATATTTGGATCGAATCCAATGACATAGTAAGTGCTAAAAACCCAGATTGCAGCCTCTACAAATGTGAAGGGGGTCACGAGGAGCCATGAGGGAAGAGCATACGCCCATGGAGGATAGAAAAGGAACTTCCTTTGTTTGTAGAAAACTGGCAGCTTTCCAATGGTCATTGTCATTTCTGCCATTGCATTAAACAAGATGACAACCAGAGAGTAGTATAATGCACCCATAAAAACTGATCCATCAAATGATGTATCCCGGTGCATCTGGGTCCTTAAGTACACTAACATCGCTGTTACTGCCATCACTGACAGCTGTAGAAAGAAAACACTGGCTTAAATTAGATCAGGAAATGCCATAATTAGTCTATCTACAAGTACATTTTCATTCATTTTTTATTATTATTTTTCATCTATTAAGTAAATGCATACTTACTTTGGTGATTCTGAACTTATACACAAAAGCGTTTCTTTTGAACAACAAGTATTCTCTAGACAAGCAAGCCTTCAGCAGCTCTTTGAGAGAAACACCATACTTGGAGGTTGCTAATGCAGCTGGATGAGACTCGGATTTGTCAAAAGGGGCTGCAAGCTCATCTCTAAGCTGTTTTCCCACTTGGAATGACCTGAATGCTTCTGCAAATTCCTCCACTGTCACAAATTTGTAAGGCTCATTTCGGTGAAACCAATATTGTTCTTGATCCTTCCTTGATGTCACCTGCGAATATGTTCAAATTCATCAACAAAGATGAAAATCATTCATTGAACTAGTGATTTGGAAAGAAGACAGTCTTTACTTCTTGCAAGAAATCAGCTACTCCTTTCCTTTCAGGACATCTAAAGCCAACTGATTCAAAAAACTCGAGCACATGCTCACGAGGACCTTGATATACAATTTGACCTTCAGACAAGAGAACAATGTCATCAAAGAGATCAAAAGTCTCAGGTGCCGGTTGGAGGAGAGAGATGAAAGCAGTTCCTTCTAGAATGTGGACATAATGCTTGATTGAGTTCACAATATGAAAAGTGGTCGAGCTATCCAGGCCAGTTGATATTTCATCCATGAATAATGCCTTCACTGGCCCAACAAGCATTTCACCTGTAAAACTTTTAGGTTAGTTAAGCTTCAAACGCTTCTATTTTTGAGTTGACAATGCATATTAATTTTTTTAACCAGTTGTGACGCGCTTTTTTTGTCCTCCAGAGATGCCTCGTATCATCACATTGCCTACCAGAGTATCAGCACATACTTCTAGTCCCAAAACCTATAAAAGATGATGAAAATTTAAGATTATGTATGTGCAAAAACTATAGTAAGTGATGTCTTATATCTTCTCATAATGAATCTGTGATAAGAAGATCCATAGCTGAAATACCTTAAGAACATAGTCTACAACCACACTTTCTGGATGCCCTTCAATTGCAGCTGCCTAGAGTATAAGAAATTGAAATGCAAAGAAGAAAATCAAATTGTGATGAAGGGTGTAGCTAAGCCTAACTTTTAATCAAAAGAAAACAAAACAAACAGAATCTTGATGAATAAGTGCAGGGGGCACATCTGTTTAAAATTTGAATAGAGTCTCAATATCCATGTTAGTAGGACAAATGTCGAACATAATTTGAAGCTTGCCTTCATGTAAACATCAATGTCCGGATCAGGCTTAATATGTGCTTCTTTCTCTCTTCTTGACAATTCTGCTAACATTTCTGCAAATCAAGGAAATGTATAAACATGCATTGTAAACCTTTTTTCTCTCGACCAATTCTAGTTGTTGGTGAAAGTAGGCTTATTATGAACAAAGAAAGTTGTTAACTAACCATATTGGGATCCAACACCTTGACATCTTGCAGAGAAAGCAAGAGTTTCTCTGACAGTCATTTCTGGTAGATGTAAATCATATTGACTTACATAGGCAGCGGTTCTCTGTGGAATGAATTCATTCATCCCATGTCCATTGTAGGTCACCCTCCCCGAAACCTAATATAAAGATGTGAACAAGAAGCTTATGGACTATCTTAAATTTAGTGATGCGAGGGCATCGCATTTGTAACATTAAGACAAGTGTTTGCATTCAGAAATTCCTCAAACAAAGTTAGACTACTAAAGAAGTCCTATGAATTCAGTCAATCCTGACGAGCAAGGAATGACATAAAGATGGAATGCTAAAGGACTTTAACCTTGAGATCATGACTAAGCTGTCCTGCCAAAGCCAACAAGAGTGTGGTTTTCCCCGAGCTTGGAGGACCTAATAGCAGTGTCATTCTGTAAAAATATTCCAATAACTATTAGGATTGGACTTGCACTAAAAAAATAAAAATAAAAAAAAAAGAAATTCCCTACTCGTAAAAGAGAGGTACTATACATACATCAAATTTGTAGAAAAAATACTCATACTTTGCTGATGTATTGGTATCACAATCATAGAATAAAGATTAAAATTATTGATCACAGAAACCCAATTGGGTCTGACTAAATTCAGTTTGACTTGAGTTGGGCTCTTAAGGGGTATGTCCATCCACAAATCGACACCTTATTTAAAGAGTACCATTGTTCAGTCACTGGACCAATTATAAGATAATTAATTTGATAAGATGAGAGTCTGCTTAGTTACCTTGAAGGTTTGATGATTCCACTAATATTATGGAAGATGGTAAATTTCTTCTTCTTATTTGGAAGGAAGTGGATGGCATTCAAGAAACCCTTGAATTAAAATTTTAAAAAAATAATAAAAATAAATTAGAATCAAAGAAATACATAAAATAGTGCAGACCATGTAAGCATTAAAATGGTATTTAAAATTAAGTTTAGTTACCTCCACCATATTGGCCAAAAAATTTATGAAAGTAGGCAAAGCCCTGCTCCCCACATAACCTTCAGCTTCAACACTTAGATCTTCAAATTTGACTTCAATTGTTGGCAAACTTATCCCGACCCTTATAAATATATAAGAAAAGAAACAATAAAAGAGCTTGTTACTACAAAATGGAGGGAAATTCATATGAGAAGAACAAGAAATTCCAAAAATCATATGGAAGAAATTGGACCCATCAATTAATGTCGAAAATTGATTTCAATTAATAAAAAAGTTTGAGATATGTCGGAAATAGATTTCTTGTTCAATTATCTCTAATAAAAGAAAAAATAGTGCAAAGTATATTTTTAAAAAAGAAACAAATTGATAGTTTATGTTATTTGAAGTTATTTAATATTCAACAACAAAGAATTAAAAAAATTTAAAATTAAAATCATATGCAATGCAACATGAATTTTGAAAGAAAAAAAAAAATCTTGTAGGAAAAGAAATGAAACCTGTCAAGACGTTTTCTGAGCTTCAACAAGAACTCTTCATTATCTTCCTCAGCAACGTTTATTAGCCTGTCCATCAAATTCTTCCTCTCTTGAAAACTCATTTTGTGAACATCAATTTCATTGGTTTCACCTTTGGATTCAACCAATAAACCTTTCCTTAATCGATTGCAAGTGGGGAGTTTTTCAAGTGAAGCCCATTTGAGTGCTTCTTCATCGTCCACTTCCCGAAATGATTGTGAAAACACTGTCTCACTAATATCACCACCCCACATTGAAGAAGTACTCATTTTCAAAATTTTGTATTTTCAGCCCCCCGTTATCAAAAACAATCAAAACCCACAAAAAGTTACATCAAATTTGAGATGAGTTTCTTCTTCTTCTTCTTCTTCTTCTTCTTCTTCTTCTCTCTCTCTCTCTCTCTCTGTGTCTGATGGAAGCACAATGATAGAAATATAGCTATAAGATTATGACCCAAATATGCTCAAAAGCGTAGCAAATCCTTTTTGCTGACCTAGTAGAATTTTATCATTTGCCAAAACAATATTATTTTTGTTAGTGTGAACATGGGAGTTATAAACTAATGCACAACTTCGAAGATCCAGACTACTATCAACTAATCAATTGTCGGTACCACCCGTAATAGCATATTATTAATGTAAGTCAACAGATTCTTAAGATTGAGTTAATGGGAGAGAGAGAGAGAGAGAGGGAGAGAGAGAGAGAGAGATTTCTGCTATTTAACCATCTCTATTATATAACTATTAGCTCCAGCTGAGCACCTTACTTTCAAAACATCTAAAACTTGACCGGATTCGTTGTTTGATTTTTTCATTTTTCATTTTTCAATTTTTTTTCCCATTTAAAGTCTGTTATATGAATGAAAGGATTAAAGAGGGAGATAAGGGGTGGTCCCGCTCAGTCAGTGGCCGCCCCGGGGGGGGGGGGGGGGAATCGGAACAGACCCTCCGCCGCCATCCCCTTGGAGCATTACAAGGAACCGCAATTTACGCCTTGTTCTTGTACCTAAAAATAATACCCATACTATAACTCGCGGGCTAAATCCTTTTCTAGAAATTAAAAATATAATTATCTCAAACTTTCTAATTAACACTAATCTATTTTTTGTCTAGTGACTTACGAGGCCACATTGGCCGCAGAAGAGCTTTTTCTTTCTTTTTTCCCATTTGGTGCTAAAATTATTATGCTATGCAATTTTAAAGCCTCTAACCTACATACCAAAACATTTAAACTTTATACATATATATATATATATATATATATATATATATCAAAATCATTGGTGTTTGATAATCATATTAAATCTGACTAAATTTAATTTGAATCGGATTTGACTTTTAAAGAGACGAAACTCTCCTATCACCTATTTTTGTCATAAATAAAATTTGAATTTGAAATTTTATTTAACAAATATCAATGCCTAAATATTCAATCACTGTACCAATTAGATATCAACAAAAACCTTTAAGCTTCAACATGGTGTTGTCGTAGCTTGTTAAATGTTTTTAATCAAAAAATAGTTTGATAATAATCTCAAATTAAAGATTATTACATTTCTAACTTCAAAATTAAGATTTTTCCATCTTTTTTATAAATTAAATAATTAAAAAAGATACATTCACTATTCTCTTATCCCCGCATTAAGTGAGGAAACACTTTATGCACCCGATGATACCTTTATTACATTAAATAAATTAACCTCAAGTCAAGCGAAATGGTTCTTGCTTTTGTCATATCTTCTTTGTCTAAAATTAAACTCTTTAATATACTTCCATTTTTGTCCACCCCATTATTATTTTGTAGACCAAGACCTAAATGACCGGGTTGATAGAGACTACTATAGTTCATATTGGAGTCTTTTTAATATATAAATTAAAATAATTAGATTTAAATTAAATAATAGTTTGGACTATTCAAGCCAAGTACATATTCTTAAAATAAATTAAAAAAGAAAACCATCATTTCTATTTAAAACTAAAAAAGGGTGCAAAATTTTGATATGGGTCTCACAATAGAAAAAAAAATGTGAGTGCCATGTAATTGCTATATTTGAGTTAGGATCGCATAGATTTTAAATCTTATTATTCGGAATTATAAATTTCTTGATAGAGTAAACTAAGGACTTAATTTCCAAATACCTCAAAATCCTTACTTATGTGTCTAATGTTCACAATCCAATTCTAAGTACACATATTTCAATGAAATTTCATTGTTACAATTATTCATTGTCGAAGAGATTTTAGAAGAAGAAGTGGATAGTATCAATTAAATTTATAGAGTTTACATTCTTAAATATAGTGGCGGAGCCACATAAAAAAATGGATGGGTAATTATCCCCACTAGATCAAAATATTTTTATTAATTTTTATATGTCAAATAAATATTATCCCCATTCAACTTAAAATATTACTCTCACTAAGATCGATCACTGTTTTTATAAAAATATTTTTTCCCATTACTCCCGTTGGATCCGCCACTGCTTAAATGTGAGCTTTTTCTGTTAGTTGTTTGATTCATTAATTTTCTTTAACTATGGTTAGGTTATAAGTCCAATGTCATAGTCAACAAAACGACTTTGCTTCAGATTAAGCAAAATAATAATAGTCATGTGATGAGATAATCTTAAGATTATTAACAATACTTTATTTGGGTGTTAGTTGTCATGTGGTTTTCTTTACTAAATCCTCATTTACTAAGAGTGAAAGGAAAGGGGTTGTCCTTCATTTCCGCCATGTTACTTTGTCATCAACATTTTTCAAAAAAAAAAACAAAATATAGTCAATACATTATTTAGAACCATACACAATATCTAACTTTGACAGATTTATCCTGTCCTCAAAGAGATGCTATTAATTGTTTTAATATTTTAATATTTTCGATTACATGTTGAGTACTACATTTGATTACCTGATTTTTAAATGAGGTGAGAAAGGGTTTAGTATAACTCGAATTCAAAACTTTTAGCTCTAATGGCATTTCATATTTTGTATAATTGTAAAAATGTGTGTTATTTTTATTGTATCCTTAATTACATTGTTCTAATATATATAACAATGCAAATTTGTCATATAAAAATATGAGTATTGGTTTTGTTCTCAAATTAGAGCATGTCTAATTCTCAACTTTGGTAAAAAAAAATGTCCAAGAATTCTTCATAAAAAGCCTATGCTTATGTCTCTTCTTCCAACCACATTTTGAGATTCAAGGCTATATGCTCGATATCCGAACTATAGCCTGAGAAAGTTCCTTTCAGCTTGGATCTATTTTCTGCTGGAATATGAATTTAGCAAAGACATCCAAACACTTTCAATTGTTGAACTGATGGTCGGTGACCAGACCAATCTTCATTTGGAGTCTTACCGGCCACTGCCTTTGTTTAGCATCTGTTCTGCAAATAAACAGCAGTATATACCTGCTAGATTTATATCAAGCAACGGAAAATTTTCAAAAACTAAACAAATCAAATTTCGAGTAAATATCTCAATGCGTTGATCTACCAAAAAATAAGCAAACCGCTAATCTCTCGAATAGATCACATGATCGAGATGGTGATCACGTGAGATAAACCACCATCACAGATCTACAACGCCTCAATCCACAATCTGATGATTTCAATAACGGAAAAAATTTCCTTCTCAAAATTTTTCTTGATCCCTCGTCAATTTCTCACTCTAGAGAAATGTATATCTTTCTCTCAACCCTTTTCTTTCTCATAAGTTCAAAAAAGAAAATAATCATCCATTTAACCCCATACGCCAAAAGGTAAGTTTTGGAAGATGGAAGTTGCATGGGAGTTATGGGAAGTTGTTCCATTAGGGGATAACTTCCCTCATTTCAAATTTATTTGAAATGCCTTACGTGGGTATATATTAATCAACATCTCTCACTTATACATGAGAGAATTTTTACGTCCGTCACAATATTACAACTCATATGATCTTTCACTTCACTCTATTGGTTTTTTATATAGGATTGGATATTGTGCGATTGGCGAATACACCTGTAAACAAAGACTTCTCGATGCACCTGTTAAAATGATCGAAAAACCACCGTTAGTATAAAAAAGAATTCGTTGTATCCCAAATCCAATGCAGTTATATCCATTGAGTCACTTTCCTCATCGAAAGTGATTCTCAATCATTGTTCGACTATGTATTCATTATTATATTTGAATCCCAACATGGATAAATATAACAGGTCGCCTGGTGAATATAACACTATGATATAATGTCGACAGGTCTTTCTTTTCGCAAACTCAAATCTATAAACCTCAATTCAACTGTTTTCCTAAACCTGTCATTTAAATCTCAATTTATCTTATATGTCATAGGTAAACAGATTAAAATAGTAAACACTGAACCAAAACTTATAGAAACAACCGAAAGTAATAAGAGTATAAGAGATCTCACCCAATGGATTTCGAGTCTCACACAGTGGGAATGAAGATTTAAATCATATAACTCTCACTATCCCTAGTCGTCTTATCATATGCGGTATAAAACACGTGCTAAGTGTTATTCCATTTTCTCTTAAAATGGTATATGTCAGATTTGTCTAATACTGTGCAAGTATGAGATTCAGTTTATACATAAGATCTTATCTAGAGATTTCAAAGAAAGTAGCTCATAGACAATATCACTAAACGCATGTGATATCTAAAATCTAAAATCTGGCTATTTACAAGCAACATGGATGTGGGCATGTCCATGTCAGTTATATCACATATGACCTCATTCTGAACACGTATCAGGGTGACTTATAATCTAGTAGGGTCACTCTTAAAATCTCTTTCAACTAGAAACCGTTTCATCCCTACTCATTTAGAACTGGAGGTGGTCACTTGCGTGAGAGAATCGACCACACCTGTCTGATATATCATTTATCACAACACGTTACACAACACGTTACAGAATACGTGACTATAAATAAGTGGTCGGGTTTATCGAAATCCTCAAAATTAATACTGATTTCTCCAATACAACAAACTTATAGCAATAGTGATATCAGATCGAATCTCACAAGAACTAATTTGACTTAATTTCTTAGTTAATGACAAAATAAAAATGTGGGTTCTTTCAAATAAATTCCTAAATCAAAAGTTGATAACCTAAAATTAAGAGACAATTCAATAATGCAAAAATTTTGAAATTTAAAAGGAAATCCAATCTACCAATCTCTGATCCAAAGGTTCACATATTCGATTGTTTAATTAATCATTGATTAAAAAAAATATTATTCTTGCAATCCAAATATTTAATCTTAGATTTATTAGGATAGCCATAATAAATCTTGTGTTTTCCTAAATTAATTAACCATATCCAGCATCAAATCAAAACTTATCATTAATCGACTAAATATGATAGTGTTCTATATCAATATATGATAGCATTAAGTTATGTGAAAACAGTTAAACCAAATAACAAACAATTGGGATAGCCGCAATGAATTGATTTTGTTTCATCGATTCCCTAGGTTAAACATGAATATCGATAAAAGACCCATAAACAAAAATAACTTAGTTGCTACTTATATCTTTCATTCATGACAATTACGGACCACTGAAATTCTGGATAGTAATAGAAAAATTAATATTGAATTAAATTGTCAGATTAATCAATATTAGGTTTCCATAGAAATAAATCAAGAATCAACAAATATTTGAATAAAATGCAAGAATTTAAATAAAGCACATAACCTCACAATGAAAACTATCGAATAAAATTCTCCTTGAATCAGAATAAAAGAACTACCACTCATGGTGGTGAGTATTCAACAAAAGTAAATAAAAACAATATTACTAAAATGAAAAATAATGAAAAACCTAATAGGTGAAGTGTAGCAGCCCTTCCAAGTACTTCTTCCTTCAAACAGTAGCCGTTCTCTTGTGTTTCTTGTATAAGCAGCCACTAGCCTTCTTTTTGTTGGGAAAAAAAATATATGCACACCGAGAATAGGTAATTCCCCTTTTTTTCTCGAGGTCAAAAGAAAGGTGATCTTTCCAACCAAATGAGGACTCCTCTAGGATAGGTAAAATTATAACTTTTACTCTTACTTAAACAATTTTTACTAAAAAATAAAACTCTACTAAAATTAACTAAAAATAAACTCAAGTTTCTCTCCTTTTCTTCATGGCCCAATATGATGTTTGCTTCGTTTAACTTCACATTGCCTCTTTAAGCCCATTTTGATTCAATCCTTCCATTTCAATCACCTAATATAAAAAGCAATAAAAACCCATCATTAGAAAACTAACCAAACCAAAATCAAACCATAATATCAACAATAAATTCAACAATTTGCACAATATCAATAAGTGCAATAAATGAGTGATTAAATAATGCATATATGTTATACATATAAAACAATAAGTATCATAATCAGTACATAGTGAGAAATGTAATAATATACGTAAACTTAATGATTCTCATGTTTTATAAAGGAATCTCTCATAATGGATTTGATGAAGGGATCAGCCATCATGCTGTGTGAAGAAGTATTCTTAATTGTTACTTCACCCTTATCGGTGACATCTCTCACAAAATGATATCGATATCAATGTGTTTGATCCTACTATAATACTTAGGATCTCGGGTATAGGCAATGACAGTCTGATTATCACAATAAATCATCACTGACCTCCTATTATTTGTCACAACCCTTAAGTCATATGAAAATTTCCAGAGTTAAACACTTTCCTGAGCTATCACTGACCATGTCACAATCTCAGCCTTTATCGTAAATGGAGAAACACACGTTTACTTCTTGCTGCTCTAAGAATGGCATCGTTATTGGCTAATGCAGCAAAACCTAATATCGATTTGTGTCTATCCAGATTGCTACCTCAGTCAATGTCTGAATATCCAATGAGACACAAATCACCTCCTCTAAAATATAATGAGAGGTCTGCAGTTCCCTTGAGATATCTCAGAATTCTTTTCACTGCTCTCCAATAATCCATTCCATGATTCACTTGATACTAACTTATCAGATTAACTGCAAAACAATCTTCTGGTCGTGTACGCAACTTCACATACATCAGACTGTCTACTGCACTGGTATAAAAGATTTTACTTATTTCTCTTATCTTCTTTTGAGTTTTAAGTCACATGTCAAGACTTAGGCTTTCACTTTTAGCACTAAAAGTATATATAGGGTTGTAGTCGCTCATCCCGAAGCGCTTGAGAACCTCCTTGATGTAGGACTCTTGTAAAAGAGCTAATACCTGTCTCGAGCGATCCCTCTAGATCTTAACTCCGACGAAGATTTGAGTCTCACCCATGTCCTTCATATCAAAACTCGACAATAACTACATCATGATGGTCATTAGATACTCTCTGTTGTTTCCAGTCAACAAAATGTTATCCACATATAAGGACAAGATCACAAAAGAGTCAGAAGAATGTATAAGGTACACACAATGATCCTCCTCGATTATCATGAAACCGTAAGATATCACATTCTCATGAAATCTTAAGTGCTACTACCTGGATAGATGCTTAAGGTCATATGTTGACTTACGAAGTCGCAGAGTTTATTCTCCTGACCTACAGGAATAAAACCAGATGACTGTTCTATGTAAATCTCCTCATCCAAACTTTTACTTAGGAAGGCAGTCTTAATGTGCATCTGACGTAACTTTAGATCCATATCCGTGACAATTGCTAAAAGTAAACAGATCAAGATAAACTTGCCCTTAGTCTGAGTGCAACCCCTGATTACTAGATGCGCTTTATACCTCTCCACCGATCCATTGGTTTTTCCTTGATCTTGAGAACCTACTTGTTCTCAATGGCTTTCTTTATCCTCAGGCAAATCAATTAGGTTCCAAACCCTATTGATTCTCATTGAATCCATCTCCTCATCCATAACCTTTGACCATTGGTCCTTTGTAGAACTCTCAAGAGCTTCTAAGACCATTTCTGGTTCCTCATCATTCTTTGGAGTCACAATAAGGGTTTCATCCTCAATCGAGAAAGGACGTTTAAGTACATGTCTATGAATACTCCTACGAGGAGAGGGAACCCCTTCACCTCTAGATGGATCACTCCCACTAGGACCAATATCCATAACGGGTTCTTGAGTCCCTCCACTGGGCCGAACTTAGTCACTTGGCTCATCTATCTCATAGAAGGAAAAGTTTCGATAGATTTCACCTCTCTTAGGGAAATCATTCTCAAGAAATGTGGTATTATGAGACTTAATCTCAGTACCAATGTTTGACGGATTGTCAAAACTCTCAAAATTAATACTCATTCCCCGATACGATAAATTTATAGTAATAATGGTATCAGGTCGAATCCTAAAAGAATTAAATTGATTTAATTTCTTAGTTAAATGTTAAAAATAAAAATGAGGGGTTTTGTCAAATAAATTCCTAAATTAAAAATAACAACAAAAAAAGAAACAAATTAACAATGAAAATAATAAATATTGAAAGAAAATCTATCTACTAAAACTCTGATCCAATGGTTCACCACATTCAATTGTTTCACTGATCATTGTTTAAAAATATTTTTCTTACAATTCAATCATTTAACCTTAAATTTATTAGGATAGCTATAATAAATTTGGTATTTTCCTAAATTAATTGACTAAACTCAGCATCTAATTAAAATTTATCATTAATCGACTAGACACGATAGCATTCCATATCAATATAATGTTAGCATTAAGATTTGTGAAAACAGTTAAATCAAAATACAAATAATTGGGCTCCAACTGAGCAACTTACTTCCAAAACATCTTAAACTTGACTTGATTCGTTGTTTTATTTTTTTCATTTTTCATTTTTTCCATTTAAAGAATGTTATATGAATAAAAGGGCTAATCAATATTGGTTGACTTAATTGGAAGAAAGTTAAGTTTTTTTAACTATGATCGTAAGCTCGACTCTTCATGGATACGAAAAAAATTATATTGGGAGATCTTTCTAAAAAGAGTCCGACAGTAAACCGATCCGAATTAATCGGAGCGAAACTTTAAATACCGGATATAAAAAAAAAAAATGTATAAAACGATTAAAGAGGGATACGAGGGGTGGTCCCGCTCATTCAATGGCCGGAGGGAATCGGAACAGGACCCTCCACCGCCATCCCATGGAGCATTACAAGGAGCCGCAATTTACGCCTTGTTCTTGTACCTAAAAATAATTCTTATACTATAATTTGCAGGCTAAATCCTTATTTAGAAATTAAAAATATAATAATTATCTCAAACTTTGTTACTAACACTAATCTATTTTTTGTCAAGTGACTTACGAGGCCACATTAACAGCAGAAGAGCTTTTTATTTCTTTTTTTCCCATTTGGTATTAAAATTATTATTGTATGCAATTTTAAAGCCTCAATCCAACATACCAAAACATCAAAGCATCTTTCTTCTTTTTTTTTTTTTTAATAAATCATTGGTGTTCAACAATCATATTAGATCCGACTAAATTCAATTTGAGTCAAATTAAATTTTTAAGTAAACAAAATTCTCTTTCCACCTATTTTTATCATAAATAAGATTTGAACTCAAAATTTTATTTAAGAGAGTATCAATACCCAAGTATCCAACCACTGCACCAATTAGGATTAAAAATAGTTTGATAATAATCTCAAATTAAAGATTAATTACATTTCTAACTTCAAAATTAAGATTTTTCCTTCTTTTCTATAAATTAAACAATTAAAAAAATTACATCTACCCTCTCTTTACCCCCACACTAAATCAAAAAACACTTCATGCACCAGATAAATCCTTTATTACATTAAATAAAAATTGACCTCAAGTCAAGCGAAATGGTTCTTGCTTTTTTCATATCTTCTTTTTCTAAAATCAAACTCAAACAGACCCTATATTTTAATATACTTCCATTTTTGTCCACCCCCATTATTATTTTGTAGACCAAGACCTAAAAGATTGGGTTGATAGAGACTATTATAGTCCAAATTAAAGTCTTTTTAATATATAAATTAAAATAATTAGATTTAAATTAAATAATAGTTTGGACTATTCAAGTACATATTCTTTAAAAAAAATAATAAAAAAAAATAAAACAATATTTTCTATTTAAAACTAAAAAAGGGTGCAAAATTTTGATATGGGTCTCACAATAGAAAAAAAAGTGTGAGTGCCATGTAATCGCTCCATTTGAATTAGGATGGCATAGATTTTAAATCTTATTATTCGGAATTATAAATTTCTTGATCGTGTAAATTAAGGACTTAATTTCCAAATACCTCAAAATCCTTACTTATGTGTCTAATGTTCACAATCCAGTTCTAAGTAGTAAACACGTCTCAATGAAATTTCATTGTTACAATTATTCATTGTCGAAGAGATTTTTAAGGAGAATGAGATAGTATCAGTTAAACTAAGTTTACATTTTTAAATGCAGTGACAGAGTCACATAGAAAGAAGAATGAGCAATTGTCTCCACTTAACCAAAATAATACTATTAATTTTTATATGTTAAATAAATATTATTTCCTATTCAATTTAAAATATTACCTCTATTAAGATTGACCACTATTCTTGTAAAAATATTTTGGGTTCTAGATCCACCATTGCTTAAATGTGAGCTTCTTCTGTGAGTGGTTTGTTTCATTAATTTTCTTTAACGATGGTTAGGATATAAGTCCAATGTCAAAGTCAACAAAACGACTTTGCTTTTCAGATTAAGCAAAATAATTATAGTCAAGTTATGAGATAATCTTAAGATTATTAACAATACTTTATTTGGGTGTTAGTTGTCATGTGGTTTTCTTTACTAAATCCTCATTTACTAAGAATGAGACTAAGGTTTGAATTCAATTAAAAAGGAAAGGGTTGTCCATAATTTCCGCCATGTTACTGTCATCAACATTTTTTTTTTTAAATAGTCATTACATTATTTAGAACCATACACAATATCTAACTTTGACAGAATTATCTTGTCCTCAAAGAGATATTATTAATTGTTTTAATACTTTAATATTTTCGATTACATGTTGAGTAATACATTTGATTACCTGTAATTTTTAAATGAAGCAAGAAAGGGTTTAGTATAACTCGAATTCAGAACTTTTCGCTCTAATAGCATTTCATATCTTGTATAATACTAAAAATATGTGTTATTATTATTTTGTATCCTTAATTACATTGTCCTAATATGTATAACAATGAAAATTTGTCATATAAAAATATTAGTATTAGTTTTGTTCCCAAATTCGAGCGTATCTAATTCTCAACTTGTTCAGAAAAAATGTCCAAGAATTCTCGTCTTTTGAAAATTTTCTTTTCTTGGGGGAAACCTTTAGGATGCTGTTCACCGTGAGGGACGGAAATTAATATAATATTTTAGTCTTTCTTTAGAATCATTAGAATCGTTAGCTATCGATCAGTCGTTCGACCGATAAAGAGTCTTTAAGACTCTTTCGTTTGAGGAGCTGACCATTGGATACCCGATCAGGATAATTACCTTTACTTGATGAATCACATTCGGTTGGCGAGGCGACTAAAGCCCTACCGTTCGGGAGATCTTGGCGACCGAGACCATAGTTATATTTTAACATAGTTCGATAGTCATCCTTTATGGATTTTTCGTGTGGGTTTTTCCAAGGTTGACTCATTAGATCTGATTTTGGGGTGTTGTCCCATCAGTCGGTAACCAGACCAATCTTCATTTGGAGTCTTATCAGCCACTGCCTTTGTTTAGCATCTGTTCTGCAAATAAACAGCAATATATACTGCTTCTGCCCAAAATTTGTTGGGCAACCTATTGTCCTTGTGCATTGTGTGACCATCTCCATTGTCATTCCATTCATTCTTTTTGAAACCCCAATTTTCTGAGAAGAGTATGCCACCTTCAGTTGATGATGAATGCCTTTATCCTCAGAAAACTGGTCGAACTCTATGGATGTATACTCTCTCCCATTACCACTTCTTAACATCTTCAATTTATAGACAAATTTATTTTGGACATAGTTCTTAAACTTACGAAGGTTAGAAGAACTTCAGACCTTTTCTTCAAGTGGTCATCAAGGAGCAATACGTACAAAATGGCGGGTGTTATCCAATGGAGTCCTCATTGGACCGCAAACATCTGTGTGTACACGCTGTAATTTTTCTGAAGCCCTTCAAAACTTGGTGGAAAAGCGTGGCACATACCTAGTCGGCAGCCCCAACAAACACTTTTGCCTTCATTGACCATTGGCAAATCTTTTACCAAGTCTTTTTCAGCTAACAATCTAATGTTTGGGACGTTACAATGACCAAGCCTTTTGTGCCATTGCTAGCTAGTGCTTTCATCATGTTTTCCATTGCACAATCCCATTTGAGGGGAAAAATTACGTCCTTCATTTCAGCAACCTTTACGAGCCTTCTCTGATGGTCACAGATATCATATGTTTTGCCTTCAAAGTGCAAGAGAGAGCCCTTCTCCAACATTTGCCCAAGACCAGGCAGCCGGGCTCAATGTTGACTGAAATTATCCATTTTCCGGGGATTGAATTGATGAGGATATTAAGATTGCAAAGAATTCGCGTGATCCGATTAAAGTATTAGTTGGGTGGTGACATAGGCTTGAGCTAAAAGATTCAAAAAAATACTAAATAACTTAATTCAGAGGGTTTTATAACAAGAAATTGGAGTCCAAGTGAATAAAGAACCAAAGGAGGTTTTAATTATGATCATTCAAGTTCAATTGGAAGAATAAGAGGCCAAAAACTATCCAAAACTAAGGGAGGACGTGAATAAAAAAAAATAACAGTAAAGAATTATTTAAAATATGAAAAAGATTTGGTCAAATATATTTTGATACATTTTTTTTCACAGTTTTTTTATTTCGGTCAAAATATAGAAAGAATTTGTGAAAATAGTTTACTTTTATTTAATTTCCTTTTTTTTTTTATTTTTCAGGAAGTTACTTAAATTGTAGTTACTATTTTAGGAGTTATTTATAACCTATAAATAGGTCATTACATATTATGTTAAACACAACTTTTGAAAGAATTAATATTATTATGAGGTTTTCTTCGCATAAGTTTTGTTCTTTTGAAAACTCTTGAATTTATTCAAGATAGGTGTCTTGTTTAGTTTTTTGACTTATCAATCTAGGTTTTGAATCATCTAGATTGTGGCATCATTCAATCTATCATTATACCAAAATTCTTGTTTTAGTGAGAAACGGGTCTAAAATCATATACTTTAGATTCTTCTTTCTTTAGAGCAATTGGTTGATGTCTTATTTCCACTGGTTCAAAATTCATTCATCGGAAAGATTTTTCGGCTATATTTATTTGTTCATGGGTTCTAAGATTTCTATGCCAAACGGGTTCATATCATTTGGTATCAGAACTGCTAGAAATTTCGTGACACATACACGTAGTGGAAGCAATAAATAAAATTTCAGAATCGTAAAAATTTGAATTCGTGATATACCTCAATCGGTGATGCAGAAAATTTTCGAAACCGTGAACTCCCAATGCAAATTTCTCGAAGTCGGGATGATAGTCACAGTAATCAACCTAACACTGCAATACCACAACGATCCAACCCTTTAACCCGATGATTCATAAACGATCGAAAAACTCTCGCAATTAATTATTTTCACAACAATTAATTCTCTCTCAAAAGAAACAATTTTTTTTTTACGGTTGTATATTACGTCTCCCTTTTCAATACTCAAAATTGCAATTAGACTTATCACTCCCGTAGGAGTTCTCTAGAGAGAAATAAGGGGAGTGGGGAAATGGGTAACTACCCATTACCCCTCATTTGAATTTCAAATATTCAAGTATTGTAACTGCCCCACGTTGGCATATCCAACATCTCCCACTTGCACACAAGGGCATTTTACTTCTGTCATAAGATCACAACTCATGTGATCCACCATATCACCCTACATGATTTTTCATACAGGGTTGGACGTCGTGCGACTAGCGAGTACACCTGCAAACAAGGACTTCTCGATACACCTGTTAGGATGATCGAGTAGTCACCGCTAGTATAAAAAAAAAGCTCGCAGTACCCCAGATCCAAGACAGATTGCATCCATCGAGCTACTTTCCTCATTAAAAATAATCCCCAGATATCGCTTGACTATGTATCCACTATTATGTTCAAATCCCTATATAGATGAACATAAAAGACCAGTCGGTGAATACAAAACAGTGATGCAATATCAATTGGTCTTCCTTTTCCCAAACTCGAATCTATCGGTCCCAACTCAGCTGCTTTCCTAGACCTGTCCCTCAGACCTCAATTTATCTTCCGGACCATCGGTAAACAGACTAAAGTAGCAAACACTGAATCAGAACCTCAAGAAATAGTCGAAAGTAATAAAAGCACAAGAGATCACACCCAATGGATCTCGGGTCTCACACAGTGGGGCTCAGGGATAAATGTTGAGTCATTGTCTCAAATAATATAGCTCCTACTATCCCAAGTCGTCTTTTCACACGTGGTATGAAACACGTGCCACAGTGTTATTCCCCAATCTCTCAAAAGGGCATATGTCAGATTTCTCCAACACTGTGCAGGTATAGGGACTCAGTCTACACATAAGACTTTACCCAGAGATCTCAGAGAGAGTACCTCAGAGACAATATCACAAGTCGCAGGTGATATCCGAGATCTCAAACATGGCTACTCACAGGCAACATGGATGTGGATACGTCCATGTCGGTCATATCGCATATGACCTCATCCTGAACACATATCAGGGCGACTTATGTTCTAGCAGGGCCACTCTCAAAGCCTCTTCAGCTAGAAACCGTCTCATCCCCGCTCACTCAGAGTCGGAGGTGGTCACTCGTGTGAGAAAGTCAACCTCGCCTGCCTGACATATCTATTATCACTTCACAGAATATATATGACAACAAAAGCAAGTGCATTAAATAAAAATATAACACAAAAGTGACTGAATAATACACTATAATCATATATATAGAAAATTGATAAGTATTAATGTCATCAAAAGTACAAACTGAGAAATGTCAGAAAATATTCAAACCCAATGACTCTCTATGTCCTAGAAAGGAGTCTCTAGTGATGGGTTTGGTGAAGGGGTCAGTCACCATGCTGTGTGTCGAAATGTACTTAATGGTCACTTTACCCTTCTCGATGATGTCTCTAACATAATGGAATATGGTGTCAATGTGTTTGGTCCTACTATGAAACTTAGGGTCTCGAGTGTAAGCGATAGCGGCCTGATTATCACAATAAATCATTACTGACCTCCCACTATCCGCTACAATCTCTAAGTCATCCAGTAGTCTTCGAAGCCAAACACTCTCCTGAACTGCAACTGAGCATGCCACGAACTCAGCCTCCATCGTAGATAGAGCAACACAGGTTTGCTTCTTGCTGCTCCAAGAGATGGCCCCACCATTAAGCAAGAAAGCAAAACCTGATGTCGATTTGTGCTTATTCAAATCGACTCCCAGTCGGCGTCTGAATATCCCACAAGGCACAAATCGCCTCCTCCGTAACACAAGGAGAAGTTTGCAGTTCCTTTTAGATATCAGAAAATCCTTTTCACTGCTTTCCAGTGACCCCTTCCAGGATTTGTCTGATATCTGCTTACCAGACTAACTGCATAACAAATGTCCGGTCTAGTACACAACATTGCGTACATTAAACTTCCCACTGCACTGCAGTAAGGTACTTTACGCATTTCTCTTACTTATTCCTGAGTTTTCAGACACATTTTCAGGCTCAGGCCTTCACCTTTGACGATCGGAGTATCTATGGGATTACAGTCACTCATCCCAAAACACTCAAGAATTTTCCTAATGTAGGTCTCTTGTGAAAGAGCTAACATCTTTCTCGAGCGATCCCTCTGAATCTGAACTCCGAGGATGAACTCAGCTTCACCCATGTCTTTCATGTCGAAACTGGATGACAACCACGTTTTGATGGTCATTAAATACTGAATGTCATTCCCAGCCAACATTATGTCATCCACATACAACGACAGGATCACAAAAGAGTTATTAGACCAAATTAGATAGACACAATGATCCTCCTCAACCATCGTAAAACCATAAGATATCACCTCCTCGTGAAATCTTAAGTACCACCGCCGGGATGACTGCTTTAGACCGTATATCGACTTTCGAAGTCGACAGACCTTGTCCTCCTGACCTACTAGAACAAACCCGGGGGGTTGTTCCATATAGATCTCCTCATCCAGGCTCCCGTTAAGGAAAGCGTCTTAACGTCCATCTGGTATAACTCTAGATCCAAACTAGCGACAATCGCCAAAAGTAAACGGATCAAAATAAACTTGACTACTGGGGAGAAAGTCTCCTCGTAGTCAATGCCCTTAGTTTGTGTGTAACGCTTGGCTACCAGACAGGCCTTGTACCTCTCAATTGATCAGTCGGCCTTTTTTTTAATTTTGAGAACCCACTTGTTCCCAATGGCGTTTCTATCCTCAGGTAAGTCAACTAACTCCCAGACTTCATTGACTCTCATTGATTCTATTTCCTCGTGCATGGCCTGTAACCATTGGTTCTTTGCTAAACCCTCAAGAGCCTCCTGTACATTCCTCGGCTCTTCATCATCCTTAGGAGTCACAATGAAGATCTCATCCTCAATCGGGAAACGGGGACGAAGCACTTGTCCCCGACTACTCTTACGAGGAGAGAGAGCCATCACACCTTCGGATAGACTGCTCCTACTAGGACCAAGATCCATAATAGGGTCTTGAGTCCCGCCGCTGGGCTCGGCTGAACCACTAGGCTCATCCATCTCATAGAAGGTAAAATCTCGATCTATTTCTCCTCTCTTAGGGAAATCACTCTCGAGAAAAGTGGCATCACGAGACTCTATCTCAGTGATAGTGCCGTCCGTATGTTCTCCTATGAACACATGTCCCTTGGACTATTCAGAGTATCTAACAAAGATACACTTCTTTCCTCGCAGGCCTAACTTGCCGTACCGATGCGAGGAATCATGAACATACGCGGTGCAACCCCATGGCCTCAAGTGGTTAAGGTCAGGCTGTCTCCCTGTCCAAAGCTCGGATGGGGTGTTGATTACGGACTTCGTTGGAACACGGTTAAGGACGTAGGTTGCAGTCAACAACGCATCCCCCCAATGGGAGATAAGTAAGTTGGTCTGCGCCATCATCGACATCATCATTTCTAACAGAGTCCTATTCCTTCTCTTGGCTACTCCGTTCTACTGAGGAATAGCAGGAATAGTCAACTGTCTCGTAATGCCTCTATCGAAACAGAACTCTTTGAACTGTTCAGACAGATACTCACGCCCCCGATCGGTTCTGAGAGTTTTCACCCTCATGTCTAGCTGATTTTCAATCTCGCTGATAAACCTCCTGAAGCACTCTAGTGCCTCAAACTTGTGCGAGATCAGGTAGACGTAACCGAAACGCGTGTAATTGTCTATGAACGTAATAAAATACGTGGCTCCGTTTCGGGCTCTCACATTCATGGGTCCGCAAATATCAGAATGGACCAATTGCAATGGAGTCCCAGCTCTCATTGCTTTCCCAAATGGTTTTCTAGTAGCTTTGCCCGCAAGACAAAACTCACACACGGGCAACTGGACCTTGGTTAGCGAGCCCCACAAACCGCTCGTAGCTAACCGGGTCATCCTCTCTTGCCCTATGTGGCCAAGCCTACTATGTCATACATTCACATCATCCATTACACTATCAGATACAAAAGCAATAGTAGAAGAATAATAAATTTCATAAAAGGAAATCATATGCAGTACATAAAGTCCCTCATGGACTAAACCGGAACATATCAAAGTACTGTCATAAGAAATGGAAACTTTAGAGTTTCCCAAAAGCACAGAATATCCTAACAAATCCAAACACCGGATAGATACTAGATTCCGCCTAATCTCAGGAACATACAAAACGTCATGAAGATATAAGACATGGTCACTTCGCAGCAATAGCTTACAAGTGTCAATCCCTTTCACTTCAATAAATACTTCATTCCCCACGTATAGCCTCATCGCCTGGGGACTCAAACGACAGAACTCCACGTATGCACTCCTGTCGCGAGCTATATGGTCCGTGGCTCCTGAGTCTACAATCCACAAAGGATAAGAGTTAGCGAGCATCACACTAGATGACACGTAACTCAAACCATGTAAAGAAGAAGGACTTACCTTTCACTCGCCACACTTGCGTGCGAAATGCCCAGTCTTGCCACACACATAGCATTGGACATTGCTCTTATCGAGCTCCTTCTTCTTGCGTTTCTGTCCTCTGTCGTCGGTCTTGGCAGATTGCTTCTTCTTGCCTTGGCCCTTGGCCTTCTTCTCATGCTTGCGCCACTTACGCTTTACTCCTCGAGAGCCCTTACTCGACTCCGCAATGTTAGCATGAGCAGAAGAAGACCTAGCCACCTCCTGACGCTCCTCCTCGAGCTCACAATGCCTACTCACGTCCATGAAAGTACGAATACTCTCGGTGTGCGTGAGATAGGTCTTAACCACATCTCAGGAGTCAGGCACTGACTGGATCACACCCAGTACCTGAAGCTCATCAGACATCGGCTCCCCCATATTCTTCAGAGAGGCGATTATACTCGACATATGCATTAAATGTTGTTTCATGGTATGATCGTGCCTCTCCTTGTACGTGATGAATTTATAGGTCAGCATCCTCAACTTAGGAGCTGACGGGGCGCCATAGTGCTCTCTCAGAGTATGCCAGATTGACTGTGCAGTAGGATACTGCTCGTAGATCGGAATCAACTCATCGTGCACGCTGCTAAGAAGGATCACTCTCGCTTGGTCATCCTTCTTTTTCCAAGCACGATACACCTCCTGATCCCGTCGTGCTTGTGCCGTGGTACTCTCCCCGGGGTCCACCATCTCGTTTTTAAGAACTTCCCCAAGCTCTTGTTCCTCGAAGACAAACTGAACCTTCCGGTGCCAAATATCATAGTTGTCACCGTTTAGCTTGTCTCCCTTTACGAGATCTAGAATGACAGTTTTCGTTGCAGCCATGTCTCTGTCACATAGAAAAAGAGACATTAGTGACATATTGATACTTAGTTCACAATTTTATATACCCTACGAATCACCAAAACCAAAATGACACAAATACAGATCCCAAGACGAGCGTATGAGTTAACGGACACCATACACCACAATCCGGGATTGCATCTCACCATTCAGAATATGATTCAATACATAAAAACCCACAATTAGTCACTTTTTATCACAAAACCCTCAGAAAATCAGAAAAATCCAATTTTAGGACGACCTACGCGCCGTCGGGAGGGTTCATGCGTCGCCAAGACTTCAGCGGCGCGTCTCACACGCCCACACGCACCGGGAAGGCGCCTGGGTGCCTGCAGGACGCGCAGCGCGTCATGCACGCGCCTGCACGCGCCCGGTCCGCATCCGCAGACGCGCCTGACGAGCGGGTGCGCGAGCGACGCGCCTGCACGCGCACGCCTGCGTCCCTGGGCCGGATCCGGATCTGGATCTGGACGAGGGGTCGGGACCCGGAACCCAGTCCGAATCCCGTTTCGGGTCGGGTCTGAACCAGTTCGGGTCTGACCCGGCCAGACCCCGACATCCCACGCACCTACGCACGCGTGAGATGCACACGCCTGGGCATTGTGCACCGACGCGCCTTTCCCGCGCGTGTGGTGCACGCGCCAGCCTGCTGGGTGACACGCGTCTGCTTCTTCTTCGCCCAAATGTCTGCAATTCGGGTTTCTCTGACTCATTTTCCGAAAATCTCATGTTCCAGTACAGAATGCATGCAATATATATATCAAAATGTAGATCTAACAGAGGCAAACACAGATCTACCATTTTTATAAATCGATTTGACATAAATCTCGTCAAATATGGGGTTAAAGGGTTCGGTCACTATTCACGGCCGAATGCTTCAACAGAAATTTTCTTTGCCTAAACGTATTCAAAAAATTATGAAAAAATTATTTTCGTGTTCTACGTGATTTGGGTAATACAGTGGTATAATTGGATTCGCAAAATTCATCCGTAATCTGGATCTCAAATTTTATACTCTATATTTTTATATCCAAATTTTATTCCAAAAAATTATTTAAAAATATTTCTAACAGACTCTGATACCAATGTTAGAAATTTCGTGACACATACACGCAGCGGAAGCAATAAATAAAATTTCAAAATCGTAAAAGTTTGAGTTCGTGATATATCTTAATCGGTGATGCAGAAAATTTTCAAAACCGCGAACTCCCAATGCGAATTTCTCGAAGTCGGGATGATAGTCACAGTAATCAAACTATCACCGCAATACCACAACGATCCAACCCTTTAACTCAGTGATTCGTAAATGATCAAAAAACCCTCGCAATTAATTGTTTTCACAACAATTAATTCTCTCTCAAAAGAAAGAATTTTTTTTTTTCACGATTGTATATTACGTCTCTCTTTTTAATACTCAAAATTGCAATTAGACTTATCAGTCCCGTAGGAGTTCTCTAGAGAGAAATAAGGGGAGTGGGGTAATGGGTAACTACCCATTACCCCTCATTTGAATTTCAAATATTCAAGTATTGTAACTGCCCCACGTGGGCATATCCAACAAGAACCAATCTAGGTTTTTCCATCAAAATTATTATTTTTTATTTCTTTTATCATTCTTTATTCTTATTTGTGTCTTGAAATTCTAATTCCAATTTCAATTCATCATGAAATCCAAATTCTTCATTCGTTGATTTAATCCTTTTTTTGTGTATTTCATTCTTTTTTTTGTGCTACCATAGTTAAAAAGAAAGTGCCATAAAAAAAAGTTATCACACCCTGATCTGCAGGTCTTGGCACGCGATAACTGCCACATTACCTTAAAACACATGTGAATCCCACCTTGTGTTTCAAGGCACCGCAAGATATTCACAATTCTAGTAAAATCATAGGTCATCCCGACCACTCGATATCATCCAACAACAGAACACAATTCCCACTCGAGGGATAGAAAACAAAACCAACAAATAATTCTCAAGAAAATTTCGTAAAAAAAGAAATTAAGAGTCATTAATAAGAATATATACATAAACAAATCTAACCAAATCCAAAATACAGAGTTAAATAAGTTTCTAAATAAGTTTTATCCAAAATACCCTCATCGGATCTATCTGTCAATACCTCAAAAGAATGGAATAAGGTCTATACCAAAAGAGGTTCGTGAAGGTAATCACCCCAAATCCGATGCCAAACGACCTTGAGTGTCAACTAAACTTCCTCTATAAAGAATGGAATTGGGAGGAGTGAATATAAACTATACCCAATAAGTGTTATAATGATAAACGAGTGACGATTGTGAATATGCTAATTAATTGTCTCAAAATTATACAATCATATCAACAGATATCAAATTTAAACAAGATTTCAACAAATCATGTTATACAATTCATATACATCCAGTTATCAAGACTTGTTTTCCAAAAATCATGGGATTTGTCAAAAATCTTTCCAACAAAGATTTGGCCCTGACCAATGGTAGAACCGCCAAGCGGTTTTCATTATTATCAATCATAAACATTACCCCTATCATTGGTTTTTGCTCAAACCTCCCATGGGGTGCCATCAGACTAGTCTGAAGGGAGGACTTCAGAGGCATCTCTCGAGTGCAGGTATCTTCTCAGTCAAATAAATGCCCAATCATGTCACCCCATCGGGTCGCTCCGTGGAGAGAATGACTATAGCCATTAATTATGCACACAATACCATTTCACAATCACCATAACATATATCAAGGTGTGCGAACAATTATTCGAACATATCTCACGTCATAAGTTCAAGATCAACATATTCAGTGTAGATCAATCAACATGGCACATTAATTTCAATTTAACACATGGATGCATCTTTTAATCTAAATTTCATTTCGGGACATTCCACAATCATAAAACAATTTAAAAATAGTTTTAAAAATACATTTATGAAATTAATATAAAGCATTTTCTCACTTAAAACTATAATCATGCATCCACTCACCTAATGGGAAGGTAAACACTCGCAAATCAATCCACTATGACGTTTAATTCATTACTCGAATCCAATGTCTTATGCCTAAAACAATAAATATCAATTTCTCATACAATCCACTAGTAAAACTAGGGTTATTTCGACTTTCCTCAAGTCATCACAATCTTAATTTTTTGATATTCGTGAATTTATGTTCCACTTCCACCAAATCACATACCAATTGCAACTAGGTATGGCTATCATTCATGATTTTTCCCAAAATTTTAACATTTATAAACTCTAGATCCAAAATTCCCAATATCATATATCATAAATCTCAACTAAAACTCAAAAATAAGCAAAATAACTCAGATTTAGGATGAAAAGGAAATATTACCTCTATTTGTGTCATGGACTTTGTCTCTCGATCAAAACATCTCAAATCCTTAGATTTCTCTCACTAGAAACCTAGTTTTTCTCTCTTTACTTTCGGTCCTCTACGTGCTTGTTGGAGGTCTCATGATTCATATCTGGAGTGTTTGATTGAATTCTAGGAATTTTCAGAGGTAGAAGAATAAAAGCATGTAGAGAAAGTGAAGTGAATAGAGAGAAGGAGAAGAGAGAAAGAGAGTTCATAGTTCAGGCAGTGGAGAAGGAAGTGAAATGGATTTAGGGTTTTGATCAAGCCTTTTTATAGTCGAAAGTGAAATTACCATTCCTCGCTTACCCATGAATTTGGGTAGAGTTGGACATCCTTTTTTGTCATTTTGCACTCTTAAATATTAGGGTTCAATAGGGTAGGATTACCCAAACTATGGGCAAGACGACCCATAGGTACAAAATTCACATAGGTAGGGTGACTTACTTTGGAATAAAACGACCTATAAGTTCAAATTTCACATTGAAAGGACAATCCAATAGTAGGCAAGGCGACCCAAAATTCACTATTTCTAAACCTTGGGTCAACCCAAGTGTAGGGGCAAGGCGACCCAAGACCACATGATCATCCAAAACCTGTCTTTCTTCTTCCTTTGGTCTGTTTTTATACATTTTCTTTTAACTGATTCTTAACAACCTAACAACTAACTACTTGCTATTTTTGGTTTTAACCAATTACAATTTTCTGTTTTACAGTTGGGTTGGTTTGCAATTGGTTGGAGAGAGCCGTTGTCTTTGAAATCTTCAACAGTCATTACAATATTCTTTGTAAATGCACGAGCCACCTCCATAAACAATTTTATTGGTCAAGCCAATCGAAGACCCAGACTCGACCCCATCTGCACTCGAGTATAATATTATTTTATTTGTATAAATTATTAGTATATGATAATTACGTTATATTCGATTAAATTCAGTTCAAGACAGATTAAACCTTTAAAAAATAAAACTCTTCTGATACTCATTTTCTCCATATATAAGATTTGAATTTAAGATCATGCTTAATAGATATCAATATTTAGTTACTGGACCAACTAAACATTAATCGAGTATAATATCATTGAGCACTAATGTCATAGATTGTTTAGAAAATGATATATATATATATATATATATATATATGTATGTATGTATGTATGTATGTATTTTCAATAAAAAGATCATGGTGTATCTTTTGGACTAAGTATAGTTCTCTCTCTATAATCACTACATAAATTAAGATCATTATTATTCACTATTGGAATTCAGAGCTCTTTTTTTGTCTTTTTTCTTTTTTTTTTTTTAAGTTATCGATTATACTAAACATTGAATTATATCCGTTTGTGGAAGATAATATAATTGATAACTAGATATACATATGATTTTATTCCATAGAGAATAAACTTCTATTTATCAAATTATTGAAGTAGCAATACAAGGAGGATTAAGTAATAAAAGATGGAAAGAACTCATTCCATTAACTCTCTTGAACATACTTACAAGTATTTATACTCAATGTTTTCTTAAGCCATAATCAAATCACTTGCTGACTTCATTTGTACGGTACATGTAGTGTTTTGTTGGACCACCCTGCTAAAACCCGAGCTTCCAAAAGACAATTTTTACCAAAAGACAAGCAGGATATACAATAGATGGTCTTGGATCTGTGTCTGCACTAGCAAGAAATGAGCCTCTACTCTACTGCTTTACCTCTTTTGGAAATTCAATACCTTTATGGCAACCGCGAACACGAAAGCAAAGAGCAAGGTGAAGCCCATTATAGCAACTGCAGAAATTCCTACAAAATCATGTCTGTAACCAAAAAAGCTTCTCAAAAACTCTGCAACACTTTCACCATTGTCCTCCATCTTCTCTTGAACATCACCAAATTGTGATGCAATCATTCCATAGAGTGTCCAAGCAAAGGGGTTAGACCAATAATACCATTTCAACCAAACAGGAATCCTCTGCCCAAAAAAATGACAATCAAAAAAAAAAAAAGGAAAACTATGCTAGAAAGACTGCAAGAAATCAAAAGTTCGATCTTACTGTTAGTGGGACAATAAATCCTGAGAAGAAGTTCCATAGTGAATAGAAGCCGGCACAAACTATGGTAGAAATACCTGTGGAATTTATAAAATCTCAATTACAAGGCATTTGTAAGATCAAAATAATTTTATAGTAAAAATCAAACTTTTTAATATACTAGGTTCTGTGATCAAATTAATATTTCTATTCCTGTTTTCTAGTATTTGGTTTGGATGGATTAATGCTAACAATACCTTGATTTGGTGTCAAGGCCACAGCCATCATACCGTAGAAGGTGAAGTATAACAGGGTGAAGTAAGAGAAATAAAGGAACCAAAAGAACTTGGGCACAGTCCATTCGAATCCGACCATTGCATACACTATGAGAACATAGACTATGGCTTCCACAAGTATATAGGGCAGTTCAATCAAAACCTGCATACAAAATGGTGATTATGCTAGTTACTGTGGACAATGAAGTTCATTTAGTTAGGAAAACTCGGTTTACCTGCGCCAGGGCATATGGGAATGCTGAATACATTCCAGCAGCTCGCTCTCTATAGAAGACTGTCCTTTCAATGGCCACGACTGGCTGCACGGATGAGCCATTCTGCATCCCGATAAAGATAGTGGCAGCATATATGGAAGCTATTGCATTAAACAGACCTTGTTGTGTTGTCCTACAAGGTTATTAACAAGAGAAAAGTGGATAATGCTCTGCTGAAATTTGACAATATGAACAGCAAGGTAGCATGGAATTAACAAACCTTTTGGAACCAAGGTTCCAAAACATAGATCCGACCATCAAGGCTATGACTGCAGTGAAGAGAATCCTAACAGCAGTGTATAGCGGATGGCGCCAGTATGACCATTGTTGCTTCCACAGACAGGCCAAACATTGAGTTAGGAAGGACTGTGAGTATTTGGTAGGGAAGTAGAGGTCTTTTGATCCTGGTGCCGGCTTGCTCAACTCTTTTATCAGTTCTTTATTCTTGCTGAAAAGAGAGAGCATATCCAGTATCTCAAATGTCTATGTAAAATGGCTTTTCGGTCTTGGCATGTTATGAGTTGTTTAATGCTTGAACAAACCTGTACAAGTCTGAATTCTTATACAACTCAGAAAAATCTACACCAAGTGCTGCCTCTTGTGCTGCTGTGGTAACTTCCAACATCCATGTTGCCGGATTAAACCCATCTTTTATTTTACTTACTCCATTGATGCCCTTGACAGATAAACAAGAAAATCAGAAAATTGCTGTTGCCATTTTTGGATTCATTTTGCAGCTTACCTCGAAGTACTTGATTAGGTCACAGGAATGGTGGCCTAATGATCCAACATAGATTTCCTGTCCTCCTCGTGTCATTAGGAATAGCTGAATAGTCCGGTTAAAATGTTAGGAACTATCATTGTTGCCAAACTAGGAAAGGAAATGAAATTTCCTTTTTTACATTGCATTACCTCGTCAAATGCTTCAAATATGTCAATGCTAGGCTGATGGATGGTGCACACAACTGTTCTTCCTGTGTCCACTGTGTTCCTAACCGTCCTCATCACAATTGCAGCAGCTCTTGCATCAAGTCCTGAAGTTGGCTCATCCATGAAGATTATAGAAGGGTTGGCCACAAGCTCGACTGCTATGGTTAACCTCTTTCGTTGCTCGGTGGAAAGGCCACTCACTCCAGGCATCCCAACAAGTGCACCCCTCAATGGATTAAGTTCCACAAGCTCCAAGACCTCCTCAACAAACATCTGCAACCATAAGCACCATATAGATGAAGAAAATAGAAAGATGAGAGAGCATGGACTAAGGTAATTTGGACTTACAGAAAGAAGACAACTTGAATCCCCAATTGAGAACAAGGGCAAGTAGACAAATTAAAGGTGCTCCGAGAACTAGAGGAAAGCCTAAAAAAGTTCTTAGGGAATTAGTGAAACATGATAGGTTTACCTCTTTACTTCGTCATTAATATTAAAAGTCATGTAGACAATACGTAGAATTGAGATTGATCTAAGTCCTGTCACTCAGTTGAATTTTGACAGCAAGGTTTTGGACCTTCCCTACTTATAGTTCGACACTAAGAATAGCATAAATGCAAATCGACTATCTTGACCAACCTTTCTAGTTTCAGAGTCCACATCAGGAGACAGTCGAAGCCATGCAGAGTAGACCAAAGACTCGTACACGGTAACATGAGGAGAGTGGATGTCAGTTTGCTCACAATATCCACATATTCTGGCAAAAGTCTCCTGCTTCTTTGGGTACCCAGAAATTGTGATATCCCCCTCAATGTGGCCACCTGTTTTTCTACCCGCCAGTACATCCATTAAAGTTGTTTTCCCTGCACCACTAACACCCATCAATGCTGTAAGAACACCAGGCCTAAAAACTCCACTTACACCCTTCAAAAGCAACAGTCTGTCTTCTGTAACACCCTTTGCCTTCATCTCCTACAAGTCAACATAGAAGCTCCATTTCAAGTTTCAAATAACAAACTAATCTCTTCAGATGCAAATTGTGATTGTAAGTGTACCTGTGGTATGTCTACAGAGTACCTAATTTCATCAAATGTGATAGAATGCGACTCGAAGGGAAGAACCATTCCCCGTTTTTGATTATTGTATTCATTACGAATTGCTCCCACCCAGCTAGAAGATGATCTAGATGATGAACTTCTCTCCCTGATGCCGCTTCTTTCTGCAAATTAAAGACCATTATATATGTCTATAAGTGAATATCAATATGACTTGAGCTCTTTTAGATGACCTCTTTACCATTTGAAATACTTTCTGATAATTGAATGGATTCTCCATCTTTTCGGTTTTGTTTACTGATTCCACTATCATCTTGAACAATAGCTTGAGGCTTTCCAAATGCTACAAGGGTTCACATGAGTCAGTTGCAGGAGCTCAATGGAGACTTTAAAGTACTATATATTGTGTAAGTAATACTTACGGTTGAGAAAAGTGAGAGCCAAAATGTAAAGCAAGTTGAATAATAGCACAAACCCAAGCAGTACCCCAATTCCTATCCAATACCAATATGCTCTTGGGAAGAGTCCCCAGGCCTTCAAAACTGTGACTCCAAGTGATTCTGTTGAACCTTTTGGAACCTTCATAACCAAAATAAAAATCCTTAACATAATTAAACAATATCTTGATTATTAAAATTCACATCAACCAGTTCCGGTCCAAAATCTTGTCTATCTTTAGAAACTCGGCTTGGACCGGAAATATACCATGAAAGTTCAGGCGTGGCACTCTGTTAGGTCAAGTGTAATTCATAGGCCTGACCATCGGGCCTAGTTTAGCGCGGATCCAACTTTCATTCTTTAATATTCTCTAATCTGACTCATGCTCAGGTCTATACATAATCTTTTACTGTGAAAAAAAAAAAGAAAAGAAAAAGAAAAAACCTTACAAACTGTGTTCTTACATGACTCCAACTATGTCCAAGGAACTCGTTCACTGCAATTGCATTCTGCGCATACATCAACGGTGAAGACCAATATCCCCAAATCCACCATTTCTTTATATTCTCTGATATCAAAAGTTTAAAAGAAAAGTGTAAATACAATTAAAAGCAGAGTATGATATGGTTAAGTTGAATAACAAACCTCGAGATAAGAGAAAGCCACCCAAAGCAAAAAGAGTGAGCAATGCAAATGATCCAAACGTATATGCAACAACCATATCCCTACCAATTGCCCCGACTGTTCGGAATAGTGCATATGCCATTTGGTTTATGAGAACTAATAGAAGGTACTGTTTGAAAAACCTTCCAACATTTGGATCGAATCCAACAACATAGTAAGTGCTAAATACCCAGATTGCAACCTCTACAAATGTGAAGGGGGTCACGAGGAGCCATGAAGGAAGAGCATACGCCCACGGAGGATAGAAGAGGAACTTTCTTTGTTTGTAGAAAACTGGCAGCTTTGCAATGGTCATAGTCATTTCTGCCGTTGCATTAAACAAGATGACAACCAGAGAGTAGAATAAGGCACTCATAAAAATTGATCCGTCAAATGATGTATCCCGGTGCATCTGGGTCCGTAAGCACACTAGCATCACTGTTACTGCCATCATTGACAGCTGTAGAAATAGAACATTGGCTTAAATTAGATCAGGAAATGCCATAATTAGTCTATGTACAATTGCATTTTCATTCATTTTTATTATTATTTTTCATCAATTAAGTAAATGCATACTTACTTTGGTGATTCTGAACTTATACACAAAAGCATTTCTTTTGAACAACAGGTATTCTCTAGACAAGCAAGCCTTCAGCAGCTCTTTGAGAGAGACACCATAATTGGAGGTTGCTAATGCAGCTGGGTGAGACTTGAATGTGTCAAAAGGGGCTGCAAGCTCATCTCTAAGCTGTTTTCCCACATGGAATGACCTGAATGCTTCTGCAAATTCCTCTACTGTCACAAATTTATAAGGCTTATCTCGGTGAAACCAATATTGCTCTTGATCCTTCCTTGATGTCACCTGCGGATACGCTCAAATTCATCAACAAAGATGAAAAGCATTCATTGAACTAGTGATTTGCAAAGAAGACAGTCTTACTTCTTGCAAGAAATCAGCTACTCCTTTCCTTTCAGGACATCTAAAGCCAACCGATTCAAAAAACTTGAGCACATGCTCACGAGGACCTTGATATACAATTTGACCTTCAGACAAGAGAACAATGTCATCAAAGAGATCAAAAGTCTCAGGCGCCGGTTGGAGGAGAGAGATGAAAGCGGTTCCGTCTAGAATGTGGACATAATGCTTGATTGAGTTCACAATATGAAAAGTGGTCGAGCTATCCAGGCCTGTTGATATTTCATCCATGAATAATGCCTTTACTGGGCCAACAAGCATTTCACCTGTAAAAATTTTAGGTTAGTTAAGCTTCAAACACTTCTATTTTTGAGTTGACATTGCATATGAATTTTTTTAACCAGTTGTGACGCGCTTTTTTTGTCCTCCAGAGATGCCTCGTATCATCACATTGCCTACCAGAGTATCAGCGCATACTTCTATTCCCAAAACCTATAAAGGTGATGAAAATTTAAGATTATGTGTGTGCAAAAAGTATAGTAAGTGATGTCTTGTGTCTTCTCATAATGGATCTGTAATTGGAAGATCCATAGCTGAAATACCTTTAGAACATAGTCTACAACCACACTTTCCGGATGCCCTTCAATTGCAGCTGCCTAGAGTATAAGAAATTGAAATGCAAAGAAGAAAATCAAATTGTGATGATGGGTGTAGCTAAGCCTGATTTTTAATCAAAAGAAAACAAAACAAACAGAATCTTGATGAATAAGTGCAGGTGGCACATCTATTTAAACTTTAAATAGAGTCTCAATATCCATGTTAGTAGGACAAATGTAGAACATAATTTGAAGCTCACCTTCATGTAAACGTCAATGTCCGGATCAGGCTTAATATGTGCTTCTTTCTCTCTTCTTGACAATTCTGCTAACATTTCTACAAATCAAGGAAATGTATAAACAGTGCATTGTAAACCTTTTTTCTCTTGACCAATTCTAGTAGTTGGCGAAAGAAGGCTTATTATGAACAAAGAATGTTGTTAACTAACCATATTGGGATCCAACACCTTGACATCTTGCAGAGAAAGCAAGAGTTTCTCTGACAGTCATTTCAGGTAGATGTACATCATATTGACTTACATAGGCAGCGGTTCTCTGTGGAATGAATTCATTCATCCCATGTCCATTGTAGGTCACCCTTCCCGAAATCTAATATAAAGATGTGAACAAGAAGCTTAGGGACTATCTTAAATTTGGTGATGCGAGGGCATTGCATTTGTAACATTAAGACAAGTGTTTGCATTCAGAAATTCCGCAAACAAAATTAGGCCATCATCTCCAGTGATACCATTAGACCACTATAGAAGTCCTATGAATTCAGTCAATCCTGACAAGCAAGGAATGATATAAAGATGGAATGCTAAAGGACTTTAACCTTGAGATGATGACTAAGCTGTCCCGCCAAAGCCAACAAGAGTGTGGTTTTCCCCGAGCTTGGAGGACCTAAAAGCAGTGTCATTCTGTAAAAGTATTCCAATCACTATTAGGATTGGACATGCACTAAAAAAATAAAAATACAATAAAATAAAAATGAAATTCCCTACTCGTAAAAGAGAGGTACTATACATACATCCAATTTGTAGAAAAAATACTCATACTTTGCTGATGTATTTATCATTATATCACAATCATAGAGTAACGTTTAAAATTATCGAAACAAAATTGGGCTTGACTAAATCCAGTTCGATCTAAGTTGAGCCCTTAAGAGGTTCGTCAATCCATGAATCGACACCTTATTTAAGAGTACCGGTGTTCAATCACTTGACCAACTACAAGATAATTAATATGATAAGATGAGAGTCTGCTTTGTTACCTTGAAGGTTTGATGATTCCACTAATCTTATGGAAGATGGTAAATTTCTTCTTCTTATTTGGAAGGAAGTGGATGGCATTCAAGAAACCCTTGAATTAAAATTTTAAAAAATAAATAAATAAATTAGAATCAAAGAAATACATAAAATAGTGAGGACCATGTAAGCATTAAAATGGTATTTAAAATTAGGTTTAGTTACCTCCACCACATTGGCCAAAAAATTTATGAAAGTAGGCAAAGCCCTGCTCCCCACATAACCTTCAGCTTCAACACTTAGATCTTCAAATCTGACTTCAATTGTTGGCAAACTTATCCCGACCCTTATAAATTTATAAGAAAAGAAACTATAAAAATGCTTGTTACTACAAAATGGAGGAAAATTCATACGAGAAGAACAAGAAATTCCAAAAATCTTATTTTTTTCCTATATATGCACCAATTATAAATTTAAAGAAAAAAAAGAAACAAGAGTAATAGATAAATGTATTGAAAAAAAAAAAGCTAATAAATATATTAAATTTGGTATGCATGGTTTTGCCGGTAAAGGGTATGCACAGCGGGTGTTAACTCAGAAGTTAGTAAACATCTGAGATTGTACCAATTATTGAGAAATGCCCGGAATAGATTTCTTGTTCAATTATCTTTAATAAAAGGAAAAAAATATTACAAAGTATATTTTTTAAAAAGAAATAGAATGATAGTATATGTTATTTAAAGTTATTTAATATGCCTTTGTGGGAAAAGAAATGAAACCTGTCAAGACGTTTTCTGAGCTTCAACAAGAACTCTTCATTGTCTTCCTCAGCAACATTTATTAGCCTGTCCATCAAATTCTTCTTCTCTTGAAAACTCATTTTGTGAATATCAATTTCATTGGTTTCACCTTTGGATTCAACCAGTAAACCTTTCCTTAATCGATTGAAAGTGGGGAGTTTTTCAAGTGAAGCCCATCTGAGTGCTTCTTCATCGTCTACTTCCCGAAATGATTGTGAAAACACTCTCTCACTAATATCACCACCCCACATTGAAGAATTCTCCATTTTCAGAACTTAGTATTTTCAACCCCCTTGTAATCAAAAACAATCAAAACCCACCAAAAGTTACTTCAAATTTGAGACTTCTTCTTCTTCTTCTTCTTCTTCTTCTTCTCCTCTCTCTCTCTCTCTCTCTCTCTCGTTCCTAAGATGATGAAAGCACAATGATAGAAATAGACGCATAATAAAGAAATGTAATCTTAATCATAGTCACATGAAAGAAAATAAAGTCCATAGTTTCCGGAATGAAATTCATAACTTCCTCACTCTCCTATCATCTCTCTCTCTCTCTCTCTCTCTCCCTTTCTCTCCACATTATATATATATGTATGTATGTATGTATGTATGTATGTTAAGGCTGCTGAGATCCAATATGCCAATAGGAAACATGGGTACCATGCCGCACTTTTATTTAAGCATAAGGAAGTATGTATTAAGAATTTTGAAACTGTCATCTGGTAAGTTTTATCATTTTAGTCTCAAAATTTCCATTTAAAATAAAAAATTGTATTATGTTTCTTTGTGGGTTTCTCATGAGTAATTAAGATTTATAACCCAAATGTGATCAAAAGCATAACAAATCCTTTTGACTTATAGCATTAATGAATACTGCCCAAGTCAAATTCTATTATTTGCCAAAGCAATATTATTTTATTCTTTTATAAATGTGAACATGGGAGTTATAAACTAATGCACAGCTACGAAGATCCAGACCACTACCAGTATCAACTAATCAATTGTCGGTACCACCCATAATAGCTTTTTTTTTTATTTATATCATCGATATCCAGAATAATCCAGTTTAAAATTTATTGTAATCTATTTTTTAGGTTAATCTCTTCAATATAATTTTTTTCATTTTTAAAATTCAAATCTGAGATATTAATTAAGGGATTTAATATCATATCTCACTAGATCAGTTATCTGTTGATATGTAATAGCATATTATTAATCTAAGTCAACAGATTCTTAAGATTGAGAGAGAGAGGGAGAGAGATTTCTGCTATTTAACCATCTCTATTATATAACTATTAGCTCCGGCGGAGCACCTTACTTTCAAAACATCTGAATCTTGACCTGATTCGTTGTTTGATTTTTTTTTTCCTCTTTTTTTTTTTTCATTTAAAGTATGTTATTTGAATAAAAGTCTTTTTTTTTTTAGTATGTTATTTGAATAAAAGGATTAAAGAGGGAGATAAGGGGTGATCAGGCTCATTATATGGCGGGGGAGAATCGGAACGGGACCCTCCACATCCCCTTGTTCTTGTGCCTAAAAATAATACTTATTTATCTATAAAAAAATACTTATACTATAATTTGCAGGCTAAATCCTTATTTAGAAATTAAAAATATAATTAACTCGAACTTTGTTACTAACACTAATCTACTTTTTGTCAAGTGACTTGATGGACCATATCTATGATGCACAAAATCTTTTCACCACTGACGTTTCTCCATTTTTAAAATGTTTTTGAAAACTTTCAACACTCTAAATTAATTAATATTTATACAAAATTCTTTATATTTCATATATTTACGTATTTTTTTATATTCAATAAATTATTTATTAATTTAATTATTATTTTATTTTTTATATTATTTGTGTTATAATTAATAGTTATGTATTTGATCATTTAAATTTTTATTATAAAATATGATCATTTTATTATTTTTATAAAATAATTAAGATTTATATAAAAATTCTTGTATTTTTTATATTTACGCATTTGCTTAGATATCTATTTTCTATTTTCTTACAAAATATTTTTTTTTTATTTCATTTTGTATTTATTTCTATTTTTTTCATTTCTATTACTGTGCAACCTAGCGTCGCATTAGCCTCAAAAGAGCTTTTTCTTTCTTTTTTCCCATTTGGTATTAAAATTATTATGATATGCTATTTTAAAGGCTCCATCATACATAACAAAACCTCTAAGCTTCAACATGGCGATGATGTAGCTTCTTAAGCATTTTTAACCAAAAAATAGTTTGATAATAATCTCAAATTAAAGATTAATTACATTTCTAACTTCAAAATTAAGATTTTTCCTTCTTTTTTATAAAATGAACAATTAAATAAAAATATTAATTAAATAAATTGACCTCAAGTCAAGCGAAATGGTTCTTGCTTTTTTTTTTAAAAAAAAAAATATCTTCTTTTTCTAAAATTAAACTCAAACAGGCCTTATATTTCAATATACTTCTATTTTCATCCACCCCCATTCTGCGGGGATTATTTAGCAGACCAAGACCTAAGAGACCGGGTTGGGTGGGCCAAACGGGCTAGTGGGCCAAATCAAGGGATGCATGGTCAACATGGCTCCTTGGAAAACGAAAAACTAATCAGACTAGTATGGTCCAAATTGGAGTCTTTTTAATATCTAAATTAAAATAATTAGACATAAATTAAATAATAGTTTGGATTATTTAACTCTACATATTCTGAAAAAAAAAACAATATTTCTGTTTAAAACTAAAAAAGAGTGCAAAATTTAATATGGGTCTTACAATAGGGAAAAAAAATGTGATTGCCACGTAATTATTTAATTTTTTTGTTATAAATTATTTTTATATATGATAATCATGTAAAATCTGATTAAATTCGGTCCGAATCAAGTTGGATTCTTAAAGCGCGAAACTCTCTCATATTTATTTTTGTTATTTATAATATTCGAATCTAAAATTTTATTTAAAAAATATTAGTATCTAATCATTGGACTAACTTGACATTGATTGTGAACGCTCTATTTGAATTAGGATGACATAGATTTTAAATCATTTTATTTGGAATTATAAATTTCATGATCAAGTAAAATTTCTAAATACCTCAAAATCCTTACTTATATCAAATGTTGATAATCCAGTCCATAAGTAAACATGTTTCTAATAAAATTTCATTGTTACAATTATTCATAATTTTTTCAATTAAGAGATGAGATTTGTAAATGAAAAAGGTTATAGAATTTATAATTTTAGTAAATAAGTTATAATTCAACTGATATCATTTCGAGTGTCTCTTATATATTAAAAAAATAATAATAAAAAAGAGTTTACATTCTTAAATGGTTAGGTTCATTGGCGGATCTAATTATATAGGAGCGTGGACAATTACCCCTATTAAATCAAAATAATTTCATTAATTTTTATATATTAAATAAATATTGTTCCAATTCAATCTAAAATATTATCCGATTAAAATTATTAATCGATTTAAATCTTCATTTTATTCTATGAAAATATTTCACTCCACTGCCTTTGATACCTGGATCCGCCGCCGGTTAGGTTATAAGTTCTATGTCAAAGTCAACAAAACGACTTTGCTTCAGATTAAGAAAAATAATAATAGTCAAGTGATGAGATAATCTTAAGATTACTTACTATATACTTTATTTGGGTGTTAGTTGTCATGGGTTTTCTTTCCTAAATGGTCATTTACCAAGAATGAGACAAAAGGGTTGAATTCAATTAAAAAGGGTTGTCCTTCGTTTCCGGCATGTTACTCTGTCATCAACAATTTTTTTTTTTTTTTAATAGTCATTAGATGCATTTCTCTATACACAATATCTTATTTTAACTGATTTATCTTGTCTTCAAAGATATGTTCTTAATTATTTTAATATCTTAATATTTTCGATCACAAGTTGCATTTGATTACCTGAGGTGAGAAATGGTTTAGTATAACTCGAATTCAGAAATTTTCGTTTTGATAGCATTTCATATTTTGTATAATAGTAAAAATATGTGTTATTATTATTTTGTATGTTTAATTACATTATCCTAAAATATATAATAATGCAAATTTATCATATAAAAATATCAGTATTGGTTTTGTTCCCAAATTAGAGCATGTCTGATTCTCAGCTTGTTCAAAAATGTCCAAGAATTCTTCATTAAAAAAAAAAAAAAAAAAAAAAAAAGAACTAGATCCCTGCTCACAACATTTTGAGATTCAAACACAAGAGCTGAACTGATGGTCGGTGACCAGACCAATCTTCAGTTGGAGTCATATCAGCCACTGCCTTTGTAAAGCGTGTGTTCTGCAAATAAACTGAAGTATATACTATATACTGCTTCTGCCCAAAATTTGTTGGGCATCCTCTTGTCCTTGAGCATGATGTGACCATCTCCATAGCCATTCTATTCTTCTTTTTGAAACCCCATTTTTCTGAGAAGAGTTTGCCACCTCCAGTTGATGATAAATGCTTTTATCCTCAGAAAATTTGTCAAAATCTATGGATGTATACTCTCTCCCATTATCATTTCTTAATATCTTCAATTTACAGACAATTTGATTTTTGACTTAAGTTCTTAAACTTATGAAGATTTTAAGAACTTTAAACCTTTTCATCAAGTGGTAATCAATGAACAATACCAAATAGCGGGTGTTATCCAATGGAGTCCTCATTGGACCACGAACATCTGTGTCGTTGTAATTTTTCTGAAGCCCTCCAAGACTTGGTGGAAAAGGGTGGCACATGCCTAACTCACAGCCCCAACAAACACTTTTGCCTTCATTGACCATTGGCAAATCTTTTACCAAGTCTTTTTCAGCCAACAAGCTAATGTTTGTGAAGTCACAATGACCAAGCCTTTTGTGTCATAGCCAACTTGTGCTTTCATCATGTTTTCCATTGCACAATCCTATTTAAAGGGAAAAATTATGTTCATCATGTTTTCCATTGCACAATCCTATTTAAAGGGAAAAATTATGTCCTTCATTTCAACAACCTTGAGCCTTCTTTGATGGTCTTAGATATCATATGTTTTGCCTTCAAAGTGCAAGAGTGACCCCTTCTCCAACATTTGCCCAAGACTAGGCAGTTGGACCAAGTGTTTGACTGAAATTGTCCATTTTTCGAGGATCGAAACTTTTTGCCATCCCTCAACTTCACCGATTGAGTTTTGAGTCTCGTCAATTCATAGGAGATAAATTTTTAAAAATTATTCAGGCGCTCAAAAAAAAAAAAAAATCTATTAATTTCTAATTTCTTAATTTTTAAAATTTCTTAATTTCTCTAGTTTCTTAATTTTTTTAATTTTTAATTTTCTAATTTTATTAGTTTCTTAATTTTTTTATTTTCTTTATTTTTATAATTTTTTAATTTATAGGGTTTACATTTCCTATAAATACTTATAGTGTTTCATTATTTTGACATTCATGATTAATAATATTTTCTTTAAAAATGATATTTCTTTTTTAAGAGTTTTAGGATTTTCTCTTTTTAAACCATGTTGCTATTATTCTATCTCTCCCGCATTAGGTGGTATCAGAGCCAACGATTTCCTTTGCGATGGCCAACCAAGTCGGTGAAGGTAGTACTCTTTCTGATGTGTTCAGAGAGTTGCGAGTCGTGACAACTATAATCCAAACGTTGTCTGTTCGAATGGAGCGAGTAGAATCACGAATAGAGCAGGCAAAAACAGAATTGCAGTCGTCGCGATCAAATCAGGACAATATAGGAGGTAAAGGTGGTGCCGGGGGAATTGCTCAGGGACCTCACTTCAATCTCATATTACCACAACAACCTCGTAGCGTTCAGACCAACGAGGATAATTCTTCAGACGAGGAGGTTGCTCAGTCTTTTGATTATAACCCCTAATTCAAGGGTAACTCGTCAATATCGACAAAAAAAGTTCCAATTGAAAGTCGACATCCCTTCATTCAATGGGAATCTAAATATTGAAGATTTCCTAGATTGGGTAGCAGAGATCGAAAGATTTTTCGAGTTTGCAGAGATTCCAGAGAATAAACAACTAAAGTTAGTGGCATATCGATTAAAGGATGGAGCTTCTTTATGGTGGGAACAAACTCAAATCCAACGAAAGCGTTTGGAAAAACAGCCAATAAGGCTTTGGTCAAAAATAAAGAAAATGTTGATGGCCAGATTTCTTCATCCAGATTATGATCAATTTTTATTCCATTAATACCAGATGTTGGTACAGGGGCAAAAATCTGTAACTGAATATACGGCAGATTTCTTACGACTATCGGCACGGAATAATTTAATGGAGACTGAAGGTCAATAGGTAGCGAGATATATTCATGGATTAAAACCTACAATTCAAAATAAAATTGGCTGTCAAATCATTCTAACCCTTAGCAAAATCCCAAACATGACCCACAGAGCAGAATCAATGGAGTCAAGGGAATTTTATGGGAATGAAGGTACCTGTAAACTCATTGGGGAGGCATCTAGGGCAAACCCGAGAGTCAATATATGGTCAAGTTTTGAATCTGTGAAAAAAGATATGGCAGAGAATGAACATGTGAAGGAACCGGCGAACATGTGAAGGAACCGGCCAACAACAACTCTTATTCAAAACCGATGGGAGATAAGTACTACAAGTATGGGTAAGTTGGACATAGATCAATTGCCCTCAACGCCGTCAAATTCATCTGGTCGGTTATGGTAGGGAGAATGACAAAAGGTCTGCTAATAAGGACGAAAGGATCTGTGAGCCAGATGGAGAAGAAGAAGATGTGCAAAACCTGGTGGTTAGAAAGGTGTTGCTAATCCCTAAACAAGATGATACACAATGGAATGAGCTCTTTCAAACTCATAGCGGTGGTCTTATTGCATGTGCAGATTTAAACTCATTGCATGGTACGGAGGACACTGGCTCACCAAAACCATTACAGTCTGCAAATGTCGTTATTTCTTTAGAGATTGGGACACAGAAGAAAGTGGTGGTACTTGACACAGATTGGACCAAAACAAGTTTTTTGAAAAATCTAAAAGATCCGTCATATGAATTTCTAGTATTATTATCTCATAATTACTTTGCATTCACTCCCTTGCTATCAAGTGTTACATATGGTACGGTGGAAATTCGCAATATTGTAAAATCAATTCACAACATAATTAGAAAGAAGATAAATATTTTTTATTCAGAAGGTGAATATTTTAAGATTGATCCAGCAAATAGGAAAGTTTACTATCATTCTAATTCAGACAAGCACGTGGGTGGGGTAGAAAATTTGAAGTTGACTATAATTATCTGGTATAGCAATTGTTTTGATATTTATCATACACAACATAAGTTTTTGGGGAAAAAACCAAAGGAGAGAGTTGGGGATGTGGATGCAGATATTGAAGGTATCATTTGAGGGCGAGTTCTTTTCAGGAAAGGTGGACTGATGTGGGGTAAATTTTCAAAAATTATTTAAATAGATCAAGAAAAAGGAAAGAGATCCATTAGTTTTTAATTTCTATAATTTCCTAATTTTTAAAATTTCTTAATTTCTCTAGTTTTCTAATTTTTCTAGTTTTTAGTTTTCTAATTTTACTATTTTTTAAATTTCTTTAGTTTTTTTATTTTTATAGTTTCCTAATTTATGGAGTTTGTAATTCCTATAAATACTTATAGTATTTCATTATTTTGACATTCATGATTAATAATATTTTCTTTAACGGTGATATTTCTTTTTTAAGAATTTTAAAATTCTTTCTTTTTAAACACTGTTTCTATTTTTTTATCACCACCGTTATAAATTTGACTAAATATTTCTGAATTGTTTGTCACGTGGTTTGTACGATCATTATCAATTCTCCAAATGTTTTATCTTGGACAGAGGAGGCTGCATGATAAGCATAGAACATTTTTCATTTTCGGTGCTTGCTTCTACCATAACAACTGATTCATTTTGCTTGAATCTACAAACTTTCTCCACATGCCCACATTTCTTGCAATAATAGCATTTTGGCTTCCCTTCATGCCAACAATCCTTTTCTAAATGATTAGTCATCTTACAGATCCCCGGAATTTTCCTTTCTTATGACCATTCTTAGAGGAATCTGCTGCGGTTCCCCTTACTTTGGCAATTTCATACCGTCATTACTGGAGACATTTGTTTCAAATATCCTCTGTCATAGGCTTCCAAAGAACCCACAAGTTCTGGTAGAGAATTTTGACAAATCTTTAGTGTCTCCTAAAACACCAACTTTTGAATCAAAAGCTTTTGGCAAGATTAATAAGATTTGTTGCACTGATTTTCTGTTTTCTATCTCTTTACCATATGTTTTCATTTTGTTCACAATCTCAGTAATATTTGCTGAGTAAGTTCTAACGCTTTCTCCTCTTTCTTCTCAAAATCTCTTATAAGAGTACTGAGTTTTACGGCTCTAACCGATTCAGTGACTTGAAAAGAGTCTCTAAGAATTTTCCCAAGCTTCTTTGACCCATGAAGCATTCATGATTCTGGATAAAATAGCTTCAGAGACTGCTTGGTGAATTTTAGACAAAGCCTCTGAATCCTTCTTAATTATCTCCTTCCTTTGAACAATAGCAGAACTTGATTGTGCATCTGTTCTATCAGATTCAGCAGAAGATCTTGATGGGTTGTCTTCTTATACTCCTTTCTCAACAAGGCTATCAAAATAGTTCTGAACTTGATACACCAATAATCATAATTTTCTCCCCAAAAATGTGGGATTGATTGTTGTTGGACCATTGGTAATGATGAAAACCATGAAGAGAACCGAGAAAAAAATACAAGGATCTACACCCTTTGGAAGTTTGATTGTGCTGAAACTCATGCCCTTTTGATCGAACCAAATGTAGGAGGGTACTGTGCAGAAAAATCACTATGGATGGTGAAGGAGCAAAACATGGAAGAGAAGATTTTTCTTTGTGCTACTGCTAAACAGTGACTCTTGTTCTCTTACTTACTTGATCTCTTCTTCACAAAGCTTTTATATTATACATCGTCAAAGAGAATCCTCTTCCATTCTCTCTTTTATCTCTTTCATATATAAGTCACAACCCCCCTCTCAACTTCGAAATGGTAGATTCGAATTTTTGTGTAACCAAAATATATATATATATACACACACACACACGCGTATATATATAAGACATTTTTCATTTTGGGCCACCATGGACCATCAGGAGAAGAGCTTCATGGGCTTAACACCATCCACAGATTCTCAAATTTCCAAAATTACTTAAGACATTTATCACATGTTATTTATTCAACTTCATTCTGTACAAACAGAGCAGATAGCATACAAAGTTTGACAGCCTGTGGTGAAGACTCATCGCTGTCCTTATCATGATTTTCTTTTCTTTTTTTATGGGTTCTTTTTGGATGTTTTAAGTGAGAAACAAGAAATATGAAGTCCAGTTGAATTTGAATAGATGATCCTCTACCTCTTCTGGAAATTAAATGTCTTGATGGAAAAGGCGAACACAAAAGCAAAGAGAAAGGTGAATCCCACAACAGCAGCTGCAGAAACTCCAACAAAATCTCGCCTGTAACCAAAAGAACTCCTCAAGAACTCTTCAACAGTTTCGCCATTTTCAAGCTTGTCTTGTACATCACCAAACTGTGATGTAATCATTCCATACAGAGTGTAAGCAACGGGATTAACCCAATAGTACCATTTCAACCATAAAGGAATACTCTGCGAAAAGGGGAATGATTTAGATTAAAAGACCAATTTACAAAATATCTAAAAGAATTAAAAGTTGGTGAGATGATATCTTACTGTGTGTGGGACAATAAATCCTGAGAAGAAGTTCCATAGCGAATAGAAGGTGGAGCAAAACATGGCGGAAATACTTGGGTCCGGTACCAAGGCCACAGACATCATACCATAGAAGGTAAAGTATAATAATGTGAAGTAAGAGAAAAAGAGAAACCAAAGGAATTTGGGTGTGGTCCATTCAAATCCAATCATTGCATACAATATGAAAACATAGATCACAGTTTGCACAAGTATATAGGGAAGCTCAATCAAAACCTGCACAGAAAATGATCTCTCATTAGGCAATATAAAACTCAACCTAAGCAAATGTTGGACAACCCACCTGGCCCGATAGAACCCTCCTGGGGAGCATGGGCTTTTGTCCTACCCTATGTGGCTTGAACACATGGGGTCGGGCTTGGGATTTTACATATTCTCGGAAGTCTTGTTGGTTGTTCACTAATGGTAACAGAAAGCCTTTGCCCATTCTTTGGACATGTTAAGACCAAAAAATTAGGCCACGCCTAGGCCTCAGCCCGAATTGGGGCTCTTGGGCTTGGCTCGAGCCCCACCCCATCCTCACCTCTACTTGGAGACCAAACAAGCAACAATATTGGGCGACTTTCAAATCATAATAACTTATTTAAGAGAATTGGATACCAACACTTATGGTTTCACAGATGTTACTTCATTAAGCATGCAGTGACATCAGAATCTTAAACACATAAATCATCCTATTTGTCAAGGGAAAATTGCTCATGCATCTCATACCCAAATACATCCCTTGCAGCTATAGGACGTTTTCATATGATGTCAAATCCATACACACACACACACACACACACACACACAAGGAAAAAGCAAATCTATCGAGTAACATTTTATCACTGATGCCAAGAACACTTTACCAGTGCTCATGAAAATGCTATAAAAAAGAAACATTAACACTAAATCCCTATTTTCATTATTTATACTTTTTGCTTCTCATGGCCGATCCCATCTATGTTGGGACCAAGGCATTTGTGAGTTGGCATTTATTTGTCTCTAAAAGATTGAAGAGTGCATCAAACCCCCATTTGCGATAAGAATATACCTATAAGGTATCCAAGAACCTTCCCTTTTCATGTTAGTATTTTTCAAAATCTCATGTTCAATTAGTTTGCAAAAATTGGCTCACCTGTGCAACAGCATATGGCAATGCTGAATACATTCCAGAAGCTCGTTCTCTGTAGAAGACTGTCCTTTCAACGGCCACAACAGGTTGCGCAGATGCGCTATTTTGAACCCCAAGAAAGATTGTGGCAGAATATATTGAACCTATTGCATTAGATAGTCCTTGCTGTGACGTCCTACAATGTCATAAACAAATGAAAAATGGATCTTCCTTCACTGAAAATTAGTTGTGGATTAATAATATAGAAAAGTATCAACATACCTTCTGGAACCAAGTTTCCAGAACATTGTGCCAATGATCAGGGCTATCACTGCAGTGAAGATATTCCTAAGAGCGGTGTACAGTGGGTGGCGCCAGTATGACCAGTGTTGCTTCCATAGGCAAGCCAAGAATTGAGTGAGGAAAGACTGTGAATATCTTGTAGGAAAATACAGGTCCTTCGATCCAGGCGCTGGCTTACTCATCTCTCTAATCAGTTCTTTATTCTTCCTGAGAAGGAAACAATTTTTGCCAATACTAAACAAAAGGTCCAACCGCACATATATTTTGGTTATGTCAAACCTATTATTTAGGCCCTTCGTTGTAATTTTTTGATGTAGGACATAATGCCGCTAATAAAATACCTTTTTTGATGTGGGAAAATTTTCAAATAATTATTGTGTCATGCGAGATCAGTCCAAGAAAGGAAAAGGGCTCCGTTAATTTAGTTTTAATTAGTTTCCAAATTTCTCTATTTTCTTAATTTTACTAGTTTCTAAATTTCTTTAGTTTTGAAATTATTTTATTTTCTTAATTTTGCTAATTTTCATATTTTTCTAGTTTCCTAGTTTTTTCTAGTTTTCTGATTTTTAGGGCTTGCATTCCCTATAAACACTTGTAATATTTCATTATTTTGGCATACTTTAATAATAATATTTTTTTAGAGTATTAATTCTCTTTTGAGAGTTTTAGGATTTTGTCTCTTTACAAACCCTATTGTCTTCCTTCTGTCTCTCCCACATTAGGTAGTATCAGAGTCGAGGCTTTCCCTTGTGATGACCAACCAAGGCGGTGAAGGCAGTACTCTTTTTGACATATTCAAAGAGTTGCAAACCATGACGACTGCGATTTAAATTCTATCTATTCGAATAGAGCGTCGAATAGAGTGGGAAGAAACAAAACTACAGATGTTGCGGGCAAACCAGGATAATATTGGAGGTGAAAGTGACGCCTGGAAAATCGCTCACGGACCACACATCAAACCTATATTATCCTAACAATCTTGTAGGGTTCAAACCAATGATAATAAATTTTCAGATAAGGATGTATAGACTCTGGTGATAGCCGACAAGACGGTGGGTCCAAAAATGCATATTTTAAATGATTCCTTTGTCGAAGCAAAAGGCAAACTGGAAGCACTTGACGAAAAGGATATAAAGAGAACTATAAACTTAAAGAACAACTTGGAAGGATACATATTTGTTATTAAAGACAAGCTTGACTCATCCAAAGTATTGGGAAATGTTTTAATCGGCCACAAAAAGCAATCTCTCATTAAAAGGCTTGATGAAACTGATTTTAATGATGGGTTATTGAAGACACAAGATTGGATTTATACTGATGGTGAAGATGTCGCTATTTCAAAGTTCTAGGAGTGTCTAGATTTTCTTAAAACTATTGAAAATCCAATATTTTTTATATTAAGTGAACTTGCAACAACAGTTATTTTAATATTTGTTATGCTTAGCATATGTTTTTTGGTAATAAAACCAAAGGAAAGAGTTGAGAATATGGTTACAAGTTATCAGAGGTATCACTCGAGAGCGAGTTCTTTTCAGAAAGGGGGGGATTGATATGGGATAGATTTCAAATAATTATTGTGTTATGCGAGATCGGTCCAAGAAAGGAAAAGGGCTCCATTAATTTGGTTTTAATTAGTTTCCAAATTTCTCTATTTTCTTAATTTTACTAGTTTCTAAGTTTTTTTAGTTTTGAAATTATTTTAGCTTCTTAATTTTTCTAATTTCCATATTTTTCTAGTTTCCTAATTTTTTATAGTTTCCTAATTTGTAAAACTTGCATTCTCTATAAATACTTGTAGTATTTATTTATTTTGGCATACTTTAATAATAATATTTCTTTTAGAGTATTAATTCTCTTTTGAGAGTTTAGGGTTTTGTCTCTTTACAAACCCTATTGTCTTCCTTCTGTCTCTTCCACATTATTTTTCCAATCATCAAGTTTATGGTGAACAATGGAGTTGAAATTTAAGTTGAAATTGTTTGTTCCAACTATATTTCTGTATTCAAAGTGAGATCAAACATTCTGGCATGGGAGGTAGTTTTGTGCTGACTTCCTTTTCATATATAGGCTAGGTTAACCAGGCAGTTAATGATGCTGTTGATTAAAAATAAAAAGTTCAATCAAGGAGCAAGTCAGAAATGAATGCAAAATAAGGGCTTCTTTTATCAAGGAAAAGAATTAAACCTTTGGGACCATAAAGAAGCACGTATAAAGTTATAAGGACTAAATTATAGTTTTGGAGCAGATGATCTCCAGCTTAGCTGGTAGAAAATGCATCTCTTGCTATACAAGCATCAAGGTTCAATTCTAATTACTAACTGATTTGGATAGAGCTTGGGCTCACAAGGTTCAATTCTTGGTTGATGTGTTTTCTTGATATGCATAGTTTGTAGGCTATTGCACCCACTCAATGGTTGTCTCAGAAAATTGTGGCCCAGAATCCCACCCATTATCCAAAAATCCAAAGATTTTAGCCTTATGGTTAAATATCCTCAACCTTATGCAAAAGGCACTTGTCCAAACAGTCCATATTATGTGCTTTTGCTCTTAGCATGCAATTAGGTGCGGAATGCTTTAACAAACCTGTACAAGTCTGAATTCCTATACAAATCAGCGAAATCAATGCCAAGCACTGCCTCTTGCGCTGATGAGGTAACGTCCAACATCCATGTTGCTGGATTATAACCATCTTTGATTTTGCTCACTCCATTAATGCCCTAGACAGAACCAGAAACAAGATAATCTCTAGGCATGAGGCAAAATTAATTAAAAAATTGTAAAAATGTTCTCATTGTTCTTGCATTTATCTTTGCAACTTACTTCAAAATACTTAATTAGATCAACAGAATGGCAGCCCAATGGCCCAACATAGATTTCTCGTCCTCCCCTTGTCATAAGAAATAGCTGACATTCATGTTATAAGGTTAGCACTCATAGTTGTAACCAGACTAGAAAAAGGAATTGCAATTCCATTGCGGCATTACCTCATCAAATGACTCAAATATGTCAATGCTGGGTTGATGGATGGTGCAAACAACTGTTCTTCCGGTGTCCACTGTGTTCCTAACCGTCCTCATCACAATTGCAGCAGCTCTTGCATCGAGCCCTGAAGTTGGCTCGTCCATGAAGATTATAGAAGGGTTGGCCACAAGTTCGACTGCTATGGTTAGCCTCTTTCGTTGCTCAGTGGAAAGGCCACTCACTCCAGGCATCCCAACAAGTGCACCCTTCAATGAATTAAGTTCCACAAGCTCCAAGACCTCCTCAACAAACATCTACTATCATAACCAGAGAATAAGAGTAGGTTCGTGTCATGTATTTTAGATAAATGAAGAGTAACGTGGTCTGAAAATTTAAAAAGAAGACCTCTTAGTTCCCTTGCAAAAGAAGCAAAGATCATATTAATATAGAAGGTATTATAAAACCCAAAAGAATGTTCAAGAGTAATTTAGGAGAGGTAGTGAAAACCAATATATTAATATTAACATATCCAATATGCTTCCAACAAAAAAAAAAAAAAAAAAAAAACCATAATCATCGAGTAACACTTACTTAAGTTGGGGTAAAAAGTGGAGTAGATCGAAATTACTGTGCTTCTAGACCTAGCACTTTGAATTTAAAAACCTCGTATTTGGACCTATGCATTAAAGATTATAAGAATGGCTCAAATGCAAAGTGTCTATATTCACCAACCTTTCTAGTTTCAGGATCAACATCAGGAGATAGTCGAAGCCATGCAGAGTAGACCAATGACTCGTACACGGTAACATGAGGAGAGTGAATGTCATTTTGCTCACAATATCCACAAATTCGAGCAAATGTCTCTTGCTTCTTCAGGTATCCTGAAATTGTAATATCCCCCTCAATATAGCCCCCAGTTTTTCTACCTGCAAGTACATCCATTAGGGTAGTTTTCCCTGCACCACTGACACCCATTAAAGCTGTAAGAACACCGGACCTAAAAGCTCCACTCACACCCTTCAAAAGCATCAATCTATCTTCAGTGAACCCCTGTGCCCTCATCTCCTGCAAGTTAAAAATCCAAGCACTATTGAGAGTTTCTGATTATGAGTGAAATTAAGAATCAGGGAACTTGAAATTTTTGAAAGACACGATTTGTGATTTCAAGTGTACCTGTGGCATGTCTACAGAGTACTTAATTTCATCAAACGTTATAGAGTGTGGTTCAAAAGGGAGAACCATTCCCCTTTTCTGATTATTTTTACCATTACCAATTGCTTTTACTGGGTTAGAAGATGATCTAGATGAGAGACTTCTCTTCCTGATGTTCCTTCGTGTATCTGCATCAACGTTCCAAAAGTAGTTACATAAAAATAATCACATATAAGATTCAATCTTGTACCAACACTTTCTAGAAATAAGTTGTTCATATTGAATTCGGTTTTTAGACACACATAATACAACACTAATACAGTTTTTAGAAAAACATAATACAACATTTTTGTAATTTATAATAGTGAAAATTTTTTTATAACTTTGTGATGTCTGTGTTGTGTCACGTGTCTTGTCTGACTATATTTCGTAGATATGATCCAATCAATCAGATTGAGAATCACCTTTTGACAAAATCTGATCATCGAAAGTACCTTCTGATAACTGAATGGATTCCCTATCTTCTTGGATAACAGTTTGAGGCTTTCCAAGTGCTGCAAGATTTACATAGATATCAACTATTGATCTTACTAGTTACTTGGAAATAGTGCACTATATTATGATACTTACGGTTGAGAAAAGTGAGAGCCCAAGTGTAAAGCAAGTTGAACAATAACAGAAACCCAAACATTACTCCAACTCCTATCCAATACCAACGTGCTTCCGGGAAGAAGCCATAGGACTTCAAAACTGTAACTCCGAGGGATTCTGTTGAACCTTCAGGAACCTTAGATATGGAAAAAAAATAAAATAAAACAAATAAAATAAAATAAAAAATACAGAGTCAGGTTGTCAAACCAAACTTTGTGTATGTGAAAGCATTTATTGAAATGCATGTATTTCCATCTCTACATATTGAGAAATGTTATTTTGCCACATGACTTTTGTTGCGAATCTGTTCTACATATTCGTTTTGCATGACTTTTATTATAAGAATTGTCTAATGATTACACAACACGAAAAATTCTAAGGATTTTCTCATGGTTAAATATTCCATTTTAATATAATTGAAGCCAATAGAGGCATAGACACTATAATTAGCATACTGTTATATGGCAGAAAGTTGCAAAGTAAGTATCATACATGGCTCCAGCTATGTCCAAGGAACTCATTCACCGCAATTGCATTCTGTGCATACATCATTGGTGAGGACCAATAACCCCAAAGCCACCATTTCTTTACATTTTCTGGCATCATCAAAAGTGTAAAGGAAGAAATCAGTAATTGCTAATTAAGGTCTAGCATAATATTTGTTTGAGTTTGTTGGTAAGTGTTTTTGTATTCATGGCAAACAACTCTCAAAGGAAAAGAGCTTTCTGCTCAAAGAAGGGAGCAAGATAGCATATTACAAAATGAATCAACTTGTCAAATTTTGAATAACAAACCTCGAGACATAAGAAAGCCACCCAAGGCAAATAGACAAAGCATTGCAAATGATCCAAATGTACTTGTGACAACCATGTCCCTACCCATTGCCCCCATAGTTCGAAATAGCGCATATGCCATCTGATCCATGACCAGTAATAGAAGGTACTGTTTAAAAAACCTGCATATTTTGTAGTTCTTAAATTTCAGTCTAATAAAATGTATGTGACGACATCTTGTTTTGATTTGATCTAGGTATTATTACCTTCCAACATTTGGGTCGTATCCAATGACATAGTAAGTGCTGAACACCCAAATTGCAACTTCCACAAAAGTGAAAGGTGTCTGGAGGAGCCATGAGGGAAGAGCATATGCCCATGGAGGATAGAAGAGGAGCTTTCTCTGTTTATAGAAAACTGGAAGCTTTGCAACAGTCATAAACATTTCTGCCGTTGCATAAAACATCATGGCAATCACTGTGTAAAATAAAGAACCCATAAAAATTGATCCATCAAAAACTGTATCTCGGTGCATCTGGGTCCGTAGGTATACTAACATCATGACTATGGCCATCGTTGCAACCTGTTGCCAGAAGACATACCACAAGTTAGGACCAAAATACAGAAGTATTTATGTGTGAACGAGTCATCTTCCTAAAATGAGTTTGAGTCTACATAAGCAGCGTTGGACAATAATATTTGTGCCCATGAAAACTTTCCTGTTGCGGTTGCAAACTAACATTGACAGAAACCAAGGACATGACTTTCAAGGGTCAAACAACAGTATTAGCCATCTGTACATCTCAACTATGAGAATTTTCATGGCCAAACTAACCATAATATTAACATAAGTGTTTAGCCTCCTCTTCAGCTCACTTACGAGAACCCACAAGTAGGCTAGACTAGAGGTTTCCAACTAGGAATTCAAGCAAATGGTAAGCTTGTGTTATAGGTCCTGAGAGTGGTAGCACCTCTAGGTCATGTAACTCAAAAGTATTGAGGTTGATCTAGCTGGACTGCATCCAATAGAAGGAGGATTTGACAGCAAAGAGAAATGGTCTATCTGAAGTCTAAGTCCATTCTGTGTTTTTCATTTTCACTTATGGCACAGTGCAATTAAGTAAATGTATACTCACTTTCATGATTCTGAATTTGTACACAAAAGCATGCCTTTTGAACAATAAATATTCTCTCGACAAGCAAGCTTTCACCAGCTCTCTTAAAGAAACACCATATTTTGTGGTTGAAAATGCAGCTGGGTGGGACTTGGATTTGTCAAATGGGGTTGCAAGATCATCACTAAGCTTTCTCCCTACGTGGAATGTCTGAAATGCCACCGCAAATTCCTTCACAGTTACAAAGTGGTAAGGCTCATCCTGGCGAAACCAATACTGCTTCTGATCCTTCCTTGATGTCACCTACAAATGTTTAATTTGTCAAGAAGAGAGAGAACGAGAGGGAGGGAAAAGAAAAAACAAAGTAGCTGACTAGGGTTTTGCATTGATTTTCACATGAAAAAGAAGAGAAAAATTAAAAAAAAAAAAAAAAGCTAAGTTGATCCGCTCTTACTTCTTGCAAGAAATCAGCTACTCCTTTCCTCTCAGGACATCTAAAGCCAGCTGATTCAAAAAACTCTAGAACATGCTCACGAGGACCTTGATACACAATTTGACCTTCAGACAAGAGAACAATGTCATCAAATAGATCATAGGTCTCTGGTGCTGGTTGAAGGAGAGAGATGAATGCAGTTCCATCAAGAATGTGGACATAATGCTTGATTGAGTTCACTATATGAAAAGTGGTCGAGCTATCCAAGCCAGTAGATATTTCGTCCATGAATAGTGCTTTCACTGGTCCAACAAGCATTTCACCTGTGAAATTTTTGGTTAATCAAGTTCCAAACACTTCATTCATTAAACATGACTAGTTTTTCTTTACTTTTGTATTTTTTTTCTTTTTTTTTTGAGTTGACATTGATTTGAGTTGTTTTACCAGTTGTGAGACGCTTTTTTTGGCCCCCAGAGATGCCTCGTATCATCACATTCCCTACCATAGTATCAGCACAAACTTCAAGTCCCAAAACCTATAATTTAAGATAAAGATTCTATATTACATTTTATGCTTGGTATTATAGTCTCATAATGCATCTAACTAGTTAAATTACCTTTAAAACATAGTCTACAACAACACTCTCTGGATGGCCTTCTATCGCAGCTGCCTAGCATATAACCAAGAAAAAAGTATAAGCTCACTGCCTAGCAATATCATGAAAGCCTGATTCTTAATCAAAAGTGCAAACCAAATAATTTAAGTGCAAGTGAGAGAAAAACTTCAAATGATCAAAAAATAAATACTATATGCCCATGTGACCAACAAGGACATGTGCAGCTGACCTTCATGTAAACATCAATGTCAGGATCTGGCTTTATATGTGCCGCTTTCTCTCTTCTTAAAAGTTCCGCTAACATCTCTGCAGATCAAGAAATGGGTATACAAACTGACTCAACTTTGTAAAAGTAATATTTTACATAAAAAGTTCTAGCAATGGTGAAACTATGGTTATTATCAAAGTAAAAATTTATGTCAACTAACCATATTGGGATCCAACGCCTTGACATCTCGCAGAGAAAGCAAGAGTTTCTCTAACTGTCATTTCAGGTAAATGAACATCGTATTGACTTACATAGGCGGCAGTTCTTTGCGGGATGAATTCATCCATTCCATGCCCGTTGTAGGTTACCCTCCCTGAAACCTACTATGCAATATATGAACAGGAAGCTAAGGGCCTTTTCTATTGCTCTTATAGAAAGAAATATATTTATTGAAATTTATATGCAATTTCTAAAAATATTCATGAGAAATGGATTCATTTTTCTCCAAAACCAAACAATCTAAATTTTCTTAAATTGATAATTGATAACGAGACGGTACGTAAACCATTTATCGCAGTAACTTTTATTCAAAATTTTCCCAATATCTACAGATAAGATTCTATTTACAAACAAGGTCCAGGAACACAACAGTCAATCCTAACAACGGATGAATGACCTGAGGACAAAATGTAAGAAATCTTTTACCTTCAAATCACGGCTAAGCTGTCCCGCCAAAGCCAACAAGAGTGTGGTTTTCCCCGAACTCGGAGGACCCAAAAGCAGGGTCATTCTGAAAAAGTGCACCATGTTAGAAGTCCCTGGATTAAGCTTTCCAAATTCTCCTTTTTTTTGTCCTCCCCAATAACTCATTCTCAGTGATGTGTCATATATGAACTTAGCATGACAATATGCTATTAAATCAAAATATGACACAACTAGCCAAGATTGCAAAGTGGAGGGTATAGTACAATTAGGAACACCCCCTGCTCACCAGGGGTATAAAAATAAAATAAAATAAAATAAAATGATGATTAGTATCAAAATTAAATTGGAGTCTGCTTAGTTACCTTGAAGGCTTGATGATTCCACTAACATTATGAAAGATGGTAATTTTCTTCTTTTTATTTAGAAGTAAATGGAAAGCATTCAATAACCCCTAAAAATAAGAAATAAAATAAGGAAAATTAGAAACTTAAATTATAGATAAAACAGCATAGACTTGTATGACTTAGAGCAGTAATTCAGAATTTCAAATAATCACCTCCATCATATTAGCAAAAAAATTTATGAATGTAGGCAAAGCCCTGCTTCCCACATAACCTTCAGCTTCAACACTTAGATTTTCATATCTGACTTCAATTGTAGGCAAATTTGTCCCAACCCTGATACAAGTTCAATAAAACATGAAAAACCCATTAATAGAAAATGGAGGAAAAATCATATTGATCATAAAAAAGGGGAAAAAAAGCAATATATGAAATTATGACTACCATGCTCCAATTTAAAAAAATAAAATTTAAGAGAAATGCTAGATATAACCAAAAAAAGAAAAAAAAAATTCAATGAAACTGTATCGGATTGAAAGCCAAAAGTGAAGGCCTCTGAAACTCATTCCAACTTCTTTGATTTCAAATCCAATTCCAATTTACGAGTAAGAACTAACCGACCCCTTATTTTTTTTTCCCCTTAGGCTTGACAGGGAAAAGACAAAGGTCTAATTCTATACCTTAACTAAAGGTAAGAATCGTAGACCTTTTAACATTGCTAACATTACTCAAAATTCGAAAAGGAAAAAAGGAAAATTTTGGTAGGAGAAAAGAGGAAACCTGTCGAGGCGTTTTCTGAGCTTCAACAAGAACTTTTCATTGTCTTCCTCAGCAGCATTTATTAACCTATGTATCAAATTCTTCTTCTCTTGAAAACCCATTTTGAGAACATCAATTTCGTTGGCTTCACCTTTTGATTCAACCAACAAACCTTTCCTTAACCGATTGTAAGTTGGGAGTTTTTCAAGAGAAGCCCATTTAAGAGCTTCTTCATCTTCTTCTTCTCGAAATGATTGAGAAAACACTCTCTCACTAATATCACCACCCCACATTGAAGAATTCTCTATTTTCACACAAATTAGTGATTTCAAACCCCAAAAAATGAAACTTAACAGAACCCCCACCAAAATTTTAAGACGCTTATTTCAAACTTGAAATAGGTCTCTGCACTCACCCTCTGTCTCTCTGTGCTGTGTGTGCTTGCACGACAACTGAGTTTATATTTTATAAACTTATATATAAAAAGGATCAGAGTTTGACCTCCGATTCAAGTCTTTCTTGCATTTTCGTTGATCTCTCTCTCTCTCTCTCTCTCTCTCTCTCAGAGTGATGCTACGTATGGGTTTTTTTTATTATTGTAAATGGTGCATGGGTATTGTAAATTAAATCAATGCACTAGTAAACGGCTCCCAGCAAATCAAAATTATTGCAACTATTGCAGAATCGTAGCAAAGTAAGTAAACTATGCAAAATTAAAAGTCACATCCTCTCTTTTAAAAAATTATACCATATAGCCTGATATTTAGGATCCTGTAACACTTTGCTCTAAAGGTGATGAACAGTATTTTCAAATTCGGATCGAAATGAGAGCAAGTAATATCAAGAGATCAATAGATCACTGAGTCAAATCAAATCGATCGAAATGAGAATAAGTAATATCAAAGGATCAATAGATCACTGTGTCAAATAGATCGAACTGAATAAAAAGATTAGATGATATCATCGTAACATCATAAATAATTTAAATTATAATATATTAATAATTTAAAAAATATATATATAATAAAAATATATAATATTACTGAGCTCTGTTATAAAATAAGGAAAAAAAATTGCAAAAACAACTTTTGCTGGTTAGAATTTTTGATTTTCACGACATAAAAAGGAAAGAAAAAAACCCGGGTTAAACCGATTGGCTTAATTCGAATTTTGATCAATTTTTTAAAAATTGATTATTTTAAAAATTTGGACTGATTGCCGGTCTGGTTTTTGATAGGATTGGTTGGACAGGCCTGTTCGATTCAGGTTTTAAAATATTGACGATGAACTGTTTGTTTTTATTTGATTTCTCTTTCTTTTGATTTGATCTCTCTTCTTCTTCTTCCTTATTACTTCTCTCTTCTCGATCTTTAATTTCTTCTACAATTGAAACTGCTGTTGAAGTCTCTCTCCTTAGATATACGTCCAAGCAAAGAAATATGTCCCAATTTTAAGAAAATGATTATGAAATGAATCAAATGATTTTGTGATCAACCTTAATTGAAAAATGTCACGAAAGCAACTCGTGTATTGTGTGAGCATTTACTTAAATGGACCAACCGAAAAAAACACGTTAAAATTCTTTAGTTATGTTTGGATTCGTTTGATATGAGAATTAAAAAAATCATATTGAGAGATCTCTCGAAAGAAGATTCGATTACAAATCGATCTAAATTAATCAAAATAAAATCTCAGACACTGAGTAATGACTCTGACAAGGGTACCAAAAAAAAAAAAGGCATTTACTTAAATGGACAAACTTATATCGATAGACCTTAAATAAACTCAGGATGTCACAATTTTAAATATTGTGTACTGCAAAAATAAGACCTCCTTAAAACAATTGCCAGCAACCGTGGGCCGCAAGGATGCCGAGGGTGAGCAATGAGCATACAAATCAATTTATTATGTGCTTCGTGTTTTCTGTCCTCGCATCATCTCTCTGTCTCTCTCTCTCTCGAATCACAAACGTTGAAGACCTAGCAAGCAATGTTAAATTACTTTTTCGACTTCATCTCTGGCACATGGGGCAAAACCATTTTAAAGCACTTGATTTTGCCCCCCATTTTACTGTAGATTTCCCATTTACACAGAAATTGCACTGTAAAGTCATTTAGAGATTGAGGTGAGACCAAGTCGGGTGGTTTCGGTCCGGTTTTGGACACTTCATGGAACCACAGGCCAATTCAGTCGTGGTTCTGAAAGCAACCAATTTCAGGCCGGGCCAGGTACAAAACAATTTTCTTGAAATTAGCTTAGCCTCGTGAACCAACCTAGTTGAACCTGACCGTGCCCGGCCGATTCTAAGGTTTTTTTCATGGGTTGTTAACTTTTTTTGATTTTTTCTTTTTTGTGATTTTTCTCGTATACTTGTGTTTTTTTTTTTTTTTTGTATATTTGAGTTTTTTTTTTTATTTGTGGGTTTTTTTTGTTACTTGTGGGGTTTTTTTTTATTATTTTCTTTAGTTTAGTTAGGTTTTTTTTTTTGTTTAGTTGGATTTTTTATTTAATTTTTAAATGAACTAAAAATACAAAAAAAGGGACACAAGAAAATTTTAGAGTGACTCCACCAAATTTAGTATACGTCAACTACCAATTTTGGATTTTCAAATTCACTAATTTAATATGATTACATTTGATATTTTTACAAAAATGATTTTTAAATTCATATTTTTATTTTTTTTTTACACTAAAAATTTATTCTTCATCTTCTGTCCCCAAGCTAATGTTCATATCTTGTCGCATCTTTTCCATATCTTTCCAATCCTTTGTGCAAATCAAGAACTCTAAGGTGTTGTCCTCCAATTTGATTGTTTCGGTGTTAAAACTCGTCCATCGATACTAAAAGTACTTTCTGATAATATTATGGACACCGGAGGAATTAATACATTTTTAACCATTATGGCCAAAATTGAGAAATAACTAATATTATTTTTCCACCAATCTAAAATATCGAAATGACCGTTGTTTTCAAAATCTTCTAATTTATGTGTTTGTTAATATAAAATTAACTCATTTAATGAAAATAACGATGATATTTTTTATTTTTTTCTAACATATGCAAAGGATTAAAGTCAAAACTAGACGAACGTATTGATAAATTACTAAAACTACTACCTATATCATTAGCACTTGTACCATTTTATTTATTTTGATATAATGAAAATATATTTTGTCCCGAATGTGGGTGGTCCCATATTTAAAAAACTAAAATTCTTTTTACTAAAACACATGATTTACTTATCTAATAATATGTTATAACTATAAAATATTCACTTTTTTAACTTTCTAACTGTCCGAAGTTATTGAAAATTTACTCGAAATTATCCTAAATTTTACAATCAAACTATCTTTTAACTCTTGAAAATAATCTAATGATCTTCTCCTACTTGATTTATTAGAACTTCTTTTCTAATTCGATTGTAAAAATTTTTAAATATATTTTTCAAAAACTCCACATTCAACAATACTAAATAATAATTCTTTACGAACTATTCATTCAATTTGACCTATTTTTTCGATCTCTGCATTATATCTAAATGTACCCGTAACATTTTTCCTCGTAACTAGTTTGTGATAATCTATTTAGGTAATCTCTTACAAAATCTCTTTTAAGAGTTCCTATTTTTTATATTTTTATTGACAAATTTTGTAAATTGTCCTTTGTTTCTCATAATTTTTAACAAAAAAATCACAAATATTAGAATCATCTTTTCTAGTGCATGTGGTATTAAGTTGTGTTTGATTAGATTCATTTTCTTCTACTCTTACATTAATATTAATTTGTTTGAGAATATCCTCTTGAAAAAAGAATGGGAGAGAAGAGATTGGTGTAAAAATTGTAATGAGTGTATTCCGACTATTTTTCTAAAAAATTTATAATAAAAAATTAAAGATAATAAATTAAATTTGCAAAAAAGTTAAAGATGCTAAAATAAATAAATAAATAAATGTTAATGATTTGACATAGACCGCAGTTGTTTATCTCCAAATCTTGATTAATTTGAGTTTCGAATCTTCAAATCTTGTCAAATCTCGGGAAATATTGAGGGAAAAATATATTGATGATGTTATGTAGAAGAAAATGATGAGATTGTACATTGTAGGTGAAAAAAAAATGGTGAGATATTGTAAATTGTAGGTAGAGAAAAAAATGATGATATTGTAATTGTAAGTTATTGGTGGAAAAAAATGGTAAGATGTTGCAAATTATAAGTAGAAGAAAAGTAAATGATGATATTGTAAGTTATAGAGAAATAGTATGAGATTGTGTAACACCGACACTGCGGTGTTTGTACAAGTGTAGTATTCATGGAATATATATAAAATATTCCTCCGTTTATATATATATATATAAAATTTTTAATTATATTGATTTTCGATTTTGAGGCATGAAATTTGAAATTTTTGGGATATTTAAAGTATCCGTATTTCTGATTTGTAAAGTAAAATGAGTATAAAAATATATAGATGATTTTTTATTCATTTATTAATTTATACATTACTCACTTAATTATTTATAAATTTATTTATAAAAAAGAAATATATAATAAGGAGGATAATAATAATAATAATAATAATAATAATAATAATAATAATAATAATAAGAAAGAAAAAGGAAAGGAATTAAGGTTGAAACCCTAATTCCCATTTCTCTTTCCCCTCTCCTCTCCCACGCGACCTTTCCTCTTCCCCCACCCGCGCCGACCGTCGCGGCCATCCCTCGCCGTCGCTGCGTCCGCCACGGCCGTCGCCACCACCCGCAGCGACCACCGCTCTCCCTTCTCCAACTCTCCCTTCGGTTTTCTCTCCTTCTCTCTCTCTCTCTCGGCTTTTCTCTCTCACCGCGAGTTCTCTCTCTCCCTCTCGCGGATTCTCCGCCGCTCGCCGCCCCTTTTCTCCGCCACCCCACGGTGGTTCGACCACCAACCATCTTCCACTCCCTACCTCCCGCTGTCTCCCTCTCGCTCGATCTCTCATCTCTCACTCTCTGTCTCTCTCTAGTTCGCTCTCTTTTGCTCTCTTTCTCAGTCTCCCTTAGTCTCTTCCGCTCTGCTCCTCCCTCTCCTGCGCGCGCGTGACTGCGCGCAACAGCGCTCGATTGCTCGCGCGACTGCGCCTGCCTCAGCGCGCGTCTGCTCACGCTGACTACCCTACGCGCGCGACTGCAGCGCGCCATAGCCCTTGCTCGCCTGCGTGCTACTCTCTCTCTGTCAAGAGCCTTGTTGCCATCTCAGCTAAAGCCCAACCCGTAGTCATTAACCGACCCTCGAAAACCCTAGGTCATGACTTCCCCATTGTGCAGATAAGGGTAAGAGTTCTAATCTATGGTTCTAGGGCTTGATTTCAATAGAAAATAAGTATAATCATTGAACTGTACTTTGAATTGGAAATAATGCAGGTCCGGACAAAGTTGTAGGTGCACAGACGTTAGGGTTTTGGATTTGCAGACCACTTTAGGTGAGGTAAAATACTAACTCATTTGATTTATTTAGATGAATGTAAGGTAAATTACAGTAGGAATGTATTATATATGTTAGGATGTATGTGAGATTAGATTTAAATGCATCGTCTGAAGTTATATGTGATTATTTAGGTTAAGTATAGAATTTTAAATGAATTGGGTTGTTCTTGATGATAGAATCGTATTGATTTGTTTAGAATAATTTCTCTCCGAGTTTAATTTGACATATGTATGAAAATAGTCCAAATTTGGGAGTTGAGCCTAAGGATTGATGCGTTGTTTTACATTATAGTTGATGTTGCATATAGGTAATTCAATTACAATCTCTATATTATGAAAATAGGTTTCAATACCTTTAAAATGAGATATGGTTTGAAGAAATCGGATGTGAATTGAAAAGTGTATGAATTTTCAAAGATTTTTCTAATTTATAGGGAATTTATGTATTTAGACGTGTTTCGATTTTGAATGATTTTAGGTTTGAATTTAACCTGATTTTGATTTGGTTAATTACTTATAAATGGAATGAAAATTGATGACATTAGAGTTTATTCAAAAATTGAAGAATTGAGATTTGTACAAAAATTAGAGAAAATGGAAATTGATGACATAATTATGATTTTGTATTAGGAAGGTCAATCGAGGATCGAGTAAGATTTCATTTGATTGAATTATGAGTTTATGCAAGTGTGTATGAGCTGAAAAGTGTGCATAATTTTTGTGATGTTGTGAATGTACATGGATATAATTGAGGTCGAGGTGTGAGAAATATGTGATGTGTTACAATTGTAGTGACTTGCTTGGAGATTGATCGAGGGGAGCACGATTTCGACACTTGTGCATTGTAGGGAGTGATTGACCCTCCCGTATACGGTGAGTGAGTTTAATTTCAATATTTTCGTTTAATATGTAAACTCTGTTTTACGACAGTTTGATAAATGGGCATGATTTATCGTGTGTTTGAAATGTTTTGACTGGTTTTGGAAATGATTTTTATGAACCGATGGAGTGTCCAAAAATGTGGTTGAATTATGAAAATATGCATCCATGTGGTTGAAACGTGAAATGTGCCATTTTATGATATATGTTGCATTTGGTTTGCGAACCTGATTTACGGCACATGTTTGATATGATATTGATATTGGCCTTGAGGGCTGTGATATGTATTGTTCCGTAGCTATGAAGGACACCGTGAGAGGCGCTTTGGTGGCGTCCGGATATGCCTAGGCCTGGGGTATCCCACGAGTGGTCGAGATGAGATTTACTACACGGTACTAGCCAGGTTGAACCCGAAAGGGGGAGGATTTGGATACACTCTCCAAGTCTAGCACCTGGACGAGGTTCGTTGCCAACGCCTGGGTAGAGAGCACTTTAAATAAAAATCGCATAAAACACCCCCGATGCGCCTGTCATAGGTCGTGGTAGACCTTTGCCGGGAGTTTTTCGGCTGGCAGCTCTATGATTTTAATGACAGTATTTTGGATGCATATTTGATTTGCTGATGCGTGCAAATGATATATTGTTGAAATGAAAAGCATGATGATTTGAAATATGATTTGTATACTTATGCTTTGAAACTTCAGTTTCACACCCCATATTACACGATTACATTGAACCATTCACTCACTGAGTATTCTTCCTTGAGTGCTCACCCCTCCTCTTTCCCCTCCCCAGACAGAATTATGGTGCTAGGGCGACGCATTTGGGTCTGGAGGGTTTGATAGCTTGGTGGATTTGGTTTTTACAACGGTGAGATCAAAGTTTAAGTTTAAAAGATGAATTTCATATTTTATTGTCGACCCTGCGTGGTCTTGTTGAGGTCCGTAGTTGACCGTGTACATATTTTGGAATGACTGTATAATTTTTGGACTTTTGTTTGTGAAACTCTCATCTCGCTTGCATTGAGGCATTTGTAACTATTTGAAGTGTTAACTTGGAAAATTTGTAATATAATTGTATAAATTTAGGTCCGCTCAGTGTGGCGGCTGCTCATGTTCTAGTTGGGCATGACAGTAGAGGTCTGTGGCTAGGACTGTTGGTGATTTGTTAGCCTTGCGTTGTCTGGATGTCGGTTGGGAGATTTGGTGGATTGTTTTGAGGCCGGGATGGCCATGTGTTTAATTTACATGATGATTGTAATTTATACAGGTTTAATTGTACATGGGAGACCTCCGATTTATGGGGAGGTTATGTCCAATTTTCTGTAAAAATACAGCCGGCATCCAAGTCAACGGGTGGCTGTTCACGATTCCCGGTTCGGGGCGTGACAGATTGTAAGAGAGAATAGAGAATATTATAGGTCGAGAGAGTATGAGAATTTATTGTGTGAAATTAAAAAATGAATTGTATCTATTTATAACTACCATTTTCTACTTTATGATCAAAATATCATTTAACTAAATGTTTTATAACTTTTGGGAGAGATAATTTGAGAAAAACAAAAAATCAAGAGACCATTGACACCGGCTCGGCCCGGCTGGTTTCATAATCGTTGAAACTGGCCGAGCCTAGCCAGTTCTGGGCCCTGAATGGTTCCGGGCCAAGTCGGTTCTTGGTTCCAAAACCAATGGAACCGGATCAAGGTGGTCTAGTTCTGACCTACTTTTTCTCGAACCAGTTTTTGATCCGAGGAACCGTAATTGACTCATGCCCAACTCTATTCAGAGAAATGGGTATAATAAAATTTTGTGACTGTTAGAGATTAAAAACGCGTGTATAGATCAAGGGTGTGTCTACATAAAAGGGGAGGCTTCGTCACTATTACAATTAAATCTCGTGGTTGTTCAAAATTAAGGGACTATAGAATGTGTTTGAATGAAGGGGTAGGTTCAGTTCACAACCCTTTAATGCCTATAAATACAGGAATAAAGGTGCCTTCCATATACACATTTTCTCTTCCTCCCTCATCTTTTCCTCTTCATTCCCGAATTCCTTTATTTTTTGGGGGGGGGGGTTGACTTAGTTTTGCAGACCGGAATTTTTTATAACATATAATTTATTGAATTTATTGTTATTATCATGGTTTGAATTTGAATTGTTTAATACTCTAATGGTTGTTTTTATTGAATTTTATTTTTAAGAGATTGAATTTGAAATTTTGGAGCAAATTGGACTTATTGAAGCAATTTTGGAGCTAATTGGGTTAAGACATCTTTTTGGGCTTTGAAGAAGAGGAGCTTGAATTCTAAATTCAGGATTTTAGTTGAATTTTTATTTTTAATATGAAATCTGTTTTTAGTAGGAGTGAATTTTTGTAATCTACCAAAATTAGAAAACTCCTAATTGATTTAGAAGTCTAAAGGGAGGAAAATCGGACAACAAATTTTAACACTTTCCAAACATGTCACGTTACTATTCATACCAAGAAACCACAAGAGATGCGGCTGCCCATGTGTGCTGGCAATTTTTCTATTAATTCACAAGAGGCTGCACTTCCAGAAACCACAACACAAAGGACGACACTATTCACATTCATTATATAAAGAAGCAAGGGGCTACCGGCTGGGATATTCATTTCTCTTCTCCTCTTCCCAAGAATTTTTCTTTTTATTTTTTTCTTTTTCTTTTATTGAAAACTCACCACTATGAGTGGTTAGTTTATTATTCTGATTTAAGGAGAATTTTAATCGATTGTTCTTCATTGTGAGGTTATGTTTTTAATTTAATTTCTTGTCTTTTATTCAAGTATTCATTGATTCTTGATTTAATTTTTAGGGAAACCTAATATTGATTAATCTGACAATTTAATTCAATATTAGTTTTCTATTGCTATCCAAGAATTCAGTGATCCGTAATTTTCATGAACGAATAGTACAAGTAGCAACTATGTTATTTTTGTTTATGGGTCTTTTATCAATAATCAATTGACCTAGGAAATCAATGGAACAAAATTGAGTAATTGCGACTATCCCAATTGTTTATATTTTGGTTTAACTGTTTTCATAAAACGTAATGCTATCATTATATTGATATGAAACGCTATCGTGGTCAGTCGGTTAATAATAAGTTTCAATTAGATGCTGGGTTTGGTCGATTAAATTAGGAAAACATAAGATTTATTATGATTATCCTAATAGATCTAAGGTTAAATGCTTGAATCACAAGAATAATATTTAAACCGATGATCAATGAGACAATTGAATATATGAACCATTTGATCAGTATTTGATAGATTGAATTTCTTTCTTAATTTTTAGTTTGTTACATTATTGTTTGTTTCTAAATTTTAGGTTATTAAATTTTAGTTAACAATTTTTATTTTAGCAATTTGTTTGCAAACTCTCAACTTTATTTTTAACATCAACTATGAGATTAATTTAATTAGTTCCCTTGGGATTCGACCTGGTAACCACTATTGCTACAGTTTGTTACATTGGGGGAATCAGTATTAATTTGAGGGTTTCTACAACCCGACTAAAATTTGGCGCCGTTGCCGGAGAACTATTTTGATTTCTTAGTTGTGTTTTCTTTATTATTTGTTTTGCTGATCTTTTTTTTTTTTTAATTTTATGACCCGTTCTTCTCAAGGAGGTGAATTGGAATATATTCCTGAAATTGAGAAAACTGCTCCCTGATTGAGAAAGGAGACCAGACAGAGGAAAGGTAAGTTACGTCGAAAGTCAATTTTTGACATTGATCTGACAATTTGTGATAGGTCTATTTTTGAACAATAAAAGAAAAAGATGGCCGATCGTGAGAGAACCTTGAAGGAATTGGCTGCATCCAATCTGAATCAATAGCCCTTGTGTATCGAATACCCAAATCTTGAGGTAACTTTTGAACTTAAATCTGGTTTGATTCATTTACTTCCTACTTTTTGTGGTCTTCCAGGTGATGACCCACATAAACATTTGAAGGAATTCCATATTGTTTGTTCGAGTATGAAACCCCAAGGTGTGACCGAGGAACAGATTAAGTTGAGAGCCTTTCCCTTTTCCCTAAAAGAAAAGGCAAATGACTGGTTATACTATTTACCTCTGGATTCGATAAATACATGGAATGGGATGCAGAGATTATTTTTGAAAAAAAATTTTCCTGCATTTAGGGCTGCCAACATTCGAAAGGAGATATGTGGGATCAGACAAATTAGAGGAGAGATGTTATATGAGTATTTTGAGAGGTTCAAACAACTCTGTGCCAGCTGTCCACATCATCAAATACCGGAACAGCTCTTAATTCAATATTTTTATGAATGACTTCTACCCATGGATAGAAGTATGGTAGATGTGGCCAGCGGAGGAGTCTTGGTAAATAAAACGCCTGAAGAAACTAGACAATTGATCATAAACATGACAGAAAATTCTCAACAATTTGGGTTGAGAACAGATGGAGTTACGAAACGTGTCAATGAGGTAAGCCACTCACATCTTGAAAATCAAATTTCTGAATTGATTGCTTTGGTTCGTCAGATGGCTGTAAGGCAAATACATGCAACCAAAGTCTGCGGCATATGCTCGATACCCGGACATCCTACGGATATGTGTCCATCTCTATAAGAAGATTTTACTCATCAAGTAAATGTCGTAGGAGGATTTCCTGGTCAACCCCAAAAGACGTACGACCCTTACTCCACTCATTATAATCCCGGATGAATAGATCATCCAAATCTGAGTTACGGGAATCAAGGAGGACTGACCAGATATTCTCCTCAGCAATTCAACAGGCTAATGCATGCACTAACACAATCATCTAATTCAGGTATGTCACTAGAGGATATTGTAAAAGCTCTCGCGACTAACACACAACAATTTCAACAGGAAACGAGAGCCAGCTTTCAAGAAACGAGAGCCAGCATTCAGGAAACGAGGGCGAATTTACAAGACTTGGGGAATCAAATCACTCAACTAGCAATTTCGGTTAGTAATTTGGAGGCTCGAACTTCAGGAAAGTTACCTTCACAAATGGTCGTGAATCTCAAAGAAAACGTCAGTGCGATAATGTTGAGAAGTGGGAAGGAACTTCACTCGATCTCTACTCCATCTAAAAATGTGGATGAAGGGAAGAACGTTGACAAAGAAGATGAATGCATGTATGAAAATTTAATCAAGGTAACATCTGAATCATTTTTGTCTAACACTTCTAGTGCAATTGCACCACCTTTTCCTAGCAGATTGGCAAATTCAGAGAAGGAAGTTAAGAAGACAAGAGGTGATGAAATATGTGAGAATGTGTATAATGGGAACAAAAGAATTTTACCCAAAAAATGTACGGATTCAGGTATATTCATTCTACCTTGTGTTATTGGTAAGAAAAAAATTGAGCATGCCATGTTAGACTTAGGAGCACCTGTAAATATCATGCCTTATTCAATTTATAGTGCTCTAAAATTGGGTCCCGTAAAAGAAATTGAGATTGTTATTCAGTTGGCTAACCATTCCTATGTTCACCTAGAGGGGATTGTTGAGGATATTTTGGTACAGATTAACGAGTTAATATTTTCAGCAGATTTTTACATATTCAAAATGGAAGGAGATACTATCATAGATTCAACTCCACTTGTAACACCGACACTGCGGTGTCCGTACAAGTATCCTGTTCACGAAATTAAATAAAATATTTCTTCATTTACATATAGAGAGAGAAAATTTTAAATTATATTGATTTTCGATTTTGAGGTATGTAATTTGAAATTTTTGGGATATTTAAAATATCCGTATTTCCGATTTGTAAAATAAAGTGAGTATAAAAAAATTATATAGATGATTTATTTATTCATTTATTCATTTATTTATTTATACATTACTCAATTAAATTTTTTGTTAAATTTATTTACAAAAAGATTTATTTATAAAAAAAAAAAAAAAAAAAAAAGAAAAGTCAAAATTAGGGCTAAGCCCTAATTTCTTCATTCTTTTCTCTCTCTCCCCTCTTTCTCTCCCTCGCCGCCTCTCCCTCTCCTGCGGCCATGCCTTCCTCGCGCCTCCGCCTGGCCGCCGCCGTTGCCATCGCCGCCACCGCGACCACCACGGGTCGCCGCTTGTCTCCCTCCTGCTCGAGCGAGCGACTGCGCGCAGCAGCGCGCGATTGCTCGCGCCACTGCGCGCTGCTCCCAGCGCGTCAGCCCTGTTCCCAGCGCGACTGCGCGCCACTCCCAGCGCGAGACTGCCTCTCCTGCGCGCTCGCGACTGCGCGCAACAGTGCGTGACCCCGCGCGCGATTGCCCTGCTCTCAGCGCGCGCGGCTACAGCTCCATCCTTGCTCGCACGCTCGTGTGCCTTCTGCGCTCCTTCGAGAGCCCACTGCAACCCTTTCACTGCATAGGTAAGGGTTGAGTTAGATCTTAATTCTAGGGTTTGAGTTCCATAGTGATTAAGTCTAATTGCTAAAATTTGCTTCAATTTGGAGACATTGCAGGTTTTGGAATGAATCGAATGTCGTACGGACGTTAGGGTTTTTGGATCGCAGTGAACCCTAGGTGAGGGATTTCTAACTCATTTGAATTATTTGGATGCAATTAGGGTAAATTAGGATCAAAAGTGTTGTATATGTGTTGGAAGTATGTTAGATTTGATTTTAATGCTTTGTGTGACATTATAAGTAATTATTCAGGTCAATTATAGAAATTTTATATAAATTGGAATGTTCCGGAGGAGAGAATCATGTTGATTTGATTTGAATGGTTGCTTTTAGAGTTTAATTTGACGAATGTATGAAAACTAGGTGAAATTTAGGATTTGAGCCTAAGGATTGATGCATGTTTCACATTATAGTTGGTATTGCATATAGGTAAGTCAAATACACTCTCTATATTATGAAAATAGGTTTCAATACCTTTTAAAATGACATAAGGTTTGAAGAAATCGGATGAGAATCGAAAAGTATATGATTTTTCAAAGATTTTTCTATTTTGTAGACAAGTTATTAATTTACGCATGTTTCCGACTTTGAGTGGTTTTGGAGTTGAATTAGACTTGGTTTTGAATGTGTTACTTAATTATAAATGAAATGAAATTGATGACATTAGAGTGTATTCATGAATTGAAGAATTGAGACTTGTACAAAAATTAGAGAAAATGGAAATTGATGACATAATTATGATTTTGTATTAGGAAGGTCAATCGAGGATCGAGTAAAATTTTAATTGAATGAATTGTAAGTATATGCAAGTGTATATGGATTGAACAGTGTGATGTTATAAATGTACATAGATACAATTGAGGTTGAGGTGTGAGAAATATATGATGTGTTATAATTGTAGTGACTTGATCGGAGACTGATCGAGGGGAGCACGATTTCGACACTTGTGCATTGTAGGGAGTGATTGACCCTCCCGTATACAGTGAGTGGGTTTTATTTCAATGTTTTCGTTTAATATGCAAACTCTGTTTTACAACAGTTTGATAAATGAGCATGATTTACCGCGTGCTTAAAATGTTTTGACTGGCTTTGAAAATGATTTTTGTGAACCGATGGAGTGTCCGAAAATGTGGTTGAATTATGAAATATGCATCCATGTGATTGAAATGTAAAATGTGCCATTTTATGCTATATGTTGCATTTGGTTTGTAAACCTGATTTACGGCACATGTTGTGATATGATATTGATTTTGGCCTTGAGGGCTGTGATATGATTGTGATATTGATATTGGCCTTGAGGGCTGTGATATGTATTGTTCCGTAGCTACGAAGGACACCGTGAGAGGCGCTTTGGTGGCGTCCGGATATGCCTAGGCCTGGGGTATCCCACGAGATGTCGAGATGAGATGATATTTACTACACGGAACTAGGCAGGTTGAACCCGAAAGGGGGAGGACTTGGCTGCTAGTCAAGTCTAGCACCTGGACGAGGTCCGTCGCCAACGCCGGGGTAGAGAGCACTTTAAATAAAACCGCATATAACACCCCCGGTGCGCCTGTCATAGGTCGTGGTAGACCTCTGCCGGGCCGCGGGGCACTCTATGATTTTAATGAAAGTATTTTGGATGCATATTTGATTTGCTGATGCGTGCAAATGATATATTGTTGAAATGAAAAGCATGATGATTTGAATTATGATTTATATACTTATGTTTTGACACTCCAGTTTCACACCCCATATTACACGATTACATTGACCCACTCACTCACTGAGTATTCTTCCCTGAATACTCACCCCTCCTTTTTCCCTCCCCAGACAGGATTATGGTGCTAGGGCGACGCATTTGGCTCTGGAAGGTATGATAGCTTAATGGTGGATTTGGGTGATTATCGACGGTGAGATTTAAGTTCTAATTGAAAATATGAATTTCATATTTTATTGTCGACCCTGCGTGGTCTTGTTGAGGTCCGTAGTTGACCGTGTACATATTATGGGATGACTGTATAATTTTGGACTTCTGTTTGCGAAACTCTCATATTTCGCTTGCATTGAGGCATTTGTAACCATTTGTAAACATTTAAAGTGTTGACTTGGGAATTTGTAAAATAATTGTATAAATTTAGGTCCGCTCGGTGTGGCGGCTGTTCATGCTCTAGTTGGGCATGACAGTAGAGGTCTGTGGTTAGGACTGTTGGTGATGTGTTAGCCTTGCGTTGTCTGGATGTCGGTTGGGAGATGTGATGGATTGTTTTGAGGCCGGGATGGCCATTTGTTTTATTTTCTAGATGATTTTGAATTGTACAGGTTTATACAGGTTAATTGTACATTGGGAGACCTTCGATTTATGGGGAGGCTCTGTCCGATTTTTGTAGAAATACAGCCGACATCCAGGGCAACGGGCGACTGTTCACGATTCCCGGTTCGGGGCGTGACAGTTCGGGTGGTATCAGAGCTCTAGGTTGAGAGTTATGTAGGAAGAGAGTCTTGAAAACATTCCCAAGTATGATTTAAAGTCCTCAATGCATATGAGAGTTTCATTACCGTCATGTGATCCCAGTACATGGTCTTAGGCATATGAGTTATTCTTTTTAGGGGGTTAGATACGGTGCGTATCTAACCTAGCATAATGGTTCTATCAGTTCTTAAACTGATAAGTTTATTCATTTAGGGGGTTAGTTACTTCGTAACTAACCCTAACTTTTAAATCATATCTAATTTAAGCTCTTTATTTGTAAGATTTTGATTATTAGGCGAGGTACTAGATTTGTACCTGAGGCACTTAGAATATCCGCGGATGTTTCCTCGTTATGTGTATCATTTTAGCACTTTCTCAGCCGGCTATTATAGCCATGGTTCTATCACCATCATTTGATGCGTTTAGACAGGTGTATGAGTAGTGCACCTCCCATTGGGTGCAGATGCTATCATTTCGACCACAGAATTTTGGGGCACCAGCCCCTAGTGTCACTACACAGTTTACGGCATAGAGATAGCCTTTCTGCCGCAAATGCGGCAACCACCATGCATATGGGGCATGAAGAATAAGGGTTACTTGCTGCCAGTGTGGAAAGCAAGGTCATATTATAAGTGCCTGACTGGATTTAGGTCGAGGATCGACTTTACGGAGTCATACTGGTACTTCTGGCATAGGCCAGCAGGGGGCACCTGTGCACTCAGCTCTTACCGCTCCTCGGACTGCATCCGGGAGTAGTACAGTGTCAGGACCGTCGCGACAGCAGCCTAGGGCCCAGGCTTGTGTGTTTGCAACGACCCAGGAGAATGCACCGACAAACCCTAGTGTTATTATGGGGATTCTCTCGCGGACCCCTCAGTGTAGCGCTTTTGTTGTACGCACTATGGGATCTAGTATATCACGATATTGATGTACAATTTTGTCTAGTTAAAGCTTTTGAAGTTTAACTAGTTTGATATATATATATGTCTACTTTTCTTAGTATTATAAATGTTTTAGAATCTTCTTATCTTTAAATACCATACGAATATTTGGTATTGACGCCCGTATTCTCATAGATATCGGGTCGAAGCTTTTATATGTAAGCGACACATTCGCTCGTCATTCTGATAGGCCTCTCTTGTCACTTGATGGGAAGATTATGGTAGTCACTCATTTTGACAAACATATCACTTGAGATACAGTCTATAGAGGCTACGAGTAATAGAGAGATTGTTACATGGGGATGCTCTCAATTAGTGGGAGGCTATTGGTGATAAGATTACAGATCTATTGCAATAGGAAGATTTCTTGAGGACATTTGACCACCGATATTTTATGAAGGTTTAGTAGGACTTTTGTTCAGTTAACATATTTCAGTCCTAGGATTCTTGTATATGGTATACTCATGGATCGATGGATCCCCTTGGAATTAAATAATGAATACCAAATGGATTTCTAGATTGCTAGTAACATTTTCTTACTAAAGAGGCTTTAACTTTATAAATTGATGAAGAAACTTTGGGGATAGGAAAAGATTACAAATTCGTGTCTATTTTACTTTTGAAGGAAGCAAGCTATATATAACTTCAGAATTGAAACATCTCGAGAAATTCGTGTGTACAAAACTTGAATTGGTGTTGAGTATAAATAAAATGGAAATGAGGTTGTTAATAAAGGAGTTAGAGATACTTAGTGTGTGTGTATATGTATATTTAATTGTGATTGAAGATTTTACTTGAATTGTTTGGCTGAATGGTAAGTACTCTTGTAGTAATTATTTCGGATTGACAATTGATGTTAAAAGTTTGATATTTTGTGTAATAGGCATGAAAATATATGATTGTTTATGATTAAGATATATGGTAAAATGCTATTGAGAAATTGATATTGTGAGTGGATGTTGGAGCTTGATGAATGTTCTCTTGTTTTATCTGGTTAGCTACGATTTGAGTTGATTTCACGGGTGTTCATTTTCATGGAGTTTAACAACTCGTTTATGAGTATAGAGTTTGTTTAGCACTTTAATCGATTCTTGACTTCTCTTGACAAAGGACTCTTAAATGTCATTGCATTGGAAGAATATGAGAGTTGAGACTATTATCTTTTACTGAGGAGAAATTCTTAAAGTTTTCAATCAGTCCTGTAGGGACCAAAAGAAGGTAGGAGTTTAATTATTGATGACACTATTATAGAATTCATAATATTTCTTTGTTCTTTATATTATTTGGCAAGGTTAGCCAATTCTGTGATTCAAGACTGCAATTAGATGGGAAAATGTGTAAAGTTTAATTTGGAGATAATTTAGCAATTTGCATTTGCAATTATGTTACGTTGCTTGTAACTGTTCTTAGATACATATGACATGTATGTATTCTGTTTGCCCGAGGTATTATGGACAAAGGTCTAAGGGAATGAGGGTATGAAAAGTATATTAGTATCTTTTCCGTTAGATAGTAAAGTTATAATACTATCAATAAGTGTTATCAAATTCGAGCTTTAATTATTTTGTATATTTTATGAATTCAAGATTTTTTTTGAGCTATATCATATGGGAATTTTTATTTATAGAGCCCATGTTGGGTTTGACTTTCTTAGGCCATTTATTTTTGTATAAGTTTCTTTTACTCATCACTTGAAAATGGAGAAGATTGACAAATTAATGAATAATATTTACATGAAGATACAATCATAAACTTCAGTTTATAATAGAAGTTTGAGTGTATATGCATTATTATATGTATATTTTTAGATTGAAAATGCTTCTTGATGGTGTGATACTTAGTGGGTGATGATTTCTTCAAAGAAGGTAAACTTGAAGCTAGGCATATATAATAGAAGAATGAAATTCCACATGGAAAAGTATTGTGATATAAAGGATTTTATTGTACAAAACTATGAGTCTACTGAGAAATTATTAGCCCTTAAACATATAATATCGCTAGAGACTTGGGAAAAACTAAGGAGGTAGTGAAACATTGTATATTGTCTGCAGGAGCAAATCGTTAAAGTATTGATGCTCATACAATTATCGACATGGAGTTTATGGGTTTGATAGGAAATTGAACCAAAGGTGACTTATGCTCTATTATTGAATTTCCAATGGAAATGAGAAACTTAATATTTAGTTATTGGATTTTTCTGTTTGGAGATTAGTATTCTCGTTATTTATTCATGATCATTTTATGTGGATCATTAAATAAAGTAATATAGAGAGAGTTTGAGTCTATGCCTTTTGGGTCTTGAAGTTGGAAATGATGTCTCTTGTGACGATAGAGTTCGGTGTAATGAGGTATATATTTATTATCTCTAAATCTTGATAAGTTGGGAGTAATAATGCAATACCCCGGGTGATATGTGGTGATATGTGCTTGATTTGATATGTATAGAATATCAGTGATATTGTATGATACTAAAGTTGATTGAAAATGATTATGATAGAAGTACTTTGATTGAAAAGTTATCCAATTAAGGATTTGAGATTTGAAACGTGGAAAGGTTCAAATATTGAAAGTGGATTAAGTTTTCTTACGTGGTCTAGGTTATCTTGGTATTGACCTACATTTCACCATACACAAGTTTAATGATATAGGGAATTGTATATATCTTACACTAAGTCTTAAAACTGTGGCTGCTATATGCAATATGCACCATCTTGATGGAGACTATTGAGTTTTGACTAATATTACCTCAAGGAATATATGTATTTTGATTGCACTCGTAGTTCGGGAAATTAAATTTTGGATTTTAGGGTTTTCATTTTAGAGCCCTAAAATAGTGAAAACCTTGTGTTTTTAATTAAGGCAATCATATTGACGAGGGTTTGAAGCACCCATGGAAAGGTATTAGAAGGTTAAATGACAAGTATTGAGGATAACGAGTGCAGCGAGAATGAGATCCACATGGTATAATATTTTCCAATAAGAAGTTATCCAAGATTAAGGAAAGGAGACTAAGACATAAGTTGGTAGTTTTATGAGTGGAAATCTTAGTGGATAGTAATGTATAAATGACCAGGAATGAAAACAATGGATCCAATTTTATGGAAGTAAAATGTTGCTAGTTTAATAACCAGATTTTACTTGACAAAGAAATTTGGGAGATTTAAGGAACAATGTGAAGCAACACCCTCCATTTTTATGTATAAACTGCATTTGAAGTTTCGAGGACGAAACTTATTTTTAGGGGGTTAGAAAATGTAACACCGACACTGCGGTGTCCGTACAAGTATCCTGTTCACGAAATTAAATAAAATATTTCTTCATTTACATATAGAGAGAGAAAATTTTAAATTATATTGATTTTCGATTTTGAGGTATGTAATTTGAAATTTTTGGGATATTTAAAATATCCGTATTTCCGATTTGTAAAATAAAGTGAGTATAAAAAAATTATATAGATGATTTATTTATTCATTTATTCATTTATTTATTTATACATTACTCAATTAAATTTTTTGTTAAATTTATTTACAAAAAGATTTATTTATAAAAAAAAAAAAAAAAAAAAAGAAAAGTCAAAATTAGGGCTAAGCCCTAATTTCTTCATTCTTTTCTCTCTCTCCCCTCTTTCTCTCCCTCGCCGCCTCTCCCTCTCCTGCGGCCATGCCTTCCTCGCGCCTCCGCCTGGCCGCCGCCGTTGCCATCGCCGCCACCGCGACCACCCCGGGTCGCCGCTTGTCTCCCTCCTGCTCGAGCGCGCGACTGCGCGCAGCAGCGCGCGATTGCTCGCGCCACTGCGCGCTGCTCCCAGCGCGTCAGCCCTGTTCCCAGCGCGACTGCGCGCCACTCCCAGCGCGAGACTGCCTCTCTCCTGGCCGCGCTCGCGGCTGCGGGGGGCGTAGCGTGACCCCGCGCGCGATTGCCTCGCTCTCGGCGCGCGCTGCGCTCCATCCTTGCTCGCACGCTCGTGTGCCTTCTGCGCTCCTTCGAGAGCCCACTGCAACCCTTTCACTGCATAGGTAAGGGTTGAGTTAGATCTTAATTCTAGGGTTTGAGTTCCATAGTGATTAAGTCTAATTGCTAAAATTTGCTTCAATTTGGAGACATTGCAGGTTTTGGAATGAATCGAATGTCGTACGGACGTTAGGGTTTTTGGATCGCAGTGAACCCTAGGTGAGGGATTTCTAACTCATTTGAATTATTTGGATGCAATTAGGGTAAATTAGGATCAAAAGTGTTGTATATGTGTTGGAAGTATGTTAGATTTGATTTTAATGCTTTGTGTGACATTATAAGTAATTATTCAGGTCAATTATAGAAATTTTATATAAATTGGAATGTTCCGGAGGAGAGAATCATGTTGATTTGATTTGAATGGTTGCTTTTAGAGTTTAATTTGACGAATGTATGAAAACTAGGTGAAATTTAGGATTTGAGCCTAAGGATTGATGCAAGGATTGATGCATGTTTCACATTATAGTTGGTATTGCATATAGGTAAGTCAAATACACTCTCTATATTATGAAAATAGGTTTCAATACCTTTAAAATGACATAAGGTTTGAAGAAATCGGATGAGAATCGAAAAGTATATGATTTTTCAAAGATTTTTCTATTTTGTAGACAAGTTATTAATTTACGCATGTTTCCGACTTTGAGTGGTTTTGGAGTTGAATTAGACTTGGTTTTGAATGTGTTACTTAATTATAAATGAAATGAAATTGATGACATTAGAGTGTATTCATGAATTGAAGAATTGAGACTTGTACAAAAATTAGAGAAAATGGAAATTGATGACATAATTATGATTTTGTATTAGGAAGGTCAATCGAGGATCGAGTAAAATTTTAATTGAATGAATTGTAAGTATATGCAAGTGTATATGGATTGAACAGTGTGATGTTATAAATGTACATAGATACAATTGAGGTTGAGGTGTGAGAAATATATGATGTGTTATAATTGTAGTGACTTGATCGGAGACTGATCGAGGGGAGCACGATTTCGACACTTGTGCATTGTAGGGAGTGATTGACCCTCCCGTATACAGTGAGTGGGTTTTATTTCAATGTTTTCGTTTAATATGCAAACTCTGTTTTACAACAGTTTGATAAATGAGCATGATTTACCGCGTGCTTAAAATGTTTTGACTGGCTTTGAAAATGATTTTTGTGAACCGATGGAGTGTCTGAAAATGTGGTTGAATTATGAAATATGCATCCATGTGATTGAAATGTAAAATGTGCCATTTTATGCTATATGTTGCATTTGGTTTGTAAACCTGATTTACGGCACATGTTGTGATATGATATTGATTTTGGCCTTGAGGGCTGTGATATGATTGTGATATTGATATTGGCCTTGAGGGCTGTGATATGTATTGTTCCGTAGCTACGAAGGACACCGTGAGAGGCGCTTTGGTGGCGTCCGGATATGCCTAGGCCTGGGGTATCCCACGAGATGTCGAGATGAGATGATATTTACTACACGGAACTAGGCAGGTTGAACCCGAAAGGGGGAGGACTTGGCTGCTAGTCAAGTCTAGCACCTGGACGAGGTCCGTCGCCAACGCCGGGGTAGAGAGCACTTTAAATAAAACCGCATATAACACCCCCGGTGCGCCTGTCATAGGTCGTGGTAGACCTCTGCCGGGAGTTTTACTACTGCAGCTCTATGATTTTGATGAAAGTATTTTGGATGCATATTTGATTTGCTGATGCGTGCAAATGATATATTGTTGAAATGAAAAGCATGATGATTTGAATTATGATTTATATACTTATGTTTTGACACTCCAGTTTCACACCCCATATTACACGATTACATTGACCCACTCACTCACTGAGTATTCTTCCCTGAATACTCACCGCTCCTTTTGCCCTTCCCAGACAGGATTATGGTGCTAGGGCGACGCATTTGGCTCTGGAAGGTATGATAGCTTAATGGTGGATTTGGGTGATTATCGACGGTGAGATTTAAGTTCTAATTGAAAATATGAATTTCACATTTTATTGTCGACCCTGCGTGGTCTTGTTGAGGTCCGTAGTTGACCGTGTACATATTATGGGATGACTGTATAATTTTTAGACTTTTGTTTGCGAAACTCTCATATTTCGCTTGCATTGAGGCATTTGTAACCATTTGTAAACATTTAAAGTGTTGACTTGGGAATTTGTAAAATAATTGTATAAATTTAGGTCCGCTCGGTGTGGCGGCTGTTCATGCTCTAGTTGGGCATGACAGTAGAGGTCTGTGGTTAGGACTGTTGGTGATGTGTTAGCCTTGCGTTGTGTGGATGTCGGTTGGGAGATGTGATGGATTGTTTTGAGGCCGGGATGGCCATTTGTTTTATTTTCTAGATGATTTTGAATTGTACAGGTTTATACAGGTTAATTGTACATTGGGAGACCTTCGATTTATGGGGAGGCTCTGTCCGATTTTTGTAGAAATACAGCCGACATCCAGGGCAACGGGCGACTGTTCACGATTCCCGGTTCGGGGCGTGACACCACTTCTATTAGGAAGATCGTTCATGAAGACATCAAAGACAAAAATAGATGTGGACGAGGGTACTCTCTCCGTCGAGTTCGACTGCGAGATTGTTAAATTCATTATTTTTGATCATATGAAATACCCAAATAAGTGTCAATCAATTTGTTTTGCTGATGTTGTGTAGGAAATTTATGAAGAAAAACATGTCATTAATTTTGAGTCGAATGCACAATTAGAGGGAATGAAAGTGCTACTAAATCTTTCATGTTACTAATTTTCTCAAAGAGGGTGAATGCTATATATATATATATTCCTTTAGGGATTCAAAAGCCAACACATTCTCCATTCCATAGAGGGCCGGCTGCTGCTGTTGCTTCACCAGGGGACATATTCAAAATTCTGAAGGGAGGCCTGCTTGCATTCTTCAAGGAGAACAAGTCACGGTTGCCCATTTGCTTTTTCATTAGGTTTTTATTTTATTTTATTTTTCTTTAGGAACATTATTTTCTTTATTTCTTTTGTGATGACACTTTTTTACCATGAATGGCATTGGGATAACGAATGCTTGAGGACAAACATTAATTTGGTGTGGGGGAATTTGATAACATGCAATTTATTGAATTTATTATTGTTATCATGGTTTGAATTTGAATTGTTTAATACCTTAATGGTTGTTTTTATTGAATTTTATTTTTAGTAGATTGAATTTGGAGTTTTGGAACAAATTGGGCTTATTGAAGCAATTTTGGAGTTAATTGGGTTAAGACATCTTTTTGGGCTTTGAAGAAGAGGAGATTGGATTCTAAATTCAGCATTTTAGCTGAATTTTTATTTTTAGTAGGAAATATGTTTTTAGTAGGAGTGAATTTTTGTAATCTACCAAAATTAGAAAAATCCTAATTGATTTAGAAGTCTGGAGGGAGGAAAATCGGGCAACAAATTTTAACACTTTCCAAACATGTCACGTTACTATTCATACCAAGAAACCACAAGAGATGCAGCTGCCCATGTGTGCTGGCAATTTTTCTATTAATTCACAAGAGGTTGCACTTCCAGAAACCACAACACAAAAGATGACACTATTCACATTCATTATATAAAGAAGCAAGGGGCTGCCAGCTGGGATATTCATTCCTCTTCTCCTCTTCCCAAGAATTTTTCTTTTTATTTTTTTCTTTTTCTTTTATTGAAGACTCACCATTATGAGTAGTTAGTTTTTTATTCTGATTCAAGGGGAATTTTAATCGATTGTTCTTCATTGTGAGGTTATGTTTTTAATTTAATTTCTTGCCCTTTATTCAAGTATTCGTTGATTCTTGATTTAATTTTTAGGGAAACCTAATATTGATTAATCTGACAATTTAATTCAATATTATTTTTTCTATTGCTATCCAGGAATTTAGTGATCCGTAATTGTCATGAACGAATGGTACAAGTAGCAACTAGGTTATTTTTGTTTATGAGTCTTTTACCGGTAATCAATTGACCTAGGAAATCAATGGAATAAAATTGAGTAATTGCGGCTATCCCAATTGTTTATATTTTGGTTTAACTGTTTTCATAAAACGTAATGCTATCATTATATTGATATGGAACGCTATCGTGCTCAGTTGGTTAATGATAAGTTTCGATTAGATACTAGATTTGGTCGATTAAATTAGGAAAATATAAGATTTATTACGACTATCCTAATAAATCAATTAAATTAGGAAAATTTAATAATAAGATTTATCGTGCTCAGTTGGTTAAATGCTTGAATCGCAAGAATAATATTTAAACCGATGATCAATGAGACAATCGAATATATGAATCATTGGATCAGTATTTGATAGATTGAATTTCTTTCTTAATTTTTAGTTTATTGCATTATTGTTTGTTTCTAAATTTTAGATTATTAAATTTTATTTAGTAATTTTTATTTTAGCAATTTGTTTGAAAATCCCCAACTTTATTTTTAACATCAACTAGGAGATTAAGTTAATTAGTTCCCTTGGAATTCGATCTGGTAATCACTATTGCTACAGTTTATCGCATTAGGGGAATCAGTATTAATTTGAGGGTTTCGAATTTTACAGCTTTGCTGCATCATGAGGTAATTGTCATTAGCAATTCATAAAATTTTGCTTCTTTTTTTTAAGAGGGTGTTTTACTAAATTTATAAACTTTTCAAAATAATTAAATGATTTATAGATCCAATGATAAGATTATTGAATTTTTTTAATCAAAATTTTGAATTCAAGTTTCGAAAAAAAAAAAGAAAAAAAAGCAAGAGAGCTTGCCCCTTAATAGATACGATCGAATTAGATTAGTCGAGAATAATAAATTAATTATTGGTCGGCAAAGCAAAAAAAAATAAACTTTTCAAAAAATTTCATAAAATATCTTAAGTCAAAACATTTTATAATATATTTTAAACTGCTTTAAAAAAATCCACTCTATCTCTTTTTTTTTATATATAATTTCTATCATGAATTTCATGGTCACTATTTATGTTCTTAACTTATCTCAACTTGATTCTATTTTATGTATTCTTTTTACAATAATTTTCAATTAAAGTGAAATTTTATGAAAGGTATAGTGTTTTTCAATTGCAAGTGGAATTTCCCTCATTAAAATGACTAACATTATTAATATATTAACAATTTTTTATTGAAAATATCATCTACTCTTAATTTCACACTATAAGCATATTTGGCCCAAATTTTCTGCTAAAAATTCTTATTTTTTCTTAAAAATGCTTAAAAAAATCTCTTTTCTTAAATATATTGTGTGGCAAAAAAATTTATATAAGTTTTAATATTTAATGAAATTACAATAAAGTGTATTTCATATTAAATTTCATAAACAATATATAAGATAAATAATTTCATAAATAATTCTAAAACATTCATAAATATTTAAAGTTCATGTATTTTTAAGGGACAATTACATAAGGAGTTAAGTTACATGTATTGTGACAAAATATTTGTTTGGGTTTTATTTTAAATATTTTTTTAAAATATTTAAATAATTTTGGGTTTACATATATAACGAAATTGTAATATTTGAAATAGATAGAGACAATTTTGTTAACCCGTATTTTATTAAAAAAAGAGTCAATTTTTTATAACAATTTTTGAAAAACTATTTCCTTTAATTTTTAGTTTTAAATTGATTTTAGGTTATAAAAATAAACCAAACAAGCATTATGTCAACTTTCTTAAATAAGACAAAAGTAATCCATTTTTATGGTATCATGAAATTGAATTTTTTTCTATAAAAAATGTAATTAAATTTAAAATTATACAATATAAAATCTTTATTTAATTAATAAATAAATTAAAGTATATTCACCAAAATTCGAACATTAAACCTTAATTTCGAGTAAGAGCGGATAAACACTTGGGTTTGTAGTGTATAATTTCTTTTATTTTGTTTGTAGTGTTTAATATTTATTTATTTATTTTTCTATCTGTTAGGAGATCTCAATACTTTTGATATAAAATATGAGTAATCTTATTTTATATAATTATAAAATAAAAAAATCATTATAAAGATTTAAATATATTCTATTAAATAAAACTATTGAATGTATAATAGTCGATTTCTCACCTTTTACCTTTCTCTCTCTCCATTAGTTATTCTCTCTCTTTTCTCTCGATTATTGATCAACCGATTGATTGCTTTTCTCTCTCTTTCTATTTCAATCTCTTCACCAGCAATTTTCTCTCACTTCTCAACCGTCGACGTGTGAACTAATCATTTTTTTCCCCTCTCTCTCTCTTCCCTTCCTGGTTCTTGTTTCTTTTGCTTCCCTCCCAATACAAAAGGGAAAGAGAAGGGATGAAGTGTCCGTTTCATAAGATTTTTTTCAAACTTTTATCCTCGTGACAAGGAAATATTCTATTATATATAACTTTTTTCTTCTTAAAAGTTATTTTTTTAAACAAAAAAATAAAAAAATAATTTTAAAGTAGAAGCTCTTGAGAGGAGCTTTTTTTTTCTCTCTCTCTCTCTTTTTTAATACTCTAACTTTTCTAGAATCATATTTTTTATTTCACTTATATCCTCATTTAAATAATATAAAAATTCAAATATATTCATACCATAAATATGTTCATAAATACTATAATTTGAATGGATTTAAGTATTTTTTTTTATAAATTCTAAATATATTCATAAATTTCAAATATGTTCATAAATATTTTTATATTTTATTTATATGATTTTGATGTTCATAAATATATCACGTGAGTGGATGCAAATATTTTTTTTTTATAAATTTTAAATATGTTCATAAATATTTTTTTATTCTATTTATATGACTTGAGTGCTCATTATAATATGACTTATGTTATTTTTAAATTTCTTATTTCGTTATATTATATAAAAATAATTCTATATTTTCAATGGATATTGAGAAGAAAACTTTATATTTTTTATGTATATCTTTTATAATAATTTTATTAAAAATAGAATTTATAAAAAATATTTTATCAAATAGTTTACTTACAAAAAGCAGTATAGAAACAATTACGCCTTTCTCTCTCTTCTAGTCAAGAAAGGGATAATGGATTGAACTTTGATTCGTATGATTAAAATGATCCTTTTACGTTGACAAAATAGTGAAAAAAACGCAATCATGAATTAAAATTCAAAGGGTATTAGTAAATGGTGGGAAGTGTTAAGCCCATCCCTAATTGAAATTACTTTTTATTTGAAATTTTGCCTAAGAATTTTTTTTTTTTTTGATTTATTAAGAATGTAGTATAGGACAAGAACACGGAATTAAATATTGAATAAAAAATATTTTTTGACACGACTATTAATTAATTCGTAGAAAAACATGTTGTCATTGCTTGCCTATGCTTCTCGTCATCTACAAATTGCACATGCTCATGCAAGTGCAATTTAATGCCAAAAATATAAAATAGTCATTAAATTAATATAAACGTACGTCATGCCAAAAAAAAAAAAAAAAATGTTCAAATCATGTTCAAACCAATGACATATATAGGTGAATATCTATAACTGTGATTGACGGTGCACTTGTCCTATGTATTTACTCATAAATCAAACCTAGTTCTTCTCATATATAATCTGACAAATTATTATTACTACAACTCAAATGTGTTCTATTAGAAACAATATAATATTTTGCATTGAAATATATAGACCCATATGTATTTTTTTTATTATATTAAAATTTAAATTTAGAATTATCAAATTTAAAAATAATTATGATTATTAAACTTTTATATTAAAATATAGCTCTGCATATGATTTGCCCTTTCCAGGAGTTGCTGAAACGTGTAGGAGGGCTGCGATAGGAGGGCTGCGAGTATGAGCTGATGGCAAATGTCATCCATCATGTTATGATACGTTGTAATTGCAAGCAACCTTTGAGTTCAATTTGCCATATTTATTATATTACTCAAAATTATTCGATTGCAAAGAAGATGTTTTCAAAGTTGTCTATTTAAACAAAATAGAGTATAATATCCTTCTTGAAGTACAGTCATGATTGAATTAGTTTAATGAATTATTTATTATTATCCTTTTAAAATAAAATAAAAAAAAAAGAAAACAACACAGAACTTTTGTCTTGACTTCTTATTATTTTTAGAATTATATTTTGATTAATTCGATTTAAATATTTATAGGAGTAACTCTCCCAACATAATATTTTTTATTCTTAAGTTTTAAATTTGAGATTTAATTAAAAAATTTAATATTTAATTTTATTAATTCGATTATCTGTTGATTCCTCTTTATTTCTTTGAAAAGATTTTGAAGGAAGAAAAAAAAGGCATTACCCTCTAATGGACCAAAAAAGAAATGAAAATAATGGTAAATGATATTTAGGAACAATAAAGTTGGTCAACACAAATTTCTTAGACACCTCTCTCTCTCTCTCTCTCTCTCTAATACTAGGCAATTTTCTCTGGGAGCCTTTTATGAACCAATTTTGTTTTATCATGCAGATCAAAAATGTTATGTAATCTAGGTTTATAATACAACAATAATAATCTGATTTTTTATTTTAAAATTTAGAATCGATCATATAAAATACAAAACAAAAAAAAAAAGAAAAGAAGAAAGAGAGATTTAATATTGATAGTAAATATAAGTCAACATAGCAAAGGATTAAAGTGAAAACTAGACGAACGTGTTGATAAATTACTAAAATTACTACCTATATCATTAGCACTTGTACCATTTTATTTATTTTGATATAATGAAAATATATTTTGTCCCGAACGTGGGTGGTCCCATATTTAAAAAACTAAAATTCTTTTTACTAAAACACAAGATTTACTTATCTAATAATATGTTATAACTATAAAATATTCACTTTTTTAACTTTCCAACTGTCCAAAGTTATTGAAAATTTACTCGAAATTGTCCTAAATTTTACAATCAAACTATCTTTTAACTTTTGAAAATAATCTAATGATCTTCTCCTACTTGATTTATTAGAACTTCTTTTCTAATTCGATTGTAAAAATTTTTAAATATATTTTTCAAAAACTCCATATTCAATAATACTAAATAATATTTCTTTACGAACTATCCATTCAATTTGGCCTATTTTTGGACCTCTGCATTATATCTAAATGTACCTGTAACATTTTTCCTCGTAACTAGTTTGTGATAATCTATTCAGGTAATCTCTTACAAAATCTCTTTTAAGAGTTCCTATTTTTTATATTTTTATTGACAAATTTTGCAAATTGTCCTTTCTTTCTCATAATTTTTAACAAAAAAATCACATATATTAGAATCATCTTTTCTAGTGCTTGCGGTATTAAGTTGTGTTTGATTAGATTCATTTTCTTCTATTCTTACATTAATATTAATTTGTTTGAGAATATCCTCTTGAAAAAAGAATGAGGGAAAAGAGATTGGTGTAAAAATTGTAATGAGTGTATTCTGACCATTTTTTTAAAAAAATTATAATAAAAAATTAAAGATAATAAATTAAATTTGCAAAAAAGTTAAAGATGCAAAAATAAATAAATAAATAAATATTAACGATTTGACATAGATCGCGGTTGTTTATCTCCAAATCTTGATTAATTTGAGTTTCGAATCTTCAAATGTTGTCAAATCTCGGGAAAAATTGAGGGAAAAATATATTGATGATGTTATGTAGAAGAAAATGATGAGATTGTACATTGTAGGTGAAAAAAAATGGTGAGATATTGTAAATTGTAGGTAGAGAAAAAAATGATGATATTGTAATTGTAAGTTATTCGTGGAAAAAAATGGTAAAATGTTGCAAATTATAAGTAGAAGAAAAGTAAATGATGATATTGTAAGTTATAAAGAAATATTATGAGATTGTAAGAGAGAATAGAGAATATTATAGGTTGAGAGAGTATGAGAATTTATTGTGTGAAATTAAAAAATGAATTGTATCTATCTATAACTACCATTTTCTACTTTATGATCAAAATACCATTTAACTAACTGTTTTATAACTTTTGGGAGGGGTATTTTGAGAAAAACAAAAAATCAAGTGACCATTGGCACTGGCTCGGCCCGATTGGTTTCATAATCGTTGAAACTAGCCGAGTCTGGCCAGTTTTGGGCCCTGAATGGTTCCGGGCCAAGTCGGTTCTTGGTTCCAAAACCAATGAAACCGGATCGGGGCAGTCTGATTCCAACCTACTTTTTCTCGAACCAGTTTCCGATCCGAGGAACCGTAATTGACCCATGCCCAACTCTATTTAGAGAGATGGGTATAATCAAATTTTGTGACTGTTAGAGATTAAAAACGCGTGTATAGATCAAGGGTGTGTCTACATAAAAGGGGAGGCTTCGTCACTATTACAATTAAATCTCGTGGTTGTTCAAAATTAAGGGATTATAGAATGTGTTTGAATGAAGGGGTAGGTTCAGTTCATAACCCTTTAATGCCTATAAATACAGGAATAAAGGTGCCTTCCATATACACCTTTTCTCTTCCTCCCTCATCTTTTCCTCTTCATTCCCGAATTCCTTTATTTTTTTTTGGGGGGGGGGGGGGTTGACTCAGTTTTGCAGACGGAATTTTACAGCTTTGCTGCATCATGGAGGTAATTGTCATTAGCAATTCAGAAAATTTTGCTTCTTTTTTTTTAGGAGGGTGTTTTACTAAATTTATAAACTTTTCAAAATAATTAAACGAATTATAGGTCCAATGATAAGATTATTGAATTCTTTTAATCAAATTTTTGAGTTCAAGTTTCGGAAAAAAAAGAAAAAAAAAAGCAAGAGAGCTTGCCCCTTAATAGATACGATCGAATTAGATTAATCGAGAATAATAAATTAATTATTGGTCGGCCAAGCAAAAAAAATAAACTTTTCAAAAAATTTCATAAAATATCTTAAGTCAAAACATTTTATAATATATTTTAAACTGCTTTAAAAAAATCCACTCTATCTCTTTTCTTTTTTTATAATTTCTATCATGAATTTCATGGTCACTATTTATGTTCTTAACTTATCTCAACTTGATTCTATTTTATGTAATTCTTTTTACAATAATTTTCAATTAAAGTGAAATTTTATAAAAGGTATAGTTTTTTTCAATTGCAAGTGGAATTTCCCTCATTAAAATGACTAACATTATTAATATATTAACAATTTTTTATTGAAAATATCATCTATTTTTAATTTCAGACTATAAGCATATTTGGCCCAAATTTTTCTGCTAAAAATTCTTATTTTTGCTTAAAAATGCTTAAAAAAATCTCTTTTCTTAAATATATTGTGTGGAAAAAAAATTTATATAAGTTTTAATATTTAATGAAATTACAATAAAGTGTATTTCATATTAAATTTCATAAACAATATATAAGATAAATAATTTCATAAATAATTCTAAAACATTCATAAATATTTAAAGTTCATGTATTTTTAAGGGACAATTACATAAGGAGTTAAATTACATGTATTGTGACAAAATATTTGTTTGGGTTTTATTTTAAATATATTTTTTAAAATATTTAAATAATTTTGGGTTTACATATATAACGAAATTGTAATATTTGAAATAGATAGAGACAATTTTGTTAACCCGTATTTTATTAAAAAAAGAGTCAATTTTTTATAACAATTTTTGAAAAACTATTTCGTTTAATTTTTAGTTTTAAATTGATTTTAGGTTATAAAAATAAACCAAACAAGCATTATGTCAACTTTCTTAAATAAGACAAAAGTAATCCATTTTTATGGTATCATGAAATTAAATTTTTTCTATAAAAAATGTAATTAAATTTAAAATTATATAATATAAAATCTTTATTTAATTAATAAATAAATTAAAGTGTATTCACCAAAATCCGAACATTAAACCGTAATTTCGAGTAAGAGCTGATAAACACTTGAGTTTGTAGTGTATAATTTCTTTTATTTTGTTTGTAGTGTTTAATATTTATTTATTTATTTTTCTATCTGTCAGGAGATCTCAATACTTTCGATATAAAATATGAGTAATCTTATTTTATATAATTATAAAATAAAAGAAATCATTATAAAGATTTAAATATATTCTATTAAATAAAACTATTGAATATATAATAGTCGATTTCTCACCATTTACCTTTCTCTCTCTCCATTAGTTATTCTGTCTCTTTTCTCTCAATTATTGATCAACCGATTGATTGTTTTTCTCTCTCTTTCTCTTTCAATCTCTTCACCAGCAATTTTCTCTCACTTCTCAACCGTCGACGTGTGAACTAATCATTTTTTTTCCTTTCTCTTTCTCTCTTCCCTTCCTGGTTCTTCTTTCTTTTGCCTCCCTCCCAATACAAAAGGGAAAGAGAAGGGATTAAGTGTCCGTTTCATAAGATTTTTTTCAACTTTTATTCTCGTTACAAGGAAAAATTCTATTATATATAACTTTTTTCTTCTTAAAAGTTATTTTTTTAAACAAAAAAAATAAAAAAAATTTAAAGTAGAAGGTCTTGAGAGGAGCTTTTTCTTCTCTCTCTCTTTTAATACTCTAACTTTTCTAGAATCATATTTTTTATTTCACTTGTATCCTCATTTAAATAATATAAAAATTCAAATATATTCATACAATAAATATGTTCATAAATACTATAATTTGAATGGATTTAAGTATTTTTTTATAAATTCTAAATATATTCATAAATTTCAAATATGTTCATAAATATTTTTATATTTTATTTATATGATTTTGGTGTTCATAAATATATCACGTGAGTGGATGCAAATATTTTTTTTAAAATTTTAAATATGTTCATAAATATTTTTTTATTCTATTTATATGACTTGAGTGCTCATTATAATATGACTTATGTTATTTTTAAATTTCTTATTTCGTTATATTATATAAAAATAATTCTATATTTTCAATGGATATTGAGAAGAAAACTTTATATTTTTTATGTATATCTTTTATAATAATTTTATTAAAAATAGAATTTATAAAAAATATTTTATCAAATAGTTTACTTACAAAAAGCAGTATAGAAACAATTACGCCTTTCTCTCTCTTCTAGTCAAGAAAGGGATAATGGATTGAACTCTGATTCGTATGATTAAAATGATCCTTTTACGTTGACAAAATAGTGAAAAAAACGCAATCATGAATTAAAATTCAAAGGGTATTAGTAAATGCTGGGAAGTGTTAAGCCCATCCCTAATTGAAATTACTTTTTATTTGAAATTTTGCCTAAGAATTTTTTTTTTTTTTTTGATTTATTAAGAATGTAGTATAGGACAAGAACACGGAATTAAATATTGAATAAAAAATATTTTTTGACACGACTATTAATTAATTCGTAGAAAAACATGTTGTCATTGCTTGCCTATGCTTCTCGTCATCTACAAATTGCACATGCTCATGCAAGTGCAATTTAATGCCAAAAATATAAAATAGTCATTAAATTAATATAAACGTACGTCATGCCAAAAAAAAAAAAAAAAATGTTCAAATCATGTTCAAACCAATGACATATATAGGTGAATATCTATAACTGTGATTGACGGTGCACTTGTCCTATGTATTTACTCATAAATCAAACCTAGTTCTTCTCATATATAATCTGACAAATTATTATTACTACAACTCAAATGTGTTCTATTAGAAACAATATAATATTTTGCATTGAAATATATAGACCCATATGTATTTTTTTTATTATATTAAAATTTAAATTTAGAATTATCAAATTAAAAAATAATTATAATTATTAAACTTTTATATTAAAATATAGCTCTGCATATTATTTGCCCTTTCCAGAAGTTGCTGAAACGTGTAGGAGGGCTGCGATAGGAGGGCTGCGAGTATGAGCTGATGGCAAATGTCATCCATCATGTTATGATACGTTGTAATTGCAAGCAACCTTTGAGTTCAATTTGCCATATTTATTATATTACTCAAAATTATTCGATTGCAAAGAAGATGTTTTCAAAGTTGTCTATTTAAACAAAATAGAGTATAATATCCTTCTTGAAGTACAGTCATGATTGAATTAGTTTAATGAATTATTTATTATTATCCTTTTAAAATAAAATAAAAAAAAAAGAAAACAACACAGAACTTTTGTCTTGACTTCTTATTATTTTTAGAATTATATTTTGATTAATTCGATTTAAATATTTATAGGAGTAACTCTCCTATCATAATATTTTTCATTCTTAAGTTTTAAATTTGAGATTTAATTAAAAAATTTAACATTCAATTTTATTAATCCGATTGTCTGTTGATTCCCCTCTATTTCTTTGAAAAGATTTTGAAAGAAGAAAAAAAAGGCCCTCTGATGGACCAAAAAAGAAATGAAAATAATGGTAAATGATATTTAGGAACAATAAAGTTGGTCAACACAAATTTCTTAGACACCTCTCTCTCTCTCTCTCTCTCTAATACTAGGCAATTTTCTCTGGGAGCCTTTTATGAACCAATTTTGTTTTATCATGCAAATCAAAAATGTTATGTAATCTAGGTTTATAATACAATAATAATAATCTGATTTTTTATTTTAAAATTTAGAATTAATCATATAAAATATTAAAAAAAAAGAAAAGAAGGAAGAGAGATTTAATATTGATAGTAAATATAAGTCAGCATAGTAATACTTAAAATTTTTATATTACGGTTTTTGATCCTTTTATCTTTTTTATTTTATTAAAAACAATGCAATTTGAGAATAAAATATGTGACCAGACTCACGTGGAGTTTAATTAATTTGGATATCATATCATATCTATATTTTAAATTAAATATTTTTATTACACAAGAGTCGGGTTAGATTTTATTGAACGTAAAAAAAAAAAAAAAAAAAAAAAAAAAAAAAAACAAAAAACATTTTATAATTCAAAACCAATACAAGACAAAAAATACCATAATTCGAAGAAGCATCTCTCTCTCTCTCTCTCTCTGCATTTCAAAACTAGGGGTTATTTCCCAAAATAGGGTATTTTTTAAACAAAATTCCTCAAATAGAGTGATTTTTTTGGGAATTCCCAAACTAGTGAAGTCGCGATTCCCAATCGCGACTTTACTTTTTTTTTTTTTTTTTTTTTACGATTGCGAAAAAAAAATTTAAAAGCGCGATCGGCAATTGCGCTTTCTGAAAGCGCAGTTGCTGTTCGCGCTTTCTGAACAGTGAGCTTCCCAACTTGTTTTGTCTCTGTTTGCCTTTTTCTTTTTTTTTTTTTTTACTTTAAAATAAAAATAAAAATATTATTATTATTATTATTATTATTAAAACATAAAAATATTAATAAAAAATTTTATTAATTAAAAATTTTTATTAACTTCATTTTTTATTTTTTAATTAATTTTAATTTAATAAAATTTAATTATTAACAAATTAATTAAAAATAAAAAATTGTTAAAATATTAATTAAAAATAAAAAATTGTAAAAATATTAATAAAAATTTATTGATTATATTTTTTTAAATAAAAATTAATAATAATAATATTTTTATTTTTATTTTAAAGTAAAAAAAAAAAAAAAAAAAACAAACAAACAAAGCCAATCTCCCTTCGCGCTTTCTGAAAGCGATTGCCAACTGCGCTTTCAGCTTTTTTTTCTTTTTTTTTTTACAGTCGAAAAAAAAAAAAAAAAGGTGAAGTCGCGATTGGGAATCGCGATTTCACTAGTTTGGGAATTCTCAAAAAAATCACACTATTTGAGGAATTTTGGTTAGAAATAACCCCATTTTGGGAAATAACTCTCAAAACTAGGCTAGTCTAAGACGCAAAAGAATGTCTCAAAATGGGAACTGAAGATGATATAGTTATCATTAAAGTCCAGATCATGAGCCTGGGTTGCCAAAGACAAGAGTGAGGATTCTACCGCAAATGATTTTGGAATTATATAGCATTTTTAAAAGAATTGGGAAAAATAAAAGAATGGGTTAAAATCTTTTTATCTTCTTAGCTCTTCATAGTTAACTTGTTCTGGTCTTCCCTTGCATTTGTTTTCAGCTACTCTGGAGCTATCACTTCCTTTCTCTGTACGAACCCTTTCTGGTTCGTGTTGCTGAATATTTTCCCTCTTTCTCCCCCGCCCCCACCCTCTTGTTATGATGAATAAATGCAAAATGGAAAAAGAAGGGGGATGAGAGACAGTGAGTGAATGAATTTGGGCCAGTTTATTAGACTAGCTTTAGTAGCAGCATCTCTTATAATCAAATCAAACGTTGTCAATTGTTATACAACCAGACTTTGACATCTTATAATAAAAAAAAAAAATGAAGTTTATTTTTCTTCTGACTTTGTAAAATCTATAAATTTAATCTATCTCCTCTGGAAATTTAGCACCTTTATGGAAATAGCAAAGATGAAAGCAAAGAGCACTGTCAACCCAACAAGCACAGCTGCACACACTCCTACAAAGTCGTGTCTAAATCCAAAATAACTCCTTAAAAACTCTTCCACTGTTGTGCCGTTGTCAAGCTCTTCTTGAATGTCGCCATACTGCGATCCAGCCAATCCATACAAGGTCCAGGCAAACGGACTACCCCAATAGTACCACCTAACCCAGACAGGCATCCTCTGAAATACATGGGATAAAAAGGTTGGAATTTTGCATTACAAAGTGAACATCAAAGAAGATTATGAGAGTTGCAAAATCTTACAGGTCGTGGGATGAGGAATCCAGAGAAAAGGTTCCATATGCCATAGAAGGCGGAGGCAATTATGGCAGCAACATTTTGGGTTGGCGTCACTGCTACTAAAGTCATGCCAAAGAAAGTGAAGTAGAGTAATGTGAAGTACATGAAGAATAAATACCAAAAGAACTTGGCTGCCGTCCATTCAAATCCCACCATTGCATAGACTATGACACCATAGATTACATCTTGTAAAAGTATGTAAGGGAGCTCAATCAGAACCTGCATTAAAAGAATTGAATTGAGCATTAGTACATAAGCAGTGATTCTGTGAATTCTGTGCGCTTCAGAGGTTCTCAATGACTAGTTACCTGTGAAAAAGCATATGGCAGGGCTGAATACATTCCTGCAGCACGTTCTCTGTAGTAGACTGTTCGTTCAGTGGCAACAACCGGCTGCACTGATGAGGCATTTGTGATCCCAAGAAAGATCATAGCAGTATACATCGATCCCATTGCATTTAATAGATCTTGTTGTTTCGTCCTGCAAGTTCATGAATCGAAATAAGCTGATTTAATCTTTGAGATGCTAAAAATTTAGAGGGTTTTTTTAATCTTTCATGGTAGTGACATACCATTTGGAACCAAGGCGCCAGAACATTGTCCCAAGCATCAAGGCAATGCCAGTTGTGAAGAGAGTTCTCACAGCTGTGTATGGAGGATTACGCCAATATGACAGATGTTGTTTCCACAGGCAAGCCAAGCACTGACTAAGGAAAGATTGGGAGTATCGGGTAGCAAAATAAAGATCTTCTGATCCAGGAGCTGGTTGGCTTAGCTCTTCAATCAATTCTTTGTTTTTCCTGTAAAAAGGGTAAGTTCTTCCTAAGTAATGAGTAAAAGGTTCTAGCAAAAGTTGTGGCGGGAAACCTGAAAAGCTCATTTTAGCATAGTATGATCTTTGATGGTTGAAAATACCTGTAGAGGTCGGACTTCTTGTAGATATCAGCAAAATCAACACGTAAGGCTGCTTCCTGTGCTGATGAAGTAACTTCCAGCATCCATGTTGCAGGATTATAACCTTCTTTGATTTTGCGCACTCCATCAATGCCCTTCAGCAGTCAACATTGACATTAGCCATCATATGTTGGATTACCAAAGACTTATAGAGAAAATTTTGCTTGAGTTTTACCTCAAAGTACTTAATCAGTTGTCTAGAATGGTAACCCAATGGCCCGACATAGATTTCTTGTCCTCCTCTCTTCATCAAGAACAGCTGACACACAATAAAGGTTTCAACTATTAACAACTAAACTTGTACTAATAGTGAAGTCAAAAAGGGCAAATTCAAACTTTCCTTTGCTTACCTCATCAAATGCTTCAAATATGTCGATGCTTGGCTGATGGATAGTGCAGACAACAGTTCTTCCAGTGTCCACAGTGTTCCTAACTGTCCTCATCACAATTGCAGCAGCTCTTGCATCAAGCCCTGATGTTGGCTCATCCATGAAGATTATAGAAGGATTAGCCACTAGCTCAACCGCGATGGTTAGCCTCTTGCGTTGCTCGGTAGATAGCCCATTCACTCCAGGCATCCCAACCAAAGCTCCCCTGATTGAATTCAGCTCCACAAGCTCCATAACTTCCTCAATGAACATCTGCAAACACATATAATAGAAAGGGAACATTCAGTCCTCTGATCAAGAAAGAGATTGTTAGGACTAGCCGAAAGGCAGATAGTTCTGCATCAAACCTTTCTAGTTTCTGAATCTACTTCAGGAGGTAGTCGAAGCCAAGCAGAGTAGACCAATGATTCATAGACAGTCACATGAGGTGAGTGAATATCTGTTTGCTCACAATATCCGGATATTCGAGCAAATGTCTCTTGCTTCTTTGGATATCCAGAAATTTTGATGCTTCCTTCAATATACCCACCGGTTTTTCTACCTGCCAACACATCCATCAGAGTGGTTTTTCCAGCACCACTGACACCCATTAAAGCTGTAAGAACACCGGGTCTGAAAGCTCCGCTCACACCCTTTAAAAGCATCAACCTGTCCTCAGTGACCCCTTGTCCTTTCATCTCCTGAAAGTTGAAGTTGAGCACCCATCATGTTTTTGAACTATGTTACTTAAAAATAAAAATCCTCAAGATATATGGGAGTATTTGTTTCGAAGTTACCTGTGGCATATCTACAGAGTATCTTATATTATCATAGATGATAGAGTGTGGTTCAAAGGGAAGAACCATTCCCTTCTTTCTGTTAGGGTTTGCTTCTGTAATTGCTCCCACTCTACAAGATGACCCAAGAGTTATGCTTCTCCTCCTGATATCTCCATCTGATAATATTTGGCCTTCTTGATTTAAGTTACTTTCTGGTATTTCCACAGGTTGGCTAGTTCTTTGGTCTTGCTCAACTTTTTCATCATTATCTGGTATGACAGCTTGAGGCTTTCCAAATGCTGCACAAAATCAATGGATATTATTTTTGAGCTCAGTACAATGAGTTTACTTGTAAAATGCAGCAATACTTACGATTGAGAAAGGTGAGGGACAAAGTGAAAAGGAAATTGAAGAATATCATGAATCCAAATAGTGCCCCAACTCCTATCCAATACCAATATGCTTCAGGGAAAAAACCTCGAGACTTCATGACGGCAACACCCAACGGATCTGTTGAACCTTCTACAGCCTATGACATGGAAACGAATTCTATATTTAGTTGATTCCTATCAAACTCTGGATTAGTGTGTCAGATTGAGTATCTATGCAGATCTAGAAAGCTTACATGGCTCCAACTATGCCCAAGGAATTCATTTGCTGCAATTGCATTCTGTGCATACATCATAGGTGAGGACCAGTAACCCCATATCCACCAACTTTTTATGTTTTCTGTTTTTTACCATTATATACAAATCAAAATGAATAAGCACTTTGCATTAATCAAGGAATAAAATGAGATGATAATTTTGTTCAAATCGAATGAGTTCAAACCTCGTGACAAGACAAAGCCATCCAAGGCAAAGAGTGAGAGCAATGCGAGGCATCCAAATGTATTAGCTACTATCATGTTCCTACCCATTGCTCCCATTGTTCGGAACATTCCATATGCCATATTGTTTACGAGCGCCAGTACAAGGAATTGCTTGAATAACCTGCCATTTACATTGAAGTTAAGATCATGATCTAGCAGAAGGAATTGCTTGAATAACCTGCTGTTTACATTGAAGTTTAGATCATGATCTGGAAAAAAATAACCTGCCATTTCCCTTCTGTTGAAGTATTACCTTGCAACATTTGGATCATATCCAACGACAAAGTATGTGCTGAATACCCAAACAGCCACTTCTACCATTGTGAAGGGGATCTCAAGAAGCCATGAGGGAAGAGCATATGCCCATGGAGGATAGAAGAAGAGGTCTCTTTGCTTGTAAAAAACTGGAAGCCTTGCAACAGTCAATGAAATTTCTGACATTGCATTGAACAGCATCAAAATGACCGAAAAGAATAAGGCGCCTGAATAAATTGATCCATCAGTCAATGTATCACGATGCATCTCTGTTCGGAAGAACAGCAACATCACTGCTATTGCCATTATGATAACCTATATACACCCAAAAAAATGAGGGAAAACGCTGAATTAATGAACAGATTTTATAGAGAATAAGATTGGTTTTGAAGTATCTAATTATGTGAATTCTTACTTTTATAAGTTTGAATTTGTACACAAATGAGTGTCTCTTCTGCAGCAAGAATTCTCTAGACAAGCAAGCTTTGAACACTTGTTTCCAACTAACACCGTACTTTTTGGTCGTCAAGGCAGCAGGATGGCTCTTCGATTTGTCAAATGGGACTGCAAGTTCACCCTTGATGCTTCGTCCAACATGGAATGACTGAAATGCCTCTGCAAATTCCTTGACTGTCACATATCTATAGGACTGATCTCTGCGAAACCAATATTGCTCTTGATCCTTTTGCGAGGTTACTTCTTGCAAGAAGTCAGCAACTCCTTTCCTATCAGGACATTTGAACCCCATAAACTCAAAAAAATCAAGAGCATGTTCACGAGGACCTTGATAAACAATTTGGCCCTCGGACAACAGAACAATGTCATCAAAGAGCTCATAAGTTTCAGGTGCTGGTTGGAGGAGAGAGATGAAAGCTGTTCCATTGAGAATGTGAACATATTGCTTAATTGATTTTACTATCTGATAAGTTGTGGAGCTATCCAACCCGGTAGAAATTTCATCCATGAATAATGCCTTTGCCGGTCCAACCAGCATTTCACCTACAAAATTCAAGTGTATGTTACTTTCTCGTTCTCAAATTTAGAAAGCTGATTGTTTGAATCGATATGAAAGAAATGAAAATCAGTACCAGTTGTGACACGCTTGCGTTGTCCTCCAGAGATGCCTCTAATCATGGCATTTCCCACCAGTGTATCTGCACAACCTTCCAAGCCTAAAACCTAAATTAAACTTGGAGATTAGTAATTGAAATACATATTAATCATGTTTCCCGGAAAAGAAATAAGAAGATGTAAGGATTTTAACATAGATCAATACCTTAAGTACATAATCCACTACCACACTCTCCTTCTGACCTTCTATTGCAGCTGCCTGTAATATAACAAGGATATATGAAATCAAGTTAACAAGATGTTCTATTTCGGGAAATTTAATATTTAGATTTTGTAGGCTCTCTCACCTTCATGTAAACATCAAGATCAGGATCGGGCTTAATGTTTGCTGCTTTCTCTCTTCTAGCCAATTCTGCTAACATCTCTGCAGATTAAAGACATGGACATTAAAAATCATTTTTTTCCTTAATCAATGTTGAAGAAAAAATTATGTTAAGCTTACCATATTGAGGTCCTACACCTTGGCATCTAGCAGAGAAAGCAAGAGTTTCTCTAACAGTCATTTCTCCCAAGTGAACATCATGTTGACTTACATATGCTGCTGTTCTCTGTGGCATGAACTCATTCATCCCATGCCCATTATATGTCACCCTCCCAGAAATCTGCACATAAGTTCATGAGTTCATCTCATGCCCATTATTTTGGAAATTTTTTTAAACAAACCCACCTTTTAAAATGTTCAATTTTTTTTTTCTTTTTATTTTTAAAAATTCCATTATGGCTTATAGATTTATTATTACCTTCAGATCCTTGTTGAGCTGTCCAGCCAAAGCCAACAACAAAGTGGTTTTCCCGGAACTTGGAGGACCTAAAAGCAATGTCATTCTGCACAAAAAGATGCAAAATATGAGGATTTCCGAAAAGAAACAAATACAAAATGATACAGAAAACAGCAATTCGTAAGAATATTTAGAAACAAAAACTTAAAAAATACATAAATATAGATAAATTGAGTTTGTTATATTTACCTTGAAGGTTTGATTATTCCAGTTACGTCATGAAGGATGGTGAATTGCTTCTTTTTATTCGGAAGCAAATGTAAAGTGTTCAAGAACCCCTCAAATATATTAGCCACAAAGTTAACAATTGTAGGCAATGCTCTGCTTCCGACATGAGCTTCAGCATCAATATTTAGATTTTGAAATCTGACTTCAATTGTTGGTAAAGTAATTCCAACTCTGCAACAATATTTAGATTTAGATTTAGATTTTTAATTCTTTCATTTTATTGCTACAAAGAAGAGTTTGGCTCAAACCTGTCAAGGCGGTTCCTAAACTTCAACAAAAATTTCTCGTTGTCTTCTTCAGCAACATTCACTAACTTGTTCACCAAACTCTGTTTTTCATGAGACTTCAGTTTCTTCACATCGATTTCATTGATCGGACCTTCTGGTGTTGTCAATAAACCTTTCTTCAATCGATTGTAGGTTGGAAGCTTTTCAAGAGAAGCCCATTTGAGAGCTTCTTCATCATCTTCTTCTCGCGAAGATCGTGAGAAAATTTCATTGTTACTCTCATCCCACATTCCGGAATGATTCATTCTCAAATTTTTTCTTCGCAACTGTTTCTAATTCCAAGATGAGTTTCTTTTATTTTTGTGGGTATACTTACTTAAAGAGAAACTCTCTCTCTACAATTTTGCTTTTGGTACTGGAGAGAAGTGAAGGAGCTGGAGACAAATTTATAGTGTCGTGCGATGTGTGATCTGTCTGCAAGTACAGTGATGGTTGCAACACCATAGAAGGTTCAGTGAATGGTTGCAGTTCAAAAATTGGTGCTGACGGCTGATTAGTCGAATTAATGTTTATTAAAGTTACTTTCAGCATGTGTTTGTACACGTGTCGCATACCCAGTTCATCAAATGCTAAATTACTGTTTCATCATTAGGGATGTGATATAATCGCATATGTCACCACAAATCTCCCACTTTGTTTGAAAAGACTGAAAAGAAAAAAATAAATAAATAAATTGACAAGAATTGACAAAAATAATGTTAACGAAAATTGCATAAAATGGTTTATTATAAAATTAGGTGAATTAAAATTTTGCCAAATAGTGTATAGTATTATTTCGACCGATACAAAAGATGAAAAAAAAATCATTATGAAAAATTATAACATATTAATAATAAAAATTTTATTACTTTTTATTGCATCTTATTGCTCTACTTCTTTATAATTTAAAAAAATAAAATTAAAGAAGTGAGAAGTTGAAAAGCAAAAAAATGAAAAACTATTATGCGCAATTTTTAGCCGTCAAAGTTGGCGAGGGAGGAGTGGAAGACAAAGCCCATCACGTAAACAACCAATTAAAACCTTTTTTTCTTGGCAACATAATGATACTAGGCCAAGCGACTATTCTAATTTATAATTGATTTATTAATTATTTTAATTGGGGTTATTATGTAAAATTGCTATAGATATTGGGTTAATTACATCTCTAATCTATGGGTCGAGTTTTTAAATTAGTTTTTAAACTTTAAAAGGTTACGAAAGAGTTCTCAAATTTTTAAAAATATCGTGATAAATGAGTTGAATGTGTGAATATCGACGTAATAGTGTCTAAGTTATCACCTCAAAACGCCTCATGCAGCCACATCAGTAAGTTGCAGAAGTACCAGTGCCATGTAAGCAACTTGCTGGGGCTGCCGTGATTGTTGCCGACGTGTCACCTGGGACGAACCTGAGAAGAGAGTGTGTATAGGTGTGCGTGGGTGGAGTGAAATGTGTGACAGACATAGGGAACACGTGTGCATCTTGTGGTGGGACCCGGTCCACACACACTTTTGTTAAAATTTATTTTAGAGTCCTTTTCATTCAATTGTATTATTATTATATTTTTTATTTATTTATCCAATTATCTATAATTTCTTTTAGATCCTTTTCTTTACAACTTATTTTTGTATTCAAGTAAAATTTGCCTTTATACTTACACGATATAAATAAAATTAAACTTTTTCAATTCTTTTTTTTATAATCATAGGAGGTTTAAAAGTTTTTGAACAAAGAAAATAAATTCATAAAATTCCAACAACTTCCATTAATCTCAGCACAAGTAACAAAACCCACAATTGAATCCAATGGTATATTAAAAAATTGAAAAAAAATTAATTGGATCATTCTAAATCTCTGCACAATCCATCGCTTCTCCATCCAACCTTCTCTCCTCCAACCTTGCAATCCTAGCCTCTCCACTACCATCGATGACCATGCATGAGAATTATTATTATTATTATTATTATTGACACAGGAAAAGGCTGGAATGAAATTCGATCTAGAATTTCTCTGGTGGGTCTTTTAGAAGAGAGAAAAATTGGGGGTTAAAAATGAGTGCTGCATTGAAGGTTGCACCAATAGATTGGGAAGGGAGAGGAGAGAATTAAATTTTGATTTTGAGGCACTCCCATCATTCAAATTGGTTGACGGAAATCCATGTCTACTACCGTTCAAATTCCGTTCTCTTTTTATAATTTTGCAATTGTTGCCATTCAATTCTTCTTCAGTTGCTACTCTACTCTTTCAACTTCCATTTAATTTTGTCGTTCAAACCTTCAATTTCTATCTTCAGATGCAGTTGTTGTCCTTTCTTTAATCGTCATTCCCTCTTATCATGTTAGAATTGTTTGCAGATGTCTGTTCGCATCATTCACCGGTAAGTCTTCAGGTTCAGCCACCGTCCACTTTCAGTTGCCATTCAACTCGCCAGAGTTGCTGAAGAACGCAAATTTTTTTAATGAAAATCTGCAAAATTCTGAAGGGTAATTTTAGAATTTTATAAAAACCTATACGATAAAAGTGAAAAGAATATAACAAAAATATGAAATTTGAAATGAATTTATATATATAGAAAAAAAACTCACCCAATAATAATACAAAATTTAAATTCAAATTGTAACAAAAATTTATAAATATTTATTTAAAATTATATTGAAAATAAAGAAAATAATTATAAAACTAGAAATCTAGAATAAAACAAATGAAATATATATTAATTATGATTTGTAAATTAAAACAAATGAAACACATATGGTTATATCTATGCTGGGCAAGGGTTAACGCCGTTATCCGACCACAACACAAACAGATTATAAAAAATTTTTGCGATCATAAATTATATAATAACATAAATCATTATGAAAATGGGAAGTGAGATTTGGCCTTTGAGGGCCTTGGGTGGGTCCCATACATTAAAGAACAAAATGGGTGTACGGAAACTTGGGTAAGTCAAATAAAAATAAATTAAAACCAATTTTCTTTAAAAGAATAAAACCATAATGGAGGAGAAATGCAAAGCCAGGCAGGCAAGTTGAAAGGCTAGAATGCCCCTTTATTTGCTTGCTGACTAATGATAGTGTGAGGTGTTTTAGAAGGGTGATTTGACAGTCATGTCAACGTCTATATATCTCGTTCATTCATCACGTCATCTTACACAATGTTTTAAAATTGGGTACGTAATTTAATAAATCATTCAATCAAATCGAATAAAAAAAAAAAAAAGTGATATCATCGAAACATCATAAATAATTTTAAATTATAATATATTAATAAATTAAAAAATCTATATATTTAATAATAAATATTTATTAAATTATATTTAAAATATAAAATATTAATAAAACATAATTTATTTTTTTAAATATCACATATCATAATTTATTTTTTTAAATATCACATATCATTTAATATAAAATATTATTAAATATATCAAAATTTAATTTAAATAATAACATCGAGTATAACAAAAATTAATTTAAATAATAACAAAATCGAATAAAAAAGAAAATGAATAAGAATTTGACCCATGGTGAATGGTGAAGAAAGAGGAAAAAAATGAAGCTTAAGACGTAAGAGGAGATAGAAGAAAAAGGAAAATGGGGAAGCACGCAGCGGAAAAAGGAAAATGGGGAAGCACGCAGCGGAGTGTGCTCCGGTGGTCATTACAACTCAAAAATGCACCATCGTTATCGGGCTTTGAAGCCACTCCTCTGCACTTTTATAATAATTAAAAAATAAAAAATAAAAAATAAGATCAATCGGTTTAATCCGGATCCCGATCAAACCCGGTTTTAACTGAGTTTAATCGGTTTTTTGAGAATTTGGTTTTTCTAAGAAACCTGGACAGACTATTGATCCGGTCATGATCCTGTCAGTTCGATTCAAACTTCAAAACATTGATTTCACATCAACAACTAGACTGATAATTAATATTTTTGGAAATTCAAGAACTCCTTTGTAGCATCTTAAAATTTAGGAACGAATTTGAAAACTTGATTTATAGTTCAGAAACTGAAAATATGATTAACCATTGACAAAATAATGTAAAATGTTAAAGAAAATTACACAAAATAAGAAAAATGAAAAATCATTACAAAAAATAACAGTAATATATTAATAATAAAAATTGTATTGATTTTTATTGCATCTTATTGCTCTACTTTTTTATAATTAAAAAAATAAAATTAAAGAAGAGAGAAGTAGAAAAGCAAAAAAAATTAAAAACTATTATGCACAATTTTCACCTGTTGAAGTTGGTAAGGGAGGAGTAGAAGACAAAACCCATCACGTAAACAACCAATTAAACTTTTTTTTTTTTTTTTTCCGTGGCCTAGTGATACGTGACCGCAGCACTATGGATTCCATTTCCAAGTGATTATAATTTATTAATTATTTAAATTGAAGTTATTCTATAAACTGATATAAATATTTACAGAGACGTTGGGACTCTTGACTCGTCATTTAACAATAATAATTTATTATGATATATAATAATAAATTATTCGATAACGATTAAATATTAATTTATTATAATTTAATAAGTATTATTATTATAAAAATTATAAAAATATGTTTTTAATTATGTATGTCCGTGAAGGAATACTCTTGAATGTCATGTATGCGTGCAGTCAAAAGGTGTCAGCATGATAATATGATCTAACGGCGAATGTCATCGTCACTTCATTTATTCTCCAAAATCCATGTCCAGGTCTTGAGTGTCAACATGACAGATGGTGTTTCCACATGCAAGCGAAGCACTGACTGAAGAAAGATGGAGAGTATTGGGTGGCAAAATAAAGGTCTTGAATGTCATCAAGGCAATGTCTGTATGGACAGGGATGGTTGCAACAGCATAGAAATTTCAGTGAATTGTTGCAGTTCAAAAATTGGTGCTGAATGCTGATGAGCCGAATTAATCTTGATTAAAGTTACTTTCAGCATTTGTTTGTACACGTGTCGCATACCCAGTTCATCAAATCCTAAATTACAATTTCAACATTAAGGATGTGATGCAATCACATATGTCACCACAAATCTCCCCACTTTGTTTCACCATCACTAAAAACTGGTTCATGCATTGTGCCGAGAAAAGATAGAAAAGAAATTAAAAAAAAAAAAAAGAAATCTTGTCAATAAATGTCAACCCTAGCAGCATGATGGTATGATCTATGGGCGAATGTCATCACTTGATTCATTCTCGAAAATCCATGTCCTTAAGGCTCAAATCATGACTTGAAAGTGCTGGAGTATAGGTTCAAAAGGTGATCATTGAGGTAAAAGAAAAGAATTCGTTGATCTTCTTTGCTATGAAGTACAATAAAGTCAAAAAAAAAAAAAAAATCATAACTTCGAATTCGCATGTACCATGTAAATGCGTAGTAATAATAATAATAATAATAATAATAATAATAACAGCTTGAAAGTTAAGACGTTTCTGATGAAAATATCTATGACATTTTGTCCTCCTTATCCAACTTTTCTAAATGAATACTGATTTAGAGTAACGATGGTTTGTATAATATGAAAATATAATAAAATTTACAATTTAGAATTGAGATAAAAATCTGAGGCAAATCAAGGAATTTTAAAATTTCTTTTTTATTTTTTTTCCTTGTACTTTAATATAATTTGACCCAATTGGCAAACCTTTTACTTTGCCGATTCCTTTATCATTTCTTATTGATGGTATTGAGTCCAACGGCTTATAACGATAAAATCCGAAAAGTATCAAATCCACTAAACTATAACCGCAAAGCCCACAGACCGTTGGGTAAGCACCCAAGATGATTGAGTAAGCACTCGGCCAAACACTCAGTGAAACCTCTTGGCCACTGCTCAGTCGAATTTTCTCGTTTAAACCTCTTGACCAACACCAAGTGATTTTATACCGAGCAGCTACCCAGCAACATCTATGCCAAGCGAATCAAGATTATGATTACACAAAATTTAAATCTCCTATTATCTTACCTATAATCCTGTTCGATAAGAAAGAAAATCCCCCTGATAACTTAAATTTTCAACGGGTATTTTGAAATCTTTCTATCCACGAAGATTCGATGGACATACTAATCCAGTTTCATATTCGAGTCGATAGAGTAGTTTATTTATGGAGCAAATCTACATTCAATAAATTGGCGTTGTCTGTGGAAACAGACTAACTGTTTAGCCAAGGAAACTTCAACGCCCTATTTCGCTTTGTCTTCCCAATCATCTTGCAACCTAAAAAGAAGAATGGAAACAACTCCTCCAAAGTAATGTCCAAGGTGGGAGGATAGACGTCCGACCCCGTGTACCCTTCTCCACTAGCGGCTCCTACTAATTAGCCATATACTTCCATTGTCCACTTGCAGCACCAGACAGAATCACCCTCGTAGAAAAACCCTCAGCAGCTTGCTGCCAAACCTCAAAGCTAGCTGACTACTCCCTCTATTCTAGCCTCTCCCAACCAAGTCAACCGCTTCCAAATGGAGAGGCTAGAATCCAAGGTGCAGGGCATGAACAAACAATTGGAACTCAACCGCGCCCTCAAACAAGAAGCTTCATCCTCCTCCTGGAGGTTAGGGCGCTCATGCTCACGTAGGTCTTAGGCTCGAAGACACCAGAGAACTCTCGATGACCTCTCGACAAGATCTAGACGACTTGAAGAAGCAATGAAGAGCTAATGGCTGTTGGAGTTAAACGTGCTGGCATAGAATGAGATGACACCATACAACATGCTATTAATCTGTCACCATTTGATCCAAAAGTTTCCACCAAGCCGATGCCACGAGATGTAGTCCTTCCCCCATAAAGAGGTACGATGGCACAACTGACCCTCGAGATCATGTGGCCTACTCCGTGATGTTTATGATCTCAAGGGATATGTCGGAGGTTGTCATGTGCAAACACTTCCCCATAACCTTGAAGGGCAACACGCTTACGTGACTCAATTCACTTCCAATGCTTAGCATCAAGAGTTTCTCACGGCTCAAATAGTAGTTTGAACTCCATTTCATTATTAGCCGAGGCGCCAAGAGAAAGTTTGCCTCCTTTTTGTCCCTGCGACAAAGAGAAGACGAACTCCTGAAAGACTTTCTTGAAAAGTTCAAAAACGAGATGATAAAGGTTTCGAGCCTGAACCATTCCATCGCTTTAGCAATGCTGCTTACTAGATTGTGGCTTTTGGGAATAAAGATCTCGATCACGAAGAATCCTTCGACCACCATCCAAGAATTCTATACTCTGGCGGAAAAGTACATCATTGCAAAAGAAGTAAAGGGTTCAATAGGTGCCAAGACAAAACAAGAAGAAATAAGTGCGGGGAGCTCGCCCAAGAAGAGTTGAGCAGGACATCCACCCCATCGCAAATTCACCAACTACACTCCTCTGAACAACACACCTAGGTAGATCCTGATGTAGATCAGAAACAAACCCTATGTCAACTAGTCCCCTCGCCTAATGGGAGATGATTTCAAAAAGGACAAAACCCGATACCATCACTTTAACAAAGACTACGGCCACCTGATGGATAAATGACGAAAATTGAAAGACGAGCTTGAGACCTTAGTTCGAAATGAAAGACTCTAGAGATTTATCAGCATGAAACGAGAGGGCCAACCCCCTCGAGGAGCAAGCAGAAAGGGTTGGACGGAGGCTAACCATACAGAACCAATCGAGCCATCAGTTGCAGGGGTCACCTAGAACCAGGCAAATGGAGTAATCTTTGACATACAAAGCGAAAATCCCTAGTCATGCAATTCTTTGGCACCCCCACTCTCAATAATTCTTTTCTGGCCAAAAGTTCGATTGGCCAAATGGTGACACGACAACTTTGAGTCGAACGAATAGCTGCCTTGGTATTCCATGTAACAGAGGCATTTGCTTTTAAGGAGATTCTTACTACTTATATCGAAAAGGGGCAGAAGAGGAAGAGACCAATGATTAATTTTGGCGATGATAATCTAGTAGGAGTCGACTTAAGGCGATACAATCTATTAGTCATCATCGTCAAGATAGGCTAATACATCGTGAAGACAGTCTTCGTCAACCAAGAGGCGACCTACGATGTCCTTTATTGGAACACTTTCTAACAAACAGACTTCAGCTAAGCATATCTTCAACCCCACGCCAGGCTCTTGAAAGGACTCTCAGATGAGTGGCTATACCCCGAGAGCATTATCTTGCTTTTAGTAACCTTGGGAGCACTACCCAACCATGCTATTACCACAACCACCTTCAATGTGGTTAAGCTGCATCCCCTTACAACACCATCTTGGGTTAGCCTAGTCTAGACACTTTAAAAGCATTGCCGAGCACTAAACATATGAAAGTCAAGTTCAAAATGCCTTTTTGCATTGGAGTATTCTATTATGATCTAGATCCATGAAATAACTCATTTTAGTAATTTCTATCCACTGACTACTACAACTCTGTTAGTATTCTAGTATTGCTAACTAGCTAACCCGATTTGGAATTTTGTCCTATGATTTTCATTATAATAATATTTTTATTTTAAGTACTCTGCTATTTCTTTATAACACTTTGATCATATCGATCACATATAATCAAAAACAACTTTCAGGTGGTGGCAACGTGGTTAGAGACACCCTTTTGTTAAGCTGCTCCAAAAATCAATCCCGTTAAGCCGCTCCAGAATCCAATTCTACCAAGTGATAGCAATACTCAACCCTAGCACCTAATAGTCAGTGGCTCTAGGAATCAACTTTGTTGAGCAGCTACGAGACTTGGCTCGTGTGCCTAGTAGTAAGTAGCTCTAGAAGATAACACACATTCTCTTAGCAGCGTGCTTTATATGGGTCCTAACACTCGAGCGGGTTGACGCATCCACTCTCTCGGCTCTACGCCTCATACGGGTCTCAACACTCAGGCAATATCAAACTCTCATTCTCTTAGCAAGTGCCCTATATGGGTCCTAGCACCCGAACAGGTTAGTGCACCTACTCTCTCAGCTTTACGTCTCATAAGAGTCCTAGCACCCATGCACGATCAAACTCCCATTCTCTTAGCAATGCATTCTATACGGCTCCTAGCACCCAAGTGGGTTAGTGCATCCACTCTCTTGGCTCTACGTCTGATACGACATAAATTAGTATAATAATTATAGTTTATTTTATTTTATTTTTGAATAAATATTACACTAATTATTGTGTTTTATGTTAATTGATATAATAGAAATAATGGATGAGACTTTTGAAGAAAAATAAAGGAAAAGAAGACAAATTTGGAAGTTTTATAGATTTGCAGAGTCATTGATTTATTCCTAATATTTATGGATAAATTTTAGAAATTTAAATTTCAAAAACTTTTATTTTTTAGGAAATTTTCCTTATTGAAAATAGGATTATCACTCTTATAAATATATGAGTGTTTCATTATGTAAAATATATAGAAAGGAGGCACCTGAAAGGGGGGCGGCAGCCCCGCACCTTGCAGCACAACATTTTTTAGTATAGGTTTTGTTTTTTTTTGGTTGCTTCAAGTCTTCTCTCCTGACGGCTGCTCATTGGTTTTACAAAGGATGGCTGCATTTTTTCTTTTGTTCCAACATTTGTTTATTCAGTAATAAATATTTGTTTTGTGAGTTTTTTTATGTTTCTTTATTTTAAATTTATTTTTCTAGTTAAAATGTATTGAAATCTTGATTTTCAATAACTGTGAAATTTAATTAGGTTTATTAAATCAATATCTTATAGGTATTTATTTGATTCCTATACTTCATGGATCATGATTTTCTCGGGTTTATTAAATAGATGACCAATATTTAATAAATTTAGAATAATTTACAACTAATTAAAATAGCAAATTCGTAATTGTTTGTTAGTTTTAATAAAGTGGTATTGAATAATCTAATTTAAATGAACTCGTCATGTGTTTGTTAATTAGAATTGAGTCTCTCTAAATCTTAATGCTGATGAAACTTCAAATCCTAAGAGATTCTCTAGGGTTGACTCTCGATTAGGGAAATAATTAACGAATTTATCTTTATTATCGATGAAGTAACGAGAGATTGGTCGTTGGGTGTTTGTCGACGACTATAACCAATTTATTTATGGGTGTTAAAATTTTTAAATAGATCGATAATCAATCACATAAAATCAATGTGGATATAATTCCTTTGATTAGAGAAAAAAATAGATTTTTCATTAATTTTTATTCTTTTAATTTCGAATTCTTTATTTTTGCTTAATTAGTTTAGTCAATTTTCCGAACTCCTAATTTTATTTTTATTTTTATTTTTTTTAAAAAAGTAAATCTACCGTTCCTTGTGGATTCGACTCTACTTGCCCTAGATTCGTCTTTCGTAAAGTAAGAAATTTATTTTTGATAATTTGACGATCCACCAACGTCTCATACGGGTATAAGCTCCCGAGCGGGATCAAACTTCCATTACCTCAACAACACGCCCTATACAAGTCCTAGCACCTGAGTAGATTGGCGCACCTACTCTCTTGACTCTATATCTTATATGGGTCCCAACACTCGAGTGGGATCAAACTCTCATTCTCTTAACAACGTGCCCTATACGGGTACTTACACCCGAGCAGGTTGGCGCATCCACTCTCTTAGCTCTACGCCTTATACGCTTCTCAACATTGAAGCGGGATCAAACTCCTATTCTCTTAGCAATGTGCCTTAATAGGTCCTAGCTCTCGAATGGATTGATACACCCACTCTCTTAACTTTATGTCTCATATGGGTACAAGCACCCGAGCGGGACCAAACTTCCATCCTTTTAGCAACGCATCCCATACGGGTCCCCAACACTTGAGCAGAATCTAACTCCCATCCTCTTGGTTTTAACACCTAAAGAGGTTCTAACACCTGCTCTCTTGGCTACAACTCCTTCGAAGACAACTTAACACTTAAGTTATTCTATTTCAACACACAATCAATAAGGCAAAAAGACACTACAAAAAAAACGGGTATCAGCGACGGAAATATCTGTTTCTGATACTCAAATTTTCATCCCTAAACGAATTAACGATGGAAAATTAGCGACGAAAAATTTCAAAGAATTTGGGCCAGTCTATTAGACTAGCTTTAGTTGCAACATCTTTTATAATCAAATCAAACAATGCCAATTGTCATACAAGTAGACTTTGACATAATACAATAAAAGAATAAAGGTTATTTTTCTCCTAACTTTGTAAAATCTATAAATTTAATCTATCTCCTCTGGAAATTTAGCACCTTTATGGAAATAGCAAAGATGAAAGCAAAGAGCACTGTCAACCCAACAAGCACAGCTGCGCACACTCCTACAAAGTCGTGTCTAAATCCAAAGTAACTCCTTAAAAACTCTTCCACTCTTGCGCCGTTGTCAAGCTCTTCTCGAATGTCGCCAAACTGCGATCCAACCAATCCATACAAGGTCCAGGCAAACGGACTACCCCAATAGTACCACCTAACCCAGACAGGCATCCTCTGCAATACATAGGATAAAAAGGTTGGAATTTTGCATTACAAAGTGAACATCAAAGATTATGAGAGTTGCAAAATCTTACAGGTCGTGGGATGATGAATCCAGAGAAGAGGTTCCATATGCCATAGAAGGCGGAGGCAATTATGGCAGCAACATTTTGGGTTGGCGTCACTGCTACTAAAGTCATGCCGAAGAAAGTGAAGTAGAGTAATGTGAAGTACATGAAGAACAAGTACCAAAAGAACTTGGCTGCCGTCCATTCAAATCCGATCATTGCATAGACTATGACACCATAGATTACATCTTGTAGAAGTATGTAAGGGAGCTCAATCAGAACCTGCATAAAAGAATTGAATTCAGCATTAGTATAGAAGCAGCGATTCTGTCAATCCTGTGTGTTTCGGAGGTTCTCAATGACTAGTTACCTGTGAAAAAGCATATGGCAGGGATGAATACATTCCTGCAGCACGTTCTCTGTAGTAGACTGTTCGTTCAGTGGCAACAACGGGCTGCACTGACGAGGCATTTGTGACCCCAAGAAAGATCATAGCAGCATACATCGATCCCATAGCATTTAATAGATCTTGTTGTTTTGTCCTGCAAGTTCATGAACCGAAATAAATTGATTTAATCTCTGTAGTAGATCTTCTTGTTTTTTTAACCTTTCATGGCAGAGACATACCATTTGGAACCAAGGTTCCAGAACATTGTTCCAAGCAACAAGGCAATGCCGGTTGTGAAGAGAATTCTCACTGCAGTGTATGGAGGATTACGCCAATATGACAGATGTTGTTTCCACAGGCAAGCCAAGCACTGACTAAGGAAAGATTGGGAGTATTGGGTAGCAAAATAAAGGTCTTTTGATCCAGGAGCTGGTTGGCTTAGCTCTTCAATCAATTCTTTGTTTCTCCTGTAAAAAGGGTAATTTCTTCCTAAGTAATGGGTAAAAGGTTCTAGCAAAAGTTGTGGCGGGAAACCTGAACAGCTCATTTTAGCATAGTTTGATCTTTGATGGTTGACAATACCTGTAGAGGTCTGACTTCTTGTAGAGATCAGCAAAATCAACACGTAAAGCTGCTTCTTGTGCTGATGAAGTAACTTCCAGCATCCATGTTGCCGGATTATAGCATTCTTTGATTTTGCATACTCCATCAATGCCCTTCACCAGTAAACATTGACATTAGCCATCATATGTAGAATTACCAAAGACTTTTAGAGAAAATTTTACTAGAGTTTTACCTCAAAGTACTTAATCAGTTGTCTCGAATGGTAACCCAATGGCCCAACATAGATTTCTTGTCCTCCTCTCTTCATCAAGAATAGCTGACGCACAATAAAGGTTTAAACTATTAACAACTAAACTTGTGCTAATAGTGAAGTCAAAAAGGGCAAATTCAAACTATCCTTGGCTTACCTCATCAAATGCTTCAAATATGTCGATGCTTGGCTGATGGATAGTGCAGACAACAGTTCTTCCAGTGTCCACAGTGTTCCTAACTGTCCTCATCACAATTGCAGCAGCTCTTGCATCAAGCCCTGATGTTGGCTCATCCATGAAGATTATAGAAGGATTGGCCACTAGCTCGACTGCGATGGTTAGCCTCTTGCGTTGCTCTGTAGATAGCCCATTCACTCCAGGCAACCCAACCAAAGCTCCCATGATTGAATTCAGCTCCATAAGCTCCATAACTTCCTCAATGAACATCTGCAAACACATTTAATAGAAAGCGAACATTCAGTCCTCTGCACAGGAAAGAGATATTGTTAGGACTAGCCTAAATGCAGATAGTTCTGCATCAAACCTTTCTAGTTTCTGAATCTACTTCAGGAGGTAGTCGAAGCCAAGCAGAGTAGACCAATGATTCATGGACAGTCACATGAGGTGAGTGGATATCAGTTTGCTCACAATATCCGGATATTCGAGCAAATGTCTCTTGCTTCTTTGGATATCCAGAAATTTTGATGCTTCCTTCAATATACCCACCTGTTTTTCTACCTGCCAACACATCCATCAGAGTGGTTTTTCCAGCACCACTGACACCCATTAAAGCGGTAAGAACACCGGGTCTGAAAGCTCCGCTCACACCCTTTAAAAGCATCAACTTGTCCTCAGTGACCCCTTGTCCTTTCATCTCCTGAAAGTTGAATTTGAGCACCCATCATGTTTTTGAACTATATTACTTAAAATAATAATAATAATAAAAAAAAAAATTAAAAAAAAAAACTCTATATATATGGGAGTATTTTTAGTTTCGAAGTTACCTGTGGCATATCTACAGAGTATCTTATATTATCAAAGGTGACAGAGTGCGGTTCAAAGGGAAGAACCATTCCCTTCTTTCTATTAGGTTTTGCTTCTGGAATTGCTGCCACTCTACAAGAGGACCCAAGAGACATGCTTCTCCTCCTGATTTCACCATTTGATAATATTTGGCCTTCTTGATTTATGTCACTTTCTGGTCTTTGCATAGATTGGCTGGTTCTTTGGTCTTGCTTAGCTTTTTCATCATCATCTGGTATAAGAGCTTGAGGCTTTCCAAATGCTGCACAAAATCAATGGATATTATTTTTGAGCCCAATACAATGACTTGTAAAATGCAGCCATACTTACGATTGAGAAAGGTTAGGGACAAAGTGAAAAGGAAATTGAAGAGTATCATGAATCCAAATAGTGCCCCCACTCCTATCCAATACCAATTTTCTTCTGGGAAAAAACCTCGAGACTTCATGACGGCAACACCCAATGGCTCTGTTGAACCTTCTACAACCTACGACAGGGAAAAGAGTTCTATATTTAGTGGATTCCTATCAAACTCTGGATTGGTGTGTCAGATTGAGTATCTATGCAGAGCTAGAAAACTTACATGGCTCCAACTATGCCCAAGGAATTCATTTGCTGCAATTGCATTCTGTGCATACATCATAGGTGAGGACCAGTAACCCCATATCCACCAACTTTTTATGTTTTCTGTTTTTTACCATTATATACAAATCAAAATGAATGAGCACTTTGCATCAGTCAAAGAATAAGATGAGATCATAATTTAGTTCAAATCGAATGAGTTCAAACCTCGTGACAAGACAAAGCCACCCAAGGCAAAGAGTGAGAGCAACGCGAAGGATCCAAATGTATTAGCTACTATCATGTTCCTACCCATTGCTCCCATTGTTCGGAACATTCCATATGCCATATTATTTACGAGCGCTAGTACAAGGAATTGCTTGAATAACCTGCCATTTACATTGAAGTTAAGATCATGATCTAGAGAGAGGGGAAAAAAAAAACAAAACCCTGCCATTTCCCTTTTGTTGAAGTATTACCTTGCAACATTTGGATCATAACCGACGACATAGTATGTGCTGAAGACCCAAACAGCCACTTCTACTAATGTGAAGGGGATCTCAAGGAGCCATGAGGGAAGAGCATATGCCCATGGAGGATAGAAGAAGAGGTCTCTTTGCTTGTAAAAAACTGGAAGCCTTGCAACAGTCATTGAAATTTCTGACATTGCATTGAACAGCATCAAAATAACCGAAAAGAATAAGGCGCCTGTGTAAATTGATCCATCAGTCAACGTATCATGATGCATCTTGGTTCGGAAGAACAGCAACATCACTATTATTGCCATTATGATAAGCTAAATTCACCCAAAAAAAAGAGGAAAAATGCTAAGTTAGTGAACGGATTTTATAGAGAACAAGAAGGGTTTTGAAGTATCTAATTATGTGAATTCTTACTTTTATGAGTTTGAATTTGTACACAAATGAATGTCTCTTCTGCAGCAAGAATTCTCTAGACAGGCAAGCTTTGAACACTTGTTTCCAACTAACTCCGTACTTTTTGGTAGTCAATGCAGCAGGATGGCTCTTGGATTTGGCAAATGGGACTGCAAGTTCACCTTTGATGCTTTGTCCAACATGGAACGAATGAAATGCCTCTGCAAATTCCTTGACTGTCACATATTGATAGGGCTGATCTCTGCGAAACCAATATTGCTCTTGATCCTTTTGCGAGGTTACTTCTTGCAAGAAGTCAGCAACTCCTTTCCTATCAGGACATTTGAACCCCATAAACTCAAAAAATTCAAGAACGTGTTCACGAGGACCTTGATAAACAATTTGGCCCTCGGACAACAGAACAATGTCATCAAAGAGCTCATAAGTTTCAGGTGCTGGTTGGAGGAGAGAGATGAAAGCTGTTCCATTGAGAATGTGAACATATTGCTTAATTGAGTTTACTATCTGATAAGTTGTGGAGCTATCCAACCCAGTAGAAATTTCATCCATGAATAATGCCTTTGCTGGTCCAACCAGCATTTCACCTACAAAATTCAACCGTATGTCACTTTCAAGTTCTCAAATTTAGAAAGTTGATTGTTTGAATCGATATGAAAGAAATGAAATTAAGTACCAGTTGTCACACGCTTGCGTTGTCCTCCAGAGATGCCTCTAATCATGGCATTTCCCACCAGTGTATCTGCACAAACTTCCAAGCCTAAAACCTACAATTAAACTTGGAGATTAGTAATTGAAATACATATTAATCATGTTTCCCGGGAAAGAAATAAAAAGATGTAAGGATTTTAACATAGGATCAATACCTTAAGTACATATGCCACTACCACACTCTCCTCCTGACCTTCTATTGCAGCTGCCTATAATATGACAAGGATATATGAAATCAAGTTCAATTAAAACAAGATGTTCTATTTTGGAAAATTTAATTTTAAGATTTTGTAGGCTCTCTCACCTTCATGTAAACATCGAGATCAGGATCAGGCTTAATGCTTGCTGCTTTCTCTCTTCTAGCCAATTCTGCTAACATCTCTGCAGATTAAAGACATGGACGTTAATTTTTATTTATTTATTTATTAATATATATATATATATATATATTTGCTTAATCAATGTTGAAGAAAAAAACTATGTTAAGCTTACCATATTGAGGTCCAACACCTTGACATCTAGCAGAGAATGCAAGAGTTTCTCTAACAGTCATTTCTCCCAAGTGAACATCATGTTGACTTACATATGCTGCTGTTCTCTGTGGCACGAACTCATTCATCTCATGCCCATTATATGTCACCCTCCCGGAAATCTGCACATAGGTTCATAAGTTCATCTCATGCCCATTATTTTGGAAGGTTTTTTTAAACAAACCCACCTTTTAAAATGTTTGAAAATTAAAAAAAAAATACCATTATAGGTTATAGCCTTATTATTACCTTCAGATCTTTGTTGAGCTGTCCAGCCAAAGCCAACAACAAGGTGGTTTTCCCGGAACTTGGAGGACCTAAAAGCAATGTCATTCTGCACAAAATATGCAAAATATGAGGATTTCCAGACAGAAATGGATGCAAAATGATACAAAGAAACACACTTCGTAAGAATATTTAGAAACGAATGCGTGAAAAATACATAAATATAAACAAATTGAGTTTGTTATATTTACCTTGAAGGTTTGATTATTCCACTTACGTCATGGAGGATGTTGAATTGCTTCTTTTTATTCGGAAGCAAATGGAAAGTGTTCAAGAACCCCTCAAATATATTAGCCACAAAGTTAACAAATGTTGGCAATGCTCTGCTTCCGACATGAGCTTCAGCTTCAATATTTAGATTTTGAAATCTGACTTCAATTGTTGGTAAAGTAATTCCCACTCTGCAACAATATTTAGATTTAGATTTTTAATTCTTTCATTTTATTGCTACAAGGAAGAGTTTGTGTCAAACCTGTCAAGGCGATTCCTGAACTTCAACAAAAATTTCTCGTTGTCTTCTTCAGCAACATTCACCAACTTGTTCACCAAACTCTGTTTTTCATGAGACTTCAGTTTCTTCACATCGATTTCATTGGTCGGACCTTCTGGTATTGTCAATAAACCTTTCTTCAATCGATTGTAGGTCGGAAGCTTTTCAAGAGAAGCCCATTTGAGAGCTTCTTCATCATCTTCTTCTCGTGATGATCGGGAGAAAATTTCATTGTTACTCTCATCCCACATTCCAGAATGATTCATTCTCGAATTTCTTCTTCACAACGAATTCTAATTTCAAAATGCGTTTCTTTTATTTTTGTGGGTATATTTACTTAAAGAGAAACTCTCTCTCTCTCTCTCTCTACAATTTTGCTTTTGGTGCTGGAGAGAAGTGAAGGTGCTGGAGACATATTTATGGTGTCGTGGGATGCGTACGGTGATGGTTGCAACAGCATAGAAGGTTCAGTGAATGGTTGCAGTTCAAAAATTGGTGCTGACGGCTGATTAGTCGAATTAATGTTTATTAAAGTTACTTTCAGCATGTGATTGTACACGTGTCGCATACCCAGTTCATCAAATGGTGAAATTACAATTTCATCCTTGAGAATGTGACGGCATCGCATATGTCACCACAAATCTCCCACTTTGTTTCACCATCACCAAAACAGGTTAATGCACCGTGCGGTGGTCAATGAATGCAATATTTGACAAAATTGACAAAATACTGTCAACGAAAATTGCATATAATGGTTTATTGTAAAATTGCATAAAATGTTAACGAAAATTACACAAAAGAAGAAAAAAGAAAAATCATTACAAAAAATAATAATATATTAATAATAAAAATTTTATTAATTTTTATTGCATCTTATTGCTCTACCTTTTTTATAATTAAAAAATAAAATTAAAAATGAGAGATGTTGAAAAGCCAAAAATAAAAAATAAAAAACTATTATGCACAATTTTCACCGGACAAAGTTGGCGAGGGACGACTACAAGACAAAACCCATCACGTAAACAACCAATTCAACCCACTGCACCATAGATTCCAAGCCACCATAATTTATTGATTATTTTAATTAGGATTATTCTATAATTTTTATAGGAATAAATATTTATTCTATAATTTACTTTTCTTACAGAAATATTTAAATGCTAAAGTGTTTTTGTTTAAGTGTTATTTTTAAAATTTATTATTTGAACCACGTATTTTCATAATTTTTATCATCTTTATATAATAAAGAATAATTATAATTTATTATGTGATATAATAATAAAATAATCGATAAGATCAGTATTACTATTATAAAAATTATAAAAATATATTTTTAGTCAAGTGTGTGCCCGTGATCGAAATCTCTAGCATGTCATGCATGCGTGCAATCAAAAGTCGTCAACTTTATTTGAGAAGCAAGATAGTATGATCTAAGGGCGAATGTCATCATTTTATTTATTCTCCAAAATCCATAACTTCAAGGCTCAAATCATGACTTGAAAGTGTTGAAGTAGTGGTTGGAAAGGTGATCGTTGAGGGAAAAGAAAAGTATATTGTAATCAAAAAAAAAAAAAAAAGTATACGCTGATCTTCTTTGCTCTATAGGACAATAAAGTCAAAATAGAAAGAAAAATATTCAAATAAGAGCCCCATTTACAAAAAGTAAAATTGTGTAAAAGTTTTTAATATAAAAATGATTTTAATCTTTTAACAAAAATTTCATTTAAACTTATAAAAGTTATGTGCTTTTTTACAAATAATTTTTAGCCTTTAAAAAATATTAATAAAATAAAAATAAAACAAGTTAAAATTTACCATTTAGAATTGAAGTGAAAATCCGAGGCAAATCAAGTAATACTAAGATTTCTTATATATATTTATATATATACATACTTTGACATAATTTGATGAAATAAATATTATGAAATTATTTAGATTCTATACCAAAAGATCGATGGGTAATGTGGTCTTTCGGAAACATTTTAAGGTGGGTGGTCAATTATTCATCACCTTGAATTTTGATAGTAGATGTTAAAATATATTAATACATATTTAGCTTGATATTAGCATTAGTTTAGTTTCTTTTTTGTTGATACACTAATTAATATAAATACACCCTTATGTACAATACTAGATATACAGAAATATAAAATTTATTCTTGTCCTTCTTTATAATGTGTAGCATTTTTTTTTTATCTTAATCAACCGGTATTGGATTATCCAATTAATCTGATTCGAATATCATAGGAAGTGACTCTTTCAATACCTATTTTTTTATTCTTAAAACTCAATAATATATAAATACACCCTTATGTATAATACTAGATATTGATACAATGTGCATAGCAATTTGTCTTCATGATCCTACTCAAAATAAATATTGATTTAAAATTATAATAGTTCATATAATAAAAAAATATAATAAATTTACCGTTTAGAATTAATGAATATACTGCTGATTAGTCGAATTAATGTTTACTAAAGTTACTTTCAGCATGTGTTTGTACATGTGTCGCATACCCAGTTCTTCAAATGCTAAAATTGCAATTTCATCATTAAGGATGTGATGCCATCACATATGTCACTACAAATCTCCTGCTTTGTTCACCATCACCAATAACAAGTTCATGCATTGTACGGAGAAAAGACTGAAAAGAAATAAAAAATTTTGTCAATAAATGTCAACCATAGAAGCATGATGGTATGATCCAAGGGCGAATGTCATCATCACTTTATTTATTCCCCAAAATCATGACCTGAAAGTGTTGAAGTATAGGTTGACAAGGTGATCATCGAGGGAAAAGAAAAGTATACGGTGAGCTTCTTTGCCCTAAAGGACAATAAAGTCAAAACAGAAAGAAAAATATACAAAGAAGAGCCCCATTTACGAAAAGTAAAGTTGTGTAGAAGTTTTAAATATAAAAATAATTTTAATCTTTTAACAAAAATTTTATTTTTATTTACAAAAGCTACATGCTTTTTACAAATAAATTTTAACCTTTACAAAATGTTAATAAAATAAAAATAGAAATAAGTTAAAATTTACTACTTAGAATTGAAGTAAAAAAGGTAAATCAAGTAATATTAAGGTTTTCCTTTTACTGCACTTCAACAAAATTTGACCCAATTGGCAAACCATTTACTCTGTTGATTCTTTTAACATTTCTTTCATTTCTTTACTTTTTTTTTTTTTTGATGGAAGAGAAAGACAACCCCTACAAAAAGGAGAGATCACGTAATTGCACAACAACGCTTACTTTTTTTGACCCATGAAATACTAAAAGCATTTTAAGTCAACAATAGATTGAGCTAGCAGGGGGAGAGATGATTTTATAGATGCCAGCAGCAACTCCTTGCCCCAATTTAGTCAACTTATCTGTACATCTATTAGCTTCTCTAAAAACATGAATGACCTCAGTGACTGTAATGTCTTCCATAAGCTCTCTGCAATCTTGCACCATGCTCTTCTAAGGATCACTCGTCCCAACTCCCTTGTTGATCGCACAAACAAGAGATAGGGAATCAGTTTAAATCACCAGAGGAGTGAGTCTCCTTCCTTTAAAAATCAACAAGCCCTCCTTCAAGCCCCACAGCTCAGCCAAGTTCCCCTTAGCCGAATCAATACTTATCTAGAAGCCGTGCAACCCACTCACCCCTACTATTTTTAAATATCTCCCCTGCGCTAGCCCTACCAGTTTGTAGATTAGCCGCACCATCAACATTCTGTTTGATGACTTCGTTGTCAAGGCACTTCCAACAAATTCTCAAATCTTATGCTCTACCACTATCTCTTTTTAGCTTCTTTGCACACACCTTTCCCATACTCACCACTCTATTCACCAAAGAGGCTAGTGGTTCCATCTTCTTCTGATGCATAACACAGCACCTAGATTTCCAGATAGTCCAAACAGCCAGCATAAATAGCAACCATTTCTCTTCCAAACTCAACTTGTGATTCCGTTTAGTCCCCCTCTTTCAGCCACTCCATCACATTGCCATTCTAGAAGCTCCTTAACTGCTCAATGCCAAACATCAACCTTCCCCAAATAGCTCTTCACATCACTACAGTTCCTTAAGGCATGTTCAACAGTTTCTTTTACATCCTTACAAATGGAGCATGCCCCTTCCTCCATGATGCCTCTTTTCTTCAACTCCATATTCGTCATAATTTTACCCTTCGCGGCCAACCATCTGAACATTTTCACCCTCTCGGACACTTCATTTTCTAAACCCAATTCCAGTCTGTGCTTTCTTCGTGTTGCAACCAAGTGCCCCTTTTTTGAATTCAGTAGATAGAAGCTACTATGAACTCTCCATTCGGTCTTGCTTTCTAGGACAAAGAGTCCATAATTTGCTTATTTATCAGGGTGATCATAGTTCTGATTTCCTCCACTTTATCCCAGAGGAGCACAACTGACAACACCTCCAGCTTCCAAAAGCCACTCTCTTCCTAGGAATCACAAATCTTAGTTCCCACATCGGCCCTTTGCCTCCTCTAATGTGGTTTGAGCCCTTGAAGGATTATTCAATTGGTGATCTCTGCGAGGTTGTTGGCTTGTGGATAAGCCATAGAGGTGAGGCGATGCTATATTTCGAGCTTGTTACAAAATTTTTGCTTACCGCTATCGGTAATAAGGACATGTGGCAGGCCGAATCTCATGATGATAGATGTCCATACGAAGGTCTGCACCTTGCTAGTTATGATTTGTGCTAGTGGTTTAACCTCTACCCACTTGGTAAAGTAGTTTATAGCCACTATGAGGAACTTGCGATGCCCAGTAGTTTGTAGGAATGGTCTCAATATGTCTATCGCCATTGTGCAAATGGCCAACAACTGGTGATTAGGCAAAACTCAAAAGAAGATTAGTGTGAAACGGAGGAGAATCATTGACACTTATCGCACCTGTTGACATAGGCTTCCACATTGGCCTTCATGGTTGGCTAGAAGAACCCCTGACGTAGTGCTTTATTAGTGAGGTTTCAAGCGCCTTCCTATGGTATTAGTCATTTGATATATGGGTGTGTGAAGAATTTTTTTTTATAAAGAGACCCATCAATGACGGCGTAATGCATGGCTCAGCACCTAATATTCACCGCTTGGTGTGGTAAGTCTGGCAATTGGCTGCTTTTCAAGTAACTTTGGATGGGGTCTTTCCAGTTTGGTGTCTCGTCAGCCGTCAGGATCTATTCTAATTCGTCAATACTTGAATATGAGAGACTTTTGATATAGACTGTCCGACTAGTTGCTATTAAGTTAGAGTTAGCAAGCTGGGAGAGTGTATCGGTTCTCACATTTTCAGATCTAGGGATCCATTGTATGTAAACTATTTGAACTTCCTCATCTTGTCTTGGAGCTTGGAGAGGTACTTCACCATCATTGGTTCCTTTGTTTCATATGTCCTCTCAATTTCTTTGACCACGAGTTGGCTATCGGTGAAGACCCGAATATATTTAGCTCCTAGTGACTTTGCAATTCAAAGTCTTATCAATAGAGTTTCATACTCAGCCTGACTATTAGTGACTTGAAAATCGAAGCGAAGTGCATATTCTGCTTTGAAATTGTCAGTACCTATTAGGATAAGTTCAGTGCCGCTTTCTGATGAATTGGAGGACCTATCTACGTACAAGATCCAATGTGGCAAGAGGTACTCTTCTGAATGTTTGTCAGCAGCATGCTGAACAGAGTTTGGAAAGGTACGTTTGATGATGGAGTTGGCTAGGTTTTAGCCTTTGATGGCAGGTCACTGCTAGTATTCGATGTCGAATTCACCGAGTTGGACACTCCATTTGATGAGTCGACCTTAGGTGTCTCTTTTTTGCAGAATCTGTCTCAGGGGCTGGTCCATCAGCACCACAATGGTATGCACCTGAAAGTAGGGTATGAGGCGCAGAGCAGTTTTGACAAGTGTGAATGCCACCTCTCTATGGGCTTCTAGTTGATTTTTGCTTCATGAAGTATCTGACTAATGTAGTATACTGATTTTTGCACTTTCGAATCCTATCTTATGATTATAGAACAAAGGGTTCGGTCAGAAATAAACAGGTAAAGATAGAATTTCTCACCAAAAATAGGCTAAGAGAGTAGAGGAGGTGACGAGAGGTACTCCTAGAGTAGATCGAAGGCGGTCTGACGTTTTGGCATCCATATAAACTTTTGAGACTTCTTTAAAATATCAAAGAAGGGTTATACTTTTTCTCAACTTTCGACATGAAGTAGCTCAGGGCTGTGATTTGTCCTGTAAGGTGTCGTATCTCTTTCAACGTCTTAGGTGGTGCCATGTCTATTATGACTTGGGTCTTTTTTGGGTTGGCTTCAATTCCTCGATGAGTGATCATGAACCATAGGAATTTGCCTGATGTAATACCGAACATACACTGGACCGGGTTTAGTTTCATGTTGTAGCACTCCAATATCTAGAATATTTCTTTGAGATTTGCCACATGGCTTTTTGGACTAGCACTCTTAATTAGCATGTTGTCTATAAAGGTTTCGACTTTCTGCTGAGTTGGTCGTTGAAGACCTTGTTGACTAGTCATTGGAAGGTCACCTCTACATTCTTCAAACCGAATGGCATAACCTTGTAACAATAGATACCGAACTCAGTGATGAATTTGGTCTTTTCCTCATCTTCGGGGGCCATATGTACCTGATTATAACCAGAGTATGCATTCATAAAACTTAGAAGCTGATAGCCCAATGAATTGTTTATAAGTTTGTCAATATTAGAGAGCAGATAGCTATCCTTTGGCCATGTCTTGTTGAGATCTGTGAAATCAACGTGCATTCTCGACTTGCCATTTGTCGTTTTCACCAACACCACATTTACTAGCGGTTGTGGGTATTTCACCTCTCTAATGAAATTTGCTGTCAGGAGTTTCTAAACTTCTTCTTGTATTGCTCATTGGTGTTCTAATGCAAAAACCTTTTTGTGCTTCATCAGTTTATGATTTGGGTCCACTGTCAATTTGTGGATGATTATTAACAGGTGGATTTGATAATGTGTAAAATGTTAAATTTATTGTTATTATTATGTATTATTATGAGTTGATTTTGCATTGACTAATGTTCTAATAATTGATTTTATTGATTTTTATTTTAAAGTAATTGGAATCGAAAGATTTGGACAAAATTGGCTTAAAAATGAGTTTTTATTTTGTTGGGAAAATATTTCCTTTTTGAAAAAGGAAACTAATCATTCAAAAATTCTCCCAAAAAGCTGTCGGTTATTCAAAGAAAAGAAAAAAAAAATCATTTAAGGAAACACATTCTCAATTCCAAGAAAAGCGGGCTACATTGCATTCTAAAAATGAAAAAGGAAAGGTGCACATTCCGAATTTCCAATTAGGGCCGACTGCTTATTATTCTCATTCTCTCAAGAGGACAACAACTGTTCATTATAAAAGGGGCACAAGGACGGCTGCTGCTGGGCATTACTCCATATTCTCTCCTCTCTCATAACATTTTTTTTCTTTCTTTCTTTTTGTTTTTTTTTTCTTTTTATTTTTTCTTTTATTCAATACTCTTCTCCTCTCTCAGAACAATTTTTTTTCCTTTCTTTTTGTTTTCTTTTTGTTTTTCTTTTTGTTTTTTTTTATTTTGTTTAAGACTTACCACCATGAGTGGTTAATTTATTTTTTCTGATTCAAGGAGAATTTTAATCGATTGTTCTTCATTGTGAGGTTAGGTACTTAATTTAATTTATTACATTTTATTCAAGTATTCGTTGATTTTTGATTTAATTTTAGGGAAACCTAATATTGGTTAATCTGATAATTTAATTCAATATTAGTTTTTTTATTGCTATCCAGGAATTCAGTGATCCGTAATTGTCATGAGCGAATGGTACAAGTAACAACTAGATTATTTTGTTTATGGGTCTTTTATCGGTATTCAATTGACCTAGGAAATCAATGGAACAAAATTGAGTAATTGCGGCTATCCCAATTAATTATATTTTTGTTTAACTGTTTTCACAGAACGTAATGTTATCATTATATTGATATGAAACGCTATCATGCCCAGTCGATTAATGATGAGTTTCGATTGGATGTTGGGTTTGGTCGATTAAATTAGGAAAATGCAAGATTTATTATGGCTATCCTAATAGATTTAATGTTAAATGCTTGAATTACAAGAATAATATTTTTAACTAATGATCAATAAGACAATCGAATATATGAACCCTTGGATCGGAGTTTGGTAAATTGAATTTCTTCCTTAATTTTTAGTATTTTGCATTATTGATTTGTTTCTAAATTTTAGGTTATTAATTTTTATTTAGCAATTTTTATTTTAGCAATTTGTTTGAAAACCCCCAACTTTATTTTTAACATCAACTAGGAGATTAAGTTAATTAGTTCTTTTGGAATTCGATCTGGTAACCACTATTGCTACAGTTTATTGTATTGGGGGAATCAGTATTAATTTGAGGGTTTCGACAACCCGACCAAATTTTGGCGCCGTTGCCGAGGAACTACATTAATTTCTTAGTTTGTGTTTTTTCACTTGTTTGTTGATTTTTGAAGAGGAGGAAAAGATGACAATGTATGCAGGAATTTTGAATCAACAACCCTTGTGCATCGGGTATCCAACTTTTGAGGTAAGTCATTCGAATCTTGAAACTCAAATTTCTGAACTAACCGCTTTGGTTCGTCAGTTGGCTATAGGGCAATTGCAAATAGCTAAAGTTTGTGATATATGTTCATCTCCTGGACATCCTACGGATATGTGTCCAATGTTGCAAGAAGAACCTTTTTATACATATGATCCTTATTTTAGCAATTACAATTTTGAATGGAGGAAATATTCAAATTTGGGCTATGAGAATCAAGGAGAACAGCTAAGACCTCCATCTCAATTTTTTAATGGACCATCACCAGTACCAACACAATCATCTAATTCAGGTATGTCATTAGAGGATATTGTAAAAGCTCTCGCGACTAATATGCAACAATTTCAACAGGAAACGATAGCCAGCTTTCAAGAAACGAGAGCTAGCATTCAAGAAATGAGGGCAAACTTACAAGACTTGGGGAATCAAATCACTCAACTAGCAATTTCGATTAGTAATTTGGAGACTCGAACTTCAGAAAAATTACCTTCACAAATGGTCGTGAATCCCAAGGAAAACGTCAGTGCGATAATGTTGAGAAGTGGAAAGTAACTTCACTCGATCTCCACTCCATGTAAGATGTGGATGAAGGGAAGGATGTGGACAAGGAAGATGAACGCATGCATGAAAATTCAATCAAGATAACATCTGAATCTTCTTTGTCTAACAATTTTAGTGCAATTGAACCATTTTTTCCTAGCAGGTTGGAGAATTCAGATAATGGAGTTAAGAAGTTAAGAAGTGATGAAATAGGTGAGAATGTATTTGATATGATCAAAGAATTTTACCTGAAAAATATGTAGATCCAGGTATTTTCACTCTACATTGTGTTATTGGTAAGAAAAAAATTGAGCATATTATACTAGACTTAAGAGCACCCGTAAATATCATGCCTTATTCAATTTATAATGCTCTGAAATTGGGTCCCTTAAAAGAAACTGAAATTGTTATTCAATTGGCTGACCATTCTTATACTTACCCGGAGGGGATTGTTGAAGATATTTTGGTACAGGTTAGCGAACTAATTTTTCCGACTAATTTTTATATCTTGAAAATGGAAGGAGACACCATCATAGATTCAGCTCTACTTCTATTAGGAATACCATTCATGAGAACATCAAAGATTAAAATAGATGTGGACTAGGGTACTCTCTCCGTTGCGAGTTCGACGGCGAAATTGTTAAATTTATTATTTTTGATCCTATGAAATACTCAAATGAATGTCGATCAATTTGTTTTGTTGATGTTGTTGATTTAATTGTGTAAGAAATTTATGAAGAAGAATGTGATATTCATTTTAATTTGAATGCACAATTAGATATGGAAGGAAAGTTATATGAACCTCCCAAGTTGAAGTTGAAACCTCCTTGAAAAAAAAATAATAAAAAAAGAAACGTCGAGCATAAAGACGTTAAACAATTGCGCTTGTTGGAAGGTAACCCAATATTTTTTTTTCTTAAATTTGTTTAGTTTGTTATTTAATTTCTTAATTAATTAGGAGTATTTGATTAGTATCATTTGTTTCTTCTTTTAATTTTTGTAGGTGCCCAAGGTGTCCAATTCAATCACCCAAGTTATGGTTCAACACAAAATTTTCGGAGGCAGAAGCAGTCTTGGTGTTAAGAGATGATCACGTCGTTTCTAAAGGAAATTCAAAATTTGGACAGAAGCAGTCTTTGCATTACCAGATGATCACGAAGTTTTCAGAAGAGGCATTTTCGAGGTTCTATCTTTTCAAAACCCTCCGCGACCTCACTATCACCATATGAGAGTTTTCTCTCTTCTCTATTTTCGTTGTCCTATTTTTATATATTACATTGGGTGATTTTTTTAAACTTGCTGTGATTTTAAAATTGTGCTAGTTTTTTTTGAGTTGCATGCTTGTTTCTTTTCCCTTTGCTTACTTTTTGCATACATTGAGGATAATGTAGAATTTAGGTGTAGGGGAGGATTTTATGCATCCATGTCATTTCTTTTGTTTTTTCTTTTCCCTTTTCTTACCTTTTGCATACATTGAGGACAATGTAGAATTTAGGTGTGGGGGAGGATTTTATGCATCCATGCCATTTTTTCTATTTTTCTTGTAACTTCATACTCTTTTGATTTTTGTCTAAAAATAATTTTTGAGTTAGTATACATTGTCGATTTGAGTTGGAACTCATGAAAAAGATAAATGTGATTAGTTGTATTTTGGATAAAAATTGTTTTAAACATCCAATTGATTTTGATGATTGACTTAGATGCAAATATGCAAAATTCGATACAATATTACACACTTTTGTGAGCATTTGAGTCTTGAAAGCATATTATCATCTTTGCTCTAATTTTTTTATGTGTGCATCAATCATAGCATGTTTATTCTAGAACTTGCTTTGCAATGCTTTTCAAGACCACATTAATGAATTCATGCATTAATATGATGGGGCAATTAGGTTTACACACTTTATCTATCTTAAAAAGACGTTCCTGTGCATATTCATCCCCTAGTGAACCAAATAGAGCCTTTATCCTTTTTTTTTATAACCGCATAACTTTACACACAAACCTTGTTTTTGCGCTTAACCTTCTTTTTGGTCCTCATATCAAAGAAACATGTGTTTAGATGTTGAATGTGTAGTTATTTGTAAAGAGAATTGGAGAATTTTATATTGGGGATTGTTTTTAGAGATTTATTCATATGATTTGGGGAAATTTATGTACGCACTCTTCATTCATTCTCGAAATTATCATTAAAAAACAAAATAAATTTGAAAAAAATGAAAAAAAAGAAAAGAAAAAAGAAAAAAATTCTCAGAAAATTCAGACGAGGGAATTTGAAAAAAAAAAGAGAAAAAAAAAAGGATCAAAAATTTTGATCGAGAAATGAGATGATCTTGTTTTGGATATTTTTCTATAGGTTGATTATATTTTATGTTATGGGATGAGTTGGTTAAAAGGTCTGTTTTGTAATATTTAACATGTTTCTTTGGTACGCATTACATATCATTTTTACCTTTTACCCTACCTTTACTCAAACCACATTACAACCCTTACAAAGACTCCTAGATTTTTATTTTGAATTCATTTAATCAGTGGTGAAGATTTGATTAATAAGCAAGCCTATGGTAATAGCATACTATACTTTGATTTTGAGAGTTATCGATAAATTCCCTTCTACACACTTTGAGTGCATAGAGTGAAATCCTTGTGAGGGTATTGAATTTTGGTGCATTGAATTCTGATGAAATTATTGAGTTTAATGGAATGTCTATATTTTCTTTTAAAAGTTATGAACTATGATCGCTTGTTCTCTAAATTGTTGTTTTAATTTGAATGTTTCAATGTGTGCTACTTGAAATTATTGGATGATAAAATGAAGGAAGGGAAGGAGTGAAGAGGAGAATAGTTGAGAGGTATTGATATAGTAAATGATTGAGTACAAACATTGGTTTGGTGTGGGGGAATTTGATAATGTGCAAAATATTAAATTTATTGTTATTATTATGAGTTGATTTTGCATTGACTAATGTTCTAATAATTGATTTTATTGATTTTTATTTTTAGGTAATTGGAATCGAAAAATTTAGACAAAATTGGCTTAGAAAGGAGTTTTTATTTTGTTGGGAAAAAATTTCCTTTTTGAAAAAGGAAACTACTCATTCAAGAATTCTCTCAAGAAGCTGTTGATTATTCAAAGAAAAGAAAGAAAAATCATTTAAGGAAACACATTCTCAATTCCAAGAACAGTGGGCTACATTGCATTCTAAAAATGAAAAGGGAAAGGTGCACATTCCGAATTTCCAATTAGGGCCGACTGCTTATTATTCTCATTCTCTCAAGAGGACAATAACTGTTCATTATAAAAGGGGCACAAGGACGGTTGCTGCTGGGCATTGCTCCATTTTTTTTTTTTTTTTTTTTTTTTTTTTTTTTTTATTCTCTCCTCTCTCATAACATTTTTTTTCTTTTTTTCTTTTTCTTTTTTTTTTCTTTTTGTTTTTAGTTTTTCTTTTATTCAATACTCTTCTCCTCTCTACCACCATGAGTGGTTAATTTATTTTTTCTTATTCAATGGAAATTTTAATCGATTGTTTTTCATTGTGAGGTTAAGTACTTAATTTAATGTTTTACCTTTTATTCAAGTATTCGTTGATTCCTGATTTAATTTTAGAGAAACCTAATATTGGTTAATTTGACAATTTAATTCAATATTAATTTTTTTATTGCTATCCAGGAATTCAGTGATCCGTAATTGTCATGAACGAATGGTACAAGTAGCAACTAGGTTATTTTGTTTATGGGTCTTTTACTGGTATTCAATTGACCTAGGGAATCAATGAAATAAAATTGAGTAATTGCGGCTATCCCAATTAATTATATTTTTGTTTAACTGTTTTCACAGATCGTAATGTTATCATTATATTGATATAGAATACTATCGTGCCCAGTCGATTAATGATAAGTTTCGATTGGATGCTGGGTTTGGTCGATTAAATTAGGAAAACGCAAGATTTATTACGGCTATCCTAATAGATTTAAGGTTAAATGCTTGAATTATAAGAATAATATTTTTAATCAATGATCAATAAGACAATTGAATATATAAACCATTGGATCGGAGTTTGGTAAATTGAATTTCTTCCTTAATTTTGAGTATTTTGCATTATTGATTTGTTTCTAAATTTTAGGTTATTAATTTTTATTTAACAATTTTTATTTTAGCAATTTGTTTGAAAACCCCCAACTTTATTTTTAATGTCAATTATGAGATTTAGTTAATTAGTTCTCTTGAGATTTGACCTGATAACCACTATTGCTACAGTTTGTTGTATTGGGAAAATCAGTATTAATTTGAGGATTTCGACAACCCGATCACCTAACCTTCGTATCAATTCCAAGGAGCCCTGCAATGCCGAGCCACCACGGCAGCCTTTGGTATCCTCTTATGTGACTCCGGTGGATCTCTTTTACAAGAGAAACCATGGACCAGTTCCAGTGGTTGATGACATTGAAAGATATTGTGTCTCTATGACTCGCTTGGTAGAAAATCCTAAAGATTTGTATATGGAAGATATCAGGAAGCTTCCAAAGTATAATATTGTTGCTAATTTGCAGTGTGCAGGCAACAGACGGACAGCTATGAGCAAAACCAAAACAGTGAGAGGCATTGGCTGGGATGTTGCAGCTATCGGTAATGCTGTTTGGGGTGGGGCCAAATTAGTAGATGTCCTAGAACTGGTCGGAATACAAAAGTCAACAATTATGACACCATCAGGTGGAAAATATGTTGAATTTGTGAGCATTGATGTGTGCAAGGAAGAGCATGGAGGTCCTTACAAGGCATCTATCCCACTGTACCATGCTACAAATCCTGAAGCTGATGTTTTACTTGCATATGAAATGAATGGGGAGGCTCTAAACAGCGATCATGCATATCCACTGCGAGTTTTGTAGCTGGTGTTATTGGTGCACGCTCTGTTAAATGGCTTGATTCAATTAAATTAATAGCTGAAGAATGTAAGGGTTTCTTCATGCAAAGGGACTATAAAATGTTTCCTCCTTCAGTTAATTGGGACAACATCAATTGGTCCACCAGGAGGCCCCAAATGGACTTCCCTGTTCAGGCACGTGGTTTCTCCATGTGCAATTTGTTCCTTAGAGGATGTCAACGTGATAAACAGCGGAAAGGTTAAAGTTAGTGGATATGCTGTATCAGGAGATGGGCGTGGAAATGAAAGAATATTTCAGAGCATTCTCGACTTGCCATTTGTCGTTTTCACCAAGACCACATTTACTAGCCGTTGTGGGTATTTCACCTCTCTAAAGAAATTTGCTGTCAGGAGTTTCTAAACTTCTTCTTGTATTGCTCATTGATGTTCTAATGCAAAAACCTTCTTGTGCTTCATCAGTTTATGAATTGGGTCCACTGTCAATTTGTGGATGATTATTAACAGGTGGATTCCATGCATGTCTTTGGATGACCATGAGAAAACTTTTGAGTGTCAAGTAGGCAGTCGATGATGGCATCATAGAGAGTGATTGGCAAATGGGCTCTAATATGGATAATCTGATCGAGCATGTTTGTAATTGTAATTGAGATCACTTCCTCACTTGGTTCAGGTTTAGGGATCTAATCGATATCGTCTCTGAACTCAGTGGTGTTTATTGAAAGATTGTTATTTTCTCCCTCCTGGGTGGGGATAGTTGGTGGATCAGGATCACAGTCAAGAGCTGCTATAGCAAGAGAAGTTCTGAACTTGATTTTCATGTACTTGGTGCTCAATAAGCTTTCTAGGCCATTTTGATCAAAATTGGGTTGTAAGTTGTATTATTTTTTCATCAACCTCATATATCAAAATGATCATCTTCGTCACAATCTTCTAGCCTATATGTTTATTGGTATAAAATCAATTCATTTAGTAATGACGACGTGTAATTTCTTTATTTTTTCATAACATATGTAAAAAATTAAATGAAAATGAAGATGAACGAGTTATTGAATTATTACTACGTATATTACTACCACCTACATTATTATGTTTATTTTCGTATAATGCAAATATATTTTGTAAAGTATGAGATATTTTTTATTTTAAATATGAGACACTAATATATATTTCTGTTGAAAAACTATTAACAAAATAATCCATTAGAGTTTCAACACCTTCAAATTTTACACGGAGATCTAAAGCACTAGTTATCAAATAAAAAATAGAAAATTTTCATAATATTTTAAAATTTTTATTTTCATTAATTTAATAATATCATTATACCTATTTTCTTTTCAAATTAATTAAATACGAAATAAATTTTACAAAGAATATGTAATATCAAATGAATTGTTGAATAGTAAATCTTGAAAAATAAATTTGTACATATACAAAAAATTTTCAATAATTAAATTGTATATTTACAAAATCAAAAGTGATATAATTAATAAACTTATATTCATAATTAGAATTAACAAATTCAATTAAAATATTTCAAAAAGAATTACACATTATAACATATCATAAGTTGAGTTCTACCTAAAATCACATTTTTATTTAAATCGTTCAAATTTTATATTGTATAAATTACATAATTATATCATTTCTTGTGTTTTTGTTGAAAAATTTTTAATTTGAAAATTAAATCACAAATGGGTTGTAAAATTAGTTGTGCCGCTTCTAAACCATATTTAACAAATAAATTTAAAATATGACATACACATTTATTATGAAAAAATATTCCATATAATATTTTTTAAAATATTAATGGCAATAGTATTAGTCGATGTATTATCTTCGAAGTAAAAATTTTGTCACTAATATCATATTCATGACAAATATTCATAATTACTCTAACTATGTGAGTTCCGAAATATGGATATTTCTAACATTATAAGCCAAAATTTTTTTCTAAACCCATGAATCATTAATCCAATAACATGTTATGATTGGTGGACCTAGCTTTTAACATTTGCGATAGAAATTTGGAATCTTTGATCCAAGAGTAGTAGTGGTCAACACAATATCACTATGTTGGAGTTTGAGTAATCCCAATCGAGTCTTTTCTGAAATTAACTCAAAACTGTATTTTCAATAGTAGGAAGAGAATGCTGATGAAGCAGAGAAGCTCTAACAGGCTCAAAATTTGATGTTAAAGCCATAAGAAATTGTACTAGACATCTTTGGTCTATATATATTACATATTTATTAGTGTCAGTTGTACATTGTAAATGGGGTTCAGAGAGAATAAGTTGATCCATTTTAACTGCATACGGGTAAGAAAATTATTGATTGACTGATCTCGTTTCTATCGCAAAGATTGAAGTTTGGTGAACAATTGATACTGATGAACCAAATCTAATATAGTGTAGCGACTTGTAAGAAGATCCCAAACTTCCTTAATTGTCTCAAAACAACTAAATCACGAGTGAATAGAAGGTACAGACGTGTTACGAAACCAAATGAGCATTTGGTGATTTTTGTTGTCCCAATCTTTAAGGCAATTAGCAAAATCATCATTCGATTCGTCATTGGATTTCATGGGTAATTTGACATCTCTGTAACATAGCACCATACACTCCTTCCCTTAAGGAAACTTCTTGTCTCTTGAAACCAAGCCTAATAATTGTAGCCATAAAGTACAACAGAAATAGATTGAGAAATATCTAACTTCTCTATAAATAAGAAAAAAGTGTCTAATTGATGAGAAGAGTAAAAAAAAAAAAAGGATCGATCACCTAGTGCTCTATTACCATATTGAAAAAAGCAAGATAAAGCAGTCTCTCATGGACAGGTCAAGCGATAGATTCTTCCCAATTCCATTCTCTCTTTCCCGATTCGATCCCATTTGGTGACATCTTCTTATATATATATATATATATATATATATATATATATATATAAAAGATAATGCAAAAAAATAGAGGGAATAAAGAAAGCAGATTGAGAGAGAATGAGTACTATATTATATATTTAATAGGTTATACAAGGTCCCTATTTATAGAGTGATTTTATGAAATTAAATCTTAAAATATAAAAAGTAAGAATAAATAGAATATTTAAAAAATTGATAAGAATAAATGAAATAATTACGACGTTAAAATTTCAAAAAATCAATATTTCGAAAACTTCTTTGATTTGAAAATCTTCAAAACTTTTTCAATTTAGCAATCTTAATATTCTTTACAACATATACACATGAATATCAATAACTGAGTTCGACTGTTTGAACTTTTCATAACCCATATAGTCCGTCCAATCCTAGGCAAGTTTCTCCGGGCAGCCTTTTATGAACCAATTTTGTTTTATCATACAAATCAAAGATGTTATGTAATCCAAGTATAGAATATTGATAGTAAATATAAGTCACTATGATAATCCTTAAATTTTTATATTACGGTCTTTAATCATTTTTTTCTTTTTTATTTTATAAAAAAATAGTAATCAATGAACATTGACTTCTCTGAATATAAATATTTTACAAATAATAATAATAATAATAATACAATTTGAGAATAGCATATGGGGTCACCAACATCAGATAAAGAATAAATGTGAAATGGAAAAAGAAGGGGGGATGAGAGACGGATTGTGAATGAATGACTTTGGGACAGTCTATTAGACTAGGTTTAGTTGCAACATCTTTTATAATCAAATAAAACAATATCAATTGTTATACAAGGTGACTTTGACATCTTACAATAAAAGAATAAAGGTTATTTTTCCCCTAACTATGTAAAATCTATAAATTTAATCTATCTCCTCTGGAAATTTAGCACCTTTATGGAAATAGCAAAGATGAAAGCAAAGAGCACTGTCAACCCAACAAGCACAGCTGCGCACACTACTACAAAGTCGTGTCTAAATCCAAAGAAACTCCTTAAAAACTCTTCCACTGTTGTGCCGTTATCAAGCTCCTCTTGAATGTCGCCAAACTGCGATCCAACCAATCCATACAAGGTCCAGGCAAACGGACTACCCCAATAGTACCACCTAACCCAGACGGGCATCCTCTGCAATACATAGGATAAAAAGGTTGGAATTTTGCATAACAAAGTGAACATCAAAGAAGATTATGAGAGTAGCAAAATCTTACAGGACGTGGGATGATGAATCCAGAGAAGAGGTTCCATATGCCATAGAAGGCGGAGGCAATTATGGCAGCAACATTTTGGGTTGGCGCCACTGCTACTAAAGTCATGCCGAAGAAAGTGAAGTAGAGTAATGTGAAGTACATGAAGAATAAGTACCAAAAGAACTTGGCTGCCGTCCATTCAAATCCGATCATTGCATAGACTATGACACCATAGATTACATCTTGTAGAAGTATGTAAGGGAGCTCAATCAGAACCTGCATAAAAGAATTGAATTGAGCATTAGTACATAAGCAGTGATTCTGTTAATTCTGTGTGTTTCGGAGGTTCTCAATGACTAGTTACCTGTGAAAAAGCATATGGCAGGGCCGAATACATTCCTGCAGCACGTTCTCTGTAATAGACTGTTCGTTCAGTGGCAACAACTGGCTGCACTGATGAGGCATTTGTGACCCCAAGAAAGATCATAGCAGCATACATCGATCCCATAGCATTTAATAGATCTTGTTGTTTTGTCCTGCAAGTTCATGAACCGAAATAAGTTGATTTAATATCTGTAGTAGATCTTGTTGTTCTTTTAACCTTTCATGGTAGTGACATACCATTTGGAACCAAGGTTCCAGAACATTGTCCCCAGCATCAAGGCAATGCCGGTTGTGAAGAGAATTCTCACTGCAGTGTATGGAGGATTACGCCAATATGACAGATGTTGTTTCCACAGGCAAGCCAAGCACTGACTAAGGAAAGATTGGGAGTATTGGGTAGCAAAATAAAGGTCTTTTGATCCAGGAGCTGGTTGGCTTAGCTCTTCAATCAATTCTTTGTTTCTCCTGTAAAAAGGGTAATTTCATCCTAAGTAATGAGTAAAAGGTTCTAGCAAAAGTTGTGGTGGGAAACCTGAACAGCTCATTTTAGCAAAGTTTGATCTTTGATGGTTGAAAATACCTGTAGAGGTCTGACTTCTTGTAGAGATCAGCAAAATCAACACGTAAGGCTGTTTCTTGTGCTGATGAAGTAACTTCCAGCATCCATGTTGCCGGATTATAACCTTCTTTGATTTTGCACACTCCATCAATGCCCTTCACCAGTAAACATTGACATTAGCCATCATATGTAGGATTACCAAAGACTTTTAGAGAAAATTTTACTTGAGTTTTACCTCAAAGTACTTAATCAGTTGTCTGGAGTGGTAACCCAATGGCCCGACATAGATTTCTTGTCCTCCTCTCTTCATCAAGAATAGCTGACACACAATAAAGGTTTAAACTATTAACAACTAAACTTGTACTAATAGTGAAGTCAAAAAGGGCAAATTCAAATTTCAATTGGCTTACCTCATCAAATGCTTCAAATATGTCGATGCTTGGCTGATGGATAGTGCAGACAACAGTTCTTCCGGTGTCCACAGTGTTCCTAACTGTCCTCATCACAATTGCAGCAGCTCTTGCATCAAGCCCCGATGTTGGCTCATCCATGAAGATTATAGAAGGATTAGCCACTAGCTCGACTGCAATGGTTAGCCTCTTGCGTTGCTCTGTAGATAGCCCATTCACTCCAGGCATCCCAACCAAAGCTCCCCTCGTTGAATTCAGCTCCACAAGCTCCATAACTTCCTCAATGAACATCTGCAAACACATTTAATAGAAAGGGAACATTCAGTCCTCTGCTCAAGAAAGAGATATTGTTCGGACTAACCTAAATGCAGATAGTTCTGCATCAAACCTTTCTAGTTTCTGAATCTACTTCAGGAGGTAGTCGAAGCCAAGCAGAGTAGACCAATGATTCATAGACAGTCACATGAGGTGAGTGGATATCTGTTTGCTCACAATATCCGGATATTCGAGCAAATGTCTCTTGCTTCTTTGGATATCCAGAAATTTTGATGCTTCCTTCAATATACCCACCAGTTTTTCTACCTGCCAACACATCCATCAGAGTGGTTTTTCCAGCACCACTGACACCCATTAAAGCTGTAAGAACACCGGGTCTGAAAGCTCCGCTCACACCCTTTAAAAGCATCAACTTGTCCTCAGTGACCCCTTGTCCTTTCATCTCCTGAAAGTTGAATTTGAGCACCCATCATGTTTTTGAACTATATTACTTAAAATAATAATAATAATAATAATGACAATAATAATAAAAAAAAAATAAAAAAAACTCTATATATATGGGAGTATTTTTAGTTTCGAAGTTACCTGTGGCATATCTACAGAGTATCTTATATTATCAAAGGTGACAGAGTGCGGTTCAAAGGGAAGAACCATTCCCTTCTTTCTATTAGGGTTTGCTTCTGGAATTGCTGCCACTCTACAAGAGGACCCAAGAGACATGCTTCTCCTCCTGATTTCACCATTTGATAATATTTGGCCTTCTTGATTTATGTCACTTTCTGGTGTTTGCATAGATTGGCTGGTTCTTTGGTCTTGCTTAGCTTTTTCATCATCATCTGGTATAAGAGCTTGAGGCTTTCCAAATGCTGCACAAAATCAATGGATATTATTTTTGAGCTCAGTACAATGACTTTACTTGTAAAATGAAGCCATACTTACGATTGAGAAAGGTTAGGGACAAAGTGAAAAGGAAATTGAAGAGTATCATGAATCCAAATAGTGCCCCCACTCCTATCCAATACCAATTTTCTTCTGGGAAAAAACCTCGAGACTTCATGACGGCAACACCCAATGGCTCTGTTGAACCTTCTACAACCTACGACAGGGAAAAGAGTTCTATATTTAGTGGATTCCTATCAAACTCTGGATTGGTGTGTCAGATTGAGTATCTATGCAGAGCTAGAAAACTTACATGGCTCCAACTATGCCCAAGGAATTCATTTGCTGCAATTGCATTCTGTGCATACATCATAGGTGAGGACCAGTAACCCCATATCCACCAACTTTTTATGTTTTCTGTTTTTTACCATTATATACAAATCAAAATGAATGAGCACTTTGCATCAGTCAAAGAATAAGATGAGATCATAATTTAGTTCAAATCGAATGAGTTCAAACCTCGTGACAAGACAAAGCCACCCAAGGCAAAGAGTGAGAGCAACGCGAAGGATCCAAATGTATTAGCTACTATCATGTTCCTACCCATTGCTCCCATTGTTCGGAACATTCCATATGCCATATTATTTACGAGCGCTAGTACAAGGAATTGCTTGAATAACCTGCCATTTACATTGAAGTTAAGATCATGATCTAGAGAGAGAGAGAGAGGGGGGAAAAAAAAAAAGAAAAAACCCTGCCATTTCCCTTTTGTTGAAGTATTACCTTGCAACATTTGGATCATAACCGACGACATAGTATGTGCTGAATACCCAAACAGCCACTTCAACTAATGTGAAGGGGATCTCAAGGAGCCATGAGGGAAGAGCATATGCCCATGGAGGATAGAAGAAGAGGTCTCTTTGCTTGTAAAAAACTGGAAGCCTTGCAACAGTCATTGAAATTTCTGACATTGCATTGAACAGCATCAAAATAACCGAAAAGAATAAGGCGCCTGTGTAAATTGATCCATCAGTCAACGTATCACGATGCATCTTGGTTCGGAAGAACAGCAACATCACTATTATTGCCATTATGATAAGCTAAATTCACCCCAAAAAAAAAGAGGAAAAATGCTGAGTTAGTGAACGGATTTTATAGAGAACAAGAAGGGTTTTGAAGTATCTAATTATGTGAATTCTTACTTTTATGAGTTTGAATTTGTACACAAATGAATGTCTCTTCTGCAGCAAGAATTCTCTAGACAGGCAAGCTTTGAACACTTGTTTCCAACTAACTCCGTACTTTTTGGTAGTCAATGCAGCAGGATGGCTCTTGGATTTGTCAAATGGGACTGCAAGTTCACCTTTGATGCTTTGTCCAACATGGAACGACTGAAATGCCTCTGCAAATTCCTTGACTGTCACATATTGATAGGGCTGATCTCTGCGAAACCAATATTGCTCTTGATCCTTTTGCGAGGTTACTTCTTGCAAGAAGTCAGCAACTCCTTTCCTATCAGGACATTTGAACCCCATAAACTCAAAAAATTCAAGAACGTGTTCACGAGGACCTTGATAAACAATTTGGCCCTCGGACAACAGAACAATGTCATCAAAGAGCTCATAAGTTTCAGGTGCTGGTTGGAGGAGAGAGATGAAAGCTGTTCCATTGAGAATGTGAACATATTGCTTAATTGAGTTTACTATCTGATAAGTTGTGGAGCTATCCAAGCCAGTAGAAATTTCATCCATGAATAATGCCTTTGCCGGTCCAACGAGCATTTCACCTACAAAATTCAACTGTATGTCACTTTCAAGTTCTCAAATTTAGAAAGTTGATTGTTTGATTCGATATGAAAGAAATGAAATTAAGTACCAGTTGTGACACGCTTGCGTTGTCCTCCAGAGATGCCTCTAATCATGGCATTTCCCACCAGTGTATCTGCACAAACTTCCAAGCCTAAAACCTACAATTAAACTTGGAGATTAGTAATTGAAATACATATTAATCATGTTTCCCGGGAAAGAAATAAAAAGATGTAAGGATTTTAACATAGGATCAATACCTTAAGTGCATATGCCACTACCACACTCTCCTCCTGACCTTCTATTGCAGCTGCCTATAATATGACAAGGATATATGAAATCAAGTTCAATTAAAACAAGATGTTCTATTTTTGGAAATTTAATTTTAAGATTTTGTAGGCTCTCTCACCTTCATGTAAACATCGAGATCAGGATCAGGCTTAATGCTTGCTGCTTTCTCTCTTCTAGCCAATTCTGCTAACATCTCTGCAGATTAAAGACATGGACGTTAATTTTTATTTATTTATTTATTAATATATATATATATATATATATATATATATATATATTTGCTTAATCAATGTTGAAGAAAAAACTTTGTTAAGCTTACCATATTGAGGTCCAACACCTTGACATCTAGCAGAGAATGCAAGAGTTTCTCTAACAGTCATTTCTCCCAAGTGAACATCATGTTGACTTACATATGCTGCTGTTCTCTGTGGCACGAACTCATTCATCTCATGCCCATTATATGTCACCCTCCCAGAAATCTGCACATAAGTTCATCAGTTCATCTAATGCCCGTTATTTTGGAAATTTTTTTAAACAAACCCACCTTCTAAAATGTTCCAAAAAAAAAATACCATTATAGCTTATAGATTTATTATTACCTTCAGATCTTTGTTGAGCTGTCCAGCCAAAGCCAACAACAAAGTGGTTTTCCCGGAACTTGGAGGACCTAAAAGCAATGTCATTCTGCACAAAAAGATGCAAAATATGAGGATTCCCAGACAAACGAATACGAAATGATACAAGAAACAACACTTTGTGAGAATATTTAGAAACGAATACGTGAAAAACACAAAAATATAAACAAATTGAGTTTGTTATATTTACCTTGAAGGTTTGATTATTCCACTTACGTCATGGAGGATGGTGAATTGCCTCTTTCTATTCGGAAGCAAATGGAAAGTGTTCAAGAACCCCTCAAATGTATTAGCCACAAAGTTAACAAATGTAGGCAATGCTCTGCTTCCGACATGAGCTTCAGCATCAATATTTAGATTTTGAAATCTGACTTCAATTGTTGGTAAAGTAATTCCCACTCTGCAACAATAATTAGATTTAGATTTTTAATTCTTTCATTTTATTGCTATAAAGAAGAGTTTGACTCAAACCTGTCAAGGCGGTTCCTGAACTTCAACAAAAATTTCTCGTTGTCTTCTTCAGCAACATTCACTAACTTGTTCACCAAACTCTGTTTTTCATGAGACTTCAGTTTCTTCACATCGATTTCATTGGTCGGACCTTCTGGTATTGTCAATAAACCTTTCTTCAATCGATTGTAAGTTGGAAGCTTTTCCAGCGAAGCCCATTTGAGTGCCTCTTCATCATCTTCTTCTCGCGAAGATCGTGAGAAAATTTCATTGTTACTCTCATCCCACATTCCAGAATGATTCATTTTCAATTTTTTTTTTCTTCACAACTAATTTTCTTGTGGGTATATTTACTAAAACAGAAACTCTCCCTCTCTCTCTCTACAATTTTGCTTTTGGTGTTAGAGAGAAGGAAGGAGATTGAGACATATTTATAGTGTCGTGTGATCTGTGACCTGTCTGCATGTACGGTGATGGTAGCAACAGCATAGAAAGTTCAGTTAATTGTTGCAGTTCAAAAATTGGTGCTGAATGCCAATTAATCGAATTAATGTTTATTAAAGTTACTTTCAGCACGTGTTTGTACACGTGTCGAAAACCCAGTTCATCAACTGGTAAAATTCCAATTTCATCCTCAAGGATATGATGCAATCGCATACATCACCACAAATCTCCCACTTAGTTTCACACCATCACCGAAACGAGTCCATGCATTGTGCTGAGAAAAGATTGAAAAGAAAAAAATAAATAAAAAATCTTGTCAATAAATGCAATATTTGACAAAATTCACAAAATAATGTTCACCAAAATTGCATAAAATGGTTTATTCTAAATTTAGGTGTATTAAAATCATTCATGAAATGTACATGAAAATATCAATCAAAATTACTACGAAAAAAATGTTTTATTAATACTAATATATTGATAATAAAAATTTAATTAATTTTTATTGCATCTTATTGCTCTACTTTCTTTATAATTAAAATAATAAAATTAAAGAAGTGAGAAGAAGAAAAGAAAGAAAAATGAAAAACTATTATGCACAATTTTCACCGGTCAAAGTTGGCAAGGGAGGAGTAGAAGACAAAACCCATCACGTAAACAACCAAGTGATGATTGACCACTGCACTACAGATTCCACGCGATTATTCTATTCTACGATTGATTTATTAATTATTTTAACTGGGGTTATTCTATTATTCTTATAGGTATAAATATTTATAGAGACGTTGTCTATTGAGTCATTATTTAATAATTTTAATTTAGTATGATATATTGTATGCGTGCAATTAAAAGTTGTCAACTTTGTTTGAGAAGCATGGTGGTATGATCTAAAGGCGAATGTCATCATCCCTTCATTTATTCTCCAAAATCCACGTCCTCAAGACTTGAAAGTGTTGAAGTATAGGTTCAAAGGTGATGATCATTGGGAGAAAAGAAAAGTATACGGCGACCTTCTTTGCTCTCAAAGGACATCTCTTAAAAAATTTTATCTTTTTAAAAATTTTTACAAGTATAAATATTTATAGAGATAATAACCGATTATAATACAATATAATAAGTATTAATATTATTTTAATCAAATTTTATATTCAAAATTTGAGAATGAAAAAAAAAAATTATATTAAAAAATTTATTTCTTAGATAGGGTTTTCATAAATATTTAAATAAAATTAATCAAAAATATGATTTTAGATATTAATAATAAAAATAATATTATTATGTAAAAATTAAAGAAGAGTTCTTTTGATTAGTGCGTGCGTGAACGAATTCTCGGTTGTGTCATGTATGAATTCACGGGTATATCGTATCTGCGTGCAATCAAAAGTTGTCAAACTTTAGCTTGGCAGCATGATGGTATGATCTAAGGGCGAATGTCATCAGTCTATTCATTCTCCAAATCCATGTCCTCAAGGCTCAAATCATGACTTGATTTCATAGTGTGCAAGTATAAGTTCAAGAGGCAATCATTGAGGTAAAACAAAAGTATACAGTGATCATCTTTGCCTAGTCTAATTGGGATGAAAAATAAAATAATAATAATAATAATAAAATTAAAATTTAAAAAAATAAAAAATTTTACTTATTTGATAAGGAGATAAAAATAAAGAAAAAATAAAAAATAAAGTATCATTTTCTTTCTCTTAAAAAATCATTTTCATTCTAAAATAGATAAAATAAAAGGAAATGAAATTTTTAAATGATTTTATTTTTGTTTCTTTTTAATATTTATAAAATTATCTATTATTTTTTATTATTATAATTTTATTTAATATAAATTAATAAAATTTAATTTATTTCATCAATTTTATTGAATAAATTATTTTTTTTAATTTTACTTTTTTTACTCTTTTTATTTTTTATATTAATATTTTAATTTTATTTAATATAAAACAATAATAAAAATAATTTATAAAAAATAAAAAAAATATATAGTAATAAATATTAAAAATATTATTTTATAAGGATAGAATAATAAATTATATGTTATTTTTTTTCACTTTTCACTCCAACCAAATATAAAAATGTATCATCTATTTTCTTTCCTTCTATTCCTATCAAATATAATTAAAAAAAATACATTTATTTTCATGAGATAAAATATTTTTTTTCATTTTCCCCCCTTTTCCCCCTCCCCCTTCTCTTCCGCGAACAAACTTATCCTAAAGGACAATATAGTCAAAACAAAATGGAAAATATTAATCTCTTATAAATTGACTTTTCTAACTTCACTGCTGTATGAAGACTAATTTAAAATTATAATAGTTGGTATATAAGAAAATATAATAAATTAACCATTTAGAATTGAGATAAAATTCTGAGGCAAATTAACAAATAATATTTGGATTTTTTTTTTTTTTTTGCACCTTAACATAATTTGACCCGGAGAACAATATGTTTATTTTTACTCAAAAGAGTTTCTAAATTATTAACTGTTAGAAAGGTTAAAATTTATAAATTATAATCAATATGCCACTTCTTTTCTCTTATAAATTCCAAGTTTGAATTTTTTTCGTTGTGTAAAAAAAATATATATATAGAATACAGATGTCTTAAACCCCCTTTTATTTTGGCCACTTATTTGTGAATCACGCTTACGTGTCAAATTTTGTACTCATTTAGCCGTATAATATTAAAAAAAAAAAAAAAAAAAAAAAAAAACCAAAAGAATTGGGACATTAAAAGGTGACACATGTTTCCGAGAAGATGCAACCAATGTTTTTAAAACCAAATTAGTAAGTTATTCGGCCAAATTATTGATTTATTGGTTTATTAATTGAATTAGTCGGATCATTTTATGAATCGAATGATATCATCATAATATCATATATATAATTTGTATGTTATATATTTTAAAATAAAATAAAATTCATATATTTTTATAAAAAAATATATTTAAATAAACAAAATAATGTTACCTTTATTAATTACAATAACCATTCATAAAATTCATATTAAAAAAGTAAAAATAAAATAATTAAATCATATCTGTGATTAAAAAAATAATACAATATATCTGAAATATGAAGAAATTATGTGTAGACTAAGTATACTTATATTAATTTATTTAATTATTAATAAATTAAAAATCAAAAAATCAAAATTATGACTTGCAAAAACAAAGGGATTCTTTTTTATGAAATAAGCACATGTGTTATATTTTTAATATAATATAAATTGAATGATATAATTTTTAAAAAATTTTTAAATCCTAATGTTATCCGGCCTAATTGTTGAATAAAATATCAGAATATTTTTTCCCACATCGGATAGATATAGAATATAGAAAGAGATTATATTTTTATCCCACATCGGATAGAAATAGAGAGTATAAGAAAAGAGATGTGTAGAAATGAAGAGGAAAGAGAAATGAGAAGTATACTTTTTCAATAAAGTGTAATGATTTGTGATAGAATTGCATTAATTTGTGATTCGATTTGTTTGAATGATTTACTGATTTTACCGGTTAGATCGGTTTTAAACGGTTTTGATCGGATTTGATTTCATTCGATTTAATAGTGAAAACCGAATCAGACTATATAATGATTCACGATCGAATCGATCGAACCAACTGATCCGATTCAATTTTAAAAAGACTAATTATCACGTGATCTCACCGAAAGCAAAACATAATTGAAAAACTTTGCGGCGCTTGTAGTTAGCCAGCATTAATATTTGGATAGTGCGTAACTACACACGCAATAAATTCGAATCTTTTTCATGTTATCGTATCTCATGTAGAGCTGTTATGACACCCGTGTAGTGTCACATGTATCCGTGACACTACCCGATCAAAACTCGACTCGAACTCTGGCTCAGTTACCTCGGGTTCGAGTTCGAGTTCGAGCCCAAATGTGTCGGGCTCGAAAGTCCAACGAGTTGCCCGAATTTTTTTTTAAAAAATATTTTTTATATATTAAATATCTGATGATAATATCCGATAATACTACCCGATGACACTAGCCGCGTGTAATTGACCAAACAACTAAGCTAAATTTTATTTGGTAACTAAGTATCTTGTTCAGACAAAAAAAGCTAAAAAGAGAAATAAATTATGATATGTAACAATTTCTTATGCAGATAAGAACTTCAGAATGAGAATGATTTCATCATTTATCAATAGGAATGACTGAGATGTAGGCTTAGAAAGAGAAAGAAATGGAGATAAGCAAGAGAGTAGAAGAGAGTAGAAATAAGAGAAGACGAAGAAGAATAAGAAGAAGAGAAGAAGAAGAATAATAATTGTTGCAGAAACAAATGAACAAGATTATTTTTCATTCCCTCTCTAGTCTGCCTCCTTCCTTTATGTACATCAAGAATTATCTCATAACTACCTGTACTAACAACTTTAACTGACCCTTTTTAATCTAGTTATAGCCTAGTAGTTATTACAGTTAGATGGTTTGCTTGAAATCCGAAGCTGACTTTTGGACTGAGCAGCACCTTAAGGTTGTTACTGCACCCTCCCTCTTAAAAAATATCATTGTCCTCAACGATTAAATGTAGGAAATTGAGCTATAATGAAATCAATGTCTTCCCAAGTTGATTCTTTAGGGCTGAAATTGACCCATCTGATCAACCATTGGGCGACTGGTTTGTTATTACTCAATATCACTCTCCTCTTGAGAATTGCTTCTGGTTCCACTATAGTTTGCTTGTTTGGTCCGACCCTTGGCAGAGAAGGTATGACTCCTTAATTTGGCCCCAGCTTCTTCTTCAACATAGAGACATAGAAGACTGGATAAATCTTGGAACCTTCTGGGAGTTGCAACTTATAAGCTACCTTGCCAATCTTAGCCATCACTGGAAATGAGCCATAAAACTTTGAAGATAGCATGAGTTGTCTTCTTACTTCCACAGATTGTTGTCTGTATGGCTGAAGTTTCAAATATACTAAGTCTCCCACCTCCAGCTCCCCTTCAGTTCTCTTACTATCAGTATTCATCTTCATCCTATTTTGAGCTCTCAAAAGATGATCATGTAGTATCTGAAGCATAGCCTGTCTGTTCTTCATGAATTCCATAGCAGCTGGATTAGGTGAATCTAGACAAGGTCCAAAAGGTAAGGATCTGGGTTGGTAACCATATAATGCTTCAAAGGGAGTCATTTTAATACTCGAATGGAAATTGGTATTGTACCACCACTCATTTAGACTTAACCATTGTGCCCATCTTCCTGGTCTGTCTGCTTTCATACATCTTAAGTAGCACTCAAAACACTGATTAAGTCTTTCACTTTGTCCATCAGATTGTGGGTGATATGCACTACTGAAGTTAAGTTGTATTTCCACTAATTTGAACAACTCCTTCCAGAAGAGGCTGGTGAAGACCTTGTCTCTATCAGACACATTTGACTCAGGTAACCCATGAAGTCTGAATACCTCATCAACAAATAGCTGTGCCACCTTCAAGGCGGTATAAGGATGTTGTGGTGCAATGAAACGGCTGAATTTAATTAACCTATCAATCACCACCATGATAGTATTATAGCCCTCAGACTCTGGCAACCCTTCAATAAAATCCATGCTGATTTCTGTCCAGGCTTGAGTAGGGATTGGCAAAAGTTGTAGCAATCCTGGGTAAGGCTTGTTCTTATGCTTATTCCTCTAACATGTATCACATTCCTGCACAAAATTAGTTATTGTCATATTCAAGGAAGGCCAATAAAAAGTAGTTTTAACTCTGCGCCAAGTGCCTTTTTGTCTAGAATGTCCCCCCATCGCTGAATTGTGCATGTGTTGCATGACTTTGATTCTGAGTTGATTGCCACTTCCCACATAGATCTTCTTTTTATACTTCATTATCCCTCCATGTAATTGATAATCCTTTAAGCTATCTGGTTTGACCACCAATTGAGCTATTAAATTTTGGCAGATCTCATCACCTTCATAGCTTTGAATCACTTCTTTTAACCATTGTGGTTGGATTACTGACACAGCCATCATATTTCCCTCTTGCTGGTGGTCTGGTCCTTCTTTTTGCCTTGATAGAGCATCTGTAACTCTATTATCCCTTCTTTTTTTATACTGGATCTCATAGTCCAGTCCTAGCAATTTGGTAAGCCATTTGTGCTGCAAGGAATGAGTCAACTTATGCTCTAATAGATATTTTAAGCTCTGATGATCTGTCTTAATAATCAAGTGGTAACCTGTCTGATAATGTTTCCATTTGGTGACTGTTATGACTACCGCTAGCAATTCTTTCTCATATGTGGATAATCCTTGGTTTCTGGAACTTAAGGCCTTATTTAGGAATACAATAGGTTGACCTTCTTGCATCAGGACAGCTCCCCAGCCTACAGAACAAGCGTCTGTCTCAATAACAAATGGCTTAGAGAAATCAGGGAGCTTCATAACAGGTGTTGTGGTCATGACTGACTTCAAATGTAAGAAGGCCTTATCAGCTTATTCTCCCCAATTAAACTTATCTTTTTTAAGGAGGTCATTCAGAGGTTTAGTTATAAGGCCATAATTTTTTATAAACCTACGATAGTAACCAGTTAACCCCAAAAAACTCCTGAGAGCTTAATTGAAAGAGGGGTAGGCCAAGAGGAAATACACTATGTCTTCTGAGGATCCATCTTGACTCCTTCATCAGAAACTATATGGCCTAAATACTCTACCTGGTTCTGAGCAAAAGTGTATTTGGATAGCTTAGCAACTAATTGATTTTGTTTTAATAATAAAAGTACCTCCTTCAAGTGCTGCACATGTGAGTGAAGATCAGGGTTGTATACTACAATGTCATCGAAGAATACCAGCACTGATTTCCTAAGATATGATTGGAAAAGATGATTCATTAATGCCTGGAATGCTGCTGGAGCATTTGTGAAGCCAAAGGGCATAACCAAGAATCCAAAGTGGTCTGAGTTTGAAAGGCAGTCTTATATACATCTTGGGATTTGACTCTTATTTGGTGGTATCCAGCCATTAGATCTATCTTGGAAAATAATTTTGATCCATGAAACTCATCCAACAATTCATCTATATTAGGTATGGGATATCTGTCCTTAATAGTAAGATCATTGAGTTGCCTATAATCCATACAATACCTCCATGTGTCATCTTTTTTCTTCACTAATAGCACAGGAGATGCAAATGGACTTGTGCTATGTTTTACAATACCCTGATTTAACATCTCCTGGACCTGCTTCTCGATCTCCTCTTTGTGATAGTGGGGATACCTGTATGGCTTGAGCTTAAAGGGCTGAGCATCTGGTTTAAAGGGGTATCGAGTGATCATAAGGTCTTGTAGGTGGAAGGGTATTTGCTTGTGCAAAGACTTCTGTAAATTGCTCAAGTAGTGTAGTGATAGGTTGTGGGGTATTTTCATGGCTATACTTAGGACTCATGGAGAGTGTGTTGCAACCCTGTAATTGTTGTTTTCTGAAGTCCTTAGTGTCTTTCCCACAAACCAACTTCATGATAGAGTTTTCTGTCTTCCCAAATAACACAATTTCCCCTTTCTCACTAGCTAACTTTATGTGAAAAAGCTTAAAATCAAAGATTATTGGACTGAAGTTGTAAATCTAGTCAACACCAAAGATAATGTCCCAACCTCCTAATGTAATGACTCTAAGATCAAAGGTGAAATCATATTCTTGTATTCTCCATTGAACATTTTGGACCTTAGTATAGCTTGACACCTGACTACCATCTGCAAGTATGGCATGTAGTGTTTCCTCTGGTCCTTCTTGGAGTTTAAGCTTTTCAACTAAATTCTGTCTAAGGAAACTGTCAGAGCTACCGGTGTCTACAAGGATGGTTACCATGACACCACATAATATCCCTCTTAATGCTATAGTTTTGCGTTTAAGAGAATGAGAAAGAACGCAGAGAGATACCTCTATAGTTTCTTTGATGGGTTCTTCAATTTCTGACTCCTCTTCAACTGCTAATATCACATTCAAGTGCCTGAATCTACATTGATGTCCAGGAGTGAACTTGTCTCCACACTTGAAACAAAGATTGTTGGCTCTTCTAAATTGCATCTCTTGTGAAGATACTTTGGTCATTCCTCCTTCCTTGTTAGCAGTCAGTTGAGAGCTTATATTTTACTTTTCTGAACCTTTAACTCCATATTTTGCTTTTGTCTGATCCCAACTTTTTGAAGGTCCTGTTCGTTTTATTTTGGCTAACTCCAGTGATTGCTCTTGGAGCATGGCAATTTCAAATGCTTGGAACAAGGAAGTAGGCTTCATAATCTTGAATATGGGTTTGATTTCTTCTTTAACCCCACTAATAAAGCTGGAAATGAAATAAGGTTCAGTTAGTTTAGGATTTCTTTGAAGCATTATAGCCCACAATTCTTCAAATCTCTCTTGGTACTCAGCCACAGTTCCTTGCTGTTGCAACTTATTAAATTTCTCAACCTTATCTTGAACACCTTTTGTTTCAAATCTTTGACATAGTAGTCTGGAGAACTCTTCCCATTCCATCTCTTTTTTAACCATCTTCAGTCCTTGAAACCATACTTCAGCTCTACCATCTAGATACATTTCGATTGTGTCCAGCCAAGCAGTTGTGGGTATTTGGTAGATTGAGAAGGATTTATTACATTTTTGTAACCATAGTATGGGATTTTCGCCACAAAATATAGGTAATTCAATTCTTGGTATATTAGGCATTATCCCATGATTCATGATCTCTTTTCTGGGGCCTTGAGAACTATGTTCTGCTTCTGGCATCTGCTGGGGTGGGTAAAAGAGGTGATTTGGAGAATCTTTCATGTATTGGTTCTCCTCCTGTGTCTTTATTAGCTGTCTTGATCAAGTTGATCATTCTGGATTCCAGACCTGCCAAAAGAAATTCCATCTTCTGGGAATGCTCATCCATCTGTAGTTTTCTTTCATTGCATTGCTCTTCGAACCTTCTTTCCATTACAATATAATTCTCCTTGATCTCTACTGCTAGTTCTTGCATTCTACTTTCTTGTTTCTTGAGTTGTTCATCAATGACTTTGGATCTAGTACTCTCAGCCATGTTGATATCGTGTCCAAGGATTCTTTAGCTCTGATACCACTCTGTAATGGACCAAACAACTGAGCTAAATTTTATTTGGTAACTAAGTATCTTGTTCAGACAAAAAGAGCTAAAAATAGAAATGAACTATGATCTGCAACAATTTCTTATGCTGATATGAACTTCAGAATGAGAATGGTTTCATCATTTATCAATAGGAATGACTGAGATGTAGGATTAGAAAGAAGAAGAAATGGAGATAAGCATGAGATTAGAAGAGAGTAGAAATAAGAGAAGACGAAGAAGAATAAGAAGAAGGGAAGAAGAAGAAGAATAAGAGTTGCAGAAACAAATGAACAAGATTATTTTTCATTCCCTCTCTGGTCTATCCTCCTTCCTTTATGTACATCAAGAATCATCTCATAACTACCTGTACTAACAATTTCAACTGACCTCTTCAATCTAGTTGTAGCCTAATAGTTATTACAATTAGATGGTTTGCTTGAAATCCGAAACTGACTTTTGGATTAAGCAGCACCTTAAGGTTATTACACCGTGATACTTCGAGTTCAAGCCCACTTAAAAAATACTCGAACCGAGCTCTAATATCATGATACCTGAACTCGACTCCGGTGTCATAAAACCCCTAACCCCACGTAGGTGAAAAAAAAAATACAAAAAACAAAGCTTACTCGTGTGTGCAAGGTGGATCACGTCTGATGCTTTCGCACGTGCTTACGCCAAACCCTAGTGGCTACCTACAATTAGGGCCGGCAATGGGCCTTGCAAAGCTCGGGCGGTTCAAAATTTTATGTGCCTCAACACAAGAAGGCTTGAAAAATGGAGACTCAAATTCGATTCGAAAAATTAAAAGAATCTCGTATCCATTTACTCTAGCTCGATTAACTCAAAAATCCAGAGTGAGAGAGAGAGAGAGCCGAAAACACCCTTCTTTGCCTTCGCTGCCCATCCAAAAAAAGAGAAAGAGAGAGTCGAAGACACCCTTTGTTGCTCGATTAACTCAAACCAGGACAGCCTTCGTTGGCGTCGAGAAGCTCCGTCGTGGACGACAGTGACTCAAAGCTCAAAGCTCTAAGAGACATGAAGAACCAGATCATTGGTGATCGTGCCAAAAGGAAGGGACATATCGAAGCGACCTCCATAGCCGCAGTACTGAAGCTCTCTGATTGTAGCGGGGATTGAGGAGAAGAAGGGGTGGAGAGAAAGGGTTTGTCGGGGCAGAAGAAGAATCGGCGCGAGGGATTTAGGTTTTGGGATTTTTTTTAGGGAGGAGACGAATTGGGCAAGAAGGAGGTCGCGTAGGATGAAGACAGACATGGATGAATAGTAACATTGCGAATCCGTGTGCGAATTGGGGGTTGAGATTTTGTTTAGGGGGGAGATGAATTAGGAGGTGTGATTGTGCGAATCTGTGCGTGTGAATGAAGTTTTGCTTCGGAATTTGGTTGGAGACCTGATTTCTGCTTGTATGCCTCTGCATTTCTATATGGACCGGGTTATAACGGGCCAAGCCTATCCAAACTCGGCCCCTAATTAAAACGGGCCTAAATAACAGGCCCTAGCTCAGCCCGGCTCTAAAATGGAGTGAGCTTGGTCCTTCAAAACAGGCCGAGCTCGGACTGACCCGACCCAATTACCATTCCTACCTACAATGGCAATGGGCAAACTTTTTTGATTCCTTTGGCATTTCTTCCATTTCTTAATCTTTGAATTATGAATTTCCAATAATTAAATAACGTTTTACTTGACACATTGGGCTTTTTTTTTTTTTCCTGATATTATTATGAGATAAATATTATGAAATTCTTTAGATTCTCAAAAAGAATTAAGTCTATGCATGAAAGATCGATGATTAATGTGTTATTTTGGAATTTCTCTTGAAATTGATTATTTTATAATCCCTGATAATGGATTATATTTCTATTTATTTCTTTTGCAATTCCCTTTATATTACTTCTGAAAATCACGCCAAACCGGCCTATAGCACATAAATGAAGTGATAACTTAAGTCCTGCTGCAAAATTTCTTCACTCCATTTTCATCATTGATGTCTTTCCGGAGTAGGTTATTAGGTGGTGGGCAATTCTTTCAACTTTTGACAGCACACTAAAATTAAGTGCTAAGGCAAATAAAATGAATTCTAAATTAAATAAATCAAATTTAATGTGATATTTATGTTAATATATTGATTATTTAAAACAATTATATGTACTTAATTTATGATTTATTTGAACTCTATAAGGAGCTGAGTCCTAACTCTTTTTTTTTTTTTTTTTGGTGAATCGAATTGTTAAAATTTGAGCCAACAATGATGCTGAAGCGCCCACCTTGGGCCTAAGGGACCAGGTGGGTGTACCAGAGGAAAAAAAAAGATGGGACCTTAAATCCACTCGATTGGTGATTGCCAGTGGATACGATTTTCTTTTCCCTCACCCAGAAAAAAATGGTTGTTTACTTGACTTGGGTTAACGTGATCCAAAAGAAAAAAGAAAAAAAAAATTCTCCATACTTGATCATAGATTATGGGACCCATCTTTTCCTTTTCTCTAAATGATTACTCTATTTTTTTGGCTGGTCTTCTCTAAATTAAATACTTAGCAGGAGATAATACAAGATGAGAGAGGGACTATGCGAAGGCTTGGTGAAAGGGAAATGTGGGACATGTGTGTTCTTCCAATCTGTTTGGCAACCTCATAGAAAAAGAAGATAAAAGAAAGGAAGGAAAAGAGTAGGAAAGTGAAGAAAAATGATGACAATAAAATATGTGATAAAAAATAAAAACAAAGAAAAGTAAAATAAAATAAAAAATTATATTTGATTAGATGGGAAAAAAAAGAATATGATAAAAATTGTATAAATTTATTATTTTATTATTTCTGTTTTTTATTAGATTTTAAAATTAAAGGTATAAAAATAAATTTAACATTTATAATTTTAAAAGAGAAACTCTTTTCTTTAAAATCTATCAATTTAGTAAAATTTAAAAATTAAATTTGGAAAGCAATTCTCCAAATCATTTCTCTTTACCAAAAATTGTTAAACAATGCTTCCTTTTTTCTCTTTTTCTCGTCAAAATCACCCGGAAAAACTGATTAGTAAATAATAATGACGTTTATGCAAATGACGCTGCATTTAAATTTGGATTAGCAAAGGCAGTGGGCACACCGGCCGGCGGGCGAGGCTCTTCCCCCTCTCCATGCCACCGTCTCTTACGGGGTAATTCATTCCCCTTCAATGACGAGAAATTTTATTGGTTCTCCAGTCTCACCCTTCTTTTGTCTTTACGGTACTGTTGGACATCCCCACACTAATAATAAATTAAAAAAATGAAAAAAAAAATCGAATTTCTAACATAAATTCATTCAGAATTAATTTAAGATTCATTTAATTCAGTCTAAAAATCACTTAACTGTTCATAAATTAATTAGAAAATAATGTAAACATGAATTAAAATTTAAATAACACATGATCATTTTTTTTTTGTATTTTTTTAACCATTCATTACTTGATTATTTGTAGAATGCAAATTTAGTCTTTAAAATAAAAACAAAACATAAACTCATATTTAGATGTTAACTGTACCTACATCATCAACGTATGTATCTTCATTTACCATACAATATAGAGAGATATTGAATTAAAAGCACATGAAATATAAATGAAATTTGTTAGTGAGGAGATTCAAAGATAGGAGGGAAAAGCAGCAACAGTAAAATATTGATAGTCAAGACTATAGATAAAGGAGAATGTCCCAGAAGGAACAGCCAAATGCTTATAATCTCTCTCCTTTAATTCGATAATTTTGGATTTAAATCTTGATATAACAAAAAAAATAAAAGAGAATGAGAATTTTGATTAGTATTTCTATTTAAATTTTATAAAATATAAATTAAATTATTAAAATATATAATGTATAAACTATGTAATATAATAAGAGTATCTATGTAATTTTAAATATTTCAGGGTACGTGATGGACAACCATTCTCCCTCTATTTTCATAGGGAGAAATTCCTCACCACCCTACACCTGGCAAGGCAAAAATATCCTCCCACCTCACCCCATATGAGCGGATCCCCATGGATATCCTCCTCCGCCGCCGCCCTCCGGGGGGAAATTTGCGATCTTGTTTGTGGGTATCCCCATGGATATCCTCCTATCACCACTACTCCCAATACCAAATACAACCACGATAAATTTCTATTGTTTTCCTTTGTCAATTAAGATAAAAGAAATTCAGCTATAAATTTTTAAATTTTCTTGAAATTATGGTAAAAATATTTAAAATTACTATTATTTTAATAGTTTCTTTAGATTCCAAGAGACTATAATTTATTAATTATTTTAATTGGGTTTACTCTACAATTTTCATTGGGATAAATATTTATGAAGATGTACCTTTTGAGTTGTTATTAAACAATTATAATTTTTTATGTGATATAATAATAAAATTAATCGACAATTGTTAGATATTAATTTATCATAATTTAATGAGTATTATTATTATTATAAAATTATAAAAATATATTTTTAATTAAGCGTGTCCGTGAACGCGTACTCTTGTATGTCATGCATGCGTGCAATCAAAAGCTGTCAAACTATGATGTAAGGGCGAATGTCATCACTTTATTTACTCTACAAACTCCATGTCCTCAAGGCTCAAACCATGACTTGAAAGTGTTGAAGTATGGGGTTCCAAAGGTGATCACTGAGGGAAAAGAAAAGTATACGGTGATCTTTGCTCTTAAGGACAATAAAAGTCAAAAACTAAAAGAAAAATATTAATCTCTTATAAATTTTATCTTTTTTAATTTCACCCTACGTCACAGTGTGTAAAGGTTTTAATATAATAATAAGTTTGACAAAAATCTTATTTTTACTTACAGAAGTTATATACATTTTGAAAATAATTTTTAAACTTTAAAAATTATTGATAAAAAAAAATTAATACAATTTAAAATTTACTATTTAGAATTAAAGTAAAATCCAAGGCAAATCAAGTAATATTAAGATTTCTTTTTTTTTTCAATATATACTTTAACATAATTTGACCCAATTGGCAAAAGAATTAAGATTTCTCTTTTTTCCTCAAATTATTATGATGGTTAATGTATTCTTTTGGGAATATTTTAAGCTGGATGATCGATTTTTCACTACCTTGAATTTGAGGATAGATATTAAAATATATTAATATATATATATATATATATATATATATATATATATATATAGCTTGATATCAGTGTTGATATTAGGCATTAGTCTAGTTACTTTTTTGTTGGTACATTAATTAATATAAATACTCCCCTACAAACAATACTGGATATACAAAAATATTTAGCTTTATAATATTTACTAGTTTTTTGCTCCGCGCTAACGCGCAGGATGCCCAAAAAATATGAATCGTATTTTTTTACTATAAAAATATTTATTAAATTTATAATTAATTAAATATTTAAACTAAATTATTATCCAAAATAACAAAAAATATGATGTATATTAACAATATAAAAAAGTCTAACTACTGAAATCGTAAAAAAACCAACAAATGAAGTTAAAAAAAAAAGGTAATAAGTGGAATAAAAATGTAATGGAAATAAAGAGATCATTCGTGGGATTAAAAAAATGAAAAAATCTATGTTAAAAAAAACGAAGGATTAGACAAGAAAAAAATGGTCAAAAAATAAAATGAATAAGGACCCAAATAGAAAAAAAAAAAAACTGTAGTTTAAAAATAAAATGATGACTATCTGTGAGGAAAAAAAATAAAAGAGAAAACACCTATATTAAAAAATGACAAAGGATTAAAGTTTTTTTAAAAAAATGGATTTAAAAAAAAAAGAACGTGAATGGACAAGTGGGGTAAGAAAAAAGGAAAAACCTATATCTATAAAAAACGAATGACTTAAAAGGAAAATTTTGAAGTTAAAAAATAAAAAAAGTAAGAAACTGAAAGAAAAAAAATTATGATTTAAAAATAAATGCATGATCATCCATGAGATAAAAATAATAAAAAGAAAAAAAATTTATGTTAAAAAAAATAAAAAATTTAAGAAAAAAAAGTTGGATTAAAAATAAAAAGAGTAAAGATCTGAATGAAAAAAAAAATTATGATCTAAAGATAAAAGAATGATTATCCGTGGGGTAAAAAAAATTTTATACCTAAAATGAACGAAGGGTTCAACGATAAAAACGATAAAAAATATGAAAGAATCTGAACAAAAAATGGTGATTTTAAAATTATGAGACATTAAAAGGTGACACGTGTTTCCAAGAAGCGGTCACCTGATCTCATCGAAAGCAACACGTAACTAAAAAGCGTCATGGTGGTTGTTAGCATTAACGTTTGGATTGTGCGTAACTGCGCACGCAAGCATGAAAACCGATAAGTACGAATCTGTTTTTCATGTTCAGCTCTTTTTTTTTTTTTTTTTAATATTTCGTAAAAATTTTAAATGTGAATGAAAATGCATTTAAAAAAAAATCATGAAATTTTTTTATGAATTTTTCTTTAATATTATTTTTATAACTTAACAATCTCAAATTTCTATTTTTTTTAATGTAACAATATATCACGTAGGTAAAAAAAAAATGAAATACGAAAAACAAAGCTTATGCATGCATGCGAGGTAGATGACGTACGATGCTCTCGCATGTGCTTACGCCCAAACCTAGTGGCTACCGATGATGGCAATTGGCAAACTTTTCATTTCTTAATCTTTGAATTATGTTTTTTCAGTAATTAAATAACGTTTTACTTGGCACATGTGGCTTTTTTCCTTAAATTATTATGAGATAAATATTATGAAATTGTTTAAATTCTCAAAAATTCAGTATATGCAAAAAAGATCGATGGTTAAGGTATTCTTTTGAAGTTACTCTTGAAATTGATTATTTTATAATTCCCCATAAAGGATTATATTTTTATTTATTTCTTTCGTGATTCCCTTTATATTACTTCGGAAAATCACATCAAACCGGCCCATAGCGCAAAAATGAAGTGATAATTTAAGTCCTGGTACAAAATTTCCTTACTCCATTTTCGTCATTGAAGGCTTTCCTGAGTAGGTTATTAGGTGGGCATCCTTTCAACTTTTGACAGCAGACCAACACTTTCTGAATCCAAACGTAAAAATTTGAGCCAACTATGATGCTAGAGCCCACCTTAAAGGACCAGGTGGGTGTCCTAGAGGGAAAACAACCTTAATCCCAACGTTAAGGTGATTCCACGGCATTTCACCTTGTTTACTTGACTTGGGTTGCCATGACCCCGAAAAAATTACTTTCATTTGCCTTCCATAAATAACTACTCTCTTTTCTTTTCTTTTTTTTTTTTGTTGGTCATCTCTAAAAGAAAAAATTAATAGAAGGTTTTTTATTTTTTTATACATAAAGAGATTCGAATTCAATATCTTTATAAAGAAAGGAGAGACGGTGTTTCTTGAATTATAATTTATTAGCACTTGACGAGAGATAATAGAAGATGAGAAGGGGACAATGTTGGTGAAAGGGAAATGCTGGACATGTATGTTCTTAAGTAATGACGCTGCATTCAAATTTGGATTAGTAAAAGGCAATGGGGCCAACAGCGCGCGAAACTTACTCTTTAAAATAAAAAATAAAACATAAACTCATACTTAGATATTAATTATGCTTATATCATCAACATATGTATCTTCATTTACTATACATTATAGAGAACTTGAATTAAAAGCACATGAAATGTAAATGAAATTTGTTAGTGAGGAGATTCAAAGATAGAATGGGAAAGCGACCTCAATAGACTATAGATAAAGGAGAATGAGAATTTTGATTAGTATTTCTATTTAAATTTTATAAAATATAAATTAAATTATTAAAAATATGATATTAAACTATGTAATATAATAAGAGTATAAATGTAATTTTAAATATTTCAGGTTACATAGTGACGGATAACTATTCTCCCTCTATTTTCATAGGGATAAATTCCTCACCACCCCATAACTGGCAAGGCAAAAATATCCCACCACCTCAACCCATATTAGCGGGTCTTCGTGGATATCCTCTTGGGACGTGATGTGAATCCAATGAATATAGAAATCTTAAAACTCACGAACAAATTAATTTAATTCAAAAATCATCCCAACGAATTATTTAAATCGGTGGAATTAAAGACTTCAACTCTTGCTCTAAATGAGGAAAAATCTAAGCTATATGACCTTAAACTCATTTCTAACTAGAATAAGAACTTTCGAATAAAGATGGAATGAATGATACCACAACCTAGGTGGTTCGAAACATTGATTGATAAGTCAAAAAACTAAACAAGATTCCTATCTTGAATAAATTCAAAAGTTCTCAAAAGAACAAGATTTGTATGAAGAAATCTCACAATTTTATTAATTCTCTCAAAATTGTATTTTACACAATGTGTAATGACTTATTTATAGGCTAAAGGTAAAGACTAAATTAATAACTAAAAATTTAGTAACTCTCTAAACAATCAAAAATTAGAAAACTAAAATATAAAGTATAAGAAAAATTAGAAAACTAAATAAATCAAACTATTTTGACCAAATTTGCTGCTATTTTTCTTTATTTTCGTCCTCCCTTGGTTTTGGATAATTTTGAATCCTTTATTCTTTCAATTGGTCTTGTATGAGCATAATTAAGAGTCATTTTGGTTCTTTATTTATTTGGACTCCAATTTTTTATTGTAAAACCCTTTGAATTAAGTTATTTAGTGTTTTTTTAAACTTTTTAACTCGAACTTTTGTTACTGAACCAATAGAAACTTGAATTGGATCATGTAAATTCTTTGCAATCTTGATGTCCGCATCATTCCCCCCTTCTTGACAACGATTTATCCCCAAATTATCACATGTGTGAAAGTGCATCCGCAACTGCATTTGCTTAGGAAAAGTCTCAATGAATTCAGTCCATCGAACATGTCTCTTACCATCTTAATAAACTAACAACTCTTTAAAATTAATTCAAAAATAATTGTCTTACGAAATTCAAAGAAAGAATAACAAGGGAAATAAAGAAGGAAAATAAGTGAGAAATAAAGAAAGTCACAAATTTGAAAAAATTCTAATTTAAGAAAGAAACAAATATGGAATGGAATAAATAAGAAAGGTAAATAAAGAAAGAAAATAAGGAATGTGAACAAATAAGGAAAGAGAAGAAATAAAGAAGGAACAATAAAAGGAAAGAAAAAAAATTGGAAGCTGCCCTTTTTTTTAATCAATTTTTTTTTTTTCACGAGCCTTTTTTTTTTGAACTACGGTAGCATGAGAAAAAAATCAAGGATGAAAGATACCAAAAAAAATAAATTAAACCCACGAATGAAAAATTTTACTCTTTATGATAAATTGAAATTGGAGATAATGTTAAGACTGAAACACAAATAAGAACAAAAAAATATGAAAAATTATAGACAAGTATGAATAATTCGAAGGGAAACTCGAAATTGCTCTGATACCAACTGATATGAACCCAATGGGTATAGAAAGCCTAGAATCCAAGAACAAGTTAATTGAACCCAAAAATCATCCCAACGAATTATTTGAACCGGTAGAATTAAAAACCTCAACCCTTGTCCTAAAGAATGAAGAATCTAAGGTATATAACTTTAGACTCGTTTCTCACTAGAATAAAAATCTTGGTATAAAGATGGAATGAATGACGCCACAACCTAGGTGGTTCAAAACCTATATTGATAAGTCAAAGAACTAAACAAAACTCCTATTTTAAATAAGTTCAAAAGTTCTCAAAAGAACAAGACTTGTATGAAAAAACCTCACAATTTTATTAATTCTCTCAAAATTGTATTTTACACAATATGTAATGGCCTATTTATAGATTAAATGTAAAGACTAAATTAGTAACTAAAAATTTAGTAACTTTCTAAACAATCAAAAATTAGAAAACTAAAATATAAAATATAAGAAAAATTAGGAAATTAAATAAATCCAACTATTTTGACCAATTCTTGCTGTTATTTTTCTTTATTTTTGTCCTCCCTTAATTTTGGGTAGTTTTGAACCCTTTATTCTTTCAATTGGGCTTGTATGAGTATAATTAAGGCATCTTTTGATTTTTCATTCATTTGAAATCTAATTTCTTATTGTAAAACCTTCTGAATTAAGTTATTCAGTGTTTTTTTAAACTTTTTAACTCGAACTTTTGTTATCGAACCAAATGGAACTTGAATTGGATCATGTAAATTCCTTGCAGCCTTAATGTCCGCATCAGGACTCCCCCCCCAGTATGGGGGAATTTGCGATCTTGTTTGTAGATTGAGAGTAATTAATGAGAATATTTATTTTTTATATTTATATCGATTATCTTTGACTTGTATTAGGAGTAATTAGTGAGAATATTATTTTTTTATATTTATATTGATTACTTTTAATTTGTATCCTTAATCGATTTGTAAGATCCATAATTTAAGCTTTGATTGAAAACCCTTCTTATATATAAATTCATTCATTTATAATAAAATCAATCAAATGAGGAACCTATTTTCTTTTATCATGGTATCAGAGCAAGATTAGAATCCTAAATTTATTTTCTACCATTCCCAAAGAAACCTTTGTAAATTCTTTATGCCAAATCAACTATGATACCTCATCATCATATATTGTTCATGCCTCTGACAACCCTGGGACAACACTAGTAACCAATCTCCTTAAAGAATAAAATTATCCCACATGGCGTTTGTCATGACAAATGCCCTTCAAATCAAAGGCAAATTTGACTTTGTAGATGGATCCATTCCTCGTCCATCACCAAGTTCGCCAGAAAAATCTATATGAATCAAATGCAATTTAATGGTGCTTTCTTGGATTTTCAACTCCCTCCACCCTTCATTACATGATAAAGTGGCATTTTTCATAACAGCACAAGAGATGTGAAAAGATTTAGAATAACGATTTTCACAAGGTAATACTCCTCGTATCCATTAATTGAAAACTGAGATAATAAATATCGTATAGTAGGGTATGACCATTTCAACATATTACACCAAGTTGAAAGGCATTTGGGATGAATTTAGCACCTATTCACAAATTCCATCATGCACCCGTGGTTATGTGAAGGCGCTTGTTGCAAAACGAGAGAAAGAAAAAGTGTCAATTTTTAATGGGTTTGAATGAAAAATATAATACAGTACGTTCTCAAATCTTGAATACAGATCTCTTACCTTCATTATCTCGTGCTTATGCACTTGTAGCACAAGAGGAGCGACAACTGTCCATAACATCATCATGATTGCCGTCTATAGAGTCAACAACATTCATGTCTACCAACACAAGTAGGATTAGTGGCAACCGTAAATTTACTAGCAATCGTGATCTCTCCGAGTTATTTTGTGACCATTGCAAAAAAGCAAGGCACACTAAAAACACTTGATTTGAGCTACATGGTCACCCATAGTGGTGGGACAAAGGGAAAAAATTGTCTAAACCAAGAGCAGCCAATAGTACTCAACATTAGGAGAATACCAAGAGTAACAAAGCTGTTCCAATTGCTGGATTGACAAATGAGCAATATACACAACTTATATCCATGCTTAATATTGTAAATACTCATGCCCCGACGGCTAACTTTGCAGGTAAAGCAATTTCTATGTCCAATGGTAAAACTGAATGGGTTTTGGATTCAGATGTGTCACGCCTCAATTCTCGGATCGAACACGCGACAACAGCCGTGTTATTCCGAAAAACGGATGAGCCTAACTCGTACACCCAAATAACGTAAAGCATTCATCGATATCTATCCATTTTCTAAAATATTTCAACAATTCCAAACAAGTCAACATGTATTCAAACACACAAATAAGGACCAGCCTGATCCATCACTGTTCAAATGCATGCACAAAACTAACCCGACTATCTATAGTTCAATCACATACGCAAGGTTAGCCCGGCCATTTAAATCCAATTTCCAATTCATCACAAACAATTTCATAAATCAACCAAAAAATCCATATTCAAGGGATTCATATCAATTTTCATAAAAAATTAATTCCCAAATAATTTTGAAAAAATAAAAAAGGTTCTTAATTTAAGTATACAAAATCATGTCTAAATCTCACATCAAATAACCATAACACAAGATAGATTTCTAAAATAGTTACAAAGTTTTGCTTTCATCTAGATCCACTAATAAATCCCTAAAACCAAACAAGACTTTATACCAAAAGAAAGTCTACGAAGGTGGTCTCCCCAAATCTTGCACTAGACAACCACAAGTCTCAATTATGTGTCCTCTGAAAAAAATGAAAGTAGAAGGGATGAGTATAAACAATATTCAGTGAGTAAAGTGACAGGTTATAACAATAAATGAGGGGGTGATTGTGAACATGTTAAATACAATTTCAAATCATTGTCATTATATTCATAAATTTTATAGTTCCATACCAAATATAAAGTTCAAATGAATTTAAATAAATCATGAAAAATAAAATTTATATATCCGTTTTATATTTATATCTTTTCCAAAATCAGTGGGATTGTCAAAATTATAACTATTAACAATGGTCTACTGCGATCAAGGGCAGAACCGTTAAGAATTTTTAAGTTTTTCCAACTCACAAATACCCTCAATCTTGGCATTGACTCGAATCTCCCCTGGGGTACTACCAAACTAGTTCGAAGGGATGACTTCGGAGGCACCTTTTGGGCGCAACTACCTCTTTTTTCATATAAACTCCAAACTGCGTCGCCTTGTCGAGTTCCGTATTATGGAAGGGAATGACTATAGTCATTAATCATACACACATGTACCATTTCACAAATATCATAATAGGTATCAATGTGGCAATATCGTTCAAATAATTCTAAATACATGAGTTCAATTACAAGATGTTCAATATAAATCAATAAACATGACACATTATTTTCATTTCAATATGTGGATGCATGTTTCAATTCAAACTCTCTTTCGGGACACTCCACAATTATAAACAAAAATTGAAAATCAATTTTAAAAAAATTTGTAAAATCAAGTAAAACATTTTCTTATTTAAAATCATAATCATGCATTTACTCACCTTTTGGGAGGGTAACTAATTCAATCCACAATCCAATCCAAGGTAAATCCTTTCTAACCCTTCAATTGTCTCAACTTAAAACAATAGATACAAATTTATCACTTAATCACAAACTTACACTAAGAAAAATCAATATTTTTCACACAACTCAAACTCTAATTTTTCCAAAATTTATCAATCCATCATATAATTTTATCAAACCGCATCATCAACCTAGGGAAATAATTCCCTTTTCAAGATTTTTTCAAATTTTAACATTATATATATCTCATGTCTAAATTCTCAAACTTTATTCTTCTAATCCCAATATAAAGTTTATATACAAGTAAAATGTATATAAATTTAAGATGAAAGAAGGAAAATTACCTTATTTGAGTCATCAATTTTGCCTCTCAGTCACATCACCTTTAAACTTTAGATTTTTCTCTCTCTACAAAACTACAAATCTCAACATAAATCCTAAGTTTATATAAGATAATTAAAACTTAAGTTTAGGAAAGAGTAATACCTCTATTGGGACCACCAATTTTCATCTCTTGATGAACTACTCCAAACTTTAGATTTTTCTCTCCCTAGGAAAACTTGAATCTTCCCCTAAATTCAACCTTCTAGGGATTTGTTGGAGGGTTTGGAGTTCAAATCTGTGGGTGTTTGGGGATACTTGCTCAAATTGGAGGGAGAGAGAGAGAGAGCCCAGAGGGTGAGAGAATAAGAGAGAGTGAAGGTGAGGGGGTGGTTTTCGGGTAAAGAATGAGATAAAGGGGGGAGAGGAAGAGAAAATAAAAAAAAATAAATAAAGGGGATGGGTTTTTTTTTTCTTTTGACTTTTCTATTCTCTGTTTTTTTTTTGCTTCTTTTCTTGATTTTATAAGGTGCCTCTAATCACATGACATCCCATGAAAATTTTACTCCTCATACAACTATCTCATATCCCTCACCTATTAAAATCCCAAATAGATCACTTATTCCAACAAACTCACATGGACATATTTCTCTTACTTCCCTTATTACTGCAAAGAATGTTCTTTACATACCTTCTTTCAAATGCATCTTATTTCTATTAGCAAATTAACTAAATCCTTGAATTGTGTTGTTTATTTTTTTCTTCCTTTTGCATTTTATAGGACCTACCCACGAGGAAGTTGTTCCTCCTCATACAACTATCTCATATCCCTCACCAATTAAAATCCTAGATGGATCACTTATTCCAACATACTCATGTGGAGATGTTTCTCTTACTTCTCTTATTACTTTAAAGAATGTTCTTTACATACCTTCTTTCACATGCAATCTTATTTCCATTAGCAAATTAACTAAATTCTTGAATTGTGTTGCCTATTTTTTCTTTCCTTTTGCATCTTGTAAGACCTACCCACGAGGAGGCTGATTGGAATAGGTGAATTGCATGATGGTCTTTATTATTTTCGGGCAATCAAAATTCTTACGGTAGTGACCAGTGTTACTTCTGACTCAAAACTCGTTTTTTGGCATTAGCGTCTTGGACATTTGTCTTTTGATAGGCTATATCTTCTTAATAATTTAGTTTTATTCTCTTTTAAGTCATTTAATAAATGTTATGATTTTTGTCATCGAGCAAAACAAACTCGCAATTCTTTTCCTAGTAGTTCAATCAAAACACATGAACCTTTGAGTTAATCCATTAATTCTTTTCCTAGGGGTTCAAATGTCTACTCAGTGTTTGTATTTATTATATTTGGATGGAGAGGAATAAGAGAAGGAGAGGCGAGCGTCTGTTACCCCCTCGGGTCATTGCAGCTTTTCCTAACATAGTCTTACCATCGACTGAGACTAGATATCAGTTCTCTTTTTATTGTTTGTTGATCTTTCAGGCTTCTCGTGGTTTGTTCGAGATCTTGTTTTCCCATTCTTTTTGATATAAAATTCTTTTTTATCAAAAAAACAAAAAAAAATCTATTATGATGTTTGGGGGCCATATCAAATTGCATCATTGTCTGGTGTTCACTATTTCTTGAGTATTGTTGATATACTTGAACTACGTGGATTTATTTGATGAAAACTAAATCAGAAATTTATATTTAGTTGGTTTTCTTTGTGGCCATGATAGTTCAACAAATTGAGAAAATAGTAAAAAAAAATTCGTAATGACAGTGGCACTAAATTTACTAATCATGACCTTCAATCATATTATTGACAACATAAGATTTTAACTCATTTTTCTTGCATTTCCACACCCCCAATAAAATAGAGTTGTGGAGTGTAAATACAGATACATTCTTGAAGTAGCCAGAACCTTACACTTTCAGGCAAATTTACCAATCAAGTTTAGGGGAGAATGTATATTAACAGCTGCATATTTGATTAATTATGGTCATACTCCTCTCTTGTCTGGTTGTTTTCTGAAAAACCTAATTATTCTCATTTTTGTGTGTTTGGATGTCTTTGTTATACCTCTGTCTTGCCTCGTCTTGAAGACAAATTCCATGAACACGTCTTAGCCTGCCTCTTCGTTAGATATCCTCATGGTCAAAAAGGATACAAATTATTTGACTTACATATCCATAAAACATTTATCTCTAGAGATATGGTATTTTAGGAACACTGTTTTTCCTTTCAAGAAAAAAATTCATCCAAATACTCATCTCATTTTCAATCCACCTCCATTCCCATACCTTTATCTGTTAATGAGCCTACGTCTTTTGATTCAATTATAGATGTCTCCACTTGTCCTATATTCTCAAACCCGGAGCCTACACCTTCTACTAACCCTCACACACTTTCTCCACCTACCACCGAACTTGATACTTTCACTCTTAATCAACCTCCAACATAGACATCCACACGCTCTCCTTGTATCAAAAAATTGTTGTCTCACTTACGTGACTTCCATGTTGAATTTTTCGAAACTAATGCTACCCATTTTACCTCTTCCAATCATGCATTCTCAGGTACATCTCATCCCTTATCTCATTTTCTCTCATATTCTAAATTTATCTCATTCCATACTAGTTTTCTTGTGGCCATCACTAAACATGATAAGTCAAAATCCTATATATAGGCTATTAAAGACAAACGTTGGCAAGAGGCCGTGAAAATAGAATTAGAGGCATTTGAACAGAACCATACATGGACCTTGGCTAAGTTGTCCCCCGGAAAGAAACCCATCGGCTCCAAATGGGTATACAAAATCAAATATTATTCTGATAGAACAGTGGAGCGATATAAGGCTTGCTTGGTAGCCAAAGGTTATATACAAGTTGAAAGACTAGATTATATTGAAGCTTTTGCCCCGGTAGTAAAACTTACTACAATCCAAACCCTGTTGGTTATAGCTACTGCCAAATTATGGGAGCTGCACCAGCTTGATGTTCATAATGCTTTCCTACATGACGATCTTGAAGAGGAGGTCTACATGACACCACCACCTGGTTACTTGTCTCCTTTGGATGATCAAGTGTGTCACTTACAAAAATCTCTTTATGGTTTGAAGCAGCCATCTCATCAGTGGTTTGCCAAATTTTCTACTGTCATCCTTTAATTTGGCTTTAACCAGTCAAAGGCAGACATATCCTTCTTCATCTATCACAAGGGCACTTTGTTCACTACAATGCTTGTGTACATGGATAATATTATTATTGCTAATAACAACAATATCCATACTCAAACTGTTAAGAAATACTTGGATGATCATTTTCATATCAAGGATTTGGGCCCTCTTAAATATTTTCTTGGATTGGAGATGGCTCGCTCTCCTAAGGGTATTATCTTATCTCAACGCAAGTATGCATTAGATATTTTGTTGGTTGGAGGCAGGTTTACTGGGTACCAAACCTTTACCCTTTCCTATTGAGCAAAATCACAAATTAGTTTTAGATGAAAGTACTATTCTTGATAATCCTACTGCATATCGTCGCCTAGTCAAGAGGCTCATCTACTTAACAATCACTCGACCAGAGATCTGCTACTCAATCCACATCCTCTCTCAATTCATGCATTAATCCTAACATGGACATTGGTTAGCAACTCTCTGTGTCCTACGATATCTCAAATCTGCTCCTGGCCAAGGCATTTTCCTTTGATCCACATATGATTTTCAACTTTATGTCTACTGTGATTCTGATTGGGCTGGTTGTCCCCTTACACGACGTTCTCTCACTAGTTATTTTATTATTCTCTGTTACTCCTCTACCTCTTAGAAAACCAAGAAGCAAACTATTGTGTCCCACTCATTGGCTAAAACTGAATATCGCTCCATGGCTAGTACTATTTGTGAACTCATTTGGCTTCACACTTTATGATTTAACGATTCCCATTTCTTCACCGACTCAATTGTATTGTGACAACCATGCGACCATCTATATTATTGCCAACCATGTATATCATGAACGCACAAAATATATCGAAATCAATTATCACTTCATATGGGACTGTATCCAATTTGGCTCCATTGTGACATCGCTTATTTCTTCTCACCTCCAGTTTGCTGACATTTTCATCAAAACACTTGGTTCTAATCGATTTTCTTTTCTATTAAACAAGTTGGGCATCCATAATCTCCATACTCCACCTTGAGGGGGGCATATTGGGAGTAATTAGTGAGAATATTCATTTTCTATATTTATGTTGATTATTTTTTACTTGTATTAGATGTAATTAGGAATAATTAGTGAAAATATTAGTTTTCTATATTTATATTGATTACCTTTGATTTGTATCATTGATTGATTTGTAAGATCCACAATTTAAGGGTTGATTAAAAACCAATCTTGTATATAAATTCATTCATTTATAATAAAATCAATCATATGAGAAACCCCATTTTCTTTTATCAGTATCCCCATGGATACCCTCCTATTTCCACTACTCCTAATACCAAATGCAACCACGATAAATTTCTAATTTTTTTTCCTTTGTCAATTAAAATAAAAAAGAATTCAGCTATAAATTTTTAAATTTTCATGAATTATGGTAAAAATATTTAAAATTACTATTATATTAGTAATTTCTCTAGATTCCAAGCGACTATAATTTATTAACTATTTTAATTGGGGTTATTCTATAATTTTTATAGGGATAAATATTTATGAAGATGTACCTCTTGAGTTGTTATTAAACAATTATAATTTGTTTTGTGATATAATAATAAAATTAATCGATAATTTTTAGATATTAATTTATCGTAATTTAATGAGTATTATTATTATTATAAAAATAATAAAAATATATTTTTAATTAAGTGTGTCCGTGAACGCATACTCTTGTATGTCATGCATGCGTGCAATCAAAAGCTGTCAAGGTATGATCTAAGGGCAAATGTCATCACTTTATTTATTCTCCAAACTCCATGTCCTCAAGGCTCAAATCATGACTTGAAAGTTTTAATATAATAATAATTTTATTCTTTTAACAAAAATTTTATTTTACCATACAAAATTATATACTGTTTACAAATAATTTTTGACCTTTAAAAAATATTACAAACAAAATAAAATAAAATAAGTTAAAATTACACTAATGGACCAAAATATTGAGCCAATACAATTATTTTTTTTCTTTTGAACGTATATCTCTTAACTTATATAGTATATGTTATAAATTAGAAATTACATGTACCTCGTAAATGCATATAATAATAATAATAATAATAATAATAATAATAATAATAATAATAATAGCTTAAAAGTTGAGGTTTCTAATGAAAACAATTGTTAAGATATGTTAGTTGTTAGTTAGCATATATTTAGCTTGATATTAGGTTTGATACTATGGTTAGTTTAGGTACTTTGTTGATGCCCTCAATAGTATAAAAGACTCTCTTGTATACAACACTTGATACATAGAAATACAAAATTTGTTTTCTCAAACATCGTCCCTCTTTACAAGATATTAGAGCACCATTTGTGAAAAAAGGTTGTAAAAATATTTCAAACATGCTAATAATAACAATAATGAATTCTTGGGTATGTCATGTATGCCTCATTTTAGCGGCATGATAGTACGATCTAAGGGCTAATGTCATCACTTTATTTGTTCTCCAAATTCCACTTTCTCAAGGCCTAATTCAAGACTTGAAGGTGTCGAAATAGTGGTTATAACTCTTTTTCTTCAATTTTATGATACGAATTCAATGATAACAACAACAATCTGAACCTTAATTTCAAAATTTAAGATTAACCATTTGAAAAACAAATATAGAAAAAAAAAAAAGATAAAAACAAACAAACAACAACAAAACATACACGCACACACACACTTTATACAAATATATTTATAAATAATTTAACTTACTCTAATTCTCTTACGCCACTCATTCCTATCCGAAATCATTTTTCTGTTAACCCCTTAGTTATCATATTTTTACGAATACATTATATCTATATTTTTAATGATATTTTTTATCGTTTTATTAAGTCTCTTATATTTAAACTTTTGATTCTCCTAATTGATATATTTTTAGATTTTTTTTGAATCTTCTTTGTATATACGGTGATAAGCATTCAAATCTCATTTAATAATAATAATAATAAAAAGGTGTTGAGGTATAGGTTCAAAAGGTTATCATCGAGGGAAAAGAAAAGTACGGTGTTCTCCTTTTCTCAAAAGCACAACAAAGTCAAAACAAAAAGAAAAACATTAATCTCTCATAAATTTATCTTTTCAATTTCACCACCATACGAATGATTCCTACCTCATAGCTGAGATTGAATATTCAAATAAAAGCCCCCATTTACAAAAGGTAAAGTTATGTAAAGGTTTTAATATAATAATAATTTTAATGTTTTAACAAAAATCTTATTTTTACTTACAAAAGGTCATATACTTTTTGAAAATAGAAATAAATACAAGTTAAAATTTACCATTTAGAATTAAAGTAAAAATCCGAGGCAAATCAAGTAATATTAAGATTTCTTTTTTTTTAAATATATACTTTAACATAATTTGACCCAATTGGCAAAAGAATTAAAGATTTCTTTTTTTTTCCTCAAATTATTATGAGATAAATATTATGAAATTGTTTAAATTCTCAAGAATTAAGTCTTCATAAAAGATTGATGGTTAATGTATTCTTTTGGAAATATTTTAAGCTTGATATTAGGCTTGATATTAGCATTAGTCTAGTTACTTTTTTGTTGGTAAATTAACTAATATAAATACTCCCTCACAAACAATACTGAATATTCAAAAATATTTAGCTGTATAATATTTATATATATAAAAAAAAAAAAGTAAAAAGAAAAACCAAAAAATGGTGATTTTAAAATTATGAGACATAAAAGGTGACACGTGTTTCCAAGAAGCGGTCACGTGATCTCACCGAAAGCAACACATCACTGAAAAGCGTCGCGGTTGTAGTAAGCATTCACGTTTGGACTGTGCGTCACTGCACACGCAAGCATGAAAACCCATAAGTGCGAATCTTTTTCAAATCTCTATTTTTTTTTTTTTTTTATGTAACAATATATCACGCAGGTATTTAAAAAAAAAAAAAAAAAAAAAAAAGAAATACGAAAAGCAAAGCTTATACATGCATGCGATGCGGGGGAGATTACGTATGATACTCTCGCACGTGCTTACGCCCAAACCTAGTGGCTACCTACGATGGCAATTGGCAAACTTTTTTCTGATTCCATTAACATTTCTTCCATTTCTTAATTTTTGAATTATGTTTTTTCAATAATTAAATAACGTTTTACTTGGAAAATTCGGCTTTTTCTAAAATTATTATGAGATAAATATTATGAAATTGTTTAAATTCTCAAGAATTTAGTCTATACAAAAAAAGATCGAATAGTCAAGATGTTCTTTTGAAATTCCTCTTAAATTAATTATTTTATATTTCCCTATAATGTATTATATTTTTATTTATTTCTCTTGTGATTCCCTTTTTATTACTTTCCAAAGTCACGTCAAACCCGCCAATAGCACTTAAATGAATTGATAATTTAAGTCCTGCACAAGATTTCTTTACTCCATTTTGATCGATGAAAGCTTTCTCCGTGTACAGTCACCTTGATAGGTATGTGTATTGAATTTTTTAATTAAATTTAAAATTTAAAAATAAAAAAGATTACGTTAGGACAGCTGTTTCTTAAAATATGTTCTATAAATATTCGAATCAGATTAATTAGAATATAATTTTAAACATCGGTTAATATAGTATAAAAAAATTAAAATAATAAAATAATTGAAGGCTTTCCGGAGGAGGCTATTAGGTGGGCATTCTTTCAACTTTTGACAGCAGACTAACACATTCTGAATCCGATTGTTAAAAATTTGAGCCTACTATGATGCTAAAGCCCACCTTGGGCCTAAAGGACCAGGGGGGGTGTACCAGAGAAGAAACAAAGATGGGACCCTTAATCCCCATTCCCCACGATGAGGTGGATACTTCTTCCATTCCATGGCATGGTTGTTTACTTGACTTGGGTTATCCTGAACCAGAAAAAAAAGACCTTTTCTTTTTTTTTTTTTCTTTTCTCTAAATAATTACTCTTGCCTTCAAAACTCTATTAGGTTGAGTGATCGATCACTCTATCCATTTAACTAGAGATCTCAAGTTTGAACTCTGAAAATGGATAAAAAGAATTTAGAAAAACCAATCTCTTAATGAATCCCAAAGTGTTTGAATCGAATTAGTTGAACAAAATCCGGATATCGATTAATAAAAATAAAAAAATAATAATAATTATTATTCTTATTAATGAGTTATAACTTAACTGATATTGTCTCTCCTCTCTTTTATAAAGATTTTGAGTTTAAGCCTTCATATGCGCAAAAAATAATTAATTACTTAGGAGGAGATAATATGAAAGGGAAATGAAGGACACGTATGTTTGGTGAAAGGGAAATGAAGGACTTGTATGTTCTTTAATAATGACCACGTTCATGTAACGACGCTGCATTTAAATTTGGATTAGTAAAAGGAAATGGAGCCACCGGCACGGCGAAGCTTACTCTTTAAAATAAAAAACAAAACCTAAACTCATACTTAGTTATTAACTATACTTACATCATCATCAACATATGTATCTTCATTTACCATATAATATAAGAGATATTGAATTAAAAGCATATGAAATATAAATGATATTTGTTAGTGAGGAGATTCAAAGATAGAATGGGAAAGCAACACCAGTAGACTATAGATAAAGGAAAATGAGAATTTTGATCAGTATTTTCATTTTAAATTTTATAAAATATAAATTATATTATTAAAATAAATTTTTTATATAGCATATACTATGTAATATAATAAGAAAATATACCTAAATTTAAATATTTCAGGTCCTATTCTCCCTTTGTAGGGAGAAATTCCTCACCATGCCACACCCCGGAAGCCAAAAATATCTCTCATCTCGGCCATGAACAATAAATCTATTAGATAAAAATATTAGATCCCTTAATTAAATTTTAAATTAAAAAATTAAAAATAAAAAATATTATATTAAGAGAATTATTTTATAAAATATATGATAAGTATTCGAATCAAATTAATTAAAATGTTATTCGTTAATACAATTTAAAAATAAAAAAAAAATCCCTCATCTCACCCATAAGAGCGGACCCCATTGATATCCTCCTGTGCCGCTGCCGCTGCCGCTGCCGCCGCCCCCCTCCCCCGGGTCCTTTTGTGCGGGTATCCCCATGGATATCCTCCCATCCTTGCTGCTCCTAAACGTAAATCAAAGTCCAAATTACCAAATACGACCACACTAAATTTCTATCTTGTTTTCCTCTGTCAATTAAAATACAAAAATTTTAGCCATAAATTTTAAAATTTTCATGAATTATGGTGAAAGTATTTAAAATTACTATTATATTAATAATTTCTTTATATCAAAATTTGTAAGTAAAAGATTTCGTGGAGGAAGAGATAAATTCCCAAAGGCTGAATTCTTTTTTATTTTTTTTAAATGGACGTTGGAGATAAATTCCCACGGGATTGCCACTCCAATAATTCGGCCATGGTTGAAGGGAAGGGAGACCAAGATGCAAAGCAAGCGCAGCCGAAGAAAATTTCAATAGTCAATTGTCAAAATAAGAACACTCATACTACCTAACATAAAGTATATTATCTTCTCAACATCAATAATTTGCAAGACCAACTTTTGGTCTTCTTACATCATATATAAATAGTAGTGTCGGGTCCTCTTTTGCGGACATTGAAGGATTTTGTGGGACCTCTGGCTGGACTTTGTGATCACAGTGATTTCATTTTTAATAATTTTATATTTTGTATGATTATTATTTATTAATTATATTTTTAAAATAAATAATAATTATATAAAAGATAAGATAGTATCATAATATAAAATTTTGAGTTTAAAATAAATAAAATCATAAAAATTTAAATATTTTTATTCAAACACAGAAATAGGAAAATGGTTATAATGCGTTGGAGATGCATATTTCTCTTGATATGATTTGAAGGTTAACTCTTTGTTCCTGTTATTTGGGAGATGGAGTTCACACAATGAATTGCCTCGTATTTCCTCAAAATAAATAATTTTTTGTTGGATGAATCTTTTATGCACAATAATTAAAATTTTTATCATTCATAATATAAAATAAAACAAAACAAAATAACTAAATCACGTGAAAATTGTGAATTCCTACGGTCATTATATCCATTTTTTTATCAGATGGGCAAGCTTTATTTTTTTTTTATATTTTATTTTTTGATTCATTAGGATAATAATATTTGTTTTCATACGACTAGAAAAAGCTCAATACTATTGATTCAGTGATCAGACACTAATTAATTCGGTAATCAAACACCGATACCAACTTGAAATTAATCACAAAGGGGTTCCAACTTTTTGTGCGGGGCAGAAACCCCGCCAGGCAAATTGCCATTCCGTGGGTTTGACATTCAGTCCAGGTACAGCAGCCTTCCACTTTTGGAATTAGAGGACATATAGTTTGGAATGCGGCTTCTTTTCTTGGAAAAATTGATTTGATTTTTTTGATAAAACTTTTATAAAATTAAAACTATATATTTATTAAATAATTTAGAGTCAAGTTAAAATATTGAAATTACTTGTATTTATTTTTATTCTTTTTAACTATTATTATATAATTTCTCATAAGAAACATTTTGAATTCAGTATGTACCAATTTGGGTGGTTCGAGTGGAGTTGGGTCGGTTCGGTTGAGAACGGATGTTGATCACATTTGCAATTAGATCATGAAAATAGATGAATAGGAAAGTTGAATTCAAATGACACATGGAATAGGAACAATATGACGTCCTAGCAAACCTCACAGTCTCAAAAATCGTCATTGACTTTGCTAAATTAATTCAAAGCTTACCTGCCTAGACATTTCGACTGGGCCACGCATTCATTTCAAAGCTCTGCTTCTACACACAACCACTGTGTGTGTGTGTGTATATATATGTATCGCTCACAAAAGCAGAATCAGAATAGTTGTGAGAGACAGAGAAGAGAAAGAAAAAAGAGCAAAGTTTATCTGATTTCGAAGACATTGAATGATTTGAGTGAAGGAAACCATTGAAATTCAAAAAACCCACCTCAAAATCCGAGTTCATTGAGCTAATCTTTTCATAGATTGAAGAAGAGGCTATTGGGCTGGTCGGTTTCGGGTGAGTATGAGTTTCAGGTTGAGCAGTTCCTCCGTATATGGAGAGAACGAGAACGAAATTTTCTCACGATCTTCGATAGAAGAAGATGACGAAGAAGCTCTCAAATGGGCTTCTCTTGAAAGGCTCCCGACTTTTAGTCGTTTGAGGAAAGGTTTATTAGCTATTCCAGAAGGTCCTGCAAATGAAATCGACGTGAAGAACATGGCTTTACATGAAAAACAGATTTTGCTTAGCAGATTGGTTAATGTTGCTGAGGAAGACAATGAGAAATTCTTGTTGAAGTTCAGGGATCGTCTTGACAGGTTCGCATATAAATATATATATATATATATATATATATATATATTTATATTTATATTCAAGAATAGGCAATTTATATTAAATATAAACCTCAAAAATATAAGTGATGAGCGCCGTTGGTGAATAAGTGGCGTAGAAGTAATTCAGTTGTATTATTATTATTATTATTATTATTATTATTATTATTATTATTATTATTATTATTATTATAAGTTTTTTTGGATACTTTATTTTTATTTCTTTTTTATTATTTTTATTTATTTATTTTTATTTTTCTATTTTTCTTTCACACAAGTTATTTCATTTATTTTTTTTTCTCTCCTCTCTCGTATATTGATCTCTCAAACAATCGATTTCAAAATTTAAGATTAAGATCCAATTTGTTGTTCTTGTTCTTGTATATATCTTAAAAATATAAATAAATAAAAGTAACATAGAAATAATGACAAAATCATCTAAAAGAGCATTTACATTAAATATTATATCTTATACATAATTAAGTAGAGTATATGATCAAAATAAAGTATTTTCCAAATCAAATTTGTTAAATATATTATTTTGTTAACACAATAATATATAAATTCGTATTAAAATAACAACTTGAAAATATTTTCAAAGAGCAAATCCATTTTGGCTTGTTATTATGTAGTGAAGGAGAGAGTGGGGATAAAAAAAAATAAAGGAATGTGTGGTGATGGGGAAAGAGAGAAGAGCGTATTTATGGAAAAAATCTTAAAATTTTAAAAATAATTTAGTAAGATGAGAACAATTTACACAAAAAGAAAAACAAATATTTTTTTTTCAAAATAAGATTTGGCAAATATCTAGTATGCATCAAATCCCCTATATTTATTAAAATTAATCAAACTATATTAACGATTTGAGTAAAAATTGATTTAATGATAATTTTTGCTAAAAGTTTGATCCATATAGTATTATTTGTTCAGAAATATTTCTCCTATTAAAAATCATGGTTCGTCTATAGTTTCTTGATGTAACAGGAGCAATGTGACTTTGTTTAGCTCGGCTCTCACAAAATTTCTGATATTGGAAAATTTCTCTAACACTAACATTTCACTAATATTTTTGAAATATTTTCTGATTTTAAAATGTTTCAACACATTAAATTAATTAATATTTACATAAAAATACTTATATTTTTTATTTATACAAATTTTTTCAATATATTTAATAAATTATTTGTTTATTAATTATAATTTTTAGTTTTATGTTATTTTTTCTTATGATTAATAATTAAATATTTGATTATTTTATATTTTTATTGTAAAATATGACTATTCTATTATTTTCATAAAAATAATTATATAAAAATATTTATATTTTTTATATTTACACATTTTCTTGTGTAATTTTCCTATATCATTTTATATTCGTTTTCGTTGCTCTGCTTTTTGTTTTCATTTCCGTTGAACCCAGCTACCAAGTTCCCTAAGAAACTAGGTCCACAAAGTAACAGGAAACAGAGTGCTCTGTCTAAAAACAAAGAGATTAAAAAACAGATTACTTTGTTTTGTTTCTTAAAACTTCTTTACTTTGATGATCTGTTTTCTAAATAAGTAATTACTTTTTCTTTTGCAGAGTTGGAATTACTCTTCCAACTATTGAAGTGAGATATCAGAATTTAAATGTTGATGCTGAAGCTTATGCAGGAAGCAGGGCTTTGCCAACATTTTCTAACTTTATGATTAATATGGTAGAGGTAAGTTACTGCACATAATCACTTAGTACAATTCTACGGCCGGATTTCTAATCTGATTTCACCAATAATTATTCATTTAATTTTGATTAAAGGGTTTCCTGAATGGTCTTCATCTACTTCCAAATCGAAAAACCCAGTTCACCATCCTCCGCAATGTCAGTGGAATCATCAAACCTTCAAGGTATTAAAAAGAAAAAGAAAAAGGTTCAATTCATATCTGTTTGAATTAATTTTCATTCTTTTGAGTTGAAGACGAGCTTGTTAATTACAAAATAAAATCAAATTCTTCATATGGATTTCATTTTTGTGCAGAATGACCTTGCTTTTAGGTCCCCCAAGTTCTGGAAAAACAACATTATTGTTAGCTTTGGCTGGGCAGCTCAGCAAAGATTTAAAGGTTTCTGGGAGGGTGACATATAATGGGCATGACATGAATGAGTTCATACCTCAAAGAATAGCGACATATGTAAGTCAGCATGATGTTCACTTGGGAGAAATGACTGTTAGAGAAACTCTTGCTTTCTCTGCTAGATGTCAAGGTGTTGGGCCTCAATATGGTATGCTTAACATAATTTCTTCTTCATGGTTAAGTTGATTTTAATGTCATTTTCTATAATTTTCTGAGCTGATTTTCATGTCAACTTGGTCGATCTTCAGAGATGTTAGCAGAATTGGCTAGAAGAGAGAAAGCATCAAACATTAAGCCTGATCCCGATCTTGATATTTACATGAAGGTGAGAAAATCAAATATTCTGAAAATATTTTCTGTAAAATTTATCACATGTATGGCTGATTACGTGTTTCGCAATTGACTTATGATATTTCTAGGCTGCCGCTACAGAAGGTCAAAAAGAGAGTGTGGTTGTAGACTATATTCTAAAGGTATTGGACAAGCTTCCTGAGCTTTTCTTGCACATTTAGTCGCATAATTGTCATGTCCATCCATTAACAATTTCTACTCAAATGTTCAGATTCTGGGGCTGGATATTTGTGCAGACACACTAGTTGGCAATGCCATGATTAGAGGCATCTCTGGAGGACAGAAAAAGCGAGTCACAACAGGTAAGGAACATGAAAAAAAAAAAAAAAAAAAAAAACACGCTCACATATAACTGCAAACAAGAAATTTTTGAGCTTTTCTAAATTGAGTACAGATGAAAGTAATACATCAAAATTTTATAGGGGAAATGATGGTTGGACCAGCAAAGGCATTGTTCATGGATGAAATATCTACCGGTTTAGATAGTTCCACAACTTATCAGATAGTGAACTCAATAAAGCAATATGTTCACATTCTCAATGGAACAGCTTTCATCTCTCTTCTCCAACCAGCACCTGAAACTTACAATCTCTTTGATGACATTGTTTTGTTATCTGAGGGACATATTGTTTATCAAGGTCCCCGTGAACATGTTCTTGAGTTTTTCGAGTCTATGGGGTTCAGATGTCCTGACAGGAAAGGTGTTGCTGACTTCTTGCAAGAAGTGACCTCAAAAAAGGATCAAGAACAATATTGGTTCCGCAAACATGAGCCTTATGCATATGTGACAGTCGAGGAATTTGCAGAGGCATTTCAATCATTCCATGTTGGTAAATGTCTGAGAGATGAGCTTGTAACCCCATTTGACAAATCAAAAAGCCACCCTGCTGCATTGACAACCAAGAAGTATGGCGTGAGCAGGACAGAAGTGTTGAAGGCTTGCATGTCTAGGGAATTCTTATTGCAGAAAAGACACGCATTCGTCTACAAATTTAAACTCATAAAGGTGAGGGTTCAAATTGGATGACAGTAGGTTTATTTCATTTGCAACATGGACAATCCCTAACTTGGTCTTTCTCTTTTCAGCTCATGATAATGGCTGTAGTTATGATGTTAGTATACTTTCGGACTAAGATGCCCCGTGATTCAGTGGATGATGGAACCATTTTTGCGGGTTCCTTGTTCTTCTCAGTCATCGTGATGTTGTTCAATGCAATGTCAGAGATTTCAGCGACTGTTGCAAGACTTCCGGTTTTCTACAAGCAAAGAGACCTCCTCTTCTATCCTTCGTGGGCATACACTTTTCCTTCATGGCTCCTTGAGATCCCCTTCACCTTGGTAGAAGTTGCGGTCTGGGTTTTCAGCACCTATTATGTTGTTGGATATGATCCAAACGTTGGAAGGTAGTACTAATCATTCAATACTTTTTCACATCCTTTTGTACAATGATTTAGTTAATGACCAATCAATAAGGGCCGCTTTGGCTTTGAAAAGTAGCAGTGCTCCATATAAATTTGTTTACTTTTTGCGTTTCAGGCTCTTTAAGCAGTTCCTTCTGCTAGTACTTGTAAACCAGATGGCATATGGACTATTCCGAACAATTGGGGCACTTGGAAGGAACATGATAGTTGCGAACACCTTTGGATCTTTCGCATTGCTAGCACTCTTTGCCTTGGGTGGCTTTGTCTTGTCACGAGGTGTGCAACTCAATTTGAATAGACTCAGATAATCTTCTCATCTCCCACTTCAGGATAGTGTTGATAATTTTGTATCTCAATTTAACATTACAGAGGATATCAAAAGCTGGTGGATATGGGGTTACTGGTGCTCACCTATGATGTATGCTCAGAATGCAATTGTAGCAAATGAATTTCTTGGGCATAGTTGGAGCCATGTAAGTACATACACAACATTCATTGAAAGTTTGATTTGAAAGATAAAAACAAGAACCTAAATTTTTATATATATATATATATATTTTTTTCTGTCATAGGCTTTGCCAGGTTCAACAGAATCACTAGGTGTTGAGGTTTTGAAGTCTCGTGGTTTCTTTCCCGAAGCGTATTGGTATTGGATAGGAGCTGGAGCATTGTTTGCGTTCATAATACTCTTCAACATTTCTTACACTTTAGCTCTCGCTTTTCTCAATCGTAAGTATTGCTGCAAAGTTCAATTCAAGATAGCTTTATTGAGTTCAGACACTGAATCATGTTGAACGTTTTGCAGCATATGGAAAGCCTCAAGCTCATATACCAGACAATGATGAAGAAAGCAGAGTCGGTGTAAGAACTAATTCTATTCAGTTATCTGAAAGTTTTTCTAGTCAACATGGTCAAATTTCATCAGGGGCAGCAGATAGAAAAGGTGAAATGAGCAGGAGGAGTGTTTCTCTCACGTCATCTTCTACGCGAGTGGCATCAATTTCAGATGCTGACCCTAATAGGAAAAGGGGAATGGTTCTACCTTTTGAACCATACTCCATCACTTTTGACGAGATCAAATACTCCGTAGATATGCCACAGGTAACTTGAAAACTAGAGTACTACTAGTATCTCTCAATATTAGTAATATAGCTCAAAACGAAGATGGTTGATGACTACTTGAATTGGACTTGCAGGAAATGAAAGCACAAGGAGTCACCGAGGACAAGTTAATGCTTTTAAAGGGTGTGAGCGGAGCTTTTAGGCCCGGTGTTCTTACAGCTTTAATGGGTGTCAGTGGTGCTGGAAAAACCACTCTGATGGATGTGTTAGCAGGTAGAAAAACCGGTGGATATATCGAGGGAAACATCACTATTTCCGGGTACCCAAAGAAGCAAGAGACGTTTGCTCGGATTTCTGGATATTGTGAGCAGAACGATATTCACTCACCTCATGTGACTGTTTACGAGTCATTGGCCTACTCTGCCTGGCTTCGGCTACCACAAGAAGTAGATGCAGAAACCAGAAAGGTTTGAGAATAGAATTGGCTATATGAGGAGCTAATCCTGTCTATATTTTATGAATTTTGAACAGAGAAATTGACTCAGCTGCTGCTCCTAAATGTGGCTGCAGATGTTCATTGAGGAGGTCATGGAGCTTGTGGAGCTGAATTCACTGAGGGGTGCACTTGTTGGGATGCCTGGAGTGAATGGGCTATCAACCGAGCAACGCAAAAGACTAACCATAGCAGTTGAGCTTGTGGCCAATCCTTCTATAATCTTCATGGATGAGCCAACCTCAGGGCTTGATGCAAGAGCTGCTGCAATTGTGATGAGGACTGTGAGGAACACTGTGGACACTGGAAGAACAGTTGTTTGCACCATCCATCAACCAAGCATTGATATATTTGAGGCATTTGATGAGGTACGTAAAAGAAAAGAAATTTTGCATTTGCTTTTTGGAGTTGCTGGCAACCATTTATTATTTACGACCGGAACATGGGCTTTCAGCTATTCTTGATGAAGAGAGGGGGAGAAGAAATCTATGTTGGTCCACTGGGGCACCATTCCAGACATCTGATTAAGTACTTTGAGGTAATGATTTAAGAACAAATTATCAAATAATGTTTTTCTCCTCTTAAACCTTTAAATTAGTCGTGTGATAGGTTAATATTTCTTGTTCATCGGTGAAGGATATCAATGGAGTAAGTAAAATCAAGGAAGATTATAATCCAGCAACATGGATGCTCGAAGTTACCTCATCAGCACAAGAAGCAGCTCTAGGGGTTGATTTTACTGATCTGTACAGGAAATCAGACCTCTACAGGAGAAACAAAGAACTGATTAAAGAGCTAAGTCAACCAACGCCTGGGTCAAAAGACGTTAACTTTGCTACCCAATACTCTCAATCTTTCTTAACTCAATGCTTAGCCTGCCTGTGGAAACAACACTTGTCATACTGGCGTAATCCACCGTATAGTGCTGTGAGAATTCTCTTCACAGCAGGCATAGCCATGATGCTTGGGTCCATGTTTTGGGGCCTCGGCACAAAAAAGTATGTCACACACATTATTAGAAACGTTCACTTTCTTCCATCTCCTTTTACAACTTAAACAGGACTCAAATCTATTTTGATTCCCATTCGTAGGGATTCACTACAAGATCTGTTAAATGCAATGGGGTCTATGTATACTGCTATGATCTTTCTTGGAGTCACAAATGCCTCATCGGTGCAGCCGGTTGTTGCCACTGAACGAACAGTCTACTATAGAGAACGCGCAGCAGGAATGTATTCAGCCTTGCCATATGCTTTTGCGCAGGTAATTAACTAACTCCTAAAGAAACTCAAAAATTATCATAAATATTATGAGAATAAGATCATTTTTATTAAGATTAATCTGATTCTGTAATACTAATGCAGGTTTTGATTGAGCTTCCTTACGTGTTTTTACAAGATGTGATCTATGGTGTCATAGTTTATGCCATGGTTGGATTTGATTGGACGGTAGCCAAGTTCTTCTGGTATCTTTTCTTCATGTACTTCACACTCCTCTACTTCACCTTCTATGGCATGGCTGCAGTTGCCATCACCCCAACTCTAAATCTGGCCGCCATTGTCACAACTGCCTTCTATACCATTTGGAACCTCTTCTCCGGATTCATCGTCCCACGACCTGTAAGATTTTTCACAACTTCTATGAATTATCGTCTCCCAAAACTTATCCATATTAAACGTTTTGTTCTATGTACTGCAGAGGATTCCTGTTTGGGTGAGATGGTACTTCTGGGCAGATCCATTTTCATGGACCTTGTATGGAATGGTTGTATCGCAGTTTGGTGACTACAAAAACAAACTCCAGGACAACGGTGGTGTCACGGTAGAAGAGTTTTTGAGAAGTTATTTTGGTTATAAACATGAATTTTTAGGGGTATGTGCAGCTGTTCTTGTCGGCTTAACGATTCTCTTTGCTTTCATTTTTGCCTTCTGCGTAAAGACCCTGAATTTCCAAAGGAGATAGAGAGCTTCAGCAATCAGCTTTCATCGGTCCTCAAGAATGATTTTGATTCTTTTATTTATCAGCTTTTAACACTTCATTGTATTTCCACTAATAAAATTGTATAACTCTGGTATGAAATATGTATACATCGACTCTTTAATTACAAAAAACATATTTACTCTTTTATTGTAAACGGTATATGTATAAGTTTGTTTCCAGTTAAATGCTTTTTAAATATATCAATTGACTGATGCAAAGAGAGAGACTTATGCAAACTAATAGCAAAAAATTAGAAAAAATGGATGGGTCGATTATGTTAACATTATAAATATTAAATAATTATTTTTAATAATAAAACTAAAAAATATTTTTTTTCATAATTATACCCACTAATTATGAGTGGAATTTGATTAATAAGAGTTAAATAATTGAATAAAAATGAAAAAAAAAATAATTGAGCAAAATGATATGAGAAGAGGGATTATTAATTAACTCATCATTTTAGTTTTAAAAATTTGAAATAGATTGAAATTAAATACAAAATTAAGGAGAAAAAGAGCCAAATACAGTTTGGTATACTATCTGATTCTTTAGAGGTTTATATTGATTTTCTTAATATTTTATTGATGGGGTATATTATGCATACCGTGTACACGGTATTTAAAATAGTGGAGAAAAGATAAAATTTCATTAACCTAACAGTGCAGAATAAACCTCCTATTCAATAAGAGTTCTTTGTACTAATGATTCTTACAAAAACCCTCTACAAGTTATTGTTTAGAACAGATTTCTGTACCCCTACAAAAATCAGCCTGCACAACTGAGATTTTTGTGTCTAAACACAGAGGACAAAAAAGGGTTTCTAGCACACAAAGGCGGTCAGGTTTTGTAAACCTTGATTTCCTCATTTCTGATTTATGAACTTGAGGTACATCCTAAGTCGCATGATGACCTCGTAATGAAGTTCCCATGGCCTTTGGAAATTCATGGTACTGATGGAAAAGGCTAAAATGAAAGCAATAAGGATTGTCATGGTGACGAGCACAGCTGCACAAACTCTGATAAAATCATGCCTTAAACCGAAGTAGCTTCTCAGAAACTCTTCCATTGTTTCCCCAGTCTAGGGTTTATATTGTATATCACCAAATTGTGCGGCAACCATTCCGTACAAGGTCCAAGCAAATGGATTAATCCAATAATACCATCTCTACCATCTGGGTATACCATGACACTAAAAAATGGAAATTAAATCACTAAGTTTCAGAATTTAAGTACTTTAATTAGACTAACAATTTCAAGGGTTGTTAGATGTTACCGTTCATGGGACAATGAATCCTAAGAAGAGGTTCCAAATGGCATAAAACATAGAGGAAGCTATGGCAGCGATTTTCTGGTTTGGTGTTATGGCCACAGCCATCCTACTGCAGAAGGTGTGGCAAGGGGAGATACACTATAATACCATACACTTCGGGTGGCATTCAAAGCCAATCAGGGCATACACTATAACACCATACACTATTGAACAAATACGTAAGGGAGGTCAATCAAAACCGGCAGTGAAAACAAGAATAAGAGTTCTCAATTCAAAATATGGCAGACCGAAGCTCTTGTAGCAACTTTGAGTGGTAGGATTGGTGTTCTTAAGAAAGTTTTGCTTTTTCATATGACTATACAAGAGAAAGTACATTGACCTGTAAACATAAGAATAAAGTCCAAGGCCACAGAGTGAGCAATTACCTGTGCAAATGCAAATGGCAAGGCTAAATACATTCCAGCAGCATGCTCACTGTAGAATACTGTCCTCTCAATGGCCACAACCTGCCGCACCGACTGGGCATTCTGAATCCAGAGAAACATGATAGCAGCATATATAGAGCCCATTGCATTGAGCAAGTCTTGTTGCGATGCCCTAGAAGTTCAAAAACAAAAAGATTATTAAAAAAAATAGAAAAAGAAAGAAGAAAAATATTCTTTAAGGTGCAAAAAGACTGCATTCTTCATCCTTCCGGTGCATTATCACACCTTTTTGAGCCATGCCTCCAAAACATTGTCCCAAGCATCAGGTCTATAATGGTTGTGAAGAGAATCCTCACAGCATTATATAGTGGGTTCCGCCAGTATGTCCAATGTCTTTTCCAGAGGCAAGCCAAGAATTGGTTCAGGAAAGTTTGAATATTGCATTGGAAAGCAGAGTTCCTTTGTATCTGGGGCTGGTTTGCTCAATTCCATAATTAGTTCCTTATTTCTCCTTGAAATGAGAAGAAAAAAGAGATGTTTCAGTACATCATGTCACTACATGTGAGATGGCTTGCATTTCAGATCTTAATATGGAGTTACATCCCACCTGTACAGGCTTGAATTCCTATAGAGATCAGCGAAATCAACCCTTAATGCTGCTTCTTACGCCAAGGATGTAAGTTTCAATATCTATGTTGCTGGACTACAACCGTCTTTGATTTTACTCACCACCAATAGCCTTGATAAATGAGCAACCAGCCAAGACATGCATTAATTAGAGGATCATAATGTGTCTGTATAAACCCAGATCATTTTTTATTGGTGATCGAATCTCACCTCATATTACCTGTTCAGGTGGGTAGAATGGTGATCCATGACCCGACATAGATTTCTTGTCCACCACGCTTCATTAGGAATAGCTGACAATCCAAATAAAATAGTAAAGAAACATAGTTTTATCAGAATATGGCAATTTAATCTTACCTCATCAAATGCCTCAAAAATGTCAATACTAGGCTGGTGAATAGTGCAAACAACTGTTCTTCGAGTGCCCACAGTGCTCCTTACTGTTCGCATCAATCCTAGTGTTCAGGATCAATACAAGGGGTCACAGAGGACAGATTGATGCTTCTACAAGGTGTGAGAGGAGTTTCAGGCCTGGTGTTCTCACAGAGTTAATGGGTGTCAGTGGTTATGGGAAGACCACTCTGATGGATGTGCTGGCAGGTGGAAAAACAGATGGTTATATCGAGGGGAATATCACAATTTCCGGTTACCCAGAGAAGCAAGAGACATTTGCTCGGATTTCAGGATATTGTGAGCAAACAGAAATTCACTCTCCTCATGTTACAGTCTATGAATCATTGGTCTTCTCCACTTGGCTTAGATTGCCTCCTGAAGTAGTCTCAGGAACCAGAAAGGTTGGTTCATTTATAAATTTGAGATGATTCTAATGCAGATCATGAGCATTTAGTATGACACACTTTGTAACCGTCCTTTCAAGGAAGAAATTTGAAAAGGCATGGAAAAATATAAGTTCTGTTAAAAGATTGAACGCGGTTGCAGATGTTTGTTGAGCAGGTTATGGAGCTTGTGGAGCTGAACCCTCTGAGGGGAGCATGTTAGGGATGAGACAGCAATGGACCAGCTGGACGATGAGATGGCAGTGGCTGAACAATTGACTGATGAGATGGAGCCTAAAAGGTTAAAAGTCTATCAGCGCAGGGGCAGGATGAACCAGAAGTTGTTATGCAACAGCCCACTTCCCTAGAGGAATCTAGAGTAGTTGTGGGGGAAATGATGGCCTGTAGAAGGGGGGGAATAAAATGTAAGGAAGGAACTGAGATCAGGGGGGAATTTTCTTGTAAATTGGCAGCTCTAAGCTGAGGGGTAGGGTCATATGGCTCTACATTTATCTTCACTTTGTATTGAACTTTTTTGAATTTCCATCAATGAAGTATTGCGATTCGGTTCTCTAGTTCTACTCTTTGCTCATTTCTCCAGCACTCCAATTCCAGAATTGATTCCTAACAGAGCACTTGTTGGAATGCCTGGAGTGAATGGCCTTTCCACCAAGCAACGAAACTAACCATAGGAGTTGAGCTTGTGGCAAACCCTTCTGTAATCTTCATGGATGAGCCAACTTCAGGGCTCGATGCAAGAGCTGCTGCAATTGTGATGAGGACTGTCAGGAACACGGTGGACACTGGAAGAGCAGTTATTTGCACCATCCATGAGTCCAGCATCGACATATTTGACGCTTTTGGCAAGGTAATGCAAAAAGAAAATTTCATTTCCTCTCCTAGTTTGCCTACAATTATAGTTCCTAACCTTTTAACTAGTACCGGACTGTTCAGCTATTACTAATGACACTAGGACGAAGGGAAATCAATGTTGGACCATTAGGCCACCATTCCAGTGACCTAATCAGGTACTTAGAGGTAAGCTGCAAAGAGGATCCTAAGATAATAAGAGCATTTTTCTGATTTTCTTGGTTATCTGTCAAGGGCACCAATGGAGTGAGTAGAATCAAAGATGGACATAATCCAACAACATGGATGCTGGAAATTACCACATCAGCACAAGAGGCAGCCTTGGTGTTGAATTTGTTGACTTGTATGGGAATTCAGACTTGTACAGGTCTGTTCAGACACTAGACATCTAATTACATGCCCAAGGAAGTGGCTTAGATGATACTTTCCATCGAACAAAATCAATCACGATTTGTTGCTCGAATATGGGGACACATTCCAAATATTGGGCCCACCAAACTATTTTCATTTTCTTAAACGAGGCTGTGATACCCGTATCCGGAAAATGCTACAATGTCAGGGTGATTAAACCTGATTGGCTTTTGCGGTCAAAAATGTCTATCAGAGCCGAGCCATTCCCATGCCAAGACTGAAAAGTCATTTTACAAAGGCGTATGAGGTTATTTAGTGAACGATTTTTCTTTTCAGAATAAAATAAACAACTGATTAAAGAGATGAGCTAGCCAGCACTGGGATCAAAGGACCTCTACTTTCCAGCCAAATACTCACAACCATTCCTAATTCAGTGGTCAGCTTGTCTATGGAAGCAATGATGATCATACTGGCACCACCCACAATACACTGCTGTTAGGACTCTCTTCACAGCAGTCGCAGCTTTGATGGTTGGAACTATGTTTTGGAATCTCGGTTCCAAAAGTTGGTACCATACTGCTTACTCTCGGTGAATGATTATCCACTCTGTCTACAATCATGTAGGACAACACAGCAAGGTATATTTAATGCAATGGCTTCTATTTATGCCATAGTTGTGGTTCTTGGTTATCAGAATAGCTCATCTGTGCAGCCAGTTGTGGTGATAGAAAGGACAATCTTCTATAGAGAACATGCGGCTGGAATTTATTCACCATTGCCATATGCTCTGGCGCAGGTGAACAGAGTTTTCCAATCTGAATGAACTTCATAGTTCACAGTACTAGCATAATCATATTAAGAGGGGAAACCATTTTGTTTGCAGGTTATGATTGAGCTGCCCTACAGACTTGTGCAAGCCATAGTCTATGTTTGCATAGTGTATGTGATGATTGGATTCAAATAGACCATGTCCAAGTTTCTTTGGTATCTCTTTTTCTCTTATGTCACATTGTTGTACTTCACCTTCTTCAGGATGATGGTTGCAGCCTTGACACCAAACCAAAGTATCTGCGCATAGTTTGCAGCGGCTTCTATTCATTTTGGAACTTCTTCTCAGGATCCATTGTCCCACTAATGGTAGGAACAATCTTAGCTCCAAATATTTTGCGATTCAGTTGTTTTGATTTCTCTTTGTTATTTGTTTTTCATTATTTTTTCTTCTTTTCATTATTTTTATTTTTTTAGTTCTATTTTCTCTATTTTTTGCTTTCAAACTCTAATTTTATGCTATTTTATTTTATTTTTTTTCTCTCTCCTCTCTTCTAATCACAAAATTTAGAATTAAGACTTAGATTATTGTTTGTTTGTTATTTGTTTTCGGGCAGAGGATTCTTGTATGGTTGAAATGTAATCCCTTTGCTTGGACACCATAGAATGATTGCATCACAATTTGGTGATGTACTAGACAAGCTTGAAAATGATGAAACTGAGTTCTTGAGAAGCTTTTTTGGTTATAGATGTGATTTTGTAGGAGTAACTGCAATTGCTGAAGTAGAGTTCACATTTCTCTTTAATTTTGTCTTCGTCGTTGCCATCAAGGTGTTGAATTTTCAAAAGAGGTAGTAGAGGCTCTTCAATTCAAATAGGCTTTTAATTTCTAGTTTCTCGTTTGGAAAAATGTAAAAAGTCATAGTTTTAGCAGGGTAAAAATGTAAAAAAGAAAAAAAAAAGTAAAATCTATTCTCTTTGTACAATATGTTGATTGAAAATTTCATAATAATCTAGCACAATTTTGGATAAATCAGAACAGTGTGTAGCAACATAATGAAGCCAAAAGTTTTTGAAAGCAAACAAGTACCAGGCTTTGGCAGCAAGATTTTAGATTCTATAAGAAGGGTTGTGTATACTTGTGGCCTCTAATCAATGTACCAAAAATGTAATGCATCTACAAACTGTTTCTTTTTTTTTTATATAATTTCAGGTCTTTAATTCATATTTTATATTCACTTGAGAAGATATCAGGACATAATGTTAGATTATATTGACATAGCTGGGGATAACTAACCTAGCATCTGCCTTTTAATGAGGTTATGGGAGACAAAAATTATCCTCATCTTCCCTGTAATACTAAGTTATTGACAACATAAAATCAAAAGCTCAGACAACATCTCCTTGGAAATACATATCAATAAGACCTAAAATTCATATGCATACTCATGGATAGATATCTCAAAATGTATTTGTCTACAATGAACATAAGCAAAGTTGACAATCAGGACATATTATACAGTAGTTCAAAAAACCAAAAAAAAAATAAATAAATAAAAAAAAAATAAAAAAAAAAAGAAAACAACAACCCCTCTAAGCAGAAGACCTGGTTACTTATGAATGCATTTAGTTAAAATAGACTGACATAACAGGAATATGCTTATTAATTGGAAGTGATGGACTCCATTAGTTACCTGGTTTTCAAGTTTAATGAAACCTCAGTGAATCACTTTTGCAGGAAAAATAATCAGCCACTCTGTTAGTAGAACCAATTGACTATTCACCTTTACAATACTTTCTGCTCCTTCCGCCTGAACAAACAAATCTGCCAGAAAGACAAAATTGAATTCACATGCATTCTAGTCATAAAAGGTATCTTTCTCTTCTGTATAGAACCAGAGAACTCCTCTCCCATGTGTAAATCTTCATAAATGTAAATGCGACAATAAAAGAACTAACCTGATTTGTAACACACAATCCTGGATTCAGACTTGATTGTTCCATATTGCCTCAATCCCTGAAATAAAGAACCTGATGGCGAAGTTGAAACCCTGCAAATGATTTTGAAGAGAATCTTTCATGGGAAGAAGAGAAAGAGGAGAAGAGAGAATATCTCGCAGTACAGTACAGGTTTATAACTTCTGAGATCAGCCATATTTCTTCAAACTTGCATTTGAACCATGTAGGCAACCCCCACAACTGTTGAGGCACCACAAAGTTGGTTATGAAACCAGCTTCTCTAACTGTGTTTCCTGACCAGGTTGGAATTTTCTTATTTCCAAGCTAGAATGTATTTCCAGAAGCTGAACATTAGTACTTGAAAGCTCCTATTACTATTAGACCCTCTTACATAGCCACACAAAAGAAAAATGTACTTCTAGGTCATGAATAAATAAGTGTTAGTTGAAATACTAGGAATAAAGAACACGAATAACCCCCCACCCCCAAGACACTTGAATACTATAAGCAACTCCATCCAAGATCAAAAGCACTCATTCGGATCTAAAACAGCTATGCAGTACAATATTCATGTATACAAGATGGCCAAAGAAAATGATTTTCGTGATGTTGACCAACAAATAGGAGAAAAAAGATAAAAAGAAAAAAAAAATGTTACCTTCATATCAAAATTCTTCACTAAAGAGGAATGATTCATTGAACCCCTTGTCATGCATCAACAAACTTGAAAGTTTTGATATCAAGAATCATGAATCAACCTGCATCTATGACTTCAAAAAGATCTCGTACCCATATGCTTAAAATAATATATAATAAAATAATTAAGAGAGGAAAAAAAAATCTAAGTCCTTATATTAGATTTCTGTTTCAGATGCAGTAACTCATTTAGAAAAGTGAACAGCCAGATGAAAACCTAACTTGTGATGATTACAACAAAGTTTCTGTAACAGAGTATAGAACAGGTACAATCAATCTTGATTATCATGACCTTTATGATGTGAAACATCCTCATTGACACCGGAAACAAGCTCTGCTTCAGGCAATGAAGGCAACCTCTCATACACTTTGGACCCCACAGGTAGAAGCTTATGCCTGCCCAGGGCAAGAGTCTGTCTGAGCTCCTCGTAGTTCCATTTTTGCTGAATATACACCACTACTGCAAGTGTAACTGCAGTCAGAGGTATCATAATATCCCCAAACTTTGAGTAAAAATCCAACTTAGGATTCACAAACTCGTATTCCTCAGCAAAGTAGGGATTAAAAACAGGAGGCCTCAGATAATCATAAACATGAGGAAGAAGTCTGACCACAGTGATCCCAATAAAATATGACTTTCTGAGTGGTTTATAGTGAATCTGCCATAGAATGTTGCCAATAATCTGAGGAAGCAGGAAGAAATCTTGAACAAGACCCAAATACTCCTCCAGTTCGGTTTCCCATTCTCTCAGAGTATGGTAATTACCTGATGGATCTAAGTAGGTTTTTGTTCGAAGAGGTTTTTTGCTGTTGCTGACCATATGAATGACAAGAATCACCAAAAAGCCAATGCAATGTATCACCAAGGTGGACAAAAGTACCTGCTTATCATTTGGGACACGATGTGGCTCAAGAGGGGCTCGTGTGAGCAATCTGATGCGTGATTTCCACACTTTCTGAAGAAGCCTCAGTGTAACTAGAAAGCAAAGCAGTACAAGCAGCTTCACAGAGTAATCCATCAATTGAAGCCAGTGATTCCTTTGAAGGTCATAAGATTGAGTTTGGTAAGACTCCGAAGACATTTTCTTAAAAAGAGCTTCTGCATCTGTGACCAAAGGAATGCCATATCCAATAGCTTGCACACCTAGCATGACAAGAGAGATGAAAGGAACAGATTCTGCATCGCCTCTGATGTAAAAGAGTTGGGTTAAAATGCAAATCAATGCTAATGTAAGTGTCAAAATCCGGAGTATCCCTTCAACACCTCTACGAGATAGAATATCCTCTCGCTGCCTTCTATAGAGAATTGGAAGAGTTTGGAGCTTAACTGTACTAAAATGGAGTGGGTCATCTTCAGTTCTTTGGCTGGCAATTGAAATCTTAGCTGTTGGATTGACTAGCCATCGAACAGTAGTTGGCGGGTATGACACAACCACTTCTACTAAACAATCCAACCCATTTTCAAGATCCATGCTCTCAAATAAGATAGCCCATGAGGCCCGTGCATCTCTGCAACCAATGAGATACATCTGTCCAGCACGTGGATCATAAAGACCCTCCAGAAAAAGCATGGAAAAATTGCTGTATGATTTCCTAGAGAGTGTTAGCTGAGCTGATACATTCAACAGGAGCTGCTTTTCAGTATATTCTGCTTTAGCATTGTAAGGTGTGCCATCTCCTGAGGTAGACTCACCTTTTAACAAATATGGTCCAAACAAAGGACCAATGGAGAGAATCTCCAATTGGACATCAGTTCTTGGGGGCAGCACATTCGGGTATGGATCAGGAACTGCGGCGACATGAAGAGTAAGGTCTTCAGCAAGAAGATAAAGACTGCTTTGGAGTGTATCCACGTCCTCAAGTTTCGGGAATTTCAGCAATGATGTCTTGATAAGAGTTCCAAAATTGAAAGGCTCATTTTTCTCAAGAACAGTTCCAGCAGAAGCAATTTTGGAGTATCTATAACTAAGATGAGAGGCACTGAACCGGTGTGACAACTCCATAGGCTGCAGCACCTTTTCAAAAGACAAGGGGAAGTATGAGTTTCTTGCAATACTTGAAATGCTTCCAATAATCACACTTCTTTGTTTTACAGAAAAGGTGATGGGCATGCACATGCAGATCCTAGACTTGCAGCCATTTCCTTGTGAATCAACAAGTCCAAGACAACCAACCATACAAAGTTGCCCACTGGTAGAGTTCCATATTCCTTCTGCAGAAAGAGTCATATTGCTGAGCCCACTTCTCCGAAATGAGATGTATCGATTCTCAAAAGGTGGTAGCACTCTAAAAACTGCAGAAACCTTTGCAAAATACGCATTTTCCTGCACAGGAGCATGCTCACATCTGACATCCTGTATAAGAAGTCTAACATCTTTAAAGCCGCCATCAGTGGCCTTTATTTCAGTATCTGTCATAAAAGGGCCCAATTTACTGCAATAATCATCTGTGCCATTGCATCTCCAGTTGGGCACAATGTCAAGAACTTCATTGTTGGTAAATTGTTGAAGAATTGTGCAAAACTCTGCACCCTTGTAAATATCCATGTCACTGCTTATCAAGCTATCGTGGCATGGATATGGATTGCAAGCCCTAGACACAATTTCTTCAGACCCAAACTCGTAATTCATAGAAGCACCCAACTGAGAAATAATATGGACCTCATCAAAGTACTTTGGGTTTGATTTCTTGTTTAGACTCCTCATTTCCCCTCTAATTCCACGGGATGTCAATGACATTGTTTTTGGATAGTGAAGGACAAGCAAAACACTATCATCTTGCAAAAGGGGTGGTTGGTTATAATTGGCACTAGATCCTTTAGCCCACTCCCATGGATCAGTAGAATCCACCTGTCGAGATGGCAACATTGTAGTCCCCAACAAGCACAATGTTCTCTCCCCTACATTTTTCCCCGCCTCGGTATAAATACCTTGAAAAGCCACCGAAAGCTTCGAGTGTCCGGGCCACATCTCAAAGCGAGGACCCCGATCAAATGGCCTCCCATCAAATGAACCATCTATCGCCATGACCAAGTTCATAAATCCATTAACACTAACATACTTCTTAGACCTATGCCGATGATCAACGTCCAAAACCCAAAAGGAAGCTAAACTCAATGGTGATTGGATATCCGAAGAGTTGTTGGGATTTGGATCAACAAATGGCATTACTGGTGCATTACCAGACACTTGTCTCCAATCTCCAAACAAGAAAGAAAGCTCATTTTTAATAATATATATTCTATTATCATCAGGTTTCAATTCAAGGCCAGATGACATAATAAAATTACACTCTCTCTTGACCTCATCAATTCTATCATACCTATGCCTCATGGAAGGATCATTGCCAGGATCATATTCTCCACCAGCTAAGTATGAATTAGTGAAAGAAACATAGAACAACATCAAAACCACAATCAGAGAAAAACCCTTCATGACTAAAATCTAGAATCTCTCACTCAATACTATATTTCAAAAATTTCTCAGATACCCATTAAACTCAATCATGAATTTCGAACACCCAGTTGACCAAACGCTTCAATGATTGTGTCAAATTCCAGTCTTTTTGCTTATCACCCAAAAAGACAATGAACATTTGGTTTTACAACAAATCAAATGTGTTGAGCTTTAGTATGCAATGAATTGCCACAGTAATTTGACATAAACATGGCTTACCTTAATTCAAAATACTGAAGCTTCGATCTTCAGAGTGGAGAGAGAGAGAGAGAGAGAGGAGTGAGCTTGGGTTTGAAGCAATAGTGGTTTGGTTTGGTAGATCTTGACTTGGAAGTATGAACAGCAAAAGAAAATGTCTGGTCTCGCCACGCTCCTAAGAAGCACGTGAAGCAAACTAATTTTCAAAACAAATTGCTTTTTCTTTTTAATTTTTTAAAGCTAAGGTAATTTAGTTAAAATAGAAGTTAAGGAACATGTGAGCTTCATAAATATTTATATAATTACTGTTTTTGCTATTATTTACCATAGAGTTAACTGACTTATTATTTATTTAATCATGTTTATTAAATAAATTTGGAATCAAATATAAAAAAGAGAAAAATCCAGAAAATAATTCTTGTATGAATGAAATATTTTATAATTTCTTTTATAAATTAGTTAAAATTAAATGACAAAATTTTTCGGGTAGAATCATACAACATAAACTCTTTTTTCCCTACACTTTCTCTCCTACAATTTGATTAAATATATAGCTTAATCTAGGAGCAACAATTTCATGAAAATTATAAAAGAGTTTGAACAAATACAAATGAGTAATTTTTTATTTATACGTAACAGTTTACAATAATAATAAATTGAGATTTAATTATAAATTTTAAAATTGATTTTTTAAGAGATCAATATAAGAGACAGGTAAGAGAAAAATAATAAAATGATACAAAATTAAAATTTAAAAACAAAAATAAAAAACTAAAACTAAAGAATACAAAATCATGATGAGAAAGAAATAAGAGTAAACTATCAATAGAAATAAAAAATGATGATGATGATGATGCGAAGAAGTCTACAAAAGAAAAAAAAAATTACAATCAACTGTCAATTTATTTCAAAAGATTTCTATTAGACATTCATATTCAAAATCTATTAAGCTAAGTTCAATTGAAATTGGGTGGAGTTTGCAAATTAAAAAGATTATTTATATAATGATGATTTAAATTATTCAATAAAAAATTGATTTATACTTATAAAATTTTATATTTCATATTAAAATATTATATTATAGTTTAAAAATATCATGAGCAGAATAAAATAAATAGAAATAAATTGAATTTTGATAATAAATGCAGTGTTTACGCTTAAGTTATCTCTAAATATGTTGGATTTAAGTTCAATTATAATTTCATCTTATACTAAATCATAATCACTATTTTTTTAACTTGATTTTCTATTTAAATTTCTCGAGGACAGACGAATTCCAGACACTTGCAAGAGCGTGGAATTGTATCACTGTTCAAAATGAGGTCAATATGGTCATTTTGCACACATATCTTACAAGATCTGACTTGTGGGCGTATTTTAGATGTTTTAGTGATGTCTAGGGACAAATTAGGAAAACTACGACAAAAACAGACAGACTCAACAGATTTTTAGCGTTTCTTTTGATTGGCGATTTGACTTGTGCTTGGTCGGGGTTGAGGCGGGGCTTGACCGTCGAAAACACCAATGATTTTAAAACCGAATAAGTAACTTACTGATTTATTCGGACAAATTGGATAATATAAATATTATTGATAGGATATGACGTAAAAACTCAAACAAAAAAAGTTAATTTTTAAAAGAGCTTATAAAAACGTTCACAGATCTATATCTGGCAATCGTCATAATAATCTATTGAAGGGTTTCAGTCACCTGACTCTACCGAACATAACTCACTGAATAAAGATAATCGTCTCGATCGGGCAAGCAAAGATCAACCCTTCAATCGGACTAACCATGAAAGTCACTTAATTGGTCGAGAGACCAAACGGTGGACAACACTCCTAACGACTTAAAAGGAAGGTCAGAACCTCTTTATCTCTACTTTCTATTTTCATAACGGCAAAACTAGAATATTTCGAATAAGAAAAGCGTTCCCCCAAAAGTGGAAGTTCTCCCCGAGAAATAAGGATCGTAATCAACTCGAAATATTGACTCTCAAAATTCTCGGATCCATCCGATAAGAAAGGTAGGGTTGAAATCCCCCAGCGGCGCATATCTCTCAGGGATATAAATGATTTCTAAGATCTCAGAAACAAGTACACTCTCTAGACCTAACACTCTGGACACACTGATCACAGGGAACAGTCTTCTCTCAACTCTCAGTTTGTTCCTTTCAAACGAAAATCGCTCTTTACTGATTTGAAAGTCGGAGTCTCCCCACCGGAGTACCCTCCGACGGTTTTTGCACGTACTTCCACCCATCGATGGCTACTGTTCAGGTTAGGAAGGAGTTGGTGTTTGTGGAGTCATAACTCACTTCTAATAGATTGGCGTTGTCCGTGGGAAACTGACTGGAGAAATCTCGGTCATTTCGATAATCATGCCTCTAAGGACTAGAGCGTCTTCGAGAGCCACTCCTGCTGTAAGAGGGCACACCCCTATGCCCGCCGAACCTACTGTTCCCCCAGAATGACAAGTCATAGTCTTAGGACCAGAACAGGCAGACCAGCCTCAAATAGAAAAATTAGTGTCTGAAATCCAAAAAATGAGTAAACAGTTGGAAGGACTCAGTCGAGCCCTCAAGCCAAATAACCATTCGTCTACTGCAGAATCCGAATATAAGCAACCACCCAGAGGAGAATTCCCGGAACTATCGGCGACCTCCCAAAACGACCCCCAAGATCTTAAAAGACAAATTGAACAGTTTATGGCCGCTGAGGTTAAAAGAGCGGACGTAAAAAATAGGGAAGATCCCCTATGCTCCCTAGACTAATCGTCATTCGATGCAAAGATCTTGTCAGAACCAACGTCAAGGGATATCCTTCTACCTCCCATGGAGCGGTATGACGGGACAAATGACCCCCGCGACCATTCCGCCCATTTCATAACAGTTATGGTCTCTAGAGACCTCTCGGATGCCGCGATGTGCAAACACTTCCCTATCACTCTTAAGGGTAATGCTCTAGTCTGGTTCAATTCTCTTATCCCGTTCAGTATCAAGAGTTTCGCACAACTCCGACAATAATTTAAGGCCCACTTTGTAATCAGTCGAGAGTTTAAACGGAAATCTACATACCTGTTATCATTACATCAATAGAAAGAGTAATCTCTCAGGAACTTCATGGAGAGATTTAAGACAGAAATACTGAAAGTCCCTGATCTGAACCATAACATCGCCTTAGCCGTGCTCCTAACGAGTTTGCGCTTCTCTGATATGTAGGTCTCCATCACAAAGAAGCTCCCAGCATCCATCCAAGAGTTTTACACCCGAGCGGAGAAATATATTGCTGTGGAAGAAGCAGAGGCCTTCAATCAACAAAAAGGTCGTCATAGCAGGAAAAAACGCAGCCGGTCGCCACATCGACCTTCCCCAAAAAAAGGCAAACCAGGAACTCCACTTCGTAAAGGTTCAACGTCTACACCCCACTGAGTGAAATCCCAAGCCGGGTTTTGTATCAAATAAAGAATAAGTCATACGTCAGATGGCCCTCGCGCCCGGCAAAAGAAGATCCTAAGAAAGACAAGTCCAAATATTGTCATTTCCATCGGGACTACGGCCATACGACTGATGAGTGTAAAAGACTCAAGGAATAGCTGAAATTCCTGATCCACAGCGGGAAACTGCAGAAGTTCATCAGTATAGAAGAAAAGAATCTGCCTTCTCCCAACAGGTGTGACGCACCAAGGGAGAATGAGCTGCCTCATAGGCTGGATCCCAGACCATCACGCGAAGAACCGAGAGGGATGCTCCTCTAAATCCACAATGAAGACAGTTGGCACGAGCCATATATTCCTACTAGCATTTGTCCGGTCTATGACCCAGATTTCCCAGCACTTTTCTATTGATCAAGATTTTGATGTTTTCTACTACTCACAGACTGCACGTGGCTCGGGATTTCTAATGATCCACAAAGAAAGGGCATCCTAAAGTCTCTAATCAACCAAAGGGCCTCATTCGCCCAGAGCTTCTGAACGAATGTGTCGTTAAGTTGGGATAGAACTCCCTGAACGCGTGGACACGGCCCTACCTCCTAAAGTCTCTAATCAACCGAAGAGTTTTAGTCATCCAAATTTTCCAAACGAATGTGTCGTTAAGTTGGGATAGAATTCTCCGAACGGACGGACAAGACCCTACCTCCTAAAATCTCTAATCGACCGAAGGGTCTCAGTCGCCCAAATCTTCCGAACGAATGTGTCATTAAATTAGGATAGAACTCCCCGAACAGGCGGATACGGCCCTATCTCTTAAAGTCTTTAATCGACCGAATGGTCTCAATCGCCTTGATTTTCGAAACGAATGTGTCGTTAAGTTGGGAGAGAACTCTCTGAACGAGCGGACACGACCCTACCTCCTAAACTCTCTAATCGACCGAAAGGTCTCAGTCGATCAAATCTTCCGAACGAATGTCGTTAAGTTGGGATAGAACTCTCCGAACGGACGGACACGACCCTACCTCTTAAAGTCTCTAATTGACCGAAAGGTCTCAGTCGTCCAGATCTTCCGAACGAATGTGTCGTTAAGTTGGGATAGAACTCCCACAGCTCCACCTCTTAAAGTCTCTAATCGACCGAAGGGTCTCAGTTGCCTAGATCTTTCAAACGAATGTGTCGTTAAGTTGGATAGAACTCCCTGAATTGGCGGATATGGCCCTACCTTCTAAAGTCTCTAATCGACCGAAGGGTCTCAGTCGCCTAAATCTTCCGAACAAATGTGTCATTAAGTTATGATAGAATTCCCCGAATGGGTAGACACGGCCCTACCTCCTAAAATTTCTAATCAATCGAAGGGTCTCAGTCGCTCAGATTTTCTGAACGAATATGTCGTTAAGTTGGGATAGAACTTCCCGAATGAGCGGATACGGCCCTACCTCCTAAAGTCTCTAATCAACCGAAGAATCACAATCATCTAGATTTTCCGAACAAATGTGTTGTTAAGTTGGGATAGAACTCCCGAAACGGACGGACACGGCCTTTCCTCCTAAAGTCTCTAATCGGCCATAGGGCCTCTGTCACCCGGGCCTTTCGAGCGAACATCTCCGAATCAATCTCCTAAAAACAGGCCGAAACAATCATAATTCCAAGAGCTCTCAATAACACACCAGAAGTTGGACTACTCGATACAATCGAACGAGCACATCATCAGAGGAGATCCCCCTGACCTCGCTTGACTAGCAAGATATCAGAAGTTCCTTGATGATTATTACATTTCAATGAATCATTGGGTAAAAAATCCTCATTCCACAAAATTACAAAAGAACGGAGGGGGCACAAGAAACAACAGGAGCGGAATTCGAATCTGTTGATCCTTCAAGAGAGGGCAGAGTTTCGTACCGTTCAATCTCCTGAAAAATCTATTCGGCGCATTTCAGACGCTCATGCAACTTACGCTGAGAAAGTTGGAGGACGACAACATCTTTGGTAGCAGAAGTCTTGAGATCAGTTATCTCTTGTTCGGCCCTTTGAAGGGACTCTTCTTATAAACGGGCTAACGTCTCAGCGGCTGTTAACCACGCTTTTCGAGCACATGCCTCTGTTTCCAATTCCTTACAATGAGTTTGAACCGAAGCAAGGTCTTCCCGAAGATGCTTGATCTGCCTGTCTTTGACCTCTCCAATAGTCTTCTCTTGGTTCTTTAAGGCGTCCCTCAGCGCCAACACTTGGTCGCTCATGCGAGAAAATTGCTCATCCCGCTTTGCCCTCAACTTTCTTTGAATCTCAGCAAGGGCATAGGTCTAGAAAAAAGACATGGTAGTCAGAATCACGAGACAGTAAAGATCAAACTTCAACTCACACGCAGAAAATACTTATTATAAGGCAAAGAGATTGGATGGCCCTGCCGGTACACTCAAGAGGCATCTTTCAGAGGGCGGACTTCGAAGGAAGTTGGAAACGCTCAGCCAACTGTAACCCTTCCGGCAGATAAACAAAATTAAAATTGTGGCCCCCCATGAAGACCGCCACTGATCCTTTTTGGGAACTCTATCATTCTCCAATCAAAATAGGTGGAGGAACGCAATAGTCATCTAGTACATCGACTAAAAGACATTGAGACCCCCGAGGGGACTGTCCCGAAGTTTCTTCTGGAATGGAAGTGGAAGGTTGCGTCATCGGAGACTCTTCCGACCTTTGCGGATCTTGAGCCGGAACGTTCTCAATCACTTCGAAGAGTCCCTCGTCGGAACCGCCTTCCTCTCCAACCTTGGTAGACGCACCAAAGGCTTCGCCGATTAGATGGCCCCCTCCTATTTCAGAATGCTCTTGAAAAAGTACACGCTCTCCAGATTCAGTTTGCTCTTCTTCCCTAACAGGTGGACTGGGCGCCCTAATTTTAGACTTTTTCCACCGGGACTCAGGGGAAGCATTAACCACTTTCCTCTTCGTATGAGATTGCATTTCCCACTCAGTAGATATTTCATCGAGAAGACGGGCGTCAATATCCAACACAGTGTCGACCAACTCCTTTCCCTGTTGTTCCAACAAAAGGGGTTTGGTGATTTGGTTTGACTCATTCATAAGTAAGCCAGATAGTATCAACATATCATCTCTCACCAAACTGTCCACCCACAAACTCCTACAACTAGTCTCACAATAACGAGCCACAACATATAAAAAGCGAGAATGGCGAAGAAGAGGTGGGATCTTCTCGTTTAAAAATGGCGCTTGGTTGGCATCTGGAAGAGCGGGAAGAAGGTCCCTGTTCAAGAATTGGACGAAGAAAAACTTTTGCATCAGATGTTTATCTTGAGATTCGCTGTAGAAGAATTTTCAGCAAGACTCCCGACGGGTTTGAAGCTTATACTAGCGTGGGTGGACCCTTTGGAACTACATCGCCCTAAGAAAAATAGATCTCCTAAAATCTCCAGATCGAAACGAATACGAAAAAACCATAACAGGAAAATTAGGGCAATCACAAATCGCCAAGCATTTTGGATAAGCAGTGAGGGGTGAATGCTCTAATACCTCAAAACCTCCGTTAGTGGGTCCGTATATAGAATTTTCAAACCGTATTTCACATATTGTTTATACATCGGGACACAATTCTCAGGGGCAAGACTCACTCTATCCCCTTTGCCAGGCAATACAAATTTGAAGTCGCTTCCGAGCGACATTTCCTTTTGAACTTCTATCAGATCTTCTTTGGTCATAGTGCTCTGAAGGTTGTCTATGCTACGTGATGAGGAGACCTTTGTCGACATTTTTGTTGGAAGATAAAGCTTTTCGAAGAAAAGGGGGAAAGTAGTATTTTCTAAGGAACGTAAACTCTTACGACGCGTGTGGGAGATAGTTCGTGAAAATCGAAACAACGAAAGTCAAGTTAAAAAGAGATATTTCTTTTTCGAGAATTGTCACTTATGACGTTTTTTCTTCCAAAAAGACCATGAGTCGGGGCTAAATGATGGGACATGATGCAAAAGCCCAAACCAAAAGAGTCAATTCTCAAAAGAACCTACAAAAAAACAGCATTTCCTTAACTCTTAGTCTATTTCTTTCAAACGAAAATCGCACTTTACTGACTTGAGCGTCGGAGTCTCCTCGCCGGAGTACCCTCCAACGATTTTTGCAGGTGCATCCACCCATCGACGGCTACTGTTCGGGTCAGGAAAAAGTTGGTGTCTGTGAAGTCATAACACACCTCCAACAATTATATTATATATATGATTTATATATTATATATTTTAAAATAAAATATAATTTATATAAAATTTATATATTATATTGATCAGATCGATTGGATTAGTTAGTTTTATTAATTTTAATCAATTTTACATAATTTTGATTAAATTTGATTTTATCCGATTTAATAGCAAAAATCGAATTGAACAATAAAACGATTCATGATTGAATCGGTCAAATCGATCAGTCTAATCCGATTTTAAAAACACTAAAAAAAACTATGAAAATTAGGAAAAGTAATTAGTTCTTAAAAATTTATAGGTTTTGCTGATGTTAGTTCCTTGTTTCAAACGCAAATGCTTGAATATTAGTCCAGATATCTAATTTCAATACCAAAATAAAAATAATCTATAATAATTTTAAACCATTTTATCAAAAAATTTAATCTAATGCAGTAAAAATATAATTTTTATATAATTTTTTAATGATAAATTTTATTTTTAAAATGTGAAAATATAACATTGAGTACTTTTAAAAAGGAGAAAAAACCAACACTAATAAGGAGTCAAGGTTTTTGTTTTTTGTTGAATTAAAATGGTGAAAGGAAAATTACTTCCACTGGCATCACTATAAAAAGTTTTAACTAGTAAGAAATGTTAAGTTTAGATTATAATTAATAAAGTTATTTAAACTATAATAATGAACTGATTATGACAGTTTAATATTCAAAGTTGATATATGGAAAATTCATTTTACAGACTATCAGTTTACAAATGTTAAGAGACACTAGAGTCAGTGCCAAGGGATTACTAACCTAAAAAGGACCAATTGAGAAGATGTTGATGACTTTCTTCATCTAAGTATAATCTATATAAAATTCTCAAGAATTTTCCTTTTCAAAATATATAATGCGAGTTCTCATGTTCTCTTCTTTAATGCTACAATTATTTTACCAAAACGAGAATGTCTAGTCTTGATCGAAATTCAATCAAAAAACAGCCAGAGTTCTTTTGTTACTCAAATTTTAGCAGAGTTATGTAATGTAAGGATGAACAGGAATTTTTTATATTTAATGTGTTAGGATGAATATTATTTGTATTTATATTTTGGTCTTTCTGTCTTATACCAATATTTCACAAATTATTATTTCCATTTTTAAAAAATAATAATCACATATAGATGTAAATATGAATTCACAAATTTTTAATGTCCATTTTCTTGAATTACCTTTTTTTTTTTTCCTCGTTGTAATCGAAGCTAGTATAATGTTTTACATGACAGCCAATAGTTGGAGAGAAAGGATTTGTCTACTCCCCATTTGTCATTAGCGATTTCCCTAGCGTCGCGTGTGTTGACTTTGTTAAAGACCAAGACAAAACCAAAACCCCTCCCCAAGTAGCATTTCGATTTTCGTATTTTTGCAAATGGCATCAGCTGGGATTTAGGAAGAAAAGTTTTGGCTTGTCTTGCAGTTTCAGCCCAGGGGTAACACAATTTCTGCTTCTTTTTCTGAAATTTCTCCTTTTTGTTCATGAATATTAAACATTTTCTCTCAAATATATGCCATAGGCATACCAACATCGTGGAGCACTGAATTTTAGTGCAGGAAAAATCAGAAGCAGTAAAGAGAGGATTTATAGCTCTAGTTTATGGGATTTTGGGGAAAGACTACGTTTTGTCCATGAATAGGTGGCTTTGATTCCATTGACCTTAATCCCATTTCCTGAAAGGCAAGAGACAACAAGGGCTCTTACTGGAGATTCCTAGGTTTGACTCAATATCTCTTTCTCTTTTCCTTCAAAATTCTGAAAATTGGCTTCTTATGCATTTCATTATCTCAAGTTTTTGTTTGGGTGTCTTCAATGCAATGGATTTGCACATAGGTTATGTATGCTTGTGGATTAGTTCTCCATCCGCCGTGCAAAACACATTTAGGCTAGGTTTGGAAATAGTAGCCTATTCACCAATAGATTGGTATACCAGGTGATGTCATTTTCTGTGATTCACATATGTGTCAGTCATGGTGATTCGTATGACTAATGTAGAAGGGTATCATAATGATTGTGGAAGGGAGAAGATTGGTTTACTTGGAGGATATTAGACGCTGTAATACAACAAAATGTCAGACCGTGAAGCATTCGACAAAACCTTTTAGGTCATGCAAAATGTGAATATAATTGGCTTGTCAGGTCTCACATGTATTTAACAGTACATGTATATGAGACATAAGCTACAACCTTAGCGTAAAAGACATATTTTGCATTTGTCCTAACTTTAGCATATAAGCTTCCCCTAAAATGGGAAAAGCTTTGTTGCTGTGGATAGACATTTTGATAGAGGCTCATTTTTGAAACTGTCTTTGATCCCACCCTTTCCTGCCTACAGTATTCATTTCAACTGGTTGAATATGGCACTCCCCCCCCCCCCCCAAAAAAAAAAAAGAATCGAGTTTGAGCCTTCATGGGAGATACTTTGCCCGTACATAGAGGTTTGTTCAGAGAGTATTTCATTGAATTGTTTATGTCATTAGTAATGAACCTCATGTCCAGTTCCTTTTAGGTATATCTGTCCTTCACCATAAATCTTTCTCAATCAACCATTTCAATTTGCCAGGAAAAACCTTTGTACAGGGCATAGTTATGAATGAATCCAAAGACATAAAATGAATAGGCCAATTTAAGGTTTCGAATTTCATGATGGATTATTTCTCATGCTCCTTTACCAAATAATGTAAGCACACTTGTAATTTTTATGTTGTTTGTTACTTAAATCAGATGGAAAGTCCTGATAAGAAGAGAAAGCTAACCAATCCATTTAATCGTATGACACGGATATATAACGCTTCAGATGTGCCAATGATTTGGGAAGCAAGAACCAATGAAAACACCAACAGATGGCCCTTAGTAGAAATCGATCCTCAAAAGTACATGGACAAATGTTACCGGGAATATGATTTTGGAGATGCCGATCCTGATATTCATGTCAAAATCCATGTTTATCCCAAAGGGTCTCATCAACACAATGTGAGAAAAGTTATTATGCCTCGGGATTTGCTTAACTGTTCTCATATTGATCTTAAACTCAACAATGGAGTGGTTGTTGTAGACAAGCACGATGCAGGAACCCTTCAACGCCTCAGGTCAATTTCTTCTCCAAATTTTACTTCTCTGTTACCTACTTACATCACTGTTTATCATACAAGTTTATCGAGGCCAAAACTGGTCCATCATGATTGCTTGGATGCATTTTGCCTTGCCTTGAAACAATAGCAGCACTTTTAAGGAAATGCGCTATGACTGAGTAACTAACATTCTTTTCTAATGTGTTGATTGGGTGTGATTTCAGAGTTACAATGATGGCAAAAGATTCATGCAAGAAGGCCATGGAGAAGATTAAAGAAAAGGCAGAGGTGGTAAAGTCTGCTATAAAGAAGAAAGAGAAAGGATATGTGAATTTGGGTTCAGAATCTTCATCATCCTCACTATTTTAAAATTTGAATCTAGATACATGTCCTTGATATCAAATAATTTGAGAATGTCTCATAAGGTTCATTGCCCGTACACGACAGATACGAGCGTCTATTAAAGTGATTCTTTATGTATATGGTTACAACTTGGAGTTAAATGGTTTTGTCGAGCAGATTTTTCATGGGCAATATGAGGTTGAAATGCTTCAACGAGGGGGTGCTGTGGTAGTAGAAGTGGTGCAAGTAGAGGTGGTCACCCTTGGGAATGGCATCAGTGGCTGCAACATGCTGTTAATGTAATTCATTGGTGTATATAGTCACTACTAGGAACTAAAATGATGATTGATGACTGTGGCAATGGAGAACTAAGCATAGGCAATATGGGGTCCGAATGCTGGTGGTTTGCCTTGGCATCCATGGCTGTGATTGTTTTAGATAAGATATTCTTTTCTTTTCTTTTGTAAATTGATAGTTACAAACTTTTTTTCTTCTTCCTCCGTTGGTTGCAAATGTAATCTTAGTGTAAAAGTTTTGAGAATATCTCCATGAAAAATCTTCCTACGGCAGATCTGTTTTTACAAAATTGGAGCATTTCATTGACTCTCGCGCTTGTTCTATAGGCTTCCAAGTACAGAAGTGCGATAGTTAATGGGGAGATTTCTTTTTTCCTAAAATCGGAGTGTAAAGTTGTAGAGCAGAATTTCAGTACTTTTATGGATGAATTCTATGTTGGTCAGGAATTACGATTCCATTAGAAGATGCAACTGATATGGCAACATAACAGTTGCGGGAATGACATTGCTTCTGTCGTTTGGGATCGAGTTCAAGCTTTGTGCCATGAGAGGCACCACATCACTTCATGCACAAGTGAGCCAGCTCTCAGAAGGCGACATGGTGCCACCTCATGTGTTCCAACTGGATCCCAATTGGATGGTTGTGACTGGATTAAAGTTTCTCTCTATTGCTTCATTGAAAGTGATAGAAAATAGGATGAAAAGTATATTAAGATGGATTTTCCTTTGGTTTGTGCAAAGAAGCTTGCCTATGTGTGAGAAGTTGGAGATGGAGGGAAGAGCTTTTCATGTTGCACAAGTTCTTAAGGGTTCATATCTTTCTGGGGTTTGGTCTTTGAAGGATTCAGTTGCTGAAGCCTTTTCTCAAGGGTTCTTATTGGTTGATATGAAGACAGAAGTTATTTTGAATTGAAGAGGAGCTTGAAAAAAATTTATTGAGAATTGATAAAGGTAGTTGTTGTATTTTGCTCATACAGAAATATGGAAAGAGAATGTATGAGGGTTTGCGTATGCCTCATGATAGTTTACTAGGAAAGGGTAACTCACTGGGGACTTACCAAGAGAGGACGAGGGTCAACCATTTGCAACTACTCGCGGAGTTAGAGCATTACTAAGGGGGCCACAGTAACCACCAGCCACTTTTGAGTATTACTAAGGAGTGTCGGTACTTTTATCGGTATGATTGTCAGGTTATTAATTTTTTATTATATAAAATTATAAAAATTATAAAAATTATAAAAATATATATATTTACAAAAATTTAAATATTAAATTTTAATAAACACAATGGACCAAAAAGTTTTTTATTACTCAATATAAAGACATGACCGTGGGATTAATATAGAATGAGCAAGGGCATATTTGGGTTATGAGAATGGTTTTTGCGAGTAATGATAATGTTGATTTAAAAGGTTGGTAGTTGATTGTCTTGAGTGAATAAATGCCGGTGGATGAGGATCATGGATACATACCCTTTGATTTGATTATAAAATTATTTCATCTTCATGTGCCTACTATAATATTTGTAGAGGAAACAAGATTTCTCAAAAGGTGGTGTCTAAGAAAATAAAATTGTTTAATATCCCAGTTAAGTAAATACCTATTTTGCCTGATTGCAAGGGGTATTTATTTTATGAATATTTTAAAATTATTTACAAAATTATTTATTTTATATATTATTTATGAAACTTTAATATCAATTCTCCTTTATCATAATTTCATTAAATATTAAAATTTATATGTTGAAAAAAAGGAAGATTATCAAGCATGTTCATCTCGGGAAGACCACAAATATGCCTCCATTGCTCATTACATCTCAACCATTTTTAACCTCTTAAAACCACGTAATCAAAGTACTACAAATCTCCAAGAAGCCGACTCAAGAATATAGGACAGAATCTTTCTTGAAAACTCCTTTGAGTTTTGGACCAAAAATGAGCAGAATGTAAGCGAGAAGATGTAATATCGAAATTGCGATGCCCGTATTAGTGTTTCTATTCATGAAATTTAATAAAATATTTTTCAATTTATATATATATTGAGAAATATTTAATTTTATTGATTTTTGATTTTGGGGTTTTTAACTTTAATTTTTTGTATATTTTAAATACCGTTTCTGGGATTTGTAAAATAAGGTTAGTATAAAAAATATATATATATATATATGTAAATAATTATTTATTTATTAATTTATTTATTTACTCAATTAGCTATTCATAAAATCTATTTATATAAAAATATATATATATATATGTAAATAAAAAAAAAAAAAAACGAATTAGGGCTCAAAAGCCCTAATTCCTCTGTTCTCTCTCTCTCTCTCCTTCTCTTTCTCTCTCCGCCTCTCCGTCTTCTCCTCTCCCTCACCCGCGCCGCACCGCCCCGCCGTGCCGCCCCGCCGCTGCCATCCGCCGCGGGTCACCACCGCATCCTTGCTCTCTCTTTCTCTCTCTCGGCTTCTCTCTCTCAACCGCTGTATCTCCCTCTCTTCCACTCGCAAATCCTCTCTCCCTCCACCGCGACTCGGTCGCTGTCCACCGGCGCAACCACCGCCAACCGTAGCCACCGCGACCCACCACGGGTCGCCACCAGTCTCTCTCCCTGCTCGCGCGACTGCGCGCGACTGCTCGCACGGCTGCTCGCGCGACTGCGCGCTGCTGCTCGCGCGGCTGCCTTGCTCCCAGCGCGCGCCTCTGCGCGGCGCCTTGCCCCACCGGCAGCGTGACCCCCTACGCGCGCGTGACTGCAGCACTCACCTATGCTTCCCGCGCGCGAGAGCCCTCCCTCCTCATCTTGTTCGCTCGACCACGAGCTGCTCCCTGTGGTGAGCCTTCTGCGATCATCGCAGAGCTCTAAGTCGCCTGCAGACTTCCTTTTCTACGTTGGGTAAGATGAGTTAAATTTAGGGTTTCGATTTCATTGGTAATTTAGTATAATTGCCGAACCATGTTTCGATTTGGACGTATTTCAGGATTCTGGACTGAGTTGTAGGCGCACGAACTTTAGGGTTGCGAATCGGAAAACCCTAGGTAATGAGATTTCTGATCTTTTCAATAATTGAATGAATTTAGAGTTATTTTAGGATGAAAAGTCTGGTATAGGTTTAGAATGTATGTTTGATTGGAATAAAATGCATTTTTGAAATTCTATGCTCGAACAATAAGGCCAAGTCTAGTGTCTGATATGAAAGGAGCATGTTAAAGGATAACAGAGTCGAGTTTTATTGATTTGAATAGTTTCCTTCAGAGTTTAATTTGACGAATGCATGAAAACAGTTGAAATTTGGGACTTGAGCTTAAGGATCGATGTAGTCTTTTCCATTATAAGTTGTCCTACATATAGGCAATCAAAATACTATTTCCGTATGATGAAAATAGACTTTAATACTTTAAAGATGACATATGGTTTGAAGAAATCGGATAAGAATTGAAAAGTATATGATTTTTCAAAGATTTTTATATTTTGTAGACAATTTATTGATTTACGCATGTTTCCGACTTTGAGTGGTTTTGGAGTTGAATTAGACTTGGTTTTGAATGTGTTACTTATTTATAAATGAAATGCAATTGATGACATTAGAGTGTATTCATGAATTGAAGAATTGAGATTTGTACAAAAATTAGAGAAAATGGAAATTGATGACATAATTATGATTTTGTATTAGGAAGGTCAATCGAGGATCGAGTAATATTACATTTGATTGAATTGTGAGTATATGCAAGTGTGTATGAGCTGAAAAGTGTGCATAATTTTTGTGATGTGAATGTACATGGATATAATTGAGGTTGAGGTGTGAGAAATATGTGATGTGTTACAATTGTAGTGACTTGCTTGGAGATTGATCGAGGGGAGCACAGTTTCGACAATTGTTGTGCATTGTAGGGAGTGATTGACCCTCCCGTATAATGTGAGTGAGTTTTATTTCAATGTTTTCGTTTAATATGTAAACCCTGCTTTACAACAGTTTGTTAAATGAGCATGATTTATCGTGTGCTTAAAATATTTTGACTGGTTTTGGAAATGATTTTTGTGAATCGATGGAGTGTCCAAAAATGTGGTTGAATTATGAAATATGCATCAATGTGGTTGAAATATAAAATGTGCCATTTTATGATATATATTGCACTTGGTTTGTGAACCTGATTTACGGCACATGTTTGATATGATATTGATATTGGCCTTGAGGGCTGTGATATGTATTGTTCCGTAGCTACGGAGGACACCGTGAGAGGCGCTTGGGTGGCGTCTGGATATGCCTAGGCCTAGGGTATCCCACGAGTTGTCGAGATGATATTTACGACACGGTACTAACCAGGTTGAACCCGAAAGGGGGAGGATTTGGATACACTCTCCAAGTCTAGCACCTGGACGAGGTTCGTCACCAACGCCGGGGTAGAGAGCACTTTAAATAAAATCGCATATAATACCCCCGGTACGCCTGTCATAGGTCGTGGTAGACCTCTGTCGGGAGTTTTTCGGCTGGCAGCTCTATGATTTTAATGACAGTATTTTGGATGCATATTTGATTTGCTGATGCGTGCAAATGATATATTGTTGAAATGAAAAATTTGAAATATAATTTGTATACTTATGCTTTGACACTCCAGTTTCACATCCCATATTACACGATTACATTGACCTACTCACTCACTGAGTATTCTTCCCTGAGTACTCACCCCTCCTCTTTCCCTCCCCAAACAGGATTATGGTGTTAGGGCGACGCATTTGGCTTGGCTTGATGGCTTGATGGTGGATTTGGGTGATTCACGACGGTGAAATTTGAGTTTTAATTGAAGATATGAATTTCGTATTTTATTTTCGACCCTGCGAGGTCTTGTTGAGGTCCGTAGTTGACCGTGTACATATTTTGGGATGACTGTATAATTTATGTATGTTTATTTGTGAAACTCTCATATTTCACTTGCATTGAGGCATTTGTAAATGTTTAAAGTGTTAACTTGGGAATTTGTAATATATTTGTATAAATTTAGGCCCGCTCAGTATGGCGGCTGTTCATGCTCTAGTTGGGCATGACAGTAGAGGTCTGTGGCTAGGACTGTTGTTGATTTGATAGCCTTGCGTTGTCTGGATGTCGGTTGTGAGATTGGTGGATTGTTTTGGAGAGGCCGAGATGGCCATTTGATTTATTTTTAGAATGATTTTGAATTATACAGGTTTATACAGGTTATTTGTACATTGGGAGACCTCTGATTTATGGGGAGGCTCTGCCTGATTTTTTCTAGAAATACAGTCGGCATCTAGGGCAATGGGCGGCTGTTCACGATTCCCGGTTCGGGGCGTGACAGTTCGGTTGGTATCAGAGCTCTAGGTTGAGAGCTATATAGGAAGAGAGTCTTGAAAACATTCCCAAGTGTGTTATGCTTAAAGTCCTCAATGCGTGAGAGTTTCATATAGTCATGAAAGTCCCAGTACATGGTCATAGGCATATGAGTTATTCTTTTTAGGGGGTTAGATACGGTGCGTATCTAACCTAGCATATCATTTCCATCGGTTTTTAAACCGGTAACTTTATTCATTTTTAGGGGGTTAGTTATTTTGCAACTAACCCTAATCTTTGAATCATATCTGATTTAAGTCATTTCTTTGAAAGATTATGATTACTAGACGAGATACTGGATTTGTACCTGAGATACCTAGAATATTCGAGGATGTTTCCTCATTATGTGTATCCTTCTGGCATGTTTTTAGCCGGCTATTATAGCCACGTTTCCATCACCATCATTTGATGCGTTTAGGCAGGTGTATGAGTCGTACACCTCCCATTGGGTGCAGATGCCACCACCTCGACCATAGAGTTTTGAGGCACCAGCCTCTAGTGTCACTACACAGTTTATGGCATAGAGATAGCCTTTCTGTCGCAAATGCGACAACCACCATGCATACGGGGCATGAAGAATACGGGTTACTTGCTTCCAGTGTGGGAAGCAAGGTCATATTATGAGTGCCTGCCTGGATTTAGGTCGAGGATCGACTTTACAGAGTCGTACTGGTACTTCTGGCACAGGCCAGCAGGGGGTACCTGCGTACTCAGCTCTTACTGCTCCTCGGATTGCAGCCGGGAGTAGTACAGTGTCAAGACTGTCGCGACATGCAGTCTAGGGCCCAGGCTCGTGTGTTTGAGATGACCCAGGAGGACATACCGGCAAACCCGAGTGTTATTATGGGGGATTCTCCCGCGGACCCCTCAGTGTAGCGCTTTTGTTGTACGCTCTTTATGGGATCTAGTATATCACGATATTGATGTACAGTTTTGACTAGTTAAATCTTTTGAAGCTTAACTAGTTTGATATATATATATGTCTACTCTTCTTAGTATTTTAAATGTTTTAACATCTTCTTATCTTTAAGTACCATACGAATATTTGGTATTGATGCTCGTATTCTTATAGATATCGGGTTGAAGTTTTTATATGTGAGCGACACATTCGCTCGCCATTCTGATAGGCGTCTCTCGCCACTTGATGGGGAGATTATGGTAGTCACTCATTTTGACAAGCATATCACTCGAGATACAGTCTATAGAGGCTACGAGTAACAGAGAGATTATTTCATGGTGATGCCCTCAATTAGTAGGAGGCTATTGGTGATGAGATTACAGATCTATTGCGATAGGAAGACTTCTTGAGGAAATTTGACCATCGATATTTTATGAAGTTTTAGTAGGACTTTTATTCAGTTAACATATTTCAGTCCTAGGATTCTTGTATATGGTATACTCATGGATCGATGGATCCCCTTGGAATTAAATAATGAATACCAAATGGATTTCTAGGTTGCTAGTGACATTTTCTTGCTAAAGAGGTTTTAACTTTATAAATTGATGAAGAAAATTCTGGGGATAGGAAAAGATTACAAAATTGGTAGTTAGGTCTATTTTACTTTTGAAGGAAGCAAGCTACATATAACTTCAAAATTGAAACATCTCGAGAAATTCGTGTATACAAAACTTGAATCGGTGTTGAGTATAAATAAAATGGAAATGAGGTTGTTAATAAAGGAGTCAGAGATACTTAGTGTGTGTGTGTATATGTATATTAAATTGTGATTGAAGATTTTCCTTGAATTGTTTGGCTGAATGGTAAGTACTCTTGTAGTAATCATTTTGGATTGACATTTGATGTTAAAAGTTTGATATTTTGTGTAATAGGCATGACAATATATGATTGTTTATGATTAAGATATTGGGTAAAATGCTATTGAGAAATTGATATTGTGAGTGGATGTTGGGGCTTGATGAATGTTCTCTTGTGTTATCTTGTTAACTACGATGAATATTTTTGAGTTGATTTCACGGGTGTTCATTTTCATGGAGTTTAATAACTCATTTATGAGTATGGAGTTTGTTTAGCACTTTAATCGATTCTTGACTTCTCTTGACAAAGGACTTTTGAATGTCATTGCATTGGAAGAATATGAGAGATTCCCTTTTACTGAGGAGAAATTCTTAAAGTTTTCAATCAGTCCTGTAGGGACCAAAAGAAGGTAGGAGTTTAATTATTAATGACACTATTATAGAATTCATCGTATTTCTTTGTTCTTTATATTATTTGGCGAGGTTAGCCAATTCTGTGACTCAAGACTACAATTAGATGGGAAAATGTGTAAAGTTTAGTTGGAGATAATTTAGCAATTTGCATTTGCAATTATGTTACGTTGCTTGTAGCTGTTCTTAGATACATATGACATGTATGTATTCTATTTGCCCGAGGTATTATGGACAAAGGTCTAAGGGAATGAGAGTATGAAAAGTATATTAGTATCTTTTCCGTTAGATAATAAAGTTATAATACTATCAATAAGTGTTATCAAATTCGAGCTTTAATTATTTTATATATTTTATGAATTCAAGATTTTTTTTGAGCTATATCATATGGGAATTTTTATGTATAGAGCCCATGTTGGGTTTGACTTTCTTAGGCCATTTTTTTGTATAAGTTCTTTTACTCATCACTTGAAAATGGAGAAGATGACAAAAATTAATGAATAGTATTTACATGAAGATAAAATCATAAACTTCAGTTTATAATAGAAATTTGAGCGTATATGCATTATTATATGTATATTTTTGGATTGAAAATGCTTATTGGTGGTTTGATACTTAGTGGGTGATAATTTCTTTAAAGAAAGTAAACTTGAAGCTAGGCATATATGATAGAAGAATGAAATTCCACATGGAAAAGTATTGTGATATAAAGGATTTTATTATACAAAACTATGAGTCTACTGAGAAATTATTAGCCCTTAAACATATAATATCGTTAGAGACTTGGGAAAACTAAGGAGGTAGTGAAACATTGTGCATTATCTGCAGGAGCAAATCGTTAAAGTATTGATGCTCATACAATTATCGACATGGAGTTTATAGGTTTGATAGGAAATTGAACAAAAGGTGGCTTGTACTCTATTATTGAATTTCCAATGAAAATGAGAAACTTAATATTTAGTTATTGGATTCTTCTGTTTGGAGGTTAGTACTCTCGTTATTTATTCATGTTTATTTTATGTGGATCGTTAAATGAGGTAATATAAAGAGGGTTTGGGTCTACGTCTTTTGGCCTTGAAGTTAGAAATAATGTCTTTTGTGACAATAAAGCTAGGTGTAATGAGATATATATATTTCTTATCTCTAACTCTTGATAAGTTGGGAGTAGTAATGCAAACCCCGGGTGATATGTGGTTATATGTGCTTGATTTGATTTGCATAGAATATCAGTGATATTGCATGATACTAAAGTTGATTGAGAATGATCATGATAGAAGTACCTTGATTTAAAAAGTTATCCAATTAAGGATTTGAGGGTTAAAACTTAGAAATGTTCAAATATTGATAGTGGATTAAGTTTTCTTACGTAGTCTAGGCTATCTTGGTGTTGATCTACATTTCACCATACACGAGTTTAATGATATAGGGAATTGTATATATCTTACACTAAGTTTTGAAATTGTGGCCGCTATATGCACCATCTTGATGGAGACTATTGAGTTTTGACTAATATTACCTTAAGGAATATATGTATTTTGATTTCACTTGTAGTTCAGGCAATTAAATTTTGGAATGTAGGGTTTTCATTTTAAAGCCCTAAAATAGTGAAAACATTGTGTTTTCAATTAAGGCAATAATATTGAAGAGGGTTTGAAGCACCCATGGAAGAGTATTAGAAGGTTAAATGACAAGTATTGAGGATAACTAGTGCAGCGCGAATGAGATCCAAGTGGTACAATATTTCTCAATAAGAAGTTATCCAAGATTTAGGAAAGGAGACTAAGACATAAGTTGGTAGTTTTATGAGTGGAAATCTTAGTGGATAGTAATGTATAAATGACAAGGAATGAAAACAATGGATCCAATTTTATGGAAGTAAAATGTTGCTAGTTTAATAAACAGATTTTACTTGACAAAGAAATTTGGAAGATTTAAGGAACAATGTGAAGCGACACCTTTCATTTTTTTTTTTTTTATGTATGAACTGCATTTGAAGTTTCGAGGACGAAACTTCTTTTTAAGGGGTTAGAAAATGTAATATCGAAATTGAGATGCCCGTACTAGTGTTCCTATTCATGAAATTTAATAAAATATTTTTCAATTTATATATATTGAGAAATATTTAATTTTATTGATTTTCGATTTTTGGGTTTTTAACTTTAATATTTTTGTATATTTTAAATACCGTTTCTGGGATTTGTAAAATAAGGTTAGTATAAATATATATATATATATATATATGTAAATAATTATTTATTTATTAATTAATTTATTTACTCAATTAGCTATTCATAAAATCTATTTATATAAAAATATATATATATGTAAATAATAATAATAATAATAATAATAAAAAAAAAAAATACGAATTAGGGCTCAAAAGCCCTAATTCCTCTCTTCTCTCTCTCTCTCTCTCATTCTCTTTCTCTCTCCGCCTCTCCGTCTTCTCCTCTCTCTCACCCGCGCCGCACCGCCCCGCCGCGCCGCTGCCATCCGCAGCGGGTCACCACCGCGGGTCACCACCGCATCCCTGCTCTTTCCTTCTCTCTCTCGGCTTCTCTCTCTCAACCGCTGTCTCTCCCTCTCTTCCACTCGCAAATCCTCTCTCCCTCCACCGCGACTCGGTCGCTGTCCACCGGCGTAACCACCGCCAACCGCAGCCACCGCGACCCACCACGGGTCGCCACCTGTCTCTCTCCCTGCTCGAGCGACTGCGCGCGACTGCTCGCATGGCTGCTCGCGCGACTACGCGCTGCTGCTCGGGCGGCTGCCTTGCTCCCAGCGCGCGCCTCTGCACGCGACAGCTTTGCCCCATTGTAGCGTGCGGCTGACCCCTACGCGTCCCTCCTCATCTTGTTCGCTCGACCACGAGCTGCTCCCTGTGGTGAGCCTTCTGCGATCATCGCAGAGCTCTAAGTCGCCTGCAGACTTCCTTTTCTACGTTGGGTAAGATGAGTTTAAATTTGGGTGTTTTCCTTTCTACGTGGGTTTGGGGGGGGTATTTTGTCGATTTCATTGGTAATTTAGTATAATCGCCCGTACCATGCTTCGATTTAGGGTTGCGAATCGGGAAACCCTAGGTAATGAGATTTCTGATCTTTTCAATAATTGAATGAATTTAGAGTTATTTTAGGATGAAAAGTCTGGTATAGGTTTAGAATGTATGTTTGATTGGAATAAAATGCATTTTTGAAATTCTATGCTTGAATAATAAGGCCAAGTCTAGTGTCTGATATGAAAGGAGCATGTTAAAGGATAACAGAGTCGAGTTTTATTGATTTGAATAGTTTCCTTCAGAGTTTAATTTGACGAATGCATGAAAACAGTTGAAATTTGGGACTTGAGCTTAAGGATCGATGTAGTCTTTTCCATTATAAGTTGTCCTACATATAGGCAATCAAAATACTATTTTCGTATGATGCAAATAGACTTCAATACTTTAAAGATGACATATGGTTTGAAGAAATCGGATAAGAATTGAAAAGTATATGATTTTTCAAAGATTTTTCTATTTTGTAGACAATTTATTGATTTACGCATGTTTCCGACTTTGAGTGGTTTTGGAGTTGAATTAGACTTGGTTTTGAATGTGTTACTTATTTATAAATGAAATGCAATTGATGACATTAGAGTGTATTCATGAATTGAAGAATTGAGATTTGTACAAAAATTAGAGAAAATGGAAATTGATGACATAATTATGATTTTGTATTAGGAAGGTCAATCGAGGATCGAGTAAGATTACATTTGATTGAATTGTGAGTATATGCAAGTGTGTATGAGCTGAAAAGTGTGCATAATTTTTGTGATGTGAATGTACATGGATATAATTGAGGTTGAGGTGTGAGAAATATGTGATGTGTTACAATTGTAGTGACTTGCTTGGAGATTGATCGAGGGGAGCACAGTTTCGACAATTGTTGTGCATTGTAGGGAGTGATTGACCCTCCCGTATAATGTGAGTGAGTTTTATTTCAATGTTTTCGTTTAATATGTAAACCCTGCTTTACAACAGTTTGTTAAATGAGCATGATTTATCGTGTGCTTAAAATATTTTGACTGGTTTTGGAAATGATTTTTGTGAATCGATGGAGTGTCCAAAAATGTGGTTGAATTATGAAATATGCATCCATGTGGTTAAAATGTAAAATGTGCCATTTTATGATATATATTGCACTTGGTTTGTGAACCTGATTTACGGCACATGTTTGATATGATATTGATATTGGCCTTGAGGGTTGTGATATGTATTGTTCCGTAGCTACGGAGGACACCGTGAGAGGCGCTTGGGTGGCGTCCGGATATGCCTAGGCCTGAGGTATCCCACGAGTTGTCGGGATGATATTTATGACACGGTACTAGCCAGGTTGAACCCGAAAGGGGGAGGATTTGGATACATTCTCCAAGTCTAGCACCTGGACGAGGTTCGTCACCAACGTCGGGGTAGAGAGCACTTTAAATAAAATCGCATATAACACCCCTGGTACGCCTGTCATAGGTCGTGGTAGACCTCTGTCGGGAGTTTTTCGACTGGCAGCTCTATGATTTTAATGACAGTATTTTGGATGCATATTTGATTTGCTGATGCGTGCAAATGATATATTGTTGAAATGAAAAATTTGAAATATAATTTGTATACTTATGCTTTGACACTCCAGTTTCACATCCCATATTACACGATTACATTGACCCACTCACTCACTGAGTATTCTTCCCTGAGTACTCACCCCTCCTCTTTCCCTCCCCAGACAGGATTATGGTGTTAGGGCGACGCATTTAGCTTTAGAGGCTTGATGGCTTAATGGTGGATTTGGGTGATTCACGACGGTGAGATTTGAGTTTTAATTGAAGATATGAATTTCGTATTTTATTTTCAACCCTGTGAGGTCTTGTTGAGGTCCGTAGTTGACCGTGTACATATTTTGGGATGACTGTATAATTTATGTTTGTTTATTTGCGAAACTCTCATATTTCACTTGCATTGAGATATTTGTAAATGTTTAAAGTGTTAACTTAGGAATTTGTAATATATTTGTATAAATTTAGGCCCGCTCAGTGTGGAGGCTATTCATGCTCTAGTTAGGCATGACAGTAGAGGTCTGTGGCTAGGACTGTTGTTGATTTGATAGCCTTACGTTGTCTGGATGTCGGTTGTGAGATTGGTGGATTGTTTTGGAGAGGCCGGGATGACTATTTGATTTATTTTTAGAATGATTTTGAATTATACAGGTTTATACAAGTTATTTGTACGTTGGGAGACCTCCGATTTATGGGGAGGCTCTGCCCGATTTTTTGTAGAAATACAGCCGACATCTAGGGCAACGGGCGGCTGTTCACGATTCCCGGTTCGGGGCGTGACAGAAGAAGTGGCCCAAGGAGCATCATTTAAGTCTGGTTTGAAAACCTAAAAGTCTATATAAAAAAAAGATCCAAAAAAGCCTAGAAAAGGCCCTCATCTCAGCCCAATCAACCAAGGGCATTTTAGACAAAATTTATAACGGCTAGTTTTTTCTTTCTCTCTACAAGCTAGTTTTGTGTCTATTGGCTAGTTTTTTGTGTCTAACAGCTAGTTTGAGGTCCTGGGCTATAAATAGGAGTGTCGTGGATAGGTTGGAGTATGAAATAACAATCTCTTCTTATCCTTTAATAACTTTCTCTCATTCTTTCTTCTCTGCTTCTTTGAAAGGGCAAATGTCCCTAATTTGTAATGCCTTCTTTATAGTTAATAAAATAAGTATTTTCTGTATTATTGCTCTTATATTTATTCTAGAATTTAATATGGTATTAGAGCAAAGAGAGATCACAATGTTTTCTTTCGAGCCAAAATTGAGTGAATCAATTCCCTCTTAATTTCTTGCTATTCTAAACTCTTTCAATTACTTCCAATGAGTAGCAAGCATCAAGAGAATAATAAATTCTCGAATCTTCTTGACCTCATCCTTGAAATATCTCCGGATGAAGCTTGGTCCAAATATAAAGTATGAAAGATGAGAGACAACCAATGTTTCTCCTCTTAGCCAACTCAATGGACCAAGTTCACAAGAATATGGTGACGTGCTCCAAACACTAAGGCTTTATGGGATCAAATGTTCAGCATTTATGGGCAACAATTAAATTTGGATAGAATATTTGAAGTAAAAAGACAAATCTCTAGCATGAAGAAGGAGGGCAAACCACCGTCACAACTCATTGGAGAATGTGAGGATCTATGAAACGAGCTTGAATCCTCACACCCTATCACCAACGATCTCAAGATTATTTATCAATGAAGAGATGAGGATAAATCTTTCAGTTTGCTTAATTCTCTTGGAAAAGAATTTCTCAATGTTCGATAAGAGATATTGAGAATGAAAGAGTTCCCATCCTACCAAGAAGTCCAGTTCATGATTCAAAAAGCCACTGCAAGTATGAGATTAAAAGAACTAAAGCACTCCAGAATAGAAGCCCATGGATTTGCTGTTGAAGTTAAGAAGGCCAAGGCAAACAAGATGCAAGAATCAAAAAGGCCTTGCCCTATGTGTGCATGCTACAAAAAATCCAGGCATGTCGAAGAAAAGTGTTGGATTCTCCATCTTTATTTGAAGCCAAAAAGGGCTCCTCCACACATTGGTTGAGACACCTCTCCTAGTAAAGCTCAAGCACATCAGGCCAATGTTGGGTCACAACTTGAAGAAATTTCAAAAATGCTCTATCACACGTGCCAGAGAATGTCTCGTATCCGAGTTATCTCGTCTCTTTGATTAATTTTGACAACTCAATTGTAGGACGATCGGTTGATATAACAACCAGAGGAATAGGTGCTATGGGAACACTAGGTGCAACTGCCAGTATAGGAGGAGGAACTGGCGGAGGAGTGAAAACTATCACTTGGTACTGCACTCCAAATGTACACCGCCACTCTATCACTTGCTGGAGGACGGCTATAGGAGGAATGAAAATCCCGGTTGAAGGAGCCGAGTGTGTAGACACTGATGGAGGTAGAGCACGCGAAAACAACTCATCCTTACGCTTTTGGAGAGGAATTTCACTTACATTCCTTATTCTTCTACGAGGAGGCATGATAGTCTACAAAAACAAGCTACTTTAGCTCACAATACCAGGACAACTCTAGGCACCTATGGCTAGAGGTATATCAGTTTCCTAGAACCCATTGGAGGCTTTCAAATTTTTTCAAAAACATTTGTAAATACAAAAACATTTAAAATCATTTGTAAATATCTAAAAACATTTTATAATTTCAAAACCTTTACTCTGATACCAATACAATTGTCATGTCCCAACCCACAGATCCGAGCACGTGATAACCGCCGCTCTATCTTGAGCACGTGTGAATCTTACCTCGTGCTCTAAGGCATCGCAAGGCATTCAAAATACCAAATAAAGCTATAAGCCATCCCGGCCACTAAATGCCATCAACCAATCAGGACACAATTCCCTATCTAGGGATAGAAAACAAAATCAGCGATAATTTCCAAGAAAATTTCATGAAAAGGAAATTAAGGATCCCCAATAAAAGTTTATACATAGCCAAATCCAATCGAAAATCAGAGTTTCAAAAATATTCAAACAAATTTTTATACAAAATGCCCTCCAAGGGTTAAGTTATCGATACCTCAAAGATAATAGTAAAATTTATACCCAAAAAGAGTCTCTGACAGAGGTCTTCCCAAAACTTTTGGCTCTAAATGACTTCATTAAATAACTAACATTCCTCTGTAAAAATGGAGAGAGAAGGGTGAGTACGAGAATACTCAGTGAGTGATGTACACGTTGAACAAAAATAAAATTTTGTGTGGTGAACATGTCAAACAAATCTATTTCAAATCATTATATCAGTCACAAGATCATTCAACAATAAATCAATTTTCCAATCATCATGATTTAATCTCATACGCATCCAATCATTTCACATTTTCAAATATGAGGCAACCAAAATCATTATTTCTAACAAAAGTCTACCACGACCCATGGTGGAACCGTCAAAGGTTTTAGCAACTTCAGTTTACAAATACCCCACTCCTTAGCGTTGGCCATAGCATTTTGTTGGCGGTACAATCAACTATCCCACACCCTTCAAACAACGCGTTATTCGACCATGAATGTGCCGTCGCGATCGGCCACATACCATGTCTATCAAGATTAACCCCACCATGTCACCCCGTTGAGTCACACCGTGGTGGGAAATGACTAGCTATTTTTTGGGGTTCAGGCTTTTCCCCAAGTAACCACACCGTGTACCATTTCATAAAAATTTAACAATTCATTCCATGTGCTATCAAATAAATAATTGTTTATTAATAACCAGTATCACAATGTGTTTAACATCAATAAAACAACACGGTACATATATTCATTCAAAACATTAGGATGTATAGGAATTTCAAAATCATTTTTTGAGATATTCCATACACACTAAAATATATAAAATCAAATTTCAGAATCATTTAGAAAATCCATTGAAAATCATTTAGAAAATTTATTGAAAACATTTATCTTATTTAAGTACAATTGTGTAACCACTCACAATACTAGGGTTGATAGTCACTCCTGGATGTCTCTACAGCGAACGTCTTGCTTCGTTTAGTTTTCACCAAATCCTAAGGGACATTATCAAATACTTACTATTATCAATATCAATCTTTTCAAGTAAATCCAAAACTCTAATATTCAATACTCAATCTTTCTCTCACTTACGGTGACTCAAAATCCATCAAATTCATTTCATCAAATTTAACATAACTCCGAAGCCATGAAAGATGAAAAATAAACCTAAGTTGAGAATAAAATATTACCTAGGTATTAGTCTTCAATTTCGCCTCGAGTCGAGTCACGATCAAGTCCTAGGTTTTCTCTCACTAGAAAACTTCAACTCTCATACTGGATCTAACCCTCTAGAGATTGGATTATGAGTTTTAGTGTATTTAGAGTGTGGGTATTTATGGTGTTTTGATTGATCTTAGATAAAAACAAGAAGAGAGGAAGAGGTAGTGTATGAGCAGAGAGAGAGAGAAGTAAAAGAAAAGTTGAAATGTGACATTCGTAGATTCTAGAGTCCCAACTCTCATTTTTATTTGCAACTCATCTTCCCAATTTACTTAATTGTCCTCGTTCTCTTCCAACTCACACAAGTACCCAACATGCCCTTTTGGTAATTTGAAACTCAATCCAATGGGTTTAAGTACTTAAAATATTATTTATAGAGAGAGTGTTCGGTAATTAGAGATACCGAATAGTGATCGAATCTTCTAGATGCTACAAGACTTAAATTTGCAATGAAAATAAAAGGTACATTTGGAGAATGCATTAACCGATTGGCTCTGAGCATTGACCAATGGGCTCTTAGTAGTGAGGAATGGCAAATGGGCAACCTGGAATCGGTGGGAGCAAGTTGAATGTCCATCAATAATTACCGAAAGGGAGAGACAACGTGTCGATGAGAGATAGTGGTGCTTAGATTCAATTCCCATTACTTACCGAATAGGGAAAAGTAAATGTTCAAAATTCAGCTGATGGGACTAAAAGAAATTGAAATAAATGTGTGTACCGAAGGGAAATGCTGAATAGGGACAAGTGTTGTTCGGTAAATATGTGAAAAGAGTTAATTTATAATAAATATAAATAGATGTGTATATGTACTCACCGTACAGTGGGGAATTGGGGGTGTAAAATTTCAAAATTGCATAATGCTGAAGGGAATTGCCGAATGGGGGAGCTGATGAGAGGAATGTGTTGTTCGGCAATAAAAGAGAACCGAAGGTTATAGGTACTGTTCATGCGGAAGGAAGAATCGATGGCAATATTGGTATAACAATAAGTACATGAAGGTAAAATGACCGAACAAGACAAGGTGACCGAACGATGTATGAAAGTGAGCCCAACAATATACTGATGTGTTCTCACAATACCGACGGGAGTCTCAACATCAATAGATAGCTAGATGACCAATACAAATTTAGAAACTTAATACCAACAGATCATCACTTAACCAATATACCGATAGAATTTTCACTTATAAAATAATAGATAGTTATCTCCAACTCCCGATAAGGAAATCACAATTTAAAGAATTGTCTAACTGAACACTAAAATTCTGCTGAATACCGAATATTTAAAATCCACAAAGTGTCGATCACCAAATACTCAAGTAATCGATGGATGTAGTGATCCGGACTCTAACGATTAGTAACTTAAAAATTTAAAGTCTGTCCACCAAATATTTAGAGGAGTTCCTGAGCAACCCAAGGAACATACATTCACATTTATATTTAAAATAACTACTCTTCTAAAATTTTACAAAATGTAGAAATTTTCAAATAATTACATTTAGAGCACATTTTTACAAACCCGGACTTGTTCGGTGTTACACATCCAATTTTTGAATTTTATTCAACAACTAATATCTCCCAAAGTCACCAAGTTTTTTTGAGTGGTATAGATCAATTTCAGAAACCGAGAAGTTTCCATGAGGCAAACAAGCATCTAGAATGGAGAAAAGCTATAAGGGAAGAGTTGGATGCACATCCAATTTTTGAATTTTATTCAATAACTAATATCTCCCAAAGTCACCAAGTTTTTTTGAGTGGTATGGATCAATTTCAGAAATGGAGAAGTTTCTATGAAGCAAACAAGCATCTAGAATGGAGAAAAGCTATAAGGAAAGAGCTGGATGCGTTAGAGAAAAATGGAATTTGGGAGATCACATCTTTGCCAAAAGGAAAGAAAATCATAAGATGTAAATAGATCTACAAAATCAAGAACAAAAGTGATAGATCCATTGAGCACTTTAAGGCAATGCTGGTAGCCAAGGGCTTCACTCAAATTCACAGAGTGGACTTCTCTGAAACCTTCACTCTAATAGCAAAAATAAGCACAATCAAAGTACTGACGTCCCTTGATGACCAATGTTTCAAATGGACGTAAAAAATGCATTCCTTCAAGGAGAGATTAAAGAAGAGGTTTACATGCATATTCCTCAAGATCTCATCAAAGATCAAAATGGCCTACTGTGCAAACTGAAGAAAGCTATATATTGTCTCAGGCAATCACCTAGAGCATGGTATGCTAAATTTAGTTCTGCACTTCTTAGTGATGGATTTACAAAGTGCAATCACCAAAAATCAAAATTAAGGAATCACAATTGTACTCATCTATGTTATAAGCCAACACATGCACTCACCAAAGTTAAAGCATTGGAAGGCAGCAAAAAGGGTCTTGAAATACTTGAAGGGAAATCCAGGTAGTGAGATATGCATGAAGAATAATCAAAGCACAACCATTTTCAGATATTGTGATATAGACTGGGCTAGAGATTCCAAAGATAGAAGGTCCACAATAGGTTACTACATGTTCATGGGAGGCAAGCAAGAAGTAAAATGTTGTGTCAAGGTCAAGTGCTAAACCTGAATATCAAGCCATGGCGGCTGTGACAAGTGAGATTGTATGGTTGAAGGCCTTATTGGAGGAGCTTGGGTCTCCTTCTCCATCTCCAATCCAACTTTATTGTAACAAACAATTAGCCATACACATTTCATCTAATTTGGTTTTTCAAGAGAGAACAAAACACATAGATGTCGACTATCACTTTGTGCGACAAAAGGTGGAGGACAAGACTATAGTCATGTCTCACATGAAGAGTAATGAGCAACTCACTGATATCACTACCAAAAAACCGAGTATCAACGATGAAAATTAGCGACGGATAATAATCCGTCGCTAATTAGTGACAGAACTGCGACGGACCGATTAGCAATAGAATTAGTGACAGAAAAATCTGTCGAAAAAAATTCCGTCACTAATCCGTCAATAAAATTGGGGTGAACAAATTAGCGACGAAAAAATCCGTCGAAAAAAAATTAGTTGCTAATCCGTTGGTAAAACTTGTCCTGAAATTTTTTGCACAAATTAGCGATGGAAAAATCCGTTGGAAATAATTCCAACGCTAATCCGTCGCTAATATTAGTGACGGAATTATTTCCGTCGGCAATTTGTCGCTAAAACTCACGAATTTGTTTTTGTATTTTTTAAAATTAGGGTATTGTGTTTTTATTAATTATAATTTTATATTTTTATTAAATATGTTTTTGTGTTATATTAAATATAATTTTGTATTTTGTATTTTTATTAAATTAGGGTATCATTTTTTTATTAAATATAATTTTGTATTTTTTATTAAATTAGGATATTTTTTTATTAAATATAATTTTTTTATTTTTATTAAATATAATTTTGTGTTTTTATAAAATATAATTTTGTATTTTGTATTTTTATTAAATAAGTATATTTTTTATTAAATAAAATTTTGGGTTTTTATTAAATATAATTTTGTATTTTTATTTAATATAAATTTATATTTTCAATGGATCTTTTTAACATATATACTGCACAATTTATAAAAGATTTGGATCTTTTTAATCATACCATATTTATAAATCTATATCTATATTAACATATATATTGCATAATAACATGTAATTTTATAATAAATTGTGATAAGATTACGATATAAAATAAAATAGTAGTAACTAAAATAATGAAAAGTATAGATTAATTAGTAGTTATATAGTAGTAATATAGCGGTAATTTAAATTGTGGTGAGTTTAAGATAATTAGTAGTAATATAATGGTAGTGGTAAAATATAAAAAAATAAAAAAAATAAAAAAGATAATTAGTAGTAATATAATGATAATGTTAAAAAAAAAAAAAAACTAAAAGAACAAGAAAAATAAAATAAAAGAATAAAAGAATTAAAAAAATAAAAGAAACAAAAAAAAAAAACCGGAAAAAAAATACAGAGGGGCGGTTCCACCACCAGCGGAACCGCCCTATGTTTAACTTTTATTTTATTTTTTATTCTTGTTTACTTTGTTTTTTATTCCTGTTTATTTTGTTTTTTATTTTTTATTATTTTATTATTTTGTTTTTTATTTTATTTTTTATTAGTTTGTCCTTTGAGCTTTTTTTTATTCTTTTGTTTTTAATTTTTATTCTTTTTTTTCCTTTTTTTCTTTTGATTTTTTTTTTTATTTTTTTATTTTTTCAATGGGAATTAAATTTAACGACGGATTGTCTAGTTCATATTTTTATTAAATATAATTTTATATTTTTATTTAATGTAATTTTGTATTTTCAATGGATCTTTTTTAGATATATTGCACAATTTATAAAAAATTTAGATCTTTTTAATAATACCATATTCATAAATTTATATCTATGTTAACATATATATTGCACAATAACATATTATAATTTTATAATAAATTGTGGTAATATTATAATATAAAAAAATAGTGGTAACTAAAATAGTGGTAAGTATAGATTAATTAGTAGTAATATAATAGTAATATAGCGGTAATTTAAATTATGGTAAGTTTAAGATAATTAGTAATAATATAATAGTAGTAGTCAAAATACAAAATAATAAAAAAAACAAAAAAGATAATTAGTAGTAATATAATGGTAGTATTAAAAATACAAAAGAAAAAAAAATATAAAATAATAAAAACATAAAAGAATTAAAAAAATAAAAGAAAACAAAAAGAAAACAAAAAAAAACCAAAAAAAAAAAAAAAGAATTGAGGGGCGGTTCCACCATGTTTAACTTTTTTTTTCTTTTTTTTTTTTTTTTTTTTTTTACTTTTTATTCTTTCTTTTTACTTTGTTTTATTTATTTTTCTTTTTCTTTTTTTAATTTTTTTAATTTTTATTTTGTTTTTTATTCTTTTTTTATTAGTTTGTTCTTTGAGCTTATTTCTATTCTTTTAATTTTTTATTCTTTTGTTTTTCTTTTCCTTTTTTTCTTTTGATTTTTTTATTCTTTTATTTTTTCTCAATGGGAATTAAATTTAGCGATGGATTGTCTGGTTCAAATTTTTATTAAATATAATTTTGTATTTTTATTAAATATAATTGTTTTATTTTTATTAAATATAATTTTGTGTTTTTATAAAATATAATTTTGTATTTTGTATTTTTATTAAATATAATTTTGTATTTTTATTAAATGCAATTTTGTGTTTTGTATTTTTATTAAATTGGGTATTACTTTTTTATTAAATATAATTTTGTATTTTTATTAAATATAATTTTACGTTTTTCTTTAATATAATTTTGTATTTTGTATTTTTATTAAATTAGGATTTAGTTTTTTTATTAAATATAATTTTGTGTTTTATTAAGTATAATTTTTTATTTTCTATTTTTATTATATTTTTTATTAAATATGATTTTGTTTTTTATTAAATATACTTTTGTTTTTTTTATTAAATTAGGGTATTATTTTTTTATTAAATATAATTTTGGTTTTTTATTAAATATAATTTTATATTTTTATTAAATTAGGGTAAGGATGAGATAGAAAGTAAAGAAGTAAAAAAAAAAAACACATAAATGAATGCGGTACAGTGATTAAGATAACTAAAAATATGCTTGAGAACCTAGATTCGAATTTAGGTGAGAACAATTTTTCAACAAATAAGAAACAGGGGCGCGGGCATGGCAACGGCCTGCGCGCGTGCGGGGCGAGCCTGGGGGAGCATGGGCAGCGGTCCGTGCGCGTGTTCTGGCGCATGCGCTTATGGCGCAATACTTTCACCGATGGATTAACAACGAAAAATTTCTGTCGCTAATCCGTCGGTAATTTAGAATAATTTAAAAAATGTTAAATTAAATTATCGATGGATTAGCGACGGAAAATTCTTCGTTGCTAATCCGTTGCTGATACATTTTCACACTTTTCAAATTACCAAAAAATTAGCGACGGATTTGGTTTGAATGTAGGTGAGAGCATTTTTTCAACAAAAAAAAAAACAGGGGTGCGGGCATGGCAGCGGCCTATGCGCATGCGCGGACGAGCGTGGGCGAGCATGGGTGGCGGCCTGTGCGCGTGTGCGAGCGTTCGGTGCACGTGTGTGGGGGGGCGAGCATGGTAGCGGCCTATGCGTGTGTGCAGGTGGGCGTGGGCAAGCATGGGTAGTGGCTTGTGTGCACGTGCGAGGGCGAGCATAGGCATGGGCATGCAAGCTGGTATAGGCATGGGCGTGTGGGCGCATACACTTATCACACACGACTTTCAACGACGAATTAACGACAAAAAATTTCCGTCGCTAATCCATCGGTAATTTAGAATAATTTGAAAAATATTAAATTAAATTACCGACGGATTAGTGACGGAAAGTTTTCCGTCACTAATCCGTCGTTAATACATTTTCACACTTTTCAAATTATCGAAAGATTAGCAACAGATTTTTTAGTAACAGAAAATTTCAGTCGCTAAACTTTCCGAAGGAAATATTTCCGTCGTTAAATTTAAAGATGTGATTTTTAACGACGAAATATTTACTATCAGTGACGGATATTTCTGTCGTTGATACTATTTTTTCTACTAGTGTATCTTCACCAAGACAACTACGGTTAATTATCTGCAAAGTACTCTCGGTAAATTGGATTTCATCGACATCTATTCACCCAACTTGAGAGGGAATATTGAAAAGAAGGAAGATTATTAAGCATTTTAGATCACAAATATGCCTCTATTGCTCACTGCATCTCAACCCTTGTAACTTCTTAAAACCACATAATCAAAGTACTACAAAGCTCCAAGAAGTCGGCTCAGTAATATAGGACAGAATCTATCCAGAAAACTCGTCTGAGTATGTGACCACAAATGTTCAGAATGTAAGTCTAGAAGATGTGGCCCAAGAAGTATCATTTAAGCCTGGTTTGGAAGCCTAAAAGTCCATAAAATGAAGATCCAAAGAAGCCTAGAAAGGGTTCTCATCTCAACCGAATCAACCAAGGGCATTTTGGGTAAAATGTATAATGGTAGGTTTTTTTCTTTTTCTCTACTGGCTAATTTTTTGTGTCTAATAGCTATTTTGAGTCTTGGGCTATTAATAGGAGTGTCATGGATTGGTTGTAGTACAAAAGAATAATCTCTTCTTATTCTCTAATAGCTTTCTCTTATTATTTCTTCTCTACTTTTTTGAAAGTGCAATCATTCATAGTTTGTAATATTTTCTTTATAGTTAATAAAATAAGTATATTTTGCATTATTGCTCTTTTATTTTTTCTAGAATTCTAACATTATATAAATTATTTTGTCACACAGAAAATAGGTTTTTTGTTTTCTTTTAGGTAGAAGTGACACAATTTTTCATTTAAATTTCAAAACTCTAATCTTTTAGACTAAATTATAACCTAAAAATAAAAGCTTATATGACTTTTTTACCTATATATTCTTTTTACATTAAATTTCAATTATGTAAATTTTATTTTAATTATTGAATTTTAAAATTATAGTTTGGCCATCCTTAAGAAAAGTTTTCGGGACCACCCAAAAATGAGACTTACGTCAGGACTTAAGTACGCGTTTTTGTCATAACTTGTTCATCAAGACATAGACTCGTATAAATTTGTCATCTTTGCTTCACCCAAAAAAAAAAAAAAAATATTGTCATCTTCTACCTCCGGAATCGCATCTTCACCTTCAGACAAGAAAAGGAAAGCCTAAGCAAAGCACCAACAGAAATCAAAGGCAAGTTTCATTTCCCTTTTAATCTCTTCTTTGTTATTTTTGAATTTACCATTTGTTCATGTTGTAATTACTCAAAGGATTGGTTCTGTCCCTCTTCCTCTTACTCTTAATGTGTTCATTTTATTGTTCTCGTATGAAAATTATTTTTAGGAGGAATTTAAAATCTCCCATTAATTTAATCTTTTTTTATGGCTAGATCGATAGTTTTCTTCTTTATGTAAAGCCTAATCCAATGCTATTTTTTTTTTGTTACACTGGTATTTGAATCCAAAACCATCGAGTTGGGGTGATAGGGTTACAACCACTAGATTATCCCCTTGGGATCTAATCCAACACTATTGCAAATTAGGTCAGGTAATACCTAGCCATAACTGATGGATCAAGCCAAATTTAGACATATACTTTATTGTTTGGATCTAATTATCGTATTAACTTTAACCCAATTAAGTTGAATGTTCAATCTAACTTCGAACTCGTAAGGGTAAACAAGTGGACCATTTCTTTTTCCCCTCGGCTTCAACTTTGATTGAGAAAGGACATGGGGTTGGAAGATTCAAAAATAGCTTCAATTGCTTTCAATTACTTAGACTTTTGGATATGGGGGTTAATGTCATCAAGGTTATGGCTGGTTTTTATGGGAATTAAGGATTGAAAAAGCACATGGGGTTGGAAGATTCAACAATAGCTTCAATTTCTTTCAATTACTTAGACTTTTTTGGGGGTTAATGTCATCAAGGTTATGGCTGGTTTTTATGGGCATTATGGATTGAAAAAGCACAGCGGGTTGGAAGATTCAACAATAGCCTCAATTTCTTTCAATTACTTAAGACTTTTGGATTTGGGAGTTAATGTCATAAGGTTATGGCTGGTTTTTATGAGCATTAAGGATTGAAAAAGCACATGGGGTTGGAAGATTTAACAATAGCTTCAATTTCTTTCAATTACTTAGACTTTTGGATTTGGGGGTTAATGTCATCAAGGTTTTGGCTGGTTTTTATGGGCATTAAGGATTTGAGCAAGAAATTGCCTCTTCATTTACTTGCCACCTTATGCAATCATTATATAAATATATATAGGAGTCCCATGAATCTAGAGTTTTTCTTATTTTTTATTTATTTGTTTATTTTTATATATAGAAAAAATTCAAACTTTAAATCTATAAATGAAAGAAAATCGTGTTAGTTGAATTATAATTTATTAGCGTGGATCTAAAGTTAACTTTAATGGAGGTACACAGTTCTATGCATTCAACCATTAAATAAATTAAGTCAGTGATTTAGTCTGTTAAATGAAGTATTGAGTAAATTAATCACCACTCTGTGTCTGTATAATTATTATCAATTTCTAAGGTAGTTAAGTTTATTAAATTTTTTATTTTTCCTTTTTCTAGGAAATAGGTGGATGTTTAGGTAAAATTGCAAAGTTTCACTAAGCGGTTTGGATTTGTAAGCCATGTAAATAGTTATTTTTGACATTCGCCTCTTGTTTAAATTTCAGATGGAAAATGACATGCAGGAGAGGCATCTTTTTAGTCGCATGTCGCGAATTCGGAATTCCTCAAACGTGACGATGATTTGGGAAGCAATTAAATGTAAAGTAAATATGGTTCTTGAGACCACTGAAATACCAGCAAGGAGGGAAATATACAGATGCTACAGTGAATATGATTTCGGGGACCATAATCCAGATACCCACATTACCATCTTTGTCTATCCTCAAGGGAGGGAAGATGTAAAGATAATTATGCCAGGGGACTTGCTGCGACATGCCTATATCGACCTTAACTTCAAGCATGGCGAAGTGCGGGTTGGATATGGTGATGAAAAGTTCATCAAGCGTACAAGGTTTGTTGTCCGTTGTCTCTTACTCAGTAAAGATTTTACATTACATTATTTATATTATGATGAAATTTCAAACATAATAGCAGTGATTAATGAAGAAATTTTCCTGATTTTTTTTTGTAGGATTTTTGTGAAGGGAAGGGAGATGTGCTCGAATGCCATCAAGAAGGCAGGGGAGATGGCAGAGGCGATAAAGTCCAAATTTAGAAGCCAATGAGTTATAATTCAATTGACACAGTTTTCTCTCCCTTTTGTAAAATTTTTCAGTTCCGAGTCTTCTTAGAAATATGAATTATATGGAGTTCAAGTACTACTAAATGATGTCCTAGCATGTTGGTTACTTGGCACCGCCATGTTCATGGTGCTGACTTAGTAGTGTAAGATGTTTTAGGATGATGACTTAGAACTATTACGTCAGCATCCGTAAGTTCAGTTTATTCGTCATATCATTCTAAGTAAAATGTAACAAATAATTTGGCTTCATTACTAGGGATTAATAAGTGACACTTTTGAAAGTCCAAGGACTTTCGATAACGTTTTAAAATCTAGAGATTAATTTGGGAATTTGACCCATAGTTCAAAGATTGGACATGTAATTAACACAATCAAACTTCCAATAATCCACTAAACTTTTTTTAATAAACTAAATTACGTTGAATCTAATTATATCTGGTTCGATACGGGTTAAACTCTTCAGCGACAAATTCTCCCGATATCTATTTTTTTCCTAAATAAGATTCGAATCTCGAGTTGCACCCTTAAGAGGTAAAACTCCCTTATCATCTATTTTCTCTCTACACAATATTCAAATATAAAAATTTACTTAAACGTATCACGATCAAGACCAGCTTGGCATTATAATAATCCAATAAAATTTAATTTTTGAGAACAAAGAAAAAGATACAATGACATGAATTATACATGTTGGTTCTTAGAAATTAAACTAAGTGTCCATTTGGCAAGGATTTTTTTTTTCTTTTTTTTGTTTTAGTTTTCTTCTCCTTATAAGAGGAAATTTTGCTAAACAAACTTTTTCATCTTAAAAAAATTTTTTTTATGAAGAAAAATAGATACAACAGTTTTAAAGGAGAAACTCTTAAGAGGAGTTTTTTCTTCACCTTTTTTTAATGCTCCAATTTTTTAAGAACCATATTTTTTTACTATTTCATTTATAGTCTCACTTGAATGATACGAAATTTAAAATATGTCTATATTATAAATATATTCATAAATGCTATGATTTGGGTGAGTTAATTTTTTTTTTTTATAAATTTCAAATATTTTTATAAATATTTTTTATCCCATTTATATAATTTAAGTGTTCATAAATATATGATTATATTATTTTTGAATTTTTGAATTCTTTATGTTATTTAAAATGATTTTATATTTACATGTGTTTGATTTTAATAGTTTAGAAAATTTAATTCATTTTTATTTTTATTATTAATATTTATACCTTTTATTTTAAAATGAAGAAAAAATTATACATTATGTGTATACCCTTTATGATAATTTCATTAAAAATAGAATTTATAAAAAATATTTTATCAAACAATTGATTTATAAAAAAGAGTATAGGAGTAATTTTTAAAAGTAAAAATACCAAATGATTTTTAACTTTATTTTTTAAAAAATAATTTATGGTTTACTTTAAAGGGAGAAAAAAAATTGTGTCAAACATGCTCTCTAAAATGGAAAAATGGTTAAATAGGTACTTTTCTCTTCGGGATAAGATCATGGAGCTGGAAATTTTAAACGGAAAATTCAAATTAAAAGAATATATCTATCAAAGGTCAGCATTCTAGACCATTCGAAATGCAGCCTTTTAGTCCAAGTAATTCACATTTGTTTTGGATTCCAAGATTTAAGAATATAAAGGATGCCAACGTAGCAAAATATGAAATGTCAAAAGTTCATGAAAAAGCATGCATGATACTTAAGATCAACTAAATTCATATGTGGTTCAGCGAACACCAGAGTCTCACTATCATTTTATTTTTCTTTTTTTTTTTTTTGTTACAATGAGATTTGAAGTCGAATCACGGAATTAAGGGAGGGGAAAGTAATCACTATCCCCATGTAGACGTCTCACTGTCATTTTTCATCAAACTTGTATATAATAATTATATGAGAAATGAGTTATTATCTATTAAAAAAATAGATAATCTAAATTCATTTGAGTCTAGTAATTTGTAATCCACCCTGATCCTTAATATATATATATATATTTTTTTTCTAATTTCCTCTCGTATAACCTCGTCTGGCAACCGACTCAACAAGTTTCATTCTAAAGTTTATGAAAGGTGAAATTTCCTTTATCCATGCATGAAAAAATTAATTTTGATTTTCTTCTCTTTTGCCATTGATGTCTAAAAAATTGAGTTTTCATTTTGTAATTTTGTAATTTTTATTAAGGTAAAACTATCATTTAATTCCTTTCCCTCTAACTTTGCTACGGCCAAAGTATTTCTCTCTCTCCTATCTTCTTTCCTCATCTCTCTTTCATATCAAAATGAGAGATAAAAATATTGAGAGCATGTTTGGCAGAACTCATTTTCTCCTTATCTTTTTCTTTTAAGGAGAAGTAGATAATTTCTTTTGAAATAAAATTAAAAATTGTTTGACAATTTTACTTTTAAAAATTGCATTTATACTCCTTTTTATAAATAAACTGTTTGACAAAATATTTTTTGTAAACTCTATTTTTAATGAAATTATTATAAAAGATATATATAAAGTATATTTTTTTTTTCTCTTCACCATCAATTTATTAAAAATCATATCTCTACATTTTAGAAATAAAATGTATAAATACTAATAATTAAAATAAAAATAAAATAATTATTATTCTAAACTATTAAAATCAAACATTTATAAATATAAAATCATTTTTGTATAATATAAAGAATTAAGAAATTCAAAAATGACACATTTATGATATGGACATATTTGAAATTTCTTATCATTCAAGTAAAAATATAAATGGAACAAAAAATTATGATTTCAAAAAAATGGCATATAAAAAAAAAAAAGAGAAGAAAAAATCACTCTCAAGAGTTTTTTCTTTAAAATTATATTTTCTATTTTTCTTTATAAAAATTGTTATTTTTAAGGAGATGAAATTTTGTTTGACATGATTTTTCCTTGTAAGGAGAAGAGAAATTGAAAAAAAATATATCAAATGGGGACTGAGATCATAGATAGAAAAGATTGAAAAAAGAAGAAAGAAAAATATAAAAAGGGGTAAATGTTGCTTTTTATATTGAAGAATAGTGAAACAATGGGAAACTTGGGATTACTTTCCATTTAAAATAGGTAAATGTAATCTGATCTTTACAAAATGATGGGAAAACGAGTTTATAATATGGTGGGGCTATTGCCGCAACATTCTACACTTTTGACTTCCAAACGAGTTTATAATAGAGAAGAATTTGAAAATAATTAGAAGTAGAAGGAGAGAAAATGGCATAGAAAGTGAAAGGGGAAAAAATATGAAATTTGGACTTCATTTCTACAGTTATTTTCCAAAATGTTGGAAAAGTGGCACAGAATTCCAAAAGTATGTTTTTTTTTTTCGAAAACTATCGATTCGAAAACTATCGAAAACGATTTTTATAAAATTGACTTTAAAGTGTTCAGTGAGCCTATATGTTATCTGAAAAGGGAAATAAAAGTTGATGTTTTAGAAATTGACTGAAGCAAATTTGACTCATAGTAGATTGTCCTTTTGGCTCGAAGAGGGAAAAGGGAACAGGTGGTGGGGAGGGTGAGAACAAACAACACCATATTTCAGCAGAAGAACCAAGCGTGCTGCAGTATGATTCCTTTAAGGCCCATCCTCTTCACCCTTCTGAGGCCCCTCCCTACAGGCATTGCTTAGTAATAAGGTGGGTCTATTTTCCTATAAAGAGAATGAAAAATAATAAGGTGGGTGTTGGAGGCGGATTTTAACTCCACAGATCCGGTTCCTTGTGATTTGAATGGGTACTCAATGAGAAGGCTTGAAACTTGCAAAAGACTATCGGAGAATGCTTTAATAGGGGAGATTCCAACGCTCAAGTCAGAAAAAACAATTTTCGAAAGGATAAATAGACAGAGAAGAATGGATGATGAATCTCTCTGTGACCTTTATATGTTCTGTGTCGAGTTTAGAGAACTTACATGGTTTGTTGTATCGAGGGCTTTTTATATTGTTAGAAAAAAAAACGTGACTCATACACGCAGTGGAAGTAATAAATATAATTTCAGAACTGTAAAAGTTTGAGTTCGTGATATATCTCAATCGGTGATATAGAAGATAATCGGAACCGCGAACTCTGAACACAAATTTCTTGAAGTCGGGATGATAGTTACAATAATCGAACTATCACCGCAATACCACAACGATTCAACCCTTAACCTGGTAATTCGTAAACGATCGGAAAACTCTCGATTTTAATTGTTCTACGCAACAATTAATTTTCTCTCTCAAAAAGAAATTTTTCTCTCTCAGAAAAATATGACATTCACTCTATTTTTCTCTCTAAGAAAAATGAAATACCTTTTCCTTCATTGAATTGTCTCTTACCCAAAAAATTGCAAGAGTCAATTTTACTATTTGGAAAAATAACTTCCGTGGAAGTGTGATGAGAGAAAATAGGAGGGAGTTGGGTAATGGGTAACTACCCATTACCTTTATTTTTGAAATTCAAAAAAATGTAACTGCTCCTACGTGGACACTACCAATATCTCCTACTTGCACACGAGGGCATTTTACATCCGTCTAAATATCACAACTCATGTAATCTACCATATCACTCTACTGGGTTTTCATACATGGTTGGACGTCGTGCGACTAGCGAATGCACCTGCAAACAAAGACTTCTCGATGCACCTGTTAGGATGATCGAGTAGTCACCGTTAGTATCAAAAGAAATCTCACAGTACCCTAAATCCAAGACTGATTGCATCCATCGAGCTACTTTCTTCATCGAAAGTAATCCCGAGATATCGCTCGACTATGTATCCACTATTATGTTCAAATCCTTACATGGACGAACATAAAAGACTGGTCGGTGAACACAACATAATGATGCAATGTCAATAGGTCTTCCTTTTCTCAAACTCGAATCTATCGGTCTCAACTCAGCTGCTTTCCTAGACCTGTCCCTCAGATCTCAATTTATCTTTCGGGCCATCGGTAAACAGATTAAAGTAGCAAACATTGAATCAAAATCTCAAGAAATAGCCGAAAGTAATAAGGGCACAAGAGATCCCACCTAGTGGATCTCGGGTCTCACACAGTGGGGATTGGGGATAAATTTCAATTTATTGTCTCAAGTAATACAGCTCCTACTATCCCAAGTTGTCTTTTCACAAGCGGTATGAAATACGTGCCACAGTGTTATTCCCCCATCTCTCAAAAGGGCATATGTCAGATTTCTCTAACACTGTACAGGTATAGGAACTCAGTCTACACATAAGACTTTACCCAGAGATCTTAGAGAAAGTACCCCAGAGACAATATCACAAGTCACAGGTGATATCCGAGATCTCAAACTTGGCTACTCACAACCAACATGGATGTGGGTACGTCAATGTCGGTCATATCGTATATGACCTCATCCTGAACACATATCATGGCGACTTATGTTCTAACAGGGCCACTTTCAAAGGCTCTTACAGCTAGAAATCGTCTCATCCTCGCTCACTCAAAGCCGGAGGTGGTCACTCGTGTGAGAGAGTCGATCTCGCCTGCCTGACATATCTATTATCACAGCACAAAATATATATATGACAATAAAAGTAAGTGCATTAAATGAAAAATATAATACAAAAGTGATTGAATAATGCACTATAACCATATATATAGAAAATCAATAAGCATTAATGTCATCAATAAGTACAAACTGAGAAATATCAGAAAATACCCAAACCCAATGACTCTCTATGCCCTAGAAAGGAGTCTCTAGTAATGGGTTTGGTGAAGGGGTCAGCCACCATGCTGTGTATCGAAATGTACTTGATGGTCACTTCACCCTTCTCAATGATGTTTCTAAAGTAATGGTATCTGGTATCAATGTGTTTGGTCCTACTATGAAACTTAGGGTCTCGAGTGTAAGCGATAGCGACCTGATTATCACAATAAATCATTACTGGCCTCCTACTATCCGCTACAATCCCTAAGTCATCCAGTAGTCTTCGGAGCCAAACACTCTCCTGAACTGCAACTGAGCATACCACAAACTCAGCCTCCATCATAGATAAAACAACGCAGGTTTGCTTCTTACTGCTCCAGGAGATGGCCCCGCCATTGAGTAATAAAGCAAAACCTGATGTCGATTTGCGCTTATCCAAATCGCCTCCCCAGTCGGCGTCTGAATACCCCACAAGGCGCAAATCACCTCTCTCGTAACACAAGGAGAAGTTTGCAGTTCCCTTTAGATATCAAAAAATCTTTTTCACTGCTCTCCAGTGACCCCTTCCAGGATTTGCCTGATATCTGCTCACTAGACCAACTGCATAACAAATGTCCGGTCTAGTACACAACATTGCGTATATTAAACTTCCCACTGCACTGGAGTAAAGTACTTTACGCATTTCCCTTACTTCTTCCTGAGTTTTCGGACACATTTCCAGACTCAGGCCTTCACCTTTGGCAATCGGAGTATCTATGGGATTACAGTCACTCATCCCAAAACGCTCGAGAATTTTCCTAATATAGGTCTCTTGTGAAAGAGTCAACATCTTTCTCGAGTGATTCCTCTGGATCTGAACTCTGAGGATGAACTCAGCTTCACCCATGTCTTTCATGTCGAAGTTAAATGACAACCACGCTTTGATGGTCATTAAATACTGAATGTCGTTCTCAGCCAACATTATGTCATCTACATACAACGACAGGATCACAAAAGAGTTATCAGACTGAATTAGATAGACACAATGATCCTCCTCGACCATCGTAAAACCGTAAGATATCACCTCCTCATGAAATCTTAGGTACCACCGCTTGGATGACTGCTTTAGGCCGTATATCGACTTCCGAAGTCGACAGACCTTGTCCTCTTGACCTACTAGAACGAACCCCGGGGGCTGTTCCATGTAGATCTCCTCATCCAGGCTCCCGTTAAGGAAAGCGGTCTTAACGTCCATCTGGTGTAACTCTAGATCCATACTAGCAACAATCGCCAAAAGTAAACGGATCGAAGTAAACTTGACTACTGGGGAGAAAGTCTCCTCGTAGTCAATGCCCTTAGTCTGCATGTAACCCTTGGCTACCAGACGGTCTTGTACCTCTCAATCGATTCGTCGGCCTTTCTTTTAATCTTGAGAACCCACTTGTTCCCAATGGCCTTTCTATCCTCAGGCAAGTCAACTAGCTCCCAGACTTCGTTGACTCTCATTGATTCCATTTTCTCGTGCATGGCCTGTAACCATTGGTCCTTTGCTGAACCCTCGAGAGCCTCCTATACGGTCCTCGGCTCTTCATCATCCTCAGGAGTCACAATGAGGATCTCATCCTCAATCAGGAAACGGCGACGAGGCACATGTCCCCGACTACTCCTACGAGGAGAGATAGCCATCACACCTTCGGATGGACCACTCCTACTAGGACCAAGATCCGTAATAGGGTCTTGAGTCCCGCCGCTGGGTTCGGCTGAGCCACTAGGTTCATCCATCTCATAGAAAGTGAAGTTTCGATTGATTTCTCCTATCTTAGGGAAATCACTCTCGAGAAAAGTGGCATCATGAGACTCTATCTCAGTGACAGTGTCACGCCCCGAATCGGGAATCGTGAAGCCGCCCGTTGCCCTGGATACCGGCTGTTTTTCTACAGAAAATCGAGCAGAACCTCCCCATAAATCGGAGGTCTCCCATGTACAATTAAATCTGGATACTTGTATACATTAAAATCATCCTGTAAATTAAACCAATGGCCATCCCGGCCTCTCCAAAACAATCCATCGAATCTCACAACCGATATCCAGACAATGCAAAGCCAACAAATCAACAACAGTCCTAGCCACAGACCTCTACTGTCATGCCCAACTAGAGCATGAGCAGCCGCCGCACTGAGCGGGCCTAAATTTATACAATTATATTACAAATTTCTCAAGTTAACACTTTAAATAGTTACAAATGCCTCAATGCAAGAGAAATATGAGAGTTTCACAAACAAAAGTCTAAAAATTATACAGTCATCCCATAATGCGTACACGGTCAACTACGGACCTCAATATCAAGACCACGCAGGGTCGACATAAAGTACTAAATTTATATTTTCAATTTAAAACTTCAATCTCACCGTCGCAAATACAAATCCACCAACAATCTATCATACCTCTAGAGCCAAATGCGTCGCCCGAGCACCAAAATCTTGTCTAGGGAGGGGAAAGAGGAGGGGTGAGTACTCAGGGAAGAATACTCAGTGAGTGAGTGGGTCAATGCAATCGTGTAATATGAGGTGTGAAACTGGAGTGTCAAAACATAAGTATACAATCATATTTCAAATTATCATGCTTTTCATTTCAGCAATATATCATTAATACACATTTTCAAGTCAAATATGCATCCAAAACACTGTCATTAAAATCATAGAGCTGCCAGCCGAAAGTGTCCCGACAGAGGTCTACCACGACCTATAACAGGCACACCGGGGGTGTTATATACGATTTCATTTAAAGTGCTCTCTACCCCGGCGTTGGCGACGAACCTCGTCTAGGTGCTAGACTTGGAGAGAGTATCCAAATTCTCCCCCTTTCGGGTTCAACCTGGCTAGTACCATGTCGTAAATATAATCTCGACAACTCGTGGGATACCCCAGGCCTAGGCATATTCGGACGCCACCCAAGCGCCTCTCACGGTATCCTTCGTAGCTATGGAACAATACATACCACAACCCTAAAGGCCAAAATCAATATTATATCAAATATGTGTCGTAAATCAGGTTCACAAACCAAATGCAACATATAGCATAAAATGACACATTATACATTTCAACCACATGGATGCATATTTTTCATAATTCAACCAAATTTTTGGACACTCCATCGGTTCACAAAAATCATTTCCAAAACCAGTCAAAACATTTCAAGCACACGATAAATCATGCTCATTTATCAAACTGTTGTAAAGCAGGGTTTACATATTAAACGAAAACATTGAAATAAATCTCACTCACATATACGAGAGGGTTAATCACTCCCTAAAATGCACAAGTGTCGAAACCGTGCTCCCCTCGATCGGTCTCCAATCAAGTCACTACAATTATAACACATAACATATTTCTCATACCTCAACCTCAATTATATCTATGTACATTTACAACATCACACTGTTCAGTCCATATACACTTGCATATACTCACAATTCAATCAAATAAAATCTTACTCGATCCTCAATTGACCTTTTCTAATACAAAATCATAATTATGTCATCAATTTCCATTTTCTCTAATTTTTGTACAAAATTCAATTCTTCAATTCATGAATACGCTCTAATGTCATCAATTGCATTTCATTTATAAATAACACATTGAAAGTCAAGTCTAATGTAATCTTAAAGATCATTCAATATCGGAATTTACCATAAAATAATAAATCTTCTCCCAAAATAGAAATTATTTGAAAAATCATAAACTTTTCGATTCTCATCCGAATGTTTCAAAGTATATATCATTTTCAACGTAAGGAAGTCTATTTTCATAATACAGGGATGATATTTGAATTACCTATATGTAAAACAACCTATAATGTAAAAGAATGCATCAACCCTTAAGCTTAAATCCCAGATTTCCAACTATTCTCATGCATACATTAAATTAAATTTCAAGAGAACTATTCTAATTAACTCAACATGATTTTATCATCCAGGACATTCTCTTTCCATATCAGACACTAGACTCAACCTTAATATTCAAACATAGAATTTCATTAATGCAATTCAAATCAAATCTAAATACATTCCTAAATATACACAATGCATTCTTACTCTAATTTACCCTAAATTCATCCAATGTATTGAAAGAATTTGTATTTTATCTCACCTAGGGTTTCTTGGTTCGCAACCCTAACATTTGTATGCCTATAACTCAGCCCGGAATCCTGCAATGTCTTCAAACCAAAGTAAGGTTTAGCAATTAGACTAATGTATCAAGAAAATCGAAACCTAAAACTGATAATCAGAATTTGGCCTTTACCTAGGCAGTGAATGACTGCAGACTGAGCCAAGGGTTTCTGAAGGCCCCCTACTCCTATCTGTTTAGGGTTTCTGCAAAGGTTGGAGAAGAACCCTTGACAGTGAAAGAACAGAGCCTGTAATCGCACGAGCATGCGAGGGACAGAGGAAGGGGCTCTGTCCTTCGTGCGCGAGAGAGAGAGAAAACCGTGAGAGAGGGTGAGACAGCGGGCGAGATAGAGAGTGATAAACAAAGAGAGAGAGAACCGAGGGTGAGGTAGAGGGAGAAGGTAGTGGCGGTGGTGGGTGAGCGCTGTGGGTGGCGGTTCACGGTGGAGAACCGCGGAAGGGAGAGATCGGGAGAGGGTGAATCGCGAGAGAGAACTGAGAGAGAGAGCGATCGAATGAATAGAGAGAGAAGACAGAGAGTGATGGAGAGAGAAAGAGTAAGCGACCGTTCGCGGTGGAGGGAGTGAAAGAGATCGAAGTCTCGGGTGAGAGAGAGATCGAGGGAAACTGAGAGAGAGAATAGAGATAGAGACAGCGAATGAGAGGACCGAGAGGGAAAGATAGAGAGAGAGAAAATGGCTGTGGGTGGTGGCGACGGTGGAGCAGCGGCGAGTGCAGTGGCGGAGAGGGTGGCGGAGGTGGCGGATGGTGTCGGTGAGGAGAGGAGAAGACGGAGAGAGGATAGGGGAAGATGAAGGGACGAAAAAAAAATAGGCTATTTGCCCTAATTCGAATAGTGGGGGAGGGGCCAAAACGCTGCGTTTTGGCTCCTCTCTCCTCTTTTTTTTTATAATTATTTAAATAAGTAAATAATTAGATAAATAAATAAATAGGTGTGTATATATATGTATATATATTTTTATACTCACCCTACCAAACGGAAGTACAAACATTTTAAACATACCAAAAGTTCGATTTTAAAACCCCAAAATCGAAAATCAATATAATATATATATATATATAAATTTCTCTGCTTATATAAACCGAGAAATATTTTATATATATATTTCGTGAACAGTACATTAGTACGGACACCGCAGTGTCGGTGTTACATTTTTTAACCCCCTAAAAATAAGTTTCGTCCTCAAAACTCAAAGAAAGCTACACAGAAAATAAATGGGGGTACTGTCTCCTCATGGCCTCCTTAGGCGCCCAGGTCTCTTCCTCGATCTGATTGTTGCGCCATAGTACTCGGACAAGAGGTACCTCCTTGTTCCGTAGCTGCCTGATCTGCTAGTCAAGTACGGCCACAGGCTGAATAGGTAAGCTCAAGTCCTCTTGTACCTCTACTGGCGGAGGCTCCAAAATATGCGAAGGATCTGGGATGTACTTCCTCAATACTGATACATGGAAGACATCATGGATCCGAGATAACTCGTCTGGCAGCTCTAGTCTGTATGCCACGCTCCTAACCCTACTGAGGATACGGAACGAGCCAATGTACCTGGGGCTCAACTTGCCCCGCTGCCGATGTCGAATGAGTCCTCTCAAAGGAGAAATCCTCAAAAACACCATATCACCCACCTCAAACTCTAAAGGCCGGCGTCTCCGATCCACATATGCCTTCTGTCTGTCCTGGGTGGCTTTTAATCGCTCGCGGATCACCCTGACCTTTTCCTTAGTCTCATCGACCAACTCAACATTAGTAAGGCGTCTCTCGCCTACCTCATCCCAGCACAACGGGGTGCGACACTTCCTACCGTAAAGTGCCTCATAGGGTGGCATACCGATGCTGGCCTGATAGCTATTATTGTATGCAAACTCCACCAGCGGTAAATGCCTGTCCCACTACCCCGAAAATCCATAACACAAGCCCGAAGCAAATCCTCAAGCGTCTAAATGGTCATCTCCAACTGACCATCTGTCTGTGGGTGATACGCTGTGCTAAAACTGAGTCGTGTACCCAAAGCTTCCTGCAGCTTGGGCCAAAATCGAGAAGTGAACCTCGGATCTCTATCTGAGACTATGGACACGGGAACTCCATGCAGTCTGACTACTTCGTCAATATACAGACGTGCCAATGTCTCCAATGGAGAGTCGCTGCGCATTGGAATGAAATGGGCGGACTTGGTGAGTCGATCGACTACCACCCAAATGGCATCATACCTGGCCTGAGTCCGCGGCAATCCCATAACAAAGTCCATAGTCACATGTTCTCACTTCCATACGGGAATGGGAAGAGGCTGTAATAAACCCGCTGGCCTCTGATGCTCAGCCTTCACCTGCTGACAGACTAAACATCTAGCCACAAACTCCGCAATGTCCCTCTTCATACCTGGCCACCAATAGCTATTCCGAATAGTCCGATACATCTTTGTACTACCCGGGTGCAAGGCATAGACCGAGGAGTGTGCCTCCTCCAATATGGACTTGCAGAGATCCTTATTGACGGGTACAGCCACTCTATCTCGATAAGTCAGAAGTCTATCACTACGGACTCTGAAATCATCAATATCACTTCTGCGGGCTCTCTCAATAAGAGCCTGGAGCTTGGTATCAGTGCCCTGAAACTCCTTAATACGATCCAACAGCGTCGGCCTGACCTCAAACCTGGCTAGCAGAGTGCCCTGATCATCACTAACCAGTCTAACTCCCAAATCCCGGAGTCCCATCAAACAAATGTATTATGCTGTATCGTTCTCCTGGGACGATGAAGTTGATTTCCGGCTCAAGGCATCAGCAACCACATTGGCCTTGCCCGGATGATAGTCAATGACAAGATCATAATCTTTGAGGAGCTCTAACCATCTCCTCTGTCTCAGGTTAAGTTCTCGCTGGGTGAATAAATACTTCAGACTTTTATGATCCGTATACACCCGGCAAGTCACCCCGTACAAGTAATGGCGCCATATCTTCAATGCGAAGACTATGGCCGCAAGCTCTAGATCGTGTGTCGGATAATTCACCTCATGTTTCTTCAACTGTCTAGAGGCATAGGCGATCACCCGACCATTTTGCATCAAAACACAACCCAACCCCTGTCGGCTAGCATCACTGTACACTGTGTACTCCCGACTGCTGGTGGGAAGTGCCAAAATCGGAGCTGTAGTCAACCGTTGTTTGAGCTCCTGAAAACTCGCCTCACAACGGTTATCCCATACAAACTTGACATCCTTTCGCGTCAATCTAGTCAATGGAGCAGCTATCCGGGAAAACCCCTCAACAAATCTGCGGTAATACCCGGCCAGACCAAGAAAACTCCTAATCTCAGTCACTGTCTGCGGCTGCTCCCATCTCATAATGGCCTCGACCTTCTGCGGATCGACAAAAATCCCCTCCGCAGAAACGACATGCCCCAAAAATCCAACCTGTCTTAGCCAAAATTCACATTTTGTGAATTTGACATACAGTTGCTCATTGCGGAGGATCTGTAAAACAGTACGAAGATGCTGAATATGATCCTTGTCACTCTGCGAATACACCAGTATATCGTCTATGAAAACTATGACAAACTGGTCCAGATAGTTATGAAAACCTTTGTTCATCAAGTCCATGAACGCAGCTGGAGCATTAGTCAGCCCAAACGGTATGACTAGGAATTCATAGTGCCCGTATCGAATGCGGAAAGCTGTCTTTGGCACATCTTGAGTCCTAATCCGCAACTGATGATATCCCGATCGAAGATCAATCTTTGAGAAAACTCGGGCACCTTGCAATTGATTAAACAAATCATCTATGCGAGGCAGCGGATATCTGTTCTTCACGGTCACCCGATTAAGCTGCCTGTAGTCCACACACAATCTCAGTGATCCATCCTTCTTCTTTACAAATAGCACTGGAGCACCCCAAGGTGACGTACTAGGACAGATAAACCCTTTATCCAGCAATTCCTGCAGCTGGACCTTGAGCTCTCTCAGCTCAGCCGGTGCCATCCTGTATGGAGGCATAGAAATAGGGGTAGTCCCCGGAGCTAAATCGATCTCAAAGTCAAACTCCCGAACCGGTGGTAATCCGGGTAGCTCCTCAGGGAAAACATCAGGAAACTCCTGTACCACTGGAATATCCTCAAGTCTCGGTCCTTGAGCAGTGGTGTCTATGATGTGAGCCAGATATGCCGTACACCCGCGGCGAATCATACGTCTGGCCTCCAAAACTGAAATGACACAGCGGGGTAAAATCCGCCTCTCGCCCTCAAAAATCAACACTGGCTGATCAGGTCTTCGAAACTCTACCTGCTTCTTAAAGCAGTCAACTGAAGCCCGATGCATATATAACCAATCCATCCCCAAGATGGCATCAAAATCAGCCATGGTGAAAGGGATTAGATCTGCCTTCAACACTGTATCCCCAACTTTGATCTCACATTCTTTATACACCGTGCCGCGCACAATCTGCTCATCCAGAGGAGTGATGACCAATATCTCCTCGTCCAAAGGTGAGAATGGCCTATCAGAATGTCGGGAGAATTGGTCGCTCACATATGAATAGTTAGACCCCGTGTCAATAAGGATACGGGCATCTATTCCGAAGATAGGTAGGGTACCTATCATTGAACAAAATGCACATAGACTTAGAATAAAATTACATCTGATATATATATATGCCAAAATAGTGGAGCCTCTAAGGCTTTTACAACTTCGGTGTGTAAAGATGTCAGAGTAGTATCATGTCGACAAAAGGTACACAACATAAAACACCTATACAACTATCATGATACAATGCTGACATCCCCAAAAGAAGTGGAAAAACTAATAAAGATCCTATTCTATAGGATCAGAAGGAGGAGTACCCGTGATGATGTCGGGGTTCGCCTGAGCGTCCTCCTGTGTCATGGAATAAACCCGGGCCTGAGCCCTAGGCTGCTGTCGTACGTGGGTATACACTGTGTTACTCCCGGTGGTCACCCTGGGAGTAGAAGATACTGGCCGAGTAGACTGCCCCTGCTGACCCAAATGAGGAATACTAGTGCGGCTCTGTGAACTCTGTCCTCCGAGTCCCAACTCTGGGCAGGAACTCCTGATATGTCCCGGCTTCCTACAGTAGAAGCAAGTGACTGACACTGAACATGCTCCTATCGAATGGGACCTATTGCACCTATGGCAATAAGGATGCCGCTGAGTAGTATACTGTGCAGGGTGAGTCGAAGTGGGCTGTCTGAACCCCTGGGAGTACTGTCTCCATCCCAGCTCTAAAAATCCAGATCCAAATCCGCCTCTATACGAATTGGATCCCCTGCCCCTCTTGGAGCTCTGTGCAAAATGAGACTTCTCTTTCTTTCTCTTTTGTTCTCTGCTCTCTCTCTGCCTAGCCTCGGCGCGGACCAAAGCCTCCGCGCGGTGAGCAGAGTCTATCACCTCAGCCAGTGTAAACTGTGGAGTAACAGTCATATACCTCTTTATGCTGAGGCTAAGACTGTCTTCGAACTTGAAGCGCAAATACTGAGGTGTAGCCATATCCGGTACAAATGCAGCAAGTCTCCACATGTCTGCCTCATACTCTGAGACAGATCTGGACCCCTGTGTAAGCCGTCCCAACTCTGACCTCATCCTGTCCTGCTGGTAGAGTGGGAAGAATCTGCGGTCAAACTCCCGAAGGAAGTCGTCCCACCGCAGTGGCTCTGTCGCCTCGTCAGTGAGGGCCTCCCACCATAAGAGGGCCTCTCCCTCTAATAATTACTCCGCACTTTCAGGCAGAGCTCCTCTCCAATCCCCAAATTGGTCAAAATCTTGCGGGTGCGGTTGATCCAATGCTTGGTTGCCGCAGCATCACCCAGCCCTGTGAAATCAGTGCACCCCAGCTGACGGGCCTCTTTAACCAACTGAGTCAACTCATGTACTCGTCTAAGAGTAGCTGATGTGGTCTCACTCGGCTCTAACAAAGTAGAAGGACCGGCCACCGGCGGTGGAACCGGTGCCGAAGGAACTAGCGCTGCTATAGATGCAGGCACCGCTGTAGGAGGTGGTGGGGGTGGAATCTGGACCCCATACGAAGCGTACCACTTGTACACCTGCCGAAAGGCGTCGAGTGTGGGTACGGGAGTCTCAGCCTGAGCAGCTGGCTGGGTAGGTGCCTGTGGTGGCACACAAGTTGAGGAACGATCCTCCGGCTCGCCTAAGTCCTCTGGTGGGGTAGAACGGGTGCTCCGTCTAGTCGTCATACTTCTGCAAGAGAAGGATCCTTATTAGGTATCATTCAAAGAATAGGCATGGTTCAAGAAATTTGGACTAATCACAGCATGACTACCCTCACAAAAAAAAAAATGGAATCCGTAGTTCAATAAAGGGTAAAAAAATAACATGTTAGGTTAGATATAAACGTATCTAACCCCCTAAAATAGATGAACTCATATACCTATGACCATGTACTGGGACTTCATGACTGTATGAACTCTCATGCATTGAGGACTTTAAGCACAACACACTTGGGAATGTTTTCAAGACTCTCTTCCTACATAGCTCTCAACCTAGAGCTCTGATACCAATCGAACTGTCACGCCCTGAACCGGAAATCGTGAACGGCCGCCCGTTGTCCTGGATACCAGCTGTATTTCTACAGAAAATCGAGCAGAACCTCCCCATAAATCGGAGGTCTCCCATGTACAATTAAACCTGGATACCTGTATACATTAAAATTATCCTGTAAATTAAACCAATGGCCATCCCGGCCTCTCCAAAACAATCCATCGAATCTCACAACCGATATCCAGACAAGCAAGGCTAACAAATCAATAACAGTCCTAGCCATAGACCTCTACTATCATGCCCAACTAGAGCATGAGTAGCCGCCACATTGAGCGGGCCTAAATTTATACAATTATATTACAAATTTCCCAAGTTAACACTTCAAATAGTTACAAATGCCTCAATACAAGAGAAATATGAGAGTTTCGCAAATAAAAGTCTAAAAATTATACAGTCATCCCATAATGCGTACACGGTCAACTACGGACCTCAATATCAAGACCACGCAGGGTCGACATAAAATACTAAATTTATATTTTCAATTTAAAACTTCAATCTCACCGTCGCAAATACAAATCCACCAACAATCTATCATACCTCTAGAGCCAAATGCGTCGCCCGAGCACCAAAATCCTGTCTGGGAAGGGGAAAGAGGAGGGGTGAGTACTCAGGGAAGAATACTCAGTGAGTGAGTGGGTCAATGCAACTGTGTAATATGGGGTGTGAAACTGGAGTGTCAAAGCATAAGTATACAATCATATTTCAAATCATCATGCTTTTCATTTCAGCAATATATCATTAACACGCATTTTCAAGTCAAATATGCATCCAAAACACTGTCATTAAAATCATAGAGCTGCCAGCCGAAAGTGTCCCGGCAGAGGTCTACCACGACCTATGACAGACGCACCGGGGGTGTTATATACGATTTCATTTAAAGTGCTCTCTATCCCTGCATTGGCGACGAACCTCGTCCAGGTGCTAGACTTGGAGAGAGTATCCAAATCCTCCCCCTTTTGGGTTCAACCTGGTTAGTACCGTGTCGTAAATATAATCTCGACAACTCGTGGGATACCCCAGGCCTAGGCATATCCGGACGCCACCCAAGCGCCTCTCACGGTGTCCTTCGTAGTTACGAAACAATATATACCATAACCCTCAAGGCCAAAATCAATATCATATCAAATATGTGTCGTAAATCAGGTTCACAAACCAAATGCAACATATAGCATAAAATGACACATTATACATTTCAACCACATGGATGCATATTTTTCATAATTCAACCAAATTTTTGGACACTCCATCGGTTCACAAAAATCATTTCCAAAACCAATCAAAACATTTCAAGCACACGATAAATCATGCTCATTTATCAAACTGTTGTAAAGCAGGATTTACATATTAAACGAAAACATTGAAATAAATCTCACTCACATATACGGGAGGGTCAATCACTCCCTAAAATGCACAAGTGTCGAAATCATGCTCCCCTCGATCGGTCTCCAATCAAGTCACTACAATTATAACACATCACATATTTCTCACACCTCAACCTCAATTATATCTATGTACATTTACAACATCACACTGTTCAGTCCATATACACTTGCATATACTCACAATTTAATCAAATAAAATCTTACTCGATCCTCAATTGACCTTTTCTAATACAAAATCATAATTATGTCATCAATTTCCATTTTCTCTAATTTTTGTACAAACCTCAATTCTTCAATTCATGAATACACTCTAATGTCATCAATTGCATTTTATTTATAAATAACACATTGAAAGTCAAGTCTAATGTAATCCTAAAGATCATTCAATATCGGAATTTACCATAAAATAATAAATCTTCTCCCAAAATAGAAATTATTTGAAAAATCATAAACTTTCCGATTCTTATCCGAATGTTTCAAAGTATATATCATTTTCAACGTAAGGAAGTCTATTTTCATAATACAGGGATGATATTTGAATTACCTATATGTAAAACAACCTATAATGTAAAAGAATGCATCAACCGTTAAGCTTAAATCCCAGATTTCCAACTATTCTCATGCATACATTAAATTAAACTTCAAGAGAACTATTCTAATTAACTCAACATGATTTTATTATCCAGGACATTCTCTTTCCATATCAGACACTAGACTCAACCTAAATATTCAAACATAGAATTTCATTAATGCAATTCAAATCAAATCTAAATACATTCCTAAATATACACAATGTATTCTTACTCTAATTTATCCTAAATTCATCCAATGTATTGAAAGAATTTGTATTTTATCTCACCTAGGGTTTCTTGGTTCGCAACCCTAACGTCTGTGCACCTACAACTCAGCCCGGAATCCTGCAATGTCTCCAAACCAAAGTAAGGCTTAGCAATTAGACTAATTTACCAAGAAAATCGAAACCTAAAACTGATAATCGGAATTTGGCCTTTACCTAGGCAGTGAATGACTGCAGACTGAGCCAAGGGTTTCTGAAGGCCCCCTACTCCTATCTGTTTAGGGTTTCTGCAAAGGTTGGAGAACAACCCTTAACAGTGAAAGAACAGAGCCTGTAATCGCACGAGCATGCGAGGGACAGAGGAAGGGGCTCTGTCCTTCGTGCGCGAGAGAGAGAGAAAACCGTGAGAGAGGGTGAGACAGCGGGCGAGATAGAGAGTGATAAACAAAGAGAGAGAGAACCGAGGGTGAGGTAGAGGGAGAAGGTAGTGGCGATGGTGGGTGAGCGCTGTGGGTGGCGGTTCATGGTGGAGAACCGCGGAAGGGAGAGATCGGGAGTGGGTGAATCGCGAAAGAGAACTGAGAGAGAGAGCGATCGAATGAATAGAGAGAGAAGACAGAGAGTAATGGGGAGAGAAAGAGTAAGCGACCGTTCGCTGTGGAGGGAGTGAAAGAGATCGAAGTCTCGGGTGAGAGAGAGATCGAGGGAAACTGAGAGAGAGAATAGAGATAGAGACAGCGAATGAGAGGACCGAGAGGGAAAGATAGAGAGAGAGAGAAAATGGCTGTGGGTGGTGGCGACAGTGGAGCAGCGGCGAGTGCAATGGTAGAGAGGGTGGCGGAGGTGGCGGATGGTTTCAGTGAGGAGAGGAGAAGACGGAGAGAGGAAAGGGGAAGATGAAGGGACGAAAAAAAAATTAGGGCCATTTGCCCTAATTCGAAGAGTGGGGGAGGGGCCAAAACGCTGCGTTTTGGCTCCTCTCTCCTCTTTTTCTTTTTTTTTTTATAATTATTTAAATAAGTAAATAATTAGATAAATAAATAAATAGGTGTGTATATATATGTATATATATTTTTATACTCACCCTACCAAACGGAAGTACAAACATTTTAAACATACCAAAAGTTCGATTTTAAAACCCCAAAATCGAAAATCAATATAATATATATATATATATATAATTTATCTGCTTATATAAACCGAGAAATATTTTATATATATATTTCGTGAACAGTACATTAGTACGGACACCGCAGTGTCGGTGTTACAGACAGTGCCGTCAATATTTTCTCCTAGGAACACATATCCCTTGGACTGTTCAGAGTATCTAATAAAGACACACTTCTTTCCTTGCGGGCCTAACTTGTCGTACTGATGCGACGAATCATGAACATACGCGGCACAACCCCATGGCCTCAAGTGGCTAAGGTCAGGCTGTCTCCCTGTCCAAAGCTCGTATGGGGTGCTGACTACGGATTTCATCGGAACACGGTTAAGGACGTAGGTTGCAGTCAACAACGCATCCCCCCAATGGGAGATAGGTAAGTTGGCCTGCGCCATCATCGACCTCACCGTCTCCAACAGAGTCCTATTCCTTCTCTCAGCTACTCCATTCTGCTGACGAGTAGCAGGAATAGTCAACTGTCTAGTAATGCCTCTATCGAAACAGAGCTCTTTGAACTATTCAGACAGATACTCGCACTCCCGATCGGTTCTGAGAGTTTTCACCCTCATGTCTAGTTGATTTTCAACCTCGCTGATAAACCTCTTGAAGCACTCTAGTGCCTCAGACTTGTGCGAGATCAGATAGACGTAACCGATACGCGTGTAGTCGTCTATGAACGTAATAAAATACGTGGCTCCATTTCGGGCTCTCACATTCATGGGTCCGCAAATATCAGAATGAACCAATTGCAATGGAGTTCCAGCTCTCATTACTTTCCCAAATGGTCTTCTAGTAGTTTTGCCCGCAAGGCAAAACTCACACACAGGCAACTGGACCTTGGTTAGTGGGCCCAACAAACCGCTCATAGCTAACCGGGTCATCCTCTCTTACCCTATGTGGCCAAGCCTACTATGCCATACATTCACATCATCCACTGCACTATCAGATGCAAAAGCAATAGTAGATGAAGAATAAATCTCATAAAATGAAATCATATCCAGTACATATAGTCCCTCATGGACCAAACCAGAACAAATCAAAGAACTGTTATATGTAATGGAAACTCTAGAGTTTCCCAACAACACAGAATATCCTAGCAAATCTAAACATCGGATAGCAAGATTCCGCCTAATCTCAGAAGCAGACAAAACGTCATGAAGATAAAAGACTTGGTCACTTCGCAGCAATAGTTTGCAAGTGTCAATCCCTTTCACTTCAATAAATGCTCTATTCCCCACGTATAGTCTCCTCGCCTGGGGACTCAAATGGAGGAACTCCACGTATGCGCTCCTATCGCGAGCTACATGGTCCGTGGCTCCTGAGTCTACAATCCACAAAGGAGAAGAGTTAGCGAGCATTACACTAGATGACACGTAACTCAAATCATGTAAAGAAGAAAGACTTACCTTTCGCTCGCCACACTCGCGTGCGAAATGCCCAGTCTTGCCACACACGTAGCATTGGACCTTACTCTTATTGAGCTCTTTTTTCTTGCGCTTTTGTCCTTTGTCGTCGGTCTTGGCAGGCTACTTTTTCTTGCCTTGGCCCTTGGCTTTCTTTTCATACTTGCACCACTTGCGCTTTACCCCTCGGGAGCCCTTACTCGACTCCGCGATGTTAGCATGTGCAGAAGAAGTCCTAGCTATCTCCTGGTGCTCCTCCTCGAGCTCACAGTGCCTACTCAAGTCCATGAAAGTATGAATACTCTCAGTGTGCGTGAGATAGGTCTTAACCACATCCCAGGAGTCAGGCAAGGACTGGATCACACCCAGTACCTGAAGCTCATTAGACATCGGCTCCCCCATACTCTTCAGAGAAGCGATCATACTCGACATGTGCATTAAATGATGTTTCATGGTATGATCGTGCCTCTTCTTGTACGTGATGAATTTATAGGTCAACATCCTCAACTTAGGAGCTGACGGGGTGCCATAGTGCTCTCTCAGAACTTGCCAGATCGACTGTGCAGTAGGATACTGCTCATAGATCAGAATCAGCTCATCGTGTATGCTGCTAAGAAGGATCACCCTCGCCTAGCCATCCTTCTTTTTCCAAGAACGATACACCTCCTGATCCCATCATGCTTGTGCCGTGATACCCTCCCCGGGGTCTACCATCTCGTTCTTAAGAACTTCCCCGAGTTCTTGTTCCTCGAAGATAAACTGAACCTTCCGGTGCCAAATATCATAGTTGTCACCATTCAGTTTGTCTCCCTTTACGAGATCTAGAACGACAGTTTTCGTTACAACCATGTCTCTGTCACACATAAAAGGAGACATTAGTGACAAATTGATGCTTAAATCCACAATTTTATGTACCCTACGATTCACCAATACCAAGACGACTCGAATACAGATCCCAAAACGAACGTATGAGTCAACGGACACCATACACCACAACTCGGGATTGCATCTCACCACTCGGAATAGGATTCGGTACATAAAAACCCACAAATAGTCACTTTTTATCACAAAACCCTCAAAAAATCAGAAAATTCCAATTTTAGGATGACCTACGCGCCGCCCAGACCCCGGCGGCGTGTCTCACGCGCCCCTACATGCCGGAGAAGGTGCCTGGGCGCGTGTAAGACGCGCAGCGCGTCAGGCACGCGCTTGCACGTGCCCGGTGCGTGTCCGTAGACACGCATAACACCCGGGCACGCAGGCGACGCGCCTGCACGCGCGCAGCCCGCGTCCCTGGCCGGATCCGGATCCGGATCCTAAACGCGGGTCGGGACCCGGAACCCCGGTTCGGGTCAGGTCTGAACCGGGTTCGAGTTTGACCCGATCAGACCCGACATCTCACGTGCCTACGCGCGCGTGAGTTACACGCGCTTGGGCGCTGTGCACCGATGCGCCTTCTCGTGCGTGTGGTACATGCTCCCGCCTGCTGGGTGACACGCGCCTCCGTGCGCGTGTCTCGCACGCGCCTGCTTCTTCTTCGCCCGAATGTCTGCAATTCGGGTTTCTCCGACCCATTTTTCGAAAATCTCACATTCCGGTACAGAATACATGCAATATATATATCAAAATGTAGATCTAACAGAGGCAAACACAGATCTACCATTTTTATGAACCGATTTGACCTAAATCTCGTCAAATTTGGGGTTGAAGGGTTCGATCACTATTCACGACCGAATGCTTGAACCGGAATTTTCTTGGCCTAAACGTGCTCAGAAAATTACGAAAAAATTATTTTCGTGTTTTACGTGATTTGGGTAACACAATGGTATAATTGGATTCACGAAACTCATCTGTGATCCGGACCCAAATTTTATACCCTATATTTTTATACCCAAATTTTATTCCGAAAAATTATTTAAAAATATTTCTAACACGCTCAGATACCAATGTTAGAAAAAAAAAGTGACTCATACACACAGCGGAAGCAATAAATATAATTTCGGAACCGTAAAAGTTTGAGTTCGCGATATACCTCAATCGGTGATGCAGAAGATAATCGGAATCGCGAACTCTGAACACGAATTTCTCGAAGTCGGGATGATAGTTACAATAATTAAACTATCACCGCAATACCACAACGATCCAACCCTTAACCCGGTGATTCGTAAACGATCGAAAACCCTCGATTTTAATTGTTCTACGCAACAATTAATTTTCTCTCTCGAAAAAGAAAATTTTCTCTCTCAGAAAAATATGGCATTCACTCTATTTTTCTCTCTAAGAAAAATGGAATACTTTTTCCTTCGTTGAATTGTCTCTTACCCAAAAAATTGCAAAAGTCAATTTTACTATTTGGAAAAATAACTTCTGTGGAAGTGTGGTGAGAGAAAATAGGAGGGAGTTGGGTAATGGATAACTACCCATTACCCTTTATTCTTGAAATTCAAAAAAATGTAACTGCCCCTACATGGGCACTACCAATATATATGATGTCCTGCTAGAGCCGTATGATCTTGGGATGTCACAATCTTAGTTTTCTTATGAAACGATCCAAGAATTCTGGATCCTGATCGTCGAAAATTTTAAATTGTTATCATTTAGGAAATTGAATTATATGATGAGATTCTTTCCCTTATCGATTAGACCCTCAAGAATTTCCTTTCTTATACAAAAGATGCATTTCGTACTAAAATAGGAAACTTAATCAAAGTGAGATTCGTGTGAATATTATCGATTAGAAGTATAGGGATTCGGTTTCTTTAGTGTTCGGTAGTCATCGGTCGGATAGAGAGGGTTGCATTCGGTCTTACCGGATTCGCCTGCTCGTCGATCGCGCTATTTAGATGATATGCTCGTGGTTAGAAAGGGCCGGACCCTCAAGGACCACAGTTGTATTGTTAGGTTTCGAACGCCCGGATACTGCACCGAATGGTATTTGGAATATGTCTTATCATTTGCCGCCGACTGATGGTATCGATTTGTGATAGAGGCGCTATGAGTGAAGTCCGTTTCTCGAGAAGTTAGAATGACATGAACTACAATTGATACGAAATTAAAGTGGATAGGATATGAATCCTCTTTTGGCTCAACTATTTCGTCCTCCCCTGATATTAATACGTTTCATCTTCTACTTGATTCAATTCAAAATTAATGTGGCATAGAAAGGCGAGACGGTATGAACTCTATCTCTTAATTTCCACGCTTTTTAGAGAAACGCTTCAACTGCTCCAAGATTTTGAAGAGATCTCTTTGTGTCTATAAATAGAGACTGTAGGACTTCGCGTTATTTCAGCGAGTTTCTCAATGCCTGAGGGTTTTCTTCTTGTGAGAGTTGTCATCCATGAGGGTTTTCGAAAGGACGCTCCGGCTTTGTCGGGTTTTGTAGCGTGAGTTGTTTTTGTTGGTATAAGATCTCGTCAAGAGTAGGGACTGTAGGTATGAGTGTTCGTCATGTCATTCGCTATCCGAATGTTGTGATAGGCTTCATCGAGGTTCCCGATGGGGCCCCTGACTCAGATTTAAGAAAAGAATCACCTTCAAAGTCGGGAGGCAGGGCATACTGGTTGTGTGTAGGGAGCAAGGTGATGGAAGAAAATATGATGATATTCTAATGCATCATCCGAATCCCTTTTCGATTGGTTTGTCCTCCCTTTCGAGAGTCATATTGTATCAGTAGGGCTGCAGATTATTGCATATAAGTTTTACTTGTGGCTTCTGTGGTTTTCGGTGCTTGGGGCTACTGTTTATTTTTCGTTGTTCCTCTTTTTATTGTTTTTGTGCTCTCCTGTGTTGCCGAACGACAAAGGCGAGGTAGCCATACGTATTTCTTTTAGTGTAATCGGTCTGACCAAGGGACTTGTAAAGTGTAACTACTCATGTAATCGAACATGTATGGAAATAAAAGAGATTTGCTTCACTTACTTGTCATCTGTTGTATCTATCAAAATTTCTTTGTATGTCGGGCTACTTATGATCGACCCACTTGTGTAAAGGACATCGGGTGTTGTTCTCATGTTTTCCAAGTGGATAGCAGTATGTTCTATCTGTCTATTGACATGAACTTAATTGATAGTACGAACTCTTACGATCAAGTTCCTCTTAAGGAATTAGATTCCTTCGTTGGAATGGGGCAATTAAGGCCTATCTAGGGAGATAGATCACTTCGGTAGGACATGACAACTAAGCCCCGTTCGGGGATATAGATCCCTTCGATACGATAGGACATAGCAACTAAAACCTATTTGGGGAGATAGATCCTTTCGGTAGGACAAGACGACTAAGACCTGTTCGGGAATATAAATCCCTTTAGTAAGATAGGGTGACTAAGGTCTGTTCGGGAAGATAGATTCCTTGGGTAGGACAGAACAACTAAGACCCATTTGAGGAGATAGATCCATTCAGTAGGATAGGGTAACTAAGGCCCGTTTGGGAAGATAGATCCCTTCGGTAGGTAATAATTGATTGGGCCTGAAATGTTAGGAATCAAAAGATAGAACTATCGAAAGGAAAATCATGAGTGGCTTACTCGATAGGGGATATCTCTGTCGAAAGAGAAACAATGTGATTTACTGATAGTAGATTCATAAGTTCTCTGCATTCCAGATCCTAGACACGGTCGATCCATTTAGATTATTGAGGCGATAAACCTCCGGGCGAACCATAGAGCGTATCTGATAGGAGTCTTTCCAATTAGGAGCTAGCTTACCTCCGGGTTGGGGTTGACTGGTAGCTTCCACTTTCCTCAACATCATATCACCTGGGTTAAATGTTTTGCTTTTGATTCGTCGATTATAGTACTGTGTCATCTATTGCTGATATGCAATCATTCGGGCGGATATGAATTCCCGTAATGTAGAGAGCAGGTCTAGGTGTTCACACAAGGTAAATTCATTCTATTCGGAATCATACCAGGTCACCTGGAGTGAGAGGATCCCGATCTCTACTGGTTTGATAGCTTCACTTTTGTACATTAGGCTGAACAGTGTTTCTCAGGTTGCCCTTCAGGGTGTGGTGCAGTATGATCAGAAGATGTTGTAAAGCTCATTTACCCATCGCCCTTTAGCTTCATCAAGCATGGTCTTTAGTCCTTGGAGGATCATTCTATTAGTTATCTCTGTGAGTCCATTGATTTGTGAATAGGCAACCGATAAGAATTGATGATCGATCTCGGCTTCACACAGAACTCTCGAAAGTTAGCATTGTCAAAGTGTTTTCCATTGTTTGTGATAATGATGTGAGGTATGTGAACCGAGCGACTATGTGAGTCCATACAAACGACTAGGCTTTAATTGTTGTTATCTGGGCTAGAGGTTCGACCTCTACCCATTTAGTGAAATAGTCAATGGTCACTATAAGGAATTTTCTCTGTCCGGTAGTTAGTGGGAACGATCTGAGAATATCCATTCCCCATTGTGCGAACGGCCATGGTCCTGTTAGGGGCTAAGTTTGGAGGAAGGGATTCGTGGAACCGAAGAGAATCGTTGGCATTTGTTATATATTTTGACAGAGTCATTCGAATCAGTTTTTATGGTCGGCCAGTAGTACCATTGTTGCAAAACTTTGTGGATTAGATTCCGAGCTCCCAGTTGTCTATCACATATCCCTTCATGGATCTCCCGTAGGACATAGTTCCCCTCTTCTAGTATCAAACATCTCAAGTAGGAATGTGTGAAAGACTTTCGGTATAGTCTTCCGTCAATGATTACATAATGGGCGGTCTTTTGCTTTAACTTAGGTAACTCCAGCGGCGAGTCAGACAGTTGGTTGTCTCTCAATTATGCTTCGATTGGGTATTTCCAACTAGGAGGCTGGTCCGCTGTCAGGACCCTTTCAGGCTCATCGATATTGGGGTACAGTAGGCTTTCAATGTAGACCGTTCGGCTAGAAGCAACAGAATCTGAGCTGGTCAACTTGGAAAGTGTAACGGCTCTCGCATTTTCTGAGCGAGGGATTTGTTGGATGTCAACCCTTGTAAGTCTTGCTATCATCTCGTGTAGTTTACTTAGATATTTGGCTATAGTTGGGTCTTTTGTCTCATAGATCCCTTTTCTGTTTAACTACTAATTGACTATCGGTGAAACACTTCGAGCTCCCATATTGGCTACGATTCGAAGTCCTGTCAATAAGGTTTCGTACTCCACTTGGTTGTTGGTGGCTCTGAAGTCGAAAAGGAGGGCATATTCTGCTTTGAAATTGTTTGAACCCATCAGTATAAACCCGACGCCACTACCTGAAGAATTTGAGAACCCATCACATGTATGGTCCATTTTGGCAATGACCATTCATTAGGACTACCGATGGACTCAGGTGTAACTGTAACTAGGAGAGTGTATTCGAGAATGAAGTCGGCCAAGAGCCTTTGATTGCTGGTCGAGGCTGATATTGGATGTCAAATTTACCCAATTCGACACTCCATTTGATTAAACGATCGGAGGTGTCTCTCTTCTAGAAGATTTGTTTCAACGGTTGGTCGGTGAGCACTAGACGGTGTGGGCTTGGAAGTCGACCGGAGTCATCTGGCCGAAATGACTAGTGCACATGCTATCTTCTCAAGTGGTCGATAATTGATTTCGACTTCTTTGAGTATCCAACTGATATAATAAATTGGCTTCTAAATAGTTGAGTCTTGTATAATAAGGACAAAACAAATTGATCGATCGAAAATAGAAAGATAAAGGTCAAGTTTCTCATCAGAAATCGGTCGAGAGAGCAGCGAAGGGGTCATAAGATACTCTTTAAGTTGTTCAAAAGTCGTTTGACACTCAGGTGTCCATGTGGATTGTTGGGATCTTTTCAGGGCATCAAAGATGAGTTTGTATTTCTTCCCAACTTTTGACATCAATTGGCTTAGAGTTACTATCCGACCGGTAAGGCGTTGCACCTCTTTCAATATTTGAGGCGATAAACATGTCCAAGAAAGTTTGTATCTTCTCAGGGTTTGCCTCAATCCTATGATTGGTGATCATAAATCCTAAGAATTTGCTCGACACGATATCGAAAGTACACTTAGTAGGGTTCAGTCGTATGTTATAGCGTTCGAGCGTCTAAAATGTTTCTTCAAGGTCAGCAACATGAGTTTCAACATTGGTGCTTTTTACAAGTATGTCATCTACATACGTTTCTACGTTTCAACCGAGCTGATCTTTGAAAACTTCATTAACCAACCGTTGGAAGGTTACTCTCACATTCTTTTGACCAAAAGACATGACTCGGTAACAGTATATACCGAACTCAGTGATGAAACTCATCTTCTCTTCATCCTCGGTGCCATTCGTATCTGATTGTAATCCGAGTAGGCGTCCATGAAACTTAAGAGTTGGTAGCTTGAGGAATTGTCCACCAATTTGTCGATATTCGGGAGAAGGTAACTGTCCTTTAGGCATATTTTGTTGAGATCTTTGAAATTTACGCATATCCTCCATTTAACATTGGCCTTCTTCACCAAGACCACATTGGTAAGCCATTTGGGATACTTGACTTCACGGATGAACTCGACGGTTAGTAGCTTTTGGACCTCTTCCTGGATGGCTCATTTGTGCTTAAGGGTGAACACCCTCTTCTTCTGCTTGACCAGCTTGTATCCGGAGTTTACGGTTAACTTGTAAACGATGACAAACGGGTTGATGCCAGGCATGTCCTCAAGGGACCAAGCGAAAACTTTGGAGTGTCGTTGCAGGCAGCTGACAATAGATTCTCGTAGGGGCACAGACAGACCAGTCCTGATCCGAACAGTTTAATTGGGATCATCAGTCAGAGGAATCTTGATTACCTCTTCTCCTGATTTTGGTTTGTTCGTTGGTTTGATGTTGCCTATGAGTTCTAGGGTGTTGATAGGAAAGTTTTCCCGTCCGTCTCTATCAGCGAAGAGGGCGTAGGGGTCGGGATCGCTGCAGATAGTAGCGATCCTTTCTGATATTCTAAACTTCATCTTCATGTGTCTATTGCTGGGAAATACTTCTAGTTCATCCAGACTCGGTTGGCCGAGATGACATTATACGGTGAAAATAGTTTCACCATATGGAATATGGTCTTGACAGTTGCGTGGCTAAGGGGAGTCTCTAAAGTCACAGCAAGGGGAATGGTTCCTCTGGATAGATGCATTCATCAGATAATTCCTTGAGAGATCCGGTTGGGAGTTGAAGGTGCGAGGGGTTGAGACCCATTCGATAGATAGGTCCCAAGTAAGGATGTCACAATCTACGTCTTGGTCGACGATGACCCCTTTTACTGTATGAGACTCCATTTTGATAGTAACAATTAGAAGATCATTACAACTACGGTCGACTCTGATCAGATCATCGTTGTCGAATCTGATGATTGGTCGTTTTCTCTTAACTGTAGTCATATTTTATTCAGTGACAGAAAGTTGGTGAGAAATACTAATGATTAGTTTGTTTCCCATAAACGGCGTCAATCTGTTGGAGATAAGTTTTGGTTCCATAGATCCGACTCCTTATGACTCAAATAGGTGTTCAATGAAGAGGGTTGAAACCTACATAAGACCGCCCGGAAGGTGTTCCGGTGGGGGAAACTCCGACACTCAAATCAGAAAGAGCGGTTTTCGAAAAGATAAACAGACAGAAAGAAATGAAGACGGATCTTCCATTGACATTTGTGTATTCTATGTCGAGTTTAGAGAACTTACCTGACTTGATGTATCGAGCGCTTTTTATATGATGTCTTGTTAGAACTGAATGATCTCGAGACGTCACAACTCTAATTTCCTTATAAAGCGATCCGAGGATTCCAAATTTTGATCGTCAAAGATTTTAAATTATTATCATTTAAGAAATTGAATTATACGGGGAGATTTAGATAAATATTATCAATTGGAACCAGGGGTGTTAAGTTTCTTTAGTGTTCGGTAGTCATCGGTCGGATAGAGAGAGGTATATTTGGTTTAACTGGATGCGCCTGTTCGTTGGTCACATTGCTTGGATCTATATGCTTGTCGTTAGAAAGGGCTGGATCCTCCAGGACTGTAGTTGTGTTGTCAAATTTCAGACGCCCAAATATCATATCCAATGATATTTGGATCATGTCTTATGTCTTATAAGTGGATCTCATGGGCCATGATGCGGCATTGCTTAGTAACATCACGCGAGATTGGACCCAAGTCCAAATAAACAAACAGCAAAGTTGGATCTCTCTTTACACCGACTGGTCAAAATTTGTCATGGGTTGGGGGTTGCTGACTAGTTTAAGGAAGGCCTCCCCCCCCCCCCCCCAAAAAAAAAAGAAGAATAAATTGTCACTGTTGGTAAAATCTTTGGCCTTTGCATGCAAGAATAGTCAAGCTGGGGTTGAGGGTTGACATTTCTAAGCAACATACTATAAAAGACGACCCAGCCTGATCAAACCAAGTACCAAATATGCAACCTGTCTCCGATAATGGATGAAGTATGAAGAAGTTCTCTCCTTTATTGACATTCTCTGCCTTTGCCGAGGTTTGTATAATTATGTTGTTTTGTCAAGTTCGACAAAATTATACCTTAACCATATTGATTTGTCCTTCATTTTTTTTGTGCAGCATGACATCTCTTAAATCCAAGGGTTGTTCTTTTTAACATTTGTTGATAATCAAAAAATAAGGAAAAGAAGTATGTTGTAACTATTAAAAACAGTGCATCATTTATTTGACCAAGTGTTTCTACGATGACTTAATCAAATTATAGTATGAGATTGTAGAATTATAAATGAACCAAATAATTTCAAAATTATTTGTAATTCAAATCAATTTATTTGTTTAATTTATAGTATTTATTACCTGAGCAGAGTTTGAACATAGAGTTCAAATTCAATTATATAGATAAAGTGTATAAAGTTCAACTCTACTCGCTTAACCAATTAAATGAGTCATAGTTCTTTGAGTTTGTTTGTAAAATAAAATATTTTTTGAATTTATTAAAAAAATTAAAACTTAATTTGAATTGAATCATTTTAAAAATTAAAAAATAAAAAACACTTTACTACAACTTAACTCTTTAGAAGCCCCAAGATTGACAATTGTATATTTTGCATTTTTACTTCTGGTTCAATCTTTTGAGAAGACGAAATTGAAAACTTGTTTAAGGAGTAAGAATACTCAGCTACTGGATCAACTAAACATTGATAACATCCTTTTTGTATATTCCATTCTATGAGAGGCAAAGTAGAGCAAAATTGTCAATATTAAGTTATAAAAAGACACTTAACTAGGGAGAGTTCAATAAAAAGGGTGGGTCTTCCAACTAGAGGTATGGTTCATCAATATTAAAATGTATCAGTACTCAACCACTAGATCAACCGTTGGTGGCATCCTTTTTATATATTGCATTCTATGAGGCTAAATAGAGCTAAATTATCAATATTAAGATCAAACTAGCTAGATGGTATGGTCCTATTCATTTTCTTAATATGATTTTTTTTAAAAAAAAAAATGTTGGTTTTTACAAATAGAATTTAAGTTTAAAAAATACTAAAAATAATTATTATATTTATAAATTATATTTAATCTGAATTGAACTTACTATATTTGTCCGAGGAGGCCTAAAAGGGCCATTGATTTTTATGGAACTAATTTGGCTTTGTCATAATTGACAATTACAGGCAATTGCTTTGTCTTTTAAGCAAACTTCTTCATGGTAGTTCCAAAAGGCAAAGTAATACAACTTTCGAGGGGGTTTCTTCGGCTTATGGAGCCTCCCATGCCACTCACGTTCACTACATGGAGGATAATCACTCGCATATAAAATTTGGTAACCCACCCACGATGCATTGCGAAGGCTACAATTGGGCTCTTGACATTCTTTTTGCTTAATAAAAAGAATGGTAGAACAATAGCATTTTACAATTTTTTTGTCAGACCACGAAATTATAATTTGATTAATCTGATTCGAATACCTGTGAATGCTCTATTCAGGAGTAATTCTCTGACTGTACATGTAATCCAAGACCGCAAAGTATTGGACTTTTACCTTCGAACCGTACATATAATTCGAGGTAAGGGTCAAGGAACCGACAATTAAGTACCAGTTGAGTGCCCCTCAAACCAGCCGAGATTTGAGAGTCTGATTAATGGTTGGTTCAGGGTCTGAACCGGTTTTCATTTCAGGGAGGGAGCCTATCTTTTTTTTTTTTTCGAAGAGGAAAAGTACTAGAAAAAATGTAAAATTTTTTGATTTCTCAATTTGGGAGAATTTAATGGTCAAACTAGCGATTCGGACCTTGAACCTTTATGATTTGGTTGAGTGGTTCAACTTTTGATTTTAGATGATCTAAGGTCCGGTTCAGAGTAGTTTCAAAAAGGTTCGACTTACTTTTAATCGTGTCCATATGGCTCATTAAACAATACCTGAATTTTGTTAGTAGGATGTTTAAGATTCAATAACTAATCCTAACCGTAGATTATTGAGCTATTAAAATAGTTAAGGATTTGCTAAAACTTGTATAAATACCTGCAAACCGAATTGTAGAGGTATGAAAATGTATGTACTCATTTGCTTTTTTTTTCTCTCTCTTTGTTTATCCTCTCTCTCAACGGTTCAATAATCTACGGTTAGGATTAGGTATTGAATTTTGAATATCCGACTAACTGAATTCAGGCACGTTTGTGTTTGAAAATGTGAACCGACCTTTGACAAGTCTGCAAATTCGAGGGCTACATTTCCACTATAGTAAAATATAGTAATTCAATTTTTTTAAAAAACAGGGAAATAAATTGAAAAATTTCTCTAATCCAATCAGAGGAAATTGATTTCTGATTAAGGCAACAATTATAAAATGAAATTGATGGCAAAAGATCTTGGAATATGGGCTTCTGGACGAAGCCTCCGTTTCACACACCACAGCCCCCAATGGATCGATACGAGGGCTGCCAATTTTGACTCTTTACCCACGTCACGCTGCTGACGTGATTCCGGAAGCTTCCAATTCAAGAAAGTCACTTGATCTCAGCCAAAAGGCGAGGATGGTATGGTTCAAGAAAGTCACGTTGACCCTTTCTTGCATGACCCTTTCTTAGCCAAAAAAAAACTTGTTTGATCTCACTAGAAAAAGCTACAGAATGTATCAAAGATTCATGCATTGTTGGTTCTAGAATATCATACCTTGGGTTTTGCAGAGAAACTTTATATGTTGATTTTCATTTGAGACTATTAATTTTGGATCCTGACATGCATCCAAGAGGTTGCCTCCTATTTGTGGGACAGTCTCCTGTCATATTTAAGTATCAAATGAATCCTTATCTTAATAAGACTCGAAAACTCTATTCCTGATGGCAAAAGCGTACACATTTAAGTCAAGAATGATAATAAGAAGCTTGGATCTTCAAAAAAAAAGAAAAGAAAATTACATAGTAATGGAGTTCAATCAAAATCACTTTTTTAAAGGAAAACAGTATAATACTAGGTTCAAGTCACCAACTTAATATCTTTTCAATTTTGTACTGACTATTAATAGTAATTATTTTAATTCTTTCATATAATTATTAAATAAAATGCATTTATTAAAATTTACGTTTATTTTACTATAAAGAGAATAAAAAATAATAAGGTGGGTCTCATGAGATGAGGCGGCATTGCTTAGTAATATCACGTAAGATCAACGTTCTATGGATCTAGTAGAAGGGTATTAAACCTTTTTAATTAAAATTTCGAGTTCGAGTCTTAAAAATACAAAGATATATGTTTAAAGAGTCGGTCTCTAAATTGAATTTTATAATATTTAAACTAAATTAGTAGGACAACTTAGATATCGATTTTTCAAAATAAATAAATATATATATATTAAAATAAAATAACATCATGCAACATTGGACCCAGGCCCAAATAAAACAAACAGCAAAGTTGGATCTCTCTCTACACCAACGGGTCAAAATTTGTCATGGGTTCAGGGTTGCAAACTAGATTTAATGGTAGTTTGATTGGAATGAAAAGTGAAATGAAAAAAGGAATGGAAAGTAAGAGTGGAGAGAAATAAGAGATTTTACTTGTTTGATAAGGAGGTAAAAGTGGAGGGAAAGCAAAAGTGGGGTGCAATCTTTTTTTTTTTCATCTTAAGAAATTATTTCCGTCCCAAAGTGGACGGAAATGAAATGAAATGAAAATTTTGAACGATTTTACTCTTATTTCTTTTTAATATTTACGAAATTATTTATTATTTTTTACTAGTACAATTTTATTTAATATAAAATAATAAAATTTAATTTTTTTCATCAATTTTATTGAATAGATTATTTTTTCTAATTTTACTTTTTTTACATTTTATATTAATATTTTAATTTTATTTAATATAAAATAAGAATAAAAATAATTTATAAAAAATAAGAAAAATATATTAAATAACTATTTTTTTAAAAAAAAATATATTTTTTAAAAAATATTTTAAATTAAAAAATAAAAAAATTCATATAGTAATAAATATTAAAAATATTGTTTTATAAGAGTAGAATAGTAAATTAAATATTTTTTCCTTTCATTTTTTATTTCAATCAAACAAAAAAATATCATTGATTTCTTTCTTTTTCATCCCTATCAAATAAAAATAAAATAAATGTATTTATTTCTATCAAGTAAAATAAATTCTTCCTCCCCTTCCCCTTCCGCGAATAAGTCAAACCCAATAAATAAATAAATAAAAATAATAAATAATAAATAATAAATTTGTCACAGCACGTGAAATCTTTGGCCTTTGCGTTCAAGAATTGTCAAGCTGAGGTTGAGGGTTGACATTTCTAAACAACATACTATAAAAGACCACCCAGGGTGCTGATCAAACCAAGTACCTAATGTGCAGGCTGTCACCAATAATGGATGAAGCATGAAGAAGTTTTATGTCCTTATTTATTCATATTCTCTGCCTTTGCCGAGGTTCGTATAATTATGTTGTTTTGTCAAGTTCGACTAAGTTATATCTTAACCATTTTGATTTGTACTTTGTTGTTTTGTGCAGCATGACGTCTCTTAAATCCATGGGTTGTTTTTTTTTAACAGATGACCAAAAAAAAAAATGTATTAAAGGTAATTTCTCGACGAAACTTTCAAAAATTAAAATTTTAATATTGATCGAGAAATTTTTTTTATCAAAAATAAAATATCAATTGTTTTAAAAAAAAACTATTGATGATGGGTTCTTACTAAATTCTCCAAAAATTAAAATTTTGATATTCACTAAATAAAATCTTTTATTAAGAAAAAGTTTAAAAAAAGTCTCTTTTAATCTCCCTCGTCTCTGTTTTTCTCACTATTCTCCCCTGCAACTTAAATTACATCTTTGGTTCGTCTCAATCACCTCATCTTTCAACATAAATATAAGTCTCGATTTAAAACTTATGAATTTAAATTCTCAATTCTTTGTTTCTCATTCTTGAGGACAATATCTTCAAATGGATGAAGTATTATAATAACTACTAATCATAGGATTAGTGGTTAATTATGGTAGTAAAAATACTTTGTGATTAATTGTAATTGTTAAATTAGTTAGTAATTAATATATCTATTAATAATAATTAGCGGATAGAAATTAATAAAATTACTTGGTAAAAGTTATAAAAATAGTAATATTAAAATATGTAATGGGAATGATGTTAGAATTATTTTTTTCTCTCTATCTTAGTCTTTCTTTCTCTATTTGACTTATTCGAACCAGACAATAGTGGCTTAAAGCTAAGCTTATCACGAGCAGCGTGGCTACTTGATCAGCAAGAGGAACATGGTATGGGACAAAGGATCAAAGTAGTAAAACATAGTAATTCAAAAAAAAAAGAAAAAAAGAAATAAATTATAAAATTTCTCTAATCCAATCAGAGGAAAATGATTTCTGATTAAGGCAACAATTTAAAAAAAAAAAAGACAGAAAAAAAGAAATTGATGGCAAAAGATTTTGGAAGATTGGCTTCCAGACGAAGCCTCCATTTCACACGCCACCGCCCCCCCCCTCTGGATTGTGATGGGGCCGCCAATTTTGACTCTTTACCCTCGTTGCTCCAACCTCGATCAATCTTCCTCTAGAACCAGATATCAAAAAAGTTTAATTTTTATTTTATAAAGTTTTTATTTCTATAAAATTAAGTTAAAACATTATAAATAAAATAATAAAATAACAAAAATAAAAAGTAAATGTAAATGTTGCAAACTCAGTGTCGTCCACCTGCCTAACATGGAGATCATCTCAACTACGACGGATGTGTCAGTGTTATGGCATGTCATAAAAATGTAGGTAAACCCAGGAATCCTAAACCTTCAAAATTAAAATCAATATAAAAAATAACAAAATTCGACATTTATTATAATTAAGATATTAAATATTAAGTATTATGACTTTTTTTATTTTTTTTACCCAACAAGCGTATGTAACTCGATATGAGTTTTAGTTGCATTAATCAATATAAATTGGAAAATCTAGAATTTTTAATTAATGATGTCCAAAACTGCTTATTTTTCCTGTTTTGCGCAGCAAAAGAAGATACATTAAGAAATTAATTATGTAAAAGAATAATAAATCTGATCTTTTTTGTTCTCTGAATAGTTTTCTTTTTTTAATTCTTCCATGAGTTGTGATGTAATATTATTCATTTTTTTTCTAAAAGTATGGTTATATCTAAAAAAATGAGAATTTTTGTAAAAATTTTACCTTTATATTTATTTTTTCTTTTTTTATTTATTAAAAAGACTGTAAATTTAGACTTATATAATGAAATTTTATAAATTTTTAAATAAGTTTTAAAGTCAAAAAATCCAAGTCTTGGGCACCGCCCTTCCAACGTCAGTGATGTCACACTGCTGACGTAAGCCACAGCAGATTTAGTGATGTCACGCTGCTGACGTGATTCTGGAAGCTTCCAACTCAAAAAAGTCACCTGATCTTATCCAAAAGTTGACGAGGGTCTGTTTCAACGAAACCACGTTTGACCGTTACTAGCATGACCGTCATGCATGCGTCACTCGTAATCAAAAGTCAAACACCTACTTGTATTACATAAAATTGCAATTTGTTCAGATGGTTGGGGCAATTGTCAAGTTGCTCCTATTAATTCACTTTTTTTTTTCGATTTGCCCTTCTTGTTAGTAATTTATTTCATGTGATTTACTCCGCTAATTAATAAAAAAAAATGCATTCAAATAAATCCTCATCTTAATAAGACTCAATGACAAAAAATAAAAGAAAACAGAGAGAGAGAGAGAAAAAGAAAGGAAGAGGCAATAAAGCTACATGTGAAAAAATAAAAAATAAAAATGAAAGTAGGGTGTTGGCAAGAACAAAGGAGAACAAGGGAAAAAAAAGGATAAGAAAAAAAGAAAGGAAAACATCCCTATTTGGTTAAAATCAAAAAAACTATTTTTATCAAATCATTTATTTATATTTTGGATAGCTTGTTAGATATTCGATTTAGTTTTGAATAAAATCAAATTTTAATTTGATTTATTTGGAACGTTATCGATTTTAATAGTTTTTATTTTGGTCAAACCAAATTAATTAAAATATTATATATTTTTGGATAATTGTTATTCATCTAAATATTATTATAATATTATAATTAAAAATTAAAAGAAAAAAATTAAAAAATTAAAACTAATATGGTAAAAGAGTACACAATTAATGAAAATCTTTTAATTTTTGTTTTTCTAATTTTTAATATTCAATTCATTTTTTCACTTTCAAACTTGAGACTCTCACTCTCATTCATGTCTCTCCCTCTCTCTCTCTCTCTCACTCTCCCTCTCTCCTATTTTACTCATTTTTCACTCCAAAAATTTATTTTATTTAAAATTTTAAAATTTGATATTTGAAATTTTCAAATTAATAATTAATGAACTGAAATTACAAGTGAATTTTAAGTTTTTAAATTGCAGTTACACAAGCATGAAAAGAAAGTAGTATTTTTTAAAAATCTTTTATAATAAAAAATTTTAATAATTCAGTTAATTTAGATAATAAAATTGAATTAACCTCCTAATTTGGGCAAACAACTTAACGGTGTTTAATATATTTGGTTAGATTATAATTATGAAAATTATATAATCGAATTAAACCGATTATTCAAAATTTGATTATTTCAGTCATAACTGTATGTTATCCCGGAGAAGGAAGAAGGAAATGGGAGAAACGTGGCAAAATAACGAACCACTTGAATTTTTTGCTAATTCCAAAATGAGATGGAGCGATTTGTCAATCGTGACAAACCATGGGGTACAATGCAATTTTGCTTTTAGGCACAGGGACTCTATAAATGGCCACCCACCCCCCGAATTTTCTGATTGAATTTTGTGTTGATTTCATATAAAACTCTTACTCTTCATTTCTCACGAGCTAGAGATCAATATATCAAAGGGTAAAATTCCATTACTCTTGGTCTAAGATCGTTTTGTTTTTTGTTTTTTTTAGTTGTATTGATCCGATCATCGACTTATGTATTTAGGGTAATTCATCATCAACTTCTTGTCTTGCTCTACCCGGTTGCATTTTTTTCTTTTGGAGTAATACTGATTTGTTAGAGTCGGCCATATTAAGGTCAATTTCTGATGATTTTAAGTCTTACTCCATCTGGGAAATTGAAGTCCCATGAAAATTGGATTCCCATTCCCGACTTTTATTTGATCCATCGAGTTTGTACAGACATCTTTTGTATTTAACCACACACTGCTTGAAATTCTTTGTATTTCAAGTTGTACTCATTTTGGGTTAGTTTTGGGTGTGCAGCTACTTACTTTCAATAATATCAGATGGATATATTGGATCTTATGACTCGTGTGCACAATGCTTCGACCCTTCCTATGGTATGGGAAGCAAGAACAAATCTAGATATACTCCGAGAGAGTACCCTTATTCAACCCGGAATGTGCCTTGACAAATGCTACAAGGAGTACTATTTAGGCGACGCCAACCCTGAGATGCATATGAAGATCTATGTCTACCCACAAGGACTTTATGGCGACGATGTGAAAGGGGTCATTATGCCGCTTCAAATGATGAAAAATGCTGAAGTTGTTCTTAACTTTGAACATGGAAAGGTTCATATTGAGTTTGGCGACAACGGAAAGCTGATAGCCCGCCTCAGGTTTTTTACTCTTCAACCTTGCATAGAAGGGATTCATTCTTTTCTGAAATTACTCTCCATTCAAATTTGGACTGGTTTCTTTTGTTTTATAGGGCTGTTCTTATGGTTCAAGATATATGGAGGAAGAAATTTTACAAATCAAAGGCAAAGAAAAAAACCGGGTAGAGGAGGTCTCTGCAAATCACACTGCTTTTGAATCAAGATAGTACCATCCGACAAAGCTTGCTTGTCTAAACAACTGGACAAAAGTAGTCCTTTCTGCCAACGGGTTGGGAACAACTTGCTAATTTTGCTTCTTCGAGATAAAGATTTGATGCATTTGCCTTTGATTAGGAACTTGATCAGATAAACACGTATGAATCTGCAACCTGTAATATTTCGTCCATATGCTCCAAAAATATATACCAGGAAGAATTATATTTTTTCTTTTTTGATAAAAATGCTGAATAAATACATTACTGATTTAACTCCAGATCGAGGATCATTAGAGGGTGATACATCGATAGATGTTTTCGAACAACTCCTCTGTAGCATTTTAGCCAGAACAGCTTAAATCTGGCGTGGGGTAGTCCACAATTACATACGGACCCAGATAAATACATTACTGATTTAAGCATCCATAAACTACAGAATCTCGCTGAAAAATCTCGTACTATATGACATTTTCATCATCAGCAGATGATTTAGATTCAGATCTCCAAAAACCAAAACCAGAACATTCCATTCGTCTTAGTTTGAGGAGCAAAGACAAAACATTCCCACAACAAAATCCAAAGGGAGCATTGGCTGCAGTCAGAGAAACGGCAGCACAAAACAGCATTACAAAAGACTCTTCCTTGGTATTTATATCCCTCGAAGCCATAGCTAGTTCAATCCCGGCAAAAAGTGAAAGCACGCCGAGAATCCCAACAGGAAACTGATTCAAAATCCGCACAAAAGAATTCCCGAAAACCAATCCAAGAACTAACTTCCCTAACCCCAAAGGCACAACTGACAAACCACTCCGCCCACCAAACCGGTATTGCCCTGCAAGCCCTCCAGCACCATGGCACACGGGCATTGCCCCAAACCAACAACCAACCAAATTCATCGCCCCAATGCTTACTTAAACTGTTGTAGCCGACAATTCCCTACCAGGAAATAAATCGGCTGATAACTTACAAACTGCGATCACTGAATTCATTATTGAGAGTGGAATTTGAGGATGGCAGCACGCAGAAACCCAATTTTCCAATCTTCCCATGTGATCTTAACTAACTGAATTTTGGATGGACCGAATCTGAGATCCTTGATTATACTTGGATCTCGAAGAAAACACAACGCTAGGCCAAGTAAGAAGACTAAAAGAGCACCCGGAATTGATGAAATCATTCGCAGTCGCCTATGGAGGCGGCGCCTTGAACGATTCTCAGGAGTTGATTCTCCTAGTTCTTGAACATGGCAAAATTATCAAAATGTCGACTAATTCAGAACAAGTACAGCATAGAAAGATTGAGTGGGTGTTATTTAGGTTAGAAGAAGAGATTAACATAAAAAAGAGAACAAATAAATAGAAATAGAAAAAGAAGAAGGAACAAACCTGAATGTTGAGGAACAGAGTCACCAGACCCAGTAATCAAAATCAGGAAACAAAGGGCGAAGAGAGCAAGAACAAGACCATCGAGCCCAAACAAAGATCTGGGGTCCGAAGAATTCGTCTTCGAACTCACAATCTCCTTGTTCATATCTAACATACTTAATGGTGGAGAAAGCAAAGGAAAGACCCTGGGACAACTGAATCCCACGAACAACGGGCAGAGGAATGAAGCTATAGAAAAGAGACATAAGGCCGGTAGCGCCAAGGAGGAGGAGGACGGCGGCGGTGGAGATGCCAGATTTGGGGGATTGTGAGGTGGGAAGAGGACTAGGCGGTGGCAACAGCGGCGATGGACTTCATGGGTTGGACGGGCATGGGGATGTTGAAGAGGAGGCCAGTGGTAATGTTGTAGAGAGATGTGAAGATAAGGGTTGTAGAGCGGTCAAGGTGGTTGATGAGTGTGAGAGCTAGTACGATTGGAATGTATGTGCCGAGGTCGCCGATGGCACCGCTTAGCTGGCGGTGATCGCAGTTTTGGCGCTGAGGTGGCGGAGGAGGTTGTGGTGCCATGGGGGATGCTGGGGGAGGAGCGGGGTGGGGGTGGTGGTGATGGAGTTGGGATGGTCTTCGTCTTCCATGGCGGCTAAGGTGAGAGAGTATTGGTTGATTGGTTCTTGCCGTGGTGGGTGACTGTTGGACTGGTAGTTGTAATGCAATGTCTATCTCGATGAATTATAGAATTTAATTTATTATCTCGAATTTAAAATCGACTAAACAAATATAAAGAAAAAATATATTAATTTAATTTATATAAATCGTCATTTATTTTTATTAAAAACTATTTTTTTAATTAAAATCATAACCATCATATATTTACAAATAATATACATCCAAATTTTATGCCATGATAAATAAAAAATAAATTAAATTAATTTTAAATAAATTAAAAAATAAATTTTATTCATACATAAACTAATTTTTAAAACCTTAAAATTCATTTATAAATATTATTATTTACTTAATTATTATCAAAATTTCTTTTCTATAAAATTATTTAAGATAAATTATCGATTAAAAAGTAAGTTAAGTGAATTTCATAACTTTTTACGAATTAAAATTTTCTAATTTTTATAGAGTTAGAAATAAAGTTTTATATTTATTTTAAATAATAAAATTTAAATTTAAAAATAAAATCACAAAAAAATTATGGAGTTGATCAAATCCGAACAGTCACGTTGTTAAAATGTTTTGAAATATTCCTTAGCGTCCTAACTTTTGTTGTATGACAACTTGATTTTTGCGAAGTATCAAAAGACAAAATGACAACTCAAGATGACATATTGCGAATTGAGAGCCTTATTTTCTTTGTATATGAAGTGTTAAGTTTTTTAGAGCGTACTTGTACTTTGGCATTTTAAAAACTTATATATTTTTGTACTTTATGAGTTGCATGTGTTTGAAGTATTATAACTCTAATTTACTTGTGTAAAGATCTAAAAATCTCAAGATTTCATAATCAAATATTCACGGGTGATTTATAATTTTCATCATTTAAAAACTTTAGCAAAACGAAAAGATTTTTTCTCTTATTGATTAGATTTCAAAAATGTCATTCCTTATTCGAAGAATGGGCGCATTGCCTATTACTGATAGGGATAATGTTTGGTTCCTTACCGATACGGCAAGGGTGGTATCATCTTGGATATATCAAATACATCTGAAGGTCACAGACCGATTAACTTATTATCGATGGCAATCACTCGATGTGATGGGCCATGTCCACCCTTTGAGAAGATTAATCTATAATTGTTGACACGTTTAGACGTAACATATCTCTTTGGATCGTTGGCTCAAAAGATTAAATGTCTTTCATAATGTGCCTTTAGACCATGTTCCATCATTTACTCCCGATTCGTGGTATCCTTTCTTGAGAAAGATGCCAGGAGTGATGATCATCGAAAAGACACAAAACTTTCAATGTGGCACCTGTCGCTTTGGGTTTCGCAAATCATTTTCAACACTCTTTATAAGATTAGTCGTTTGAGTGGATTAAACACTTTTTTTTCTTACATCCGTTTTGCTTTCTTGAAAACCATCGTTGCGTAAAGAAAATCTTTTTTTAAGTAAAATGGCAAGAGACTCTACTTCTAAAATTCATCCTGGCATCAGCGACATTCGAACTGTTATGATGAGGGAGAAATTTCAAGAGGTCCAAACTTATATATTGATGGGTAACGATTATACCTTAGTGTCAGTGATGGATGTGGACAAGGCCAACAGGGAGCTAGAGGGCTGCATTCCAATATACAAACAGTCAGTGAAGTTTGGCCTGAAGATGCCATATACTAGTCCTTTTATAGAGGTGTTGCGTCGTTGGAACTTATTTCCAATGTTACTGATTCCCAGTACTTGGCACCTAGTCATTGCTGTGATTTATCTGTTAGGGTCTTGTCGCTTTCATTTTGATTTCGAGATTCTGACAGCTATCTTTACGCTGGTGAGATGTATGAGTAATGGCTTTACTCGGGATTGGTACATGCTACAAACTTGACTCAATTCCAACTGGGGGTTTTATTACAAAGAGTCAATTGATAAAAATTGAATGCACAAGTATTTCTCTATGGAGTTCAAGGATAAGGACCTTGTGCCTGTACTACCTAGCACCGATGAGGAACCATTGTTAGGGTTAAACATTCGACCTTTTCCATTATTTTTGTTTCAAGCAATCGATCGGTATCTATTGCAAGTTTACTCGAAGGAATATCTGTATCGATTCCCTGGTGGACGACCAAATGCTGTCTTTGGCGGGCTTGCTGATGGGAGAGAGGAGAAAGATCGATAGGCCTCTTCTAGTTGAAAGAAAGGAGATTGATAGTTTGATGTTCTAGCTTCTCTAAAGGATACAATGTTAAAAGAGATTACGACCATTAAACAAGTGCGACCGAATGCCAAGAAACCTTCTAGGGAGACTACTGGGACATCCATGGCCCTACCAAAACTCACATCTCCATCTCCTTCGATAGAAGGAGGGCGTGAGGGAATCAAAGGGGTTGGAAAGCATGCGCCCTTTGCTTCGACAAGGCATTCAGAGCCGGTGGTTGCTGAACCAGAAGAGACTGATAGCTTGGCATCTGACGATCACTCATTAACAGTTGATGATAAAGGTGTCCCAGTGTCGAAGGTACCTAAAATGGGAAAACTCGAGAATGCCCCCATGCCAAGTGTTGAGGTGAGGCCGTCAAGAGAGTTGGATATTTCGGCTGTTGTAGTGGAAGAAATGTCTGGGTATCATTTGTTGTCCCTTTGTGGCCCCCATGCAAGGGGAAGTGTAAGGTGACCAATAGGACAGTCATTCCTCTTTCTATCCCCGTTCAGTCCATCGATGATAAGAAGGGGAGAGGGGAACAGTTGCTATCTGCGCAAAAGACAAGCGGTATAGCTACGTTGACTTAGTTGAGGCAGGTCGAATAGTCGATCGGTTCGATTTTCATCATTTATAACTGGAATTGCATAGGATGTCCTTGGAGCAAGTGGACGGGGCCTTTAAGTCTTTTGGTTTGATGGTATTATTTTCTCGTACTTATCATATTTCATTGCTTTCTTTACTTTCGGTTGATTCGGTTTCCTTTTCTATAGATGATGATCTTGATAGAGTACCAGGAACGATGGAGGAATCAGACGATTTGGCACTTTTAGGAGAACGCCAATCAGCTGCGTTATCAGATCTTGGCATTGCAGGATGCTTTTGGTCAGAGGGGAAAAGACATAGAAGTGGGGAGAGTGCCGGAAACAAAGAAAACGCCCAATGTCTCACTTGCGGAAAAGGAGGAGGAAATAAAGAGTTTGTGACTCGATTAAACCTTATGTTAAAGGCATTGTGAAAAATTGGAGGTCGAGGTGAAAGATCACGAGGCTCGTCTGTAAACTGCTGAAATACTAGTTCGGTTGTGCAAAGAGTCCCTTCGAGTAGTAGAGCAGAAGATAATCAAATCCGAGTAATCTTTTACCAAGGACGCTGCGACCTTTAGAGATTCCCAGCACAAACTAATCGAGAGGTTGAGATGTGCTAAATAGATAGTTCGTCAGGTCGGTTTGAATGAGGCTTTGCTCCCAAGTGAAGAGGCTATAGGTTGGGAAATAATGAATCAAGGCATGGCCCCTATTAATTCGGTTGGTGTTTTAACTGAGTCTATCACAAGGCTTGTCTAGTCACTATTGGTAGTTCTCAACAGGTTGGTCTGGATAATGATGAGACCTTCAGTCCTGTAGTCAAACCAGCCACTGTCCGCATGGTTTTAAGATTAGTAATTTCTAGATTTTGGCCCATTCACTAGTTGGATATACAAAATGTCTTTCTACATGGACATCTTCAAGAAATAGTTTACAAGTGCCAACCACCTGGTTTTGTTAGTGACACTCACCTAGATTATGTTTGCCATCTCAAAACGTCTCTCTACGGACTCAAACAAGCTCCATGGGCATGGTGCCAAAGATTTGCTACTTTTATCATTTCCATCAGTTTTGTCAGTTGTCAATCTGATACATCACTCTTTGTGTATCATCAAGATAGGGACATAGCCATTCTTCTTCTATACGTTAACAACATCATATTGACTGCATCATCAACTGCTGTTCTATGATCTATTATAATCTCTTTAGGCAAAGAGTTTGCCATGACTGATATGGGGTCACTCTGATAATTATTATCGATTTATAAGGTAGTTAAGTTTATTAAATTTTTAATTTTTCCTTCTTCTAGGAAATAAGTAGATGTTCACATAAAATTGCAAAGTTTCAGTAAGCTTCTTGGCTTCTCTCACAGAAGTCGGCAATCTTGATTCGCATGCCCAAGCATTCACCTCAAAAGGAGTTGCCGATGCAAGAGGATGAGTTCTTGAAGGTAGCAGTGCAATTAATGTCGGTTTCAACAGCCAAGGAAACCCAAAATTCTTCTAAAATTTCGGACACTCTTTTTCCTTCATTGCATCATTCACCTCAGAAGGAGTTGTCAATGCAAGAGGCCGAGTTCTTGGAGGTAGCAATACAATTAATGCTGGTTTCTATAGCGGGGAGATCCAGAATGCTTCCAAAAACTCCGGGCATTCTTTTTCCTTTATTGCATTTAGGACAGATTATGATGAAAATTAGGAAAGTTTTGTTTGATAACATTGTAAATTCAGGATTTTGATTTTTCTTTTTTGGAATTTTGGTATAATGGTTGAAGGTCACGGATTCAAGACGTGGAAATAATATCTTTGCAAAAATGTAGGGGGAATGATATATACATATTCGTCACATTCAAAACCGACTCCAATTGTTAAGATTAATGTTCTAATTGATTGATTGATTAATTGGTCTCTTATTTTAAATTTCAGATGGAAAATGACATGCAGGAGAGGCATCCTTTTAGTCGCATGTCGCGAATTCGGAATTCCTCAAACAAGACGATGATTTGGGAAGCAATTCAATGTGAAATAAATATGGTTCTTGAGACCACTGAAATACCTGCAAGGGGGGAAATATATAGATGCCACAGTGAATATGATTTTCGGGACCATAATCCAGATACCTACATTACCATCTTTGTCTATCCTGGAGGGAGGGAAGATGAAAAAATAATTATGCCAAGGGATTTGCTACAACATGCCTATATCAAGTATGGCGAGGTACGGATTAGATATGGTGAAGAAAAGTTCATGAAGCGTACAAGGTTTGTTGTCTGTTGTCTCTTACTCAGTAAAGATTTTACATTATTTATATTACGATGAAATTTCAAACATAAAAGCAGTGATTAATGACTAATCTTTCCTGATTTTTTTTTGTAGGATTTTTGTCGAGGGAAGGGAGATGTGCTGGAATGCCATCAATAAGGTGGAGGAAATGGCAGAGGCGATCAAATCCAAATTTGGAAGGTGATATACGAATTAAATGGAGTTCAAATGCTACTAAATGATGGCCTGAATCTCTGCTTGAGAACCCAATTTACACAGCACAAATGGACAAAAAATTAAAAAAAAAATGAAAACCCTTTTCCTCACCCAAAAAAAAAAGGTGAAAACCCTTTTTTATTTCTTGCTTTAATCATCGAAAACATCAATCTTTGTTTTTAAAATAAATATATATATTCTTTTGTGGTAAAGGCGTAGTTGACAAAATGGGTCCGATTTTGCTAGAACTCTTTGCGTTTGCACTTCTCGAGACTCCTTCAAGAATATAATACTTATAATGTCACTAATGCTCAGAAAAGTATGAGAAGCGGACGTTTTCACCATTATTTTCAGGGAAGGTTTCTCCTTGGGTCTCAGAAGGGGGATTGGAAAAGCAACGAGGAGGAAAACTGAGATAGTAGTATGAATAAACCCTTATCAAACGTACAGAAGACGATTCGTGGAAATCGAACCGATAGGAGTCACATTAAAAAGTTTCACGCATTTTTTCAGCAATAATTACTCATGGCGCCTCTTTACCAACAAGGCCATGAGTCGGGGGCAAATAATGGGACAAGACCCAAGATCAGATCCAATGAATCAGCCTTGGAAAGACCCATATGAAAAGCCCACGAAGGACAGCTACCGATCTAGGTTCAAATACGATTATTTACCGAAGGGTTTCAGTCGCTTAGATCTCCCGAACGATAGAGTCTCAGTCGCTCAATTCTCCCAAACGATAGGATCTTAGTCACCCCACCAACCGAACGTGATTCATCAAGTGAAGATAACCACCCTGATCGGGCATCCAATGGTTGACTCTTCAACCGAAAGAGTTCTGAAGACCCTTCGTCGGACGAATGACCGATCGATAGCTAACGATTCCAACGAGTTTAAAGGAAGACAAAAAATATTCTATTAAATTCTGTCCCTCATGGCGAACAACATCCTGAGGATCATTCAGTTAAGGAAAAGTTCCCTCCAGAATATAAAAGTTTCCACAAGATGAGAATCACAGTTGATTCGAAATATTGAATCCCCAAGATTTCTGAATCGGCTTGATAAGAAAGGTAGGGTTGAAGTACTGCAGTGGCGTACGATTCTCACAGGTATAAAACATCTCAAAACCCCCCAAGACAGGTATGCTCTCTCGGCCTTACACATTAGACAGTCTAATAATAGGGAATGACTTCCTTGAACTCTCAGTTTGTTTTTCTTTCATACGAAAATCGTTCTTTCTGATTTGAGTATCGGAGTCTCTCCGCCAGAGCACCCTTCAACGGTTTTTGCAGGTATCACATCTCTCTGACGGCAACTGTTCAGGTCAACGAAGAGTCGACATCTGTGGAACCATAATCCACCTCCAACAGAAGCCAATGAATAAGTTCAATACACTAATCAAGCTCGATCCGAATGTTTGGAGAGTGCAACTTCTATATATTGTTTTGGATTCATTAAATTTTCACATTTCCTTCTAGCTAAATTATGAGCACTATCAAAACGGTCTAACATGAACACCAGTGGTAGATTTAGGATCCAAGAGTAGTGGAGATAAAATATTTTTATAAGAGCAGTGACTGATCTTAGTGAAGACAATATATTTGGTCTAACAAGGAAATATTTATTTAATATGTAAAAATTAATAGAATCATTTTAGTCTAGTGAAGTAATTGTCTATCCTCTTTTTTATGCAGCTCTGCCACTAATGAACACCCAATTTGTCCATCTTTAAAAGATTAATAACATAAAAGAGATTAATTAGGTATAATATTCACTTAATTTAGTTGTGTCTTTCGATTAATTGTTTGGTTAAAAAATTTGATCTTTAAAAGATTTCAATACAGTGAGATAAAAAAAAACAAACAGCTGGTAGATAATTATATTACACAACAGACTTGGCTACTTTAGTGAATATTTTAATTATGATTATTATTATTATTTTGGTAAAGATTTGGAATATGGGATTACTTCTGTTGATTGACAATAAAAAATAAAATAATTTATCACAAAATTGAAAGACAGAAGGAGCCATGGTAAAAATCAGATTTTTGAAGACAACTTGACAAAAAGTAAAATTTAAGTAAATAAATAAATAAATATACGTAAGTCTCAACTTACGCGAATGGGATGGGGGTGTAGAAGTCAAACCTTGGTTTTTAAATATGGTGTGGGCTCGTGAGAACTGAGAACGGGGACGATAAGAATTGTGGGGACGAGGGATCTTGTGGCGACAAAGACTTACGTTCGACTTCGTGTATTGAACCACACGTGGGTTGTTTACCTGTAAAAATCAGATTTGTAAGACTTTTTAGTGCGGGCGGACAAAATCAGATTTGAAAATTTTAATATCCCTTGATCGAACAAACTCGATATATAATGGTCAGAGATTATAATCCCTGGATCAAAATGTTCAAATCATAAAAATAAAAAAAAAAGATTTAAAAAAAATTAACTTATTAATAGATTTTATAATATTTATATCTAATTAATTAAATAAAAATTGAATATGGATAGATGAAAAAAAAAAAAAATAAACGACGGAAAAAATTTTAGGGTCGACAGGGGTAGTTAGTTGGCCCCACCGCCCCCACCTTTTTCTCCCTCTGCCTCTGTTTGTTAGGACCAACACTTATTCAAGCAACCCTTCGATCATGAAATGGTGGAATAAAATGAATAATTTTATAATTATATCAATTAAAAATTTTGAATAATTATTTCTTGCTGGACCTCTTTTTCTCTCTCAAACAAACAGGTCATTCTTTTAATTTTTTTTCTCTTCTTAAATTTTCTTTCTAAAGAAAATAGTTAGTATTTGTCACACTTTTGACATAATTGTTTGAATTGATCTTCATGGTCGGTTAATAGTACCATTATCGTAGGATTTTGTGAACTAGGTTTCGGGTCTCTCAATGATTGTTGCATATCCTTCATGGATCTCTTGAAAGATAAAGTCTCATTCTCCTGGTATCAAACATTTCAAGTACGGATGAGTAAAGAACTTTCGGTATAGTTTCTTATCGATAATTGTATAGTGGGCAGTTTTTCGCTTTAGTTTAGCTGCCTCCAGTGGTGGGTCAGGCAGTCTATTGTCTCTTAGATATGTTTGATCTTTCCAATTAGGAGACACCATTATTAGGACCCCTTCAGACTCGTCTATATTGGGATATGGTAAACTTTCGATTTAGATCATTCGGTTAGAAGCGATTGAATTTGAATTGGCCAATTTAGAAAATGTATCAGCTCGTGTATTCTCTGAGCGAGAAATTTACTAAATGTCAATTCTATCTAGTTTAACTATTGTCTCACGTAACTTTTTTAGATATTTGGTCATGGTCAGACCTTTAGTCGCGTAACTTGATTTTAAATTTGGCGTTGACGAGGACTGTTGTGGCTACAAAGACTTGCTTTGGACTTTCTTGTCTTGAGACACACGTAGTAGGTTGTGTACTTGTAAAAATCAGATTTGTCAAGTCCTTTAGTGGGAGACAAAATCAGATTTGTAAAAGTTTAATATACATGGATAGTAGAAAAATTTTTAGGGCCAATGGGAGGGTAGTTGGTTCATGGTGTTTGGTAGGCCCTGCACTTGATTCAAGCAATCCTTAGCTTCTTCTTCTCCCCTTCGACCACAAAATGGTGGAATAAAACGAATAATTTTACATTATATCAATTAAAAAATTTGAATAATTATCTCTTGCTAGACCTCTCTCTCTCTCTCTCTCTCTCAAACAAGTCATCCTTTTTAATCTTTTTTCTCTTTAAAAACAATTCAACTTTTTAAATTTTCTTTCTTAATTTATGATTTTTAAAAATAATCCATCACTTTATTACTTTTTATGGTTTTCAGAGAAAAAAAAAAGAAATATCAGTAATTTAAACTTAATTTATGGTTTTAATTACAGATTGATTATTAATTTTCAAAAAAGAAAAAGAAAAATTTTCCTTACCTTAAGAGAGCTTTGCATAATTTATTGTTTTTAAAGAAACGTAAGCATAACATTTGCTTCACATTGAAGAATGAAGTTGGGAGGAAGCTTCGCTTCACGCAACCGGAACTTGGGAGGAAGCCTCACATTGCTGAACAGGATTTGAAATTGAAACCATCACAATAAAATCAGGTGTTAATAAATGGAATAAGATAGAAAATAAATGTCAACGGTTCTTACTCTTCTCAATCCAATAAAAGGATTCATCGATATATATATATATATATATACACGCGCACACGTATCTTTTCTTTACATTTTATAAAGGATTATTTTTACGTTTTAAATCTATAATTTTAAAATTATCAAAAGAGTAATTTTACTATTTCGTCAAAATTCATCCTTACTCTTATCAATCCAATGGACTAGAAATCTATGTATATACTATTTTGCGTTTTTGTTTAAAATATCGTTGAATTTAAAATTATATAAAAAAAAGATAATTCTTTTTTAAATAATTCACTTGTCGAGGAGCGAGAGCTCTCCGGAAATTCAGAAAGAGAAAAGAAAATTACATAATAGTACAGTAAGAGAGTTCAATCAAATTCATTTTTTTAAAGGAAAACAGCATGGCATAACATTTGCTTCAAATCAACAACTTAATAAATTTTCAATTTTATACGGATTATTAATAGTAATTATTTTAGCTCTCCTATATAATTATTAAATAAAATACCATTATTATTAAAATTTACATCTATTTTACTATAAAGAGAATGAAAAATAATAAGGGGTTCTCATGGGATGACGCGGCATTGCCCAACAAACAGCAAAGTTGGATCTCTCCCACCTACTGGTCAAGTTTTTTCCCTAAAATTTTGTTGGACCCATATGAAAATATTTAGCATTATATGTTACTTTAGTTTAAATGACAAAAATCTTATATTTATAATAAACCCCATATCAGAATTTTTGCTTAGCTCGTAATTTTATTTATTTATTTATTTTTCAATTGTTCCTCACCTTGTTCATCTTTATGTGGAATTCTTTAAAATCAGATCAGACGGATTTGATGACAAGAATCCACAATGCCTCAACAAAGTCTGTGACGTGGGAAGGAAAAGGCCGATTCTTGACCGTATAAGATACAATGCATGGGCAAAACCGGAAATATGTAGAAAGGGTCCGGAAAGTACAAAACGCTTTGGTTCGACACATGTTAAGGTCCTCTCATAACCCCACCTCGTGGATTCAAACTCAATAAAAATCAGATAATCTAATAGAATTAAATATCAATTTTATTAAGAATCAATATGAAATTCATAAGATTATCTATCCCTTGATAAGTCGAAGGTCCACAGATAACTCTTATTCTGGATGTCTTTTATTTTGAACTCTTTATGATACCAGATAGTTTTTCTTTTTTTGAACGACTCTCACTCTAATATCAAATAATCAATTTCCTTTTTAGATGACTTTTACTCTGACATTACGTATTGTTCCTTTTTCTTTAGATAACTCTATTTTAAACTTTATCAAGTATCTAATGAATTCAAATTAAAAAAAAATTAATCTAAAAGATTAATTTATTAAATAAGAAAACCTATTAAATTTAAATATCATTTTATAACTTAATTAAATATCAATACAGAATTCACGACAGATCCTTAGATTACTTGGTTGTTTGCCGTATTGGGTGGGTCACGTGGTTTGTGGCCCTCTCATATGGCTTTCGCTCCAATCATGTTATTAACATATTTTTTATCACGAAAGTCTATGTCTTAGTTTTTGGGGTTTTGAAAACCATTGGTTCCCCACTATTTAAACCCCCTCCATGGCTTCCTTCTACTTCGACCCTCCTCCTCTGCTCGATCATCGTTTCATTGCTCTCTCTCTCTCTTCTCTCTCTCACTCCCCTCTTTTCTCCTAATCTCACTTTCACTCTCTCTTCCTCACTAAATCACACCCTCCATCTTCCTCCGTTCTTTGTGATCCATGGGGCCCCTCTCTCTCTAAAATCACCCTCAAAATTCAATTTTTTTTCTGAATTCAAACTCTCAAAATTTATTTTTGCTCCTCTATAAATCCATATAAAAGAACAATTTCAACTTTCGTTATCCAAAAACTCTCCACCCAAGATCTTCGGCCATTAAAACCTGCAAATTAATCTTTCTGAGTCTTCTCGAAGCCCTTCCTTGGGGTAGCAAAAGGGACTCTAATTTAGCAAGTGCAACAAGGTGAGAGCCTCTCTCTCTCTCTCTCTCTCTCCATTTTTTCCCTAAAATTTTGTTCGATACCCATATGAAAATTTTTTGCATTATATATTACTTTTGATCAGATCTGATGGATTTGATGACAAGAATTCAAAATGCCTCGACAGAGTCTGTGATGTGGGAAGCAAGAACCGACCAAAATTCTCTTAGGGAGAGAATTGAAATCCTTCCCGGAAAATTTATAGACAAGTGTTACCAAGATTACATCCTCGGAGACATCAATCCTCAAATTCATCTAACAATTTCTGTTTATCTTAAAGGAACTTATGATGAAGGTGTCAAAAAAATTATTCACCCTCTTGATTTGTTAATAAATGGTGAGGTTATTCTCAAGGTTGAAAATGGGGAGGTTGGAATCATAGTTGCTCCTGTAAAGGCCATTCAACGTAGAAGGTTAGTTGATTGTTTGGTTCCTCGCATAATTTTTTTCTTTTAATTATTTATATGAGTAAAGGTCTTGTCGTAGGAAAATTTTCATTTTTCGTTGTTTTTAAAAGAATTACTTTTTTATGAAATTTTGATTTTTTGAACTCTTTTATATCCTTATGTGAGGTGTTTGCTAGATCCGGTAATACCGTAGTATTTGTGTTACTAATAATTGATTGGAACATTATAAAAGATATTCTAAAAAGTAGTTTTTTTTTTTTTTTTCTTTTTTCTATGAAAAATTTAACAGGGTATTGTTCCTTATTTTCAGGGCTGTTCGGAAAGTATTGGATTTATGGGGGAAAATTAGCAACTGGGGACGAATTGGGTAATTCATGATGTAATTTGATTTTCCTTCCTTAACCTTCAATGTTTTTATATAGTTAGTATTTTGTCAATGGTGTTGAACTTGTGTCTATGTGGAGTCGAGTCGGGTCAATGAGGTGGTCTGGTGGAGGTGCCCTGCGGCTGTGTGGGGTGATGTGCAGTGCAGTTGATGTTTGTGGGAAAGCCAAAGATGGAGTTGGTTGATGGTTGTAGCGTCGGTGAGGGCGGCGACAACGGTGACGGCGACGGAAGGGGACTTTCCTCATGATTTGGATTTGTTCAAGGTTGCTTCGTAGTTGTGTGGCGTTGTTTTTTTCTTTAAAAAAAAAAAAAAACAGAGAGAGAGAGAGAGAGATAAGTTGTGATTTGTAAAAGAATTTAGATTGGGAATGCTTATAGATTTTTTTTTCTTTTAAGGTATGATGGTCCCTTCATTCTATTTTTGGTTTGTGAACATGCTGATGTTTGTATTTTTGGAACTTGTGTCTATGTGGAGTCGGGTCTGGTCAATATAGTTGTGCGGTGGAAGTGCTTTGCATCTGTGTGGGGTGATGTGCAGTGCAGTTGATGTTTGTGGGTAAGCCAGAGATGCAGTTGCTTGATGGTTGTGGTGTTGGTGAGGGCGGCGACGGCGACGGCGACTCTTTCCTCATTATTTGGACTTCTTCAAGGTTGCTTCATGGTTGCGTGGCGTTGTTTCTTTTCTTTCTTTAGGGGGGGGGGTAAAAAGAGATAAGATGCATTTTCTGTAAAAAATATTTAGATTGGGGAGTGCTTATAGTTAGTTTATTTGTTGTTTGTGTTTTAATTTTTTTAAAGGTATCATGGTCCCTTCATTCTATTTTTGGTCTGTGAACATGATGTTTGTATTTTTGCACTTGTGTCTATGTGGAGTCGAGTCGGGTCGGGTCGGGTCAATAAAGTGGTGTAGTGGAAGTGCCCTGCGGCTGCGTGGGCCGTGGGGTGATGTGCAGTGCGGGTAAAGCCGAAGATGCAGTTGCTTGCTGGTTGTGGTGTTGGCGACGGCGACAAGTGAAGACTCTTTCCTCCTTATTTGGACTTGTTCAAGGTTGCTTCGTAGTGGTGTGGAGTTGTTTTTTTTTTTTTTTTAAAGAAAAAAATAAGTTGTGTTATTTGTAAAAATATTTTGATTGGGAGTGCTTATAGTTTGTTTTGTCGGTATTATGGTCCCTTCATTCTAATTTTTGATTTGTGAGCCTGTTGATGTTTGTACTTTGAAAATTATCGTGCTCTCTTTTATAGGATTAATTATGGATTTTTTTTTTTTTTTTTGTGTGTGTGTGTTCATGGGTCTCTTGGTGGGAGATGATAACCTTTCGACTGCTCTCTCTCTCTCTCTCGATCTCTTGACTACTTGATCTGTTCAAGTTTCTCATCATGATCATTCGACAACTCTTGTACGTTAGAATTAAAAACGACGAGATAGATAATAAATTGAGAGTTGTTCAATTGTAGATAAGATAAGAGAGTATCGTCTCAAATGGTTTGGACATATATAGCGAAATTCTAAGGACGCATCTGTTAAGGAAGGTAGAGAATTTAAATATAAGAGATTTAATAAAATGAATGGGTAGATCGTTAAAAAGTTATATGTAATGTATTCGTAAAGATATGATATTTATAAATTTAGTTGGAGAGATGACGTGGTGTAAGAGAATTCGTATAAAGTAAATTTTTTTTTATTTTAATATTTATGTCTTATATGATCAATCCAGAAATTTAAAATAATTGTTGTTGCTTTTTTTTATCTTATCTTCGTGACATTTGTGTTTCTATTTCCGGAATGGTCTGCGCTCAAATAAAACAAATAATTAACAATTAATTATTTACAATTTTTATATTGACCAAAAAATATTTATTAATTTTACCAAATCGTCAACCTAGTCCACATGGCAACGATTGTCTTTTACGAGCATAGCATCTGGTGACGCCATTATTACTTAGCATCTGCGGTTTATAACGTTGAAAGTACACAGGCCTTCCTTCCGAGTCAACCCTGTATATGAGTTGAATTCGCCGATGAAAGATCCTATTCTGATTTATTCATGAGAACTGAGAAATTTTATATTGTAACATTATAACAACGTGATTTGCTGATGGAGGAATTGATTGCTCATAATTGATAAAGTATTAAAAAAAATGAACTAAAATTATACATATACACTAATTTGTGCTATTTATTAAAATATCAATGGGTTTAAAATTATATACTAAGAGATAATTTTTAAGTGATTCATCTTTAGTGAAGCCAGTGCTCTCTCCAAAGATTCCAGAGATTCAAAACATTAACCAAAAATAAAAAATAAAAAAAAAAATAGCAACAGCCAAAATACATATCTAACACCCGAAATTCTATTACTTTTTTTCGTCAATGAAAATCATCCCAATATTATAGGTAGACAACAACTAGACATCAACATTAGTCGGTGATTGTGGCTGCGATGCCCCTTTTTTTTTTGGTTTTTTTTCCCCTTCCGTTAGCAATTTAGAAAAAGTTAAATATCTGAAGGCTGAATGCCTTTATTATTTTCAGCCTACATGAATTTCATATTCAAAATATATTACGTATTTATACTTAAATTCATTAACAAAAACTATGAAAACTTGTAAAAAAAATAATAAACTCACCATTCACTTCTCGTAGGTAAAGAAAGAAATTGAGACTCTAGTATGGAGCAATAATCCTAGGCCACTCACTTTGCTGTTTTTTTTTTTTTTTTGGGGGGGGGGGGTTTGATTTCTTTTTAAATTTCTCCGATATATTTGCAGCTCCTCCCATTACTTGTTCTGAAATCCATGAAGGCCTCTTCTTTTTCGGCCTTCGGTTTCCCTACCATGCTCTTTGATCTGTCAGCCCTTTTCTTTTTAAAGGCTTCCCAAATGATTCTCTCTTATTTTGGAACCCGATACGACGCAAAAATGAAGTTGACCACGCAGAAACATAGTGGGCTTTGACCAGCAAAAAAGAGTGAGATCCCCGAAGTACACTGAAAAATGAAACAGAACTTGGGAGCAAAGCTACAAATTGCCGGGCAGCTTTTGTTTTGGCTCCACTCCCCTTTTTCTCCCGTTCTCGCTTTCCCCCTCTCTTCCTCACCTATCACACCCTCCATCTTCCTCCGTTCTCTGTGACCCATGGAGCCCCACTCTCTATAACATCACCCCCTGTTGGAATTAGAGTGATTCACATGCAGCGAAAGTTTTCACAATAATTTTCAAAAAAAATAAAATAGATTGGGTATAAAGTTAAATACCTTAACGTGTAGAGTCTCTAAAATTGACCGTACGTCCCTTGATCGGATCTCGTGATCAGGATGGTGATCACGATATTAATTGAATCATCACCGTAATACCATAACACCGCAACCCTCAGTCTGACGATCGTTGTGATGAAAAAAATTTTCTTACTCGAAAATTTTTCGAACCCTCAAATGAAATTCTTTCTCTAGAGAATTTTATTTTCTCTCTCAAGTCATTTTCTCATGGCTCATACAATCTCCCAGAAGTAGAATGTTAGTTCCCTTCCATTATTCTTGATGCACATTACGTGGATAGATTCAAGGGAGAAAATAGTGTAAAGATAGTTATGAGTTAGTGGGAGTTACCCCACTAATCCTTATCAATTACTTAAAATGTCCCTCCAGGGCACAATAAATTAATACCCCCAAAATTCAACTTTTTTTTTTAGATTCAAACTTTGAAAATCCATCTTTGCTCATCTATCATCTATAGATCTATGTAAAACAACAATTTTCTATTTCATTGTCGAAAAAATTTTCACCCACGATCGTCCTCCATTAAAACGGCAAATTAATCTTTTTGAATCTTCTCAAAGACCTTCCCTGGGGTAGCAAAACGACTCTAATTTAGCTATTGCAAAAAGGTGAGAACCTCTCTCTCTCTCTCTCTCTCTCTCTTCCCATTTTTTCCTAAAATTTTGTTTGGATCTATATACTTATTGTTCGGATCTAATTATCATACAAGCTTTAACCCAATTAAGTTGTCCAATGTTCAATCTAACTTCCAAGTGCCACAAAGTGAGCAAGTGGACCATTTCTTTTCTCCTCGGCTTCAACTTTGATTGACATGGGGTTGGAAGATTCAACAATAGCTTCAATTTCTTTCAATTCCTTAGACTTTAGAACTTTTGGATTTCAATTTCTTTCACCAAGCGAAACTTTTAGATTTGTAAACCATGTAAATAATTAATTTTAACATACTCGTCTTGTTTAAATTTCAGATGGAAAATTACACGCAACAGAGGCATCCTTTTAGTCGCATGACGCGAATTCAGAATTCCTCAAACAAGACGATGGTATGGAAAGCAATTAATGTGAAGGAGATATGGTTCTTGAGACCACCGCAGGGGGGGAAATGTATAGATGCTATAGTGAATATGATTTTTAAGGCCATAATATTAAAAACCCTAATTTGATAAAAATCATCGTCAATATGTTCACATGTACTATATCTCATGTCAAATCACCAAAAAATACAAGATAAACTGAATAAAATGTATCCGATTCTATTTTGATCCAAATGTGTTTTCCAATTTTGGGTTTTGATCTTCCGATTTTTATGTGTCCCAAGTTTTCTCTCTCTGAAGGATAGGAAATCGGAAATTAATTATAACACGTTAATTTGGAGACCATAACCCCTTTAAGATAGCTATCAGTGACCTTTTAAAAAATTACAAAGTCAGTCATTATTTTTTAAATATTTTTATTCTAACCCATTACAGAATAAAAATTACTATTTGATCTCTACACTTTAAAAGTTTCACATCCTTTTATATACCTTAAACACTTATAACAAATATATTATAACAGATCATTTTCATTGGACTATATTTAAATAACAATTCAAATACATAATTATTTTACATATTAGACCAACGTTAGATTAAAAAATCTAATAATCTTCTATTTGGACTATATGTATATGTATAATCGTATAAACTCAATTTTGTTGTCAATACTGAAATATATCTATAATCGATTCTTTATAATTACAAAATGAATATATAATGTCAATTGAATAGAAGTTCTAGACATTACCTCTCAAATGGGTACAACCATCTGTATTGAACGGGTCCTCCCACCTTAGCTTCATAAGCTAAGTAAACCAGCAAATTGTCTTTTTTTTGGGTCCCTGGACTTGGTTCACCACTGAGTATCAAGAGTTTCGCTCCAACTAATCTCGGTTGAGCTACTGTCAGGTCTCAACTGGGAGGGAGCTCTCCAAATGTCGTTTCTGCCACCACCAAGCTTCGAAGCCGAGCACTTAGTGTGGGGTGCTAGTGCCATTCCCACTAGACCAACGATGCGTTCGTGCAAATGCTCCATACTATCAAAGAATGATATGAGAAAGATTTTCTCAAGTTTATATAGCATCTCAATTATATTTCTCTCCAATAACTCCATATGCTTAATACACAACTCAGTCACACATAAGTTTTTAAAGAAATTTTTGAGTTCTATTAAAGTATCCCAAACAACGTTAGACATAAGGTCACGAAAGGCAATAGAGATTAATCTCTGCATAAAGATGTGATGGTAATGACTCTTCATCCAATAAAATTTGCATTCCTCTATGTTTATACGCCGAACCAAGTTTGAATCATATCTATCAGAACACTTCAAAATTTTCACTCAGCGACATATATCTAATATTTGATCTTTATTTAATATATATGAAACTTTGGGCTTCCAAGTCTTCCCATTCATTTTTTTCAATTCTAATTCTCCGCGTTTGTAATACAATCCTAAATCAGGTTTCGTCTTAACGTTGTCCTTGGTTTTTCCCTTAACATCTATAACAACGTTAAAGACATTATCAACATATTTTTCTCAATATGCATTACATTCAATTTATGGCGAATAAAAAGTGTTTTCCTACAAAACAACTCCCAAAATATATATTTTTTCACCTAGTTGTGTTCAATTCCAAAATATTGAATAGTTTGTTTACTTCATTTTGTGCCAAAAATAATATCAGGAAGACAAGATACTCAATAAAATATCTCTTCACCAGATAGTCGAGGAGGAGGCTCATCAATCTCAACTTTTTCTTTCTAAAATTTATCCATTTGCTTCTGATATGGAAAATCAATAGGAAGAAATTGTTGATGACAATCAAAAAATGAAGTTTTTTGATAATTAACAAGAGCAAAAGACTTTGTGTGCTCCATACAATAAGAGTAGGCTAATTTTCCTTGAGTACTCCATCTAGACAACATCACATAAGTAGGAAAGTCACTTATTGTCTATAGAAGTGTTGTCCTCATTTGAAAATTTTGTTTTCTTGAAATATCAAAAGTGTTAACACCTTCAATCCATAGCATCTTTAATTCTTCAATCAAAGGTCTAAAAAAGATATCAATATATTTATTCAGATTTCTTGGACCCGAAATAATTAAATTCAGAGAAATGAAGGGCTACTTCATACACGCAGTGATAAATAATAGCCAACAAGATTAAAGAATGGTTGATTGACCAAAAGAGTTAAATCCATCTATATATAACCCTAAGTGCACATTTTGAGATTTAGAGGCGAAGAATGGATGAGTACAATCAAAATGCTCCCACGCTTCACTATGGCTGGGTGTGTAACAACTTCATAGTCACTACATTGATTTCTAACATGTCATGTCATGTGCTCTGATGTAACTATTGACATGTAAAGCCTTTGAAGTCTTGGTGTTAGAGGCAAGTATCATAATACCTTATTTGGTACTTTCTTTTATTTTCTACTATCTATATTTCTTATTTTATATCGAGGATGACCACATATCACACACTCAGTTTTATCCCAATTTTCTTGATAATATAATATGCAATAATTTTCACAAATATCAATTTTCTCATACCCAAGTCCAAATTTTATTAATAATTTCTTTGCTTTGTAGAAATTGCTTATCAACTTTGAATTTTTGGGTAACATAGTTTGTATAATCCTATTGATGCGATCATAACATGCCTCATTCATATTAAACTTTGACTTGCAATTTAACAATTGTGATAAAACTGACAACTTTGTCTATATTTTGCACTTATTCCTAATGTTTCTTATACATTTTTCAACAACTCATAAAACAATGTCACATCCGGATTACGTGGCCCAATATTGTCAACATTCATGTGATCATAACTACAATTCCAATCAAATTGAGGGTTTAAGGCATCCACAACCATGGATCTATATGGAGTCTGAATATCCTCTCAACGTTTAGATGATTATCCTTCAATTGTTTCTCTATTTCTGACTTCTCCATGACAAGCCCATATTGTGTAACCATCAATAAACTCTCTTGTGAACAAGTGCACCGTGACATCATCTCAACTACAAAATTTATGATTCCAATATTTATAGCACGGACATCTAATCTTGAATCCATCTATGAACTTATGTTGAGAACATGTAAAATTTAAGAACTCATTATCACCCTCAACAAATTCATCTGTCAAGTACCTATTAGCTAAGCGACGATATATCCAATTACGATCAATACAAACTATATAAAAAATAATAAATGTAATATATAAAAATTATAAAAAGAAATTAATTTAAAATAATTTTAATATTACCAAACTAAATATTATTGAGAGCAGGTGATAATGGTCTTAGAATAAATGAAAATATAAGTCCAAGGTGAATACAAGTTACAATAGAGAAACAATAGAGATATATAAATAATTACAAATTACAACATTGCATATATGAACAACGGATCTAACATTTTGATAATCATGCATAATATATTTTGTATATCTAATCACTAGGGAGTTACTCTTTAGGAAGAGAAGAAGATGTTCAGCAACAACAATTATTGAGTATAAGAAAAATAGAACTAGAAATGAATGTAATAAGAGTGAACTAAAAAGTAGTCTTGATCATATAGACGATATAAGTCTTAGAGGGGTATAAAACTTCAGCATTTTTTTTTTTTTTTTTTTTTTTTTGAGTATGAGAGATAGAACTTAAAAAGAAAAAAAGAAGCTGTTCATACTATTGAAGATGCCCTTAGGTTGTTTCTGTACTAGAAACACTAGAGGGGTAATAAACTTCAGCGCCTGGAAAGGTACCTTTATTCTTTAAATATTCTTAAATGATTTATTTATTTATTTATTTATTTATTTTTTTTGGATCTTTTATGTGTGTTGACCGGAGAAGGTTAGGGGATAGACTTGTAACAGGTTGCAGTATTCTCCCCTGTATTCAGTAGTAAACAAGGTGAAGGTAGGCAGGAATAGTCTTTGGATTTAGAATTTGTTTCTTTTGGTCATGTGCAGGAAAAAAAAAATAAAACAGAACACCTGACAATTAGAAAAGGCAAGGGCAGCTGGGACAATTACAATGTGATAAATGGCAGATTGCACATTGCAATGTGGATATGAAAATATATACTGGACAAATAACCATGTCCATGCTTTTAGCTACACAATTGGCATAGTTGAGCAATACCACCTAACAAATCCCAGTTGACAATCCTACTTGGCGCGGTAAAGGGCCCAAATGTCCCCCACAAAGTGCCCAAAAAACGGAAACTATAGCTTTCTTGACCAACATCCTAAACTGGCTAAACCCACAAACTACTTGTGCTGTCTATTCTACAATAGCAAGAAAAAAAAAAGTGTTAACGATAGGGAGAAGATGGGCCCAATCCCAACAAGCCAATGAGATCCCAAAACTGAAGGAGAAAACACGAAGAAATGAACCACAGGTGTTCCTCTCAGGCAGCAAGAATGCCATTTATCACTAATAATCATCTCGACGAAGCCCAGAAAAGAGGAAAGATGATTGCGCTCAGCTTCACTAACAAAATTCACAGATGAAAGAAAACTCTAGCACCTTAAACTTTGGAGGCAAATAAAGAGTTGATCATGAAGCATCAGGCCAGATGAGGGAAAACTAGGGGGCAGGGGCACTTTCTGCACGGAAAGACCTGACAAGATTGACCTTATAAAAGATTAAGCAAATTACTTGCAATAGAGAGATGTCACGGTAGGCAAAATTCAGGGGCTGCACTTGGGACTTAGAAAGAGTGGAGGCGAAACACTAGAATAAATTTCATGAATGTCCCATCTGCATCTTAGTTCTAACTTCACCTCTGGGTTGAAATCGGGAAGTGCTTAAGCGGGTGGAAGGTACATGTGGCAGCATGAGAATTAATTGTGCCAGTGGATTGGATGCGCAAGCTCTAAAATATGGAGCTTTATGTTACTACGAGGAATTTGTTAGTAATTGTCTATTTGCAGCCCCAAGCAATTTGATTAAATCTTATCGATTGCATGGCTTTTTCCTTCCTCACAATGAACATGAGATGTTGTAATGAAGAGGTTTGGTAAGTACGATAAAACGGGTGACTACCTTTCTAAAGGGGATACAGTCATAATCTCTTTATCTAAATCTTTATTACTCCAGAAGTCCTTATATGATTTCGCTTATGGAAGCATATGTAGAAAATTTAACATAGTTTGAGAAATGGCAATGGTTAAGAGGCTCATCAGGTGAGGGAACTTGGCATGAATCTTTGCTGCTTTAGAAGAGCCACATGTAAGTTGGTACAATGTAAAGCAGTTTTGGAGGATGGAGATTCTTTAAAACTAGTCCAAGTTCATATCCACATTGCAACGGTAATCATTAGTAAAAATTCCACATTGTGGCCATTGAGACAACCTGGACCTTGCAAAGGCAATGGTAGCTGGGACAATTACAATGTGATAGAACACCTAACAATTAGAAAAGGCAAGGGCAGCTTTGGTCTCACAATGCAGATTGCACATTGCAAAACCTAAAAAAATTAGCACATTGCCAGAGAGAGAGAGAGAGAGATCACAACTGCAGAACAATGGCCATTCGACTACAATTGCATAAATTAGAACTAATTAGATGAATTAGATGTTAAGATAATCGAAATAGAGAGAAAGACAAAGAAATTTGAGATTATGACTTCAAAACCTTAAAATCAAAATCCAAACTCCAAAGAGGTTAAACTTGAAGATAAATGTGGGAAACAGAGAGAGAGAGATAAAGAACGAAGATTCTGGGTCGATGAAGAGATGAAATCTGAGTCGATGAATGTGGCTTTACCTTAGGTTCTGAGTTGATGATGAGAGTGAGAGTGATAGCGAAAGTGAGAGAGTCATTCGATCCAAAAACTAATTACACCAATGGGTTAGCGATGAAAAAATTCCATCACTAAATTCCACTGTTAATCCCTCATTAAGTATACAAAATAGTGTTTTCGTATTTCATTTGCGACAGATTAGTGACGGAACTGTTTTTGTCGCTAATCCAACGTAAAAATATTTAATAATAATACACTAGAAAGTGTATTACGACCAATTAGCGACGAAGTCTAGTTCGTCTTTAATTCCATTGCTAAGCTATAGGAAAAATGTCGTGCAAAGTTTGCGCTTGTTTTACCATCGGAATTAGCGATGGAGTTTTACTGTCATTAATTCTGTCGCTAAATCTGTTGCTAATTCGAGACTTGTGAGGGAAAGAGGATTGTACCAGTTACGTTATAGTTATTGGTGTAGATTTAGAGTTAACTCTAATGGAGGTACTCAGCTCTATGCATTGAACCATTAGATAAATTAAGTCGCTGATCTACTCTCTTAAACTAAATATTGAGTACTTTAACCTCCAGACTGTACAATTATTATCGGTTTTTATGGTAGTTAAGTTTATTAAATTTTTTATTTTTTATTTTTTCTTGTAAATAAGTATATGTTTAGGCAAAATTGCAATGGTTCACTAAGCGAAACTTTTGGATTTGTAAGCCATGTAAATAATTAATTTTAACATACTCGTCTTGTTTAAATTTCAGATGGAAAATTACATGCAGGAGAGGCATCTTTTTAGTCGCATGACGCGAATTTAGAATTCCTCAAATAGGATGATGATATGGGAAGCAATTAAATGTGAAGTAAATATGGTTCTTGAGACCACTGAAATACCTGCAAGGGGAAAAATGTATAGATGCTATAGTGAATATGATTTTCAAGACCATTATCCATATACCCACATTACCATCTTTGTCTATCCTCAAGGGAGGGAAGATGAAGAAATAATTATGCCTGGGGATTTGCTCCAACATGCCCATATCGACCTTGACTTTAAGCATGGCGAGGTACGGATTGGATATGGTGATAAAAAGTTCATCAAGCGTACAAGGTTTGTCGTCTGTTGTCTCTTATTCAGTAAAAAATTTAGATTATTTATGTTATAATGAAATTTCAAACATAAAAGCAGTGATTAATGACTAATCTTTCCTGATTTTTTTGTAGGATTTTTGTCGAGGGAAGGGAGATGTGCTGGAATGCCATCAAGAAGGTAGAAGAAATGGCAGAAGCGATCAACAAATCCAAATTTGGAAGGTGATATACGAATTAAATGGAGTTCAAATACCACTAAATGATGTCCTAGCATGAATCTCTGCTTGAGAACCCAATTTACACAGCACAAATGGACAAAAAATCGAAAAGAAAACCCTTTTCCTCACCCAAAAAAAAGTGGTCATTGAAAACATCAATCTTTGTTTTTAAAATAAATAAATAAATAAATAAATATATATATATATATATATATATATTTTGGGTGGTAAAGGCGTAGTTGACAAGGGTGTGATTTTGCTAGAACTCTTTGTTGGTATGTGACGATGATTTTGTCCTCTTAGGAGACATGGGCTACAAAAAGGCGTCAACTATGTTTTTTGTTTTTATTTTTTTATTTTTTTAAATACGGTTTAAATTTAAGACTTTGAGATTGAGACGAGAAAGGTGTTACTTAAACTAAAACTCATTTACGCATTGATATTTCTATGTGTCAAAGTTAAGATTTTTTTTTTTTTTAATTCAAAAGTAATATTTGTCAAATAAACTTAAAAAATATTATAAACATTAACAATTATTAGGTTTAAACTATCTGGGTCCAAAACAAAAACAAATGTAGAACAATTATGATGCTTTTACAATTGACCTCTATGCGTTTGCATGTTTTGAAATCTCTCCATGACTCTCTCATTTTCAACCTGGTGAAACAGCTTCTTTTCGATGGACGTGACTAAACAATCATTCAGCCAAGAATCTGCCATCCAATTGCATAGTTGACTCTTCACATTGTTCATACCTGAAAATGTCCTCTCTACGCTGGTAGTAGCAACAGGAAGAATCAAAGCCAACTTCAAAAGCATATAAACCAAAGGATATACAAGATATTATTATTATTATTATTTTTTTTGCCTACCGTCTTTTGAGAAAGATCACACATGCTCTTTAGCTTTGAAAATCTGCTATCTGATTGCACGTTGTCAATTTAGATATCCAGCTCAGAGTCAAGTGCAAGAATCTACACAAGAGAACTCATGAGGATAAAATTCAGCAAGATGAAACAATTTTTGCTTGTCATGCGTTGAAAAAGAATTATGAGGACTTAAACATGCCATACAAAGAAGTAACTCTGTATTTACCTCATCGAACCGATGATTAAGTTCTTGGAGTTGCATATCTAACACAGTATAAAATAATTCAACTCGAAAGTAATGGAGATTTGTAACTTCTGGATTTCTTTTTTATCTCCCTTGATATCGATCTGGTCGAGTTGTCGAAATTCTCAAATTAATATTGATTCTCCCAATACAATAGACTGTAGTAATAATGGTACCAGATCGAATCCTACGGGAACTAATTAACTTAATCTGTTAGTTGATATTTAAAGTAACAATGGAGGGATTTTTTAAATAATTCCTAAATAAAAAAAATGAGTAACCATAAAATGAAAAACAAATCAATAATGCAAGAATACTAAAAATTAGATAGGAAATTCAATCTACCAACTACTGATCCAAAGGTTCATACATTCGATTATTTCATTGATCTTTGATTAAAAATAATTCTTTTACAATTCAAACATTTAACCTTAGATCTATTAGGAAGTCGTAATAAATATTGTGTTTTCCTAATTTAATCGACCACACCCAACATGCAACCGAAACTTATCATTAATCGACTAAACATGATAGCATTCCATATCAATATAATGATAGCATTAAATTCTGTGAAAACAATTAAATCAAATTACAAATAACTGGGATAGTCACAATTAATTGATTTTGTTCCATCGATTCCCTAAATTAAATGTGAATACCGATTAAAGAACCATAAATAAAATTAACCTAGTTGCTACTTGTACCATTTATTTATGACAATTACGGATCACTGAATTCCTGAATAGCAATGGAAAAACTAATATTGAATTAAATTGTCAGATTAACCAATATTAGGGTTCCCTGAAAATAAATCAAGAATCGACGAATATTTGAATAAAAGATAAGAATTTAATTGAAGCACATAACCTCACAATGAAAAATAATCGAATAAAATTCCCCTTGAATCAGAATAAAAGAATTAGCCACTCATGATGGTAAGTATCAACATAAGAAAATAACGAAAAGCAATGTTTCTATGAAATAAAGAAAAATAAAATAAAAACCTAATGGAGAATATGAGCAGCCGTCCTCTTCTGAACTAATTTTCAAAATCGTGGCTGACCTCCTGAATATTGTGAATATATGGCAGTCGGCCCTCCATTTGGAATTGTAAAAATAGTGGCGTCCCTTCTTGTGTTCCCTTAAAGTGTATATATAGCCTCCAACCTCTTCTTGAGAGAATTATTGAAAAAATAGTAACATGAATATTTAGTAGCACTTTTTCTATCTCTAGTCTTCTAGATCAACTAGGAGTCTTCTAATTGGGTAAAATCTCCTACTAAAAACAGTTTTTTACTAAAAATAAAAACTCTACTAGAATTACTAAAACTAAAATTTAAGCTTCTCTCATTTTCTTCATGGCCCAATAAGATGTCTTGAACCATTTAGCTCCAAAATAGCCTCTTTAAGCTCATTTTGCTCCAAGCCTTTAGATTTAATCTCCTAAAAATAAAAATCCATAAAACCAATCATTAGAGCCCGAAACAATCCAAATTCAAATCATAATAACAACAATAAAATTAACAATTTGCTCGTTATCAAATTCCCCTACACCAAACCAATGCTTGTCCTCAAACATTTGCTATACCAATGCCTTTCGACTATTCTCCTCTTCACTCCTTCCCCTCCTTCATTTCATCATCCAACAACTCCGAGCAGCATACATTGAAACATTCAAATCAAAACAACAATCCAGAGAACAAATGATAATAGTACTATAACCTTTTAAAAAAAATATAAGCATCCCAATAGACCCAATAATTTCATCAGAATTCAATGAACTAAGATCCAATACTCTCACAAGGAATTCACTCTATGCACTCAAAGTGTTTAAAAGAATTTATCAATAACTCTCAAAATCAAAATATAGCATGATATTACCATAAATTTGCTTATTTATCAAATCTTCACCACTAATTATATGAATTCAAAACAAAAATTCTGGAGTCTTTACAAGGGTTGTAACTTGGCTTGGGTAAAGATAGGGTAAAAGATAAATATGATATGTAATGCATACCAAAGAAACATATCAAAGATTACAAAACATTCTTAGTATCAAATCCATCACATAACATGAAGTACAATCAACTCAAAGAAAAATATTTCAAGCAAGATCATCTCATTCCTCAATCCAAATTTCTGAATTTTTTATTTTTTTTCTTTTTTTTTTCAAATTCCCTCATCTCAATTTTTTGGGAATTTTTTTCTCTTTTTTTTTCGTTTTTTGTTATTTTTTGTTGTTTTTTTTTTAAAAAAACAATCTCGAGGATAAATGAAGAGTGCATACATAAATTTCCTCACATCATATGAATAAACTTCTAAAAACAATTCTCAACATAAAATTATCTTATTCCCTTTACAAAAACCACCCATCAAGCTCTAAACACAGACTTCTTTGATATGATGACCAAAAAGTAGGTTAAATGCAAAAAAGAAGGTTGTGTATCAATTTGTGTGGTTATAAACAAAGAAAAATGAACTGAAGAATTTGAAGGAATGGCCAAAGCCAAAGAATTTGAAGGAGCTGCGAGGGTTACTTGGGTTAACCGACTGTTATCGACATTTCATATCCCACTATGGAGTAACAACTAAGCCATTGACGGATCTATTGAAAAAAGAAAACTTCAATTGGGGTGATGAAGCTGAGAAGGCCTTCAAGAAACTGAAGAATTTGATCATTACAGCTCCTGCACTAGCATTGCCAAACTTCGATCAAGAATTTGTTGTTGAATGTGATGCTTTGGATAAGGGCATTGGAGTAGTCCTCATGCAAGTAAGACGACTGATTGCTTATTTTAGCTCAGCTCTCAAAGGGAAAAATCTCTCACTATCCACATATGACAAGAAGCTGCTCGCTTTAGTCTTAGCTATTAAACATTGGGGACCATGTCTTTTAGGAAAAAGTTTTATAGTGATAACGGAATTACTCAAGAAGCAATTGGGAGTTGCTGTACAAGTTGAGCCTACCCTACCAGCTTGGGAGCCGCTGCTGCATGAAGAATCACAAGCAATTAATAGAAGGAGAACCAAAGACAACACTGTTGAAGTCTTAGTACAATGGAAAGACACACCAAAAGAGGATGCCAGCTAGGAAATTGAAGATGAGTTTGTGGAGAAGTATCCAACTTTTCCCATCCTAATGTTTTTGGGTAGGAAGAGTTGATATCGACCTAGGAGAAATTAATGTTGACACAATAAGGACTGAGGGTGTCCGCACTTGCGTAGGTGATGTTGACATCTAAGAGTGTCCAGATTTGAGTAGGTGATGTTGACACCAGAGAGCAATATTGGACCTGGGCCTGGACCATCACCACCAATAGGTGTTCACCTTTCTCTATTTCTTTTCTTTTTCTTTTCCTATCTGGAATTGGTTACAACTAATTCCGATTACGGGGTTAGGATTCGATTCTCTCAAAATGAATTGGCTTTTGTATTTAATAGAATCGCATCATTCAATAGAGGCAGGCATTTTCTATTAAAATTGGTTCTGTAATTACTGCTCATTAGCTTCTTCAATTCCTTGTCCACCATAGTTCGACCAACCAAGGACCAAGGCCACGGCTAACCTCATGTAGATCATACCATCCCTCTAGTAACACGTTTCCTCTTTATGTTTGGAATGTCGATATGATGATTTATACAGATAGAACAAATTCCACCAAGTAAAGAATCACATCCATCATCTCTTACAGCTTGTACATGTTGCTTAGTAACATTAACTAAAGTTGCTCCATTTATAATGTCTAGATCTTTTCTCTGAAGTGCTTCAGATAATGCATTGGTAATCCCCGTGATCTTTTTCATTAAATTCAAAAAGATTGCAAATTCAAATGATTGTAAAGAATTAAGAAGTGCACATGTCACTCCTCTTTGAGCTACATCATTGTCACATTTAATTATTTGAAAAACATCAATTACAAAACGTAAGAATCAATCTCAATAATGAGCGAAAATGGGAACCCCATCGAGTATTGCTAGCTTTTGAAGGCTACTTTCTTGATGCAAACCTTGTCCATTTGTGAGCTCACCACTTTTCAAATCTTCCACAACACTTTGCAACTGTTTTTCTCAAAGAATTTCCTTTTGTTTAGATGAACCTTCAAAAGCACGGACCAAGTTAGTTAATGTGTTATAGAGCGAATTGATTAGCTTATGTCGCTTTGCAATTGCAATAGGTGTCGGCTGAAGTTGATGTGCAAAACAATGAATATAGTAAGCCGACTCAATTTCTCTTAGAATCAAGGTTTTTAATCCATTGTATTCACCTTTCATATTGCTAGCCCCATCGCAATCTTGACGATGAATAATGATAGGCTTAAACAATGTTTTGAAAATAGCGCATCAATTGCCATCTTAAGTGAAGATATAGAAGTATCACATACATTAAGAATGCTAAGAAATCAATCTATTACATATCATTTTTAAAATACAATCTAGAGGAGGTGAATAGATTGTATGACACTTTTTTAATGGTTTGAAAATCTTTACAGTTTGATGAGAGCAAAGATAAAATAAAAGAGTTAAAGAATGACCGAGAAACAGAGTACATCCAATTTTTATAATGGTTCCACCAAACCTAGTATACATCCACACTCAAGCGTCTTTCTGGATTTTTCACTATTTTTCAAAATAATCTAAACTTGATTGCCGGTTCAAATTCAATCTTTACAGTGTTTTATCACAAACACTTTCTAACCACAGCCTTGTTGGTTATTTTTCTCTCTAAACCCTAAACCGAGAAATCCTCAACTTTCTTTCACATTTTAAATATAGGAGATGAAGAATATTACAATAAATAAGCTCACTATCCTCAAAAATAACAAAGTTTGAGTTTAAAAAAGATTACACACAAGAAATATAAAAGGAATTAAGAACAGAGTGTTTGAAAAACAAAGCATTCAATATGTTCATTGTGTGTTCATTCAATTATGCCACCTATTCTCTATTTTATCTTAACTTCAATACGACCTATTCTTTGTTTTATCTTAACTTCAATATTTATCAGAGACTTAAAGAGACTCATTGAATTTGTAGGTTCGAACGTTGCTCATTAATACTTCTTCTATCATTTCTCATAAAATATTTTTACTTGTTATTGTACTTTGACCAATGAGAAGCTACTTTACTCCTTTTGAATGGTCAACCTCTATTTTACAAAAGAGACACTTGCTTTTTCTGCACATAGCTTTTTAGGTCTCATAAATATTATGATTTAATCATATAAAGTCCAACAAATTTGAAATGTGTTGGCTTAGGTTCGACCTGAAAATGTACTAGGTTGACTCAATTTTTAAATCTTTATACCATTGAGACGTAAGTGTGGGTTGACCTATTAAACCTATAGGGTCGACCTATGTTCTTTGCAAACTAGGTTTGAGTCGACTGAGTGAGTGCTTGGATTGACCGATATAGTAAATTTGATGAATTTTAATGTATTCAAGTCGACATATTTTAGTGAGGGTCAACCTTCATGATCGAAGTGCTAGCTGTTAGGTTGACATTTGTTTGTATAAATAATACTTAAGTCAACCTACATATTTCTTAGGTTGACCTATGTGGAAACTGGGTTAATTATTCTAAACTTCTAGGTCGGCCAATTTTGAAAAATCAATTATCCCAATCATATGGCACATATTCAGTTATAAACACAATGGATGCATATGTGATTCAAATACTCATTTCAGACATCTCGCAGTTACAAAGATTTATATAAAATCATTTATAAAAGAATTTAAAACTGTTTGCTCATTTAAAAGCATAACAAACCATCCACTCACCTCTTGAGAGAATATTCACTCCCAATTTCAAAATTTAATCCAATGTACTCCACTCGAATTCCAAATGGGTTATCCTAAACCAATAATCATTGTTCAACATTAAATTGTGTTTAATTCTAGGTTTTACGAATTTTTCTATATTTAACACAAACCTTAATTCCTCAATTCCATGAACCAAGATTCTTATTGGATCATTTACATGTCATTACACCATCGTAACACTTCCGTTTACAATTTTCATCAATTTTTTCCAATTTCAACCAATTTACTAACCCTAGGGTTTTTGACTTCTAACCAATTTCTCCATAAGTTCCTCCTTTAATTCAAAAACAGGAGTATCAAAAATCAATTTTTGAATCTTCTCCGTATTTCCCCATATTTCTCTCAATCTAATCCATCCAAACCCTAAGAACAAGATTTAATTTGTGAATGAAAAGCTCAAATACAAGTTTAGGGAGAAGAATTTATCTCTATTCTATGATTAATTTGAGCCGTGGTTGTCGGATTGAAAAATCCGTTAATTTCCCTCTTCGCAAAGAAACTCTAGGTTTTCTCCAAATTTCTTCCTTCCATAGGTTTGATTGGGGTTTTGGAGAGATTAATGAAGTGATTTAATGAGGGGTATTAAATTTCTAGTGAGTGAAATAAGGAGAGTGAGAGATTAAATATAGAGAGAGAGAGAGAGTCATGAGAGAGCTGAAGAGTCGGGAGACAAATAAGAAAACAAAAATGAAATGGGTCTTAATTCATGTTTTTGATAGTGGAATTAGGAATTTACTATTTTACCCCTTCATTTTGGATTTTATTGATTTCAGTGGGCGTTTAAGTAATTTACGTCGTCAATAGGGGATGTAACTCCCCGGACGGGTGGACGCGGTCAACAACTTAAAATTTTCCTATCGAAGGGTCTCAGTCGCCCAGCATCTACCGATCCACTTTGACAAAGATTGAAGAAAATTGCCTTACAACACAGAACATCAAAAAGCAGCAAAAATATGATTCAGATAAGTGAAAAGTAATTCTCTTATTTGTTTTCATGTGAAGAAATACATCAACATACATGAACAAGCCGCTAGATCCGACTGATTACGCCAAGAAGAATATACATGAAGGTCTGCCTCATCAGGCTGCCGATTTACCTAAAGAGGAAGAATATAATCCCTACTCTAGAGAGTACAAAAATATAGAGTTAGGGATAGAGCAGATGAGCCCAGGTTTTGCCACCCCCAACGCAGCCCGCACTCGACTTACCCATCCAAAGACGGTGTGAGAAACACCCTCCACCGCGTTCAGAGGGTGAGGACTGACCGGGGAAGATCATGCAAGACAATACAAGATACACCCCCGGTGGCAAGGAATCGGATTACACTAACCGGTGAACGGCCCACATAATAAGATCTCATTCCAATAGTCATCTTCTTTAATGAGATCTCATTCCAACAGGAGTCATCCCAACCAAGAAACATCGCACGCTACGACACCTTAAAAACCAACCCTTAGGAAGAATCATTCTTCGCCAAGCAACTAAGAAGGAAGAACGTTGGTTCTCTGCGAAAGGAAGTGAATGCACGTCATGGCTATTTATAGCCGTAAGAAGCAGAAGCCCCCATTAATTCGAAAAGGGTGAAACGGATCAGCACGAAAGCAAGTCATTAATGCCGAGAGAGAATTACTTTCAGTTCCCTATGAAAAAAATCGTATGTGAAAAGACAAGCTCGCATTCCTAATGTACAAGGCGGGCTAATCAGAATAGACCGAGTGTCCCTATGCATTCATAACGTAAGAAACACGCTTTACTTATGACTTTTCTTTTCCAAGAAAGTCATAAGTCGGGGGCAAATGATGGGACGTATTCCTAGATCCAGTCCGAAAGAGTCAATTCTCAAAGGGCCCACGAAAAAGAAGGGTCTGTCAATCAATATCTAACGACCACAATAATAATCTATTGAAGGGTCGTAGTCGCCCCGATCGATCTGCCGAAGGGCCTTAGCCGCCCTGATCTACCGAACGATAGGGCCTCAGTCGCCCCGATTAATCAATTGTGACTCATCAAACGAAGATAGTCACCTCGATCAGTCAAGCAAATGTCAGTCCTCTAACCGGGCAAGTCTCAAAAGACCTTTTATCAATCAAGCAACCAAACGAGGGACAACACCGCTATTGATTAAAAAAGGAAGGTCAGAACTCCCTTAATTTCGTAACAGTAATTCTGAAATCTTTTAGATAAGGAAAGCATCCTACCTAAAGAGAAAGGTTTCCTGCTATATAAGGATCGTGATCAATTCGTAATATTGACTTCCGAGATCAGTTCGATAAGGAAAGTAGGGTGGAAGTCCCTCAGCGGCGCACAACTCTCACAGGTATAAATGATCTCAAAACTCTCGACATCAGGTACGCTCTCTAAACCTAATACAGAAGGCACATTGATCACAGGGAACCACTCTCCCTCAGTCTGTTTCTTTCAAACGAAAATCGCTCTTTACTGATTTGAGCGTCGGAGTCTCCGCGTCTCAACACTCTCCGGCGGTTTTTGCAGGTGTATCCACCATCGACGGCAACCGTTCAAGTCAACAAGGAACTGGTATCTGAGGAGCCAAAACCCACCTCCATCACTAATATTTGCTTAATTCCTATAAATTTATGTGCTTTAGTATAATTTAATGATTAATATATATATAAAAAGAAAAAGGAAATAGTATGACAAACTACAATTGTTTTCCACATGAAATAAGCTCTATAAAACTTGTTCCGAAAAATATCCGTGACAAAGGTCACCACTTCATATAATTTGGACAAAAACCTATGACAAAAAAATCAATTTATTTGTATGCAATTAAATAGAGAAATTGGTATTATAAGAAAAGAATTCTTCTAAAAACTTATTCCGATTTTCCCTGGAAAGAAATATGAACAAGACCAAGGGGAGAATTAGAGTTCTGACTCGACGATGAAGTCGGTACGTCACCACCAGGCATATTGTCACACAAGCTAAAACTGAATCATCCATCAACCAAACTTTGTAGATTCCTACAAGTTTATTAATAATTAAAATTGGAAAACAAAGAAAATAGTACAAATTTCGAAAAAAACATATCCCAGTCATGGAGCAATAATCTCATAGTTAGATTAAAGCCATCATAATTTAAGGTTTAAAAAAAAAAAAAAAAACCTGAGGCAGTTTATTTTTATTGGTGAAGGTGGCAATAGGGTAAGAATCTGAAAATGGACACAATAATTCTCTTAGAAAAATATGCTTCTATTCACTTGTAAATGCTGTGACCAGAGTGTTGTACAGAGAGAGAATAAATATAGAGAAAGTTTTTTTTTTTTTATTTAAGAATCTAATATGATTTGGATTGAATTTAGTCGGGTTTAACATAATTATTGAATATTAATGATTTATTTTAAAAAAAATCAATGTACCAGTATTAGTAATATGTGGAGAAAAAAAAAGGCAAAATGGGGGAAAGAAGAACGAGGGAAGATATATAATTTTGAGATTAAAAAGGAAAAATAAATGTTGTGGGCTTTGACCAGCAGAAAAGAGACAGAGATCCAAAGTACTCTGAAGAATGAAGTTGGCTCCGCCACTCCACGCAACCAGGACTTGGGAGGAAGCTTCAAATTAATTGCTAAGCAGCTTTTGCTTTTTTATGGACTTCCGGGGATTTGAAATAGAAATCACCACGATAAAAGCAAGTGTTAATGAAAGGAAGAACATGGGAAAATGAGTACCCCATTCACAACCAAGCAAAAAGGCTCAAATAATTGACCCATATCACAGAGGTACAACAAGAAATAAATACCCATTTTCACAATTAAAAAAAATACAGAACAAAGATGATGATGATGATGATTCACCTAATATACCAAATCTCGTAACAATTAAAAAATATCCATTAGAAGTATTAAACAAATATACCTAATTTCTAGCATAACTACTCATTTGTGACAGCCAGAGACTGTTCATAACTCTGCCTAGTCAAAGCATTTTAGTCAAGAATGATAATAAGAAGCTTGGAGCTTCAAGTTTATAATGAATGCGGAACACCAGGTTTGGTACTAATGCATTCTTACTTTCTATCAATCAAATAAACTAAAACACATTTTTTTAAAAGAAAAACGTATGACATTAGTTTCAAATCAACAATTTAATATTTTTCTGATTTGTACCGACTATTAATAGTAGTTATTTTAGTTCTCTTATATTATTATTTAATAAAATACTGCTATTATTAAAATTTATTTCTATTTTACTATAAAGAAAATGAAAAATAATAAGTTGGGTCTCATGGGATGAGGCGCATTGCTTAGTAACATCATGTGAGATTAATGTTCTCTGGTTCTAACGAGAGGACCATAAAATCCCTTGACTAATATTTTGATTTCGAATCTTGAAAATGTAAGGATATGTATTGAGAGAGTCGACTTTTAAATAAAATTTTATAATATTTGAATAAAAATAAAAATTAAATAAAATAATAATAATAATAATAATAACATCACGCCAGATTGGACCCAGGACCAAATAAACAAACGGCAAACTTGGCAAACTTGGATCTCTCTTTACACAACCAGGTCAAAATTTGTCATGGGTTGAGGGTGGCAAACTAGTTTTAGGGTGCCACACCCAAAAAAAAAAAAAAAAAAAAGAGGTCAAACTCTTTTGAATTAAGTTCTTAAGTATTATATTTTCTTAATCAGATGTTTCGAGTTCGATTCTTGAAAATAAAGAAAAAAAAATTTAAAAAAGTCAATAACTCAATCAATCGTATAATATTTGAATCGAATTAATCAAACAAAAATCAAATATTGATCGATCGGTAAAAATCAAAAAAAAAAAAAAATTGTCACTGCAGGTAAAATCTTTGGCCTTTCCGCGCAAGAATTGTCAAGCAGAGGTTGAGGGCAGACATTACTAAACAACATACCATAAAAGACCACCCAGCACTGATCAAACCAAGTACCAAATATGCAGGCTGTCTCCAATAATGGATTAAGCATGAAGAAGTTTTCTGTCCTTATTTATTGACATTCTCTGCCTTCGCCGAGGTTTGTATGATTACGTTGTTTTGTCAAGTTCGACAAAGTTATATCTTAACTTTGTTGTTTTATGCAGCATGCCATCTCTTAAATCCAAGGGTTGTTCTTTTTAACATTCGTTGGTCATCAAATTATAGTTTAAGATAGAGTTATAAATGAACCAAATAGTTTGTAAATTATTTGAAATTCAAATCAATTTATTTATTTAATTTATAGTATTGATTACCTGAGCAGAGTTTGAACATAGAGTTCTGATGATATATGGTCCAAATCCTACGAGGGTCCAAAGGCTAGCCAAGTCTACAGTCCATTGGCAGATTCTCGCCAGTGCACACCGATCACCTCACCCTCCTGATGGACACCTGCTCTCGATGATTGCTAGTCTACCAATGCAGCACTCACCCTTCTTGAATCACGGAGATAATCCTATGGAATAGAAAGGGAATATACAACCCCAGTCGAAAAGGAAAAGAATCCTCACAACGATCTGGATTTCAATATTGATAAGTTTTTACAATTTTTGTATATCTTACGACATGATTTCCGAAATTTTGGGATATCCTTACAAGGAATCTAGGGCTTTATCACCCCGCAATCATATGGCTCTTACGTTCGAAAAATATATAAACTCTCACATGTACATCGCCCAGGTAAGTTCTCTTGACTGACACAGGGGCATACAACTCACACAGAACTTTCTCTCTACATTAGTCTATTTTTTCCTTTGGAAAATTATTCTCTATCTTGAGCGTCGGAATCTCCTTGCGAAAACACCATTTTGATGGTTTTTTGCAAGTCTCATCAATCGTGATTTCCAGACAACTAAACAATTCCGTTCAAGTTAGTAGAGCTATCATTTGTGGAACTAAACCTACCTCCAACAGATTGGCGTCGTTTGTGGGAACAAATTGATTTTCTAGCCAAGCTGGCTATTACTCACGCCCTTTTTCCTCTCTTCATCATGGTCTCAGTTAAGAGAATGAGACTTACAATCGATTTCGACAATGATGATTTGATGGGAATTGACACTAACCAAAACTATCCGCTAATCATCATAGCTAAAATCGGCTCTTATCTTGTGAAGAGGAACTTTGTAGACCAAGGAGCAAATCATGACATCCTTTTCCAAGATGCCTTCCAACATATGGGATTTGCCTTGTCTCCCCTTAAACCTTATGACAGGCCTATCAAGGGGCTCGTTGGCGAATGCATACTCTTGGAAGATATCATTTCACTCGTCGTATCTCTAGGAACGCCTCCCTATCATGCCACCAACAAAACCATCTTATACATTGTAAAACTCCCGTTCCCTTACAACGCCATCCTAGGATGTTCTAGCCTGAACGATCTCGAAATGCTACCAAGCACCAGACATATGAGAATTAAATTTAGAATGCCCTTGGGGATCGTAACCCTTTGTAGCGACCCAGATCTATCTGACCTCCCCATAGCGGGGGAAAGAGAGGAGGATATAGCAATCAACAATATGGAACTCAGAGATGATACTGAGCAATAATCTAAGCCCCAATCTGGGGAAGAGGTAATTGAAGTGTCTATCAGAGATACACCTAGCCAAATCGTTTAGATTGGTGCCCACAAACCAACATCTCTCTAGAAAGCGGTTGTAAACTGCCTACAACGTCATTCCAAAGTCTTTACGTGGTCCCCCAATGACATGCTGGGTATCCGCCCATTCGGTCATAGTTTACAAGCTGATTGTAGATCCCAGTCGCAAGCCCAAACAAAAGAAAATGATGTTCGTACTAGAACACTAACACGTAATACAATAAGAAGTTTTGGCCAGGGTTAAACTTTGAATTACTTCTGGCCATGGTCGAAAATTGAAATCTTTCGATTAAGAGAAAGTGACAAAGAGAAGTATTTTTCTTTGTTTGTGAAGGAAATCAAAGGAGATGTAAATCTGAGATTGAAGATCGTTGATGGTGAGAGAGAAGATTTAGGGTTTGTGTGTGAGAGGAAAGAGAAAGTGGTTATTTTTAGATTTTTAAATTTGGGAGGGATGAAGAATTTCTAAAGCAGATTTTGTTTAAGTGTCACAAATTGAAGGGGTTTTGTGAAAAGGTATTGGGCGCTTTGAGAGAGTTTGAGAGAATGATAAGTTTTTTAAGAGAGAGAAGTCAAGAGAGGGAGCAGCTTTTGGAGAGAGAGGGAGAAGTTTTTGGGTTTGAAAGTTAGGGAGAGAGAGTCTTTAACTTCTACAGTTTAAATGCCTTTTAACTAATCATAGGTCTACCTGTTCAAATGTAGGTCGACCTACCACCTAGGATAGGTCGATTTAATCATGGCTGTTATGGTCAACCTTTTATTCTACATGCGTCGACTTGTTTGCACTTTTAGCACATTCTATTTTTTGTTCTTGACCCTCTTTTTTTTATTTGGATTATTTTTCAAATTCAACGATTCCTAATTCTCCCCTTAAGTCATAAAACCTATTTTTATACAAGGTCTTTGAGAATATATAAATAATTTGGTGTTGTGTCTCTACACAATTTAAGAATTATGTGATTCTTCAGAGACACAATGATGCCTAACATTTGAATGGCAATTAAGTGTGCATATATAGTTCATAGGCATGAATGAATTAGTATTCAACTCCAAATGTATTGATAACGTACAAATTATTGAATTTATTATTGTTGTTATGGTTTGAATTTGGATTGCTTAGTGCTCTAATGGTTAGTTTTATTGATTTTTATTTTTAGGAGATTGAATTTGAAAGTTTAGATCAAAATAAGCTTAAAGAGGCAATTTTGGAGCTAAATGGTTCAAGACATCTTATTGGGCCATGAAGAAAAGGAGGGAAACTTTAGTTTTAGTTTTAGCACATTTTAGTAGATTTTTATTTTAAGTAAAAATTATTTTTAGTAGGAGTTAAAATTTCTACTTTTCTTATTTTTAGAGAGTCCTTGTTTTGTTGGGAAAGAACTCTTTTGACTTAGAGAAAAACACACAAAGGGGAATTACCTATTTTTTCACGACAGCACATATTTTTTCTTCTCAACAAAAGGCTGGCGGCTGCATATTTTGAAGAAACAAGAAGGACGCCACTGTTCATTATATAAGGGAAACTTGGATGGCTGCTAGAACACGACTTCTTTTCTTCCCTTAGAAAAAATTTCTTTTTCTTTTTATTTTCTTTTGTTCAAGATTTAAGAAACCACCATGAGTGGTTAATTTATTTCTTCTGATTCAAAAGGAATTTTATTTGATTATTTTTCATTGTGAGTTTATGTGTTTCATTTAAATTTTTATCTTTTTTTAAATATTTGTTGATTCTTGATTTAATTTTAGAAAAACCTAATATTGGTTAATCTGACAATTTAATTCAATATTAGTTTTTCTATTGCTATCCAAGATTTCAGTGATCCGTAATTATCATGAATGAATGGTACAAGTAGCAACTATGTTATTTTTGTTTATAGGTACTGGTATTCATGTTTAATCTAGAAAATCATGAATCAACAAATATTTAATTCAATATTAGTTTCTATTGCTATCCAAGATTTCAGTGATCCGTAATTATTATGAATGAATGGTACAAGTAGCAACTATGTTATTTTTGTTTATAGGTACCGGTATTCATGTTTAATCTAGAGAATCGAAGGAACAAAATCAATTAATTGCAACTATCCCAATTATTTATATTTTGGTTTAACTGTTTTCACAGAAATTAATGATATCATTATATTGATATGGAATGCTATCGTGCCCAGTCAATTAATGATAAGTTTTGATTAGATGCTGGGTTTGATCAATTAATTTAGGAAAATACAAAATTTATTACGGTTATCCTAATAGATCTAATGTTAAATGTTTGAATTGCAAGAATAATATTTTTAACCAATGATCAATGAGACAATCGAATGTATGAGCTCTTGAATCAGAGTTTGGTAGATTGGATTTCTTCCCTATTTTTTTAATACTTTACATTATTAATTTGTTTCTTAATTTTAGATCTTTAATTTTTCATTTAGGAAATTTATTCGAAAAACTCCCCATTTTTATTTTTTGCATCAACTAAGAGATTAAGTTAATTAGTTTTCATAGGTACCGGTATTCATGTTTAATCTAGAAAATTATGAATCAACAAATATTTAATTCAATATTAGTTTTTCTATTGCTATCCAAGATTTCAGTGATCCGTAATTATTATGAATGAATGGTACAAGTAGCAACTATGTTATTTTTGTTTATAGGTACCGGTATTCATGTTTAATCTAAAGAATCGAAGGAACAAAATCAATTAATTGTAACTATCCCAATTATTTATATTTTGGTTTAACTATTTTCACAGAAATTAATGCTACCATTATATTGATATGGAATGCTATCATGTCCAGTCAATTAATGATAAGTTTTGATTAGATGCTGGGTTTGATCAATTAATTTAGGAAAATACAAAATTTATTACGGTTATCCTAATAGATCTAATGTTAAATGTTTGAATTGCAAGAATAATATTTTTAACCAATGATCAATGAGACAATCGAATATATGAGCTCTTGAATCAGAGTTTGGTAGATTGGATTTCTTCCCTATTTTTTTTTTAATATTTTACATTATTAATTTGTTTCTTAATTTTAGATCTTTAATTTTTCATTTAGGAAATTTATTCGAAAAACTCCTCATCTTTATTTTTTGCATCAACTAAGAGATTAAGTTAATTAGTTTTCATAGGATTCGACTTAGTACCACTATTGCTACAGTCTGTTGCATTGGGGGAATCAGTATTAATTTATGGGTTTTAACAATCCGACCATGCATAACTTCATATCATGACATAGAATTCATACAGGACTCATCCAAGATTCAGTACAAATAGAAAGAAATTAAAATATGTTTCAAAACATTAAGGTAGATGGGGAAAAAAAGTAGAAAATATAAAATAACAAGCAATTAGGCATGTAACTTCTCTGGACAAGCTCACTAAGGTTTATATCTAGAAATATCATGTCTACTTTTCTTTTATCTGAGTCATTCTTTAAACTTCATAGTGATACATTGACTTACCTCTAAATACATTAGATTTAAGATCAATTATAATTTCATCTTATATTAAATCATAATCACTAATATTTTGAGGTAAATACCAAAGTCTAGTTAATCCGATGGTTAGGTATTGGTATCCTTTAGGAAGGTTATAGATTTAAATTTTATGAGGTACTAGGTGGGAAAGTTTTGTTCATTAAGAATACAATATGTTTCAAACCAGGTTAACCGAAAGTTTATACAAAAAAATATTTGGAGACAAATAATCATTGAAGATGATCCAAAGAAAGACAAATCGAAATACTACTATTATCATCGAAACTATGGATACAAGACTGACGATTGTAAGTGACTCAAAAATGAACTGGAATTCATAGTTCGAAGTGAAAATTGCAAAAATTCATTAGCATGGAAGGAAGAGATAGGCCCTCTCCCGACCGGCGAGATTTGCTACACAGAAATGAGTCAAAAGATCCCGCAATGGATAGACCATCGCGAAAAGGATAGGACAGAGTGGTCCTCCAAGTACATGATCCCCAAATTCCACATAAACCCTATATTCCGACATACGACTTCCCGGCCTACGACCTGATGTTCTCCGTTCCCCCTTGGGAATGAACATTGATGTCTCCCCCTCTGGCAGGCGCCCTTCACAGCAGGCAATCGTTTTTATATTTATATTCCACATCATTTAGCCTTCTCCCGAAAGGACTAGCAATATCTATCTCCCCGAAGGGCCCCAATCACCCTGACCAATCGAAGGGATTCATCTCCCCGAAGGGCCCAAGTCATCCTGACCAATCGAAAGGATTTATCTTCCCGAAGAGTTTTAGTCATCCCGTACAATCAAAGGGATCTATCTCTCCGAAAGGTCCCAGTCGCCCTGACCAATCAAAATGATTTATCTCTCCAAAGCGTCTTAGTTACCATATACATTCAAAGGGATCTATCTCCCCGAAGGGGTCCAGTCACCTCGTACAATTGAAGGGATCTATTTTCCTAAAGGGTTTCAGTCGCCCCGTACAATTGAAGAAATCTATCTCTCTAAAAGGGCCCCGGTTGCCCCGACTAATCGAAGGGATTTATCTCCTCGAAAGGCCCCAGTTGCCCCGTACAATTGAAGGGGTATATCTTCTCAAAGGGCCCCAGTCACCCTGTACAATCGAACGGATCTATCTCCCCTAAGGGTCTTAGTCACCCCATATAATCAAAGGGATCTATCTCCCCAAAAGGCCTCAGTCGTCCCGACCAATCAAAGGAATCTATCTTCCCAAAGGGTCTCGATCGTCCCGTACAATCTAAGGGATCTATCTCCCTAAAGGGTCTCAGTCGCCCTAACCAATCAAAGGGCTCTATCTTCCCCAAGGGCCTCAGTCGCCCCAAACAATCGAAGGAATCTATCTCCCTAAAGGGCTCCAGTCGTCCTGTACAAACGAATGGATCTATCTTCTCGAAGGGTCTTAATTGCTCCATACAATCGAAGGGATCTATCTCCTCGAAGGGTCTCAACCGCCTTGTCTAATTGAAGGGATCTATCTCCCCGAAGGGTCTTGGTCGCCTCGTACAATCTAAACCCTAAGAGCTCGGTTTCCTCATCTCATCAGGGAGATCTGATCAAGAATTTCAATAGAAATGCATACCGGGCAAATGATTTTCCTAGTGAACATACCATATGAACTCCCAGAATCTTGAACAAGACTCGATACCCAAAGTGGTCGTAGTTCGATTGAGCTGCCACCCTCTTTAATGAAGAGGACACATCTGTGTGAGATTACGGGATAAGAACATTCCATAGAAAATGCGTTTGTCCTACTGAAAGAGAAAATATGAAGACAAAACACATTTAAGATTCATAACAAGAGTACAAGGCCACAGTTAAATCAAAGAGAATGAGGCGCTAAGGCCTCTGATGAAAATTCCACAACCGGTTCGACATGGTCCGAAGTTGCAAGGTCGAGACCTTCACCTATCGCTGTTTGATCAGTTACTCCCTCCAGAGGAGGGAGAGCTTCATACATCCCTGCCTCACGAACTATCGCTTTGGCATACCTGAGCCTCTCCAATAGCTTACACTGAGAATGTTTGAGGGTCAAATTAGATTCCTCTAGAAGCAAATCCCTTCGATTAGCTTCTTGAAGAGACTCCTCCCGTCTCAACCGATATCAGGCGACCCACAAGAACACGTCATTTTGTCTCCAGCTCTTCACATCGCTTCTCAGCTAACGTTAACTTTTCTCCAGAAAGCCGAATCTACTCATCTTTCTTGGCCAGCAAAGCACTAGAAATTCTTTGAGTTTGGGCCTCTCCTTCTTCAAAGGCCTTTTACAGCGACAAGACTTGACCCTCCAGATAGTATACCCATTCCTTCAGTCGCTCCCTTTGTTGTTTCTGAATTTCTGCCAAAGTTGCAGTCTAAAAAAACAAACTACACATGTCAGTCAAAGGAAAGGAACAAATGCAATAAATTTTTGGGTAAAGTAATACCGATAAGTAAAGGGATTGAAAGACCCTGTCCACACGGTCAGGAGAAGCTTTCATTAAACTCAGGTCTGGGTCTTGAAAGTCAAAGCACTCCACCAATCGAAATGATCCTCCAACATCAATACAATCAAACTTCTGACCCCCCAGGCAGAAAGCAACTGATTCTCCTTTTGCCCGTCCTTTTGGAAATCAAAGGGCTTGACAGGAATAAGCAACGGAAACCCTTCCTCCTCTGACCTCCCCTATCGAGGGCTATACAATCCTGCAGACGCCTCATCCAAATGCATAGCAGAAGGTGTCATTGTCTTTAGGACCTCTCTCACCCGATTATCTCCCTTGGAAGAAGAAAGCACGCCAAACAAGGAAATCTATACTTCCTCTCTTCCCATTTTCAAAGACGACGAATGTCTCGATATTGGAGAAGATGCACGCTCCTTACGAGGGCTCTCTGGGGATTTATATGAATGCACTCTCTTTCTTTTAGACTTTAAAAGTCTCTTGCTAGGAGACCTTTCCACATGCTCACAAAGCTTTTTAGCATTCGGCCTCACGCTTTTGTCTGTCGAAACCATATCTAAAATAGAGCGGTCTACCAACTTTAGATCACTCACTAATTCCTTCTCTTTCTGCTCCAACAAAAGAGGCCTGGTGATCGTCCTCCTTTCATCAATCAACAAGTCTGTCAGAATCAACAATTGATCATCTACCAATGAATCTACCCAGATGTTCTAATGAGTGGACTCACAATACCGCCTAACAGATCTAAAAAATTGAGAATGGCGAGTAGAAAGCGGGGGTTTTCCTTGCAATGAAGATTCCTACTCTAGATCTGGCAAAACGGGCAGAAGATCCTTGTTCAAAAATTTCACAAAGAACTTCTGCGCCCAGAATTTGTCTATTGACTCACTGTAGTAGAACTTCTAGTGAGAATCAGGGTGACTCTACAACCAATACCAGCTATGAGTAGAACCCTGAACTTTATATATCGTCAAGGAAAAGAGAATTGCTAGAATCTCCACGTCAAAGCGAATGCGACAAAACCTTAATAGGGAAATTATTGCCATCACAAAACGCCAGGTGCTGGGAATAAGCAGAGTGTAGTATACCCTCCAGTAGTGCATCACTTCAAACAATGGGCCCGTATCCAAGATCTTCACCCCATACTTCACCACTTGCTTGTACATTAGGACACAGCCATCGGGTGCCTTATTCGCCCTATCTAAATCCACGAGTTCTATCAAAACAAAGTCGCTGCTTAAAGCTATGTCTGACCGCACCTCATCTAGTTCTTCCTTAAAGATAGTGCTCCGAACTTCATTAATATCTTGATGAGAAGAAGATGAACTCTTCGACATCCTTCGTGAAAATTTTCACCGAACGAGGGTTTGTTCGCAAAGAAAGAGAGAGTACTCAGTACGCCTGAATTCGTAACTCTTTTAAAGCACTACCCAAAATGGTTCGAGGGAGCCAAAAGGGCACACATTATACTAAAAGATTTTGACTACTCTTCGTAAAAACCACTACTCATGGCTCCTTTCTTATGAAACGATATCAGGAGTTGGGAGCAAATGATAGACCCTCTTTTAAAAGGCTTTACTATGTAAAATGGACCTCCCTTTTCCTAGTATCAATACATTCAAGCAAGAATGAGCCTATGTCGTCCTGGTTCACTGAAGAGATTCATCCCCATGATTGGGCCTTAGTCGTCCAGTTCACTCGAAGGTATTTACCTCCCCGAAGGGTCTCAGTCGCCCCACTTAATTAAAGAGATCTATTGTTCGATTCAATTTACAAGGGATTTGGTAGAACGGAATACCCTCAACCGATAGTTATCAAAGAGACCGAACGCACCCGTCTCCCTTAATCATTAATACCCAATCAGTATTGCTTAACTAAGTTCCCCACTTTGGCACGGAACATGTCTTCCATAGACAGAAGAAAACCTAACAGATCTAATCGATAAGGGAAATAATTTCTTCATATAATTCAGTTGTCTAAGTAGCCGCAATATCGAATCTTTCGTGATCATAGATCAGAAATCCTCAAACAAATTCTTAAGGAAACTAGGGTTTCGCAGAGCCCACAGCGGCACGAATTTAAGAAAAACATTATAAAATATCAATATAGGTATTAGTTCAAGTAAGTCCCTCTAACCTACACAAGGCACACAAAGTACAGAGGGAGATCGGTCTCCCTCCTCTCTCAGTTTGTTTATCATTTCTTTTCAAAAACCACTCTTTCTGATTTAAGTGTCGAAACCTCCCCCGCTGGAGCACCATCCGAAGATCTTTTACAAGTCTCAATCCTCACAACCCGCTATCCGATCAAGTCTAGGAAGAGTCGGATCTGTGGAGATGAAATTCATCTCCAACAACTTCCTTTTCTTAAATTTCTCCCTTTTGTTCATGAATACTAAACATTTTCTCTCAAGAGAAGAGTCCAAGAGAAGATACCAATCCCTCTTTCTAAACAATTCTATACAACATCACGTTTTAGCATTAGCATTTGGAAAGAGTAAAATGTGATTGAAAAAGTATAAATAAACACCAAAATTTTATATAATATTTGATAAATATGTATTGATAAAAATAAAAATTATATAATTTAAATTAAATATTTTAAGGAATTGGGATTTTTTTTTTTTTAAGTTACAAGATGTGCCATTGTCACGGGCTTGTCAAAGCCCAGGATGAAAAGTGTGGAAACTAGGGTATTCAAGTCGAGTTGATCAGTAACTCTACACGCAAATTTGCAGCGTGGAGTAGCGGAAAAAAACACGTTTTGTGATCGCCGTCTAGCCAGCCCACGCGGCTTCATCAGTCTTTTACCTAGTTGTCTGACCTCTCCGTTCATCATCTAATTGATTCTTTTGGTATCCAACAATTAATATTATTTTATTATGTAATTCCTTCGTTGAAAAGACAAAAATCTTATATTTTTAATAAAACCCATATCAGAATTTTTGCTTAAATCTTATTTCATTTTATTTATTTATTTATTTAGTTTTCGATTGTTCACTGACTTTGCACATCTTGTAATTCTTTAAAATCAGATCCGATGGATTTGATGACGTGTTCACACTGCCTCGACAGAGTCTGTGCTGTAGGAAGCAATAACCGACCAAAATTGTCTTAGGGGGAGAATTGAAAATCTTCCCGGAAAATTTATAGATGCTCGGAGACATCAGTCCTCAAATTCATATGACGATTTCTGTTTTTCTTAAAGGAACTTCTGATGAAGGTGTCAAAAAGAAAATTTTCCCTCCTGATCTGTTAATGAATGGCGAGGTTATTCTCAATGTTGACAATGGCGAGGTTGGAATCGCATTTGCTCATGTAAACACCATTCAACGCATAAGGGCAGTTGCCCGTTTGGTTCCTCGCATAATTTTTTTTTTCTTTTAATTATTTACTTTTGATTTTGTCGTACAAAAAATATCATTTTTAGTGCTTTTTAGAAGGTTTTTTTTTTTTTTTTGCGAAACTTTGATTTTTTTGAACTCTTTTACATCCTTATGTAAGGCGTTTGCCTCCGGTGATACTGGATTATTAGTGTTTCTAATAATTGATTGAAACATTATAAACGATATTCTAAAAAGTAGTTTTTTCCTTTTCCTATGAAAAATTTAACGGGTATTGTTTGTTTTTTCAGGGTTTTGGGAAAGTACTAGATTTATGGGGGACAATTAGCAATTGAGGACGAAAGAATTGGGTAATTGATGATGTAGTTTCATTTCTTCGTGAACCTTCAATGTTTTTAATAATACCCAACTCAAATCACATTGGGCCCAAAGAGCAGCAAGACCCATGGAGCATTAAGAGACTCATCAAACCTACAATCTTTTGGCACATCGATGACCAAGTGTATACCGATCACCCCTTATTCCTGATAGACATCTGCTCGGCATCTTTATTGATTGGCATCTAACGATCAGTCGATGTGGCACCCACTCCCCTCAAATCATGGGTGGAATCTTACAGAAATAGAAAAAAGATACGCAATCCCAACCGATAAAGGAAAGAATTCCCACGACAATATGAACTTTCCATACCGATAAGGTTTGACAATATTTGTGTATCTTATGGCATAATTCTCCAAAATCTTGACACATCCTCACAAGGAAATTAGGGTTTTATCACTTCGCTATCATGCAGCTCTTATGCTCGAAAGATATATAATCTCTCATATACCACCGTCCAAGGAAGTTCTCTTGGCCTACATAGGGGCACACAACTCACATCGAGTTCTCTCTCTCTCAGTCTGTTATTTCCTTTCAAAAACTACTCTCTAACTTGAGTATCGGAATCTCTTCTACCGGGTCACCCTCTGACGATCTTTTGCAGGTCCTATTCATCAATATTGACTGAAGGCCAGGCCCCTTTCCTTTAGTTAGCAAAGCCATCATCTGTGGAGTCAAACTCACCTCCAACAGATTGGCGCCGTCTGTGGGAATAGATTGACTTCCCTACTGAATAAAGTCTTGCTTATGCCCCTCCTTTTTCTTCACCATGGCCTCAGCCAATAGATTAAGACCCACAATCAGTTTTGACAATGACAACCTGATGGGAGTTGATACCAATCGAAATGATCCGCTGATCATCATGGTCAAAATTGGCTCTTATCTCGTGAAGAGGACCTTCGTGGATCAAGGAGCAGATCGTGACATCCTTTTCTGGGATGCCTTTCAGTAGATGGAACTTGCTTCGTCCCCCCTTCGACATTGTGATTGGCCCATTAAAGGACTTGCCGGCAAATGTATACTCCCTAAAGGTCTTATTTCACTTGCTGTAACTTTGGGAATGCCTCCCCATCATGCTACCACTAGAACTATCTTCTACGTGGTGAAATTCCCATCTCCTTACAACGCTATCTTAGGGCGTCTTGGTCTCATCGGTCTCGAAGCACTACCAAGTACTTGACACATGAGAATTAAATTCAGAATGCCCCTACGAATTGCAACCTTTTGTGGTGATCCAGATCCCTCTACCGTCCCTGTAGTGGGAGAAGAAGATAGGATTCAGCAGTTGACACCATGGAACTCAAGGACGACACCGAACAACAGTCCAAGCCCCAGTTTAGGGAAGTGGTGATTGAAGTGTCTATCACTGACACCCCAGGTCAAACTGTTCAGATTAACGCCCACGTGCCAACGTCTCTTCAGAAAGCTATTGTAGATTACCTACGATACCACTCCAAAGTCTTCGCTTGGTCTCCTGAGAATGTGTCAGGTATCCCCCCTAAGTTATAGTTCATAAACTAACTATAAATGCTAGTCGAAAGCCAGTCAAATAAAAGAAAAGAGTGTTCATATTAGTACGCCAGTGTGTAATACAAGAAGAAGTTCAAAAACTCTTGATAGCAAGATTCATTTGAGAAGTGAAATACCCCAAGTGGTTAGCCAACTTTGTCATGGTGAAGAAAAAATAAATGAAAAGTTTAAGATGTGTGTAGATTTTACTGATCTCAACAAAGTGTGCTCTAAAGATAGCTACCTACTCCTTAACATTGACAAGCTGATCAATAACTCATCTAACCATTAACTCTTAAGTTTCATGGATGCCTATTTAGAATATAATCAAATACGCATGGCTCCCAAAGATAAGGAAAAAAACGAGTTTTATTACGGAGTTCGCTACTTACTACTACAAGGTCATGTCGTTCAACCTCAAGAATGCAGGGACCACCTTCCAACAATTGGTTAACAAGGTCTTAAGTGAGCAACTTGGTAGAAACGTGGAACTTTATGTTAACGACATGCTCGTTAAAAGCACTGATGCTAACGACCACGTTATCGTTCTGAAAGAAATGTTTTGAACATTGGAACAATACAACATAAGGCTAAATCTAGCAAAGTACACCTTCAGAATCAAGTCTAAAAAGTTTCTAGGCTTTCTGATCACCAATCGAGGTATCAAGATGAATCTAGAGAAAATTCAAGTCATACTTGACATGACACTACCCAGGACAGTGAAAGACATGTAACGTCTCACTCGTAAAATCGGCAACCTCAATCGCTTCATGTCAAAAGTGGGAGAAAAATACAATCCATTTTATGATTCCCTGAAGAAGTCTTAGAAGTTCACGTGGATGCTTGAATGTCAGGCCGCCTTCAAAAAGCTCAAAGAATAGCTCATGTCACCTCCGCTTCTCTCTTGACCAGTTCCGAACGAGAAACTCTATTTTTATCTCTCTGTTTTTGATCAAGCACTCAACTCCAATCTTGTGAAACAATAATCCATCACACAGATGCCGGTGTATTACATTAGTTGAATACTCCATGAGTACGAGATTAATTACTAGCCTATTGAGAAGATAGCTTTTATACTAGTCATTATCACAAGACATCTATGATAGTACTTCCAGGCCCACACTATCGTGGCATTGACCAATCAACCGTTGAAATAAATCTTATAAAAGAGGGAAACCTCAGGCCGCCTCATCAAGTGGAACATTGAATTAGGCGAGTTCGACATCCAATACCAACCGAGACTTGTTATTAAGGGCCAAACCCTTACTGATTTCATTCTCGAGTGCACGTTTTCGGTGACCACCGAGCAGTCCCCCATCGATGGCCATAAAGAGTGCCCAATACTCGAATGGACCCTCCATGTAGATGGGTCATCTAATTCATAAGGCAACGGAGCTAGGCTCATCCTAGTCGGGCCAGATGACTTCAAAGTCGAGTACGCCCTCATTTTGACTTCCGGGCAACTAATAATCAGGCTGAATATGAATCCTTTCTAATCGGGCTAAGAATCATAGTATCGTTGGGAGCCTAGAACTTGTGAGTCTTTATCGACAGTCAACTGATTATTAAACAGATCAAATGGGTTTATGAGACTAAGAAACCAACGATGGTGAAGTATCTCCTTAAGCTACACCAAACCATAGACAATTTCGACAAGGTAGACATATAACAAATCCCTCGGTCTGAAAATGCACAAGCTGACACGATCTTGAAGTTAGCTAACTCTGATTCGGTAGCAACCAGTTGCACCGTCTGCATAGAAAGCCTGTTGCACCCCAGTATCAAGGAGCCTGAACAAATCCTAGCAACAGAAAGTTTACCCAATTAGAAAGATCCCATTAAGACGGCAACTACTGAGTTCTCCCTCTGAATCTGCCAGACTAAGGCGTAAGGCCGCCATTATGCCATTATCAACAGTAGCCTCTATAAGAAGTCCTATACGCATTCATACCTAAAATACTTAATACTCAAAGAAAGGGACTACGTCCTTCGAGAGATCCATGAAAGGATATGCGACAACTACTTAGATGCCCAAAACCTAACAAACAAAGCCCTCTAACAAGACTACTACTGGTCGACTATGAAGGTTGATGTTGACAATTACATCAAAAGTTGCGATAAGTGCCAACGCTTCTTATCGATACCGCACCAACCATCCACCGAGCTCTGCCCAATAGCCAGCCTATAGACATTCGCCTAGTGCAGAATGGACATTCTGGGACCCTTCCTGCTAGCAAGCGGGCAGTGAATGTTCCTAGTCATGACCATTGATTACTTCACCAAGTGGGAAAATGCTGAACCACTAGCCCAAATCACTGCTGATAAGATGCAACATTTCGTGTGGACATCCATTATCACTAGATTAAGCATGCCCCGCGTCTTAGTAATGGACAATGGCAAGTAATTTGACAACAAGAATTTTTGAGATTTTTGCAACAGGCTAGAGATCTAGCACCACTTTACCTCAGTTATCTATCAATAAGCTAATGGTCTCACAAAGATAACCAATCGAATGATCTTGTAAGGGCTAAAGGCCCTACTAGACAAAGTCAAAAGTCATTGGATAGATAAGATCTATAGCATTTTCTGGGCTTTTCGAACAATGTCTCGAAGGGCTGCAGGAAAAACACCGTTCAGTCTCACATACGAATGCGAAGCAGTCATAGCAGTCAAAATTGGAGCTCACTCACTGAGGGTGGATCAATATGCAGAAGGGCAGAATGAATCTGCATTATGCGAGAAATTAGATTTACTCCCCAAACTAAGGAAAACTATATTCGTCCGAATGATTGCCTACCAACAACAGACGACGAGATATTACAACAAACAAGTCAAGGCCAAGACGTTCAAGCCAGACAACCTGGTACTTAGAAAAGTGGAGGCTACCGGCCAGCCCAAACTAGGGGCAAACTAGCACCCAATTGAGAAGGCCTCTATAGGATATGATCATTAATTCATCCAGATACTTATCATCTCGATCACCTTGATGGATCGACCATTCCTTAGACATGGAATTCTAAGAACCTACGCATCTATTACCAATAGGGGTCGGGACCTGATCAAACAAGCATATCCAGTCCCACGTGAAATCCAACGGTCAGGTAAAACTCTTAAGATTCTATACCTTACTATGCTAACTGATCGACTTGTTTTTGCTTCTTTTAGCATGTCCTATCGTTGGGATTTATCTCCCCAAATGGACCACTATCATCCAGTTCTATCATTCGGATCTATCTCTCCGAATGAGTCACTGTCGTCTAGTCTTATCGTTAAAATCTATCTCTCCAAACGGACCACTACCGTCTAGTCTTATCATTGGGATCTATCTCTCCGAATGGACCACTATAGTCTAATCCTATTGTTGGAATCTATCTCCCAAATAGACCAATGTCACCCAACCTTATCGTTGGGAATCCGAACAGGCCACTGTCGCTCCGACCTATCATTAGGATTTACTCCTCTAAACTGACCAATATCTCTCCCCCTATCGAACGAGCATGTCAAAGGGCAAGTCTGAGGCGGACAAAGGTAATCCTCACATTTAGCTTCCGGGCAAATTCACTCTCTCAGTTTCAGACTGCAAGGACAATGTCGTCCCATGCCTAGCAGAAGGGAGGCCTACTGCACGTAGAATTTTTCATTGGCTAAATTCCACTGATCGTTTTGGTCATTCGATGATTCAGTATTCACCACACATATCAAAAAAATGCAAGCGACAGGAAGATCCATAAGCAAGTGACAAAAGCTTCTCTTTATTTCCATAAGACAAAGAGTACACAGTTGAATACAAGGCAAAAGGAAATCTCACAAGCCCCTGAGATGGACGAAATTACATCAAAAGAAGTACATAGAGAATCTATAGCATTGTTCTTAGACAAAGGCTGCAAAACTATGGTTAGTCGGCAAGATTGGAGAGTATAAAAACAGTAGGGAGAAGCCGAAAGAAAGAATTTCAAAAATTTTTGTAACCAAACTAGGACAAGCAGACTATAGAACGAGCCGAAAAGAGTATGAAATGACCATCTTCTAACTCTTTTCCAGTGACTATTACGTCCGAGGGTTGGGCAATAATTCTGATCTTGAGAAGAGAGCTCATGCCAAAGAGCATCCCTTCCTAGTCAAGGTCAGAAACCCTGATAAGTGCCCTAACAGAGTCCACCATGACGTCCGAAAAGTAGACGACATGACGGCACCTCGCATCAACAGCCCTAACTTTGATGGAATCTCGTATCGACAGAAACACTCTATACTGTTGAATCCCATGATTCAAAACCCATCGCTAAGCAATCTCATAGGAGAACGGATCTCAACAAAAGGAACTTACAGAATCAAAAGTTCACAAGATCTCTCTGAGGCAACGCTGGGCCACATAACCTCCACTTAAAGTTGAGGAAACATGATCTTTGTGATCTTGGGTAAAAGAAACAATCCATTGAGAAACGTGAGCAATGAATGAAAAATTTTGACTGCTTCAACTTCTCACTCGACATTAAATCCGGAGTCATATATTTAAGAGTTGAACGCATTCATACTCTCATGACCTTCCAAGTACCTACCATTTGGCTTACTTCTCACGCCCCTCTTCAAAATGACGCAAGGAGTAGAGAGCAAGTGATGATACCCAATTCAAACCACATTGGACCCAAAGAAATGCAAAGCCCATGGAGCATTAAGAGACCCATCAAGCCCGTAGTCTATTGGCATATCGATAACCAAGTGTATACTAATCATCCCTCCTTCCTGATGGACATTTGCTCGGCCTCTAACGATCAGTCGATGCGGCACCCGCAACCCTCAAATCACAGGGGGAATCTTACGAAAATAGAAAAAGAATACACAACCCCAGCCGATAAGGGAAAGAATTCCCGTGACGATCTGGACTTTCAATACTAATAAGGTTTGATAATTTTTGTGTATCTTATGCCATAATTTCTCGAAATCTTGAAACATTCTCAGAAAGAAACTAGGGGTTTATCACCCCGCTATTATACGATTTTAACATCCGAAAGATATATAAGCTCTCATATGCCTACCGTCTAGGAAAGTTCTCTTGGCCTACACAGGGGCACACAACTCACTTCGAGTCCTCTCTCTCAGTCTGTTCTTTTCTTTCAAAAATCATTCTCTAACTTGAGCGTCAGAGTTTTTCCCATCAGAACACCCTCTGGTGGTCTTTTGCAGATCATATTCATCAACGTTAACTATAGGTCGGTCTCTTGGTCGAGTTAACAAAGTCATCATCTGTGAATCCAAACCCACCTCTAACTATTTTTATATACTTTCGTTGTGTCTATATGGAGTTAGTTTGGATCGGCTCGGTCAATAAAGTGGCGTGGTGGAAGTGCTCTGCAGTTGTGTGGGGTGATGTATAGTGCAGGTGATGTGTCATGACTCCAGTGATAAGTGTGAGCAATGAGCAGAATAGAATTGGAAATGAGAAGAGTAATGGAAATGAAGTACTTCAGCAGTATGACAGGAGAGTCTAAGGGAGTACTTCAAACCAACCACAAGTGAGAAAGAGAGGGAAGAATTTCAGAAGAGGAAAGAAGAAGAAGTAGAAAAAAGAATATCAGATTGTTATTTATTTTCTGTCTCGATACAGCTCCTACTTGTTTATTTGTATATTCAGTTTATAACTAACATAACCAACTTCGGGCAACTAACACAACAAAATTCTAACTGTATCATGTCCTCAGAACCCTCAGCCATTGGATTCTGCTGTTGGACCTGAACTTGTCTTGCTAGTTGTTACAAACTCTGCTGTTGGATTCTGAACTTGTCTTGCTGGTTGTTACATTCTCCTCCCCCTTTAAAATCTCCTTATCCTCAAGGATTGAAAGTAAGAAATTGTGCTTTAATGAAACTTACATCCTCCCAAATTGACTTTTCAAGACTGAGGTTTATCCATCTAATTAACCACTGCATGACTAGCACATTGTTCCTCAATATCACCCTTCTTTTCAATACTGCTTCAGGCTTGACTAAGGCTTGTTTATCTGTCCCTATCAAGGGTATGCTGGGCATGACTTCCACATTAGATCATATCTTCTTTTTTAGCAAAGAAACATGGAACACAAGATGGATTCTAGAACATGCTGGTAACTGCAACTTGTATACAACCTTTCATACTCTAGCTTTGATAGGAAATGGACCATAGAATTTAGAAGATAATTTAAGTTGTCTCCGGAGTTCCACAGATTGTTAACGATACGGTTGGAGCTTAAAATAGACAAGATCTCCTTCCGTAAACTCTCTTTCAGATATTCTTCTGTCAACATTGAGCTTCATCCTATTTTGAGCTTATGCTGAATGGTCTCTGAGTATTTGCAACATTGCTTGCCTATTTCTTACAAAGTCTTCAGCTGCTGGATTGATAGTATCCCAATATGGTCCCATAAGAATGGTTCTTGGTTTGTATCCATACAAAGCCTCAAAGGGAGTTATCTGAATACTTGACTGAAAATTTGTGTTGTACCACCATTCGGCTAAACTTAACCATTGTCTCATAAGCCTGGCCTATCAATTGTCATACATCTCAAATAGTATTCTACGCACTGATTAAGTCTTTCACTCTGGCTATCAGATTATGGGTGATATGCACTGCTGAGATTAAGTTGAGTCCCTATCATTCTGAAAAGTTCTTGCCAGAAAAGACTTGTAAACACCTTGTCTCTATCAGTGACAATAGAATCTGGTAATCCATGCAACTTAAACACATGTTCTACAAATTCCTGAGCTACTTTAAAAGCAGCGTAAAGATGCTGAAGTGCAATAAAGTGACTGAATTTTGTTAATATGTCAATGACTACCAAAATAGCATTAAAACCTTGTGATTCAGGGAGGACTTCAATAAAATCCATACTGATTTGGGACCATGCTTGAGTAGGTATTTGCAAGGGCTGAAGCAAACCTGGATATAGTGTGTTTTCATATTTGTTTCTTTGACATACATGACATTCTTGCACAAATTGAATGATTGCAGCTTTCATTGATGGCTAATAGAATGTTGTCCTTATTCTTTGTAATATGCATTGTTATCCAAAATGCCCCCTATAGTAGAGTTGTGCATTTGCTTCATTATTTTGTTTCTTTGCTGGTAGCTATTCCCCACATAAATCTTTTTCCTGTATTTCAAAATACCATCCTTATACTGGAATTCTGTTTGCCCATCTGGATCTAAAGTTAGCTGAGCTATGATCTTCTGACACTCCTCATCCTTCTCATAGCTTTGAATGATTTCTTTTATATTTGAGGTTGGGCTATAGATATAGCTACTATCTCTCCAGCTTGTTGTTTGTCTACAAGTGTTTCTCTCCTAGATAGAGCAACAACAGCCTTGTTCTCTGTTCCCCTCTTATACTGAATCTCATAATCCAATCCTGAAAGTTTTGTAAGCCATTTGTGCTATAAATGGTTGGTCAACTTTTGCTCCAAGAGATATTTAAGACTTGGGTGGTCTGTCCTTATAATAAAATGATATCCTACTAGATAATGTCTCCATTTAGATACAGCTATAGCTACTGCCATCGGCTCCTTCTCATAGGTGGAAAGTCCTAGGTTCTTGGTTCCCAGAGCTTTACTTAAGTAGGCAATTGGGTGCCCTTCCTGCATCAACACAGCCCCCCATCCCTTGGAACAAGCATCAGTTTTAATAACAAAATGTTTTGAAAAGTCAGGTAGTCTCATAACTAGTGCTGAACTTATTGCAGTTTTCAGTTGATAAAAAGCTCTATTAGCCTCTTCTCCCTAGGAATAGCTATCCTTTTTAAGCAAATCATTTAGTGGCTTGGTTATGATGCCATAATCCTTTATAAACCTTATGTAGTAGCCTGCTAGTCCCAAGAGACTTTTGAGATCTTTAGCAGAGGTTGGTGCTGGCCATGACACTATGCATTCAGTTTTCTGAGGGTCCATTTGCACTTCTGATTCTGATACTATGTGGCCTAAGTACTTTACTTGAGATTCACCAAAAGTGCACTTAGAAAGTTTAGCAAATAAGTGGTGTTGTCTCAAGGTTAAAAGCATATCTTTAAGGTTATGAATGTGAGTTAGAAGATCTGGGCTATAAACCAAAATATCATCAAAAAAGACTAGAACAAATTTTCAAAGAAAAGGTTGGAATATCTTGTTCATAAGGGATTGAAATATGGACGGTGCATTTGTTGACCCAAATGGCATAACTAAGAATTCAAAATGACCATTGTGGGTTTGGAAGGCTGTCTTTTCCACATCCTTAGGCATAACTCTGATTTAATGATAGCCCGCCCTTAGATCTATCTTTGAGAACAGCTTGGATTCATATAATTCATCAAGTAATTCATCAAAATTGGGAATAGGATATCTATCTTTAATTGTCAGGTTGTTGAATTGCCTATAATCCACATAAAACCTCCAAGTATTGTCCTTCTTTTTCACTAATAGTACTAGGGAAGCGAAAAGACTGGAACTGTGTCTAATGATCCCTGTCTCTAACATTTCTTGGGCCTGCCTCTCAATTTCAGTCTTTTGAGAATGAGGATACCTATATGGTCTGACTTTGAATGGTTGTGCTTATGGTTTAAAGGGAATAGAGTGGTCAAGTACTCCTTTTGGAGGTAGTGAGTTTAGGGTAGAGAATACATCTTCGAATTGCTGAAGTAATTCAGAGACGGATATCTGTAGACTGTGATTTTCTTTAATCATAGAGAAGGTTGTACAACTTAATAACTGTTATTTCCTAAACTTCCTTATGCCTTTCCCTTGTACCAACTTCATTTTAGAATTTATAGCTTTGCCTATCAGTAACATTTCTCCTTCCTCCCCAATTAGTTTGACATGAAGTTGCTTGTAATCAAATGTGATAGGATTGAAGTTAAATATCCAGTCTGCACCTAAAATAATATCCCACCCTCCTAAGTTGATTATTCTTAGCTCAAATGAGAAATTATAATCTTGTATGCTCCACTTAACCCCTTTTACCTTCGTATAGCTGCTTACTATACTACCATCTGCTAGTAAAGCATACAAGGGTTCTACTTCTTCTGATTGCATTTTAAGCTCTTCAACCACTACTTGATTCAGGAAACTATCAGTACTGCCAGTATCCACTAGTATTGACACTATTAGCCTATTAATTATTCCTTGTAGAGCTATTGTCTTTCTATTCAGTGAATTAGAAAGGGCATAAAGAGGTACCTCAATTCCTTCATTAACTAATTCTTCACCTATTTCTATAGGCTCTGGTACATCATCCTCTTCTGTAGCTAGTTCTTGAGCTTACATTGGTGTCCTGGATTGAACTTCTCTCCATATTTAAAGCAGAGGTTATTAATTCTTCTAAACTGCATTTCTTGAGCTGACACTTTAGTTGCTCTATCTAGGTTATTAATTCTTTTAAACTACATTTCTTGAGCTAACACTTTAGTTGCTCTGACTCTATACTCCTCTCCATTTGACCAGCTTCTTCCCATGTCAGTTAAGTTCTTGAATGGTAAGGTAGCAGCTCCTATGTTCTTAGCCCCATTTTTATTTTCTCCAGGATCCCAGCCTCTATAAGGATTCATCTTCTTTTGTTTAGTCAACTCTAGAGAGTGCTCCTGTAAGTTAGCTATTTCAAAGGCTTGAAGAAGAGATGTAGGCTTAAGCATCCATAAAATAGGTTTTATTTCCTCCCTTACTCCACTTATAAAACTGGAGAAAAAGTAGGATTCAATCAATCTCGGATTCTTCTGTAGCATGATGGACCATAGTCCTTCGAATCTAGCTTGATAACCTGCCATTGACCCATGCTGCTGGAGTTTATTGAATTCCTCAATTTCATCTTGTATCCCTTTTACTTCAAAATATTGGTTTAGAAGTTGAGAAAATTCTTCCCAACTCATGTCTTGTTTAGTTAGCTTCAATCCTTGGAACCAGATTTCTGCTTTCCCTTTTAGATACATTTCAACTGTATCTACCCAAGTATGCTTGGGAATCTGGTAGATTGCTAAGAACTTGTTACATTTCCTTAACCAAATTCTGGGATTTCCTCCTGTAAATAGAGGTAATTCTATTTTAGGAGGATTTGGTAGTAGCCCATGAGGAATTGGATCACTCCTAACCATGTGAGATCCCATTTCTTGCCTTGATCTTCCTTCAATAGGTGTGGGTAGAATAGGGGTTTGAATACCTTTGTCACTATCTTGATTTGGTTGCTTATCTTTGTTCAACATTCTTAAAACATTCGCAAATTGAGCATTTACACTAGCCATAAAGCCATCTAGTTTTTGAGATTGATCATCCATTCTTTGGGATTGTTCCTCAAATTTTTGATTGAATTTCAGAAAATTTTTTTGCATTTTTGTCTCCTATTTCTTAAATTGTTCATCAATGGCCTTAAATCTAGTGCCTTTTGCCATAATTTATGCCAAGAACCGGTGGCTTTGATACCAAATTCTGTCACGACTCCAGTGATAAGTGTGAGCAACGAGCATAATGGAATTGGAAATGAGAAGACTAATGGAAATGAAGTACTTTAGTAGTATGACAGAGAGTCTGAGGGAGTACTTCAAACCAACCACAAATGAGAAAGAGAGGGAAGAATTTCAGAAGAGGAAAGAAGAAGAAGAAGTAGGAAAAAGAACATCAGATTGCTATTTCTTTTCTGTCTCGATACAGCTCTTACTTGTTTATTTGTACATTCAGTTTACAACTAACATAACCAACTTTGGATAACTAACACAACAAATTTCTAACTGTATCATGTCCTCAGAGTCCTCAGCCGTTGGATTCTGCTGTTGGACCTGAACTTGTCTTGCTAGTTGTTACAGACTTTGCTGTTGGATTCTGAACTTGTCTTGCTGGTTGTTACATGATGTTTGTGGGTAAGCCAAAGATGCAGTTGTTTGTGGGCGTTGGTCAGGCGACGAACGGAGAATTTCCTCATGATATGGACTTTGTTCAAGGTTGCTTTGTAGTTGTGTGACATTGTTTTTTTCTTAAAAAAAAGAAAAAAAGAAAAAAAACACTCATCTTTTAGGTATGATGGTCCCTCCATTCTATTTTGGGTTTGTGAATATGTTGATGTTTGTGGGTAAGCCAAAGTACACCAAAAGATGTAAGTTGGCTCCACTCGACGCAACCAGAACTTGGGAGGAAGCTTCAAATTGCCAAGCAGCTATTGTTTTCCTCCTGACCTATAGAGATTTGAAATTGAAACCTCCACAAAAACAGATGTTAATAAAAGGAAAAACATAGGAAAATGAGTACCCCTTTCAGAACCAAGCAAAAAGGCTCAATTAATTGACCCATATCACAGAGTTACAACAAGAAATATATACCCATTTTCACAATTCCAAACAAACAAAATACAGAACAAAGATGATGATGATGATAATAATAATAATAATAATAATAATAATAATAATAATAATAATAATATACCAAATCTCAGAGCTATAAAATATAGGAATTCTACCTTTTAACTAATTTCTTCTTTCTTTTTTTTTACAAAGAAATGTAATCAAACGAGTTTAAATAGGGAAAGTGAGGATGGAAGTGAAGAGACTCTACTGGTTGAGTTATCTTGAGGGATGAACCATCCATATAATTCAAGATAAGGGTCGCACTAATTGAGTGTCCCTCGAACCAGCTGACACTTAAAGGGTCTTGTTTATGGTTGGTTTAGGATCTGAAATGGTTTTCTTTTTTGAGGATGAGTCTATCTTTTTTTTTTATTAAAAAAGGGGAGAAGTATTAAAAAATTTCTATTATAGGATATTTGAAAGGGTTATAAAGATAAAATTTTTTATTTCTCAATTTAGAAGGATTTAATAGTCAAACTAGCGACTTCAACCTTGAAGCCTAAACAATTCGGTTGAGCGGTTCATCCTTTGGCTTTGGACAATCAAGGTCCGATTCAAAATAGTTTCAAAACGGTTCAATCCTTACATTAAAAGGACCAGTATGTCTGTTAAAAGGTTTAAAAACCAGATCCGGCCCTTGACAAGTCTAATCATAACAGATTCCACCCATATGGAGTAATGAAATCCTAAATTATTATTATTTTTTTTTATAATAGGGATCAAATCCCAAAGCGAGATCAGAGAAGAAAGGTTATTGCAACTAGACTATTCCTCGATGACGAAATTCTAAATTATCATTAGAGTTTATTGAGATACCAAATAATTATTAAAAAACTCATAGTACATTGAATATTTTAAGTACATTCTTGTGAACAATTTTTATTACTTATTATTATGAAATTTTGAAATTACAAAGTGCACGTTGAAGCAATCATCTTAGTCGTGGGCTCTTTTTTTTAAAAAAAAAATAATAATAATAAATAATCCTTATTCAATAATTATGTTTGAGCCAACTAAATCAGGTTATATCTCAAAATAATAGTAATATTGATTTTATTTTAATAGTAATACTAATTTTTTAATTTTAATCCAAAATTTTGAATTTGAGCTTTTATTATTCCTAACCAATACCCTCTTTTATAATAAAGCAATGATAATAATTCCTTGCTGATGAAAGCCCATTTAAGGGCACATCCGTGATCGCAATTCTGATTTATGGAGTTTTTGGAAAAGTTATAAGAGGTCTTTTTTCAATACTTATGAAATGATTCTCATAGCAAAAAGCTTACGGTACGGTATAGAACAAAAGTCACCAGAGGTTGCCACTGGGACCGGCAATTGGGCCGAGTCGCTCGGCCTATTCTAAAGGATCGATTACGGCTTATTTTTGGGCTCGAGTTGAGTTTGGACTTATTTTAATTATGAGTCGAGTCTGAACATCAGTAAATTTTGTTTGTTATAAGCTCAATCTATTTATTTTTTAAAATTAAAAATTAAATATTATGATATTTAGATTATAATTTTAATGATTTTAATATATTACTCTTAATTTATTTTTTTAATTTTTTATAATATTATTATTATTAATTTTCATAATAGTATGTAATTTTTTTAATTTGACATAATGGTATTTGTTTGTATTTTATTTTAAATGATTTATATATTTTTATTTTATATTTATTATATTATAAAATGAGTTAAAAATATTAAAAATAAAATTATGCAATCAAAAAATAATAAAAAAATTATGTTTCGGGCCGATTCTGACTCGAAATAGGCCTGAGACCCTTCAAATTTTTTGAATTAAGCTCGAGTCTTGATTGATTTTTCAAATTTTCTTACACCGGGCTTGGGTACCGTTTCATCAAAATTTAATTGGGCCGACCTTGGAATTTGTAAAGCCCAGCTCAAAAAATCCAATTGCCACCCTGAGCCACTACTCTTCGGATAGTAGTTTTAATGAATAAAAGTTTTAATTCAAAAATTATTTAATAGTGATAATTAGATTCTATATTTTTGTGGAAAGAAAGTTTTTTTTTCTTTTTTTTGGGGGGCGGGGGGGGGGGGGGGGCGCCGGCGCCGCGGGGGGGGGGAGGGTGGGGAGCGGCGAGCAGAGCTGAGAGAAGTATTGGGGAGTTCATGAAACGAGGCAAACGCAAATTCAAGGGCCACATTTCCACTACAATAAAATATAGTGATTCACTTTTCTTTTTTTTTAATAAGAAAAGAAAAATTTTTTCTATTACATTGAGAGGAAATTGATTTCTGATTAAGTCAACAATTAAAAATAAGAAATTGATGACAAAAGATGTTGGACGAAGCCACCTGTCATGAATATTACATTGATTTCCAATAAAATCAAAAAATGATATTTAAGTTTAATAGATTCTCTGACCCAATAGATTGATCTTTTAGTTTGAATTCTCTATTGAAATTGAATTTATCAAGTAAGTTCATGACAAATTAGTATCAGGGTCTAAAATGGAAAAGAGCTATTTAGAAAGAGTTACCTGATACTTGATAAAGTTTAGAATTGAGCCATTCAAAGAGAAAAGGGTTACATGTTATCAGAGTATGAGCCATCCAAAGAAGAAAATGGTTACCTGGTAAAGAGTGAGAGCCATTTAAAAAATAGAGAAGGGTTACTTGATATCAGAGTGAGAGTTGTCTAAAAAGAAAAAGGGTCATCTGGTATCAGATTAAGAGTCGTTCAAAGAGGAAAATAGTTACTTAGTACCAGAGTGAGAGTTATCTAAAAAAAAGAAAATGGCTAAATTTAAAGTGAGAGTCGTCCGTGGACGTCTAGCTTCTCAAATGATGGGTAATGTCATGAATTTCATATTAATTTCTAATAAAATCATAAAATGATATTTAAGTCCAATAAACTCTTTCATCTAATAAATTGATCTTTTAAATTGAGTTTTCCGTTCGATTTAAATTTATTAAGTAGATCCATAACGCCACCATTTCCGCATGCCACAGCCCCCGATAGATTGTTACGAGGGGCTGCCAAGTTTGTATCAAATCAATCTTCTTCTCGTGGAAGCAGATATTTAAATAATTTTAATTTTCATGAAAAAAAATTTTAAATTTTATTTTATAAAGTTTTTATTTCTATAAAAATTAGTGAAAATATTGTAAATAAAATAATAAAATAACTAAATAAATGTAAATGTTGCAAACATAGTGTCGTCGACGAGCCTTACATTGGGATCATCTCATCTATGCCAGATGTTGGTATTATGACATGTCATAAAAGTATAAGTAAAATAAGCGTTGAGGATCATTTGAGATACTTAATTGATGTACTTAATCCTACTTTTCCTTTTTTTTTTTTTTGGAAAAATTTTCCGTTTTTATTTTTACTTCCGGTATGTTTGTGACATTTTCTAGCCAAATTAAGGTTTTCATATGATGGGTGACGTGGCGGGTGAAGAAGAGAAGTTGGGGGGAGGATAGCGAGAGAAAAGAAAGAGAGTCAACTTGGGGGGGAGAGAGAGAGAGAGAGAGAGAGAGAGAGATAGTTAATGAGCTGATGTGACGGGTGGAAAGAGAGAAAAGGTAAGAGAGTCATTAGGAGGTGATGTGATGCGTGAAGACATGGACTTCAAAATCAATTCCTCTAAAGTTGAATTTATTTATTTATTTATTTATTTCCGATTTAGCTAAGTTGATTTGGACGATTTGAAATTGACTTCTAGAATTTTATGTAGCTTTTTAATATTCTAGAAAATAACTACTTTACTTTTGATTTTTATCATCTTATATTTTCGTCTTCCTATATTAATTTATTTAATGATCTATTCCAGAATTTTAAAATTAAAACTCAATTTATTACTAGTTTTACATCTTCTTCCCTTTGTTTTTTTTTTTTTAGTCATTCTATTTCTTCTTTTCTTAATACTTTTCTTCCCAGTTGCTATCAAAAGCAATCTCAAAATCAATTCACATAGTCCTCTCTCCTCTCTCTCTCTCTCTCTCTCTTCCCTGATTTTTCTGATAACCTAAGAGAAATCACAGTTAAAATCGAACAAATTGTTCTATTCCTATCTTTTTGTTTTTCATTCAAGAAAAAAATAAACCAAAAAAAAAAAAACCCCCCTCCCTCCCCCCCCTAATTTGGGTTTATAAAAAATTTAAGGGAAAAATAAAAAAATTTGTTTTATTTAAATTAATGGTTGGGATTGGAAGTTAAATTAAAGGGAGGAAAAAATTTTTTTTTTTTCCCCCCCACTAAAAAGAGGAAGAAAAAAAAAAAAAGGGAGGGGGGAGTATTTTTTTGGGGGGAGGGGGGGGGGGGGTTTTTTTGGTGGGTTAAAAAAAAAAAAAAAAAAAAAAAATGAGTGACGGGGGGGCGGAGAAAAAAAGAAGAATTAATAAAAAATAAAAATATAAATGAAAAGGAAAAAGGAAAAGAAGGAAAAAGGGATTAAAAAAAGAGAAAAAAAAAAAAAAAANNNAAAAAAAAAAAAAAAGGAAAAAATAATGGAAAAAAAAAGTTAAAAACAAAACGTGTTGCTTTCCGGGTTAAGGGATATAAACATGTGGAATAGGAGTGACAATTGAGCTTTTGGTTATGTTTAGCATGCCAGACCCTGGCCAAATAGATACAAGGCCTACTGACATTCTCTAACCCAACCCCCTTGTTCCCTAGGTTTTATTTTGGAGGAAATCGTAAGAAACCCATTCTTGGGCCTAGCCCATGAGAATTTAAAACCAAGACCATTTTCCTTGTTCCCTCTTACATTTATTTTCTCTAACTTAGTATCATTCCATTTCCTTCTCTTTATGTCGTCTGTATCTCTCTCTTCCCATCAAACCTCTCTCTTCCTGTTGTTTATATCCTAATCTTAGTTTTGATGATTGGTTTTTGCATCAATATTGATTTATTGTTGTGTTGTATACTAGATCAGGGTTTGTAGGTGGTGATCTCATTCTTTTTCTTCCTCGATTTGGTGAGCATTCCCCCCCCCTCCCTCTTCTTTCTCTTTGTTGTGTTTTTGGCATGCCTCTAAGATTTGGTTACCATTTCCATACCCTTAGACCTTGGCATGAGTGCCCTTTTAATACTTAGAATAACCAACAAATCGAACCCAACCCCTGGAGTCAAGTGAGGCTAGAAGGCCTCAGAGACCAAGTTTAACGATTCTGCTAGGCATTATCATTGTCACAATGGTTTTATCATAACTACAATGAGATCTGCAAAATGACTATAGACTTATGTTAAGCCCATTTGACCTGCTTGAACTCATTCAGCCAAATTTAGCCCATTTGACTCAAATTGGCCCATTTAGCTCTAGTAGGTCCTCATGGCCCACTTTAAGCCAAGATCTGGTTGCGTTGGTTGGTATGAGTTTGCTTATTGTGCATGCAATGCATGATGATGCATAACTGTTTATTGTGGACTGTTATAATTATACTTCTTCCGTGTCAAGTGACTGACATATGCATGTGGACTATTTTGGCTTTTGTGTGTTTGGTTTATTCTGTCACTCTTATTAGCATATTTTTACTTTGTATTATAATATGCTATTCAGTTAGCGACGAGAGATCTGATATGATTTTTTATGCGTATGATACTAATCGCATATCAGTTGCACTAGTTTATATTTTGTTTGGAATCCTCTTTGATTGGATTCAGGGTAGCCTACAGCTTATTAAGTCTAGAGTAACATGAACCATTGCACCCTAATATCGCTAGGTGCAGGGGCGTCAGTAGCCTTGAATGTGATATCTAAGGTGACATTTACTTCACTCTGGAAAATGGAAATCGGAAGACTTTAGTAATGAAATGAAGAAATTGTTTTGGCTTAGATTTTAGAATGGATATGGTTATTTAATTTGTATATCTTTTAAAATTAAAATTATATAATTATCAATTTTGTCATGTAAAAAGTGTTTCAATCTCCGCATGTGAACCATTGTAGTTTATTAAAGATTGAGAGAGACAGAGAGAGAGAGTGAAGAGAAAAATGGGTTTGTCTGGAAAGAAAAAGAGCAGCAGTGATGGATAAGGAATGGGCTTCCTCTTAGTTTTCTTCCTCGATGAACATCGCCCAATAACCCCAACAATAATAATTCTTCAATTCATTTCAAATCTACCTCAACACCCACAAGTAAAAGGATTTCTTCAAACTTCCTCTTGAAAGCCCAATCGACAATTTCACTCTGTGCTATGCTTTTCTTCATCTCCCTCTAGCTCTTCGCACTATGCTCTATCGAACCCACCTCCCCAACAATCTCTTCCTGTATGTTGCTTTCTCAGAAATCTAATCAATCTCTTCTCGTAAGCTATTGTCGGTTGAACGGAAGTTGTTGTGGTCTTCACCACCGCCTTCGTCTTCGTCTTCATCAATGCCTTGGTCTGCAAGTTGCCGTCTCGAATGAAAGGACAAAAAGTGGCAAGGAATTTTTATGGATTTCGGTTAAAACTCATCATTTTATTCCCAAATTTTTATTCTTATTCGATTAATCCACATAATTGATATGGATTTTGATGGGAAATAATCCAAAGACCCGTTAGGGTAGCGCCCAAAGTCTTGAAAACTCTTGATCCGACAAGCATTTCACACATAGGCATGTTAGCAATAAGGGATTTATCCCCCAAATGGCAAACATAGATTGACTCCTCGATAAATCCCTATTGGTAGTGGCTTGATCAGTTCGTGGCCCTCAGAGACATTCGGTAAGTTCAAAATGATGCTTTCCTCTTTGGTTGGTGATTGATCATTTTGGTAAGGAGTTGATCATTCACCCTTGTTGGGTAAAGGAAATATTCGATTAAGATTAGTGTTAGTATTTGTTTTCTATTCGGTTACGAGATATATCTTCTAGATAAGGAATAAAATTTTTGAAATCTAATCGATAAAGAATGAATCTTCTCAGCATGATGGACTTTCAAACTGATAAGAATTCTAAATCTTTTGAAAATATTTGACTAGAGTCCCGATATTTCTTGATAACTTTACAAGAAAATTAAGGTTGCAACGCCTCGAGTACACACGACTTATAAATGACCAATCTATAAAAGCATTCTGCATGCTACATCCTAGGTACATTCCCTTGGAACACCTCACTCGACATAAAAATCATAGGCCTCTCATCCTCAGCTCTCTCTTGCTCAGTTTATTTCATTTATCTCGAAAACCGCTCTTTTCGACTTGAGTGTCGGAGTTTTCCCAACTGGAACATCCTCCGATATTCTTTTGCAGGTTTCAATTCATCCTTTGGACCACCCATTCTAGTCAAAAGAGTCAGAATCTGTGAAGTTGGAACTTACATCCAATAGATTGGTGTCGTTCATAGGAAACAGACTAACTTTCTGGCTAAATGTATCCTCCATCCCTTGCTATTTACTCCGAACATGACAACTATGAAAAGAAAAAGGTCAATTATCGACTTCAATGACAACGATCTAATTGGAATCGATCTTAATCGTAACAACCTCTGTAACACCGGAAAAAAAAATTCGGTGTTAGAATTTTTAATAAATTCTTTAATATGATTCCGAAATAAATTGGGAATGTATTGGTCCCGTAGTATAGAAAGAAGGTTTATGATTCTAATTTGATGTGTTAGGTTAATATATGGAGCAATTTGGGTTGTTGTGTCAAGTCCCTAAAGTGATTCTTGAAATTGAGACTGAGTATATCGATATCCCAAGTGAATATATATCAATATATTGAACTCTGAAACAAAGATCCTGAGAGCATGTCTGAGTATATCGATATATCTCAATGGAGTACATCAATACATGCACCTCTGAAATAAACTTCCTGAGAGTATATCTGAGTATATCGATATACCTCGATGGAATATATCGATATATGATCCCTATAGAGAAATCACTGAGAGCAACATTTAGTATATCGATATATCCGAATTGAGCATATCGATATATCAAAACTCCTCCTCAGTCTGTAAAAATTTGTAGCTAAATATATCGATATACCTAAATCATATTGATACGCATTAGTGGAAATAAGAAATGACGAAAATACCATTCAATTTCAACTATAACCTTAATTCAAAAGGGGTAAAACGATAATTTTACCTTCCAAAACAAATGAAATGGGTTGTGATTTTCTCACTCTCGCCATTTGCACTCCACTTTCGAACACAATTCTCTCCTCTCTCTCTACACTCATTTTTCTTCCTCTATCAAATTTTCTTCCACAAATCAACCATTCCCTACATAAATTCACTCTATGGGCTTTCAAAATCCTCAATCAATCGTGGAGATGGAGGATTGAATGGAAGGAAATCTAGGGTCTCTCTCTCTACGAAGAAGGAAGTTGGGTTTTTGAAACCCAACCCCCAAAAACTCAATCCAACCCTAAAATTAAGGTAATTTTCTCTCCTTAAACTTGGTTTTAATTTCTTTAATGTTAGAATAAATTTTATTGTTGAAATTTATAAAAATTTCAAAGGAGAATCAAAATCCTAGAATTATGAATAGTGAAAATTGGGGGGAAATTGAAATGAAAAATAGTATGAAGGTCTAAATGAGGTGGAAATGGTGGAAATGGAACCATGAACATAGATTTTTTTTTTTTTTTTTGATTTGGAAAAAATTTAGGGTTTGTGCAAAAATTTGAAAAATATTTATAAACCCTAGAAATGATGGCAAATTGACATTGCAATTGTGGTAATTGGTTAGGAAGGCCAATTGGAACTTGAGAAAATTTCATTGGACTTGAATTGGAAATTCGGAGTGGACACCCTCTCTAGAGGTGAATGGATGGTTATGTGCATATGAATGAGTAAACTGTATTCAGTTATGATTTATAAATTGAGTTCTGAAATGAATTTGCAAATGGATTTGAAATTGTTTTGTGATTGTGGTATACCTAAAATGAAATTGTGAAATGTCAATGACTCTTGAACTTGATTATTGAATTATTTGCACCATGTTACTTTGGGATACTCATATGAATTGTGAAATATTGCTCTACCTTATATTTGAGCATGCATTGATTGATAAATTGAATTTGGTAACATGGTGCTGGAAAAAAATGACTATAGTCTAAGTCTTGCCATGGACCGGACCGTTTGGGGCAGCGTGGTTAAGGCTGGTTAAATTTAGCTTGGTGATAGGTGGGTTGGAGAGCCTCCACAGGCTGCCGGATAACGTGTAACACCCCACGGAGTTTCGGGTCAACGCCAAGGTGGAGGGGATTTTACGAAAATTATGAAAAATCTCTTAGCGGATCCTACCAACGGCCATTGGCAGGAGATTATTTTCGGTAAACCCCAAAATTGTGAAACTAAAAACTTAAGTCGTTGGACTGCATAATTGAGTCATGGAAATTCGATACGATTGTTTATAGCAAAGGATTTTATTTATTGCATTGAATAACAGTTGATATAAGTGTTTGGCATTACCACCCTCACCCCTCATTTATATGTTACACGCCACTGCACTTCACTCACTAGGTATTTCCAATACTCAGCCCTCTCCTTTAATCTCTCAGAGGAAGTGTAGACTTTGGCTGGTATTGGCTGATTCAGAGACCTTTTGGTGATTCACGATAGGTATCGGTAGTGGATTCTATTTTCTTGAGACTTGATGTAGTTTCATACGTGGAAAGTGTTTAATTTTGTTTAAAAATTATCTTTGCAAAACTTATTATTCTCATTTAGGACATTTGGATTTTTATTGGGATTATTGAAATATTTTGATATTGTAAATTATGGGGAACACTAGATTGGCTGGGATGGCCACATTGTATGCATGCAAATACAGGACCCCTCCCCCGATTGTGTGTCGACGCATGCTTGTGTGTACAGAGATGGACCAGATGGGTCCTTTGCATGCGAGTTATTATATGATTTTTTTTATTTTGATGGGTTTTATGTTTTAAAAGATTTATTGAAAAAAAAAATAGAATGCCTTGCGCTATCCCGATATATAGGAAGGTTGTGTCCGTATGCTGAGATAACGCAGCGGTTGTTACGTGCTCAACTCGAAGGTTAGGGCGTGACAACCTCTTAGTCATCACCATCAAAGTGAAATCTTACGTTGTTAAGAGAGTTCTCACTGATCAAGGAGCAGATTGCGATAAGACACCTACCAACAAATGGGTTTGAACTCTTCCCACTATGTCTCTCAAAGTACTCTTTGACAAACGCATCTATCCGGAAGGTATCATTCTTCTCACCGTGACTCTGGGAATGCCCCCTTATTAAAAGTATTTTCATATTACAACACTATTCTCGGTCACCCTAGTCTGAATGAATTAGAGGCACTACTCAGTATGAAACATATGAAAATCAAGTTTAGAACATCAGAGGGAATTGCTACTCTCCACAGTGACCTCGATCCTAATGCTCTCCTTACAGTTGAAGGTGAACAAGGAAACTTTCTAATTGATGCCTTAGAGTTCAGGGATGACATTGAATTAATGACTAACCTTGAACCTGTGGAAGAAGTAATTGAGATCCCCTAAATCGATGACCTTGGCTAGATTGTTCAAGTTGGCAAAAATCTATCAACACATCTATGAGAAGCGATCATCGATTGCCTACGGCGACATTCTAAAGTTTTTGCTTGGTCCCCTGAAAATATGTCAAGTATTCACCCTTTAGTTGTAGTTCACAAGTTAACAGTTAACGCCAAACACAAGCTAGTTAAACAAAAGAAGAGGGTGTTAGCTTTGGAATGCCAACACGCCAACAAGAAGAAATCTAGAACTTATTAATAGCCGGATTTATCCGCGAAGTTAAGTACCCTAAATGGCTAGCCAAAGTCGTCCTGGTGAAAAAAAGCTAACAACAAATAGAGAATGTGTGTTGACTTTACCGATCTCAATAAGGCATGTCTGAAGGACAACTACCTGCTTCTCAACATGGACAAGCTAGTAGACAACCCTTCGGATCACCAACTTCTAAATTTCATGGATGTCTATTTTGGTTATAATCAAATACGTATGATCCCAGAAGATGACGAAAAGACAAGTTTCATCATCGAGTTCGGTATGTACTACTATCGGTTCATGCTATTCGGCTTGAAAGATACTGGAGCAACTTTTCAATGATTGGTCAATAAGATTTTCAATGACTAGCTCGACAGAAACATGGAAGCATACGTTGACAATATGCTCATCAAGAGCACCAGTTTAGAAACTCATGTTGCTGACCTCGAACAGACTTTCCAAACATTGGAGCGCTACAACATGTGACTGAACTCAGTGAAGTGCACTTTCGAAATCACATCCGGAAAGTTCTTGGGTTTTATGATCACCAATTGAGGAATTGAGACCAACCCCAAAAAGATACAGGTCATACTGGACATATCATCACTACAAATATTGAAAGAGGTACAGTGCCTCACAGGCAAAATATCAGCCTTGAGTCGATTCATGACGAAGGTGGGGAAAAAGTACAAACCCTTCTTTGATACTCTGAAGAGATCCCAAAAGTTCACATGGACAACTGAGTACCAAATAGCTTTCAAGCAATTTAAGGAATATCTTATGTCACCTCCATTGCTCTTTTGTCCTATCCCTAGTGAGAAACTATACCTATACCTCTCTATCTCTAACCGGGCACTTTGTTTTGTTCTTGTGAAGTAGGAGCCAACCATACAGAAACCAATCTGCTACATTAGCCAAATACTCCAAAAATCTGAAATCAACTATCGGCCAATCAAAAAGATAGCTTACGCTATAGTCATCTCGGTTACACGCCTTCGGCTATATTTTCAGGTCCTCACAATCATGGTACTCATCGATCAGCCGTTGAAACCAATCCTTCAACAAAGAGATACCTCTGGTCATCTCATCAAATGGAGTGTGGGTGAATTCGACATTAAATACCAATCAAGACCTGTAATCAAAGGCCAAACCCTAGCGAATTTCATCCTCGAATCCACCCTCCCAGTTCCAATTGAGCATGAGCCTACCAATAGCTGAGAAAAGTGGTCATTACTGGATTAGACATTACACGTCGATGGGCCGTTAAACTTCTCAGGGAGAGGTGTCGGGCTTATATTGGTGGGTCCAGACGACTTCAAAGAGGAATACACCTTTCATTTCGACATTAAGGCCATAAATAATCAAGTAGACTACAAAACTTTATTGACAATACTTCAAATCATAACATCCATAGGGGTCCAAAGCATTCGAGTGTTCACCAACAGCTAGTTAGTTATCAAGTAGATCGAAAGGGTCTATGAAACTAAGAACCCGATCATGGCTAAATACTTAAACAAATTGTGCAAAATGATGAGCAAGCTAGACAAAGTGGATCTTTCTTCCCAAACGGATCATAGTCGCCTCATTCCAATGAAGGAATCTAATTCCTTCAGAGCAACTTGATTGAAAGAGTTAGCACTATCAGTTAAATTCATGTCAATGGATAGACAGTACATATTGCTATCCACCTGAAAAGTATGAGAACAACACCCAGTATCCTTCACACAAGTGAATTAATCACATAAGCAGCCCAACATATAAAGAAATTCTAACAGACACAACAGATGACTAGTAAGTGAAACAAATCTCTTTTATTTCCATACATGTTCAATTACATAAGTAGTTACACTTTACAAGTCCCTTGGTCAGATTGATTACACCAAAAGAAATACGTAAAGCTACCTCACCTCTGTCATTCGGCAACACTGGAAAGTACAAAAATAGTAAAAAGAGGAACAACGAAAAACAAATAGCAGCCTCAAGCACTGAAAACCACAGAAGTCGCAAGTAAAACTTACATGCGATAATCTGTAGCCCTATTGATACAATAAGACTGCCGAAAGGGGGTACAAATCGATGTGGAAGGGATTTGGAGGATGTATCAGAATATCATCATATTTTCTTTCATCACCTAGCTCCTTACACATAACCAATACGCCCTGCCACCCGACTCGGAATGAGACTCTTTTCTTAAAATCCGAGTTAGGGGCCCCAACAGAAATCTCGATGAAGCCCATCATGGCATTTGGATAGCGAATGGCGAGACGAGCACTTATATCAATATTCCCCACTCTTGACGAGATTTCATACCAACAAAAATAATTCACGTTGCAAAGCCTGGCAAAGCCGGAGCATCCTTTCAAAAATCCCTCATGAATGAAAACTCTCACAAGAAAAAAAAAAAACCCTCATGCATAGAGAAACTTGCTGAAATAACACGAAGTCCCACAGTCCTTATATATAGACATAAAGAGATCTCTTTAAAATCTTGAAGCAGTTGAAACGCTTCTCTAAAAAGCATGCAAATTAAGAAAGAGAGAGTTCATACCATCTCGCCTTCCTACGCCACATTAATTTCAAATTAAATCAAGTAGAAGGTGGAACATATTAATACCAGAGGAGGACGAAATGGTTGGCCCAAAAGGAGGATTCACATCTCATCTACTTTAATTTCGTATCAATTGCAGACGATTCGTATGATCTCAGGAGACACATGTCGTCAGATTTCATGCCCTTCTAATTTCTCGAGAAACGGACTTCACTTATGGCACCTCTCCTACGAATCGACACCATGAGTCAAGGACAAATGATGAGATATGATCCAAATACCACCCGGTGTGGTATCCGAATGTCTGAAACCTAACAATACATCTACGGTCCTGAAGGGTCTGACCCATTCTAACCATGAGCGTATCAATCCAAATAGCGTGACCGGCGAACAGGCGCATCCAGTTAGATCGAATGCTCTCCCCACTATCCGACCGATGACTACCGAACACTAAAGAAATCGAACTTTTTAATTCCCAATCGGTAATATTCACCCAAGTCTCGCTTTGATTAAATTTTCTATTTTAGTACGAAACGTATCTCTTGGATAAAGAAAGAAATCCTTGAGAGTCTAATCGATAAGAGAAAGAATCTTTCCGTATAATTTAATTTCTTAAATGATAACAATTTAAAATTTTTGACGATCAGAATCCGGAATCCTTGGATCGCTTCATAAGAAAACTAGAGTTATGACGTCCCAAGATCATACGGTTCTAACAGGACATCATATAAAAGGCTCTTGATGCATCAAGCCAGATAAGTTCTCTAAACTCGACACAGAACACATAAAAGTCACAGAAAAATCCGTCATCCCTTCCTCTCTATCTATTTATGCATTTGAAAACCACTCTTGCTGACTTGAGCGTCAGAGTTTTCCCTGTCGGAGTACCATTCGGCGATCTTTTGCAGGTTTCAAGTCTTCTCATTGAGTATCCGTCAAGTCAAAAGGAGCCGAATCTATGGAGTCAAAACTCACCTCCAACATAAAGGTTCAAATTGAGTTTCGCGATGACGGAAAGCTGATAACCCGCCTCAGGTTTTTCACTCTTGAACCTTGCATAGAAGGGATTCATTCTCTGAAATTACTCTTCGTTCAAATTTGGACCGGTTTCTTTTGTTTTATAGGGCTGTTCTTATGGTCCAAGATACATGGAGAAAGAAATTTTAGAAATCAAAGGCAAAGAAAAAAACTGGGTAGAGAAGAGGTCTCTGCAAATCACACTGCTTTTGCATCAAGAGAGTACCATGTGACAAAGCAGGCTTGTCTAAACAACTATTTGTCTATTGCAGTGACTGCATGTGGTTACTGCAATTCTCTCACTAGTTTTTTAGTATAGTTATCTTAAGGACTTCTGTTCAGTGCATTGTGGCGTGACACATGTAGTCTTTTCTTCCAATCTGAAGCATTTGGTTCACTTTGTTTAATGTGTTGTTGAGCAACTTGCTAATTTTACTTCTGTGAGATAAAGATTTGATGCATTTGCCTTTGATTAGGAACTCTATCAGATAAACACGTATGAATCTGCAACCTGTAATATTTCGTCCATATGCTCAAAAAATATGTGCGGGGAAGAATTATAGTTTTTATTTTTTGATAAAAATGCTGAATAAATACATAAATGATTTAACTTCAGGTTGAAGATCATTAGAACGTGATACATCGATAGATGTTTTCGAACAACTCCTCTGTAGCATTTTAGCCAGAACAGCTTAAATCTGGCTTGGGGTAGTCCACAATTACATACGGACCCAGATAAAGTACGAACATATTTAAGCATCCATAAACTACAGAATCTCGCTGAAAAATCTCGTACTATACGACATTTTCATCATCAGCAGTTGATTTGGATTCAGGTCTCCGAAAACCAAAACCAGAACATTCCATTCGTCTTAGTTTGAGGAGCAAAGACAATACATTCCCACAACAAAATCCAAAAGCAGCATTGGCAGCAGTCAGCGAAACGGCAGCACAAAACAGCATTACAAAAGACTCTTCCTTGGTGTTTATATCCCTCGAAGCCATAGCTAGTTCAATCCCAGCAAAAAGTAAAAGCACGCCGAGAATCCCAACAGGAAACTGATTCAAAATCCGCACAAAAGAATTCCCGAAAACCAATCCAAGAACCAACTTCCCTAACCCCAAAAACACAACTGACAAACCACTCCGCCCACCAAACCGGTATTGCCCTGCAAGCCCTCCTGCACCATGGCACACCGGCATTGCCCCAAACCAACATCCTACCAAATTCATCGCCCCAACGCTTACTGAAACCGTTGTAGCCGACAATTCCCTACCAGGAAATAAATCGGCTGATAACTTACAGACTGCAATCACTGAATTCATTATTGTGAGTGGAATTTGAGGGATGGCAGCACGCAGAAACCCGATTTTCCAATCTTCCCATGTGATCTTAACTAACTGAATTTTGGATGGTCCGAATCTGAGATCCTTGATTATACTTGGATCTCGAAGAAAACACAATGCTAGGCCAACTAAGAAGACTAAAAGAGCACCCGGAATTGATGAAAGCATTCGCAGTCGCCTATGGACACGGCGACTTGAAGGATTCTCAGGAGTTGATTCTCCTAGTTCTTGAACATGGCAAAATTATCAAAACGTAGAGTAATTCAGAACAAGAACAGCATAGAAAGATTGAGTGAGTGTTATTTAGGTTCGAAGAAACAATTAACATAAAAATGAGAACAAATAAAACGGAAAAAAAAAAAAAAGAAAGAAAAAAGAAGGAACAAACCTGAATGTTGAAGAACAGAGTCACCTGATCCAGTGGTCAAAATCAGGAAACAAAGAGCGGAGAGAGCAAGAACAATACCATCGAGCCCAAAAAAAGATCTGGGGTCCGAAGAATTCGTCTTAGAGCTCACAAAATCTTGTTCATATCTAATATACTTAATGGCGGAGAAAGCAAAGGAAAGACCCTGAGACAACTGAATCCCACGAACAACGGGCAGAGGAATGAAGTTATAGAACAGAGACATGAGGCCGGTGGCGCCAAGGAGGAGGAGGACGGCGGCGGTGGAGATGCCAGCTGCGGAGATTTGGGGGATTGTGAGGTGGGAAGAGGACTCGGCGGTGGCGACAGCGGCAATGGACTTCATGGGTTGGACGGGCATGGGGATGTTGAAGAGAAGGCCAGTGGTGATGTTGTAGAGAGATGTGAAGATTAGGGTAGTAGAGAGGTCAAGGTGGTTGATGAGTGTGAGCGCTAGTACGATTGGAATGAATGTGCCGAGGTCGCCGACAGCACCACTTAGCTCGGCGGTGATCGCAGTTTTGGCGCTGAGGCGGCGGAGGAGGTTGTGGTGCCATGGGGGGCGTTGGGGGAGGAGCGGAGTGTTGGTGGTGGTGATGGAGTTGGGATGGTCTTGGTCTTCCATGTCTGCGAAGATGAGTGTGTATTGGTTGATTGGTTGTTGATGTGGAAGGTGCATGTTGGACTGGTAGTTGTAGTCCAGTGGATGAATTATTGAGTGTCCAATAAAAAAATTATTTGGAAAATAAATCAAATTATTGAATGACGTGTTGTCTTTTCATTCATTAAAACTAATTATGAAGATTTGATTTCAAAGTAAAAATAAAAAATAAAAAATAAAAAAATAAAAGCATTTGTTGAAAGGGATCTGTCTTTTTTTGCTGGCGGCGAATGATAAGACAACCATTAGTTATAAATATTAAAAAATAAGTCACCGTTGAATGCATGCACTTTTCTTGGGAGTACTTAATTGAATTTTTTATCCCGTAACAAATAAAAAAGATATTAAGTAAATTTAAAATAAATTCGGGAATTCATATGATTTAGGTTGTATAAATAAAAAATTGTTAATATAAAATATAAATTTAACAATAATTATCATAATGATAAAAAATAATTAAATTAAAAGAAAAAAACGTATCATTTTAAATATTTTGATTTTATTATCTAAAAAGATAACAATATAGATGGATATATAAATCATAAGATTTAATTAGATTAGATGAAATGGAAAAAAATATTTAGAATTCTTTGCAATCACATAATACCATTGCATTTGAAGAAAAAATTCTATAAAACCACAGTAAGACATGTACTATTGTATGACACTAAGTGTTGAACTATTAAATAACAACAAAAACAGAGAATTGTTATAATAGAAATATGGATATTTAAATGGATGTGTGGCAAAACTAGAAAAGATAAAATTAGAAATGAAGAGATTCGTAATAAGTTGGGAGTTGTTTTAATTGTGGATAAAATACGAGAGTACCATCTAAAGTGGTTTAAGTATGTACAAAGAAGATCTAAAAATGCACTGGTTAGGAAGATCGAGAATTTATATATAGGAAATTTAGTAAAGCGTAAAAGTAGACCGTTAAAAAGTTATATGTAAATTATCCATAAATATATAATAGTTAAGCGTTTAGATGAGTAGATGGTTTTGAATAGAAATGATTTGTATAGGAAACTCTGCACAAATTAAATCAAAAAATTTTTTTCATATTTATCTCTTAAATAACCAATCGCAATTATTGGGATTAACATTTAGATGGTTGTTATTATTGTTGTAGTTTAAAATAAATTAAAACATAATTTTTTTTATAAATAAACTTATTTTTAACCTTAAAATTAATTTATAAATATTAATTATTTACTAAATTATTATCAAAATTTCTTTTCTATAGGATTATTTAAGATAAATTATTGATTAAAAAGTGTTGGAGGCAAATTTGTTTTACAGACAAACTGCTCCACCAACTAGATCAGGGGACTTATGCTAATGTGTACGTTGGATCTTCATCCATGAAAAGATCTGCAAAATACCCATCGAAGATGGTCAGACAGGGAAATTCCAACGTTCTAATCAGAAAGAGTAATAAAATAGAGAACAGACTAAGAGAGTTTTAGATTAGCGTTGTGTAGCTTCTGTATAATGTATGTATATAATATTGAAAGAATGTACCCGGTGAGTTGCTTTTTGTTTAGTATATATAGCATTTGAATGCATGGTGGGTATCTTGCTTGGGGGTGTAGAAATAGTAGTTTTTTTATGGAAAGATCACCGGAGATCTTTCGAGATTACAAGAACTGTAGTTAAAGATTTTTAGGAGATTTATGAGCTGTTTGGTTAAAAGATATGGGAATTAGGAATCGAAATGATACACATATAACTTATTTGGATCAATGAAATAGAAATAAAATATTTGGATATGAAACGCTTAAAATATGGGTTTTATGAAATCCAAATACATTCATGGGTTTCAATGAAAACCTATATTTGAAACTCAACCCCTAACCTTTTCCCTTCTATTCTTTCTGAAACTCAGATCTCTCTCTCTCTCTCTCCCTCTCCCTCCCTCCTCCTCCTTCGCCTTGATTCGCCCTTCATTTTTTATCTTCATCGCCAATCACTGCCTGTTCAATCACCACCCTGATTCATTTTCTCAGTTGCATCTAACTTAATTCATAAGTCAATCTCCGTCATCTGAAGTTGCCATCGTATAATCTATCAACCAATCCTTTCGATCTCGCCATCTTCGCTTGTACTTCTTTTTGTTTGCCATCTCTATTCGTCGATGTTCAAGTTCCAGCTGTAACACCGGAAAAAAAAATTCAGTGTTAGAATTTTTAATATATTCTTCAATATGATTCCGAAATAAATTGGGAATGTATTGTTAAAAAAGGAAAAAAAAAAATTTAATTATAAAAAAAAAAGTTATAAAAATAAAAAATTTAATATTTAAAATTTTTATTTTTTTAATTTAATAATTTATAATTAAATATGTTTTTTAATTAGTAAAGAATTTTTAATATATTCTTCGTTCGGAGGGGTTATTGGTCCTATGATATAGGAAGAAGGTTTATGATTATCATTTGATGTGTTAGGTTAATATATGGAGCAATTTGGGTTGTTGTGTCAAGCCTCTGAAGTGATTCTTAAAGTTGAGACTGAGTATATCGATATCCCAAGTGAATATATATCGATATATTGAACTCTGAAACAAAGATCCTGAGAGCATGTCTGAGTATATCGATATATCTTAATGTAGTATATCGATATATGATCCCTACAGAGAAATCACTGAAAGCAACATTTAGTATATCGATATATCCGAATCGAGTATATCGATATATCAAAACTCCTCCTCAATCTGTAAAAATTTGTAGCTGGATATATCAATATACCTAAACCATATCGATACGCGTTAGTGGAAATGAGAAATTTCTAAAATACCATTCACTTTCAACTATAACATTAATCCTATGAAGGGTAAAATGGTAACTTACCTATCAAAACAATGGATAATGCATTGAGCCTTCTCATTCTCGCCAATTTCATCTCATTTTCGAAACCAATACTCTCCTTTCTCTCTCCACATTCATTTCTCCCTCTACACACTTAAATTGATTTTTCAATTACAAAATCAATTACTCTCTACCATAAAGGTATTAAATGGACTTCCAATACTTCAAACAAACTCAAGGAAGGAAGGATTGAAGGAGGTTGGCGCGGTGCTCTACGAAGAAAAAAAGTTAGGTTTTTGAAACCCAACCTCCAAAACTCAATCCAACCTTAAAACCAAGGGAATTGTGCAAAACCCTAGAATTATAAATAGTGAAAATTGGGGGAAATTAGAATGAAAAATAGTATGAAGGTCTAAATGAGATGTAAATGGTGAAAATGGAACCATGAACATAGATTTTTTTTTGGATTTGGAAAAATTTTAGGGTTTGTACAAAAATTGGAAAAAATTTATAAACCCTAGAAATGATGGCAAATTGTCATTGCAATTGTATTTATTAGTTAGGAATGCTAATTGAAACTTGAGAAAATTTTATTGGACTTGAATTGGAAATTAGGAGTGGACACCCTCCCAAAAGGTGAGTGGATGGTTATGTGCATATGAATGAGCAAACTATTTTCAGTTATGATTTATAAATTAAGTTCTGAAATGAATTTACAAATATATTTGAAATTGTTTTGTGATTGTTGTATGCTTAAAATGAAATTGTGAAATGTCCATGACTCTTGAACTTGATTATTGAATTATTTGCACCATGTTACTTTGGGATACTCATGTAAATTGTGAAATATTGCTCTACTTTATATTTGATGATGAATTGATTGATAAATTGAGTTTGGTAATATGGTGCTGGAAAAAATGACAATAGTCTAAGTTTTGCAACAGACCGGACCATTTGGGGCGGCGTGGTTAAGGCTGGTTAAATTTAGCTTGGTGGTAGGTGGGTTGGAGAGCCTCCACAGGTTGCCAGATAACATGGTAGCACCCTACGGAGTTTCGGGTCAACGCCAAGGTGGAGGGGATTTTATGAAAATTATGAAAAACCTCTTGGCGGATCCTACCAACAGCCATTGGTAGGAGATTGTGAAAATGAAAACTTAAGTTGTTAGACTGCATAATTAAGTCATGGAAATTCGATACGATTATTTATATGCAAAGGATTTTATTTATTGTATTGAATAACAGTTGATATAAATGTTTGGCATTACCACCCTCATCCCTCATATATATGTTACATGCAACTGCACTCCTCTTATTGGGTATTCCCAATACTCACCCCTCTCCTGTAATCTCTCAGAAGAAGTGTAGACTTTGGAGGGTGTTGGCTGATTCGGAGATCTTTTGGTGATCCATGATAGGTATCGGTAGTGGATTCTATTTTCTTGAGACTTGATGTAGTTTCATTCGTGGAAGGAAAATTATTGTACTATTCTTTTGAGGTTTGGATTCAATTGATACTTGTCATATCTTTTGGGATAAGTATTGATAGAATCCAAGTTTGGGTTACTTGAAAAGTGTTTAATTTTGTTTAAAAATTATCTTTGCAAAACTTATTGTTCTCATTTGGGACATTTGGACTTTTTTTGGAATTATTGAAATATTTTGAGATTGTAAATTATGTGGAATTCCGGATTAGCTGGGATGGTCACACTGCATGCATACATGTACAGGACCTCTCCCCCGATTGTGTGCCGACGTATGCTTGTACGTACAAGGATGGACCAGATGGGTCCTTTGCATGCGAGTTGTTATTTAATTTTTTTTATTTTGATGAGTTTTATGTTTTAAAAGATTTATTGTAAAAATTAGAATGCCTTGCGCTATCCCGATATATGGGGAGGTTGTGCCCGTATGCCGAGATAACGCGGCGATTGTTACGTGCTCGACAGGAGAGTCAGGACGTAACACCAACCTTCGGTCACTATCATCGAATCGACACCGTGAGTTTCCATCGCCGTCTACAGTCACGATCACCATTCGCCTAGAGTTCATTATCCTCTTCGTCATTTGCTTGTCACGATCGCCATTCGTCTGGAGTTCATCTTCGATTCCTGATTCCTGAGGATTATTTTTATATAATTTTAGTATTAATATTAGTATTTTTTATTTTTATTTTTTTATTTTATATTTTAAATTAGGAATTATTTTGAGTTTATATCTAATTATATATAATAAATTTATTATCAAGTCATTTAATTAATTTTTTATTATGTTTAATATTATAAATTAATTTAATCACCTTAAATTATTAGAATAAATCAGAATTATTTTTAAAATTTGATTTAAAATAAAATAGATAATAATTATAGTTTTAATTTAAGAAAATAAAATAAAATTTGAAAAATATTAATTTTAAGATATTTTTATTAAAGAAAAAATTTACAATTATATGATTTTCATTTCGAAAGATATACAAATCAAATATCAATAATGGTAATCATATCCATTTCAGAATTTGAAATAAACAATTGATATAGGAATTCGATTTCGATTCCAATTTTTAAGATTTTTTATTCTGATTCCGATTCTAATTTCTAAATACAAATCAAATGCCATCTTAGAATCTTATAGATTGATAGAAGTTCAAGTTATTATGGAGATTTGTAAATTTATCGGGAGAGATTATGAAAAAATTTTTTTATCAGGAGAGATTACTCTCAGAATTATGGGAGATTTAAATTTCGAATGATCATGATCTTGATTTGTTAAACGGGAGCATTATTCATTGGGAGACTATTTGATAATAGGCGAGAGAGCATTCAACCAAGATGTGAGTAAGCGATTTATCCGAGAGTGTTTAACCGAGGTGATCGAGAGATCTAAACAAGAATGCTCAATTAAGAGGGCATTTAATGGAGAAAGTATCCAATGGAGAGCATGTTTGGCTGTTTTAAATATTTATAGAGAACCCCTTGGTCAGGACTTTTATTGGACTTTTATGATTATAACCCCAATGAATTTGGCACTTGAGGTTGGTAGTTTTTTGGGCTTATGATAAACGACGGTTGAACCATATATTATCATTTGGTTTTACTTTTAATGTTAGCTAGAAAAAATGAAATCAGGAGTAATTGGGTGGTACTCGAATTAGTCAATGGCCAATAAAAAAATTATTAGGAAAATAAATTAAATTATTGAATGGCGATTTGTCTTTTCATTCATTAAAACTAATTATTAAGATTTAATTTCAAAATAAAAAAAAAAGAAAGGGATTTGTCCCTTTTGCCGGCGGCGATTGATCAAACAATCATTACTTATAAATATTAAAAAATAAATCAGCGTTGAATGCATGCACTTTTCTTGGGAGCACTCAATTCTTTATCCCTTAACAAATAAAAAATAAATTAAATTAATTTAAAATAAATTAAAAACATAAATTTCATTTATAAATAAACTTATTTCTAAACTTAAAATTCTTATTTATAAATATTATTATTGCTTAATTATTATCATTTTTTTCTATAGGATTATTTAAGATAAATTATTGATTAAAAAGTAAGTTATGTTAATTTCATAACTTTCATGAATTAAAAATTTATAATTTTTATAGAGTTAGAAATAAATTTTTATATTTATTTTAAATAATAAAATTTAAATTTAAAAATAAAATCACAAAAAATAATATAGAGTTGATCTGATCCGAACAGAGTCACGTTGTCAACATGTTTTGGAATATTCCTTGGCGTCCTAACTTACGTCGTATGACAACTTGATTGGATCAAAGACTAGCATGACACTTCAAAAATCTTGGGCTCTGATTCTGAAAGTGACATGTTTTTCCTTTGTTGCTAAAGTCCATCGACTTAGGGCCCTACCTTTCCATGAAAAGTCACACATCTTGGTGGCTGGTCATTACAATGATTTGAATTGAACTTAGAAGTATCCCTCGCTAATTGATATCTGATTGATATCTAAATACATATTTAAAGATATATTTCTATTAATTTGATTTAAATTTTATTATATTTAATTTTAAAAAATTATAATTTTTTTATTATCAAATTTTAAACAGAAATTAAGTTAAGATATTTATCACTCTTACTCGTTAAATCGACTATCCATTAATAAATGGCATAATATTTGTCCATAAAATGAAATGAACATTATTAATCACTACGTGCATCTAATGGCATGACATCAAAATTTTTTAATTAAAATTTTAAATTTAAATTTTAAAAATAAAAAAATAATTATCAAAAAAACTGACTCCACGATTAGTTAAATAAGTTAGATTTTTTAATATATGTAATCAAGTACAAAATAAATAAATAAACCAAGTGAACTTTGTTGTTTTTCCACTATTGGGTATTGGGTTTCGTTTATTTTGGACATGGGTGAGCAAGGCCCAATTGGGTTTGAGTGAATGGGACCTAGTCCAATCCCCTAGCCTAATATCAGCGAGGATGGAGTACCGGTGGATCATTTAAAAAAAAAAAAACAACCAAGAAGAAGAAGAAGAAGAAGAAGAAGGGAACTTTTGGTAGTTCATTTTCAAAGTTCAAACATAAACTGAAACGATGAAGGAATCATTGCCTCCTTTCTTTTGTTTTGAATTGTTGAACAATCCAACTTGGTATTTGTCCCATAAGATTGATTGTATGCAAACGGAGCACTCGAAAAACTCTAAAGAATTCTTTATATATATATATATATATATATATATATATATAGGGTCAAATCACGAAATTATATGCACCCATAAAAATTCAAATACTAAATCTTGAGATAAACACTTTACCAAGAACTATATATATAGGGTCAAATCACGAAATTATATGCACCCATAAAAATTCAAATACTAAATCTTGAGATAAACACTTTACCAAGAGTTCTTTATCACTTGGAGATCTTGGGATAAACATTTTATCAAGAGTTCTTTATCACTTGGAGATCTTGGGATAAACATTTTATCAAGAGTTCTTTACCACTTGGATGTCCTATAAGAATGTGACTCTAAAGAAATTGAGTCTTCTGTAATATGTACTAATAGTATTCTTAAAATTCCTTTTTTTTTTTTTAGGTGTTTGTTGGAGGTAGATTTGGTTCCACTAATAATGGCTCTACTAACTCGAACGAGATGACTTGGCCATTTGAGAGTCGTGATCAATAAGATCTACAAAGGGCCGACGGAGGGTACTCTGGTAGGGAAACTCTGATATTCAAGTTAGAGAGGGGTTTTCAAAAGATAGAAACAAACTAAAAGATAACTAAAAGAGAGTTTTATATGCTTTGTATGTTATGTGTAAGTCCGAAGAGCGTACCTAGTTGGACGATTTAATGATATTTATATAGTTCCATCATGTAAGAGTCATACGTATACAGAGTGTTAAAACCATAGTTTCCTTACGAGAGTATCCCGAGATTTTGAGAATTATAGTGTAGGATTCTCACCAATTTGAAAAATCCAGATCGTTATGGAGATTCTTTTCTTTATCAATCACGATTGTAAGTCTCATGTCCAGTTATGTGAGATTGCCCCAAGATTTAGGAAGAGCGAATATTACGTTAGTGGATCGAGTAACGACTGTCGAGCATCGAGGAGGTATCAAACAGTTGACAATCGAGCAGTTGGATACCGAATAGAGTCTGTGATGGATGAGGATAGAGCCAATGAGGCCTGGGGGAGCTGAGTCCTGATGTATAAACAATCAGTAATGTATGACATGAAAGTGCCATATACGGGCCCCATTATTAGGATTTTGCTGTATTGGAATATATTTCCCACTTTGCTGATTTCGAGCGCTTGGTGCTTCATAGTTGCAACAATGTCTCTGCTAAGTTTTTGTCAATGGCATTTTGATTTCAAAGTCTGGTATCAACATTCCCGCTAAAGAATTATGGCAAGAGGGGCTCCACCAGTGGTTGGTTTTGTTTACAGACCCAAACAGAGTCAAACTGGAGGTTCTTCTATAGCGAGACTATTAACAAAAGGTGGATGCATAAATATTTCCTCATTGATTTCCTAGATATAGATCTGATACCAGAGTTATCGGTGTTTGATGTTGACCCATTCATAGGTTGAGGTCTCGCCAGCCTTCTCGTCATTCTGGCTTTGTTTGATCTATAGGTAGTTTTTGCCAAACTAAATAAAGGAATATCTGGGTCGTTATCCTCCTAGACAATGAAATGTTGATGCTAGTAGGTTTGTTACTTGAAGAAAAAGGGGGAGTCAAGAGGCCTCTGTTGCTTGAGAAAAGGAAGAAGAAACTTGTAGACATTTTGCATTCCCCTATAGAAGAGGACCTAAAAGAAGCCACCACCACCTGACAGATGAGGGCGAAATCAAGAGGGGCCCTAGGGGAAACCGAGAGTACATCGAGGGCTCAATTGCCTGATTCTGTTTCACTAGCTTTGTTGAGGGCCAAAAGAAGAAGAGTACATCTGCATGAGCCATCTGAAGAGGGGACCGAAGAGAGGTCAGAAGAGAGGTCCCCGGTCACTTAAGAGCATTTTCAACTGATTACTGTTGAGTTGTTGGAGGCTGATAGTAGCAAGTTTGAAGGTAAGTTTTCAATCGGTGGAGCTGACGAGGGTTCCCCGATGAGAGAAGAGGCTTAAGAGAAACAAGACGAGGATGCCAAGATGATGAAAGTGGGAGCAGTCAAGGAGGAGCGCATACCTTTGGTGGTCGTCGGCATGGAGACGGGACCTTCAATTGTTGTTCAATTGTTACTATTAAATAAAGGCAAGTGTATCGTGCTCAAGGAGGAAACGTTTCCTTACGCTATTCCTATTTGATTTTTTGATAGGCATCGAGGCTTGAAGAAGCGAGAGATAATTACAATCTGCTCTGGGGACAATCATCACAGCTATGTGGATGTTACTGAGGGGAGGCGAATAGCCGATTGGTTGGATTTCTACCATTTGAAATTGGAGCTGAACAAGCACTTGCTTGAACAGGACGACGCGGCCTTGCTGTCACCACCTTGACAATATTCTTCTTCTTCTTCTAATATTCATTTTTTGTTCTCCTTTTTGCTTATTGACTGGTATTCGTTTCCTCAAACCATGGTCCTGGTAGAGTTCCAGAAGCGGAGGAGGGAGCAGAAAACGAGCTATATGAGGCTCTGGGCTGATCAGATTAGGTAAATGTGTCTCAATTGGAGGATGCCCTTTCGCAGAAGGAAAGAGAACATGAGAAAGAAAAGGCATTCACAGCTACCATGAATGCCCGTAATGAGGAAGTGAAGCAGCTGAGGGCTGAATGGGATGCGGCTTTCTATCAATGTGAATTGGTTTCCAAAAGGTATGAAGAACTAGAACCAGAGGCCAAGGTACGTGAAGAATCTCTGTAGGCCGCGAGGAGTTCAGGCTACTGAGGAAAGGGTAGCTGAACTAGGGGTACTATTGTAAGGACTATCGATCAGCACTCACTTGTTCGACTCAAGCTGTTTGAGAGACTCCAATGTGCTATGGAGATCACTCGGCAAGTGGGACTGGCGGGTGCCATGCCCCTGGACACTGAGGGTGTTAGTTTTAATCCTGAGTCTGCTTTTGCTCCTGTCAGGGAAGCCCTAGTAGATGCGACAGATGAGGATGTGTCTTAAGCTCCTGTGGGATCTACTATTCCTCTGGCCCCTTGATCGGGGTTTTCTGTTTTCTTCACTTGTAACTTTCTCCTTTGTACCCTCAAAAGGATTAATGAAACATTCAATTAGTCCTTTTATGTTGATTGTATAGTTCGCTTTGTGCTTATCGAATAGAGTGTCATCAGGGAGATATATTCATAATCGATGTTGTGTTTGTTTGAAAGTGAGATGGGTTGTGCCTGTTTAACATGGAGATATATCCCTTGATAATACATTCGTTCAATAGGAAGGGTCATGTCCACCTAACAGGGAGATAGATCTTTTATTGACGACACGTTAGTTTGATAAGAAGGGTCATGTCCACCCAACTAAGAGATAGATCACTTATTAATGACACGTTCATTCAATAGGAAGGGCCATATCCACCCAACAGGGAGATGGATCTCTTATTGATGACATGTTTATTTGACAGGAAGGGCCGTATCCACCCAACATAGAGATAGATCCCCTATCGATAATACATTCGTTTGATAGAAAGGGTTGCGTGCATGTGTTTGGCGTGATCAACTCACAGAGAGAGATTAGTGAAACGAACCGTCATGGGAGAGATAACCACAAGTTAATCAATAAAACAAGTAGTAAGGTTAGATACCATAGTCATTTGATAAGTAGTACTACAAAAACAAGTAAAGAGAGGTTCAGAGTTTACTTAGGAGGGTACCCCGGGGATTCTAGATCACAGGACATTGTCCCGATGCCAATAGAGCTCCTGAACTTGACCTTCAAGTGTTTCATTCTCGACAGTGCCTTCAAGGCATTTAAGCCAGATCGCCCCAAGATAACATTGTAGAGTGGGGGAAGTTTAACCACATTGATCATAATGGAGGCCGTTGTGTGATCTGGTGGAGTCCCAAGAGTGACGAGCAGCATGATAATGCTTTCAGGGTATATTCATTCAACTGAGAGCCCTTTGATGGGTATAGCATGAGGCTGCAAGTGTGCTTAGATGAAATCTATCTACTTAAAGGTGCTCCAGTAAAGGAGATTACAACTACCCCTTGATCCACGACGATTCTCCTGACTTTATATTGCCCAATCTTTGTGGTAATGATAAGAGAATCATGTCGATCTAGATCGACCCCTTCCAGGTGTTCATCACTAAAACTGATTATGGGCATTTTCTTCTTGGGCTGTTTCTCGGTACGAGTAGCAAGGACTTATTTGGATACGGAGTTGGACAGCTTTGTCTTTTGGAAGATTGAGTCTACTAAGTGCCCTTTCTCATTTGATCGTGTGTGGTGTGTAGTGCCTGCAAGATATGGGTTGGGAGGTAGGCTCCAAAGGGTCGTATCCACCCTGCACTTAGAGACTCACTTCGTCTGGTTGGTTGTGGGCATCCCTTATGATTGACTGGTCAACTTGCTTGTTTCTTGCTTTGCATTGTGCAAGCTCTGAGGAGGGAGATCTTCTCTTTCTGCACTAATGAACCTTTGGAGTCAACCACTTCGAACAAGGAACTCGAGTTTGTCTTTCAACTTCTTACATTCATCTATTAGGTGGCTATAATCCTAGTGGAAGTGATAGTATCAAGTCTTGTCTTTTCGAGAATCATCCTCCGTAGAACAAGGAGGCCATCTGATATAGGACTTCTGGAGCATAACATGATTGGGTGCCTTATTGAGAGGCGTATAGCTAGTAAACCTTCGTGGTTGAGGGAGTCCTTATCATGCCCTGTTTGGTGAGGACCATCAGGGTGATCAACTGTGTTCATTTTGAGTTGGTCAGTTTAGCCATTTATTAAAGGCCTCGTCATTTTCAGCGACGATGTACTTCTCCATTCGAGCGTAAAACTCATGGATGGTATATAGGGGATTTTTGGCGACAGAGGTTTTCATCTTCGATAATCGCAGTCCCATGGGCAATGCTGCCAATATGATAGAGTAGTCTAAACTAGAGACTTTCATCATCTCGACTTTAAACTTGTCGAGGAAGTCTCTCAATAGTTTGTCATCCCACTGTCGTAGCGAAAGAAGGGATGTGACTTTCTTGGCTGATGATTAAGTGTGCCTCAAACTATTGCCGGAGTTTTGAAAAACTCTTGATGTTAAACGGGTAGAGTGAATTGAATCATGTCAATGCATTGCCCTTCAGGGTTATTGGAAAGTGCTTGCACATGGTGGTGTCTGACATGTCTTTAAAGATCATCACAGTAATGAAGGGGGGAGAAGCACGTCGCGAGGCAACGACTCCGAGGAGACCTTAGCATCAAATAGTGAAAAGACAATAAGATGTTGAGCAGGCTCGTCCCTTTTCACGTTAGCACGTCTTAACTCGTTTGCCACGAGTTTTTCGACCCGTTTCCTTCGGTCATCAGGGTCAAGTCAAGAAGTAACCGAGGGCTCCGATGTTTTCTAGGTTCAAGATTTCGTGAGCACATGTGACCAGATCCATGAGAAGAGGATTGGGCTCCTGGTCTGAGAGTGTGGCTAACCTCTTCCAATTGATTACTTATGTTTGCAACCTAGACTCCAGCCTCTCCACTTACAGCTTGTTTGGGAGTTTTGGAGAGAAATGGAAAGATTAGTTAGGAGAGAAATGAAAAGAAGATAAAATTTTAATTATCTCTCTATCTTATTTGGGAGTTTTATGAAAGAAAAGAAATGAAATGAGATTTATAGGAAATAAAAAATTTTATTTTCAACTTTTAAATGATAAATTTGGTATATCTATGAGACAACTTTTTTTTCTCTTCTTTTCTTTCCTTTTCTTTCCACTTTTGGGAAGAAAATTTTTGATATTAAAAATCACTTCATTTCCTTTCTTTTCTTCCTACATAAAACTCATAAACGAAAGAAAATAAACAATTTTCTCTCTTAACATTTTCTTTTCTATCCAAATCTTTCTATCCAAACATACTATTAAGGTCCAGTGACCCTTTCTGGAGATGGAGGAGCGAAGGGCGATGTTAGGTGACTTGGTGGTCGACTGGAGGTTGTATCTTAAGTGGACTAGTAATAATAAGAACTCCTATAGGGATATTTACTGCTGGCTATGCAACATTCGTAGGGGTGGTAATGTGCTCTTCCATCAAAGATATAACTCTAGAAGCGGTCCTAGTCATTTTCTGGGGAGACATGTTCTCTTGAAAAAAGCAAAGCGATGCAGGAGAGACTCTTTTCTAGTCTGTTCTCACAAACTGTGTCAATTTGTCGGATGTGAGTTTGACTTCATAAATAATAACTCTGCTAACTCAAATGTGATAACTTACCATCTGAGAATCTTGATCGATGAGACCTACAAAGGGCCATTGGAGAGTGCTCCGATGAGGGAATTCCGACATTCAAGTTAGAGAGCAATTTTGGAAAGAAAGAAACAGATTGAGAAAAAACTCTGTATGTTTTGTGTGCTATGCATAAGTCCAGAGAATATATCTAGTGAGGTGGTTTAATGATGTTTATATAGTTCTTTCATGTAAGAATCATATGCATGCGGAGTGTTGAAACCCTAATTTTTTTATGAGAGTATCCCGAAATTTTGAAAATTATAGTGTAGGATCCCCATTAGTTTGGAAAGTCCAAATCATTATAAAAATTTTTTTTCTTATCGGTCACGATTGTAAGTCTCCTATCCAATTACGTGAGATTGTCCTCATGATTTAAGAAGAGAAAATATTACATTGGTGGATCGAGTGACAATAACCGAAAACCGATGAGATATCAAAAAGTTGACTACCGAGCAGCTGGATACCAAACAGAGTCTGATCGATTAATACTGAGAGAGTGTGGACCGTGTCTACCCATCTGAGAGATAATTCTCTTATTGACAGCATGCTTTGGTTGATTTCGTCCCTAGGGCCACTAAGTCGAAGGGTCTCATGCCTCATGATGATCAGCTCTTGGCCTCGCTAGTCAGTTGACCGACCTGATGGATGCCTACCAGATTGACAACAGGGCTACCGAGAACTCTTTGACAAGTTATGGGCTAATCTTCAGCACATCATGATTTAGGCCATTTTGACCGTACACCATCAATGTTGTTTAGGAAAGTTAAATTTAATTCAATTTATTTTCATTTTATTTCATTTAATTTATCATCATTCTAATTTAATCTTCGGAGACAATGCAATATCTTACAATTTTTCTTTTTTTAAAAAAAAAGATTAAAATTATCATATTTTATTTTAAAAATATATTTTAGTTGGGTCGTGTTTCAACTTTTGTAAATAGAGCTTGTTCACTAATACAAATTTACCGGTAGCAACTTCTATGAATACTGCTTCCAAAACCAGAAAACTTTCGGAGGGCAAATCCGTCATAGGAAGCAAAAGGATAGAACAAGCCATCCTTGAGTACAATTAAATGGGGAGGTGGGGGCGACACTCCCCTCCACCTTATCTAGCCGTTAAACTTTCAATTCCACGGATTTGCCTACGTGGAAACCAAATTTGAAAAAGAGAAAAAACAATATACGACACGATCTCTTTTACTAAATTCACGAACGAATTTGACCGTTAAGATCTTCTTCTTCATCAAGAGAAAACCCTATTCCAGTCCTCGGCTTTTGTTTCTCTCGGTCTGCGTGTGTGTGTGTGTCTCTCTCTCTCTCTCTCTCTCTTATATCTAATGGCTTCCATCACTGGTTTCGCCGAAGAAGACATGAAGGTTTACGAAGGCCTCGGCTACCCAAAAGCTTATGCGAAGCTCTGTCGTGATCGGCAGATCAATCCATTCAACCATGGTCCTCCTTTTACTTTCATTCCTTATGGTCTTCATCAACGAGAGGTAAGACAAAATTTTTTATGGGTTTCTTTCTCCTTGCTCTTAATGAATTTGATGGGTTTTGGTCTTTATATAATATTTTCTCTGTAGTAATTCAGGAGAAACCTGTAGGTTCTGGAATTTGAATTCTGATTTTCATCTTTTGATATTTTATTTTTAAATAAAAACCTGAGTTCACGATCAGCAAATTGATTTTAGTTTCTCACTCTGGAAAATTTAATTTTAATTTCTTTGAAAGAAAAAGGAAAGCCCTTTTGGATTGTTTAAAGGTTTCTTTCTCTTTGCTCTTCAATTACCTTGTTTTTTGCCTTTCCAGAGGGTTTCAGTTGAAATGTGTTTCTGTGTTTGTTTCTGAGTGAAACTGGGGGCTTCTCAGATTTTGAATGATACAAAATTGGATTTATTTTCAGGTGTTTTTTTATTATTATTTTCTGATTCTGATTATGTTGAAATTATTCTGAAAATTTTAAGGTTTTAAGAGAAAGGGATTTGGATGAAATGTTTCCCCTTATAGATCCGAAAGCAAAACCAACTACGAAGCCAAAGATTTTTGTCAGTCTTCTGTGGAAGCAACTGAACCATCTTGGGTAATTACTTCAATTTTGCTCTATAGATCTGAAAATTTACGGCCGTAAATTGAGGCGTTTCATGTTTATTCTTTCTTCTTTTTTTTTTTAATATATAGGTATGCTGGATTTGATCCTGAAATATTTCGAGTCGATCCATATGGCAATGTTCTTTATTATCATGCAGATTCAGCTTCTCCACTTGCTTGGGAAATTGATCAATGGTTCCCTTGCCCGAGTAATTCATTCGCTTTCTCCCCTCTCTCCCCTCTCTCTCTCTCTCTCTCTCTCTCTCTCCCCCCCCCCCCTTCAATTCTAGTTTTTTACTTGCGTTATAGGGGGAGGTCTGACTGTACCAAGCAATTTGAGGATACTTCAGTGGCAAGTACGCAAAAAGAAACACAACAAACTTGAATATCTAGTTCCCTGGTGGGAATATCAACTGGGTGTCTCTGTAAACCAGTTCTTGTCGATCTTTGCATCCTCCAACTCTGATTTCAGGTGGGTTTTTTTTTTTTTTTTTTAAAATAATAATAATAAAAAAAAAAAATAACACCAGTGATACACTTCGCTTTGATATTCTCAAGGCGAGAAGAATTTGACTTTCTCCTTTACTGTCTTGGCAGGCGTAGAGCATTTTCATGGCTGTTCACCGAAGGTGAAAATGAAGCGCTAAATGCTTCACAGACAGTAGACGCACATGCTTTTCCACATCATTTTATTGAATCAAAAGGAGAAGCAGGACTTGCTCCAGCTGCGATTGTCGTTGCTCGGAGAGATCCTCATAATGATGCTTCCTCTGTGCTTAGGTCCCGGGATCTGAATGGGCAAACGAGGCCAAATTCCCCTTTAATTGGTTAGTTAAAAAACAAGAATATTGAACATATTTCTTGTCAATTAAGTTATAAGCCCAATGGTGAAATCCCTTCTTTGTCTGCGCTCTTGCAGCTGCTAGAAAATTAAGGCCAAGCATCTCAATGGAGAATGAGAACTTGGACTTGGTGTCAAATCCATATCAAGCCATTGCTATGGCAAGGGATTCTCTAAAGCAAAGGGAAGAAACTGCAAAACTGCGAGCTGAAATTCAGAAACTGGATGATGAGGTGAGCAAGATAAAGAGGAAGAATGAAGAGGACAAGGTTGCTATCCAAGACTTGGAATTAACACTAATCAAGCGTAGGCGAAGGGCTGAAAAATGCAGGAAGTTAGCAGAAGCACAATCTTCATATCGGTCAATGCTAGAGAAGATGATTCGAGATGCTATGCACCAGTAAGAAAGCTTTAGTTGAAAATTATACTACGAGGAAATAAGATGATATAAATTCCTTAAAAATTAGGAATTTTCCTTCTTGTAGGAATGTGATTTACAAGGAACAGGTGAGATTGAACCAGGCTGCTACCAATGCTCTCATGGCAAGACTGGAGGCTCAGAAAGCAATTTGTGAATTTTCTGACAAAGAACTCCACAGAAGATTCAAACAAAGGGGTGAGATTGAGAAGCAGATAAGACCCGATTTGGAGCAAGCAAGGAAGAGGTCAAGAATGGAAAATACTTTGGCCATTTAAAAAGAAGAGACGTCTGTTCTGTATTTACCAGGAACCAAGCCCAGATTGGGACCTTTTCACAAGGAATTAAGGGTTTTCCTGGAGGAGGAACAAAAGTTATCTCAAGCCGGTTTGTCTCCCACTGATGAACGAAAACTGGAAGACTTAGATCTCGAAGAGAGGGAACCAACAGAAAAGCCCAAGGAAAACTTGGTAGAAAATGGGCTTCAGAATTTGGAAATAGGAGAGGGAGAGAAATTTAGTTTTCAGTTGCCAGCATTCAGAGGATCTGAAATTGAAGAAGACGAAGAAAGTAAAAAGCAACGTGGGAAAGGGAACGTAGAGAAGTGGCTTAAGACGTTGTTAGATGATACTTTTCCAGCACTCACCACTGAAGATGCCAATGAGAAAGAAGCACAAGCAAGACAAACGAAATAATTAGAAAGCTGAATCTCAAGTATCCAGGAAAGGAGGTCAAGGTTTTGAAGTTCCCAGAATCAGACGACAAGGAGAATGTGAAACAAGTAGATGAAGCTCCCAGAGAGAAAAATGTTAATATCGAAACTAAGATTCTATCAGAAAACCAGAAAAGATGCAGTACTCCATTAAGGAAAAGCGATGCGCAAGACATGGAGGGCTTTGTTGGTGCAGGGATAAGGAGTAGTAAGAGCCCTGATGGAAAGGAAAGAAGAGTTAAGAAGGGGCTTGTCAGAAGTGAAAGTGCGAGGGCCTTTAGGCGAATTCCATCTTCTCCTCCTATGATTTTGAATATGAGAAATGGAGTAGATTGCATGCGGAAGAAGCCCATGGTAATTGGTGATGATGATGATTGTTCTGAAGAAAATGGAGTGAGAAGCAATTTCATTAAATCGTCTATCAATACAATCAAGAAAGTAGTGAAGGTATAAGGTCCCATCTGAGAAATGCTACTTGTCTTCGAAAGAAAGGTAAGAGTACAAGTTACTCATATAGTAAATTGTTCAAGTTGTTTTTAGTTGTGTCTTCTATTTGCTGAGAGTCTTGTGACTTCTGTAGCTGAATGTGTGAACTTAGGTGTTTGATTTGATAGTTTGCTGTTCGGGGTACAAGATGGTTGTGGAATACGTAATACAATAACAGCTTGTTGTTTAGTCTAAGAAGGCCGAATGTTGTCCTCAGCTTCTTTATGACAGCACCTTGGGTGCAAAATCTCAATGAGTTTAGCTTTCTTAATTATCAAATGGCTCAGACGAGGTAAGTTTACAGACAGGATCAACTGGAGAGGCTTGGACAATATACATATTCAAAAATAGATCCTTTGTGGAGTATTTGGTAAGCCAAAGCTACAACGGATAACAGATGAACAGTGAACAAACAAGATTAATTTGTTATCTGTTTACCATCACCAATATCTCAATTATATGCTTCATAACAGTAAACATACAAACGAGAACAAAAGTGGAAGTTCTGAGCATGATATATATACTTGATGAAATGCAGAGTACAACTCCATGTTAAGGCCCAAAGACAAAAAATTTACAGAAAAACAACATAACACTACAGAGAGGTGAAGCTATTCTTTACCAAAACATTTGCGATCCAAAGAATTTCAGCCTGTACAACTTCACTAGCCTTTCTTCTTCTGAACTTTTGATCTAGACTATAGCAACCTTTTTGGCAGAGCCTCAAGAAGGGGAGCAGCTCCAACCAATATCCAGTGGACAAAGTTTCTATCAGGGTCTCTTTCACTGACTAGGATAATGCTTGGATTAGAGTCATTATCTGCCTCGCTCTTCAAGTCCACCAGGAAAGCTGCTTCCACAATAATATGCAACATACTTGAAGCAATAAAGATTTTTGCTCCCATCAAGTACAAGCCAAGCCACTGCACCACATCTTTCCCAATGATGCAGTTGGTGCCTCTTTCCAGTCAAAATTATGGAAGGAATTCTTTAGACCTCTTATTCATCAAGTCCTGCCCCAATAACCCTCATCTGCACAAGAACAAACTCTGTCCTTGAAAGGTGGAAGCGTTCAGTATCTCTCACTGATATCTCCCTTCGGACAACCTTAGAGATAAACTTGATGGTATTATGGCATCTTTCACACCTATAAAGACTCTCTGTCACCCAAATAGGCATCCCAGGGGCAGTGCTGATTAACCCAAATGCAATTGCCATTCTTTCACTGTGCCCACAAAAAATCTCAGCTTTTGAAAGCTCAATTTTATCATCATAACTGCTATCAGGTCTCTCAAAATCCATTCTCTCCATCTTCTCATAAAAGTCCTCCAAAACAGCCTTTATTTCATCTATTTCAGGATGGAAATTGTCACCAATAAGAAAGGCATGGATCTTACTTTTAACTTCAACCCAACTGCACCCAGGATCAACAGTAAGCCCTCTGTCTCTCATTATCCTTATGATTCTAGCAACTTCATCCCATTTTCCACTGTCAGCATAGAGACTACACGAGAACATAACACCCAAGACCCCTGGTGTCCATCTCAAATATATGGTGAGCTGCAAGCTCCCCAAGCTCAACTTGTCTGTGGATCCAACATGCATTCAACAAAGCTCCCCATATGGTTGGATCTGGCTGGATAGGCATTTTCTGTATTAACTCATATGCTTCCTTCAAATGCCCAGCACGAACAAGTAAATCCACCATACAAGCATAATGCTTCAGATTTGCAGTGATGAAGTAATCATTTTTCATGCTAGCAAAGATCTCCTGACCTTCATCTACCATCCCAGTTTAATGAGATAAAGTAATCATTTTTCATGCTATCAAAGATCTCCAGACCTTCATCTACTATCCCAGATTAGCTGAAAGCACAAAATGAGATGAAAGTAATCTCATCCAAATAAACCCGACTCTTTCATTTGAAGCAACAGCTCCCTAGCAAGTGACCCTTGCCCCTTTTGAGCGTAACCTGTTAGCATAATATTCCATGCAGAAATATCATTTTTAAGCATGTTAAATTGGTTCCAAGCAGGACCGGTCCTTGTTAGAATTGAGAATTTTCAATGATACTTCAAAATATATATATATATATATATATATATATATATATATATATATATATTGTCACTTTAGTTAGTAAAGTATTAGACAAAAAGGAGTGGAAATCCTTATTTGTGTACTTGTATTGGAAGAAATTGGATGTGTTAGTTGGGTAGATAGAGCAGCCCATAGAAGGAGTATTTTTGTAATATATGGTTGAAGTAAAGGGAGAAAAAATAGAGTCTACTGCTTCCTCATTTTTCGGCGTCACTTCTTCTTCTTTTATTTTCTCCTTCTTCCTTGACTTATAACTAATATTGAGACATAGTATCAGAGCTCTAAAGGATCTTAAAGAACCTATGAGCAACCTAAAACAAACACCAGTAAGGCTTCCACTCTCAACGACCCCAAAAAGAAACCAAAACCTTAAACCCTCAAGGCCTTCAGCAGTACTTAAGGACTTGCACCTCCAGTCTTCAATGGTAAAAATTATCAAGTTTGAGCTGTCAAGATGAAAGCTCACTTGAGAAGACTTGATTTGTGGCAATGGGTTAAAACTGAAAGGGAAGTATCACCCCTAGGCAACAATCCAATCCTAAATCAAATCAGGGCGCATGAAGAAGAAGAAACTAAGGCTCTAAGAGCTTTGGCTTACATTCATGCTGCTATCTCAGAATCTATTTTTACTAAGATCATGGCTTGTAAAACACCCAAAAAAAGCTTGAGACAAGCTCAAGGAGATGTACATGGGGAGTGAAAGAATCAGGCAAATACAAATCCTGAATCTGAAGAGAGAGTTTGAAATCTTAAGGATAAAAGATAATGAATCTATCAAGGAATATATAGACAGACTCATAGAAGTTGTTAACAAAATCAGACTTCTTGGGGAGGATCTAACAGATCAAAGGGTAACAGAAAAAGTTCTAGTAAACTTACCTGAAAGATTTGAGTCTAAGATCTCATCTCTAGAAGATTCAAAGGATTTAACTAACATTACCTTGGCTAAGTTGGTTCATGCTTTTCAAACTCAAGAGCAAAGGAGATTAATGAGACAGAAAGACAACAATAAAGTGGCTTTCCTGGCAAAGCAAAAAGGAAAAGCTCCTCAGGGCAAAGAGAAGAAGCAATCTAGTGAAAAAAAAAAAAGAACAAGCAAAAGATTGAAGGTCAAGGAAGCAAAGGTGGGAATAGAAAGATATATCTACCATGTTCTCACTGCAAAAAGAAGAATCACTCAGAATTATTGCTGGTTTAGTCCAAATGTGCAACGCAAATCATGTAAGCAATTTGGTCATGTGGAGAAGGTATGCAAGAACAAAAATGATAGTAAGGGCAACAAGCTCAAATGGCTGAAAATCAACAGCAAGAGGAGTAGCTGTTTGTAGTCACAAATCATGTAATGTGTATCCTATCCGAAACTTGGCTCATTAATAGTGCCTGCAACAATCATATGACACTTGATTTGAGAAATTTCAAAGAGTTGGATTAGTCATATAAGTCAAGAGTCAAGATTGAGAATGGAGACCTAGTTAACATTGAAGGCAAAGGAGTTGTTGTAGTCCCCCACCAGGTATCAAACATATCTCAAAAGTCTTGTAGGTGCCTGAGATTTGCCATGGTCTATTAAGTGTAGGACAAATGCTAGAGAAGAATTATTCACTGCACTTCCATAATATGTCCTGCACCATAGTTGATAATGCTGGTTATGAATTGATCATAGTAAAAATGAGAGATAGAAGCTTTCCAGTCAATTGGAAAGAAACTAACTTGCATGCTTATATCACTATTATTAATGATTCTATGTTATAGCACAAAAGATTTGGCCACATACATTATGCTGCTCTGAGACATCTGCATCACAAGGACCTAACTCTTGGCCGACCAGCAATTTGCAATGAAAAAAATATTTGTCAAGTCTGTCAACTAGGGAAGCAAAGTAGACTGCCATCCCCTGTTGACAAGGCCTGGAGAGCTTCTGATAAATTACAATTGGTACATACCAATATGTGTGGACCAATGAAGATACCCTCATTAAATGGAAGCAAGTATTTCATCTTGTTCATAGATGATTATACAAGAATATATTTGGTATACTTTATAAAGCAAAAATCAGAAGTGGCTGCTGTATTTCAAAAATTCAAGGCCTTTGTGAAAAATCAAGCAAATAGCAACATCAAAGTGCTAAGGTCTGACAATGGGACTAAATATACTTCAAAAAAATTTGACAAATTTTGTGTCCTAGTAGGAATTCACCATCAGCTGACTGTCACCTACTCCCCTCAACAAAATGGAGTAAGTGAAAGAAAGAACCGAACCATTATGGAGATGGCAAGGTGTCTACTCTTTGAAAAGTAGATGCCAAAGTGCTTTTGGGCAGAAGCTGTCAATACAACAGTTTATCTAGTCAATAAACTTCTAACCAAGGTAGTTAAGGATAAAACTCCATATGAAGCTTGGTATGGAGTTAAACCTGATGTGGATCACTTGAAAATCTTTGGGATCTTATGCTACATTCATGTTCCAAATGTAAAATGAGATAAGTTGGATCATAAAGCTGAGAAGGGAATTTTTGTGGGATGCAGCTCTACTTCGAAGGGCTATAGAGTTTGCAATCTGAAGACAAAAAAGTCTTGCTTTGCAGGGATTTAAAATTTAATGAAGATACTGTATGGAAGTGGGAGATTCAAAAGATTGAAGCTGCAGAAAATAATCAACTTTGGGAAACCATATCCCAAACTTCAAATGAATTAGAAGCTGAACTCTATGATCACAATATTGATGATGTTCTGATAAGAGGAACTAGAACACTTAATGAAGTTTATGAAAGATGTGATGCAGTATTATTGAAGCTTGCATGTTATGATGAAGTTGCAGAAGAAAATGAGTGGAGAATTGCAATGGATGAGGAGCTTAAAATGATATACAAAAATGGAACCTGTGAGTTAGTGGAGAGGCCCAAAAATCAGAAAATAATTAGTGTTAAGTGGATTTACAGAATCAAATATAATCCAGATGGTTTTGTAAATAAACTTAAGACCAAATTAGTTGCAAAGAGCTATTCTCAAAAGTATGGTATTGATGTTTTAGACACCTTTGCTCCAATGGCGAGGTATGATACCATAAGGCTCCTAGTAGTTTTGGCAACAAAATAACAGTGAAAAATCTATCATCTTGATGTGAAGTCTGTCTTTCTAAATAGTGTACTTGAAGAAGATGTCCATGTTGATCAACCAGAAAGATTTCAAGTTTCAGGCTATGAGGACAGAGTTTACAAACTCCACAAGGCTCTCTATGGTTTGAAATAAGCTCCTATAGCTTGGTACAACATGACTAATGCTTATCTGCTACAACAAAAATTCAAAAGAAGTGAAAACGTAGCTACTCTATATGTTCTGAAGGAGAATAATGAAGTTCAGCTCATTGTTTCCTTATTTGTAGATGACTTATTGATTACAGGCTGCAATCCAAAGAATTTGAAGCAATTTATGTAACAGATGGAGAAGGAGTTTGAAATATCTAACTTGGGTGAAATGAAATATTTTTTGGGAATGGAAATTCATCAAGGTGAGGGTGAAATTTTCATCTCTCAACAAAGGTATGCTGAAAAGACTTTGAAAAAATTTTATATGGATAAATACAAACCAGTAGCAACTCCATTGGTGGTGAATGAGAAGTTGTCAAAAAATAAAGGTGGTGATAAAGTAGATGCTTCAGTTTAAGAAGTCTAATTGGCAGTCTATTACACCTATCAGCAACAAGACCAGATTTAATGTATTGTGCAAGTCTGCTTTCACGATTTATGCAGTCTCCAAATCAAATTCATTTTGGTGCAGCAAAGAGGGCTTCAAGGTATGTCAGAGGCACTTCAGACTATGGCCTATTATTTGTTAAGAATAAAAGTAATGATCTTCAAGGATATACAGACAGTGACTGAGCATGAAGCATTGATGATTCAAAAGGCACTTCTGGTTATGCCTTCTTATTTGGGAGTGGTGTATTCTCATGGCATTCAAAAAAGCAATAGGTGGTGGCCCAATTTTTAGCAAAAGCTGAGTATATTTCAACAGTAGTAGCAACAAATCAAGCAATCTGGCTTAAAAAATTATTATCAGATTTGGGGTAAAACCAAGGAGATCCAACTGTGATTTGGGTTAATAACAAGTCAGCAATTACCATGGCTAAAAATTCTATGCAACATGGGAGAACTAAACATATAAATATGAAGTTCCATGCAATCAGAAAAGCTGAGAAGAATGGTGAAGTCAATTTGAAGCATTACAGCACAAAAGATCAACTTGTTGATATTTTAACTAGGACTCTTTCCAAAACCAAGTTTGAAAAGTTAAGATCAAAGTTTGGAGTATCCAAGAAAATTCTCAAGGAGTGTTAGAATTGAGAATTTTCAAGGATACTTCAAAATATATATATATATATATATATTGTCACTTTAGTTGGTAAAGTATTAGATAAAAATGAGTGGAAATCCTTATTTTGTGTACTTGTATTGGAAGAAATTGGATGTATTAGTTAGGTAGGTAGAGCAGTCCATAGAATGAGCATTTTTGTAATATATGGTTAAAGTAAATGAAGAAAAATAGAATCTACTGCTTTCTCATTTTTCTACGTCACTTCTTCTTCTATTTTCTTCTTCTTCATGAACTTATAACTGATATTGGGATAGTCCTACCACACTTTACATACATGTCAAGAAGGGCATTGGGTAAAATTCCATCAAAAGCCAATCCAGTCCAAAATGCATGTGCATGTATCTCCTTCCCATATATCAAAGCTCCTAGCCTAGCACAAGCAGAAAGGACAGAAACTAAGGTAACAACATTTGGTTCCAAACTGAGTTTCATTTGTCAGAAGTAGAACAATACCTCAAAGCTCCTATTGTCGATCCAAAGCCCAAAGATAATTACAGACCAAGAAATCACATTCTTATCTAACATCTGATTGAATACTTCCAAAGCCTTATCAATGCATTTGCACTTCGCATACATATCGATGAGAGTATTTCTAACTATCACACAAGCAAACAATCTAGTATTTTTAGCAAGCCTATGAAGCTTAATGCCCCTATCTAATAATCCTAAACAAGTGTAAGCAGATAGAACACTGGAAATAGTAATTTCTTTAAGAGCTACGTCCTCAATTCCATTATTTTGTGAACTTCAATAGCCTTCTTAGGAAGCCCATTACTCTCATAACATAAAATCATTGATGTCCACGACAGCACATCCTTAGACTTGATTCTACAAAATATCTTTTCTCCTTCCTTTCAAATTTCCAGCACTCGAGTACATTTGAATCAAAGCATTATCCATTGAAACGTCTTATCCAAACTCAGTTTTAATCACAAACCCATGAATTTCCTTCCCTAGCCTTTAATCTCCAAGAAGCTCACATGCAGAAATCACACTAGTCATAGTCATCAAGTTTGGCTCAACTAAAACCTCCCCCATTCTAAATAACAATTCCAATCCTTCCACACACATTACGTTCTCAAAATACCTTGATATCATCACATTCCACGAAATCCTCTCTCACAGGCATTTTATCAAACAACATACGACCACTCCAAATATTACCGCACTTTACATACATGGTTATCAAAGAGTTAACAACATCGATATCTGACTCAAATCCAAATCTAATCACATGACTCTCTACCTCTACCCAAATCGGGCAAACCACCACAAGTCCTCAAGATACAGAGGGAAGTATAAACAACAGGTCTAATACCATTTCCATTGTCTTTTTAAAACATAACCCCTAAATAACACCATTTTATATACAGTTACAATCATTACCATTAGTTGATATTTTATATAATTGACATTTGGAATTAGTGCCTATTGCAGTTGTTAGATTTGAAGCTTTTGGATCGCGGAAGCGGAGGGGAGCGGGAGGGAGAGGAGAAAGAGAAGGGAAAGATCGTATTTTCTTTATTTTTGTTTGATAGAGATGAAAAGAAAGAAAATTGGTGTACTTTTTGTGTTTGATTAAAATAAAAAGTGAAAAAAATATCACTTTATTTATTATTCTAATATTATAAAATAATATTTTTAATATTTATTATCACATAATTTTTTATTTTTTAATTTAAAATATTTTTCTAAAAATATAATTTTTTTCTTTAATATATTTTTCTTATTTTTTATAAATTATTTTTATTATTATTTTATATTAAATAAAATTAAAATATTAATGTAAAAAATTAAAATTAGAAAAAATAATTTATTCAATAAAATTGATGAAAAAAATTAAATTTTATTATTTTATATTAAATAAAATTAAAATAGAAAAAAATAATGAATAATTTCATAAATATTAAAAAATGATAAGGATAAATTTATTCAAAATTTTTATTTTCTTCCATTTCCGTCCACTTTAGGACGGAAATAATTTTTTAAGAAAAAAAAATGGATTACATTCAACTTTTACTTTTCCTTCACATTTCCTTTCTTATCAAACAACTAAAATAAATCATTTCCCTCCACTTTTACTTTCTCCTCTTCTTCTTCTACTTTTCACCCCAATCAAACTAACTCTAAGTGTAGCATCTAAGATGAATAATTGCTTTTTTTTATTTATTTCTTTAACAAAATATAGGAATCGATTTCAATATGAAGGATACAGCTTATGAAAATATGATATGCATAGTACGAATGAGAAAAATATGGTATATGATTTATAATTTCACTACTTTATCAATATTTTATAGTGCAATTTTTAAATTTAATAAATTTTGATTATTCTATATGATAGGTGGATTTTTCTATTTATTACTCCAACCTAGATCACATAGAAATGGAAATGGGAAACAAAATCGAATTAAAAATGTAATAATTAATAATAAGACAAATAACATACAAATTACAATTATAATTAAATAAACAAATAATTCATTAAATATAAAAAATATACAAATATTATAAACACTTTAGTTTAAATATTAATTAATTTAGTATGTCAAAATATTTTAAAAATAAGAAGTATTTCGAAAATAGGAAACATTAGAATCGAGAAATTTTTGTACATCATAAACTCCTAATATTAGCAAAAATAATATGAAGAATAAGAAATCAAAGCAGTTATTTTGTATTAAATTATCTTACTATTTCTTTTGTGACATGTAAAAATAAATTTTAGACTCGAAACCCTCAATTATCTATTTATGTATTTATTTATCTATCTAACTACAACACATTTATTAAGTTGGATTTGAGATGGGAGTAGGACCTTTATGCCTGGCCATTAATATTTAGACCTTAAAACTAGTGCCCATGCCCTCTAAAGGGGCAGGTTACCCAAACATCTTCAAGCCCAATTGCAAAATAAATGTATAATGTACAACTAAAGAGTTGAAATGTCTCTTTTGAGTTTATACTTTCACCATCAAAATGCTTATGATAGTATAGAATAAAGGGACCAAGCCCCATCCCGGGGCTCTGGATGAGCTAAACATAGCTGGGAGCCTAAGGGATGAGACAACTACGGTGAGAGGGTTTCTAAGGGAACAGAAAGGGTTTCGTCATGAACTTGGGAACTTGGCCCTTTGAATCTGCGCTTTAGAGCCTTCTGGGATGGCCTGTGAATGACTTGAAACTTAAAAATCTCCGAGCTAATGAACGGGATGGACTCTAAAATGGTTGTTTAGCTGCTGAACAAGAGCTTCCTATGCCTAAAGCAAGCTCTGATACATTGGAAGAGTCATCCCTAATATGGCCTCGCACCGGAATCGAATTAGTCAGAGCACGGATACCGTGGTAGAAAAAAAAGGGGGGCAAGCTCTAACCTGGTGGAGGGATGCAGGAAAATGCTGAGTTGGGGCTGGGTATGCAGAGTGAGCCACCTGTTTAAGGAGGCCAACAAGTGGGGTGACCGCTTGGCCTCCAAAACTCACAACTACAAGCGGGATTGGACGCCCCTCCAAGACAAACCTCCATGGGCCTCTCCTATTCACTTTGTAGGCATGTTTAGTGCTTGGGTTTGCCCTAACCTGACTGACCATCTGTGTTGTTTGCTCTTCTTGGTCGTGGGTCCAATTTGTGTTTTGTCTGTTGGACCTGAGTCCGTCCCTTTTTGGGTATTTGACCACCAATGTCTAAGTTATTGATTAATCCGATTAGAAAATTATAGAATTTAATTTAAGGACAGACTCTCCCAATCCTTATTTTTTATTTTAAAAACTCAAATTTAAAATATTGATTAAAAAGTTATCATTCTACCGTCAAACCCATATGACATTGGTTAAGTTCCCCTTTCAACATAAAAAGAGCATAATATTTTTACTGATCAAATTTATTATCTTTCAATCGAAAAATGTAATTATATTGTTACTTTTTCGTAGTATCGTGGGGAGAAGTAACACCATTATAATTTCTATTTAATATCAAATTCACTAGGAAAACACAAATTATTTGCACGTTTCTTCATAAAATTCAAATAAACATTAGTTAACATGAAATTTAACAAGAGACTTCTATAGTTTAAGAAATCTAAGACAAGGACTTCCTCCACTTGGGAGGAGTCCTACCTTTCCCAAGCTTTGCTTTAATGTCCATTGGTGTTTGCCCTCCAGCAAACCCATCTTCACCGTTAGCACCCCCACTGCTCTCATGAATCACATTCTCTGCAACACTAGTTGCTTTAAACATGGGCACACCCACTTTTTTCCACTTGAAAAATCCCTTCTTCTTCTCCAACAATCTCTCAACTTGTAACTGCATTGCATGGCATTGATTTTGCAGCCTAAGCACGTCTTCCCTCAACCTCCTTATCTCTGTCTGCTGAGCAACCACTTCTCTCTTTGACATGCAACGAGCAGTTGGCTCGAGCCCTACACTAGGGCTTCTAGTCCCACTGAATGACCCACTCCAATCAACGTTCCTATTAAGCTTGTTTTGTTCAGAGAAGAGCACTTGGATCACCGTTCGCACGGGCAGCCGCTCGTTTTGAGCAGCATGGAGAGAGGCTTCAGGGGAGAGTTTTCGGCTGTCGATTAGCCTGCACAGACTCTTTCTTTCATGCTTTGATACTCCAGAATGTGCCTGCAAAGAGACTAATTAGGCTTTGCACAACTTGCATTAGTTTAAGCTCCCGTTGGACCTAAATGTTTACCAAAATGAATCCTCTTTCTCGTGACCTAAATCTTTCAAAATACTAAGATTAAACCAAATTTAAGCTAATTTATTTGACATAATTAGTTGGGACAAACTCGGTTAGGTTTAATGAGCGTAAAAAAGACTACCAAGTCCCCATAAATTATTGTCATGTTCCGAAGAGTTACTACGTTTCAAAGGGCAACTATTCTCCTACATGTGGGGTACGACTAAGCTACAAATGGAGATATTAACTCTGCTTTGGTAATTCTGCAGATTGATGCAAGTACAAACGAGTGCATAAGATATGCAAATTTTAAACCACCATTGAGACAGCCTTTCACATGCTGGAGAGATAGAGACAAATCCATAATGGACAACCCTTAGCTACAGCTCTTCACATAAAGACTATACATGTCTAATCAAAATTTTGTCCCTAGGAAAACAACTTACGCACCTAATAGTAAGATTTTTGGCCTTATTGATGGATTGATGATAAGGCCAGCCTTCCCTTTTGGACCCGAAATGGGATACTTGGTCTTTCCTAGCATCTTCCCTACTGTAAACTGGAACTCAAGTAATAGCACTATGCTTGGCATTATAAAGCTTTCATTCAGATATTTTAAACAAGAACGTGACACTAACGGTGCTGAATTGGTAGTCAACTCTGGCAGAGTACCTCGATATTGTTAGTCTAATGTTTGACACCAGGCGTTGCATTTTAGCGAAAATTAGAGTTAACCAATTCATTATGACCTTAACCATAATTAGTAACTAAACAAACTTGGCAATGAACTTACTTTGAGGTAAGTATCAATGGCACGGTACAGGCCATCGTAGGTGGCACGAGCATAAGCAGGAAGAGCTTCAGCCAGGGTAACAAACTCCGGAAGGGTCATATTGGAGTCAACCGCAGCCTCAGCGAGATAAAAATCGACTAGCTTAGCAACCTTGACAATTGCAGCCCCACTTTTGACAGCCTCATCCATGTTCACAAACCTGTTAACCAACCTCAACACAAGCTCAACATCCAACAAAGTCCCACAAGTGTGACTAAAAGCAGGAATCATAAGTTCCTTCAATGACGCCTGGTCAAGTTGCCTTGAAATCCTCCTCTCTAGCTCAGCTCTATAGGCGGGCTCCACGCCAACCATGTTAGCAATCCTCAACAACCTTAACAAGAAGTTACAAGGAATTGAGTCCTTTTCAGGAGGGAGAATTCCCACCAAGGTTTCTACGAAGAACCTCTTCTTCATCCATGAAGCTGAGACACTTTCCGGAGATTCCTCAAAGCTTGTTATGTTCTTGGTAACGTCGTCACCTGAAAGCTCTGGAAGCCATTTGGAGGCATAATGGGAGATGATTGAGCCGATTAGATCCGGTCGAACACCTTTGGCTTTGATTCCTGTTATGGTCTTGACAAAGTAGTCCATGTCAAGAATGCAGGCATCATCGATCCAGCATTCAGCCGCGAATTGCGAGGGCTTGCCGGGATAATTTTGGAGTTCTTGCAAGGTTACCTTCTTCATTTTTGGTTTGGGGGAAATTTGGATTGTACTATGAAATTGTGGGGGTGTGAGTGCGACTTATATAGAGGACAAGTTGCGTTCTGTGATGTGTGGACTCTGTCTCTTTTGTGAAGGCATTTCTCTCTGTAATATCGAACTGAAAATCCTTTATTGGTGCAAAAAATTTTCCTAATGTCTTTGGCAGATTAATCAAGTCATTGCATCAAACATATATAAATATATATTATATACGGTCCAAAACATATCATAAAATTAATGAATTTTATTATAACAGCAAATGAGTCGAGCCAAGTTATTAAAAAAAAAAGTATTAACAAACAAATTAATTATTTAAATTAAGTGAAACCCATATCCCAATTTATCATTAATAAACAAATCATGAAGTATTAACAAGTGCTAGTGCAGGGGATAAAAGGGGAAGAGAAAAAAGAAAGGATGGAGACCACATTTTGATGAACTCGTGGGGTAAGTAAGAAGATAGCCAACGAAAATTTGGGGATTGTATTTGGGGAAGCGAAAGATGAACATTATCTCGAGTTGGTCCATGGATTTTTTTTTGAAGATACAGAAGAGATGACAATTTAAATTAAATGCTAATATTCCGTCCAATGTAGCGACACATCCTGACACATTCTCTGATAACTGGGGAACAAAATTTCATTATAACTCCATTCAAGATGCGAAAATGACTAGAAACCCAAATATGACCGCTCCCTTTTCATATTATGCCGATCATTATTTAAAATTATTTTTTAATTAATTTAATTTAAATATTTATCGAATCTATTTTTAAAAACAGATTTTCTAATATAATTTTTTTTATTTTTAAATTTAAAATTTAAAATTTAATTAACAATCTTATAGATTAAACCGACGTTGATCCCTCTCCCTCTCTCTCTCTCTCTCTCTCTCTCTGGGTGTACGTAAGCATGACGAAAATGTCAGCAATCATAGATGTGGATACGTGAGTTTGGTTTTAGTTGTCACTAATTTAGACACATGATAATGGCATAAATATCACTGGACACAAAACTGAAGAAAGGTGATGGTTCAACCATGGGGGTTAAACTCCAACAAGCGAACTTGAGTTTACCAGGAAATATAGTAGATCACCCACTTGAGCCAACAAGAGGTTGCTCTCTAAACCCTAATAGACCATGAGCTCTGTGAATTTGACATACCAGCAAAGAGAAGAAAGAGCCAAAGACAAATGTAGAAAAAGAAAAGCAGGGCGTGGCATAAATGAACCTGGATGGTGATGCCACAAAAAAAGGTAGTTGTTGAACAGTGATATGTACAAATTTTATGATTCAAAATTTTTATTATTAAAAAAATTATAAAATTTTAAATAATTAGAATTTGTTCTGATCATGATTTTTATGAGTATCCATACCTAGGAAACAGTAAAGTAACTTCCGGAGTAGATAATCCAAAGTTTGTATATATGTGCCGCATGTTGTCTGTGTGCTTGTTTGATAGCATACCAAATTGGTCCCTCAGGATAGCACAATTTTATTATCTTTTTTTAAATTTGTTTTTATTTTATTACACCTTCTGGCATAAATAAAATAAAATAAAAAATAGCATGCAAACTGCGGAGGTAGGGTCATTTCATCACGGACGGACAGCCGCAGAGGTCGCAGGGCCGGGCTCTTTCTAGCCCAACGCTCGCAATGCAGCATTGCCCACGTTAAGTATGTAGACTCTATTGGGCCGCAGACTACCCATAAATATATATATATATATATATATATATATATATATAATATGTATGTACACACAATTATTTGTCAGTAACTTATAATTCAATTAGGATCATTTTCTTTCCACCTTTTTTCTGAGCTTTTGAGTTCAAACCTTGCCAGTGTATCAAAGAAAAAAAATATATATATATGTATGTACGTGTGTGTGTATGTATGTGTATGTATGTATGTATGTAGCAGGAAGCTCGCCATATTTTTTAAGGGGAGGCCATAAAAAATGCATAAGCATTATCATTTCATTAGTTACACTTTATTGCAACAAAATTATTAACGAGCTAATCTAACCCAGGGAAACGAATCAAAGGCTACCCTTATTTAATTAGCCAATTAAAAATAAAAAAGGAAAAAATGAACCAATGGATCGTCCTGAATTATGCTTTTGGTTCATTACCCAAAAAAAAAGGATAAAGATATATGGATTTTGCAAAAAACTTACTATGCTAAAAAAACCTACTTATGGAACTTTTCCTCTTCAAATATAATGTATTTTTTTCTTTAATTACACGCTAATTTTAATCCTAGATCTCAAAATTAGAAGAGAAGAATTGCGAACAACTATAATATATTTTCAAGATAAAACTATTGAAGTTCCCATTGAGATAATTTAGTGGTCACAATTCTCCTCTCCCAACTTGGTGATTTCATATTCAAATTCTATTGTAACCAAAAAAAAAAAAAAAAAAAAAAAAAAAACACTTTTAAAACTCAAAGTTAGTCCAAGACCTAAGCCCAACAAGGTAACTCAGCCCAACAACAACTCTCTCAAACTCAACAACAAACCCATCATCGAAAATATTCTAAAACCTATTTTTTTGGAAAGTTCGGGAAACTTATGAAAAACTCGAAAAAACTTTACACTATTGCATAAACTTGTATTTTAATTACTTTCATTGAAGGTTCTGGAAATTAACTTTTGGATAAGCTTAAAGGTTAGATATTTTTATGGAGAATGTGAGAACTTTAATCAAAGAGTTAGAATTTTTTTTTTTTTTTGTTACAATACGAATCGCAGATTATAGTTTATGAGAAAGCACTGTTGTTATTGGACTGTCCTTTTAAGACAAGGGATAGAATTCACTTGATATTAGTATATAGCTGATATATCTCTCATGTATCCAATAAGACAGTATAATGGTCATAATTTTCTTTTCTAACCAGTGATTTCGATTCAAATCTAAGTATAAAAAAAATAATCTCACTCCCTCTCTCATTTTGGTGAGCGAATAAATATATATATATATATATATATATATATATATATAATTCAAGTGATGAGAAAGAAGAGAGTGATAATATCAGGGTGTGTGTGAGTTAGGAGGATTTTGTAGAACTCTGTGTACTCAAGTTCCTCTATATGAATAAATTTTTTTCTCTCTCACTTAACAATTGGTGCCCAATGAAACGCTGTGCACTAGTTCATGGCTAACTAGTACGAGAGGCAAATGGTCAAAGATCATCTGAAACTCTATCCGCAAGTAGTTTGAGATTGTTCGGTGAAGCGCCCATCCAAGCCAACATCTGTAGTGGAAACTTTGCTTGAACATGGTCAAGGACTGTGAAGCTGGTTTGTCAAGGACCAAGCTTGTCAAGCGTTATCAAGTTACTGTGACAAACATCATAAGCGCAAATAGCAATATATATATAATATTTTTTTTTTGCTACTTAAAATTGATCCATCGCCTAATATCTAAAACTTTGTCCTGATTAATTTAAACCGAGTCGTTGTCAGATTTTCATTTAGAGAGAGTTCTCCCAACATCGTTTTTGTCATTATCAAGACACGAAACCGAATGTTTGGTGTAAGATTCTAATATCTTTCCCACTAGATCAACGAAATATTGGTAACAAATAGCAATGTTGTGAAATTGAATTATAATAATTGAAGTAGTCGTATAAAGTTATGTAACGATTAGGGTGGAAATTCAAATTCAATAGTAGTCAATCAATCAACTTCCAACAAAGCCAACAGTCAAAGTTAGTTGAAGAGTGATTAGTTAAGGTTGCTTAGATTGTTAGACAATTGGTTAAAATATTATATAAATAATGGATTAAAACCCAAAATAAATAAGGATGAATTGAATGATTTTGTTCTCTCTCCCTTTGCTTCTCGCTGTCTCTCTCTCTCTCTCTAACCCCTCTCTCTCTCTATAACTCTTACTCATCTCCATCTCTCTCTTTTCTACTATCTTCATTCTCTCAATTACAACAATTTTTTACAACATCTAACACCATCTACGGTGCAATTCTATCACCCGTCCTCTACATTTCATGATGCTCTGTTTTTATATCTCTTGAGCAAGACTGCAAAGATAGTTTCTTTTCTCTTCCCTTATTGTCGGTTCATAACAAATTGGTATCAGAGCTTGTGAATCCTTGGCAAAACGATTAGAAAATAGCAGATGAAGTTTGGTTTGAAGAACAACTCAAGAAACAAGATGGAAAAATTAACGAACTGCTAATATATGTCTATAAAAGCTTTGATGAACAAGACCAAAGATTTAATGCTTTATGGCTAAAATAGAAGCAAAATTTGATATTTTCTTGAAGATGGTGTACAAAGATAAGTTCAAAAAATACGATACCAAACAAGAAAAGACTAGTGACAAAGTAATTTCACCACAGGTAACAGAAACTTGTGATGGATTGCAGCAATGCACAGTGAATAAGATGGTAGCAGGGATTCAAAGGTTTGAATACGAGTCCAAAGAAGCAGTTCTCTTGGTTCAAAACGAAGGAGACAGTTCATTGAATATTACAGTTATATCCCTAAATGCAGAAAAGAAACTAAATATTCCAAAACACCAGTCAAAAAATATAAACATACCAATAAGTGTGAGCGAAGGTGTCAAAGACTGTGAGCTTAATGCAAGTCCGGACAAGATTATCTTCAACAATTCCCTTCATATGCCAAACCAGTGAACTCCATCTATCGTGTCTATTTCTTGGGTGTTATTACTATTATCGTGGGAATATGCATACTGCAGGTCAAGAAAAGGAAGACAAGAAATACAAAATGAAAAAGAAAAAAATAAAATACAAAATGAAGAAGAAGAAGAAATGAAGACACCAAAAAAAAAATTGCTACTAAAGCAAAGAAATTGTCTTCTTCTCTATCCCTCTCTTATTTCTCCTCTCTGCAACTCTTAGCCTTCCCCTATCTCCCTCTCTCTCTCTATCTTCTGATTCTTTCAATTTCCATAATCAACCTAATTTGCTTCCCAGGTCAACTCGCCCTGCTCCATTAGTTGACCCAAACTCCTTCCCTTTTCAACCCGCCAGCCTTCATTGGTTGACCTAACAATAGGATTGTGAAAAAATTTGTAGAGTTCATTTGGTCATTCTGTTGATTGCACAACTTTAGAAACTACTCTATCTTCATACTTTGTTTCGCTATCCTCTATAACACAACTCACCAACTTTCAGTTTTAGTTCTTGTCTCGCTGGACTATAACAAAATCGTTGTTTCCACACACTGCTCTCAACTTGTAGGTGTTGTTCTTGTCATGGTTGCTGAGCAAGTTCAATTCCCATCCTTCATCATTAGTCGACTTACCCATCACCAGTTGACCTATTAAGATCATTTTTTTTCATCCTTGGGGATAAGGATGTCTTTAATGGAGGAGGATATTGTAACGATTATGGTGGAAATTCAAATCCAATGGCCAGTCCATCAACCAACTTTCAACAAACCCAATTGTCAAAATTAGTTGAAGCTGTAATGAGTGATTAGTTAGAATTGTTTAGACCGTTAGAAAATTGATTAAAGTATTGTAAAACGATAATTTTGGATATTTTGTTCTCTCTCCCTTTACTTCTCTCTGTCTCTGTCTCTCTCTATAACTCTTACTCTCTTAATCTTCGTCTCTCTCTTTTCTCCTATCTTCATTCTCTCAATAATAACCATTTTCTATGGAAACCCAACACCATCTATAGTGTAATTCTATCGCCCTTCCCCGGCATTTCATGATGCTTTGTTTTTGTGTCTCTTGAGCAAGGTTACAAACATAGTTTCTTTTCTCTTCCCTCACTGCTGGTTCATAACAAGTTCTACTTACTAGGCCAAGACTTGTGGGATATGATTGGCGGTGACAACACAACTCCAACCACCAATGATGAAGAGTTGAAGATTAAAACCGGTAAGGCAATGTTCATCTTAGAGATAACCGTAGAAGGTGACTTGTTACAACATGTTAAGAGTGCCAAAGTTCCAAAAGAAGCATGGGATGCGTTAATAGCTATATTCGTGCGAACGAATGATACTAAGCTCCAACGGCTAGAAAATGAGCTCCTGTTTGTCGCAGTAGAGCATGAAGGTTAGTATGTATTTTACCAAAGTTAAATCTCTTTGTGAAAAAAAAAAATTCAAAATTAGAAACAAAAAATGCTATTTTTGAGACTCGCACGAGGAGAATTATCATTCACAGTGTTAGAAAAAGCATAATAAAGCAGAAAAACTGAGAGAACAAAGAAAACCAGACTAAGAAAAAATGGCTTATGTATTGTGTTCAATAGATTGTACAATAACCCTATTTATAGGGTGATTCCATGAGACTAAACCCTAAAAATATAAAAGGAAAGAATATATAGAATATTTACAAGATTGATAAGAATAAACTAAATAATTACAGTGTTGGAATTTTAGAAAGTCAATATTACAAGACTTCTTCAATTTGGAAATCTCTAAAATTTATTCCCAAGACTTGCAATATTTATTTCCAAGATTTCTCCAAGATCTCCTCAATTTAGGAATTGTTAATATTCTTTACACCCCCCTCAAACTCAAGATGGGTGTAGAGAAGTCATCTTGAGTTTGTTTAGTAAATCATCATGACGTTCAGGAAGATGAGTCTTGGTAAAAAAATCAACAGGTTGGTCGACAGAGCGAAAAAAGAATATTTGAAGATCACCATTAGTTATATGTTGACGAATAAAGTGGCAATCAATCTCAATGTATTTAGTTCGTCCATGAAAAATATCATTATGAGTAATCGGAATAGCACTCTGATTATCACAATATAGAGGAGTTAGAGAAGAAGTGGGTATACCAAGGTCACAAAGAAATCTCTGAATCCATAATAATTTTGCAGTAGTGTCAGCAAGTGCACGATATTCTACCTCTGTACTAGAGCGAGCTGTAAAAATTTATTTCTTACTACGCCAAGAGATTAAAGAATCATCAAGAAAAATGTAATAGCCAATAGTAGACCGTCGATCAGTAGGATCACTAGCCCAATCAGCATCAGAATAGGCACGTAGCTGTAAGGAGGATGAGGCAGAAAAATGAAGTCCATGAAATAAGGTACCTTTAACATAATGAAGAATCCGTAGAACGACAGCAAAATGAGGAGATCGTGGTGCAGCCATAAACTGATTGACAATGTGAACAGCATAAGAGATATCAGGACGAGTGGTAATAAGATAAACAAGACTGCCCACTAATTGCCGATACAAGGTAGGATCAGAAAGAAGGTTGCTATATGTAGGAGAAATTTTAACATTATGCTCAAAAGATGTGAAAACAATTTTATTATCTGAAATGCCTAAACGGGAAAGAAGGTCAGAGGCATATTTTGCCTGAGACAAATAATAACCAGAAGATGTAGGAGTAACTTCCAGTCCTAAGAAATAACTAAGATGGCCAAGATCCTTCATTTCAAATTTGCCATAGAGAAAATGTTTGAATTCGGAGATTGCAACAATATAGCTTCCGGTGATAATCATGTCATCAATATAAAGAAAAAGTAAAACAGTACCATGATCAGTTTTCTGAATGAAAATGGCATAATCATAAGCACTAGGAGAGAAGCCAAAATTACTGACAGTACTGCTGAAGGTAGAAAACCAAGCACGGAGAGCCTGTTTTAGGCCATATAAAGCGCGACGAAGACGATAGACTTTGTTAGCAGGATGTGAATAACCTAGAGGTGGTTTCATATAAACTTCTTCCTTTAGAACTTCATTAAGAAAAGCATTTTTAATATCCATCTGATACAATGGCCATTGTTTAGCTGCAGCAACAGCAAGCAAGCTACGCACAGAGGTAAGACGAGCAACAGGAGCAAATGTTTCTTCATAGTCAATGTCATATTCCTATGTGAATCCCTTTGCGACCAGCCGAGCCTTGTATCGTTCAATAGTCTCATCTGAGTGGGTTTGGATTTTATAAACTCACATCCTACCAGAGTTTTGTCTCTAGGAATATCAACTAAATCCCAAGTATATGTGTTCTTCAAGGCTTAAAGTTCTTCTTGCATAGCTTGCTACCAAAGAGGATTAGTACTAGCCTCTCGGTAAGATTGAGGCTCATGTAAAGTGAAGATTGTAGAATAATAATGATAATCAAGAAGACGAACAGAGGGTGCTCTTACTCTTATTGGTCAAGGAGTGGATTCAGGAGGCAACTCAGCTTCAGTGGAAGAGGGTGCAGGTCCATCATTTGGGTGAGAATCTTAAGGAGAAGGCGTAAGAGTTGAAATATCTGTCCATGTATCAGAACTAGAAGGAAATAAATCAAAAGATAGATTAGTAAGTAATAGAGATGTGGTACGAAAAGGAGATAATGAAGAAAACATGATATTTTCCCAGAAGATGACATGTCGAAAGACTCGAAGATGATTGGAGACAGGATCCCAATATCTATATCCTTTGTGTTCAATGTCATACCCTAGAAAACAACATAATCGTGCTCGAGGTTATAACTTATTATGCTCATGAGGTTGAAATAACACAAAGCAAGTACAACCAAAGACTTTGAGAGAATTATATGCTGGTGGAAAACCATATAACTGCTCATAAGGAGAGATGTTAGAGATTGTAAAAGAATGTATTTTATTGATAACATATATAGTTGTAAGAGCTGTCTCACCCCAAAATTGTGACAAACAAGATGCAGAGAAAAGTAAAGACTGAGTTATGTAAAGAATGTGTCGATGTTTTCATTCTGCTCTACCATTTTGTTGGGAAGCACCTGGACAAAAACGTTAGACAATGGTTCCATGCTGTTTAAGAAACATAGTAAGAGTAAACTCAAGATATTCTAATACATTATCAATGCGTAAGATTTTGATGGTTTGAGAAAATTGAGTTTAAACTATTGATACAAAGTTTTTGTATATTTGAGATAATTCTGAACGGTTTTTTATCAAATAAATCCATGTAAAACAGGAGTAGTCATCAATAAACACAATTAAATATTTTGACCCACCCATAGTTGGTGTAGGAGATGGTCCCCAAATATCAGAGTGAATAAAATCAAATGGAGCACTAGAAATAGAATCATTTGTATTAAAAGATAAAACAGGTTGTTTTGCAGTTTGACATAAAATACATTGAAGAAATTCGTCAGTAACAGAACCCAATCAAGCCGAAGAAATCAAAGAACAAAGTTTATTAAGAGATAAATGACCCAGATGAAGATGCCATAAGTGAAAGGATGAAAGAACAGTGGCAACACAGCAGAGTGAGGAACAACTAATAGAAATGTGAAAAGAAGTGAGTTCGTATAGACATCCAACCTTACAGCCTATCCCAAAGATCTTTCCCGTCTGAGGATCTTGCACACGACATCCAATAGAAGTGAATATTATGTCAAATCCAAGTTCACATAATTGACCAACAAAGATAAGATTTAAGGTAAATGTAGGGACAAAAAATATATCCGGTAAATCTAAAAAAGAGTTAGAAAGATGACCAATATGAGTGGCTGGCATGGTAGAGCCATCAACTGTATGAATCATAAATAGTGTAATAGGATAGGATAAAGAAGTAAAGGAATAGAAATTATGGGTCATATGGTTAGAGCCAGCAGAGTCAAAACACCAAGAAAAAGTACCTGATACGGTAGAAAGTACAGTATGTTTGTGATTATCAAAAGAAAGAACTTGTTGTAAAAGGATTTGAAAATCACCAAGAGATATTGTAGGCTGAGAAGAAGAGGTGGTAGTAACAGAATCTTTAGTAGCAGCAACAACAGCAGATTGTGAGATATGTCGAGAACCTGTAGCAGAACGATTTTGGGATTGAATGACCTTCTTTGGGCATTTTTTAATAAGATGACCTTTCTCTTTGCAATATCTACATTCAATCATAGGATTAGCAAGGCATCGATTAGAAATATGTCCTCGCTTCTTGCGGAATCTACATTCAACAGTGGGACAATTAGGAAGGATATGACCTGACTTCTGACAGTTACGACAGAAATTTGGAAACTTTGGTCCAACGTCACTATGTTGAGGTTTGAGTAATCCCAGACGAGTCTCTTCTGATATCAACTCAGAAACTGCAGTTTCAATAGTAGGAAGAGGATGTCGATGAAGCAGAGAAACTCTAACAGGCTCAAAATCTGATATTGGAACCATAAGAAATTAGACCAGACGTCCTTGGTCTCGATATATTGCATATTTACTGGCGTCAGTTGTACATTGCCAATGGGGTTCAGAGAGAGCAAGTTGATCCCATATTGACTATACACGGGTAAGAAAATCATTGATTGACTGACCTCATTCTTGTCGCAAAGAGTAGAGTTCTGTGAGCAATTGATACTGATGAGCCAAATCTGATGTAGTATAGCGACTTACAAGAAGGTCTCAAATTTCAGTAACCGTTTCAAAACGACTAAATTGCAAATGAATAGAAGGTGCAGATGTGTTACGAAACCAAGTAAGAATTTGATGATTTTTGCTATCTCAATCTTCAAGACGATTAGCAAAATCATCATCCGATTCGCCATTGGATTTTATAGGCAATTTGATATCTCCTGTAACATAACGCCATAGCCTCCTTCCCTTAAGGAAGCTTCTCATCCCTTGAAACCAGGCCTGATAGTTGTATCCATCAAGCATAACTAATATAGGTTAAGAAATATCTAATTTCTCATAACTAGACAAAAAGAAAGTGTCTAATTGATGAGGAAAAAAAATAAAATCAAATTAAATCGAACACCTAGTGTTTTGATACCATGTAAAAAAAACAGAATAAAGTAGAAAAACTGAGAGAATTAAGAAAAGCAGACCAAGAGAAAATGGTTTATGTATTGTGTTCAATAGATTGTACAATAACCATATTTATAGGGTGATTCCATGAGACTAAACCATAAAAATATAAAAGAAAAGAATATATAGAATATTTACAAAATTGGTTAGAATAAACTAAATAATTATAGTGTTGGAATTTTAGAAAGTCAATATTTCAATATTTCTTCAATTTGAAAATCTCCAATATTTATTTCTAAGATTTGCGATATTTATTCCTAAGATTTCTCTAATATCTCCTTAATTCAAGAATTGTCAATATTCTTTACATACGGGTTCGACAATGGCTCTTTTTGGCAAGAAAAAAGGGTTCCAAGATAAAGATAAAAGCATGCGAAGACCACAGGCATCAAGGAGAAGATTGGCAAAGGCGGCTAAATGAAAGGAGTCCTCAGCAACGGAAAGCTCGACGCCATCAAGCTGATAGTGACAAGAAATACCGAAGGCAAAGTAATCTATGTTACATCTATGGGAAACAAGATCACTTTGCAAGAGATTGCAGATTCAAGCAAGTGAAGGGAAATACCGCAGCCTTGATCTATGGTAAGGAAAATAGTGAAGATGAATGGGATTTTCAAGCATGTCTCGTCATGGAGGATGCAGGAGAGCTAGCAACTTCATGCCTTGTTGAGGGAGAGGAAGAGCAAGCACTCAGAACAGTAAGTGATAAGACTATTAATTATGATAGTGATTGGACTGTAGCTTCTGGATGCTCCAATCGTATGATTTGGAGACCATTGTGGTCACTGGGATCATCTGGGTGTCAAAAGCAATACTCATAATAAAATTGACTTAATATTTTGCTTAATGGCTCACTTGCTAAGTAGTTCTTTTTGGTCCTGTGTCACCAACTCAAATCTTAATAATCATTTGAAGATTCTAAGATAAGGAGGGAGGACGACCAAAATTCTCCTCCCACAAATTTCTTATTGGTCAGCCCACTCACCCTTTGTATCGTATAGCTGAGAATTTTCTCTGTGAATAATGTGGCAAATCACCCTGCTATTGGTTTGTTGGTATAGTGACAAAAATACTAAATTCCTTTAATTAAGGGAGAGTTTGTCTCTTAGTAAACTCAACATTCAGCCTGAGTCAAATTAATGAAGATTAATAAATTAATTATTGGATCCTGATCAATTAAAAAAAATGTCAATAATTTGAGCTTCAAAGTGGTGCCCTCTCGAGAGAGACTTCCAGAATATATCAAATAAAATTCTTTTCTACAAAAAGTAAATGTAAAATAATAATAAACTTTAAAGTAATATATAAGTTGGCTTTCTTGGAAACTTTGGCTTAGTTTCCATAAGTGATCGGAAAATTTATGGCAGTCAAAGATCAGGAACAAACCATAGAAGGAAAGTAGACCTAATACAGAAGTCAGCTTATCAATTACTCTGTAACCAAAAAAAAAAAAAAAAGCTTATCACTTACACGTCATATGGCCTCTTAAAAATCAGAACTCTGCGTTCTGATTAACGTGTAAATGTCCTTGCTCCTTACCTACAGTTTTAGTAGAAAAGCCTCATAATCTAACAGATGAAGAGGAAATAAAAAAAATGGGTTCTTCAGACAAGGCTCAACTGGAAACTGGTATTTCCTCATCCAAGTATAACAACCAGAATTTCAGAGGAACAACACAATTTTTAAGACCAACGGATAATCGACTTAGTAGGTCAAGGTATTAGACCCTTTGATCAAATCTCAGATTCAAAATTTGAAAATAAAAAAGATTATGATAAGAAAGGTTCTATTTAAATTGAACCTGACAATGTTCGAACGAAAATAATAAAAATATGATTTCAGATACGGATTGATATAAAAAAAAAAAAAATGACGACGACGACGACAATAACAAATTTGAAAGTTTCCTTATGAGCCACTTGGAAGTTGAGCTACAACAGCTTGAATAATGTGAAGTTACAAATCTATTTGCATTTTTCTTTTTTCTTTTTGGGGCAAGTTAAAAGAGAGGTAAAGTAAATGTGCATTCCTATCTCCTCTAGAGGACGAGAGCCTTCACATGAAATATCAAATTTGAACAACTAACACTCTTAGAGTGAGTCTATCACCACAGTCCCACCACCTAAGTACCAAACAGCCACATTACCCTTCATAACCACAAATCCTAAGTACACTAATAAGCAATTTTGGTTCTCTAACTTATAAATTATTTATCAAATCTACTTCAGTAACCATCTCGATTATAGACAATGAATTTGTTGAAGAACTGCAAACCCTTCCTAACAATGAGATTGAAAAATTTCCACCAATTAACCTACCTGATCACACCAAACAACAAAATATAGGGTTTGAAGGCCAAGGTCACCCTTTCTTGAAAAAGGGTCATTTCAACCTCTCAAAACGTTGAAGCTAGAATGGATGGAAAAGTAACAGTCATTATGCCCACTTCTCCAATTCAATGGATGGGAGGCCAGGTGAAGAGATTCAACCATCCATTTAAATCTAGTCAATATGCAAGTAATCAAAAAAGCCCACCGAGTAAAGATATAATATGCTCATTATCTATGGAAAATGTGGACTTCAAAGAAACAAAGTCATTATGGGATCTGCTCTAGTTGTGGTTATTGTTACAAACATAACAATATGCAAGTAATCAAAAGAGCCCACCGAGTAAAGATATTATATGCTCATTATCTATGGAAAATGTGGACTTCAAAGAAACAAAGTCATTATGGGATCTGCTCTAGTTGTGGTTATTGTTACAAACATAACAAAATTCTACAAACATAGAATTGACTAGCCATGGCTCTTATCTTTCTTTTGGATACTTTCTTTGTTTTGGCAATTGATAAAAGTATTTTCAAACATTATGAGGGGCTGGGGTCTCGGATGAACTGCTTGTTGAGTCACCAGTTGTTGTATCGAGGGGCGCACCATTTCCAAGAGAACCAATTCCATTTCCATTCCCTGCCACAACGGGGATTTTAACTGCTGCTGCTTCCATTGCCTTCTCAAGCTCTTCTTCATGCCGCAACGCGTTGAACTGGGTGTCCAAAGATCTAGCTGCTCCTAACCATGCAAGAACAATCACCAAAAGGATTCCTCCTAGGTACGGGGTTGAGTTGGCAAGGGATCCGAATGTCAAGATCATAAACTGTTGAATCAGTGCACCTCCAGATTTCCCAAGTGGGTTGCAGACAACATCAATGGCTGCCTTTCCTTTAACCTAAAGAAAGCATTGAAATTTAAAGGTGTAAACTTAAAGCAAATACCCATATCACAGATTTGAGGTCTAGGTACTAAAAATTGATGGTAGTCAGGTAGCTAAAAAATTATCCTACATCCAACAAATCATAATGGTTGTACTTCCAGAAGTTTATTTGCATCAAACAATCATCAAAAACTATGGGTCAGAATTTCAAACCTTAGTGTCTTCATCCAGAGGAATGTATGCCATTTCTTTGCAAGGATCAAACAAGCTGTACTTCGCACTCTTGCTGAAAATATTTTGCATTGCACCAACATATACAGCAGCAAGAAGAGGAGTCAATCCAAACTTTATCATGGCAGGTGCAAGAGGGTCTCCAAACAAAATTAGAGAGAAGAAGCCAATTCCTGTAAGGAGTAGGACAGTAGGTGTGATCTTTGCTGCAACTCCCCAGCCATACTTGTTGAAGATAAATTGACTTAGAAGCATCATTGTGAAAGTTGTAATTCCAGTGGCAGTTGAAAAGTCACCCATGAAGGAAGAGTACTCGTTTGGACTTGGGAACTACAGATTAGATGCAAAGGAAATGGTAAGATAAGCAAATCCTCTGGTTTGTCCTAAGCCACTGAATGATAAATAATTAAAAAAAAAAAATGCAGTTTACCTGAGCTTTGAGCTTTGACTTCCAGGTAACTTCAACAAGGTTAATGCTAATACCATATGCAACCACCAAAGTAGCAAGATCCCTAATATACCTGGATGATACCAGGAATTTCAAGCTCTCCACTGTTCCCATCTTGGGCTTCTCCTGTGAATAATGAGTCAGTTAGAAATATGATCACAAAAGTGCAATGTTAACAAGGCACCGGTGAGGAAACATGTCTTTAGATACCTCTTACTTCCAGTTAACAAGGCACCATACCACCTAAAATAAAACTAATTTAATATAAAAGCAAAAATACTGCATATGATAATTTACATGTTGGCTTTCTAGAGCTGGTGACAAAATTACCAGAAGATAAAGATAAAAAAGAGGGCATAAAACAGAAACTGCATTGGCAGATAGTCAATGGTGACATGAAACAAAGCGAAGCTTTAAAGAAACAAAAGTACCTTCTTCTTCTTGCTGCGGGTTGGAAGTTCAACAAAAGTATTCACCCACCAGTACAGACCACAGATGGTAAGTCCCATCAACACCACAATACTCATCATTCCTTTCAAGGAAATAGCCCAACCATCAACTCCTGGACCCAAATTTTTTCTCAAATTGGAGAAGTATTTCACAGTTCGCCCTGAGAAAACAAGGGCAACATTGGCTCCAAGACCAAAAAGAGGATAAAATCTTTTGGCTTCCTCGACTGTTGTTATCTGCAGCCAAAAGCATTCCACAAGAGTTAGTTGCAACTCTAGAAGCCTATTCCAAAAGCAAGCAAGATATTGGATAGATGAAAATTGAAAAACCATTCAAACTCCAGATAAATAACATCATTAAATTTATCCATGTCACTCTTTAGAGGCCCTAACAAATGTAGCATGGCCAATTCAGAGCACAGATAGCCGAGCACTGAAGTTAGACTATGAAATACATTATTCAAAATTCTAGTTTTATCCCAGAAATCAAGAGTTCATCCTTTATGTTTACATCTTTTTCTTCCTTGCTTATACCACATTTCTTTTTTCTTTTCACAATCATTGCCTAGGAGGCAGGGGAAGGACCTATCATCAGCAGTAGTCTAGGAAGTTGGAAACTATGAAGCATGAGCAAGGACAGGACAGTAGAACAGACACAGTAACATTACAAACAGCAGATGGAAACATCTTTCCCCACTGAAGGATTGATTCGCAATAGCATAGCAACTTTGGGACACCAATTTCATTGCTAACTTTAGAGAAATTACAGACTAGCATAATTACAAGTGTAATATTACATTGATAGCTATTGAGAAGCGACAAGAGCTCTACATTCCCACGTGCCATTCCTTTTTTTTTTTTTCTTTTTTAAATTTTTTCAGTATAACTGGCTACACTGAAAGTAAGCAGTGAAAATCAACCTCTTTCATCCTCCATTTCCTCAAGAATCCTACCAACAGAGCCATATTTTTTCTGGGTGAAAGGGTGAAAGAAAGTGATGGCATTAATGCACAAACATCTCAACCAATCAAGACAGCAACATGATGAAGGTAGGTCCAAGGCCACCCAACAACATTCATTTAGAGACTCATACTAGAAAAAATCTCCACTTTACAATCACAGCAATGTTATAACCACCCATACATCAGATAAAAGATTTTTACCCTATAAGATGAATTAAATGTTCAGAGATCATGGCTGAGCAACAGTTATTGAACCAAGAAAATAATACTAGATGGTAGCAACTGATGCAAACAATGGCATTGACCAGTCCAACAACCATTATAATTCACAAGAATTGCACAATGTCTGGTCATAAATGAATAAGAACATCAGACAACAACATGCAAAAAATGGATCATTGGAGTAAAAATAACAACGACAACTATAAACATGTGTGTGTGTATTTGATAGAACAACAAGAAACTACAATATGACAAAACAATTTTTAACACCCTCCCATGAAAAAGAAAAATAAATACACATAAAAACATATTATTGAACATTCTAACCACAAGACTTATATGTTATTCAAGATCAATATTTTCTGGCAAATCCCCCCGGCCCCCATCAAGCATATTAGAAGCAACTTCAAGTCCGACCAGCCTATACATAGGATGAACCTAAAAGCAACGGGGTTATCTGCATCAATATAGGCCACAGCCCAATCTAAATAATCCGTCAGAGAATCAGAAACAGATAAGGGGGTGATTAAAAATCCAACAAACTAGATCACTGATTCGAACTCAAAATCATACCAACTAGAGGGAAAAAAAAAATCCAGATAGATGCAAAGCTTCACAGAATAGAGAATATTCAGCCCTCCAATAGAAAAATCCAAATCAGGGTCAAACCATAGCATTAAAACAATTTGTCAGAATCAGCATAAACAGAAACCTTGTAAACAACAAAAGGAATCAAAAGAGCAGTTTAGTATCATCACCTGATTAGCAAGACCCCAGAAGAGAACAGAAATGACCACGCTACCCCATAGCTCAGCCATGACATAGAAAAGGCAGAAACTCCAGATCCTCAGAATAGCAACAGGTCCAAGAAAGCTTGGACCCAGGGCAGCAAGCAGCTTATCAGCAAGAGCAGTTGGGTGAAAATAGTGGCTAAGAGGGTAGAACACAAACCCAAAAGCCCCAAAAAAGGCTATGAAGGGCACAATCACAGTGTAAAACAAAGCCTGCTTAGACAACACATTAGACAATTTTGTGTATAACAACATAAACCCAATAGCCATAGGCAGGTTCACCCAAGTCTTCAAGAAGGGTATGATTTCAGCACTAGACCCCTTTGCAGTGACCACTAGGACATCCTTTGTGTCTCTTAGGATTGTGTAATTAAACAAAATGCAAAAGAACATCATCCCAAGTGGGACAATTTTCTTCAGGGTTGTAATTTCAATACCCAAAAATTTGGGTTTCTCAACTTCACCAAATACAGGCTGCCCATCAGCTGGAATAGCAGCAGCAGCTTCAGCTCTGCAAATGTGAAATGTCTTGTTGTTGTGACCAAACCCTTGTGTTCTTGCAACCAAACCTTGAAATCTTGAAAGACCATTTGAGGATAAAGAAAACGCACTTAGGGAATTGGGTTTTTGGATGTTTAATCTGCGCTTGAGACCCTCTGAAGGGGTCAAACCCCGTGTTTTTGGGTTTGAAGGAAGAGAAAGAAGCCCTTTTGTTTGAAGAACGGCTTGCATAGTTGGGTTTTGTGAATTTTTCACCTCTCTAACTCTCAAATTTTCTTCAGGAATCAAGAAGAGAACATGAGAGTTAGAGAGAGATGGGGGTGTAGGGGGGGGTCTGTGTGTGTGAGAGAGAGAGAGAGAGAGAGAAGATAAGGAGGCGGAGAAGAAGCTTTCTCAAGAGTGAGTCTGGTGAAGAAATATCCTTGTATACCAGAGAGAGCCGGGGTACCCTGACAACAATGGTTAAATGCAAGAGAATATAACAAAAATAGTACAAAATTAATAAATAACATAAGTAGATGTAATAAAGTTCGTTTTAAAAAAAAAAATTCTGATACTACAATAAAAAATATAAATAAATTCTTCATAACCCCTTGCGCTTAAGAATTAAATAAAGTATTCTTTTAAAATATATATATATAAGGAAATACCCATCATTTGTTGACAAAAATATTTAAAAAATTATTTTTTTTTTTTTTTTGGGCTAAGCCCACAATTGTGAAATGGGAATTAAAGATGGTAAGGAGGAGGTGCAGAGGAGGAAGGGAAAGCATCAGAAGAAACATTCCAAGCACATGGAAAAAGATCCCAAAACGATACGCACAAGTGGTACATAGTACATGTGAACAAATTTTGATATGCCCAAAATGCCCCCTAGTAAACTTAAATGCCTAAAAAGCCATTGAGATATTTTGTGCACTTTATTAATTTTATTTTTGTTTTTGTGGGCCCGTCATTGGTTTTCCTACGTTGGCACCTGCGAAACCTACGTGTTCTCACAAGGTGGTGCCACGCTAGGGTTTTGCTTGTGCTTTTCGGGGGTCTTGTTTGGTGCTGGATTCGCGTGCGGGTTTAGATTTTAGTCTGAATTAAAACGTGCGGCCACCAGATTATTTGAATTTTCTAAAGAGGGATATAATTTTATTTTATTTTTAAAAATAAAAAAAATTATAATTAAAGAATTACTTTTAAATTTTTAATTTAAAATTTTAATTAAAAGAATTTAATATTCGATACTATATCACTTCTATTTTAAAATCTTAAGCTTCAAATCTTTATTTTGGTAAATCTATCTCATCGTTTTGGACTCAAAACGTAAGCGCACACAAAGAGATGCTGATTTTTTGCTTGGGATAGAATTATATATTTTTTAAACGTTTTGTTTTGTAAAAAATATAAATATTCCATCTCTTATTCTTTGCAATTAAAATGTCTAAAGTATATTTCTCTCATTAGTAAGTGTAATAATTGGTAAATTTTGTGAGTGAGAAAGAGAGAGATGCAACTGCAGCTTGTCAGGTTGGCAAATTCACAATGATTTATGCTGTATCCTGTGCATGTGTAATGTGTATACCAGGAAAAGCCTGATTTTCCTTGTGATACACTAAAGGTTCATCCTTTGGTCTTCTTTTGGTTTGCCCAAAACGTCGTTTTGTCAATCTTGAATCACCTACTACTTCATTGAACCATACTTATCTTGTTATGTTACATTCATCCCAATCCTCTCTCTCTCTCTCTCTCGTTCTGTATCTAAAATGTTGGAATATCTCATCCTTGAATTTGCCGGTTCACATATTGCTTCATTCAGTTAATTCCCTATAAATTTGTTTAGTGATAAGCTCTATTTTTTTTTATTATATCAAGATTTGAATTTAAAATTATCAAATTTAAAAAAAATATAATATCGCGTCTACTTGTTAACCCCGAATTCTTAATTTATTTATTCATGATAACATATTAAAATAGGTGGATTTTAGTTGATAAAGGGTTTTTAAACTTTACCCTAGTGGGTATTATTTTAATCAATCAATTGTCAACTTGACAGAAATTCAAGGGACCACACATTTTTTTAACATCTCCTCTTGGCGACAAGGTGGGCGCCCTTGCTCCCACCGTATATATGTCTCAAAATTAAATACACACGTGCATTTAATTGAGAGTGCATGAATATAATATATTATATATCAAAATCAAATCAATTATTAATTTAATTTTAAAAATATTAACTTTTTTATTTTTATATTTACAACAAATTTATTATATAAACTCAAATTATTATAATAATTCTTTAAAACAATGAATCATTAGGGTTCAATTTTTATCTACAATATGGTATTAGAATCATATTAAAATTTATCCTTAACATTATATCAGATTATGTTCATATATATTTTTTAAATAAATGTTACTCTTAAATAAGTTGACATTTAAGAAAGCATACGTTCATTGTAAAATCATCTTCTATATTTGTAATATCGTATCAGATTCATATTTATATATTTTTTTTAATAAATGTTATTCTTAAATAAGTTGATATTTAAGAAAGCATGCGTTGAAAGTAAAATCATCTTCTATCTTCTATATTTGTAACGGGGTATTAGATTGATCGGTAAATATTCGCTTTGACACAACAAAGATTCCATTCGATTTTTCTAAATCTCTTCTTCTTAAGTTGTTTGTAGTTGATAATTCATCCCCTATTCATTTCAAGCAATCTTAAATACTTCTAGAAAAATTAATCACATGAATAGGGCAAGTAAATGAAGTGAATTTCACCTTTTCACTTTATTTAGACAATCGCCAACTAGAATAAAATTGTTGATGGCTTTATATATTGGATACTTTATATGCTCTGATCCTTACTTTAAATGCTCTTGATACCTTTTTATTTCTAAGATCACTTTTTCCCTTAAAAAAAAAAAAAAAAATCCACTTTAGTAACAATATGTCTTTGTTTTGTGATCTTCCAAACATTTGAAAAAAATAAAAATAAACAAACAAACTTACAAAGTTTTCCAATTCAAATAAAAAGAAATGATCCCTCGATGATGGAACCAAACCAACCCATTGGTCTTTGTCAAATATATCATTTTGCAATCTCTCCTTATAAGTATCCAAAATTATATTTTAATTAATTTAATTAAAGTATAATCAACTCTAATTGAGGAAAGAGGCCTTCTAATATAATTTTTTTATTTTTAAATTTTAAATCTAAAATTTAATTAAAAAATTTAATATCTTTACTTACTAAATCAATTATTCGTTATCTCTCGCTCTCTCTCTCTCTCTCTCTCTCTCAAAGGGCCGAGAGTGAATCATAAGACCAAAAGTTTGAAAGTCAAAACATGTGGGCTTTGTATTAGCGTGAGGAATTGGTATAAGGGGTCTGGTCTTCAGATGGAAAATGGTTTCTAATTTCATTTTTGTAACTCATGGTCCTCTTTGAAAAGCATGTCGCATATATAATAAGACAATTTTTGGTAAGTGGATGGAAAGCCAACGTGAAAAAGATGTACAATTTTGGTTTCTTAGCCGTCATTTGAATTGGGAAAAACCATGTTTTCTTTGTCTTTTATTGTTTTACAAATATATTTTTCCAAGAATTGGTTGTGCTTCCTCAATTAATACAAATAATTAACTAGATAATTTATTAAAAAAGTTGAATATAATTAGATGATATGCTCACAGCTTAGTTTAAAATTATGTTTCTCCCCCGCCTCCTCTTTTGAACACTAAATTTTAGAGAACAGTCTATTTATTTATTTTTTAAATACTAATGATAACAAATTCAATGATTGAGTTATTCTTTTGGTAATCTTGAGATTACGAATTCGAGACATAAAAACAGTTTCTTTAAAAAAATACAAGGAAAAGATTGCATATATATACGCCTATTCCAAAATCCACCCCAATTATTAAGACTAAATGTTTGATTATTGTTGTTGTAATGATAACAAATTCAAAATTTGTGTATGTGTGGGGATTGAGAGGAATTTTGTAGAAAAAAAAGGAAAAAAATTGTCTGTAATTTTTTTTTTCTTTTTTTTGATAAATCATCAATATTTGTTAATTATATTTAAATCGAATAAATTGATTTAACCCGAATTGGGCTCTTAAGGGTTAAAATTCTCCTGAATTTTGTTTTCTCCATACATTAAATTCAAATCCAAAATCTTATATTAATATCCTCAACTAAATGTCATGGATAATTTTTCTTTTCAATTCACCTATAACTTGTTTGATTTTCCACAAATATTGAAGAGTAGTGTTTCTCATACATGCAATATTATTAAATAATATTGGAGTTAGCATGGCACCATGAAAAGAAAACCAACATTTTTATTCACCTTGTGTTTTGCAAATAAGAGTTTTTGTGAGAGAAATTGTTTCAATCAAAACTTATTAAAATAATGATCATGTCTTTAAAGTTTTGTAGAAAAATTTTTTTAGCATAAAATACCATTTTGGCTAAAAAATTTTACTCTAGCAAATTAAAAAAAAAAAAAATTGCTTTAGGTTAAGCAAAATAACATGTCCCATTTATAAAAATTTGTGAAGTTTTTAAATATTTAAAGGATAATATGCGTATATTAAGCACCCTTGAATTAAGCCATAAAAAAAAAAAAGGAAAGAGGAAAACATTAGTTTGGATCAGAAGAATGCAACTGCCAAAGAAATTTTAGGTTTAACTACAATTCTCAACAGTCTCAATGTCCATGTTTTGCTCAAACAGGGTCTAATATTCATATTTCATATTCCAAATTTCATAAGTTTTTACCTTTTTTTTTAAAAAAATGCATTTTTACTCTGTTCCATTTTAAATATTTTTTAATTATTATATATAAAAATTAAAAAAAAAATGATTAAACAACTATAATTTTAAACAAAATCAGTATTAGTTAATTAAATTATCTTTTATAAAATTAAATTTATTATTCTGTAAGCTAGCATCAAGTGGAAACCACAAAAGATAATGGTAGAGTTGAAAAAATAATTAGTATTTCTAATAATTTTTTAAAATAGCACTTAAAGTGAAGTAATTTTTTATTTTTATTTTTATTTTTTTGATAAGATACTCCAATGAAGAAAATATTTTGTTTTTACATTTATGTTAGAGGTGGATTTGACTTCAGAAATAACGGTTTTCCTGACTCAAACGGATTACCTATTGACCTCGATCAATGAGACCTACAAAATATCATTGGATGATACCTTAAGAGGAGATTCCGATACTTAACTCAGAAAGCGTTTTCAAAAATAAAAATTGACTGAAAGAGAGATCTATTATATCTTATGTGTTATGTGTAAGTTCTAAGATCGTGAAAATTTATCTGGCCAGTTGAATTAAGGATGGATATACGATTTGCCTGGATGAGTCTCGTATGCCTTCTAGATATTAAAATTTTAGTTTCTTTACGGAGATGTCCTGCGATTCATGGGTATCAAATAAAATCTTAAGAGATTCAGAATCTTACCAGTTAAATGAAGCATCAATTTGTAAGTGAATTACTTTTTTTAACGATATGAATTTAAAAATTTATTTTCTTATTTTTAGATATTATTTTAGTGTTTTATGGATCGATAAATATAACTTTAGTTAATCAAATATGAAATACTAAGGAGGTTTTAGGCATTGAGAAGAGGGGGTATGTCCCGCATAAATGACGCGTTTCAATAAGTTTTAGCGTATTTTGTTCGTTACGTCCTGGACTTGCATCGTGTGCTGACAGGCTTTCGGTACATCCAACATCAACTTCTTGGGTTTGAAAATATCAGATGGAAAGGAGCGTGGCAAACACGTCCGTCTCAGGCTATTCCTCAAGTTCCCATATGTGCACAAAAATTCATGATTTGGAGAGGCCCCACCCGCATCCCCATATCAGTCACCACAAAGTGATTTGGGGCTCTTTCATGGGAGTATGGTTTGCTCCAAAGGCTATGTTTATGACTCCCTTCGCCATCGCCATCGCCAGCAACGTGTAAGAAAAAGCAACCTTAGGGCAATTTCGTAATAGTCTTTGAAGATTATTTCTTTTTGAAAATAATTATGAATGAACATAGTATTAGAACCATCAACGGTTTGTGTAACCAACATTATGTAAATTTAATATGAAAATATTAAAGTTTTTTAATAAAAATACGAATTTGAGATTAGTTAAAAAAATCAACAATTTGCATATATGATATGATAAAATTGATAATTAAAAATATAATGGATAATTTTTTAATATTCTTTTGTTAGAGTTGCAATGTTCATATATTTTTCATGGCACATCAGATTTTATCATTTTACTTATTTAATTTTTCACCACTCATTAAGTAAATTGAAACAGGAAACTTTAAAAAGTCCCACCTAATTCATCGAACAAAATGTTGGAGTTAGTTATAAAACTTAATTTTTGAGTTCTCTTTATTAACTAATATTTAAAATCTAAACCTCTGTTAATATATTATACGGTTCTAACAATTTCATCCCTCGTATCACTCAGGAAAGGACTCAAAATTGAAGGGCCGTCTAAATCACCCCCGACAATAGGATTCATCTAGTATACAAAGTATTTTCTGACTTAATACGGAGATAAATGATCATTCTAAAGAAATTTTCACATGTAGAAATTGGAGCAGTCAAAGGAGGCGTTCCCAGAAGGGTTAGGAATTTGACAACCCCCTTTTTAATTAAAAATGGGATAGGTTCATTCCTTTAGAGAGCTGCGAATGAGATGACAGTTCCATATTTGACAACCCCTTTTAATAAACTAAATAATAATAATAATAATAATAATAATTATTATTATTATTACTAAAGGGTCGACCCATCTGCCCCTCATTTCTTAGAGGGATAGAATGGGTTGGGTTCAGAATTTTATGGTTCCTTTGAAATAAGGGACATAGCGCACACATACTTTCAAAAACTTTCCAGAATAAGTTGGGAACGAAACTGAACAAGAGTTCTATATTAACACCTTTAGTAGAGATGCCAATAAATTAAGAATGTTTCAAATTTTATTTGGAGATTGGGGTAAGAAAAATATTCTACTGAAAAAGAGAATCTATATGCGATACCAAAAACTATGTAATTTCAGTGAATCAGTTGTAGGGGGGCATATAGGCAAATGGCATGTTGGAGTAGGACATGCGAGCCGACCAAATGTGCGGAGGGTGGAATAGCTGGAAATTACTTTGATTGGGGCTATTAACTTTTGAGATTGTCCGGTGGGCATGAGGCTAGGCTAGGCTAGTCATGGGAGTTGGGAGAAAAAAGGCACTAACTTTACATTGCATCCACTTCTTTTCCAGTGCAATTCAGTCAACTGTGAAATGAAAGATGCAATGCCTTTTTCTTCTTTCCACACAATTCAACGCAATCACCATGTTCGGAGACCAATATTTGCGTGCTACCAATCAAAGAATATATATATATACATATATATATATATATATATACTTAACATTTCTCAATTATTGTAGTTATGATTAGTTTTATTATATTAATATTTAATTAATTAGATGATTGAATAATGATATATGTTAAATAATATTTCAGATTTATATTTGAGTTTTATATATAAAATATAAATATTGAGAGAGATTTAAATTTAAATTTGAATATAAATTTAATTAAATTTAATATGATTTTTGATTTATAAAATTAGGAAAAAAATTAAAAAACTCATTATGGTATGCAACTATAAATCTCTAATTGGCTCATTGATTTTGTATCTGAAAAAAACGGAGTGTTCAACTTGCTTGGCTCCGTGAGGGTAAAAGCGGCATGCAGGTCACGAGCCATACGGCACCATCTAATTTCTGGGCCCCACACATGTATTGGGCCGTTGAAGGCTTATCCACGTGGCGAATAGAAAAAACGAAGAGCCTCGAGCTTTGCAAATACCCGTCATCTCCAATCAATTCGGATAAAAAAAAAACCAGGCCGTTTTTGTATCTGACACGTCACCACTTCTGTTTCTGTTTTGCCGAATCTTTTCGTCCCCGAATTCTCTTTATCGAATGCAAGACTTCCACGTCTCTACCACAATTTTTTTTAAAAATTTTTAAATAATAGTAAATTTCCTTTTAGAAGAAATCACTTTTTTGTTTACTCCCTCCCTCAAAAATAAAATAAATAAATTATCTTTTATATGCATCAAATTATAAAATATATTATTTTTATTATATAAAATAAAAAAATTACATAAATCTGTTCTACTAAATAGTTTTCTAAATTATGACCACTTTTGGGCAGCCAAATTTTCCAGGATTTCCATAAAATTGGGTGACTTTTTTGACGTATATCCATGAAAGTCCTCGTCTCCAAGCATGTGGCTAAAGCAAGCTATGAACAAGCAAAAGCAAAATTCGGAATATTAATATTTTAATATATTAAATTAATTAATATTTATATAAAAATTTTTATACTTTTTATATTTACAAATTTTTTCATATTGAATTAATTTTTTGCTTGTTTAATTATAAGTTTTATTTTATATTATTTTTCTTATAATTAATATTTACGGATTTGATCTTATCATTTTATTATTTTCATAAAATAATTAATATTTACATAAAAATTCTTATATTTTTTATATTCATATATTTTCCATGTTTCCTTTTTTTATTTTTACAAAATGTCTATTTCCTGATATTGTTTCACATCTCTCTCGTTTTTCCCATTTCTGATTTGGTGCCACCTAGAATGCAAATGTTTCAATGTTTTATGTGTATTGGATTCGATAAATTTCCCATTTGTGCATGCTGGTGCATTAAGTATGTGTACTGAATTCTCTCGAGATTGCCTACAAAAGCCTCCTACACCAACTCTATGAATATGAACCGCCGATACACAAACTTATGATAGGTTTAGTTGAAGGTTGAATGCCAGAAAATGTAGAGGTACTTAAATTATTTATTGCTTAATTCATGGTGGTATTGCCTTCATTTCTTAGCAAACACCCTCCTTAATTTTTCTTGGTAATCAATGAGATTTGTTATAGCCGAAGTAAATAACCATCAACTTTGGGCCTAGTGGTTATGGTCCCGCTTGGGAACTTGATCCTCGACCAAGGTTTGAGCTATGGTTACCGCGCACACAACCAAAAAATAGCCGAAGGAAATAATGCCAGGAAACGAACATCCAAGGTCCACTGGCAGTTGGTGGGATTTCAAAGAACCGGCCTGTTATCCTTGGGCTGTCGATCTTGCGAGTTACCCTCTCCATCATGGCCCACGAACTCCAATCTTTCTCCCGGAGTATATGACCCACTCCCTTCTTGGAACTGGCGAGCCAGAAGTTTACCCCGAGAGTCCAATCCTGTGAGTGTATGACCAACTGCAAGCTTTCACCCGGAGTATATGACCCACTCCCATCTTGGAACTGGCGAGCTAGAAGTCTACCCCGAGAGTCCAATCCTATGAGCGCAACTACCATGGACTCACTTGATGAACTCAAAACCAATAAAGAACTCAATCCAAAAGGTCAACCTATTGGGTAGGAGAACATATTGAATATAAGTACTATTTTATGATTTTGTTGGGAACCAATGTGAGATTCATGACATTACCCGCCCCTTAAGAAGCCAGACGTACACAGACGGCTCTCACTCTGGACGGCTTTCACTCTAAACTTTTCTCGACACCAGGTAGTCATTTCCTTTTTTTTTTGGACGACTCTTACTCTGACACCAGATAACCCTTTTCCTTTGGACGGCTCTCACTTTGATACCAAGTAACCCTTTTCCTCTTTTGGACTACTCTCACTCTGATATCAAATAGCTATTTTTCTTTTTTTGGACGGCTTTCACTCTGTACCAGATAGCCATTTTCTCCTTTAGACGGCTCGCACTCTGACAACAGGTAGCCATTTTCCCTTTGGATAGCTCCACTCTAGGCCTTATCAAGTATCAGGTAGCCCTCTTTCAGGTAGTCATTTTCTATTTTAACTTGATTATGATACCAATTTGTTATGAACTCATTTGATAGAGTCAAACCAAATAAAGAAGTCAACTTAAAAGGTCAACCTATTGGATGAGAGAATTTATTAAACTTAAGTACCATTTTATAATTTTATTAAAAACCAATATGTGATTCATAATAACAACCAAACGTGAAACCAAAGTCCTTAAGCCCGCGTTGCTGAGCTCGGCGATCACTTGCTGCTTAAGGCAATCCATCTCCAAAACATTCGGTGTGGGAAACCTGTCATTTCTCTCCTTCATAAGAGCTCCCCTTAACTATGCTATTTTATTAGCTCTCTCTTCCATGTGTTGAGGGTTTCTATTTAGTCTTGTTTACAGGAATAATATGAACTTGATATGATCATACAATCTCAATCTTTCAAGGTATTGACGTGTTCTGTGTTCAATCTTTATTCATTTTCATAACCTTGCACACACTACTCGAAAAAGGAGTATAAACGATAAAAATATCCGTCACTGATAGTAAATATTCCTTTTAATGATAGAATTTCCGTCGCTAAAAATCACCTCGCTAAATTTAGTGAGAAAATATTTCTGTCGGAAAGTTTAACGACGGATTAACGACAGAAAATTTCTGTCACTAAAAAATTCTTTGCTAATTCGTCGATAATTTGAAAAGTGCAAAAATATATTAACGATGGATTAGAGACTGAAAAATTTTTGTCGCTAAAAAATCCGTCGCTAATCCGTCGATAATTTTATTTTAATATTTTTCAAATTATTCCAAATTACCGACAGATTAGTGACGAAAATTTTTCCGTCGCTAATCCGTCGCTGAAACTCATGCGCCATAAGCGCATGTACCCGTACACCCTTGCCTATGCCCACCCGTGCACATGCACACACCGCTGCCCATATCTGCCCGGGCCCAGGCCGCTGCCCAAACCCTGCCCATATCGCCCCCTACTTTTTTTCTTGAAAAAATGCTCTCACCTATATTCGAATCTGGGTTCTCAAGCATATTTTGAATTATTTTAACCACTATGTCACAATGACCTATGTGTTATTTCTTTTTTTTTTTTCATTTCTTTACTTTCTATCTTACTCTCACAATTTAAAACACAATACTCTAATTTAATAAAAATACAAAATTATATTTAATAAAATCACAAAATTATATTTAATAAAAATACAAAATTATATTTAATAAAAATACAATACCCTAATTTAATAAAAAAATTAAATCATATTTAATAAAAATACAAAATTATATTTAATAAAAACACATGATTATATTTAATAAAAATATAAAATTATATTTAATAAAAATAAAAATTATATTTAATAAAAATACAAAATTATATTTATAAAAAACAATACCCTAATTTAATAAAAATACAAAATAAAAAATTACAATTAATAAAAATACAAGATTATATTTAATAAAAACACAAAATTATATTTAATAAAAATACAAAATTATATTTAATAAAAACAAAAAATTATATTTAATAAAAATAAGAAATTATATTTAATAAAAAAATAATACCCTAATTTAATAAAAATACAAAATACAAAATTACATTTAATAAGAACACAAAATTATTTTAATAAAAGTACAAAATTATATTTAATAAAAATACAAAATTATATTTAATAAAAAAACAATATCCAAATTTAATAAAAATACAACATACAAAATTATATTTTATAAAAACACAAAATTATATTCAATAAAACAAAAAATTATATTTAATAAAAATATAAAATTATATTTAATAAAAAATAATAATATAATTTAATATTTAATAAAAATACAAAATTATATTTAATAAAAACACAAAATTATATTTAATAAAAATAAAAAAAAAATTTCAAGTTTTTGCGACGGATTTCCGACGGAATTTTTTTCAACAGATTTTTTAGTCGCTAATTCCGTTGCTAATTTGTCCAAAAAGTTTTATTTAAGTTTTAGTGACGGATTAACGATAGAATTAGTTCCGTAGCTAATTTTAATGACGGATTAGCGACAGAATTTTTAGCGACGGAATTTTTAACGACGAAAATAATTTCGTCGTTAATTTTAGCGACGAATTAGTAACGAAATTTTTTCCGAAGGATGTTTCGGTCGCTAATTTTGTCGCTAATCATTTCGTCGTAATTCTATTACTAATTAACGATGGATAGTTATCCGTCGCTAATTTCAGTTGCTGAAAGTCCATTTTCTGGTAATTACATTTTTTAATTGTTCAATATTCTATTCCTAACATATATATATTAGATTTGAATTGTAAGGAAACCAGTGTGACCTGCATGCTGGAATGGATCAAAATCTGTAAAAGATCATAGGAGGGCGCTCTGACGAGGGACACTTGACGTTCAAGTCAGAAAGAGCGGTTTTCGAGAGAAAATGAACAGATTCCTTTTGACAAGGGAGACTTCGACGTTCAAATCAGAAAAAACAGTTTTCAAGAGAAATGAACCGACTAAGCAAGAGAGAGAGGCTGAGCATAAGAGTCTTGTGGTTTGTGTACCGAGTGTGTAGTATTAGAGAATGTACGTGGGAGATAGCATGCAAAATGCTTTTATAGATCGGTCATCTGTGAGTCATGTGTACCCGAAATGTTGCAATCCTAGTTTCCATGTGAGGCTATCTTAAAATCTCAGGACTCCAAAATCAAATACTCTCAAAAAAATTTGGAATTTCTTATCATTTGGAAAATCCATCATACCAAGGTGATTCACTTCCTTATCGATTAGATTTTCAAGATTTATTTCCTTATCTAGAAGATATATCTCATGACCGGGTTGAAAACAAATGCTGATATAAATTTAAGTTAAATATTATCTTGGGTCGATGAGAATAAACGATCAGCTCTTTAACAAAGCAGTCGGTTATCAACTAAAAACAAGAGTATCGCCTTGAGCTCACAAATGCCTCTATGGGCCATAAACTGATTAGATTGTCACCGATAGAAATTAACCTAGTCAGTCCACGTCTGTTCTTCGGAGGGTTAAATCCATTGTCGTGATAATGCCAAAGTGCAAAATATTTGTTAGGTCATAGGCCTTCAAGACTTTGGATGTAATCTCAACGAGTTTTTGGATTATGTCCCATCAAATAGCATGTAAACCTTTTATTCAATATCAAATAGCATTTAAACCTTTTATTCAATATAATATTCTTCAAGTGTGCACCATAGAATGTTTAAGGCTAAAAGTGGGTATAAATTTTCAGTAAATAATACAATTTGAATTTAAAATCTCTTGATATGATTTTGAAAAATTTTAAAAATTGAAGCAGCACTAATTTTAAGCTTTAGTTATTAGTTTTGTTTTAAGTTTTAACCTTCTCTCATTCCTACTAAGCACTTTTAAGACCGGTTTGTATGTCTTTAGCTTAGTTTTATTTATCTTCAATTTATTTTATTTTATTAATAAATTTTTTAAAATTAAAGAAAAATTTCAATCACAAGTCCTATCGAATAAATTTTTTACAAAAAATTAAAATAAATATTCTATTAATAACTTCTTTAATTAAAGTTCTATTAGATCTAAATCGTACCTAACAACAAATTTTTTTGTAGAACTTTTATAAAAATAATAATAGTTAAAAATTTAGATGTTCGAACATTTGCATCCCACAATTCAAACCGAAAAAAAAAGAAAAAAAAAACTGAAATGATAATTTTTTATAACAAATATATATATATATATATATAATTATATTTATATTATATATAGAGGATTGAAGTCTAGATTTATAAAAAGAAGGGGTGAAAACAGTTGAATCACATATATAACAAATATATCTAAGGACAGAATAATAGAGTAACATCAACTCAACTGATTATGATCTTTTGCTTCATTTAATTTGGCCAATTTTTTTATTTTTATTATAATAAGATTCGAAGTACAGATCACGGGTTAGAAGAAAAGGATGTTACCACACAGCTGTCTTGAGGATAATTTAGCCAATTTGCATCTCCCAGATTTCACTTTTGGGGGGGGGGGGGGGACATACTCAGATTTCACTTTGTTGATGTGAGAGTGGTCACTTGCTAGATTTTTTTTTTTTTTCCTCACGTTGATGTAAATATGGTTTGTAAAAGTAGACATTGACCCTAAAGTAAAATCTTAAACAATCCATTTAGATTATGATGTAAACCTATGGCACTATCACGAGATATTATTGTTTTGTAAATAATGAGTGATGGTGATGTTGTGCTCGATGCTTACCTCAAGTTTAAAGACCTGCCATCTCCTAGTTAGTGATCTTTTCATTGTTGAAAAGAAAAAATTCAAAATTATTATCCTATATCTTGTATATTATATTGGAATAATCAATTAAAACAAAGTTCAAAGCATGGTCATTCCAAGTTGGGAAATGAGCAATCTTTTTATAATGGATTATAGGTTTGTACCTATTTACCTAATCTTGATTTTAAATTAGAAGAAAAATTCTCCAATTCAAAAGGGAAGAGAAAATTTTTCAAAAATACTAAGAACCCTTTTCAAATATCGGGTGGTGTTCTTTATTGGAATATGGGGTTGGTGGCTGGAAAGGGCTTGAAGGGGCCACTCTCAACTAATGCCAACAGTGCAAGTTGCCTGCATTTGATTTTGCGGGGACCCGAGAATCAGAAGAAAGGATGAGAGAGAGAGGGAGGTAGATCTTAAGCAAAAATGGAGATGATCTAAAAACTCGAGTTGATGAAGAACAGACAGTCAATTTGGTATGTATTAAAAATATTAGATTTCTTAATTAAGTTTCAAATTTAAAATTTGGGAATAAAAACAATTATACCAAGAGAGTTTTTTTTTTTTTAATTGGATATGATAATATTTAGATCAGATTAATCGAAAAATGATTTTAAATATCTATTGATTTAAAAAAAAAAGAAAAAGAGGTGATGAAATAGAAGAAGATGATAACAATAATAATGGGTCCGTTCGAGAGGATGCAATACTCCATAACTAATTACATATCTCTCATTTATCACCCTTCCCCCAAATGGTCATAGCAACCCCAGCTCTTTTAAGATAAAAAATAAGATTGAGAGAGAGAGAGAGAGTCCCCAGAGTTGTTTTTTCTATATCCTTGTTTCTTAGTCTCAATATGAACAAAAGGTCATTCCAAAGGAATCACTTAGAGAAGAAGAAAGCAAACATTTATGAGTAGGATTTGCATTATGAGATTTTGAAAAGATAAATTAATGGATCCATCTTTGTCACACTTTTTGCGACTAACTTTTGGCCACTAATGCATGACATTTGCATAATCCAACTTCAATGATGGCTTAGTGTCCACTGGGATGTTTCAATAATTTGGAACAAAAGTGTACTTTGATGTTGATTGGTCAATGATTTGGTAAGTAATTATAAGATTCTTTTCCTACATTATTAATCTAAAGAAAATGAAATTCATAATAATTATTATAAAATTATTTTTTTTATTTCATACAAATAATAAAAATATATGTATTTATAAAATTCTGAATATTAAATTTTAAAAAAAAATATTTAAATAAAAATTATTTACAATGTTGTGAGATTATATCACTTCATAACATATATTTAATAATTTAATCAGGTACCCACTCACAAATTATCAGTAATTAAAAGATTTTTATCACTGTTTTTAGTTTTAATCATTTTTTCCTAAATGGGTATTCTTCGCCATTGAAAAGCAATAGTTTGATTGCTCAAAATTGCTATGACGAACTTCTTAAAGACCATCTTCGAGGATGTACTTGGTAATTCCCTATATTGTTAGGGCCAAATTGCAAACACAAACAAGTATTTCTTTGAAGTTCAGTTCTCTTTTTTGCCAATGCCATTGAAAAAGCTGCTAATTCAATATATTTCTTGTCTGATTTGCAAGCGTTTTTGCACCACCTGCATGATTCATGTTTTACGAGCTGTCTTGTCCTGGAAGCACAATTATGTTTTCTTTTTTTTTTTTTATCCTTTTGTTCTTTTTCTTTTTTATTTTATTTTTTTAAATATTATCTAGAGTTTCTTGAGCAGCATCATCAATGGCGAATTTTACACAGACCTTCCCCTTAGCGGCTCCCACCAAATTTTAGAAACCATAGTAATAATGTATTTTTGCTAAATCCCCACTAATAATTAGAATTGCCCTCCTAAAATTTTTATAAAACTTCATAGATATTTGTTTATGCAAATGCCCTCTTAATTTATCTCCTTTTCGAGTACTAAAAGTTACCTCTGTGTCACAATAACCTTGTGTTTGCTCTAATTGACGTTATTCTTCCTTTTTCAAGATATATATATATATATATATATATGAGGAGAGAGAGAGTATGAAGAACTTTTTAAAGAGAGTTCGATGGTAATTCGAGTCGAATAAGTTAAAATATGATTTTAAATATTGATTTAATTCAAATTAAAAAAAATGCAAGAGAGTATTTTTTTTTTTAGAATATGTTATCTTTTTTTTTTTTCCAAAAAAATTTGGATTATATTTATTGTTTAGATTATCTATTAGAGAGTAACAAAATTCTTTAAATTGAATGATCGGTCACTTTATTTTCTTAATTATAGATTTTGAGTTCAAATTCTAAGAATGAAGAAAAAAAATTTTGAAAGAACCAATGTTGGTTGGCTTAACTGAAAGGGAACTGAATTTTCTTAATTATGATCGTAAGTTCGACTCCCCATGGGTACGAAAAAAATCACGTTGGGAGATCTCTCCTGAAAAGGGTATGACAGTAAGTCGATTCAGATTAGTCGGGGTAAAATTCTGAATATCGGGTGAAAAACTAAAAAAAAAAATTAAAAGAGTCAATTTTTTAATATATTTTATAATATTGAAACTGAATTAATCAAATAAAATTTAAATAATGGTCTATAAAAAAATAATTATCGATTGGAGAGTGAACATGGAGGGCCCAATTAACATCAGCAACTGAGGTGGCACTGACTAATAGTTCTTAGATCTTTTATGGTTGCATTTTTACCTCGTTTGTCTTTCGTACACCCTTTTGTCTCCTATTAAAGCCAATGAGAAAACAATTCAAATTCTTTTGACTTGCTCCGCTTACCATAAAGAAGGCAAGAAAGATGATTCTTTAGTACTCTTAAAAATTTAGATTAAAAGAAAATATTATTTAAAATATAAAATTTGTAATGTTATGTATTCAATTTTGAGGATGAAAATAATAAAAAATTCAACATAACAAGATGACTTTTTATTTTTCAGGATTATAGATTTTTTTGAAAGACAAAATTGTTGGATCATTAATTTAATGTTGAAATAATTATGTATTGCATATTGTTAAATTCATAAGTTAATCACATATGAAAGTGATCTGGTAAATTTGAAAAATTTTATAATTGATTTTAAGTATTTCAAAGAATATGGAAATAAATTAATGTGTAGATATCAATAAACATTTACTATTTATGATGGGTTAAATAGAAAATGTTTAAAGGTGATTTAAGGACATCTGTCATAAACTGAACAGACAAATTTGGAAGGTAAAAATCACTCTACAACTATAAATAAGGTTATGGTCCCCGAGTCAATACATCACTCTTCTCCCTAATACTCCCATCATATAGAGAAAATTTATGATAATACATATAACCTGAAAGGTCGTACCCAAAATTCTGCCTAAATGAAGGTCGAATCAAGAATTCACTCTATGCGGTTTTCGACTATGGAATCAAGTATATTTCCATCTGATCTGAATTTCGGTTTCAGTTATTAAGTTTTCATTCCGATGATTTAATACGATGTTTGACATGATTTTGCATAAAGTTATTTTTTCCAACAATGGTATCAAAACCTCTCGTATTTGAATCATCGGAATTTTTTTGTATATTTTAAAATTTTATATGATTTTGGTATTGTTTGAATTTTTAAAATTATGCATGAAAATTTTTGTGAAAATTTTGGTTTTCAGTAAAATATATATATGTGTATATATATTCAGGATTTTTTTTTTTGTATGGATTTCAATAAAAGAAAAAGTTATGGAAAATTTTTATTGAAATTGACCTTCAGTTTTTATTAGAAGTCGACATCCAGTGTTTCAAAAATATATAAATATATATAATTGGGAAGTTTTGTTTCATCAATACCGACATTAAGTATTTTGTTAAAGTCGACATTTGGTGTTTCAAAATATATAAATATATATATATATATTTGGGCAAAAGAGATGAATATGACAATTTTTCAAAATATTTAAAACTTATGATACTTTGAAATATTTTCTTTTCTTTTCTTTTGGGTATTTTTTATGAAAGTTGCACACACACACACTTATGAAAGTTGACATTTTTTTTTTTTTTTTGATAAGGAATCTTTAAGATTTCCAAAAAAAAAAAAATGTGTAAGCCTCTTTTTTTATGACAAGTAATAAAATTGACATCTTTTCTCATTGGAAATAAATATTTTGGATCTTATTTTTTCTATGATACATTTTTTAAAAAATTTTAGTTTTAAAGATTCGTTTGAAATTTGATTTCTTTTAAGAAATTTCCGAATTAAAGTATTTTTGGGAAACTTCCACTATTAAAGAATATTCTGAAATTTAGTTTCTTTTATAAAAATTTTAGAATTTGGAAAATAAAAAGAAAAAGGAAAATTCTGGATTTTAACTTTTTCTTTTCTTTTTTAAGGCTTGACTTCAATTTTAGAATAAAGTTTTTTAATAAAAAAAAATTAAGGAAACTTTTGTTTTGGGAAACAAAAAAAAGGAAAATTTTAAATTTTAATTTCCTTTTTTAAAAAATGATATCCCAATTTAAGAAAGAAATTTCAATTAAGAAAATTTTCAATTTTAGAAAATAAAAAAAAATAAAATTTCCATATTTCAATTTTTTGTTTTTTTTTAAGAGCTGACTTCCCAATTTCAAAAAATAAAACTTTCCTTTTATTATAAATCCACATCACAAAATGATCAATATATATTTTTTTTAAAAAAAAATATGGATCATTTTGGGTCTAAACAGACCTAATCCTGGGTATAAAGGTTTTGGAACTCATTGGACTCAATTGAACCCATTTTTCATTCTTATCATTCTATAATATCCCTTTTATATTCAAGATTTGTCAATCTTTTGGTATGCAATGGCATGACATGTTTAGAAAAGTTCTGTCAATAAGACGGGGATAAGTTTAAGGTTGGTTAGTTCTAAAGCGGTTCTAAATGAATTCACCACCTACCTGAAAATTTTCCTGGTGCCCTATGCTATAGAACGAGGATTGGCCAAATTTTGGATCAGTTATTGGCAAAGGATGGAGATTTTGGTTTTATACCGACAACGAAAATATAGGGACGAAAAAGTAAAATAAATGAGGTAAATTCTGTAAAATTGGGATTTTATAGACCCAATTTAAAGTTAATAAGATTGGGTTTTAAATAACCTAATTTTCAAGAAATTGAGCCAATCAGGGTGAAATTGGCTTTTATAGGCCCAATTTAAAGTTAATAAGATTGGATTTTAAATATCCAAATTTTCAAAAAATTGAGCCCATCAGAATAAAATTGAATTTTTTTTTTCAATTACAAACATGATTCAAATATGAGTATGGTTTCATATATATCTTGAGATGAATTAATTAAAGCAATATATCATCAAAATGATCTTTGTTGTATAAATTAATTTATTTTGGAATATAAAAAGTTGTGCATGTAATTCATATGAGTACCGATCGACCCAAATGAAGGTCCATACTTGACAGAATTGCATGTATACTATGTGGTAATAAATGCGTGACAATTATTCGGTTTCACATGTGATCAATTCATCGGTCTAAAAGAAAGTAATTGGTTAACATATTTTTATTGTTAGCATTTGATTACTACACCTATGATTTTGTATATATCTCGAGATAAATTAATTGAAACATGTCGCCAAAGTGACATCTCTTGTGAAAATTAATTTATTTAGAGATGTAAAAGGCTGTGTGTATGTAACTCATGTGAATATTGATCGACCCAAAGGAAGATTTGTATTTAACAGAGTTGCATGTATACCTTATGATAATAAATGCGTGACAATTTTTAGATTTTACATATGACCAATTTATCGACCCAAAGGAAAGTAATTGGTTAATATGTTCTTATTGTCAGCATTTGATTACTGTATCAAAATATCACTTACAAATTAATTATTTTGTCCAAAAATTGAGTATTAATAGAGTGTTCGATATCTTGTGATGGGGATTACTAATATTTGAATTTATTTGGTTTAAAGTTCCATGTGAGTATATATGAATTATTGTTATCTGTTTAACGGAGATTAATGCCCAACTCAGTTTGTTTTTTTTTAAAAAAAAAATTGAATGGCTCAAATTTCAAATTTAGATTTAAACGTTGCATTAAAAATCGATTCTCCCCACCACTTATAGATAAGAGTACCTCTGAAAAGAAAGAAAAAAAAAAGGTGGGAGATGTTGAATCGCATGTGTTTAATGATGACAAAGTGGGCCATCCCAGAAATATTTAGAGACACTACATGTAAGTCAGTTATGACCACTAAATCTTTTCTTATGGACATTAAAAAATGATCTGTCAATAATGAAATGATTACTGATACACTCTTGACAAATCATATCTCTATACGATATAATGGTTAAGAACTCTTGACCACTAAGAATAGAAAGAAAGAAAAGAAAAGAAAACAGGATAAAGATGCTGCAAGTATAGCATCACAAAAGAAGTAATGAAAGACACCGATTAAATCAGGAAAGAATGGTTGTTTCTTCTGTGGTTCTAAGGGTATAAGAAAAAAAGAATGTATCAACTATCACATTTGAACTGATAAGAAATGTATATTTCTTAATTTGGTTTGTTTTGAGATTAACTTAATTTCGTTATGAAGATATACTCGATGGTAAGGTTCCGCTGTGATTATTCACATTAGTGTGTCTATGTAGGGTTTCTTAAATTGTCGATCATCAATTGATTGTGAAAAATAGATCTATATAGACAATGACAATAAAGTTTCAATTATAGTGACAGAAAAATTTAGATTATCATTGAAAACCGATTTTTATTTGGTTTTTACTGAAACTTTTGTTGTTTCATCTTTTAGATGGAATTTGATTTTCATTTTTGTTTGATAGATCAGGTTTTACCTGTTCTTTCGGAAATGAAAAAATTGGTTAGTTTTTGGAGTCCAAATAAGTTGGTTTCGGTTTTCTATTAAGATTTGATAATTTATATTAGGTTGATACTGTTACTTCATTTAATGAATCTCTACAATATAGCACTCGAAGTACACATTTTAAATTTATCAATGAAAATTTCTCTCCATTATGACATAAGAGATTGAGTAATATCTCTAAAAGAAGAATAAGGAGACTTGTGTTAGAAGAAATTCTTGATTCCTTTGATTTCACAAATTTTGATAGTTGTGTAAATTATATAAAGGGAAAACAAACTAATAAAAAGAGATTGACACCAATAGGATTTCAGACGTCTTAGAACCGATACATACAGATATCTATGGGCCATTCTTTTTTGTTTTTAGAATAGTCAAAGATATTTTATTACGTTCATAAACAATTATTCATGATATAGCTCAATCGAGATTGCAGCATATATCCTGAATAAGGTTTCCCACTAAGGTAACTACCGAAACCCAATAAGAACTTTGGACCAGTATATGTCTTAGTTTAAAGTATATACATGGTTGGGGTTGTTCAATTAAGTTTGGGTCTATTAGACCTAATAAAAGGAAATTGGATATTAGGACAGTTAGTTGATTAGTAGGGTATTTTGAAAAGTTTAAGCGGTATTAATTTTATGTCTAGTTCTTTGAGGACGTTGAGTTTGCGGGGGGATATATGGTTAGAGACATTATTTTTTAAGAGGAATATGTTGATATTCCTAAAGGTGTTATTATACAATGTTGGAAAACTCTCTATTTCAGAAGAACAAACTTAATCACCTCCAAAAACCGATACCGTGAAGGGAGAGATAAAATTCATACATATATCCCACCAGTGATATTATAAATTTCATCAAGTTTTTATTTCATTAGAATTTGAAATGAAATCGGTTGATAATAATGAATATCACAAATTCTGTGGGAGCAAGTACTCAGGAAATACCCCTATGATAAGAGAGACAAGTTTAGTCTCTATCAATGCCTCAAGAATGATCTTAAATATAGGAAAATACAGAAGATTCCTCACGCGTCAGTAGTATGGAGTCTGATGTATGTTTTGATTTGTACGTATTTGGATATTGCGTACATTACAGAAATATTGGGTAGAAATTTAAGCAAATCGAAAATAGAGTATTGGTAAGTAATCAAATGGGTCTTGCAATACTTACAGAGAACAAAAAGACATATACTCACATATCAGAAGTCAGATTAGTTTGAGATCATTCGATATATTGATTTCGATTTTATGGGATGTCAAGTTAGCATGAAGGCTACAATATGTTACACGCTAGCAGGATGAGTCATTTTTGGAAGTACATTAAATAATCTCTTATAATCTCTTCCATCATGGTGGTGGAATTCATAGCGTGTTATAAGGCATCCAATTATGGAATATGACATGAAACTTTATCACGAATGGTATTAACAGGTCATTCAGATTATTGTGTGACAGTAATTCAACAATCTTATATTTTATTTAAGAAAATGATTCAGAGTGAATAGTTGTCTATAAAGTATATTGTTATAAACTCCACAATTACAGATTTATTTATTAAAGAGATTGCCACCCAAAACGTTCATGTGCACACTACTCGTATGGGTGTGATTTCATTTTAGGATATTCAGTTTCAGTGGGAATTTATGATTTTAGATGCTAATGTAACATAGATATTTTTTGGTTATTTCAGTTTAAAATATTTTAATATTATTTTTCACGGAAATAAGGATTCAGTTTTGAATTACACTCTGATATTAAATATGGTTGATCTCATTAAAGAGGATCAGTTGGAAATAGACATATTAAAGATCACATTACATAACATTTCTATGCTACGCATCTATATCAAGATCTATATCATTCGATTATATTAATTTACGTGACCATTGAGGGTTGAGTTACGGAAAAAATGTAACAAAAACTATCTTGATGTTAAGTTGATATGATTTATGGACGGGATTGGTTGTAGATACATTTTAATATTGATAGAAAAGTTGAGATCATTCAGTCGTTTTGCAATTATATAATTATAAGGTTTCACATATAGTCCAAGTGGGAGATTGTTGGATCATTAATCTAAAGTTGGGTTTATATGTTAAAATAATTATGTATTGCATACTGTCAAACCCATAAGTTAAGCCCATATGAAAGTGATCTGGTAAATTTAGAAAATTCTATAATTGAGTTTAAGTATTTCAAAAGATATGAAAATAAAGTAATGTGTAGATACCAATAGACATTTACTATTTATGATGGATTAAATACGAAATGTCTAAGGGTGATTTAATGACAGCTGTCATAAGCTAAACAGACAGATTTGAAAGGTAAAAGTCACCCTACAATTATAAATAACGTTATGGTCCTCGGATCAATGGATCACTATTCTCCCTAATATTTCCATCATATAGAGAGAATTTGTGAGGATACATATGATCTGGAAGGCCGTACCCAGAATTCTGCCTAATTGAAAGTCGAATCAAAGATTCACTTTATGCAGTTTTCGGCTATGGAATCAGGTATATTTCCATCTGATCTGAATTTCGATTTTAGTTATTAAGTTTTCATTTTGATGATTTAATACGATGTTTGACATAATTTTGCATAAAGTTATTTTTCCCAACAAAAATTGCCATCATGCTATTTTTGAAGTTGCAAGAAGCAAAGGAGGAGAGGAGAGAAAGAAAGAAGAGAGAGAGAAGAAGATAAAGAAATTCGACAAAGAAGAGAGGAGAACAAAATCAGTGGGTTGGTAAAAGGAGAGAGAAAAGAGAAACCGATTAGGGCAGAGAAAGAATGGAGAAAATGAAAAGAGACGAGAGAAAACAATAGAAAAGAAGTAAAGTTTTTCTTAAGTACAATGTAACTTAAAAAAAAAGTCTTAAATCTTAAATATAAAAATTGATTTTTTTTTTATATTAAAACTTATTGAAAAACTAATTTATAACACTTAGAGGCGAATATGTGTTTTTACACTTTTATGATTTTCTGGAATTTATGAAGAAATTAGAAAAAATTAAGCAAAGGGTGAAAGAAGAATAGGACACATAAAATTTATAGTAATTCCACCTTCCAAGTATACATCTACTCCCAATTTCACTTGGAATTTTCAATCTACTATTCTCACAAATAGTACAAACAACTAAATTTCCAGGTTTTAGTAAGATCTTACGAGTGTTTCTCACAGACACTTACCACTTGCCTTTCCCCAAGAGCAAGCAAACCCAAAATTGTCTCACTTAACACAGTTTCAATCCCAGATCAAGAAAACCCACCATTTTGATCTTTTATAAATATTATGAAGTGAAACAAATGTACAAGTTGAAACTTACAAACTTCAGATATAGTCATTGAGAGCCCAGAACAAAAATACAACAAAAGAATTTAAATCACAAAGGAAGAGTTTGACAACAAGCTTCGTCAATGGATTTCCAAAATCTTCATTCACTTCATATGTTGTGTTTATAGATCTTGAAAGCAATATAGCCGTTAAGCTTCGTTTAATATCCTTGTATGCGTTTTCAATAGCTGCTAGAGATTGGTTGAGCTTTCATTAAATGCTTGAATAACTTTTCTGAGTAACTAGCCAGTACACACAATGAGTTGACTTCTTTGTGTTTAAATCGACTGATTTTTTGAATTTTGGATAGTACAGGTCGACTTAGTATTAAAGTATGTCGAGTTGTATACTTCATTCTTTCTTGTAGGTCGGCTTCTTTTTGTTGTTTGGGTTGCCTTAGAAGTTTTGTCAAGTCGACATCATTTGTTAAAATTCATATATGGGTCGACTTAAAAATGTTAATGAATCAGCTTGGCATAGCCCTAGGTCGACTTTACTTTGCGAATAAGTCAATTGACACACAAAGTACTTGTAGTTTACTTAATTCAATCTAAGTCAAGTTGACTTATCATATTTTTAGGTCGACTTATAGTGTTACTAGGTCGACTTGTACTCTTCCTAGATCTACTCAATTGTGTTTCAGATAAATTTTTGAGAGCCTGATTTGTTAGGTCGACTTATAATGTTACTAGATTGATTTGTCCTCTTCTTAGGTTGACTCAATTATGTTTCAGACAGATTTCTGAGATCATGATTTGTTAGATTGACTCCTAATAGTCTTCGGTTGACTCAGTTATGTTGTGAACTTGTATTTATGACAATTGTTTGATCCAAGTTGCCTCGTTATGTTCCTAGGTCAACTTTTAATGTTTATCCTTTAGGTTAAGTCCATTTGTAATAGTCATTGGTTGACTCAGTTATATTATAGACTTGTGTTTCTGAGAGTTGTTTGGTTCAGGTCAACTTGTAATGTTCCTAGGTCAACTCGATAAACAAAATACCGGTATTTTGCTTTGGTGAGTCAACCTACTATTTATCTAGGTCGACTTAATTATGTTTTAGAAATTGTTTCCAAGGCTAGACTTTGTCAAATCAACTTGTTATCTTTTCAAGTCAACTTATGATATTCTATATTTAGTCTATTTTTAAAATTTTCAATCCTAGGTCTACTTTTTAGGCTTTCTAGGTCGACTTGTTTTGAACAGAATTGGTTCTAATAATTTTTCTAATTTTTCAATTTTTTCAAATTCTTATTTAATTAATTTTAATATATCTTATTAACACTTGATCATTATCAAAACATATCTTACTCAATAATTTCCTTTTTTTTACGATGACAAAACCTTTGAAAAATTAGACAAAATTGGATAGAAATTTGTAAATTTTGGGATTAAACTCCCCCTTAAACTATGCTAACCTCTTCTAAACTGTCAGGACTATCAAGACCTATATCAATTTTGGTTTCTTAACTCGAAACCAACTCATCCTACTTAAAATTTGGACTTTCCTCTCACTTTAACCACATTACATTCACACACATAATTATAACCATTCTCCCCATAAAATGGGGTTAACTAATTATCCATTCAGCTATCAGCATGTCCATTTCTCCTCTATCAACCTATGTTGTCATCTTTAATCTATGATGTCATGTTCTAGGACATTTGAAATATTCCATTCTACCATGCTTCTCATATCCATTTTACCATACTTGTCATATTTCTCTTCCTTTTTGTCATTAGCAAAATAGGGGTCGACTTATGATATTCTATATTTAGTCTATTTTTAAAATTTTTAATCATATGTTGACTTTTTAGGCTTTTTAGATTCACTTAGTTTTGAATAGAATTGGTTCTGACAACTTTTCTAGTTTTTGTGTTTTCCAATTCTTATTTAGTTAATTTTAATTTGTCTTATTAATACTTGATTATCATCAAAACACATTTTACTCAACATCTATCCTCTTAAGCATCCCAAACATTAAACTAACATTTTTTTAATCCAAATCTTTAATTTTGCATCATTTATTTATTTTTTTTTGAAGGACTTCTTTAGAAAACGATATTAGCGAGATTAAAAATCTCTCTCCAATTTGTATGAATATTGCATCCAACAGACATAAATCATTTTACTTTCATATACTGGAAGAAATAATAATTGTTGGATGACAATCCAATGATTAAAATTCTTATGAATATTATTATATTTTACATAATTATTATTTTTTTTTCGAAAAGTTTAAGTTCTTTATTCCATAAAAATGAGGAGAGATATTGTATAAACTAGATGAATCATGAAACAAACATATAAAATTTTACGAGGAAAAATTTTTTTTAAAAAAATCAAATTTAAGTAATTCTAAATTCCTCAAAAAAAATTTCAAATTAAATAAAAAATTATAAAAATGCTAAGATTAAAGTAAAAGATAGATATAGTAATCGGTTCATTCTGTCTTGATTCATTTGAGATTTCTAACATTATTTAATAATAAAAATTTTTAAATCAACAAAACAAAATTAACTACTTAAAATCTGGATCTTACATAATTTTTTTTATAAATACAATTACATAACAATTTTTAAAATTCTAAGGTCTTTTGGTTGTTTGAGAAATGAAATGAATTAAAAAAATTCAGTTAATTTGTCTTTTTATTTTTATTTTATTACATGTATTATGTTATACTAGTTATTGCCGCGTTAGCGTAGAGTGTTCACAAGATGTGAATCGTATTTTTTTATTATGTAAATAGTTATTAAATTTATAATTAACTCAATATCTGAACTAAATTACTATTTAAATTAGTGAAAAATACGATATATATTAGAGACAGGAAAAAAATAGTTTAACCACTAGACTTCTAAAAAAAGCTAACAAATAAGATGAAAAAATGATAATAAGTGGAGTAAAGATAATAAAAAAATATATATGAGCCCATCAAGTGGGGTCAAAAAAGAAAAAAAAAAGGGGGTTAAAAAAGAGAGACTAAGGGGTTCACACTATGCATAAAATGCTCTCCAACTTAATGTGAAAGTAGGGGAGAGTGGACGTATATATATGCAGTCTTTTCCTTATATTTTTGCGAAAAGACTGTTTTCAAATCTCGAAACCGTGATCTTAAAGTGACCAAAGAAATAAATCTTACGTTACGTTAAGATTCGCTCTTTAAAAAAAAACCAAAGAAACTAACCAAATAAAAAAGAAAAAAAATTATATCAAAAAAAGATGAAAAACTTAATAAAAAATGGATCAAAAAATAAAAAGAGTAGACATCTAAATTAGAAAAGAAAAAAAAAACTATGGTAAAAAAAAAAAAAATTATGAGACAAGCTAAGGGCGTCCGAAATTTTGTGAATGAACACCAACACCTCTCAGGCTTTATATATATACGGGAATGATTCGCTTTTATAATTAACCATCTTAGTTCTAAAGCCAAATCACACGCCTTCGTTATCTCCACCCTCCAAAGACGGCACTTGAAAGAACCCGTAAATGCGCGACTGCACACGGCAGAATCTGCAAATTCCCGACGTGCGCATGCTTTCGCAGGCCGTATGGTGTCCCGCGCGCAGCAAAGACAAAAGCTGTTGGGTCCCACAAAAGGGAGAGAGAGAGAGAATCCGCATTCTAAATTTTTTAATTTTTATTTTAAAATTTATAAATAAAAATATTATATTAAAAAAATTATTTCTTAAATAAGGATTTTATAAGTATTTAAATTAAATGAATCAAAATGTGTTATTAGACATCGATAATAGGAAAAGGGCAAATTCAGACTCAGGGAAAGGACTGGCCCCGACGACAATGCTCGCGCACGGCACAGAGTCCCACAGCCTAACGGTCACGCTCCTCGATTTCCGATCCGAATTCTTCCCATCCTAATTATCTAACCTCGTGAATTTTCCGATGCATAAATATTTTATGTTTTTTTTTCCTCACGTGCCCTTTCTGAGTTTTTTTTTTTTTTTTATTTAATGTTTTTATATAAGTATAATAATAATAATAATAATAATAATAATATTATTATTATTATTATTATTATTATTATTATATCCGGCGTCTTAGATTTTTTTGACCCATGATTAATTCTTGAACTTTTGGATTTCATGTACTAAATTTACATGAAAATTTATTGGAAACATGGCAAAGTCATGCATGACAAGAACAAGTCATAACTACCTTGAGAAAAGCTTGGGCTTCTTTCATTATAAAAGTGCAGCGGAGACTAAAGTTTGACAAACAATTGTATCCAATTTGGGTCGCACGTGTTGGGTCGCACGTGTTAATTGAGGATAGTTAACTTAGTGAAACAATTATATCTTTTAATGTACAAGGTCTTTTTAACTTTATGTCGATAGTTTAGTAATCAGATTAATTTAAATATAATTATTTATGTTTAGACTTATGTATATATCAGGAACAATGCAGTCCGGGAGGATGACAGCATGATGAGAGGTTTACACATGATAGATAGATGCTATATTGCATAGAAAGGAAAATATGAAAATAAAAACGAATACAAAACGATACGATAAAATAACATTTTATAAAATTACAGAAAACGAAAATATATATAAATGTGTAAATATTAAAAAATATATAAAAAATTTTATATAAATATTAATTATTTTATAAAAATAATAAAATAGTAATATTTATAACAAAAATATAAAATGATCAAATATGTAATATGGTTAATATAAAAATAAAAATTATAATTAAATAAATAAATAATTCATTAAATATGAAAAATATGTAATTATAGAAAATATAAGAATTTTTATATAAATATAATTTTATTTAACAAATTAAAATGTTTTTAAAATAAAAAAAAATTTTAAAATAAGAAAACATTGTTATCGAGAAGTTTTCATATGTCATGGAATAGATGAAAAGGTGGTGCATCGAGAGGAATCCACATCATTTTCCTCTGAGACCTAGGGCCTTGTCTTGTTATTTTCAGGTTCGAGTTCCCACCCTGGATCATTGTGACCTTTTGTTTTTTCTTCTCGAATTGCAGAGGACATAGAGCAAAGGTAGTTTGATCTTCCTTTGCTGTCCTCCAAAACTAGATTCTTGAAAAGTTTATGATGTCCTTTATATATATATATAAAGTATTCGTATTCAGTAAATACATTAAATCTGACTAAATTCGATTTGATATGAATTGAATTCTTAAAAAATAAAATTCTCTTCACATTTATTTTCATCATATACAAAGCTTAAATTCTGAACTTTATTTGAAAATATCAATATTTAATTACTAAACTAATTAGATATTAGTATCTGTCCTTCATTGGTTTGTTGCATGTTGAGTGAGCCGAAGATTCTACGGCTTTACTGACTCGATCATGAAGTTATAATATTTTTGTGTTAATTTGTTTTATTTATGGATCACACAGTTTGAGTGTTTAGTGCCTTTTATAGTTTCATCTCTAATGGTATATAGTTGTGTTATTAAATTTTATTTCTATACGTTAATTCTAACATTATTAATTGGTATTTTTTTCAAAATTTGAATTATATGATTAATTCTATCAGAGTTAAACTCTTGCTTATAGCGTCTTCTTGGGCATTTTCCTGTGATAGACCAAAAGGGAGGAAAATTAGTTAGGTTTAGTAGCTCTCATGCATATTTTAACTCAAATTTTGGAATTTTGTAATTCAATGAGATGCAAATTGATAATTTGTTGATGGAAAATCATTTGATAAAAAAGAAATTCATATGGGCAGCAAGGGCAATTTCGTCCCGTTGCGTTATTAAAACTCCAAGGGGGGGTCCGGTAATTAACCTACAAGGACAGGGACTATTCAGTCACAAAACGATGAAAACGAAGTTCCAACTCAAAAGTCCGAGACAAGTACATAACGCAGAACAGGGGATGTGGAGAGAGAGAATTTCCGACGACAAAATTTAAGAGAGAGAATCAACCCACCCACCCTCCCTCTCATATTTAATTTTAGAATTTCGCGATCTCTAAAACCCTAACGACGTTGCTTCTTTTCCGGCGGCTTTGAGAGAGAACACTCTTCCCTCTCTGTCGCTCTCCTTTCTATATTTTTAAAGCGTTAACGACATTGTTTTATCTTCATTGGCTTCGTCTATCTTTCTCCATTTTCATTTCTTAATCTCCAAAACTTAAATGTAACCCAAAAAAAAAAAGTCTCCGAAACTGAAATGGCGTCGTTTCATCTCCGGCTTCTGTAACGGTCTAATCGCCGCCGCAAAATGGGGGAGAAGCCACAGTGTCAAAGCGGCGCTGCTTCTCGTTTCTCTAGGGTTTCATTCCACACCCAATCTTGTCAGACCTTTGTAACTCGAAGCCCTACCTAATTTAATTCAATTAATTAGTCAAAAGCTTTTCAAATCTCTCTCTCTCTCTCTAGAGAGTTATTGTTCAATGGCGTTAGCAAAAGGAGGATTGGAGAGAGTTCGGAGATGTGTATGGACGATCTTTTTCATGTTCGCGATGGTGATTTCGCTTTTGGTCTCGTCGGCTCCTGTACTCGTCGCCATCGGAGATATTCTTGTGCCCTGCGCTTCGGTCTCCAGTTTTGTGTGCATCAGATGTCACAGTTTTAGAGAGCATTTGCATATATATGCTTTTAATAGCTCTTTGCTTGATATTCCCCTAGTCTCCATTCTCAGATCTCTTATTATTACTTGTATGATCCTCTCTCTCTCTCTCTCTCTCTCGAACTGAAAATTTTCGTTTCATTTTATGTCATTAATTGCATTCATTTACTATGAAGTTAATTTAAATTTCCCAGTTTGTTCAATTGATTTTGTAATTAGAAGCTTGTGAAGAACAAAATAAAACAAAATTATAAGTAATAAAAGTAGAATTGTTGACACATGTACGATTCCAAATTGTTCATATTTTTGAAGTTGTTTATGTTTTGAAAAATGCTTTTCATCACGAAATCTTTCACGAGCTTTGGATGTTTTGCAAACATCGAGTAAAATTCCAATTATGAAAAGTCGTGCCATTTGACAATTAAACTCATGAAAAGCAGCAGAATATAGTTCCTCTTGCTTTGTATGTTTGTGATGATGCATATATTCTTTGAGTAATACAGACAAAATGAACTTGATAAACCTTGTGATTTGGGGGGATGGAATCAATTTTTTGGTCTGTTCTTTACTGTTGTTTACATGGCTACAGGTGTATATTCATTTTGTGATGGCCCGGCACTTTCGCATGGGCCTTATCTTGGAACTGTGACACTCTGTTCAATTGTTTCGATTGTTGTACTTTCGGTTAAAGTTTGTGTTTTCACTACGAATGCTGAGATAGAGGCTGAAGCTTCATCTTCTCTTTCAAGGCAGAAGCTCCACTTGAAGAAGTCATGGGGAATGCCTGTGTTGTTTCTCTCGTCGGTTGTCTTTGCTCTTGGCCATACGGTGGTTGCCTATAGAACTAGTTGCAGGGCACGGCGAAAACTCCTGTTTCACAGAGTTGATCCTGAAGCGGTATGTTAAAATCTACTTTATTCTCTGTTTTTCTTCAGCTGCAAATTTTACTCTGTTCGGGGTATATAGTTGTTTGAATGTTTCTGGATTTGTTTCACATTGTGAAATTTAATTTATTGAAGAAACATAATAAATAGGCTAAAAGGCCACAATTTTGGAAACCTTAAAAAGTTGTGAATATTCAACTCAATTCTTACACCTGCTTCTCTCTGCAGGTTTTATCTGGAAAAAATTTGTTCTCGGGCTATCAGAAGGTCCCACGATCTCCCACACCCTCCACGGGAAAAACCTCAAAAAGTGACAGTGAGACAAGGAGAAAGCCTTTTGGGACCACTCGTGATGAGAGGGACTTGCCAATCAGGCTACTTGCAGATTTGGACAGTTTATTCATGCCCTGCCAGGGTCTTACCCTTCATTATAAGCTTTGCAAACCCAATTCTCCTTGTTCCTTGTTTTCCACGAACTTTGATGAGCACAATTCTAGCTACTGTACCCCAAAAATGTCCATCCCAAGGCTTAAAGTTGACAGGGCACAGACTAGTGTTAAAATAAATAGTCAATATCAAATGCACAGGAGCTTTAGCAACCGGTTCCAGAGCTCTCCTTTGTTTACTCCGCTCTTGGCTAGTTCTGCAACTCATCCTGATTTGCCTGAGGACATTCCAGTTTTTAGCTTGGATGATGGTGCTAGTGAGGATGACATGAGTAAGAACTCTCTGAACTTGGAGCACGACATTGAGGGACCTGGCGATTTAGGTATTGTTTTATTACATGGCTTTGGAGGGGGAGTGTTCTCATGGAGGTATCTAATGCCAGTGCTGGCACAGCATGCTAATTGCACGGTTGCAGCTTTTGATCGACCTGGCTGGGGATTAACATCTAGGCCCTGTCGGAAGGATTGGGAGGGAAAACAAATGTCCAACCCTTACAAGCTCGATACTCAGGTAGATGTTGCCTGGTTTTGATGATTGGTTTTCCGTTCTTTTATTTTTGTTGTCATAAGTTCTTCCCAAATCAGAAGGATTGGGAGGTGAAACAGTTGTCTAGTCCTTACGAGTTCAATACTCAGGTAAACCTTGCCTGGTTTTGATGATTACTTCTCTCATCTCTCCCCATTAGTTTTGTTGGTTTTTCTATTTATTCTCATCTTTTGTTCTTTTGGCCTCTCCAATGATATTCATTGTTTTCCTCTTTTGCAGGTTGATCTGCTTCTTTCTTTCTGTACAGAGATGAGATTTTCTTCAGTTGTTCTTGTTGGTCATGATGATGGAGGATTGCTTGCCTTGAAAACTGCTCAAAGAGTACAAGGTTCTAATAATTCTCAGAATGTGAGTGAGCTGGCTGGCATGTTTTCAGTCCTTTTTAAAGATTTGGTAGCCAATTTACATACACCTACTAGGCCATGTAGAAAACCTACTCTGAATTAAAAGTTGTTTGATTGGAGGTCGCAACAATTTGTATTTAAGTGCAAGTATTCTAGTAATTGGTGTAATTTGTTATGCAGCATTCATCAATGTAATCATACAAAGGATATTCTTCTACACTGGATATTGACTTATGACCTAGTACAAGTAACTGATAACACTTGTTAAAAATTGATGTCTTCCATAGAATTAAAACTAGAAAAATTTCTGTTATCACTCCACAGTAAAAGGTTTCCCAATTGGGCTTTACCTTTTACCTAAGAAAGGCAAGTTCAGTTCAACTGTTCTTATATGTGACAATAAGAATCTCAATAGCCAATGGTAGTTGTAAACAAAGTATTGATAAGTAAGAGTGGTGGTTTTACAAATGAGAAGCAAAAAAGACGATTTAAACCATGATGCTGCCTTCGTTGGTGCCATCATGGTTCCAACTTGGCACACTGCACAAAGCCAGCTCTTCCTATAGTCCAACTGTTGATGCCAGAGTTCTGGTTTTTTAGAACTTTGTCAGCACTGATGTTTTATCTGCTTCATCACATGTTCTAAATATCTGGAAGTGTACCGTATTTGCTATTGATGTTACTTAAAGCAGCCACCTTGTCATAATGTTCTCCACTTTATTTCTAGCTTTCTCTTGAAACCATTTAGGGGCAAAGGCATCTGCCTGCTTCTACGTCATTGAGTATGCCTAAAATGTCCTTGTTGTGGTAGAAGTTTCTGGGAAACTTCCTCCCTTTGTTGTCTTCATTTGTTTTCTTTTAAATCTCTCTCCATGTGAATGGTACAATTATTGGTATGCATGAATATTCTTCATATGTAAGCAGTACAAGTTGCACAGCTCTGAATTGAAAATGACGTGCTAGTTTGTAGGGAAATAACTGGAATCCCTATATTTGTTACAGACTTTAAAGTAGATTTGGAAAGTATCTTAACATTAACAGAGTTGTGCTTATATGCTTTAACTATGGTTGTTTGATTAATTAGCATATAACCCTTAGGGCAAGACATCTGCCTGCTTTGATATCATCTTGTATGTCTAGAATGTCCTCGGTTGTGATGGAATTTTCTGGGGAATTTTTTGTCTTCATTTGTTTTCTTATAAGATATCTTAGCATTAAGAGAATTGTGCTTATATGCTTTAAAATTATGGTGGTTAGATTGATTAGGCATATACCCTTTTGGGGCAAGGCATCTGCCTGCTTGGATTTCATTTTGTATGCCCCAAATGTCCTTGGTTGTCATTCAATTTTCTGGGGAACTTCCTCCTTAATTTGTCTTCATTTGTTTTCTTTGGCGAGAAGGGCAGGTCTGGCGTAATGGTGGAGTCTCTTCATTGTGTCCTGAAGGTCCAGGGTTCGAATCAACCTCATTGAAAAAAAAGCAAGGGGAAGACTGTCTAGGTATTCCCTTCCCTAAAGCCCACAATGTGGGAGTTTCGGCACTGGGTACGTCTTTTTTTCTGTTTTCTTTGGCAAAAGAAATCCCCATTTCCTTGTGAATGTCTCATTTAGTGATATGCATGAAAGTTGTTTACAAGTACGCAGTGCGAGTTGGGAAGCTATGAAATGAAGGTGATGTGCTAGTTTGTAGGAAAGAAAATTTGGAGAAGTAATTGATGTCTCATTATTTGAGATTGTCAATTCTGATCTACAATAACTGGAATCTCTATATTTGTTATTGACTTTAAAGTAGACTTAGAAGCTATCTTAACCTAATCAGAATTGTGCTTATTAGCTTCAATTATGGTTATTTGACCGACTGTTGTATTAGAAGGCCATGTGTTGATTCTGTAGGAAGGGAAATTTAGAGGAGCAGTAAATGTCCCATTACTTGAGACTGTCAATTCTGATCTGCAATAACTGGAATCCCTATATCTGTTATTTTTTATGGACTTTAAGTGGACTTAGAAGTTATTTTAACCTTAACATAATTGAATGTATTTGCTTCGTTTGTGGTTATTTGATTGATTTGGTATATACCCTTTAGTCTGTGGTATTAGATGGTCATATGTCATAGTTTGTTCAACTTTAGGATGAAACAAGTTCTGGCACAGGCCATTGAATTCCCCATTCCTTTGTGGATTCCAGCTTACTTTCCCTTTTATATGATTTACTGGTCTTGGAACAGCCTGTATAGATGCAGCATGTTTTAAAGAACTGCGGTGTGTCAGTTGCACAATACTGATACAACCCTCTATAATCCTCATAAATTGTACCTGCCTAGTAAGTCCCTCTTGTCATTTTTGTGTCTTTTTTGGTTCTTAATGGGAAAAAAATTCTTGGTTCCTTGGGTAGCCTAGTTTTCTGGATCCATCCGTGTTTGGTGCTATTCCATTCTTGTATAGTCTTCGTGCTTGTTTTGAATTTTGTTGCCCTTTTTTGCTAGCCGATCTATTTCTTGGACCTCTTTACTTTGTATATTGATAGTAATGGTGCTTTATCCTGCCCTTTGTTGTATATCTCCCAGTGGCTATCCTTTTGATTTTCGAATGGGACCATGCCTTATTTTTCAGTCTTCAAAGTCTAACATGGTTAAATTTCTCAGTATCTGTTTAAGGGGTTGGAATCTGTTTAAGAGGCTTCGTGCCCAAAATTTCTGGATTGATCATTTTTCTTTTTCAGGAAGCATATGTATGTTTTTGAAATGTTGAAATCTGTGGCACTGACTTGTTGGTTTCTTTAAGTCTGAATCCTCTCTTTTTCATGTGTAATTCAGGTTATTATTAAGGGTATTGTATTACTGGGTGTAAGCTTGACAAGGGAAGTGGTGCCTGCCTTTGCCAGGATTCTTTTGTGTACTTCACTTGGAAAGAGGCACTTGGTTCGCCCTTTATTACGGACAGAAATCACTCAAGTGGTTAATCGTCATGCTTGGTATGATGCCACCAAGCTCACAACGGATGTTTTGAACCTTTACAAGGTAGTTGCTCATCTTCTTAAGATGAAGTGATATTCCATCATGTTATCCTAAGTTTTATGTACTATATGAAGTAAAAGCTTAGTTGACTTTAACTACTCAAGAACTTAGTTTTCTGAACCTAATATATTACGCCAACTCATGATGCTAACTAATAATGATGGTTGTTTTGGATCATTTCCATTTATCTTCTTGAGCTATGGTAGGCATCATTAAATATCTCTTTAAACTCATATTATCTTGTGAGTATCATAAGAACTATGCTTCTTTAGTTGACTTTAATTTTTCAAAAACTTTTCTGAACCAAATATACATCAGTAACTCATGGTGCTAATAGATAGTGATGGTAGTTTTGGATCATTTCCACTTATCTTGCACTAGGGTAGGCTATATGAGTCTGCTGTTACCTTGTTAAACTCATTTGAAGCATGAGTGTAGGCTTTTCTTCCTTTAGTGCATGTTGGCCAAAAGAAACTTCTATTGTGAAAGGTAAAATCTTGTGATGGATTGGTCATGACTGATTCTGATTATTGACAAGATTTCTTTATTTTCAGGTGAATGGTCTGTAGCACCCCAAAGTATCGGGGTTAATAAAATGAGATTGGAGTCTTTGTAGATCACATAGTTACTACTTAAAGGATCACCAGCACATCAACCCTTAGCGTGTTGAGTCATTTCAATATAAGAAATCTTAACTTGTAGCTCCCTACTTCTGGGATTAAGAGACATATATGAGTTCTAGTGTCTGAGAACTAAATCTCCCAAGTCCTTTGACTTGTAGTTCCTGAAAACCACCTTGAAGATGACATGCAAATTTTTCTGGAAAGGAACCTCTCCAGCTTTTATTTTTGAAAGGGGTTTGTGTCTAGATTTCTCTTCAAGCGTGACTTGTACAGCTTGTCTCTTTATCTCCCAGAATGAATGATCTTTTTAGAAGAAGAATAGAAAGGACGATTGAAGGTGTCAGTTCATGTTTAGTTTTCTTTTAGTGTCGGGAAATCTTCCGTTACACAAAAAGTTGTAAGACTTCTCCTGGTGTTCATAGCTGTTGTCCTTGCTCCTGTCTGCAGATCCACTGCAGGATCTGTTGGTCATTACATTATAGTGCAAATTTACTTCTCATATGTTTTAATTTTAATCTATGGTCTAGTTTCTGCTATGTCCAGATGTCATTTCTCCTTTCTTTTGTAAGAAGTGGTTCTGAGTTTTGTGCGCAGGTCATCACTTTGGGCACCATTGAGCTTGCTTTATTGATCTCTTTCTGAAATTTATATTAGGTACTTACAATAGTTTATTGCTTTCCTGTTTTTAGGGCCCACTTTGTGTGGAAGGCTGGGATGAAGCGCTTCATGAGATTGGTAGACTGTCTTCTGAGACTGTCCTCTCACCAGCAAGTGCCGACTTGTTGCTGAAGGCAGTTGAAGACTTGCCTGTTTTGGTTGTTGCTGGAGCTCAGGATAAACTTGTGCCTCTTAAATCAGTTCAAATCATGGCTTCAACACTTGTAAATTCTGTAAGTATTATGCTATCACCCTCTTTTTGTCTTTCGGATGTGATTAAATTGTGGCCCCACCAAGGTTTTTCAAATTGTATGCCAGTTTTTCCCTCAGGTAAATAACCCTTCACTATAAAGTATAAAAACGTCTGATGTTCTTGTAACTGTTTTGCAAAAAGAACTACATCTCTTTTGATCCCTCGTGTCTTTTGGTCTGGATCCATCATTGTGCAAGTAATACCAGCAATGAAATGAGTGTTGAATGGGTCAATCATCATGTTATGTTCTTTAAATGGTAATTGGATGTTATCTGAGATTGCAAATTACAGCATTTCAAAGTCTTGGAATTTTAAATCCCATGACCTTAAAATTTTTTTTTTTGGAAAATTGGGTTAAAAATTAAATTGTTAAATATTTTAATATGTAATTCTGTTATGGATTGAATTAATGCTATGGAGATCAAATAGAAAACTGAAATTTCATTACACAATGAGGATTCAGTACATTCACTTGACACTACAGAGACTAGAGCTCTGCCCTCAACCGAGACGCTGCCCAAATTCACAACGAAAATTCCCCCCTTCCTCACTCCCCACCTCTCCTCTATATTCACTCCCCACATGCCCCTCACTTGCCATAACTAATCTAGATTCTGTAGTGGTTATGGAACCGCCTGATCCTTCTTGCTTCTGCGGTGATAGACCTTCAGTCCCACCTTAGCAATCTCTGGCATATTTGTTGTCACTTCATCTTCCAATTGGACCCTTGCGGATGTCTGTCTGTCACCAGGTTCCTCTTCAGAAAATACTTGTGCTGCCTCTGCATTGAGCAACTGGTCCTTAGCAGCCTCTTTCCTAACATTGCCCCCTGCTGAAAAATCAGCCTTGTCCTCAAGGGTGTAGTCCAGGAATTGAGCCAAAAAGTCAAAAAGGCTGAGCCAAGTAGCATCCTCTTTGGTACCACACTTCCAGTGGATCAATAACTCACGAGTGGGATGGCCCTCTTTTGTGGTCAGCCTTTCCTCCAATATTTCAACAGGCTCATAGGATAGTGCATCATCCTCTAACCCCTTAGGTAGAACTGACTCTGGGGTATGGTCACCAATTATCTTCTTTAATAGTGAGACGTGGAAAATGGGATGGATCCGAGAGCCTTTGGGTAGCTTGAGCTTGTAAGCAACTGGTCCTATCCTTTGCACAATAGGGAATGGTCCATAGTACTTAGCGGCTAATTTGGCATTGGTTGTGTGACGGACTGACATTTGTCTGTACGGTCGTAATTTAAGGAAGACTAAGTCACCGATGTTGTACTCCACATGTCGTCTACGAAGATTGGCGAACTTCACCATCTGTTGTTGCGTCCTCCTTAGGTTGTACTGAAGTTGTTTTAACATTTCATCTCTATCCAAGAGCTCGTTTGCCACAGTTTCGACTCTTGTTTCACCCGGCAGGAATCGATGCACTGTAGGAGGAGGTCAACCGTATACCACTTGAAAAGGTGTCATCCCGGCGGACGTATGGTAACTAGTATTGTAGCCGAATTCTGCCCAAGGAAGCCAGGCGTGCCAACGTGTAGGCTGCTCAGAAGTGAAGCAACACAAGTAGGTTTCAATTATTTTATTCAGAATTTCTGTTTGTCCATCCATTTTAGGGTGATAGGCGCTGCTCATCTTCAATTTTGTGGCTTGCAATCGAGTCATTTCAGCCCAAAAATTGCTTAAGAAGATGGGATCTCGATTGCTCACAATGGTGCGAGGAACTCCATGTAGCCTTACTACTTTCACAAAAAGTTCTGCAATCATCTTAGCTGTAAAGGGATGCCTCAGCCCCACAAAGTGACCGTATTTCGAGAATCGATCAACCACCACCAAGATACAATCTTTCCCTTGGGAGCGAGGAGGGCCGTTGATAAAATCCATTGAGATATCCTCCCAGACCATTGTTGGGATAGGCAAAGGCTGTAGAAGTCCCGCTGGTGATCGAGTTTCATATTTTTGTCGTTAACACACCAAACAAGATGCCACGTACGTTAGGACGGACTTCATCATGCTCTTCCAATAGAGATTTGCAGCCAGTCGCTTATAAGTTTTCAAGGCACCTGCATGTCCAGCTCCGGGTTTGGCATGGAATTCAGCCAACAAGGTGGGAATCCACGTTGAATTCTCGGGAAGGACCACCCTATGGTTATGCAACAAAGTGCCATTGATCAAGGAATATGGAGATCTACAATTGGGGTCCTTTTGCAGCTCTGTTTTTAAGGCGGACAGCCTAGCATTGTTTGCTATTTCCTCATTGATACATTGCCAGTCCTCCCATAGTTGCCAAGAGACAGCAGTGCATTCAGCTTCTTCATGCAGCCGGGACAAGGAATTTGCCACTCGATTGGTGTAACCCGGTTTATATTGTACCTGAAATTCGTACCCCAGTAGTTTGGAGAGCCAAAGTTGCTGTGCAGGTGTTGTAATCCTTTGTTCGAGAAGAAATTTCATGCTCTTTTAATCCGTGTTAATGATGAAGGTTCTTCCGATGAGGTAAGGTCGCCAATGTTAGATAGCAAGGACCAATGCCATCAATTCTTTTTCATATGCGGATTTCAATAAGGACTTCTTGGAGAGAGAGCGACTAAAAAAAGCAATGGGACATCCGTTTTGCAAGAGCATTGCACCAATGCCATTACCAGAAGCATCATACTCAATGGTAAATTGTTGGGTGAAATTCGGCATGGCTAACACCGGAGCATGGGTAATTGTTGTTTGAAGGTATTGGAAGGCGTGTTGAGCTTCCATTGACCACACAAACTTGGGTTGTCCCTTCTTAAGCAACTCAGTGAGAGGCCGCACAATCTTCCCATAATCACGGATGAACCGTATGTAATAGCCGGTGAGTCCCAAGAATCCCCGAACATCCTTTTGAGAGCGAGGAGGAGGCCAATTTAAGATGCATGATATTTTGTCCGGGTCCATCGCCACACCATCACCGGAGAGTATGTGCCCTAGGTAGGCTATGCTCCGTTGTCCAAATTGACATTTGGACCTGTTGGCCAGCAGCTGGTTGGAGTCCAAAACTTGTAACGCTACTTCCAAATGGCGTAAGTGATCCTCCCAATTGGAACTATAGACCAAGATGTCATCAAAGAAGTCCAAGATGAATTTCCGAAAACAGGAACGAAACACGTCATTCATTGTAGCTTGAAAAGTGGCCGGAGCGTTCATGAGTCCAAATGGCATCACAATGAATTCATAGTGACCCGAATGAGTCTGGAAGGTTGTCTTAGGGATATCGGACTCCTTCACCCAAATTTGATGGTAGCCAGAACGCAAATCAAATTTAGAGAAGTAAGAAGCCCTATGTAGTTCATCAAGCAACTCGTAGACTACCGGAATGGGATATTTGTCCGGAATTATAGCTTTATTCAATGCCTTATAATCGACACAAAAGCGCCAGCTGCCGTCTTTCTTTCGAACCAGCAGAACGGGGCTTTCACTGGGACGGATAATTCCTGCAGTCAACATCTCGGCCACAAGCTTCTCAATCTGATTCTTTTGCTCAAAGTTGTATCTATAAGGCCTAGCACTGACCGAATCAGAAGCAGGATGCAAGGTAATTTGATGATCTGTGGGTCTGGATGGAGGTAACCAACTGATATCTTGAAAGACATGCTCATACTCGTGTAATAAGGCCCTCAATTGGTCTTCTTGTGCGGAAGTGAGGGTGTTCTCAACCGGTGGATAAGAGTTGGTGTCACTATGCAATTCCCATAGCCAAGCACCAAATTGCATCTGAGAAAGCTTTTTGAGGGAATTGAAAGAAGAAGAGGTTCTAACCAAGGCATGATCCCCCGTTAAACAGACAGGTTTCCCTTGCCAAAGAAACTTCATGGTCATTAATTGCCAATTGACGCAGACCTCGCCAAGGGAGGCCAACCAAGATATGCCTAGGATGATATCTAATCCTCCCAAGGGAAAGATAAAACAATCAATAGATATAGTGAAACATCATAAATCAACCGTCAGCCCAATGCAAACACCAGAAGAGACTAGTCGTCTCCTATCACCCAATTGGACCCAAAATGGTTCAGTGGGTTGCACTCGCAGCCCTAAACGTCGGGCAGTGTGTTCAGCCACAAAATTGTGGCTTGCCCCACTATCAATCATGACAATTAATTTGCAATCGAGAACGGTATCTTGAAGCTTCATGGTGTTAGGGTGTGAAATACCTCCAACAGAGAATAGGGGAAACTCGAGAGAGGCGGGGGAGATGTCGTTGTCATGCTCCAGGTGCTCTGCAGGTGATTCTGGAATCGTGGCATCCTCTACAATGGGGAGTTCATCGTCACCCAGGATCAGAGCTCGAAGAGACTTGCTGGGGCAATTGTGGAGCGGATGATACGACTGCTTGCATTTGAAACACAACCCCTTTGAGCGTAAATCCATGAGCTCCTGATGAGACGGAAGGGCCAAGGAGTGTTCGAACCGTTGGTGGCGGAGCTCGGGGAAGAAGAAGAACGAATGTTGGCGGGGAAGTTTCGAACTGAAGCCGGGTTAAAAGAGAGTTGAGTACGGGTTTGAACTTTCGGGTTATAGTGCGGTTCAGAGCCCCATGGGTCAGGTTGGGGCCCGCTCATTTGCCTGACCCGGAAGTAGGGCGGTTGTTGTCATCTCTACCCGGAAAGGCAAGTGATTTAAGAAACCCATTCTCCCTTTCGATTTCCCAAGCGAGCTTCATCGTTTGGAAGAGGGAGACGGCTTCGTGAGAGCGGATTTGGATGCGAATCTCGTCCTTGAGGCCGTTGAGGAAGAGCCCTAAGTGAATCGAGGGACTCAAGCCCTTAACCAAAGCAGCTCGTGTGACGAATTCATCGATGTAGTCATCAACCAACGCCGTTTGTGTGGTGGATGCAAGATCCTTAAATGGGTTCGCTGATAGCCCTCCTCTGAAGTGCTCGAACAGTTCCGTCGTCAATTCAGACCAAGAGAGTGAGGGGTGCTTGGCGAATAGCCATCGGACCCGGTGCAAAGCCGGTCTGTCCATGGAGAGGTGGGCCATGGAAACTTTCATATCGTCATTGAGATGGTGGATGGAGAAGAATTGTTCAGCTCTCGCAACCCAAGCCACTGGATCATTGCCATCGAAACAAGGGAGATCAATTCGCCTCAATGCGACTGGAAATTCGTCAACAAAGGGGCCCTTAAACGTAGGTTGTGGTTGCGATTGGGACCCGAGGATGGGAATAGAGCCAATCTTGAGTGATGGGGAGCCAAGGGTCACATTCGGATTCGAGGAATAAGACCCTGCTTCATCGCGGCCTTTTGGTTTTTGACGAAGGAGAGCAGCGACCAATTCCTCCAACGAATCAAGTTTCTCCATCTTGGTGCGGTGGTGAGTCATCTTCTCAACCAGTGTCGCTACGCTCTTCCCAATCTCGGTAAGGCTCTTCTCCAAAGAATCAATTTTAGCTTCCATTCTGGTTTGAGTCATTGGAGTCAAAGGAATTGCGAAGTTGTAGAATGCAGTGTGGGAAAAGGGAGAAGAGAGGGGAAGAGACGGCAGGTCGGACCAATGTTATGGATTGAATTAATGCTATGGAGATCAAATAGAAAACTGGAATTTCATTACACAATGAGGATTCAGTACATTCACTTGACACTACAGAGACCAGAGCTCTGCCCTCAGCCAAGAGGCTGCCCAAATTCACAACAAAATTTCCCCCCTTCCTCACTCCACACCTCTCCTCTATATTCACTCCCCACATGCCTCTCACTTGCCATAACTAATCTAGATTCTGTTGTGGTTATGGAACCGCCTGATCCTTCTTGCTTCTACGGTGATAGACCTTCAGTCCTTTAGGCTCCACCTCAGCAATCTGACATATTTGTTGCCACCTCATCTTCCAATTGGACCATTGTGGATGTCTGTCTGTCACCAGGTTCCTCTTCAGAAAATACTCGTGCTGCCATTGCATTGAGCAACTAGTCCTTAGCAGCCTCTTTCCTGACAAATACATTGTTTTTAATAACCAATTTAGATTTTTAATAAACATGGAATAGATTTCTTTTTAACATCTAACAATAGTAGAAGAAAAACAATTTTGTGAAATTCGTAATTTTTTATGGTATTTTAGTATCCCAGGATTTGATCTGTCCCACAAAAACTTTACTGTCCATTATATAGATGGGAAGCACAAAAAATAGTTTACATGCTGGCTAGGGTTTCTGATCGTACTTGAGACTTGTGTTTTTTTCTTTTTTCTTTTTTTTAATATTATTTCTTTATTTTGAACTTGAGGTTTTCTTATTTTATTTTTAAATTTTTATGCTTGGCCTGTTTGGATGGTTCCACTCCAGTTGGTAGGCCTGCGGTCCTGCCGATTTAACTGGCCAGTCCTACCCTATTTCAAAAACCATGCATCAGATCTATGAAATTCCACAAACCATAGGATACTAAAATACCATAAAAAGGTGTTGAATTTGACAAATCCTATGGTTTTGTTAACTCCACACGTGCTTAAAAATGAGTATTTTTATGTTAATATATTAAATTTTAAATCTAGTTATTATGGATTATTAAAAAAAATATTTATCAAAATAATAACAAATAAAATTCAAAACCCTAAATATCCAAAAGAACAGAATTCTTGAAACAATGGGATTTAGATACTCAAGATTAAAATGCATGAGTTGTTGATTTATCATGATTTACAGCTGTAAAAAGAACATAGCCTTATTAGTCTCCTATATTCATTTTCAAATGCTTGCTTATACCGTGCATGATGAACTCATGAAGTCTACCTACTAAGGTTTTGATCGGTATTCTCCTAGTTTTGGGCAAATTATCTGGTAGGCTAGTGCAGTGGTCTTTATTCGATCTGTAATATGCACAAAATTACACCCCTCTAACTTAACAAGAATATGGAAAGGTGTAAACATGCCGAGACTACCAGATAATCCCTACCAGATTTGCATTGATAGGGAATTCTTAGAAAGAGAGAAGCCTACTTGAGTCTCCATTCACTTCATATATACTGTAAAGCTGCATCGAGATGGCGATAACTTGGTTGTGATCTTACTGTAATTTGTTGTTCTTGTGCAGAGCTTAGTAGCAATATCCGGATGTGGTCATCTTCCACATGAGGAATGCCCCAAGGCATTGCTTGCAGCTCTATTGCCTTTCATCAGCAGACTACTGATCAAAAATGATTTACAGAATCAGTAGAGTTCTTAGATAGGCTTTTTTTCCCGTCAATATATTGTCCGATTGTTATATTCTCTCTCTTTTTTTTTTTTTAAAGTTTTTCTTTTTTACGAGTGTGCATCCTTTTCCGTTTCCTTCTTTCCTCTTTGCCTCGAGAAGAAGAGTGGTTTTGTCCCTTCCTTTAGGTATATTTTAATGAGCTAAATAGTCCTGGTTTTTAGGGCTCTCACAAGATGTAATTTAGTTTATTTTTCCTTCCTCCTCTTTTTTTTTAATACCTTCCTCGTTAGATGCTAAATTTTCTTACAGTTTGTCCAAAAATAGTCATTGTGATTGACCACTAAGGAAGTGGAAAACAACAGGCGTTTGTAAAATTTTCAGATTGCAAATATTTATGCAGTTAAGAATTTATATTTTTTAATGAATCATCCCAATTAAATTCGAGTCAAATTAGACTTTTGGAAAAAGCTCTTCCGACGTGTTATTTAATCTAATTTAAGGGATACAATTTGTATTTTCTTAATAGAATTGTTTGTCTATCAATGGATAGTCGATCTAATGGAATAGAATATTAGATCTTTTAATTAAGTTTCAAACTTGAAAATGGAAATGTCACCACCTAGCCCTCAAATGTGAGCACAGAAGGCAACAAACTATGATCTCAGAAATGAAAGAGAAAACAAAGCACAAGGAATGCGAGGGAGGAAAGATGAAGTTGCACAGCAAATGCTGAGTAAATGGTGATGGGTGTCATGTACAATGGTGGTAATAGGGAGAATGAAGACGGAAGAAAAGAGAGGAGATTCAAAAAGAAAAAGCTGGAGAGGGGTTTAGAGAGAGAGAGAAGAATCTGACATCTCATTCCTGTTCTGGCTTCTCGTGTTTACATGCATTTGAAGGTTGTTTACAGCTGTGATGGCACGTATGTCCCCATGGATATTAAACTCATCTATTGGAATTAGTCAAGAATAGTAGACTTACTCTCAATTTCCTCTTCCAATTGCGTCTGTATTTCATCCACTTCTGCACAAAATTCTTATGCACCAACTTCTTGTTTCGTCAGTTGCTCTTCCATGGATTTAAACATTGTTTTTTCAGCAATTTAGTTTGTTTTGCTATTATCCGATTTCTTTTTATTTTCTCATTCACTTTTCATTAAATATTTTATATTTTCATCAATACCAAATATTTTTAATAAAATATTCAATTTGTCATCAATGTATGCCATAAAAGCGTATATCCTCATCATGTTCTTCCCATTTTTTCTTCCATTCTTATATGTGAATCTTTTGTTTTTCTTTTTCTTAATATTTCTAAAGCAAATTATCTTCCGTCATTAACTATACTAAGAATCATTTTGCTTTGAAACAAATTTATCACAATTCATCCCTCAAATATAAGCACAGAAGGCAGCAAGCTATGATCTCAAAAATGGAAGAGAAAATAAAGCACAAGAAATGTAGGGGAGGGAAGACAAAGTTGCACAGTAAATGCTGATGGGTGTTGTGGATAATGGTGGTAATGGAGAAAATGAAGGTAGGAGGGAAGAGAGAGAAAGAGCCAGAGATAGGGGTTTAGAGAAAAGAAGCATAGACAGAGAGAAGAATCTGAGACATCTCATTCTTGATCTGGCTTCTCATCTTTAGGTGCATAAAAAGGTTATTCCCAACAGTCTTCCAATTGAGATCTCTACAAATATTCAAATCAGATTACTCAGAATATGACTCTGAATGTTGATAATGATGGAAACACAAAAAAAAAAAGAATCACTAGCCCTATGTTTGGGCCAGATTAAGGCCTCTGGGCTTGAAAGATCAGGTTTGTCAAAAAGAGGTGTACGAGACCTAATCATTTTAAGGCCACGTGTGATCATATAAAACCCGTGTTTTCACCAAAAAAAAATAATAATAATAATAAAACCCGTGTGAAAATAAAATGTAAAAATTTTATATTTCATGATTATATCTAGTTATAAAAAGGAATATTTAAATAAAAAAAAATTGTCAAACTTAAACTTATTAAACGTGGGATGTGATTTGTGAATAAATTATGGAGAGTGACAAAGCCTAAAAAGGAAAAGGAGAATTATGGTAGAAGAAGATTATTAGTATTGTATAATAAGAATAGCGTATAAAATAAGGCAAAATTTGTGCATATGTTCTGAAGTACTCTTAACACAATTATTAAGAATTGAAACTTAAAACTTTTATTTTCTCTTATAATCAAAGCCCTCGACTTAAGCAAGAGAGGTAAAATTAATAAATATTAATGGATAGTTAATTTAATGAAAAAAATGTTAAATTTGTTTTTGAAAATAGAAAGAATTATATTGTGAGAGTTTTTTCAATAAAGGGTCAAATCATAACTTGAACTGGATTAAACAGAATATGATTTTGAATATCGATTGGTCAAACAAAAAAATAACATTAATGAATTTACCATGTATAAATTTGATTGATGCTTTTCTTCTATTCCTTATTTGATTTCAATTTCCAAAGGGTAGTGATACTGCCAAAGCAAAATCCTTCCTGCAAAATATCAGTTTTACCCTTAATAAATGAAATTGCTTGATTTTAATTGATTTTGTTAAATCCTGCTATATATTAAGTTCTTTCTCTTCTTCCCATTATACATTAATTACTTTTTTTCTTTTCTCTCTATTTAATTATCTATATTATTATATAATTTATTAATTATATGTATTTAATTATTTCTTATTATTGTTTCATATACAAACATATTATTATTATTATTTATTTTTATATTTGCATTTAAAAAATTATTTTTACAGTAGTTGTCGTATTAACTTTATTCTATGATTGGCTTGATATTTTTTTTAATAGGCTAATTTTATTTTATATTTATTTTTATGATCAACGATCAATCTTTGATTTTGTGATAATAGCAATTATATGATAACAATTTTAAAAAGGAATTATTGTTGATTAATTTATGATAGATAATGATTTTTTTTTTAGTTTTATTGTTATAACAATTGTTGATTGTATTAATATGCTATTAGTGAAAATACTATCCTATAATTAGTCATATATTCAATTGGTGAATTTGTAAATAGAATAAAATTATGATAATCGTCATAGTGAAATGAAATTTATAAAAACATATGTGATGAAATTTTAGAATGAGAATTTTTTTAAAACTTATTTTGTTGAACTTGATATGTATGCTTTTAGTTTGCATTAAAATTTTCTCTATTGTCATATTAATACTTATATTCAATAATTTTTGTCAAGAGATAAATGTGGCAGAGAAGATCATATTAGGGACCAACTTTTATTAGGGGAAATAAGCTAGATAGCAATGATAACAAAAAAAAAAAAAAAAGAAATAGTTTCTACCATTCTTGAAACAAGGGTTTAAATTGGAAAACTTTGCTCAATTGTATCTGGGCAAAAATTCTATTGCTCAGTTATTTCAAGAATGGTAAAAATTATTTCTTTTTTTTATAGTTATCACTGTATCTAACTTACTTCCCTTAATAAAAGTTGGTCCCTAATATGATCTTCTTTGCCATATCTATCTCCTGACAAAAATTATAGAATATAAATATTAATATGGCAATAGAGAAAATTTTACTACAAACTAAAAGCAAACATATCAAGTTCAACAACATAAGTTTAAAAATAGTTCTCATTCTAAAATTTAATCATATATGTTTATATAAATCTTATTTTACTAGGTTGATCATCATAATTTTATTTTATATACACATTTACTAATTGAATATATGATTAATTATAGGATAGCATTTTTCACTAATAGCATATTAATACAATCAACAATTGTTATAATAATAACAATAATAAAAAAAATCATTATCTATCATAAATTAATTTACAATAATTAAGATAATGATCTTGCCGGAGCAAAATCCTTTCTGCCAGAGCAATTTTTGTCCAAATACCAGTTTTATCCTTAATTAATGAATTTTTTTTATTTTAATTGATTTTGTTAAACCCTATTATGCATTAATTACTTTCTCTCATCTCTTCCCATTTAATTATCTATATTATTATATGATTTATTAATTATTTGTATTTAATTATTTTTTATTATAGTTTCAGATAAAAACATATTATTATTTTTTTTATTTTTGCATTTAAAAAAATTATTTTTATCATATTAATTTTATTCTACAATTGACTTGATATTTTTTTGAGGAGACTAATTTTATTTTATTTTTATTTTTATGATCTACAGTTAATTTTTGATTTTGTGATAATAACAATTATACGATAACTATTTTAAAGATAAATTATTGTAAATTAATTTATGATAGATAATGGTTTTCTTTTTAGTGTTATTGTTACAACAATTGTTGATTGTATTAATATGCTATTAGTGAAAAATGCTATCCTATAGTTAGTCATATATTCAATTAGTGAATGTGTATATAGAATAAAATTATGATGATTATTCTAGTAAAATGAGATTTATATAAATATATGTGATGAAATTTTAAAATGAGAATTATTTTTAAACTTATGTTGTTGAACTTTATATGTGTGCTTTTAGTTTGCATTAAATAAAATTTTCTTTATTACCATATTAACAATTATATTTTATAATTTTTGTCAGGAAACGGAAATGACAGAGAATGTCATATTGAGGACCAACTTTTATTAGGGAAAACAAGCTAGATAGTAGTGATAACAATAATAATAATAAAAAAAAAGAAATAGTTTTTTATTGTTCTTGAAACAATTGAGCAATAGAATTTTTGCCAAGATACAATTGAGAAAAGTTTTCCAATTTAAACCCTTGTTTCAAGAACGATTAAAACTTTTTTTTTTTTGTCATTATCATTGCTATCTAGTTTGCTTCCCCTAATAAAAGTTGGTCTCCAATATGATGTTCTCTGTCACATCTGTCTCTTGACAAAAATTATAAAATATAAGTATTAATATGACAATAGAGAAAATTTTAATGCAAACTAAAAGCACATATATCAAGTTCAACATAATAAGTTGAAAAATAATTCTCATTTTAAAATTTTATCACATATGTTTTTATAAATATCATTTTACTATAACGATTATCATAGTTTTATTCTATATACATATTCACCAACTGAAAAAATGACTAATTATAGGATAACATTTTCACTCATAGCATATTATTATAATCAACAATTGTTGTAACAGTAAACTAAAAAAAAAATCATTATCTATCATAAATTAATCAATAATAATTTCTCTTTAAAATTATTATCGTATAATTGCTATCATTATAAAATCAAAGATTAATTGTTGATCATAAAAATAAATATAAAATAAAATTAGTTTCCTAAAAAAATACCAAGCTAATTATAGAATAAATTTAATATATCAATTATTGTAAAAATAATTTTTTAAATACAAATATAAAAATAAAAAAATAATATATTTTTATATGAAACGATAATAAGAAATAATTAAATATATATAATTAATAAATTATATAATGATATAAATAATTAAATGGAGTGAAAAGAAAAAGGTAATTAATGTATAATGGAGAGAAGAGAAATTAATTAATATATAATAGAATCTAACAAAATCAATTAAAATCAAACAATTTCAAATTAAGGGTAAAATTGGTATTTGAACAAAAATTACTGCAAGATTTTACTCTGACAAGAACACTGCTCATTTCCGAATCCCGGATATTACTCATCCCCGGGGGGCCTCCCCTAAAATGGAAAAGGGAAAATGAAAAAGAAAACTGAGGGCCAGCTATGTCCAGCTGCATCCAACTCCAAATTTTTTTTTTCTTTTTTTTTTTTTTTTGTAAAATAATTAGTATCATTGGTATTCTAGCATAGGAGGGAAGAGACCAAGGAAATGAGTAAGGATATTGCGTCCTTCCTTTCCCTCCTCTCCAAAACTAGCCCGCCTAAGGCCAAGTTTTGGCGTTATTTCAAGCAGGTAAAGAATTTTATACTAGATTTTAAAATATAATCTTTATAAAAATTTTATTTTTTTTAATAAATTTGGTATTTATATTCATTTTTTATTATAATAAAGAATAATATAGATATAAAAAAAATAAATGTGACATCAGATAATGATACCTGGAGGAGAAAATTTTATTTGCAAACAATATCCCTAAGTATATATATATTTTTTAAAGGGACAAAGTTTAGCATATGAGATTTTAACCGAGGACCAACATATCATATTGCTATCTGATTCAAAGCTTGCCAAATTTTTGTACTTTGAAACATGTTCAATATTAAAAACTTTAGAATAATATTAATTTTGATGTTTTTTTTTTATCACTTGTTTGATTAATTAAATTATCTCATTAATTTGATTCAAAAATTATAATATTTATTTAAGAGTGGACACTCCCGTCGTCGAACACATGCTAATTATGATGTTTCACAAGTTATATTAGTGTTGCATTCAATTTTATTTTATTTTTTCTATTATTAATGATTGATTTCAAAATATGAAATTAAATTTTAGATGATTGTTGTTGTTTTTATTTATATTTTAAAACCGTCGGGAACGACGACGGCATCAATTTTTTCGTGCTCTCTGCTTCTTCCCCTTCCGTCCGCAAGCCCAAAATTCTCATTCTTTTTTCTCTCTCTTTCTCTCTCATCACATCCATCACAAACCCCAAAACCCCTATCTCTTTTGGGGAGTCTGACCGTTATCAATTGCCCTAGTGGCTCAATTTCAATTTCAGCCCCCGTATGAATGAAAAATCAATTACAGGTTTTTCCGGCGAGCATTAAATTCAATTTCAATTGGAATTCAATGAAAAAACGAATGGGTCAGTATAGCCTGGTGCCGTCGGGGGTCACGGCCGCCAATTTCAATCTCAACCGTTGCAGGATCTTCAAAGTTCCATTAAAGCTCCATCGAGAGATTCATGGTGTTTGTATAGTTTTGCAGAGCATTTTCTTCTTCCATGGCGTAGAGAGAGAGACGGAGAGAGATTCAATTTGATGATCTTTTCACATTGATATCCAGCGTCTTCAAGGATTTTTTTATTTTTTTTAATATATGATATGATATTAGTTACTTATTTCACATATCGCATTTTCAAGACGTGATACGATACTATTTATATAAATAATATATATATAGTGTTTTGAGCGTTAATTTTAAAATTTTATTTTTTGAAAAATTTTTAATTTTTTTTTTTTACGTTAAAAAGGAACATGTCTCCGCTTTTGTCACACATTTCCCGGCATGTGCGATTATGGTTGAAGGTGGGATCATGGAAGCCCAACCGGGCTAAACCACCGTATGTAGTTGTGGTTCGCTGGAAAACGGGTTCGAGAAGACGAGACACATCACGCGCGAGAGCAGGATTGAGAAAGACACCAGTTATTTTCAACGATCCAATTTTCTATCGTAAGCCCAAGTCTTCTTTTTTACAGGCTACAGCAACCTCTTTTACTTTTTACCATTTTAAGAGTTATTAAACTTTTGAGAAAAATATTAATTTTGATAATATTAAAAAGATAAAAATTTTAATTTTAGGATTCTCTTAATTGAGGGGATTTCTATTTTAATATTGAGTCTACTACGTAAATAATATAATTCTCATTTTATTGCATTCAATCAAATTGAAAATATTTTTTTATTGAAAAAGATAAAAATCTTTGGATATTATTTATTCACGGGTTTTCTAAATAAAAATTAGAATTTTGTGTAGAAAAAATAATATTTCTTTATTTAAAGCTTTTCTTCTCAATCAAACGAAAACCCATATTAAAGAAGGCTTTCCTAAAATACTAAAACTTCGAGCCTTCCACTAGAAGTCTTTTTCAAACATAAATTGAGTTGCTATCTTGCCCATAAAACTAGTGTACTAGGACTAACAAAAGTTTTAGCATTAATTAATGAAATGAAAAATAAAATTTTAAATTATTAAAAAAAATAATATAAAATATCGCATTAAATCTGATTCAAATTGAATTGAGTTTTTAAAGAATTAAATTATTTATGTTTTTGCCATCATACTCGAATTTAAAATTTCATTTAAGAAATATTAGTATTCGATTATTAGATCGACTGTTGGTAGTATTAAAAAATAATATTTGCTTTAGAAAAAGTCCTTCAAGACTATTTGTTGTTTCTTACTTTCTTAATTACAAAGGAAAAAAAAAAGCAAAAAAATAATATTTCCTTTTGTTACTTTTTTTAATCAATAAACTACACTCTTATAAAATATATCTTCATTGTATTTTCTCCCAAATAATAAGATTGTTTGAAAATTTCTCTATTTTCCAAAATAATGATTTTTTTGGGGGTCTCGATTGGTATCCTACAAATTATTAATAAGAATACTTCAATTTATAATGATCAAAATTACCTCTCGATAAGGTTCAAATTATCCTTTTCGTTTCTTTTATTTTGCTACAAGTTTTGGAAAATTGAGATTATGAGAAGAAATCAAGAAACATTTATCTAATTATTTTTTTACTCATAAACAAAAATAAATTATTTTTTAAAATGTATTGATTTTCCCAAAATATTCATTACATTTCTATATTTGGAATAGAGTTACTAAAACATTTTTCTTTTTCTAAATTTTTACGATTCATACCCAATAAGAAAAGGAAAGGTTTCAAACAAGAAAAAGGTATTTGATTTACTAATACTTCATAAATAAATTAAAATAAAAAAGAAAAAAGGGTATTTAATAGAGAATAGAGAGAGGACAATTAATAGGAGAGAAAGAATGGGCATTTAATAGAGAGACTACATTTAATGGAGGGAGAGAGTGTGAGATTTAAATTTTTTGAAACCGATTTTAATAAATTATTATTATTATTATTATTATGGGTTGAGTAGTATTTTGGATAATTTCGATGGAAATTGGTTTTATTAGTTTTGGAGATCAAATAAAATTCACAATATTTTAATAAATTTGGGCCCAATAATCAATATTTTGGAAAATAGGATGAATGTGTTTTATTCTTTTTAATAGTATAAATTTAACAATTTTCAAATACATATATCCGATGGTACCTTATTTAATAGGTCTCTAAAATTATGCATGATTATCTGATAAGGAAGGCAATCACTATCAATGTCAAATCTTTCCACATTTCTTGAGGAAGTTTAAACTTTTCAAAAAATTCTAATTACAATCCTTACCATCTTGAAAGACTAGAAGCAGAAGGAAACTAGAGTTTTCTACACCTTTGGGAAGGTTATAAATACAGAGCATAGGTAACACTCAGAGTGGACTCAGTTTTTACACACCAGAGAAAGACAATTCTATATGCTGTTCAAGGTAAGGTTCTATACCCAATGCCATACATCAGCAAAGGTAAGGTTCTATATCCGATTCCATACATCAACGAAGGTAAGGTTTCATGCCTAACTCTAGATGACTCAATAGTCAATTCTATATATCGTTCAGAAGGGGATTTCATATCCAAACATATTCCACAAGAGGTATAGTTTTTACACCGATTCTACACACGATCAGAGGTATGATTCTATACGTATGCTTTTATATTGTATCATATAATTTCACATATGTGATATACATAATACTTACTATGCAATACGTATGCATGCTATACACACGCACATGGGTTCCGACATCCGCTCAACCGATAAATCACATGATAGAGGCCATATGACCATATTTCTCTCGGCTGTATTCAGTTTTCCTTTTGTTATTACCCTTCTTGACTTGAGCGTCGGAGTCCCCTCGCCGGGTTAGTCCCGGTGGGATTTTTACAGGTTTTCCATCTGAGGAGATCGGACGAACATATCGGCGTAAGCTTCCCATTCGAGTTGAAAAGGACAGTTATCTGTGGGGTAAAAAAATACCTCCAACAGATTGACACCGTCTGTGGTAACGACTAACTGATAAGTCGAAAAATCTTTACGATCCGACTCTGTCAAACGAAGGGATCTGACTCCCCGAATGAATGTTAGGCCTGAGTCGCCCTGATTCTATCGAATGAACAGGCTTGAGTCGCCCTACTCTTATCAAAAGTTGGGCCTGAGTCGCCCTGCTCTTATCAAAAGTTTGGCCTGAGTTACCCTGTTCTTACTGAACGTCGGGCCTGAGTCACCCTGCTCCTACCGAACGTTGGGTATGAGTCACCCTGATTCTATCGAACGTTGGGCCTAAGTCGCCTTGATTTTATCGAATATCGCCCTGCTCCTGCCGAATGTCAGGTCATCGTCGTCTAGTCTTATCGTAAGAATGCAAGGATGACGAACAAATTTCTTTTCATACAAGGTTGTACATAGCACAACAGAAGAAACAGATTATTTGTAACGAGAGGATACTGTTATCGATTGGACAACTTGTGGCCTGGCCCTATTTTCTCTTCTTTCGACCACTAGCCTCTCGTATCGCCGGACACAAACTCCAAGTTAGCCTTCAGATATTTTACTTTTCATAACACACGCACTCTAGACTCTTGGTCACTGTTTGGCCAAACATTTTTTTTTAAATCTCTTCACTTGGTAATCTCTAAAGATCCGTTGGTCCCTAGACCTCTTAATCATCCGAATCGTTCGACTTGTTGGTCTCTCGATTATTCGATCGGTTGGTCTCTAACGACCCGTTGGTCTCTAGTTCTCCTGATCATTCGAATCTTTCGACTTGTTAGTCTCTCCATTGTTCTACTTGTTCGTCAATCGACCTCACAATCCCTTGATTTCTTGATTCTTCGACCTGTTGGTCTTTCCATCATTTGATGTGTCAATCTCTCAATTCCTGATCTCTCGATCGCTTGGTTATTTGAACTCCTGACCTCATTCGATCTCTCAGCCTCGCATAGATAATCTATCGGTTATTTGTCTCATGATATTCTTTCATTTAAGTTCTCTCAAATGAACTTTTCCAAACGTAGAGTATCATCAATACGGAATATAACTCACCGAACGGGTAGACGCGACCCAACTCTCTAAAGATTTCTTATCATTCGGAGGGTCTTAGTCTCCTAGCTATTATCATTCGTGTGCGTCAAATATGTCATCCCAAACTCTAAGAGCCTATGTGCCTACTATCAGTGACGATCGTTCCATTTTCATAAGAAATCTTGTCATTCCACATTCCACTTAACGATTAGTACGAACGGGCTTGTGTCGCCCTAACTTACCACTGGGATCCGTCTCCCTGAATGGGCCTGTGTTGCCCCGACTTATCTTTAGAATCTATCTCTCTGAATGGACCCATATTGCCCTGATCTACCGATGGAATTTATCTCCTTGAATGAGTCTATATAACCCTCGACTATCTGACCTGTCGGTCTCTCCATCGTTCGGCCTGTTGGCCTCTCTCTTATCAGTTTCCTGACTCAAGGATCGTTTGATTTTTCGACATGTCGGTCTCTCTATCGTTCGGACTGTATGCCTCTCAGTCTCTTATCAGTTTCCTGACTCCCGGTTCGCTTGATATTTCGACCTGTCGGCCTCTCAATCTCTTGTCAGTTTCCTGACTCAAGGATCGTTTGATTTTTCGACATATCGGTCTCTCTATCATTCAGACTGTATGCTTCTCAGTCTCTTGTCAGTTTACTGACTCCCGAATCGCTTGATATTTCGACCTGTCGGTCTCTCCATCGTTCGGCCTGTCGGCCTCTCAATCTCATGTCAGTTTCCTAACTCAAGGATCGTTTGATTTTTTAACCTATCGGTCTCTCCATCATTCGACCTGTCGGCCCATCTATCTAAAGTTTCTTATCGTTTGTTTGGAGGGCCTCAGTAGCCCAGCTCCTATCGTTCGGAGGGCCGCAGTCGCCCAACTCTTATCATTCGGAGGGCCGCAGTCACCCAGCTCTTATCGTTCGGAGGGTCTCCGTCGGCAGCTCCTATCGTTCGGAGGGTCACAATCGCCCAGCTCTTATCGTTCGGAGGGTCTCAGTCGCCCAATTCCTATCTTTCGGAGGGTCTCAGTTGTCCAGCTCCTATTGTTCGGAGGACCTCAGTCACCCAGTTCTTATCGTTTGTTCGGAGGGCCTCAGTCACCCAACTCCTATCGTCCAGAGGGCCTCAGTCGCCCAGTTCCTATCTTTCGAAGGGCCGCAGTCGCCCAGCTCTTATCGCTCGGAGGGCCGTAGTCGCCCAACTCGTATCGTTCGGAGGGTCGCAGTCGCCCAGCTCGTATTGTTCGGAGGGCTTCAGTCGCCTAGCTCCTATCCTTCAGAGGCCTCAATCGCTCAGCTCCTATCATTCGGAGGCCTTAGTCGCCCCGCTCCTATCGTTCGGAGGGTCTCAGTGGCCCAACTTTTATCGTTCGAAGGGTCTCAGTCACCCAGTTCCTATCGTTCGTTCGGAGGGCCTCAGTCGCCTAGCTCCTATCTTTCGGAGGGCCGCAGTCGCCCAACTCTTATCGTTTGGAGGGCCACAGTCACCCAGTTCGTATCATTCAGAGGGTCTCAGTCGCCCAGTTCGTATCGTTCAGAGGGTCTCAGTCGCCCAGCTCCTATCGTTCGTTTGGAGGGCCTCAGTCGCCGGGTTCCTATTGTTCGGAGGGTCTCGGTCGCCTAGCTCCTATCATTCGTTTAGAGGATCTCAGTCGCCCAACTCCTGCCGTTCGAAGGGTCTCAGTCGCCCAGCTCTGATCATTCGGAGGGCCTCAGTCGTCCAGCTTCTGTCGTTCGGAGGGCCTTGGTCACCTAGCTCCTGTCGTTCGGAGGGTCTTAATCGGCCAGCTTTTATCGTTCGGCGGGTCTAAGTCGCCCAGATCCTATCATTCGAGCGTGTCATCAATAAGGGATGAAACTCTCCGAATGGACCCATGTTGCCCCGATTTACCGATAGGGATCTAAATCCTCGAGCGGGCCTATGACGCCCTGATCTACTATTCAACCTGTCGGTTTGGTGTTCTCTCGATCGTTCGAATTGTTGGTCTGGTGTTCTCTCGATCGTTCGACTTATCAGTCTGGTGTTCTCTCGATCGTTCGACCGGTCTGGTGTTCTCTCGATCGTTCGACCTGTCGGTCTGGTTTTCTCTCTATCATTCTACATGTCGGTCTGGTATTCTCTCGATCGTTTGAACCGTCGGTCCAGTATTCTCTCGATCGTTTGAACCGTCGGTCCATTATTCTCTCGATCGTTCGACCCGTCGGTCCGGTATTCTCTCGATTGTTTGACCTGTAGGTCTAGTATTCTCTCGATTATTCGACCTGTAGGTCTGGTATTCTCTCGATCGTTCGACTTATCGGTCTGGTATTCTCTCGATCTTTTGACCTGATGGTCTGGTATTCCCTCGATCGTTTGACTTGTTGGTCTGGTATTCTCTCGATCGTTCGACCTGTTGGTCTGGTATTCTGCTGATCGTTCGACCTCTGGATCTCACGATCACTCAACCTGTCAATCTGCCAATCTGTCGATCACCTGATGACTCGGTCTCTTGATGACTCGATCTCTCGACTATTTGATCTCTCAGTCTACTGGCATGCTGATCTTTTGACCTTTCGATCTTCTGGAAGACCTCTTACAATCCACTCTACTGCTAATACCATTTTTTTAAAATGTAATTAGGAGTGAGGGCAAATGATGGTATCTTATTTAATAGGTCTCTAAAATCATGCATGGTTATCCGATAAGGAAGGCAATCACTATCAAGGTCAAATCTTTCCATATTTTCTGAGGAAGTTTAAACATTTCAGAAAACTCTAATTACAATCTTTACCATCTTGAAAGACTGGAAGCAAAAAGAAACTAAGGTTTCTACACCCTTGGGAAGACTATAAATACAGAGCATAGGCAACCCTCAGAGGGGACTCAGTTTTTGCACACCAGAGGGAGACAATTCTATATGTCGTTCAAGGTAGGGTTCTATACCCAATGCCATACATTAGCAAAGGTATGGTTCTATACCCGATTCCATACATCAATGAATGTAGGGTTTCATGCCTAATTCTAGATGACTCAATAGTCAATTCTATATATCGTTCAGAGAGGAATTTCATACCTAAACATATTCCACCAGAGGTATAATTTTTACACCGATTCTACACACGATCAGAGGTATGATTCTATACGTATGCTTTTATATTGTATCACATGGTTTCACATATGCGACATACATAATACTTGCTGTGCAATACACATGCATGCTATACACACGCACGGAGGTTCTAACATCCGCTCGACCGATACATCACATGACAGAGGCCACATGGTCATATTTCTCTCAGCTGTATTCAGTTTTCCTTTTGTTATTATTCTTCTTGATTTGAGCGTCGGAATCTCTCGTCGGATCAGTTATGGTGGGATTTTTGTAGGTTTTCTATTCGAGGAGACCAGACGAACACATCAGTACAGGTTTTCCATTCGAGTCGAAAAGAACAGTTATCTGTGGGGTCAAAAATACCTCCAATAATATCAATTAATTATCAAATATGCAGAATATAATGTTACTTATCTGGCCATCCATAATCCGAAGGAGTTATGAGGGTCGATATTGTATTTTCATTTGGAGACACCGGCAAGTAGAGAAAACGCGCTGGGAAGGGGAGTGGAGGTGTGAGCGAGAGTCGTATGAAAAGAGCATATCACATGGATGCATGAGGCATATCACATGGCCATAATCATGATCCTTCCTCAACCGCCCCCAAACATTTTCAGAGCTTTGTTCCTATTTAACATTATTTTAAAAAAAAATTCATAAAACAATATAGTTCAGAAAATAATTTTAAAACTACCCCACATGAATTAAATTTTAAAAACTCAAAATATTTTAATAAACTCGTTAAATCAAGTCTTGAAAATTTGACACATTTCATACGTGTTGAGTCTTAAAAATTTAATATAAGATTATTTATATATTTTCAAAAATTATTTATATATTTTTAAAAATATATCAAAATTTTAAAACTTAAGGTATTTTGTTAAATGTTCAAAATTTGATATATGTGTATTAATTGTAAGATTATTTTTAGTATTATATTATTTTAAGAATATTTTTGAAAAATAATGTTAAATCCGTAATAAGCTCATCATTTTCAGTCATTTCTCTCTGTCTCAATCGCCATAACATCAACATCAGAAATTGTACGGTCACCACACCCCAACTTATATACCTGGAAGAGAAATGTTGAAGTGGAATACCCTGTAACGCCACGGGCGTACGTTAGCCTCTCTCCACACTTCCCCTCATTCCTAAACATTTCTGAACATTTGTCACGTCATTTGTAGCTGTGCCTGAAGCGGGTGAATGAATGTCTCTCTCTCTCTCTCTCTCTCTCTCTACACTTCCATACATTTTTCATATACTAATGCTCTCTCTCTCTCTGTACATTTTCATACATTTTTCATATATTGATGCTCTCTCTCTCTCTCTCTCTCACTCACTCAGAGACTAGGTAGAAGGAAGCGGTGGGTTTGATCAACTGTCGATTTTGTGCTCTCCTCAACTTATTTTGAATTCAGGGGGGGTTATATAGGGGTTTAAGGACACTTCTTCATTCAGGTACTCTTGTTTTGAATGATCTTATTTCATTTATTTTACGTTTTTCTTGTCGATTTCTGGTTCTTTCGGTGTTTTTCTTTCATGGGTGTCACTTTTATTTTTTCATTTTTGATGGGGTTTGTCTTATTTTTTGATTTCCTTATTTTTGTTTTTGACTCTGTTTTACATGATGTTGGCACTTGACTTGAAACGAGGTTGTATCGAAGGTAGAAGTTTTGATGAGTGACAGGGTTGGACAATTCATTCAGGAACCATAATTTTAGTTTTAGGGTCTTGTTAATCGTACGAGATTACAACATTATGAAAAATAGTTTAAAGCGAAAATTCCGTAAATGCAGACTTGAGGTATGCCGCTTCTTTTCTTTTCTTTCTTTCTTTCTTTTTTTTTTTTTTGTGAAGAATTGACAATAACTGTGTAAAAAACGGTTGCTATTCTGAAATGGATAAACCATAGTGTGTCATATATTGAGTCTGTTTTGTTGGGAAAGTTCCTTACTAGGTTTTGTTGATGATGGCTTATGTTTTCAATCATGGACCATTTTGTCTAAATTCATGTTGGAACCCAAGGTAATTATGGTTGGTGGAAGCCACGGTGAATGTTAACAAAGAGTGTAATGGTATTCGAATTTACCTTATGAATGGGTATTCTGCAGAAGCCTTCTGAATCAATTTGGGGATATTCAAACGCTTATTTTCTGTGCATTTGCCTTCTCCTTATTTGCATGGAGGAGGAAAACTGTAAAATTTGCTTCCTGAGAAATGTATTTCAATTGTCAAATAGGAGGCATGCCACCCCTTTCATTCAGTCGTCTTAGAGATTTTTTCAAACTTCTGTTGGTAGTCCATATCATTTTTTGTGTGTGCCATTTCCAAGACATTCTTGCCTTTCTTCTTACAATCGACTCATTAGAATTGACCATCGAAACCAGTAGTATCTGTAGCCTGTTTCCTTACTGATTATGCAATGACTTTAATGAACTATCCTATTCAAAGAAGTCATTGCTTAAATTAATTCCCTTTTTGTAACATCGTTATATATCTAGGATTCCAATAAGAGTTTACCATTAGCCAAAGAGTCAATGTCTGCAGGATTGAATACGGGAAGCGATTGTGGCAAAGGAGAAGGGACACAAAACACAACATAAAAGGATTTCCAATTAATTTTTTCTCCATTTCAAGACAAGATTCTAATTGAGAAACATGAATTTGTCCTAAGAATACCTTCCACTGTAATCACTACAAGTTAATTTTTTCCCCTTTTTAAGATTAATCAAAATATAATTTTGAGATTCAAAATCAAGCTTTTGATTGACATTGTACTTGGGAATATACTTAACAAAGGATAAGAGAACAACACGAGGATGCAAGGGTTTAGTCAGTTGGTGATTTGAACTACAGATCCTATGCTAGATGCAAATGATATCAGATGAAAATGTGGAGGTATAAAAAAACTTTAATTTGATAGAAGTGTGAACATGGACCAAAATTAGAAAGGGTGCCCTTGTTAGGAGATCCCTTGTTGGCATTTTCATGAATAATAATTTTACGTGGTGGCTTTTAGCACTCCTCTCTCTCTCTCTCTAGTTTCTTTGGAGAAGAGAAAAAAACATTGAGGCTGTTAGTTTCCATGTTTAATTTGTGCATTGTTGGAGGGAAAATTATTGATATAAGTATTATTCTGTATTTTGGAAAGTTAGTGAGTTGATGCAGCAAAAGGATAGGCCTTGTGAATGAACAATGGTATGTGTTAGAAATCTAAAACCAGTCCAAAGTAAAATTGAAACTCACTACTGCTTAATTAGGATTATATTGGCATTAGGATTTTGATCTAGTCCAACAGTTTAATTGTCTTTTGATGTCACTTGTTTTTTTCCCTTTTAATGTTTCATTAAGTTAATAATATCCAATGTTTGCATAGAAAGCTTATTCCTTAAATATGGTGGAAAGCTATGATACACGTGATGGGCATCTTTTCAGATTATGCCATCTTTAGTATATGTTAGTTTACAAGAGGTATGCTTTTGGAGGAGGGCTGGTGCAACAACAACTGAGAGGAAGAACATGATAGAGTTGAACCAAGTTGAAATAATAGTTGAAAAAATGTTTAAATTCTAAAGGAAAAAAAAAATGATAGTTGAAATGAAATCCAAATAATTGAGATGTTTTCAGAATACATTAGAGCCCTAGACATATAACATGACTTTGAAGCCCTAGACAATTAACTTGCATAAATGTTTGTACGACACTTGAAAAAGTTAAGTAGATTGTCAATTTTAAATCTTCAGCATTTTAACGGGCCATCTTTCCTGTTAAGTTTTTCTTTCATCAAGAAAAACATCGCCATATCACTCTCTTTCGATCCTTTTTCTTTTTGGTGTTTGTTTACTGTTGCATTATGCTTTACATTATTTTGTCAACTTTTGCCATGTCTCTTAATGGATTACTTTTACTTGCATCGTCATCTTCTCTTTAGCAATGCTAACAATGGAGCACCTAGAAGTTTTATCAAATGTAAGGCAGGATTAGGTTCCTGTTCCTCCTGTATTCTGAAGTATAGCATGACTTTCTTGTGGCTACTTGAACAAACTTGATCCCATTTCTTCCCTTTGCCTCCACATATAAAACATTATATCAATGTTCCATATAAATCCTTTGTGTAATATCTGTGGCTGTTTTACTATTTAAACTGTGACATATTGAGAATTAGCTGCAAAGTTGACCAAAATTGACATGGAAGGCTTTTCAAAAATGTTGTAAGAAGCTGTCTACCATAATGGATTTGGGTTTCTTAACCCCTTCAAGAATTCTTCTATTACGTTCTCCCCAAATGAAGCATAAATGGCTAGATCTTACAAATTCTCCATTTTCCTGTAAATGCCACTGTAGTACACCATTCCTTCAATTTGCTTTCTGTGGACTTTGATTTCCCTCTGATTAGGGAGAGTAGAATACACCTTTGACCACAGGATGCAAGTCTAGGCAAAGCGAAAGAATAGAAAGTTCACTATTTGTAGATCTTTTTTGGCACAAAATTGCACCTATTGACCAATAGTACCATTCTTTTCAAATTTTCTCAAGTTAGAATTCTCCCTCGGGTAGCTTCTCAAGTGAAGTACCACTCTTTTTTTTTTTTTTAAAAAAAAAAAAACTCTTGTTAATTAGATGGGGGTGGCAGTGTAGAAGACTTGGAAATGACTTTTGAAGGAAGTGAATGTGATATCTCTTCTATATAATTAAGTTAAACTCTATGAGTGTTTTGGTGATATTGGCTTGGATCTCATGAGAAATTTACCCAATCAAGCATGCATATTGGGATGAATTTGAAGATGGATGATCTTCTGGGAAGTTCTTCTCCTTATTATCGGTTGCAATTTGAGGGTGAACCTTGGCGCAATGGTGGAATTGCTCCTTTGGTGACCTCGAGATCATGGGTACGAGGCGTGGAAACAGTCTCTTTGCAAAATGCAAGGGAAAAGCTGCGTGCATATACGCCTACCCTTCCCCTACCCTCGCATTAAGCCGAGGAGCTCTTTGTGCACTGGGTGAGCCCCTACCGGTTGCAATTTCACCTAAGGAATGAAATTGTGAGACCAATTGGCCTAAGTAGACAATATTTTGATTCAATTGAATTTGGGATTTCACGGAGAAGCCCTCCTCTCAGTTAATTATTTCGATGTTTTCATGGTGGTGAAAGAATTTTCAGACAGCTACTTGTTGCAAGTCTAAACAAGATATAATTCTGTCGGTGCCAATCTCCCTGGAAAGAAAATAGGGAACCCACGAAAGCAAAAAGGCCATGAATATCAAATGTAAATTCATTGTTATATTAAGTTTTACTTGCTCTCTATTGTCTGGGTAGTTCTGTGTGATTTCTAATTAAATTTTTGCCATCCTTTTAGTCTGTTTGTGATATATGTCTCTCTTTTTTATTTTTCTGGCTCCTAGACCATTTACGCAACTAAGTGTACTTCAATGCCACAAATTTCTGTGGCTTAATTGTCGTACATTTTTAATGATAACAAACTTCAATAGAAAACGATTTTCAGTCTTTGTTTTACACTATTGACTATATGGTGCCATTTTTAATTATAGTAAACTAGGGTATTCTAACCACCATGTTAATGCCATAAGCATCAGGGCTTGAGAGGCCTTCTCTAACCACTTGCCATGTACCCGAATTCATATTTTGATCCTCTCATTGCAACAGGTATACATTATACAGTTAGATTCATATTGCATGGCGAAAGTGTTGTTTTATGGAAAGTGTTACATATTTAGTTGTACATTAATGATATGCATTTTCTCATAGTGAAATTGTGTCTTGGCATGTGAAGCTCTCTTGTTTCTTTTGTGAAGTATGTTTCTTGCCTGTTACTTCTATGTAGCCTTAGTGCTTGGTGTTCACTGGTCTAAAGAAGGTTTGACTCAATTGACTTGGTTTAAACTACATTTTGGTTTGCTGAATTTCTATGTTCTATGTTGGTTCTTTGATCACAGTACTTATATTTTCTTGCAAGGATATGGAGAACATAATTATCATCCTTCAATTTCAGGTGATCAAAGACTATCAAGTTGAGAATTCACTGCTAATTGAGATTACATGCCATGCAGTGCCGTGACGAAGCACCCAAGGAAGAAAATGTGGAGTTTAAGTGGGGTAGAAAGGGGGGAGTTGGTGCAAAAAATAAACAAGTCCAATTTTGTGAGTCGTTTACTTATGATGGTGTGGACTATTCTCTTTTTGATTGTGTGTACTTGTGGGGCGCAAATGAAACAAAGCCTTATGTTGGTAAGCTGGTGAAGATTTGGGAAAAACCAAATAATGAAAAATGGATCAAGACTGTTTGGTTTTTTTGTGATGAAGACATTAAATATTGGTTGAAAGATGATTTGCCTCTTAAGAATGAGATATTTTTGGCTTCTGGAGAGGGCATCGGTCTTTCCAATATCAATCATCTGGTAAATTTATCACTTAACTGTCTATTCCTTCTCTTAACTTTTAAAGTGATTTCCCTAATACGAGTATTTACAAATAAAGGAAAGGAAACTAGCTTTGCAAGTTTGTTTTCCCTTATATCAAATGGTTTGGAATCTTGTGTAAGTAATTTTTAATCAAGATAACATTTGTAGATCCCGTATATTGGTTAAAATATTTTATAGAAAGAAAATCATACAATTGATACATGTAAAGGCACACCTGAGTTTTAAAAGAGGTGGTGAAACAGCATGCGAGCATTCTAAACATAAAAGAAAATTTTATTATCTGTAATTATCCAGTCTTTTAGTTAAATTTCTCTCCAAGACAAAGTCAATGAATGGGCAGTATAAGAACAGTAAAGAAGCTGTTCAATCAAGGAGGGCTTGCGATTAGATTTATAGTAGACTTCAAGAAAGCATTACTAGGGAAGTGGCTATGGTAATTCATTGGCTGAGGGAGAAATGTTTGGAGAGAGTTTACCCGCATTAGATAAGGTTTGTAGAGGTTTGGGTTGATGTCCAAAAGGGCCTCTAGGGGTGGTTGGGACATTTTCTTCCGCTAACTGATTAGGTTCTGGGAGGGGAATGGAGATCGGGCTTCTTTCAGCATGACTTGTGGTGTGGTCCTAGTTGCTTGAAGGAGTGTTCTTCAGAGTTGTATGTCTAGCTCCAGATAAGGAAGCCTCGGTGGGTTTGGGGTTTTCTTTTAATGCGCCCTAGCAGGCTCAACATCTTATGAGATAATCTATCGTGGAGTGTGGCTTTTGTGAGGAGTGTTAATGAGTTGGAGAGTTTCTTCTTTGAATAAATTGAGATGAGACATTTATCCCTAAGTGTGGAGGATGCACTGGTTTGGAGGGCTGGCAGTCTGGGAGTTTTTGAGGAGAAAAGCTTCTACAGTTTTCTTTGTAAGGCCATTTGGAAACAACCACTCGTTTGAAAGTAATTTTTTTATTTTTATTTTATTTTATTTTATTTTATTTTTTTTGTGAGAAGTGACATGCAGAAGGATTTTAACCTACGAGAACTTAAAAAAGGGGAATTATTTTAGTTAATTGGTTTCCTCCGTGTATATTTGACTCAGAGTCAATTAATCATCTTTTGTTTCATTGCTTTTGGACTACATGTCTGTTGGAGTTGGCTTTTCTCTATGTTTTGTACCTTCTGGTGCCTCTAAAGAAGTGAACAGTGAACTCCAATGGAGGTGTATGGAATGTTGTACAATGAAGAGGATGATTATAGACTTGATCTCTTTGGCTATTTTTTTAGTAGGTGAGGATTTTGAGGGGGGTGGAATCGCCCTTTGCTAGTTCTGTTAATTCCAAGTCTTTTGTAGTATATTTTCTTGTCTCATCTTGGGGCTCCAAATGAATTTGCTTTCTTCTCTATGCAAAACAGAAATATAAGAATAGTAAATTCACCACAAGGGAGGGGTTGGGGAGAGAGAGAGAGCACATTTTCATTTTCGGTAAATTCTCATCTTTAATGCTGAATGCACAGGTTTATTTAGACCTTTTTAAAGTCCAACATCCTTGTACTCTTCACAACTCCTTTCTAGATTCTTCCCACCAAAGAGAGACTACAAACTTTGATCACAAGTACAAGGAATGAAAGTTACAATAAGGATATGCCACAAAATACAAGAGTGCAAGTGGCTGACTCAGGATCTTTGAGTGTCAAGATTATCACAAAAGACTCAAATTTCTTTGCCGCAGCTCTAGGAATGCTAAGCTACTTGATAAATGCTCAACGATGGGTTAACCATGATCACATGTGTGTGTGTTTGACTGTGTAATCTATTTATCCTTTTACATGTAACATTGGTGATATTGGGTACCAATATTGAATCTGTTAAAATGGTAGCAAAATATGGACTGACTGGAAATGTCTTGGCTTATTAGTACTGATCCTGTAAAAGTTCTATGATGTTGGATGGTTATTAATGTTGGATGGGAGTTTGAAAGATAGCTTGACCAGGTAAAGACATCGTCACCAAGAACTAAATTGAGAAAGTTCTTGGCTTTTGTTGAAGCTATGGTTTTTGCTGACTATTCTTAAATCTTATTATTTTTTTTTTATTATTTTTTTTTTTGGAGTTGTTCCTTTGGTTGGTGTTATCATGTCAGTGATCCATCCTTCCCTCATCTGCTGCTCCTTGCTTAGGTTATATGAAGCTTGTCAGTCTATATAACTAGTCTGTGAATGTGACTGCCTATTGCTATGAAATTATCTTTTTTAAAACAGAAAATTACACTACAGATCCTTAACATTTAGATCCAGTTTCACAAATGTCCTCAATGTTTATAGGGGTAACAAAATCATCCTGAATGTTAACTGACAAATTCATTCTTAGAGCTTTACACTGGTATTTAAATTGTTTTATCATTTTGTAGCACCTATTTGCTTGCAAAACTGCTAGAATTTTAGAATTGAGTTTCGTATCAAAGTCAAGTGTGACATGAGTTGTATCCTGCTTTCATATTTGATAAATGAATAATGGATTTACCATCTAATGGGAGCTTGGGTAAGCTAAGTCATAAGTTTAATTTGCTTTTGATCTTTATAATATTTGGTTTCTTTTGCTACATACCTAATTAATGATAATGATGTAATGCAAGAAGGCTTCAAGGATGAGTTTGTTAGTGAACGATGAGGTTCAAGATGATTTTGTTAGTGTTGGAAACATTGAGGACACTTGTGAAATTGGATCCAAATGTTAAAGATTTGCATTGTAGTTTCCCCTATTTAAATGCTCTTCCATTTCCAGACTGTCAGGAACAATCAATTTATGCGTTTAGAAAGTATGCTGTTGTTGGTTTTGCTGACATTTTCTTCCTTCCTGTGTTCTTTATCAGGAATCCATTTCTGCAAAATGCAATGTTGTATGTACATCAAAGGACAAGAGAAACCCTAGGCCATCTGAATCAGAATTGGAAATGGCTGACTATATCTTTTATCGGACTTTTGATGTTGGAAGCTGCAAAATATCAGAAAATTTTCCGGAAACAATAAATGGGCTCAAAGGTTCGTAAATGTTGCTGGTATATGTTTATAAGGGTAACTTTATGCTATATGCTTCTTGGACAATCGGGCATGTACTTAATAGGATCATAATGACCTGTTTTAAGATTGAACAAAGCTGGGGATTCTATTTTTATCCTCCATAGCGGAAAATTATGCATTTTCAGTATGAGAAACGAGGCAGAATTGCTTTGGAGAGGAGCTATATATTTGTTATGGTAAATTTGAAAATTGATTAGATGATAAGACATCACGATTTTTTAATCAACACAAAAATGATTGTCCAAATTTGGTCAAAACATGATCAATGGACTTGCTGCATGCACATGAAAAAAACCAAAAATAAAATAAGGACATCCATATTTCCTACTCAAAATCAAGATGAAGTGATAGGGCCAAAAAGCCTAAAGACTGAAATTACTGCATTAGTGTGCATGCAATGCATGATAAAGGAAGTGGAAGTGTGTTGGTTGAGTTGGACTTTGAGATGAGAGTGGCAAATGCACAATCAATCCTTGACAGGGTATCGTATCTCTTGAAAAATGTGAGTGAGTAGGATATGGATGATTGGATGAATCAAACATTGTGTGTGTTCCTAGTATGACGCAGGTGCAAGAATAGATATGAACTGTGAGCTTGGTTATTTTCAGGGGCACAAAAAGTTTTAAATGAAAGCATCAATTGGGGACTGACGGAATTCTTCAGTTTGTGGTGGTATTGTTACCGTGTAGCAGCATTAGCAAGCTTGTGGTAATAATGGATGTTATGGCCCTCTTTTAATAGCTTGGGTGCAAATTTCCCAAATTTGAGCATTTAACAATGTTTGTTACAAGTTGGGATTAAGGCTCAGATTGTTGTTGTTGTTGTAACAGTGTTTGTTATGTTACAAGTGTTAATCATTTCTAGAAGTGTCTGCTGTTAAAGGGATTTGAAAACATTTTCCCCCTTTTCTTTCATTGACACCTTGGGAAAGAGGTTTCAAAAACGAACTGGAAACTTGGTTGATGTATTCATTTTTTTTTTTTTAAATTCTTACACATTCAGATATTGGACATGATCTTAGTGTCTTTATTACTTCCTACTAATTCCCCTGCTTTGCTTTTGAGCTGATTTGTATACGTGTTAACAATCTCATAATCTATACATGCAGTGGAGTGCTTTTTCAACAGGAGAAAGGATCAAAACTACAGCATTCCTTGGAAGGTTGAAGCAAAGGATAAAAAATACTCCATTCATCCCAAGGTTGAAGAATCCCGCTCAATGAAGACAGAAAAATTGGGCTTGTTTGACAAACCAGTCGACGGTGCAACTAAATATGCCATTTCCAGTGGCGGAGGAAGCAGCTTGGTGAAAGGTAATTCTGGTAACAATATTTCTCAGATCTTGTTTCACATGGACAAAACATTTGTTTCACCTTCTTTTTGGCCTGTGCAGAATCAAGGAAAGCGGAATATCATCTTTTAAAAAGGAAAATGCCATCGAAGCCAAGTACTGTTGATGATACAAAGGAGATCAAATCTGGTCAAAGTTCTTCAGCTAAGTTTCAAGATAATGCAGAAGGAAAGCTTTATGAAAATGTGTCACAAATGCTTAGAGGAGAGGACCAATCGATGAAGAAACAGACATGTTTAATGTCTGATGTTTCTACATCCAAACTTGTTCAAGGAAGCAACATTAAAATGCTTGGGAAGTCAAGCTCTTGTCTTGAGGTCAGGACTCTTATATATAGTCTTAGTGGGTAATTCCATAAGATGTTTTATTTATCCTTTTAAAATTTTAATTCTTTATTTAGTTATTTTGCATTCGATAGGCATCCTTTTCATGTGTTTCAATTGTGTTTCGGTTATCCTTTCATATTCTACGAGGATCAGGATTCTTATGATGCGTTAGTCTGGCAGAATTGAATTTATAACTTCTGTTACTTTTGTGAGACTAGTGAATCGTTCTTATTGGTTGAGGAAGGTTTACAAGTAGGAATAAGGGAATAAATTTTTTGTTTCTAGTACTCCTTTGCTAATATTTTCTTACATACGAGAGAGAGAGAGAGAGAGAGAGAGAGAGAGAGAGAGAGAGAGAAGCCAAATTAGTGCACTTACCTGGGGCATGAGTCTATTGGTGCCATACCAAGTATCAGGTCACAGATTATTAGATTCATTCTCATCAAAAAGTTTCCTTTCTTGTTGTCTTCAACCACTCCACATCTTTGAATGTTGCACTTGGAAAGTCAAAAACAGTATGGGCCAAGTTAGCAACATTTTTAGCTATTCCAGAGTAAGAAATCATGAGCACATAATATTTATAAAATATTCTATTGTGAAGCATCACTGGCGAGAATTTCAAATCAGCATTTAGATTATTTGCCTGTTATTAAATTTGCACATTTCTATTTTTGCTGCCTTTCTAACCGCACAATTTCTTGGGCATTCTACATGACAATAACGTGCCCTTGCTTAAGAGCATACTTGGACATTCATTTTGAGATTGGGAATATTTTGTTTTGTTTTGTTTCTTGTTTCTGGTTTTTGGTTTCTATCTGATTTGGCAACTGATGACTTTCCTTTCAATATTTGCAGGCTAGAAAGAAATGGTTCGACCAACTGGTCAGTTGCCACCTCTTTGATACCTAAAGCTTGTTTCACTTATGTTGTTTGTTTTGTTCCCTTGAACTAGTTGGTTTATTTTCCTTGTTTGTATTGGTAGTAACTAAGTTGGAGAGATATGAAAGAAAAATAAAATAAAATGCATATAGATTGAAGGGAAATCCACCCCAAAAGTAAAGAATGTATGTTGTATATTGAACAATACCAAAAGTTTATTACAAACAGAGAATGATACCAAATATTCTCGAAATTAGGAAATAATTAATAAAACCCTAAGAAACTTATTCTATAATTCTAATGACTCTAAACAGCCAAATAAGCAAGAAAAGGAAACAAAAATCAGAAAAAACATAATCTTCACTCACTGCAGGCACTGTGGTGCCGCAGAGCTCCGCTGCTGTGCCAAGGACAGGTGCTCAGGCTGCATATTTTACCCTCCTTTGGACCACAAACGTGATTCTTGAACCCTCCTTTTGTGCTATTGACTTGTTTCTTGAATTTAGAGGCCTTCATTCTGCATCTGTCGGTGCCCAGGCTGCATATTTTATTCTCCTTTGGACCGCAAACTTGATTCCTGAACCCACTTTTTGTGCCATTGACTTGGTTCTTGAATTTAGAGGCCCTTCATTCTGCATCAGTCTTCTCCCTCCTGAGACGAACTCAACCTCAAGTTTGATTTCCCAATTAGTTGTACTTGTTCATCTTGAATTCCTCTCATTTTTCAAATCACTTTCAAGACGACCCATACACCTAACTACAAGTGTCTTTTCGTTAGCTTTCTGGGCCATTGCTTATGAACTAACCTTTAAGGGAGTAAGAATAAACTTGACCCCTGCTTTCACAAAGTGATAGGTATTCGACTGTCCCTGATGGGTAACACTGATATCAAATTGCCAGAGTCTCCCGAACAAGTTGCTGACCTTCATATCAATAATGTCACGATAGGTCTTGTTGTCATACTTCCCAAGGAACCAAAGTATCTTTCAGTAATCTTAATTTCATGCATGTCATTAATTCACCCTATTGAGTACGGTTGCATATGCTTCTTGATATTGAGACATAAGTGAAGTGCAATACCCTAACTAATGACGTTATCACAACTACAACTATCAATGGTAAGCTCAAATACTTGCTCTTTTACCACACACCTATTAGGAAACAAGTTATTCTCTTGTTGTATCTTCCTTTTGTGTCAACACCTCCCTTCTCACCATACATGCCTATCTCTAGACATCATCTTTATACCAATGTTATCCTCCGGTTCACAAAACACCTTTGCATAAGCATTTCCATTGTGCTTATTCCCCTTACAATCAACCATGTTTACCGGTCATCATTTTGTGCCCTTATAACAACTATATCGCTTTCTTGCGCCCAATTTAACATATGTATTGTCTAGCTTCCTTGGATTTCGTTTCTCAACCCTTACCTGTGGCTTATACTTGTTCCCATTTGGCCCTGAAATGACAGTTTATAGCTGAAGATTCAATGGTGTTACATTCCCGGATTAATTTTTCTGTTAAAAGGTTCCTTTTTTTCCCCTTATCACCTAGTGTGAAAAATAAGATATTAAGTAAATTATTTATCAAAACAACTTATACTTAGTGAAATTACAATTATGGGCAATTGATATTAAAGTTTCATAAATAATACATGAAATAAATAGTTTCATAAATAATTTTAAAATATCCATAAATTAAATATAAATATTAATTTATAAATATTCTAAAATATTCATGAACATTTGAAGTTCATTCATTTTTTTAAGGGACTATTTCGTAAATACTTAGATTAAACATATATGTGACAAAATATTTTTTTTTGAGTTTATTTGAATATTTTTTAAATATTCATAAATGTTTAAATATTTATTTATTTATTTTTTTTAAAGATTTGTATATGTGTGTGTGTGTATAACAAAATTGTAATATTTGAAATAGTTAGAGAAAATTTTATTAGTGCTTATTTTCATAAAAAAAAAAGCTACACTAGAGAAGAAAGAGCTGATCTAAGAAACTTCTCCTTTTTTTTTTTTCATTGAAAAAGGTTTGTTTTTCTTTTAAACAGTTTTTAGAACCTTTTTGGCTTAATTTCAACTTTAAGTTGGATTTAAGTTTCTTTTTTTGTTTTTTTAAAAAAAAAATTAGACGAAAACGATATTAAGGTTTTTTTATTGGATGTTCAATGTTTGAACTATCCTTTTCTTGTATCATCATTTTAGCCTTCAAGGCCATATTTCTTACTACATTGACATTGTTACTCAATTTTATTTCAAATTTCAGTGTTAACCCCTCGATCTGCCTAGCATACTACTGCCCAAAGATTTCATTTAAGTCATTTCTAGCGGCTAAATGTTGGAATTCTGCCGTTTAGTCCATGATAGACTTGCTACCCATATTACACCTTTGATACATGTTAAACAAGTATTGCTCGCAATCTAGGAGTAAAAACCTCTCTTTCCACATATCTTTCATCAACTACAAACCCTATGAGCCTCTTACCCTCTTTCCTCCTTGATACAAATTCATTATCTCACAAAATTTGAGCCCCTCAACTTATTATATGTTATTTTTTTGATAGATAGAGATCTCAATATATTCATAAGAAGGGTCACATGTAGCAATCCAATCAACAAACTCCTTTATATCTAAATCCCTCCTAAAAGAAAAATTTTTAACATTTAAACAATAACTATTTTCATACCTGCGATTTCCATTACTTCTGTTTTCATCATCTTTATCTCTTGATTTATAACTACGGGATAACTACGGGATGCTCACGAATCATTTTTGGTGTTGGTTGATAACAATAATCATTCCTAGCATGTTCTTCTTCCCAATCCCGATTGTTGTTGGCCCGAATACTTGAAACTTAATAGCTATGCTGATTCTATCGATGCCAGCTTGGAGGTTGTTAATGACCACCAATTGAGCATCTAGCCTTTGCCCACTTGCAATCTTGATCTTCATCAGGGGATTGGCTACCTCCCTTGTCCCTTGGGTTTCTTCGCGATTGGTCATGACTCTTGGAAGTTACCTGTTCTAGTACCAATTGATGCAAAATGGAATTGTAAAAGTATGATATTGGGTTTGTTAAGAGTACTAACTTTAAAACTCCGCAAGGGAATCCACCCGAAAGTAAAAAAAGTATGTTCTTTATAGAATAATATCAAAAGTCCCTACTCTAAAGAGACAATAAGATATTAAATAGTCAAGACTCTAAGCCATATTATGAAACAATTAATAAAACCCTTGGATGTTTATTCTGGAGTTCTAATAACTCTAGACAACCAAATAAGCAAGAAATAATTAATAAGCAGAAAAAGAAAACATAGATTTGACAAAACATAATCTTCACTCACCGTGGGCGTCGCGGCTCTGAGGGCACCGCTGCGGCGCTTTGCTGTCTGAGAGTTGCACCTGCTCCAGGTACAGTCGAGTTCGACTTTCTTTTCCTGTTTAGCCTGCATATTTTGCCATCCTTTGGACCATAAACTTGATTTCTGAACTCTCCTCTACGTCAAACAGAATGGAAGAGATACAGAGATGAAGAAGATACACACCTAGGTGAAAATGAAGGTGAAGAAGATTATGTATGTCTGCATTTATATAATATAACATATATTATATATATTTTATAATGGCGAATTCAACCGCCCGAGTCAGTTTAACTTTTGAATGAATGATTAGGGTCAACCTAAGCTAGGGCTTTATTAGGATGTTTAAAACTATGTACGCATAGGGTAAATTATCAAACTGAGAAACTTATTTGATTTTAGAAAACACTATTAACTATTATACACAATGACCAAGCCGTGGTAATTAAATGTACCGGTACAGGAATTAGCGTACTAACTGAGCCTAACCCTTTATCACGATTGCTCATGTGCGTATGTGTTCCTCAACCTCGTACCACATTCCGGACGATCCTTACAGTGGCTTCTTGAGTTTGATGATATAATCATGAATGTTATACTTACAGGTGATTGAAGAAGTAAGAGACCTGAAATTCTGTGATATGGTATGAGAAAGGATAATCCATCATATCTTAAGCTAACTGTGATGTCTACAACACAAAGTTGAATTGTATAGGTTAAATTAGGTTGGACACAATATCCATTCTATTTGAGAATTGATATTTTGTTTGCCAAAATGTGCGGGTTGAAGTTTCCATAAGTGGGGTACTGAGTTAATCTATGTTTGACAATCTACAAATTCTTGCTATGGGTAGGAGGGAAAGTTAATGGTGCTACTCAATATATTATGATAAATACTAAAAATTCTGGTTTTCTTGATGGCAATTTCACTTATACAATTATGATATCTCATGCATGGATATGTGGATTATGTTGTGTGGCTATGTAACTTATAATTATGATATTTCATGCATGTATATGTAATTTTTGTTCTCCATGATGTAGAGTACATGTCAATGATGTAGCTTCGAATTTCACTTTTGCATTCCAGCCTTGGGAGAACAGATTGCAGCAAGCTCGCGGAAAAGAAACCCTAGTTTTACTACAAAATCTGGACCCTTCCTACACATCATCTGAAATAGAGGTATTAGTTCTCCTGACTTAATTGTGTCCTAAGGCCTTTATGTTCTGAATGTCTTTCCCAAACTGAATCTTTTGAATATATGTCAATATGTGGCTATGTTTTGAATGCCTTGATTATTATATTATAGTGGAAAATAGGAGCAAAGGGAAATTTGATTCTATTAAATATTTATAAGCCCTTGGATCTTGAGATTTTTTGTTAGGGATGCTGGTATCTAGATTTTTAGTGATTTACTTTTGTTCCTTCAAATATGATCCTTTTTCCTAGGACAGGAGGTAATGATGATCTCTTTCTTTTCATCACACCTTTGCTTATATCAACCTAGCCTTAAGCATCGGTTTTCTTGATGAATGTAACATTGTGCTTATTTCCTCTCTCACTTCCACTAGGAAGTGATGCAATTTTTCTACATCCAATTCTGATCCCTCGGTTTCCCTATAGGATTTAATTTGGCACGCTTTGAAAGAGAAAGTTGAGGCAAAGATGATACCTTACAGTACCTTTAAAAGTCCATACTTCGGTAAAGTGTTTATGGATGACCATTTTTTACCCTCTTCTATAGCTTACTTTCAGATGTCCTGATCTCACATTCCATGTATACTCAGTTCATTTACCTGTTGATAGGCCAAGCTTTTGTCATCTTCAAGTCAAATAATGCAGCAGAATCAGCATTCTCCAAGTTAAGACAGAAATGCCTTATGGTGGATGGCCGGTATATACTTATTTGCACTTTACTGTTCTTGGGAAGCTCTCATATCCTCTCCCTACATTTTTTTTTTCACTTAATGGTTTTTTCGGGGAGGGGATCTACCCCTATCGAGGCAAGTGGACAACTACTTGGCAATTTCTTAGAATCATCAAGAGGCCAGTATTTGGAAACTTGCACCTGTGATTCAATTTCAAGAACCTCCTCTGAAAAATTCTCGGACCATGGCATGGAACTAGCTTCCCCCACTCTATTACTGTAACACGGAAAAAAAAAAGTTTTGAAATGTTGGCATTTTGAAGAACTGAATCTACAAAAATCTCTCTCCCTTCGTCCCTTGATATTCAAATTGCTTAATTTCAGGGGAACAAGGTTGATTTGGATGCAACAATCACTCTTATAAAACAGCTTAGGATCCTATTTTTATTGATTTGCAGACCTGTTGTGGCCAGCATTGGAGATTCAAGGGGCACTGAGAACCAAAGTAAATTTGTGGGTCATCTTGTCATTGACAAACTAAAATATCAAAGCAAATGTGAAGAGATGGTAATTTGCTCGCACCTTTTAAATGCATGGTTTCCTGAATGCGTGGTTCATCCAAATATGTAGGTTATTTAATGATTATTTTGGCATTAACCCTTTCCCATTCCCATTTTGAAGCGGAATGCAAAATGCACTGCCCACCATTGCCAGGGTAATACTATTGAATTTGAAATGGCTTTAGAATGGTGTTTGCTTAATGCAAGATCAGATGCATGTTGGAAGGCATTACATGAGGTATCCGTGTTGTCCCACTACAACTTGCTTAAATTAGTTCTAGTTTTGTCTTTTGCGGGGCCTTCGGAGTTTCCTTTCTTTGTGTTGGATCTGTACTTTGTTCCTTATCAATTATTTTCTTTATTTTGTAGTCTCAAGCAAAAGAGATAGAAGCCTGCAAAAGCAATCTAATCCGGGGTCCAAAGAGGGAAGATATGGTAAAGCACTCCTAATATACTGGTGTGGTGAGTGTATTCACCAGATACACATTCCCGATTCTCCCAACTGATCTCATTATAGTTTATGACATAGCCCTACTTCCTTCAGGATTTTGGTGACTCCAGAGATTGTACATGGAAAGGCATAGGATTTGTTAACAAGAGATGATGAAAGAAGGTAGATGAATACAATGGGGTGTCCTCATTTTGGATTGAACGGAGCAAAGTTTAACTAGGTGTAAATTTTCTACATTACCTTAGCTTTTGCTGGGATTCGCATGATCTTTTTTGTATAAAAATGCTAATTTTAGGTGTTCATACTTTTAATGCCTTTTGGTTCTGTAGTTGGTTGAGAGACAAATTAAAGGATGGTGTTTTTTCTTGAAAATTATAGCCTCCAAATATTATAACCCTTTAGTTGGAGTATGACAGAGTGAGAGAGAGAGAGAGAGAGAGGGTGGGTTAGAGAAAGCGTGAAGCAGAGTAGAAATGGATGAAACTAAGCTGACCAAATCCATCGGGGAAGGGTCAAAAGAGTTTTAGACACTCAATTATGAGGGTGAAGAACAAAACACCCAAAATTCAAAACATCAACAAAGCTTCACATTCGTCCTTTCTGCTAAATCTTTTGCCATAAGGATCAAAAGTGAAAAAAGCTATATAGAAAATCTGATGGGTTATTTTTATAAATGATTCGACTTGTACTAAGTCTAGAAAGATTCAATTAAATAGTTGATTTAACACATCAGAGAACGACGGGGGATGTTATTGTTTAAATCATTAGTTACAAACAAATTTTGAATGTGTCAACCTAATTTATTTCATACCCATTTTGGATCCTAAACTAAACCACAAAAATTTAAGATTAAAATAAATTTAGATTTTTTTATATTATTTATATATTAACCAAAATGGAAAAATTGAAAAAAAAAATCATTCATAATGATAATTAAAAAGAAGAAAAAACCTGAGTTAAATTTATTAATCAGCAAAATAATTGGGGAATAATCCCACAAATCTGAAACATTAAATAAAAAGTTAAAATTCGAAAATACAACTACTATAAAGAAAAGCTAAAATCAATTCATGGAGTTGATGGAGGACATGGTTCTGCAATCGGTGGAGGTGGAGTTGACGGTGCTGATGGAGTTGATGGTGTCGGAGTTGATGGTGTTGGTGGAGACAATGGTGTTGATGGAGTTGACGGTGCTGATGAAGTTGAACAATGGGCTTGAAGAAAACCAACAAAAAGTGAGTTAAAAACATAAATGTGACAATCATTAGAAATAGCATTCACAGCATTACAACAATCATCACGCAAAGATGGCTTTCCGGAAGGAAAACCCTTTTCAATCTCCGGCAAACATTTGTAAATTATGGTTTGAAAATCTGAAGAACATTTCTTGTCATCATCTCCTGAAGCAGGAGGAGAATGGGGCATTGGTGGATGGGCTGGCAGAGGAGGCAATGCCCTGTGGGAGGGTGGGTTTCGGCGGGGTGAACTTGGGGGTGAAGCCCATGGATATGGACGCCATGGGTATGGGTATGGCAATCTTGGGCGATAAAGCCACCAGTTTGGCACTGATTTTTGGTCCGATAGTGGTGGTGAGATTGCTTTAATACTGACACGGGCATTGGCTGGGGTAGCCAACATTGCCAAACAAAGCGTCATTGCCAGCATTGTTAAAGGAAGGGTCTTCATCTTCGAGCTTTGGAATGAATTTCTCTCTTTCTATCTCTCTAAGAACAAGTATGATGATTTATATAGAGCAGAGGGGATAGTAAAAATTTTTATTAACAATCTGTTATCATTATTTTAAACTTGAATTTTAACTAAAAGATAAAATTTGAATAACCTAAAAAATTAACTGTATTCGGTAACGTGTTAAAGTAAAAATAACATGGAAATTGGTTTAAAACTATTTATATTGTAGATAATTATCATCACCAACTAGCAAAAGATAAAGGTAAATTTGAATTTTGAAATAAAATTAAGTTATCTAATTGAAAAAAAAAGATATAAAAAAGAAAAATAAAATAGATAATAATGATAATCATAACATTGAAATTTAAAATTTAAAGATTATAGAGTGAACCCATATCCATTTTTAAATTATATGCAAACACAATATATGCGGTTTCTTGTTATTTAGTACTATGTAAAGTAAATCTTGTGTTTTTCTTTTTTTAAATACTTGATTAATTCTAATTAAATAAAAATGTTTTGTTTACTTTTTGGATTACAAATATAACCGGCTAAGGTTAGACTTTTAAGATTATTCAAATTGTTATTATCTCACTATGAAATATTTCTAGTCTATTAAGCAAAAGAATTTGAGGCTAGGTTTGCTTGGTGATTTGGACCCATTGAGGGCTACTTCAAGCAAATCGAATCGATAAAATCAATGGACAATTGATACAATGGGTCGTAGCGTTGAATCTTTTAATCATTTTTAAATTTAAAATTTAACGATCAAAAAAATTACGTTTAAAGAGTTATTCTCTAAATAGGACTATATTTAAACCAAATTAATATGACTCAAGATATCTTGATAGAAAGTTTCTAAGAAAATAGTTTAGTGGTTTCAATCTTTTTTTTTAACCCAATAATTTCGGGTTTAAATCCAAATGTAAAAAAGAAAAAAAACCGTGATGGAAAAAAAAATTCAATGAAAGACTTCTGGCTATTGTTTGTAAAGTAAAGAGGATCTCAAAGCAAAGCAGCAAGTAAAAGAAAAAAAATTTAAACTTAATTCGAAAAGTAGAAATCATGATCACGATAAAAATCAAAATCAGGAACATAAACTTCAGAAATAGTACATTGAAATTCATGATGAAGACGTCTAATATTGACTGCAATAATTACCGTAAGTTCTAGTATATTTATAGTAAATAACTCGGTAACAATATACTGTCAAATGCATAAAAATGTTTACAATTATTATTTAAATAAAAATATTTATTTAATAAATTATCTTAAAACTTTATCATATTTATGTTCAAACTCAACTCATTAGAAAACGTGTTATCTTTGGAAACAACTCATCTCAACTCTCAAAATGTGATCAAGGTAGTCAAACTCTGCTTCAATTATTAGAATCAATAAAATCTTATATTCAATTTATTTTAATTTATCATTAATTTTATTTCTGCTATATAAAATCCAAGTTGCATGAATTTAGAATAAAAAGCAACTAATATTCAACTAATGAGTTATAGTTTAACTATCAATGCTGGCGGAGCCAAATAAAAAGAAGCGTGGGTAATTGTCTTCTACTAAATTAAAATAATTTTATTAATTTTTATATGTCTAATAAATATTACTCACATTCAATTCAAGATATTGCTATCGTCAGTCAACCTACTAACATGTTATTTTATTTTATGAAAATATTTTACCTCTACTGCTCTTGGGTCCTGAATCTATCATTGACTATCATCACATTTTTCTTTCTTAGAGATCTGAAATTCGAATCTCTAATAGCTAAAAATTTAAAAACTATTTTTGAGTAAAAAAAAAAAAAAAACTATGCATTATTTTTGGGCCTCTTTTAAGTACAACACACAAAATTCACAAAATCCCCCGCTAGAAAAAAGTGATTTGGAAATGGTTTGACATCATCTTCTGTAATTGGGTGCTTTTCTGGTTTGTCTTAATTTGTATTTTGGTCAGCAAAAAAGGGGTAGCACACAGAATTTGGATGCAACAATTTAATTCTAACAGGGAAATGGGAAAGCTAGAAATTTTGCTGGGAAGCCGAGAGTCCCATTCAATTTTAGTAGTTAACAGAAAATTTGTTCAATGTCTTGTGATTAGTATGCCTAATCTTAATGAATTAGTGTCCCTAAGGATGATTCCTAGTTGGTTGGTTGTCATCAAATATAAACGGAAGAAACTCTCCATGTGATTTTTTTTTTTTAAATAAAGTGCTGATATGCAATAATTATATTAGATCGAACTAAATTTGATTTAAATCAAATTAGATCTTTAGGGGACAAAATTCGATCGACATCCATTTTATAGTATATAAAACTTGAATTCAAAATTTTATTTAAAAATATGAATATTTGGTCACCAACTCGTCTACGTATTTTTTGGAAATGCATTCATGCTAACCCCAAATCAAATAAATAACCGATATTATTATGCCATGTTTGTTGGGCATACACCCATGTTTGAAAATTCTCAATTTGTCTTTATTTCAATTTATTTTATTTTATTCGTTATTTTTTTAATTAAAATAAAAAATTGTAAAAAAGTATAATGTTTTCAAGTAAAGTGTAAATTTCCCTACATAAAAGAGTTCTAAACTTTTATTATGTAACAATTTTTTACATTAAGAAATTTATCTAATTTTTAGAAAGCCTAACCTAACTTTCCTAAACAAAACCTAATATCACAAGTAATCATATTTTGACAAGAAACATCATAAGCTAGCCACACATGATTTGGTAGGTTATCATAGATGTATTTTTTTTTTCCCTTTAATCTGTTGAGTCAATTTAATTAGCCGATCCAGAACTCAACTTTACAATTTTCACCATTTTTAGGTGATTTTATAAATGGAGAGATTTTGGTTCTTAAGATAACTTCAAAGACTTCTTGATATATATATATATATATATATATATATTTAATTGTGAACAGATATGAATAAATATGGTTAAAAAAATAAAGAAAAATACAAACTTTATTGATATCGAATAATAAGGATTAAGAACATTAAAAAACGTATCAAGAAATTAGAGAATCGCCTAACTTGGTTCAAAAAACACCATTAACTCATCATTAACAAAAAAGAACCAAGTTCCACAAAGAAATTTGGTTTGTTGTGTTCCATGACATGCTTCCTTGACCGCTTAGGTCCTGTATATGGTGACCTCACCCTTGATATGGAGAGAGAGAGATAGTGTTCTAATTGGTTTAGTGATTAGATATTGATATTTTTTAAATAAAGTTTTGATTTGAATCTTGCTTATGAGAAAAACAAGTACCGAGAGAGTTTTATCACTTAAAAATCTAACCCGACTCAAATCGGATTGAGTCGAAACTAATATAATTATAAGATAGGGTGGTTTATTGTCACAGCATAAGGAAGAGGAATTAAAACTTGCTCAGCTTCCACGTCCAAGTGACACATGAAACAGCGCATGCAAACAAGAAATAGAGTATGGAAAATGGTTTGGATTTGAGGATTGAAGATCAAAATAGTAATAAAAGAAGTGTTGTAAAGAATTATAGATTGAAAGAAGGATTGAATGAGAAGAGCAAGAGAGAATTATAGAGAGTGGAAAGGAGAGAGAGATCAAGTGTATTTTCGAACCTATATATATATATATATATATATATTAAATTTCTTCTTGCATCTTCTTTTAGTATCCAATTATGAGACCTAAATTAATTTCACATGGTGCGTACACTAAATCAAGGATGGAAAGCTACTACCAACCAACACCCAAGGAAAAAAAAAAAAAAAACAAAAGGAGGGGGAGAGAGAGGGATATCTTAATTCATCCAGTGGTTTAAATTTTCTAATCTTGAACTTTAGAAATTCTGTTGTCTTGTCCGGAAGATTGGACTCTTATAAATTGAACCTGGGCTCTTGTTTGGATACTCAATTCAGAAATTTAGATGCTCAATTCTCTAAGAAATTTAGATTTAAACTTATTAAAAATAAAAAATAATATAATAATATGAAAGATTAATGATTCATTATTTTAATAAAATATTACAATAAATTGGTTTATATAAAAATCTAAATATTATAAATTTGAGAATATAAAAAATATAGAAAATTAAATATTTTTAAAATCAAATCAAATATATTATAATACATAAAATTATTTAATAATTGATTTAATTTTAATAGATAATTTTTTAATATTTCTCTCAAAATCAATGCGATATAATAAAAATCAATTGATTTTGAAAGAAACCATTTACCGCAAAGCACCATTGGACTTTTGCCAAATCTACTCCTACTAATAAGTGTAATAATAGAGAAATTCTAAAGATGTTTTTGTAACCCTTTTTGCGAAGTGATGATCTCTTATACCATATTAAACATGTTCTTCAAGAATAGTATATGTAGTTGAGTTTCTCTATTTTTATTTTTATTTTTTTAATTTAATATCGTTTGATTCTATTTTTTTATATAAAAAAATATCATATTAAACGTGTAAAATAACATAATAATATAAAATCTTATCGATTAATTTTTGTTATTGTTAAAACTTGGTCGCATATTTGAAAGGGAATTTATTGGTCCTATGATGGGATGCGATGATCAAAGCGTATTCAGAAGTTATTTCTGGGACAAGACATCCCCCACTCTATACACCGGAAGTCAAATATTTTGTATTTACGTCTTCCTTTTTGAAATTTAATTTTCTTCTTGCTTATGTCATTCAGGTATTCCCCCTTTGTTTTCTTTCTTTTATTTTTTTAATTATATTAAATTTAAATCTCAGATCACAAAATTAAGAAAAGAGATTATGATTATTAAATTATTTTTATTTTTCTCAAGTTTCCACCGGCCTCCATTTACATACATATATATATATATATATATATATATATATATATATATATATTGAGTGATGCCTTTGCTTGACCTACAAGATGGTTTTCATGTTTTTATTTTCCTTTTATATAAAATGAATCAAATAATATGATTTTAATTTCCCACTGTTTAAAGAAATAATAAAAGGGTGACAGCTGCAATATTCGCAAAAAAAAAAAAAAACTCAATTACTTAACAAATAAAAATTAACTTTAATTTTTGGAAGGACCTAGAAATGAAATAATTTTCAAAAACAACACATTTTACTGATTTAAAATTTTTTTGACGATTTACTTTTAGTTGCACTAGAAAATTAATTCAAAATTAATTCATGGTAAACTTTACTAAAAGGGTTTCCACCCATCCAAGAGATTATTTTTTAAAAGAAATATTTCTATCAAGTGCAAGGATCCTGCCTGTTACCACTTCGGCATGTAATGGTTGTTCCTCTCCGAGCAAATTCAATAATTATATTTGTATCATTATATCGAGGATACTGAAAGAAACGTGAACGGGAATAATATAAAACTGTAATAACCTATTATTTTAATAAAATATTATAAAAGATTACGTTTACATAAAAAATTTATTATTATAAATATAAAAATAAAAAAAATTAAATATTTTCATAATGTTTTTTTAACATAATATGTTTTTTTGAAATGCATATAGCAATTGGATTTGTTCATTTTCTAAACAAGCTTGACGGGACATAGTTCTAAACCCAATTAAAAGGGTCAGTTCTTGAAAGGTTCACACGAAAAGCCCACGAAGGACCACTACTGACCAAGATTCAAATGCGATTATATATCGAAATGTCTCAGTCGCCTAAATCTACCGAACGATAGAATTTCAGTTGCCCTGTTGGCCGAATGTGATTCGTCAAGTAAAGGTAATCGCCTCGATCGGATATTCAAGAATCGGCCCCTCAACCGTTAGAGCTCTAAAGGCCATTCATCGGTCGAACGACCGATCGACAACCAACAATTTTGGAGGAAGGCCAAGTGCCCTATTAACCCCGGTTTCTTAGTGGGGACAACATCTTGAAGATTTTTCAATTAAGGAAATGATCTCTCCAGAGTACGAAAGTTTCCCAAATGATGAGGATCACAATCAATTCAAAATATTGAATCCCCGAGATTTCTGGATCGATTTGATAAGGAAAGTAAGGTTGAAGCATTTCAGCGGCACACAATTCTCACAGGTATAAGACATCTCAAAACCCTCAAAACCAGATATGCTCTCTTAGCCTCATACATTGGGCACTCTAATCACAAAAAATCATTCCGTTAAACTCTCAGTTAGTTTCTATCATTCGAAAATCGCTCTTTCTGACTTGAGCGTCGGAGTCTCCCCGTCGGGGTACTATCCGGCGGTTTTTGCAGGTACATCCCTTTCGACAGCAACCGTTCAAGTCTACAATGAGATGGTATCTGTGGAGCCATAACCCACCTCTAACAGATTGACGCCGTCTATGAAAAACAGAATAGAGTAATTTTTGTTATTCTGACAACTATGCTTTCGAGAACTAGAGTGTCCTCGACGGCCCCCCATCGTAGAAGGGCACATCCCTATACCTGCCAAACCTATCGCCCCTTCGGCACCTAATCATCTTATTTATGATCATTTGTTTTTTCTCCGGCTGTCTTGTCCGGAGGAAATCCTACAACCCGCGGCTCAGGAGTAGTCGGTCATGGCCTCAACGCCAGTGCCAGAGCAGGTGAGCCAGCCTCAAATGGAGAGATTGGAGTCGATACTCCAAAGAATGAGTAAACAATTGGAGGGGCTCATCCGAGCCCTCGGGCCAGACGGTCACTCATCCGTAGCAGAGTCCGAATATGAGCGACCACCAAGACGAGAGTTTCCTGAACCATCGACGGTCTCCCAATATGACCCTGAGGACCTGAAAAAACAGATTTTAACTTGTGGCCGTCAATCTTAAAAGAGCGGGTGCAAGGGATAGGGAAGATCCCCTGCACCCTCTAGGCGAATCGCCATTCGATTCGAAAATCTCTTCAGAACCAATGCCGAAAGATGTCCTTCTACCTCCCATGGAGCGGTATAATAGAACGAATGACCCTCGCGATCATGCCGCCCACTTCACAACAGTTATGGTCTCCAGAGACCTCTCGAATGCAGCGATGTGCAAGCACTTTCCCACCACTCTCAAGGGTAATACCCTGGTATGGTTTAACTCTCTTCTGCCGCTTAATATCAAGAGTTTCGCACAGTTTCGACAACAGTTTGAGACTCATTTTGTAATTAGTAGGGGAGCCAAGCGGAAATCCACTTCCCTGCTATCATTGCGGCAATGGGGGGAAGAGTCTCTGAGGGACTTCATGGAAAGATTTAAGACGGAAATGCTGAAGGTCCCTGCTCTGGACCATAATATACATTAGCTGCTCTCCTAACGGGTTTGCGTTCTTCCAACATGAAAGTCTCTATCACGAAAAAGCCCCCAGCAACTATCTAAGAATTTTACTCCCGAGTGGAGAAATATATTGTGGCAGAAGATGTAGAGGCGTTCGACCGACAAAAGAACCGCCCTAGTAGAAAAGAACGCAATCGATCGCCTTGCCAGCCCTCTCTGAAGAAAACAAACCGGGAGTTCTGCTCTTGCGAAGGTTTAGCGTCTACACTCCACTAAATGAAACCTCAAGCCGGGTGTTATATCAGATAAAGAACAAATCATATGTTAGATGACCCTCTCGTCCCATGAAAGAGATCCCAAGAAAGATAAGTCCAAGTACTGTCATTTCCATCGGGACTACAGCCACACAATCGACTAGTGTAAAAGGCTTAAGGACGAGTTGGAATTCTTGGTTCGTAGTGGTAAGCTGCAGAAGTTCATCAGTATGGAGGGAAGGAACTTACCTTCCCCCGATAGACGTAATGCACCACGGGAGAATGAGCCGCCTAATAGGTCGGAACCTAGACCGCCGCATGATAAACCAGGAAGGGTGATCCTCCAAGTCTACGACGAATACAATTGGCACGAGCCTTATGTTCCCACTAGTATCTGCTCGGCCTATGACCCAGAATTCCCAACACTTTTCCCTTGATAAAGATTTCGACATTCTCCTGTTACTCATTGGTGGCGCATGGCATGAGATCCTTAGTGATTTGCGGAGAAAGCATCCCTTTTAATTCTCAAAATTTCTAACCGACCAGCTGGTCTCAGTCGCCCAGATCCTATCGAATGAATATGTCTATAAGTTGGGATAAAACTCCCCGAACGAACGGACACGACCCTAACTCCTAAAGTTTCTAACTTACCAGTGGGTCTCAGTCGTCCAGATCCTATCGAACGAATGTGTCGTTAAATTGGGATAAAACTTTCCGAACGGGCGGACACGACCCTAACTCCTAAGGTTTCTAACTAACTGGCGGGGCCTCAGTCGCCCAGATCCTATCGAACGAATGTGTCGTTAAGTTGGGATAAAACTCCCTGAATGAACAGACATGGCCCTAACTCCTAATGTTTCTAACCTACCGACGGGTTTCAGTCGCCTAGATCTTATCGAACGAATGTGTCGTTAAGTTGTGATAAAACTCCTCGAACGGGCGGACACGGCCTTAACTCCTAAGGTTTCTAACCGACTGGCAGGTCTCAGTCGCCCAAATTCTATCGAACGAATGTATCATTAAGTTGGGATAAAACTTCCCAAATGGGCGGACACGACCCTAACTCCTAAGGTTTCCAACCGATCAGCGGGTCTCAGTCGTCCAGATCCTATTGAACGAATATGTCGTTAAGTTGAGATAAAACTCTTCGAACAGGCAGACACGACCCAACTCCTAAGGTTTCTAACCTACCGGTGGATCTCAGTCACCCAGATCCTATTGAACGAATATGTCATTAAGTTGGGATAAAATTCCCCGAACGGGCGGACACGACCCTAACTCCTAAAATTTCAACCAACCGACAGACCTCAATCACCCAGATCTTCTGAGTGAATGGATGAAAATCCCCGAACGGGTAGATATAGCCCTAACCCTAGAAGTTTCCAATCGAACGTTAGATCTTGGATACCCCGGCTCAACCGATTGGGCGAGTCATCAACGGGGCGAGTCCCCCCGATTTCGTCTGACTAACGGGATAAAATACTCAAAATTTTTTCATAGAAAATCATTATATCTCGATAAAGTATGGGGCAAAAATTTATTCATGAAACAAAATTACAAGGGATCGGAAGGGGCACTAGGAGCAATCAAGGCGGAATTCAAGTCCGCTAACCCCTTAAGAGGAGGCAGAGTCTCATGTTGGCCGACTTGTCGAAAGATCTCTTCGGCGCACTTCAGACGTTCAAGCAACCTGCGCTAAGAAAGCTGGAGGTTTGCAGTATCTTAAGCAATAGATGCCTTGAGATCGGCCATCTCTTGTTTGGTACTTTGAAAGGATTCCTCCCGAAGACGAGTTAGCGTTTCGGCAGCTGTCAATCATGCTTCTCGAATGTGCACCTCCATTTTCAATTTTTCGCAACGAGCTTGGGCCGAAATAAGATCTATCTGAAGATGCTTGATCTGTCTATCTTTTTCCTCTCCGATGTTCTTCTCCTGGTTCTCCAGAGTATCCTTTAACGCTAGCACTTGACTGGTCATGCGGACAAACAGTCCATCGCGCTCTTTCCTTCGTTTCTTTTAAAACTCAGTCAGGGTTGAGGCCTGAGAAGAAGTACACCTATCAGAATCATGAGGTCAAGAACCAAATATAGTTCGAATAGAGAAAATACTCACCGTAAGACAGGGAGAGTGGATGGCCTTGTCAACGCAATCCGGAGGCATCATTCGAAGGGCAAACTGTGGAGAAAACTTGAACCGTTCGGTCAGCTGTAGTGCCGCGTGGGAATCGATGAAGTTAAATTGACAGCTCCCCATACTGACTACTACCGATTTTTCTTCAAAATCCTCTTCCTTTCTGGTAAGAGACTCAATCGAAATAGACGGTGGGATGCAATAGTCATCCGCTATATTTTGCAGAAGATATTGGGACTCCTGAGGAGACCGTTCTTATACTTCTCCCATAGTGGGAGTAGAAGCATGCGTCACCAGGACCTCTTCCTACCATCATGGATCTTGAACTGGAGTATTTTCAGTCGCCTCAAAGGGACCCTTGACCAGCGGATTTCTCTTCCCAACCTCAAAAGACGCATCAAGAGTCCCCGGATGACTGATCTGTAAACCCTCCCCCGTTTCAGAATGCACTAGGGAAGGCTGATGCTCCCCAGTTCCACCCAGCTGATCCTCTCCCGCAGGTGGGTTGGACGATCGAGCCCTTGACCTTTTCCGACTAGACTCAAGGGAAGTATCATCTGCCCTCCTCTTCACATTTGGCAGCATTTCCCGCTCGATAGAGATCTCATCGAGAAGAGAAACGTCTACAACCGACACAGAATCAACCGATGGTATTCTCTGTCGCTCCAGTAAGGACTTGGTGATCTGCCTCGTTTCATCCATCAGCAAGTCGGATAACAACAATATTTCATCTTCTATCAAACAGTCTATCCATAAGTTCCTACGATAGGCCTCACAATAGCGGGCCACAGCTCGGAAAAAACGAGAATGACGAAGAAGATTCAGGATCTTCGCATTCAAGAAAGGCACTTGGTTAGCATCCGAAAACATAAGAAGGAGATCCTTGTTCAGAAATCTTACATAGAAAAACTTTTGCATCCAGTGTTTATCTTGAGATTCACTGTAGAAGAATCTCTAGTGAGACTCCCGGAGGGTTTGAAGCTTATACCGGCCAAAGGTAGACCCTTTGGAGCTACATCACCCTAAAGAAAAAAGGGACCCTAAAATCTTCAAGTCAAAACGAATACGGAAAAACCCTAACAGGGAAATCAAGACAATCACAAAACGTCAGACACTTGGGATAAGTAGCGAGGGATGGATGTTCCAATACCTTAAGACCTCCGCCAGTGGGCCAGTGTATGAGATCCTTAAACCATACTTTACACATTGTTTGTACACTGGAACACAACCCTCGGAGGCATGACTCGCTCTGTCCCCTTCACTGGGCAACACGAACTCAAAGTCACTTCCGAGCGACACCTCCCTTTGAACTTTCATTAAATTCTCTTCGGTCATAGTATTCTGAATTCTATCTATACCGTGCAACGAGGAAGAATCTTTCGACATTTTGTCTGCAAGGAGAGGTTCTTCAAAGAAAAGTTGAAAAGGCAGTGAGAATGTTGGGATATGATATCCTCTAAAAAGTGTAAACCCTTATGAAGTGTACAAAGAATGATTCGCGACAAGAGTCACATTAAAAAGTTTCGCGCTTTTTTTCAGCAATCATTACTCATGGCGCTCCTTTACTAAGAAGATCATGAGTCGGGGGCAAATGATGGGATATAGTTCTAGGCCCATCTAGAAAGGTCAGTCCTTGAAAGGCCCACACAAAATGCCCACAAAGGACCGCTACTGACTAAAGTTCAAATACGATTATCTACCGAAGGGTCTCAGTCGCCCCGCTAACAGAACATGATTCATCAAATAAAGGTAATCGCCCCGATCGGGTATTTAACGATCGGCCCCTCAACTGGCAGAGTTCTAAAGACCATTCATCAGTCGAACGATCAATCGACAGCCAATGATTCTAGAGGAAGGCCAAAGTGCCCTATTAACCCCCGCTTCTTATTGGGGACAGCATCTTGAGGATTCTTCAGCTAAGAAAAGGATCCCTCTAGAGTGTGAAAATTTTTCAAAGGATGATGATTACAATCAATTCAAAATATTGAATTTTTGAGATTTCTGGATCAATTTGATAAGAAAAGTAGGGTTGAAGCATTTCAGCGGCACACAATTCTCACAGGTATAAGATATCTCAAAACCTTCAAAGCCAGGTATGCTCTCTTGGCCTTACACATTGGCACTCTAATCACAGGGAATCACTCCCTTAAACTCTCAGTCCGTTTCTATAATTCGAAAACCGTTCTTTCTGACTTGAGTGTCTGAATCTCCCCGCTGGGGTACCTTCTGGCGATTTTTACAGGCACATCCCTTTCGACGGCAACCGTTTAAGTTTATAAGGAACCGGTATCTGTGGAGTCATAACCCACCTCCAACAAAGCTCAAAAAGTAGTTGCTAGAATTTTTATTATTGAGAGTCAAAAATAATATTAAGTTCTATTTAAAATTTGATTTGTGACCAGTGAAATTCAGGGGAGAGAAAAGAGAGCCTTCAACCTTTGTCTTATTAACGGGACAAATTGTATCCCAATCTAACTGCAGAGAATTGTCATGAACCAACTTTAGAGAGAGGAAAAGAAAAAGAAAGAGAGAAAAATAGAGAGAGAAAGAGGGGTTAGAATAGTAGAGAGAGATATAGAGATGGAGAAAGAGGGATTTCATTACATTCCAATCAATTTTATTCAATACTATTATATGTATTGGATATTATTTATATTAATACTACTACTAATTATACTAATCATTTAATAATTTTACTTAACTACTAATTAATTTTGTTAACTACTAACTAATATTTTTAACTACGATTAACTACTAACCATAATTATTACAATATTTTCCCCATTTAAAGACATCCTTGTTCTCAAGAATGGAAAATCAAGAATTTAGATTTTGAATCCATGAATTTTAAACCAAGATTTGCATTTATATTGAGAGATAAAGTGATAAAAACAAACAATCGATGTGACTTGAATTGCTGAAGAGTAGTGGGAGAAAATAGAGATGAGAGAGGTTGAGAAAGACCTTTCTTAAACTTCTTTTTGATGAATAATTTTGCCCTATGAATAATGGATGTTCAATATTTGGAGATTTTGACAAGAATCCATTATCAATAGTTTCTTTTTTAGATAATTGAAATCTTATTTCTAGTAAAGAATTTTTCGAAATGAATTTGAAATTTCAACTTTTGGAATGTTTGATAAGAAATCACCATTAATAAGTTTTCTTTGGTCATTAATGATTGTTCTTTAACAATCAATATTTCTTCACTAGAAGTAGGTAAATTGAAGAATAAAAAAATATATCAATACCTTATTTTTCATACTTTTCTTTACTATCCAATTTCTTTTTATTTTCTTATTCGTTTTTCACCAATGTGTTGATATCCTTATCAATACCAAACATTTCTAACATTCGTGTCATGAGAGCGTTCATCTGTTTGCTATGTTCATCAATTGTTTGGCAGATTTTCCTGACCATTTTTTTTATATAACATGTCGAACTCCGGATTACGGAGTTGGGAGAGGGGGTTGTTGGTACTGGACTATTCCCTTGGAGACTTCCTTGACCATTTCTTGTATTATAATTTTTTGCCTTTTGAGATGTTTTTCAGTGGCTTCACGGAAGGCTTCCTTTTCGATGGTTTCATGCCTGATTTCTTCTTTCATTTTTTAATATTAACAAAAAATTTGTAAATTCTGATACCAATTTGTTATGAACCAACTTTAGAGAGAGGGAATGAAAGAGAAAGAGAGAAAGATAGAGAGAGAAAGAGGGGTTAGAATAGTAGAGAGAGAGAGATAGAGAAGTAAAAAGAGAGATTTTATTGTATTCTAATTAATTCTATTAAGTGATATTACATATATTAGATATTACTATTTATAATAATTTTACTAATCATTTAATCATTTTACCTAATTACTAATTAATTTTATTAACTATTAATTAATATTTTTAATTATAATTAACTATTAATCTAGTTGTTACAAGATTCACGGCCCATAGGGTTGCACGCGGGCATTTTAAGGGCGTTTAACCTCTTACCCGCCTCTCTGTTTCCGAGGCCATCCAAGTGATCCCCCCCAAAAAAAAGCTCCAACTTTCTGGCCACACGTTTTTCACCAGAAAGTGAATTGTCGGTAATTCCACTTTTCCAAACTTCAAAAAGTATTTTGGAAATCAACTCATTTTTCTTCTTCATTGGTCCATTAACTTGTTCTTCTGTTTACTCAAGAAGCTTTTCCGAACAAGTGAGAGTAACGGATTTCTCTTCCTTTATTTTAGGTTCTGTTAGATTGAATTTTTACAAAGGTCATTTGGGTTTTTTTGTCTTAACTCTTTTTTTTGGAGAATTTATCAAAATGTAAGATCTTATGAAACAAAGACGAGATTTTTTATTTGTTAATTTTTTGGAAGAAAATAGGATTCATTTTGCGTTATTTTGCTATAAATTCACCTAAGCTCATTTTGGTTTTTCTTTCATTCTTTTCTTGGATTTGATTTTTTTTTTTTTATGTTTTATAAAACTGTTTTGTGATAATTAAAAAAAAGAAACAGAGGCTTTGGGGGATGTTTATATTTATTGCGTTTCTCTCAGACAAATTGGATAGTTTTGGATTTCTTGAATCAGATTGCTATTAATTTCATGGAAAACGAGAATGAATCTAAAGCAATCTGGGTTCAATGCTGGAGCTTCATGAATAGCCTCTTTACGGCTTTTTTTTTTCTTTTCACCTAATTAGTGATGGGTGTGTTTTTATGGTATCTTGGTTAATACTCTGTCCCACCTTTCTCTCTCTCTGGCACTCGCGCGCCCACACAATTTCTAATTGGTTAAAGTCGTGTACATACATTGCAGGAGCAAGCTTAATTTCCATTAGTACATAATTTGTAGAAATATAGTAACATGATTTTGTAATTATTGGGTGTTTTTAATTTGTTGATAAAATATGTGATGGTATTTAGATGATGGAGAACATCAAACCTCCATTTAGCGGAATTACAAGTGATATTCATGGAAGAGCACTGTGTTACAAGCAAGATTGGGTGAATGGTCTTCGTTCAAGAATTGGGTAGGTTCCTATTTCGTTTCTTTTTGTTATCTTGTGTTTTAAATTTTTGTTATATTAAAGTAATCCATTTTTTTTTCTTTTCTTCTAAAGGATTTTGGCTCCCATTGCATACTTATTTTTTGCTTCTGTACTTCCTGTTATCGCCTTCGGAGAGCAGTTGAGCACTGCAACTGGTTTGTAGTTTTTTTCCTTTAATTTCTTTTTTTTCCCCATTTTCTTCAATTGGGTATGTGCTAACTTGGAAGTTGAGATGGTAGTCTTAAGAACGGTTTGATCTCGTTGAGACTGTGGAGTTTAATTTTCATGGTCTTTGTTTCATTTAAAAAAGAAAAAAAAAAAAAGAGAGACACAGAGAGAGAGAGAGAGAAGAAGCAAAGAAGAAAGGTCAAGTGAATACTATCTCTAATTTCTCTTGTTTGTCATGATTCGCTTGTGATATATCTGATTTTACGGAATTTCATGTGATTAGATGCGCTTTGAGCATGGTTGAAACTTTAGCCTCCACAGCTATTTGTGGTATCATACATGCAATAATTGGTGGACAACCTCTTCTAATAGTAGGAGTTGTAGAACCCACAACCATAATGTACACTTATTTGTACAACTTTGCCAAAGGAAGAAAAGATTTGGGACAAGATCTCTTCTTGGCTTGGGCTAGATAGTAAAACAACTCAAACTGCCTCTGTTTTACGCATGAAGTTCTTGGTGACTTGAAATGCTTTAACTAAGTTGTTCCTATTGGGAAAAATAACTTGATGTAAATGTCAAATATCGTATTAAATTATCGGAATCAAAATTTAATAACTAAAACTAAAATTCAGATCGGACAAAAATGTATCTAATTCCATAATCGGAGACTGAATAGAGTGAATCCTTGATTCGACATTCGTCTAGGCAGAATCCTGGGTACGGTCTTCCAAGTTATATGTATTCTCACAAATTCTCTCTATATGATAAAAGTATTAGGGAGAAGAGTTATACATGAACTAGGGGACTATAACCCTATTTATAGTTGTAGGATGACTTTTACCTTCTAAATTTGTCTGTTCAACTTATGACAACTATCCTTAAATCACTCTTAAACATTCCTTATTTAATCCATCATAAATAATAAATGTCCATTGGTATCTACACATTAATTTATTTCCATATCCTTTGAAATACTTAAACCCAAATTATCAAATTTTTCAAATTTGTCAAATCACTTTCATATGGATTTAACTTATGTGTTTGATAGTATGCAATATATAATTATTTTAATATATAAACACAATGTTGGATTAATGATTTAACGATTTCCCACTTAGGCTATATATGAAACTTTATAATTATGTATTTGCGAAACAACCGAATGAGCTTAACCTTTCTATCAATACTAAAATGTATGTACAACCAATTCCGTTTATCAATCATATCAACTTAGGATGAAGACGGTTTCTATTATATTTCTTTCATAACTCAACTCTCAATGGTCACGTAAATTGATATAACTAAATGACATAGATCATTACATGGATGCGTAGTATGAAAATGTTATGTACTATGATCTTTAACATGCCTATTTTCAATTGGTTCTCTTTAGTGAGATCAACCATACTCAACATCAAAGTGTGATTCAAAATTGAATTTTTATTTTCGCGAAAAATAATTTCAAAATACTTTAAACTGAAATAACCGAAAATATTTATATTAGATCAATATCTAAAATTAGAAACTTCTACTGAAACTGAATATTTTGAAATGACATGACACCCATATGAATAGCGTGCACATGAACCTTTTGGGTGACAATCTTTTAATAAATGGATCCATAATTTTGGAGTTTGTATCAACGTACTTTATAGATAAATGTCTACTCTGAATCATTTTCTTAAATAGAATATAAAACTGTCGAACTATTGTCACATAATAATCTGAGTGGCATATCAATGCCATCCACTATCCGTAATTCTGTGACAAAGTTTCATAGTCTTATTTCATAATTGGATGCCTCATAACACGTTATAAATTTCGTTGCCATGATAGAAGAGGCTATATAAGACTGTTTAACACACTTCCAAAAATAGCTCCTCCTGCTAGCATGCAGCATGTTGTAATTTTTATACTAACTTGACATCCCACAAAATCGGAGTCAATATACCGAATAATCTCAAGCTGATCTGACTTCCGATACGTGAGCATTTGTCATTTTGCTCTCTATAAGTATTATAAAACCCATTTGGTTACTTTTCAATACTTTATTCCCGATTTGTTTAAATTTCTGCCCAATATTTCTGTAATATACGTAATATTCGAGCGCACATAGATCTAAAAATACATCATACTCTATACTGCTGATGTATAAGAAATTTTCTGTATTTTTCTATATTTAAGATCATTTTTGAGACAGTAAAAGAGACTAAACTTGTCTCCCCTAGTCATAGGGGTATCTCATGAGTATTTGCTTCCACAGAACTTGTGATATTTACAATTATTAACCAAATTTCATCTCAAAACCCAATGAGATAAATACTTAATGAAATTTGCAATATCACTATTGGGATGTCTATATGAATTTTATCTGTTCTGAAGGAGTTGAGTTTGTTCTTCCAGAATGGAGGATTCTCCAACATTGTCTAATAACACTTTTGGGAATATCAACATATTCGTCTTAGAAGATAATGTCTTTAACCATATTTCTCCCCGCAAACTCAATATTTTTAAAGAATCAGACACTTCCCGACTTTTTAAAAAAATTTTATTTGTGGGATCATAAAATTAATATCCCTTAAACTTTTCAAAATACTTTACTAATCAACTAACCATTCTAACGTCCAGTTTTCTTTTATTAGATCTAATAGATCTAAACTGAGTTGGATAACCCCAAACATGTAAATACTTTAGAATAAAATGTGTGTTAGTCCAAAATTCTTATGAGATTTCGGTAGTTGTCTTAGTAGGAAACTTTGTTTAAGATATATGCTGCAATCATGATTGAACCATATCATGAATAATTGTCTATGAACATGATAAAACATTTTTAACAATTCCAAAAAACCAAAAGGAATGATCCATAAGTGTTTATATATATCATTTCTAAAACGTCTAAAGTCTTATCGGCTTCAATCACCTTTCATTGGTTTGTTTTCCCTTTATACAATTTACACAAATATCAAAATTTGTGAAATCAAAGGAATCGAGAATTTCTTCTAATACAAGTCTCCTTATTCTCCTTTTGAAGATATTATTCAATCTCTTGTGTCATAATGGAGAGAAATTCTCATTGGTTAATTTGAACTGTATACTTTGAGTATTATATTGCAGGGATTTATTAAATGAAGTAACAGTATCAACCTAATATAGATTATCAATTCTTGATAAAAAATCGAAACCAACCTATTTGGATTCAAGAAACTAATCAACTTTTCCATTTTTGAAAGAATATGTAAAACCTGATATGTCCAACAAAAAACAGAAATCAAATTCCATCTAAAAGATGGAATAACAAAAGTTTCAGTAAGAACTAAATATAAATCGGTTTTCAATGGTAATATAAACTTTTCTATCACTATAATTGAAACTTTATTGTCATCATCCGTGTAGATGTATCTTTCACCATCAATTGACGATCAACAATTTAGGAAACCTTGTATAGATACACTAATGTGAATAATCACAGCGGAATATGATCACCGAATATGTCTTGATACCCAAGTTAAGTTAATTTCAGAACAAACCAAATTAATGAATATACCTTTCTTATCACTTCAAACGTGATAGTTAGTACATTCTCTTTTTCTCGTACCATTCAACACCACAGAAGAAACAATCATTCTTTACCGATTCAATCGGTGTCTTTTCATTACTTTTTTGTGATACTGTACCTGCAGCATCTTTATTCTGTTTTCTTTTCTTTTCTTTCTTTCTGTCCTTAGTGATAAAGAGTTCTTAACCATTATATCGTATGGAAATAAGATTTATCAAGAGTGTACCAGTAACCATTTCATTATTGACAGATCATTTCTCAATATCTGTAAGAAAATATTTAATCATCATAACTGATTTATATATAGTGCCTCTAAATGTTTCTGAGATAGCCTACTTTATCATTATTAAACATATGCGATTCAACATCTCCCACCTTTTTTTCTCTTTCTTTTCAGAGGTACTCTTATCTATAAATAGTGGAAAGAATCGGTCTTTAATGCAAAATTTAAATCAAAACTTGAAATTTGAGCCATTCAATTTAAAAATCAACCTGAATTGGGCATTAATGTTGGTGAGAATAGTATTAACAGTCAAATAGAGAACAATAATCCGTATATGCTCACATGAAACTTTAAAAAACCAAATAAATTCAAATATGAGTAATCCCCATCACAAAATACCGGTCACTCCATTAATATTTTATTCTTGGATAAAATAATTAACTTGTAAGTGGTATTTTGGTGTAGTAATCAAATGTTAACAATAAAATCATATCAAACAATTACCTTCATTTAGGCCGATAAATTGGTCACATGTAAAATCAAAGAATTGTCACGCATTTATTACCATAAGGTGTACATGCAACTCCGTCAAATACAGACTGTCCTTTGGGCCGATCAATATTCACATGAGTTACATACACATAGCATTTTACATCTCTAAACAAATTAATTTTCACAAGAGAGATCATTTTGGTGACATGTTGTTTTAATTAATTTATCTCGAGATATATATAAAACTATAGATATAGTAATCAAACGCTGACAATAAGGACATGTCAACCAATTATCTTTCTTTGGGTCAATGAATTGGTCACATGTGAAACCGAATAATTATCATGCATTTATTATTACATGATGTATATGCAATTCTGTCAAGTACAGAACTTTCTTTGGGCCGATCGGTACTCACATGAATTGTATGCACAACTTTTTATATTCCAAAATAAATTAATTTCTACAATAGAAGTCACTTTGGCGACATATTGTTTTAATTAATTCATCCCGAGATATATATGAAACCATACTCATATTTGAATCATATTTGTAATTGAAAAAATTTCAATTTCATCCTAATGGGCTCAATTTCTTGAAAATTGAGCTATTTAAAGTCCAATCTTATTAATTTTAAATTGGGTTTATAAAAACCTAATTTTAACGAATCTACCTCCTTCATCATACTTTTTCGTCCCTATACTTTCGTTGTCGGCATAAAACCAAAATTTTCACATTTTGCCGATAATTGATCCAAAAATTAGCAAATCCTCGTTCTGTAATAGAGGGCACCAGGAAAGTTTTCAGGTAGGTGATGAGTTCATTTAGAACCATTTAAAAACCAGCCAATCTTAGATTTAGTTTTGTCTTGTTTACAAAACTTTTCTAGATATGTCATGCCATTGCATACTAAAGAATGACCAATCTTGAATATGAAAGAGATATTGAAGAATGATAAGGATGAAAAATGGGTTTAATTGAGTCCAATGAGTTCCAATACCTTTATACCCAGGATTTGGTCTGTTTGGCGCCAAAATGACCCTTATCCTTTTTTTTTTTTGAAAAAAAATATTGATCATTTTGTGATGTGGATTTGCAATAAAAGAAAAATTTTATTTTCTGAAATTAGGAAGTCAGTCCTTGAAAAAAAGAAATTGAAATATGGAAATTTCTTTTTTTTTTTTTAATTTTCTAAAATTGGAAATTTTCTTAATTGTAATTTTTTTTTCTGAAATTGAGATATCATTCTTTAAAAATAAAATTAAAATCTGAAAATTTTGTTTTTTTTTGTTTCCCAAAACAAAACTTTTCTTAATTTTTTTTATTGGAAAACTTTATTCTAAAATTGAAGTTAAACCTTAAAAAGGAAAAGTTAAAATATTGAAATTTTCTTTTTCTTTTTATTTTCCAAATTCTGAAATTTTCATAAAAGAAACTAAATTCCATTTTTTTTTTTAAATCGGAAGTTTTCCAAAAATACTTTAATCTGGAAATTTCTTAAAAGAAATCAAATTTTAAAAGAATTTTTAAAACCGAATTTTTTTCCAAAAATGTATCATGGAAAAAATAATATCCGAAATATTTCTTTCCAATGAGAAAAGAGGTCAATTTTATTATTTGTCATAAAAAAATGCTTACACATTTTTTTTCTTTTTTCTTTTTTTGAAAATTTTAAAGATATCTTCCCAAAGAAAAAAATATCAACTTTCATAAATAATACCCAAAAGAGAAGAAAAGAAAATATTTCAAAGTATCATAAGTTTTAAATCTTTTGAAAAATTGCCATATTCTTCTCTTTTACCCAAATATTTTTTTTGAAATATTGAATGTCGACTTTAACAAAATATTTAATGTCGACTTTGATGTAACAAAATTTTCGTTCTCAGGGTATACTGCAATTATCCCAAAAGGGATATTGAAAAGATCGTAAAAAGATATGACATACAAAATTGTAAACCAGGTGATACCCCTGTGGTTAAAGGAGACAAATTTAGTTTCAAACAGTATCCCCAAAATGATATTGAGAAATGAGAAATACAGAAGATTCCTTATGCATCAGTAGTAGGAAGTCTAATGTATGTTCAGGTATGTACGCGTCCGGATATTGCGTACATTATAGGAATGTTGGGCAGATACTTAAGCAACCTAAGAATAGACCATTGGAAAGCCATCAAACGGGTTTTGCGGTATCTTCAAAGAACAAAGGAATATATGCTCACGTATCGGAGGTCGAAATGGCTTGAGATCACTAGGTATATGACTCCGACTTTGCCGGATACCAAAATAACATGAAGTTTACAACAGGTTACAACTATATGCTAGCGGGAGGAGCCATTTCTTGGAAGAGTGCTAAACAGTCTCTTATAGCCTCTTCTACAATGACGGCAGAATTCATAGCGTGTCATGAGGCATCTAACCATGAAATATGGCTACAAAATTTTATCACGGGACTACGGATAGTGAATAGCATTGACAAGCCAATCAAATTATTTTGTGACAATAAATCGATAGTCCTCTATTCCAATAACAATAAGAGCTCGACAAAGTCCAAACACATAGACATCAAGTTTCTGGTTGTTAAAGAAAGAGTACAGAGTGGTCAGATATCTATAGAGCACATAAGAACAGACTCCATGATTGCGAATCCACTTACAAAGGGTTTGTTACCCAAAGTATTCTTTGAGCACGTTGCTCGTATGAGCGTAATGCCACTTAAGGATGTACAGTTTTAGTAGGAGTTTTGTAATTATTAATGCTTTATTGATGTAAACATTCAGTTATTACAGTTAAGTTCTGCAAAAATAAAGATTCAGTTTTTTATTCACACTCTGAATTGATACGATCTCACGAAAGAGGATCAGTTGGAAATAGACATATTAAAGATCACATTGCATGATATTTCCATACTACACATCCATATCATGATCCATGTCCTTCGGTTATATCAATTTACGTGACCATTGAGGGTTAAGTTATGAAAGAAATGTAACGAAAGCCACCTTGATCCTGAATTGGTATGATTGATGGAGTGGATTGGTTGCAGATGCATTCCAACATTGACAGAAAAGTTGAGTTCATTCAGTTGTTTCACAATTATATAATTATAAGTTTTCACATATAGTCCAAATAGGAGATTGTTGGATCATTGATCTAACATTGGACTTATATGTTTAAATAATTATGTATTACATACTGTCAAGTCCATAAATTAAGTTCGTATGAAAGTGATCCGGTAAATTTAAAAAATTCGATAATTTGGGTTTAAGTATATTAAAGAATATGGAAATAAATAAATATGTAGATACCAATAGACATTTACTATTTATGATGGGTTAAATAGAGAATGTCTAAGAGTGATTTAAGGACAGCTGTCATAAACTGAATAGACAGATTTGGAAGGTAAAAATCATCCTACAATTATAAATAGGGTTATGGTTTTCGAGTTAATGTATCACTCTTCTCCCTAATATCCCCATCATATAGAGAGAATTTGTGAGAATACATATGACCTGGAAGGTCGTACCCGGGATTTTGCCTATACGAAAGTTGAATCAAGAATTCACTTTATTCAGTTTCTAGCTATGGAATCAGATATACTTCTATCCGATCTGAATTTCATTTTTAATTATTAAATTTTGATTCTGATGATTTAATTATTAATAACTAAAATTGAAATTCAGATCGGACAGAAATGTACCTGATTCCATAGTCGGAGACTGAATAGAGTGAATTCTTGATTCGACCTTCGTCTAGACAGAATCCTGGGTACGGCCTTCCAGGTTATATGTATCCTCACAAATTCTCTCTATATGATAGAATATTAGGGAGAAGAGTGATACATTAACTCGAAGACCATAACCCTATTTATAATTGTAGGGTGAATTTTGCCTTCCAAATCTGTCTGTTCAGTTTATGATAGCTGTGTTTAAATCACCTTTAGATATTCTCTATTTAACCCATCATAAATAGTAAATATCTATTGGTATCTACACATTAATTTATTTCCATATTTTTTAAAATACTTAAACTAAAATTATCAAATTTTTCAAATTTTTCTGATCACTTTTATATGGGTTTAACTTATAGGTTTAATAATATGCAATACATAATTATTTTAATATATAAATCCAATGTTGAATTAATGATCCAATAGTTCCAACTTCACAGGGTTTGTGTTTGGATAGCTCTCCTACTATTTCTTTTTTCTATATTCAATGCATGTACCATCATCAATCGATTCACAAGATTTTCTGGTGAACTCTTTGGCATGTTGATTGCTGTTCTGTTCATTTAGGACGCTATCAGGGTATGTACTCCTATTTCCGATCTCAGTAGGGTCAAAAAGGATCATTGATTTTAATCAGTCACAGCTGAGAGAAATGACTATATGAATATGCCATTGTAGTGAGTGGTGAGTGAGTTTGGGGCTCCCAAAGAGGTAGATCCGAAGGCGGAGAAGGATTAGTTCTAGTGGCTTTATGTAAATAGGTTATTAGGAGTCATATTTACATTCTCTCTTCTGCCTTGCAGAGTAGGAAAGCAAGGTCTTGGCACTATGGCACAAGTTTGTGAAGGAGATTTAGTTTTACTTAACTTTTGTCAATTATACAGCTACATTTTGTCACTTTAAGGATTGTGCATTTATAGGATGCATAAGAAGTTTTGTGGCAGACTATGGTGTTCCTCTGATTGTGGTGGTGTGGACTGTGCTGTCATTTACTATACCGAGTAAAGTTCCAAATGGAGTTCCAAGAAGGCTCTTTGGTCCTTTTGCATGGGAATTTGCATCTTTATATCACTGGACTGTGATCCAGGTGAGGTGATTTGTTTCTTCAATATTGCTCATGATTGTCTCCTTTGATGTCTTCAGTGTTAGCTGTTGGATTTCATAGGTAATTTTAGGCTTTGTTTCATTTTTCTTATCTGGACTGTGATCCAGGTGAGGTGATTTGTTTCTTCAATATTGCTCATGATTGTCTCCTTTAATGTCTTCAGTGTTAGCTGCTGGATTTCATATGCAATTTTAGGCTTTGTTTCATTTTTCTTATCTGCTTGATTATCTGCTTGAGTTGGTAGCATCAGGTTCTGGAAAGCACTTACCTCGCCTACATGTATTTGTAAGTAGACATATACTGTTTAATGATATCTTAGAAACTACAATCTGGTTCAGAGGAAAATAGTGCCGTTGCTCCCATTCTTCAAATAGTACATGAATTGATATCTGCAAGCAGTTATGAATTATCACTAACTCAGTTGATTTAATGCTTAAGCAGATGGAAATTTGAGCACACCATGACTAATAGCTAATGCTATCATTTTAGCAATTTGAATATCTAAAAAACTTTTTTTCCCCACTTTTTGTGTGTTTGTGGGGGGTGAGGGGTTTGGTTTGGAATTGGCCACCTGGGTCGTGTGTACTTTGTAGGTCAAAAAATAGGGTTGTTTCTCTAGCATGAGGAAAATATGGCCTGCCACTATCTAAAGCTTCATATTTGAGATGGACTCCTAATCCAATATTTATCTTGGCATACTTGGCACAAATTCATTTGCAGGACATGGCAAAGGTTCCTTTAGTATACATCTTTGCTGCTTTTGTACCAGCTGTAATGATAGCAGGCCTTTATTTCTTTGATCATAGTGTTGTTGCACAATTGGCACAGCAGAAAGAGTTCAATCTCAAGAACCCATCTGCTTATCACTATGGCATCTTGCTACTTGGATTCATGGTATACAAACCGATTTCTTCTGTTCCCATTTGCCATGTTCCTTATGATGAACAACAAGCACACACTAAAAGCCAAAATCAATGTCTCTGACCTGTTTTCTTCTGTTACCTTTTTATGGTTTCAGACTTTACTCTCTGGATTGATTGGACTCCCTCCATCAAACGGTGTCCTACCACAATGCCCTATGCACACTAGGAGCCTTGCCATTCTCAAAAGACAGGTAGGTGCCTAAAAATTTCAATGCGCAAAATATCAAATGGGTAGATGCCTAAATGACCCAAAATTGCGGCAAGCAGTTGATCAGAAATAAGATGGTTCAGAGTGCTAAGGAAAGCATAAAGCAACAAGCCAGCAATTCTGAGATCTATGGGAAGATGCAAGCTGTTTTCATAGAAATGGACAGTCCTCCAGCTGTAAGTTCTATACGTAGGAGAAATTTTTGTGTACTTCATTGTGTTGCTTTCTTCACATCCATTTCTAAGTAGACAACTCAAATATTTTGAAGCAATTCTAGTCACACTGATTTTGCCACTGAGCTTATACAAAATACTGTAAAGGCATATTTTGAAAATTTTATTCCCCCCCTCAATTTTATTGAACTTGGGATGCTCCTCTTGTTCTCATTGTAGACTACAACAGTAGTTAAGGAGCTGGAGAACTTGAAGCAAGCTATTCTAAAAAATGAGAATGCAGAAGCTTATGCAAATGTTTCTTTCGACCCTGAGAAGCACATAGATGCCCATTTGCCTGTCCGGGTCAATGAGCAAAGAGTGAGCAATCTACTACAGTCCCTTCTCATGGCAGCATCAGTCTTCGCAATGCCCATCATAAAGTTGATACCAACATCTATTTTATGGGGATATTTTGCTTATATGGCCATTGACAGTGAAGATTTTCGTACAAATCAACGAAAAACATTTCATACGGAATTTCTCCGGATCGAAATTTGGGTTAGATCACTTCTCTCTTTGACGAACGGTTATTTTAGGTCGAGAAGATATCACGAATTCGGATCACCTTCTAGTTTTTCACAATCCAAATGCCTCTTGGTGAATGGAATGATCAACTTCTTCAAATCCTCTTCTTTCTCTCTTTTCAAATGTACAAAGAGCCCCCTCTTATTTTTCCACTCTTCATGTACAAAGAAATGGTTAGGACAACTCTAATGCTTTGATTGAGCCATAGGTTTATTGAATTTCTTTTTGCACTTTAAATCTAGTGCCTTTCATGCCATTCATCATCTTTTTCGTTTGGTTTGGCCAGCAATCTCATACTTGCCATTCTTGGGCTCAAGTTTTGTATGTGGTTCATGGCCTACCGAAGATGAAGAAATTGGGCAATAGAAGGTTTCGCTATTTGAAGATCAGATTTGCAATTTACCAGTAGAGAATGGCAGTGGGCACTCGGCTGCATTGAAGTGAAAAGGTAAAAATACATTTGTGTGTGCATGTGTATATATACATATATCCTAGTTGCAATGGTTTTATTTTATTTTATTTTATTTTTTAAATTAATCTAGTTTGTCTCTTCACCTGAGTATTGGCCCTTAATTTCTATTATGTTTTAGAAACTTGCATGACTGTGCATGAAAGTTGTAGGATTTTCCACTTGATCTTGCCTCTTGGCTACATCAAAGCATTTACTATAAAATTATACCTACAAAATTCAAGAATATTTCATGACAATATAAGGGAATTATTACCTTGCTGTAAGTACAGATTATGTTGGCTATCCTTCTCCTCAGGTAGGAGATAAGTTTTAGATCCAATAATTTAAAGGATAATTATTACGTTTAAAATTTCTCTAAATCTTAACCAAGTTACCCTAGACTTTCCTTACAAATTCAGTTTCATGTTTTTTCTCCACCTGTGATTTTTATTTTTGTTTTATTTTATTTTATAATTCTGCTCGAAGTTTTTGGCTATTTCAGTTAGAGGATGGATCCGTTCAATCTGTTCTTATTTGTGTCAAGAGATAGATTCATTGAATTTGAATCAAATATACAATAAACAATCAGCTCAGGCTTGAACTTCAGCTTGGAATATTCCTAACTTGAGCAACCTCATCCTTACGTGCCTAGCATGTGGGAGCAGAAGCCAGCACAAATGTATTATCTGATTATGAAAGAGATAAATAGAAAAGTAATTATCATGCCAAGTTATTCTTTATACGCCTATTTCCATGAAAAGCTACCAGAATTATATGGGAGTGTTCCCCAATATGTTCGTGGAGGCCTCTTGCTACAACTGCACCTATATCACCTGTTAAACCTCGCCTGTTAGTTTAGAACTGTCTTTGTTCTCATATAATTTATTCCGTCTCGACTCAGATGGTGTTTGTTCTATCCTAGTTGCTTTGTTATTATCTGAAGTGTAACTTGATAATACGATCGGAATCACTGATTCCATGTCAAATGGGCTACCCCAAAATCAATTGGTGTTGCCATCTTCTACTTTATTTCGTTGAGGAAACCTTCATTATCATCTGATCAAGTTTTGTTCAGAAGGGCAAACAAAGATGCTTTGAATTAAGTAAATTTTTCTAAATGATACATCAATCTTTAAGTTTTGACATGCTTTTTGAAGTTTTCTGCGTTTAGGCAGGAAGGATTATGCTTGTTATATTTTAGGTAAACTTTATTATGATTTGTATGAGTAGTCAAAAACACGATTTTTGATGTTTATGACAGGGTTTGATATCCTTATACCAATGTCGACATTGGAGGAACATTCTTTTCAGTTCTTCAATGTGGAGCCCAGCCTTGATGTGGATTCCTTGTTGCCTGGTAATTTTCTTCAACTATATATATATATATATATATATTTATACAATATCTTTTCTATTCATTAGCTGCTAGAATTTCTTGAGTTCCGAATTTCATGTGTATACACCACAGATGATTACACCAAAAGAGATGAGGTTAGGGAGTTGGAGAAGACATGAGAGCTTGGTCAAGAAGCTCGTGTACAATGATGTCAACAAGTGCTGGAGACACCGAAGAATGATGGAAAATTGATGTAGAACGAGCAGCTGTCAGAATTAAAGATCAAATTAGCGCAGAGGAAGGTTAAGAAATAGGATTTATGGTGCAACGAGCAGCCAAAGTCAAGAAAGGCGGTCAGACACAAGACCATCGTCAGGATACATGTGATGCTACTATCAGTGTGAGACATTGCCAGAGTTACTGGAACTCTAGTTTTAGTTGTTTTAGAACTTGATATTTGTTTTTTTTTCAGATCTGTTTAGGGTTTACTTGTGCCCTACTCTAGCTTAGGTCTATTTAAATGCTTCTTAGGATTTGCATTGTATTGATTTAGACTTACCATTTTTATTCAATTGAAACTATTTTTTTTTCCTCTCTCTCTCAAGCCTTGGATTAGGTTTGTTACGTCTTAGAGATTGAACCAATCAAATTCATATCACACAACTGACTTTGTCAACAATTGATGCGATTAGGTTGAAAATCTGTCACGACCCAACATCAATAAGGGGAACAGAAGCATATTAAGCTATCACTATCAATGAAACAATAAAACAGAGCATGAAAAATAGAAAACAGAGTTTTCAAGGGAACAGTCTAGTAGTAACAGTTTTCTTTTTTTAATTCTGTGATATGAGATTTGATTCTTGTTGTAACCAAAAAAAAAAAAAAAAAAATAGAAAACAGAGCATGATGGAGAGCTCTGAATTGTACATGATTGTTATCGGAAAGAAAAGAAATATTTAAATGTAGGAGTATTTTCAGATAGAGGAAAAAGGTAGAATCGGAAAGAAAAGAAGAGAGAGAGAGAAGTTAGAAAGAGATGACTGTTACTTCACTCTTGCCTCCGATCTGGGTTCCTTCCTAGTATATGTACAATCATTAACAACTTTAACAACCAATCTAATAATCCTAACTAACCTTTATCTAGTTGCAATTCGGCTATTGACAGTTGGGTTGTTGATGTTTAGTTGAGAAACTAGCCGTTGGTTGGAAACATCAAATTGTTGTTGCAAAATCATTGATCAGCTCAAAGCCAAGAGGGAGCTGAAAAATACTACAATTCCAATGGTTGAACAGGGTAAAAAAATACTACGATTGCAATGGTTGAACAGGGTAAAGTTCTTAATACATCTGGGGCAGAAAAACAAACCAAACAAGTGGTTTGATGCCCTTTGACAGGACCTCGAAAAGCCAGTGCTCAAAACGACTTCTGAATCTGTTTGGGAACTGATTCCGGAAGAAAATGGACTGGGGAAGGAAATAAGCGAAACCAGTGGAAAGGTATTTTTAATTGGTCATGAGCCGCCATTATTTCCTGATCCCAAAGTGAAAAGGCAACCAACAGAAAATAAAGGAAAAATGCAAAGCAAGTGAAGCTCGAAAGTGAAAAGTCCAATCAAGACCAGCGTCCCGTGAGTCTAGTAACAGGGCATTATATTGATTTTGACTATTGAGAATGAAAAAAATAGACAGAGTTGGTCCCTAAATTGAATTGAATCTTATAGTATTCAAATAGGATTAGGATTAGTAAGGTAACCCCGATACCGGTTGGTCAATACCAGGAATCTTTATCTACACGAATGCGGAAGATAAACAAGAACAAATTGCAGGTGGATCTGGTGACCCTCCTGCTGTTGCAGAGGATTCAAGTCCAAAGACACGAATCCCTGATTAGTCCAACTCAAATTGCCCAAACTACACGAGAGTTTGTATGTTTTTCATAAAAGCCACTTGCCTATCACAACTTTCTGTGGTCACTCGATTGTATTATGCCTCACAGCTCACATTAGTCTGTCTTGTAATTTGTTTGAATTATGAATGAATGAACGAATTTTAGACAAAAATTTGTTTGAATGAAACTTCAATAATTTCAACAGATTCTGATGTTTATTTATAAGCTAAACCATCATGAATCGTGCTTGATGATTTAATTTTGTTTGTTCAGTTATCCTTTTTGCTTTCCATGCAGCTACAACAGAGGAGGCAGCTAGAGCTTCTGGCTTAGCAGCAACTCATGTCAACCACAATTTCAGGAGCGAGAAGCCCTTGGTTGGCGAAGGAGCAAATGGGTAGGATCAAAATGGAAGCAATCAACCAATTAGTACCCACAATGATCTACAAGGAGATCAACAAACAACCAACTTGGAAGTGAAGTTATTCTACGCTAAACAAGAGAACAGCCTTAGCAATTTGCGGTGATGCAGACATTGCAAGACAGTTTCATCCAAAACCAAGCAGAAAAGCTGTGGGAATCCCTCGAAGCTGGAATTTCCCATTTTAAGTTGGAAGAGATACAAACTTGTACAAATGTTGTTCAGCATGTATTGTATTGGTAGCATGTGTAAAACCAACATTTCATTTAAGATGCCACGAGAAAAAATAATTCTTTATGTTGAAATTTGTGAGCACCCTCAAAGTTTGAGAAATTTTGTGATTTTAGCATAAAATAAATTATATAAATCTATTGTTTTTTTGGGTCAAATTTTCTCAAGTGGTGTGCATTGTACTGCAACTCTATCGGTCAAGTGGACCCAAACATTAATGAAGTTAAAATAGAAAGGGAACAACAAAATGAAATTTTCTTTAAGATACCATGACAAAAAGTAATTCTTGTTCTTCACATTGTTCTTTGAATTTCACCCTTTTTTGTTGATGAAGACTGAGAAGTGAAAGAGAGAATAGGAGATGGAAAAGGAGCAAAAGAGGAGAGATAAAAGAGCCAAATTGATCTGAAGAAAATAAATGACTGATCGAAAGAGTGAGATCTTTATAAGATTTTCATCATTTTCATTCTTAATCATCATAGATGACTTGTCTAATGATCATAACATCAAATCTCATGATTTAAAATTCAAATCTCTTATAATTTTTTTAAAAAAAGATAATTCTTCTCTCTTGTTGAACACAGAGAGGGGATATAGAGATCAACACGTGGAGAATGGTGAAGACAAGGAAAATAAAATAGTATTTTGACTGAAAAAGGAGTAAAAAAATAAAAATAACAAAAAAAATTTATTTTCATCCCTAATGGATATTACTTCTTATCCGGCGAGAAAATATACCCTAAAGAACCATTGAATTCTTGTGATATATTAACGGGATTCGGTGGCATTGATATACTGTATTTAACTTTCCATTTGTATGTCCTAATTTGAAGTATTTGTATTGAAAATTTTGGAGAAACATTTTAAAGCAAAAATGAAAAGATTCAAAAAAAAAAAAAAAAAGAAAAATACATAATACTCTACTAGTTGGAACCAACCAATTTTTTTTTTAATTTTTTTTAATTTTATTTATTTATTTTTTACAAACAGGTGTATTCAAACAACAGAACCGGTACAGGCAGCTTGGTCTTGGCCAGTACCAAGTAGAAATCAGAATTTTGTAATAATTATAAAAAGCACCATTTTGACACATGCAAAAGCAAACAAAAACTTAAATATAAAAAACCAATGTTTTTTTTTTCCTATTTTAATTACTCTGATTTAAATATTTATAAAATCTAATTTAAGAGATTAATCTCATAATATAATTTTTTTAATTTTAAATTTTAAATCTGACATTTAATTAAAAAATTTAATATTTTATTTTATTAAAACAATGAACCATGGGTTTGGGTTTGTGAATTCAAAGTAAGCATTGGCAGCTGACGACCACCGCATATGAATAATTCAAATCTCTCAACAAAGGCCATAAGTAAAGAGAAAGGGTGACTTAATTTAAACCCCAAAACCACTCTCACCGGATGGATGGTGTGTGAATGTTGGGAAAATTTTGATTTCTATTTAAAAATCATTGAGTTTAAAATAAGTTTTAAAAATTTATATATGCATTTGAATTTTAGAAATTTTATAATTTAAGAATTTTATTTTTATTTTATTAATTCAAATAATTGGTATGGGGTTTGAATTTGTTTTTTTAATTCTGATTTTCTTTAATCATATCAAACGTCACTTAAAAGTTTATAAGTAAAAAAATAGTAAAATAAATAAATAAACAAAGTACTAATATGAAAAAACAACAAAATGAAATTGCGTGTCAAGTGTTTGTCCGTACCTTCGGTGAGGCTTGGCCAAAGGGCAGATCTCAATGGGATAATCGTCAACAATGGTGGCCAGGAAGAGAGAGAGAGAGTTTGGTCCGTATAACAAACGCTGCCCCCCCACCGCCAAATCGAAAACCCTAGTCAAATCATAATTTTGACTCCCATAGAATCGAATCAGATCTCCAGATTGTGATTCAAACATTGTATAACAAACTTCCCTCAATTTCCTCTCCCTTCGTCTATCCATACATGGCTTCTTTGGTGACTAATGTCTCCTTCGTCTCTCCTCGGCCCTCCTCAACAATCGAACCTCCTGCTAGACCCTCCAAGCTCTTCCGCCCCAAAATCTCAACTCCAAAACAAAGATCCTCCACCTCCTTCAGAATCCTAGCCGACGTCGGCTACAATTCTACAAGAACGGTAAATCCCAAATCCGACGAAGACACCGACAGCAAGAAAACTATTCAGGAGCTGCTGAAGCGCGAATACAAATGGGGTTTCGTCGAAGACATCGATTCCTATTCCATTCCCAAAGGGCTTTCCGAGAACACGATTCGCATGATCTCTGCTCGCAAGAACGAACCTGATTGGATGCTCGACTTCCGGTTGAGCTCCTACGAGAAATTTCTTAAGATGAAGGAACCGAAATGGTCAGATAATCTATACCCACCTATTAATTTTCAAGATATTTGTTGTTACTCTGAGCCTAAGGGTAAGAAAACTCTCAATAGTCTCGAAGAAGCCGATCCCGAGCTTCTTAGGTACTTTGATAAATTAGGGGTTCCACTAAACGAGCGAAATCGACTCGCTAATGTTGCGGTTGATGCTGTTCTTGATAGCGTCTCGATTGCTACGACTCACAGGAAAACATTAGAGAAAGCTGGAGTGATATTTTGTTCTATTTCGGAGGCAATTCGGGAGTATCCTGACTTGGTTAGGAAGTATTTGGGCAGAGTTGTGCCCCGAGAGGATAATTACTATGCTGCATTGAATTCTGCGGTGTTTAGTGATGGTTCCTTTTGTTATATTCCCAAAGATACTAAGTGCCCCATGCAAATTTCAACCTATTTTAGAATAAACGCATTGGAGACTGGGCAGTTTGAGAGAACTCTTATAGTTGCAGATGATAGGAGCTTTGTGGAGTACTTAGAAGGATGCACTGCGCCTTCTTATGATACAAATCAGCTTCATGCGGCTGTGGTTGAGCTATGTTGTGGGGAGGATGCAGAAATTAAGTACTCAACTGTGCAAAATTGGTATGCTGGTGATGACGAAGGGAAAGGAGGGATATATAACTTTGTTACTAAGAGAGGTCTTTGTGCGGGTGATCGCTCTAAGATTTCTTGGACACAAGTGGAGACAGGGTCTGCTATTACATGGAAGTATCCAAGCGTTATTTTGGAGGGGGATGATACAGTGGGAGAGTTCTATTCAGTGGCCTTGACCAATAATTATCAGCAAGCAGACACCGGTACAAAGATGATTCACAAGGGGAAGAACACTAGAAGTAGGATCATATCAAAAGGCATTTCAGCTGGGCATTCAAGAAATTGTTATAGGGGCCTTGTTCAGGTTCAGTCCAAAGCGGAGAATGCTCGAAACTCGTCTCAGTGTGATTCAATGCTTATTGGTGACCAAGCTGCTGCCAACACCTATCCCTACATCCAGGTCAGTTATTTGATCCCATGGTATGTCCTTTTAGTGTCTTACTTTGATATATTGTTTGCGATATTGCTTCGGAACTGCTATTTCCTTTATTTGGTTCTGACATTGGCAAGATTACATTTGGATGTTAAAAATTGCCGTAGAATAATTTGGAGTTTCTCATTGATGAAGAGTTGAATTTATCCTATGGTTTTGACTGAATTTGTTATTCTTTGAGCCTTCTGGTTTATACCAACTTGCCAAATACTTCGTCTCTCAGTTGATGGTCCATAGTTTCATCCATTTTAGTTTGTATAAGGTTTTCAATGATTGTAGTTGTTTGATCAAATAAAGCAATAATATAGCTCCTATTGGCCAGTCATTTGTGGTCTCCAAGCTCTTCCTCTCATTCTATTACTTCTTCCTTTTATAAACTTGTCTTGGGTGTTTTTGTCTTATAAATATATATATATATATATATATATATATATATATATATATGTTGTAATCATATTCAAGATATAAATTTCGTGAGAAATATGATATATTTTAAAGATATGATATATTTTAAAGGCACTTTAATTCCCTTTTTTATATTCAGAATTAGATGAATTTAATGTAGTTTGAATAGAATTTTACTGTTTTTGAATTTCTCTTATGAATATGATATCGATGCCTTGTGGTTTTGTCAATCTGTCCAAGGAATTGAACCATTTTCTATGGAGAGTTTGCTGCTTATCTGCCCTTCTGTACCCTTGTTCATTTGTATTGCATCTCTAATGTGCTTTTGCATTCACTTAGGTGGGTATTAGTCAAGGAGTGCTTCCCATGGACTTCTGCAAAAAGTCATAAACTCGAATTATGGGTGAACATAGTTTTTTGTACTTCTTGGAATGTCATGTCAATATTTTTGTGATACTTTATGATTGGAAGCCCATACATTCTTGTTCAACGAAAAGTTGTGAATCAAGGCACTCCTTCGTTTAGTTCATCAATTCCCATTGTTGCTTACACTCACTGGAGTAGTGTAGCAGGAACTATCAATATTAATCAGTTTTTTGTTCTTCTTGGAATGTCATGTCAATATTTTTGTGATACTTTATGATTGGAAGCCCATACATTCTTGTTCAGCGAAAAGTTGCGAATCAAGGCACTCCTTCGTTTAGTTCATCAAGTCCCATTGTTGTTTACACTCACTGGAGTAGTGTAGCAGGAACTATCAATATTAATCACCGATTTAGGTGTCTTACAATTAAACAAGACTCAGTCTACTAGTACCAACTTAGTTTTAGGCTTATCATCGTCGATATGTTTACCATAATGACACGCTTGGCAATTTTCTTTTTGAACCTTGCATTCAACCTTACCTAAAAAGACCACCTAATGTAGGCTTAAAATACTGCATGGAAACTGACAATCTTGTCTCTGTCAGTGAACACAACTTTCCTTATTAGTGTAGGGTCCTGCAATTTAAGCTTAAAGGACCGAACTTTCTTCCATAGCCTTACTGATACGTGTTACTTATCACCATTATTGATAGAACCTGTCCTTGGTCTGCAAAATCCTGTCGTACTTTCTCTTTGAATTATACTTCTGGACTGACATGTTATGTTTTGTACAGAGTGCTTAAAAAGGTAGTACACAAGTTTTGAAGCCAAGCAATCACTGCTCCTAACTTTGCCATTTCTCTCTGTGATTAACACACATACTTAAATTCCCCCACTATGTTCTCTCTACCTCCATACACACTCTCTTCCACTCACCCTCGCCCTTGCCCTCGCCTTCATCCTCACCTTCAACCATGTACATGGTGTGCACTTTTGCGCTAGGGAAGAGAAATGCTTCTTTTTTGCCTTAGCGGCTCCTAGTTGAATCTCATAAATTTTACATGTGTAGAAGCCCATTTTCTCCAACAGTAATTCGTACTACCTTGAGAGAACTATTATTCTTGCCTGTATCTTCCTCATTGATATCTTGTAACAAGAGATGATTGCTGGCATGCAGTCTATATTCCTTAAGTCCCCTTCCATGATTTGGCTTCATGATAAAGATACTAATCCATTAGCAAATGAAGATTGCTGCTCCCAAAATATTGACAAGTTACCTTATATAGTGCCCTGTGTGCTAATTAAACCACTCTAACCTTATCTACACTGGTATTCTTATAGACTTGGTTTAAGTGAAGGAAGCAAAAATATGCCTTCGACCAGCCCAAATATCTCAAAAGGAAGATTGATCTCAATCTACTCCATAGATCGAAAGGGTCAATCTCTCCTACCGCATTCCTACTTCCTTCCCTCTGGCAAAACCCTACCAAAGCAGAAGAAGAATAAAGATCTGTAGAAAAGAATGTGATCAAAATGGGGAGGTTCACTCCAACACTGCATCTAAGCCATCAATTTTTGAACTCAGTAAGTTCTAGATGTTTTGCCATATTTTGAATCTCTTTGGTCTCACTCAAAGGTCTTACCAGAAAGGAGACCCATTTGGGATCAACACTTGTCCAGCCTCTATGACCAGTGTTAAATATTGAATGCGTGGAATAGGTGCATGGAAAAGGACAAAAATAAATAAATAAAATTAATTAAATCAAAAAGTTCCATGCTAGAGTGCTGCTTAAGGGAGGCTGTTAAATCCAATGACTGATATGGCGAAACAAGATATTGCCTTTTTAAAAGCCAAATGCTGGAAATTAAATTATGTCACTTTTCCCTTTCCATACATGTAGATTTCAAGGAGGGAGACAACTGGGAAAGAAATTCCGATCAAGTTAGTTTTTCTTGATTAGATTGAGGTGAATTAAGAAGCCTAAAACTTCCTTTTTGAAGTATTGTTGCTCTTTGATCTTTTGAGAGATCTTCTAATAAGACCTCTATCATGCAATGAAAAACTATCCTTCCTAGATGTGTTAATGATTGAATCAAATTATATCCCAAAGAACCCTTTATTTATCTTTTTGTCTGTGGCTTGGGGGGGGGGGGATTGGGGTTACATACTATCAAGATCAAAGTGGTTTATTAATGGAATGTTCAGATGAATTTCTGGCGGATCTATACCCACTTCATGGTTTTAAGTCTGAGATTATTGGATCCCCTTATTATGAGTTGTTACGTTATGCTCTTCAAAACTTCTGTTTTTACGGTTTTTTATTTTTTTTTTTTTTTTTTTTTTTTTTTTTTTTTTAAGAAGTATTGTAAAGGTTTTTAGGGACCTTGTATGTGCTTTAATAAGTATTGTTATCTTGTTTCATGATATAAACTTTACACTAATGTATTCCCATCTTGGTTTAAAATTGATCTGTTAGCTATGGAGCAGATTGACAAATGAGTCTCTTAAGCCTATCCTTGACCATTATTATCTAGTTTTGTTTGTCATCTCTTGATGCCAAGAATATCAAAAGCATTTTGTTCCTGCTTTTAGGAAATCATTTTATTTGCTCGCAATAGCTTTATAGTCCATTCACTTTTCTAATATTGTAGTATAAGAGTAATTGCCATCTGTGTCTACTAAAAACTTGTTTCATTCCTGATACGTTATTTATATTTTTGTGGAGCAGGCAAAGAACCCTAGTGCGCGGATTGAACATGAAGCCAGTACCTCCAAAATTGGTGAAGATCAGCTATTCTACTTCCAGCAGAGGGGAATTGACTACGAAAAAGCTATGGCTGCAATGATTTCTGGGTTTTGTAGAGACGTTTTCAATCAGCTTCCTGATGAGTTTGGTGCCGAAGTGAACCAGCTCATGAGCTTGAAACTTGAAGGCTCTGTTGGTTAAGGATCTATTACCTTTATGAGACAGACACTCTAAGCTGCTTATGTCCAGAGAAATGTCTCTTGATCCTTCTGTATTCTCGAGTTTGATGTCATGGTCTTGTAAATATTATGGTAGGTGGTGGCCTTAATGGTGATTTTCAGAGATGGTAGGAGCACCGGTCACCTCCGGTTAAACCCAGCAAAAACAAAGAAATAAGACGCCATGTATCACAATGGTCGAAAAAGGTGTAAATTTGTCCATAGTTGTATTGCACAAACTTCTACAATGGCACCCAATAAGAAATCAAACAAAATTCTTGCACTTTATTTATTTATTTACTTTTTTCCCCTGTCGCTTCTCTGTCTTCTGCTCCTTATTCTCCATATCTGTAAAGAATTAAAAAGAAAATATTTTCATCTAGAATCATTAATATTTTCTTTTTTAGCATATGAATCAATATTTGGAGTCATATTTCAATTAATTTGATTTGACTTGTTGTTGAGCCATATTTCAATTAATTCGATTCAAATTGTTGTTGAATCTTTTTTAAAGAGAGTTTTTTTAATATAATTTTCTTTATTTTCAATATTCAATATCTTAATTGAGAGATTCAACATCTTTCTAACTAAATCAACTATATTAATCTAAAATCATTACTATTTCACCGATGTAAACTTAAGATAATTAATATGATTTGTTCCAATTAACTGCATCAAAAGTTCTTTTACACTAAACATTGTGTCGACATTACAAACATTTCAAAGCTATAACATTGTAGAATACAAAAATTAAAATCAGTAATTAAAGCCATTGGACCATAATTCACTCACTAAAAAGACTGTATTTTATCAAATATAAAGGATGTCTCTAACCCTAATCGAATGAATTATTCTATTTATTGAATTTGATAAAAACAAAATTATTTCAGCACTACAGTTATGAACTTATTCTTTTATCTCCCTTTTTAGAAAAAGAATGAATGAAAAATGTCTTCCTTTTCCCCCTAAAGAATCAGGAATGATGATAACGGTAAGAAGCGCCTGAAAAGTAAAATATTTGAATTTTTACGCCGATTTGCAATACATTGCCTTCCATCCAAACCATACCTCCGCACAGGGTAGAGAGAGAGAGAGAGAGAGAGAGAGAGGAACGGTGTTCAACAGTCAGCAGAAATATGGCAACAATTGGGTCACATCCCCAGTTTCCTTAACCTCACATCAGTTGTTCCAACGCCTCTGTTTCCCTCGCCATCAATTAGGGTATTTCACTTTCTGCCACTTCTCTTCTCCCTGATTCTTCATTATCCTCTTCTTCGTCTTCAATCTCACGCTGACGCAAAAAGTTGCACATTTTTAAATTTACTCCTGATCAACAACACATACCAACAACACTAGTTGAGATTTTGCATTCAAATAGTTAGGAAGATTGTTTGATGTGTTTATTTAGCTGAGGGTTTTCATTTAGTATTGGCCAAGTTGCTTGTATTGTTGTGGTGCACGTTTAGTCTTCCTATCTGGTTGAGCATGCATAATAATGCTAATATTTTTTTGGTGTACACCATCAGTACCGGTGTCATATTTTGATTAATCTGGTTCATAACTTATAGTGACCCATTTTTGGACTACTCTCCCAGCGTAGTATTTTTCATTCTAGAAACTCGAACTCAAAACTTTAGTTAAGAGATCTAACGTCATATCTCACTAGACCGTCTATCTGTTGGTATAATTATACTAATATAATAAATAGTAAATAATTATTTAATAATTATAAAAAATACAATGTCTTTTCACTATTACAACTTGATTTACTATAAGATAACAATAGAAATACAGAGTATTATATAAATAAAAGAAAAACTTATACGTTGTAAAATCTCAAAAATTCTAATTTCCAACTTATTTATCCAATATGGCCTTTTTTATGTAGATAAAGAGACATTATAGTTAGAATATTTAAAATAGAATGAAAATAGTAAAAGATTATATTAGATTGAAAAAAAAAGCGGAAAATGAAGATTACGAGTTAAAATAGAAAATAAAGAGATTTGAAAGTAAAAGGAAAAATGAATTTATAAGTTGAGGAAAATGACACTCATAGTATCATTATAAATTAACTTAATTTTTATTTTTGAATTTAAAAAGATTTAATTTAAAAATTAAATAAAAAGGAAAAATAATTAAATTTGGTTTTAATACTATATTCAAAATTTAACAATTTACAAAATATTTTATATGAATTTATCCAATTGGGTATATGATTTATGTATAATATATAAAATTTTTTTGGTACGAATTTTAAAACATTGGTCACATCAAGTACCAATGAAACAAGCCCCACCTCTTCCATTTCAGGTTTCTGCACCCTTTGTTCAAACCATTCCGAAGGTAGCTTCATCCGTTGTGAACCATAGGTCGTCAACAACTATTTAATCTGACCTTTCCCTCTTACTCACATAAAACATCAAATCCACCGATGAGGATTGATTCAATGAAAAAAATATTAAAATTTTTAATTAAAATTCTATTAAAATTTAAAAAATAAAAAAATTATATCAGAAGAGTTCTTTTAAAAAGGACCCGATAATAGCTCATGTTGGAGTCGATTTTTGTTTCAAAGATACCTGTTATTTCAATTCGAGTGGAAAGTCGATACCAGTAGTATTCGTCGATTCTTTATGGATGAGAAACTTGTAAAAACCTCACTGGGACTGGTCAAACAGGGGGATTCCAACACTCAAATTAATATGTATGATAAAATAAAAACTAATAGTAACCGTAAATATCATATCTCTGATTATGTATAGAGTAGAATATGAAAGCATACCTCTGATCGTATTAGATTGAGTATGAAACTCTACCTTTGTCGGTCTATGTAAGTGTGTATGAAACCCCCTCTGACTGATGTATAGAATTGGATATGGAATCTTACCTTAGATTGTATAGAGTCGACTATGGAGTTGTATATCTGATTGTATGGAATCGGTTATGGAGCCGTATATCTGATCGTATGGAATTGGATATGGAGCTGTACATCTAATCATATGGAATCGACTATGGAGCCCTGCCTTCGTTAGTATACAAGATTGGGTATAGAGTCCTCCCTCTGAATGACATGTAGAATTGGGTTTGGAACTCCTCTGGAGTATTGAATTGCCTCTTTCTCGTGTGTAAAAATTGAGTATCCATGAAGATTGCCTATACTCTGTATTTATAGCATTTCCAGCGATATCGAAAACCCTACTTTCTTTTTGCATGAGATCCTTCAAAATGGTAGAGATTGTAACAAAAAATTTTTGAAAGATTTAAATTTTCTTGAGATTAAGTAAGATTTAGAATTTTTGAAAGATTCCATTCCTCCATGAGAGTCCACAAAAATTAGAATTCTACAGGAATATTGAAAGATTTGAATTTGGTGATGATCGCATTCCTTATCGGATAACCATAAATGATTTTAGAAACCTGTTTAGTAGGGTATCATCATTTACCCCCACTCTTAATGGTATTTTGAAAAAATGGCATTAGAAGTAGAGTGGATTATAAGAGGCCTCCTAGGAGACCAAGAGATCAAGAGATTGAGAGGCTAGTAGACTGAGAGATCGACTTATTGAGAGACTAAGAGATCAAATGATCGATTTACTGAAGGATCGGTGATCAAGAGATCGAGAGCGAGTGACCGAGTGATCAGGCGATCGAGAGATTGACAGACTGACAGATCGAACGAACGAGAGATTACGAGATCGACAGATCGAATGATTGAGAGATTGAAAGACCGACATGTCAAATGATCAAGAGATCGAGAGACCGACATGTCGAGCAATCGAAAGTTTGGGAGAAGGTCGAACGATCAAGAGATTGAGAGACTGATAGGTCGAACGATCGAGAAATTACCAGATGGATAGGTCGAATGATCGAGAGATTACGAGACTGATAGGTTGAACGATCGAGAGATTACGAGACTGATAGGTCAAACGATCAAGAGATTGAAAGACCGACATGTCAAGCGATCGAAAGGTTAGGAGACCGATAGGTCAAACGATTGAGGGATTACCAAACCGACAAATCGAACGATCGAGAGATTGAGAGACCTACAGATTGAGCGATCGAGAGGTTGGGAGACCGACAAGTCAAACGATGGATCAGGGCGTCATAGGTCCATTCAGGGAGTTAGATCCCAATGATATATCAAGACGTCATGGGCCTGTTAGAGGAGTTAAATTCTAGTGATTGTCTCTATTCGGGAGGATTCGTTAGAATTCTATGGATAAACAAAGAGACTACTAGAAAGAAAAACATATGGGTCTTACCCAATAAGGGACTTCTTTTGCTCGAAGGAGAGACAAGAGGTCTTACTGATAGTAGATACGTCGATTCTTTTATAGGTTAAACGATTAAAAGATTACAAGATCAATAGGTCGAGTTATCAGCAAATTGGGGGATCGGGAGTTTGAGTGTTCAACAAGTCGGGTGATCTAGAGATCAGGGGATCGGGAGAAGATATAGGACCGAGAGATAGAATCACTTAGAGACTCTCTCAGTTGGTTGTGGACTTAGTGAGCTCTAAACCTAGTGGTGATAAGTTTTTCAAGTCGTTCGGGCTATATTCCATCAGAATCTTAGACAGTATTGAGAGCCAAGCCGAGACAGGATTTTACTTATTTTGCTGAAAGCAAATCGAGTGATCTGTTAAAAATCAGTTAACAGATTGAGAGGTTAAATGTTTGAGAAGTCAAGAGACCTGGAGATCGCTAGAGATTTGAATATTTGAATGATTCTCAGGCAAATATTACCTATGTTAAATATGAAAATCACATACCAAGTGAATCATAACGTACCAAGAAGTTAGGAGACCAAGAAACTGAAGAGTCGAGAGGCTAAGGGGTCGTGTGACCAGGACTTCAGGCAAGCAGTGGTCAGGAGTACAGAATGTTTGTGCTAAGAAAAGCAAAAGTAAGATCCAAAGACTGATTTACAGTTTGTGTTATGACAAAATGATGTAACTCTCGGTGAACGCGAGAGGTTAGAGACCGATGTGAGAGAATAGGGCCAGACTTTGCATTCATGAGAGTTGGCTTGTTGTTGAAGGCGTTATAGCTAAGAGAATATATTGGAGCAATGTTGCAACTAGTGTGATGCAATATCAAACAAAAAGGGAGCTGAATCCCGTCCGGCTCAGTGATAGCCATTTTAAACAGAAAACCAAGAGAAAGGGAGTTGAATTCTATCTAGGGGTTAGAGCTCATAAGTAGAAACCGAGAGAAAGTGGGAGCAGAATCCATGTGAGACGTATGATTACAAGCGTAAATCATATGTATTTAGCTGAAAGTAGTATCCGAGAGAGTTCCATAGAGAAATTTCAATTGAAAGAGTGGTCAGATTTGTTCGTTGGGGAGATACATTCCTAGCGATAATCTCTGTTCGGGGGGACTTATTTGAAAGATTTCGTTCAAAAAGATGGGTTATGTTTGTCCATTCGAAGAGATTAATCCCTAATGGTGAACTCCGTTCGAGAGGACTGGGTGACACCATTCCGATCGGGGAGGTAGATCTTTAACGATGGACTCTGTTCGAAAGGATTGGGCGACACCAGTCCATTCAAAAAGATACCGATGGGTTCAATAATCAAGAGATAGAGAGACTGACAAGTCGAACGATTGAAAGATTGAGAGACCAACAGGTTGAACGGTAGAGAGACCGACATGTCGAATGATTCGAATGATACGGAGGTCGAGAGATTGACAAGACATTGAGAGACCGACAGATAGAACGGAAAAGAAGCTGACAGGTTGAATGATCGAATGATCCAGAGGTCAAGAGATTGACAAGAGATTGAGAGGCCGACAGGCCGAACGATTGAGAGATCGACAGGAGATTGAGAGGCCGATAGACCGAACGATAGAGAGACCGACAGGTCGAATGATCGAGAGTGGCATAGAGCCGTTCGAAGAGATAGATCCCATTGGTAGATCGGAATGGCATGGGTCTGTTTGGGGAGATAGATTCCATATGTAGATCGGGATAACATTTACTCATTCGGAGAGATAGGTCTCATCGGTAAATCGGGACGACATGGGTCCATTTGAAGAGATAGATCCCATCAATGGATTGGGATGATATAAATCTATTTGGGGAGATAGATCATATCCGTAAATCGAGGTGACATGGGCTCGTTTGGGGAGATAGGTCCCATTGGTAGATCGAGGCAACATGGACCTCTTCGGAGAGAAATCCTATTGGTAGATCAAGACGACATGGGCCGTTCAGGGAGATAGATTTCATCTGTAGATCGGGGTGATATGGACCCATTTGGGGAGATATGTCCCATCGGTAGATCGGGACGATATGGACCCGTTTGGGGAGATAAATCCCATCGGTTGATCAAGAATATATAGGTCCATTCAGAGAGATAGATTCCATCTATAAATCGGGATGATATAGATCCGTTCAGGGGGATAGATTCTATCGGTAGATCGGGATGATATGGACTCGTTCAGGGAGATAGATCCCATCTGTAGATCGAGACGACATAGACCCGTTCAGAGAGATAAGTCCCATCGATAGATCGGGACGACATTGGCCTATTTGGGGAGAGATCCTATCTGTAGGGGTCCCTTCGGAGAGATAGGTCCCATTAGTAGATCAGGGCAACATTGACCCATTCGGGGAGGTGAATCCTATTTGTAAATTGGGGTGACATAGACCCATTCGAGAAGATAGGTTCCATCGGTAGATCGGGACGACATGGCCCCGTTCGGGAAGATAGATCCTATTTGTAGATCAGGGCGACATGGGCCAGTTCGGGAAGATAGATCCCGTCAGTAGATCGAGACGACATAGGACTGTTCGGGAGATAAATTCTATCGGTAGATCAGAGCGACATGGGTCCGTTCAGGGAGATAGATCCCATCGGTAGATCGAAGCGATATAGATCCGTTCGAGGAGATAGATCTCATTGGTAGATCGGAGCGACATGGGTCCGTTCGGGAGATAGATCCTATCGGTAGATCAGAGCGATATGGGTCCGTTCAGGAGATTAGATCCTATTGGTAGATCGGGACGACATGAGCCTGTTCGTTCGATAATGTACCATGAGACAAATAGTCAATAAATTATCCACACGATGCCGAGAGAATGAGGGCGAGAGAATTACCTAATGAAGGATACCCCCAACTATAGGGCTGTGTCTGGGTCGGGTACTCAAACTCGAATACACTATTTTGACCAGAACTCGAGATATTTGGGTTATATTTTTTTGACCCAAATCCGAATCCGAACAAATTACTTAAATTCAGACAGGTACCCGAACCCAAAAATTCTTTTTTCTAAACCCAAAAATTTAAAATAATATCTAAATATTATTTTTTAGTGAACATAATAAGGAAATTTTTTTTTTGGTTATGTAGAAGTCATAGAAATTTTTTTTTCCAAAGAATCTTGTACTTATAGTATTAAAAAAAATTAAAAAATTTAAAATTTTTTAAGAGAACTTTATATACAAATAAAAAAAAAAGAAAATATGGTTTTTACAAAACATTTTTTTATTCTAATTCCACTTTTATACTCATGATTATATGTATTTGGGTTGATTCGAGCGGTTCAGGTTAATTCGGGTTTTTTAATTACTAATCCAAACCCGATTCGATATAACAAAAAATCTGAATTAACCCGACTCGAACACCTCAGGTTCGGATAGGTCACGGGTTTTGTTCTGGTCGGACCCAGCCCTACCCGACTATGTTGTCCCGATTATTGCATAGTCAAATGAACTCAGGTTGTCGAGAAGAAGTGAAGCAAGGGTTGGAATTTTGACGACTAGTTAGTCAGTCATTTCCATGAACGACGCCAATCTATTGGAGTCGATTTTTACTCCACAGATACCTGCTCTTTCAACTCGAGTCGGGAGTCGATACCGGTGGTGTTTGTTGGTTCCTCAGGGATGAGAAACTTATAAAAATCCCACTGGGACTCGTTCGGTAGGAGGATTCTGACATTTAAATCAGTATGCGTGATAAAATAAAAATTGATAATAGCCGTAAATATCATACATCCGATTGTGTATAGAGTAGAATACGAAAGCATACATCTGATCATATAACATTGAGCATGAAACTCTACCTTTGTCGGTGTATGTAAGTGAGTATAAAACCCCATCTGACTAATGTATTGAATTGAGTATGGAACCTTACCTCAGATAGTATAAAGTCGGCTATGGAGCCGTATATCTGATTGTATGGAATCGACTATGGAGCCGTACATCTGATCTTATGGAATCCGCTGTGGAGCCCTGCTTTCGTTAGTATATAAGATTTGGTATAGAGCCCCCTCTGAATGATATATAGAATTGAGTATGGAACCCCTCTGGAGTATTGAATTGTCTCTTTCTCGTGTATAAAAACTGAGTACCCATGAGTGTTGTCTATAATCTGTATTTATAACCTTCCCAGGGGTGTCGAAAACTCTAATTTTCTTTTGTCTGAAAATTTTCAAAATAGTAGAGATTATAGTCAAAGATTTTTAAAAAATTTAAACTTTTTTAAAATTAAGGAAGATTTAGAATTTTAGAAAGATTCTATTCTTCTGTGAGAGTTCACAAAAATTAGAATTTTACATGAATACGAAAAGATTTAAACTTAGTGATAATTGTCTTCATTATCGGATAACCGTGAATGATTTTAGAAATTTGTTAAGTATGGTATAATCAATTCGGATTAAATTAATTGAAATATGATTTCGAATATCGATTGATAGTAAAAAAATAAAGTAAAATAAAACATTAAATCTTAATCATCTTTTTCTTCTTTGAGATTAGCAAATCTGAGATTAGATGCAAGTAAGATCGAGCATATTGTGATCTAACGCTCAAATTTTTATTAATTTCAGTGGAAAGTTGCTTTTTGCCTATATATTAAGATGGGCTTGGCTTCATGTTTGAGGCAAGCCCTTACCTTGTGCTATTGAATGGAAGACGAGATGGTGGCGGAGGAAAAGTACAGGTTAAAGAAAAGAATGAAAAGAATATATTAAAATAGGATAAATTGTTAACTATCAAACCACAAAATAATAAAGAGAAAAAGAGGAAGAGCAGTGAGGGGAATTCATTAAGATTAGGATTACGATTAAAGCTAAAGAAAACTTGCCAAGCCAAGGAAAGGAAGTGATGAATGAGGTGAATCAAGGGGTGGCTCCTATTTGTTGACATCCAAGAAGACAGCCTTGTCGACAAGCCGCTTCTCTCACGTCCCACAATCCCATGCAGATTGGCATGCAATCTCTCATGCATGTCTTCATATCCACTCCTGCTGTTGCTCCTGCTTCTGCACCCATCCTCCCACATATTAACACCACCAACACCCATATTATTTTCACAATCAAACTCATTTTCTAATCCTAATCCAAAATTATTAATAAAATCAAATGTGGGGTTTATGTGTGAGTGTAGTCAATTAATCAATCACTTCAAAACTTTTAGCTTTATATATTCAAAATAAACGCATTACTACATGTGTATCCTCTTGTTGGGGGCCATGACACATGAGAGACCAATATTTTCCTATGTGTACGGATGACCCTTCAATGGATTGGCATGGAGACAAATTCGGAGGAAAACCTGAGAAAAAATTATAATTTACCAGGTAGAGGTTTTTGCTTTATCAAACAAGTAATTTTAACTGATGTTTATAATTCAAGACTTACATGAAAAACTTTTAACTATGACATTCAGATATATAAATTTGTAGCAGAACGGTGTGTAAAAAAAAATTATATTAAGGGAAATGTGTAAAATAAATAACTTTAGAAATTAAAAAAGAAAGCATTAATATTGACTTCTTAATAAGAAAGGAACGCAAACAATCTGGATCAGTCATTCGCAGTGATAGACAAGAAAAAGGAATGAGAGGACAACACTTTGTATGGAGAGAGAGAGAGAGAGAGAGAGAGAGAGAGAGTTTAGAAACCCTTACACAGGCCTACAAAACGGGAACGAAAATAGATATGAAATAAAGGAAAAGGGGAGGTTTTCTTTGTATTTTTTTTTTTTTGGTAACGAGGTTATTTTTATATATTGAATTTATGATTTTAAAATTATTAAAAATATAGGTATAAAATAATATAAAAATTAATATTTTATAAAAATAAAGGAAATGAAAATATAAAAAAAATATACAAATATAATAAATATAAAAATTTTTATGTAACTAATAGAATAATTATATTTTATAATAAAAAAATTAAAATGATCAAATATGTAAATATTAATATAAGAAAAATAACATAAAATAAAAATTATAATTAAATAAATAAATAATTGATTAGATATAAAAACATATGTATATATAAAATATAATAAATTTTATATAAATATTAATTAATTTAATCATATTTTGAAAACGAAAAATAATGTTTTCAAGAAATTTTCCGGTATTAGAGGTTTAAGAAAGCTACGCTGGCTTGTAACCGCTATTAGCTGGGGGGGAGAGAGAGAGGGAGAGGAGGGGTGCAAATAATACTTTGACGTTGGCTTGACTCATGCCGACCACCTTAATCATCAAAAGGGTTTATATGACCAAAATGAAAAAGTAGGGAAAAAAAAAAAAAAGAAAGAAACAAAGGAGGAAAACCAAAAAATAGAAATAAGAAGAAAATTAAAATTCAAAAGGAAAACGTAAATACAAAATTATATGACTTATAGTGTGTTTCGGAGGGTGTCTAATGAAAAATTCTGTAATTTGAGATTCATGTAATTTAAAAAAAAAAAAAAAAAAAAAACTTATAGTGTATGGAGGAAGATGTGTCCTAAGAAGGATCTCCCAAAAATAACTTCTGCTGCGGAGTCGGCAAAGTGTCACTACATAATACGCCTTTTTGACATTACTAAGTTTGACTAAAACAGGTACCCCATCTTTCTCTCACACTCATTCCCCTTAACAAAGGCCCCCTCTTCTCTCTCTCTCTCTCTCTCTCTCTCTCTCTCTCTGTGAAAATGACTTGCATGAAGCAGCCTAATTGTTCTGTCCTTTCGACGTCCCTCCTTATAAAATGATCCCCTTCTTAGTATTCCTTTTCTTTTTCTTTCATTTTTATTTAACACCCAGTGGGATTCCTTCATATATTCCATCAATTTAACCCGGGAGGACAGAGGCCTTTGTCAATGCTTTAACTGTATAAATAATAGCAAAAGCATTCGTTGGACTTGTTATAGAAGAGGAAAACACATCAATGCATATTTAAAACAGAAGTATTTCTTTTAATTGGAACAATGCTATGTATGTATATATAAGAGCTGGAACCTTTGTCCAAGAGAAACAAATCCCAATGAACGTTACGTGGCTAGATATACATAAAGACATCCAATGATGCAGTCAACAATCTGAGATGAGGAAAATGAAAATTCAGATTTTAGTTTTTACTGAATGGGAGAAATTCAAACCCCCACCCCCCCCCCCCCCAAAAAAAAAAGAAAAACCTTCAAAATTTAGCAAAGATGATTACCTGCGAACTTTCTTTGCAAACAGACCAAATTGAAGATGGATACCTGAAAAGTAGAAAGTAGAAGAAGGAAAAAAAAAAGAAGAAATGGAATTATGATTAAATTATATAAACAATATACAACAACAATCTCAGCGTTAATCTCAAATTTTGAAATTAATTATTTGAGAGATAAATATAAAAAAGATAAAAAAAATAAATTAAAAATTAAAAAACATAAAATTAAATTTTATAAACAAAATAGAAAAAATAATACTAAAAAATAAAAATAATGAAAAGGAAAAAATAAAAATAAACCATCTATAGACACTTAAAATAATAAGAGAGGTGATTTAATTTCTCTGAATTCTTTTATATCACTTATTCTTACCTAAATTTATATTTTCAACTAATCTCTTAGCAATTATATATAACTTGTACCTAAATTTTAACAGTTTATTCTTATATTTTACTAAATTTCTTATATTTAAGATCGCACTCCTCTTAACTGATGCATCTTTAGGTTTTTATTACATATGTCCAAATCAATTTAGACGATACTCTCGTATTTTATCCATAATTGAATTCACTTCTAATTTAGAATGTATCTCTTTATTTTTAATTATATTTTTTCTAATTTTATCACACATCTATCTGAATATCCTAATTTTAATTACACTCATGTTATTTTTTTATTGTTGTTTAACAGACCTAACACCCGGAGCAAAATAGGAAATTGATTTCCGTCCCAACGTGGCTTAGGAAGCATAGATATGAATATTCTTGTGCTAATCAGAATTGAAATAAGTAAAAGAGATTATCATCCATGAAATATATTGTTTTTTTGGGTCTGTATTAAAAATTTTACCCTCAGCCATCCTTAATAGTCCAATAACCTTGATTTGACTAGGAGAGGGAGAGGGCTTGGGGAAAATAACATCAATTTATGGTGTTCTTAGAAAAAATGCCATGGTGATAACACAAAAAAATTAGAAGCAAAAAAGGCAACTGTTTAATGTCTCAACCGACCATTCATGCAATTTCAATTTCTTGAATTGAAATTAAAATAAAAAAGATTAGAAATCCAAATGGAAATTGAAATTTGACACCTTTGTTTTTATTAGTTTAGAATGCTCACGAGGAGTATTTTAGGCATTTTACAATAGGGTTAGTGGGATAACTCTCACAATCACATCTTAACCACTCCTTCATTGTATAGTACGTAAAACTAAGATTGTAACAATGAGAATCACTTGAGAGAAAAATATTCTCTAGAGAGAGAATATAGAGGGTTGAAAAGAATTCCGAGTAGGGAATTTTTCTCGTCACAATGAATCGTCGGACTGAGGGTTGCGGCGTCGTGGTATTGCGGTGGTGGTTCGATTAACATCGTGATCACTATCCCGACCGCGAGATCCAATCGAGGGACGCACAGTCGATTTTTAGAGACTGCATATTCGAGGTATTTATCCTATACCCAATCCATATTTATTTTTCTCGAAAATTATTTATGAATGCTTCCGCTACATGTGACTCGATTAATTCTAACATTGGTATCAGAGCGATACGTTAGATTAAAAAAAATAATTTTCGGGTTAATTTTTTTGTATAAAAAATTAGGGTTTAAAATTTGGGGTTCGGATAACGGATAAGTTTCGTGAATCCGAGAACACCACTGCGTTTCCCATGATCCCTAGAACACGAAAATAATTTTTTCGTAATTTTCTGAGCACGATTAGGTGAAAAAAATTCCAATTGAAAGTTTCGGCCGTGAATAGTGACCGACCCCTTCAACCTTAGATTTGTCGAGTTTTAGGGCAAATCAATGCATGAAATTTATAAATCTGTAATCCTTGTTTCATACTCTTCAATTTGATATATATATTGCATATATTTGTGACCGGAAAATGGGGTTTCAAAATTGACCGCGGAGGGTCGGATTTTTGGATCCAAAATACGCCGAGTTTAGGGCATAATTATTCCAAAAATTGAGTCAAGGATGTTTGGAATAAATGGAATTAGAGATTTCATAAAAAATCCGGTCAAAATAGTGCCGGAAATGGGCTTTTCCGGCAACCGGGTCGAAAGACCCGGTTACAGGAACCATCGGGTGAAGGCGAAGAGGTCCAACCTGTGGGCGTGTGCGATACACGCGCGAGGCAGGCGCTTGAAGCAGCAGGGAAGGGGAGCGTGTCATTCACGTGCGAATAGGCGCGTGAAACGACCGGTCGTCCGGGTCGGGTTACGACCTGGACACGTGTCCTCGACCCGCGACCCATGATCCGGATCGGGGTTCGGGTTCCGACCCGCGTCCGGGTCTGGAACCGACCCGGGCACGCGGGTCGCGCACGTGCAGGTGCGTAACCTGCGCGCCTGCACGTCAGGCGCGTGAGCCGACGCGCAGCGCATCTGGCACGCGCCAGAAGCTGTTCCCGGTGCGTGGAGGCGCGTGGGGACGCGCCGCCGGTGTGTGGCGACACGTGGGACAGCCGGCGGCACGTCAGGTCATCCGGAATTGAAAATTTTCAAATTTTTTGTGGGTCTCATATCCATAAAAGTGACTTTTGTGGGTTTTTGTTCATCGAAGTCCAAATGGTGAGATGCTATCCCGGATTGTGGTGTATGGTGTCTGTTGATTCATACGCTCGTCTTGAGGTATGTATTCGAATTGTTTGGATTTTTTTGATTCATAGAGTGCACAAAATGTGAGAATAAGCATCACAAGTCACGTCTATCTAAATGACTGTTTCTAAAATTGTCGTATTTAATTTTTGCAAGGGGATAAAATTGAATGGTGATAAATACGAGATTTTTCACTGGTAGATTCAATTTATCCTCGAGGAGCAAGATCTAATTAAAAATCTGAGGTAAGAGATGGTGGACTCCGGGGAGGGTACCACACCTCAGACAGACGAGATTAGGAGACATTATGTGCATGAAAGAGGAATGATAGCCGAGATAGGACAATCCTCCTGAGTAGTATGCACGATGATGTGATCCCAGTCTATGAGCAATATCCTACGGTTTTATCTGTTTGACTCACCCTATAAAGAGTATTGTGGTGTTCTTACAGATCCTGAGATGAGGATACTGACTTATAAGTGTAACAATTTATAAGAAAAAGGTTGATCATATGATGATGCAACATTTGATAAAAAATATCGAGTATGATCGCCGAATTGGGGAATATGACTGAGTCCATTTCGAATATGTTTTCTAGTGCTGGATGCGATCCAGCTCTTTACCTGATTCATGAGAAATCATGAAAGTTTATTGTACATACGACGAAAGTATTCGCACTTTCACTAATGTGAATAGGCACAGTGAGCTCGAGTAGGAGTATCTAGAGACGAGTAGGCCATACTCGGGTCATGCTTATGCGATGGAGTCAAGCAAGGACTCCTCTGAGACTCGAGATTCAGGTAAGAAGAAAATATCCGAAAAAACCGATAATAATAATGTGCAGCGAGAAGGAATTGGATACGACCAAGGTGCAATGCTACACGTGTAGTAGACTTTGTCATTTCACTTGTGAGTGCGACGAGTGAAAATTATCTCTTTCTTGTTTATGTTGTTTGAGTTGCTTTCTGTTTTCTCTCCTTCGTGGATTGTAAACACAGAAGCAACCAACCACATCGCTCGAGATAGGAGCGCGCTTATATAGTTTCGCCTAGTGGGTCCTCAAGTAGGAGGATTTACGTACTGAAATTGAGTGTTTTGTTGACATCAGAGGGAGTAGCACTTGCAAGTTGGAGTTGCAAAGTTACTAGACTCTGTATGCTCTCTACGCTCCAAAAGTTCGATGGAACTTGATTTCAGTTTAGGATATGCTCTGTTAATTTAGAAATTTAAAATTTCTATTTGTTACGACAATTCTATGATTGGTTCTATTTTGGTCCATGAGGGACTATATGCACTGGAAATAATTCATTTCAATGGTATTTCTTGTTATCCTCCTAGTGTGAGAAAGGATGAACCGATTAGCAGTGAGTGATTTTGTAGAACCCACTAACCAGTCTTCCCTAGACGGCAAACTTACAAGAAAACCATTCGACAATGCAATGAGGGCTGGGACTCCATTGCAGTCGGTTCACTCCAACATCTGTGGCCTTATGAACGTGAGAACCTGAAATGGTGTTGGGTACTCTATTACGTTCATAGATAATTACATGTGTTTCGGTTACATCTATCTAATCTCGCGCAAGTCTAAGGCATTGAGGTGCCTCAGGAGGTTACTAGCGAGGATGAGAATCAGTTAGGCTTGAGAGTAGAGACTCTCGGAACCGAACGAGAGCGTGAGTATTTGTCTAAAGAGCTCTATTTCAAGAAGGGCATTACGAGAAACTGACTATTCCTTGCTACTCAGTGGAGTAGAGTAGCCGCGAGAGAGGAATAAGACTTTGTTTGAGACGGTGAGGCCAATGATGGCGCAAACCAATTTACTCATTTCCCATTGGGGAGATGTGTTATTGGCTGCAGTCTATGTTCTCAATCCTATTCTATTGAAGTCCGCAGTCAGTATTCCATATGAGCTTTGGACAGGGAGGCAGTCTGACCTTAGCCATTTGAGATTATGGGGTTATGCAACGTATGTTCACTATTTCTCGCATTTACACAGCGAGTTAGGCTTGCGAGAAAAGAGATGTATTTCTAATGAGCATACAGATGGCATTCTCACTGAGATTGAGTCTCATGATGTCGATATTCTTGAAAGTGATTTCTCTATGAGAGGTGAAATCAATTGGGACTTTACCTTTTATGAGATGGATGAGCCTAGTGGTTAGCTAATCCCAGTGGCAGGATCTAAGAATCCATTACGGATCTGGGTTCTAGTGGGAGCGATCCATCTAGAGGTAAAAAGGTTTCCCATCCTCTTAAGAGTAGTCGAGGATGCGTACCTAACCGTCGCTTCCCGATTGAGGGAGAGGCTATCAGTATGACTCTTGAGGATTACGAGAAACGTTTAACTGTCCTAGAGTTTCTTGAGGGTTCCATGGAGGACCATTGATTTTAGGCCATGGGTGAGAGGAGTTGATGAGAATCAACAGGATCTGGGATCTAGTTGATTTACCTGAGGGAAGTAGGGCCGTTGAGAATATGTGAGTTCTCAACATCAAGAAAAAGGCCGACGGATCGGTGTAGAGGTATAAGGCCTATCTGATAACCAGGGGTTACTCAGACTGAGGGCAAGATTATCTCGATCCGTTTACTTTTAGCGATTGTCGTGGACATGATATGGATCTGGAGTGAGACCAGATGAACGTTGAGACTGTTCTCCTGAGTGGGAATTTGGATGAGGATCTATAAGGAATGGTCATCTGGCTTCATTCCTTATGGATCTGGATGATAAGGTCTGTTGACTTCGGAAGTTTACATATGACCTTAATCATCAATCCAAGCAGTGACGTTTGAGATTTCACGAGAAGGTGATATCTGTTTCGTGATGATCGAAGAGGATCATCGCGTATACCTTTTACGTTCTTTTGATCATGTCCTCATGTGAATGATATTCTGTTGACTGGGAACAACAAAAAGTATTTGATGACCACGATAACGTGAATATTGTCGAGTCTTGATGTGAAGAACATGGGTGAGACTCAGTTCTTCCTCGAAGTTAAGATCCAGAGGGATCGCTCGAGACAGGTGTTGACTCTTCCACAGGAGTCAAACATCAAGAGAGTTCTCGAGTACTTCGAGAAGGTCGACTACGACCTTAAAGATACTCTTATCGCTAAAAAGTTAAAGCCTAATTCTTGACATATGCCCTAAGACTTAGAAAAGGACAACGAAAATGAGTAGAATCCCTTGTTCCAGTGCACTGAGTGATCTGATGTATGCAGTGTCGCGTACACGTTCAGACGTTTGATTTGCAGTCACTATGATAATTAGGTATCGATCGAATCCTAGAGGGGATCACTGGAGAGCAGTGAAAGGATTCCGAGATATCTCGAGAGAACTGCGGACCTCCTCTAGTGTTACGGAGGAGGTGATTTGCATCTTATTGGGTATTCAGATACCAATTGGGTTGGTGATCTGAACGTATGCAAATCGATATTAGGTTTTACTGTCTTGGAGTAGCAAGAAGTAAACCTGTATATCTCTATCTATGATAGAGATTGAGCTTATGAGATGCTCAGCGGCAGTTCAGGAGAGTGTTTAGCTCCGGAGATTTTCGGATCACTTAGGGGTTGTGTCAGATAGTGGGAGGCCAATGATGATTTATTGAGAAAATCAGGCCGCCTTTGACCACACTTGAGACCCTAAGTATCAATAAGTCCAAACCATTGATACCTAATATTACGTTATGAGATATATCACCGAGAATGGTGAAGTGACAAATTCAGTACATTATTATATAGCATGTTGGCTGATCCCTTCAATAAACCCATTGTGATAGATTCCTGTATGAGATATTGGAATCATTGGGTTTAGATACATATTGACATTTCTCATTTTGTACTGATACTTATTGTGTTATATATATGACATGTGTGCATGATTGGTCACTTATTTATTGCACTATTTTAATTGTCATATATTTTGTGATATGTTGTGATAAATGATATCTCAGGCAGGCGTGGTCGACTCTCTCACACGAGTGACCACCTCCAGCTCTGAGTGAGCGGAAATAAGACAGTTTCTAGTTGTAAGAGGTTTTGAGAGTGACCCTACTAGAACATAAGTCGCCCTGATATGTGTTCAGGATGAGAACATATGCGATATGACCGGTATGGACGTACCCACATCCATGTTGCCTGTATGTAGCCAGGTTTGAGATCTCAGATATCACCTGCGACTAGTGATATTGTCTCTGAGATACTCTCTCTGAGATCTCTGGATAAAGTTTTATGTGTAGACTGAGTCCCATACCTGCACAGTGTTAGAGAAATCTGACATATGCCCTTTGAGAGATGGGGGAATAATACTGTGGCACGCGTTTCATACTGCGTGTGATATGTCGACCAGGGATAGTGGGAGCATTATTTGAGACACTGATATGTTTTTTTTATCCCCGTTCCCACTGTGTGAGACCTAAGGTCCATTGGGTGGGATCTCTTGTACCCTTATCACTTTCGACTGTTTCTAGAAGTCTTGGCTCAGTGTTGCTACTTTAGTCTGTTTACCGATGGCCCGGAAGATAAATTGAGGTCTGAGGGACAGGTCTAGGAAAGCAGCTGAATTGAAGCTAATAGATTCAGTTTTGGGAAAAGGAAGACCAATTGACATTACATTATTGTGTTGTATTCACTGGCTAGCCTATTATGTCTGTCCATGTTGGGATGTAAGTATAATAGTGGATACACAGTCGAGCATTTAATGAGGATTACTTTCGTTGAGGAAAGTAACTCGATGGATGTAATTTGTCTTGGATTTGGGGTGCAGCGAGTTCTTTTGATATTAACGATGACTTCTCGATCATCCTAACAGGTGCATTGAGAGGTTTTTGCTTGCAGGTGTACTCGCAGGTCGCACGACGCCCAATTCTGTATGAAAGTCCAACAGGGTGATGTGATCGCATGAGATGTGATCTTGTGACGAATATTAAAATGCCCTCGCGTGCAAGTGGGAGATATTAGTTTAGAATGCCCACGAGGGGCATTTTCGACATTTTACAATAGGGTTAGTGGGGTAACTCCCATAACCACATCTTAACCACTCCTTCATTGTATAGTACGTAAAACTAAGATTGCAACAATGAAAATCACTTGAGAGAAAAATATTCTCTAGAGAGAGCATATAGAGGGTTGAGAAGAATTTTGAGTAGGGAATTTTTCTCGTCACAACGAATCGCCGGACTGAGAGTTGCGGCGTCGTGGTATTGCGGTGGTGGTTCGATTAACATCGTGATCACCATTTCGATCGCGAGATTCGATCGAGGGACATACAGTCGATTTTTGGAGACTGTATATTCGAGATATTTATCCTATATACAATTCATATTTATTTTTTTAAAAAATTATTTATGAATATTTTCACTGTGACTCGATTAAATCTAACCGTTTTAGATTAAACTCTGGAATGAGGAAAGGAGTGATGTTTCGTCACTTTTGGGTTGAATGGTGTCTGCATTTTTTTAATAAAAAATGGAGACACCATTTTTTTGACAAAGTGCCCTTGTTTCGTCTCTTCTATAGCAGTCCATTACAAAATGCAGACAGCATCCACGTTGGCGCCTGACGGAAGGAGTGACGATTGAATGGTCAAAATGGAGACTCCATTTTATATGAAAATTGGACATTACAATTCCATTATTTATAGGAGCGATGCTTTACCCGATCGACGACACCGATTAAAACACCCACCCGGATACACGAGTCAAAAAATAGAATAGAATAAATCAATGGGGGAAGACGGAGCCATTACTCAGGAGGCGGCGTCTCCTCTACAGGGGCGAGTGGCCATAGTAACAGGTGGATCGCGAGGCATCGGTCGCGAAGTCGCCCTCCATTTAGCATCCTTGGGGGCAAGCCTCGTCCTCAATTACGCTTCCAACTCCGCCCAGGCTGACCTCCTTGCCTCCCAGCTTAATTCCTCCTCGTCCTCCTGTCAGCAAAGCCGCCCCCGCGCAATCGCAGTGGGAGCTGACGTCTCCGATCCTGATCAGGTGAAGCTGCTCTTCGACAGGGCCGAAGAGGAGTTCGATTCCAAGGTTCACATCTTGGTGAACTGTGCTGGAGTGCTGAATCCCAAGTACCCACCCCTGGCGGAAACCACCCCTGAGGAGTGGGACGCCACCTTCAGCGTCAACACCAGAGGCGCTTTTCTCTGCTGCAGGGAGGCTGCCAACCGCATGGCCCGAGGCGGCGGCGGCAGAATCATTCTGGTCTCCAGTTCCCTCGTGGGCTCCCTCCTCCCTGGCTACAGCGCCTATACCGCCTCCAAGGCCGCCGTCGAGACCATGACCAAGATTTTGGCGAAGGAGCTCCGGGGCACCTCCATCACCGCCAATTGCGTCGCCCCTGGTCCTATTGCTACCGACATGTTCTTCGCCGGAAAGACTGATGAGATGGTCAAGAGATTCGCCGACGCCAGCCCTCTCGGCCGCCTCGGCGAGACTAAGGACATCGCCGCTCTTGTTGGCTTCCTCGCAACGGATGCGGCCGAGTGGATTAATGGACAGATCATTCGGGTTAATGGAGGCGGTGTCATTTAATTTTACTTTTTTTTTTTTTGTCGCTCTCTCTCCATTGCTTGTTTGTTTGCCTCCAGGTTGTGTGTGTGTGTGGTGGCGGCGGTGGTGGTGATGCTGGTGGAGGTGGTTTGTTTGTTTGCTTGCCTGCCTCCAGGTGGGGTTTTTTTCTTTTTTTTTTTTTTTTTTTTTTTTTTTTTAATTTGTTCGTATCTTTTTAGTATTTGCGCTGGCCTTAATCCTAGCCGGGGGAATTTGGCCCTAATTCGGGGTGGGTCATTTTCTCTAGACTTGAATTTCTCGCACTTGATTGTACTTTGTTTCAGAGCAACAATGGCAATGGCATCACCGAAGCAAACGTAATAAAAAGACCAAATTTTTGGTTGTGTTCATACCAGCACTGAGGTACTTGATTCCACGAGAATGATATCATATATATCTATGCATGATAGATATATATGTTAACATATGCAACTCAGCAAAAACCACTTGTGTTACAAACCCCCCCAGGTAGTTCTAAATTCTATTGCCTTCTTATCTTATCTGAGGCGTGTAGACTTTTTTTGTTTTTACCGACCAATATCTGATTTTACCTTATTACTCTGATTCAAACACCTGATTTTACCTTATTACTCTGATTCAAACATCGTAAAACCCATTAAGAGATTAACACTCATAAATTTTATTTTTTTATTTTCATGATTTAAATCTAAAATTTATAATTAAGGGAGTATGAAGCCCCACCACCATACATGAAAATTTGATCTTTACGCAGACTAGGTTCTACCTTGCTTGCATTGTTAATATCTTAAATATAAGTAGATTATATGATTTGAATCATTGGCTATCATGTCATTTGTCAAGAGGGCAACCCCAAAATGAATTGGTATAACTATCATCTACTTCATTTCATTAAGCTTTGGGGAAAAAAAAATTCTCGTTGAAGAGTAGAAAGATCTTGAGCATTCTTGAAGAGCCCTCTCCTTCTCTTGGAAAAAGTCAATTGCCTTGCTGTTAAATTGACAATCTTCCTGATCTGAATCTTTTGCCTTTTCATTTCTAGCAAATCGTTGAGCCTTCAATCTTTAGTCTTGAGAGGAAATATAGTCAAAAAAGGTAAGTGCAAGAACAAATATGGAAAGAATGAATGGCAGACCACCCAAGCAAACCATTTGAAAGAGGTAACAAGCCCGCAAATCCAGATGTAGTGCAGCCAATCAAGAAAAATGATAAATCTAAGTTCATAAACTTGGCCAATTCTTCTGACTTGAGGTCTACAAAAGCCCCAGAAGGTGATAATAGGAAAACCATCATGGTCTGCATGGTACACCATACACAGGGTCTTCCTCTAGCTCTCAAAATCAATCACGGTTGTATTAATGCAATAGATCCCTATACCATCATCCTACGGACCGATAGACTTTGTTCAATTGCCTTCCAAAAGCGATCTGCCTCGGGAACTGGAAACCCCAGACGGTTTGATTTTGACATGGATTTCAAAAACTCGCAGATCACCGCACAGACCTACGGCGGTTCCGAAGCCCCAACCGAAAACCTCGTTTTTGATCGCGATCAAGAAAAGTTTTTGAGACAAGATCGCCGAATAGAAGTCCATCAGAGAAAACCTAGTGACTTCGTCATCGACAACAAAGAGATGAGCCATCGCTGTAAAGAATCCAGGCACAGAGAGAGAGAGAGAGAGAGAGAGAAAACCTAGTGACATTCTTGAACCCACTTCTTCACAGCAGGCCAGGTCAATAAAAAATAAATTTATTACCAGGACCCTTTTACCATCCCTTCTTGCAAGAATCACCGACGATCTTCACTCCTTTGTTGAAGAGAATCTTCCGTTCCTTCGCCTTCTTCTTCACTTGCTTCTCAAAATCCCCCATTTCCAGAACGTAGACAGAGAGACAGAGAGTCACTATTAAAAATGATTTGAATTTTTTCATTTAATTTTACTATTGGCTGAATGCAATTTAATTTCCCCATATATTAATAATTTTAGGTTTACTCTAATTCATGTTGTTTATTCTTAATTCTTTTCTTTTCTTTTGGTGTTTTAGGTTTGATACATCGCTCGGTATTTAAAATTTAGTTTTGATTAATTTGGGTCTGATTACCATTGGATCTCAATTGAGAAGTGACCCTTTTACATCATTTTTTTCATTTTTTTTGTTTGGTAGAGTTTTTTTTTTTTTGACTTATCTTCTCATTTTAAGGAGAAGACTGATCAAATACCATTTTAAAAATATTCTTAAAAAAAATAATTTTTTTTAATGAAAGAAATAAAGTTTTAATAAAAACTTTTTGAAAGAGCTTTTATTTTTCTTTTTTTTTTAAATCTAACTTTTTATTTTTTTTATTTCTTTTATATCCTCATTTTAAGGATATGAAATGTTAAATATTACCATATCATAAATTTATTTATCCTCATATCCTTTTTTTTTCTTTATTTTTATTTTTAATTTTTAATTTTTAATTTTTTACTTTTAATTTTATTTAAAAATCATCAAATAAGTTTATTTTTAAAATTAAAATTATCAAATCATTTTTAATTTATTTTTAAAAATTCTTAATTTTTATTTCTTGATAAATCAAAAATAAATCCTAGAGTACTTGAAATTTAAATTTAAACATTTGGATAAAGGGTCGCAAAGTCTCAACTCTTTTCTACCGCGCTACAACATCATCTAGAAGCCATGAATAAATATCTATAAAAGAATATCTCCTTTCATTCCCCACTTCCCTAGGGCCCATCTATACCTATAGCTAAGTTTCAATTTTATTTTTATTATTTTCCCCAAATAATTAAAAAAGAAGGGTCAGCAGCCACATCGCAACCATCACTGGCTTACACATACACATAAAATAAAAATAAATAATCAAAATCAAATTTCGAAAAAGTAAAGCGACTAGAAAAAGCGTAAAACAGCAACGAGGACGCGACATTTTTCTTTTTGCCACGTGTACAATCTTATCCCTTTCTCCCTCCTTCCTCTGCTTTACACTCACAACCCATCATCTAATAGAACTTCGCCACATAGATTATAATGACGCAGAGTCAAGTGTTTCATGCGCTTTGTATTTTGACTAAGATAACAGTATGTTATTGGCGGGATATTTTAGCTTACTGTGGAGATCTTTGCACTGGATTTTAATCGTAACGTAATAAACACTGTCTTCTTCCTTCATCTCACCCCGCCTCTGTCTCTCTCTTCGGTTTTACTCAAATTTCTCCCCTCTCTGATGGGGACCAGTCTCCCATCCTTAAATTCAAAATTTCACTCGAAATTGAGACATTATTTAATAATTTTTAACAAAAAACATAATAAAATTAAATGCAAAACTCTATTCGAGATTGAGAAATTAGTTTGTGATCAAGATACTTCAATCTCTGTCTTGAAATAGTTACATGATATATTTCGATTGTCTTACATATTCTTTATTCTATCACCATGATATCTTTCCGTCCGATAATAAACACGTGTATACCTTATCTATTAGTTGGATATTTTCAAGATGAACATTTTGATAATTATGAGGGGTTAGTGGGTCCCACTATCCCATAACCACCACAATATCAATTTCCCTTTAATCTCTCCACAAAACGTGCATTAAGGATAATGAAAGGGAACTAACCTTCTTCTCTTAGGATTCTGTATGTGAGATTGAAAAAGTCATGTGAGAATGACTTGAGAAATATATAGAATTCCCTAGAGGGAGAATTCATTTCTGAGAGTTCGAGAAATTTTCGCGGAGGAAAATTTCTCACGTTGTAACGATCACCGGAATGAGGGTTGCGGCGTTGTGATATTGCGTTGGTGGTTCGATTAACATCGTGATCACCATCCTGGTCATGAGATCCGACCGAGAGATATATTGCACGGTTCGATGATTTTTGGGAAACACTACAAGTTGAGGTATTTATTCTATAAACAATTCTATTTTATGTTTACCAAAAATTATTTTAAATGCTTCCGCTGCGCATGTGAAATGATTAATTCCAACATTGGTATCAGAGCCAGTTGGATTATTAAAAATAGTTTTCGGGATTATTTTCGGGTATAAAAAATGTAGGGTATTAAATTTAGGGTTCGGGTCACGGATGAGTTTCGTAAATCCGATTGTACCGTGAGATTACCCATAACACGTAGATCACGAATATAATTTTTTCAGAATTTTTTGAGCACAATAGGACCATAAAAACCGAGGTTAAAGTTTTCGACCCAAATGTTGATCGGACCTTTAGATCTTAGATTTGTCGAGAATAAGGACATTTTGATCTAAATAAAGGGTTGATTTGTGTTCTACGTGTGCCGATCTGTATTTTGATATGTATTTTGTGACTTGCCGTCGTCGAAAACTGGGTTTTCCAAAATTGGCCGCGGAGGGCCGTGACTTTGGGTTCTTGATTCGACCGATTCAAACAGTAATCCTTCATAAAATCGAGGTAGAATGATTGAAGGAAGTTTGAATTAAATTTTTCAGTTGAAATCTGCCGAAAAATCAAGTCGGAAATGAGTTTTCTGGACATCGGGTCGGAAAACTCGGTTGCAGAGGAGTTGGGCGAAGAAGACGAAGTTCAACTCCCAGGCGCGTGAAATACACGCGCAAGACAAGCACGTGTAGCTCAAGGAACAAGGCGCGTGAACTGGTCTGGGTTAGTTTCGAACCGGACACGTGTCCTCGACCCGCTCCCCCCGGATCCAGATCGGGTTTCGGGTTCCGACCCGCACCCGGGTCCGGAACAGACCCGCACAAGCGGGTCGCGCGTGTGTAGGCACGTGATCCCCGTGCCTGCTCGTCTGGCGCGTGCGCCGACACGTAGAGGATCCGTGCGAGCCCGTGCAAGACGCGTAAAGCACCAGTGAGAGCGCGTGCCAGATGCGCTGCGCGTCTGGCACGAGCCAAAAGCTGTCCCCGGCGCGTGCAGGCGCGTGGGGATGCTCCACTGGTGCATGGTGGCGCGTGGGACCGCCGACGATGCGTTAGGTCATCTGGATTTGAAAATTTTCCAAATTTTTAAGGTCCTACATCCATAAAAGTGACTTTTTGTGGGTTTTTGTATACCGAATCCTAGTCCGAATGGTGAGATGCTATCCCGGATTGTGGTGTATGGTGTCTGTTGATTCATACGCTCGTCTTGGGGTTTGTATTCGAATCATTTGGGTCTTGTTGGTTCGTAGGGTGCACAAAATGTGAGAATAAGCACCACAAGTCACGATTATCTCTTTGACTGCTTTGAAAATTGTTGTGTTGGATATTTGAAAGGGGGATAAAATTGAATGGTGATAATCACGAGATTTTTTACCGGTAGATTCAGTTTATCCTCGAGGGACAAGATCTAATTACAATTCTGAGGCATGAGATGGTGGACTTCGGAGAGGGTACCACACCTCAGACAGACGAGATTAAGGGACATTACATGCATGGAAGAGGAATGATGGTCGAGTTAGGACAATCCTCCTGAGCAGCATGCACGATGATGTGAGAGCAATATCCTAAGACTTTATCGGTTTGGCTCACCCTATAAAGAGCATTGTGGTGATCTTACAGATCCTCAGATGATGATACTGACTTATAAGTGTAATAACTTTTAAAAAAAGGGTTGATCATACGATGATGCAACATTTGATAAAAATGTCGAGTATGATCGCCGAGTTAGGGAATGTGATCGAGCTTATTTTGGATATAATTTCTAGTACTGGATGCGATCCAGTTTTTTATCTGATTCATGAGAAATCATGAAAGTCTATTTCACATACAACGAAAGTATTCATACTTTTACTAATGTGAATAAGTAAAATGAGCTCGAGTAGGAGCATCTAGAGGCGAAGAGGCCATACTCGGGTCATGCTTATGCAGTGGAGTTGAGTAAGGACTCCTGTGGGACTCGAGGTTCAGGTAAGAAGAAACTATCTGAGAAAACCGATAACAATGTAATAGTACGCAGAAAGAAGTAGTTGGATACGACCAAGGTATAGTGCTATATCTGTAGTAGACTTGATCATTTTACTCGTAAGTGCGACGAGTGGAAATTATCTCTTCCTTCTTTACATGGTTTGAGATGCTCATTGTTTTCTCTCATTCGTGGATTGTAAACTCAGGAGCTACCGACTGTGTGACTCGAGATAGGAGCGCGTATATAGAGTTCTGCCGAGCGAGTCCTCAAGTAGGAGGATTTACACGGGGAATGGAGCGTTTTGTTGACATCAGAGGGAATTGCACTTGCAAGTTGAAATTGTAAAGTTTCTAAACTCTATACGTCATTTACGCTCCGAATATTTGATGGAACTTAATCTCAGTTTAGGATATGCTCTGTTAATTTGGAAATTTTATAATTTCCATTCATTATGACAATTTTTTGATTGGTTCTGCTTTGATTCATGAGGGACTATATGTACTAGAAGTGATTCCTTTCAATGGTATTTCTTGTTATCCTTTTAGAGTGAGAGAGGACGACCGGTTAGCAATGAGTGGCCTATATGACCTGCTAACCAGTTTTGATATTACAATGAGAGCTGGGACTCTATTGTAATCGGTTCACTCCGACATTTATGGCCTTATGAATGTGAGAATCCGAAATGGAGTTGGGTACTCTATTACGTTCATAGACAATTATACGCGTTTCGGTTACGTTTATCTGATCTCACACAAGTCTAAGGTATTAAGGTGCTTCAGGAGGTTTATTGGCGAGGTTGAGAATCAGTTAGATTTGAGAGTAGAGATTTTCAAAACTGAACGAGAGTACGAACATTTGTCTAAAGAGCTTTATTTCAAGAAGAGCATTACGAGAAACTGACTATTCCTTACTACTCAGTGGAGTAGAGTAGCTGCGAGAGAGGAATAGGACTTTGTTTGAGATGGTGAGGTTGATGATGGCATAAGCCAATTTACTCGTTTCCCATTGGGGAGATGTGTCATTGGCTGCAGCCTATATCCTCAATCGTGTTCTATTGAAGTTCGTAGTTAGTACTCCATATGAGTTTTGGACAAGGAGGCAGCCTGACCTTAACCATTTGAGATTATGGGGTTATGCCACGTATATTCACTATTTCTCATATTTACACGGTGAGTTGGCCTTGCGAAAAATGAGGCATATCTCTATAAGATACTCAGAACACTCTAAGAGGAATGTGTTCTAGGTGAGCATATGGATGACACTCTCATTGAGATTGAGTCTCATGATGCCAAGTTACTTGAAAATGATTTCCCTATGAGAGGTGAAATCAATTAGGACTTTATCTCCTATGAGATGGATGAACCTAATGGTTGGTTGATCCCAGCAGCAGGACCTAAGAATCCATTACGGATCTCGGTCCTAGTGGGAGCAATCCATCTAGAGGTAAAAAGGTTTCCCCTCCTCTTAAGAGTAGTCAAGGACGCGTACCTAAATTGTCACTTCCCAATTGAGGGAGAGGCTCTCAGTGTGACTCTTGAGGATTATGAGAAACCTTTAACTGTCCTAGAGGTTCTTGAGGGTTTTGTGGAGGACCATTGATTAAAGGCCATGGGTGAGAGGAGTTGATGAAAATCAACAGGATCTGGGATCTAGTTGATTTGCCTGAGAATAGTAAGGTTGTTGGGAACAAGTAAATTCTCAACATCAAGAGATAGGCCGACGGATCAGTGGAGAGGTATAAGGCCCATTTGATAACCAAGAGTTAAACTTAGATTGAGGGCAAGATTACCTCAGTTTGTTTACTTTTAACGATTGTCACGGACATGATATGCGTCTGGAGTGAGACCAGATGGACGTTACGACTGCCTTCTTAAGTGGGAGTTTGGATGAAAAGATCTACAAGGAACGACCATTTGGCTTTGTTATTGTAGATCTGGATGATAAGGCCTGTCGACTTTGGAAGTTGACATACGATCTAAATCATCAATCCAGATAGTGGTTTTTGAGATTTTACAAGGATGCGATATGTCACGGTTTCTGATGATCGAGGAGGATCATCGCGTGTACCTTATACGTTCTTATGATTCTTTTACGATCATGTTCTTGTGTGTGAATGACATTCTGTTGACTGAGAACAACAGAGAGTATCTGATGACCACGATGACGTGAACATTATCGAGTCTTGATATGAAGGACATGGGTGAGACTCAGTTCTTCCTCAAAGTTAAGATCCAGAGAGATTGCTTGAGATAGGTGTTGACTTTTTTACAGGAATCTAACATCAAAGGAGTTCTCAAATACTTTGAGAAGATCGACTACGACCCTAAAGATACTCTTATCACTAAAATGTTAAAGTCTAATTCTTGACATATGTTCTAAAACTCAGGAAAGGGTAAGGGAGATGAGTAGAATCTCTTGTTCCAGTGCACTGAGTAGTTTGATGTACGTAGTGTTATGTACATGATCAGACATTTGCTTTGCAGTCAGTGTGGTAATTAGGTATCGATTGAATCCTAGAAGGGATCACTGGAGAGCAGTGAAAGGATTCTGAGACATCTCGAGAGAACTGAGGACCTCTTCTTGTGTTATGGAGGAGGTGATTTGCATATTATTGGGTATTCAGATGCCGACTGGGTTGACAATCTGAGTGTATGCAAATAGAAATCAGGTTTTGCTTTTTTGGAGTAGCAAGAAGCAAACCTGTATATCTCTATCTACGATAGAGACTGAGTTTATAAGATACTCAGTGGCAGTTCATAAGAGTGTTTGACTTCGGAGATTTCTGGATCACTTAGGGGTTGTGACAAACAGTGGGAGGTTAGTGATGATTTATTGAGAAAATCAGGTCGTCCTTGACCACACCTGAGACCCTAAGTATAATTAAGATCAAACACATTGATAACTAATACCATGTTATGAGAGACATCACCGAGAAGGGTGAGTGACAAATTAAACTCATTGTGAGAAATTCTTGTATGAAATATAGGAATCATTGGGTTTGCGTGTATATTGACATTTCTCATCTTGTATGGATGCTTATTGTGTTGTATATATATGACATGTGTGCATGATTGAGTCACGAGTTTAATTATTGTACTATTTTAATTGTGATATATTTTGTGATATGCTGTGATAAATGATATGTCAGGCAAGTATGGTCGACTCCCTCACATGAGTCACCACCTCCATCTATGAGAGAGCGGAGATGAGACGGTTTCTAGTTGTAAGAGGCTTTGAGAATGGTCCTACTAGAACATAAGTCACCCTGATATATGTTCAGGATGAGGTCATATGCGATGTGACCGGCATGGATGTATCCACATCCATGTTGCTTGTAAGTAGTCAGGTTAGAGATCTCAGATATCACCTGCGACTAGTGATATTGTTTCTAAATTACTCTCTTTGAGATCTCTGGGTAAAGTCTTATGTATAGACTGAGTCCCATACCTACACAGTGTTAGAAAGATCTGACATATGCCTTTTGAGAGATGGGGGAATAACACTATGGTACGCATTTCATACGGCGTGTGATATGTCGACCAGGGATAGTGGAAGCATTATTTGAGACATTGATATAATTTAGATCCCCGTTCCCATTGTGTGAGACCCGAAATCCATTGGATGAGATCTCTTGTACCCTTATCACTTTTGGTTGTTTCTAGAAGTCTTGGCTCAGTGTTGCTACTTTAGTCTGTTTACTGATAACCCGAAAGATAAATTGAGGTCTGAGAGACAGGTCTCAAAAAGTAACTAAATTGAGACTAATAGATTCGAGTTTGGGAAAAGGAAGACCAATTGACATTACATCATTGTGTTGTATTCATTGGCTAGCCTATTATGTCTGTCCATGTTGGGATGTAAGCATAATAGTGGATACACAGTCGAGCATTTATTGGGGATTACTTTCGTTGAAGAAAGTAACTCAATGGATGTAAATAGTCTTGGATCTGGGGTGCAGCGAGTTATTTTTTATACTAACGTTGACTTTTTGATCATTCTAACAGGTGTATTGAGAAATCTTTGCTTGCAGGTATACTCATCGGTTGCACGATATCCAATCCTGTATGAAAGTCCAGTAGGGTGATGAGATAGATCGCATGAGTTGTGATCTAGTAACGGACGTGGAATGTCCTCATGTGCAAGTGAGAGATATTAGTTGGATATACCCAGGATGAGCATTTTGATAATTATGAGGGGTTAGTGGATTCCACTAACCCATAACCACCACAATATCAATTCCCCCTTAATCTCTCCACAGAACGTGCATTAAGGATAATGGAAGGAAACTAACCTTCTTCTCCTAGGATCCTGTAAGTGAGATTGAAAAAGCCATGTGAGAATGACTTGAGAAATATATAGAATTCTCTACAGGGAGAATTCATTTCTGAGGGTTTGAGAAATTTTAGCGTAGGAAAATTTTTCGCGTCGTAACGATCGCTGGATTGAGAGTTGCGACGTCGTGGTATTGCGGTGGTGGTTCGATTAATATCGTGATCACCATTCCGACTGCAAGATCCGATTGAGGGATATGTTGCACGGTTCGATGATTTTTGGGAAGCCCTACAAGTTGAGGTATTTATTCTATACCCGATTCTATTTTATGTTTTTTGAAAATTATTTTGGATGCTTCCACTGCGCATGTGAAACGATTAATTCCAATATTATCATTTGCATCCTATCGAACTCCAACTACAAATGGGAAAGACATACATTAACGAAGGGATCTATTTATCTGAATGGATCTCTGTCGTCCTGACCTAACGAAAAGATCTATTTTCCCGAACGGATCTCTATCACCCTAACCTAACGAAGAGATCTATCTCTCCGAACGGATCTCTATCGCCCTAACCTATCGAAGAGATCTATCTCCCCGAACAGGTTTCTGTCGCCTTGACCGAATGAATGGATCTATCTCTCTGAATGAATTTTTGTCGCCCTGACCGAATGAAGAAGATCTATCTCCCCAAACGTGTCTCTGTCGTCCTAATCGAACAAATGGATCTATCTTCTCGAAAGGGTTTCTGTTGTCCTGACCGAACGAAGGGATCTATCTCCCCAAATGGGCCCTTGTCGTCCTGACCTAATGAAAGGATCTATCTACCCGATGAGCATCTGTTGCCCTGACTTAATGAAGGACTTCCCCATTCCTCTTTTTCAGACAAATTCTAGTAGATATTACTTGTTGGAAAACTAGAGGCATTTGTGAAAATGCACATCTAAAGAACACCCCTAGACGGACCGACGTTCCTTAGAAAAACCCGAAATAACTAAATGCAATCGATGAATCCGCTTGAGACAACGAAGGGAGTATTCCCTGTAATCAACACACACTGAATAAAAGAATACAAAAAATCTCTCATTAAGAATCATTGTGATACAGTGGCGTAAAAATTACATAGATTTCAAAGGAACAAAGGTCTCCAAAAAAGAGGTCCGCGTAATAATTGTGCTCGGTTCGTCAGGAACACCAATCAATCTGGTGGGAATTGTATTTCGATCCATTACATCCCGATTGGCAACCTCCTTGACCGGAAGCAGAGCTCTATCCAAGCCCAATTGACGGATTACCTCTTCAGCACATCGTAATCTCTTTATCAACTTATGCTGAGCATCTCTAGAGGTAGTAGTGCATTGGAGTAAAGCTTTTTCCGATTCAATCGCCCTTTGTTCTGCCACTTGGATAGACTCCTCATGCAACTGAGCTAATATCTTAGTAGTATGTAACCGTGTCTCGAGCGCTTTCTTCTCGATTTCCAATTTCTCGTAGTAACTTCGAAGGTTCTTTACTTCCTCCTTTTCGTCTAGCGAGGTCTCGAATGCCTCCTTTATTCCTGTACCTTTCTCCTTTCGATAGATGGCATCCCGTAATGTCACAACTTGGGCGTTCAATTGATTAACTTTTTCCTCCAAATATCCTATAGTTTGTTTCCTCCGTCGCTCCTGGAACTTTGCCAGAGCCATTGTCTACAAGAAGGGAGAAACTAGTTCATTCTACGACGAGAAGAAAACAAAACGAGACGAATTCAGAAGACGATACCATTAGACCAAGGGACTTAAGAGCCTCACTAGCTTACTCCATGGACATTCTGTGCAACTCTAAATCGCAATGATGAAAGTCGAGTCGATCCGCTGTTTTCTCCTCTTTAGCTAAGTCCACGTAGCTGTATTATTTATCCCCTGAGTTGATGGCCACCGTCCCTCTTTCCTCGATCCCTTATCACCATGAAATGATCGAATGAGGATAAAATGAGGGATAATAGTCCCATCAGGCACCTTGCATTTTCCCTTGCGATAAGGCCACAGGGGGATAACACACGACAGATCAGACAGTTCTTCAATCAGTGCAACTTAAGCCACTGTCTCCCTCGGTGCCCTCACTTCCGCAACAAACGATGGAGTCCCAATCAAATTCAGGATGAGTCTGCAGCTTATACAACTCTCGAACCAAACCATTCTTCATACATCTTACTAGAGAAAAGAGGGCCGTCAAAACATCGAAATCAAAACGAAAGCGATACAACCCTAATAGGGAGGTCATAGCAACAATTAGGTGCCAAGAGTCTGGAGTCAATAAAGTTGGAAATATATTCCAACGTGGTAACACTTCAATGAACATACTGATATATGGTACGCTCAAACAAAACTTCATTATTTATTTGTCTATTGGGACACAGCCCTCTGGAGCCCTATTCGCTCTGTCATTATTTATGGCCAATACTAGGGTGTAATCATCACCTATCAATATGGCGGTCTGAACTTCTTGGAGCTCCTCCATTGACATAACACTCCTAATGTTGTTAATGCTAAGAAGAGCAGAGCCTATCGTCATTTCTCTTACGAAAGTTCTCCTATGTGTTAAGACAATTCAAAGGAAAGAAAAAACAAATGCGACAAGATGAGAACACCAGATTCTCTCCCATGAAAACACTTATAAGAAATATTAGAGACGGTTCACGAAACACAAAATAACGCATGTTGTAAAAGCTTCTCCATTTCTCAATGACTGTTATTCATGGCACATTTCTCACGAAACGATGCTACGAGTTAGGGGCAAATGATGAGACCCTCTTCTAAAGGCTCAATACACAATACGGAGCATGTTCAATAGTTGACATAAGACCTATGATTCAATATATTCAATACGCTTAAACACGAATAGGTTTATGTCACCCCGCTCTACCGATGGCATCTATCTCCCCGAACGGGCCTTCGTCGCCTCGACTCTATGAAGGAGTCTAACTTCATGGTATCCTACTCACTGTTCGGCTGGCCCTCAATGGAGTTTATACGATTCAATCTACAAGTATATTCAGTAAGACCGAACGGTTGTCTCTCTCTCTCACATTCGACCAACGACTACCGAATATCTAAAAAACCGAACGCCTTAATATCTGGAGAGTAACACTGAAGTAAATCCCACAATAGATTAAACTTCCTATTTTAGTACAAAACGTATCTCTCAGATAAGAAAAGAAACCCTTGAGGATCTAATCGATAAGGAAAAAAATCTCTCCGTATAATCCAATTTTCTAAATGACAACAATTTCAAATATTTGACATTCAGGATCCGGAATCCTCGGATCCCCTCATAAGTAAATTAGAGTTGTGACGTCCCGAGATCATACGACTCTAGAGGGATATCATATAAAAGTTCTTGATACATTAAGTCAGGTAAATTCTCTGAACTGGACACAAAATACACAAAAATCATAGGAAGATCAGTCCTCCCTTCCTCTCTGTTTGTTTATCCATTTGAAAACCATTCCTTTTGATTTAAGTGTCGGAGTCTCCCCCATCGGAACACTCTCTGATGGTCTTTTGCAGGTTTCAAGTCTCTTTATTGAGCATCCGTTCGAGTTATAAAGAACCGGATCTGTGGAGTCAAGATCCACCTCCAATAGCTTATATTCTCTACCCAGACTTTTTTTTTCACGGACTGATATCTGGATTTTATCTGACTAATTCTGAACGAATATTGTGGAACCCATTAAGGGATTAATATTCATAAATCTTATTTTTCCATTTTTATGATTCAAATTTGAAATTTATAGTTAAAAAAATATAGCGTCCTACCGTCATATCCATAAAAATTTGGTCTCTACCAAGACAATGTCTGTTCTATCTTGCTTGCATTGGTAGTATCTTAAATATAAGTTGATTAAATGATTTGAATCATGGGCTACCATGTCCTTTGTTAAGAAGGCAACCCCACAATGAAGGTATAACTGTTATCTACTTCATTTCATTAAAGAAATCTTCATTAATCATGCGAGCAAGTTATGATAAGAAGGTGGAACAAAAAAAGCCTTGAATTTGTTAATTTTTGTTTTTCCCAATAGATATACTGATTTTTTAACTTGTTATGTTATGTTTTTACAAGTGTTTAGACCAAAAAAAAAAGTTACTTTATGAATTTAACTCCATCGATATCAATCAAACCTGGCTAAATAATGAATAGTGGGATTTATTACAAATGATTTGAATTTTCTCATTTAATTTTCTATTGGCTGAATGTAATTTAATTTCCCTATATATTAACAATGTAAGTTATGGGTGCTGGCTCAGGTCGCCCATGTGGGTTTGACCCTAACCCAAGTCTCTCCCATGTTTGAAATTCAAAGGGAAAAGGGAGGGAGTAGTTTATCACTAGAAAACAAACTCCCACTCCCCTTGGCAACCACCCTTTGTTTTGATGTAAATTCGACTTCTATTTTTTCTTTAAAAATTGAAAATGGTAACTTTGAATATAGACCACGAGATGTTTCGAAATTTGAAAGGTAGAGTACCCATGATGTTAGGAATTGATCTGCAAAGTTTCATGCATGGCCGTTATGTATTTTTGAAGAATCATGAAACCCTAGTCGAGACTTATGATGGAAAAATCTACTTAGATAATGTGTTTCATGAAAAGAGAAATACATAATTCAATTTTTTATTAAAAATCCTTTCCAACCATATAAATAACAAACAAAATGGTTTACAAATGATGGAGAAATCAGATTTGAAAAATTCTGGTCGAGTGCAGTAATTTTCTGGGTTTAGGAAGACAATGAATAGTGCAGATAACCAATCCCACTCTTGGGCAGTAGGCTGTGAAGCCCAAACGCCAAGATCTAGATCTCAGATCGGAAAACTGATGGCACAATTAGATTCAGAGACCCCAAAAATAGGAGGGTAGGCAAAATCTGGTGGCCAGATTCAGTCGGGAAGGCAGCGCGTGGGTAGGTCACCCACACGCCCCGCCACTTTGGGTGGCGCGTGAGGGCGCGTGAGGCACCCTCTCAGGCCGGAATTTTTTCCAAAATTTTTTAATATTTATTTTTGATTTTTTTTATAATTTTAAATTAATTTTTCTGGACTGAAAATTATTTTCTATTGATTTTAAGTTTGTAAAATTTTTGGAAATTGTAGAAAAATCAATTAACGGGTGAGAAAAATTTCTGAAAATTTCTCACATGTTTGGAAAAATATTTTCTAACTTTTGCCTACCTGAATTAAATTTTATAACACCTATTTGATTTTGTGCTCGTTGATTTACGTATGAAAAATTCGTTTTTTTGACATAAATCTTTTGATTAATGAGTATAAATAATTGTGGTAGTGTTTTATAATTTTTTTTGATTGGCTTCGTGTTCAATTTAATGTTTACCCCATTTTAGGGATATGGTGAGAATCAGACGTACTATTGCACCTCTCCAGGGGAGATGCAGAGACAAGAGGACCGCGGAACGTTTGGCAAAGTTGTATATGATGTTGCATTATAAAATGAAAGTAACGCACACTTTGCCGCAACATCTGTGGGTTATGAGTTGAAAACGTTATGAACTTCGGCGTTTGGGTCACTGGTTCAGAGGCGACGAAGTCGAGATTAAGATTATAAGGAATTCCCTCCCTGATCATTTGGTTGGAATGATTGATAAAATAATAGAGGATAATAAATGGCTCTACCTCAAGGATTTCAGACTAAAACTGCTTAGGATGTGGAGAGTTAGGGAGATAGAGATTAAAATGAAAAGGACGTTGTCTCTAAAGATTAATGGCTCTACACCCCAAGTTATTAAGAGATTCACTCCGAGAGATAGACTTTCAGTTGGGATGATCAATATGGTTACTCGCATGTATATGGAAGATAAGAAAGAAAAGAAAAAAGAAATTTGATTGTATATATATTTTTTTCTTTTCTTTGATGCATAGTCATGTACTGTGATGAGAACAATGCCATGAACATGTGATGTAATGTTTCTCTTTTTAAATATATATCAAGAATGTGCATATTTGTATATTTATGAGAGCATATAAAGAGATATGTTCTAAATTTGCATGATTTTAGTGGGAGTTTTTAGGTTGGTAGAATTTAAGTAATTCTGACCTAAGACTTAAAGGATTTTGCTACTTTGAAATCAAATTTATGATAATCAAATATTTGGATGATAGATGATGATTGGAAACTTAGTGATCTTTCGAGTCTACACGTTATGTTCGTTAATGATAAATTTATTAGATTTTAAGTACAAAATTATATGAATGAATGAGCATGAATACTTACAATTATCTCTCTCTGAAAACCCAGACCATGACATCGAAATCAATTATAGTAGACTTAATTAAAGGTGATAAGTTTAATGACGATAATTATGACATTTGGCGCCATAAGATATGGTAGGTACTAGAAGAGCAAGATGCATTAGAGGGCATCAACCATATCATGCAAGACCCTGGAATTGGAAACACTGCTCAACAGAGAAGAGATCAAGAAGCTTACTAGGCGTGGAAGAAGAAAAATTCTACTGCACGTGGCATCCTGGTTAGTTTTGCCGTTGATGATCTCATACATGAATGTGAACAATTCCCTACTGCTCATGACATATGCGTGTATCTCAGAGACAAGTATGGAGGTACCAGTGTGACCCGTCTGAGGCAATTGACTATTAAGTTTGACATGTACAAAAAGAAAGCTGATTACAGTATCAAACTGTAACGCCGACTTTGTGGTGCCGTACTTTTGTACTCCCGTTCCTAAATTAAATAAAATATTCCTCAGTTTATATACAAAGAGAAATTTTAATTTTATTGATTTTCGATTTTGGGATTTTTAATTTAAATTTTTAGTATATTCAAAAGTATCCGTATTGTCGATTCGAAATGTGAAGCAAGTATAAAAATAATAATAATAATAATAAATTTCATTTATTAAATTATCTATTCCCTCTTTTATTTATTTATAAATCTATGCTTATAAAAAAAAATAATAATAAAAAAAATCGAATTAGGGCTAAAAGCCCTAATTCTTCTCTTTCCCTCTCCCTCTTCTTCTCCCGCACGCCCGTTCGACTTTCGCCTCTTCGCCTTCCCTTGACCGACCGCCGCCTCCCTCACTGTCTTCCTCTTCCTCCGCCATCAACACCACCGTCAACCACCACCCAACCACTGATCGTTTCTCCCTCAACCTTTCCCTCTCTCTCTTTCTCGGTTTCTCTCAATTTCTCCCTCTTCGTCTCTCGCACTCACCGCTTCCTCTTCCACTCTCCTCCGCCATCGCCGCTGCCTTCACCACCGCCACCGCAAGTCGCCACCGACTGCCACCCACAGCCACCACACACTGTCGCTCCTCTTTTCTCTCTCCCTTTCTCTCTCTATCTCCCGCGACAGTCTCTCTGGACTCTCGCTCTCCCTCCGCCTCACGTGCCGCCACTGCACTCACCGCCGCCATCTCCCAATTCTCCCTCTTTCTCCTTCTTCCCTCGGTTTCTCTCCTTCATCCTCTCTCCTTCCCTGTCGACTTCTCTCGGTCTCTCTCTGTCCTCTCTCTGTTTCTCTCTCTCTCTCTCTCTCTCCCTGCGCGCGCGACTGCCGTGCGCGACAACCCCTTCCTGCGCGTGTGACTGCCACGCCCGACAACCCCTTCCTGCGCGTGCCAGTGCGCGACAACCCCTTCCTGCGCGTGCCAGTGCGCGACAACCCCTTCCTGCGCGTGCCAGTGCGCGACAGCCCCCTCCTGCGAGCGCGCCAGCGCGCGAAAGCCTTGTGTGCCCGTGTAGCGCGTGATAGCTCCAGCGTGCGCGCTAGCCCCTGCGCGTACGATAGCTTCTGCGCGCGCGGCTGCAATGCTCCTTCCCTGCTCACACGCTCGTGTGCCTTCTGTCACTCTTGCAGAGCCCCAAATCGGCAGACTTCGAAACCTTAGGCCGGGTCTGCACTCATCTCCTACGCAGCTGAGGATCAATTCCTAACCCTAGTTTTAGGGTTTTGAATTTTCTGAGTAATTAGGGTTAATTGCTAACATTTGCTCCGAATTTGAAATGTTACAGGTTTTAGATTGAACCGAAACGCGAACAGAGACTAGATTTACGAGTCGAGAAAACCCTAGGTGAGGGATTTCTGACTGATTCAATTTATTGAATGCCTTTAGGATAAATTTAGAGTTTAATTTGAACTATGCATGAAAATAGTCAGAAATTGGGATTTAAGTTTAAGGATTGATTCAGTATTTTTCATTTTAAGTTATCCTGCATATAGGAAATCAAAATACAATTTTCGTAATATGAAAATAGGTTTCAATACCTTTAAAATGACATATGGTTTGAAGAAATCGGATGAGAATTGAAAAGTGTATGATTTTTCAAAGATTTTTCCATTTCGTAGGAAACTTATTTACTTTAAGCGTATTTCTGACTTTGATTGATTAGATTGATCTTTTTGGAGACTCGAGAAGTCAATTCGGATTTATTTTGAAAATAGCAAGTGATTACCCTTCCTAGAATGTGAGTGAGACCCTAATCTCTTGTATGAAATAGTGAAACTTGATTTTATCGTGTTTTTAATAAAACATGCTTTTGATATGCATTGTCTCGACGTATGGAATTGAAATTCAAATCTGTTTTGTGATTATTGGAGTGTCGTATTTATATTTTCTATGATTATGCATCCATATTTGAAAAGAAATGAAATTGTACCATGATATGAGAAACAAAATGTTTTCTATTCTACCATTGCATTGGTTTGTTGAAATTAAATGTTTTCGATAAAATTGTATTTGCACACGGATTTGAATTGTTTTGAGGATATGATCAGATGATTTGGCTATGTGGGTTGGATGCCTACTAGCTTGAGATGATATGATGATATGACATTATTTGATTGATTCCGTAGCTACGAAGGGCATTTGTAGAGGCACGGGTTATCCGGATGCGCTTCTGCAGGAGGTATCCGCAAACGTCATGTATATATGTTCATAGGCACGAACGGTTGAACCCTCATCGGGGGAGGATATGCGTGACGCCACCGTCTAGCACCGGGCGGTGACCTATTGACGAGCCAGTTTATATATTTTGTAGGCATAAACGGTTGAATCCTCATCGGGGGAGGACGTGTGTGACGCCACCATCTAGCACCGGGCGGTGACATATTGACGAGTCTGGGTAAGTAAGGGCTAAGCTCACGGCCAACGTCAGGGTAGAGAGCTACTTTTGAAACACTTTGCGTAATAAAACCCCTGATGCGCCTGTCCCTAGTCATGGTTGACCTTTGCCAGGATCCTTTCGGCTTACTCTATGATCTACTTGATTTTAAATGGATGCATATATATATGATATCGTGTAAATGATTAAATGAGTTCATTTTATTCGAAAATATCATGATTTACTGCGAAATTTGAATCATTGGTTACGAATGATATTATTTGACACTCCAATGTTCACTTACACTATTAGTAATTAAGATTAATCTCCTCACTCGCTGAGTATCCTCCCATAGATACTCACCCCTCTTCTTTCCCTCCCTCAGACAGGATTGTTGTGCTGGAGCGACACTTCAGATTATAGAGTTCGGGTGTACTTGGTGTTCAGGGTGGTGAGATCTTAAGTTTAAATTGAAAAATGAATTACGTATTTTATTTTCGACCCTGCGAGGTCTTGTTGAGGTCCGTAATTGGATGTATACTTAATTTGGGATGACTGTATAATTTATGTATATTTATTTGCGAAACTCTCACATTTCATTTGCATTGAGGCAATTGTACGTGTTTGAATAATACTTGAAAAAATTATTATAAATTGTATAAAAAATTTAGGCCCGCTCGGTGTGGCAGTTGCTCATGCTCTAGTTGGGCATGACAGTTGAGGTCTGTGATTATGATTGCTGATAGTTTATTTAGCCTGGCGTTGTCCTGGATGTATACTGTGGTTGGTGGGTTGTTGTGAGGTCGGGATGACCCTTTTTATTTTAATTACAGGATTATTTTGAATTTTACAGGATTAAACAAGTTTATTTATACATGGGAGACCTCCGATTTATGGGGAGGTTCTGTCTGATTTTCTGTAAAAATTCAGCCGGCATCTAGGGCAACGGGCGGCTGTTCACGATCTCCGTTCTGGGTGTGACAGTTCTATTGGTATCAGAGCTCTAGGTTGAGAGCTGTGTTTGATAAAATAGTTTTGAAAATATTCCTAAGTATGATTTAAAAAGTCCTCAATGCATATGAGAGTTTCATTACAGTCATGAGATCCCAGTACATGGTTTTAGGCATATGAGTTATTCTTTTTAGGGAGTTAGATATGGTGCGTATCTAACCTAGCATATTGGTTCTATCAGTTCTTAAACTTATAATTTTATTCATTTTAGGGGGTTAGTTATTTTGTAACTAACCCTAATCTTTGAATCATATCTAATTTAAGTTCTTTCTTTGTAAGATTATGATTACTAGACGAGGAACTAGATTTGTACCTGAGACATCTAGAATACTCGAGGATGTTTCCTCGTCAGGTGTACCCTTCTAGCACTCTCTCAGCTAGCTATTATAGCTACGGTTCCATCACCATCATTTGATGCACTTGTGGCACCTGAGAGTTCACGAGTACTGGAGGATGCTTTCTCTTCTCGCGCACCTTCATCAGTGCCACCCCCAGCACCTCTACCGGCTGCTATAGCTGGGATTCCTCCTCCACCACTCGATGCCTTGAGGCAGTGACAGCAGTGGTACAGTAGATATGGAGTGCAGATGACACCACATCGACCACAGAGTTTCGAGGCACCAGCCCCTAGTGTCACTACACAGTTTACGACACAGAGACAGCCTTTCTGCCGCAAATGGGGCAACCACCATGCATACGGGGCATGTAGAGTACGGGTTACTTGCTTCCAGTGTGGAAAGCAAGGTCACATTATGAGTGCCTGCCTAGATTTAGGTCAAGGAGGACCGACTTTACAGAGTCGTACTGGTACTTCTGGCACAGGCCAGCAGGGGGCACCTGTGCACTCAGCTCTTATAACTTCTCGGACTGCAGCCAGGAGTAGTACAGTGTCAGGACCGTCGCGACAGCAGCCTAAGGCACAGGCTCGTGTGTTTGCGATGACCTAGGAGGAAGCACAGACAAACCCCGATGTTATTATGGGAAATCCTCCTGCAGACCCCTCCGTGTAGTGTTTTTGATTGTACTTTCTTTATGGGATCTAGTATATCATGATGTTGATAAATAGTTTTGGACTGGTTAAAGCTTTAGAAGCTTAACTAGTTTGATATATATATATGTTTTTATCTACTTTTATTCGCATTTTGAATAATTTTAATCTTTTCCATTCCTCACATTTAGGGATCATGAGGATATTTGGAGTCAACGCCCGTGTCCTTATTGACACCGGGTCAAATTTCTCTTATGTGAGAGCGTCCTTTGCCCACCAGATGGGTAAATCCTTATTACCACTTGATGAGAAGATATTGGTTATCACTCCTCTCGGTGAACACATTCACAGAGATTCAGTCTATAGTGGATGTGAGGTCATGATAGGGGATATGGTACTCGAGGCAGACTTAATTCCCCTTGAGATGACAGATATTGATGCCATACTTGGGATGGATTGGCTGAGTAGACATAGAGTTTCAGTAGATTGTTTTACCAAAGAGGTTGAGTTCCGGAGATCAGAGGGATCCCCTTTGAGATTCTCTGGCGAGAGGAGAGTATTACCTCGCTGTGTCATATTAGTGATGGAAGCCAGGAGGTTGATACGCCAAGGCTGCATGGCGTACCTGGCTCATGTGGTTGACACAACCATTGAGGGACCGAGACTTGAGGATGTCCCTGTGGTGCAGGAGTTTCCAGACGTGTTCCCCGAGGAACTTCCCGGATTACCACCGGTTCGGGAGTTCGATTTCGAGATTGATCTAGTGTCGGGAACAAATCTAATTTCTATTCCGCCATACAGAATGGCGCCTGCTGAACTGAGAGAACTTAAAATTTAGTTGCAAGAATTTCTAGATAAGGGGTTTATTCGCCTGAGCACTTCACCCTGGGGTATTCCGGTGCTGTTTGTAAAGAAAAAGGATAGTACATTTAGGTTTTGTGTGGATTATAGGCAGTTGAACAAAGCCACCATCAAAAACAAATATCCCCTGCCATGTATCGATGATTTGTTTGATCAGCTGCAGGGAGCCAGGGTTTTCTCTAAGATTGATCTCCTTTTGGGTTATCACCAGTTGAGGATTCGGGCCGATGACGTGCCCAAGACAGCCTTTCGCACCTGATACGGTCACTATGAGTTCTTAGTCATGCCGTTGGGGCTGACTAATGCCCCAGTTGCTTTTATGGATCTGATGAATCGAGTTTTTTCACGACTACTTGGACCGGTTCGTCATTGTATTCATCGATGATATCTTAGTGCATTCACGGAGTGATGAAGATCATGTTCAACACCTTCGGGTGGTATTGTAGATACTCCGTGGGAAGCAGCTATATGCCAAATTCTCAAAATGTGAGTTTTGGCTGAGACAAATTAGATTTTTGGGACACATTGTCTCCGCGGAGGGTATTTATGTTGACCCGCTAAAGGTTGAGGCTATAATGAAGTGGGAGCAGCCACAGACAGTTACCGAGACCCATAGTTTTCTCGGTTTGGCCGGGTATTATCGCAAATTTGTAGAGGGATTCTCCCGGATAGCTGCTCCGTTATCTAGATTGACCCAGAAGGGGGTCAAGTTTGTTTGGGATGACCGTTGTGAGGCGAGCTTTCAGGAGCTCAAACGACGGTTGACATCTGCTCTTATTTTAGCCCTTCCCACTAGCAGTCGGGAATATACAGTGTACAGTGATACTAACCAACAGGGATTGGGTTGTGTTTTGATGCAAGATGGTCGGGTTTTTGCGTTTGCCTTGCGACAGCTGAAGAAACACGATGTTAACTACCCGACACATGATTTAGAGTTGGCAGCCATAGTCTTCGCGTTGAAGATATGGCGACATTATTTTTATGGGGTGACCTGCAGAGTATTCACAGATCATAGAAGTTTAAAGTATCGTTTCACCCAAAAAGAGCTAAATTTGAGATAAAGGAGATGGTTAGAACTCCTCAAAGATTATGATCTCATTATTGACTGTCATCTGGGCAAGGCAAATGTTGTAGCAGATGCCTTGAGTCGGAAGTCAGCATCATCCTCACAGTCGACAGAGAAAGCATATCTCTCTTGTCTGGTAGGACTCCGAGCCTTAGGAGTCAGTTTGACTAGTGATGATCAGGGAGGCTTACTAGCCAGATTTGAGGTCAGGCCGACTTTGTTCGACCGTATCAGAGAGTTCCAGGGTACATATGAGGAGCTTCAGGGTATTGCGGATAGAGTCTGCAGAGTTGAGGGTGGAGATTTTCGGATCCGAGATGATGGTTTATTGGTATTAAGGGATCGAGTTTGTGTTCCCGCTGGTACAGATCTCCACAAGGCCATACTTGAGAAGGCACACTCCTCTGCTTATGCTTTGCATCCGGGTGGTACCAAAATGTATCGGACCAATCGGGATAGTTACTGGTGGCCTGGTATGAAACTGGAAATCGCGGATTTTGTGGCTAGGTGTCTAGTTTGCCAGCAGGTTAAGGCCGAGCATCAGCGGCCGACTGGTACATTGCAGCCCTTACCCATTCCTGAGTGGAAGTGGGATCACATTACTGTGGACTTTGTGACAGGGCTACCGCGGACTTCATCACGACATGATGCCATATGGGTGATTGTAGATCGACTCACCAAGTCCGCACATTTCCTTCCTATTCGCAGCGACTATCCTTTGGAGACCTTGACACGTCTTTACAATGATACGATAGTCCCGCTGCATGGTGTTCCTGTGTCGATAGTATTAGACAGGGACCTGAGATTCACTTCCAGATTTTGACCCAAGTTACAGGAGGCAATGGGCACGAGGTTGAGTTTTAGCACAGCCTATCATCCACAGACAGAGGGTCAGTCAGAGAGGACCATTCAGACTCTTGAGGACATGCTGAGAGCATGTGTGATGGACTTCAGGGGTGGTTGGGATCGGCACATTCCACTGGTCGAATTTGCATATAATAACAGTTATCAGGCCAGTATTGGGATGCCACTATATGAGGCACTGTACGACAGGAAGTGTCGCACCCCGATATGCTGGGATTAGGTCGGAGAACGATGTCTCAGCAGCGTTGAGTTGATTGAGGAAACGAAGGATAAGGTTAAGGTCATCCGTGAGCGGATGAAAGCCGCACAGGACAGACAGAAGGCGTATGCTGATCGTAGGCGGCGACCTCTTGAGTTTGCTACGGGAGATATGGTTTTCTTGAGGATATCTCCTTTGAAAGGAGTTATACGGTTCAGGCAACGGGGTAAGCTGAGCCCCAGATATATTAGACCCTTCCGAATCCTTGAGAGGGTCGGAAGCGTAGCATACAGATTGGAGCTGCCAGATGAAATTTCGTGTATTCACGACGTCTTCCATGTCTCGGTACTCAGGAAGTACTTAGCTAACCCTTCTTATGTACTTGAGCCTTTACCTGTTGAGTTACGAGAGGACCTCAGTCTTCCGGTTCAGCCCGTGGCTATTCTAGATCGACAGGTCAGAAAGCTGCGAAGCAAGGAAGTTTTTTTGGTCAGAGTCATGTGGAGGAGTGATCAAGTTGAGGAAGAAACCTGGGAGCCCGAGGAGACTATTAAGAGACAGTACTCTCATTTGTTTGCGGTCTAGTTTTCTTTTAGTTTCGAGAACGAAATTTGTTTTTAGGGGGTTAGAAAATGTAACGCCGACTCTGCGGTGTCGTACTTTTGTACTCCCGTTCCTAAATTAAATAAAATATTCATCAGTTTATATACAGAGAGAAATTTTAATTTTATTGATTTTCGATTTTAGGATTTTTAATTTAAATTTTTAGTATATTCAAAAGTATCCGTATTTTCGATTCGAAATGTGAAGCAAGTATAAAAAAAATAATAATAATAAATTTCGTTTATTAAATTATCTATTCCCTCTTTTATTTATTTATAAATCTATCTTATAAAAAAACAAATAATAATAATAATAATAATAATAATAATAATAATAATAATAATAATAAAAAAAAAAAAAAAAAAATCGAATTAGGGCTAAAAGCCCTAATTCTTCTCTTTCCCTCTCCCTCTTCTTCTCCCGCACGCCTGTTCGACTTCCGCCTCTTCGCCTTCCCTTGACCGACCGCCGCCTCCCTCACTGTCTTTCTCTTCCTCCGCCATCAACACCACCGTTAACCACCACCCAACCACCGATCGTTTCTCTCTTAACCTTTCCCTCTCTCTCACTTTCTCGGTTTCTCTCAATTTCTCCATCTTCGTCTCTCGCACTCACCGCTTCCTCTCCCACTCTCCTCTGCCATCACTGCTGCCTTCCTTACCGCCACCGCAAGTCGCCACCGACTGCCACCCACAGCCACCACACACTGTCGCTCCTCCTTTCTCTCTCCCTTTCTCTCTATATCTCTCGCGGCAGTCTCTCTCGACTCTCGCTCTCCCTCCGCCTCACGCGCCGCTCCTCTCCGCTGCACTCACCGTTGCCATCTCCTTATTCTCCCTCTTTCTCCTTCTTCCCTCGGTTTCTCTCATTCATCCTCTCTCATTCCCTGTCGACTTCTCTCGGTCTCTCTCTGTCCTCTCTTGGTTTCTCTCTCTCTCTCTCTCTCCCTCCGCGCGTGACTGCCGCGTGCGACAACCCCCTCCTGTGCGTGCCAGCGCACGACAGCCCCCTCCTGCGCGTGCGCCAGTGTGCGACAGCCTTGCGTGCCCGTGCAGCGCGTGATAGCTCCAACGTGCGCACTAGCCCCTGCGCGTGCGACAGCTCCTGCATGCGCGGCTGCAGCGCTCCTTCCCTGCTCACACGCTCGTGCGCCTTCTGTCACTCTTGCAGAGCCCCAAATTGGCAGACTTCGAAACCCTAGGCCGGGTCTGCACTCATCTCCTACACAGGTGAGGACCAATTCCTAACCCTAATTCTAGGGTTTTGAATTTTCTGAGTAATTAGGGTTAATTGCTAACATTTGCTCCGAATTTGAAATGTTACAGATTTTAGACTGAATCGAAAGGCGAACAGAGACTAGATTTACGAGTCGAGAAAACCCTAGGTGAGGGATTTCTGACTGATTCAATTAATTGAATGCCTTTAAGATAAATTTAGAGTTTAATTTGAAGTATGCACGAAAATAGTCAGAAATTGGGATTTAAGTTTAAGGATTGATTCAGTATTTTTCATTTTAAGTTATCTTGCATATAGGAAATCAAAATACAATTTCCGTAATATGAAAATAGGTTTCAATACCTTTAAAATGACATATGGTTTGAAGAAATCGAATGAGAATTGAAAAGTATATGATTTTTCAAAGATTTTTCCATTTCGTAGGAAACTTATTTACTTTAAGTATATTTCTGACTTTGATTGATTAGGTTGATCTTTTTGGAGACTCGAGTAGTCAATTCGGATTTATTTTGAAAATAGGGAGTGATTACCCTCCCTAGAATGTGAGTGGGACCCTAATCTCTTGCATGAAATAGTGAAACCGATTTTATCATGTTTTTAATAAAACATGCTTTTGATATGCATTGTCTCGACGTATGAAATTGAAATTCAAATCTGTTTTGTGATTATTGGAGTGTCGTATTTATGTTTTCTATGATTATGCATCCATGTTTGAAAAAAAATGAAATTATGTCATGATTTGAGAAACATAATTTTTTATATTCTACCATTGCATTGGTTTGTTGAAATTAAATGATTTCGATAAAATTGTCTTGGCACACAGATTTGAATTGTTTTGAGGATATGATCAGATGATTTGGTTATGTGGGTTGGATGCCTACTAGCTTGAGATGATATGATGATATGACATTATTTGATTGATTCCGTAGTTACGAAGGGCGTTTGTAGAGGCACGGGTTGCCTGGATACGCTTCTGCAGGAGGTATCCGCAAACGTCATGTATATATGTTCATAGGCACGAACGGTTAAACCCTCATCGGGGGAGGATGTGTGTGACGCCACCGTCTAGTACCGGGTAGTGACCTATTGACGAGCCAGTTTATATATTTTGTAGGCACGAACGGTTGAACCCTCATCGGGGGAGGACGTGTGTGATGCCACAGTCTAGCACCGGGCGGTGACCTATTGACGATCCTGGGTAAGCAAGGGCTAAGCCCACGGCCAGCGTCGGGGTAGAGAGCTACTTTTGAAACACTTTGCATAATAAAACCCCCGATGTGCCTGTCCTTGGTCATGGTTGACTTTTGCCAGGATCCTTTCAGCTTACTCTATGATCTACTTGATTTTAAATGGATGCATATATGTATGATATCATGTGAATGATGAAATGAGTTCATTTTATTCGAAAATATCATGATTTACTGCGAAATTTGAATCATTGATTACGAATGATATTATTTGACACTCCAATGTTCACCTACACTATTAGTACTTGAGATTAATCCCCTCACTCACTAAGTATCCTCCCATAGATACTCACCCCTCTTCTTTCCCTCCCTCAGATAGGATTGTTGTGCTGGAGCGACACTTTAGATTATAGAGTTCGGGTGTACTTGGTGTTCAGGGTGGTGAGATCTTAAGTTTAAATTGAAAGATGAATTATGTATTTTATTTTCGACACTGCGAAGTCTTGTTGAGGTCCGTAGTTGGACGTGTACTTAATTTGGGATGACTGTATAATTTATGTATATTTATTTGCGAAACTCTCACATTTCATTTGCATTGAGACAATTGTACGTGTTTGAATGATATTTGGGAAAATTATTGTAAATTGTATAAAAACTTAGGCCTGCTCGGTGTGGCGACTGCTCATGCTCTAGTTGGGCATGACAGTAGAGGTCTGTGGTTATGATTGCTGATAATTTATTTAGCCTGGCATTGTCCTGGATGTCTGCTGTGGTTGGTGGGTTGTTGTAAGGTCGGGATGACCCTTTTTATTTTAAATTGAAAGATGAATTACGTATTTTATTTTCAACCCTGCGAGGTCTTGTTGAGGTCCGTAGTTGGACGTGTACTTAATTTGGGATGACTGTATAATTTATGTATATTTATTTACGAAACTCTCACATTTCATTTGCATTGAGGCAATTGTACGTGTTTGAATGATACTTGGAAAAATTATTGTAAATTGTATAAAAACTTAGGCCCGCTCGGTGTGGCGGCTGCTCATGCTCTAGTTGGGCATGACAGTAGAGGTCTGTGGTTATGATTGCTGATAGTTTATTTAGCCTGGCGTTGTCTTGGATGTCTGCTGTGGTTGGTGGGTTATTGTGAGGCCGGGATGACCCTTTTTATTTTAATTACAGGATGATTTTGAATTTTACAGGATTAAACAAGTTTATTTGTATATGGGAGACCTCCGATTTATGAGGAGGTTCTGCCCGATTTTCTGTAAAAATTCAGCCGGCATCCAGGGCAACGGGTGGCTATTCATGATCCCGGTTCGGGGCGTGACACAAACAACATTTGAGAACTATGTCAAACATGATAAGGGAATTGAAAATGACTGGTCACATTCTCTCTAATGAATAGCAAGTTCAGGCTTTGATCCGATCCCTTCCAGACTAGTGGGAGCATCTGAAAGTGAATCTGACTCACAATGAAAGCATCAAGACTTTCTCTGATGCTGCTCGCCACGTAAAACTCGAGGATGAGCGGCTTGGTGCTGCGAGATCGATTTCTAATGCCTTTGTAGCTGAGTGTAGTTCCCAAAAAGTTTCGGACTTTAAGCGAAAGAGGAACAAAAACAAAGGTAAAAAAGAGAAAGATGATGAAGGAGGATCTAAGGAAAACAACTCCAACCGCAAGAACAAGCGTAAGCAGTTTTGGAAGAAAAATGACAAGAGTAAGATGAAGTGCTACAATTGCAAAGCTCTTGGTCATTTCGCTCAAGAATGCCCCGAGATGAAAAAGGTAGCACCTCATGATGCTTCTGTGTCTATTGTAAATGTCTCTAGTACTGTTTTACTTTCTGAATCTTATCCTGTGTAGATTATAGACTCAGGAGCAACAGACCATGTGACAAAGGACAGGGAAGCGTTGGTGGATTTTTGTCGAATTCCTCGTGGTAGAAGATGGATATACGTGGGGAATAATACGAGAGTCGAGGTTAGAGGGATTGGCACTTGTAAGCTTGAGCTACTTGTGGCCGAGCCCTAATCCTGCACGATATTCTTTTTGCACCAGAGATTCGACGGAACTTAGTTTCTGTTATTGTTCTTCTTAGACTAGGATATGACTTGAACTTTTCTAAAAATATGGTTTGTATCAATTACAATGGTGTGTATTATGGATCTGGATATCTCTTTGATGACTTTTTAATCTTGGATTGTGACAAACGAATGTTTAACTGCTATGTAGATCGTTATGCATCGTTAAATGTTTGTTCTTCTAGTGATGCTAATGTGAATGAAAAAGAATGGCATGCTAGACTTGGTTACATAGGGCAAGACATGATGAATCGACTTGTGAGAGCAGGACTATTGAGTTCACTCACCAAAGTTGATTTACCAATTTGTGAACATTGTCTTGCCGGGAAGATGACTCGAAAACTATTTGGAAAAGTCGTGAGGGCTGTACTTCCATTGCAATTGGTTCATTCTGACATTTGTGGTCTAATGAATGTGAAGGCTAGGCATGGAGCGTCATATTTCATTACTTTTATTGATGATTTCACGCGTTTTGGTCATGTCTATTTGATTGCTCACAAGTCTGAAGCACTTGAGTGCTTTAGACGTTATATGAATGAAGTGGAGAATTAAATAGATAGAACGATTAAAGCCTTAAGGACAGATCGAGGGCGTGAATATCTATCGGACCAGTTCAAGGATCTATGTAATGAAAAGGGAATAATTAGACAATTGACTATTCTCCACACACCTCAACAGAATGGTGTCGCTGAGAGGAGGAATAGGACGTTGTTGGATATGACGAGATCTATGATGGCGTAGGCTAACTTGCCAATTTCCCTTTGGGGAGATGCATTGTTAGCTACGACCTATATCTTAAATAGAGTGCCTTCAAAAATAATACCCACAATACCGTATGAACTTTGGACTGGTAGGCAACCAAGTCTGACTGGCCTTAAACCTTAGGGATCGACAACATATGTTCATGACCCTTCCAGTAAATTTGGAAAGTTTGGTCCCTGGGAGAAGAAATGTATCTTTATCAGATATTTTGATCAGTCAAAAGGTTATGTGTTCATCGGTAAACGGGAAGATGGTACTATAACTGAAATTGAATCACGAAATGTAACCTTTTTGGAGAATGATTTTCCTAGTAGAGGAGATATAGCACAAGGGGAACCTTTGTTTGAATTAAATAATTCAGATGATGGAGCTATACCTGATGGATCATTGGAACCGCAACAAATTGAATCCCAAGATGGTCCCAGTGGGAGGGACTCAAGTTCCAATGATCTACCCGAATCATCGGTTCGAAAAAGTGCTAGGAAAGGTATGCCGAAACGTTATTACGAGATTGAAGGGCATGCCTTTATCATTTCTCCACAGGATGTAGATGAGCCTAAAGATCTGTATAAGGCTCTATCTTGTCCTGCAAAGGAAGAGTGGGTGAATGCAATGGAGGAATAAATGGATTCAATGAAATCCAACCATGTTTGGGAACTGGTCGATCTTCCTCGTGGGCGCAAAGCTATTGGGAACAAGTGGGTTCTTAACATTAAACGAAGGGCTGCTAGATCAATTGAGAGGTATAAAGCTCGATTGGTGGCAAAAAGTTATACCCAATAGGAGGGTCTTGATTATGAGGAAACATTTCCCCAGTAGTGAGATTTGCCTCTATTTGCCTGTTGCTGGCTATAGTAGCCAATTTGGATTTAGAATTACACCAAATGGACGTGAAGACTGCTTTCCTCAATTGGGAACTTGAGGAAGAAATTTATATGAAATAACCTGTAGGTTTCATAGTCGAAGGCCAAGAAAACAAAGTTTGTAAATTGAAGAGATCAATTTATGGCCTCAAACAATCTTCGAGGCAATGGTATTTGAGATTTCACAGAGCTATAATCTCTAACGACTTCATAATGATAGACGAAGACCATTGTGTTTACGTGAAAATGTCCAATAACAAATTTGTAATTCTATCTCTATATGTCGATGACATATTATTGGCCGGAAACAATATGAAGTATGTCCTAAGTATCAAAGATTGGTTGTCATCTAATTTTGAGATAAAGGACAAGGGTGAAACAGATTACATACTGGGTGTTAAGATCCATAGAGATCGTTTTAAGAGATTATTAGCAATGTCTTAAGAATCTTATATTAAAAAGATTCTGGAACGATTTAGAATGGATAACTGTAAACCCATTGATACTCCTGTAGCAAAAGGTGAAAGTTTAAATCTAGAAATGTGCCCTAAATCACCCGAAGAGAAAGAAGAGATGTCAAAAATACCTTATTCCAGCGCTGTTGGGAGTCTGATATACGCTATGATGTGTACATGGCCTGACATCTGTTATGCCATGGGTTTGGTGAGCAGGTATAAATCCAATCCAGGAAAAGGTCACTGGACAGCTGTAAAGAGGATTTTAATATGTCTGAAAGGAACTGCAAATTATTCCCTTTGTTATCAAGGAAATGACTTGTTATTGAGCGGATACATAGATGCTGATTTGGGTGGTGACTTAGATGAACGTAAGTCCGCCTCAGGTTATGTTCTCTTGCTAAATAATGACGTCGTCTCTTGGAGAAGCAAGAAACAAACATGTGTATCACTGTCTACGATGGAAGCAGAGTTTGTAGCTTGTACTTCTGCAGTTCAGGAGTGTGTTTGGTTAAAACGGTTTTTACAACATTAGGGATCGTAAGCGACACAGTGGGAGTTGTGACAATTTATTGTGATAGTCAATCAGCTATCGCTTACACGAAAGATTCCAAATATTATGGGAGAACCAAACATATTGATACGAAATTCAACTTTATTCTAGACATTGTTGAAAAGAGAGAGGTGACATTGAAGTATTTATCTACACATTTAATGGTGGCTGATCCATTCACGAAACCGATACCTAGAGATGTATTTCTGAAATATGTAAAATCTCTAGGATTGTGTAGAGTGTAATTGTATTTGTGTATGCAATGAACGTGATGTAATGCTCATTATGATATGACATTTGAATTTGTTTGCATTTGCGAGTTCTTATGTCTTGAGTAAAAAGTATGTCGGACAAGTTTGGAAGATTGACTCACACACACGAGCAATCGCCTCTAATATCTGTGTGATATGTAGAGATGATGCAATGTTAATTTTGGATAATTAACATAAATTAGCCGCCTTAGTACAGAACTAAAATGAGATTATCCTTTATACTATTTTCTTGATAATCGAAATGGATTTCCCACAATCCATTACACTTGTCTAGAAGCCAGATGTGGTTGTCTCTTGAAAGAGTGATTTTTTGGAGGATTTATAAGAAGAGAGAATCAAGTTAGTGTCGTGATACACTTGGACTAAGACCTATACGATGCATTAATTTTGGAATAAGACATACACTTCTATTTGAATAGAAAACGCATTATAGCACGTGTTTTCATACCACGTATGCATTTGTGACTCTATGGGTAATGAGTTTGTTGAAATCCCTTTATACTTCATTGTGTGAGACCCAGAGGTTTGCGATTAACCTCATTAAATACCCTTATGACTTTTACCCGTTTCTTGAGACTTTATTTTAGTGATGCTACTTTAGCATGTCACCAAAAAACATGATTGATTTGGTTTTGCGGTTCATGTCTAAGAAAGCAGCTAAGGTGAGGTGGAAAGTAGTGTGAAAGGAAGACTGTATTAAAGCTGACACGTCATTTTGTATTCACAGACTGACCAATTATATTTTTTTAACTTGAAGTTCTGAAACATTATTGTGAATATATAGTTGAGATGAGTCAAGTATGCTCTTGTTTATTTAGAGGGATGAGAGGTACGTTGACTCCAAGTGTAGCAAAAGAGGTCTAGAGTATAGCGAGATTTGATGTCCTCATTGTATTAGATTTTAAGCTGCTACATATCCTTAACAGGTGTATAGCTATGAGCTCTCGATGTACTCGCTGGTCACACGATCCATTTGTCTGTATGAATTCGATGGTATATGGAAGTGATTGAGCTAAATGTAGGTCTAACCCTCATGTGCGAGTGGGAGATATAAGTTATGGGTGCTGGGTCGGGTCGCCCATGTGGGTTTGACTCTAACCCAACTCTCTCCCATGTTTGAAATTCAAAGGGAAAAGGGAAGGAGTAGTTTATCACTAGAAAACAAACTCCCACTCCTCTTGGCAACCACCCCTTGTTTTTTGAATTTCAAAAATATAGTGAAAGGAGATTAATATACACAATAAAAAAATAACCAACGTAAAATGCACAATTGAGGGAAGATTGAATACACCAAAGGGGGTATTTTCTTAGACAAAAGAAAAGAGATCTACACCATATACTGTTACAATCAAAGACTCTTGGATTGTGAAAACAAAGGAGATTGATCTATTCGTGACGTTCTTCGGACCCGTACATCAAAAGGGTTAGTAATTCGACCCTAAATTTTAGGACATTAAATATTTATTTTGCTGTATTTGCATCAAGAAATGCTTTCAAACAATTTTGGATTTACTCTAATTCATACTGCTTATTCTCAATTCCTTTCTACTGCACTACAATATCATTGAGAAAAAGGAAATTACATGTCAAATATTTAAACTTTATCTCAATTTTATAAATTAATGAATTTTAAAATGTAATGATTGAAAAGTTAAATTTTAAAATTCGTAAATTGTTTATTTTTCTGTTAGTAACAATATCAATTTAACTATTAAATATTGATATGGATCCACATAACAAATGATATGGAGATATATCTTTTGACCAGTGTTTTGAAACTCGGACCGGACCGACTGGTCCGATCGGTTTGATCAGAACCTAACTGCCAGCCGGTTTGAGTTTCTTAATAAAATTGGACTCTCAAAAAACTGATCAAAACCCGGGTTGAACTGGGAACCGGACTGAACTGGCCAACCCAGGTTTTATCTTTTTGCTTAAAAATTCAAAAAATTGTCCGGTCCGGTCGGTTCGACCGAGAACCGGACTGCCGATCGGTCCGAGTTTCTTAATAAAATTAGACTCTTAGAAAACCGGTCAAAATCCGGGTTGAATCAGGAACTGGATTGAATTGGCCAACTCGGGTTTTGTCTTTTTGCTTAAAAATTCAAAAAATTGTGCACTTACCTCGTCTCAAACACGGGAAGAGATTGGAAGATTCAGCGAGCGTAACGATCTGAATTTTAAAACATTACTTTTGACTTGACTTTCGTGCAACAAAAATACTGACATATAAACTGACATGTCAATATCAGACACGCATAATATTATCACATCAATAAAATATTGACATAACTTGACACATCAACTGATTTGTTAACGTGATAGAACATGTCAACGATCCTCTTTTAGAAAATAAAAAATCTTGTCTCTCCTCCCTTCCTCTTTCTCTTTCCTCTCCTCTCCTCTCGCTGAAAAAAAAAAAAAAAAAAAAAAAAAAGCTCCTATTTTTCTCTCTCTCCTCTCCTTCCCCTTTCTCTCCCTTCTTTCGTTTCTCGCTAAACGCTTCTCTCTCTCTCTCTAAAAACACTGCTCTTCTCTTGCCAAAACTTCCCAAATCCATCTATTCATTCAAAGTCAAAATCAAAAACCCTAACATACTAGAAATTATACTCAATTGCTTCTCAAACGCCCCATGAGCCGATTTCTCTTGCAATAGAAACCATAACTTTGAAAACAGAAAGAAACCTCAGCAAAATTAGGACAATAGATCCTTCAATTGATTTGTTTTTCCTAATCTCGACATTTTTTGTTCCGTTCGCTTGCTTGATCAATTCCTCATTACCATCATGAACTGATTCAGATTTCAAAGGCCTACCTTCAACCAATTTGAAGGTACGGATATCTGACTTCTGCAAGGATTCTAACATAGGCTTCTCAACCAATTGATGCTTTGCAGTTCCACAATCCAATCCCCCTCCTATATCGGCTGTAGGCTGTTTTAAATATTGCTTGAGACTCTCATCAAAAGGCTCGGGTTTTATACTCCTATAACCCATCAAATGTAGATATCTTGGCAAAACTGATTTACTCAAAAGTGCTGAGATTACTGGAGGTTTTTCCTGAATCAATTTTCGCTGACAAACCAGATAATTCCTGACTAATATTGCATGAAAGGCAAGATGGACCAAGGCATAAGGAAAGAGAATCTTCATACCCACATTGCATACTAGAAACAGAAACCTTCAATTTGTAGCCCTCTTCATTGATTTGTTTTGCTAAACTGATTTGTTTTCCTAAACTAACCCCTGGTCCGATCACCTTCGATAGACGTATAAAAGGCTTTATATCACGCAAGACACAACTCCTGTTAACACCATCAACACCAGTTCCTCGACCAATGAGTTCATCACCTGTCGAACCCTCCCAAGCATCCATTGGTTCATTCAAATCCCAATTGCACCTATCAGTAGGTGGTTGAGAGCTTTCAATCGTGGTATCAATAGAATCATGCTTGTCATTTGCAATGTCTTCCCCTTGCTTAAAGACAATCCCAACGTGTAGTGACATAAATTATCCTGCTCATGGGCACTCTTTTGATAAGCCAGAGTAGGAGCAGAGGGTTCCTTTGGTCCTAATGATAGCTCAGTTCGATGCACTTTTAGTTTGTTGTCTACTTCAATTTTGTCTTCAAATTCTTTGACTACATTTACAGAAGGAATTTCAACTTGCATTTCTCAGCAACAGCATTGACCACAGGTTAAATCAATGCAGGCTTCTCTTTAAGGGTATTCAGAAGGCTTGGACTCGATTCCTCAAGTCTGACCTCAGAAAGCTCAACATTGCTCTGGACCACGTTGGTATTGGATTCAGCATCGCTCCTGTCTCTCCTTTTCTCCAAAGAACTTTCCTTTGTACCAGATGATAAAACAGTTCCAGTTGATTCAACATTTGCAATTGGAAGAAATGTTCCACACGTGATAACTCTGAATTGTCTTCTGGCCTTGAATCACTTTCAGCTTGAGAGGGAAGTAAATGTGTCTCGACTAATGGATACCTCCTTTTCTTGATAGGTATACCCGCAGTAGAACTACTAAATTGCTGGGAAAAAGATTTCACCTCAGGCTGCCAATTGAACAAAGAAAAAAAAAGCATTAATCAATACACCCAAAAAAAAAAAAATGATAATAGTCCCAGATTGCTGGACAGATTTTAAAGAAGGAAGTGACCACCTCTTCATTTCCTGAAACAGGCTCCAAATTCTGTATGGCATTCGATTAGACATTGTCTAATTGGATTTAAGAGATCTTGGAGTGTTGGTTTGGAATGCTCGTGAGGGGCATTTTGGGCAATGATATGAGGTTAGTGGGATAACTCCCACTTACCCATAACACCCATTGATTTGTTTTTCCATTATTCTTTTCATCATTTTAGGATGACACTTATGGCAAGGAGACTAATCTCTCCATATGTAGTGAGATTCCAAGAAATCATTGTAACAATTTGGAGAATTACTTGTGAGAGATCAATTCCTCTAGAGTGAGAGGGAATGAGAAATTTTTACGTAAAAAAATTTCTTCCGTCATTACGATCACCAGATTAAGGGTTGAGATGTCGTGATGTTGCAGTGGTGGTTCGATTAACCTCGTGATCATCATCCCGGTCGCACGATCCGATCGAGGAATTTGTCATTCGGTTCGATTGATTTTGGAGATCCTACATTGAGATATTTATCCTACATCCCGATCTATTTCATTTCCGAAAATTCTTTGCTTTCGCTGTGCGTGAGAATTAAAACCCAACATGGTATCATAGCAATAGTTGAATTAATTAAAATAATTTTTGAAATTTTTCGGATATAAAAATGTGAAGTATTAAATTTAGGATTCTGATCACGGATGAGTTTCGTGAATCCGATTACATCACAAGAATACTCATGATTCGTAGATCACAAAAATAATTTTTGTTGAAATTTTGGAACACATTTAGGGTATGAAATGTGAGGTTGAAATTTTCGACCCAAATATTGATCGAACCATTATATTTTAGATCTGTTGAGTTTAAGAATAAATTGATCTAAATAAATGGGTTATATGTGTTCTACGTGTGTTGATCTACATTTTGATGTATGAATTGTGTGTTGCCGTCACCGGAAATGAGGTTTCCTGGCTTGGCCGCGAACAACCGCAAACAATGGAATTTGTTCCGCCAATTCGGAACTTGAATCCTTCATAAAATCGAGTTATGATGAATGGAGGAGGCCCAAATTACAAGTTGCAGTCAAAATCCGGCGAGATCGATGCTGAAAATGGCATTTTCCGATAACCGGATCAAGAGGATCCGGTTGTAGAGAAATCGGACAAAGAAGACTCGGCCCAAAACTGCAGGCGCAGGCGCGTGTGGTCTACGCACGAGTGAGGCACGTGGATGGGTTGGGGTTAGTTAGGGTCAATTTCGACTCAGATCCGCGTTCCCGACCAGCGCCGACCCGGGTTGTGACCCAGGAAGGTGGTCCGCGCCCGTGCAGGCGCATGAGACATGCCCCTGCACTTTTGGCATGTCCACCAACGCGCAAGTCGCCCGTGCAGGCACGTGTGTTGCAGACTTGAGGAGGATCATGAAGAATGCTGGACTCAAAGTTAAGCATGTCGAAGCAAGGAAGCATCCCTTAGGGGCCATTGAATGCGCAACCGTGCTCGATGCGCAATGACAATGTATGAATGGTGTCAAAAGGGAGTGGATACTGTTCAGCAACAAGAAGGACGTGAATGCAGTAGTTTTTGAGCCCCAATGAGTTTTACAGAGCCTAGAGGATGTATGCAAGTAAGAGGAGTTCAAGCTAGAAGAGTCTGAACTCAAAATGGAAGAGGTGCTCCAACCGCGGGCCTTTGGAGCCCAACTACATAGTCGGGAGCCCACGTATAGTAGCCTGAGTATTCTACACCATCTTGGGTTCCTATAGGATGCCAGAGAAGGTTTAAAGCCTTATGGAGAGATGGCCCAAGGCCCATGACACATAGGCCGGCCCAAGAGAGCCCAACCTACAAGGAAGCCCGACCCATATTACAGCCTATGAGTAATTTGATTAGGGTTTCTTGTTTTGATTAGGTTTGTTTACTTCTTAGGCCTTGTTTGATAGTAATAAAATTCAGCTCTAGTGCTGGATTAGTAGAATAGGAAGTTCACTCCTTAAACCCTAAAAAACTCTAGCACTATATATACTTAAGGAGGCACTTTTGTAACCTTAACTTTTGGATTAATGAATTTTCAGCCGTCATTGACAACTTGAGTTTTCTCTAGAACTTGCTAAGGAGCACGAAGGAGATCATTCTCTAGAGTATTACACCACCTTTCGGGTGATCCTTAGGTGCAAAAAGGTGAGGTTTTTTATCAATTTTCGTGAGAGAAAGAGAGCCAAATCAGCCTCACAAAACCTTAACTCTAATTTCACCACCATTGCAAGCCATCTTTAAGTGTGACATAGGTACTGCTTGAAGGTTTTTTGCACTGCACCATTCTGAGATATTCTTCCATTCCTAAGCCCTCATCAATGTGGTGCTTTCATTGAGAGAACAACATCCATTTCCATCATAAAACCCTAGCCAAATAACCCAAGAACCAGCATCTTTGCAATCTGTCCAGATTTGCAAATCTCAATTGCAATATCACTTCCTTCTGTCCAATAGCCACGATACCACTTGTTTTCATCAGAAAACATTATATTCTATCATCCAAGCATCCATTCTCAAAAACAAACCTAGCCCATAAGTCAAAAATTCGTTTTCAAACCCCAAAACTCGTCCTATCCACATCCTATCCAGAAAATCAACATTTTTCAACCTTGATCTGTCCAGAACGTGATAGATTACCTTTCCTTCATTTCATACTTCATTACCCAACCTTTTTAACATCCTTTTTCCATTAGAAAACATAGCCCCAAGCCAAAATCCATGGCCTCACATCAAGAAACAAAGACTGCGCTCAGATCTGTCCAACAAACAACCAACAACGCATTCTCATGGCCGAACAGCTGAGGTAGCTCACTCAACGCGAGTGTCTCGAGGCCTTCGAGATCCAGCTAGTCCAAAACAATGCTAATATACTTGATTTCAATGAAAAGATAGATAATTTAGAGAAAAACATGCAAGCAATCGCTGATTTGATCCAAACAATGCAGCCGCAAAACAATACCGAATGCAAGAGACATCGGCCGCGCGATCTACATCGAAACCATTCTGTCTAGCCCACGAGCAGTGAGGTGGAGGCTAGATCTGATCTATACCATCCTAGATCTGACTCCTCTAATAATGAGGAGGAGGATCCCTTTGAACCTACTGCCCATAATGATGAAAAAAGGCTAAGAGAAAGGAGACGAGATCATTACAAGTAAAGACCAAGGATTGTGGCACATATGCTTAAATTTTCGAAGTTCAATAAAGGAGATCCAAGCTCTTGGATATCTAGAGCTGAGATTTACTTTGGTTACTATCATGTGAACAAGTATGAGAGGGTTAGAATTGCTAGTTTCTACCTAAAAGATGAATCTCAACAATGGTTGCAATGGTTAAGAGAAAGGTACAATGGTAGCCGAAAATCTTTATATTGGAATAGATTTTGCAATGAAATGATGAAAAGATTTAGGGATACAATCTATGTAGACTACAATGAGGCTATATCTAAGTTGAAATAGATTTGTTCCTTGAGGGAATACCAAAGGGAATTTGAAAAATTATCAACCCGAGTCGATTGGCCCAAGAAAGCTCTTCTTGGTGCTTTCGTGGGTGGCCTAAAGCATGAATTGACCAGGGAAGTAAAGTTGTAGTGCCCTAGATCATTGATGCATACCTTAGAGATAGCTAGACTCAAGAAGATCAATTACAAAACATTAGACGTGTTGCCCAATAGCAAATCATCAAAACAGCCAGCACCTTCGAGCCCACGCGCGACAACACATCACGGCCTCTTGCTATACAATCCTTGAGTGCAGCCTAACCTAACCCTTCTAAAACCTTTTTCCAAGGTGTGAAGAGGTTTTCCTATACTGAGATAGAGGCAAGACATGCTAAAGGCCTTTGTTTTAATTATGATGATCGATTCATTCCCGAACACAAGTGTAGAACACCTAGAATTTTCATGGTTGAGCCGTTTATGATGAAGACTCTTTGCAGTCCGAGGAACAGCCTGTTTAGGAGCCTTTAATACATGAAAGTATGGTCCAAGAGAAGGAGAATAGTGATGGTGAAGCCCTGGTTGCTGTCCACACAATGGCTGGGATCAAAGGAGCAAAACAATGCACATGAATGCACAAATTTGTAAGAGACAGCTCACTGTTTTGATTGACAATAGTTTTGCCCTAAATTTTATTAACATGAAATTTGCTAAATCTTTATGCCTATCCTCAGAGAAGGTAGAGAAGTTTGAAGTTATAGTGGTTAATGGTAAAAAGATGAGGTATAAAGAAGTTTATAGGGGTGTTAATCTATGTATTCAAGGCTTGGAATTGAAATATGATTTTTATTCCTTGCAACTAGTTGGTTTAGATGTGTTAGGAGTGCAATGGCTTGAGAAACTTGCTCGAATTGTATCTAATTATAAGCATATGGAGATGAAATTTTTGCATAATGACCAATGGGTGAAACTCAAGATGGATAACCGGGCAAATATCAAGGGTGCAGAGATGACATCTATGCAGTCCATTGTTAAAAAGGGTGGCCAGATCTCTGCTATTCAGATTTTGCCCCGACCAGCAGCCTTAGATGTGTCTAGAGATGATGTTCAAACCTTTGAAGAAGGGCCTTTGATCCCCCAAGACAACAGAACCTTGTTAGACGGGTTTAAAGAGATCACAATGGAGCCAAAATCCTTGTCAATCAAGCGAAAATTCAACCACATTATTACTCTTACCAATGAGTCCACGTCCATCAATGTTCCTCCCTACCGTTATATCTTATTTCAGAAGGAGGAAATTGAGAGACAAATGATGAAAGATGATGATATTGGTGACCAAAATAGTATCAAAGCCTTCGTAAAGTGGAAAGATCTTGGAGACAAAGATCCGACTTGTGAGGAGCTACTTCACTTCAACAAAGTTTTCCCAACTATCGACCATGAGGGCAAAGTCATTCTCCAAGGAAGGGAGAATTTTGCAGTCCTAAGGAGGACCATGAGGAATGCTAGGCTCAGAGTTAAGCATGTCGAAGCAAGGAAGCATCCCTTAGGGGCCATTGAGCGCGCAGCCGTGCTCGATGCGCAACGACGGCGTATGAACGGTATCGAATAGGAGCGGATGCTGTCCAACAACAAGAAGAACATGAGTGCAGTAGTTTTTGAGCCCCAAGGAGTTCTACAGAGGCTAAAGGATGTATACAAGCAAGATGACTTCAAGCAAGAAGGGCCTGAGCACAAAATGGAAGAGGTGCTCCAACCGCGGGCCTTTGGAGCCCAACGCACAGCCGGGAGCCCATGTACAGTAGCCTGAGTATTCTACACCATCTTGGATTCCTAAAGGATGCTAGAGAAGGTTTAAAACCTGATGGAGAGATGGCCCAAGGCCTATGACCCATGGGCCGCTCCAAGAGAGCCCAACCTACAAGGAATCCCGGCCTACATTACAGCCCATGAGTAGTTTGATTAGGGTTTCTTGTTTTGATTATGTTTGTTTACTTCCTAGGCCTTGTTTGATAGCAATAAAGCCTAACTCTAGTACTGGATTAGTAGAGTAGGAAGTTCACTCCTTCGACCCTAAAAAACCCTAACACTATATATACTTAAGGAGACACTCTTGTAATCCTAGTTTTTGGATTAATGAATTTTCAGCCGTCATTGGCAACTTGAGTTCTCTCTAGAACTTGCTTAGAAGCACGAAAGAGATCATTCTCTGAAGTGTTACACCACATTTCGAGTGATTCTCAGGTGCAGAAAAGTGAGGCTTCGATCAATCTTCATGAGAGAAAGAGAGCCAAATCTGCCACATAAAACCCTAACCCTAATTTCACTACCATTGCAATCCATCTTCAAGTGTGACATAGGTGTTGCTTGGAGATCTTTTGCACTCCACCATTTTGAGATATTCTTCTCTACCTAAGCCCCCATCAGCGTGCCAGACGCGCTGCGTGTCTGGCATATGCGCCAGCCTTTCCCTTGCGCGTGCAGGCACGTGGGGACGTGCCGCCGGCATGTGGCAGCTCATGGACCCCCCGGTGGCGCGTAGGCTTGTCTAGAACCCCCGGCGGCGTGTAGGCTTGCCTAGAATTAGAATTTTCCAATTTTTTGAGCGTCTCACATTTATATTTGTGACTTTTTATAAATTTTTATGTGCTGAGTCCAAGTCTGGATGGTGAGATGCGATCTCGGGTCATGGTGTATGGTGTCTGTTAACTTTTACACTGGTAGATTCAGTTGTTCTCGAGAAGAAGATCTATATGAAATTCTAAGTTATGAGATGGTGAACTCCGGGGATGGTACAACACCTCAGGTAGACGGGATTAGGAGGCGTTATGTGTATGGGAGAGGAAGGATAGGCAATCCTCCTGAACAACATGCACGATGATGTGATTCTAGTCTATGAACATTATCCTACGGATATGTCATTTTGGTTCTCCGAGTGAGTTCTCAAGTAAGAAGATTTACGTGGGGAGCTGAGCGTTTTGTTGACATCAGAGGGAATGACATTTGCAAGTTGGAGTTACAAAGTTGCTAAACTCTGTATGTTCTTTACACTCTTGATGTTCGACGGAACTTGATTTCAGCTAAGGATATGCTTTGTTATTTGGAAACTTTATAGTTTCTATTTTTTACGATAGTTTTTTGATTGGTTCTGGTTTAGTCCATGTGAGACTATATGCACTGGATGTGATTCCTTTTAATGGTGTTTCTTGTTATGCTCCTAAGGTGATAGAGGATGAATCGGCTAGCTGTGAGTGGTCTATAGAGCCCACTAACCAGTTTTGTCTAAATGACAAAGCTACAACGAAACATTAGACAATACAATGAGATTTGAGACTTCATTGTAGTCGGTTCACTCCGACATTTGTGGTCTTATGAACGTGAGAACCCGAAATGAAGTTGTGTACTCTATTATATTCATAGACAATTACACACGTTTCGGTTATATCTATTTGATCTCGTACAAATTTGAGGTATTGAAATGTTTCACGAGATTTATCAGCGAAGTTGAGAATCAGTTATATTTAAGAGTGGAGACTCTCAGAATCGATCGAGAATGCGAATATTTGTCTGAAGAGCTCTATTTTGAGAAGAGCATTATGAGGCAATTGACTATTTCTACTTCTCAATGAAGTAGAGTAGCCGAAAGAAGGAATATGACTCTGTTGGAAATGGTGAGGTTTATGATGGCGCAGGCCGATTTGCTCGTTTCCCATTGGGGAGATACTTTATTGACTACAACCTAGTTCTTATCCGTGTTCCATCAAAGTTCGTAGTCAGTACCCCATATGAACTTAGGACAATGAGGCAGCCTGACCTTAGCCACTTGAGGTTATGGGGTTGTGTCGTGTATGTTCAAGTTTTCTCACATCCACACGGCAAGTTAGACTCGTGAGAAGAAGAATATATCTTTATGAGATGTTAGAACACTCCAAGAGAAATGTGCTCTAGGTGAGTATACGGACGACACTATTATTGAGATTGAGTCTTGTGATACTGTGTTTTTTAAAAGTGATTTCTTTAAGAGAGGCGAAATCGATTGAGACTTTACCTTTTATGAGATAAGTGAGTTTAGTAGCTTAACTGAGTCCAGTGGCGGGACCCAAGAACCCATTACGGATCTTGGTCCTAGTGGGAGCGATTCATCTAGAGATGAAAAGGTTTCCCCTCCTCGTAAGAGTAGTCGAGGACGCGTACCTAATTGTCACTTCCCGATTGAGGAAGAGGCTCTCATTGTAACTCTTGAGGATGATGAGAAACCTTAAACGGTCTTAGAGGCCCTTAAGGGTTCTGTAAAGGACCATTGATTAAAGGTCATGGATGAGAGAAGGAGTTGATGAGAATCAATAGAATCTGAGATCTAGTTGATTTGTCTAAGGGTAGTAAGGCCGTTGGGAACAAGTGGATTGTCAAGATCAAGAGAAAGGCCGACGGATAGGTAGAGGGTATTAGGCCCGTCTAATACCAGAGGTTACACTCAGACTAAGGGTGATGTTATCTCGATCCGTTTACTTTTAGTGATTGTTGCGGATATGGATTTGGAATGACACCAGATGGATGTTGAGACTGTCTGCCTAAGCGAAAGTTTAGATGAAGAGATCTACAAGGAACAACCTTTTGGCTTTATTCTTATAGGTCAAGATGATAAGGTCTGTCGACTTCTGAAGTCAATAAACGATTTTAATCATTAATCCAGACAATGATACTTGAGATTTCACGAGGAGGTGATATCTTACGATTTCGTGATGATCGAGGAGAATCATCACGTGTACCTTATACGTTATTCAGACTCTTTTATGTTCATGTTCTTGTGTGTGAATGACATTCTGTTGACTGGAAACAACAGAGAATACTTGATGACCACGATAACATGGTCATCGTCGAGTCTTGATATAAAGGACATGGGTGAGGCTCAGTTCTTCCTCGAAATTAAGATCCAGTGGGATCGCTTGAGACAGATGTTGGCTCTTTCACAGGAGTCCTACATCAGGGGAGTTCTCGAATACTTCACAAAGAACGATTGCAATCCCATAGATACTCTAATCGCTAAAGGTTAAAGCCTAAGTTTTGACATATGCCCTAAGACTCAGGAAATGATAAGGGAGTTGAGTAAAATCCCTTATACTAGTGCAGTGGGTAGTCTGATATACGCAGTATTGCGTACACATCTAAACATTTGTTTTGCAATCAGTCTAGTGAGGAGGTATCAATCAAATTCTAGAAGGGATCACTGAAGAGAAGTCAAAAGGATTTTGAGATATCTCAAGAATCAAACCTATATATCTCTATTTATGATAGAGGTTGATCTTGTGGTATACTCAGTAGTAGTTCAAGAGATTATTTGGTTCCGTAAATTTCTACATGACTTAGGGGTTATGGCAATAGTGGGAGACCAGTGATGATTTATTGTGAAAATTATGCCGCCATTGACCACACCCGAGACCCTAAGTATCATAGTAGGACCAAACACACTGATACCTAGTACTATTTTATGAGAGACATCACCAAGAAGGGTAATGTGATAATTAAGTATACTTATATACAGCATGGTGGTTGATTCCTTCACTAAACCCATTGCGAGAGATTCTTGTATGAGATATAGGAATCATTGCGTTTACGTGTATTTTTGACTTTTCTTATTTTGTACTGATACTTATTGTGTTTTATTTATATATATGACATATGTGCATTGTTCAGTCACAAGTTTATTTATTGCGCTGATTTATTGTCATATATTCTATGATATGTTGAGATAAAATGTATGTTAGGTAGGCGTGGTCGACTTCTCATACGAGTGACCACCTCTAACTTTGAGTGAGCGGAGATGAGACAGTTTTTAGTTGTAAGAGACTTTGAAAGTGACACTGCTAGAATATAAGTCGTCCTGATACGTGTTCAGAATAAGATCATATGGATATGACCGGCATGGACATACCCACATTTATGTTGTCTGTATGTAGCCAACTTTGAGATATCAGATATTACCTGCGATTAGTGATATTGTCTCTGAGACACTCTCTTTGAGATTTCTAGATAAAGTTTTATGTATAAACTGAATCCCATATCTGTATAATATTAGAGAAATATGACGTATGTTTTTTTGAGAGATGAGAGAATAACACTGTGACTCGCGTTTCATACTGCATGTGATAAGAAGACTAGAAATAGTGGGAGCATTGTTTGAGACATTGATATAATTTAGATCCTCGTTCCCACTGTATGAGACCTGAGATCCATTGGGTGTGATCTCTTATACTCTTATTACTTTCGGCTGTTTCTAGAGGTTTCGACTTAGTGTTTGCTACTTTAGTCTGTTTACCTATGGTTTGGAAGATAAATTGAGATCTAATGGGTAGGTTTAGGAAAACAGCTGAATTGAGGCTAATAGATTCGAGTTTGGAAAAAAGAAGATCAATCGACATTATATCATTATGTTGTATTCACCGGCTAACCTATTATGTCTATCCATGTTGGGATGTAAGCATAATAGTGAATACACAATCGAGTAATTATTGGGAATTACTTTCGATAAGAAAATTAATTCGATAGATGTAATTAGTCTTGGATTTGGGGTACAACGATTTTTTTTGTACTCATAGTGACTTCTCGATCATCCTAACAGGTGTATTGAGAAGTCTTTTCCTTGCAGATGTATTCGCCGATCGCACGACACCCATTCCTATATGAAAATCCAGTAAGGTAATGAGAAAGATCGCATGAGTTGTGATCTTATGATGACGTAAAATGCCCTCGCGTGCAAGTGAGAGATATTAGTTTGGAATATCCGTGAAGGGCATTTTGGGTATTGACATAGGGTTAGTGGGATAACTCCCACTTACCCATAACATCCATTGATTTGTTTTTCCATTATTCTCTCCATCATTTTAGGATGACACTTATGGTAAGGAGAATAACCTCTCTATATGCAGTGAGATTACAAGAAGCCATTGTAGCAATTTAGAGAATTGCTTGTGAGAGATCAATTCCTCTAGAGCGAGAGATCAATTGAGAGAACGAGAAATTTTTGCGTAGGAAAATTTCTCCCGTCGTTACGATTACCGGATTAAGGGTTGAAACATTGTGATGTTGTAGTGGTGGTTCGATTAATCTCATGATCACCGTTTCGGCCGCGCGATCTGATCGAGAGATTTGCCATTCGGTTCGATTGATTTTGGAGGTCCTATATTGAGGTATTTACCCTAGATTCCGATCTATTTTATTTTCGAAAATTATTTACTTCTGCTGTGCATGAGAATTAAAATCCAACATGGAAAAACAAAACTGGGAATCTGAAGAAAGTGAGAATGAAAGTAAAAAGGAAAGAGAATAAGAGATGAAGTGTCAGGCTCTTTTAAGCGAAGAAGGATTCCATTGTTGTTTTTTTGGGCTTCAATATTTAAGAAAGTTTTGAGATATCTATCTGTGTTGCCATAATAGAGAGAGAGAGAGTTTGTTTGAAGATTGATTTTAGGAAAAGCACTCTCTCTCCTTCCCTCCCCCTTTCTCTCTCCTCTCCTCTCTCCCTGAAATAGTATTGAAGATGGTAAAGTGGTTGAGAGATTAAGAGGGATGGTTAAGGATTTGTAGAGGGAAAGTTGGAGATCGGAGATGAGACTCAAGATTTCGCATCGCTGCTGTTCGATTTCGCATCCAAGGAGCTCTTTCACTTCTCCAATTCCCCAAACCCACAGTGAAAATTTATGCACTCTTTCATTGCCAAAAAATGTTTTTTTTTTATTTGAAATCGATTGGTTTTAGGTTTTGATTAGAGTACAAATTGTTCAACAAAATTTTTAAACCTGCATTGTTTTGGAAAAATTTCTGCACTCCCCTCTTCCTACAAGGTTTAATGTTTTAAGGCTTAACTCTTTTTTTCCCAGTAAGAGAGAGAGAGAGAGGAGAGAAGAGAGAGAAGGGGGAGGGGAGGAGAGAGAGAAGAGTTTTTTTCCCCCAACGAGAGAGAGTGGAGAAGAGAGAGAAAGGGGGAAGGGAGGAGAGAGACAGAGTGTTTTTCTTTCTTTTTTTTTTTTAAGGTGAGAGAGAGTGGGGGGATAGAAGGCTGAAATGGGAGGGAATGAGAGAGAAAAGTGTATTCTATGTTCATGTCATGTTAGCATTCTGGTCGATGTGCCATTGTTTTAATGTTTAATATTGATGTGTTATATCGTGTCAGCATTTTTGTTAATATAGTAATACTATGCATGTTTGCTATAGTTGTATCAAATGAAATGTCAATACTTTTGTCATGTTAAAAAATATGTTTTCATATTATCTATCATATAGATTTATACCAATATTTAACAATTAGAATAGTACCATTATTAATGAAAAGATTAATAAATTATAAATTTTAAAATTTAGATTATCAATGATTATATTTTAAAATTTATTAATTAATTTATAAATTTAAAATAAAATATAAAGATTTGACATTTAATTCTCTATGTCCACTAACTATGAATAAATATCTATAATAGAATATCTCCTTTTATTCCCGGTTTCCCTAGGGCCCCTCTATAGCTATGCCTAAGTTTCAATTTTATTTTTATTATTTTCCCCCAAATGATAAAAACGGTCAGCAGCCACATCGCAACCATCGCTGACTTACTTACACACATAAAATAAAAATAAATAATCAAAATCAAATTTAGAAAAAAGAAAAGCGACTAGAAAAAGCGTAAAAGAGCAACAGGGACGCGTCCTTTTCCTTTTTGCCACGTGTACAATCTTATCTCTTTCTCCCTTCTTCCTCTGCATTTCACTCACATCAATTGCTCAGTATCCAAACCCATCCACCAACAGAACTCTGCCACATAGATTATACCGACACAGTGAGACCTGCGTGTCACGCGCTTTGTGTTTTGACTGAGATAACAGTAATTTATTGGGCAGATATTTTAGCTTGCTGTGGAGCTCTTTGTACTGGATTTTAGTCGTTACGTAATAACCATTTCCTTCTTCCTCCATTTCTTCCCTTGCCAGTCTGTCCGTCTCTCTCTGGTGTTAGTCAATTTCTCTCTTCTTTCTCTAATGGCGACCACTCTCTCAGGTTTCCGTCCGATGATCCGAGCCTCCGCAGCTTCCGGTCAGCGCCGAACTGACCAGAACCATCGTCAAGTCTCTCCGTCGAACTGGTGGAGCCCACTCTTCGGCTGGTCCTCCGACCCAGACTACATTGACTCCTCCTCTGCTAAAACCACAACCGAATCTCCACGGGAAAAGCAACTCCGAAGAGCCGACCTCAAAACCGGGTCGGATCCTTCGAAATCCAGATCTTGCTTTGTCCCCGGATGCTTCACCGAAGAGAAGGCGAAACAGCTCCGGAGAAGGACTCTCGAAACGGCGTCGTTTCACGACGCAATGTACCACTCAGCGATTGCGTCGAGACTCGCTTCTGATCTCCCGCCCCGATCTGATCTCCAGTAAGTTACCTTTTTCTGAATGGGCTGGTTTTCAGGTCGGTTCTGTTGGTTTTTACGGTTAGGACCGGCCTGCAATTTCGCGACTTTTAAGTGTGTGTCTGGTATGTCTGGAACTGCCAAAATGGATGATGGACGTGTACGTGTACTGTTTGTGTAATCTGCACCGTTGGATGGTTTTTTTAAATTAGCGGTGGTGATTTGTCTTGTTCTGTTTTTCTTTTAGTTGGGTTTCCCGTGCCGTGGCTCTTGATATATAATATTAAAATATATAAATAAAGTATGGGATTTTAGGGATTTTATTAAGCGGCCCATGTGCAAATCCAAGTCGGTTTTTCTGTGATTTAGTTTTTGATGATTGTGATTTATGGATTTTTTATTAACAAAATGAACCCTTTTTTAAAAAAAATAAAAGAAAATTGCAAAGCATAGGTTGTTTGACTGTATGGTCTCTTGTGGATTTGAACTGTCAAAAGTTGTTTGATAAATCAAACTTTAAAATAAAAAATTGAAAAAGAGGGGGTGGGGTGGGGTTACTTTGAGCACGAGAAATATGTTGGTTACGTTTAGGCCTAGCAATCGAGCTTTTTAATCGGACCTCTTGACTCATTTAAAATTTATAGGTTTGAGCTCGAGCTCAATCTCAAGCCTGACTCAAAAAAAACTTAAAAAATCTAGAGTTTGGATCCAAAAATTAAAAGGACTTTAGGCTCATTTCGATCAGGCTCAAACTCGAATAATAATTTTTTTTATCTATAAAATTTTTTTAAATATATAAAAAATCAAATTTTTTTAATTTTAATAATTTTAAATTAATCAAAATATTTTTAAATCAAATCAACTAAATTATTTTTAACTCTTGGGTTTCTTTCTTCTATGAGACAAAAAATAAAAAATGCTAACTATAAACAGTTATTCATCCTACATTACATACTACTTAATGTTAAACGAGTCGAGTTTTCATCGAGTCAAGTTTACTTATGTCTAAACTCGGTCTATAATTAAATTGAATTTAAAAATTAGGCTCAAGTTCGACCCGACTCTAAATGAGTCAAGTTTTGCCCTTTAAAATGGGCCGAGCTCGAGCCAACGTTGCCCAATTGTCGGTCCTAGTTACATTGGCCAAGTATATTCTTTCTTTACCAAGTTAGATGGTACCGCTTGCCATATGGGTTGGTCAAGAAAATTTTGTTAGGCCCGAGGCCGGGCTCAAATCAATTGCTCAGGCCTCAGCCCCGGCTCTAAATTAAACTGGCGAGCCCGGGACCGGTCCTAGAAGCCCGAAAGCATGGGTACTTGGATGCGTCTCTTTGCCTCCTGTACCCGTAGATGTACAACTCTTATAAAAAATTGGGAAATTCAATTTGGCATTAATCGCCTAAGAAAATAAATGGAAACAATGAGTTGATGAGAAAGGAGGAGCTTCTTGTTGAAATCACAAAGATTTGCTATGTGGCCTACTGATCAGAGCCTGAGAAAAATAGAAAAATAAACTCATCATCCAAAAAACAACCCTAAAAATTAAATTGATTGAAAATTTGTCCCTCACTAGAGAGAGAAACTCCTACCTTTGCTGCCCCGGCCAGGGCCTAATTTTAGACAGGCCTATAAAATTAGGCCCAGGCCCGATCCTAAAGCCCAAAATAAATTTGTGGAAAGGCAACTGTTTGGGGAGCCGTTTTAAGGAAAAAAAAAATTACTTCACTAGGTGGGTTTGACCCAAAATCAATTTGCTTTCTCTAATTCTTTTTTTTTTTTTTTTTGGTGAAGCTCTAATTCAAAATTTGTCGGACTTTACCTTTTGAATTTACTCTATTATCACTTTGTTCCGCTTAATCTAGGGGTTAAAAGCCAAATAATAATAATAATAATAATAATAATAATAATAATAATAATAATAATAATAATAAGAGTAAATAATCAATACAATTCAGTCCTAAATTAATTTCTCTTTGCATTCTGCTTCATTTCTAATTAATTCAACACATAGAAGTTGCTAACATATTTATTATGATAGAGAAAGGACCACTAACATATTTATTATGGCTCCAAAATGATTACACTAGTGATCCATTAACTATATTAAAATTATTTTAATTTTAATTAATTTTATTAAATAATTAGAGTCGTACTCCAAAATAAATATAACATTATTTACAAAAATCAACTCCTTAGACATATATATTTTTACATGTTGCACCTTTATGTAAAATTCGTTATTGAAACTAATTAAATCAAATGTAGCATCATCTTTTGAATTATTTAATTTTACTGAGTCTCTTGTCTAAAAAATTCATCTTTTAAAATATTTAATTTGTCTCCTTTTGGCCGATGGTGCTAGACCATTTGTAAGAGCATTTGATATGGTTAAAAAAATCATATTACTGAATTTAATCACCGGATAGTCAACTAAAATGATCAAATGAGATGATATTTGACTCGGTCAGCATAAATATTATATATATATTTATTATAATAAAAATCAAACCCTAAATCAAGAATCAAAGAAAAAATGAAAATTGTTGTCATTGAACTATTCCCTTAACACCAATTAATCAACACTAATCAACATTACACACCGGATATGCTTTGTGCGGTATCTGTTGCAATTTTGGCACGTCACGGGCTGGGTCTTCATGGACCATTCTGTGCAAATCCAACTCGTAAACGGACCAATGCCATTTTTTTATTTTTTAGATTTAACGCAATCATTAGTATATACGACGCCAAATACCTATGATTTTATATCATGCATCTATTTGATAGATTCAAACTCAATAGAGAATTCAATTCAAAAAATTAATCTATTAAGTAAAAAATCTATTGAATTTAAATACCATGTTACGAATTTGTTGGGAATCACCATAAAATTCATGACATTGCCCACCCATTGAGAAGTCGAACATGGATGACTCTCACTCTGAACTCTTAACGACATCAGGTAGCTATTTTTCTTTATTTGAACGACTTTCATTTTGGACCTTATCAAGTATCAGGTAGTTTTCTTCCAAATAATCTTTTTTTTATGTTAGTCTGAGTTTAATACCAATTTATTATGGACTCACTTGATGGACTCAAGTCCAATAAAGAACTTAATAAAAAAAATTAACATATTGAGTAAAAGGTACTATTGAAATTAAGTATCATTTTATAATTTTATTGAGAACTAAAGTGAGATATGTAACGTTTTGGCTGCGACCAATGTCAAGTCAAAATAGAGTCAATACCACTCCTTTAGCTCTGAAATCAACTCTAATCCTGTTGAAACCTTTAAAACGCCGTTGAAATCACGAACATGTTGACTATAATCACTGCCGTCAAAAATTTCTTCGTCATCCGACTATCGGCACAAAAAAAAACGAGATGGACACATTCCGGTGGATATGCAATGTTTTTGCTCCTTATACACGTTGGCAACCGAGCACCTAGAGCAGCGAGGCTTATATTACTAAATTATTTATTATGTCAAACTAAATTATTTTTCTCTTTCTTTTTTCTTTTTTATAAAGTTCTGAACGTAAAGAGACGGGAATTATGGGTTATTCCCTTGTCCTCTTTCTCTTACTCCACGCGTGGGGTGAGATGATTAAACTATATATTTTGGCCCGATGTGAGGGTGAGGCATTTATCAGGGATGGGAAGTGATGAAGGTAGATTATGACTCCACAGATATCAATTTCTTCTTAATTTGAACAATAGCCGTTGATGGATGGATTCATCTATAAAAACCGACGGAGAGTGCTCCAACGGGGAAGTTCCGACACTCAAATCAGTAAAGAGCGATTTTCGATTGAAAGAAACAGACTGAGAGTTGAGAGAATGTGATTCCCTGTGATCAGTGTGGCTCATGTATTAGGTTTAGAGAGCATACTTGATATCGAGAGTTTTGAGATCTCTTATACCTGTGAGAGTCGTGCGCTGCTAATGGACTTCTATCTTATCTCCCTTATAGAGCTGATCCGAGAATCTCGGGGGTCAATATTCCAAATTGATCATGATCCTCATTTATCGGGAAAACTTCCATATTCGGGAGGGATGCCTTTCTTATCCGGAAGATCCAAGATTTATCGTTATGAAATAGAAGGCTGAAGTTGAGGAAATTCTGACATTCCTTTATAATTGTTTGGAGTACCGCGTACCAATCGGTTGCTCGACCGATAAGGGACCTTCGAAACTTATCCAGTTGGAAAGCTAACATTTGTCTAATTGATCGAGATGACTGTCTCCGCTTGATGAGTCACGATCGGTTATCGAGACGGCTGAGACCCTATCGTTTGGTAAATCTGGGCGACTGGGACCCCTCGGTAGGTCATCTGGGTGGCTAGGGTCATTAGGTAGACTATCATGACGATTGTTAGATACCGATCCGTAGGTGCCCTTCGTGGGCTTCTGGAGAATTGACTCTTTTGATCCGGGCTATTGAGCCAGATCCCATCATTTGTCCCCAACTTATGGCTTTCTTGGAAAAGAAAAATCTTAAGTTAAGGTCTGTGAAGCGTGTTTCGTACGTCATGAACATATGGGAATACTTGGTCCATTTTGATTTGCCCTTCTTGTACGTTAGGAATGCAAGCTTGTCTCATCATATACGACTTTCTTCATGGGGAACTGGAGACAATTTATTCCGACATTTATGACTCGTGTTTGTGCTAATCTATTTCGTCTTCCTTAAATTAATGGAGGCTTCTCCTTTTTACTATTATAAATAGCCATGATATGTGTTCACTTCCTTTTGCAGAGGATTGATGTTCCTCCTTAGTTGCTTGGTGGAGAATGATTTTTTCTAAGAGTCGGTTTTCGGGGTACTGCAATGTGCGACACTTCTTGGCCGAGGTGACTTCTGCAAGAATGAAATCTCATTAAAGAAGAGGAATACCGGAATGAGATCTCATTATGTTGGCCATTCGCTTTGGTCAACATAATCTGATCCATTGCCACTGAGGGGGTGTATCTTGTACCGCCTTGCATGATCTTCTCCGGTCGGTCCTCACCCTCTGACGCGGTGGGGGTGTTTCTCACACCATCTTTGGATGAGTAAGTCGAGCCTGGGCTGCATTGGGGATGGCAAAACCCGGACTCGTCTTTTCTTATCCCTAGCGCTACATTTTTGCATTGTTCGTAGGGATCATGTTCTCCCTTGGTTTTTGAATCATTTCCTTGGTCCATAACAATTACTGAGAACTGCTTGTGGAAGGTCATCACTGTGTATTTCTCATAGTGTAACTAGCCCATCTTAGCGGCTTATGTATGTTTCCTTGTAACCGAATGTATTATTTCGTACAGGTGTAAATGAAAAAGTTACGCTTTACTTACTTGAGTTCTGCCTTTTTTCTTTTCTATTCCTCGTCCAGTTGCATGTCTTTCTTCAATTTTTGCAAAGTGGATGGGTAGGTGCCGGACGATTGAGACCCTCCGAGTGATAGAGAATATTTTAAATTGTGGGCTGCGTCCACCCGTTCGAGAAGTTACATCCCCTATTGACGATGCGTACGATCGGTAGAGACTAGGCGACTGAGACCCTCCGAGTGATGGAGAAAATTTTAAATTATGGGGCCGCGTCCACCCGTTCGGGGAGTTACATCCCCTATTGACGACGTGTACAATTGGTAGAGGCTGGACGACTGAGGCCCTCCGAGTGGTGGAAAAAATTTTAAATTGTGGGCCGTGTCCACCCGTTCTGGGAGTTACATCCCCTATTGACGACGCGTACGATCAGTAGAGGCTGGGCGACTGAGACCCTCCGAGTGGTGGAGAAAATTTTAAATTGTGGGTCGCGTTCACCCGTTCGGAGAGTTATATCCCCTATTGACGACGCGTACGATCGGTAGAGAGTTATATCCCCTATTGACGACGTGTACGATCAGTAGAGACTGGGCGACTGAGGCCCTCCTAGTGGTGAAGAAAATTTTAAATTGTGGGCCGTGTTCACCCATTCGGGGAGTTACATCTCCTATTGATGACGCATATGATCGGTAGAGGCTGGACGACTGAGGCACTCCGGTTGGAGATCTTGAGTCGTGCTTAAGAAAGACCTCCCGGCTATCGGATAGCGTTGAGGCTCATTGATATTATATGCTCAAGTTTTTCGAGTTCCAAATCCTAGGTATCACTGATCCGTCTAGGTTGTCGAGTCGATACGTTCCTGGTTGGACTACGGAACGTACCTGATACAGACCTTTCCAATTAGAGGCGAGCTTATCCCCGGGCTACTGTTGGCCGGTAGCTTCCACTTTCTGTAGCACCAACTCTCCGGGTTTAAACGCTCGACTTCTAACCCTTCGGTTATGATATTGGGTCATTTGTTGCTGATAGGCCGCTATCCGTGTTGATGCAGATTTCCATAATTCTGGAAGTAAGTCCAACCTTTCTCGTAGGGTGTGTTCGTTTTGCCCTGCATCATAATGAGCTACTCAGAGCGAGTGAATGCCTATTTCCACAGATATGATTGCCTCACTTCCGTAAGTCAGACTGAAGGTTGTTTCTCCTGTTGCCCTTCGAGGGATAGTTCGATACGACCAGAGGATGCTATAAATTTCCTCAACCCATTGTCCCTTGGCGTCATCCAGCGTTGTATTTAGTCATTGTAGAATTGTTCGGTTGGTTACTTCAGCCAGACCGTTGGTTTGTGGATGAGCGATCGATGAGAATCTATGTTGGATCTCCAGTTTCTCGCAAAACTCCCGAAAACGTTGATTGTCGAATTGTTTCCCGTTATCCGTGATAAAGACGCGTGATATACCGAACCGGGTGATAATATGAGTCCATACGAAGGACTGGACTTTAGTGGCCGTGATCTGGGCTAAAGGCTCAGCTTCCACCCATTTTATAAAATAATTGATCGCCACAATCAAGAATTTTTGCTGTCCTGTGGCTGGAGGAAACGGTCTGAGGATGTCCATCCCCCACTGAGCAAACAGCCAATGACTGGATATCGGGTTAAGCTCGGTGGTGGGTAACCGAGGAACCAATGAGAAGCGCTGACATTTGTCGCACTTTTTGACGTAACTGTCAGAATCAACCTTCATGGTTGGCCAATAGTATCCTTGTTGAAGGGCCTTATAGACTAGGTTTCGGGCACCCAAATGATTGTCGCAAATTTCTTCGTGAATTTTTCGAAAGACGTAATTTCCTTCTTCGGGAGTCAGACACCAGATACGGGTGAGTGAATGACTTGTGGTAGAGAACCCCGTTGATTATGGCGTAGTGCGTAGCTTTTCATTTCAGCTTTATTGCTTCCCCTAGGGATTCTAGCATGCGGCCATGCCACAGATAGTCTTTTATAGGGTCCTTCCAACTAGGCGACTGATCGACTGGGAGGATCTCTTTAGGCTCGTCGATGCTGGGATATGACAGGCTTTCAATATACACTGTTTTGCTGGAAGCGACTGAATCGGAGCTAGTCAGTTTCGACAGGGTATCTGCTCGTGCATTCTCTGAACGAGGAATCTGTTGAATGTCTACTTTGCCTAACCAATCCATCGTCTCGCGCAACTTAAATATTTCGCCATGATCGGGTCTCTGGTCTCGTAAACCCCCTCGATTTGCTTCACGACTAACTGGCTATCCGTAAACACCCTAACATTTCGTGCTCCCATACTGGTGACGATCTGGAGGCCTGTTAACAGAGCTTCATACTCGGTTTGGTTGTTGGTGGCTTGAAAATCAAAATAGAGGGTGTACTCTATCTTAAAATCGTTTGGTCCTACCAATATGAGTCCGGCGCCGCTTCCTGAAGAGTTTGACTATCCGTCTACGTGGATAGTCCATTCGGGGTCTGTCAATTCTTCTTGATGGCTAGGAAGTTGCTCTTTAGACACTGTGGGTAGAGTGCATTCAAGGATAAAATCTGTCAGTACTTGGCCCTTTATAGCGGGTCGTGGTCGGTATTGGATATCAAATTCGCCTAACTCTATACTCCACTTGATAAGTCGTCCTGACGTATCCCTCTTCTGGAGGATTTGCTTCAGCGGCTGATCGGTGAGTACCACAATGGTATGGGCTTGAAAATATGGTCAAAAACGCTTTGCTGAGACAACCAAAGCATAGACTATCTTCTCAATCGGTCGGTAATTAATTTCAGAGTCTTTCAGTATCCTACTGATGTAATAGACTGGCTTCTGGGTGGCAAACTCCTGTCTCACCATTACGAAACAGAGTGCTAGTTCGAAAACGGCCAAATACAGGTAAAGTTCCTCCCCGAGAATGGGCCGTGAGAGTAGCGGTGGTTGCATCAGATATTCTTTCAGCCGTTCGAAGGCTGCTTGACATTTAAACGTCCATTTAAACTGCCGAGATCTCTTCAACGCGTCAAATATGGGCTTATACGTTTCACCAACTCTGGACATGAATCGACTTAAGGCCACTATTCGACTAGTCAGGCGTTGCACTTTCTTGAGTGTCTGGGGGGAGTCATATCTAATATTGCTTGTATTTTTTCGGGGTTGGCCTCTATCCCTCGATCGGTGATTATGAAGTCTAAGAACTTCCCGAAAGCGATTTCAAATGTGCATTTTTTCGGGTTTAGCCGCATATTATACCGTTCTAAAGTCTGGAAGGTCTCTTCAAGATCTGCAATGTGAGCTTCTGTTGTAACACTCTTTACGAGCATGTCGTCGATATAAGTTTCGACGTTCCTGTCCAATTGGTCTTTGAAAACCGCATTGACCAGCCGTTGAAAAGTTGCTCCGGCGTTCTTCAAGCCGAAAGGCATGACCCGGTAGCAATACGTACCGAACTTAGTGATGAAGTTGGTTTTCTCTTCGTCTTCTAGTGTCATTATGATCTGGTTATAGCTATAGTAGGCGTCCATGAAAGTCAAAAGTTGGTGTCCCGAGGAATTGTCCACAAACTTGTCAATGTTGGGGAGCGGATAACTATCATTCGGGCACGCTTTGTTGAAGTCGATGAAGTCTACGCACATCCTCCACTTGCCGTTAGCCTTTTTCACCAAGACTACGTTAGCCAGCCATTCGGGATACTTAACTTCACGGATAAATCCAGCTGTCAACAACTTTTGAACCTCTTCCTGGATGGCGCGTTGGCGTTCAAGGGCGAATACCCTCTTCTTCTGCTTAATTGGTCTGAAATTAGGAATGACGGTTAGTTTATGGGCTATGACCGACGGGTTTATGCCAGATATGTCTTCTGGGGTCCATGCGAAGACTTTCGAGTGCCATTACAGACAGGCGACTAAGGCCTCTCGCACAGGAGGTGATAGGTTGGCTCCTATCTTGACCGTTTGTTTGGGGTCATTTGTCAGAAGGATCTCAGTCGTTTCCTCGCCTGGTCTAGGCTTGGCTCTTAGCTCAGTGTCTTCTCTAGGTTCTAGGGCGTCAACCGGGAAAACTCCTTGAACGCCTTGTGCTGCGAAGAGGATATAGGGGTCAGAGTCGCTTCTGACGGTTGCTACCCTTAGCGGTGTTCTGAATTTCACTTTCATGTGTCTCGTGCTCGATAACGCCTCTAGATCATCCAGACTGAGTCTGCCGAGTATGACATTGTAGGGGGAGTAGAGCTTTACCACATGAAAAAGGACGGGAGTGGTTGCGTGGTTAGGGGGTCTGCCTAGGGTTACAGGAAGGTAAATGATACATTTGGGATAAGTGGGCTTGTCCAAAAACCCTTGGAGGGATCCGGTGGATGGCAACAGTCGAGATGGATTGAAACCATCCTACAGAAGGCGTCCCAGGTTAGGAGATCGCAATCAGCCCCTTGATTGACAAGAACCCTTTTCACAGTGTAAGAGTCTATCTTGAGGGTGATGACTATAGGGTCATCTCGGAAAAGATTTAGTCCGACTGTGAGGTCATCATCGTTAAAACCTATGATTGGTCTTCTTCTTTTGGCAGGTGCTGTGTCGGAGATGACCGTCGAGAGTATCGCCGTAAGATTTCAGAAAATCAGTCTGCTTCCAACAGACGGCACCAATCTGATGGAGGTGGGTTATGACTCCACAGATATCAGCTCCTTATTGACTTGAACAATAGCCGTCGATGGGTGGATTCACCTGCAAAAACCGTCAGAGGATACTCTGGTAGGGAGGTTTTGATGCTCAAGTCAGTAAAGAACGATTTTCGATTGAAAGAAATAGAATGAGAGTTGAGGTAACATGGTTCGCTGTGGTCAGTGTGCCCCCTGTGTTAAGCTTAGAGAGCATACCTGATATCGAGGGTTTTGAGATCTCTTATACTTGTGAGAGTCGTGCGCCATTAAGGGACTTCTATCTTATCTTACTTATAGAGTTGATCCAAGAATCTCGGGGGTCAATATTCCGAATTAATCATGATCCTCATTTATCGGAAAAACTTCCACTTTCGGGGGGATGCCTTCCTTATCCGGAAGATCCAAGATTTGCCGTTATAAAATAGAAGGTTGAAATTGAGAAAATTCTAACACTCCTTTAGAATCGCTTGGAATATCATGTACTAATCGGTCGCTCGACCAATAAGGGACCTTCGAAACTGATCCGGTTGGAAAGCTAACATTTGATTAATTGATCGAGGTGGCTGTCTCCGCTTGATGAGTCACGATCAGTTATCGGAGCGGCTGAGACCCTATCATTCGGTAAATCTGGGTGACTGAGACCCCTCGGTAGGTCATCTGGACGGTTAGAGCCCTTAGGTAGACTATCATGACAATTGTTAGATACCGATCCGTAAGTGCCCTTCGTGGATTTCTGGAGAATTGACTCTTTTGATCCGGACTATTGAGCCAGGTCCCATCAGGAAGATATAATCATACACTCCACATGGCTGGATTATTAGTTGGTGTTCACTCAACATGTTCCCAATGTGCCAAATTTCCAAAACCATCCCCCTCGTTTGCTCTCTAACCTCTCACTCGTACCACAGAGCTGAAAATTAGGCTTTTATTGTGTCCAAAAAGGAATGAAATAATGATAATAATAATAATAATAATAATAATAATAATAATATAAGTTGCTTGTTCTACTTAACCCATATTAAGAAATCAACAATGCATTTGCTCAAATCCATAATCCCTGCACTGCAGGTTCAGCACAAGCGCCGCCTTCAGAAGGATTGACATGATAAAGAGGTATTGAATGTGACCTTGGATCTTTTTTTTTTTTTTTTTCTCAACATGAATTTTCAATCCAGTAAACTTATATAGCTTAATTGATAGAGTTTCGCTCTAATAATTGAGTCGTTGTGATTATAAATTGGATGTCTCTGTGTAGGTGGAGATCCGATATTTTTTGAATCCTTTTGTAAGGAATTATAAAAGAAATTCTTTCCTTCTACACCCCATATTGGATTTATAGATTGTACTCTTCTGGTTAATCCATAAATATCGGACACTTATATCCCAAAACTATACAACCCTGTTATATGAAATGCACGAAAACCAAAGCAAGCCACCAGGAGAGAAATAAATCAATGAATTCATGATACGTCCCTCGCGTAAAAAAAAAAGAATGATTAATGATACAATCAATCAAAAAATTATGAATTAATTATTCCATAATTAAAATTCATCCGATCAAAATAACTAAAAACTCCGATAATAATATTATTGAATCATCAGAACTACTTCGATATCTCTTTTTTTGTTCCTATACCCAGAGTCTTTGTGAAGCCCATATGACTTTAATTTGGTCTAAAATAAAAGATATTGAATAGTATTCAAAATTATTGAATTCATGATACGTTCCTCATGTAAAAAAAAAAAACGAATGATTAATGATACAATCAACCAAAAAATTATGAATTAATTATTCCATAACTAAAATTCATCCAATCGAAATAACTAAAACTTCCGATATAATATTATTGAATTATCAGAACTGTTTCGATATCTTTTTTTTTGTTCCTATACCCAGAGTCTTTGTGAAGTCCATATGACTTTAATTTGGTCTAAAATAAAAGATATTGAATAGTATTCAAAATTATTGAATTCATGATACGTTCCTCATATAAAAAAAAGAATGGTTAATGATACAATCAACCAAAAAATTATGACTTAATTATTCCATCACTAAGATTCATCCAATCGAAGTAACTAAAAACTCCGATAATAATATTATTGAATTATCAGAACTGTTTCGATATCTTTTTTTTTGTTCCTATACCCAGAGTCTTTGTGAAATCCATATGACTTTAATTTGGTCTAAAATAAAAGATATTGAATAGTATTCAAAATTATTGAATTCATGATACGTTCCTCATATAAAAAAAAGAATGGTTAATGATACAATCAACCAAAAAATTATGACTTAATTATTCCATCACTAAGATTCATCCAATCGAAGTAACTAAAACCTCCGATATAATATTATTGAATTATCAGAATTGTTTCGATATCTTTTTTTTTGTTCCTATACCCAGAGTCTTTGTAAAGTCCATATGACTTTAATTTGGTCTAAAATAAAAGATATTTAATAGTATTCAAAATTATTGAATTCATGATACGTTCCTCATATAAAAAAAAGAATGGTTAATGATACAATCAACCAAAAAATTATGACTTAATTATTCCATCACTAAGATTCATCCAATCGAAGTAACTAAAAACTCCGATAATAATATTATTGAATCATCAGAACTACTTCGATATCTCTTTTTTTGTTCCTATACCCAGAGTCTTTGTGAAGCCCATATGACTTTAATTTGGTCTAAAATAAAAGATATTGAATAGTATTCGAAATTCAGAAGAACTGCGCGGGGGGGCTATTGATCAGCTGGAAAAAGCTCAGAAGTTTGATATCCAAAAACTGTTCAGCAACAATTGGATAAGTGGGGAATGTTGAGGTGAACCAGAAAAGTTTAGGCTATTTATTTTGAAAGTGTATATGATATTTAGGCTCTTAGGGGGGAAGATGTAAGAAAAATTACCAACTTGACTCTGGAAGGGCAGGGGTTTCTGGTTTTTTCATGTTGTCAAAGAGTTGAACAGGTTTGGACTTACACCGTCAAGCTAATCTGGGTTCGAATGCCTACCTGTTTTGTTGTCTGAATAAGGAACTCTAGGGTTAAAAGAACATTTTTATTCCTAGGCTACCCTTGAATACCAAGCTTAATAATTAGCTAAATACTTAAGACAAAAAAGGGGGAAAAATTGGAATGCTTAATCTTAGCCTAGCTTGGTGTCTGGGTTTATGATTGTTTGAGAAAGTTAAGATTAACTTTAATTCATATTAATTCTAAATTTTTTATATAAAAAATAGTAATACAATGTTGCACACATAAATTAGCTACTCAGTGGTTTCAATTTCTATTTCTTAATTAAATAATTTTAAATTTAAATCTTAATATAAAATAAAAAAAATTAGCTACTTAACGTCCAACTCCAACCCAACGAACCTGACTGTGTCAACACTGCCCAGTACGACATGCACAAATAAAGTTGCAAGAATTAGTTAAGCTCCGGTTTGAAAAATTAAGATTGAATTTGACTAAACTTAAAATAATTTTTAACATAAAAATTATGAACAGATAATGATATGAATTCTTTATATAGAAAACTTTAATATTTATTGAAGAATTCTATATTTTCTATTATTCTTTTTGTTTTTTTTACTTTTTACTTTAGTTATTTTTAGTGAGGGAATTCAAGGATTTTTTTTTTTTTTTTTGCGTTAAGATTTCATTTCTAACTTGATTTATTTATTTTTTTTATTTTTTTTAAAAATAAAATTCAACGAGTTAGACTTTTGACAGAGTAAGAGTCGCATATATGATTAGTTTGATTCACCAGGGTCTAAACATTATTTGAAATTAATAATTTAGTGGTTATAAATTTTTTTTTGGTGAAATTATTTTAGTTTTAAATTTTAATGTATTTTTGAAAAGGAAGAAAGAAAAAAAGCTACGTGTAAGGTGGGAATTTTAGCGGCAAAACAAAGCGGGCATATAATCTGACGGCCATCACGGTCGCGTTGGAGCGAAGCCGTTAGCCCACAATCTCACCCCTATAAATAATATATACTCGAATCCACACACTCTTACTCCCAATTCAAATTCAATCACAGACGCTCTCTCTCGCCAATGGTAACTCATCAGTCCCATCTCTTCACTCTTTCCTCATCCGTTCTCCTTTCTTCTGCACTCTCTCTCTATAGGGTTTATGGTTTAAGTGTTGATTTGATTCTTTTAGTGCTTGTGCAGGCACTTCCAAATCAACAAACGATAGGAGAACCGGTTGTTTTCCCTTGCTTCAAGCTCGTCATTGTTGGCGATAGGAGAACCGGTTCTCTCTCTTTCTCTCCGTTTCTTTTAATCATTTCTGATTCATCATCTTTTCAAGATCTGTTAAACAACCGTCTTTAATTTTCTCTATCTACAATCCGCTTCTGTGATTTGAGTTAGGACAGACGAGTTTAGTGAAGAGACATCTTACTGGGGAATTCAAAGAGACATACGAGCGTACGCGTCTCAAAACCCTTATTTGATCTCTTCTCATAAATTTAATTTTGTTTAATAGTTTTTTGTTCTCTAGATGTGGTTTAATTTGAATGTTTCAATGAACAGCCACTATTGGGGTGGAAGTTCATCCCCTTGATTTCTTCACAAATTATGGGAAGATCCGATTTTATTGTTGGGACACCGCGGGGGATGCCGCTCGGGATGGCTATTAGTGAGTGTTAATAATCTTGTATTAGTTCATTATATTCTTGACCTTGAGCATCATCAATTTAATGTTATCACTTCCTCTGCTTTTTTGTTTCTCTGTTTTGCTTTTGTGACAAATATTTGGAATATGTCCAATTAGTGTAAGAGAGAATGTTTATGTGGTGACCAGAATAGATACATGGCGGTGAGTCGTGTTATTAGTCATAGTTGTTAAAATTGGGATTCCAATTGATGGGGTTCAATGATAGAATCACATTGTTTACACAATCTCGTAATATTGGAGTAGAATTGGGATTTGAACAACTTCTGTCTTAGTGTAACATTGGATGTAGTTAATGAGGAATAGAAGTGTTAGCAGATGTGCAAGTTGAGAGTATAATTTGTGAATATCAGTTGATTTTTTTTGTTCCTATAATTTTCTCTTGTGAATGCTACATTTTGTTCATAGTAATGACATTCCATTTGGGAAAATTTTGAGCGAGAATCAAATGTGTGTATCTTTGAGAAGTGTTTTGAGCATTTACAATGGGTAACAAATTCTAATTTTCTACGAGAAAATTATTGGTATTGCAAAATATTTGTTTTGTAGATAGACCTATATTGTATTTTGGGTTCATAGGTGGTCTTAGCTATGCTTGGTAAAAGCATATTACATGGTTTACAATTGAATTGTTGAATTCATGAGAAGATAGATGTTATGGACCATAATCCATTGATACAAGTTTTAAACGAGACCTCTTGAAATGTGATTCACCTGCTTATAATAAGTTCAAAATGGTGTCGAATTTTTATACATGATCAACCTTTGTCTAGAGAGGTGTTATAATAATTGGAGTCCAGATTGTTGGTTCACATTTTATGAGGTTGTTAAAAAGATATTATGGAGAAATACTTTTCTCAAGAATAGTGACTTTTTTGTTTATCAAGAATCCATTCTTAAATACTTTTCTTAATACCATTGAGTTATTAGTCATATAAGAAATAGTGAAAAGAGAAAAGGGGAATAATATGAATCTTTAGTATTAAAATATGAAATTCTATAAATATACAGTAGAAATTGGGTTGGGATTTGATGCGATCATCAGGCCTGTAAGGAATTCTTATGATCTAACTCAAGTTCTAATTAGGTTGATAACAAAAGTTCAAGTTAAAAGGTTCAAAAAAGTTTTGAATAACTTAATTCAGAGGGTTTTATAATAAGAAATTAAAGTCTAAATGAATGAAGAATCAAAATAGGCATTAATTATGCTCATACAAGTCCAATTAGAAGAATAAAGGGCAAAAAACTACCCAAAACCAAGAAATAACGAAAATAAAAAAAAATTAACAACAAAAATTTGGTCAAAATAGTTGATTTACTTTATTTAGTTTTTTATTTTTTTTCTTTGTAATTTATATTTTAGTTTCCTAATTTATAATTGTTTGGCGAGTTATTAAAATTTTAATTGTCAATTTAGTCTTTACTTTTAGTTTATAAATAAACCATTACACATTGTGTAAAACGGAACTTTTGATAACTTTTGAGAGAATTAATAAAATTGTGAGATTTTTTCACACAAGTCTAATGATACTAATTAAATACCCAAAATTAAATAAAAAAAATACTATCAACTAAATCAAATTCTTAGAAAAATTTTGGGATGCCTCCCAAAAAGCACAATTATTTAATGTCATTATACTCGACGGTCTTCATTGGTGACTCAGCTGAAAGAATAATCTGGAGACCTTAATGCAATGTCCAACATTGTAGAGATCTCTATATCATCATGAAATATCTTCAACCTATGTCCATTCACCTTGAAGATTTTGTTTGTGTCAAGACTTTTAATTTCCACTGCATCATGAGAAAATACATTAGTTACAATAAATGGACCAATCCAACGAGAACGTAACTTACCCTACATGAGTTTGAGACAAGAATTATACAAAAGCACTTTTTGCCCAACCTCAAACTGTTTTCTTAAGATTAAACCATCGTGAAACGATTTGATTTTTTCCTTATAAATTCCCGAGTTCTCATAGGCCTCTAATCTCAACTCTTCCAACTCTTGCAATTGCAATTTCCTTGACTCACCAGTTTCATCCATTTTCATATTACAATATTTGATCGCCCAATATGCTTTATGCTCAATTTCCACCAGTAAGTAACAAGATTTGCCAAAAAGTAGCCTATAGGGAGACATCCCTATTGGTGTTTTAAATGTTGGCTGATAAATCCATAGCACATCATCTAGATGTAAACTCCAATCTTTTCACCTCGGGTTGACTATCTTCTTTAAGATGGATATAACCTCTCAGTTAGAAACTTCGGCTTGTCCATTTGTCTAAGGATGATATGCCGCAGCGATTCGATGATGCACCCCATACTTCTTCATCAACGTTTCGACCGCTCGATTGCAAAATGACTCCCTTAATCACTTATGATGGCTCTAAGAATCCCAAACTTGCTAAAAATGTTAGACTTAATAAAACCTACAATAGATTTAGAATCGTCAGTCCTAGTAGCTTTTGCTTCCACTATTTCGACACATAATCAACCGCCAAGAGTATATAAGCATATCCACAAGATGAAGGGAATGGACCCATAAAATCAATACCGCATATGTCAAATATTTTACTAACAAGAATATGAGTTTGAGACATCTCATTTCTATGGGACAAAGTACTTGTTCTCTGACATCTATCACAATTCTTACAAAACAAGTAAACATCCTTAAACAAAGTTTCTCAATATAACCCACTATCCAAAACTTTTCTAGTAGTTCTTTTTGACCCAAAATGTCCTTCACAAGCATAACTATGACAAAATGCTAAAATTGATTTATGTTCATTCTTTGGGACACATCTCCTAATTATTTGGTCAGAGCAAAATTTTCATAAATAAGGCTTATCCTACACATAATGTTTTGCCTCACATCGAATTTTTTCCTTCATTGACTTACTAAGGTAACTTGGCAAAATAAGTGTGACCAAATAATTCACAATATCTGTATACCAAGGGGTAATACCTTTTAAGTGAAACAACTGCTCATCGGGAAAAAATTTGGAAATGGGTAATGGTTCTTCTTCTTTTACTAGCCTACTTAGATGATCAGCTACCAAGTTTTCGGCTCCTCTTCGATCTTTGATTTTCAAATCAAATTCTTGTAGCAAGAGAATCCACTTTATCAACCGTGGTTTCGACTCCTTTTTTTGCTAATAGATATTTCAAAACTGTATGATCAGAATACACAATTACTTTAGAACCAAGTAAATATGATCTGAATTTATCTAAAGCAAAAACAATTGCTAAAAACTCCTTTTCGATGGTGATGTAGTTACATTGAGCAACATTCAATGTCCTTGAAGCATAGTAATTGACGTGGCTCTTTTTATCAACCTGCTAGCCTAAAACAGCTCCCACAGTAAAATTGCTTACATCGCACATGATCTCAAAAGGTAGATTCCAATCAGATAGTTAAATAATTGGTGCAATGATCAATAAGTTTTTGAACTTATCAAATGCTTTCTTGCAATTTTTCCCAAATTCGAAAGTATATCATTTTGAAGCAACTTGGACAATGACAAGCAAGTTTTGAGAAATCCTTAATAAACGTACGATAAAAACCTACATGTCCAAGAAAAGCAGATATTTCCCTAACATTTGTAGGGTAATGTAAGTTCTTGATCAAATCAACCTTTGCCTTATCGACTTCTATACCCCTAGAAGCAATCACATGCCCTAGTATTATGCTTTCCTTCACCATGAAATGATATTTTTCATAGTTCAAAACTAAGTTCGTTTCCATGCATCTTTTCAGAATTTTGATCAAATGTCCCAAGCAATTATCAAATGAGTCACCATAAATAGTGAAATCATCCATGAACACTTCAATGCACTTCTCAATATATTCAGAAAAAATGCTCAACAAGCATCTTTGAAATGTACTTGGGGCATTGTATAGACCAAAAGGCATCCTCCTATAAGCAAACGTCCCAAATGGACATGTGAATGTAGCATTCTCTTGGTCTTCTTATGCAATCCCAATCTAATAATAACTTGAAAAACCATCAAGAAAGCAAAAGAATGATTTTTTGGCTAATCCCTCTAACATTTGATCAATAAAGGGTAAAGGGAAATGATTCTTTCTGATGGCTAAATTGAGTTTTCTAAAATCAATAACCATTTGCCAACCATTTTGCACTCGCATGGGTACCAACTCATTGTCTTGATTTCTTACCACCGTGATCCATGTTTTCTTTGGTACCACATAGACTGGACTCACCCACTTGTTGTCCGAGATGGGGTAGATTATGCCTTCGTCCAAAAGTTTGAGAATTTCCTTCATCACCACTTCCTTCATGGTTGGATTCAGTTTCTGTTGTAATTCCCTCACTGGTTTGGCGTCCTCCTCCAAGAGAATTCGATGCATACAAATTAAAGGACTAATACCCTTTATATCAGGTAAGGTCCAACCAATTACTGTCTTGTGTTCTTTTAGAACTTGTAGTAACCGATTTTCTTGCTCTTCTGTCAACTCTTTTGCTATGATCACGGGCAAGGTTTCTTCATCACCTAAGTATATGTACTTAAGATGATCCGACAAAATTTTCAATTCCATTGTTGGAGCCTGCAAAACGGAAGGTAACAATTGCTTGTGAGGAATACGCAATAGCACACATGAATTCAATAACCTTGGTTGTGGTTCCAATATTGACTCTAAAATTTCACAAGTCTCGGTCATCTCCTCCTTGGTGTTTAATTGTGCATCCAATTCAAGATTTGTGCTATTTTCTTCTTTAAAAATTTCCTGCACAATCAAATCAATGATGTTAGCAGAACAAATCGAATGACATTCATTCGGGTATCTCATGGCTTCAAAAATATTGAATTTAACAATCTCGCCATCAAACTCGATGGAGAGTGTACTCTCATCCATATTTATTTTTGTTTTCACCGTTTTCATGAATGGTCTCCTCAATGGTAGCGATGTTGAATTTGTAATGGTGTCCTCGTCCATTTTTAAAATATAAAAATATGCTAAAAAAATTAACTCATTAACCTGCACTAAAACATATTCAACATTCCCTTTTGGATAAACAACAAAACAGTCAGCCAATTAAATAACCACTCTAGTTTCCTTTAAGAGACCTAGATTTAGAGCAATATAAATAAAATATGACATGACATTGATTGATACTCCAAAATCTAGCATAGCACGTTCAAATTTCCTTAAACTAATGACACAAGGTAAAGTAAATATACCTAGATCCTAACATTTCTTGGGTAGGGATCTCTTGATGACAGTAGACACATTTTTTCCCACCCTTATTTTCTCATCACTTCTTATCTTCATTTTATTTGTGCACAGTTCTTTTAAAAATTTTGCATATTTGGGAATTTGTTTAATGGCATCCAACAGTGGTATGTTTATTTTTACCTTTTTAAAAGTTTCCCAAACCCCCTTTTCATAGTCTTCCTTCTTGGACCTCTCCAACCTGCTGGAAAAAGGTGGCATAATTGGGTTAGAACTCATAGGTAAAAAGGAATCGGATTTTACCCTGATAGGATTTTTATTGGTAGGTTCAATCTTTTCCTCTTCATCCTTCTTTTCCTTTACCTTCTTGGGCAATGATAGGTTTGATTGCAACTCCTTTTCAGTCCTCAACACCATTGCACTAGCATTCTCTTTAGGATTTACTACTGTTTGTAAGGGTAGTTTCCCTGAAGTTCAAGCCTTCAAGTTACTAAACGAAATTGCTAGTTGAGTGATTTGATTTTTCAAGTCTTGTATACTCGCTCTCGTTTTTTGTTGAAATTGTTGAGTGTTAGTTACGAGAGCCTTAATTATATCTTCTAAAGATATACCAGAATTTGAGGGTTATGCCAATGCGGGTGTTGGTCTGTTGAAATGCTGAGGTGGATATCTCATATGTCGTCTTTGGTTTCCGTAACTCAAATTTGGATGATCTTTCCATCCAGGGTTATAATGAGTGGAGTGGGGATCGTACTTCCTTTGAGGTTGAGCAGGAAATCCTCCTATGAAATTTGCTTGATGAGTAGAATCTTCTTGTACGGATGGACATATATCTGTAGGATGTCCAGGAATTGAGCATAGCTATCTGACGAACCAAAGTAGTCAGTTCAGAAATTTGATTTTTAAGGTGGGAGTGATTTACCTCATTAATACATTTTGTAACTTCTTCTACTCTCATCCCAAATTGTTGAGAGTTTTCTGTCATATTTGAGATCAATTGTCTGGCTTCTTCAGGTGTTTTATTGATCAAGACTCTTCCGTTGGTTCTACCATACTTTTATCCATGGGTAGAATCCTTCATAGAAATACTGTATCAAGAGCTGATCCGATATTTGATGATGTGGGCAGCTAGCACAGAGTTATTTGAACCTCTCAAAATACTCATATAACATCTCCGTGCTAATCTGTCTGATCCCACATATCTCATTTCTGATGTTGGCAGCCCTAGATGTAGGGAAAAATTTCTCCAAAAGTAATCTCTACATCCTATTCCATGTATTTATCGAATCGGGAGGTAGGTAGTACAATAAGTCATTCGCCTTATCTTTTAGGAAAAAGGGAAAGACCCTCAACTTAATCTGTTCCTCAGTCACACCTTGGGGCTTCACCCTCGAACAGACAACGTGGAATTCCTTCAAATATTTGTGTGGAACCTCACCTGGAAGACCACAGAAAGTAGGAAGTAAATGAATCAAACCAGATTTGAGTTCGAATGCTACCTCAAGAGATAAGTATTCGATATACAAGGGTTGTTGATTTAGATTGGGTGCAGCCAATTCCTTTAAGGTTCTCTCACGATCGGCCATCTTTTTCTCTTCTTCTTCAAAAATAAACCTGTCACAAATTGTCAGATTAATATCAAAATTCGCCCTTCGACATAACTTATCTTTCCTCTGTCTGGCCTCCTTTCTCAAATGGCGAGCAGTTTTCTCAATTTCGGGAATATATTCCAATTTACCTTTTTGAGAAGAAAGGGTCATAAAAAAAAGAGGGCAGCAACACAAATAATAAAAAAAACACAACTAAGAAATCAAAATAGTCCTCAGCAATGGCGCTAAAATTTGGTCGGGTTGTCGAAACCCTTAAATTATACTGATTCCCCCAATGTAACAAATTTGTAGCAATAGTGGTACCAGATCGAATCCCACGAGAACTAATTTGACTTAATTTCTTAGTTAATGTCAAAATCAAAATGGGGGTTCTTTTAAATAAATTCCTAAATAAAAAATTAATAACCTAGAATTAAGAAACAAATTAATAATGCAAAATAGTGAAAATTAGAGAAGAAAATTCAATCTATCAAGTACTGATCTAAGGGTTCATATATTCGATTATTTCATTGATCATCGGTTAAAAAATGATAATCTCACAATTCAAACATTTAACCTTAAATTTATTAGGATAGTCGTAATAAATCTTGAGTTTTCCTAATTTAATCGACCAAACCCAATATCCAATCGAAATTTGTCATTAATCGAATGGGCACGATAGCGTTCCATATCAATATAATGACAGTATTAAGTTCTGTGAAAATAGTTAAACCAAAATATAAATAATTGGGATAGTCACAATTATTCAATTTTATTCCATTGATTCCCTAGGTTAAACATGAATATTGGTAACAGACCTATAAAGATAAATAAATTAGTTGCTACTTGTACTATTCATTCATGATAATTACGGATCACCGAAATCCTAGATAGTAATAGAAAAATTAATATTGAATTAAATTGTCATATTAACTAATACCAATCTTTCATATAAATAAAATCATGAATCAATGAATACTTGAATTAAAAGGGCAAGAAATTAAATGAAATACATAACCTCATAATGAAGATAATCGAATGAAAATTTCCATTGAATCAGAAGAAAAGAATTAGCCACTCATAGTGGAAAACATCATCCCTTGAATCTTCAACAAGAAAAATAAAGAAAAACAATATTCCTAATTGAAAAAAGCAGAAAAACCTAATTAAAAATGTGCAGCAGCCATCCACCTTTTTTTAAATGAATAGTGAACATGAATAGTGCTAACTCCCTACCGCTTGTCTTTTAGATCAAATAGGTTTCTTCCAAAGAGATAAGAACTCCAAAAATAGGTAACTACAAATTTTACTCCTACTAAAACAACTTTTTACTTGAGAAAAATAAAACTCTAGTAAAATTAGCTAAACTAAAAAAAAAAAAAATTCAATTTTCTTCTTTTCTTCATAGACCCAATATGATGTCTTGTTTCATTTAGCTCCAAAATGCCTCCTTAAGCCCATTTTGATCCAATCTTCCAATTTCACTCACCTAAAAATAAAAATCAGAAAAATCAACCATCAGAGTACTAAACAATCCAAAATCAAACCATAATAACAACAATAAATTTAACATTTTGTACATTATCACTGGCTCAGAAGGAACAAGAATGGGAGCTGGGCAAAGTGGCCTACACTGTATTACTTGAGAAGGAGGAAGAAATAAAGTGTTTAAAGCTTGATAAAAATTTGGTGCTCGAGCAATGGGATACGACTATTGTGGAATATGAGAGATTGGGAATATTACTGAGTGGGACCGAAACAGACCGCCTTTCCATGGAAATGTTGGCTTAGGAGTTAAAGCAATCACTCGCAACTTCAGAAGAGAGAATCACGAACTTGAAGGATAGAATCATTGAGCTTCAAGATGGCCATTGATGACAGGTCGAACAACTTCAGTAGAAGTTACGTTATGTGGAAGGAATCATCAGCGAGGCTGAACTTGGGGAAAAGTTAGCGGATGGCATTGGTGGAGCAAACCCTGTAGCCATAAACTCCACTGTGGCCTCCAATGCTTGAGCCGAATTCTCTCCTATAGTGCTGCAAGCCAACACCTGTGTAATGGCATTGTATGCAGGTTTCAAGTAGGTACGTTAAAGAGCTGCTCCTCTGTCATCTCCCAAGTATAAAGCATAATCTTGTCTCTTGCCTTTATATTTTATTTTTTGTCTTCACTCGAACTCATGGTTCCATTGTGTTTTCCTCCCTAGTAATATAAATGTAGTTTCCTCCTTTCTTAGTTTAGTCTTTTGTCTATTAAACGCCGATCATTGTAATCTGCACAATCTACACAATGTTGAAAGCCACCCAGTCGAGAGTTCGTTTCCGCACTAATGCTAGGATGGGTGCTGAACCAATGTGAGGTGTCAGAATTGAGAGATTATTGGCAACCACCAGCTCTGAAGTTTGATCTCACATAAAAGCTAATGATGAACTGATGGGAGAAGTCAGATCTTGGAGTAGAACCCATCTAAGGCATAAAAGCCAAGAAATTGTTAAGAGCCACCCATTTGCCGTGGCTCTCACAGAGAAAGAACGAGAGCCAAAAAAAAAAAAAAAAACAAACAAACGAAGCATAAAGAAACAGGTCCATGTATCACAATCATTATTAGGTACACCGGTCTCCTCAAGGAATTTACACCGCACAGCAGAGACAGATAATCCGTTATCAACCATAAAAATAAAGAAACCGTGTTTCTAGCTAGATGAACAAATAAACAATATTTCTCTAATCGTATTTCTAGCTAAACCACAAAAGTAAGAAACAAAATTTTTATCTCAATCCTACGAACATAGATTAGAATACGATGGAAACACAAGTTCTACATCGTAGGAGAGTGAGAGCTCTGTATGCTTTGTGTGCTCTGCGTAGGTTGAGAGGACTTACCTGGACAAAGGCATATTGGAGCTTATATAGCTTTCATATACAAGAGTTATGTGTAAACAGGGGGATAAAACCCTAATTTCCTTATGAGAATGTCATGAGATTCAGAGAATCACATAGCAGGATTTTCAAACACTGCACGTCTTACCGGTTTGCAAAGTCCAGATTGTTGTGAAGAGCCTTTCCCTTGTCGGCCACGGTTGTAGATTTTCTTACCATTTACATGAGATTCTCCCCATATTTTTAGGGAAAACAAATATTGCCTTAACGAATTGAGCAGCTTGTACCAAGCACTGAGGAGGTCCTAGGGCTGATTAGTCAAGGTGCTGAGCAAGCGATCGAGAGAGGAACGATTGGTAAGTTTCGAGAGAGTTTATCAACTACCCATGGCTTAGCTGTCTTTGGGCTCCACATAATTTGTGTCACGTATCATCATTTGCACCTACTTCATATGTCACTTCGAAGGAGAGGTGTAAGGAGTAAGTCAAGAGGTTAGCCCCTGGAAGGTTGTGAGAATGTAAATGTGTTCAACTCTAAAGTAAATGACCTCGGAGTGAATGCTTAGTGGGAAGTTGAAGAGGTAGAAACTCTTCATTCATTGCACACTTTTCTCATTGGATCATTTTGTCTGCCCAAAATTATAGAGATCACATTCTTGAGGTTATAAATAGGGTCATGTGACCTAGGATTGTCCCATAGAGATTTTGTATACTACAAGTGATTTTGTGAGTTTCCACTCCTGAGAGTTACGCTTCTGAGAGATATCATGATCATGGCTTTTGAGTCACAAAACCCGGTTGCTTAGGAGGCTTATGCCGATGCAAGATTCCATTAAAGGTAGGGCTACTAACGTGAGGTTCCCTCATGTTGTCTGTTGCTCGGACATCATGGTGGAGCTCGTTAGGGCTCTGCAGGAATTTGGCCTTATAGAGGGTGAAACCTGTGTTTGTAGAGGGATCTCTCTTCTTAAGGTCGAATTTGTCATCTAACTAATCGATATAGCAGAGGATTTCTATGATACTTCTTGGCACTCTGTCGGGTTAGGCGATAGGAGGAGTCTGAGCTAGCAAGAGACTGTGTAAGACAAAGGGTTCAAAACTTGATGCATCCTTACAGTCTCTCATACCCTTCTCGACTCCTTTACAAAGTCCTTTACAGCTTTTGCTAGAAAGGGTTGATAGTTTTTACTCTCCTCAACTCCATTGCTCGGGAGTGGCTTGATGGATTGCAGACGCCTCTGCGATCTTTTTGTCTTAGAGTTTTTTACTATAGATTCCTCATGTCATTCTTTGATGTAACTTGATCTAACTTAGGGACTTGTAGATTCTCTTCACATTGTATCTAATCGTGTACTCTCATATGTATTTATCATAAGGAAATAAAGAAGAACCCTTTATTACTTCTCGATTTTGCTTTTGAATAATCATCTCGTCGTTAATAGTCTCGTCGTTAGTGGTCTATCGGGTTTACCTAGAGATTTACTTAAGTTGTACTTATGATGTTGAACGAATAAGCTACAAAGGAAATAGGGTTGTGAAATCTATCTACCGAAGGGCATGATCACCGAGTAGATAGAATACCAAAGAATGATAATGCCGAGAAGTTATAGGTGTGCTCAGCTTCACGAACCCGATTTAAAGGGCCAAAAGAAGTGTCTCGGCCCTTTGGTGAAGGGTCGGTAATGGACCTTTGATCGTGTATTATCATTTGCCCTCGACTCCTAATTGGGGTTTTGCGAAAATGATAGTTAGGAGTAGAAAAGGAATTTCGACAGTCAGGTAAACCAAGAGTTTTTTTTTTCCTTTTTTTTTTTTCACGGAATAGGGGCAAGAGTGGGGGAGTTAATACGGGTCGTGCCTTTTTGGTTTTCTCAAATTTTCTTCTATATGCTTTGTTTCTTTTCCTTAAGTTCACTTTTTATACCTTTGCTAGGGAAGCGAGTAACTTCCAGGATTTGGAGATTCTGAAAAACAGCTATGACTCAAGGTTCTGATTCACGCAAGTATCGCAAAATCGATGAAATCTTTAATGTAATGTCACAAAGGGAGTTAGATTTTGTAGCGAAGAGTATGGATCTCAGTGAAAACTTTCATTTAAGAATGCCCCTACCTTTAAAAGGGTAAATGAACTTCGCATTGGTTGTGTTTTTATGTACACATAGTATGTTAGGTATGGATTGTAAGTTCCCTACTTAGAACCTCTATCTACGGTTTTAAAGGGTTAGATTATATTTCCTACTCTACTTATCCCTAGCACTTGATAGCTAGTAGTACTGGTGACTAGTTTGCTAAGTTTTTACCCATGTGGAGGATGAACTACTCAAATTCGCAGGTCTCTTGTCGAGCGAGACCGCATATATCCAAAGGCCTTATATTTTGGAGAAAAGGTCACAGGATCTGGTTAAGATGGTTGATTTTGCTAAGGCGAATGACCTGGACTAGGTTACCACCTTGAAGGCTATGAGGGCCCAAATCAAGGTAGCTCAAAGAGAGAAAAATGATAATGACAGTGCATCGAGAGGCGTGCTTTCCAGTTTACCTCAGAGAAAGAGGCACCTCGTGCGGATACCGAGCAGTGAGGAGAACGAGAACAATGAGTCCGGTTCGGTTTTGCTAGTGGCACAGGCTCTCGAAGACTCTATTGTCATCATAAAAAAGGAGGGCTCTGAGAGGGGAACTTCATGAAAGAGGCTATTGGTTTCATTGTCCGCCGTGGCAGGGAGGGACGAAGGCCCTAAGGATAAAGGGACAAGCGACGAGTGCCCTATCGCTACGCTTATCCTCTTAGGGAAAAGAAGTAGATTGTTAGGGCCTATTGAGAGTACCAAGGAAGCACAGGTCTCCAAGGATGTTAGGGAAAAGTGGGCCACTGAGGAGTTGCCTCAAGATCCTTCTTTAGCAGTGGTAGAGGTTACTGCACCGTCGGCTCCTTTGAGAGTTGTGGAGATAGGTTCTTCTAGTGCCCTTTGAGAATCTTCATATGTTAAGAAGGGCAAGGGAGAGATGCCAGAATAAATAGCTCCACTTCCTTCTATTGTGGTCCTGTCACGCCCCAAACCGGAGTCGTGAACAGCCGCCCGTTGCCCTGAATGTTGGCTGGATTTTTACAGAAAATTGGGCAGAACCTCCCCATAAATTGGAGGTCTCCCATGTACAAATAACCTGTTTAACCCTATGAAATTCAAATCATGCTGTAAAATAAACAAATGGCCATCCCGGCCTCTCCAAAATCAATCAATTCCCACAGCCAACATTCAGAACAACGCAAGGCTATAAAATCCCTAGCAGACCTAAACACAGACCTCTACTGTCATGCCCAACTAGAGCATGAGCAGCTGCCACACTGAGCGGACCTAATTTATACAAATGTATAACAAACTTCCCAAATACATTCAAATACGTACAATAGCCTCAATGCAAATGAAATGAGAGTTTCGCAAATAAATATACATAAATTATACAGTCATCCCAAAATAAGTACACGGCCAACTACGGGCCTCAACAAGACCTCGCAGGGTCGAAATAAAATACGTAATTCAAGTTTAAACTTAAACTTAAAACCTCACCGTCCAAAATAACCAAATCCACCAGCAATCTATCAAGCCCTCGAGCAAAAATACGTCGCCCTATCGCAATGATCCTGTCTGAGGGGGGGAGAAGAGAGGGGTGAGTATCTATGGGAGGATACTCAGTGAGTGAGGGGATTAATCTCAAGTACTAATAGTGTAGGTGAATATTGGAGTGTCAAATAATATCATTCATAAACAATAACTCAAGTTTCGGAATAAATCATGATATGTTCAATAAACTGATCTCATTTATCCAATCACACGATATCATACATATATGCATCCATTTAAAATCAAGTATATCATAGAGCTGGCCGAAAGGATCCTGGCAAAGGTCAACCATGACCGAGGACAGGCGCATCGGGGGTTTTAATATGCAAAGTGTTTAAAATAGCTCTCTACCCCGACGTTGGCCGTGGGATTAGCCCTTGCTTACCCAGACTCGTCAATAGGTCACCGCCCGGTGTTAGACTGTGGCGTCACACACGTCCTCCCCCAAATGTGGGTTCAACCGTTCGTGCCTACGAAATATACAAACTGGCTGGTCACTAGGTCACCGCCCGGTGCTAGACGGTGGTGTCACACACGTCCTCCCCCGATGTGGGTTCAACCGTTCATGCCTATGACTATATAAACTAGACATTTGCGGATACCTCCTGCAGAAGCGTATCCGGGCAACTCGTGCCTCTACAAAGTCCCTTCGTAGCTACGGAATCATCAATGTCATCATCATAGTATCTCATCACAAGTGGGCATCCCGGTGCCCTCACAGTTCATCAAAACATTTCAAATTCGTGTGCCAGATACATTTCATCAATGTCATTTCAAATCAACAACCAATGCAATGGTAGTATAGAAAACATTTCATTTCTCAAATCATGGCACAATTACATTTGATTTCAAACATGGATGCATAATCGCAGACAACATAAGTACGACACTCCAATAGTCACAAAACAGATTTGAGATTAAATATCACACATCAAATCAAGGCATATCAAAACATGTTTTGTTTAAAAACAATATAAAATCATATTTCACTATTTCATGCAAGAGATTAGGGTCCCACTCACATTCCAGGGAGGGTAGTCACTTCCTATTTCCAAAATCAAACCAATTCGACTCCTCGAGTTTCCAATAAGATCAACCTAATCAAAGTATCACATAAATCATCAAATTTCCAATTAATCTTAGGGTTTATCATTTTCCCTAAGTTTGTACAAACCTTAACTCTCCAATTTATAAATAAACTCCAATGTAATCAATTTCTTTCCATTTATAAGTAAATAACCAAATCCAAACCAATCTCAAATAATTAAATCTCACAAAATGGAAAACTCTTTGAAAATTCATACACTTTTCAATTCACATCCGATTTCTTCAAACCATATCTCATTTTAAAGGTATTGAAACCTATTTTCATAATATAGAGATTGTAATTGAATTACCTATATGCAACATCAACTATAATGTAAAACAACGCATCAATCCTTAGGCTTAACTCCCAAATTTTTTTTGTGAGAGACTAGCCCTCAAGGTATTGTCTCCATAGACCACTCAATTGGTGAGAGGCGACCCCTCAAGGGGGGTGTAAAGGGGTAGGTCGCGGGTTCGACTCCCGACCCCCGCAGGAGCTGCAGCGATCCTGTGTGGGGAGAGTAGGATGTCGGGTCTATGGAGACAATACCTTGAGGGCTAGTCTCTCACAGGTCCGATCAATTGACCAGTCCAAGTAGTTAAAGGAAAGGGATACTGTGGCTGTGAGTTGTGGTGACCATGACTTCTGTTATGTGGACATCATGTAGGCGAGAAGGCTTACCTATAGGTTAGATTTTCATAGGGTAGAGTTTGAACTGAATAGCTTGTTGGTAGAGCAAGGAGATGAGTCCGTCATTACACTTTGAATTCAGGAATGTGCTTTTTAGTAGGTTCTAATCTTGGCGAAATGTTTCCCAAAGGAATAATTTAATTTATTTTCTTTTCCAGGCCATAGCAATGGCCGAATTCCAAAGGATCAGGAAGGACCGGCTGATAGACCATCTAAAAGGTCAATTGGATGGTCTAAGGATGGAGACGGCTCGACTTCGAGCAAACAAAAAAAAAAGAAGCCAATGAGAAACAAGCAGCTGTTATTGCTCTTCAGAAGAAAGAAAAAATAATAAAGATGTAAGAAGTTGACCTAGAGTATTTGTACGAGATCACTGGTGCTGCCATTAAAGTGGGCGAGAGATTGAGGGACCTTCTTGCTGATACTAAGGTGACTCGTCTGGCTACTGAGGAGTTAGCACAAAATTGCGAGGAAGCCCTTGCAAGTCCGAGGGAGACTCATGAATAGGAGCATCGGGAGGTCTCTCAAAAGTTACACCGAGTTAAGAAGACCATCCAATGCTTACGAGGCAGCTACGCAGAAGGAGTAGATGTTCCCAGCTACAGCACTCCTGGCAGAGGTCCCATGAGAACCCCTGGTGGTGGCCCCTCTCTTGCTGATGTGTCCATTTCCACTCTTCAGGCTAACTTCAATAAATTTAGGTAGAGGCCTCGAACTCCTCCTTCATTCCTCATGATTTGTACTAGCTTTTATGTTTTCATCTGTCTTTCTTGTACTACGTATGTTTTTTAATGACAAAGTCTTCAGATTTTTATCTCGTTGACTGACCTACCTATTGTCCCTTTTTCCTTGAGAGATTCTAAAGTGGAGGTTTTTTAATGACTTATGCTTGCTATAGAGATCCCTTTTTGTCGGGAAGTAGTCAGGTGATACGCAGAATGAAGTGGGACGTTGTAGTGGTGGTTCCTTCGTTATTGCACCAAGGAGCATTCAGGCAACATGCCGAACGTTATAGGGTGTATTGGGTATTACACATTCTGCTTTGAAAGTGCATGACACATCAGGCATAGTGCCGAGGGTATTCGGAGGCTTCCATGCACATAGAAAGAAAGAAAGAGAAAAAGAGAAAGACACAGACAAAGAGAGCATAAAGGAATGACTCCTATGCACCACAATCATCATGAAGCATGCCATGCTCCCCAACTAATCCGCACATTCCGCATCAATCACAGGATAAATTTTACTAAGCAGGCTAAACTCCCTAACCATCACAAAACCAAAAATAAATAAATAAATAAATAAGTCATTTTAAAACAAATGGGGGGAAAAAGGAATCCTACAAACGTGGGCAAAAATGAAGTCTCACAAAGAGAGCTATCCGTGTTCATTTGCGGCACTCACGGAGAGTGACAGCAAAAAGAAAGAAACAGGAAGCAAAAAAAAAAATGGCTCCCATGTATCACGATCATTATTAGGTACACCGGTCTTCACATTTCCAGCCAAACCACAAAAGTAAGCAACAAAATTTTTATTTCAATGTTATAAATACACATTAGAATACGATACAAACACAAGTTCTATATCTATACATTCACTTGCCGATAGACATTCTAACATGACTACATCAACAAAAAATACATATTTAAACAGCAAAATAGAAAACACAATTCAAAAGAGTTGACATCTGACCTCCTCCCATATAGACAACCGGACCAAAACCCTGACAAGCAAAGAGTGCCATGACAACCATAATCTATAGAAAAACAAATGGAACACATTGGCAAAAAACCATCATAGTAGCAAACCATGACCTACCTACCATCACAATGAAACCTTGCCCCGCGGTTCCCAAGAATCCAAACGTCAACTCCCACGTGTCATTTTCTCAGGAATCGTCTTAATTCGCTGTCGATTCAAGAAAGAGCACTACTGTTTGGAAAGAGAGTGATGGCAGGCCCAGAGGGAGAAGTTTTATTAAAAAAGTAAATAGAGAGATCCAAGACACACATAGCAATCGAAAATGGATAATCATATCAAAAATCGAAAATGTCAAAAACCTTAACACAGACAGGTGAGGCGGTTAAAAAAAACTATTTACATGAAAATAATTTCCAAACTTAATTTCATCAATAGAGCAAAACGACGAATTTATGAGATGCTTTACACCGAATCGATCACATCTCGAGTACCATTCACTACATGGGCCAGCAAGATAGGGAAATGTACCGTTCTATAAACATGCAAGAAGGCTCGCCAGAGACCCAAAAGGGTTCCAGAGTGCACGTTGGTCGTGTTTTGGAAATAAATTCTAGAGTTTCGGTGTTCAAGAAGGGAATCTCGCCATAGACCAAAAAGTAGAGATAAGATCGGACCAGTTTTGGTCCGAAAACTGGCCCCGTCAGCCTGGAAAAGCCTGGCTTGGGGTCTGAATCGGGTGAATAGTATCCTGGAACTGGATCGGCCCGACTATAGTAGTGGGCCGGTCCGGTTCCATGGTTTTTGGAATCAAGAACCGACCTGGCCTGGGCCTGAAACCGGCACGGAACAGGGCCGACCCAAGCCCGAAACCGACACGGAACTAGCTTGGTGATTCTAATGTCTAGTTGGAATCAGTCTGGCCAGTTCCAACTTTAATTCCTTTTTTTTTTATTTTTTTTCAATTTTAACCCTCCCAACAGTTGTAAAACAGTTTACGAGTATTTTGGTCCATGAAGTCAAAAATTTTCCTATAAATAGGTCACACCTCATTTCTAAAATTCCCACAAAAAAATCTCATATTCTTATTCTCTTAACATTACACACTCTCTCAAACTGAATTTCAATTCTCTACACTACTATTTTCATCTCTTACTAATCACATTCAATACATTTCCACCATTTCCATCTCTCAACTCTACTATTTCCACTATTTCCATTATTTCCATATTTCAACTCTACCATTTTCACCACCTACAAGATTTATTAAGATTTGGCAAGATTTCAAGGTTGGGAGATCAAATTTTTAAGATTTGACGAAAAACAACCGTAATTTCCATCAGGTCGGTACATTTATTTTTTTTACGACTTTACTTTTTTTTACATAATTAATTCATTTGCAATACTTTAAAAAAAAAAAACTTAATCTTAATTTTTTAAAAAAAAAAATAACCGAAACACATTTTTCACAAATTTTTCATCAATCTCCTCTCCCCCTAATTTTTATTTTTTCAAGAGAAAATTCCTGAACATATAGCTATTGAAAAGTTTTAGAAGAAAATCAATCTAATAACACATAATCTAATACAATACATGCTAGAAAATATGATATTAATGTATAGGATTTTTTTTTGTTAAAAATATTGATGATCAAAAGATAACTTGTAAAATTTGTCACTAAAAATATAAATTTTTTAAGGGTTGGAGGGTAGTCACACTTAAGAGACACTTAGTTAGAGATCATCCGAATAAATTATCTCAAACTAGACAAATACAAATAGTTATCGGGGGGGAAATGTCACAAGTACATTTAAATATAATGCGGAAAAAGAAAAATTGGTCAAATAAAATGGATAATAAGAAAAGAATTACCACTTACTATGGTTGATGTCCCGTTTTCTAAGAATTTGTTCAAAAATGTTTACAATCAAGTTATAAAAGAAGTAGTAGAAAATCCAATAAGAGGAGGTCAATAGATCAATTTCAAGAATTAAAAGATAATATAATTGCACAATTTATGATTAATAAATGTAAATTTTTATTAATTTCGGATGCTTAGAAAAATGAAATAAAAAGAAAATATTTTATTGTAATAACATGTCATTGGATTAATAATTCATAGGTTTTAGAAAAAAGAATATTAGATTTTCAACATTGAGATTACCCATATTCTGGTACTCACATGGTTAGAGTAATTATAAATGTTGTTCATGAATTTGGAATTGATGATAGAATTTCTTTTATATTTTTTGATAATGTTTCGACTAATACTAGTATGATTAATATTTTAAAACATACTTTAAAATAATTTTAGATGGAATATTTTTTTTATGTTAAATGTACATGTCATATTATAAATTTATGTGTTAGAGATGGTTTAGAAATGACAGAAATAGTTTCAAAACTCATTTGTGATTTAATTCATCAAATTAGAAATTTTTCGGTAAAAACTCAAGAAATGAAACAATTATATCAATTAAATAATAAAAAATTTAAACTAGAATATGAATTATGTGGAATTCAACTTATGATATGTTACAAAGTGTACTTTTTTAAAAAAATATTTTAATTGAATTTGTTGGTCCCAAAGACAACCAAGAAGGGGGTTGAATTGGTTGTCTAAAATTCGACTTTTGAAAAATTTATCTAACTCCACTTAGATGTAATTTAATCCTATGGTCAATCTATAATATGTATAGCAAAAATTAAAAAAGAGAGTGAAGAGACAAATCCGGTTTATAGTGGTTTGATCTTGTGCCTACATCCACTATTTCAGCGAAGCAAGCCGAGATCTAACAATCTGTTAGTTTTCACTATGATCCAAGACAACAATGTACAACCATTTGTCGACTTCTAATCTTCACACCATGAAAATTGATTCATCCAACAATGGAAGACAACACACACTCTTACAACTCAATTTAATGCTAAATCAAATAAAATATAGGTGTAGAAAATAAAAGACAGCAGCAGGATTTCGAAGGCTCAATATGCAAAATTTATGTTCTCTGATTCTTTTCTCTGAATGGCTGTTAAGTTTTCTCACTCTTCTATATTTTTCAAAACTCCTTTCCTGCTGTATAATATGTTGCTTCAAGGCTCAGATTTCTGCAATAAAAAATCCCAAAGTTACTAGTAATTGCATCAGTAACTTCCTTGGTAACTATCCTAAAAAATAGGCTGTAAATTCTCCTCAAATTATAAGATTTACTATCAGTAAAAATTTACTTTTGAAGTTTAAATACCTCTCTTTACATCTTTTCAAACTGTTTTGAATTTATCCAGAAGATAGCGCTTGTGGAAAACTCGAAATACTCTCCAAAGAATCAGCTACATTTCAGGAAACGAGAAAACAACCAGTTGACTTTGCCCATTTGTTTCTCCACTAAAATCTCAAAATATTTGTGTTATAAATCATCATATTTGTAGTCCAATAATAGCACCAAAATGTAGAATTATTAAATTCAAAAATCCTTAACCAACCGTGAAGATATTGAAAGCCAAATACACATTGAGACCCAATTTCTGACAAACAATTCTGCTATAAAAAGTGGGTAACCAACCAATTTCCAACTGATTTTTCTCCAACATATCCATAAGATATTTGTACTATGAATACTTCAAATTGAAGTTCCACACACTTTCTTTGAAATATAATTTTCGGTTTTAAAAATACTTCAACACTTAAGAAGATATGGCTGTCCAAATATACTCAAATGATCACGTTTCAACACTTCAAAAAATTTCTAAGTATTGGAATGTGAATTTTCCTCGTATTATGAGATCTTTTATGCATATCTAGAGTCAATTATTAGCTAAGTGTAGTACCCAAACCACACTACCTTGTTGGTTGGGTCTTCAACAAATATCCAAAAATCTTGTTTCTATGACCAAATAAGCATTGGTTCTATGACTGGTTCTATTACTGGTTTTATGACTTTTCTTTAATAAAACTATTTATTGAATATAAGATCTGTACACTAAATAAAATGATTAGAATAACATGAGAGATTTTGTTATCATCAAAACTAAGGAGACAACAATTTTCTTAACATTCTCCACCTTTTTGATGATAACGAAAATTTAAAAATAAATACACAAAATTTATTCAATAATGCATATTCTCAAATAACATATATAAATATACAAGTTCAAATCATATAAACACAACATCAAATGATACAAGCAAATACGTATACTTAAGCTTCTAGTTCAAAAGCTCCCCCTAAGTTCATATATTTGCTTGTTTTTTTTTTTTTTTAACATGTGTTATATTTTGTTCTCCCCCTCAATGTGTGCAGTTTTTCTTTTATTTGTCTTCAAAATGCAGTTATTTATTTGTCTTCTATGAGTGCATTTTATTTTTTTTAACTTAACTTTTATTTGAGCATTCTCCCCCTTTTTGTTGTATCAAAAAGAATACACGACAATGTATAGAAGAAAGCATCAATTCATGAGAAGTACAGCATTGAAGTGTAAGCATAAAGAAAGTGTCCTTGTCAGAACATAAAAGCAAATAATAGAACATAGAAGTAGACAGAAAAGAGCCTAACAACAAAAAATAGATCAAGAAGTGTTTGAGCTTAAGATGCATTCTTTGACAATAATTTTAGAATTTCAGTGAGTTTTCTTTGAGTATCTCTTTGCCTTTCTAGGCACTTATCAAGTTTCCTTTTGATTCTGTCATTCCATTCATCTTCATCAGACTTGACTTGTTTCGTTTTTCTTCTTGAAGATTCACCATGAACAAAGGTGGATCTCAGTGGCTTTTCAGTGGTTCTTTTCTCAAATGGACATACTATGCTATCATTACCTTGGAATTTTCCTTTCCAAAAGGAATTATCTTTGCCTCTCCAGACATTGTGGTCAGAAATATTTATTCCCATGTGAGAGACCATTATTTCACCTAACACAGATGGCTCTAGGACAAGATCCCTTAGATCTGAAAAATCAAATCCCTTAAACTCAAACAGTCTCGTGAGAACATTACCATAGGGTTTGCTACTCTTGTTCCTATGGATGTGACTAAGAAATATACTAACCATATCAAGCTTTCTTCCTAGCAGCAATGCAACCAGAATTCTACCATCTTCAACAGTTACTATTGTAGAGCTTCTATACCTAGGAATTAAACACATCAAAACCACCTTGTGCAGTACTCTAATCAATAGAGGAAAGTCTTTCTCATACAAATATCCTACTCCAGAATCAACATTTTCTTGAAGTAGTCTATAGATATCCTTTTTCTTCATGTTTTCTAGTGTTTATCTTCTGTCTGTTTAAGTTCTAAACATTTAACAATATCATTCTTGCTAATCTCAATCCTAAACCCCAATATTCTTGATTTCAAAACATCAATTTGTTCAACATCCAAGTCCTTGCAGAAATAAAAAATTACCTTCCTAATATAGTTTTTGATCCAACACCTTTAATTCTTTCAAGTATAGTTCGCATCTCCAAACCCATTCGCTTAAAGTAATCAAAGTCAACGAGCCTACAAGAACCAATTTCAAACATAATTGGTCATGACCAAGTGTAGGGAACTTGGATTCGAAGGGGTTGAGGCATTTCTTCTTCGGGAAAATCTTATTGCGCTTCTTGATATGAAAAATGAGTTTTATTTTGAACTGATTGAGATTCAGAATTATGAATGGACATCGAATTTGATTGTGAGTTCAGTGGATGTGCATCATGACCGAAATGAAAACTTGAAGAATCGGAACTTGATCAGTCCAAATCAGAGATGTTAATGTGAGAAGAAGATGGAATCTTGGATGTTGTCTTCATGATTCTTGAAGATTTCCATAAAGCCATGGTAAATTTGGGTCTAGGGTTCTCTGTTAGGGTTTTTAAAGAAAGAGGGATTCAAACAGTTTCTATGTAGAGGCTCTAGGTATTCTGTTAACTTAAGGCTCTATGTTCCGATTTTTTATTTTTTAATTTTTTTATATTGTAAAATCTTAAAATATGAAGCACACTCTTATTTCATTTCTAATATTTTCAAATCTCTCTATCTAAAGGTTTTGTAAAAATATCAGTAAGTTGATTTTTTGTCTCGACATATTCCAAAATGACATCACCACTTAAAACATGATCTCTAATAAAATGGTGCCTAATCTCTATATGTTTTGATCTTGAATGATTTATGAGATTTTTGGTAAGATAAATGGCACTAGTATTGTCACATTTTATGACAATATTTTTATAATCTAACCCATAGTCTCTAAATTATTGTTTAAATCACAAAATTTGAATACAACAATTTCCTATTGAGATATATTCCGATTCTACTGTTGATAATACAACTGAATTTTGTTTCTTAGATACCCAACTAATGATTCTATCACCTAAAAATTGACAAGTACTCGAGGTACTTTTTCGATCAATTTTGCAACCTACATAGTCGACATCCGAATATCCAATTAATTCAAAATTTGAATTCTTTACATACCATATTCCTAAATTTTTAGTACCGGTTATATACTATAAAATTCTTTTGGTGGCCCTAAGATGAGATTTCTTAGATTTATTTTGAAATTTTGCACACAAACATACACTAAATCAAATATCAGGTCTAGAAGCGGTCAAGTATAACAATGATCCTATTATGTTTCTATAGAACTTTTCATTCACATCTTTCCTTTCTACATCTAAGTCTAATTTAATAAAAGGAGACGTAGGGGTAATAATATATTTTGAATTTTTCATACCAAATTTTTTAATTATTTCTTTTGCATACTTTTCTTGACTTATAAAAATATCATGAGGAGATTGTTTAATTTGTTATCCAAGAAAAAAATTTAATTCACCCATCATTAACATTTCAAATTCACTCTGCATGATGTTGCTAAAATCTTCACATAAATATTCATTTATTGATCCAAACACAATATCATCAACATATATTTAAATAATAAAAATATCATCATCAACATGCTTGATAAATAAAGTAGTATCTACATTTCCCTTTTTGAAATTATTTTTCACAAGATATTCACTTAGTCTATCATACCATACCCTTAGTGTTAGTTTTAAACCATACAATACTTTTTACAATTTATAGATATCATCTTCCTTACTATGTTTTTCAAAATTGGGTGGTTGACTCACATATATTTCTTCTTTTATGTAGCCATTTAAAAATACACTTTTAACATCCATTTGATATAGTTTAAAAATTTTAAAACATGCAAAAGCCAAAAGTAGTCTAATAGCCTCTAATCTAGCAACGAGTGTAAAATTTTCATCATAGTCAATTTTTTCTTCTTGTGAATATCCTTTTTCTACTAACCTAGCTTTGTTTCTTACAACATTTCCATTTTCATCCAATTTATTTTGAAAAACTCATTTAGTTTCAATTATTGATTTATCTTTAGCTTTCGATTCTAAAGTCCAAACATTATTTCTTTTAAATTGATTTAATTCTTCTTACATAACTTCTATTCAACTTTCATCTTCTATAACTTCTTATATACTTTTCGGTTCTATAGTAAATAGTAATGAAAATTGATTTTCAATATTTATATAACTTGATCTAGTTCTTATTTCTTTACTTACATCTCATATTACATCATTTGGTGAATGATTAGGTAAGAATTTCTAACTTCTGACTATTTTCTCTCTTTGTTCATTTTGATCATCTTGTTTTGCATTTTGTTTTTCAAGGGGGATTTCATATTGTATAACATGACCATCTTCCATTTCTATTTTTTGAAATTCATTTTCATGAAACTTAACATTTATTGTTTCTTCTATAATTTTAGACTCTATTAAAAACTCTATAAGTCTTGCTATTTAAAAAATAACCTAGAAATATTCCTTTAATGGCTTTTTTATTAAATTTACCTCTAATGTTCATATTATTTTTCAGAATAAAACATATGCATCCAAATGTATGAAAATATGAAATATTTGGTTTTTTTCCTTTAAAAATTTCATTGGGGGTTTTGTTTGTCATAAATATTGTGTAGACTCTATTTATTATATAATATATGCGGTTTCGTTCCAAAAATATTTTCATACACCACTATCATTTAACATAGTTCTAGTCATTTCTTGAATGGTTCTATTTTTACGTTCAACTACCCCATTTTGTTATGGTGTGTAAAGTGCTGAAAAATTTTGATTTATTCCCTTTTTATCACAATACTTTATAATCAAGGTCTGTTCTTAAGTTAACTATTTTTAAATCTTTTTTCATTTTGAATTTTCTTTGCAAAAATTTTAAAAATTTCAAAGGTTTCACTTTTGTGAGTTAAAAATAAGATCCAAGTGAATCTAGAAAAATCATCTACAATAACTAGTCCATATTTGTTTCCTCCAAGACTTGATTTCTAACCGATCCAAATAAATCCATATGTAACATTTTTAGTGGTCTAGATATGGAAATATAATCTTTACTCTTAAAAGATATTTTTACTTGTTTATTCAATGAGCATGCACTACATGTTATAGGTTCTTTTAATAAAATTTTGCTTAAAGTTTATGTGTCCTAGTTTCTTATGCCATGTAAAAATATCATCATTAAAAGATATCAAATAATTTTCTTTTAAACTATTTAAAATTGTGGAGTCTCCTATATAAACATTGCCTAATCTAATTCCTTTAAAATTTTCTTCATTCGACTCAATATCAAATACTATGCATTTATCATTTTTAAATAATATATCATATCTTAAATCACACAGTTGGCTAACACTCAATCAATTATGTATCAATTTGTCAACAAAAAGTACATTCTTTTTCAATTATTTTTTCTTTTTGATTGTCTCCAAAAGTCACCACTCCATGGTTTCTTCTTTTGAGCTTCTTGAACAATGAGCCATCACCCATCATATGTCTCGATCATCCGCTATCAACATACCATTTTTCTTTGATTTTTGCCTCTTGTTCCTATACACAAAGAAAAACCATCATTTGTTCTTGAGAAACCAAACAAATTTGGATCCTTTTGAAAACAAACTTGTATTTGAATTAAATTTTCCTTGATAAGCACTGAGCTTGTTCAAAAAACAATTTCTAGCAAAATGACTCATTTTTTGACATATATAATATGAACCAATATTATTTTTATTTTTTGTATAATTAGATCTATAAGCAAAATAATTTTGCATATTGTCAAATTTATCATATCCAAATCCAAAATTAAATTTTTTATAAAAGTTCAGTTTCTCGCCAGAACTTCTATTGATAGTTCTACGGTTGCTTCTATGGGTACTTCTATATGCATTTTTGTGTGACACTTTATGATATTTTTCTACAGTTTGTGAAAAGTTTCTGTGCATATTTTGTGCAAATTATAAGGGAGTTTTATGCAGGTTTTGTGCAGTTTGTTGGGCAATTTTCAGAGTAAAACTTTGATTTTCCTATACAGACTTTTGTATATTTCTGTGAGTGTTTTCTGCAGGCTGAAATGTGCTTATATCTTTTGTTTCTGTAGTTTTAACAAAACCACTCTTGTCAGAGTTTGTAGGCATCTTATGATTATTAACATAGCATAAACCTCTTTTGAAAAAATCCATTCTTTGTATGGAAAGTAATTTAGTTAATTTCTCATCACTTTCATGAAATTTTTGGAATGTATTTTCTATTCATTTTGAAAATTCAGTTATTCTATTTTTCAGAATGTGTATTTCATTTTTTAATCCTCAGTTCTCTATTTTTAGTATTTTATTTTCAGCTCTAGTGGTTTCATTTTCATAGTTCAACAAGTATTTGGTTTGTCTAAACAAATCCTTCTCATTTTTTAATGTGATAACTTTATTTTTCAGTTTCTAAATTATGCTTAATAAGTTGTCAGATTTAGTAATGTCAAATGAATTTTCAAAGATCATCTCATCCTTTGCCATAAGAGAAAGGTTAACTTCCTCCGATGTGTCAGAACTTTCATCCTCTGAATCTTCATGTTTTGAATCACTCCATATGGCCATCATTGCTTTGCCTTTCTTCTTGAATGCTTCAATCTTTTTTAATAGCATTGGACACTCATATTTTATGTGTCCCTTTTTCATGCACTCATAGCAGATTTTTTTGTCTTTCAGCTCCAGTTTTCTATTGTCTTTTCCTGCGTTGAATTTAAACTTTTGTGAGTTCTGAAAGCTCTTAGATTTAAAACCCTTTTTACCCTTTTTCTTGAAGGCAAGAGTGAGCTTTTTGGTCAGCAAATTGATGTCTTGATCACTGCTATCATCTTTTGTAGAATCTTTACTCTATTCAGCAACAAATGCAATAGACTTCTTCTTGTTTTCAAATTCAGCAATATGAAATATCTCAACTTCATAGAACATCAACTTCCTTCTTAATTCATTGAGAGATAGCATGTTCAAGTCTTGGGCTTCCTCAATAGCAGTCTTCTTGGCATACCAAGTTCTCGAAAATACTCGAAGAACCTTTCTCACTTGATCAAAATCTGAAATCTTTTTTCCAAAAGAATCAAGTTCATTAGTTATTATAGAAAATCTATTGAGCATATCCTTTACACTTTCTCCTTGATGAAAATGAAAGAGCTCATATTCCTACATCAACAGATTGATTCGAGTCTCTTTCACAATGCTGGTCCCTTTATGTTTAATGCACAATCTATCCCAGATTTCTTTTGCTATTGCACATGAATAAACTAAGTTAAATTCAGTTGGTGAGATTACACATAAAAGCAAGTGTATAGCACGAGAATTAATAGACATCTTTCTTTTGTCATTTTCTGTGATTATAGGTAATTTAACTTCTATATTTCCAGAGATAATCACTTCCCAAGTCTCATAATTAGTGGTTTGAATGAAAGTCTCCATCCTACATTTTCAGTGAAAAAAGTTTGCATAATCAAAATATGGTGTCCTGTTCACGGCTTGACCATAGTTATAGGGAAAAGTCATGGATCAATCACTCTAAAGAGGTCTTTTTAGTGGAGTAGAGGACTAGGCACTGATACCAATTGTTGGTCTCAAAGACAACCAAGAAGGGGGGTTGAATTGGTTGTCTAAAATTTGGCTTTTGAAAAAATTATCTAACTCCACTTAGATCTAGTTTAATCCTATGGTCAATTTATAATATGTATAGCAAAAATTAAAAAAGAGAGTGAAGAGACAAATCCGGTTTATAGTGGTTCGGTCTTGTGCCTACATCCACTCTTCCAACCAAGTAAGGCGGGATCTAGCAATCTGCTAGTTTCCACTATGATCCAAGACAACAATATACAACCACTTGTCGACTTCTGATCTTCACACCATAAAGATTGGTTTGTCTAACAATGGAAGACAACTCACACTCTTACAACTCAATTTAATGTTGAATCAAACAAAATATAGGTACAGAAAATAAAAGATAGCAACAGGATTTCGAAGGCTCAATATGTAGAATTTATGTTCTCTGATTCTTTTCTCTAAATGGCTGTTAAATTTCCTCACTCTTCTATATTTTTCGAAGCTCCTTTCCTGCTGTATAATATGTTGCTTCAAGGCTCAGATTTTTACAGTAAAAAATCCCAAAGTTAATGGTAATTGTATCAATAACTTCCTTGGTAACTATCCTGAAAAATAGGCTGCAAATCCTTCTCAAATTGTAAGATTAATCATCAGTGAAAATTTACTTTTGAAGTTTACCCCTCTCTACATCTTTTCAAGCTGTTTTGAATTTATCCAGAAGATAGTTCTTCAGGAAAATTCGAAATGCTCTTCAAAGAATTAGCTACATTTCATAAAACAAGAAAATAACCAGCTGACTTTGTTCATTTGTTTTTCCACCAAAATCTCAAAATATTTGTGTTGTAAATCATCATATTTGCAGTCCAACAATAGCACTAAAGTGTAGAATTATTAAATTCAAAAATCCTTAACTAACCGTGAAGATATTGAAGGCCAAATACCCCTAAGACCCAATTTCTGATAAACAATTATGCTATGAAAAGTAGGTAACTAACCGATTTCCAACTGATTTTTCTCCAATATATCCATAACATATATGTACTATGAATGCTTGAAATTGAAGTTCCACAAACCTTCTTTGAAATATAATTTTCAATTTTAAAAATGTTTCAACACATAAGAAAATATGACTATCCAAACATACCCAAATGATCACGCTTCAACACTTAGAAAAATTTCTAAGTATTAGAATGTGAATTGTCCTCATATTGTGAGATTTTTTATGTATATCTAGCGTTAATTTTAGGCTAAATGTAGTATCCAAACTACACTTATCTTGCTGGCTGAGTTTTTAACAAATATCAAAAAATCTTGTTTTTATGACCAAATAAGTCTTGTTTCTATGACTGGTTCTATTACTGATTTTATGACTTTTTTTAAATAAAAGCTATCTATTGAATATAATATCTATACACTAAATAAAATAGTTAGAAAAATATGAGAGATTTTGTTATCATCAAAACTAAGGAAACAACAATTTTCTTAATAGAATTTACAAATTCTAATTATAAATATGGTTTTATTGATAATACCGTTTTTAATTTTACAACCACACTAACTAAATTATTAAAAAAATTTTATAAATATACAAATTTATTTTTCGAAAGTTACTATTTAACAACTCATTTAATGTTATCTAATTTTTATAAAATTTATTTCGTATTTACTCAATTTGAAGAAAAAGATAGATTTAGTGACATTGTTCAATTAATAAAAATAAAATTTTTAAAATATTATTAAGAAATTCATATCTCGTATTTAGTAGTAAGTACTTTAGATCCACGTGTAAAAGTTGAAGGTATTAAAAAACTAATAAATTGTTTTGCATAAGATTTTCCAACAGAAATATATATTAGCTGACAACATTTAAAATAACAAATATTTTATACTTTACTATACATGTTTGAATTATATGAAATGGAACATAATAATTTAATTACTAGTGATGTAGGTACTAGTAGTACTAGTATAATGATTTGTTTATTTTCAATTTCTTTTGATCCTTAACATTTATTAAGAAAAAGAAACAAAGAATTTCATCATTATCATTCAATGAATTAATTTTATGTCAACAAACATCTATGTTAGAAGATTTTGATGATAATGATTTTTTTATATATTAGATTGGTAAAAAAATAATTCATCATACTATCCAATTTCGGTCCAAGTGATCAAAGATATACTAACACTTCCGGTGTCCACAGTGTCATCAGAATGTGCTCTTAATACAGGTGGTCAAGTATTAAGCAAGAAGCGTACAAATTTGACAAACGATACTTTTAAATCCTTGATTTTCATTAAAGATTGAAAGGATATAGAAAAAAGGATGCAAGACATTCTCATGAACTCAGAAGAAAAAGAAGTACAAGAAGAAGAAGAAGAAACATAATTTTTTTTGTATAGGAAACATTATGTAAATAGGAAAAAAAATCATTCTTGTGTAAAAATCAAAAAAAAAAATATAATCATAAAAAATTAGTGAATTTCAAAATCCAAATGAAGAGTTTGTAGTAGACGTACACCGGATTGGATGGAATCACTCTAAAAATTTTGTATCTCTAATTTTTTTTTATCTATTTATGGATTTTTTTTTAAAAGTGAGTTTAAAAAAAAAAAAAACAAAGTGAAGAAAAAAAACCAAAGAATAAAAAAAATAGATAAAACCATGACATAAGAAAGTTAAAAAAAGAAAAAAAAGAAAACAAGTGTCACGCCCCGAACCGGGAATCGTGAACAGCCGCCCGTTGACCTGGATGCCGGCTGTATTTCTACCGAAAATCGGGCAGAACCTCCCCATAAATCGGAGGTCTCCCATGTACAATAACCTGTATAAACCTGTATAAATTTAAAATCATCCTGTAAAATTAAACACATGGCCATCCCGGCCTCAAAACAATCCATCAATCTCCCAACCGACATCCAGACAACGCAAGGCTAACAAATCACCAACAGTCCTAACCACAGACCTCTACTGTCATGCCCAACTAGAGCATGAATAGCCGCTACACCGAGCGGGCCTAAATTTATACAATTATATTACAAATTCCCAAGTCAACACTTTAAATATTTATACATGCCTCAATGCAAGTGGAATGAGAGTTTCGCAAACAGAAGTCCAAAATTATACAATTATCCCAAAATATGTACACGGTCAACTACAGATCTCAACAAGACCACGCAGGGTCGACATAAAGTATGAAATTCATATTTTCAATTTAAAACTTAATCTCACCGTCGTAAACACCAAATCCGCCAACGAGCTATCAAGCCCTCGAGCCAAATACATCGCCCTAGCACCATAATCCTGTCTGGGGAGGGAAAGAGGAGGGGTGAGTATTCAGGGAAGAATACTCAGTGAGTGAGTGGGTCAATGTAATCGTGTAATATGGGGTGTGAAACTGGAGTGTCAAAACATAAGTATATAAATCATATTTCAAATCATCATGCTTTTCATTTCAACCATATATCATTTGCACGCATTAACAAATCAAATATGCATCCAAAATACTTTCATCAAAATCATAGAGCCACCAAGTAAAACTCCCAAAGGAAAAGGTCTACCACGACCTATGACAGGCGCACCGGGGGTGTTATATGCGATTTTATTTAAAGTGCTCTCTACCCTGGCGTTGGCGACGGACCTCGTCCAGGTGCTAGATTTGAAGAGTGTCCAAATCCTCCCCCTTTCGGGTTCAACTCGCCTAGTACCGTGTCGTAAATATAATCCCGACAACTCGTGGGATACCCCAGGCCTTAGGCATATCCGGACGCCACCAAAGCGCCTCTCACGGTGTCCTTCGTAGCTACGGAACAATACATATCACAGCCCTCAAGGCCAATATCAATATCACGATCATATCACAGCCCTCAAGGCCAAAATCAATATCATATCACAATATGTGCCGTAAATCAGGTTTACAAACCAAATGCAACATATAGCATAAAATGGCACATTTTACATTTCAATCACATGGATGCATATTTCATAATTCAACCACATTTTCAGACACTCCATCGGTTCACAAAAATCATTTTCAAAGCTGCCAAAACATTTTAAGCACGCGGTAAATCATGCTCATTTATCAACATTGTAAAACAGAGTTTGCATATTAAACGAAAACATTTCAATAAAACCCACTCACTGTATACGGGAGGGTCAATCACTCCCTACAATGCACAACAAGTGCCGAAACTGTGCTTCCCTCGATCAAGACATCCAACACTTACGCATGTATATAATCAGCAAGTTTCAAACCTGCGCAGTTATAGAAAATAGGCTATAACTTCTAATACACCTTTACAAATCAAGAGATTTCTTATTTCATTTTTAAAACTAAGGATGTCTAGTGTCTAAGGTAGAAAACCTCATGTCCACAAGACTCAAATGATGGTACTCAACCAATCCTACACAAAGTTTACACCAATCCAAATCTCTCGTCGTACATAAGAGTCGGCATATACACCAACACACTTTTATTCAAAATTCTTTATCAACTTCTTCTCTTCAATACCCCAATACAATTCTATACATTTATCATATAAATACAAGCACATGCTTTTGCTCATTCTTTACAATTGCACATTTTCATATCACTTTAACACACCAATATCACTATATATATGCATACACTTTCTATACCTTATTACACACACATATAAACCTCCATCTTGCTTACTAAAGTCATTCCAAATCTCTCCAATGGATTCGATCAATACAATTTTACATCCACATACTCACTAACCTCTATCCAAAATTCAGCATGCATAAATCCTCACACTTTTGGCCTCAATTTCACATACACATAGTCAATAACACACCACACTTCAATGCCAAAAACACAAGTACATCAATTCCACATTTTAACACTCAAAATCACATTAAAACCCATCAAATTTCATACTCAAAGTTCTACATTTTCCTGTACATATTTCCTTAGGGTTACTCCCCTCAATATGTGCTCATTTAAGGCTTAAATCAATCATTTACACAATCACCTTTCTAGATTCTCATTTCATCACTTTCATTCCATTTATAAACAATTAATCACATCAAAATCAAGTCTGATTCAATCCTAAACCCAATCAAAATTTGAAATATGCTTAAAATAAATAAGTTTCCTACGAACTGGAAAATCTTTGAAAAATCATACACTTTTCAATTCTCATCCGATTTCTTCAACCCATATGTCATTTCAAAGGTATTGAAACCTATTTTCATAATATAGAGTTTGTATTTTGATTGCCTATATGCAAGACAACTTATAATGAGAAAGACTGCATCGATCCTTAAACTCAAATCCCAATTCCTCATTATTTTCATGCATTCATCAAATTAAACTCTAAGAGAAATCATTTCAAATCACCGACGACTTTAAATTTACAATATTCCTCAATTTTACCAATTTCTCCCGAATTTACATAATCCTAATTTAATTCATGTCAATTTCAATTCAAATCTCAAGAAAAACTACGCAGACCAATCAAACAAAACTCTAATGCTCTCTAAGACATTCAATCATGCTTTGCAGCCCAATTTACATCAATTTCTAGACCTAACCTCAATAATTTCATACAAACTCTCAAGAATAAAGCATTTCTTACGGATCTAACATATTTTCAGAATATATCTACATTTATTCTCAAACTAATTTCAACAGAATAGTCTGAACATTGAAGGGATTGAAAATCCCTCACCTAGAGTATTTTGCAGTTCGCAACCTTCGTCCAACTGTCTTCTCATTCCATTCCGAAACCTGCAAAGCTCCCAATTTAAAATCAATTTCAGAACTCTAAAGCTGAAACCCTAAAATTAGGGTTAGGGACTGAAACTCACCTATGCAGACCGGATCTCACAACCGCAGCTAGGGTTTCTGAAAGTCACCAACTACGCCGCAGCGAGAGGTTGCAGCAAGTCCGAGGGCGAAAGAAGCTATCGCGCGCCGGAGCAGGGCGCATCGCCGGCGCGCGCGCAGGAGGGACGGTCGGGCCGCGGGAGCAACGCGCGCAGCCCGCGCGAGGCAGCTGGGCGCCTGTCGCGCGGCAGCAGCCGTCACGCGTGTTGTCGCGCGAGCAGTAGCGCGCGCGAGTAGGGAGCGACCCGTGGTGGTGGTCACGGTGGCATGTGGTGGCCGAGCGGGCGGCGCGGTGGTGGAGAAAGATGGTTGCAGCGGTGGCGAATCCGCGAGGAGAGAGAGAGAACTCGCTGTGAGAGAGGCCGAGAGAGAGAGAAGGAGACGGTGGGGTGGTCGAACCACCGTGGGGTGGCGGAGCCAAGCAACCGCGGTGGAGGAGGAAGCCGCGGCGGGGAAGATGGCCGCGGGAGAGGGAGAGGCGGCGAGGGAAGAAAAAGGGGAAAAGAGTGAGAGAAAGGGAAGGAAAAAGAGAAATTAGGGTTTAGCCCTAATTTCGACTTTTTCTATTTCTTTTTTTTTTTTTTTTTATAATTATTATTATTATATTTCTTTTTGTAATTAAATTTATAAATAATTAAGTGAGTAAATGTATAAATTACTAAATGAATAAATAATCATCTATATATTTTTCATACTCACTTTACTTTACAATTCGGAAATACGGATACTTTAAATATCTCAAAAATTTCAAATTACATACCTCAAAATCGAAAATCAATATAATTAAAATTCTCTCTCTATAAATAAACGGAACAATATTTTATTTAATTTCATGAACAGTATACTTGTACGGACACCGCAATGTCGGTGTTACATTTTCTAACCCCCTAAAAACAAGTTTCGTCCTCGAAACTGAAAGAAGGCTGGGTACTTCCTTAGTACTGAGACATGAAGGACAGTATGAATACGGAATAGTTCACTTGGCAACCCAATTCTGTATGCCACACCTTCGACCGTCTCAAGGACACGGAAGGGTACAAATATATCTGGGACTCAGATTGTCCCACTGCCTGAATCGTATAACTCATTTTAAAGGAAATACCCTCAAGAAAATCATATATCCTGTGGCAACTCAAGGTGTCGCCGTCTACGATCGGCATATACCTTCTGCCTGTCCTAGGCGGCTCTCCTCCGTCCACAGATGACCCTAACTTTATCTTTCATTTCCAGATCAACTCAACATTGTTGAGATGTCGTTCTACGATCTCACCCTAACATATCGGAGTGCGGCACCCCCTGTCACACAGTGCCTCATATGGGGCATCCTGATACTGGTTAGGCCAGTATAAAGACGTTCCAATACCTCTAAAGAAAATAACCACGAATCAGAATGAAATGTGCAGACTTGGTGAGTCTATCAACGATCACCCAATTAGCATCGTGTCGTGCTAAAGTCCGCGACGATCCTTGTCACAAAATCCATTGTGACGTGTTTCTACTTCCACTCGGGAATGGGAAAAGGCTACAAAGCGCCTGTGGGTCACTGATGCTTGGCCATCATCTACTGACAAACCAGGCATCAAACAACGAACTCTCTCTTTATACCAGACTACTAATAACTATCTCGGATCGTTAGGTACATTTTTTGTACCTCTCAAATACATAACGCAAATGGAGGAATGAACTTCCTCTAGAATATGTCTACGAAGATTCACTGTCGACGGGAATGCAAGCCCGTTATCGATATACTACTAGTCCGTTATCACGGACGCGGAACTCTCTGTCATCATCTCTACAGATCTATCAAGAATACCTTGGAGCTCTTCATTTGCTCCCTAAATCTCTCTAATGCGGTCGAACATGGTCGGCCTCATTTCAAATCAAGTTAGAAATGCTGCTCGATCATCATAAATCAAACTGACTCCTAATACGCGGAGTCCCATCAATAAGAGAGATAAACACTCTCTGTATACTGAATTTCTGACCAATTGCTCACCAATAGGAATGACGACTAGTAGCTCCTCATCTAGCGACGATAACAGTCTACCCAACTGTCGAGCGAAATAATACAATCATGTAAGAATAGTCTGAACCAGTGTTAATAAGAACACGGGTATCGACTCTGAATATTTTCATGGTACTCATGATGTGAGAAATTGAAAAAGAAACCAATATAGGATACGCAAAAGATATACGTATATATCTATATCATGTAGTCAAGCCTCTAAGGCTTAAACCAGTCATAACCGTACATATCATCATGAGATACATGGTTTCAAAAGAGGATCACAATAGTTAAGCTTCTAGAGCTTTAACTAGTCAAAACGGTACATAGGTATCATGATACACATGATTTCAAAAAGGAGAGTATCTATAAACTCCTAAACAAAAGAATCTACTGGAGGATTACCCATGGTCGTATCTGGGTTCGCCTAAGCGTCCTCCTGTGTCATACCATATATGCGGGTCTATGCCCTCGGCTCCTATAGTGAAGAGCCTAATGCAGTGTTGCTCCCGGCTGCAGTCCATGGAGCGGTGTGTACTGAATGTGCAGGTACTCCCTGCTGACCTGTCAATGGTCCACCCATGTGTGTCTGTGACACCTGACCTCTGAAACCTACGTCAGGACAAGAGTTACAAGTATGTTCTTGCTTCCCATATTAGAAGCATCTAAAGGGAGCTCCGCAAGCTCCAAAATGACATCAGCCGTAGTCGCGGCAGATAGGATGGTGCAATGTTGTGGAATAACTAGAGGCACTAGAGGCCTATACTCTAAAACTCTAGGGACATGGTCCCTGTCCAAACTGTGCTGATGTAAAGTGAGAGGGACTTCTCTAAAAGTTAGAAGTCCTACCCCACTTCGAGCTCTGGCTCGTCGGGTCTCAACCCTATATGTCCTACTAGGACTCTGTAAAATCTCTGCGGTCGAACTCCTTTAAGAAGTTCTCCTACCGCAGTGAGTCAATAACCTCGTCATAAATAGCCTCCCACCAAGTGAGGGCATCACCATCGAGGAGTCTCTCAACAACTCTAAATCTGAGCTCCTCTGACAATCCCACATCAGTAAGGATCCTGCGAATCCTATAGATCCAGTGCTTCGCCGCTACGGCATCACCAGATCCTGAAAAGTCTGTGTATCTGAGCTGTCATAACTCTGTCACCAACTGAGTAAGCTCATGGATGCGCCTCAAAGTAACCGATGTCTCATCAGTTGAAGTAGAAATGGAAGAACCAGTCACCGAAGGAGGAATCGGTGCCGTAGGAGCAAGTATGGCCGCAGGTGCGGTCGCTGAAGTCTGTAGTGGAGGTGGGGGCATCTGCACCCCATATCTACTGAACCACTCCTGCCACTATCTCAAGGCGTCGAGTGGTGGCGGAGAAATCTCGACTGTACCAGCCAGTGGAGGTGCTAAAGGTGGCACTAGTGAAGGTGCGTAAGTAGAGGAAGCATCCTCTGGTACTCATAAAGTCTCGAGTGCCACTAGTGCATCAGACACTAAGGGACTCTAGTGGTACACCGCGCCTACTACATCTAGGCGGCATAGTTCTGCGGACAGAACACCTTTTCATTAAGTGGAAATCAAGGATTAGGGTTAGTTACGGAGTAACTAACCCCCTAAAAATAATTTGAGTTATGAATCAAGGCATTCGAATCCAATGAGAGGTGTATCACTCATACACCTGCATAAATGCCTCAAATGATGGTAATGGAACCGTGGCTATAATAGCCGACTGAGAGAGTGCTAGAAGAGTACACCCGACGAGGAAACATCCTCGAGTATTCTAGATGTCTCAGGTACAAATCTAGTACCTCGTTTAGTAATCATAATCTTTCAAACGAAGAACTCAAATCAAATATGATTCACAGATTAGGGTTAGTTGCGAAGTAACTAACACCCTAAATGAATAAACTTATCAGTTTAAGAACTGATAGCACCAATATGTTAGGTTAGATACGCACCGTATCTAACCCCCTAAAAAGAATAACTCATATGCCTAAGACCGTTGTACTGGGATTTTCATGACTGTATGAAACTCTCATGCATTGAGGACCTTTAAAATATACTTGGGAATATTTTCAAAACAATTCTATCAAACACAGCTCTCAAACCTAGAGCTCTGATACCACCCGAACTGTCACGCCCCGAACCGGGAATCGTGAACAGCCGCCCGTTGACCTGGATGCCGGCTGTATTTCTACCGAAAATCGGGCAGAACCTCCCCATAAATCGGAGGTCTCCCATGTACAATAACCTGTATAAACCTGTATAAATTTAAAATCATCTTGTAAAATTAAACACATGGCCATCCCGGCCTCAAAACAATCCATCAATCTCCCAACCGACATCCAGACAACGCAAGGCTAACAAATCACCAACAGTCCTAACCACAGACCTCTACTGTCATGCCCAACTAGAGCATGAATAGCCGCTACACCGAGCGGGCCTAAATTTATACAATTATATTACAAATTCCCAAGTCAACACTTTAAATATTTATACATGCCTCAATGCAAGTGGAATGAGAGTTTCGCAAACAGAAGTCCAAAATTATACAATTATCCCAAAATATGTACACGGTCAACTACAGATCTCAACAAGACCACGCAGGGTCGACATAAAGTATGAAATTCATATTTTCAATTTAAAACTTAATCTCACCGTCGTAAACACCAAATCCGCCAACGAGCTATCAAGCCCTCGAGCCAAATACATCGCCCTAGCACCATAATCCTGTCTGGGGAGGGAAAGAGGAGGGGTGAGTATTCAGGGAAGAATACTCAGTGAGTGAGTGGGTCAATGTAATCGTGTAATATGGGGTGTGAAACTGGAGTGTCAAAACATAAGTATATAAATCATATTTCAAATCATCATGCTTTTCATTTCAACCATATATCATTTGCACGCATCAACAAATCAAATATGCATCCAAAATACTTTCATCAAAATCATAGAGCTGCCAGCCGTAAAACTCCCGGCAAAGGTCTACCACGACCTATGACAAAGCCCGGGGTGTTATATGCGATTTTATTTAAAGTGCTCTCTACCCCGGCGTTGGCGACGGACCTCGTCCAGGTGCTAGATTTGAAGAGTGTCCAAATCCTCCCCCTTTCGGGTTCAACCTGCCTAGTACCGTGTCGTAAATATAATCCCGACAACTCGTGGGATACCCCAGGCCTTAGGCATATCCGGACGCCACCAAAGCGCCTCTCACGGTGTCCTTCGTAGCTACGGAACAATACATATCACAGCCCTCAAGGCCAATATCAATATCACGATCATATCACAGCCCTCAAGGCCAAAATCAATATCATATCACAATATGTGCCGTAAATCAGGTTTACAAACCAAATGCAACATATAGCATAAAATGGCACATTTTACATTTCAATCACATGGATGCATATTTCATAATTCAACCACATTTTCAGACACTCCATCGGTTCACAAAAATCATTTTCAAAGCCAGTCAAAACATTTTAAGCACGCGGTAAATCATGCTCATTTATCAACATTGTAAAACAGAGTTTGCATATTAAACGAAAACATTTCAATAAAACCCACTCACTGTATACGGGAGGGTCAATCACTCCCTACAATGCACAACAAGTGCCGAAACTGTGCTTCCCTCGATCAAGACATCCAACACTTACGCATGTATATAATCAGCAAGTTTCAAACTAGTTATAGAAAATAGGCTATAACTTCTAATACACCTTTACAAATCAAGAGATTTCTTATTTCATTTTTAAAACTAAGGATGTCTAGTGTCTAAGGTAGAAAACCTCATGTCCACAAGACTCAAATGATGGTACTCAACCAATCCTACACAAAGTTTACACCAATCCAAATCTCTCGTCGTACATAAGAGTCGGCATATACACCAACACACTTTTATTCAAAATTCTTTATCAACTTCTTCTCTTCAATACCCCAATACAATTCTATACATTTATCATATAAATACAAGCACATGCTTTTGCTCATTCTTTACAATTGCACATTTTCATATCACTTTAACACACCAATATCACTATATATATGCATACACTTTCTATACCTTATTACACACACATATAAACCTCCATCTTGCTTACTAAAGTCATTCCAAATCTCTCCAATGGATTCGATCAATACAATTTTACATCCACATACTCACTAACCTCTATCCAAAATTCAGCATGCATAAATCCTCACACTTTTGGCCTCAATTTCACATACACATAGTCAATAACACACCACACTTCAATGCCAAAAACACAAGTACATCAATTCCACATTTTAACACTCAAAATCACATTAAAACCCATCAAATTTCATACTCAAAGTTCTACATTTTCCTGTACATATTTCCTTAGGGTTACTCCCCTCAATATGTGCTCATTTAAGGCTTAAATCAATCATTTACACAATCACCTTTCTAGATTCTCATTTCATCACTTTCATTCCATTTATAAACAATTAATCACATCAAAATCAAGTCTGATTCAATCCTAAACCCAATCAAAATTTGAAATATGCTTAAAATAAATAAGTTTCCTACGAACTGGAAAATCTTTGAAAAATCATACACTTTTCAATTCTCATCCGATTTCTTCAACCCATATGTCATTTCAAAGGTATTGAAACCTATTTTCATAATATAGAGTTTGTATTTTGATTGCCTATATGCAAGACAACTTATAATGAGAAAGACTGCATCGATCCTTAAACTCAAATCCCAATTCCTCATTATTTTCATGCATTCATCAAATTAAACTCTAAGAGAAATCATTTCAAATCACCGACGACTTTAAATTTACAATATTCCTCAATTTTACCAATTTCTCCCGAATTTACATAATCCTAATTTAATTCATGTCAATTTCAATTCAAATCTCAAGAAAAACTACACAGACCAATCAAACAAAACTCTAATGCTCTCTAAGACATTCAATCATGCTTTGCAGCCCAATTTACATCAATTTCTAGACCTAACCTCAATAATTTCATACAAACTCTCAAGAATAAAGCATTTCTTACGGATCTAACATATTTTCAGAATATATCTACATTTATTCTCAAACTAATTTCAACAGAATAGTCTGAACATTGAAGGGATTGAAAATCCCTCACCTAGAGTATTTTGCAGTTCGCAACCTTCGTCCAACTGTCTTCTCATTCCATTCCGAAACCTGCAAAGCTCCCAATTTAAAATCAATTTCAGAACTCTAAAGCTGAAACCCTAAAATTAGGGTTAGGGACTGAAACTCACCTATGCAGACCGGATCTCACAACCGCAGCTAGGGTTTCTGAAAGTCACCAACTACGCTGCAGCAGAGGTTGCAGCAAGTTCGAGGGCAGAAAGAAGCTATCGCGCGCTGGAGCAGGGCAGTCGCACGCTGGCGCGCGCGCAGAGGGGACGGTCGGCCCCGGGAGCAGCGCGCGGCAGAGCGGCAGCGCGCGCGCGCGCAGCGCGCGCGGCAACGGCTGTCACGCGTGTTGTCGCGCGAGCAGTAGCGCGCGCGAGTAGGGAGCGACCCGTGGTGGTGGTCACGGTGGCATGTGGTGGCCGAGCGGGCGGCGCGGTGGTGGAGAAAGATGGTTGCAGCGGTGGCGAATCCGCGAGGAGAGAGAGAGAACTCGCTGTGAGAGAGGCCGAGAGAGAGAGAAGGAGACGGTGGGGTGGTCGAACCACCGTGGGGTGGCGGAGCCAAGCAACCGCGGTGGAGGAGGAAGCCGCGGCGGGGAAGATGGCCGCGGGAGAGGGAGAGGCGGCGAGGGAAGAAAAAGGGGAAAAGAGTGAGAGAAAGGGAAGGAAAAAGAGAAATTAGGGTTTAGCCCTAATTTCGACTTTTTCTATTTCTTTTTTTTTTTTTTTTTTTTTATAATTATTATTATTATATTTCTTTTTGTAATTAAATTTATAAATAATTAAGTGAGTAAATGTATAAATTACTAAATGAATAAATAATCATCTATATATTTTTCATACTCACTTTACTTTACAATTCGGAAATACGGATACTTTAAATATCTCAAAAATTTCAAATTACATACCTCAAAATCGAAAATCAATATAATTAAAATTCTCTCTCTATAAATAAACGGAACAATATTTTATTTAATTTCATGAACAGTATACTTGTACGGACACCGCAATGTCGGTGTTACAAGAGAGGTGAAAAAAAAAACGGGAACTAGCTTGGCCGAGCCCGACAGGCGGGCCTCATTCACCGGGTTGGGCCTGTTCTAGATAAAAAAATTTCTGGAACCAGCCTGACCTAAGTTAGCCTCGGAACCGTAGCCGAACCGGCCTGTGGTTCTAGGGCTTGCCCCTGAATGGACCGGGCCCGGTCTAGCTTGACCCCGTCTCATCTCTACCAAAAAGGGTTCTGAAGTGTGCATCGGTCGTGTTTCAAGAACAAATTTAGGAGTTTTGGTGTTCAGTCTCCTCTGAACCGCATCATACAATAATAAAACAGAAGCTTGACGAAAACACTCAGTCAACCAAAACCCCAACATCACAACTAGATGACTATTAAGGTGAAAGAGGCAAGTACAAAACATGTATTTTCCATAAGGAAAAAGAGGTTGGTAACTGCCAGAGATGGGAAAGTACTGGTTCGGGAAAATGTAACAAGAGTTTGCAGACACCATGAAATTTTCGAGATCCCACGATGGTTCTGTTCCATAGATGAATCTTGGAGCTTCACAATTTAGTCATTTTTCTAGGGCTGCCATAAGAAAGGACCCAAAAATACCAATAAAAGCATCCAAAGAGCAAACTACAAAGATTCCTTACCGAGGGTGTCCGCATTATATGGTACACAAACTACACAACAGAGAGGAGACTGAGAAAATCCAATAGCAAAATCCAATGAGTATTGAAGCAACAGAGGAATGGCCTTCACACACCACGATCATCATCACATACACCACTCCCCTCAACCATACGTACGTCTCAAAAGCACACACATCATGGAAGCAGGATAGAGGCAAGAGGTCAATTTTACGAAACACGAAAAAATCCCCAATAATCATAAGAACAAAATAAAAGCCCATTTTGAAAAAAAAACGAAGGCAAAAAAGATTCTCACCTAGAGTCTTCCTGATTGGCCCAAGCTTGCGTTCCACGCAACAAGCAACCACCAAACATTAGAAACACATGCACATAAAAACCGATGTGGAGGACCATGAACCACATCGGACCGCCAACACACCATCCACTAATCATCCCACACCAACTGGAGAATGACCACACCCAATCTGGAAGGGGCCTCACGATGGAGAATGACCACAAACCATATTAGACCACCAGCTCAGTACCCACCAATCACCCCCCACCAATTGGAGGCCGACCACATTCGATCTGGCAGGGGGCTCACCACGCTTATATCCATATTGTTAAAATGAAAAAAAGAAATTAGGCTTCGAGCCAAATTAAGGAAAATATCAAAAAAGGTGTAAACATAAAGAGTAAATTACTTGCTTAGTCCTTGAACTTTATCTCAATTTCATAAATTAGTCCCTGAATTTTAAAATGCGACGCTTGAGAGCCTAAGTTTCAAAAAACATAACATTTTAGTCATTCTGTTAGTAACGATGACGTCGTGGCTGTTAGTTGCTGACTTGGAATATGATATGGCCAGGTCTTTTTTGAGTTGGCTTCCACCATGGAATTAATTGCTAACATGTCATCTAACATGTCAACAACTTACACTAGCAATTTTGCCACATCAGCAGAAAGGAGACGTGGCATGACACATTAATTGACCTTTTTGACCCATTATTCCCTCCACAAGGTTGGCTAAAAAGGGGTTGTTTGTTAAAAAAAAAAAGAAAAAAAGAACTAAAGACAAAAAAGGGGTGAAAGAGAGAGAGAGATCACCCAAGGCGAAAGAGAGGTTAGAGAGAGAGAGAGAGAACAATCGAGTGCATGAGGGTTAAGGTTTGGGTGACATGCAGAGGGATTAGTGTTTGATAGAGAGAGAGAGTGCAGGTACATATTTGGGGTTTGTTTGGACAACATCCAGAGGGTTAGGGTTTGGGCACTCTCTCCGTTTTAGCCATAAAATGTCATTATCAAGCACAGTTGAAGGTACGCTGAAGTGTAGATACAATCTAGACACCATGCTGGTGACTTCATGGTCAGAACAAAATCCATTACGAAGATTCTATGATTGCCCTAATTTTTGGGTATGTCCAATGTTTTTTAATTTCCTTTCTAATGTCTGAAATTTTAATTTATTGAATGGTAATGCTTTTTAGGAAGGTAATGTTTGCAATTTCTTTGAATAGTATGATCCGTCATTCTCCCCTCGAGCCATTGAAGTCATTAATGGACTGAAAAAAAAGGTGGATGAGCTAAAAGTTTTACGCAACTCTGTAGTAGCTTATTGGAGTTTGAGAATAGAAGATGCAAGAAACACCGTTGATAGGTTGAAAGAAGAGAACAATCGTCTGGTGCGCCATGTTCAAGAGCTTTTGAAGGAAGAGATTTTGAGCTTTTAGGAGATAAAGGAGAAGAAGTTAAAATCCTTTTGGAAAGATTTTATACATGTATGTCTCTTGTTGTCCATGGGAGTTTTCTTTTTTGCACTTTTGTATTAAGTTAGGCAGGGGTTTATTAAGAATGTATTAAGCTTATGTAATGTTTTACCGATCTTGTTTGGGTATATTGCTCTGTTGATGTATTAGGCTTAAAGAATTACATTTTAAATTAATGCTTTGCATCTCTTACTTGCTTGAGAATGTTGCAACTTTGGAAGAAAGTTGGATAGTGATTGTCAAGCCTATCTTTGCTCGCTCATGAAAATTGCATTTATCCAAAATATTTCTTCCCTTAGGAAAGAAGTTAAAAAAAAAAAAAAAAAAAAAAAAAATTCTATGTATCTAATAGAATTTGGCATCAGAAAGCCAAATGAGCCTACTGGTTTTCATATCTCATGAAAGTTCAACTTTGTTGTCTTAAATTGAATTATGGCTAAATGTAGTACTATATTTCTGGTGGGTTGATTCGTATTTGCAGTTGGTTGGTGATAGCATGCTGCAAGTTGTAAAAAAAGATGATAATTCCACCCATAAAAAATAATCCATTCTAAGCAATAGGTATACAAATAAGCAACCAAATAACATAACATAGAACCAGCCTCAATCAAACATCAATTCTGAGTAATAAAAAAAATTCTGTAAATTACTTGCAAATTAAAAACATCAAATATCAATTCTGAGCATCAAATAAGCAATCAATTTTGAACATCAATTCTGCAATCAAAAATAAAAATATCAATTCTGAACAAAAAATTCTAAGCATCAAACATAAAATCTGAACATTAAACATCTGAACAATTATACCAAGTTTTACAACATCATCACTTCATGGTTTTCAACAGTAGTGGTTTTATCAATTCAGCAACAGAGGTCTTACAACATCAATATCAGTTCTGAGCAAAATACAACAGAGGTCTAACAACTTTCGCACTTCATAGTTTTCAAAATATCAGCAATTCAACAGAGGTCTGAGCAATTCAGTATAATACATTTGATAGTTTTCAAAACATAAGCACTTCATTACAACACAGGTTAGAATATCAAAACATCAGCAATTGAATAGAAGTCTGAACACAGGTCATCAATATTTCCTCTTCCCTTAGGACGCTTGTGATACAAGTTGGCTCATGAACACTTGAGATGAAGGTGGCTGGGATGCTTGAGATGCAGCTTCTGAACTATGACATGCTTGGCCCTGCAAGAAGTAATTGAATTAGTTATTGATCCAAAGAAAGTTACAAGTATACGAAGGATGCTTATATAATCATTAACCTTATTTGACTCGCATGACCTCTTATTGTGTCCAACTTGCTTGCAAATAGTGCATTTGATGGGGGTTCTAGCTCTAGAAAGTGAATGCGGATTTTTAGGTTGGACTTCAATGGGCTCCTTTCTCCTTTTTTTTAATGGTCATCATGCTTTTCGTTTATAATTTGGAGGTAACAAGGTAGTGAATTCACATTTGTCTCATACATTTGGTCCATTATAAGGATAGACAATTGGTGCATAACATTCGACAAAGAGGGTTGCACTATAATAACTAGTTACATATTTCTCAGGTTTATCTCTGGAAACAAATATGCAACTAATAGCATGGGCACAAGAAATACCACATAATTCCCATGTCCTATAAGTGTAGGTCCTATTATCCAAATCAACAATAAATTTATTGAAAAACGATGACACCTCATAAATCCCACCACTAGCTAAGATTGGAAACTAAGGTTTACTCAGTCTCTTTTATTTTTCAAGTTTTCTCTAAATGACGAGACAAATATCACCACTGAAAGATGATATCTTTCTCTTATTTTCAAAGAACTTTGACAAAAAGCAATCTTAATTACCTCAATCAAACTGATCGCAGACATATCTCTTGCATCCACAATTCTAGAATTAAATGACTCACAAAAGTTATTAACTAGCAAGTCACACTTATTGTAAGCAGTAAATACAAACCGTGACCATGTTTGGATATCCCTCTCAATCAGCCATGCATAGGCCCCAGAATCTGATTTCTGAATCTCTCTCATCACTCAAATAAACTCGCCTCATAAGTTGCTATCGCAACAACATAGAACATGTTCTTTAAATCCAAGTCTTTGAACTTCTTGTGTAGATTATTGTATAGATGTTGGGCACATATTCTATGTTCCGAATGTAGAGACAATGTTGAAATTGCATTAATTAATTCCTGCGCACAAAGAACTTTGACATGTAAACACAATTACATTGATTACGTATGAGATACAGAAGCAAGAAGTGTCTCGTATCTTCTACTAGTCTGACATGAACATCCATTTTCTATCCTCTCCAATGTCACTAAGTAAATGTTCTAGGAACCATATCTAAAAATCTGTCTCTTCCAGCTTTACAATTGCAAAAGTTAGTGGGAAGATTCTATCACTGGGGTCTTTACCAACCATTACTAGCAATTGACCTCCATAAGTTGATTTCAAGAAACATCCATCCAATCCTATGAATGGCCTACAAGTTGCCAAAAAACCACTTTTACAAGGCTCAAGACAAATGTACATTTTTTTGAAGATTGGAGTTAAAGGATATTGGATGGATAAAGGATTCTAATCACCTACGGGTAGAAAACTCTCAACCTTACAAGTACTTCATCTTTTTGTTCTCAAAATCTCTTCAAAATAGAGTCTCAGAATGAAGAATTGCTCTTTTTTCTTCTCCTTAACAAGTTTTTCAACCTTAACTCTAGCTCTTTAAACCTTCATTTTCCACAACTTACCATGAATTTCTCTTTAACCTTTTTTTGAAGAGTAAGTTGTTTTATGTTAGGAACACTCTTTACACTTTTCACCCATTTCGTTGCAAGTCATTTTCCTATTACATGCTTATTATTTCAAATTCTTACACAACTGTGTTCAGGCTTATAAGTGACTATCATTGTTGTCTTCTTATGACCATGAAGCTTCTTTACATAAACCAACCATTCACACCCCTCAACACATCTAACTCTTACTCTATCATTGTCATTTTTCAAAAATCTGAGATGTTTCCATTGTACACAGTGTAATCTTTCACAACTTTTTAAAAAAAATTCAAACTTTGAAAAATCTGCCCCTACTTGAATTCAATAAATTTGGAGTTGTACTCTATTTTAAACTTCTCATATCTACATTTTATTCTAGTCTTAACCACTTCATCATCACTCTTATCATCTCTCAAATTGTATTGTAACTCATCTTCATCATCTGCTTCATCCCAATCATGAAATTCCACATTTCTGTATTCCTCATCGGTAGAGTCTAAAATGCCCCCTAAATCACCTGCATTGGGCACTTGATCATCAAATGGATCCTCCATGGACATTGAATCCTCCTCCCTTTCTTTCTTTAGACTTTCAGCATTAGTCTCTTCAGAATCACTACTCAGCAAAATCTCAATATTCCAGTCCTCACTTTCTCCACTCTCTTCATTGCTATCATAAAGGAAATCAGACTTTTCTAATACATTAGCATCATCTACACCATGTTCTATATAAAAATGAATATCCTTATTTTTTTTCCTTTGATCCAAATAACATAACAATGCATCATCAATTAAAATTGGACTGAAACCATCTCTAGCCAATAGTATCCATAACCTTAAATGGTATTTATAACCTAACTTGCTATCATGTGTTCTAATTCAAACATTGACATTTTATCCCTATCACAATTATTAAAATATGTTATTTCTCCACCTTTATAACTTTCACTTCCTACAAAATTACCACCATGATGAATTGCAGGTGTAAATTTGCTGGAATCCATATATGAGGAAAGATAAAATTTTAAAATTTAAATAATCTCCACATACAATAGTTAATTGAGGACAAGAAATAAACCCTAAGAAATGAAAAATGCAAAGAGATATTAAAATTGCAAAGAGATATTGTAAAATTACATACAACAGTTAATAAACCCTAAGATTATAGAGAGATTGTATTAACATCAATATCTAATGACAAAAAATGAAAATAACAAAAAATGAAAATACAGAGAGATATTATAAAATTACATGTCTTAATTTAACAATATGGTTACAATTTCCCAAAAAAAAAAAACCCTTAATTTGAAACCTAATTTTTTTCAAATTTTAATTACAGATCTTATAACAATTTAAATTCAATTTACAGATCTATTACTTTTTAGTTAAAATATTAAAAAAAAACCATATTTTTTCGAAACCCTAAATTTTAACCGAAACTTAAAATTACAGAGAGATTGTGTTAATATCAACATCAATATTTAGCACAATAAATGAAATTACAGAGAGATATTGTAAAATTACATATGTTAATTTTATAATATGGATACAATTTTAAAAAAACCCTAATTTTTTTGAAACCCTAATTTGAAACTCTAATTTTTTTTTTCAAACTCTAATTACAAATCTTATAATAATTTAAGTTCAATTTACAAATCTATTCACTTTTTAGTTAAAATTAAAAAAAAAAAATCTAAATCTTTTTGAAACCTTAAATTTTAACCAAAATATAAAAATTGAAATTACAGTAACAATAATAATGGGTGACATTTCATACCTTGTAAGGAGTCCACCTTGACGAAATTATTTCAATCGATGAAGATCACAGTCACGTACCATACCTTTGGGACCACAACCCTAATTTTTAAAACGAGCACGAACCTCTAGGACCATAATCACACACGAATCTATCGCTTTCCCTCGAACACAATAAAGTAATCACCTGAACACGAATTACTCGAACTCAAATCTATCTCTTATCTCTCTCTCGAACAAGAAACCCTATGTATCCCTCTAACATGAATCCATCTAACTTTATTTCCCCCTGATATTTAGTAACTGACTTTTCGTTCTCTCTCTGAATCAAAGGTCATCCACTGACGTATCATGTTACGTCAATATTTTTGCTAACATGACAAAGTTGATAGCATAAGTTGCTAACTTGTCAGTCGATAGGTCAGCCAACTCAGAAAAGCTCTAGCCACATCATATTTCAAGTCAACAACTAACAGTTATGATATCATTATTATTAATAGAGTGATTGAAGTGTTATCTTTTTTAAAACTTATGTTCTCAAGTATTATATTTTGAAATTTAGCGATTACTTTACGAAATTCAGGTAAAGTTCAAGCACCGACAAGAAATTTACTCTAACCATAAAAAGAAGAAACAAGCAATAGAACCACGTGTAAGGTGGGGATTTAAGCGGCAAAACGAAGCGGGCATGTAATCCGACGGCCATCACGGTCGCGTTGGTGCAAAGCCGTAGCCCCTAAACCCACACGCTATAGCCCACTATCTCCCTCTGATATATATACTCGAGTCGACTCGCTCATCTTCCCATTCATATTCAATCAATCACACACAGTCAGTCTCTCTCTCTCTCTCTCTCTCTAATGGTGATTTCTCCGTCTTTCTTTGGCGCATCTTCAAATTAATCTCTCTCTCTCTCTTTCTGTTCTTCATGTTGATTACTACTTGATTACTACTTGTTTCTCATTGGTAATCCCTGTGAATTACAGGCTCTTCCAAACCAACAACCAGTCGACTACCCGTGCTTCAAACTTGTCATTGTTGGTGATGGTGGAACTGGTAAAACTTCTCTCTCTCCTCTCTCTCTCTCTCTTTCTCTCTCCAAAGTCGAATGCTACAATGTGAGATTGGACTAATGCCACAGGGAAGACTACGTTCGTGAAACGGCATCTTACCGGAGAATTCGAAAAGAGATACGAACGTGAGTTTTTTTCGATCCAATTTGCTTTCTCTGCACGCAATCAAACATTTTTCTTTTATTTCTTAGGGTTTGGAATTTGAGATTTATTTTAATAATTGCAGCAACAATTGGGGTTGAGGTGCACCCGTTGGACTTCTTCACGAATCGGGGCAAAATTAGGTTTTACTGTTGGGATACTGCTGGGCAGGAGAAGTTTGGTGGCCTCAGAGATGGTTATTAGTAAGTAAATCGTTGCCTTGCCCATGATGCCTTGTTTTTATCTGAAGTAGTTAATCCTGCTATGCGTTTTGATTTTGATCACATTTTGGCAATATACGCAATTCAAGCACCAGCAATTCTTTGAGGTCATGATGTTGGGTGATGATGACTCCTGAAATCACCTATGCCTCTCAGTGGTACTTGTTCTTTTTTCTTGTATTTTCGGTCTTGCTAAAGATGGGAAATTGGATAATTTTATTTGTTAACATCAGGGCCATCTTCCTCACATTTTTTGTATTTAGAGATTAAGAATCTATCTCCTAATTTGTGTCACCGATGACATCCTTGAAATTTACATGGCATAGTGGAAATGTGCTAATCAAATTATGCTATTGCTGCTCCTTATGATTCTTTTTGGGAAAAAAAGATCTAGATGCACTGAAGGTGCATATGCTGCTAAAGTTACTTGGGCTCTGTCCTTTTGATTTTGTGATTTGCTAGTCTGCTTAAGCCACTGGCGCTGACTATCATTTTCTTTACACAACAGTCTAGCTAATCCAATATGACCTGAACTACACTGCGTTGTTGCTGTTTCCACAGACATGAGTTCCACTTTTGATGTTCCCTTTTAACTGCTTGTCAAAATTTTGCTGCCTACAAGTTGTCACACGGAAATAAGTCAATTTCCCTCTTATCAAAATTCCCTGCTTTAAAAGAAATGAGGGTTATTAATGAATTTCAGTTAATTTTCCTTATTTATGTCTTAAGTTTGAATCTTTTTGCAACAGAATTTTACCTAAAGGAAACCTTTGATGCAGCTATCATAATTTCCTTATAATTGACATGATCTTAGCCTAGCTTTGTATTCATTCACTTACCTCCAGAATCTTACCCTTGATGCACTGAACTGATACGGATTCTAATACATTTTCTTTACTTGGCATTTGTATTCATTCACTTTGCATTTCACATCAAGGCATTGTCAACTTTTGTTGCTTTATTGACTAGAGCTACTTAATTAACATGCTTATTTACCACTGTTTAGCATTCATGGAAATTGCGCCATCATTATGTTTGATGTCACTGCGCGGTTAACGTATAAGAATGTACCAACATGGCATCGAGATCTCTGCAGGTTCTATTTTTTTTTTTCTTTAATACATTGATGTCTCTCTCTCTCTCTCTCTCTCTCTCTCTCCCCCCCCTCCCTATTTTACTTTTTGAAACTTACTTTGATATTGGAATCCATATGATTTCGTTGCTAGAGTTTGTGAAAATATCCCCATTGTCCTTTGTGGGAACAAAGTTGATGTCAAGAATAGGCAGGTTAAAGCAAAGCAAGTCACGTTTCACAGGAAAAAGAATCTTCAGTATTACGAGATCTCTGCAAAGAGCAACTACAACTATGAGAAGCCATTCCTTTATCTTGCAAGAAAACTAGCAGGGTAAACTGAAAGGAACCTGTTCGGTTTTACTCTGTTTACTTTTCTATTTTACACTAGTGAGCTAAAATTGGTTTTTCACATGTACATTGCAGAGATCCTGAACTCCACTTTGTTGAAGCACCTGCTCTTGCTCCTCCTGAAGTTCTAATTGACATAGCTGCACAAGAAAAGTATGTGTTGACTTAAGCTTTCAAACTTCTATCATTCAATTTTCTCCCATCTTTATATCAACATTTGGTTCCCACATCCGCATGTTGGAGTAATGTGGCTTAAATTTTGTTATTGTATCTTTAAACAAGACAAGATCACAGTGATCTTGTGAAGTTTATTGTTTCTCTTTTACTACCTCACATAGCTTCCCTCATAATGTGGTAGGTGTATTCCAAGTGAGGAGTATTCTTGATATGTACCGCATGTTAGAAAGTTGAGGTGTGGCTTTGATCCAACTAAGTGAGCTCTATGTTTCTTGCAGGCATGAAGCTGATTTAATTGCTGCTGCGGCGCAGCCACTTCCTGATGACGATGAGGAAACATTTGATTAGAGCTTGTGCTGTACAGATTTTGGACCGAGCTGTAAATTTTTGGCCATGGGAAGTTTCTGCAAATATGGTGTATTTTCCTGTACCATAATGAATTGGGTGGCTTAGTAGCACTTGTACCTGGCTGGCGGTTGAATGACTGAAATCCTCTTGTGGTTGGGCTACCAATTTGTGTATAAATATATTGGCTTGGTTTTGGTAGCACAATGCCCTAACATTTCCATGTTATGAGAATTGGTTCCTTTACACCGTATCTGTATATCTGTTCTTTTAAGGTTACTGCCTAAGATCAAAGAAACTTAACCCAGATTGAAGTGACATACAAAGTAACAGTTCAAGGTACATGAACAGATGCATATACCTCTCTGTAAAGGATGATTTATTCAAAGGGAAATGAAAGGAAAGAGAAGAACTTGTCACCCCCATGGGATGAACCACATTAAAAGCGTTAGTTCACGGTGAATAGAACAAAGTTGCGAGGCTTGAGAACTGACCACTTAGTCGCCGATAAAAAGCTGCTTGGAGGAGTTCAAGTCATGATAGAAATATCCAGGGTGAGTATTATTCAATTAATCTTACATTGCTAGTTTTGGAACTTTTACTATGTTGAGCTATTATGTCAAATAATCTTACATTGCTAGTTTTGGAACTTTTACTATGTTGAGCTATTAAATTTTAAAACATTTATTGTATATTGTTTTGTATACTTTTTTCCTTGTAAACCAAATTGACCAAATTGAATCAACCGAAATATTTGGGTTGGGTGAAGTTTGATTTTATATTTATTTAGTTTGATTTTTAATTTATAAAATTTGGTTATTCTTTTAGTTTGGTTTTGGGATTTTAAAAACCAAATCAACCAAACTGACCAAACGAACACCCCCTAGAAATATCCATTTGAATTCCACATGCAATTTTTTTCTCAAAAGCCAAGACTGATAGTTAAAAGTTTACTTGCATAAAAAGGAAATATCCATATATTTATCAGTTTTCTATCCTCCACTTCTGGTTCAGCGCACCATGACAGAAATGTCACAACATCTTTTGTGTGAGGATGAAAGGAAAAATGCTTGTTTAATTTTGTGAGTGCCCTTTTTCTTTCAAGGGGCAGAACATTTAAAGTTGATTACTACCTGTGACTGGGTACCATCTTCATATTCAACGGCGCCATTAATTAGCAAAAAAGGGTTTGACCAAATTAATCGATTCTAAGTATTGATTAATAGAAAAGTGTTTCATTACCCAGGAATATATTGATTAATGGAAAAGTGTTCCATTACCCAAAAAAAAACAAAAGGGAGGGAGAGAGAGAGAGATGGGCTGATATACGGAGACACCAACAGGAGAATTACGATAGCTAGTTAGCAGAGCAAATACATAATTCTGACCATTATGCCGGGCCTGAAGGGAAAAGGGGAGTCCGAGAGTTTTTTGAGGAATAGTAACAGTTTACGCTATATATGAGGATTAAGAAAAGATCAAATACCTTGGTAATAGGACTAGATCCGGAGAATATGCACCTCTATTTGCTAAATCAGCTGCTTGTTCATTTTGATATGGCCAAGGGAAACGATCACTTATTTTTCGAGGGCATGTGAACATTTCACACTCATCATTAAGCCCATCAACTACCTCAATCTCGGCTGCCATAGCCTTTGTCTCTTCTTCGGAGCATGCCACAACCATAAGATAACGATGTGAAACTAGAGACATTGATTGGCATGAAGCACAAACTTGTAGGTATACCTGCTGTCCTCTTCGAATCCTGATGGCAACCAACCGATTCATTAGAAACAGTTGTGAGAGAGAGAGAGAGATGACAGACACTCACGAAGAGTGGTCATGTGAGTGGTCATCTGAACTGAGAATGCCATTATGAGGCCAAGGATAGCTAGGACGATTTAACCCTTCTTCTGTCTCATCAGAATCAGCCATTATCGCAGAAGTCAAATGTTTAGGAATGACAGCACCCAGAAAAGCGAGCACCCTAAGGGATTTCCATTTCATCCCTCAATCCTGTTTTGAGTTAACTTGTGATACTGCTGGAGGAACCTACAAACCAATCGGTCTTGGCAAGTGAGTCCTATTTATGTAAGTTTCAAACTTCAGAAAAAGAAAAAATTCAGTTGAAATGCTGAATATTTTGTAAAAATTACACCTCGCAAAATGGAACTAGCCCACTACCCCGTGACCCAACAAGGATCAAGTTATACGATTTCAACTCTAGAAAATTAAAAAACTTAGAAGGGGCAAAATTCAATACAAATTTATCATATAATTATTTTGGAAAAAGGCAAGAATTTTGAAAAGTGGGCTATTAGTGTATATATCAAAAAAAAAAAAAAAATCTATCAATAATTTACAATGGAACGACCTTACTATTATATGTGGCTTTTGACTTAAAAGGCACCTCGCATTTGACACCTTGTATCAAAAATCAGCCGACCATGAAAACTATACCTGAAGCAAAAGAGATGGTTTGCAACAAAAACTTATATGTTCAGAAGCATCAAGAAGAAGCAAATATTGGATGAGGAAAAAGAACTGCCACATTGAAGCACAATAGAAAATTTGAGACTTTGCTGAGATCACCGACCTTCCTAACATCGGGCACTGGGTTAACTATTTGAATACTTGTTAACTGGGCTTAAGTTGGATTAGGCTATATGCTAAACCCAAACAACAAGTATCCAAACTCAATTATAAGTCCAATAGAACTAGGAATAGGGCCAAGATAGTCTCCCGTTGGTAGACCTGGCCCATTAAGAAAAGATGCTCATACTGATATGAAAGATTGGGTTTTGATGGTTTAGTCGATGGATATTGATACCCCATAAACAAAATATTGAATTCAAACTTTATGGCAAAATTAGATGTCGAGAGATTTTTACCTCTTAAAAGTTTAATTTAAATTGAATCAAATTTAATCAGACTCAATACAGTTATCAGGTACCGGTGGTTAATTAAAAAGAGAGAGAGAGAGAGAGAACAAGACTAAGGCCTAAGAGGAATGAGACTAGCCGGGGGCATACCCAATCAAAGAGAACTCGGTGGCTCTAGCAATAATGAAATTGTTTGACCCTTTTGTTAGGGGAGCAAAGAAATGATGGGGTCACGCGATCAACCATTATGGACCAAAACGCGTATGAAAGGGGAAAACATTTACCCTCTTGTTGGGTGGTATGGGTTCATATAGTTCTCACTCATATAAATCAAAATAATAATTATAAAAAAAATTCTTGTAATATATATAAAATTAAAAAATATATTATTTTTATTGAATAAAATTTTAAAAAAATTATATAAACTTGACCCACCAGATAATTCATCCGAATAGAAAAAAAAAATAGAAAAACACGGCGTAGAAAACAAATACCACACCTATATGGGAACGACAGGAATATTTAGCCACTTTTCATATGTGTATAATTGACCATCTTGATTTTGTATTCATGATGAAGTAGCAAGATCCTCATAGGAACACAAATATTTGTTACAAGTCCTCCAAACTTGTTTCTACTGAGAGGAAAAAAAAATCATTTCTCTATGTAGAATTTCCCCCCCCCCCTTTTTTTAATTTGGGATCCAACTTTAAAAATTACCCATTAATCAGGTAATTCCCATGTTTATATAACTTGTGGGGACATGTTTATATAGCTTACTCAATCAATGGAAACGTTCACAATGGCTAAAAATATAACACAACCTCTGGTTGGTCTGTTATTTGACACTGCTACTTTTTAAATAAAATTTCGATTTTGAGTCTTGTAAATAGTAAAAATAGGTGTCGAGAGAATTTTATCCTTTAAGAATTCAACTCGACTCGAATTAGATTTGATCGGATCCATTATAATTATAGGATACCTGGTTTATTAAAAAAAAAGAGTTTAAAAGTATATGAGTCCTTGTCCTTTTCAGCTCTTGCAGTCGTCAAAATTCTTCTTATTTGACATTTCTTTTTTATGCATACAAGTAAATTATTTTCCTCGATCAAATACTTTACCAGGGACGAGCAACGATGAGAGGCAGCTCCATTTATATGGTGGGATCACGTAGGTTTTGATATATAAGAATTTCTCCATTATTCTAAATTAGCATTATTAATACCATGCCTCATTTGTTCTCTCTCTCTCTCTCTCTCTTTATATATATATATATATATATATATATATATATTTCATTTTCCTCTTATGTGTTGTTGATAATCTTGTAGTGTAAAATTGTATATGCTTCTCAATTGTTCAGAAGGCCTAGTACTTTGGGTTTACAAATTATATTATAAATTGAATCTGGAACTAATCTAGCAGCAAAAGTACTCGAAAGGGGCTGATGAGCTTTAGCTCAACTGGCACCTTCCCCTTCCCCCGTTGTAATAGATTCGAATTCGAATCCCAATATCTAAAAAAAAAAAAAAAAAAAGTATTCGAGAGGGCTCAAGTCAAGAGATCAAATCTCTTAGGAAATTTATTGGGGTTTTTATATATTCATGAATAAACATAATTATCCTTAAAATTTTACTTCGGACGACTACATTGTATTTATGAAAAATATGCAATAGAAATCCTTTTGGGTAGCCATTGAAATGTCTCTGTTGGTATGAAGAGGCTAGGGTACATTTCCTACATTCTCACTTTTCATAGAGAATGCCAAAACCAAAAGGTAGTTGACATAATCGGTAAAGGTGTTAACTCCTTTAATAAACTCTAAGATTCAAAAATTGAAAATAAAAAAAATTATGTTAGGAAAATTACTTTTTAAAATGGATCCAACAAGTATTCAAATAGAATTAATAAGAATATGGCTCCGAATATTAGTATATAAGAAAAAGGGAATGCCAATGAAATTCACTTTTGAACTGCGTGGCCAACCCAAAAAAAAAAAAAGAAAAAAGAAAAAACAAAGGAAGACTCCTAGTTTGGGAATTGATGGGCCTAGTGGAGAACTCATGGGCCTAGATCATTGTTTCTTCATAGTCCATGTCCATGTGTCAACTATAACAAATCTGACCATACAAAAGACCACACTTTGGGACAATATGATTCCCATAGCATCTATTTTCTTCTCAGGACATACCGAACATGCTCATGCCCTTAGTGTCATCATTTTCATTTTTACATAGCTGTGGAAAATTCAAAGCCTACGAATAAAATTTATGAGACAAGAAGTGTATGAGTAGGAGTGTCCTTGGGGGGTTGGATGCATTAAATGGGTCTAGGGAATACATTGCACACTCCTAGACAAGGATGTTGATACGACATTGTATCTTTGCTATACTGTCTGCATAAAGTGATAACTGAAATATCTGTTTCTTTCCCTGCTGTCCCGAAAGGGGATTCAGGTTCATGGATATGGGTTCCTCAAAAAAGTCACTTTCACTGCCCCCATAAGGAACACATGCATGTTACAACTTATCACAACTACTAGCCACATTCAACTCCTTTTCCCTTTCGTTTGGTTTGAGAAATGCATGCCATAAAAGAAGCATAATATAGTGCCTCCTATGATATCAATATCCACGGACCTTTAGGAGTTACTCAAGGCCCTTTTGGTATTTCGCGAAAACCTTTGTGAGTTATCCAAAGCCCCTTGAATACCCTCATAAAGACTATTTTGGGTACTTAGTTATTTTGGTTACATAGGTTCACAAACACCGTAGAAATATGTGCCCACAAAAATTGAATACCAGAGAAGACATTTGAATAAGAACTCTTATCACTTGAGTGTCCCTGTAAGGACTATTTTTTGGGTACCTTTCAAATGCCTTTGGAAAGCACTAGTAAATGCTATAGAATGACCCGCCATAAAAATGAAGAAAGAAGAAATTAGGTGTTTGATAAGATTTTCTTATGTCACTTTAGAAGTAATGGTTGCCAAATAACAATCTAATGATTACAATTCTCATAAATATCAATCATCATAGAAACGGTAAAAAAAAAAAAAAAAAAAAAAATTAATATTGGGTCTTACTATATGTTAGCACTCATTGGAAATATGTGAAAAGATTGAACAAGAATTTTATTTATTTTTATTTTATTTTATTTTATTTTTTGTGGGGAGGAAGGGATTTTTGGGGTTCAAACCTTGATCTAGAATGTGGAAGCAGAGCCCTATCCTTCAAACCAACTTGGTGGAAAGATTAAGATAGAATTGACCCACTTATTGTCGAATGCTAAAATTTTAGTTGCTAATGGTTAAAAACTCAATTGGACAAACTGTATATTTACACTTTTAGTCACCTATCTTTTAGTATTAAAATTTAGTAATTAACTTTCACCTTAGTAATTTTATTTTTAATTCCTTTGCCAAAAGAAAACATCAAAGTTTTTCTTCATGTTTTCTTCTCTTTAAAATAAGAAATGAAATTATAATTCTAGCCATAATAAGTCATGGATAGACATAATGATTGATGACATACCAAACTCTTAAACTCTTATGAGTGTAGCAGTTGAATGTAATACTCTCTTAATCATAGGTCTCGGGTTCGAGTCATAGGAATAGAGAAATGAGATTTAAAAGATTCAATCTTTTATTAGGTCTCACAATACTCAGATTGGATTATTTAGACAAAATCTAGATTTTGGTCGGTGAAAACCATAAATATAACGCAAGCTCTTCAGAATAACACATACAACATGACAATTAATGAAAACCATAAACATCGGTACAAGTGATAATTTATAAATTTTGGTATGAAATTATAAATTTGTCCAATCATCCTTCACTTTTTTTAAAAAAATAGAAGGGACCCAATTTTAAACATAGATAGGAAGAGAAATGATTTCTTATAATTTGTTAAACAAGAAACCCAATTTGGTCATTCGAATGATTTTCCAATGTTGGAGGAACAAAACTACAAACCAGAGAAAGAGAACCATTTGGTCAGTCGAACAAGACCCCAAGTGAAATATGCCTTTCAAAAGGGGCAATTGGGAGGAATATTCAGGATGAAAAAGAATTGTCACTTTCCAATACATGGGGCATTACAAAAATATCAAGTCAACTCTTATCGATTGATAGGGACGATCCAAAAAAAATATGGGCACTCTCCACTCCCTCCAAAGATTAAAATACACTCAGCCTTTGGACAAACATTTAGCATAAAGTTGAGTCACTATAAATATAAAATAATTAAATAAAAAAATTATGTAAAAAGTGGGTTGGAAATGGTCTCTAAGAATCATCCCCATGATAAAAAATTTAGGATTCTGTTTGACAAAATCTTGAAATTTTGGCCACAGAAATGAAGGGTTGACATCTTTTATGGGTTTGCCTTATCTGTTTTTTTTTTTTTTTTTTGTTGGGCGCGGGGAATGAATTATGGGAGATGGTTGAAAATCTTAGACTATTTCTATATTTTGGAGAGTACATTATATTTGATAGTTCCTTTTCGTTTCCCATCCTCAAGGTATTAGTTCGCTGTTCTTCCTCAGATTGTGTGACAAAACTTTGGTGATTCTTCCCCCATAAATATATATAATATATATACACACATATATACATATATACGCCTCTAAGTGGGGAACAAGAGAGAGGTAGGAGCAATTATCCAAAATTTTAAGAATAATATATATAATCTTAAAATTTATGACTCCAAGTGTTTATTATTTCTTAAAAATTATAACTAATATTTCCTAAAATTATAAATTTGAATGCATGTCAGATGTAGTTTCCATTCAAATGTCGACTAATTCTCTCATGCCTTCGAGATGCAATTTGAATTTTATTTTGGTTTGAACATTAAGAGATTGAATGTAAGAGAATTATGATATAAAAAAGGAAAAAACAAAAAAAAAAAAAAAAAGAGACAAACGGGGTGATTTTGTGCTTAGATATTACTCCGGAAATAATGATACCATTAGAACACCTCCATCACGGTTACGATAAAGGAAGTGTATATCCTAAATTAGTGATGATCGAGTGTAAATCACCATATTTTGTGCTTAGAATACTACTTAGAATATGATTTATGTTGTAAATCATAAATTAGTGTAAATATGGACAAAGTAATTAGAATACTAATTAACATTGATTTACACCCTATTTTTATTAGTATTCTAAAAATGCATATTTTATGAAGAAATTTAGTTTAGGATTTAATACGACTCTTTCTTTCCCCGATCAAAACTCTGGTCACCTTATTTTTCACTCGACCTTTTTCTTTCTTTACGGTTGTTTGATATAGACTCTATTTCTCAATCCATTTATCCTATTATTATATTTTGTACAGTGTTATATATATGTATTACGTAGGTAGAACATATTGTGTGATATATATGCTGCATATTAATTGTGTGATCGTTTGAGTCACCCATTCTCTATCTGTTGAGAGAGCTATCCCCTACAAAATTCGAGTGAATTTTGAGTGGGGATTGATTGATGATTCATTTAGGATAATCAGGATATTCTGTACACTGTACACTGATTTCATACATGTTGTGTTGTATTAAATCTATTTTCAATCTATCATGTTATTATATTATGCTACGACGTGTTTACATCCATATTTATTGTAATGGCTCTTCCCTGCAAAATTCGAGTAGAATCTCGTGGATATTCTATTTAGTTTTTCTTAGTGGAGATTGAATGATATTTTATTTGGGATGATCACGATATTTTATTTTAGTATACCAGGATTTCATACATGTTGTATTGCATTAAACCTTTATTTCAATCTATCGTGTTTTTATCTTATGCTATATCGAGTTTACATCCCTATCTGATTAAGAACTCTCCCTTGCAAAGTTCGAGTAAACTGTTATGGCTATTCTATTTTGTTTTTTCTAAATAGGGATTGGGTTCATTTGGGATGATCATGATATATTTTGTAGAATATTTACATCCCTTGCTTAAATTTCACAATCTAACGCTTTCTTTTCTTTCCCAAATCCACCAAGGCGTCGCGCGAGTGTAAGGAGCCGATGGATAGCAAGTTTGAAACCTAGAGACCTGTAGAACTTTGAAGGGGCATGTTGTTAGATTCTTAGACTTGTGGTTTTGTTTCCTTTCAATGTTTTGAATTGGTTGGTGCATGGTGCATTTTTTTTCCCTTTTCTTGGATTCATGCACTCTAGGGTTTATGCTTTAAACCATGGTTTTTATTAATATTGATATGCACAGCTTGGAAAATATATAATATATATATATATATATATATATATATATATATATATAATCTTATCCTATCAAATTTTACACTTCTACTTTATAAAAAAATCCAGCTTGGAAATGGGTTTTTCCATTTCCAGAGTACTAGATCCTCAGCGTTTACGGATAATAAATAAATAAATAAAGTACAGGATTTATTCCTCCCTATAGATTTTGTCTGCAGGGCAATCTCTTGGCTTTTTCAGTACACCAGTTGTACTTCAAAAATTAGGCCTAAACAACACAACTTTGGTGACTACTCTATTTGCCCTCCTTTACAATCATTGGCGATGGATCAAACCCTTTTTCACTTAATTAATGCACACCAAATCCTTCAATTTACTTTTTTTTTTCCCCGGGCCAAACCCCCATTTTCTTGAACATTATAATATTAAATTTTCACATAAAATAATAACAAGTTGCCAATATTATCTTTGGTGAGCATAACATAAACTAATAAAATTTAGTAAAATGCTATAATAATTTAATAAATAATAGTTATGATTCAAATTTAGTAAGCCACACTAAATAAGAATTCTCATCATAATGACGGGCGTTTGGTTCATACACAGAAATCATAATGTAATTTGAAATCAAAGGTTTTGGGATTAAGATTCAGAAACTCATATTTTCACTTGGATTTCAAAAATACCATAATTTGAAATTGTCATTCCTAAATCCATTCTCATTCCATTTATTCAAACAAATCATATAAATGTTATTTCTATTTTTTATTTTGATTGACTTTAACTAAACCATCCTGAATTTATCTAATAAACAAGAATACATATTAAACTAAATTCTTCCCGGTAAATAATTTTTATAGTAACACATTCCTCTATATTCCTCAAGGAAAAAAAAGTTTATATTATTTTTCTTGTTTTACATAATGATAAGCAACACCAATGATATAATATAAAATTAGAAATTAAAGCTTTTTTTTTCGATTTCTTTATTAAACATAATATTTTTAATGATGAGAATTTAAATTGGGAAAAGATAAAAGATACGTATTCTGGTGGGACAAAGAAGACAAAGGGCGGTAGACAGAAACATGGAGACAAGGATTGTTGTAAAGAGACAAAACATTAACGCAGCAGCTTAGGATTTAGTTCACCTGTACCACAAAAGTTTTATGTTTCTATATGCTTTTCTATGGAGCTGTTCAAATATCTATACCCATATAATATAATATATGCATTTTTAAATTAAGATATTCAACTAAATTTTAAATAATTAATATATAATTATTATTTTTTTTATGGGTATCTGTATTTGTAAAAAGGGATCATACAGTATACAAAAGGCTTCCCTTCTTAGTGTGAGAATAAATGGAGAATGAGCGTATATGTATACAATTTTTCTTTTATAATTTTATAAAGAGATTATTTTTATATATCGAATTCGTAATTTTAATATCATCAAATAAACAAATTTCAGGGTGAAGATTAATAATTAGTGCGGGTATCAATATTTATAAAATAATATAAAATTGAAATGGTGGGGTTGTAAAATAAGATTGCTGTTATAACTGGCAAATAATTTTTATTTAATATTTAACTAAAATAAAAAATAAAACAAAAGAGTGCACAGGTCACGAGGGCCAATGTCGTACAGAAGAAAAATAATTTAAGTAGGCAACTTGTGAGCAGAGTTTGTTATCTCCTGTCAAATGAAAACAAACTTAACTCCTGTTCCCACTTTAGATTATTATTATTAGAAGCTTTGGCTTTGGCATTTTTTTTTTTCTTTTCGTGATAATTATAGGATAAATTCTAAACTTTTTTTTATACATTTTTTATTAAATTCTAATGTGTTTAACTTTTCTATCAAATATCAAACATTTAAATTTAATTACAATTTGCTTCTACGATGAAATAACAAATGAATTATACACCGACGTGATATTAACATGGTTATTAAGAAAACTTTCCATTATCTTTTATTTTGATATTATTTGTAATTATTGAGAATTTTAATTTAGATACAGATTGGTGATGTAATCTTACTAATTTGATGTAAAAATATTATTATGATTGACATATCAATATTAGCATGGTTGAATTATTGGCTATGAGAAAATATGGTAGTTATGATTATGACGGAAATGAAAAATATTTTTAAAATATTCTGAAAATGAGAAAATGTTAATGTTGAGAGTTTTCATGTATTGGTGACATGTAATGTAACGGTATATATTACAATATTTCAACCAAAAAATCAACTCAACAAAATAATTTCAAAAATGACTTATTTTATAAGTATATGCTCAAAGAATAGAAAAAAGAAAGATTGAAAAAAAAAATCCAAGTTTAGAAAGGGAAAAAAAAGGATGATGAGAAAGAAAAGAGCGGATTGTGTGTGTGTTGGGGTGAAGTGATGTAACATGGCCTGGGCTTTATTTGAAAGAAGCCATGAGATGGAGTGAGAAGCCACGTGGCAAAACTTGGATGATGTAAAGACAGAATACATGACTTGTCACACCCTTAAATTGCGTGGAAGCAAAATATTATTTATTTATTTTTGGAATTTATCCTCATGGTAACTAGGAAACTACAAAAAAAAAAAAAAAAAAGGAAGGAATTGAAATGTGACAAAAAAGCATGCAGAAAGCAGAAGATGCAGAATGCAGGGATTAGATTTGGATTTGGGTAGGGAGGGAAAGTAATGTCAGTGTAACATTAGATCACTTCGCAACTTTGTGCATGCAGTTCGCCGCAGCCTTCTCTCTCTCTCTCTCTCTCTCTTGAATGAACAATTTTTTTTAGGGACTGGACCTTTCCACCAATGGCATCGGTGTGTTGATTCAGAAATCATGATGTGACATCTTAACAGTTGCAATAATTTTTCCCAAATGTAGATTTTGTTTTTTAACCATTTTTGTTGTAATTTTAGATTTGCCTCGATGGAAACAAAATTGAGCAGTTTTTGGATTTAGTATCAGTGAGGATAGAAAACGTAATATTGAACACTCTTTTTAGATTTTCACCAACAAATTAACCCTAAAGAGAGGTTTTCAAAACCTAAAAATCTAATTATTATTAGTCAGTAAAACACTAAATTCACAAACCGATAAGAAAAGATTCAGGGATTGTTTAGTTCTTATTTAAAAATCAAAATTGAATTTAAAATTAAAAATCTTGAAAATGGATTTCAAGATTTTATATCTTTCAAAAATTTTAGAATTTAAAGTGTCAATTTTTTTTTGAATTAAATGATCAGACAATCTATCCTCTTAATCAGAAATTTTGAATTCGAATTCTAAAAATAGAAAAAAATGATTTGGAAGAGTCAATCTTTTAATGAGTCTCATAGTACTCGAATCAAATTAATCGAACAAAACTCGAATACCGATCGGTAAAAATAAAAAAAAAATTTAGAGTTTCATTTCTAAATTTATTCTTATTCTATTGATCCTAATAAGTTATATAAATTTCGATTCATTTTTTAATTTCAATTCATTTTAATCAAGCGTTGCTAAGAGATTAAAAAAGATCTATAATCAATTAGGCGACGAAGGTTTTAAATTATTGCCTTGAAAGATCGTGGCACCACTCATGTGCGCGACACAAATCTACCCTTAGCCTGCCCATTGCACGGTTGTTTGGTGATGCACTCTTGCCAATTATGAATTTTTTTTTCTTTTTTACGGATTTTGAGTATTTTTTTTTTATTATTTTGGTTGGTTATTTTATTTTTTTCCCTCTCTTATTTTAGTAAGGTTTCTAGGGTTTAGTATTAGTTTGCTAGTTGACTTGATTGCTAATTGACTTCAATAAAGAAACATATATAGTTTTCTTTTCTTTGTGGATGGATTTTAATTGCATAGTTTTAGGAATTATATATATATACTGTTAGACCAATCAGTATTCGGAATCATATTCTAAATAATTCGGTTCGAATATTGTTATATCCAATTTAGGAAAGAGCTCTCCCAATATAGTTTTTTTCATTTTCAAGTTTCAAATTCGAGATTTAGTTAACAAACTTAACATCTTCACTGATTAGATCGACTGTCTATTAGTTATTGATCCATTATAAATGATATTAAAGATTTATTAAAAAGATGAGATTAACCATTCTTTGAAAGAAGGAAACCAATTTAGAAATTTCATGACTAACTTAGGGGGTCCCATCAACAAAAAGTGAAAATGAGAAGTGATTTTAATAACAAATAATGTAGGTGTTGTCTTTCTCTAAGCCTTAGACCTAGTTTCTCTTTTGCACTAAAAAAAATAATAATAATGGGATGGTATCCTCTCATTTTAAATCCCAATGGGAAATCCAAAAGGGACAATAGAAGGTCAATTTTGAGTGATTTGATAATTGATCAAATAATGGAATGGGGGAGGCAATTACTGTAGGAAGTGATGGAGGCAATTTGGCCATAATGAGTAGAACAAAAACCTAAGGCACTATTCCTGAAGACAGTATTAATAGTTGTGGGGTTACAAAGAGACCCATTGTTGAGGCATGAATTTTGGAAGTAAATGTTGGAGGGGACAATTATAGCTAGCATGACTGATATATTGGTTTGGTGGGGATGGAATTTGTTGTGGATTCTTATGAGCATTGCTTCTCCCTACTTTACTCTTCTTTCTTTGTCCATTTCAAGCCACTTAAATTTCAACTATTCTCCAATCTTTAAAAAAAAAAAAAAGAAATTACCAAAAAAAAAAGAAAAATTATTTCAAATTTTTGGAGGAAACCAAAGAAATTTGTATAGATAATAGTCAATTCTTCATCATTGCTTAGCATATGGCCCATGTGCAAGTGTAAAACTTCGTTCCTTTCAATACATTCAAGAAAATAATACACCAATTTCCGTTTTCTACTCCTATTGCTCCCTCCCCTGCATGGGGTGTTTGGATAAGAAGAGGAAGAGGGTATATATGTGTGTGTGTATATATATATATAAAACTAATATTAGTTTTAGAACACTTTATAAAAAAATGTTACCAACATTGAGTTGATACAGTGACCGATCACTAATACCCCTTAAACAAAGTTTTGGATTAGATTTAACTGATAGTTTATATATATATAAAATATTACATCCTTTATCTTATTTGAAAAATGTTTTATCTTAATTAATAAAGATTAAAGAAGGGTAAACAAGAAATATAAAAAATATATTTTAATAGCTATATTATTGTTGTTGGATAACTGTTGATACCAATGGACAATTAGTTTAGTGGGTAAGGGTATTAGATTTTTTAATCAAGTTTCGTGTTCGAAAATTGGAAATGAAAAAAACTATATTAAGAAAGATCACTCCTAAATTGGACCCAACAACTTTTAGATCGGAGAAAATAGAGAAAATTACGTTAGGAGAGATCCCCCTAAATTAGACTCAACAACTCTCAGATCGGATTAGTTAGAACATGATTTTAAATTTCGGTGAGTATATAAAAAAAATGATACTTAATCTAATTTTCATACCGCAAGCGTCATTTCTCTTCATTTATTGTATCTAGATGACAACCTTTAACTCAAAAGGTTTATAATGGGTAAAATGAAAAATCAAAGAAACAAAATTCAACTATCTTTGTTGAATTGATATGTCCAGTTGTAGTCTTTGTCTCATTCAAACTATTTCCATAGAATTTTCCAATGCCACCCATTATTAGGGTTGATATCCTTTTTAATGTCTCTGATTATTCTATGCATTCACTGGAGATAACATGATAATCAATTCAAGTTATGAAGTCTATGTATATTTGTCCCCTCCCTTTGTCAACCTCAACATCCTTTTCAATGGAGTCTTCGTCCCTAAACAGTACCCATCACATCCCTTCCTTTGCTTTATTTGAACATCACAAATTATATGTTTCAAGCTCAGCATCAATCATTCCTTCCCCCAAAAAGTGATGATGAGAAAAGAAAAATGATTACCATCCTTTTTTAATTTTAGAAATAATTAATTGTGACACTTGTACTTAACCTTTCTTACATTAAGGTTGATCTATAAACAAATTTCTAATCCTACCGGCATAAAACATAATATAAATTATCTGAATATAAATAAATATATAATACAAAATAGAATATAATGGTATAAAAATATTTATATTATTGACCCTATTTAATATAATAAAAGTATGATTATTCTTATCGTATAAAAAAATAATCGTATAAAAAAATATTTGATATGAAATAAAGTACAATAATGCACAAAGATCTATATAACCGATCATAATTAGTGGGATAAATGTTTGGTAGTTGTTGGAAAAAAATTTTTAACCCCAGAGTAAATAAAAAAAAAGTATTTACTCGTTCTATTTTGGAAGTTTTTGTTGCTTGCTAGATGTGTGGTAATATTAGCCGAGCAGTAAAATTATTAGAAAATAAATTATATAAGTATCATTTTCTTCCTTTAAACCTAGTTGACTTGTCAAGGTGAGCAAGGATGATTTAGGACAAAGCATTCTAGACCAAGTCCAGCATAAGAAAGGAAGCTTAAGGCTAAAGCACAAAGCGGTTCAACAATGGCCAAAGTTGTTTCTGACCACCATATTCGACAGGCATTTTGTGGGTGTTTTTTCTTATTGCACTTGAGTGTGTGGGCGCATGCATTTCCCCATTCCTTGGTGGGTGAAGCTCTTTGGTGTATTCAGAGCAAAATATGGCATCATTAAACTATAATTAGTGATAAAAAATTTGGTCCCGAGTGACTCTAAACTTGAGACGTTTAAACTATAAATTTATCTGTAAATAAAAATATAGACTTGATCGGTATAATTTTGGAATCAAAGGAACAGAGCATACTCATTTTTATAATTTAAAGATATTCACCGCAATTTAAAGATAAAGCGGATTAATTTTGAAAATATCTAAGTTTCTTTTAAAATTTGATAAAAGAATCTCATTTAAATTCCTAAAGTTTGAAGTAACAATAACAAAACATAGAAACTATATTAATATTCAACTTGAGACATCATAGTCCTATGATTAAGGAACAAGCTTATTATTCAAATCATAAGATGAAAAATCCCAAGTTAGAAGTAAAATAGTGGAAAGGCCGTTGAGTTGAGACCAACAAACCTCCACAAGCAATTACTGTGGGGGGAGTTTGGTGCGAGGACAGTAGAGATTAGAGGACCAAAAAGAGAAGCACAAGGCCCCAGTATGTCTTGGGACTATTAAGACAGGATTAGGAGCGGTGCCCTTGTGTGGGGCACCCATGGTTTGGACAACCCAAACCATATCTTCCCCCCAAGAAAGGGAAAAAGCATGCCATATAAAATAGACACCCCTTGTTCTCATGTGCAAAAATTTTATCAAACCTACCTTCCAAAGCACTGTGTGCCTCCCCATATAATTTCTTTGGAACTCTCTCTCTCTCTCTCTCTCTCTCTCTCTCTCTCTCTCTCTCTCTCTCCCCCCCCCCCTGTGAACTCTTTTTTGTCAACAATTAATAGCTTACAATTTTTTTTTCTTTTTTGCAAGAGAGAGTGCTGAGATAATCCCTATCCAAGAAGCATACTCCTTTAATCCATCCTATTCTCCACCCAATCTAAAACGGATACCTTTGGGATTTTTGCCTTATGCGAAAAAACGCGTCGCACCTTTACCCGTTCACATATGTTATCCAGTGAACAATTGTTTCCCATTTTTCTTTTAAATAATATTTATTTATAGAAAATGTTAGTAATAAAGTAACTCTCGGATTGCATGATTTTTTTTTTTTGTTACATAAGTCTCGTGAAAATCGTAAAAATACATGTGTCTATGTAAATTCAAACACAAGAGAAGATACTTAAGCAGGAACTCATATCACTCGGGTGTTTTTACAAGGATTGCATGATGCTATTGGGTCGGAAAAGTAGCAACTTGACTCATTGTGATCAAATAAAAGATTTAATGTAACACTAATTACATAATAACAATTTAATTTTTTTAATGAAAATTTTAATTTTTATCTTCAAAAATTTATATTTTTTCAAAACATTAATTTAATTAAAAATTATTATAAATAAAATAAACAAAATAAAGATAAACAAAAATATTTTACCATTTATTACCACTAACTCTTGAACGATAAATTAGTAAAATTATATCATATTATATTTTGTAAATTTGATGTATATAAATAAATAAATATATATATATTTATCTGTGTGAACTTTAGCAACAAAGTGAATAAGTATAGGCATGCATGACATTGTTGGCGTATTTCTGATTTGGATTCCAAGAGAAACATTTAAGCTTTTTCAAACCCATGACCAAACTTTTTAATCTTTACCAACCACGCCGCCGCGGAGGAGGGCTGACCCCATGGAGATGAACAAATTTCATCGATTAGCAAATTACAATATCTCTATTTCACTTGCATTTAGTAAAAAATAAAAAACAATTATAACCTTTCTATTATTATTTTTCTCAACACTGAAGTTAATTTTTTTAATCAATTTTCATAAGTGAATCTCATTAAAATTTTTAAGAATTTTGTATGATTTCAAATATACCAATATATTTATCTGAGGACTCTTCAATTTAATGGTATTAAATGGTGCTTTTCACCGATGTATAGTTGATTTAATAAAAAATATATTAGATCTTTTAACTAAAATTTAGATTGAAATCTTAAAAATAAAAAAAATTATATTAAGAGAACTCTTCTAAAAAGAGTCTGACAGTAATTTGAATCAAATCAATTGAATATGATTTCAGATACCGATTGATTCAAATACAAAAAAAAATCTCTTTTCCGAGCTTAAACTTTTGATAGACATCTAAAAGTTAAAATGCAAATAATAATAATAATAATACTATAACAACAACAATCTGAATCTTAATCTCAAAATTTATAATCGACCGTTTGAGAAACAACAACAACAACAACAACAACAATAATAATAATAATAATAATAATAATAATAATAATAATAATAATAATAATAATAAACACATACACACATACAATCCAAATACATTTTATAATACGAAAAATGATGATTTAATTTGTTCTAATTATCCAATGTCACTCTTTTTTGTCCGAAATCATTTCTTCAATTAACTCTTTTAACTGTCATATCTTTGCGAATACATTGCATTTAAATTTTTAACGGTTTACCTCGTCCTTCACTATATCTCTAATATTTAAACTATCGATTCTCCTAAATTATGCGTTTTTGGGTTTTTATTGCACATACCCAAACCACTTCAAACGATATTCTCATATTTTATCCACAATTGAGTTCACTTCTAATTTAATACGTATCTCTTCATTTCTAATTCTATCTTTCCTAATTTTACCACACATCCATATTAACATTTTCATCTCAATTACAACTATTTTTTATTTTTATTATTATTTAATGGCTCAATATTCGATGTCATATAGTTGTACAGATTTTACTGTCGTTTTATAAAACTTCCCTTTTAGATGCAGTGATATCCTGCATTCGCAAAAAACTTCATATGTCATTTTTCATTTCATCAAACTCGTTTGGATTTTATGGTTTATATCTCCATCTATATTGTCGTTATTTTGAATAATTGATTCGAAATATTTAGAACGTTCACCTTTTGGTACGTTTTGCTCTTTTAACCTAATTGTTTTTTTATCGTTCTGATGATTATCACTAAATATGCATTTCATATACTTCGTTTTTTATAGCTTAATCTGAATTCTTTGAACTCTAGTTTATCCCTCTATAATTCTAATTTAACACTAATATTCTTTCTAATTTTATCTATTAATATTATATCATCTGCAAAGAGTATATACCATACTATTTCATTTTGAATATTTTTTGTGATTTCATCTATCACAATTGCAAACAAGATCAAATTTAAAGTCGATCTTTGATGGAGTTCAATGTTTATTGTGAAACTATCACTTATCCCACCGCAAGTTCTTAATTAGTGACAGTTTCATCATACATATCTTTGACGAGATCTATATATCTGTCCACCACAATGTCTCTTGAAACCCTATCATATGCTTTTTTTTTGTCAATAAATACTATGTGCCCGTTTGGCAGAGTTTTTTTTTGTTTTTCTTTTCCTTTTAAGGAGAAAACCTACCAAATACTATTTTGAAGAAACTTTTTTTTAATGAAAAAAATAGAGGTTTAGCAAAAACTCCTTGGAGGAGCTTCTGCTTCTCCTTCTTTTTAAAATCCAGGATTTTATTTTTTTTATTCTTTTTATATCCCCACTTAAAAGATATGAAATTTCAAATATATCCATATCATAAATTCATTTACCCTCATATCCTCTCTTTTTCTTTAATTTTTAATTTTTACTTCTAATTTTTTACTTTTTAATTTTAACTTTATTTAAAAACTATGAAATAAGTTTATTTTTAAAATTAAAATTACTAAACAATTTTTAACTTTTTTTAAAAAAAACTCTTAATTTTTGTTTTTCCTTATAAGGAGAAGAGAAGTAAAAAATAAGTCATACTAAATGGGCACTATATGTAGGTTTCTCTTCTGTATCCTAAACGTTCCCATCAAATGTCTTAGTAAATATAATAATAATAATAATAATAATAATAATAATAATAATAATAATAATAATAATAAAATAAATAAATTATTGGGTAGGAAAAGAAAAACCTAAAAGATGGATGAAGAGGAAGTAAAAGATAATATAATATGTACAAACCGGAGAAAATAAAAATTAAATAATGCATTAAAATATCTCACTCCGACATTTTTAACGTTATTTGTGAACTTGCTACAGTTTTATATATTATATAGGCATAAATTTATTTGAAAAGCAAAATTAAAAACTTCAACATAATTAAATCCCCTTCTCCAAGTTGGGGACCGTAAAAGAGGAAAAAAAAAAATAGAGCATTAAAAAGTATTACAAGTTAAATGATAGATTGATAATCATAATACACTCAAGGCAGAGTTAATCAATCATGTTTCCTTTTTCTTTTTGTACTATATCGATCAATATTTGAAATTATATTTTGATTAATTCGATTTGAGACTTACAGTGACCTATTTTAAGAATTATTTTTTCAACATAGTCTTTATCATTTTCAAAATTTGAATTCTAGATCGTGATTAAGAGATCTAGTATCATATCCCATTAGATCGACAATCGACTATCCATTGTTGTCAATTATGTTTCCTAAGTGTCTTGAATTCCCCTCGTTTTGCCACACCCAACATTTATTATTGAAATTGATATACTTACCATGGATAATAGATTTCGTGATCATAGATCTTAGGTACGAAGATAGCTTAAGAAAGGAAATTTTGAATAATAGAAATCAACAATCAAAGAAAATAAATTCTGAATGGAAATTTTGAATGAGAAACTCTTTCTATGTTTGGCTTTTGAAAGGTATTTTATAGCCAAAGAAATTTACTTTCAAATCAAGCAAGACTAAAAAAATTTAGTATCCATTTTCACAAAGCAATTTTTTTTTCCCTAAATAATAAATATTTCGAAATGGCATTTTAGAAGCAATGTTGATTTTGGCAAGAAAGCCGATAAACTTGCCAAGAATTGCAATCCTTTTTAGTGTTAGTGCAATAATATGTTGTTTTGTTCTTCAGAAACAATTTAAACGATAAAATCTTTTCACTTCTATTAATCATTTCCGATTCGATTATATTTGATTACATCTTTTTATATCAATATATATATTGTTTTGCATGTATTATAAATATATATATTTATATATAAGTATGTATTATACTGTTTAAAGTTTGAATGAATAAAATAAAAATATATAAAAGAGTATATCTGAAAAAGAAATGAGTAATTTTGAAAATCATAATGAGAGATATAGAATAAAAAAGAAATTTAATAAAATATATAAAGGTAAAATAGAAAACTTAGTTTTCAATAAGCATAATATTAGCAAAAATAATTTTATCGTATATACACTTTTACTTAAAGTATGGAAATACATTATTTTTTTTAATTTAAGAAAATACGTCGATGTCTCATGTTTGCTTACTCTGCCGACTACCCAACTTTCAAATCTATGACCAAAATTTAAACAGCGAATTAGCAGAATCAATGACCAAAAAATGACCAAAAACAAGAAGATAATCAAAAAAGCAAATATAATTTCTTGGCAATTTATTATAGTTATAAGGGCAATCTTGTCTCCGCAACAGTACAATGGCGGCCCCAACGGCGCAAGCCTATTTCCAATGCCCCTATTTAACAATATGGAAATCTTCACTCCCCTTCCTCCCTCCTTCCTTCTTTCCTTCCCTCCCCCTCTCTCTCATTATAAAGCTAAGGTCATAAGAGCTCTTGTTCCCTTCAAGAGAGGAAGCCCAATCTCGATAGAAAGGCATGGAGGCATGCTTGTTCTCTTGTTTGTTTCCTCTCATTTCATTCACTTCTCTCTTCTTGTTGTTGAAACTTCTGATCATTTTTTGGTGGAGACCAAGAAAAATCGAAAACCACTTCTCCAAACAAGGAATTAGAGGACCCCCATATCACTTCTTCATTGGGAACTTGAAAGAGCTCGTTGGTTTGGTGTTGAAGGCTTCTTCTCAACCTATGCCTCTCTCTCACAACATACTTCCAAGAGTCTTCTCCTTCTATCATCACTGGAAGAAAATTTACGGTACCCAACATTACATCCAAAATTTGTTTTTCTTACTTTCTTTCTCTTTCCCTCTCTTATAGAAGAGTTGTATTTGGCTTGAATTTCTTGGAATTGAACTTGCCACAAATTTGATTAATTGAAACATTGCATAGAAAGGAAAAAAACACAGTAAAGATATCCAATAAAACTTATTATTTTTTCAATATATAATATAGGATTATGTAATCTAGAAGTATGTTTGTTTCTTCTTTCTTTTTCCTTCTGGTTGTTGCTCATGCCTTTCTTGTTTTTGGTTCTCTTTGTCTCATTTCATGTATTCTTCATGGTAAGAAGATGGTGTTGTTTGTTGTCTGGTTTTCATGTAGATTTTAGCTGTTTATCATCTCTCTCTCTCTCTCTCTCTCTATAGTGTTGTAGGGTCTACCCAATCCATGGTTTTTCAAAATTGTGATTGTTAGAAGTTGTCATAAGCTGTTATATTCCTTTTTAATCCTGTTTCCACTTTTCCTCAAAAATTCAACTTTAGCATTTTGGAGCTTTCTTACTAAACCTGCTTAAAGATTCTCATTTTAAAAGAGAGCTTTACTTTTTGCAAGTATATGATACAGTAACTAATTTCAGTGTTTTCTTTTATGAGTATTTTGGTAGTAACACTACATTGGACCTATGATTCACTGCAGGCGCGACCCATCTCATATGGTTTGGACCCAAGGCTCGGCTCACCATTTCGGATCCCGTCCTAATTCGAGAAATATTTTCAAAAACCGAATTGTATGAGAAATATGAATCACACCCTCTTGTCAGAAAGCTTGAAGGTGATGGTTTGTTGAGTCTCAAAGGTGAAAAATGGGCTCATCATAGAAAGATCATCACCCCTACTTTTCACATGGAAAATCTCAAGGTAAAAAAAAAAAAAAAGCAACCCTTCTCTTTTCTTACACCGGCATAGCATAATTGCATTTTTCTCATGCCATTTCTTATTTGTGAAAGTTTTGTGCACATTATTGCTGTATAGCTGATGATACCTAGCATGGGAGAGACTGTAACCAAAATGTTGGACAAGTGGTTGGATATGTTGAGCTCCGATGAGGCCACCGTCGAAATTGAGGTCTCAGAATGGTTCCAAAAGCTGATGGAAGAAGCCATAACAAGAGCAGTGTTTGGAAGTAGTTATGAAGATGGCAAAGCAATCTTTCAATTACAAGCAGAACAGATGGTTTTTGCTACAGAGTCCTTTCAAAAGGTTTTCATCCCAGGCTATAGGTATGGCATTGGAAGTGGAGTAGAGCTCATACCAATTGGGAAAATGTTTTAATTGTTTTTTACTTTTTATTTTTAAATTCAGATTTTTGCCCACGAAGAAGAATAGGATGACATGGAGATTGGACAAGGAAATCAACAAGTCACTGATGAAGGTGATCGAACAGAGGAGAGAGAAACATTGTTGTAGTAGTAAGTTGGAAAGATCAAACGAATGTGCAGAGGCAGAGGATTTACTAGAAATCATGATCAGAGCAAGTGCACGACAACCACAGCAAATATCGACTTCTGCTATAACGTTAAACGACATCGTTGAGGAATGCAAGGGGTTTTTCTTCGCCGGAAAAAATACCACCTCGAATTTGCTGACCTGGACAACCATTTTGCTGGCTATGCACCCCGAGTGGCAGGAATTGGCACGTGACGAGGTTTTCACGGTGTGCGGAGCACGTGACGTCCCAACTAAAGATGACGTTGCCAAGCTCAGAACGGTATGCCGAGTGCCCTCTCTCTCTTTCGCTCTCTCTCTCTCGATCTCTAGTCCTGCATCTGGTAAAATGACCAATTAGTCCTTTCGAATAGGTTGAAATTATATTATAAGAAGTATTGTTATTTTCGTCAGCTTAAATATATCAGAGCGGTGAGGTTAATTTCGTCATTTTAGAATACATCATGTGGTGGGGTAACGGGCAGACCTCATGCTACAAAATTCGGAATAAGGAGAAAATTGCTTATGCAGTTCTTTTGTTTGATGGAAAAACGCCCAACATGATTAACGTAAAGAACGGTTCGGCCTTTACCCAAATGGGTAAAGGAAATTTTCTTTTGCTTTTCTTAGAAAGGAAAATTGCCTTCCCCCCCCCCCCCACTTTTCCTTAATAATCCTTATGAGTCTAATAAACTATTTAGTATTATCAACGAGCGATCACAACTATAATTCAATTTACATTATCTCTTTTTTTTTAAATGTTTTAAATTCAAATCTCTTTTATATATAAAATAAAAAAATAAATAATTATGAGTGACTTAATTTTCAATTTGAAAGGTTATTTAATAATTTAAAGTTTTAATTGTAATAAAAAGTCAAAGATTTAAATTTTGTTCTCTTTCTATTGTGGAAACTAGAGAGAGAGAGAGAGAGAGAGAGAGAGAGAAGTATTGTGAGTTAATATTTGATTCTATACCAAATTTAGACACTTCACCATAATCATTAGGCTCTTCTAAGAATCTTTGAAAGCAATGCCTCAATAGACTCCTAAATCTTAATCAGGATATATCAACTATGGATATATTTGCCTTGACCATTTACTTGTAATTTTGACTTACAAAATTAAAGCTGGGGTTTTTATCTCGTCTTTCCTTGCAGCTGGGAATGATAGTGAATGAAGCCCTCCGGTTGTATCCGCCTGCAGTGGCAACAATCAGAAGGGCCAAAGTTGATGTGCAACTTGGAGGATGCAAGATCCCTCGGGGGACCGAGCTCCTCGTGCCGATCATAGCGGTCCATCACGACCAAGCACTCTGGGGCCACGATGCAACCAAATTCAACCCGACCCGGTTCTCTCAAGGACTGGCCTGGGCAGCAAAGCACCCGACCGCATTCATGCCCTTCGGACTTGGGGCCCGAAGATGCATAGGGCAAAACCTAGCCATCTTACAAGCAAAGCTCACCATTGCCATCATCTTGCAAAGGTTCACATTTGAATTGGCTCCTACCTATCAGCATGCACCCACGGTCCTGATGCTCCTATACCCCCAATATGGTGCACCGATCATCTTTCGTCCGCATAGGATCACTGCCCAATAAAGATTTAGAGTGGATTTCTAGGTCATGTGGATTTGTAGTCTGAGAGCACCAACAAAAAGTTGGATTTTTTAATTTAGCCCTAGAAAAAGCGTAGTATGCATTTCCCAAAGTCACTAAAACCTAAGGTACTAACTACAAGTTCTCAAGTTAACCGAGAGTGTCAACGATTAGCCAGGCCATTTTACCTTTTTGTAAGATATATATTTATATATTTATATATTTTTTCCCCTCCAGGACTGGGCATGTCTTTGGTTCATCTCGTTACCCTTGCAATCTGGAGTCTGCTGTATGTAATGTCTGTAAGATGTTTGGCACATTATGAATGCTAACTATTGCTCTCTCTCTCTCTCTCTCTCTCAATTTTCTTTTGTGGTATGTCTTATTCGGCATGCATTATTATCTCTTCCCACACCATATTTGCATACCAAATCATTATAATTGTGAGGATTGAGAAGCTTCTTGTTACAACTTCCCTCCTCTAATTACTAATTTTTTTTAATTCCGTTTAAAATATTTGTCAACTAAATTAAAAATAATATTTGTAAAATTAACTAAAATTATTATTTATTTACATTAAAAATCTCATCGATCATCCTCTTTACTCGACCTTTACTTTCCTAAGCCTATGTAATCAAGGTCAACATATATTCAGCCAAAGCTAATGTCACATGTTTAAGATCATGTTCAAATTTAAAATTATACAATGAATTACCCATCATTGTCAAATTTGTATCTTCTCTAAATCAACTATTTTACCATCCATTCGATCATGTTATATTCAACTAGAATGGTATTTCATGGTGCCAATGACTGATATTTTTTCATGACCAAATAACTCTGATATATTGGACGCCCCTTTTGTAAAACATTCTCAATTGTCCAACAGTCGAGGCTAAACTTGCAAAGCCTACACTTTCAAATGCTTAGCTAGAAAGTCCCGAATAATTTGAACAAATACCCTAAGATAAGTACCCCGAAGATCATAGGTGGTAATAGCAACGCTTTGGTACCTAATAGTCAGTATGAAAGAATAACTTAAGACAGATTCATCAAATTAGAGACATCATCAAGCGGACTAATAGAGATCAATGTTAGGAGAGAATGGAAAGAAAGAATCACTCGTACAATGATTCAAGAAACGCAGACAAAGATTTATCAGAATTTGCTTGGGTAAAGAGTTGCAGCAGCTAGATTCAGGTTCACCGATCTCCGATCTCCATTCATTCTGCAAAAGGGATTAAGGAAAGAACTTTTAACTCTACTAAAAACAACTAATTTTAAAATTTTCAGTGTTTCTCATCACAAGCAGTTCATTTTACATTTTACATTTTACATTTTACATGTAATGAATAAGATAATTGGACAAGAAAAAGTCAAAGTCCCCCATATGAAAACTCAAAGTCCCCACCAACTTGGTTATGTTTTCATCTTTCCTTTAGCAGTATTTACTCTTTTTTTTCCCCAGAAAACTCAAAGTCCCCACCAAGAATTCTTTTTTAGTTTGCAAGTTGTCCCCCATATGAAACCATTTTTCAGACAAGAATGTTAAACTTGGTTTTCGAGCACCACACAAACCTAATAAACCCAGAAGTAATGTTGAGGTTTGAATCTCCAGAAAAAATTATATCTTATGATATATAGAAAGGAAGAGCAAATTCTTTATCCTAGGTTTTGAAATTTCCTTGAAAGTGCTAAAGCATCTCCGCTTTTCAAGCATAATGTTGTAATCCACATCCAACATGCATTTGTCCTGTTTAATTTATCTTCTTCTGATTTCCCACCCCTTTATTGGACTCGGTGTTATGCATCAGAACTGTCAAAACTTTCCCAAAACGAAATTCTTCTACATGGTCATGCAACCAAAAGTGACTCGCACAACATGATTTTAAGATCTTTTTTTTTTCTTTTTTGGTTACACAGATATTTAAATATGAGATTTTCAGGTTGGGAGAGATGTGTTATGACTACTAAACTGTCCCCTCATGATTTTAAAATCATGATGAACTTGGTTGTGATATGCAATTTGATTAGCCCCCTTAATCAATTTGGCCAGTTTTGGCATCAACATGGGCCATCCTTTCAGGGTGTTGGGATTAGCCAGCCTAGTGTTGTAGACAAGTCTAACTTGCTAGGGGGCGGTCCCAATAAGGCATGTGACTAATGATCTTCTCTTTCTCATAATCAAAGGTGATTTTGTTGCATTTAACAAATCAAAGCATGCCATGCACCATGTGCTCCATCAATATCAGGCAAACTTCGCCTTAAAAACATAAATTTTCAAATTCTTAAACAACCCTTCTAGGAAATGTCATCGCTGCTATTGCCGACAGTGGAGATCAATACGGGAAAACAAGACTTAGAGACAAAACTAAATATTTTTCTTATGAGATAAGGAAAGAAGACATCTAAATCTAAAAGCATAATCCAAGCTCTCTGCAACTGCAACTGGTAATCCCCTTCCATTCTCAAACCACCCCACCGAAATGGGCTACTTACTAGTGATTCAGCTGCCATCATATTGCATGCATGAATTCCCAAAATCAATAACCTCATCAGTATGCTTCCAATTTACATTCAATTTACTAGATGCCCTGTTCAAGTTTTAACTTTAAGTCACGTATGATAAGTCTATTGTCATCTTTATCAAGTCTTGGGCTGCGTATGCAAAAATTCAACTGCTAGTGTAAACTTGAATATTTTTTTTTTCTCCATTTTCTTTGGCAGAAATCAATCTTACAACTTTCTAGAAGAATTTCCCGGCTGGTCGCTAATCTTTAGCATTTCAAAATCCACCTAACTAGGAAGTGTTTCCAGAGGGAATTATCAAAAGTCCTAGATACTACTTCCCAACTTGTCCAGCTCGCTGATCCTCACAATCTTTAAGTAAATCAAACACAAATCCCCAGTAATTAATCAATCTAGCTGGCCTTTCCATATATTATATAGCACTTACATTAGACAACTGTCTCTTCTTGTTGCTCTTAGGGCAAACATTTCCAATGCCTTTTCTCTTCACTTAAGCCACGCCATCCTGTCGGACATGTCCATTGTCCGACTTCTTACACATGATTGGCTAAATCATTCCCTTCTTATATAACAAAACATATCCAAGAGTCAGCATATTATAGTTGCCATAGTTTCAGTTATTTAATGACCGACCATGGTTTTTTTAGACTAGTGGAATACAAGTAGCTCAGTACAGCTGTCCAAATAGCATCAAATGCTATTGAAAATAAGAAATTATTACTCTGCGCCATAAAGGAACGTAGTAAAGCCTAAGCTTAATCCTTAAACCTGGAGAAATGAATGATATTTGGCTTTCCTTAAAATTGAAGAATTTATGCTACTCTCTACTGTCGATTTAGATTAAACTACCACACTTCTGTAGCACTCTCCATCCTAAGGTGGTGAAGTTAGCAACTGTTGCGTAATTATGGGATTTGCTAGTTATTTCCTGTGTCCTTTCTTCTATCTCTACCTCCCATGTGACCTCAGCAAGGTTTCTGTGTAACATAAAGGAATTGTCACATGGGAGCACTTACTATCACAGGTAACCAAGGAGACAAAACCAGTTATGTGTGGTTGGGCCATAATAAATGACTACCAAACCTCTCCAGAAGATGGAACATTAAAGCTACTATATTCTCTGTAGAACAAACAAGATATACATAGAGTAAGATATTTTTACAATTAATGGATGGATCCTCGAACTACTACCAGCAATGTAAGAAACTCCAAATGAAGAAAAGCAAGTAATTCGAGAAGATAGAACCAGAACAAAAATTTCAAGGGGCTTAAAATGGCACTTTTCTCATCTCTTCCAACTTCTAGAACTAACATGCTCAATCTAAGGTTTGTACCACTTGATAGACTCTAGCTTGCTGCTATCAAGGAAAATGCACAATATTCCAAATATCATGCACCAAAAAAATGATAAATCCACGTTAATGATAAGAGATTTAGCAGAAATGAGAAAATGATCTGCACTGCTAATCAATGGGTTATAGCAGTTGTTACTTTATTGTATGTCTTATCAATGTACTATATAATGCAGGGTGGGTTAGCATCTCATAAACCTCCAGAAGGAAAAGTTAATTCTCCAATTTTTACGGTATAGCATTATGTAGATGGCAATGCCAGCAAAGAGGAGTTTCCAATAGGACGTCATCAAAGTGTTCTACAACCTATTTGTTCCCATAAATTGTAGTTCTCCAATCAATTCTGACATTGTAACTTGGTGTGATATATTTGTTAAGATACAATTTTTTGGTAGACCTTGATATATCTATCTTTATTTATTTTTAAGTTTTTTTCAATAGTTTGTGATATATATAATTTGTCATTGCAACATATCCAATCTCTTAACCACAATGTCTCCCTTTTGGAGGACACTTAAGTAAGCTCCCAATCTAGTTACAATTTGAGTTCACCTAAATTAAGCTCAAGTTTTTTTTTTTTTTTGGGGGGGGGGGGGGGTTGGTTACTAATCTTGCTAGCTCTCCATCATACAGTGCAAAGAAAAAAGACAAGGGTAGGATGCATCCAAACCTAAAGATAAAATTCCATAATTAAGAAAACACTCAAAGAGGAACCTCAAATGATAATAAGATGAATGAAGAAGTGTTCGACATAAATTTTTTTAATAATGGTGCATCTCATCCTGACTGCTTCCAATAAACATCCCCAAGTGCCCAAGCCATTGGGCCTAATGCTTGTTCAATAGCTATAAGATTCTGTCAAGCTAACTAGTTGGACTCTCATGTTCACCAGGTACTTCAGGATGAACCTTAGAAATTGATTTCAAACCCAATGGTGCACTTTTAAGATGATCATATGATAGCAAGAAAAAAAACTGTAGGCAATCAAAAAGTAAAATCAAGCTCAATGGTGGCATCTAATATAAGCACAAGCACCACTGATAGAGAACCAGTTCATCTAGTATTCCAGTTCATGTTAAGCAAGATAAGGAAGATCTTCAAGCAGAGTAAAAGAGAAACAACTTCAGGATGAAACAGAGCAGCAACAAACAAGCCTATAAGATAGCCATGTTCTATAAAACATGAGCCAATATGCATCAATGGAATTAAATTTTGACAATAGAGAACTTGATCTATAGAAAAAGTTTCCCGGCCTCCATTATTGCAACCTAAAGTTTCCCTCCTGTTGTTCAGCACAATCAATTATTTAGAAGGGGGGGGGGAAGAGCTATTTAAGGTCATGTAGTGGGCCTTTTTATCCCAGGTGCCATAGCCACATTCAAATGCCCTGCAACTTCATCCAAATCACTTCCATTTCTCATCCTACACTTAAGAGATTTAGATGCACAAAACTAGCAAATACAGGAAAACAGGAATGTTATTATACAAACTCTTTGCCAAATGAACTAAAGAGCCTAGTTAGCATGTGAGTGTCACACCTGAGGTATATGCTGGACAAAGAAAATCACTTGCGAAGTCAATCTGAAGGGAATATCATCACAAGTTAAAATCAATGTAATAACGTAAAAGTTGCCATCCTTGTATGCACATATCAAGAAGCTCGACTGGGTTATCCATGACCCAACATGTGCTTCACAGATCTTAAGCCAACACGATCTTCAATTACAGTACGAGAGATACAACATGTATACTGCTCCTGGAGATAGAGAATATGTTCTCCAAAGTTTTACCATTTCAGTCCTCAGGGTTTTAGAGGGATGAAAAGCATTTTACAGAATATTGGCCACACCAACAGAGCAAGCACACAGGAAACAAATATCATTAGAAGAAAAGCCCACTACATGCTTGACAATTATGTACACATGTTCAGGGCTAATATGATTTGCACATGGGACATACATATTTTCCAAATGGATATTATACTGATACTTCATCACTTCCTAGGCCCTCCTAATGTATCTAAAACACACCACAATTCGAATCAAAGAATTGAGATATAGAATAGGCATTTATCTTTACACGCACGCAACACTAGGAGGTGATAGTCAAGTATAACCCATACTCCCATCACAAAAGAAGTGATTATCTTTCATGCTCTATTGATACATAAAACATAAATAGTGTTAATATCCTAACAATGACCGTGTCTCACTATTTCAGAATGGGGACACCTTCATTTTGCCCGTGTTAGCTTTAAATCACTTAACTATGTCATGGTTCAAATTGTATCGAAATAACATCCCCCTCCCAACAACTCCAGGCAAGGGATTCCAGTGACTTGTCCCACTGTTACTTGTAGGTTCATACTAATATGAAAGCAGCAGAGACTGAGTCATAACAGAAAGGATCCTAATTTTTTTAGTCAAACGATCCTTAGAGGAATGGACATAAATACCATCAACATCTTACATAAGCAATTAATAAATTAAGGGCTGGCCAAAAAGAAAGAAGGTAATATAACCATATAACACATAACCTCACATATTACTAGTTTCAATCAATAGAAAAAGTTCTATCTTTGCTGAGACACATGGCCTAAGCCCTACAGAAGCACATGTGACTACATAACTATGAATATCACTTGTTTTCATGTCCCTTATACTTGTCTTTCCTATTTTAAATGATTTACAGCTCATAACTTTTTATGTATGAATTTATATCGCTAATGTTTGCATCAACAACCTATCACAACACCAAGTGGAATCATGATAGATGGTGCATGCTAAGGCAGGTAGAACCTAAAAATAGTAAATGCTTAAAAAAAAATGGACATCCCACTTTTTGCAGTCTGTATTTTTAGTAACATAGAAGCTCATGAAAAATTAACAAATCCCAGTCCCAGATATCTTGCACACCTCACGACTTTTACCACCATAATATCACCAATGCACTCTGTGCTACTGTAGCGGCCTCAGAAAAAACCTCTTTAAGATAGCTTGCTTTGGAAAAAAATTTTTTTTTTTTTTTAAAAAAAAAGGGGGAAGGGGGGGAGAATTTTTTTTTTTAAAAAAAAAGAAAAAAAAATTTTAATTATTTTTAAAAAACCAAAAAAACCCACAAAAGGAATTTAGGACTTCACCAAGTCTTTTTTTTTTTCCTTTTTTTTTTTAAATAATTGGAAGGAATCCGCTACAACTTGCAATAGCTCTCCAAAGTTACATCTCATTGAATAGCATCAACACAATATGTTCATCCTCCTTTTTTATGATAAATGAGTTCCTCATTTAACCCATAGTTGTTATGACTTTCTAGACCTGGGAATTTTCCAAAGGATTTGCATCAATCCAACCACACAAGCACATATTTATTTGTATATTTTAGCCATCCTAAAGTAATATGGGAAACTGATCAAAGATATTATCAAAAAACAGGATCAGGCCAAACCAATTAAAATTGAAATTAGAAAGCAAATAAAAATAAACTTAGATGTGCTTTTGATCAAACATAAGTTTCTCAAATACACCATATCTTGTGCTTTGGGGCATCCTTTGAGAGCTACCATAGCTACACATATAGCCACATACATGACACACACACACACACACATCTTCATACCATATCAATAACTAATATTTGTGTCATTTTAATACAATATAAAAAAAGCTCACCCAATACACAAAGTGCTCCCCGATTTAGTGCGGGGGTAGGGGAAGAGTGACGTATATGTACACAACCTTCCCCTTGCATTTTTGCAAAGAGGCTGCTTCCACGCCTCAAACCTGTGATCTTGAGGTCACCAAAGGAGCAAGTTCACCATTGCGTCAAGGTTCGCCCTCCGTTTTAAAGCAATATATTTGATTGGATAGGCATGCTATTTAACTTTCCTCTTTAGCTGGCTCAGAGGGCCCGGGGTTTTCACTTCCTTTGATATGTAGATTGGTAGAGATACATATCAAAGTTTAAATAACCTATTTTCACCACCTCTCCAAAGATCTTAGGATTCCTTATAGTTCTTTAAGAACCCTTCAGATTGTAGGTCATCATGTCTTTTCGCAGAATCTTTCAAAGGTTACTTGGCCATATCATCTTGTTTATTTCAAGTTCATACCAGCAATACAATTTTGAGCTTATCAACTAAAATTCTCCAACTAATAGAGCAAGATAAATAGCTAATCAGCAACAACTTATTCAAAGGTTCTTTATTTTTGCTAAAGGCTGTCAAAGAAAAATGCTCATAATGTGCACTTAGATGCAATGCTGTAATAAATTTTTTTTGAAATAAAACAGTTTATATGGTCATCCAACCATGTTCTACACCACAGGAAAAAGAAAATTGGCAAGAGAAAGACCCCAAATTTATCAGAGCTTATTCGGTTAAAAAAAATGCAAATTGAGAAAAATTTAAGATTGAGGAGTTAAGGCGGTAACCTTTTTTTAAGCGGAACAGTCATGTAACCATAACATTTGCGAATTCAGATTGATCAGCACTGCTGGGTGGAATAACCTCATTGATTGGTGCAGAGAAACAACAACTACAAAAGAAAAAAAAAAAAAAAAAAAAAAAAAAAAAAAAAAAAAAGGGCCCCATGAATTACATAAGAACTCATATTCAAATCCATGTAACTAAGAGAGCAAAACAAATTTACCTGAATCCTTTAAGTAATCAGCTCGTTTAACAAATTCAGGATAAACAATTCCTTCATTGTTACGGAATAGATTAATCTTAGATGCTTCTCTGATCTGATCTGAACTCAAAACATAGACCATTTTGTTTCCTTCTTCATCATTTTCAATCCGAGGATACAAGTGCACATGGATGTTGCAATGTGGAGAACTTTCTTTCAGTGTAAAAACAATAGATTTGGTTACCTCCTCCAAGAGATAATTAAGGTTTGTTTTCATGCTGCAATGCGGAGAACTTTCTACAGAGTGGCACCTGCTGTTGGTAAATGTTCTAATAGCACAATCTACACGCCTTCAAGGAAGATTGAGTCAAACTATATTGTCTTAAATGTAAATTTTAGTCTAGTAGTTGAACCTCTCTTGTTGGAGCCTTTCTCTTGAAACAAACATTGAAACTTAATTATTTTTTGGTCTCACCGTCTTTCGGCATCTTTTCACTCATGCTCTATGTGCAAAAGAATTTGATCCTAAAGTGTGAATGTATGCTTACATGGTTGGATGGACATCTGGGCTTTTCAATGTATTACACAATTTAACCCAAGGAAAATTCTGTTCCTTCTGAACCAGCAGTTTGAGGAGAACACGAGGCTAACATGGCAGAAGAGGAGGTGGTTGCTGCAGAGAGGGAAACGGAAAAGGAGGGAAAATCAGCAGTGATGTCCAAAATGGCGGAAGCGGAGGTGATTGCTGCAAATGGGCAGATGGAAGAGGATGGAAAATTCGTGGTGAGGGTGGGATTATGGTCAGCCTTATTTTCCCCCTCTTCAGTCTCCGAAATTCCCACCATCACTGCTAATTTCCCTTCCTTTCCGCCTCCCCCACTGTAGCAATCACCTCCTGTTCTGCCGTTTTGGCCATCACCTCCAATTTGCCCTCCTTTTCTGTCTCCATCCCTGCAGCAATCACCTCCTGCGTTTTTGGCCATGACTGCCACTGTTGGATGAGCCTGCTCGCATTGCCTAAACTGCCAGTTCAGAATCTTGTGGTGAAGTGCTTCAAAGCTTATCTTTCAGTTCATGCTAATTTTTCCAGGTCAGACCACATGGGGTTCAGATTTCAGTGACTGCTGACGCGAGTTTCACATTACACTGTTGACATGATAAAAATTCAAGTCATTCTGACGACCATTTGAGCCCAAACCCTTGTTCAGGGTTGACAAGACCTAATTTGTACTTATAAATCTATTCCAAGAACTAATTTTCATTTTAGCTACTATATACTCGTGGGCTCAATCACATGTAGAACAAGGTTACGTTCGTATACCAACAAACTAACACTAAAAATTTCGAAACTTACATCATAGATTCTCACGAATAATTTAACATTTTTCTAATATTTCCTCATCTTCTGCAAACTCATACTGAACTGACACAAACCCTGGGAAAATCATCCTATCTAGAAACCCCAGAAATTTTAGGGCCAGACAAAAATTTGTGCGAAATTTTTGAAATGACCAGAGGAGAGTCTAATACTCAAACCGCAAAATCGAAAAATTTTATCGGAAGAATGGATTCGATTAGGTCAAATTCAAACAAAAACAACAATATGTGGGCGGTAAATTATGCTTAAATCTCTGATAATGGAACTAATATGAAATTGAAAAGGCGAGGAATTAGTCTGAGATGCTAACCGGAAAATAAATTTGAATTTTGCAGAGGATCGGAACGGTTTGTGATTTGAACTGCATCTTCCCCCTCAATTCTTTTTAACCTTTTTCACTTTTCTGTCACATTTTATTTTTCAGTTGTCACGTGTCTCCTGCGGTAATTTCCCTGAGGAGGCCTACATGGGTAATTTCCGGGAAAAAAAAATATTATAAAAATGAATTTTTTTTTTCCTTCTTTTATGGCATTGAATTACATTTTTTTAAAAGAGAAAATTTTAAAGTCAATATATTAATATATTTATAGAAATAAAATTTAAAATAATTTAATTTTTTAGATAGAGAAACTAAATATACTTAAATTTAGAGAGAGAAAAAAACTCATATATATATATATATATATATATATATTGAGAGAGTAAATGGAAACTAACTTTTTAGAGAGGTGAAATGGTTTAGTTTTTCTTATAGAAAAAGAAAATTAAAAATCAATGAATTTAAAATTAAAATAATTTATTTTTTTAGATGGAAAAATTAATGTATTTAATTTTAAAATCTGAGATATGGAATAAGAAAGTTCAGAATAGTGATATAGGAATCATGAAAATTATTAAAACATATGCATTCACGAAAGTTTGAATATTATATCTTGAGCAAGATTTTTTACCACCCGAGTGTGTCCCTACAAGAACTTTATTTTTTATAATTTACATCCATGCATCCTTAGACTCCATGATATCAAAAATATAAATGAAGCTTTAATATCAATTTTCTTTTCTATTTGATTTACAATGTTGTCACCATAGTTTTCTACCAAAAATTAATAAGAAAGTTAAGAATAGTGATACACATGCATCACAATATAAAACTTTATTCCTTAGCTTTGTACTGATTTCATTCATAAAACCAATAAGGGTTATTTAAACCAAAATTCTTATTTAGTTTTAAGTCTCCTCTCACCAACAGACTCCATGTAATGGATACTCCCCATTAAGTAAGACATGCAAGGGATAACAATAGTGAATGAGGTACCAAATAGGCATAACAAGAAGTTTATCGTTTAAAGGCATATTTGGTACTGCATCTTCTGATCGTAGTGCTTGTTGCTCCATTTTTCAAAGATAAGCCCTTTCCTGTACATTAAAATCCTCTTAAAATCATAAAAACAAAACCAGAATCAGATGCTACAGAGCATGTTTTATACACAAACCAGTCTTAATCAAGCTGATAAGAGTACATTACATTGTTTATGAGCTCACAATAGCAAACTTTCATCACCTAAAGGAGAAGAGGATGAAAAAGATTAAATTGACATGTTCTGGTTGTGCTAAACGAATTCTAAGCAAAACCCTACAAGCACAGAAAGCAATTGAAATCACATCTGAAGACCTTCTAGACAATTGCCACCAGGCCACCCCAATTATATACTCCCCTGCATTAGTAAAACGAAGGGAATGATGTCGCTGTACAGAAGAGCAAATACATATCAAACCAGACAAAGGAAGAATTCAACTCTCACACTGGTTCGGGTTGATTTTTTTTCATTCATCACTATTTTCCTTCATGCTTGGAGAAGTTTCCATAGCATATCATCTTCCACCACCTCACCTAGGATCTTAGGATTCCTTGTAGTTCTTTGAGAACCCTTCAGCTTGTAGGTCATCATGTCTTTTTGCAGAATCTTTCAAAGGTTATCTATGTACTTGGGCATATCATCTTGTTTATTTCGAGTTCATACCAGCCATACAATTATGAGCTTATCAGCTAGAATTGTCCAACTATTAGAGTAAGATAAGCAGCTAATCAGCAACTATATATTCAAAGGTTCTTTACTTTTGCTAGAGGCTGTCAAAGAAAAATGCTCATAATGTGCACTTTGATGCAATGCCGTAATAAATTTTTTGAAATAAAACAGTTTATATGGTCATCCAACCATGTTCTACACCACAGGAAAAATGGGCTCAACTAGTTTCTGAAACTCGTTCAGTACTAACCTCACCTGATTGGAATAAGAAGGTTGAGCGGTTCAGCAGGCTGGTTTTCAAAATGAGAACACAATTAAAAGATAAAACAGAAAATGAGTCAGAAGCAGAGCAGCATTATCCTAGTCTAGGATGCATATATTTCTACCACATAAGCTTATCTCATCAAACAATGTTTTAGATGATTTCACATTTTGAGAGAATAAAGAAAATTTTAAGTGAGAAAGGCCGAGCCCTGCAGACCTGTTTTAACTGTACTGCTACTTAAAAGATCCCATCAACCATATGCACCCCATTACAGAAGCAAACACACATTGCGGCAGTTATTTTCTCTCTATTTTGTCCAAAGTCTCCAAATTTAGCAGCCAGAAAATCATTTTAATTTGGTAGACAAACTTAACATTCCTTTTTTTTTCAGAAAAGAGAAAATATTACTCAGGCAAAAATCACCAAGAAGGTGCAAACAAACAAAACGAAACAGCAATGAAATCACGAAAAACATCAAGTTCTTTGTCCAATGGCTCAAAGGACAGAAAAATGTGAAAATAAGACATCATGTCACTAACTACTACTGAGGACACATCGCATAAATGCAGAAGGGGTAAAGCTCTATTCACATCCTAACCTGCAACAAGACATCCGTGGCAACACTATGAGGATCAGAAACAAGGTTGCACCTAAATGCGGACAAGTAAATTGCCTCCCAATTGTGGACAACTAATCAAAAGAAACTCCTTAAGCCCTGATGAGGAAACTGAAGAAAATTGGCAAGAGAAAGACCCCAAATTTATCAGACCTCCAGAGCCTGTTATTGGGTTAAAAAAGGCGAGAGAAGATAATGCAAATTGAGAAAAATTTAAGATTTACGAGTTAAGATTACCTCTCCCCCTTCCAAAAGTAAGTTTCACAAGGCCTTACTGTCATTCACTCTCAAGAAGATGGAAATAATGGCTTTCTAGGGTATGCATATGCGATACATATGAGGAAAGACAGCAAAAATTAAGCGAAAAAAGAATTCCCAGAAACAAATATTTGGAAAGAATCAAACCTGAACACGTCAAATTTCTGTTGTCAATAAATTTGTTCAATACTAAATAACTGAGCAGCCAGGCATTAAAAACATTTGTTAAAAGCTTTTTTCCTGAATCATTGTGAACATATCACCCACAAAAAAATCTGATCCATAGGGGGTTTAAGTTAGGAGTAATTGCAGTAATAACAAAAACTAAGCGAAATGAGCTTGGCCCTTAGATGATAAGAGTTATAGTCCTTTTCTGAATGGGAAAATTAAGTACTAAAACAAACGGCCACAAATAACTCGGTGTTAGGGAATTTGTAAATATCTTTATAATATAAAAGAAAATTTTAAATTTTATTGATTTTTTATTTTAGGATATTAAATTGGAAGTTTTAGTATATTAAAATATCTGTGTTTCTGATTCGAGGTACATTCTATTTGATGATAAATTTAGAGTTTTAATAAAAATGTGGGTATAAAAAAATATATACATATATGAATATTTATTTATTTATAAATTTATTAAAAAAAAAGAATGAGATAGTGGAGACGCGGCTTTTTGCTTCAAAAAGCTGTGTTCCCAAGGAATTAGGGTTAGAAACCCTAATTCCTCTCTCTCCCTCCCGTCTCTCGTCTCCCTCGAACTCTCTCTCTCTCTCGAATTCCCTCTCCTCCACCGCGACTTGGTCCCTGTCCACCGTTGCACGCCACCACCATCGCCACTCTCTCTGCTCTCACTCACCGACAAACCTCAAATTTCCTCCATCTTTCTCTCTCTCTCCCCACCATCTCTCTGTTTCTCTCTCCTTCTGTCTCGAATCTCCATCTCTCTCTCCCGATTCTCTTTCGAATCTCCACCACTCTCCACCTCCGACCACCGCACACGGTTTCTCTCCGTCTGTCTCTCTCTATCTCACCATCTCTCGCTCTCTCTCACACCTTCTCTCTGTCTCTCTCATCCGTGCACGAACGGAACATTCTTCCTTGCCTCCTCGCGCGATAGCTCATAGAGCTCTCACTGCTCTCTCTGCCGAGAGGCTCTCTGCTACCTTCGCTGCCCTCTGCCACGACAGCACCATGTTCGAAGAGCCCTAGGCTAACTGCGATTCTTTCTCTGCATAGGTAAGGACCGGTTCCTAGCCCTAACTCTAGGGTTTCGAATTCCTTAGTAAATAAGTTTAGATTATTACACTTTACTTCGAATCGGAAGCTTTGCAGGTCTCGGAATGGACTGAGAAGGCATCCGGATGAGGGTTGCGAACTGCGAAAAAACCCTAGGTAAGGGATTTTCAATCCCTTCAATATTCAAACTATTTTGTTGAATTTAGGTTGAGAATATGTGTAAATATATTCTAAAAATATGCTATATTCGAAGGAAATGCATTTTTCTAGAAATTTTGTAAGAAGTTATTTAGGTTAAATCTAGAACTTGATATAAATTAGACTGTGTAGCATGATCAAATGTCTTATATAGTAGTAGAGGTTTTTTTGATTAATTTGTATAGCTTTCCTTGGAGTTTTAATTGAAATTGGCATGAATTAAATTAGGGTTATATAAATTCGAGAGAAAATTTGGTAATTAAGGAATATTGGAAATCAAAATCATTGATAGGGAAAGTAATCCTAGATTGATGAAACGAGAGTTTAGAAATGTGATTGTGTAAATTAAGACTATTTTAAATAGGAAAAAAATTTGAAAACCCTTTAATGGAGCCTTAATTGATGATTAATTGTGTTGATTGGTCTAGGTTAACCTTTGGAGACTCAAAAGGAGTCATTTTAGATTAATTGTGGAAATAGAGAGTGGGTACCCTCCCTAGAGGTGAGTGGATGGTCCGTTGTATTATACATAAGCAAAACTGTTTTAAATTCTTTTATAAATAATTTCGAATGATTTTTACATGATTTATATGAAATTATTTGTGATTGTGGGATGTCTGAAATGGAAATTTGAATTACGAATGCATCCTATGTAATTATAAATGAATTTGTGCCATTTGCATTGGATATTGGATTGGTAAATGCTTGCAACATGATTTCGGGATTTGTTTGATGAAACATGGCACTTCGATGGCATTTTAAATGATTGTAAAATGATGGTGCACGAGTGAAATGGCTATAGTCATTCTCCCCATGGAGCGACCCGACGGGGTGACGTGGATTGAGGTTTTATTGCAAGAGAGGTATATGTGGCCTCTGCTCTGCTACGTCGGACTATTTGGATTGCACCCCGGCGAGGTTCGAGCCAACGCCAAGGAAGAGGGTAGTGTTTTGAAAGACTGAAATGGAAAACCCCTTGGCGGGTTTCGGTATTGGTTCGACCAAACGCAGGACGGAAGTGATTTCGATGAGACTCTTGTGATTTTCTGAAAGAATGTTGATATGAATGCAAATTTTGTAAATTATGTTGAATTACTGAAAATGCTTTGATATGTAAAGTGTTGTCTGAGATATACTTTTGACTCTCCCACATTCACCCCTCATTTATTACATAATTATACCATTGCACTCCACTCACTGAGTATTTCCCAATACTCATCCCTCTCTTTTACATCTTTCAGAGGAAGTTTAGGCTTGCACGGAAATTGGAGATTTTGGAAAGACTTATCAGCTGACTTGTGTAGGTATATAGTGATGTAAGGTTATTTTGGGTTGAACTGAAATCCATAAAGTGGAAGACTTGTATAATTCTTTTGGTAGAGATTTAAGCGATACTTGTTTTATATATTAGAGCAAGTATTGGTGGAATCCTTACATAGTTTATGTTGGAGTTTGTTTGAAACTTGTTTATTTTCTTTTAAATTTCATTTTTGGTAAAAGCTCATTGTTTGAGTGGGATATTTGATTTGTAATATTGAATTTCAATACTTTCTTTCTATTTCATGAAACTCTGTACATTTCATATCGTTTGGATTTTACTAATACTAGCTTGTTTTCTTTAGGCAAGTGTTAGTAAAACCCTACGACTATGATTTGGAACTTCTTGTATGTTAAATGCTTTATTTATACTGAGAAATTCTGGAATTGCTAGGAAGACCATATTGCATGCTTGCATGTACAGGTATCATCTCCCCAATTGTGTGCTTATGTGTGCTTGTGTGTACAGAGATGGACCGAATGGATCCTTTGCATGTGTATTGTTATATGATTTTTCTTATTTTTGATAGATTATGTATTGGGAAGGATTGTTGTACTGTTTTGTAGCATTGTGGAGTTCCGGTATATGAGGAGGTTTTGTCTGTGTACCGAGACCATGCGACGGTTGTTGTGTGCTCGATCCGAGGATCGGGGCGTGACAAGAAAAATTATTCAGTGATAATTAGCTATGCAGCTTTTGTTCTCCTAATTATTGACCCTGATTTTTCATGCCAGCAAACACACGAAAGAAAATTAAAGCATCTAGAGTTTTAATAGGGGAGAGATAGAAAGAAGATAATATGATTTGTAAAAAAAGAAAACCCTAGAACTCTTAAAAAAAATATTACTCTAAAAGAAATATATTTATTGAAATATGTCAAAACAATGAAACACTATAAGTATTTATAGAGAATGCAAATCCCAAAAATTAAGAAATTATAAAAACTAGGAAATTAAAGAAATTTGTAAACTAATAGAAAAATAAAGAAATAAGAAAAAAAAAAGAAACTAAAAACTATAGAAATAAAAAAAATAGAGAAAATTAGAAAGCATGTTCAACATCAGTCCCCCTTACTTGAAAAGAACTCGCCCTCAAGTGGTTCGGATACAAAAGAGTGTCATAGGGGTGATAATGTGACAAGTCAGCTACATTGAAAGTGTGAGAAATATTCATTGATTTAGGCAAGTCCACCACGTAGGTATTATCGTTGATCTTGTACACGATTTTGTAAGGACCATACCTCTTAGGATATAACTTATGATACTGGCCAACTAGAAACCTCTCGCATCAAAGGAAAACCATCATCATATCACCGACCACGAACAAATTAACTCGGTGATATTTATTTGCAGCACTCTTAAACTTCTGATTGGTCTCTAAAAACTTCTGACGGACCTCCTCCTGAATAGCCTGTGTATCCTCGGCTAAATTTGCTGCTACAGAGCTATATCTCAAGACTTGAGGCAACTTCACCAAGTCTATAGCATGTCAGGGTGACTTCTGATAAACAATCGAGAAAGGTGATCTTCATGTAGAACTATGAATAGAACGATTGAAAGCAAACTCCACCTAAGGTAAAGCATGATCCCAATGTTTTCGGCGCTCTCCACAGATGCAACGAACAATATTAACCAACATTCAATTGACAACCTCAGTATGACCATCTATCTAGGGAGGCCCTCCTTAGTCTTGAAAGTAGTCTTCCACTCATCTCCCCATCTAATTCAGATATGATGATACCCACTTCGTAGATCAATCTTTATAAAAACTTTCACACCAGACAGTCTATCAAGCATATCCTCAAGTCGAGGAATTGGAAACCTATGCTGCATCATGATTTTATTGATTGTCTGGCTATCCATACACTGTCGCCAACTCTCATCCTTCTTTAGGGTCATCCCTTGTCAAGTAACTCTTAATAACGATATTTTTGTGTATTTGAATTATATTATTTTTAATATTTATTTATATGTTTTAAAATTGATTTGAATCATATTTTAAGAATTTATATTAATTTATTTTCACTGCTATTGACTTAGGAAAAATGAAGCAAACTTATTATTTTCGGACTGAACAGATAATATTCAGTACTTCGATTATAACTTTTTGCTCCGATATCTGATTGAGGTGATTCTTACGGTGTTGGAAAGAAGACTTCGAGCCCTACAACTCTTATATAGATCTCAAAGGCTGGATCAGACCAGAAAATATCCAAAAATTAAGTCGAAATTACTATAGTCCTAGAAAACGAAAACTAGGAATGAAAAAGAAAACAATATGCTATAATTTTGAAATTATCTTGATAGTAATTTTAGAAATTATCTAAATTGAAGAAAAGAGAGTTTTCAAATGTTTGAAAAGTTAAAAATCATCACCAAACAAGAAGAAGAAGAACTTTCCAAATCGAAATCAAATACCAAACTTCTAAAAAACTCCATGCTTCCAATTCTTTCAAACCTTTTCACTCCTATAAATATATATATATTTATATATGCAATCCTAATAGCCACAAAATTCATTCTTGTCTTCATCCATTCTCCATATTTTTCTTTTATTTTTCTCTCATTCCCTCCACCAATTACAAATTCTAGCAGCCGCCTTCATTCCAAGAGACTTTGACCTTCATGTTTGTGCATTCAAGGATTGTAATATTTCTTCTTATCTTTTTGTTTTTCTTTTCAATGTCTAGCTAATTTTATTATTCTTAAAACTCGATGGATTTTATTTTTTGATTAATACATTGCTTGATTTGATTTTTTTTTCCTTAAGTTTTATTGACATGATTATTATTTTGATGAGATTTTATTATTGTTCTTAATGCTTTGAAACGTTTAGGTTTGCGTTTTGAATGAATTGAGATTAAGTGCATGCATGATCAATATAATTGTACAAGATTAGTCAAAATAATAAAATCCATATGAAATTATGAGTATGACCATTAGATTAATTTCATATGTGGAAATTAAGGGAAACTTTAATTTACAGATTTTTACAAAACTTAATGCAGTTTAATTTAATCGAAATTGCATAGCCATTAGGTTTCGGTTAGTTGAATTAGGGATTCATTGCATGACCATTGGGTGAATCTAATATAAGAAATCTGTCGTCGTCAATAATAATTCATTAGCCAATGAACTTAGGGATTGAAGAGATTCAACCGTGTAGAAAGGTAAAAATAAATGAAATCGATATCCTAGAGTTTTCATCACATTAGGTTTTCGTATTTTAGATCTTATTTTTAGTAGTTCCTAAAATTTTCACAATTTGATTTGATTTGATCAATTTAGATTAAGTTATTCATACTTAGTAGTATAAAATATTCTTGTGGGATCGACACTTATTCTGCACTATACAAATACTCGACTAGGGTATACTTGCTCGAAATTGTGATATATCTAAATCGCGTAATAAGTTTTTGGTATCGTTACCAGGGATATATTTATATATCAACCAGTATAATCTTGTTTAAGATTGAGTTTTGTTATTTTTTGTTTATATTAGGATTTAAGTTGAGTAGTTACTATTTAAAATTTTGTTTTTGAAATTTTGACGGGATTTTTTGGGAATTTTCAGGATCTTAGAAAACAGTTTTGATTTAGAGCCAAGTGATCATTTTTTTCAAATGATTTCAGCGTTCTGAGCAAAACTCATAGCTTTTCTATGAGTACCACCCTATTTTGCTTAAATTCCATTGTTTTCATAGGTTTTTCTTTTTTTTTTTTAGTGATTTCTTAGTTTTTCGGTTTACTATTTAGGTATCTTTTGTGCATCTGTTTATTGTATTTTTTTATTTCCATTCATACATAGGTAATCTAGATTTATTAAAGTGGTTTTGTAATTTATTTTTGACATTTAATTTTGTGCTATTTTTATATTCGTACCGAGTTTGTACTGAGATCAAAAAGTCCTGACCTAGTCAAATTCGATCCTAAAATAGAGAAAATTCTTAGAACCATTCATAGACAAGTTAAGGAAGAAAGGGAGCATAAGGTAGCAATGGATAAAGAGAACAAAGCCATGATGGAGTTTTCTATACCTAAATTTTATGATATTCAAAGTAGTATTGCAGGTCCTGCAATTGAGACAAATAATTTTGAACTAAAATCTAGTCTTATTGGTATTACGCATGCTTATCAATTTGGTGGGGAGACCTTTGAAAACCCAAACAGTCATCTAAAGAATTTTCTAAAAATCAATGATACCATTAAACTAAACGGAGTAAGCTCAGACGCCATAAGGTTATAACTATTTCCTTTCTCTCTTATTGGGAAAATCTATCTCAAACATTTTTAACTAAATACTTTCCACCGGGTAAAGTTGTCAAATTATGTAATGATATTACTAGTTTTAGGAAATTTGATGGTGAGTCTTTATATTGTGCTTGGGAATGTTTTAAGAATTTGATTAGGAAGTGTTAACATCATAGTATACCTAATTGGTTAATCTTGTAAACTTTTTATGGTGGTCTGTTACGTTCTGTTAAGATTATAATAGATATAACGACTGGGGGTACATTCATGAGCAAATCATATAATGAAGCATGCGCATTATTAGATGATTTTGTTTCAAATCAGTATGATTGGTTTAGTGAGCATGAGTTGCCTAGGCAGAGAGTTGGTGCACGTGAAGTTGATAGTTTAACCATGTTTAGCGCAAAAATTGTCTCTTTGATTAATTGTATGAAAGTTAATCAACTTAATACTGTAACTAATCGTGCTTTATATTGTGATTCTTATGACAAATCTACTCACATGTCTTCTGAGTGTCTGAAGATAAAGCAAGCGAACTATGTTTCTAACTATGAAAGACATCGGAATAACCCCTACTTAAACATGTACAATTCTGGGTGAAAAAACCATCTCAGTTTTTCATGGAGTCAAGGGGCACCACAAAGAGTAAATCATTCACCAGGTTTTAGTTTAGAAAATCAATAGCCAAGAGAGAGCAAACCATCTTGGGAGGACGCAATTGAATGCTTGGCAACAGTGACTGGTGAAAGATTTGAACGTTTGGAAACAACGACTAATGAAAGGTTGAGAGGCTTGAAAATAAAATTGATCAATTAGCTAATGCTTTTCATTCTTGTATACCAGGTCGACTGTCAAGTGATACTAAGAAAAATCCAAGAGTGTATGTAAATGAAATCTCATTGAAGAATGAAAAAGAATTGCAGCAGTTTTCAGATCCATCCCAAGAAAAAAAGGAAAAACAAGAAGTCAAGGAAAAAATCCATCAGCCTATCAATAAGAAGGTTAAGGCATCGGATTCTAAATAAAGACGTACTTTATGTTTGAGTCAATATAAACCTCATCTTCCTTTTTTCAGATGTCTTTTATAAGCAAAAGCAAAATTTTAAAAATTTTTAGAAATTTTTAAGAAACTGTACGTTAATATTCCTCATTTGAATGTCATTAAACATTTATTAGGTTATTGGGAATTCCTTGAGAATGTGATTAAAAAGAAGAAGAGATTTGATGAAGCTCTGAAAGTCAAGTTGAAGGAAGAATGCCCAACAATCTTACAACGAAAGCCACCATCGAAACTTACTGATCCAAGGAGGTTTTCTATCACTTGCACAATTGGTTTTTCTGATTTCTCGAATATTTTATGTGATTTGGGTGCCGATATTAATATCATGTCATATTCTGTATTTTTAAAATTAGGGTTAAAAAATTGTTGACCTACCAATATTTCTTTGCAATTAGCTAATAAGAGCATAACACATCCAAGAGGCATTATCAAAGACATTTTGGTTAAAATCGATAAATTTATTTTTCCTGTTGATTTTGTCATTTTGGATATGGATGATACAGAGAGTATGTCATTAATTTTAGGTCGACATTTTTTAAACACTGCACGTACTTTGATTGATGTTTTTGTTGGAAAATTAATTCTGAGAATGGATGATAAAAAAATTGAGTTTAATGTTTTCCGTCGTATGAAAAAATTTTCTAAACAAGAGGTTTCTATGATTAAGTGCACTACAAAGGTTTTTGAACATGATGTTAATATCTCTCATTCTAGTGATCCTATTAAAAATTGCATTGTCAATTCTTCACATGTCAAACATGATTTTCTAGACAACAAATATGTTAATGCATATGCTACTTTAGGTGTGAATTTTAGTGAATTTAAATCAAAGAAAAGGTTGCTTGCAAGAAAAGAAAGGAATATGCAATTCAATGCGTTAATGGAAAAACAAAAGACATCTGAGAATGTTCAAATTAACAAGGGAATGACAAATACATGGCAAGATGCATCGAATGGTCACAATGTGAAGATTTATGAGGCGGGTTTAAACAATGAGATAATGTCTGACCAAAGACAATAAAGAAAGACGCTTATTGGGAGGCAATCTAATATTTTTATGATTTTCATTAGTATTTGTTTTTGTTGATTTAATTTTGATTTGAGTTTTTATTGCATTTTATAGGTGAATAAGAAATTCTTTGCATAAGAGGAAAGAAGTTGAAGAGAATGATACATTTCAGGGGAGTCCTCTATTTTCTTTGCTTTTATTTTATTTATTTTTCACATTGAGAACAATGTTTAATTTAAGTGTGGGAGAATATGTATACATAGGCTACTGATTTTTTTATAAGAATTTGAGTGCTGAATTCTAAATTTTTTTATATCAATGAAAATTTTGCTTGAGTTTTCTATTCCTTCCATGTTACTTGTTTTAAATTGGGTTGCATGAAAGATAATTGGTATTAATAGTTTTTGGTACATGATTAGCTATTCATCTTCTTATAGTTGATTTGAAAGATAGAGTATGCAAGAATTGATATAAATTTATCTTAATGAGGATTTGAGGTTTGAAGAGAAAATTCTTGCTCTTATTATTTTTCTTGTTGAACGTATATCACACATGAGTTGATCATTCTAGAATTTGCTCAATTATGTATTTTGAGACCACATTCTTGATTTTCATGTACCAAAATAATTAAACCACTTAGATCTATATACTTTTAGCTTTCGAAAAATACTATCCCTAGCGTTTTACCCTTAGTTAAACCCTTTTGAGGCTAAATCTTTTTCTTTTGTTAATGACCTTCATAATCTATCCCATGACCCTCATTCTTTCTAACCCCAGAGTTTAAACCTCAATTCACTAATATACTTATAGTTGATAGCATGACATTCTATTTTTAGACATTCTGATCTTTTTATATATTTGAGTTTTGCATATATTTTTAGATATTATCATGTCAATGTTCATTCAAAAAAAATAGAACAAAAAGAAAAAAGAAAAAATTGTTGGTTGAAAAAAAAAAGAAAAAAATCAAGAAAAAATGGACATTTTTCTTTCTCAATATTGTTCACTCTTACAGTGAAAGTTCATTATATTATTATTTGCTTTGAATAAATGATATTTCATATTATATATTCGTAGTTAGAGTCAATATTCTCTTATCTTGATGTAAAGGATGTCATGTTTTGATATTTAAATATTTTTAGGGAATTATTTTAACCCTATATTTTATCAATTATCCTATCATTTACCATAACCCCGTTATAACCCAATAAAAGACTTTTTGATTAGTATATGTATTTCATATTTAAGTGATGGAGATTTGATATATGAGCAAACTTATGGTAATATTATTTCATCGTGTTGATTTGAGTGATACACATACCCTTACACACATTGAATGTTTGAGTAGTTGAATAATATCTCTCTACATTCTATTAAGTGAACCGATTGTGAGGGTGTTTGAATTTTGTATTTTTCTTGATTTCAAGGAGACTATAAGAGGTATAATGGTCTTTTAAGTATTAAATATTGTGAACTACTGATTGTAATTCCGGTTTGAGTTTTTCGTATGCATGGTTAAGGACTTGGTAAAAATTGAATTGGTTTTGTAGGGAATTATTTTTGCTTGAGAACAAGTAAACATTCAAGTGTTGGGGTATTTAATAACGATATTTTTGTGCACTTGAATTACATGATTTTTAGCATTTATTTATATGTTTAACGATTAATTTGAATCATATTTTAGGAATTTATATTAATTTATTTTCATGACCATTGATTTAGGAAAAATAAAGCAAACTTGTTATTTTCAGACTAAACAGACAGAATTCAATATTTCAGTCATAACTTTTTATTCCAATATCTGATTGAGGTGATTCTTATGGCGTTGGAAAGAAGACTTTGAGCCCTACAACTCTTATGAAGACCTCAAAAGCTGGTCAGACCAGAAAATATTCAAAAATTGAAACGAAATTACTATAATGCTGGAAAATGGAAATTGGGAATGAAAAAGGAAACAAGGTACTATAAGTTTGGAATTATCTTGATAATAATTTTAGAAATTATCCAAATTGAAGAAAAGAGAGTTTTCAAGTGTTTGAAAAGTTGAAAATCATCACCGAACAAGAAGAAAAAGTTTCTAAATCAAAATCAAAGACCAAACTTCCAAAACTCCATGTTTCTAATTCTTTCAAACCTTTTCACTCATATATATATACAGCCCTAGTAGCCACGAAATTCATTCTTTTCTCCATCTATTCTCCATATTTTTCTTTTATTTTTTTCTCATTCCCTCCACCAATTACAAATCCTAGCAATCACCTTCATCCCAAGAGATTTTGACCTCCATGTTTGCGCATTCAAGGGTTGTAATATTTCTTCTTATCATTTTCTTTTTTTTTTTCAATGTCTAGCTAATTTTATTATTCCTACAAATCGATGGATTTTATTTTTTGATTAATACATGGTTTGATTTGATTCATTCTCTTAAGTTTTATTGGCATGATTATTATTTTGATGAGATTTTATTGTTATTCTTAATGTTTTGAAATGTTTAGGCCTGAGTTTTGAATGAATTGAAATTGGGTACATTATAACCAATATAATTGCACAAAATTAGTCCAAATAATAAAATCCATATAAAATTATGAGTATAATTATTGGATTAATTTCATGTGTGGGGATTAAGGGAAATCCTAATTTATAGATTTTCACAAAATTTAATGCAGTTTGATTTAATTGAAACTGCATGACCATTGAGTTTCGATTAGTTGAATTATGGATTCATTGCATGACTATTGGATGAATCTAATATAGGAAAATCTGTCATCATCAATAATAAATCATTAGCTAATGAATTTAGGGATTGAAGAGATTCGACTGTATAGAAAGATAAAAATAAATGAAATCGATATTTTAGGATTTTCATCACATTAGGGTTTCGTATTTTAGATCTTATTTTTAGTAGTTCCTAAAATTTTCACAACTTGATTTAATTTGTTTAACTTAGATTAGGATTATTCATATTTGGTAGTATAAAATATTTTTGTGAGATCGATACTTGTTTTGCACTATACACAACACTCGACTAAGATATATTTGCCCGAAATCATAATATACCTAAATCGCGTAACAACTCCTCCACCATTTACTGTAAGATCTCACTCTCATTAGGATTTATCCGATAATGGGGTAAATTTGGCAAACTAGCCCCAGGTACCAGATCAATGGTATGTTGAATATCTCTTATCGGAGGGAGTCCTATTAAGAGTTCATCAGGTATTAGCTCTTGAAACTCATTCAACAAATCATGAACCAAACTTGGAACCTCTATCTCTAGTCCACTGGCTCCTATCGAAAGGACTACTTTAACCACTAAGGCATGAATTTCTCCGGTGTGTTTTGCTTTTGTCATGAAATTAGAATCCGATTGAGTAATAATTAAGACATTTGAAATTTTACTAGACTCAAATTTTTGCTTAGAGTCTAATGGCAGCAAGGTAATTTTTTGCCCAACTTTCTCAAATCGATAAGTATTTTCTCGACCATTGTGAGTTGCATCCAAATAATACCGCCAAGGCCTACCACAGTAAGTGGCAGGCATCTATATCCACTATATCATACATTACTTCATCCCTATAATATTTACCTATAGTTAAGGGCACTTGACATCTTTCTTTCACTCTAATTCCCTCCCCTTTTGTAATCCACATAATATTATAAGGTTCAGGATGTTTTTCAACAGATAATTTCAAAACATCTACCAAGTCTCGTGAAATAATATTTTCACAACTACCACTATTAATGATTAATTCAAAAATATGATTAAAATTGTGTACTTGGTTTGAAAAAGTACATTCCGTTGTGTATCATCTCGTTTAGGGGCCAATAACACCTTTCTAACCACCAGAGTCAACACTTCTTCGTTTTCTTCATCTGTCTCACAGATTCTTTCTTCCTCATCAGCAAACCTTTCATCATCCTCCCTATCATAGCCGACCAGATGAAGTTGATGATGTTGAGGGCAATTATTAGACTTATACCCAGTTTGCCCACACCTGTAACACTTATCTCTTGTTGGTTTCGAGTAAGAGTTGTTGTTGGCTGGTTTCTTCTCTACCACATCTTTCTTTGTAGGTTCAGAACTGAACCATGTATTGACTCTTAGACTTACCCTAGATGCCTCGCGTAAGGATTTACGGGTACCTTTATTCTCGTAACATCCCCTAGACCCCATTGACTCTACTCTCTAGCCCATATTTTAGGTTTTGCTATGGGTTAAAATGATCTAACAACCAATTTTATCATGGACTACAGGTTTCAATCCATGAATATATCTCGCTACTTTTTGACTTTCACTTTCCATCAAATTATTCCGTGTTGATAGTCGTAAGAAATTTGTAATATATTTAGCCCTAGATTTTTGCTCATGCACCAACGTTTGGTATTATGGAACAAAAACTGATCATAATCTAGGGTAAGAAATCTGGCAATTAGTATCTTCTTCATCTTTGGTTAGGCTGTTTTCCAAGACGCCTTTGGTGGACCTGAGTCTGTTCCCACCATGATGAAACTCCACCTTTCAATCGATATACCACCAACGTTACTTGTTTTTCCTTTGGAATATCTTCAAAGTCGAAAAATCTCTCAACTTTCACTATCCAATCCAGGAAATTTTCGATATTTAAAATCCTGTTAAAGGAATGGATGTCCACCGTCAACCGGAACTCTTCTTGTCAATATTGACAGGTTATCCTAGGGTTAGGGTTAGGATAAAAAAATTCAACAACCTCCTCGCCTGAAAAATCATCCTCGCTGGTAACCTTATGAGGTTGTTGGGGTAACTTAAGATTGACGTGAGGTCCCTGAGCGATTCTCCTGACACCACTTTCATCTCCTATATTGCCTTGGTTTGCCCGCAACTTTCGCTGTTCTGTTTTCATTCGCTCCATTCGAATAGAATTTGGAGTGTAACCGTTATGGTTTGCATATCTCTGAGCATGCCAGAAAGAATACTACCTTCATTGCCTTAGTTGGCCATCACAAGGGAAAACCTAACTTTGATACCACCTAACACGGAAGAGATAGAAGGAAGACAATAGAGTTTGTAAAAGAAAAACCCCTAAAACTCTCAAAAAGAAATATTACTCTAAAAGAAATAAATTTATTAAAATATGCCAAAACAATGAAACACTATATGTATTTAGAGGGAATGCAAACCCTAAAAATTAGAAAACTATTAAAACTAGAAAACTAAAGAAATTTGGGAACTAGTAAAAAAAATTAAAAAATTAGAAACAAATCAAGAACTAAAAACTAAAGAAATAAAGAAACTAAAGAAAATTAGAAAGCATGTCCACATCAAGTTTTATTTATTGCAAGGGTAGAATTTTATTTCCGCTTGTGTGAAGGTTATTGTCAAGCGCTGCTATTTGTTTGACACTTCTAAAGCTTTTACTTCAGAGTTGGAGTGTCTTATTATTTCTCCCTTTAAGAATCTACAAATTCTTTTTCTTTATGAACAGGGCCCTCTATCAATGATTTTGTCCTGGTTCAACTTCAGGGAAAGAATATTGATTTAAAAAAGTATGTATTTTTCCAATGGTTGTGGATTTTTTAATTGGTATATGGCACTATTCACATCCTTTTGGATGATATAAATGGAAGGTGGTTCCCCAAGCTCCAACTAAAGGAAGTCAAACTACATAAGGAATTACAATCCACAAACCAGAGAGAGTCAAAGAAATTAGAATTAGTATTACCAAATACTTTATATTTTCTTCGCAACTTTGCATTACTCCACCACCTTGTTGAGATCACCAACAAAAGCTGAAACGTTACAGCATAAACATATATAAGAAGCTTTTAAACATGAACCATAACCAAATGACCAAAAGTAATTCTGAGAATGGAGCAATCAAACTGCTAAACCTTATTCCACTGGGGTAGTCGACGCTTCTCACGCTTAAAGCCAACTTTCACCCCATTACATGTGAGACGAAGTTCAGCCATATCCATTATATCATACAAATTAAAAGCCTCCCTAACACATGGTCCCATTGATCCAACATGATACTAGTCTGTGCCATCATTAACATTTGGGAAAGAAGGAATTTCCCTGTCCTGAATTTGAGAGTAGACATAGGCTATGATATGGTTCCCTCAATACTACGATAGTCCTTATAATGTATATATGCAAATTTATTGGGTGGAATCTCCAACTGAAGTTTGGGAATGGGGTGTCCGTTGTCCAACTTACCGTCACTTTGCATTTCAGAACTTGTCAGATTTGAATCTAAGTACTTCTTGGCCACCCAGAGAACAGGAACATTGGAAGTATATTTTAGACGGGTCTGTTAAGATGTGAGGTAACTACATAAATTCAACAACAATAAAAATTTCATTTTGTCCGCTGAACTATTTACATTCATTTGTATGAGAGACCAAACAATTGTCTAGATTTAAGATTTTGAAACCAAAAAAACAAAAGAGTTACGTGGAATTAGAAAATAGAATGCAATTATTCATCATGTAATTAGTTGTTTTGATCTATCAAGCATAAACATACAAATAGGGATAAATATTAACCCCCCAAGGTTTTGCTCTGAGTACTTGCCTAGTGTGTATAGTTTGTGGGATAGTATGTCTACACAGTGGGCTTATTTATGCAAACTATTAGAAATTCTAATTTGATGAAAACTTCATCAATATACTTATATGCCCTAAATCTCATGCCAAATCATTAAAAAAATCGAAAAAAAACGTACCTGATTCCATTTTGATCAAAATGAATATTCAAATCTTTGGATTCAATCTTCAGATCTTGGGTTGATCTTCTAGATAATCCATATCCTCTTGGGTTTTCTCTCTGAGAGATGGGAAGTCAAAAGAAAATTGAGAATACGTTATCTGGGGACCATAACCCCCTTAAATAACTTTCCTGGTGGTTTTAAATTTTAAAACCACCTGTTATCTTTTGGTTATTTCTATTTTGACCCATCAAAAAATAGAAATTACCTTATGGTCTCTGCACCTTTTAATAAAAGAAATTCCACACCCTTTAATATATATTAAATCCCTATAATAAATATACTGTAACAGATCACTTTTATTAGGCATACTTAAATGACAGTCCATACACATAATTATTTTACATATCAGCCCAACGTTGGATCTAAAAATCCAACAATCTTCCACTTGGGCTATATATATAACTTTATAATTATGTATAACCGTATGAATTCAACTTTGCTGTCAATCCTAAAATATATGTTTAACCAATTTCGTCCATCAATCATATCAATGTAGGATCAATGTAGCCTTTGTTACATTTATCGTAACTCGACCCAACAATGATCACATATGTTAATACAACTGAATGACATAGATCATGATGTGGATGTGCAGCATGAAAATTACATACAATGTGATCTATAACATATCTATTTCTAACTGGTCCTCCCTTAACTATAGTGAGATCAATTATGCTTTATATCAGAGTGTAATGAAAATTGAATCTTTATTTCTGCAGAAAACAATTCTTATGTACAACCGAAAAATGCCTAAAATTGAGCATAAATATACAAACCCTCACTAAAACTGTATATCCTCAGATGACATGACACCCATACTAGCAGTGTGCTTATGAAAGGTTTTGGGTGGCACTCCCTTAGTAAGCGGATCTGCAATCATGGAGTTTGTGCCAAGATGCTTTATAGATAATTGTTCACTCTGAATTCTTTCTTTAACAGCCAGGAACTTGATGTCAATATGTTTCGACTTTATTGAGCTCCTGTTATTATTGGAATACAAAACTGCTGACTTATTGTTACAAAATAACTTGAGTGGTCATTCAATATGATCCACTATACATAGTCTCGTGACAAGATTTCGCAGCCACACCCCATGATTGGATGCCTCGTAGCAAGCTATAAACTCTGCTGCCATAGTGGAAGAAACTATAAGTGACTGTTTAGCACTCTTCCAGGAAATGGCATCTCCAGCAAGCAAATAAATGTAGCCCGAAGTTGAATTCAAACTGTCTTGCATCCCGCAAAGTCGGAGTCAGTATACCCAATGATCTCAAGCTGATCTGACCTTCGATACGTGAGCATATACCCTTTTGTTCTTTGTAAATATCTAAATACCCGTTTAACTATTCTCCAATGATCTACTCCCGAATTATTTAAATATCTACCCAACATTCCTGTAATGTACGCAATATTTGGACATGTACAAACTTAAGCATACATTAGACTTCCCACTGCTGACGCATAGGAAATTTTTTTGCATTTCCTTTTGTTCAAAATTATTCTTAGGGCACCGATTGAGACTAAACTTGTCTCCTTTAGCCACAGGGGTATCTCCTGATTTACAATCTTGCATTTTATATCTTTGTAAATCCCTTTCGATATAGCTCTTTTGCGACAACCTAAGAATTCCACGAGAGCGATCTCGATAAATCTAGATTCCTAATACAAAAGAGGCGTCATCAATATCTTTGTCTCAAAATTCTCTGCTAGAAATCTCTTGGTTTCGTGCACTAGGCCTATATCATTTTTGGCAAATAGTATGTCATCGACATACAAAGCCAAAAAAATATATCTACTCCCACAGAATTTATGATATACACAATTATCGACCAAATTTATTTCAAAACCAAATGAAATGATAATTTGGTGAAATTTGTAGTACCATTGTTGGGATACCTGCTTAAGCCCATAAATAGATTTTTTGAGTTTGTAAACCATTTCTTTTGAGTCATTTAACCCAAAATACTCCGATTGCACTATATAGATTGTTTCATCAATGTCGCCATTGAGAAACGCTGTCTTTACATCTATCTGGTGTAGTTCAAGATCAAAGTGTGTTACTAATGCCATTATAATCCTTAAAGAGTCTTTCGAAAAAACTGGAGAAAAACTCTTTTTATAATCAATACTTTCTTTTTGTGTGAAGCCTTTTGTGATAAGATGAGCCTTATACCTCTTTACATTGCCCTTTGAATCCCTTTTGGTTTTAAACATTCACTTATAATCAATAGGTTTCGCACCTTCAGGCAATGGGACGAGATCCCATACATCATTGTCTTTCATGGACTTCATTTTCTCATTCATGACATTTATCCACCTATGAGAATTAGAACTTTCCATGGCTTGACAGAAGTTGATTGGATCATCTTCCATCATTCCAATGTCTACCTCGTGTTCTTGAAGAAATACAATATAATCATCTAAAATTGCATTTCTTCTTTCTCTAGTGGATCTACATAATAGCATAGGTTTTGGAGGTGGTTAAATTTGTTCTTTAGATTGTTCTTGTGGAACAATTTCTTGATTGGAAGGTTCTTCAACATTGTCTTGATCTGTTGTGTCTTTAAGACTATTAGGTAAATCCTGGATAAGAACTAAGACACTTGTGGAAATATCTATACATTCCTCTTCAAAGACAATGTTCTTGATTGAATCTCCACCCGTAAATTCAACTTCCTTAAAGAACCGAGCATTTTCTGACTCAAATATCACCTTATTTGTGGGATCATAAAATTTATACCCCTTAGATCTTTCAGAGTACCCTACAAAATAGCAACTCACTGTCCTAGAGTCAAGTTTCTTTTTATTGTGCCGATAAAGCCTTACCTCAGCTGGATAACTCTAAACATGCAGATGCTTCAAACTAGGACTTCTTCCAGTCCAAAGTTCATAAGGGTTTTGACAGTTGCCTTATTGGGAACTCTGTTAAGGAGATATGCTGCAGTCTTAAATACTTCTCTCAAGAGTGACTCAGTTAAAGTTGAATGAGCAATCATACTCCTTATCATATCCTGAAAAGTCCTATTTCGTCTTTTAGCAACACCGTTCATGGCTGGAGAGCCAAGTATAATGTACTGTGGGACGATACCACATTCCTCTAGAAAAAGAGCAAATGGTCCTGGACGTTGTTCACCGATCCGTCACTTTTGCCCTAATATTCTCCACCATGGTCAGATCTGACACTCTTAATTCTTTTACCGAGTTGGTTCTCAACCTCAGCCTTATAAATCTTGAGCATGTCCAAAGATTGAGACTTTTCTGTAAGGAGATATATATAACCATATCTTGAATAATCGTCTATAAACATGATAAAATATCGTTGACCATTCCAAGAAGCCGAAGGGAATGACCCACAAATGTCTGTATGAATTAGTTCTAAGACGTTTGAAGACCTATTGGCTTTGAATCTCCTTTTATTGGTTTGTTTACCCTTTACACAATTTACATAGATATTGAAGTATGTAAAATCTAGAGTATCAAGAATCCCTTCTGACACAAATCTCTCTATTCTCCGTCTAGAGATATGACCTAATCTTTTGTGCCATAATGAAGAAGAATTTTCATTGGTTAATTTATGCTTTATACTTCGAGTATTGGTTTGCATGGATTTATTAAATGAAACAACAATATCATGTAGATAAAGATTATCGGATCCTAATAAAGATTCAGATCCAATTAACTTTGAATCCAGAAATAAACTAACTTTTCTATTTCCGAAAGAATAAGTAAAACCAAATTTGTCCAATATAGAAATAGAAATCAAATTTTGTCTGAAAGACGGTACTACAAATGTTTAATAAAAATCCAAATATAATCCAGTTGTTAACAACAATCTAAATCTCTTAATAGCTTCAACTTGAACTTTATTGCTGTCACCCATGTAGATGTATCTTTCACCATCAGTTGGTTGTCGGCAATTTATGCAACCCTGCATAGACACACTGATGAGAGTAGTAGCAGCGGAATCCAGGAACCAAGTGTGTCCTAGTACCGCAGTTAAATTGACCTCAGAACAAACCAAACTAAGGCACATACCTTTCTTAGCACGCCTTGCGTGATAATTTGTACATTTTTTCTTCTTATGCCCTTCAGCACCACAGAAAAAGCAACCCTTCCTTCCCGATTTACCCGGTTCCTTATGTTGCTTCTTTTGTGATGTCGTTTCAACAATATCCTTATCTTGCTTTCTTTTCTTTCCCTTTCCTTTGTCCTTTGTGGTCAAGTGTGCACTTTCTATCCTATCTTGGTTTAACCTTTCCTCTTCCTAAACATAGTGCGAAATGAGCTCATTCAGAGATCAGGTTTCTTTCTGACAGTTGTAACTCACTTTGAACTGGTTGTACTGTGTAGGAAAAGATATCAGAACCAAATGCACTAGCAAGTTCTCAGAGAATTCAAACTTAAATGCTTTCAACTTTGAAGCAAGACGAGACATCTCAAGGATATACTCCCTAATATTGACTTAACCCTTATACTGCATTGAGATCAGTTTTGCCAAAAGTGTACCAATTTCAGCCTTTTCATTTTTGACAAAACATTTCTGTATATCCGCAAGAGAAGCCTTAGCTCTCGTGATAGAATCAGACATTGTGCCTCTGAATGTCTCTGGGATGATTTATTTCATTATCAATAGACACATGCGATCTGATCTCTCCCACATTTCTATCTCCCTCTTTTCTTCTAAGGTACTCTTATTAATAAGCAGTAGGGGAGGGCCAAATCTTAATGTAAGGTCTAAATCCATGACTCTGAGAACTATGAGCAAATTCTCTTGCCATAATTTGAAATTTGAGCCATTCAACATAGGGATTGAACTAAATTGGGCATTGATATTTACAAAAGTAGAAGATAAAGCTAAACAAAGAACAATAAATAATCAAAACATGCTCAACAAACTAAAATAATTAATTAATAATTCAAATAAATATATCCACATCATAAGATACTGGTAACTCTATTAATATTTTATCTTTGGACAAAATAATTAATTTATAAGTGGTACCCTGATACAGTAATGAAACACTAATAATAAATTAACATGTTAAATTATAAACCTTCCTTTGGGCGGATTTACAATTTACATGTAAAACCAAATAATTATCACGTATTTATCACTGGAGATGAACACACAATTCTATTAGAATATTAACCTTCCTTTGGTCCGGTCAATGTTCATATAAGTTGTATATACATATCATTTTATATTTTAAAATAAAATAATTTTCACAAGAGAGTTCACTTTAGTGAAATGTTGTTTCTATTATAATATTTTAAAATATATACTTGTCAAATATTTGAATTAAAAATTATATCTTTAATTCGACCTATGTCCAATTTTGACTTAACGAAATTAAACTTAAAAATTGGATTTGCACTTAAATTCAATTTTGTAATCTATTTGGGTCTTAAACTTAATGACCCATAACTTATTTTATCTAATGGGTTCCATATATTGGGTTTGAAACAATTCTTAAGGATATAAGTCTAATGACCCGATTATTCTTTCATTGAATTGGCTTAATGTCTTAATTCATAATGGGTAGAGGCCCAACCGTCCAAGATCAGAATTGGGCTTAATGAATCTTATAAATTGGGTCTGGTATAGACCCAATTTTATATCAGAAATCAAATCTGTTATTTAATTTCAAAATTGGACTTGTGAGGGTTCAATTAAATCCAACTAAACCAACCTTGATTTGAAACCAATATGGGCATTCTCATTAAACATAAGGGCCCGTTAAATTAAATCAAAACCAGCCCAATGTGTATGCACTATAAAATTGGGCTTTAAATAATTGTCAAGGATCTAGTCCCATGACCAAATGATACTTTCTTAAAAATGGGCTCAATGGCCCAATTAATTACATGGGTGGAAACAACAATTCTGACTCTAAACGCTGAAGTAAATTGAATCCATGCAAGAAATATGACTTCCAACTTCTGTAGCGCTGATCCAAGCAACACCCCCACCTTTTTTTTTTTAAAATGTGACCCCAATTTATGGTAACTGTTTTCTCCCTTAATCGGCACCCCTCACTGTCTGCCATGCAGCCTTCAACCAAACTTGATTGATCTGGCAGAGGTTCTAGATTCTCTCACCAAAACATGTGAGAGATTTTTTTTTTTTTTTTTTTTTGGAAATCTAAAAGCAAGGTTTTCTGACTCCTAAAGTGGACAGCATTAAATGCCCTTGGAGTGGTTGGAGGGGGTCTCATCCACTCCATTTTGTTTGTTGAATCTGAATAAAAAACCAAAATTTAACAGGAGACGAAAAATCTCCTTTGCGTCCATTCATACACATATCCATATATATATATATATATATATATATATATAATTTTTTTTATTTCAGAAATCAACAAAGCCAGAATTCTCAATCTTATTAAAATCGTATCGTATATCAACCCGTAAACTTTAAAATTATGGTTGGATCGATTCAACAATGGGTTAAACTGTCAGACCATTGATATTTTAATAATAATTAAAAATTATATAAAATTAATTTTTAAAATATAAATATTAATTTTATATTTTTATATAAAAAATATTCCATCATATGTTAAATATAGTTGATATATGTTAAATATAATTTCCATTAGAAGCTTAATGATCACTTTATATGAATTGGGTTCCTGTGAATTGCAATTAATTGTCCATGAAAAGATTGTATTAATAATCATTAATATAATTTTCATCATAATTTTTTTGTGATGGGCTGGGGCCCAAGGGACAAAACAAAAAAAACAGGCCCAGAGGAAAACAAACCATAAACATCATATTTTCTCTCTCTCCTCGTCCTTAGATTAGGGTATCAGTCAAAAACAGAAGGCCTTATAGCGCGATGAATGCAGCGCCTCTTCACAGGAGCCGTCCATTAGATCACCTGTGAGGAGGCCATCGGACGGCGGACTTCGATGCGAGGGAAGATGAATCAGTCGATGCCAATGGTGGATCTACAGTCCGATCGTACTGATTCCTTCTGGATTCGTTCAATTTCAGGATTTGCCATTTCGGTCACTTCCTTCACAACTTCTTACGTTTGCTGGGGATCGACGATGGCTGTGGAGAAGCGAAGCGATGGTGACGACCGACGACGGCTATGGAGAAGTGAAACGATAGTGACAATCGACTTCAAGCGAGAGCTAGAGCGAAGGGATGAAAACGAAGAGTCGATTTGCGAAAACATGTTTTTCTCCTTTTTTTTTTTGGCCTAGACCGCGGTTTTGTTTAAATCACGATTCACACGGTTCTCGGTTCAACCGCCGTTGATCCGTCGGTTTAGTCCGGTTTAATACAGAAACGGTATTTTAATCTAATCGAATCGTGAAATTCTTGAGAGAAAGGTTGAACCGATCGAACCGATGGTTCGGTTCGCTTTTTATAACAGTGGCCACAATGATTACTACAAGGGAAAAAAAAATGCAAAGAAGAAATGGAAAAAGAAAACAGCAAGAAAGAGGGATTGAGAAACAAGTAAAGCGGCTGGAGAAGTATACCCATTAATCACTGATATTGACTCTGAGAAGTTAAAAACAGAGAATTGATGAAGTTCGAAGATCAAATTAACTAGATTACAAAAAAAAAAAAAAAAAAAAAAAAGACAAACCCAGATACCATATGTGTGGAATATCGAATATGGAGATAATTATAATCATCAACACCAATTAAGACAGTAATCTGGAGCTTGCACAGATTTGAGTGATAGGTGGAAATTATACCTTAAATCTTTTTCAATAAAATGCGATTTGTGGTTTGATTCGAAGCGGTCATCTGCAATAACAAACCCCACACACACAAACTCAATCAAACAGAAGTTGATTAGGGCAAATGAGGTCTTTCGTGTTTTTGGTTCTGAATTAATCTACCAAAACCGTTAACTCGTCTGCGTGCACACCAAGAGATGGTGGATAAATTTATACAGACGAGCGAGCGAGAGAGAGGGGTCAAGTAAATATTTCAGTAAGATTTAAGCTCTTAATAAATATTTATATGAATGATTTATTAGTAAGTACAAAAATTATTCAGTGATTTTGATTTTGAATTTTCTTTATGGCTCATAATGGGGGAATCTTTTTCCCTCCACCGCCATGGATTAGGCATACCCAGAAGTTTCTATCCTCCCTAATTAATTTGTGTTATTTGGTACTTGTTTCTTTAGAATATGTTTGGCTTTATTTTTTTGTGTTAAAAATGCTTATTTTTCACTTATAAATTAAAATGAGAAATAAAAATTTTAAAATTATTTGTCAATTTTATTTTAAAATTTTTTTTTGTTAAATAGATCGTCTGATAAAACAATTTATATAAGTTTTAATATTCAATGAAATTATAATAAAGGGTAATTGAGATAACATCGAGTGGAAGGACACTAAATTTCTTTACTCAAAATCTCGAGTTTAACTCTTGATAATGAAAAAATAGATTATAGGAAAGCTAATTCCTTAATTGAACTCCACGGCCACTTAAACTAGCTGATTTTCAAATACTCGTGGTCAAGTAAAAAAAAAAAAAACAATTGATATTAAAATTTCATAAATAATATATAAAATAAATAGTATCATAAATGATTTTAAAATATTCATAAATTAAAAATAGATGTTTTAAGTTATAAATATTCTAAAATATTTAAAATTTATATTTTTTTTGATGGCCCTAAGAGGTAATCTAGTGTTCATAATTTTCTTTCATAATCCCGTAATTCGGGACTCAAATCTCGTATAACAAAAAAATATATTTTTTTGATGGTATGGCTTATATACTATATTTCTTTCCTTTCTTAGCAAAGATCAAATTGCATATTTCTAATTTTTTCTTAAAATTTTCTTGAAAAAGGAAAAAAAATCTTATGAATTTCCCCAAATGCCCTTAACACCAACATCAAACTGTATTTATCTAATGTTCCAGGTCCTATTCAACCAAAAAAAACAAAAAAAGTTTTAGACCCTATTTATATCATCTAAAAGAAATTATTGCAAAAAAATTATAACAAAAGTTTCCTATTGATATCCCATGTCCAGTCCAACTTTGTTTTTTTATTAAATCATCAAAGGCTTCAAAATGATCCTCATAAGACCCACAGCAGCAGTTATCACAGTGCTCTCTCCATCCACTATTGTTTTTGACCTAGGGGACTAAGTATATTTTGCCCCTTTCCACCCTTTTGCTTGGTAAAGAAGGCATGGACAATTTCCCTTATTAGTGAAAGGGGGGTCATTAAAATAAAAAAAAAAAATTATAAATCCGATAATTCTATGGTCGGAAAATATTTCCTTTTTTTTTTATGACCAATTGATATTCAAAATCATATTCTTATTAATTCGCCAAAAGTTGTCGTCGGACTCTCTACAGGAAAAAGCTCTCCCAATATGGTTCTTTCTATTCTCAAGATTTAAAACCAAATCTTGATCAAGAGATTTAGAGTTCTTTTCACTAAATCAACTATCCATCAGTAAACATATCCTACTTTGAAAACATTTAAATAGCAAATTTAATGAAACAGAAGTTTGGGGCATGATAGGTAACCAATAGCAATACAATGTACGTTTTTTATATTACATACACCACACAAGGTCAAAAGGTTCATATGGAACGTATGATGTGCTCCTGCTTTCTCACATGTGCATCACTGGATACTAGGTCAGCTATACAAACAGGCAATTTGAAGGTGTCACTACGCCTCATTCTACCTTCTACGCCTCCAGCAAGAGGCTTAAATGTGACCGTATCTTTTTGGCCATTGCTGTCATTTTGATATATCACAATTTCGGATAAATATATCTTAATCTAGAGTTGTATACAGTGCAGAATAAATATCATTCTCATGAGAATATTTTGTATTACCAATTATAGATAAATTTAATCTAAGTTGAACAAATCAAATCAAGTTGTAAAAATTTTTAAAAACTACTAAAAACAAGATCTAAGATATGAAACCTTAATATGATGAAAACTCTAGGATATCGATTTTATCTATTTTACTTTCTTACACAGTTGAATCTTTTCAATTTCTAAGGTCATTGACTACAAATTATTGATAATGTTGATAGATTTTTCTAAATTATATTCACCTAATGGTAATCCCTAATTTTACTAATCAAAACTTTATAGTCATGCAATTTTGATTAACTGAGTTGTATTAAATTCTATAGATAATTTGTAATTTAAAGTTTCCTCTAAATCCCCACATATGAAATTAATCCAATGATCATACTCATAATTTCAAATGAATTTTATTGTTAGGTTAATCTTATACAATTATATGAGTCATACATACACTCGATTTCAAATCATGCAAAATGCGGATCCAAACATTTCGAAATATTAAGTTTAATAATCAAAACTCATCAATCAATAACTATACCAATGAAACTTAAAAGAAAGAAAAAAATAAACCCATGTAATTAATTAAAAAAAGAATTCATCGAGTTCTAAGACAAAAAAATTTAGCTAGACATTAAAAATAAAAAAAAAAAGATAAAAAGAAAAATTGTAACCCTTGATTGCACGAATATGGAGGTGGAAGATGTTGCTATAAGCTGCGGCTGTAAGGGTTTGTAATTGGGAGAGGAAATGAGAGAAAAATAAAGGAAAAAAAATGAAGAATGAATAGAGAAAAGAATGAGAATAAATTAATTTAGTGGCTGCTACAATGAGAACAATATATAGGAGTGAAAAGTTTAGGAAAAATTTAGCAATTTGGACTGTTTTGAAAGTTTGGATTTTGAATTTGATTTGAAAACTTTCTCTTACTGTTTAATAATGATCTTTAACTTTTCAAATACTTGAAAATTCTCTTTCCTTCAATTTAAATAATTTTTGAAATTATTAACAATGTAATTCTAAAATTATATCACTTTGTTTTGTTTTTCATTTCCAGTTTCCGTTTTCCAACACTGTAGTAATTTTGACTTAATTTTCAGATGTCTTCTGATTTGACCCCCCTTTGAGGTCTTCACAAAATTTGTAGAGCTAGAAGTTTTCTTTCCAACGCCGCAAGAATCATCTCAATTGGATATCGGAACAAAAAGTTATATACTCAAAATATTGAATACTCTCTGTTTAGTCCGAAAATAGCGAGAATGTTTCATTTTTCCTAAGTCAATAACTATGAAAATAAATCAATAAAAAATCATAAAATATGGTTCAAACCAGTTCTAAAACATATAAATAAATATTGAAAAAGATATAATTCAAGTGTACAAAAATATTATTATTAGCCATGTGGGTAGTGACCTAGTACCACTAAAGTAAACCAATTAATTAATTATTATTTTGTTTCTACAAGAAATGTAATCAAACGGAATCAAATCGGAGAAGGGAAGATAGAATGAGGAGATTTTTATTGCTTAAACTGTCCTTGGGATATTGTATAACCTGACAGACAGAAGGCCTTCATCGTCGTCCAACAATATAAAAGTACCAACAATAAGCTTAGAAAATAAACAAAGAAGCAGGAGTATTAGCTCATTTGAAATAAGAAATTTGCCATCAAATATAAATATTTGTTTAGTCAATTGGGAAACGCGACTGTAATGGGCATCAACCGTTTTATTCTACTAAACCAACATGTATATTTTCTTAGTAAAGACCTGTTTTGATCGGGTTTTGTTGGAAATTAAGAGAAGAAGAATCAGTCATTAATACAAAACATGCTGGATATTAAAGAATAGAATTGGTGAAGGTTACTTAAAGCTCAAATTTGGTCCAAAAGGAACCCCAAATCACGGCCCAATAAGTGTTCAAGGTCTGGTCCAAAAACAACCAGAATAATGGCAAGAAATGTGTTCTGGGTTTTAGTCCAATTTGGTCAAAACTTAGGTCATGTCAAAGGCCCAAATCAAAGCAACCGAATGGCTCAAGAAGATGCTCAAGGTCTACATCAGTTTTAGTCTATTTCAAACTTATTAAGGTCTAAAATGGAAATCCAAAGAAGTTTAGAAAAGATACATAAGACAACCAAATCTACCGAGGGTATTTTGAATAAAATTTCTAACGGTTAGTTTTTATTTCTTTTTATTGACTAATTTTCTCTCTACTGACTAGTTTTTGTTTATATTGATTAATTGAAGTTTTTCCTATATAAATATCTCTCTTTCTCTCATTTGAAATAAGGAGAAAAATTGAAAAAGTTTAGAGAATAATCGACTCTCTAGGGTGGAACAATTTTCTCTACTTCTTTCTTATTCTTTGATGTAAAGAGATCAACCCACTTGTTCTACTGTATAAATTTTCACTTAAATTATGATAATCGTCCCTCTCTTATTCTTGAATAAAAGTTTCACTTTCTTTCTTTGTACATTTGTTGATTAATTAAAAAAAAAAGTTTTCTCTTAATCTTTGATCACTTTTTTCTTAGGATATTCGGAATTTCTTCTACGTTTTAACTCCTTCGGCATAAATTGTACACACAAAATGACCACAAGTACAATGCCCTTCAAACCATAGTAGCAGAGTTTTCTTAGCAAAAGAAACTCACACCACATCCTTGTGAGCACACACGCACACGCACACGCACACACACAAAAACAAAAGAAGTATCAAGTGCCACTGACTTTGAACATGAGAACTACGTCATGTAAGGAAACACTTGGAGTAGATAACACCTCTCTATGTTACAATATATTGGAAAACAAAATCAAGAAGACAAATGTTATAAAAAGAAATTGACACAAAACAAAAATCTATATGAAATATGAATTTTGAATAAAATATAGTGAAATAAACTTCTTGAGTTCTTTCTCACTTTCTCCTCCTATCTCTCTCTCTATCTTATGATCTCAAGTTCCTTTCTCTTTCTTGGACCATACAGGATTTGGAAAGGGAGTGGGGGTATTTATAAGAGTTGGTTTGGTGATGAGTTAACATCATGTTGTATGGATGGTCGACATGTGTCGGACACTTGGCAAGGAAAGTGACACATGTCCTAGACACATGTCATATGGTGGCATGAGGTGTCTAGGTTCAATATAAATCTAGGTAAGGAAAGTGATGAGTAATCTCCTCAATTGTTGACACGTGTTTTGGACGGTTGGTACTTATCCACAATGGTCAGTTGATACTTATCCACAATGATTGGTTGGTGACATGTGTTTTGTAAGCTATTGAGTCATCATGTGTTCGTGTCTTGATAGATATCTTATTATGATAGTAGTAAAGTCATATATTTCGATATATATCTATCAAATTATTCAATATTTATAACACTCTCCCTTGAATATTCATTACACAGAGAATAGGTCTCGTTAACAGTTTACTAGGAAAAAAACCCAGTGGGAAAAAAATCCTAGCAAAGAAAAAATAGTACACTATTTTAAGTGTATTTACTCCCCCTGTTGAGAATATCTCTTGAAATCTTTAAACCGATACATTCCAATTCTTTTCACTAATCTTTCGAATGTAATAGTTGGTAGTGTCTTGGTAAATAAATCTATTAAATTTTCACTTGATCAGACTTGTTGCACGTTAATTTCACCATTCTTCTGAAGGTCATGTGTGAAGAAAAATTTGGTGAAATATGTTTAGTTCTATCTCTCTTGATATATCCTCACTTAAGTTGAGCAATGCATGCAGCGTTGTCCTCGAACTATGTCATAGGAATATCTTTATTGGAGGACAGTCCACAATTATTCAAAATATATTGAGTTATTGATCTTAGTCAAACACATTCTTGGCTTGCTTCATAAATTTCTATGATCTCAGCATAGTTTGAGGAGGTAGCAGCTATAGATTGCTTTATGGATCGCCAAGAAATAACGATACCGCCTTATGTAAATAAGTATCCAGTCTGAGACCGTGCTTTGTAAGGATCAGACAAAAATCCAGTATCAACATATCCGATCAATATTGGTTTGGAATTAGTTGAATAGAATAAGCCAAGATCAATCGGTCCTTGGAGATATCGGAAAATATGTTTAACCTCATTCCAATGTCGTCGTGTTGGGGAAGAGCTGAATCTTGTTAATATATTTATAGCAAATGATGTATCAGGTCTTGTACAATTAGCAAGATATATAAATGCTTCAATGACACTAAGATATGGTACTTCAGGACCAAGAATTTCTTCATCATTTTCTTGTGATTTGAAAGGGTTCTTTTCAACATCAAGTGATCGAACTACCATTGAAATACTTAATGGATGTGCTTTATCCATATAGAAACGTTTTAAAACTTTAGACGTATAATTTGATTGGTGAATGAATATTCCATCTTCCAAATGTTCGATCTGTAAGTTAAGACAAAATTTTGTTTTCCTAAAGTCCTTTGTCTCAAATTCCTTTTTCAAATATTCTACAGCTTTGGAAATCTCTTCAGGAGTTCTAATAAGATTCAGATTATCAACATATACAACAATGATCACAAAATCTGTTTCAAATTTCTTAAGAAAAATATAAGGACATATTGAATCATTTGTATATCTTTTTTTTTTTCAGTAAACAGTCACTTAAACGGTTATACCACATTCGTCCTAACTGCTTTAAGCCATATAATGATTTTTACAATTTAATGGAGTAAATTTCTCGAGAATTTTGATTACATACTTTAGGCATTTTAAATCTTTCAGAGATTTTTATATAAACATCATTTTCTAATGTCCCATATAGGTAAGTAGTGATTATATCCATTAAACGCATCTCGAGTTTTTCATATACTACTAAGACCAAGAGAAAACGTAATATAATTGCATCCACTACAGGGGAATACGTTTTATCATAATCAAGATCTGGTCTTTGTGAAAACCCTTGTGCTACAAGACGTGCCTTATATCGCATTTTTCTCATTTTGTTTGCGCATAAATACCAATTTATATCCAACCAGTTTTACATCTTTAGGTGTTTGGACTACAGGTCCAAAAACTTTACACTTAGTCAATGAATCTAATTCAGATTGGATTGTTTCTTTCCATTTTGGTCAATCATCTCTTTTCTGACATTTCTCAATAGATTTTGATTCAAAATCTTCGATTTCTTCCAAAATTTTGAGTGCAACATTATATGTAAAAATATCATCCACAACTGTTTCAATTCTATCCCAACATATCTTCATTGTGGTGAAATTTATGGAAGTTTGTTTTGCATACTTTTTAGGAGTTTGAAATTTGTGCTCTTCAGGAGCTATGTCAGGCTCTGTAGGAGTGTGAGTCTTATCATCAGTAATCTCATGAGATTCTTTATCATTTGATTCCTTTAAATGATCATGATTAGTAGATCCTCTTTTCTGTCGAGGATTTTTATCTTTGGCGCCAAGAGGTCTTCCATGCTTCAAACGTATATTAGACTCATTTGCTACAATACTTGTGGATTGTCCAGCTGAAATATCAAGTTTAATTGGAACATTTTCTACATGAAAATATGACTTCGTGGCTCTTTTAGAGTCAGTGAACATGTCAGGTAATTGATTTGCAATTTTCTGCAAATGGATTATTTTTTAAACTTCAAGTTCACAATCTTTTGTACGAGAATCAAGAAATGTCAATAGTAATGCATTCCATATAATTTCTATTTTCAATTGTCCTTGTCCTCCCCCTAATGCTGGGAATTTTATTTCATCAACATGACAATATGCAAATCTTGTAGTAAAAATGTCACATGTTAAAGGTTCAAGATATTAAATAATAGAGGATGACTCATACCCAATGTATATTTCCAATCTTCTTTAGAGCCCCATTTTAGTTCGTTGCGGTGTCGGTACAAGGACATAAACCATACATCCAAAAATTCTTAAATGAGAAATATTGGACTCATAACCAAAAGTTAATTGTAGAGGCGAGTACTCATAGTAATGCATTAGTCTTAAAAGTATAAGTGTTGCTACATGTAAAATAGCATGTCCCCAAATTGATGTTGGGAGTTTAGTTCTCATCAATAATGGTCTAGCAATCAATTGCAATCTTTTGATAAACGATTCAGATAAACCATTTTGTGTATGAACATGAACTACATGATGTTCAACTTTAATACCAATAGACATACAGTAGTCATCAAAAGCATGAGATGAGTATTCACCAGCATTGTCTACCCGAATTGTCTTAATCGGATAATCTGAAAATTGTGCTCTTAAGTTAATGATTTGAGCAAGAAATCTCGCAAACGCCAGATTATGAGTTGATAGTAAACAAACATGTGACTATCTTGTAGATGCATTAATTAATACCATAAAATATCTAAATGGTTCACATGGTGGGTGAATTGGTCCACATATATCACAATGAATTCTTTTCAGAAATCCAGGAGATTCAGTTTTTACTTTGACTGGTGAAGATCTCATAATAAATTTTTCCTTGAGAATAAACAGCACGTGAATTCATTTGATTTTAATACCTTTTGATTTTTCAAGATATGACCATAAGAATTTTCAATTATTATTTTCATCATAATTGATCCAGAATGGCCTAGTCGATTATGCCAAATAACAAAGTCTTTATGATTAGTAAACTTCTGGTTTACTAAATGATGTATTTCGACTGCATTAATTTTAGTATAGTATAAGTCAGAGGAAAGAGATGATGCTTTCTCTACTATACATTTTTTTCCAGAAACAACAATTGTAATGCACAAATACTCAATATTATTGTTATTCATTATCTCAATGTGATATCCATTTTAACGGATATTTCTAAAACTTAGCAAATTTCTACGAGATTTAGTAGAGTATAGTACATTATATATAACTAATTTTGTTCTTTCAGGGAGACATATATTTGTTCTCCCGGAGCCCTCAATCAATTTTGCAGTACCACTTATAGTATTGACATTTGTTTCTCCCAACTTCATGTTAGAAAAATAATTTTTATTTTTAAGTATCGTATGAGTCGTAGCGCTATCAATTAGATATATATTTTCTTCGCTTCTCATACGTTCCAAGCTATCAGCATTATCCATATCTTATTTATGAAGAAAATAAAAGAGATGATTAATTTATTTGTATGAAATTATAAACAAATAAATCAATCAGAAATAAAGTGCATTATATTGCAAAAATATTAAAAATAACTTATTCATTTATAACATACATCTAGATATTTCCATTATTGATTAGATGATCAATTTTTTCTTCGGGGTGTTAAAAAAAATCAGTTATATCAAGATGAATTATATCTGTATAGGCATCATTACATGGGTTGGCAAAATTTGTATCCATATCTTTATTTTTCTTTTTTAAAGAGGCTTGATATAGTTCAATAAGATGTTTTAGAGTTCGGCATACACGTGATCAATGTCCTTTGGCACCGTATTGGTAGCAGACATTATCAGAATCTCTTAAGAGTTTCTCTTTTTTTTTTCCGTCACTATCATCTCACTTCTAGTGGTGATTTTTACCCTTTTGATTTGATCGACCATTGATACGATCATCATTATTGTAATGGACACTTCGTCCATGACCATATCCACGTCTATGACCACAGACACGACTTCGACCTTGACCTTTTCCATATTCATATTTAGTCGCATTTGCTTTAGGAATTGGACTACTACTAGTTGGTTGAGTCTCTTGATTATTCTTCAATAATTCATTATTTTGTTTGGCCACAAGAAGACATGAAATCAATTCAGAATATTTTCTAAATCCATTTTCTCGATATTTTTGTTGTAGGAGCAAGTTTGAGGCATGAAAGGTGGAGAAAGTTTTTTCCTCACATATCTTCTTCAATTTTGTTTTCTCCACACAATTTCAATTGAGATGTGATTTGAATATTGCAGAATTATAATCACCAATAGACTTGAAATCTTGCAGTCTTAGATGTATTCAATCGTATCATGCCTTAGGAAGAACGACCATTTTCAGGTGGTCATATCTTTCCTTCAAAGTTTTTTATAACTCAAGAGGATTTTTAACAATAAGATATTCCGTCTTCAAACTTTCATCAAGATGATACCAAATGAAAATTATTGCTTTTGCACAATCTTGTATAGTAACATCTTTTGTTTTGATGGTGTCTTCAAGACCCATCGCATTTAAATGCATTCCAACATCAAGAGCCCATGATAAATAATTTTTTCTAGAAATATTGAGAGGCAGAAATTCAAGTTTAGCAAGATTTGCCATTAGAAAGAAATCGGTAAAAATGTACTTCAGAATCTTTGAACGGTGAAATCTCCTTTTCTACTACAAAGGTAGATTTGTATTTGGTTGATGTTAGCTTGTGCTTTTGACAGAGTCTCATACTGATAACGTGTTATAAAAAGAAGTTGACACAGAACAAAAATCTAATTAAAGAGGAATTTTGAATAAGATATAGAGAAATAAACTTCTTGAGTTCTTTCTCACTTTCTCCTCCCATCTCTCTCTCTATCTTATAATCTTAAGTTTCTCTCTCTTTCTTAGACCATACATGTTTTGGAAAGGGAGTGGGGGTATTTATAGGAGTTGGTTTGGTAATAGTTAACGTCTTGTTGTATGGATGGTCGACACGTGTCGGACACTTGGCAAGGAAAGTGACACATGTCCTAGACATATGTCATATGGTGGCATGAGGTGTCTAGGTTCAATGTATATCTAGGCAAGGAAAGTGATGAGTCATCTCCTCAATTGCTGACACGTGTCTTGGACGGTTGGTACTTATCCACAATGATCGGTTGATACTTATCCACAATGATTGGTTGGTAACATATGTTCTGTAAGCTGCTGAGTCATCATGTGCTCGTGTCTTGATAAATATCTTATTATGATAGTAGTAAAATTATATATTTCAATAGACATCCATCAAATTATTCAATATTCATAACAACGAAATATATCCAACACTACGAAAAAAAAAGTTTTTTTGACATTTTTCTTTTACCATTAACGACATTTTATAATCTCACAAAAGGATGGAACGATGAAAGAAAAAACGTCAGACAAAATAATAGGGAGAAAAGATGGGGGATTTCCCCGACTTTTGTAAATAAAGATCAGAAAATATTGCATCTTTGTAGACATTTGCGTGACAAAAATACCAGCAAATGGTCAGGATTTGCCAACATGTTGGACAAACAAAACATTAAGAAAGGTAAGAATTTTCCACATTTAAATCTAAAATATTGGTTAAAACTAAAATATTTACTGACATTTTATAGCCAAAACGTCAATAAATCCTTGTGCACTTAAGCTGACATTTTTGTGTAAAAATGTTAAAAAAACGAGTTATATATATATATTTGAAAAAAAAAATTTGGTTAGTTTACGTTTGTTGCCAAGAATCTACTCCCAAACCTGTTTATCAAATATCTATCAACTACAAAATCCACTTCATACTTCATTCACACTTTATCCATACATAATGATTTAAACATCCATCAACAATACAAATAATTACATGTCTAATCCCTGAAGTTTGCCCCCTTTTTACAATTTAGTCCCTGCAATTAGAAATGCTACCTTGTGGTCTTCAAATTTCCAAAACCATATTGTATTAGTCTTTCCATTACTGATGGTGATAGGGCGACCGTTAACTGTTGACGTGGACTGACGTGGCACTCTACGTGATCGTACAAATGCTAACATGTCATTGCCATGTTAGCACCTATAGACATCTCATATCACCACGTCAGCATATTATTGATGTGGCAGTGCCACGCTATAAAATTGCAACGTGGCTATGCCACGCCAGCACAAAGAGGGCATTCTAGTCTTTCTGCTACCCAAAATAAGACTTTAGGGTTTTTTTTGTTTTGTTTTCTATATTTCTCGAAAGGAGGAACCCTTTCATTTTCTTTAATTTGTCGGAGAGAGAGAGAGAGAGAGAAAGAGAGAGAGAGAGAGAGAGCTTGAGAGAGAGTAAGAGAGAAATGGAGAGATTGTGTTGAAACAAAATCAGTTGTTTATTGCATTCAAGGAGACATTTGAGGATTTTTTATAGTGGTCCCGAAGGTGGAGTTTCCATCATCAAATAGCAAGGCCACAGAATTCCTTTAAGATATGCAATCTAACCGTTGGATTTCTTTCTTTTTTATCACTACAAAAAAACAAGAATTCAGCGACGAAATTTTGCAACGAAAAATACTCGTCGCAAATATGTTACAAATTTAGCGACAAAAATAGATTTCGTCGCTAATTAGCCATGACTTTAGAAACAAAAAAGTATTCGTCGCAAATTTCGCAACAAAAAATATTTTCTTTATAAATTTCGTCGCAAATTTTTTACGAAAATTTTTTGATGCAAAATTCGTTGCAAATTTACGACGAAATAATAAATTCGTTGCTAAATTTCCAACGAATCCTAAAATTCGTCGCTAAATTTGCGACGAATTTATAATTCGTTCCAAAATTTGTAACGAAATAAACATTCGTCCCTAAATTTACGACAAATAAATTATTCGTCCCTAAATTTGCGACAAATTTATCCATTCGTCCCTAAATTTGGGACGAAAATTTTTTTTCGTCCCTGAATCAGGGACGAATTTTTTTTTTCGTCCCTGATTCAGGGACGATTTTTTTTCGTCCCTGATTCAGGGACGAATTTTTTTTCATCGAAATTTTTTTTCGTCTTTGATTCAGGGACGAATTTTTTTTTCGTAGGGACGAATTTTTTTTTTTTGCGTATACTTCACAAACAAATGGGAGGTTGGCGGATATCTTCATTGGATGAACCACGCACGTCATTAAATTAACATTCACCACTATTTTAATTTTGCATAGAATAGAAATGATAAAATTTTCATAATTGTTCACGATTTTTAATGATTTAGGAATTCTTTTTAATATATATGTTAACAGAGTGGTCGAATCTCTATCAATGAAAGTAAGAAGGTTTATTATGAATTATACAACCATCCAACACATAGCATGCGTTTGATTTCTATATAATTTCCCTTTTAACCTGTGCTTCAAGCTAAATGAAGAGTTGATTTCCACTTCTAATTTTTGTTATTTAAAGTTTAAAAAAAAATTTGAAGTTTAATCTAATTTTATAAAAAAATATAAATTTATAAATCAATAAAGAAGAAGATATTTGAAAGTAAACTCCACATAATTTGTAAAGTTCTACAAAATTTATTTTCCATTGCCGTACAATAATCTAATTTTGTTATTTTTAAACGTGAAGGGTTATTAAAATTAAAGTGGGATTCACCGTGATAGCCTTTTTAGGTAAGTATGCTCCTACACCATCCCATATAATATTAACAGATTTTATAATCTTGATCGAAAAATATTTATAATCTTTATAACAATGCCAAATATCAAATATTTCTCCACCGAAAAATATTTATAGTTTTACTTATATTAGTTCGCGTGATAGATTGAAAACTTGGAATATCATACCACTTATTGTAAATTATTTTTATTTTTATTTTTAAAAATAAAAAAGCTATCTGATTTAATTTTTTTTTTAATTTTTATTTTTGTCCCTGAATCAGGGACGAATTTTTTTTTCGTCCCTAAATTCGTCCCTGAATCATGGACGAATTTTATTTTCGTCCCTGAATCAGAGACGAATTAGTTTTTCGTCCCTAAAGTCGTCCCTAAATCAGGGATGAATTTTTTTTTCGTCCCTGATTCAGGGACTAATTATTTTTCGTCCCTAAATCAGGGACGAATTTTTTTCATGCCTGAATCAGGGACGAATTCATTTTTCATCCCTGAATTAGGGACGAATTTAGGGACAAATATATTTTGTCCCTAATTTCTATACTTCACACATTCTCTTTCACTCTCACTCTCTCACTCTCACTCACACTCTCACTCTCACTCTCACTCGCACTCTCTCTGTCTCTTGCTCTCTCCCTTAGTGGTTCTGCGAAGGTGGTTACGCGAGGTGGTTCTGCGAAGGGATGGCGGAAGGGATGCCGGATCTGCGATGGTGATAGGCAATCTCTCTCTCTCTCTCTCTCTCTCTCTCTCTCTCTCTCAGCCGCAGGCTGTAGAAGCCAGATCCGGCGGCCAAGCCACTGGATCTGCCCTTCGCGGGCCAGCCGCAACAAGGGGCCGCCGCCCATGTGTGGCCCCTGCGCTACCCAGACTTGCGCAGGGGCCACTGGCCCCTGCGCTTCCCAGCCTCACGCAAGGGCGCGGCCCCTGCGCTGGCCATCCTCGCACAGGGGCCACTGGCCCTTGCGATGCCCAGCCTCGCACAGGGGCCACTGGCCCCTGCGCTGCCCAGACTCGCGCAGGGGCCTTTGGCCCCTACGCTTCCCAGCCTCGCTCAGGGGCGCGGCCCCTGCGCTGCCCAGCCTCGCGCAAGGGCCGCTGGCCCCTGTGTGCGTGTCCCATGGGCTGGGCCATTGCACGGCCCTGGGTAGGCCCATTGGGCCCGACCCAGCCCGGCCCGTTGTAGCCCCTTTTATGCAAAATTATTTAAAAAAAAAATTTGACAAATTTTATTTAAAAAATGTTTTTATTGTATTGTTTTAATAATATATTAATTATTTATAATTATTTTTGATGTGTCAAGATTTGCGATTATCGAATATTTGGATTAGAAGCTGTTGCTGCTGTTGATATCTGAGCCTATCGGTGAATTATTATTTGGTGGTGAGAAAAGTTTTAATTTGTATTGTAATAATTGGAAAATGCAATTATGTAAATTTGTATGTTTGTATTGTTTTTATTTCTATATTAGTTTATTTTTTTTTTGTATTTAGTGGTTGATCTAATGATATGTTTGGATTTGTTAATTTTAATTTTTTATATAAAATTGGAATCAAAAGTGTTGATCATTGATTAGGTGAAATATTATGTTAACAATAATCTGTAATTTATAGTAAATCTTATTTCGATTAGTTAAATAATCAATATTGTTAAATGTTTAATAATTTATATTTTATTTGATTATATGATAATATTTAATGTTATTGTAATAATTTAGTTAATTTGTTTGATATTAATTAAGTTAATAATATTATTTATTATTATATTCAATTTTTGTTAAATTAAGATTATTATTATTGATGATGTTAAGTTGTGTTAAATTTAATGTTACTTTTATAATATTTAATTTATACTGTGAGATTAATGTTAAATTTTTATGCGATCAACGTTATTATTTATTGTTATATCAACTTAGTTGTGATTAATGATGATTTTATTATTGATGATTTATTAGTTTTTATTAATATTTTAAAAATTTTAAATTTGGAGACAGGAAAAATGCAGAACGAAAGAAGTTGGATGTATAAAAAAAACTTATCTGATCGTCAGGGTTTAACTGATGAGTTTATTTTTGGGTTGGAACAATTTTTAGATTTTGCTTGTAGTCATGTTGATTTTATGGATGGGAATAAGCTAAGGTGTCCGTGTAGAAGGTGTCGTAATGGTAAATTTTTTTAGTGTGACAAAGTTAGGGAACATCTTTGTAGATTTGGGTTTACCCCGAATTACTATAATTGGACATGTCATGGTGAACCGTTTATTTCTGATGAGGAATATGGACGAAACAGATAATTCTCAGTTAGTGGGAATCAGAATTATTATGATCAATTGAATCCATAATAGAGGATGGTAATTGATGCAGCGGGTCCGAATTTTGTTCCCGAACCAAGTGCTGCAAGTTCTAGCTTTGCTCCAACATTTGAACATGAGTATACTAGTTATGCATCACCATTGGAGGAGGTAGAAGTACCAGATGTTGATGAAAATGTGAATAATGAATCATCTCTCCAATTTCAAGAAGTGTTAAGAGCTGCAGATGAACCTTTGTGGGCTGGTTGTGACAGCCACACTAAGCTATCTCTAACCGCAAGACTATTGAATGTCAAGGTAGAGTATAATGTGTCTGAGGATTGTTTTAATGATTTTGTTCAAGTTATTGGAGAAGTATTGCCGCGTGATCACATTATGCCAAATGATTTCTATAGTATGAAAAAGCTGGTGAAAGAATTAGGTCTTCCGGTGGAAAGAATTGATGGTTGCAGAAATGCTTGTATGCTATATTGGGGAGATGATAAAGATGCAGATTTTTGTAAATTCTGTAATCAATGTAGATATAAGAGTACTAGGAGGTCGGGTCGTAATCAGCGACGTAAATCATACAGGCAAATGTTTTATTTGCCTTTAACTCCTAGGTTACAAAGGCTTTATGCATCCGAGACTACTGCTGAACACATGACTTGGCATGCAAATCATGAAATAGAAGATGGGTTAATGTGTCATCCTTCAGATGCAGAGGCGTGGAAATATTTTGACAGAACATATCCTGAGTTTGCCAGAGAGACTCGAAATATTAGATTAGGTCTCTGTGCTGATGGATTTGCTCTATTTGGCAAATCAGGAAGAACTTATTCTTGTTGGCCAGTTATCTTAACTCCGTATAATCTTCCACCCGGTATGTGTATGAAGACACCGTATATATTTTTAACATTGGTCGTGCCTGGCCCGCAAAATCCAAAGAAGTTAATAGATGTTTACATGCAACCATTGATTGCGGAGTTGAAACAACTGTGGGATGAAGGTGTTCCTACATATGATGTTCATACTAATCAGATGTTTGTAATGAAAGCTGCTCTTCTTTGGACCATAAATGACTTTCTGACTTATGGTCTGTGGTCTGTTATCGGGATAGAGTACCGCTGGGATTTTAGGATGTCCAATATGTATGGAGAGATCAAAGTCATTCAGATTGAAACATGGGAAGAAAGCGAGTTATTTTGATTGTCATAGACAATTTTTACCGTTAACTTATAAATTCAGAAGAAATAAAGAAGAATTCACTTAGAATAGAATTGAAAGAACACCTCCTCCATTGAGATTAACTGGTGAACAAATTTGGCATAGAGTCCTTAACTTTCCATCTGTTATTGAAGAGCCATATGGTACAACATATGGCTATGGTCATTCGCATAAATGGACTAAACGGAGTATATTTTGGGATTTATCATATTGGAAGAGTCATTTGGTTCATCATAATCTCGATGTAATACATATCGAGAAAAATGTCTTTGATAATCTGATAAATACAGTGATGGATATCACTGGAAAAACGAAAGACAACTTGAATGCAAGAAAAGATATGCAACTCATTTGTAAACGACCCACTCTTGATGTCGATGAAAGTAGTAGGGGACCAAAACCGAAGGTAATTTATACATTGAATAAGGATCAGAGACGGATTGTTTGTGAATGGTTGAAATCATTGAGGTTTCCTGATGGTTATGTCTCAAATCTTGGAAGATGTGTCGATTTGAAGGAATGTAAGTTGATTGGTTTAAAAAGTCATGATTGTCATATATTTATGGAAAGACTAATTCCTATTGTTTTTAAGGAACTATTACCAAATTTTGTTTGGGGTGCCATTACGGAGTTAAGCATTTTCTTTCATGATATTTGCTCGACAGTGTTGAGACATTCACAGATGGAGAAGTTAAAGAGAGAGATTCCAATCATTTTGTGTAATTTAGAAAGGATATTTCCACCGTCATTTTTTGATTCCATGGAACATCTTTTGGTTCACTTGCCATATGAAGCGAAAGTTGGAGGTCCTGTCCAATTTCGATGGATGTATCCATTTGAAAGGTGAGTTTTTCATCTTTTATATTTCGTTATTAATGCATATAAAATTACTAATTTCATTACATATAATTTTCTAATACATTTTGTTTTATTACAATTAGATTCCTATATCATTTGAAGAAGAAAGTGAAAAATAAGGCACGTGTTGAAGCCTCTATTGTCAATGCATACATTGTTGAGGAAGTAACAACGTTTGCTTCATATTATTTTGAGCCTCACGTTCAGTGAAAGAGGCGGAGAGCGGGAAGAAATGATGAGGGTCCTGTTGATCCCAATTTGAAGTCATTCTCAATTTTTAACTACCTTGATCGACCAAGTGGACCATGTAAGCGTAGATACTTAACTGGTCAAGAATGGCGGACAGCCCACACATATATTTTACTGAACTGTCCAGAAGTGACGTCATATTTCAAGTTAGTATATATTTCCTATTTTATGTATTTCTTATATCGTAAATTGTTTCTGTTAAAATTTTTTTTCTTTGATGATAGGATTTTTCAAAATGTATATTCTGAACTTTCGACACATGAGTTTGATCGTTTCTGCGATGAAGAATTTGCACCATGGTTCAAAAAATATGTAAGTACACTATAAATTATTTAAATATTTACTTTAAAACATATTAACATATTTATTTGACTTTAGGTCCATGATAATCAATCTCAAGTTGATCAAGAATTGTTAATCCATCTGTCGTGAGGTCCAAAATCAATGGTACGAACTTGACCAACATATTTCATAAACAGGTATAATTTTCATACTAAAGAATATGGAATGGGAAAAACGACAATGAATAGTGGGGTTTGTTTTCAATCATCCAATGATGGTGGAGGTCAAAATGATTTTTATGGTTTGTTGGATGATATCGTAGAGGTAGAGTACTCTGGTCTAGAATTACGGATTGTTTTATTTATGTGTCGTTGGTTTGACCCTGTCAAAGGGATAAAAGTGCATCCACAGTTTAATTTGGTTGAAATAAATCATAAGAAATTGTATAAGAGATATGAACCATTTGTGTTGGCACAACAAGCGATTCAAGTATTTATGCTTCATATCCTAGTTTGAAACGTGACAAAATTGATTGGTGGGCTGTTTGTAAAACGAAAGCACGGAAAAAAATTGAGGAGCATTGGGAAGACATAGCATATCAACAAGAGGAAGTTGCCAATACATTTCAGACCGAGGAATATAATATTCCAACATTACGAGATCCCAGCAGAGTAGTGATAGATGTGGATGCAAGTGAAATTCATGAAGAAGACGATGAAGAATCTAATTTTGAGACAGATGATGAGGTTGATGAGGATTGGGATGATGAGGATGAGGATGTTGATGATAATGATGTTGAAGAGTCTAATTTTGAGACACATGATGAGGATGAGGATGAGAATGACAATGAGGATTTTGATTTTTGATGACGGGTAAGTTTTGTTCTCTTAATATAATAAAAATCGGATATTTATCTTGATATATGATAATCTTTTTTTTAGTGCGTAAGTTAGTTTACTTTTAATTTGTAAATTTCGTTACTCAATTTGTTAACTATTTACTGTCTCATTCTTAAATTTATATATTTGATTTGTTAATGCATTATCTTTTTTTCTATAGGTCATTACAGAAGATTTGTTGACATATTGGTGTCTTTTTCGTCGTATTTAATTTGTCAAATTAAATATGGTAAGTTTATTCATATTTTTTATTATACATCTGATGAACATGCAATTTTTATTTTTTATTTTTGTTAATAATATATTATGGTCGACAGTTTCGACGTGGTGGCCATAGACGAAATTCTGATGGAAGATCACACTCTTCACCATCGCAGTCCGCTTCAGTACCTTTGCAATCCCATTCCCTCGTCAGTAATATACCTTCGCCTCCCCTTCTGTTGCAGGTCCTTCGCATTCACAACAAATGGCTAGTAATGTACCTTCTCCAGTCCCTTCGGTGGAACATTCGTATGCAGATAGGGAAGACAATCGAGAGTTGATAGCCCCTTACGGAGATTTGTAAGTACAAAATTTTAAAATTTCAGATGTATTATTTTTTTTATTTATAAAACAAATTATTCTTTTAACTATCTTGTTTATTTAACATTGTGTTTGAAAATTTATGATAGATTTACAAATTCTGTACATGTTATTCACGAGCTTAATAGAATCGTGAATAACCATTGGGGAGGGGCTTCGATGACTTACACAAGCACTCTGGAAGAAACAAAAGAGTTATGGTGGAGTAAGTTCAAGGTAAATTATCCTAATCAGTTTATATATAAAATTAAGTTAATAGTTTTATAATCAATTGGTTTTTTTTCATTGCAGCGAGTATTCACATGGGACGAGACTGAAGAGTTGGAAGTAAAAAGGATTTTCAAGAAAAAATGTGGTGATCACATTCGACACGTTTTAAATCATGCGAAGAGACACAGAAAAAAGCCAAACTGTATCACCGAGCAAAATTGGGGCATGATTGTCAATTTTTGGGAATCGGAGGAGAGCAAAAGGAGTGAGCAGAACAAAAAGAACCGAGCTTATAATTCAGAGGAATTGTCTGCGACGTATGCGGGAGGCTCGATCAATATCGGTGAACATAGAAATAGATTGGTAATTTTATACAAACACTAATTTTGTAATCTAATTTAAACTATTTCATTATTTCTAACAGTGTTTTTTTATTTTAGGCCAAAGAAACGGGGACCGAGCCTTCATTCATAGAAACTTTCACGCGCACATTTCAGAAAAAGGACAAGACTTGGAGCGGGGAGAGAGCTAAAGCAATTAAGGTTTGTAATTTCAAAACTTTCAATTATTTAATGAACATTTTTAATGTTGATTTGATAATATTATCTTAAATATATCATAACAATGTAGGAAGATAAATTTATTAGATTAGTATTTCCCAAGTTTATTTTTATTGTTAAGTTGATTTTTTGATTTCTAATGAATTACTTGATAGAGATTTTTTTTCCCATAACTTTTAACTTATTCAATATTAATATGAATGTTCATAATTGATATTCTATATAGTCTCATGATTTATGTTACTAATTTTTTTATTTTCCTTATATATATATATATATATATCTAATCAAGATTATATGTGCTTGTATTATATTGTTATTGGAAATTTATTTTAATTTTTTTCATGACAATACAGGAGAGATATAATGAGATGTCACGCAGAAGCTCGAGTGCTAGTGATGATGCTGGTGGATCTGAGCCATCTGTTGATAACATAAATACATGGCTCGAGTTGACTGGTGGAGCAAAAGGGGGTAGAGTAGTTGGACTAGGTTCTTTGAGCAGAACTTACAAATTCCCTGGTTCATCTTCTTCGAGCCCACCAGCAGTTAGGGTAGAAATAAATCAGTTAAATCAAGAGGTGAGCCATTTGAAGGACTTACTGCTGCAAAGAGATCAGGAATTTAATGAACTTCAAGCAAAGCACACGCAAGAAATGAACGAGTTCCGCACACAGCAAATGTTAATCATGCAGCATCTTCAGTTAGCCTACACTCCAAGTCAGATTCCCCCTTCTATTTCTCCTCCTGATAATGCTCGCGATGGTGATGAAGGTGATGATTTCTTCGGTGATGATGATGATGATGATGAGGATGATGGTGGTGGAGGTCATACTTGAGATTGTGTACTGTTATTTGACTTACATTTTGATACTCGTTATATTTATTTTCTTGGTTATGTATGGTTATTGATATTTTAACATTTAGACTTGATGTTGATTTTATCTTTGATATTATTATTATGTTTTCTTGTTGAATTTTTAATTTATTGATTTTATTGAATAGTTAGTAATATTTATGAGTATAGATGCCTGAAATTTGATATTAAAAACGATTTGAATAATTAGTTGTTGATTAGGTTAGCTGAGCAGGTATAAAAACAGGTTATATAGGAAAAAATGATCCAAATATATCAATAAAATTTTTAATTGTCGCAAAAATACATATTTGCCGTTAGTTACGAATTTTGCAACGAAAAAAAGATTCGTCGCAAATCTGCGACGAAAACTGTATTCGTCGCAGATTTGCAACGAAAACTGTATTCGTTGCTAATTTGCGACGAACATTTTATTCGTCGCAAATCTACGACGAATTTCATTTTCGTGCCCAATGTGCGACGAAAATTAAATTCGTCGCAGATCTGCGACAAAAATTTAATTCGTCGCAGATCGGCGACGAAAATCAAGTTCGTCGCAGATCTGCGACGAAAATCATGTTCGTCACAGATCTGTGACGAATCCTATTTTCATCGCAGATCTACGACGAATCATATTTTCGTCACAGATCTGCGATGAATCCTAAATCGTTGCAAATTTGCGACGAAATTTTTTTTTGTGGCTAAATTCGTCGCAAATTAGCGACGAATTTTGCGACAAAAAAATTTTTGTTGGAAATTTTTGCGACAAAAAATTAGTTTTTCGTCCCAAAAATTTGCGACGACTTATTGGGGACGAAAAAAAAAATTGTCGCAAAATTCGTCGCAAAGTTGTTTTGGGACGAATTTTTCTTACGAATTTGTCGCAAATTTTGTCGCAAATTTATGATTTTTTTGTAGTGTATGTTTATTTCTATTTTTTGATTTTGGTTGTTCATAAATGGGCCCTACGAATAGGTCCAGAGGTGGTTATACTATTGGTTTGAAATTGGAGTTTTAAATTAATCTTTTAAATTAGGGTTTTAAATTAGTGTTTTAAAAAATTAATTTTTTGGGGTTTATGAATTTGAGGTTTGATTTAAAAGTAAGGTTACCGAATTAGGTTTGAAAATTAGGGTTTGAATTAGAGATTTCAATTTTAAATTTATGTTTTCAATTTTAGAGTTTTAATTGAGGGTTCTAATTTCAAATAAGGGGTTCATAATTTTGGGTTTCAATTAGGGGTTTTAATTTCAAATAAAGGATTCATAAATTAGGCTTTTTATTTGGTTGACTATGACTTAAATTAGGGTTTGAATAATTTATACATTTTTATTTCTTTCTGATATATGGATTCCATAAAATTTACTGCTACAGTTCATCACGAGGTAAATTTGTGGGACATGAAAAATATGAGGGTGGGTACCTTATCTATTTTGACAATTGTGATAGGGATAAGATGTCACTAGTTGAATTAAAAACATGGTAGAAGAATTAGGTTATATAAACTTTGTAAGGGCATCAGAATGGTTAGATGGAGATGGATTCCATCATTTTGTAAGTGATGCTACATTGTTGGAATATTTAGATGAAACATTAAAAGCAAATAAAGATGTTCATTTCTACATAGAGCACAATATAGACGAGTCTTATTTTGTGGATGAAATTAAGTTTAGGTAGGAGGAAGAAGAGATGCGGGGTAGCCAATCTGAAAGGTGTGATTTTGAAAATTTAGTTACTAATTCTGAAGATAGTACCTTAGGTTTCAAATTTGAAGATATTAATTGTAAAGATGAAGGGGCAGACTTATTTGGTAGTGATAAGGACCTTTCTGCAAGTGTTTGGATGAATCTAAAAATGAGAGTGGTCTTGTAGATTTGAATGACTGGAATGATCCATCTATGGATGATGAAGAATATTTAAATTACACTATTTCTGACATTGATAGTGATGATAAAGAGATGCAGCCCAAAGGAGATAGGATAAGTTTTGAGGAGATTAAAAATGTCACGCCCCGATCCTGAATTGAAGACCGTAAACAGCCGTCCATTACCCTGTATACTGCCCATCACATGACACGAGGTAACGCAAAGCTAATATCTTCACCTGTTTAAAACATGTTTTTACTCAAAATATAATTTCCCAAGTAAAGAATTTAAAATGCAATATTTTGCCTTAATGCACCAACATATAACAATTTCGAGAATTTCAATTTATATTTTACAATAACATAATTATAGTCATCCCAATAATATGTACATTGTCATTCTATGAACCTCAAGTATATACATCATCCAAATTCATCACGGAAGAATGGTTGGTACCATACCCAAAACTCGACGTCTCAAAATATATGTCAAGTATGTCGAAAGTCTCTCGACACGTCTCCCTGTCAAATCTATATCTGTCATCATAGAAAAGTGAGGGGTGAGTATTAAGAAAAATATTTAGTAAGTGAGGGGATCGACATTATGTTATCAATAGTATGTATAAGTACGGAGTGTCAAAGCATATTTTAAAACATGATGATATTATAAATTGAGCATGACATTTCCATAAATCATATGATCATATATCATACGTCATAACATTAACATATGCATTCATTTACATTTCGAAAATCATTTAGAACTTGCCAATAAATATCCCCAGCAATGGTCTACCTTGACCAATGACAGGCGTATTGGAGGTTTTTCATATGCAAGTATAAAAACATTAACTCTCTACCCCAATATCGGCCACGTGCCTTACCAAGTGCTAGACAGTGGCGTCACACACGTCCTCCCCTTACGGTTCAACCGGCTAGTCCGTGTCTACGCGCACATATATAATCAATCATGTATAGGATCTTGCCCGGTGCTAGACAGTGGCGTCACACATGTCCTCCCCGATTTGGTTCAACCGGCCGCAACTATACATATGATGTTTGGGGATACCTCCTGCAGAAGCGTATCCGAATACAATGGGTGTCTCTACAAATGTCCTTCATAGCTACGGTAGTCCACCATGGACGTCATCACATCACAAGTAGGTATCCGGCCCACACATTTCAATTAAACCATTTCAAATCAGTGTGCCAATGCAATAGAAACATATAAATCATATCAAGTTTTCAAAGGGTGACATGATATCATTTCAACACAATTTTTGGATGCATATCATTTGAATCAAACATTTGAGATACTCCAATGATTACAAAAAGCAGCATTTATAAAACATAACTCAAATCTCATCCTTGCACACATGTCATAAAATATGTCAATTTTGAAAAGCTATAAAACGTAAGTATGTCAATTAATAACATAACATCAAAGTCCCACTCATAGTATATAGGAGGGTATGTCACTCCCTAAAATATACCAAAATATGTAGGAAATACGCTCCCCTCGGTTACCAAGCGTATCACTACAATTGCAACATACAACATATATAAATAAAATTGAAAACCAAAATGTTAAATTGTATTTTAATTAATCCTTCATCTAGAACCAAGGTTTAGGATATCATAGTTAGACTTCTAATGTGTACATATGTTGTCCCCTTTTTCATCACCCAACCGGCAACTTCAAATGCTCATTTATATACACGCCTTATAACTTTCCCACAAATGTCGGCAAATAAAAATCTACATTGTCAATTTAGGGCTCTCCCCAGAACTTTCTATACATAACTCACTATATACATATATATGTCTCCAATTTACATGCCAAACTTATTCCCAAATCTCTCTCACATTCTATCTCCTTGTATACCCAAAACAGTCCACAAAATTTCCAAAGTTAGTGTGCTTAAAATCTCACCTCCTTTATACACCAAATAGTCCACATTCACATTGCACATTATACAATTTATCCTTTAAAATTCTGCATGCTAAGACATCAATTTGAATTCATCACTCCTTCATAAGATTTCATATTCTACAATCATTACATATACATATGCTCATATGCATTCCTTACATTCTCGGCAACTCACCAAATTAATACACATTTCATCACATCACTTCAACACACATATACAAATTATATATGCACACACACATTTATCACCTTACCAAAAATTCTACATACCCTTTTTCCTCACAATTTACTCCTTGACTAGCATGAAAATGGCTTCACCTCAATCCTTTTTTGTGTAGAAAATTTCTACACATTATTAACTACATTCCTTGGCCTTTAATATAGTTTTCTTACAAAATTTCATCCCATTGTCTTCAGTCAACAAGTGCCCTATTTTTTTCAGTCAATATGCATATTATAAAGTCAAAATTTTCATCCAAATTCCTGCACACAAAATTTACAAAATACAGGACACTTTTTTAGCTCATTAATACACCTTTCTCTGTTCTAAATTCTTGGCCAAACACAAATAAATTTCTGCACACTTTTCTCATATCATTTCAATCAACAAACACCCACATATATTCATCACTTTTGCATTTGAATTCTGCACACATGCTTGGCAATTTGAAAACTAAATTCTCAGCTCACAAAACACATTGCACTCATTCAAGTCTAGGCCAAACACAAGGTTTAAATTTTCAGCAAACATTCCTCTTGTTTCATTTAGATTCCACCTAGACTCTAAGTTATAAAAACATGTTAAAACATCATACTAAGGCATTCACACAAGATTCTCAAATTTTTGAAAAGTGCAAAATTCTTTTTACCTCAAATTTTTGATGTTTCAAGCCCAACCATGACCTTTCTTCAAAGATCTCTCTCTCCTCCATGCTCTTAGCTCTCGGCCTCCTCTTGTTCTCCAAGCTAGGCATCTCCTTTTTGCTCCAAAACAAAGTATGTCATACTAGGGTATGAGGGAGATGAATCTACACAAAAATTTTCAAATGGTGTTTGAAGAAATCATACCTTTCTTCAATGAGGTTGCTCTCGGTTCCCTTTGAAATCCGCTATGCAAAACTTCTCCTTTTACTTCAATTTTTGGATATGTTGTAATCGAACTTGTCAGAAATTGATCTATGTAAAAATTTTAAGGTAGTGGTGTAGGAAATTTATGAATTCCCTTACCTTCATGCTCACGGTTTTGAGAGAAAGGATGGAGGAGAGTTTTTGTGTTTTTTGTTTTGGACTTCACACGGTTTTGAAGAAGAAGACTAAGTGTTTAGCTTATTTAACTTGCCCCATTTAATCCTAGCCATCCAACATTCTTAAGATCCATTCTAAGCCATTGGATTTACATGGTCACAAGCAAGATTCACTCTTTCTCTCTTACGGTTTCTCTCTTCTCCCTCTACAAACACACTTTTTCACACTATCACTCACTTCTTCATTAATTGAATGTCTCCCACCAACCAAGATCCAATGGCTCATAATTTTGATCCAATCCTAAGCTAAATCCTCACCATTGGTTTGTTTTCAAGAAACCCAACACTTTCACTCAATGAATAGTACTCTTGTCTTCCACTAACTCAATCCTAGGGTTCAAATTAATTCATCTCATTTCAACTAAGTTTCCACCCTTAGATTACTTCACAAAGGATCAAACAAATTTCTTCTCTCCTCACACATCCGGCCACTCACGTTCTCCCTCTCTACCCCTTTTGTTTGGTCTTGGTTTGAGAGAATACATTTGTTAAATCCCTTAAATCTCAACTATTGATCATTTCAAGAGTTATTTCTCACCATTGGATCATTTTGCACTAACAAATAAATCATTTTCTCTCGCTCCATTAATCCAATAATTACAATCTAATTACAAACCAACCAAAGATTCTAACCATCCTTCTAAATTCTTATTAATTCCGAATGAGTCCCTTAACTTAAAAAAATTTTATTTGCCCCTGAAAATTTTTAAAATTTCATATTAGACCCCAAATCTCGTATTAGGCCTAATTTAATTTATCTCACTTCAAAACGTAGTCGTTTAGCCTTACCGAGTCACATTCGACCCGATTAGGATTTTACCGACGATTTTTTGAGAAATTTTATAATTTAGCTCTATGAAATAAGATCTACCTAAATTTGAGATTCTTATACTCTTTAGAGTCATCTTCATTATTATTGGACCATCGGTGGTCATTTTAGAAATTTTTGAATTTTCGACGATTTAGCCGAAATTTCCGGGAATGGTTTTAATGGAAAAATTTCTTAGTGGATTTTTTATATAGAAACACAAGTAATATCATATATAAAATGAAGAGGAATACAAAAATGAGTACACCGAGATGTCGGTATTACAAAAAAGGATTACAACCCTAGGAACATAGAATTGAGGAAGGGCCAAATTTTTAAGAGTTTAGACTTTTTTAAACAAGTGTTGAGAGATTATACTATTTATAATGGGAAGAACCTGAGATATATAAAAATTGACAAATCTAAAGTTAGGATGAGGTGTTGAGGGCTGTGACTGGTTGGTATATGTAAAGAAATTAGGTAATCATAAAAAGACAGCCTTGTTGGTCACATACAGGCCTACACATATTTGTGCAAGGTCTTGGAAGAACAAACATGCAACAGTTGCTTGGTTGGCCAAAAAATGGGTGAAGAAGGTAAAAGATGATCCAAAGATCAGAGTGAGTGTGTTGCAAAAAAAAGTCAAGGATAAATTTGGGTTAGATTGTGCAAGAATAAAGGCATGGAGATGGCCAAAGAACTTGTAGAAGGGTAGGATAGGGAGCAATTTTTCCTCTTAAGGCAGTACTTTGAAGAAATTTTGAGAACTAATAAAGGGAGCACTTGCAAGATTGAGAGTTCAATTGAAGCTGATGGAGAGCATCCTATGAGAGTCCTGTACCCAAATACTCTAATTTTTAGAAGATTGTACATTTGTCTCGATGCATATAAGAGAGGTTTCTTAGCAGCCCGTAGGCTTTTCATAGGTGTAGATGGCTATTTCTTGAAGATAACATTTGGAGAGCAATTACTGGTTGCAATTGACAAAGATCTTAATGATAAAATTTTCCCTCTGGCTTTTGTCATTGTTGAGCTAAAGGAGACTGATTCATGAAAATGATTTTTGGATAATTTGTTGACAGACCTTGGGGAGGATAGAAGGTGGACTTTCATATCTGATTAACAAAAGGTATGTACCAATTCTCCTTAATAATTTGTTGAATAATTTTCCCTTATACAGTAGAATTTCTATCAGAAGTTTTAATGTGAAAATTTTTATCCACTGCTGCATATAGCAGAATTTCTATCCACTGTTTTGCATATAGCAAAATTTAGATCATTTCCTGATCATTTGTTGCATATATTTGAAATTCTATCCACTGTTTTGCTCTTGATATAGCAGAATTTTCCCTCTAACTGCTTCTGAATAGTAAATTTATGTTTTCTAGGGATTGATAAATGCAATTTCAGCCTTGTCCCCCTATTTTGAACATAGATTCTCTGTCAAACACATGTATAGCAACTTTCACAAGTAGTTCCCAGACTTAAAGTTGAAGAACATATTTTATGTTACTGCAAGGGTCACTTATGAGGCTGAATTTCTGAGAGCCATAACATAAATCTAAAGAACTGACCCAAAAGCCTATAGATGTTGATGGAGAAGGAGAAAAAAATTGAACAGGGTCAGTATTTTCCCCATTCAGTAAATGTGACATATTAGTAAATAATTTATGTGAATCATTTAATGCGAAAATATTGAATGCAAGAGAGTTGTCTGTCATTAGTTTATTGGAGTCTATCAGAACTGGTTTGATGGCCAAGTTTAGTGAAAATAAGACTAGGATTTCATCTTTTGAAGGTGAAATTTGTCCTATCATTCAAGGAAAGTTTGAGAGTTTGAAGAAACAAAGCAAACATTGATTTCCTTTATTGGCCAGTGGTGGAATTTATGAAGTTTCAAACTTCAACAACAAATCTATAGTAGATTTGGACCGTAGGACTTGTAGTTATAGGAAATGAGAATTATGTGGCATTCCGTGTCCTCATGCTATTAGCTGCATTTTTGCATTAAATGATAAGGTTGAAAAATATATGTCTAGTTACTATACTCTCTCTGCCTATATTGAATGTTATTGTCTGATTGTCTACCCTTACAATGGTTCCAATGTATGGAACAAAAATGATGTCCCAACATTGTTGCCTCTGATTTACAAAAGGAAGCCTATGCATCCATCAAAGAAAAGGAGAAAGGATGCCACTAAAATTCCACCAAAAGATCTATATCGGCTATTAAGAGTTGGTTCAAAAATCAAGTGTACGATATGCAGGGGAGTTGGACATAACAAGAGATCATGCAAGAGTAAGGTTAAGTTCTTTTTTGTTTTTGTGTGTGTGTGTGTGTGTGTTTTTTTTTTTTTTTAACTATACTATCCTGTATGCTGAAATTGTGATGAAGTTTACAATAAGGATTAGTTTTTTGACTAATCCATTCAATTATTGTAGGGCCAAGATAGTTCATCTCAGGCTTCCCATCACTAGTCCCATGAGGTTAATGAAATAACTCCTTAAGTTTCCCAAAATCAATCACAAGTGATCAATCCAATACCTTCTTCAAGATAGAATCTTTGCACTGAAATTGCAATGGTTCTAACTATTGTTTGAGATTGTAATGCATGCTTTCTGAAACTGCAAATGTAATTTTTTTAATGTTCTAAAATTGCAGTGTAATGTTTTTGAAATAGACTATGGCTCTACAGTTAGTTTTCTACAGATGTTTTGGTTTTGTAGTAATGCAAGCTGATTGTAATGCTAGTAATGCAATGGGCCGAGACCCATGTACTAAATTGTGGTTCAAAGCTGATTGTTCTGTAGTAATGCAAGAAGATGTTATGGTTCAAAGCTATAGTTTAAGATATAGCCTGTACTGAATTGCGATGTTTTTTAAGATGCACAATGTATTGAATCATTCTGAATTCTAAAGGTTTTTTCTTTTTTCTAAATGAAGGTTCTGTATTTTACTCATTTTGAAGGTTTTTCTGTACACTAAGCTGTTGCAAGGTTTTTTTTATTGTTTTTAAAAGAAGCTTTTTGCGGTTTTGAATTGTTAATGTGATGTAGCTTTAAGGTTTTTTAATGAAGCTTTAAGGTTAGTGAAGCATTCTGAAATTGACTATGGTTCAAAGCTTTTTACAGTCCTGTATTGTTGTAAGGTTAATGAAACTTTAAGGTTTTTTGATGTGATATACTGTAGTAAGCTTTCTGCATTACTTCATTCACTAATTTAACCAATTCCAGTCATAACCAATGTACTGTAGGCATTAACCTTCATTGCTTCATGCACCACTATAACCAATTTTTTATGAACATGTTTGGACAAATTCAACTACAATGCTTCATTCATTCCTTCATTCCTTCATATTTTATAATAACATTTTTATATTTTTCCAGGCAAAGACAGAACAGAGTTTGGACTTCTTTCATTTTTAAACATAAGAGTAAATATTAAAATGACAATAGTGATTATTACCCATACACATCTAACCCCAAAACATTGTTGTTGTATTACATCATTCTTTTACAAACTTAGATTCTCTATCTTCATCTTTGAACATATTTCCTCCATCTCTAAGTTCTGTAGAGTCAAAAGTTGATTTTTCTCCTTCAATTTCACGATCATGGTACTTGTAGCTTCCATCCTCATGTTACAATTAGTAACCACAGAACTACATTTTGTTTTTTCCTCCACAATTTTGTTTCTGAGACCTAGGATGATCTCAAATGCTCAATTAGACAATGGTGGATCATACCATTAGAAAAAATCACAAGCATTCCCATCCTAAATAAAAAATAGAGAAAATTTCACATATGAAATGGTGATTCAAAAAAATGGAGAAAATGTCCCTTACCTCAATTTTTGAAATTATGTTTAAAAAAAATTATTTAACTTACCTAGAAATTAGGGCAATCGTAAAACCTCCGTGAAGGATTTCAAGAGGTCCATGAAGTTATTAAGATAGCATCATGACCGCATCTGCACTTCAATAGAGCTTCTTCCAATTTCAAAACCCAAAACTTAGAGAAAGAGAGAGAGAGATTGAAAGTGCGAGAGGAATCTTTAGACCATAAAATTTTGACCAAATTGAGAGTGTGAGAGAGACTGAGAGTATGAGAGATTAAACAACTAACACATAAAATGCTCACACACTCTCTCTCTCTAATTCGAAGTCTCAATCTCTCTCTCTCTCTCTTTTTCTCTCTATCGAGTAGAAGAAGACATCTATAATGGAGTGAAAAGGTCAAGCTACATAGTAATGGTGGAAAGACCAGAACGCCCTCCTTGTGCTGAGGTGGCATTGCCACGTCAGTAATTTTATAGCGTGGCATGGCCATGTCAGCAATATACTGACACGACAATATGAGATGTCTATAGGTGCTGACATGGCAATGACATGTCAACATCCGTACGAATACGTAGACTGTCATGTTAGTCCATGTTAACAGTTAATGACCACCCTATCACCGTCAGTAATGGAAGGATTAATATGATATGGTTTTGGAAGTTTAAAGACCACATGGTAACATTTCTAACTGTAAGGACTAATTTATGAAACAAATGATAAAGTTCAGGGACTTGACATATAATTATGTCATCAATAATACTTTAAATATCAAACAAATAACCATCAACTACAAATATAAACTATAACTCTAAATATCCATCAATCACAAAGTGTATATAATATAACTCCAACCGTCAATCAAGTATAAATATAATATAAGCACCATTTGAACCACAAAAATAGAAAATTTCATTAACAACCATTTTATAAGTCAAAAAAGTTTACATGAAGTAGTTAATGAACAAATATCAATATCTCATCAATATATTATGTATAATATATCCATCACGTTCCTTTGTCTTGAGACATATGACCACCCCTTCTATAGATGGAGAGCCACCACCTTCACTAGACATACTATCATCATTTTATAGAAATAATATATTTATAATTAAAGCAACTATAAAATATCATGTAATATAATTTATATTATATAAAGAACAAAAATTAATTTATTACCACTTCCAATATCTCAAAAGATTCGTATAGTTGTGAAAATGTTGACATAACCATTTTAGAGAACTTTTTAAAATTTTCATTTGTTTTCTTCAATTTACGCTGCATCTTGATTAACTCTGGGTTAGAACTAGCTTTTAGACGAGAAGATGATGATATTCCATAATTGCTACTAGGTGTTAGCCCCATCCCTTTTTCTCTTACTCCACTCGGATAATCTTTTCCATCCTCAATTTCATTATTGGACTCTTGTGTTGAACCTATTTGTTGAGTTGCCATCATTTCATCAACTTGCTCCTATTTGTTGATGGACTATAGAAATGAAGGACACAAGATGTGACTTATCATTAATTTTCAAACTTTTTTCATTGTCGAACTAAGAAACATGCACAAACAAATAACATGTGCATGCTTGCTTAAAATCATGGAATATCATACTAGCTCATAAAAGAACATTGAAAGACTATATTCTAACAATTTAGAGGGGGTGAATAGATTATTTGACAGTTTTTTCTGGTTTTTCTGGGAATTAAAAAGTTAAAAAATAGAGAAGAGAATGGAGAGAGAGGACGAAGACTCGACACAAGATTTTATTCTGGTTCCACTCTCCTTGATATACGTCCATTCTCAAGTTACACTTGGATTTTGAATCCATTATTTTGTTCCAAAAATAGTACAACAACTACCTTGAACAGGTGCTAGTTAAATCTCACCAAGTGTTTCTCTCAAACATTCACTACTAGATTATATAGATGTTAACAAGCCTAACTTGTGTTCTCTAATACAACTAAACCCTTGACCAAGACGACCCTTTCTTCTGGTCAAATACAAATTTATGAAATGAAAAATAAGATTATAAACTTGAATCTCAATGTTCAAATGTAATCTTGGTAGTGCGACATAATACAACTCAGAAAATTAAAATAATAAAGATCTTTAAACTTGAGTTCAACAAATGTGATCCAAAAGTTATTTAATTTTCAATTGATGTTGTATTTATAGCCTCTCTTGATGATTAAGCCGTTGTAGAACATTTAAAGCAATTTGTAGCTGTTGAAAGTGGTTGGGAGTTTATTTATGGATTGAACAGCTTTTCTAAATAACTAGTTATTACTCACAATGATTCGACTGTTTCTTCTTCATGAGTCGATTGATGTTTGAATCTTTTCAGCTTTTGGCTAGGATGAGTTGACTGCCTCTATGTCATGAGTCGACTACTTCTCGATTCTGTTAAAAAATATGAACTCAAACTCTATGTTATGTCAACTTAACTATTTCATTGTGTTGACATAGCTCCTTTATTGCTTAAGCTTTGCTCCTCAGTGCTCAGTGCAAGGTGACTTGCACTCTTCATGAGTTGACTTTCTTATAGTATTGCTTAAGCTTCTGGCCTTTGGAGACTTGGTTGTATCGATACAACTATTTTCTTTTGTTGACATAGGCTTCTGGTAGTTAGTCATTTTTGCTCCAAACTTTTTGTAAGTCGACTTGGACTTCTCTCTGAGTCAATTTCCACCTATCCCTTCTTATGTGTATATGCATCATGCAATGTGAAGGATGGCTTACAAGATGTCTAGCATCAGCTCAGTGCATTTTGGCTTAGGCTATATTGTATTTGGCTTAGTGCAAGTAGATTTGCTCTTGCTTAGCAAGTGGTGTGTTCAACGTCACATGCATGACCTATGAAAGTCGTCTCAGGGTGTAGTGTGAGACGACTTTCTCTAGTGTCCAATGAGACGTTCTACATCTAGGACATCTTATGTCGACATAACATTTGCTTGTGTTTACATAACTTTGTTATTATTTAAAATTTTTCTAAATCCTATATGGCGAGTTGACTTGGGGTATAAAGCAAGTCAACTTGTGCCTAAGTTACGTCAACATAAACTTCCTCTTATATCGACATAACTCTTATGTGCCATGCTCTATGCCATGTCCAATGCTATTGCATGTGTCATGGCCTGTGCCGTGGCTCATGTCGTGGCACGGTATGGCTCGTGTTAAACTCTGTGTTGTGGCTTGTGTTATGGCATGTCATGGCTCGTGTCATACATATGCCATGGCATGTGATGTGGCATGCTGTGGTCTATGTCGTGGCTTGTGTTGTGCTCATTTTTTAAGTCCTTATAGTGTGAGTTAACTTAGAGTAACATGTAAGTCAACTTGGCTTAGTTGCTTCACTTAGATTCTAAGGTTTATCTTATGTCTTAATACGTGCTTTGGCTCGTGCTATTACGTGTTGTGACTCATGATGTATCCTAATGCCTTGTGCCTTATGACCTAGCATGTGAGTATTCTTGTCAACTAACATATGTATCGACTTATGCTAGTCGATTTATGATTTATATAAAGTCGACTTGACCTGTTTATGGTGTGTCATATTTTTCAATTTGACCGTTAAGATTTTAAATGTTTGACCATTACCACTTTGAATTTTAGTTCTATTCCTCCTCATAATAAGTGACTCGATTGATCCCTTGGAGTGAGTCAATTTGAGTGGCTTGGCTTACTGGCTAAGTTAAGTGTGCCTAATGTGTATGGTATGTCGATTTATGTTATTACATGAGTCGACTGGTTTAGTATTCTGTCTAAATTTAAGACTATTTTGAACTTAGTGAGTCGACTTATGTTTGAGGGTGAATCGATTACTCTAGGTCTAAGTCACATATGTGTATTTCTATCATTTCTAACTCATCCTAATATCTTCCAAACTAATGTTTCATGAGTCTAACATATTGTTCTCATCATATACTCATTATAGTTCATCATTTGCTTATCATCAAAACTCATTTTACCAATAATTTCTCCCTTTTTGATGATGACAAAACCATCCTTAATGAAAGATTTGTTGAAGTGTTCTCAGTATATAAATACTCCTGCTTAGTGTTTGCTTATATGCTCTCTATGCTTTTCCCTAGTCTATGGATCTTTTCTTAACTTATTTTAGCTATAATACCAATTAATATTTGAATACCAATTGATTTCCAATTTTTACTCCAAATGTTCTCCCTAGTTTTTCTCCTTTGTTTCTCCTCTTGTTAGCTCCATTTCAATTTCCCCTATCTATTTCTTACCATTTCTCCCCCTTTTTTGTCATCAACAAAATGGTGGACTAAGTGTGGAGATCTAAAGTGTAAGCGTGGTTCTAAGTAATGATACTAAGTGTTGAGGGAAGACCTATGTCACGCCCCGAACCGGAGTCGTGAACAACCGCCTGTTGCCCTAAATGCTGACTGTATTTTTACAGAAAATCGGACAGAATCTCTATATAAATCGGAGGTCTCCCATGTACAAATAAACTTATTTAAACATGTACAATTTAAATTCGTCATGTAAATAAAATAAAATAGTCATCTCGGCCTCACAACAACCCACCAACCACAACAGACATCCAGAACAACGCTAGGCTAAGTAAATTATCAGCAATCCTAACCACAGACCTCTACTGTCATGCCCAACTACGCCACACTGAGTAGACCTAAGTTTTATACAATTTACAACAAATTTTCGCAAATTAACATTCAAACACTATAATTGCCTCAATGCAAATGAAATATGAAAGTTTCGCAAATAAGTATACATAAGTTATACAGTCATCCCAAATTAAGTACATGGTCAACTACGGACCTCAATATCCAGACCACGCAGGGTCGAAATAAAGTGCGAAATTTAAATCTCAGCTTAAACTTAAACCTCACCGTCCCGAAAAACCAAATCCGTCAAAATCTCTAAACTCTGAAGTGTCACTCCAGTGCAACAATCCTATCTGAGGGAGGAAAGAAGATGAGTGGGTATCAAGGAAGATACCCAGTGAGTGAGGGGATTAATCTCAAGTACTAATAGTGTAGGTGAACATTGGAGTGTCAAATAATATCATTCATAATCAATAATTCAAATTTTACAGTAAATCATGATATGTTCGCTAAAATGAACTCATTTAATCATTCACACGATATCATACATCTATGCATCCATTTAAAATCAAGTAGATCATAGAGCAAGCCGAAAGGATCCTGACAAAAGTCAACCATGACCAAGGACAGGCGCATCGGGGGTTTTATTATGCAAAGTATTTCAAAAGTAGCTCTCTACCCCGACGTTGGCCGTGGGCTTAGCCCTTGCTTACCCAGACTCGTCAATAGGTCACCGCCCGGTGCTAGACGGTGGCGTCACACACGTCCTCCCCTAATGTGGATTTAACCGTTCGTGCCTATGAACATATATACATGACTCATCAATAGGTTACCGTCTGGTACTAGACCGTGGTGTCACACACGTCCTCCCCCAATGTGGGTTCAACCATTCGTGCCTATGAACATATATGACGTTTACGGATACCTCCTACAGAAGCGTATCCGGGCAACCCGTGCCTCTACAAACGCTCTTCGTAGCTACCGAATCAATCAAATAATACCATATCATCATATCATCTCAAGCTAGCAGGCATCCAACCTACATAGCCAAATCATCTCATCATATCATCAAAACAATTCAAATCCGTGTGCCAATACATTTCATCAAAATCGTTTCAATTCAACAAACCAATTCAATGGTAGGATAGAAAACTCATCAAATTTTCAACTAATGGCACATTTCGTTTCATTTCAAATATTGATGCATAATCATGGAAAACATAAGTATGACACTCCAATAATCACAAAACAGATTTGAATTTCAATTCCATACATCGAGACAATGCATATCAAAAGCATGTTTTATTAAAAACACGATAAAATCAGGTTTCACTATTTCATGTAAGAGATTAGGGTCTCACTCACTTTCTAGGGAGGGTAATCACTCCCTATTTCCACAATCAAACCAAATCGACTCCTCGAGTCTCCAAAAAGATTAACCTAACCAATCAAAGTCGGAAATACGCTTAAAGTAAATAAGTTTCCTACGAAATAGAAAAATCTTTGAAAAATCATACACTTTTCAATTCTCATCCGATTTCTTCAAACCATATGTCATTTTAAAGGTATTGAAACCTATTTTCATATTACGAAAATTGTATTTTGATTTCCTATATGCAAGACAACTTAAAGTGAAAAAGATTGTACCAATCCTTAAACTTAGATCCAATTTCTGACTATTTTCATGCATATTTCAATATTTAACTCTAAGAAAAACTATTTTAAATCAACTTAACAAGAATCCTTCATCCTCTAACATGTTCCCTTCATATCAGACACCAGACTTAACCTTAATATTCAAGTATAGAATTTCAGAATGTATTATATTCCAATCGAATATACATTCTAAACCTATATAAAACTTTTCACCCTAAATTCACTTTAATTTCATTCAATTAATAAAAAGACCAAAAATCTCCTTACCTAGGGTTTCTTGATTTTCAGATCTAGCCTCTGTTCGTCATTCGGTTCAGTCTAAAACCTGTAACATTTCAAATTTGAAGTACAAATTTAGAAATCTAGCTAAATCACTAAAATGATATTGAAACCCTAAGATCTTTACCTTCATAGAGAAAGGATTGCAAGTTGGTCTAGGGTTTCGAAGCCTGCTACTGCTGTCGATTTAGGGCTTTGCAAGAGTTGTAGAAGCGCTCTCAACAGAGGGAGAGCGAAGCGCGCGAGCAGGGAAGAGGCACTATAGCCGCGCACGCTGGAGCTATCACGCGCTGTAGTTGGGCGCGCAGGGCTGTCGCTCACTGCAGTCGCGCGCGCAGGGGGAGAGAGAGAGAGAGAGACTGTGAGGGGGATAGAGAGAGAAGTCGATAGAGAGCAGGGAGAGAGTAAAAGAATAGAGGAAGATAGAGAAAGGATGGATGATCGGAGGTGGTGGTTGAAGGCGGTTACAGCGGCAGTGAAAGGGAGGGAAGGCGAAGGGTTGTACGGGAGAGGAAGGGGCGGGGAGAGAAAGAGAAGGAGAGAGAATGAGAATTAGGGCTTTAAGCCCTAATTCGATTTTTTTGATTTTTTTTAATTATTATTATTATTATATATATATTTATAAACATAGATTTATAAATAAATAAAAGAGGGAATAGATAATTTAATAAATGAAATTTATTTTTTATACTTGCTTCACATTTTGAATCGGAAATACGGATACTTTTGAATATACTAAAAATTTGAATTAAAAACCTCAAAATCGAAAATCAATATAAATAAAAATTTTCTCTCTATATAAATAAACTGAGGAATGTTTTATTTAATTTAGGAACGGGAGTACAAAAGTACGGCACCGCAGAGTCGGTGTTACAACCTAAGCACACATGAAGTTCTAAGGGTAGTGCCTAGTGACCATACAAAGGTGCAAGCATTTGACATTGACATAATAAGATAGAGTTAGGCTTAAAACACATGCATATAGGTAAGCAAACATGTTCCAAAGTATATAAAGGCCTAAGAACATAATATCATAGCATCAAAGACAAATTTATACTTAGTTCAAACATGCTCATTACAACCAAAAATAGGAAAGAAAAAAACAAACAAAAACATGCTCGAAAGAGCAAAAGTATACATCATCCATGAAAAACAAGAAAGTAGGCAATTCTTGTAAGATCTCTGGACTGGTGGCACGCTAAGGAGGAGGATCCCTAGAGCTAAACGATGCATCCATCTTCTGTTTCATTCCTTCCATCTGACTTTGCACTTGATCTATTTGTCCTTGCATCCTTTGAAGTTGCTCCCATATCATTTGCATGGCTTCATGCTGCTCTAAGGAAGTGGGCTTAGTAGAAGGAGCATGCTCATCATGCTGCTCTGTTGGCAAAATGAGTTTTGATAATGAACAAATGATTAGTTTAAAGTGTATTGTGATGAAATGAATGTGTTAGACTAATGAAAGATTGAATTAAATGCAGAAAGAAATGGTTTAGGCTTGATACAAAACATATAGAATATTCACAGCAAGAGCATAATCAATTACAACAATATAGCAGTCGACTTGCCTAGTACACAAAAGCCTAAGTCAAGTCTAATATAGTGCACTAGTCGACTAACCAATTCATCCAGTCCACTAACACAATTAGCCTAGCTATGATAATCAAATTTTAAATGCTAAAGCTCAAATAATAATAGTCAAAATGAGAATAGGACACGTCTTAATCGACCACTTGAAGATCAAAGTCGACTTACAATCACAAGTTAGTCCATACATGTGTTAGCTCACTAAGTACATGGTATTGCACATGAGATATAGACTGTGGCATACACATCATGACAAAATGCATGCCACAACACATGCATGACTCATGCCATTGCATTACACCTTATATACATGTTGGCATTACTAGACTTGCTAAGTGCCAAGAACTTAGATCAACCCATGAGACATAAAGGCTAGTCAACTTGCAGTCGACTCATATACCTAGAGAGGACTAAGTCATGAACATAATGCACATAGACTACGCTTGCATGGTGCAAGCGCTGTATTAGTATGGTACAAGTATAACACTAGTCTAGCATGAGCATGACACTAGCATCGCACGAGCATGACATGACATAGCATGCCACAAGTCACATGCTACAAAGCTATTGCACAAGGCCACTGCACATAAGTTTACAATAGGTAAATGGCCTAGTCGACTTATGGTTTTACCATAGTCGACTCACCTCACCATGACATGGAAATTATTTTAAGTTTGGAGGTAAAGAACCAATCCTTGAATAATTAAGGATTGATCCTCGCATGTATTATTCATGGAGAAGTCGACTACCATAGAGGAGGAAGTCGACTCGTGCTACTCCTAGAATAAAGCATGTCACATAATTTAGAACCAAGTAACCCTAGAGCATAATGTCACATGACACATGCCATATGCTTATAGCATTATGCCACTTGCACTAAGCCACCCTGCACTTGCACGATGCATGTACATCAAAATACGTTCAAGTGCCAATCGACTTATCAAAATGAGGAAGTCGACTATGTCCAGTCTTAAAAGATGGGTACCAATCTTTGGACATGTGAGTACCGATCCTTAGCATCATAGAAGTCCAAGAAGAAACCTGAAGTATGAATGTAGTCAACTAGCATGGATAGACATAGTCGACTCACCAAAGAGCTAAAAGGAAATACAGTGAAAAGTAACGATCCTTGAAGGATGAAGTACCGATAATTGGGTCTTTTCACAGAGATAAGCAGAGAAGAAGTCAACTATGGAGAAAGAAGCAATCGACTAACTCATGGATGAACACAGGAAAAATTCAAAATGTAGTCGACTAGTAGAAAAGAGTAGTCGACTAGCACATGAGTAACAACTAGTTTTTAGAAACGTTGTTTGAGCATTTAATGACTCTCAAACATCTCTGAACAGCTAGCTTTGATACTAAATGAGCTCCAACAGTCAAGACATCTTGAGAGGCTATAAATACAACCACTATTGAAGACTAAATAATCTTTTGGAAGTATTAAATACATTTATTGTACATTTAAGTCTCGGTCTTCTCTACTCTTCATTTTTTAGTGTTGTATTTATTTTGTGGGCTACAGAGTCTGTATCTGAGCATCAAGGCTCAAGTTATAATTTGTCTTCTTGATTTGGGATTTAATTGTCTATGAAAGACAAGTTAGACTTTGTTAGAGCCGTGAAGTCTAATGTAAGTGTTCGGGAGCAACACTTATAAAGATTTGACTAGGACCTGGAAACCTAGTTGGTTGTACTATTTGGGGATCAAATAGTGGATTGAAAGCTCCAGGTGGAGCCTAGGAGTGGATATACACCGAAAATGTGAAACCACTATAAATCTTTGTGTCGATCATTCTTCTCTCCCTCTCTTAGTACTCCGTTTCTGTGTCTCAAAATTAGAAAAACCCGAAAAGTGCCAACAACCAATTCATCCCTTCTCTCTAGGTTGTTATGTCTCATTTCTTCAATTGGTATTTAGTGCAAGTGTGTTGGATAGAGCTTAATAGCTTCCATGTCAAAGATCTGACATAACACTAAATGGAGATAGTGTACCATTTGGGCATGCTCTACAAATAGAGCAACTTTCTTTAATGGTAGCAACTATAGCTACTAGAAGCAAAGGATGCAGAATTTTATCATAGCTCAGGATAAAACTGTGCATGGGAAATCATTGAAAAAAGTATCAAATTCTCCACAGAAGAGGTAGATGGTGTTGGGGTCTTTGTCAAAATGAAGAATATGACACCAGAGGATAAGAAATCCTATAGAGCTAACTGCAAAGCTATGAACCTGCTCCATTTGGCATTGAACTTAAATGAATACAGCAGAGTCTCTTCGTGTATTACCATCAAAGAAATTTGGGAAAGACTCGAAACCATATATGAAGGAACAGACCAAGTAGAATGCTGAAGAAGGAGTATGAGGCCTTTAAATGAAGGATGAGAAATCAGCTCGAGAGATGATTACATGCTTCAACACCATAAAAAATGAGCTCAGACTGCTAGGAAAATGCATATCCGAAGAAGACATTGTTGACAAAGTGTTAAGATGCTTGCCTAAGGCTTGGGAGCCTAAAATCACTGCAATTGAGGAGTCCAAAAATCTGGAGACTCTCACAAAGGATCAATTGGTGGGATCACTCATAACGCATGAAATGAAGATAAGCACCTAGACAACAATGAGTGAGAACAGAGGAAAGATTGTGGCTATTAAGGCAGACAGTGAAGTAACCACCTCAAACAATGATGAAGAAGAAGGAGATATGGGATTGCTCACAAGAAAATTCAAGAGATATATGATGAGAAGAAGGAGAAACAAATACAAGCCAAGGTTCAGAAAGCCAGAAAAAAAAAAAGATAAAGTTCGGTGTTTTGAGTTCAAGAAGCCAAGACACATTAAGGCAGATTGTCCTTAACTCAACAAGATTGACAAGAGAGGCAAGAAGATAAAAAAGAAGAAGAAAGAATTGGTTGCTTGGAGTGATGAGAATAAAAGCTCTTCGGAAGCGGAAGCTGAGACTGAGGAAGCCAATATTTGTTTCATGGCTTTGGAGGATTCTCAAAACAATAAGGTAAGCTCTTATTACTCTGACAACTTAAATTCCCTAGAGTCTAAAGATGAATTATCTGCACATGAATTGCATGAAGCACTCCTAGAAGCCCTTAAAAGTCTTAGGAAAGTAACTAGGAAAAACACCTCCTTAAGAGAAGCATATACTAAACTGGAGGAAGAAAAGAATAAGTCGACTTTAGAAAACAATAAATTAAAAGAGAATATGATATGTTGAAACAACATAACATTGAATTGCATGCTAAAGTTGAAATTGAATAAAAAAGGACTAAAGAACTAGACACCGAATTAGAAAATCTTAGAAGAATGCTTGTTCCTACAGAAAATGATTGCATCGAATCATCAACCATAAGAGAGGAATTTAGAGAGAAGAAAAGCAGATATCAGAAACTTAGTTCTCTGCTATATAAGTTTGTCTAGGGCCAAGAAAAATTAGATTTAATGTTAGGAGCCCAAAGAGTAGTCTATGACAAGGCCGACTTAGGATATGACCCATCCAAGACCCAGAAGAAGCTCTACAGCTTCTTTGTACCTAATTTAGGAATCAGTAAGACTATTAAGGCAAAGATCAGATGTCATGCTTACATGAAATTGAGACATAGAGCTGAACATTGTAAACTCAAGAAGAAAACTAGTAAAGCAAAAATGAAAGGCCAACCAAAAATATGAAATGCCCGCAATGTCACAGAAGAGGACACACAAATGATATATGCTGGACTAGAAACACTGTGCGTAGAAAAATCACAATGAAATGGGTACTTAAAGGAGCAAATAATCTTGTAACTAACCATGCTGGACCCAAAAAGATTTGGGTACCAAAGGGCAGAATTTTCTCTTAAACAAACTTGCTTAAAAGCTAAAGGATATAAGAACACTTGGTTTCTAGATAGTAGCTGCTCTCAGCACATGACAGGGGATGCAACCATATTCAGCTGCTTGGAAGAGAGACATGGAGGCAAAGTTGTCTTTAAAGACAACTCAAAAGGAAGAATAATTGGCTTCATCAAGATAGGTACTTCTCTTACTCTTATTGAGTATGTTTTGTTAGTTAAAGACTTAAAGCATAACCTCCTTAGTATTAGTCTAATGTGTGATAAAAGCTACATTGTTTTGTTTGATTTTGATTGCTATAAGGTGATTAATAAGTATAACAAAGAGGTTAGATTTAGAGGATTTAAACGAGGAAACATATATGTGATCAATCTAGACAACATATACCACTCTAAGGAGGCATGTCTCATAGCTATAAGCCATGACAATGCCTGGAAGAGATAGACTATGTGATGCCTGTATGAAAAGAAAACACAAGAACATCCTTTAAGCCAAAGAATATAGTATCAACTAGTAAACGATTAGAACTTCTGCACATAGATTTATTTGGACCTACTAGAACTTAGAGTCTATAGGAAAGCACTATGGATTTATGATCATAGATGATTATTCTAGATATACATAGGTGTTATTCCTGGCAAAAACTGAAGAGGCAAGCAATGCTTTTATCAAATTGTGGAAAAAGGTCTAGAATGAGAAAAGATACTTAATTAAGAGTATCAGGAGTGACCATGGGAAGGAGTTTGAGAACAAAATAATAAAAGACTTGTGTGAAGAGTATGACATAGACTATAACTTCTCAGCTCTTAGGACACCCCAACAAAATGGGGTTGTAGAGAGAAAGAATAAAACATTAGAAGAAATGGCAAGAACAATACTCTGTAAGCATAACTTGCCTAAGTACTTTTTGGCAGAGATTGTTAATAGAGCCTATTATGTCTTGAATAGAGTCTTGATTAGACCTATCCTTAAGAAAACTATGTATGAGTTTTACAAAGGTAAAAGACCCAATATAGCACACTTCCATGTATTTGGATGTAAGTACTATGTGTTAAACAATGATAAGAACTCTTTAGAAAATTTTGATGCAAAGAGTGATGAGGGTATATTTTTAGGATACTCATAGTCAATCCATGTAGAATTTGACGAGAATGACCAATTAGGTAAAAAAGTGTTTTGATGATGATACCTTAGATGAGCTGATTAAGATTCCGGAAGGTGGAAAGGATGAAAATGCTCATGAGCAACCATTTGAGATAGAAGTAGAACCAAAGGAAGAAGAAATTACCCCTCAAGAGCAAGAAATTACTCACCCCACACTTAGGAAGGCTGTGAATCTTGAAAATATTATAGGCAATGCTAGTTCAAGTGTGAGAACAAGGTCAGCATTGTAAAATTAGTGTGAATTTGTGACTTTCATATCCCAAGTAGAGCCTAAAAATGTGGATGAAACATTAGAAGATAAAAATTCAGTAATTATCCATATAGGAAGAACTGAATCAATTTGAGAGAAATAATGTTTGGGATTTAGTGTCGAGACAAAAAAAATCTATTATAAGCACAAAATGAGTGTTCAGAAACAAGTTTGATGAGCATGGCACCATCACTATGAACAAGGCAAAATTCGTACTACAGGAAAATAGTCAAGAAGAATGAATTGATTATGATGAGACCTTTGCTCCTGTGGCTAGAGTAAAAGCAATAAGGATGCTTTTAGCCTTTGCATGTTTTATGGATTTTAGGTTATACCAGATGGATGCAAAAAGCACATTTCTAAATGGAATTATTGAGGAGACAATATGTGTTGAGCAACCACCAGGCTTTGAACATCTTAAGCATCCAGATTATGTATACAAATTGTCAAAAGTATTATATGGTTTGAAGCAAGTTCCTAGAGCTTGGTGTGAAAGGCTAAGCAGCTTTCTAGTAAAAAATGAGTTTAAAAGAGACAAGGTTGATTCAACCTTGTTCATCAAAAGGAAAGGCAAAGAAATATTGATCATACAGATCTATGTGGATAACCTAGTTTTTGGAGCTACTAATGAAAACCTTTGCCAAGAGTTTGCTCAAACTGTGCATGCTGAGTTTAAGATGAGCATCATCGGAGAGCTCAACAACTTTTATAATTACAGATAAAGCAAACTAAAAAAAGAATTTTCATTAGTTAATCTAAGTTTGCTAAGGAGTTAGCAAAGAAATTTAGTTTAGGATAGCTAAAAGAAGTGCAACACCCATGAGCACAATCTAAAGATAGATAAGGATGAAACAGGAAAGGCTGTGTGCTCTAAGTTATACAGAAGTATGATAGGTTCCTTGCTTTACCTTACTGCATCTAGGCCTGACATTCTCTTTAGTATATGTTTATGTGCAAGATTTTAGTCAGCCCCTAAGGAATTACATATGTCTGCAGTGAGGAGAATCATTAGATATATCAAGGACACATATAGTTTAGGCCTCTAGTATGGCAGAAGATTTTCTTTTGTTCTCCATGGCTACCTTGAAATAGGTTTTGCTGGATACAAAGTGGATAGGAAATGCACAAGTGGCACATGCCAACTTTTCGAAAGTATGTTGGTGTCTTGGTCTTCAAGGAAACAAAATAGTATAGCAATATTAACCACTGAAGTAGAATATATTGCTACTGGATAGTGTTGTGCTTAGGTTTTATGGATTAAGCATTGATGAAGGATTATGGATTAGAATTAGATAGCATTCTAATTAGGTGTGACAATACTAGTGCTTTGAATCTAACTAAGAATCATGTCCATCACTCAAGAACTAAGCATATTGAAGTAAGGTATCACTTCATAAGAGACCATGTGCTGAAAGGAGATATAATTCTTGAGTACATAGATAGCTGACATATTTACCAAACCTCTAGATAAAAATAGGTTCTATAGTCTAAAAAGAGAACTCGGTATGATGAACTTTGAGGATTGATGATTGCTTGTATGTCTTGATTTGATTTTCTGTTGAATTTGTGTGTATCTATGCATGTTGTTGAACATCTCAGCAGATGGGTCGACTTGCTTAAATGCAAGTCAACTACATCTCAAGGAGATAACAAAAAAAGAAAGGATCTCAGGCTTAGAAACTTGATTGAGTTGACTACCTATGATGTAGGGAGTCGACTAACACCTAGGAATATAGCATGATCAATGCTAAATACTAATCCTTTATTGTTGAAGTACCGGTACTCTCCACTATAGACATCAGTTAAAAACTTCACAAGTCGACTACATAAATCCCCATAGTTAACTACCTCTCAACACTAGGTGAAAATAAGGCATGAATAATATCAAGTGCCGACCCTTCAAAGATGAATTATCGGTACTCACAACTGTACACATAGTTATGAACATAACTAGTCAACTACCTCCTTAAAATGAGTTGACTACCTGATGTCAAACTTTTAGGTAGAAAGTTGATATAATAGACTACATAAGTTACATAGTCGACTACATTACTGGATAGTCACGAGTATAAATGGACATTTTAGGGCAAACCATCATTAAAAACATTCTTTAACATATGAAAACTGTATGTCTCTTTCAACCTCTCCTAGCCAACTCACAAATGCCCAAGAAACTCTCAAATCTTAAACCCTAGATCAAACTGCAAACCACAAAGGATATCAAGGACAAAGAATCCATCTCCCTTTGATGAGCATGATTTTCCTTCTACTGAGAAAAGTAAGTCTTTTGAGAACCATTTTATTTCTTGTGTTGTTACTCACAATAGGATGATTGATTGGGCATTTCTAGAAAGTATTAGATTTCCTTATGGAGATTTCACGAAGAAAGTAGTTCCACCAAGTCTTATTAACCCTACTCCTATCTTTTATGAAAGGTTAGTTAGCATTTTCTACAATAACATCGTAGATGTGAAAAGAAAGTATAAGAAGATATCTGAAGTAGAAATCAAGGTTGGTGAGAATGCTAAGAAATGTATTTTCAAGACTTATATACAAGACAAGGAGATTGAAGTTTCACCTAGATTAATGTGTAGCCACGAGATCATCCGTGGGTGCCTAGAGAGGAACGTAAGCAATATATGAGCATGACTTAGAGGGAGTGTATGAGAATAGTTTATAAGAACCAAGCACTTGGAATAGAAAGTAACAAAGTAGCAGATTTGGATCTATATGAAAGGATATTGCATCTCATAGTGACACATGCCATTAGGCCTAGAGGTGGCAGTCATACTACAACTACCAAAGAAGACTTTTGGATCATGGCATGCATTATGGAGAAGAAAAACCCTGGCCTTCATTTTCTTATCCCATTCCATATGATGTTGATTGGTAGAGCTAAGTCGGGAAACCTTTTTTATGCCACCCTTATCACTGACTTCCTTGAGATGCATGTGGCAGATACTAGTATGGAAGCTATCACAGCACTTCAAACCAAGTATGGAATAGGACATCATCTCTAAACAAAGGAAAAATGGTTTGCAAATAAGGATGGAGTTTGGAGAAGGAAGAGAGATAGAAAGGAAAGGAGAGAAAAGGAAAGGGATGAAGGAGAGTCTAGTTATGTAGGTGTAGAGCCTAGCATTAATCCTAATTATCCTCCTCCTACATCTGAGAATCATCATGAGCAGTATATCACTATGGTCATGATTTGGGATCATCTTTAGTGCATGCAAGCGCAGATTGATAGAATAGAAGGGAAAGTGGATTCTCTGATTGGCACTAGGGATGTTCCATATGATACACCACATGAGCCACCATATGAGCCATCACAAGAGCCACCTCAGGAGCCGTGACATGAGATCCTACAAAATTGTCTACTTACTGCTTTTGCATGTTTACTCCTTGTTGTCTCTGACTACTATCATTATAATGCACTCTGACTTTGCCGTTGGTGTTTTTAATTTTCTTTTAGACTCTTGTATTGAACAATGACAATGTTATATGCTTTATGTCTTCTTCTGCTTGTGATGAACCTTTTGGTTGTACTAAATATTGGATGTTATTGTGTTTGGCTATGATGAAATATGTTTTGTTAATACTATTATGTTTTGTTAATACTATAATGATAAAGAGTTATGTTTCTAACTCTTTATCTTTATTAAACATGCTCAAACTCTCTTTTCACACTTCACACTCCCACAAACATTGGTATATCCATGCACTAACATTTTGGAATCACATTTATATGTCCTACATTTCACACATATCATTCTTGGACATTGACCTAGCGTAGTTTAGATTCGGTTCACTCTACTGATAGGTTAATGACCTTTAGCTTGGGCCATTTTTTTGCCGTTCTAGTTTAATCTTTTTGTTGATGACAAAAAGGGAGAGAAAATATGGAATAAAAGTATTAGGAATGCAAAGGAGAAAATATGGGAGAAATGTAGGAACAAAGTGAAAATCAAAGTGTATAGATTGAGGGGGAGCATAAAAGCCTATAGAGGGAGCATAGAAGCCCATATTAAGGGGGTGTAATGATTCCTATAGAACCTTAAGCATTTTTAAAAATATTTAGAATCATTTTTCATTAGCATATGTTTCATCATCATAAAAAAGGGCGAGATAATTAACAAAATGAGTTTTGATGACAAGCAAATAATGAGTTTAAGGTGTATTGTGATGAAATGAATGTGTTAGACTAATGAAAGATTGAATTAAGTGAAGATAGAAATGGTTTAGGCTTGATACAAAACATATAAGATATGTACAGTAGGAGCATAGTCAACTACAGTAATGTAGCAGTCAACTTGCCCAGTACATAGAAATCTAAGTCAAACCTGACATAGTGCACTAGTCGACTAACTAATTCATCCAGTCAACTAACATAGTTAACCTAGCTATGATGATCAAATTTTAAATGTTAACGGTCAAATAATAACATTCAAAATAAGAATAAGACAAATCATAGTCGACCACCTAAAGATCAAAGTCAACTTACAATCACAAGTTAGGCCATACACGTGTTAACTTACTAACTATATGGCATTGCACATGAGACATATGCTATGGCACACATATCATGACAAAAAGCATGCCACAACATATGCATGACTCATGCCATTGAATTACACTTTACATACATGTTGGCATTACTAGACTTACCAAGTACCAAGAACTTAGATCATCCCATGAGACATAAAGGCTAGTCGACTCATATACCTAAAGAGGACCGAGTCATGAACACAATGCATATACACTATGTTGACATGGCACAAACGCTGCATTAGTATGGCACAAGCATAACACTAGCCTGGTATAAGCAAGACACTAGTATCGCATGAGCATGACATGGGCATCAGCATGCCACAAAGCCATTGTACAAGGCCACTACACATATTTACAATAGTTAAATGGCCTAGTCAACTCATGGTTTTACCATAGTCGACTCACCTCATCTTGACTTGGAAAATTTTTTAAGTCTTCAAGTGAAGTACTAATCCTTGGATAATTAAGGATCGATCTGCCCATGTATGGTACATGGAGAAGTCGACAACCATAAAGGCAAAAATTGACTCATGCTGCTCCCAGAGCAAAACACATCACATGACTTAGAGTCAAGCAACCCTAGAGCATAATGTTACATGACACATGCCATATGCTAATAGCATTATGCCACTTGCACTGAGTTACCCTGAACTTGCACGATGCACATACATTAAAATAGGTTCAAGTGCCAGTCGACTTATCAAAATAAGGAAGTTGACTATGTCAAGTCTTAAAAGATGAGTATCGATCCTTGGACATGTGAGTATCGATCCTTAACATCATAGAAGTCCAAGAACTGATTTGAAGTATGGATGTAGTTGACTAGCATGGATAGAGGTAGTCAACTCATTAAAGAGCTAAAAGGAAACATAGTGAAGACTACCAAACCTTGAAGGATGGAGTACTGATACTTGGGTCTATTCACAGAGATAAGCTACGAAAAAGTCGACTATGGAGAAAGAAGCGATCGACTAACTCATAGTTGAATAAAGGCAAAATTCAAAATGTAGTCGACTAGCAGCGAATAGTAGTCGACTAGTACATGAGTAATGACTAGTTTCTAAAAAAGTTGTTTGAGCATTTAATGACTCTCAACCACCTCTGAATGGATAGTTTCAACATTAAATGAGCTCTAACAGTCCAGACATCTTGAGAAGCTATAAACACAACTACTATTGAAGACCAAATAATCTTTTGGAAGCATTAAATACATTAATTGTACATTAAACTCTCGATCTTCTCCACCCTTAGTGTTTTATTTATTTTGTGGGCTACAAAGTTTGTATCTGAGTAACAAGGCTCAAGTTATAATTTGTGCCTTTATCTCATAATCTTGTAAGAGATCAAGAAGAGAGGGTCTTCTTAATCTGGGATTTAATTGTCCGTGAGAGACAAGTTAGGATTTACTAGAGCCGTGAAGTGTAGTATGAGTGTTTGGGGGCAACACTTGTAAAGGTTTGACTATGACCTGTGAACATAGTTGGTTGTACTATTTGGGGATCAAATAGTGGATTGAATTGGAACCTCCATGTGGAGTCTGGGAGTGGATATACACTGAGAATGTGGAACCACTATAAATCTCTATGTCAATTATTATTCTCTCCTACTCTTAGTATTCTATTTTTGTGTCTCAAAGTTAGAAAAATCCAAAAAATGCCAACAACTTATTCAACCCTCCCCTCTAGATTGTTAAACCTCAGTTCTTCATGCTTGGTGGATGGCCCAAGTGCTCTGTGGTTGGGTTGCTCTTCTTCTTCTCCCCTCTCTTCTCTTTCTTATCTCTTCCTCCATACCTCATAGTCATCTTTGTACCATTTGACCCAGCTCAGTCCCTACCTCCATACTATTATCTACATTGTACATCCCTAGTAGGTCGCTAATGAGGGTGTGGTAAGGAAAGTTGCTAAACTCGGATTTCCCCATAGCCATCATGTGAAATGGAATCAAGAAGTGGAGTCCAGGGTTTTTCTTCTCTATAATGTAGGCCATAATCCAAAAATCATCACAAATAATGGTTGTATGGCTGCATGCCCTAGGTATAAGGACATGAGTCAAAATAAGATGCGGCAATCTCTCATGCGGGTCATGATCTGCTACCTTAGTATTTGATATCTCTAGTCTTTAGTTATTAAACATAATTCTAGCATTCTCAATCAATTCGGTGCCCATGTACTCCTTACATTCATCCCCTGGCGCCCAACTTGGACCTTTGAGCCTACATATGATCCTAGGGGTTACCACAATCTTAGAGCTACTAACAAAGCTCTTGAAAATGCATCTTCGGGTAGTCTCTCCAACCTTTATCTAATCTCCGATGTGTTTGCATACCTCCCCCTTCATGTCAGCAATGTTATTGTAAAACAACCTAACAACTCTATCATATGAAATGGGGTTTGGCTCAATAAGTCAAGTAGGTACAACTTTCCTAATGTGTTCGGCATATGGAAGCCCTTTGTTCTCTAAGAATCCCCAATTTATCGTCCTATGGTGAGTTATGACTTGAGAGGAGAAGTTTTGTTTAAACAACTTACTCTTTTTGTGAGAGGGGAAGTTGTTGTAATCCACATTTGATGGATTCTTGCTTCTCAGCATGATTAAAGCTTGAAGTGTGGTTAGAGTTTTATTCTGAGATGATTTTGGTCATAGGAGAGTAGTGTTAGATCACCTTTGGGAGAATATAAGAGTCGGCTAGCATTTTAAATAGTGAAAGTAAACTTGGGTTTTCTATTTATACTTCCATAACTTTGACTGTTGCAAGTCGACTTCTGACTCTACTCGAGTCGACTTATGACATATAGTGCCAAAATTTTGCAATTCTCTAAATTACACAAGTCGATTCGCTATCTTGGGCAAGTCGACTCATGGTGTCATGGTAGGTGACATATTCAAAGGTATTGAGGTTATGTTAACATAAAAAAAAAAACATGTTATGTCGACACAAAGTGTCATAGAAATCCATTTCTAGCCTACATGACACTAAGCAAGTCTACTACCTGTGCATGACAAGTCGACTCATGTTGATCACTGGCAAAAGTCTAAGTCCTCTTAGCCTTCTCAAGTTGACTTATGATCATTCATAAATTGGCTTATGATATCTAAAAGAGATCTAGAACCTTAAGCAAGTCAACACATGCATACATACGAGTCGATTATCAAGTCTCACAGTTCAACCTTTCTATTATTTGCTTAAAAGCAAGTCAACTAATACTATGAACAAGTCAACTTTTCATTCTCAGAATTGAAGTTCATGCATAGACAAGCATAAAAACAATACAGAAACATATCAAATCAATCAAACATTCACCACTTTTCAAAATTCATCATATTTATTTTCCTTCTTACGCTATAGAACCCATTTTTATTTAAGGGTTTTGTGAATATATCTACATTTTGTTTGTCCATTTCAGTGTATTCAAGAATGATATCATTCTTCAATACATGGTCCTTAATGAAGTGATGTCTCACTTCAATATGTTTGGTTCTTAAGTGATGGACTGGATTTTTGGTTAGGTTGATAGTACTAGTGTTATCACACCTAATGGGGATACAATCCAGCTCTGATCCATAGTCCTTCATTTGATACTTGATCTATAAAATTGAGCACAATATTGACCAGCAACAATATATTCAGCTTCTGTGGTCGATATGGCTACATAGTTTTGTTTCTTGGAAGACCATGAAACTAATATACTCCCAAAATATTGACAGGTGCCACTTATACTCTTTATATATACTTTAAAACTAGTAAATTTGCATCAGAATATCCATGCATCTGGAAAGATGAATTCCTATCATACCATAGGCCTAATTTGCAAGTTTCCTTAAGATATCTAAATATCCTTTTGACTGCAAACAAGTGTGACTTCTTGGGATTGTATTGAAATCTAGCACACAAACATGTACTATATAGTATATCAGTTCTAGACACTATTAAATACAATAGAGATCCTATCATACTCCAATATAACATAGAGCACACAGGCTCCCCATTCTCATCCTTATCCAGCTTGATCATGGTACTCATTGGAGTTGCATTTCACTTAACCTTTCCTAATCCAAACTTCTTAATTAACTCCTTAGTGAACTTGGATTGGTTAATAAATATTTTCTTCTCTGTTTGTTTGATTTGGAGTCCTTGAAAATAGTTTAATTCTCTCATCATACTCATCTCAAACTTAGCATGCATGACTCTTGCAAATTCCTAGCAAGACTTATCATTTATGGCTCCAAACGCTATGTCACATACATAGATTTGCACTATTATCATCTCTTTATCTTTCCTCTTAATGAACAAGATTGTATCAATCTTACTTCTTTCAAATTCATTTTCCATGACTAAATTGCTTAGCATCTTATACCAAGCTCTTGGAGCTTGCTTTAGACCATACAAAGTCTTGGACAATTTGTATGCATGGTCTGGATGCTTTGGGTATTCAAAATTGGGAAGTTGCTCGACATATATAGTTTCATTTATTATATCATTCAAGAAAACACTCTTGACATCTATTTGTTATAATTTGAAGCTTATATAGCAAGCAATCCTTATAGCTTCCAATCTTGCTACAGGGGCATATGTTTCATCAAAATTTACTCATTCCTCTTGACTATAGCTTGAGCTATTAATCATGCCTTGTTACTTATGATTGTCTTATGCTAATCTAGCTTATTTTTAAAAACTTATCTAGTTCCTATAACTAATTGGTTTTTAGGCATAGGAACTAACTCCCAAACATCATTTCTTTCAAACGATTCAGCTCTTCTTGCATGGCTAGAATCTAGTTTTCATCTTCTAATACTTCCTTGACATTTTTAGACTCAATTTGGGAAATAAATGACACAAATTCACATTGGTTTTGGAGAGATGATCTAATCCTAACTCCAGATTCTAGAGATAATGTGTATTGCTACATTACCAAAGGTAGCCTCCTGTAAAGTATAGGTTCCTTTTTCATTCGAGCAATCATCAATAGATACCCGCGGTGCTCCTTCAGATGGTTCAACAATCCTGATTCCTTTTAGTTTCCCTTTTTCCTGGGACATGTTAATATCTGCTTCAATTACAAAAATTAAAAGTTTGAAACATGTTAGTATGATCTAAGCAAATATGAAATATAACAAACATGTGAATATTATCAAAAAGAACATATCAGAGTTAAAGATAAGTAATACATAAAGTCGAAGACGAAGGTACTAGTAGACAAAAGCAAAGATAAATCACCTACTAAAAGGAATAAAATGAATAAAAAAAGCAATTTTTATGTATTTTTATAATGAATTTACTATATAATGAATGAAATAAACGACAGTCATCTCAACATTTCTTTTATATACATATGCACGTTAATCAAAAAAGAAAAACCAATATATATAATAAATGAGCATTAAACTTTTTTTTTTTAATTTCATACCATTAAGGACACAAGATGTGACTTTCCATTAATTTCCAAATTTTTTTCATTGTTAGACTGAGAAACATGCACAAACAAATAATATGTGCATGCTTGCTTAAAATCATAGAATATCATATTAGTTCATAAAAGAACATTGAAATACTATATTCTAACAATTTAGAGGAGGTGAATAGATTGTTTGACACTTTTTTGGTTTATCTGGGAATTAAAGAGTTGAAGAATAGAGAAGAGAAGGGAGAGAGAGGAAGAAGACTCGACACAAGATTTTATAGTAGTTCCACCCTCCTTGGAATACATCCACTCTCAAGTTACACCAAGATTTTGAATCCGCTATTTTGTTCCAAAAATAGCATAACAACTACCTTAAATAGGTGCTACTTAAATCTCACCAAGTATTTCTCCCAAACACTCACCGGTAAATTATACAGGTGCTAGCAAACCTAACTTGTGTTCTCCGAAACAACTAAACCCTTGACCAAGAAGATGCTTTATTCTGGTCAATTACAAGTTTATGAAATGAAAAATAAGATTATGAACTTGAACCTCAATGTTCAGATGTGATCTTGGTAGTCCAACAAAATACAACTCAAAAAATTAAAACAATAAAGATCTTTAATACGCTCGAGTTCAATAAATGTGATCCAAAAGTTGTTTGATCTTCAATTGATATTGTACTTATAGCCTCTCTTGATAATTAAGCCATTGTAGAACATTTAATGCACATTTGTAGCCGTTGAAGGTGGTTGGGAGTTTATTTATGTCTCAAACAGCTTTTCAGAACAATTAACCATTACTCATAATGAGTTGACTGTCTCTTCTTCATAAGTCAATTGATATTTGAATTTCTTCAGCTTCTGGCTAGTATAAGTCGACTGCCTTTATGTCATGAGTTGACTACCTCTCGATTCTGTTTAAAAATTTAAACTCGAACTCTCTATTATATCGACATAACTATTTCATTGTGTCGACATAACTCCTTCATTGCTTAAGATTTGCTCCTCATGCACAGTGTAAGTCAACTTGTATTCTTCATGAGTTAACTTTCTTTTAGTACTGCTTAAGCTTCTAGCCTTTAAAACTTGATTGTGTCAATACAACTATTTTCTTATATCGACACAAGCTTCTGATATTTAGTCATTTTTGCTCCAAGCTTTTTGCAAGTCGACTTGGACTTCTCTATGAGTTGACTTCCACCTGTCCCTACTTATGTGTATATGCATCGTGCAATATGCAGAATAGCTTACAAGATGTCTACTGTCGACTGTGTATTTTGGCTTAGACTATATTGTATTTGGCTTGGCACAAGTGGTTTTGCTCATGCTTAGCCAGTGGTGTGTTCAATGTCACATTCATGGCTATGCAAGTCGACTTAGGGTGTGGTGTGAGGCAACTTTCTCTATTATCCAATTAGACATTTTACATTTAGGACATCTTATATCGACATAACTATTTGCTTGTGTCAACATAACTTTGTTATTATTTAAAATTTTTCTAAATCCTAGATGGGCGAGTTGACTTTGGGTGTGCAGCAAATCAACTTGTGCCTAAGTTGTGTCGATATAAACTTTCTCTTATATTGACATAACTCTTATGTGCCATGCTCTATGTCATGCCCAGTGCCATGGAATGTGTCATGGCCTATGTCGTGACTAATGTCGTGGCACGATATGGCACGTGTCAAGCTCTGTGTTGTGACTTATGTTATGGCATGTCATGGTGTCATGCGGGCTGAAATCCTCCCTAAATTTTTCTCTCGGTGATTGCACTCACTACCCCTGTAATAAGCTCAATGACTGGCTCGCTTGGCCCACTCTCCAGTGCACTCCTTTGGCAAGTATGGAAAGTAAGCAAAATCACACAAGTAAGCTACATGATATCTCCTTCCCAACCTTTATACATTCATATACACAATGTACAAGGACAAAGACCTGAAGGGTTTATAAGTTTTCCCATAACAACTCTCACCCCCGAGAGCTAACCCACTCAGCACACAATAGCAAACCCTATTGCTATTCTATAAAGAATTCCCACAACTCTATTTTCTCTCCTCTCTCTCTAGCACTCTTCCTTGAGCATTTGGAGACTTGGTGGATTTTTATGGATGTCTTCAGCATTCCCACGAGCTCCCTTTATATAGTTGAGAAAGGTTTGACCTTCCTAATGATCACGTGCAAGAATCGTGGCAATTTGTCTCAAACCTTCCATCCTTCGGTGCTGGACTTTTCTTCCCTTGGAAAGATGCAACTTTCCTTATCGGACGAAGTCAAAGCCTTGCCTTATTTAAGTCTACAGTTGTTATATTTGAATTCAAACCCCTTTGAATTCAAAAACCTTCCCGAACTACATCTTAGACTTGAAATCTTTCCCTCTTTATGCACCTAAGGTTTCCTTCTCCACAAAGCCTCTCCCTCTATCAAGGATTTGTCAAAGAGAACCTTCTTTCATTGCTTATAGCCACAATTTCCTTTCTTGGACTTGCCTTGCTAAAGCTTGGACTAAGGATTCCCTTCCTAATGTGCCAGCCATTTTTCCAATGTGCCAAGTCAACTTCAACTTACAAGAAAACATCCCAATCAATCTTTCACACTTTCCTCACTTAGAATTTGACATTGCTCTAATCAAATCAAGTTGGCATGGACTGATGCTCATGTGCTCCGGTGTGTGCCCGCACATATGCTCCACGAGCCATCTCAAGATTCCCATGTGCGTTTGAAGCCATTTTTGGTTTCACTGAGCAATTTGGTATGTTTTGACAATTACTCAAGGCACTTTTCCAAAATCGCCGCAACTGCTCGATGCTTCTTCACACAAGTCAGCCTGTGCCCATGCAAGGCCAAGTATGCTAGCCAATTTTGCCACCCTTAGCTAACCTCTAACTAATTGCTCGTAGTCTCTTTAGACAACATAGGCTACTGAATGCTCAAAATAGTTTTCCCAAATTACACTTTGGTACCCAAGTTGCCCAGGCTCCTTTTTGTGGTGTGCATTGGCCCCATGCGCCAAGTATGAGCCATGGCCCCTACCAAGCACTGGGCTATAACACATGGCTTGTTTCATACATGTGTCATAGCATGTGCTGTGGCATGTTGCGACTCATGCTAAGGCCTATGTCATGACATGTGTCGTGACTCATGTTGTGTTCATTTTTTTAAGTCCTCATAGTATGAGTCGACTTTGAGTAACATGTAAGTCAACTTTACCTAGTTGCTTGACATAGATTCTAAGGTTTACCCTATGCCTTAATATGTGTTGTGGCTCGTGCTATTACATGTTGTTAGTTGACTTATGCCTTTTGACCTAGCATGTGAGTGTTCTTGTGGCCTAGCATATGTATCGACTTATGTTAGTTAACTTATGAGTTATATCAATTAACTTGAACAATATATGGAGTGTCCTATTTTTTATTTTGACTGTTAAGATTTTAAATGTTCGACCATTAACACTTTGAATTTTAGTTCTATTGCTCCACAGAATGAGTGAGTCGCTGGTCCTTTGGGATGAGTCAACTTGAGTGGCTTACTATCTCAATTTGTATAATGTGCATGGTAAGTTGACTTATGTTATTACATGAGTAGACTGACCTAATATTCTATCTAAACTTAAGACTATTCTGAACTTAGTGAGTCAACTTGTACTTGAGGGTGAGTTAACTACTCTTAGTCTGAATCACATATGTCTATTTCCATCATTCCTAACTCATCTTAATATCTTCCAAACTAATCTTTCATGAATCTAATATATTGTTCTCATCATATACTCGTTATAGCTCATCATTTGCTCATCATCAAAACTTATTTTGCCAACAATTTCCTCCCTTTTTGATGATGACAAAACCATCCTTAATGAAAGATTTGTTTAAGTGTTCTAAGTGTATAAATACTCCCCCTTAGTGCACCTTTACTTAACTTATTTTAGCTATAATACCAATTAATTATTTGAATACCAATCGATTTCCAATTTTTCTTCCAAATGTTCTCCCTAGTTTTTCTCCTTTGTTTCTCCTTTTGTTAGCTCCATTTCTATATCCCCAATCTATTTCTTTCTATTTCTGCTTATCTATTTCTCCCCCTTTTTGTCATCAACAAAATGGTAGACTAAGTGTGGAGATCTAAAGTGTAAGGGTGGTTCTAAGTAGTGATACTAAGTGTTTAGGGAAGACCTAAGCATACATGAGTTCTAAAGGTAGTGCCTAGTGAATATGCGAAGGTGCAAGCATTGACATTAACATAATAAGATAGAGTTAGGCTTAAAACACATATGCATATAGGTAAGCAAACATGTTCCAAAGTATATAAAGGCCCAAGAATATAATACCATAGCATCAATGGCAAATTCATACATAGTTCAGACATGTTCATTACAACCAAAGAAAGGAAGGAAACCAAATAACAACATGCTCAAATGAGCAAAAGTACACATTATCCAAGAAAAATAAGAGAAGTAGGCAATTCATGTAAGATCTCTGGACTAGTGGCTCACTAAGGAGGAGGATCCCTAGAGCTAAACCATGCATCAGTCTTCTGTTTCATTCACTTTATTTGACTTTGAACTTGATCTATTTGTCTTTACATCCTTTGAAGATGCTCCCATATCATCTGCATGGTCACATGCTTTTATGAGGAAGTGGGCTCAGTAAAATGAGTAAGCTTGTCATGTTGCTCAGCGGATGGATCAGGTGCTCCGTGGCTGGGTTGGCCCCCTTCTTCTCCCCTTTCTTCTCTTCCTTCTCACTTTCTCCATGCCCCTTAGTTATATTCATACCATTTGGCCTTACTAAGAGAGGAAGCCCGTATGTAGTGCCTAGGGTTCAACTTAGTCCTTACCTCCATACTGGCATCTACATTATATATCCCTAATAGGTCGCTAATGAGGGAGGGGTAAGGAAAGTTCCTAGACTTGGATTTCCCCATAGCTATCATGTGAAATGGACTCAAGAAGTGGAGTCTAGAGTTCTTCTCCATAATATAGGCCATAATCCAAAAATCTTCATAAGTAATGGTCGTATGGCTGCCTACCTTAGATCTAGGGACATAAGTCAGATAAGATGCGACAATCTCTCATGCAGGTCAAGAGCTGTCGTTTTAGTATTTCCCATCTCTATTCTTTAGTTATTAAACACAATTCTGGCATTTTCAATCAATTCAGGGCCCATGTATTCCTCACATTCATCCCTTGGCACCTTACTTGGACCTTTGAGCCTACATATGATCCTAGGAGTTACCACAATCTCAGAGCTACTAACAAAGCCCTTGAAAATACATCTTTGGGTAGTCTTTCCAACCTTTATCTCAATCTCCAACATGTTTGCATACCTCCCCCTTCATGTTGGTAATGTTATTGTAAAAAACCTAACAATTGTATCATATGAAATGGGATTTGGCTCAATAAGTCAAGTAGGTACAACTTTTCTAATGTGTTCCGCGTATAGAAACCCTACAATCTCTAAGAATTCCCATTCTATCATTCAATCAAGAGTTATGACTCGAGAGGAGAAGTTTTGTTCAAACAACTTACTCTTTTCATGAGAGGGAAAGTCGTTGTAGTCTATATTGGATGGATTCTTGCTTCTCAGCATGATTAAGGCTTGGAGTGTGGTTAGAGTTTTGATTTTAAGAGGATTTTGATCATAGGAAAGGAGTGTTGGATCGCCTTTGGGAGAATATGAGAGTCGGCTAGCATTTTAAATAGTGAAAGTCGACTTAATCTAGGGCTTTCTATTTATACTTCCACCACTTCGATTGTCGCAAGTTGACTCATGTCTCTACTTGAGTCGACTTATGACACATAATGCCTGAATTTTGCAATTCTTTGAATTATGCAAGTCAACTCATGGTGTCATGGTAGGTGACATATGTTTAAGGTATTGAGGTTATGTAAATATAAAAAACTTATTATGTTAACACAAAGTGTCATAGAAAACTTGTCATGTATTGGTAGTCGACTTGCTTAGTGTCACTTAGGATAGAAATCCATTTTTATCCTAAGTGACACTAAGCAAGTCGACTACCAATACATGACAAGTCGACTCATGTTGATAACTACCTATAGTCTAAGTCCTCTAAGCCTTCTCAACTCGACTTATGATCATTCATAAATCGGCTTATAGTGTCCAAATGAGATCCAGAACCTTAAGCAAGTTGACTCATGCAAACATGCTAGTTCAACTTTTCTATCATCTACTCAAAAGCAAGTCGACTCATACTATGAACAAGTCTACTTTTCATTCTCAGATATGAAATTCATGCATCGACAAGCATAAAAATAATACATAAACACATCAAATCAGTCAAGCATTCTCACTCTTCGAAATTCATCATTTCTAGTTCTCTTCTTAGGTTATAGAACCTATATTTATCTAGAGGTTTTGTGAATATATCTGTAATTTATTTATCCATTTCAATGTATTCAAGAATGATATCATTTTTCAATACATGGTCCCTAATAAAGTGATGTCTCACTTCAATGTGTTTGGTTCTTAAGTGATGGACTGGATTTTTGGTTTGGTTTAAGCACTTTTGTTATCACATCTAATGGGGATACTATCTAGCTCTAATCCATGGTCCTTCATTTTATGCTTGATCCATAAAATCTGAGCACAACATTGACCAGCAGTAATATATTCAGCTTTTGTGGTCGATGTGACAATACTATTTTGTTTCTTAAAAGACCATGAAACTAATAAACTTCCAAAGTATTGACAGGTGCAACTTGTTCTCTTTATATCTACCTTACAACCAACAAACTATGCTTTAGAATATCCATGCAACTGAAAAGATGAATTCCTATCATACCAAAGACCTAATTTGCATGTTACCTTAAGATATCTAAATATCCTTTTAGCAACAAACAAGTGCGACTCCTTGGGATTGGATTGAAATCTAGCACACAAGCATACACTATAGAGTATATCATGTCTAAAGGTTGTTAAATACATTAGAGCTCCTATTATATGCCTATATAACTTAGAGCACACAGGCTTCCCATTCTCATTCTTTCCCAGCTTGACCGTGGTGATCATTGGAGTTGTATTTCCCTTAACCTCTCCCAATCCAAACTTCTTAATTAACTCCTTAGTGAACTTGGATTGGTTAATAAATATTACCTTCTTTATTTGTTTGATTTAGAGTCCTAAAAAATAGTTTAATTTTCCTATCAAGCTCATATAAAACTTAACATGCATGGCTCTTCCAAATTCCTAACAAAGCTCATCATTTGTTGCCCTAAACACTATATTACCTATATAGATTTGCACTATTATCATCTCTTTGTCTTTCCTCTTAATGAACAAGGTTGTATTAATCTTGTATCTTTCAAATTCATTCTTTATGAGGAAATTGCTTATCATCTCTTACCAATCACTTGGTGCTTGCTTTAAATCATACAAAATCTTGATCAATTTGTATACATGGTTTGGATGCTTTGGATGTTCAAAGTCAAGAAGTTGCTTTACATATATAGTTTCATTTATTATATCATTCAAGAAAGCACTTTTGATATCTATTTGTTATAATTTGAAGTTTATATAACAAGCAAAGACAAGTAGCGTCCTTATAACTTCCAATCTTCTTACAGAGCATATGTTTCTTTAAAATTTATTCATTTCTCTTGACTATAGCCCTGAGTTACTAATCTTGCCTTGTTATTTGTGCTTGTCTCATGCTCATCTAGCTTATTTCTAAAGACTTGTTTAGTTCATATAACTGATTGATTTTTAGGCCTAGGAACTAACTCCCAAACTTCATTTCTTTCAAACTGATTCGGCTATTCTTGTATGGCTAGAATCCAGTTTTCATATTCTAATACTTCATCGATATTTTTATACTCTATTTGGGAAATAAATGCCACAAATTCACATTGGTTTTGGAAAGCTAATCTAGGCCTAACTCCAAATTCTACAGATAATGAGTATTGCTACATTACCAAAGGTAGCCTCCTGTAAAGTACTGGTTCCTGCTTCATTCAGGCACTCATCAATAGATACCCGCAATGCTTTTTCGGATGGTTCAGCAATCCTGATTCCTTTTAGTTTGCCTCTTTCTTGGGAAATGTTAACATCTGCTTCTAGCACAAAAATTAAATGTTTCAAACATGTTAATATGATATAAGCAAATATGAAATATAATAAACATGTGAACATCATTAAAAAGAATATATAAGAGTTAAAGATAAGTAAGACACAAAGCCAAAGATGAAGGTACTAGTAGCCAAAAGCAAAGATGAGTCACCAACTAAAAGGAATAAAATCAATGAAAAAAAAGAGCAATATTTATGTATTTATACAATGAATTTACTATATAATGAAAGAAATAAACGATAGGCGTCTCAACATTTCTTTTATATACATATGTATATTAATCAAAAGAGAAAAACGAATATATAAAATGAATGAGCATTATAACTTTTTTTTTTAAATTTCATACCATTAAGGACACAAGATGTGACTTGCCATTAACTTCCAAACTCTTTTTCATTGTTGGACTAAGAAATATGCACAAACAAATAATATGTGCATGCTTGCTTAAAATCATAGAATATCATACTAGCTCATAAAAGAACATTGAAAGACTATATTCTTATAATCTAGAGCGGTGAATAGGTTATTTGTCACTTTTTTTTGTTTTTTTTTTTGGGAATTAAAGAGTTGAAGAATAGAGAAGAGAATGGAGAGAGGGGAAGAAGACTCGACATAATATTTTATATTGGTTCTACCCTCCTTAAAATATATCTATTCCCAGGTTACACGAAGATTTTGAATCCATTATTTTTTTCCAAAAGTAGCATAACAACTACCTTGAATAGGTGCTAGTTTAATCTCATAAAGTGTTTCTCCTAAACACTCACCTGTAGATAATATAGGTGCTAGCAAACCTAACTTGTGTTCTCCAACACAACTAAACCCTTGACCAAGAAGACCCTTTCTTCTGGTCAATTACAAGTTTACGAGATGAAAAATAAGATTATAAACTTGAACCACAATGTTCAGATGTGATCTTGGTAGTCCGACACAATACAACTCAAAAAATTAAAACAATAAAGATCTTTAATACACTTGAATTCAATAAATGTGATCCAAAAGTTGTTTATCTTCAATTGATGTTGTGTTTATAGCCTCCCTTGATGATTAAGTCATTGTAGAATTTTTAATGCACATTTGTAGCCATTGAACGTGGTTGGGAGTTTATTTGTCTTGAATAGCTTTTCTTAACAGCTAGCCATTACTCATAATGAGTCGACTACCTCTTCTTCATAAGTCGACTGATGTTTGAATTTCTTTAGCTTTTGCCTAGTATGAGTTGACTGCCTCTATGTCGTAAGTCAATTGTCTCTCGATTCTATTTAAAAATCTGAACTCAAACTCTTTGTTATGTCAACATAACTCCTTCATTGCTTAAGCTTTGCTCCTCAGTGCTCATACAAGTTGACTTGTATTCTTTATGAGTTGACTACCTTTCAAAACTGCTTAAACTTTTGGCCTTTGGAGACTTGGTTGTGTCGATACAATTATTTTCTTATGTCAACACAAGCTTCTCGTACTTAGTTGTTTTTGCTCTAAGCTTTTTGCGAGTCGACTTGGACTTCTCTGTGAGTTAACTTCCACTTGTCCCTACTTATGTGTCTATACATCATGCAATGTGCAGAATGGCTTACAAGATGTCTAGTCTCGATTTAGTGCATTTTGGCTTAGGCTATATTATATTTGGCTCGGAATGAGTGGGTTTGCTCATGCTTAGCTAGTGGTGTGTTAAGTGTCACATGCATAACCTATGCAAGTCGACTTAGGGTGTAGTGTGAGGTGAATTTCTCTAATGTCCAATGAGGCATTCTACATCTAGGAAATCTTATATCGACATAACTATTTGCTTGTATCACATAACTTTGTTATTATTTAAAATTTTTCTAAATCTTAGAAGGGCAAGTTAACTTGGGATGTGCAGCAAATCGACTTATGTCTAAATTGTGTCGACATGAACTTCCTCTTATATTGACATAACTCTTATGTGCCATGCTCTACGTCATGCCCAGTGCCATGGAATGTGTCATGGTATGTGCCGTAGCTCATGTTGTCGCATGGTATGGCACGTGTCAAGCTCTGTGCTATGGCTTATGTTATGGTTTATCGTGGCTCGTGTCATGATTGTGCCGTTGCATGTGCTAGTTATGTTGTGGCTTATGTTTTGTGGCATGTTTCGACACTCATGCTAAGCTCATTTTTTCAGTCTTCATAGTGTGAATCGAATTTGAGTAACATGTAAGTCAACTTGACCTAGTTGTTTGACTTAGATTCTAAGGTTTATCCTATGTCTTAATACTTGCTGTGGCTCATGCTATTACATGTTGTGACTCCTGACATGTCCTAATATCTTATACCTTTTGACCTAGCATGTGAGTGTTCTTGTGGCCTAGAATATGTATTGACTTATGTTAGTCGACTAATGATTTATATCAGGTCGACTTGACCTGTATATGATGTGTCCTACTTTCTATTTTGATCGTTAAAATTTTAAATGTTCGACGGTTATCACTTTGAATTTTAGTTCTATTGCTTATCAGAATGAGTGAGTCGCTAGTTCTTTAGGGTGAGTCAACTTGAGTGGCTCACTATTTAAGTTCAATTTGCCTAATGTGCATGGTAAGTCAACTTATGTTATTACATGAGTTGACTGGCCTTGTATTCTATTTAAACTTAATGCTATTTAGAACTTAGTGAGTCGACTTGTGCTTGAGGGTGAGTCAACTACTTTAGGTTTGAATCACGTATGTGTATTTTCTATCATTTTTAACTCATCCTAATATCTTCCAAACTTATCTCTCATGAATCTAACATATTGTTCTCATCATATGCTCATTATAGCTCGTTTGCTCATCATCAAAACTCACTTTGCCAACAATCTCTCCCCTTTTTGATGATGACAAAACCATCCTTAATGAAAGATATGTTTAAGTGTTCTAAGTGTATAAATACTCTCTTTTAGTGTTTGCTTCTATGCTCTCTATGCTCTCTATGCTTCCCCTTAGTCTATGCACCTTTTCTTAATTTATTTTAGCTATAATACCAACTAATTATTTGAATACCAATTGATTTCCAATTTTTCTTCCAAATGTTCTCCCTAGTTTTTCTCCTTTGTTTCTCCTCTTGTTAGCTCCATTTCTATTTCCCCTATCTATTTCTTTCTATTTCTCCTTATATATTTCTCCCTCTTTTTGTCATCAACAAATTGGTTGAATAAGTGTGGAGATATAAAGTGTAAGGGTGGTTCTAAGTAGTGATACTAAGTGTTGAGGACGACCTAAGCATACATGAAGTTCTAAGGGGAGTGCCTAGTGAATATGCAAAGGTGCAAGCATTGATATTGACATAATAAGATAGTGTTAGGTTTAAAATACTTATGCATATAGGCAAGCAAACATGTTCCAAAGTATATAAAGGCCCAAGAACATAATACCATAGCATCGAAGGCAAATTCATACATAGTTCAGACATGTTCATTACAACCAAAGAAAGGAAAGAAAGCAATTAACAACATGCTCAAAAGAGCAAAAGTACACATCATCCATGAAAAACAAGACAAGTAGGCAATTCATGTAGGATCTTTGGACTGCTGGCTCACTAAGGAGGAGGATCCCTAGAGCTAAACCATGTATCGATCTTTAATTCCATTTACTCCATCGACTTTGCACTTGATCTATTTGTCGTTGCATCTGTAATACAACTAGAGGGGGTGAATAGTTGTCTTCGTTAATTTCTGTGTATTTTCAGTAGTTTAAGAGTTTTCATAGGAAAGTAATGAACAATGTGTTTGATGGTTTAAGTAAATAGGAATAGAGAACACATAAAGTTTTTATAGTAGTTCCACCAATCTTGGTGTACGTCTACTCCCAGACTCCCTCTTGAATTTTTACTATTAATTTCATATTACAAACTTGATTGCAAGTTCAAGTTGGACCATTACAGTATTATTCTCAACACTTTTAGACTCTCTCTTTATACCAAGACTGTGACTCACTCGCTGGTCTTTTAAATTTCTAGTACATGGAAGTGTAAGGATCTAAAATGTGAGGCTTTAATCCTCAGATTAGACAAATTTTGATCTTACTAAAAATTACACTCAAGAAAAATAAGAGAGTTGAAAACAGAGTGTGAGAAACAGAGAACATAGCAATATAAGCAATGAATTAACAATTGTCTTGATCGTCAAAAGAGCATTAACTCATCCACTCTCTATTTCTTTGGTATTTACTGGTGAGCATAAAAGAGTCGTTGTGTGGTGGTTGAGCTCAAATGTTGACCATTAATGACCTTTATTAAATGTGTTCCACTTGTTCCTCTTTTTACACTAATCTTTTATTTTCCCACTACTGGCTCATTTTCTCTAGCCAATAAATTGAAGATCTTTTGCTGCATGGAAGTGTTAGGCTTTCACAGAGAGAGATAGACAAATAAAGTCAAGCTACATTACCATTATATTCAAATCATTTTGATTTCTAAGTTCTGAAAGTGTTTCTCACAGGTTGACAAATTTAAAGGAGACATCGACTCAAATTTAAATTTTTGTTCTATAAGTCAAAGAGCCATGTCAACATATTTATAAATCAGGTCAACCAGTTCAATTATCTCAAGCATTTAGCATAAGGTGTCGACAAATTTGTGATCATGTGTCAACCAATTCTATGGGAATATTCGAATTGAATAGTGTTAGGTTGACACTTTAAACAACTTTCTTAAAGAGGTTGTCAATATACTAAAATGTTTGGGTCGACATAGTCCTATTTTAGAATCAATTAGTGGACTTGTCATATTTGTATTGGTCAATGTATAATGGTGGATCAACATGATTTTGAGACAGGTGGCCATAGAGGATAGCTTAGAGAAGGATATGTTGACAATTTATTGAGCATGTCGACCAACTTAATATTTATGTTAGGATGCTTGTCAACATGTGTAATAATGAGTCAACCTGAGGTTTCAATTGGTGGACCTATGAACCAAAATAGGATGACATGAGATAGATAGGTTGACATCGAAATTAGGTCAGGTTGACATGAGAAACTGGTTGACCAATTTGTAGGTCATGTCGACATGTTTTTGCTTAGGTCGACAAGAAGTAGTTCAGAATGATTTTAGGTTTATTTATTGTCGACATAATGTCGGGCGTGTCAACATAACGTTACTTAGAAAAATTTTGGTATAGCTTTATTTAGGTCGACAAGAAACTTAGAACAGGTCGACATGTTTTCTGGTTTGATTTAGGTTCTGTTCAATTGGTCGACCTGTAACTTACAATTGGTTGACATGGACAGATTTAAGTATAGTTAGGTCAACATGAGCTTAGATTAGGTCAACATGCTTTTCACTAGGTCATTGGCTTAAGGCATTCAGGTCGATAGGGGATTTGGATAGGTCGACATGTTTTGCTCAATTGGTCAACCTAAGACTTAAAATAGGTTGACAGATAGATTTAAGTATGATCAGGTTGACATTGAGTTACAATAGGTCGACATACTTTACAGGACTGTGTTTTTTCAGATTCTGCTCTTTTTATTCTTCCTTCACTTTCTTAATTCAAATTCTTTTATCATCATCAAAACTTAACATACTCAACAATCTCCCTCTTTTTGATGATGACAAAACTTCTACAAACTCCTTCATACAATTTGAAGTGTGTAAACCTATTTGAAGTCTGTCTCAACAATGAGTTCGAGAGTCTCAGAAATGTGAGCCTTAAAAATGTGTTCTAGCTTAACTTGCCTCTAATTCTAATTTCTCTCCCCCTTTTTGTCATTAACATAAAAGGGTGGATGAATTTTAAACCAAAAGGGAAACCCACCCCCAAATTTAAGATAATTAACCTATAATTGGAAGATAACACCCCCTTGAATAATGCCTAGGATAACCAGTCACCCCTCATATGGATAAACATAGTTAGTTGTTCTACCTCAACTCCCCTCAACTGATTGCCCCAGTAGATAGTCAAAATAATCGATAAGCCAAGAGAGCATAGAGTGTAATCAGAACATATTCCAATCATAAAAGAGATGATCACTACCAGAGACCCAAAATCCAATCATAGTAAAGTTCAAATGTAAAAGCAACTAGGGTGTACATTTAACAACACTTATCAAAAGCACACAGGCTAACATAGTTAGCTACACCTTTAATAGTAATCAAATTACATCCAACATTGCTTCTACTCCCCTTTAATTAGTTACCCTAACTCTGAAATCATCACTTTCAGAATTTAAACTAAGCAGTATAGTAACCATATTATCATACATTTAACTAGACATTTAACCAGGTATTTAAACTAAATGGTATAGTAACTATATATTTGTATATATTTAACCACTTCTTAAATCATATAGTAAAACAGATCTGTGAAAGACTAAACATAGAGTAGACATAGTGAGACTAAACAATATAGTAACCAGCCTTCTCAAACAGTAATTCAACCTATTGAAGTAACAGGGAAACCAAACATAGAGTTTAACAGTTCTGTAAAAGACTAGGAAATATAAACAACATAGAATAAGTCAGTTAAGTGCTTCAGTGTAGTAGATAAAGTGATTCAGAGTACCATCAATTACATAACTAAAAACATAATCCAAATAGTCATAAGTACTATCAATCACATAGTATAAAGTACTCAATTCAGACATATTAATATAGAGTTTAAACCTATTATAGAGACCATAGTAAGGCAGACACACAATTCACAACCAGAATGAAGAGGCCAAGCAGAATAGAGGAATGCAACAGTAGGAACGGGAAGGCTTAGGATCACGAGAGGTCTTTTCCTTGTTAGATGATTCATTCTTTTTCTCCAGCCTTTGTAGCTCCATGCTGAACATGAGATTGTATTGAGTTTGCCTAGTCAGTCATTCATTTGAATGTTTTATGCTTTGTAATTGCTTCCTAGCTTGTCCCAAATCATTTCAAGAGTTATGGGCTGAGAACTAGATGTGTGTCAACTAGGCTCATTTGTGACTTCCTCTTGCTCCATCCTTATTTCTTGTTGATGTTCCTCTGTTAATTCATCTATTGTTTTTTCCCTTTACCATCATCCTTTCTAACCCAATTTCCTTCACTATTGCACATCCATTTTGCTCTAAACATAGATGATGCATTGATCCCATTCTTTTCATTCAGTTCAGTTCTAGAGTTTAAGTCCAAAACCACTCTATAGAATGACAAAACATTACTGATCATGTTGGCATAGGGTAGGAGTGCATTTTCTGTTAAATGTGTAGCTATCATGAAGTGTGGAATAATGAAATGCAATCCAAAGTTTTTCTCATTCATGATGCATGCCATCAACCAGAAATCTTCTTGAGAAATGGTTGTGTAGTTCCCACCCTTGGGTCTAATTATGTGTGCAACAATCAAATGCAAAATCCTCTCGTTAAATCCTAAATTAGTGGCATTTATATTGACCACAGTCATGCCAGGATCATTAAAAACCTTCCTATCATTTTTTAAGTAATCAGACACTATATATGGTTCACATTTATCATAATCCACCCATTCTAGACTATTTTCTTTACAAATGAATCTAGGGGTCACTTCAATGACTTTTCCATTCACATCATTCGTAAACGCATATGACACAAAATGATCATTCAAAATAATTCGTGTTTAACTATCATCTCCATCACTAATGACCTCAATGTTGTTATAGAAAACCTTATTAGCCTTCTCATGAATGTATTTATTGGGAAAACTAAGCCAATGTGGACATATCGCACAGAGATGTTCTTCGTATTTGAAGTTGACTTTCTTGAGGAATACCCAATCGATCTGCCATCCTTGATTGATTTTTTGTTGAGAGAAAATTGTCATACAACTTGCTTTAATCGAGTGTTCAAAACTCATGAGTATTAAACTCAGTTCTTCTTCCACTAGTTGCGATGATGAAGGAGGTTTTGAAGATGTGGGTTTTGTGGTTATGGGTTTTGTGGATGAAGGTTTCGTAAAAGGCGGTTTAGAGGATGTGGATTTCACGGTTGAGAGTTTCATAGACGGTGGTTTCTCAGAGATGATTTGTTTGGAAGATGGAATTTCATTTTGGGAGCCATTTGATAAATCGATTAAGTTGCAGATCGATCAAAATTAGGGTTTTGTAGATTCAAAATTAGGGTTTTGGAAAGGGAAGAGTCTCCTAGAGAGAGTGTGTAATTCAAAATGGAGAGACGGGTCGATGTAAGGACCGTTTGTATTTCTTTTTGCATGTCACGGGTCGACATGTTTTCGTGCATGTTGACCTGTTTTCAAAGTAGGTTGGTCTCTTTAAAATCTATACGGGTTGACAAGGTTTTACACATGTCGACCTATTTACTATTTCAGCACGTGTCGACATGTTTGCATGCAAGTCGACAAGATCATGTTTGGTTGTGACTTTTCATATTTTGTAGTAATAGGTCGACATGATCTTTAGAGCTAATGCTTATGAGGTTGACATATTCTTTTGAATTTCTCGACATCTTCTATACAAAAGGTCGACCAGAAGTTCAGCTTCTATAGATTTTTATATGCTTTGTTTTTCAGTTTTCATACTCATTTCTTCATTTCTATCATTCCCAGCTCTGTCCTTAACTCATAAAATCTATTTTTATCTAATGGCCTAGTGAGAATATCAACAATTTGTTTTTGTGTTTCTATATACTCAAGAATTATTTCATTTTTCAACGCATGGTCTCTAATAAAGTGATGTCTTATTTTAATATGTTTGGTTCAAGAATGATGTATTGGATTTTTTGTTAGGTTTATGGCACTGGTATTGTTACACTTTATGGGAATACAATTAAAGTTTATGCCAAAATCCTTCATTTGATATTTGATCTATAAGATTTGTGCTACACATTGCCCAACAGAGACATATTCTGCTTTGGTGGTTAATAAGGCTACACTATTTTGTTTTTTGGAAGACCATGATACAAACATACTTCCAAAGAATTGACAAGTACCATTGGTATTTTTCTATCTAATTTACACCCGACAAAGTCTACATCTGAAAAGCCATGCAACTAAAAATTTGAATCTCAGTCATACCAGAGACCCAAGTTGATGGTTTCTTTAAGATATCTAAAGATTCTTATGACTGTTATCAAATGAGATTCTTTAGGATCAGATTGAAATCTTGTACAAAGATATATACTATACTGTATGTCAGGTCTAGAAGCAGTGGGATATAAAAGTGAGCCAATTCTGCTTCTATACAATTTTTGACAAACTAATTTATCATTTGCATCTTTATCTAGTTTTTACTCCAAGCCTTTTGCGAGTCAACTTGGACTTCTCTGTGAGTCAACTTCCATTTTTCCCTATTTATGTGTATATGTATCATGCAATGTGTAGGACGGCTTACAAGATGTCTAGTGTTGGCTTAGTGTATTTTGGCTTAGGCTATATTGTATTTGGCTCATGCAAGTGGGTTCGCTCATGCTTAGCTAGTGGTGTGTTCGTGTCACATGCATGGCCTATGCAAGTCGACTTAGCGTGTAGTGTGAGGCGACTTTCTCTAGTGTCCAATGAGACATTCTACATCTAGGACATCTTAAGTCGACATAACTATTTGCTTCTGTTGACATAACTTTGTTATTATTTAAAATTTTTCTAAATCCTAGATGGGCGAGTTGACTTGGGGTGTGCAGTAAATCGACTTGTGCCTAAGTTGTGTTGATATAAATTTCCTCTTATATCACCATAACTCTAATGTGCCATGCTCTATGTCATGCCCAGTACCACGGAATGTGTCATGGCCTATGCCGTGACTCATGTCACCGCATCGTATGCCATGTGTCAAGCTCTGTGTTGTGGCTTGTGTTATGTCATATCGTGACTCGTGCCATGTATGTGCTGTTGCATGTGATGTGGCATGCTGTGGCCCATGCTAAGGCTTATGTTATGGCATGTGTCGTAGCTCGTGCTATGCTCATTTTTTTAAGTCCTGATAATGTGAGTCGACTTGGAGTAACATGTAAGTCAACTTGGCCTAGTCACTTAACTTATCTTAAGTCTTAATATGTGTTGTGGCTCATGTTATCACGTGTTGTGGCTCTTGGCATGTCCTAATGCATTGTGTCTTATGACCTAGCATGTGAGTGTTCTTGGGGCCTAACATATGTATCGATTTGTGTTAGTTAACTTATGATTTATATTAGGTCGACTTGACCTATATATGGTATGTCCTATTTTTCATTTTGACCATTAAGATTTTAAATGTTCGACCATTACCACTTTGAATTTAAGTTCTATTGCTCCTCAGAATGAGTGAGTTGACTGGTCCTTTGGGGTGAGTAAACTTGAGCGGCTTACTGCCTAAATTCAGTTTGCCTATTGTGTATGGTAAGTCGACTTATGTTGTTACATGAATCGAATGGCCTAATATTCTATATAAACTTAAGGTTATTCTGAACTCAGTGAGTTGACTACTCTAAGTCTGAGTCACATAAATGTATTTTCATTCCTAACTCATCCTAATATCTTTCAAACTAATCTTTCATGAATATAATATATTATTCTCATTATATACTCATTATAACTCATCATTTACTCATCATCATAACTCATTTTACCAACAATCTCCCACTTTTTATGATAACAAAACCATCATTAATGAAAGATTTGTTTAAGTGTTCTAAGTGTACAAATACTCCCTCTTAGTATTTTCTTCTATGCTCTCTATGCTTCCCCTTAGTCTCTACACCTTTCTTAACTTATTTTAGTTATAACCAATTAATTATTTGAATACCAATTGATTTCTAATTTTTCTTCCAAATGTTCTCCCCAATTTTTCTCCTTTGTTTCTCCTCTTGTTAGCTCGATTTCTATTTCCCTTATCTATTTCTACTTATCTATTTCTCTCCCTTTTTTCCATTAACAAAATGGTGGACTAAATGTGGTGATCTAAAGTGTAAGAGTGGTTCTAAGCATGCATCAAGTTCTAAGGGAAGACCTAAGTTTTGAGGGAAGACCTAAGCATGCATGAAGTTCTAAGGGTAGTGCCCAGTGAATTTGCAAAGGTACAAGCATTGTCATTGACATAATACAATAGAGTTAGGCTTAAAACATATATGCATATACATAAGCAAACATGTTCCAAAGTATATAAAGGCCCAAGAACATAATACCATAGCATCAAAGGGAAATTCATACATAGTTCAAACATGTTTATTATAACCAAAGAAAGGAAAGAAAGAAAATAACAACATGCTCAAAAGAGCAAAAGTACACATCATCCAAGAAAAACAAGACAAGTAGGCAATTCACGTAGGATCTTTGGACAGGTGGCTTACTAAGGAGGAGGATCCCTAGAGCTAAACCATGCATCCATTTTCTGTTCCATTCTCTCCATCTAACTTTGCACTTGATTTGTTTGTCCTTGCATCCTTTGAAGATGCTCCCATATCATCTGCATGGTCACATGTTGCTCTGAGGAAGTGGGCTCAGCATAAAGAGCAGGCTCATTATGCCACATGATGAATAGCTCAGGTGTTGTGTGGCAGGGTTACTCTTCTTCTTCTCCCCTTTCTTCTCTTCCTTCTCTCTTTCTCCATACCCCATAGTCATCTTCGTACCATTTGGCCTTACTAAGAGAGGAAGCCCATATGTGGTGCTTAGGGTTCAGCTCAATCCTTACCTCCACACTAGTATCTACATTATACATCACTAGTAAGTCGCTAAAGAGGGAGGAGTCAGGAAAGTTGCCAGACTTGGATTTCCCCACAGTCATCATGTGAGATGGAATCAAGAAGTGGAGTCTAGGGTCTTCTTCTCCATAATGCAGATCATAATCCAAAAATCCCCATGAATAATGGTCATATGGCTGCCTGCCTTAGGTTTAAATACATGAGTACAATAAGATGCGACAATCTCTCTTACAGGTCAAGATCTGCTGCCTTAGTATTGCCATCTCTAGTATTTAATTATTAAACACAATTATGGCATTCTCAATCAATTCGGTGCCCATGTATTCCTCAATTCATCCCTAGGCACCCTACTTGGACCTTTAAACCTACATGTGATCCAAGGAGTTACTACAATCTCAGAGCTACTAACAAAGCTCTTAAAAATACAACTTTGATAGTCTCTCCGACCTTTATCTCAATCTCTGATGTGTTTGCATACCTCCCCCTTCATGTCGGTAATGTTGTTTTAAAACAACCTAATAACTCTATTATATGAAATGGGGTTTGGCTCAACAAGTCAAGTAGGTACAACTTTCCTAATGTGTTTAGCATATGGAGACCCTATATTCTCTAAGAATCCCTAATCTATCATCCTATCATGAGTTATGACTTGAGAGGAGAAGTTTTATTCAAACAACTTACTCTTTTCATGAGAGGGGAAGTCGTTGATTAAGGCTTGGAGTGTAATTAGTGTTTTGATTTTGAGGGGATTTTGGTTGTAGGAGAGGAGTGTTGGATCGCCTTTGGGAGAATATGAGAGTGGACTAGCGTTTTAAATAGTGAAAGTTAACTTAACCTATGGTTTTCTATTTATACTTCCACCACTTCAATTGTCGCAAGTCGACTCATACCTTTACTCAAGTCAACTTATGATATATAATACCCAAAGTTTGTAATTCTCTGAATTACGCAAGTCGACTCCCTATGCTGGGCAAGTTGACTCATGGTGTCATGGAAGGTGACATATATCTAAGGTATTGAGGTTATGTCAACATAAAAAAAAAAAAAAAAAAAAAAAAAAAAAAAAAAAAAAAAAAAACTTGTTATGTTGACACAAAGTGTCATAGAAATCCATTTCTAGCCTAAGTGACACTAAGCAAGTTGACTACTAGTACATGACAAGTCAGCTCATATTGATCATTGCCTAAAGTCTAAGTCCTCTGAGCCTTCTCAACTCAACTTATGATCATTCATAAATCAGCTTATGGTGTCCAAATGAGATCTAGAACCTTAAGCAAGTCGACTCATACACACATGCGAGTCGACTATCAAGTCTCACAATTCAACCTTTTGTCATTTGCTCAAAAGCAAGTCAACTCATACTATGAAAAAGTCGACTTTTCATTCTCAGATTTGAAGTTCATGCATAGACAAGCATAAAAACAATACATAAACACATCAAATTAGTCAAGCATTCATCGCTCTTCAAAATTTATCATTTCTAGTGGTCTTCTTAGACTATAGAACCTATTTTTATCTATGGATTTTGTGAATATATCTATAATTTATTTGTTCATTTAAATGTATTCAAGAATGATATCATTCTTCAATACATGGTACCTAATGAAATTATATCTCACTTAAATGTGTTTGGTTTTTAAGTGATGGATTGAATTTTTGGTTTGGTTGATAGCACTAGTGTTATCACACTTAATGAGGATTAGCTCCGATCCATAGTCCTTCATTTGATGCTTGATCCATAAATTCTTAGCACAACATTAACCAGCAGCAATATATTCAGCTTCTGTGGTCGATGTGACAACATTGTTTTGTTTCTTAGAAGACTATGAAACTAGCATACTCCCAAAGTATTGACAGGTGCTACTTGTACTCTTTATATCTACCTTACAACCAACAAAATTTAAATCAGAATATCAATGCAACTGGAAAGATGAATCCCTATCATACCATAGGCCTAATTTGCTCGAAAGGTCGATATTACTCAACATCTCAGTATGGAGCCTGAAATTAGAAGCGGATCTACTCTCACGAGAGTTGAAGAGAAGCACATCACCAAACATGAGCAAAAGGGAACAAAGACAAAATTCAAGTAAGTAAAGCGTAATCTTTTATGCAAGAAATACATTCAGTTACATGAGTATGTATATAAGTCCCTAGGTCGGACCGACTATACCTAGAAGTACATAACAAGGTCACTTAGAGATACAAAAACCCCAGTCCCTACGCTGGAGAGTACAAAAATAAATGTAATGCTAAGGATAGGGGTAGGAGAAGGTGAGCTTGAGTTTTGCCACCCCCAAACAACCCGAACCCGACCTACCAATCCAAAAAACGGTACGAGAGACATCCCCACCACATTTGGATGATGGAGACGAACCTGGACAGATCATCCAACGTGGTACAAGATGCACCCCCGTTGGTGATAGATGATGTCATTATGTCAACCGAATAATAGCCGACATAATAAGATCTCATTCCGGTTGTCCCCTTCCTTAATGAGATCTCATTCTAGCAAAAGGTACCCGAACCATAGGGTTTCGCATGCCAAAACACCTCATGAGATAACTCTTGAAAAAGAACCTCTCTCAGTGAAACTCCCAAAAAGGAGGAAAAGCTTCGATTCTTTACGAAATAAAACAAACACCTGTCGAAGAATGGCCCTAATTAATTCAGGGTAGGTGAAACAGATCATCGAGAATGGCCCGTCATAAATTGAGAAATAAATTGTCTTCGATTCCCTATGAAGGGGTCACTTTCAATGAGACACGCCCGCGCTCACAGAATGGATTAGGACGAACCTAACATCCCTATACTTCTATAACGTATCGAGCACACCTCACCCTAGTAAGTGTCTACTCATGGCAAATCTTCACCAAGAAAACCATGAGTTAGGGGCAAATGATGGGACATAGTCCAAGACTTAATTTGAGAGTCAGCTCTTGAAAAACCCACAAAGAATAGCTACCGATCGATGTTTCTTATGACCATTCACCGAAGGGCCCCATTCGTCCAGATCTCCCGAACGATAGGGTCTCAGTCACCCCAAATGTGATTCATCAAGTAAAAGTAATCGTCCCGATCGAGTATCCAACCGCCAAGTCCACCGAATGCACGAGCTCCGAAGACCTTCTATCGGCCTAATGGCTGATCGATAGCCAACAACTCCAACGATTCCAATGAAAGTCAAAATATCCTAATAAATCCGATTTCCTATTTGAAAGCAATCACTCTAGGATCTTTCCATTAAGGAAAGAATCCCACCAGAAAACGAAAACTTCCCAAATGATGAGAATCACAATCAATTCGGATTATTAAATTCTCGAAATTTTCGGATCAACTCGATAAGAAAAATAGGATTAAAGCACCCCGACGGCACACGACTCTTGCAGGTATAAAGCATCCTAAACCCTTTAGGCCAGGTACGTTTTTTGGGGTCTCACACATTGGGCACTCTAATCATAGGGAATCACTCCCTTGAACTCTCAGTTTGTTTATATTTCATTCGAAAACTGTTCTTTCTAACTTGAGTATCGAAATCTCCCTACCGAAGCACCCTCCGACAGTTTTTACAGATATTACATCCCTCCCGACGGCGATCGTTCAAATCTATAAGAAATCGGTATCTGTGAAATGGCAACCAACCTCCAACACACATCAACCACCCCTTTTGCTCTTATAGTAGTTTAATACCTTTATTGTTTGTGGTGATATCATATCGTTTAGTGTTTGTATGACAACCCTCCTTTTGCACCATATATAAATATTTATACCCATATTCATATGTACACGCAAAGAATACTCATATGGGATATATTTGAATAATCAAACAAAGAATACTCGTATTCTTAACCTCATATTACCTCTAACCTTTGTAAAATAAAGTTACATATGAATACTCATATTCATATACACATACAACGACCCCCCTTTTGCTCCATCACTTTCTAAATTTCGACCCCACCCTACAAACAAAAACTGAAAAATCAACAGAAGGCAAAACTTACCATGTATGGGCATTTATGTAAAAACCAATTGAGAAATAATTAGGGTTATATAACATTAATGGAGTATTTTCAGTAGAATCATCAATATTATTATATATACTGAACATAAATCATCCCAAGAGCAGAATCAGGTATAACCAAATAATTCAACAGAATCATCCTAACACTTTTCTCATTTCACCTTAAATTTATCATAATATAAATTAATTTATCCTACTTTTACCCTAATTTCATCCTAATTCCCCCTAATTTTTTTCCCAATCTTACCCTAATCATGTATGTGTACCAAAAACAATAACCAATACATTAACAATATCATCGATATATTTAGAATTGCAGAAAATGGAGAAAGTCACCTTCGTAGAAAATGGATGTTGCGGTGAGAAGAGATAACAATTAGAACACCAACAACACGCAATGAGAAGAGAGACAGCACCCTCCGGCAGAGAGCGGCGTTTTTAAATAAAAACATCAGAATCTCTCTCTCCCTCTCTCTCTAAAATGTGTCTCTCTAGTCCATCTTTCTCTACCCTTTTCCAACGTTCTTAAATAAAAACGTCATCATCCCTCTCTCTCTCTCTCTCTAGTCTGTCTCTTTCTTTTCTCTACCCTTTTCCAACGTTCTTAAATAAAAACGTCATCATCCCTCTCTCTCTCTCTCTAGTCTGTCTCTTTCTATCCTATCCCGAGGTTTGGACTAAACGTTGGCAAAACTTTGCCTATGTATATTATAAGAAAAGTCAACAAAATTGAAAACTTTTACCGACATTTATGGCTGTAATGTCAATAAAAATTTCCGCCACCGCTCATTTTTGCTAGTGAACTACTTATCCTGACATTTTGGCACCTAAAAGTATTTTTGCTGGTGTTTCTATATGAAACATCGTGAAAAGCAAAATAGGGATGAAGCAGATCTTAAACGTTGAGAAAGGCCCTATTTTTTGTAGTGCAAGTACAACCATACATGACTTAAATAGACACATTAACAGAAATCGCAGCACCATTCTATGAGCAACTCATTTAGGTTTTCCAAATAGGAAGATGGATTAGGCCACTAAGAAAAGCTAGACACTAGAATCAACTCAAACCCCTAAAGCCGCGGGTAAATCAACGAAACAAGATAATTCTTTTAAGTTCTTTCACATTCACCTACTAGTGGGGGATCAAAAGATTGTGCATCTCCCAAATTAAGATCTCCAGGCGCTTTTGCAGCAGCTTCAACATGGTGCTCCTTCTTCTCCCCTTCTTAAAAAATAAAAAAAAAATACAGTTTTAAAAGAAGAAAAACAAGGTTGTACTGAAAGAAGAAAAAGTAAAATCAGGCATCGACGGTTGTCCAATTTTGAAAGAAGAAAAACCTTTTTTATTTGGCAATTCAGAACGATCAGTATTGCTGGTTTGAATAACTTTATTAATCCGTGCAAAGAAACAACACCTAAAAAAAAAGGAAAAAAAAAACCCATAAATTACATAAAAACTCATATTCAAATCCATGTAACTAAGAGAACAAAACAAATTTACCTGAACCCTTTAGGAAAATCAGCTCGCTTATCAATTGTATGACGAATGATTCCTTTATCGTCACAGAATAGTTTAATTTCAGATGCTTCTCTGATCTCATCCTTGGTCAAAACCACTTCGTTTTCTTTTTCACAGTTTTCGATCATAGGACTCACGTGCACATTGATAGAGACTTCTGGGATGTTAGTCTTGTAATAGCCAAAATGGGTATCCATGTAGTTTCCCGGACTGATCTGCTGCCGACGATCATTCAACGGTGTACCTTTTCGGTGTGGTGTAAATTTTCGGTGTGGCAGCCATAGCAAATCCACGCCAGAAAGGTTATGCACGCGTGTGACTCGCTTGCATAGATGGAACTGTAACAAAAACGCAAGGATATAGTCACTGGAAAGAGAGACACAGACACAGACACAGACACAGAGAGAGAGAGAGAGAGAGAGACCTTATTAAAGAAGGAGCAAAGTGTAGTGACGCACGCTAGGAAAGATTTCCATAAGCCGTTGGGCTGCACGAAAACTGAAGGAATTAATATAACAAGTGCGAGCTTACAAGATTAACACTAGAATCTTTACGCACTCCCTTTTCCCACGGAGATCTTTGTTTCGTACTATTCCAAAAAGATTTAACACTAGAATCTGTTTTCAAAAAAGTAAGAAAAAGAGAATTCTAACCCCAAGTTTTTTAGATTTTGGAATTATAGAACCAGAATACTAAGCGCAATTTTAAAAAAATAAAATAAAATAAAATACCCTTTTTCCCGGAGGATTCATCGCGACAAGCTTGAGTTCAGACAAGTATTACAAAAAAAAAAGAAATTAAAGCTTATAGCAACCTCTCTCTCGACAAGACAACTGAAGTTTCAAATTGAAGTAAAAAATAATTAAAAAAAAAAAAAAGACAAAAAAAACCTGCTAAAGCCATTAAAGGTGACCGCTAACCAGGTCGCGCGCGGTCCGTTCGGACAAGCGCTGTATCGGGTCGGGGTACGCAGTCCAGGTCAGAGCAGACTCTCCCACGCGCCAGTTGGGTCGGAGTCTTCTTCTTCGCCCGACTGAGTCGATCCGATCCGGTTCGGTTCTTGACCCGGTTTCATAAAACTCATTTATGCACCTTTTTTCTCCGCAGTTTTGATTGGCTTTTGTAATTTACATCTCTCCGATTATTTTAGACTCAATTTTTTGAAGAATTGAGCCTCAAATTGCAGTAAAAAAACTAACCCAAAATCGAAAACTTTCACCCAAAAAATTGATTTTTCCGGCAACGGGAAATTCACAGTAATGGGTGGTGTATAATTTGCTTTAGTACATGATTGTTGAAATAACTTCATTTTTTTGCTAGTGTCTAAAATTTTTCTCCATGGATCACACTGAACTATAATCAAAATTGGGATCCAAAAACACACCCGGACATTCCCTAATAATCATGGGCATTCATATGGTATGATGAAAAGTCATTCTCATCAAAATCCAAAAATTCCATCATGATAATTGTTCTGGGAGAAAAAAAAAATTAATCATACCCAAAAAATTCGAAAAATAATTATAAATAAACCGTATTGGATTTATAATGTGGAACAAAGAATGTGTATCATCGATTTCTTCAATCGAACCAATATTATGTTTTTCACGACACTACACTCCAAATTCAAGTGTTTCAAAACTCAAATTTGGTTTCGTATGTATGAAAATCTCTTAAGAGTTTTCTTCTCTCAAAACTCTATTCTTTTTCAGGGAAGAATCGTAGTTGAAGAGAGGGGGTGGTTAACATCACTTAACCGTTCCCCTAACCTCTCTATTAATTTAAATTTTAAATTTAAATTCAAAATGTGACCACCTCCATTAAGAAAAAAAGAATTCCAGCACCAAGTTTTTTAGATTTTGGAATTATAGAACCAGAATACTAAGTGCAATTTATAAATCCCTTACCTTGTTTCCAGGCACAGCTCCACCAGATTCTTCCGACGAACTCATCGTGACAAGCTAGAGTTCAGACAAGTATTACAAAAGAAAAATACTAAAGCTTTTAGCAATCTCTCTCTCTCTCTCTCTCTCTCTCTCTCTCTCTCTCGGTCTCTCTAGCTTAATCGTAAAGCTATTAGGATGCTAATTGGAGTAGGTGAGCGTCAATGGAAGGGTTTCTATTTTTTGGTTCCGCAATTCACGCACAAGGAGAAGCCAAAGAATCTTGAGCTCCAACTTTTATTTGCGGTTGTCTACAAAAGGAATTTTGCAACTGGGAACAAGCGTGATTGGAACAGAAAGGGTACCCATGTTGATGAAAATGAAAACAGAGAAAAATGGTGAAAAGTGTAGCTCAAAATTAAAAAGGGGCAGAATGAACCTTAATTTCCGGAAAGAAAGGTCTCTCTGTCTCTCTCTCTCTCTCGACAAGACAAGGAAAGTTTCAAAATGAAAGTCTGACAAATTTAATTAAGTTTAGATATTTAAATTTTTATGCAAAAAGAATTAAATTTATTTGTAACATGCTATATTTTTTTATAAAAAATCTTAATTAAAAATTATTAAGAGTTTAATAAAATAAAATAAATTTAAGTTAAATTAAATTGAGTTTTTTCAAACAACACAAGTATAATTAATCAAAATCGATCTCAAAAAACCTGTTTAAAATTAATTTCTGAACCAGTAATTAATTAAAATATTGATTTCACATCAAATTTGAGATGGAAATCAAACAAAGCTTATCAAAGAGATTTTTTTTTTTGGGCGGGTGTGGGGAAACCAAAATTACACTCGCGCAAGATGCAAGAGGGTGGGAATCCTCCACTGAGACAAATTTGATCTTTAGAAAAATTTAATTTTATTACAAAACTCTACTAATTTTTTCACAATTTAATTTTAATTAAATAAAATTATAAATAAAGTACACTGAGACAAATCAAGGCAACTTAAAATTTTTTCAAACCATGTCCTTCGTGGAGTTATTTTAAGAGTAGTTGGGAATCCTCCAAAAATAAACTAAATTCCTGTTTGGGAAAAATTAAAATTGTGTGAAATTTTTTATATAAAATATAATTAATATAAACAAAAATTTTGTACATTTTATTGCAATGACTACTGTTTACAAAAATTCTATATACCCTATTAAAATCTTTAATTTAATTAAAAAATACTTCAAGTATTGAAAAAAAATAATAAAGGCAAGTTAAGACAAGTCGAGGACCCACAAATAGAGAGTTAGATTTTCAAACTACATTGTATTATTTATTTTGCAAAAGCAATTATATCATAATTGTAGAAAAATATAAAAAAAAATGGTTCCTATGAAATATAAATTCATTTTTCGTTGAATATTTTATTTTTCTTTCTCTTTCTCTTTCGGCTAGAATTTATATATTTAAGAGTTTGTTTTTTATTTCAATATATAATTTAGTTTTTATTATGGATCTAAAAGAGTAAGATTATTTTCGCTTGAAATTAATATAATTTTTGATACAATATTATTATATAAAAATATCATAAATGTTCGTATTTTGTATAAAAGTTTTTGTAAATTCTTTAAAGAAGAACGGAATATTTTGATATCTCCAACATCCTAAAAATTATGCAGGTTAGGGAAAAAGTTTTAGGGAAAGCAAAAAGCATAGGCAATTAACCGTTGGTTTAACGAATTCTGATAATTCCAACAAGAGAGAGAGAGAGAGAGAAAAAGACCAAAGCAAAACCCTTTTAGGGGTTACGTATGTTGACTAGTAAGAGGAACGCGTCTGATGACAACCAACACTTCCATTAATTTATTGAGAGAGAGAGAGAGAGAGAGAGAGAGAGAGAACAGGACAAGAAGAAAAACCCTTTGAGGGGTTACGTATGTCGGCTAGTTAGAGGAACATGTCTGATGACAACCAACACTCCCATCACTTCATTCTCTCTTTCTCTCTTACGCTCTCTAAAAGAAATTTTGAAATTTGATCTTGGAATCTAAAACTTTGGGAATGTCGATACTTCGTGTATATTTGGTTGGCTTTTTTTTCGGTTTTTTTTTTATAGGGAAAAGTATAAATTAATAATTTTTAAAATTAAATCAAAAATTATTTGATAATTTTATTTTAAAAATAAATTTATTTTATAATTTTTAAATAAAGTTAAAAACGAAAATTAAAAAATTAAAATACAAAATAAAAATAAAAAAGAGAGGATATGAGGGTAAATAAATTTATAATATGGACATCTTTGTAATTTTATATTCTTTAAGTAAGGGTATAAACGAAATAAAAAAAATAAAAAGTTAAATTTTAAAAATAAGGAGAAGTAAAAGCTCCTCCCAAAAATTTTTACTTAAAAGTTACTTTTTAAATTTTTATTCATAAAAAAAACTCTTATTTTTTAAGAGTTTCTAAAAAAAACTATTTTGTGAGTTTTCTTCTTAAAAGGAGAAGAGAAGTAAAAAAAAAAACTCTATCAAACGGACTCACCTCGAGCTTCATTAACACATACATGTAGCACAATTGGGAATCACAAATTATAAAATTAAGAAAAATAATAAATAAATAATAATCGGAACAAGATTTAATTTTTTACTTATTAGGATGAAAATGTTGATAAATTAAGATATCTCAAGTATGAAGATAGCGAGAGAAGAGGAGTTGGTGAAGGACCATGAAGACAATGATTATGGGTATTTTATTTTTTTTGTATTAAATTAATTTATATTTAAATTTATATTTTAATTAATCTGATCGATTTAGTGTCGGATTTCTCTTAAAAAAAATTATTTTAATATAATTTTTTTATGTTTAAATTCTAGTCTTTTTGATTAAGACGTTTAACAACCAACTCATTAGATAAACTGTGAGTCTGTAACCATGGGTGTTTTATTTCCAACGCATAATCTGTTAAAAATCTTTCCAGTCAACAACGGCATCTCATAACCAACCCTTTTCGATAGTCCAATTTTTGTTAGTAAAAACATCATATCATCTAACTTAAACTAAGAGCTTTAACTTTTTCAAATAAGACACTAAGCTGAAATTAAATGCATGAAATCATAGTTCAAGAAACTTAGGAATATTGACTTTTGACTTTGAAAAAGCATAGAAGAAACCATTTATTGGTGCCTCCAAAGAACAATCAAGTGTTTAAGAGTTCTTGTTTTAATGTGTATTTTCAGATCTCATATTCAAATCTTTATAGACGTATGTAATTTTATGATTATCGCAGTCTCAATATAACCCAAAAAAAAAAAACCATTCATTGGTTCATATTTTATAAATAAAAAATACTTTGTTTTTTATCCCGATTACTTAATTAACCATATGATCCAAAAATATTATTACCTTTCACTATAATGTTGTTGGAGAAAAAAATAATTAAATTTATTGTACTCTGTTTCCCAAGTTGATATTAACACATGCACTATACAAGTCGAAAATCATATATATCCAAATGAAGACAAGTGGTCTTTCTAAATTCCCTAATGAAAATGGTGAATATCCATTTTGCACAAAACCAAGTAAGCATAGGTCACAGAACTCACCTCTTATTAGCCTAGGACATTCAACCCGATACCGCTAGTGTGTAGTGCAAACCCTGCAAAAGAAACGTTTCTGTGAGAGAGAGAGAGATCAGTTCAAAATAAAATAAATAAAAACTGGGTCTGGGAGACAAAGAATGAAGTAATAAATAAAGAGACTTGAGCTTCCTTTTCGAGTGTTTGGTTTTTCCTTTTCTCCCTTTGGACTTCAACCTTTTTTCACAAATAAAAATTAAATGGAAAAATCAAGGGACTTGAGCTTTTAAGACATGGTCCACTTGAGAAAGTTAAGCTCTCGTGGAGTTAAGATTAAAAAGGGTTTTTAATGGTTATCACCAAACATCTTCAAAAAGGTAAGTTAGTGGTTACAATTTCTCTTCTCTAATTTAAAAAATCTCATATTCAAATTATTATATAATAAAAAAAAAAAGATTATCACCAAACCCCAATCCATAAAGATCGGCTTTTTTCAAATTTTGGATTCAAAAATAAAACCCTTGCTCTTTTTTTTTTTTTTTTTTGATTCTTAACTTGGTCATCATTTAATATTAAAGATTTTATTCTAATTAATTCAGTTCGAATAAGAACTAACAAAGGCTGAGGCTTTACCGTTGGCACTTACATAAGAGTCCAAAATGATATGCAAGAATCTCACATCATATCTCTGCTCGGAAGGGAGTGACTGGGGCCTAATAATTGGCTCTCACACGAGGTGCCAAAAGTTTTCGAGAGTTGTTTTACTTTCGTACTTTCTTTTTTTTTATTTAATTTTATTTAAATATATCTCTTTAAAAAAAATTAAAAAAAAAAAATATATGTCAAAATGATACACATGAGAATCTCTCCTCAGACCCCTGCTTGGAAACGGAAAGGATTATTGGTCTTTTTCCTCCTTTACCGGTTCCTCATCCAACCCCTAAGGGGTCGAATTCATCCCTTCCCCATATAATCTATGTTGAAATTGAAACCCTCTTTGTAATAATGAAGAATTTCATTGAATAATATAACTTGTTACATCTATTATTAAGATTAAAAATTAGCAATTTGCATGCAATCTCTGGTTCGTGTATATCACTAACAGAAGGATTTAGAGCTTTTAGTACTCCGCCCAAAAAAATGACGGCCTTAGCCTCATCTTCTGTCTCATATCTCTGGTTCGTGTATTTGAATTCAAAACAAAAGAGAGGAAAAATCTTGACTAACCTGTTGCATAATGCATTTTTTTTGCGCATGTAAACACCATGGTGCAGCAGATGGAGTCCAAAATCATACATGTTTTTCTCTTGTGAAGAGTGAAGATAATGCATCATCTTCATGTAGAAGAAGAGAATAGAGAATTGAATTAATTTCCATCCTAAGAAGATGATGCATCATCTTCATGTCTAGCCTGAAAGTTGCGTTTGAGGTGTTGAGGGCTGTAAAAGAAGAGAACAAAGACGAAGTCTTAGTCAAGGCTCGTGATGCACCACTTGTGAGATATTGACTTTTCTTCTGATACATTGTCCCCCCCCCCCCAATTTTCTACCCCCCCGCCCCCCAATTTTCTTCCCCAGTCGCATTAATTGCAAATTTTCTCCTATCGAAAAAGAGTTCTTTAATCAAGTCAAAATTTTCGGTCTTTTATTTGACAAAAAATTGTTATGAGGTCTTTGTTAAAGATATATTCAATCTTCACCCAGACACAGCATAGCTCGAATCGTATCGAACCACGATTAATAGTTCCAAAACCCATTGATTGGTTCAGTGATCAAAACCAGAATTGAAATTGGGATTGAGGTTTTTCAAAGAACACGAGTATAATTAATCCAAATTGATCCCAAAAAACCTATTCAAAATTAATCTCTGATCCAATAATAAGTTAAGATATTGATTTGACGTTAAATTTGAGTTGGAAATTAATCAAACAAAGTTTATCAAAGAGATTTTTCCAAATGGATTCTATACTGCATCACTTCCTGGGCCCTCCTAGTGTATCTAAAACACCCCACAATTCAAATCAAAGAACTGAGATATATAATAGGCATTTATCTATGCATGTATGCAATACAAGAAGGTGATAGTCAAGTATAACCAATCCATCCATCGCAACAGAAGTGATTATCCTTCATGCTCTATTGATACATAAAACATGAACAGCGTTAATATCCTAACAATGACCCAGTCCCCCCATTTCAGAATGGGGACACCTTCATTTTGCCCATGTTAGCTTTAAATCACTTAACCATGTCATGGTTCAAATTGTATCCAAATAACATCCCCTCCCAACAACTCCAGGCAAGGGATTCCAGTGACAGAGACCAAATCATAACAGAAAGGATCCTAATTTTTTTAGTCAAACAATCCTTGAACAGACATAAATATCATCAATATCTTACATCAGCGAATAATAAATTAAGGGACTGGCCAAAAAGAAAGAAGGGAATATAACTTTATAACACATAACCTCACATATTACTAGCTTCATTCGATAGATAAAGTTCTATCTTTGCTGAGACATATTGCCTAAGCCCTAGGGAAGCACATGTGACTACATAACTATGAATATCACTTGTTTTCATGTCCCTTATATTTGTTGATAGGGCATAAATTTATATAATATTTACAATTGATTTTGTTTTATTTTTAAATAAATATTACATTATTTATTGTGTTTTGTGGTAATTTATATAATAGGAATGATGAAGGAGATATGAATAAAAAGAAAGGAAAAATAAGGACAAATTTGTAAGTATAGAAAATTTGTAAATATTTAGATATTCCTAAATATTTGGAAATAAGAATTTTGAAAATTTCAAATCTCTTGTAATTTATTATTTAATAGTTACATAAAATTTAAAAAAGTTTTCTCTTTAGAAATTAAATTAACTACTCCTATTTATAGAATGTTTCATTATGCAAGAAGGAGAGAGAGGAGAGAAGGAGGTAGCCCCAAGGGGGGCATCACTCCATGTCCAGCACAATCCTTTTCTCTATTTAGGTTTTGCTTTTAGTTGTCTATTCTTGTGGGAGGAGACTTTCATAAAATGGGGCACTTTTAGGTTTATTTTTATTAAGTTTTCTATGCTTCCTGCTGCTACCGGCTGGGAGAAGGACGACTTCCACTTTTAATTTTTCTTCTTCAATTTTTGTCCTCGAATTCCAACATTGAATAAAATAATAGTGAGTTTCTCTTTTCTAATATTTTCTTTTTAATTTTATTTTCTAATTAAAAGGTATTGAAATCTTGATTTTCTATGATTGTGAGATTTTATTAGGTATATTAATTCAACATGTCATAGGTATTTATTTAATTCATGCTCTTCTTGGATCATGATTTTCTAGGATTATTAAATATATCATCAATGTTTAATAGACTTAGAATAATCTACAACCAATTAAAAATGACAAGATTTGTTTGTTTTTAATAACGGGGTAAATGACATTCATGTCATGGAATTGAATAATCTAATTTAAATAAATTTAGGTTGGAATTTACTTATTAGAATTAGGTCTCTCTAGATTATAAAGCTGTCGAAACACTAAATCCAACGAGAGTCTCTTGGGTTGTCTTTCAATTAGAAAATTAATTAATTGTGGTACCTTAATTACCGAAAAAGTAATGAGAGATTGGTCATTTCATGATACTTAACGGTTATAACTAATTTATTTATGGGTGTTGAAATCTTTAGATTGGTCGATGATCAATCACATGAAATTAAGGTGGAAATAATTCCTTTGATTAGAAAAATTGATTTTCCATTAGTTTTTGTTTTTATTTTGAGTTATTTATTTTAATTTAATAAGTTTAGTTAGTTTTCTAAACCCCATATTTTTATTTTATTTTATTAAAAGAGATAAATCTATTGTTCTCTGTGGATTCGACCATGCTTACCCTAAACTCATCTTTGTGCAAGTAGGTATTTTATTTTTGATTGTTTGACGACACATCAAATTTTGGTGTTGTTGCTAGGGAACGGTATTAAGTGATTTATTTTTTTTAAGTTTTTGTTTCCTTTTTGTTTGTAAGACTGACCTTTACAATGAACTCGCCGGAATTTGATAGTGACATAGAAGAGAAGGATTTTAAACACTTGAACATGGCGACACAAAAGACTTTAAAGGAGTTGTTATTTTCTGATTTTAATAAACATACTTTTTATAGTGATTTTCCTAATTTTAATACTCCTCAACAGTTTAGAATATAGCAAAATATTCCAATGAAGGTTAATGAGGTAAGTTTTTCTTCCATCGATCAAAAATTGGATGCACTAACATATTTTGTGAAAAAATTTGTTGTAGGACAAAGACAACCGGTACAAGCTTGTAGAATTTGTTCAAAGATGGATTATCCAACCGATAAATGTCACATTTTTTATGGTGATCCATATTCGAACATTTATAATCAAGGATGGTGTAATCAATCAACTTTCAGTTACGGAAGTTGGCAATAAGAGTTTCCATAACAACCACAAGACCAATTTCAATTTCAGCATCAACAACCCATTTCGAATCAAGGTACGTTTCTAGAATAGATCGTTAAAAGTTTGGCTAGCAGTACTTTGTTAATTCAATAGGAAAATCAACGATTTCAACAAAAAAGCTAATAATTTCAATAAGAGACAAGAGCCAGCATCCAAAATTTAAAAAATAAAATATCATAATTGATGGCAACCATGAGTCGATTGAAAAATTCATCAAAAGAAGTGAAAGAATTCATCAAAAGCCGAAGAAGATATGAAAATCGAGCAAATAGAAAAATCATCAATAGTGAATGAATTCACCGAGGAGGTAAATAACGAACCCAATACTTTCAAAACAAAATTTTTGATTTTACCACATTTTCCTAGCAGATTGGCACAACCAAAAGAAGAGGAAGAAAAAGATATTTTGGAAACTTCTCCCAAAGAAGGATTCAACATTTCTCTCTTAGAAGCAATAAAGCAAATGTCAAAACCATTCATGAAAAAAGTCAAGACAAAAATTGATGCGGATTTGGGTACTCTAACTCTTGAGTTTGATTGTAAAATTGATATTTTTAATATTTTTGATATTATAAAGTATCCAAATGATTTTAAATCTATTTTTCATGATAGTATGGTGGAATTCATTGTTCATGATAATTTTGTGCAAAATGAATTGGACTTTATTTTTAAGGAAAATATGATACACAAGGTTGCACAATGGGACAAATTTCTTGATGAAAAACTCCCATATTGAAAACAAGTATTGATAGACCATAAAATCTTTTACTTTAATTCAAAATTGAAGTTCATGCACATAAGTTGAAGTCAAAATGGACTGGACTGGCTTTTGAATGAGGTTGAAACGAGAAGATAATGTCAAGTCAAAGACATTAAATAAAGGCGCTTGTTGGGAGGCAACCCAATATTTTCTTTTATGGTTTTTATTTCATATTTATTTGGTTTGATTTAATTTTGATTTTGATTTTTTTTAGGTAATAAATGCTAAAAAATTTAATGACCAGAAGTGCTCTGCCATTAAGGCTTACCCACGCCTTAACAAGCCTTCAATGCTGTCCAGTTTTACCAATGTTCTCAAGTGACCAGAATTGTATATGACTTAACACGTGCCCACACCCTAAGAAGGGATCCATTACCGCCACAAAACTTTTTCTTCAAAACTTGTTGAATTTGACCATCCATTCACCACTCCACCCTAGGAAAGTTTTGTTTTCACTTTATCTTTTTATTTTTGCTTTTGTTTGATATGATAGTTATTTATTTTATTTTTTATTTTTTATTTTTTTCTCTCTCATTTAGTATACATTGGGGATAATGTATGATTTAGGTGTAGGGAATATTTTATATTTTGTTTTTGTTAGTTTGTTTATTTTTCTATAATATATTTAATTTTGTTTCATTTTATTTAATAAAAAAAAAGACAAAAAAAGAGAAAAAAAAAAATCAAACTTTTTAAGTTAATATGTGTTATTTGGTTGGCTAAAAATTTATGAAAAATAAGTTGTATCAATAGTTTTTGTACTTGTAATGACTATTCATGTCTTTAATAGTTTTATTTAAATAATAAGTATGCAAGATTCAACACAAATCTCATTTAAAAGCGAGATTTTGAGACTAAAATAAGCAAATTCATTTTTTGTGATCAGAACTTCTTTTCTTCTTGAGTGAATATCACACTTGGATTGAACATTCTAGAACTTGCAATGTTATACATTTCGAGATCACATTTAAGATTTCATGTATTGAAATGATAAAGGCACATAGGTTTTATCCCATTTTAGTTTTCGTAAAAATCTCTACCCTGAATTTTATTTTCCTTAGTGAACCAATTTGAGTTTGAAACCCTTTCTTTCTTCAAAACCTTTCAATACAACACCTTAACCCTATTTTGGCTTGCGTTTCAACCCTCTTATATCAAGAATATGTAGTTAATTGCATCATATTAGTTATATGATTGTCTCATGAGATATGTATTAATTAGAGTTTTAATGATGATATTTACTACATATGAAAAAAAGAAAGAAAAAGTTTAATTTTGTTCATCTTTTGTGCTAAAAAGTTCTTCATAGAAAAAAAATAGAATCAAAAAAAAGCAGTGAAAAAAAAAAGAGAAAAATGAGCCAAATAAAAAGTGCTGCATCTTTTCATTTCAGTCATTGATAGAAAAAGTCTGGCGTTTTTATGTATTCTTGACTGTTGGTTATGTTGAGCACGTGTGGATAATGAGATCATATATGTTTGACGTGCTATTTGTGAGGGGCAAATGTATTATCACAGAGAAAAATTGTATAATTAATTGCATATTTTTCTTGGTACATTTTAAATCCTTTATATAACCTTTTATCCTACCCTTAACCGTAACCTCATTACAACAAAATGAAAGACCTTTAGATTGATATATGAAATTCAAATTTATAAGTGATAGAAATTTGATATATTTGTAAACATATGGTAATGCTAATTCCAATGTGTTGATCTGAGTGTTATTAATATATTTTTCTACCCCATTTTGGTTGAAATTGAGTAAACCTTTAGAGAAAATGTTGAATCTTACAATTTTGATTTCATTGAAAATTGTTGGAATTTGTAATAGTTGTTCTAGTACGAAACACTGTGAAATACTTGTTATTTTGATTATTTTTCTAGTTTGACTCGTATGATATATGTTGGATTAGTAGTTCGAAAGAAAAATATATTGATTTCAGTAGTTTTAATTTTTTGAGTTAGGAATGCTTGAGGACAAGCATCATCTAAGTGTGGGAAAATTTGATATGGCATAAATTGGTGTAATATTTATAATTGATTTTTTTTTATTTTTAAATAAATATTACACTAATTATTATATTTTGTGGTAATTTATATAATAGGAATAATGAATGAGACATGCAGAAAAAGGAAGAAAAAATGAGGATAAATTTAGAAGTATGGAAGATTTGTAAATATTTAGATATTCCTAAATATTTGGGAATAAAAATTTTGAAAATTTCAAATCTCTTGTAATTTATTATTTAGTAGTTACATAAAATTTAGGAAAGTTTTCTATTTAAAAATTAGGTTAACAACTTCTATTTATAGAGTGTTTCATTATACAAGAAGAGAGAGGAGAGAAGGAGGCAACCCCAAGGGGGGCATCACCCCACATCCAGCACAATCCTTTTCTCTGTTTAGGTTTTGTTTTTGGTTGTCCATTCTTGTGGGAGGAGACATTCATAAAAGGGGGCATTTTTAGGTTTATTTTTATTATGCTTCCTGCTGCTACCGGCTGCGAGAATGACGACTTCCACTTTTAATTTTTCTTCTTCAATTTTTGTCCTCGAATTCAAACATTGAATAAAATAATAGTGAGTTTCTCTTTTCTAATGTTTTCTTTTTAATTTTATTTTCTAGTTAAAAGGTATTGAAATCTTGATTTTCTATGATTGTGAGATTTTATTAGGTATATTAATTCAACATGTCATATGTATTTATTTAATTCATACCCTTCTTGGATCATGATTTTCTAGAGCTATTAAATAAATCGTCAATGTTTAATAGATTTAGAATAATCTACAACCAATTAAAAACGACAAGATTTGTTTGTTTTTAATAACGGTGTAAATGAAATTCATGTCATGAAATTGAATAATCTAATTTAAATAAATTTAGGTTAAAATTTACTTATTAGAATTGTGTCTTTCTAGATCATAAAACTGTCGAAACACTAAATCCAATGAGAGTCTCTTGGGTTGTCTTTCAATTAGAGAATTAATTAATGGTGGTACCTTAATTACCGAAAAAGTAATGAGAGATTGGTCATTTCGTAGTAGTTAACGGTTATAACCAATTTATTTATGAGTGTTGAAATTTTTAAATTGGTCGATGATCAATCACATGAAATTAAGGTGGAAATAATTCTTTTGACTAGAAAAATTGATTTTCTATTAATTTTTGTTTTTATTTTGAGTTATTTATTTTAATTTAATAAGTTTAGTTAGTTTTCTAAACCTCATATTTTTATTTTATTTTATTAAAAGAGATAAATCTATTGTTTTCTGTGGATTTGACCATGCTTATCCTAAACTCATCTTTATAAAAGTAGGTATTTTATTTTTGGTTGTTTGACGATACATCAAATTTTTTTTATGAAAGATTTCCATAAGCCGATGAGCTGCACAAAAATAGAAGGAATTAATATAACAAGTGCGAGATAAAGAAGGATAAACATGTTTGGATTTATTTGGCTAATTTCAGAGTAAAAGAGAAGGAAACTTTTATTCAAGATTATAAAAGGTAACAGAAGAAATTACCCGCACTTCTTTTCCTCATGGAGATCTTCCAGAAAGATTAACACTAGAATCTGTTTCCAAAACATAAGAAAAATAGAATTCCAACCCCCCAAGTTTTTGTAGATTTTGGAATTATAGAACTAGAAAATTAAGTGCAATTTAAAAACCCTACCTTGTTTCTGGGTACAGCTCTACTAGATTCCGCTGACGGATTCATCGCGACAAGCCTCTCTTTCACTCTCTCTGCGTCTTAATCGTTAAGCTACTAGGATCCTAATAGGTGCTGGTGAGCGGTTAATGGAAGGGTTTTATTTTTGGTTGTGCAATGGAAGGGTTTTATGCTTGGCTTCCAAGTTTTGCAATTTTTTTTTTTTTCAAACGAAGAGATTCGAATATACCTGTTTCATACCTTTTTATAAATATTAAAATCTTATATCAAATATACTATAATAAAATTTTTATTGAATTATATTTAAATAATAATCTAAATATATAATTATTTTATATATTTATCAAATATTTAATTAAAAATCTAATAAATTTATCTCAATTAATCAAATTTAAGTACTATATAATTCATTAAGAAATTAATTTTTTAAAATCTCATTCTTCTATTTTTATAACTCGATTTTCAAGATAGAGTACAATATCCTGTTACTACACCACACCGATATAGGTTCTCTCTTTATTAACACATACAAACCGTAGAAATGAGAATCACAAATTATAAAATTAAGAAAAATAATAAATAATAAATAATTGGACAAAGATTTAATTCTTAAGATATGTGTAGAGAGAGAGGGAAGAGGAGTTGGTGAAGGAATATGAAGAGAATGATCCTGGGTGTTTTATTACCGACATATAATTTGTAAAAGTCTTCGATTATCAACAACGGCAACTCACAAGCCACACAAGCCTGAAATTTCAGTCCAGTTAAACCATATGTTATCTTATCTACAAACTTTTTTTGATTAAAATAATTTTAAAAAAAATACAATAAAATTTTACAAATAAAACCTAAAATTTTGTGAAAAGTAGAAATTATAATAAAATTATTAGATGTTAGTACTAAAACTATATCATATCTAACTTAAATTAAGAACTTTAACTTTTTCAAATAAGACACTGGGCTGAAATTAAGGAATGAATCATGGTTCTAGAAGCTTATTGTGGTGTATTGGCTTTTGACTTTGAAAAAGCAGAGAAGCAGAGCTTCCCTGCTTCGTATTTTATAAACAAAGAATACTTTCTTATTTATCCTGATTACTTAATTAACCATATGATTCAAAAATATAATTAACTCTGATTTAATCAGACATTTCACCAAAATGTTGTTGGTGAAAAAATAATTAAAGTTATTGTATTTTGTTTCCCAAGTTGATCTTAACACATGATTACACTATAGAAGTCGAAAATCATATGTATCCAAATGAAGACAAGTGGCCTTTCTAAATTCCCTAATAAAAATGGAAAATATCCATTTTGCACTAAAGCAAGTAAGCATAGGACACAAAACTCACCTCCTATTAGCCTAGGATATTCAATCCCATACTACTTCTGGTGTGTAGTGCAACCTCTGCAAAAGAAACGTTTCTAAGTCACACTCAGAAAGAGAGAGAGAGAGAGAGAGAGAGTAAACACTATTAATACCGACCACTGAGGGAAGTTGTCGGGATTTGATTGGGTAGAAGATATTGCTTTCCTCTTGACAATGGCAGCAGTTCTGCTTTCGTCCTCTCCATCACGCTATTAATCATCTGGGCATATTTTTCCTTTTTTGGGTAGCAAAGAAGAAAAACAGGAGGGCCAGGCCCAACCAAAACACAAAGACCAAAACACACCAACTAACTTACAGCCTAGGCTACCAGTCCTACTCTTGGATTCGCGCATTGTCCCTAACCCCACCATGTCTTCCCACAGCAACTTGCTCAGCTACTGTGGAGGGTGATCCAATCATCTGGGCTTATTTTATGTCACGACAAACACATCTAATGGCTCAAAAGTTATTTTGGATGAAAAATGAAAAAGAAAGAAACATAATTAAGATTCTGATGATCCCATCAAACTCATAAGTTCATAAATGCTAAACATTAAAGCTATGACTCTTATTTGCTTCAAACCATGTCATAGTTTTAGAAAGGGTTCACTTTCATTGTTTGTAGATAAGGCAATCCCCAAAACGTTCGTGATAGAATTGATGTTGTGTGATAATATCAAAATGGACCCACCAGCTCGTCAATACATTCTTCGAAGTTTCCCAATAAATAATGGGCCTTGCAAGACATAAGCCAATCGAAATTACCAAAGAAGACACCATTAAATTAATAATAAAAACAATAATAACAATTACAATAACATATATATTGATTTAATGGCCGGTATTAATATATTAATTTCTTCGGCAAAAGAAATTTATTTGATAATCAAGTTTCTAAGTGAGAGAGAGAGAGAGTAAACACAAAAAATTATTCCATAAAAGTCATTTAGTAATCAATTAAATTATAAATTATTGAGTCTGTACTATTATATGAAAATCAGTACTGAATTTCCAGGAGCTAGTGCGTGGAGAATTTATTTAGTAATCAAAATATTTTTTTATTTCCAGTAAAAAGAATATCATAAATATAAAAAATAAAAATAAATTGGAGCAAGTAAAAACAAATGGAGAATTTTCAAAAGAAATATAAAATTAATTCGACAACCCATTTATTATCACCAAACCACAATCCATAAAGGTTGGCTTTGTTGCAGATTTGGGATTGGGAAAAGAAAACCCTTGCCCTCTTTATGGGACATAACAAGGGCGGGGGCTTTAGTTTTGGCACTCACACGAGAGCCCAAAATGGTACACAAGAATCGCACCTCAATCTCTGTTTGGAAGGGAATGAGTGGGGTTAGGGTTGTTATACGGACCGAACCAAATTCGAGTCGTTTGTGAATCGCTCGATCAACAATTTGACTCGACTCGAGTTTGAGTTGAGTTCATCATGTATCGAGTCGAGTTCGAATAGTATAATTTTAGATTCAAAAACTCGACGAGTAGCTCAATTACATATATTAATATACATTATATATATTTATATATAATTGGTGTCTAATAATTGGCACTCACTCAAGGGACCAAAATGATACACATGAGAATCTCTCCTCATACCCCTGCTTGTGCTTGGAAGGGATGATTAGTCTTTTTCCTCCTTTCCCAGTTCCTCATCCACCCCCCAAGGTTGAATTCATCCCTTCCCCTTATAATCTCTTTTTGTAATAATGAAGAATTTCATCGGATATTAGCCTAATGAAAATAATTAAATTTATTGTATTCTGTTTCCCAAGTGGATATTAACACATGCTTTATACAAGTCGAAAATTATATAAATCTCCATATAATTGTGCCTAGTGGTTATGGTCCCATTTGGGAACTTGACCCCAGGCCAAAGTTCGATCTATGGTACCCGAACACGCAACCAAGAAAACTAAACCAAGTGAGCATAGGACACAGAACTCACCTCTTATTAGCCTAGGACATTCAACCCCATGCTACTTGTGTGTAGTGCAAACCCTGCAAAAGAAACGTTTCTGTCACACACACACACACACACAGAGATCAGTTCAAAATAAAATAAATGAAAACTGGGCCTGGGAGACAAAGAATGAATTAATAAATAAAGAGCACATAAACATAAATAACTATGCAAATCTCACGACGAAAAAAAAAATAGTGAATTTTACGAGAAATTACAAAATCACGTAATTTAAACCTACATCTGATTATAGTTCTTCTAATTGTTCTTTTTTTTCTTTTCTTTTTTTTTTAAATAAGCAATGGGATAATTAAGGATGAAAACCTCTGCTACCCTTTCCCCAGCAGCTTTGCTTTCAAAATATGTCAAAGTCCTCTCTCTCTCTCTGTTTTCTTTTTTTTTTTTTGGTTACAACCCCCCCCCCCCTCTCTCAAATAGCCCTAGAAATTGGCCCCGCCGGTCCCAATACCGCCGTCTAGAGTTTGTAAATGAACAAGCCCAGCAGTCGCAAATCATTTCTTTTTTTCCTGGAAAGGACCTTGGCCTAAAGCCCCAAAATGGCGGGCAAGATTCATGGGATGGATTTGGTCTCCCTTTCGAATCTTTGGTTTTTCCTTTTCCCCCTTTTGGACTTCAACCATTTTTCACAAATAAATATTAAAAGGAAAAATCAAGAGACTTGAGCTTTTAAGACCTGGTCCACTTGAGAAAGTTAAGCTCTCATGGAGTTAAGATTAAACAGGATTTTTAATGATTCCCACCAAACCACGATCCATAAAGATCGGCTTTGTTGCAAATTTTGGATTGGGAAATAAAACCCTTGCCCTCTTTATAGGACCTAACAAGGGCTTGGGCTTTGTTTTCGGCAATCACACGAAAGCCCAAAAGGGTATACAAGAATCCCAACTCAAACCACTGTTTGGAAGGGAGTGACTGGGGCCTAATAACTGGCACTCACACAAGGTGCCAAAATGATACACATGAATCTCTCATCCTCATACCCCTGCTCGGAAAGGATTATTGGTCTTTTTCCTCCTTTCCCAGTTCCCCATCCACCCCCTAAGCTTGAATTCATCCCTTCCTCTTATAATCTACGTTGAAATTGAAACCCTTTCTATAATAATGAAGAATTTCATTGGATAATATAACTTGTTACATCTATTATCAAGATTAAAAATTAGCATATTTGCAAACAATTTCTGGGTTGTGTATATCATTAACAGAAGGAATCAGAGCTTTTAGTTCTCCACCCAAAATATATAAAAGAAAAATTATAAATAAGGGCCTTAGCATCATCTTATGCCCCATATCTCTGGTTCGTGTAATTGAATTCACCTTTTTATTAAAACTAATTTTTAAACGTAAAAAAAAGAATAAGTAAATATTGATAAAAGATATTTCAAATAAAGATCTTAGCACCGTCTTGTGCATCATATATCTGATTTAAATAAAGGTAAAAGATTGAGAGCTTTTGGTGCCCCACCCGAAAAAAAATAAAAGAAAAGCTGATTTTAGAAGTCACGTGTTGTTGCCTACCAAAAAATGTCAATTTGGACCATTCCCTGGGTTTAATGTTCCATAAAGAAAATGTGAATAGAATAATATATATATATATATGTAGAGAGAGAGAGAGAGAGAGGTAAAGCATGTTGTAGGTGTAGAGTAAGAAGGTTTTTTTTTTAATTATTATCGAGTTTGAAAGTTGTCGTTGGATTTTATTTAATAGTTATTGATTATTTTATTATTTGTCAAGTAAAAGGATAATAATTATTGAATATAAATTTAATAATAAAAATTATTTAAATAATAATATCGTGTGAACTGTGAATCACAAAAGATCTCTCTATTTTTGTGCAAAGGGAAAGACAAAAGTAGAAAAAGCAAGAGGAATGTGTGGATGATGAGTTGGCTCCAATCTGTCGCGTGATGGACGTTACGGGTTGGATTCTCAAGGTAGAAGACGGATTTATTACGTAAGAGAATTTGTTGTATTTAAATTTTATTTTTTTATTTTTTAGGAGAATTCATAATATTATTTAGTTTTTAAAAAGCTAGATGTTAATGGATAACTCTCATTTTAGGTTATTCACGGTATTAGATAAACTTTTTTTTTTTTAATCTTATTAAGTATTAGGTAATCTTTTTTATATTAAATTGATTCTAATATTAATTTATTATGAATTCTGAATTTAAATTTAATAAAAAAATTCAATATAAAAGATAGATGTATTGACTGCGAGAGGGGTATTGAATTTAAATATTATTTTAATTTTTTTATGGATCTAAGGTGGGACCCATGACAATGGATCATTCATTAAAAATGGATAGGATAAGGACATGGACGAATAACTTTTGTGGGTTGGAATAAATAATTTTTATTCCAATTGTGGATTTCAAATAAAACCAAGGATTTCAAATTAATTTGCCTAATTTGGCCAAATTCTAATTTTGTTGTAAAAGAATTCGATTAATTTTTTAAAATGAATTTTAAATTATTTTTAATTAAATTAAATTGCATAATATTAAAATGGCGGTGAGACTGTATAATAAGGGCTTTAGTTGGTAACTTGGCTTTGATATTATTTAAAAACAAAAAAAAGCTTAAACTCAATTGAATTTAAATAAATTTAATAATATAAAAATATTAGTATAATTTATTTTTTTAATTTTTAAAACTGTAAAAGCATATACCTACTAAATATTTTAACTTTGCTTAATAATACAATAAATGAAATAAAAAATATTTCTCAAACGAATTTCGTACTGTAGACCTTATGGGGCCTTTGTGTGTAAATTTCTCCAACAAAATTTTTCAAACATAGATCTCTCTCTTTTATCATTTTCTATTGTTGGTGTTCGAAGTGGTATTTTAATTAATTTAATTCAAATATCTATTAAATTAATTTAAAAAATAACTCTCTTAACATAATTATTTTTATTTTTTAATTTTAAATTTAAAACTTAATTAATAAACTTAACATTTGAATCGTCGTCGGTTGGTCATCATCGGTCTCTCTCTCTCACTTTCAACTGTACCCATGCAATGGCACCAAAGTTCAATTCAACCTCACATCATCTCCCTGAACCGCGTTTCCTTTAATTGTGACTTCCAACTTCTGCCCTCTTTCTAAACATTATTTAAATTTTTAAACACTATTTAAATTTAGTTTATTTTCAGTTGCATGTTGGAATAAACATTATTTAAACATTATTTAAATTTTTAAACATTATTAACATTATTTAAACATTATTCAAGACAAATTATAGGCTAGTGAATTTTTAAACATTATTTAAATTTAGTTTATTGATCAGTTGTGTGTTGGAATAAAAATTATCTAAACAAATACTAAAGAAATAATTTATCTTGCTGTGATTAACGTTTTGGAACATCAAATAAATTATTTCTTTAAAATTCTTTTAATTGTGGATTGGAATAAATAATTTTTGTAACTTCAAACATAGTAGGGAGGGCATTTTGTCCTCTCCGAATAATCCACAGCTTGAAAATAAAAGGCCATCCCGGTTATTAAATGTGTTGTATTTATTTTTTTATTCTCAAAATTAAATAGATAACATCATATGCTTGAAAAATTGCAAAAATTAAAGAAGATTTTCTTTTAATCCGAAATCTTTAATTTTACCTTTTGTGTGTGTGTGTGGTGGGGGTGTCATAGTCACATGTAATAATTATTTTAGTTCTCTCCTTCCACTTTTGTAATTTACTCTCTTAAAAATAGAATTTGCGAATAAAAGTTAAATTAGGCCAACAATATGAAAGGCTTCATTTAAAATAAAATAAAAAAAAAAGAGTAAAACAATAAACATCGGGATAACTTACGGGTAAATCTGGAAAAGCAAGGCCATATTTATGATCGAAACATATAAGTTTGCATTAGTTAAATTTGTTTTATTTTTTAAAATATTTTGTCGGGTTATCACTATAGAAATATAAAAATAATAAAAATAATATTTATAATTTTATTTAGAAATAATTAATTCAAATACATATTATGGAAAAAACTGATTAAATCATATAAACATCAATAGTTTTATAAAAAAGACAAATTTTTTAACTACTTAAAATTGGTTGAAATGGTTTTGATTTGGTAAATGATCTACTTCGAAAAACCTAAATTGTAACCTAATTATCTTTTTTTGGGGGGGGGGGGGATCGGAGCCAATCATGCTAGACACATGAAATACATCACAACAAACGGACATATATTAAATATATGGTTCTGGGTATGAGACCAGGTACATAATTGCCACCTAGAAAGATTATTGAGACAATCATAGTAGACTCATGTAATACATCAGAAACAAACAGACAAATTGGTAGATCCCTCACAAAGTTTGGGAAATTATACATTCAAATGACCAACCTTTATCCTCTAGCTCCAAATTTCATTTATGCTTGCATGTGTAAGGAGGAAATCCGAGTTGTCCACCCATACCAGGTGAGCCACACCACAGCAAAAGACACAGGATACAACCCACAACGTGAGAACTGTATCTTTATGTCCAACGTGCTTTGGCAAGTTATCCCATGTTACTTTTACCATAAGTGAATAGCTCCGCTGGTAATCATGAGCAATTTGCTAATTCAGGTTGATTGGCAGCTGCTACTCTCCTGGCTTCATTAAGGGACGCAGAGAAACACCAGCTACACAAAAAGACATATATATATATATATATACACACACACACACAAAAGAGTATATAATCAAATCCATGTAAACTAAGAGAAGAAAAAGAATTTACCTAAACCCAGAATCAGCTCGGGAAACATTATTTGCATAATAAACTCTGTTTTGATCATCAACATACAGATTAATCGTAGTTAATTGTCTGATGTTATCACATGTCAAAGCAAGGCGCACTTGGCTTCCTTCTACACCGTTTGGATAGAGTACTATTGGCTGTCCGACCTCGATGCGCGGGAAATTGTTGTCGATCTTAGGGTACACGTGCACCAAGGTATTCACATCTGGAACGTGGGTTGTGTAATTACGAAAGTTGACATCCATGTAGTGTTCCCGGGGAATCTCCCGCCAACGGCGTTTAGCCATCGGGCTTCGTCGTTGGACTGTTATCCATAGAAGATCGACCCCAGACTTGTTTTTCACGCGCGTGACTCGCATGCAAATATGGAACTGTGTATCGAAAACAAAAGATGTACTTTCACTAAAAAGGGGAGAGAGAGAGAGAGAGAGAGAGAGAGAGAGAGAGATCTTACGTTCTTTATTTTGTGGAAAAAGCTTGGCACAATCTACCAAAACAAAAGGAAATGTATTAGATATGTCTGTGAAGAAGAAGAAGAAGAAGAAGACGACGACGACGACGACGACGAACGGGGAGGAGGGTGAGGAGGAGAGGGGGGGAGAGAGAGAGAATTTACTTTCTTTATGTTCTGAAAAAATCTCGCAAGAGACTACAAAAACAAATGGAAACTTATTAGAATAGAAGAAGAAGAGAGGGGGAGATGAATTTGAAGATTATGAGAATAATAAATGAATCATTCTCAACTCTCGTAACACCTTTTTGTTCTTGTCAGAGTTCTGCTGTGTATCCATCGCCTTCTAGTCGTCGGATTTGGACCGAACACGACGAGATCTCTCTCTGTCAAAACCTCAAAACCCTAGCTCGCGAGCTGAGCAATACAGGCCCCTCGGGGGTGGGGAGGATTGGGTATATATAATTACAGGTTTGTGGATTTGGGCTTTCTTCAGCATTTTATTACAGAAATGCCATGGTACTTCATTTACTTTGCATTTTTCTTGTTACAATAACTTAACTTACTTGTTCGAATATCACTCAGAAAGAGCCAATTGAATTTAAATGTAAATCAACATTTTTGAACAAAATTGAGAAATACATCACTGAAAATTTTAAATGCTTTACATCAGTTTATGGATGATAATTTTGATCTTTAGTCAAATTTAATTTTTATTTATAAAACTCTACTATTTTTAAAACAAAATTAATTTTAATTAAATAAAATTATAAATAAAGTAAACTGAGACAAATCAAAGCAAATTAAAAATTTTCAAACAGGTCCTTCGTGTAGTTATTTTAACAGTTGTTGAGCATCCTCCAAAAATAAACTAAGTTCCTGTTTGGGAAAATTGAAATTGTGTGAATTTTTTTTTATATAAAATATAATTAATATAACAAAATTTTTTTACTTTTTATAACAATAACTACTATTTACAAAAATTCTATATACCCTACTAAAATATTTAATTTAATTAAATAATATTTCAAGTATAAGAAAAATAATGACAAGTTAAGATGAGTCGAGAACACCCAAATAAATAGTAAAATCTTAATAGATTCTCGAATTCCCTTGTATTACTTATTTTGCAAAACCAATTACATCATAACCGTAGAAAAATACCAAAAAAATAAAAGCCGGTTCTCTAGAGTTAATATAATAGGGCATTCTATTTTTTTTCTCTTTCCTATTTGGTTCCCAAAACTTAGAAATTCGTCGATGGGCTTGAATTGTGATAAAAAGAAATTATAAATTTTAATTGAGAATTTTTTTTTGTTCAAATGTATAATTTGGTTTTATTATGTGTCTAAAAGAGTAAGATTATTTTCACTGAAAATTAATATAATTTTTTATACAATATTATTATATAGAAATATTTGACTTTTATCATAACACATTGTATTTTGTATATATATTTTCTAAGTCACACACAGAGAGAGAGAGAGAGAGAGAGCACAAGAAATTATTCCATAAAATTTACTTAATAATCAATTAAATTATAAATGATAGAATATGTACTTTTATATGATTTTGTTGAAAATCAGTACTGAATTTCCAGGAGCTAGCGCGTGGAGGGATAAAAACTGGGTCTGGGAGATAAAAGAATGAAGTGATAAATAAAGAGCACATAAAAATAAATAAATATGCAAATATCAGCCATTAGACCAACTTTCTTATCTTTGAGGGTGGCTGTGCCGACTCATGACAATGGATCATTCATTAATAATGGATAGGACAAGGACATGGTCGGCAGCATGCACCGCAGACGTTGATTGACAAGTGACAAAAGAGAAAATTTTGTACTTATATTTTTTGACGTAAAATAAAACATTGCTCTTTTAAACGTGCATTTCTTGTTGGAAAGAAAATTTGGAAGCGGAGACAGAGTTGGTCATATTATTGAGAAAGACGTTAGATTTTTAATTTAAAATTTAGATTTAAATTTTAAAATAAAAAAAATTATATTAAAAGAATTTTTCTAAAAAATGATCTGAGTCAAGTTATTTAAAATACAAATTAAGATATTGATTGGTTTAAGTAAAATAAAAAATAAAAAATAAATTATGAGACTTGTTTAAAACAAATAATTACATTTTTTTATTCTACTTTCATATCCATTCTTATTATTTAAAAAAGGGATTTGTTTCTTCGTTTGCTTACCTCAATTAATATCTGTGCCTTTTTATGGTAGATCATATTTAGGTGTGAGATTAATCTAATTTTTTCAAAATTTTATAATTTGCATCCCTTTTTATATATGTTCGTTAATTTATAAATCTATGATCTGTTACTGAATTATCACATTGTTTAAGAAGTTAATTATCAAAATTAAAAAAAAAGACTTGATTTTTAAACATTATTTAAATTTAGTTTATTTTCAACTGTGTTGGAATAAAAATTATTTAAACAAATTCTAAAGAAATAATTTATTTTGGTGTTATTAATGTTTTGGAACTTCAAATAAATTATTTCTTTAAAATTCTTTCAATTGTGGGTTGGAATAAAAAAATTTTGTAACTTCAAACATAGTAGGGAGGGCATTTTGTCCTCTCAGAATAATCCACGGCTTGAAAATAAAAGGCCATCCCGGTTATTAAATATGTTGTATTTATATTTTTATTCTCAAAATTAAGTACATAACATCGTATGCTTGAAAAATTGCAAAAATTAAAGAAGATTTTCTTTTAATCGAAATCTTTAATTTTGCATTTTGTGTGTGTGGGGGTGTCGTGGTCACATGTAATAATTATTTTAGTTCTCTCCTTCAGTTTTGTAATTTGCTCTCTTAAATATAGAATTTGCAAATAAAAGTTAAATTAGGCCAACAATATGAAAGGATTCATTTAAAAATTAAAAAGAGACAGAGACAGAGAGAGAAAAACATGAAACATTGGGGTAACTTACGAGTAAATCTTGCTTTTTAGGATGGAAAAGCAAGGTCATATTTAGCTAATAACACTTCTTATTTATTTATGTATAAAATGATCAAAAATATAAGTTGTGTTAGTTAAATTTGTTTTATTTTTTTAAATAGCTTTTCCATATTATTATTATAGAAATTAATAAAAATAATATTTGTAATTTTATTTAGGAATAATTAATTCATTAATATAGTTATAATTGGTGAGTGGGGTGGGCTGGGGTTTTGGTCAAGTTTGAGTTTGTTCTGTATTTGTTCTGCTCCATCCGACGGCTAGACCTACCAGTGGCCGTCACTCTTTTTGATTCATTTTTTTTTCCCCCTGTTTCATTCTTTTTTCATTATTTAATCCAACTTTTTTTTTCTTGGGCCCATTAACAGGCACCCTACCGACTGATCAAGTTATTTCCATCACTAGATCATTGCTATTCTATCCACGTGTCTGCCTAGGAATCCATTCTCGTGGGCGTAAAGGAACATGCTGCCGCCGCTCGTATACATATATGAACAGACCCCCAACAACTTGCCAGACCAAACCCCACCGACCCGTGTCCAGTCCACCATCCAGTCAATCATTGACCAACCTTTGTATCTTTGCACTACCCAGCTCGGTAAGTATTAAAAACACCACGGTAAATGTCCAAATTAAAATTCTAAATTTAAAATTTTTAAATAAAAAAAATATATTAAAAAAAATTCTTTTTTAACAAGATCTAACAATAATTCGAAATAAATTAATCAGAATATAATTTTAAATATTAATTAATTTAATAAAAAATATATATATATTAAAAATAGTGACAATTTACATAATAAAGCATGAGTGACATTTTACTATTTTAATAGGGATCAATACTAATAAAAGTAATTATTATAATAATTATTTTTTATTATTTTTCTGTTTGCTAAGTAAAAAGACAAAATTGAGATAGGAATAATGGTTTATGACGCATGGAAAAAAAAAAAAAGAGAAAATAAGGGTCATTTTTGCTTGCAAGGAATTATATTTTTTTCTATTTTTATGGTATTTTCAGATGCTTGATTTTTGACATTTACCAAATCATTAATTAATCAAATCAGTCCTAAAATTCGTAAGACTTCGCTGATGTTGTCAAAAATAACAAGCCCTTGACAGCTTTCTTTGTCCTTTTTCTCGATTTCATCAAATTTGGACTTCATCTCAACTTCATTTCCCGTTGTTTCTAGAAAAACCAACCAAGAAAGAGCAATTACTCAACAATGTCTTTCTTTCCTTCCCCATAAATATTTTCCAAGGAAATGCACTTCTTGCAGAAACCCTTTTGGAGAAAGATCATCTTTTGACATGATGGTCAAAGGAAAACCCCGCCATAAAATATTTATTTTTTAAGATTCCTAGATTCAAATGCAGTTTTACAAAGGACAAAGCTAAATCAAATTAAATTACCTTGTTCATATAACAACCAGCAAAATCTTAGAGAAAGAAGCGCAGGGTGTTTGGAAACTGCTCTGACCTCCTTCACTTCTTATTTAGTAATATGAATTTTTTTTTCTCTTATTACACTTATAGTATTTCTCCACTAGTATTAAAAATATATACAAAAAGATATGGAGTTCTCTACATTAATTGCTTGGAAAGTGTGCCATAATTCATACAACAAATTAAACCTAGTATTTTTTTTTGGTTGAATTTTTTAATTTTTTGGTTGAATATTATTTTTGCTCTATAGCTAGCTTAATGGTGAAGAGGTTTTCCAAAGAGCTTCTACAAATACTTGGACTACTCGGATGAATCTTTACTAAAAATGGTTTTGATTTGGAAAATGATCTACTCTGAAAAACCTAAATTGTATCCTAATAATCTTTTTTTTTTGGGGCGGGGGGGTGAGAATCTGAACCAATCATAGCAGACACATGAAAAACATCACAACAAACAGACATACATTACATATTTGGTTCTGGGTATGAGACAAGGTACATGATTGCCACCTAGAAAAGAGTGTTGGGCCAATCACAGTAGACTCATGTAATACATCAGAAGCAAACAGACAAACTTAAGTTTGTAGATCCCTCACAAAGTTTGGGAAATTATTACATTCAAATGACCAATCTTTATCCTCTAGCTCCAAATTTCATTCATGCTTGCATGTGTAAGGAGGAAATCCGAGTTGTCTGCCCATACCAGGTGAGCCACACCACAGCAAAAGACACAGGATACAACCCACAATGTGAGAGCTGTATCTTTATGTCCAACGTGCTTAGGCAAGTTATCCCATGTTACTTTTACCATAAGTGAACAGCTCACCTGGTAACCATAGAGCAACTAATCCTTGCTCTCCAACACCACAGAGCAAGAGAAAGGCGAAGGGAAAGGCCTATGCAGCAACATGCCAAGCACTTATTTCCATCATAATATCCAGCCACTGTGATTTTGATTGTCCCAGTCCAAATCATAGTACTCTTTACTGAAACGGTTCAAAATCACTCCATGTTTCCACGATGCCTACAAAAGATTTAAGGAAAAAGAGCTTAAAATAATTCAATGACTTGAACACACATAACTCTCAATCACATTCACGTGTGAACAAAAGCAAATCTCAGACAAACAATATGCCTAGTAAAAGATACATATGGACTTGAGTTTTCTTTATCTCATCGGCATAAAGGTATGCCTTGATGTTAAACAATATTCAAAGCAAAAGCTGGCCATGGGAAAAAATAAATAAATAAATAAATAAAGATAAGTTAGATTTTCCAGTTCATGTTAAGCAAGATAAGGTATATCTTCAAACAGCAAGTAAAAGAAAGCAACAACTTCAGGATGAAACCCAGCAGCAACGAACAAGCCTACAAAACGTGAGCCAATTCACATCAATGGAATTAAATTTTGACAATAGAGAACTCAATCTATAGAAAATGTTTCCTGCTCTCCATTATTGCAACCTAAATTTTCCCTCCTGTTGTTCAGCATGATCAATGTAAAAAAAAAAAAAAAAAAAAAAAAAAAAAAAAAAAAAAAAACAAAAAAATGCTATTTAAAGTCATATAGTGGCCATTTCATCCTAGCTACTATAGCCACATTCAAATGCCCTGCAACTTCATCCAAATCACTTCCATTTCTCATCCTACACTTAAGAGATTTAGATGCACAAAACTAGCAAATACAGGAAAACAGGAATGCTATTATACAAACTCTTTGCCATGTGTACTAAAGAGCCTAGTTAGCATGCGAGTGTGACACCCAAGGTGTATGTTGGACAAAGAAAATCACTTGCGATGTCAATCTGAAGGGAATATCAACACAAGTTAAAACCAATGTAATAACGTAAAAGTCGCCATCCTTGTATGCACATATCAAGAAACCTGACTGGGTTATCCATGACCCAACATGCGCCTCACAGATCTTAGGCCAACACGATCTTCAATTACAGTATGAGAGATACAACATGTATACTGCTCCTGAAGATAGAGAATATGTTCTCCAAAGTTTTACCATTTCAGTCCTCAGGGTTTTAGAGGGATGAAAAGCATTTTACAGAATATTAGCCATACCAACAGAGCAAGCACACGGGATACAAATATCATTAGAAGAAAAGCCCTCAACATGTGTACATAATACATATTTTCCAAATGGATTTTATAGTGCATCACTTCCTGGGCCCTCCTAATGTATCGAAAACACACCACAATTTGAATCAAAGAACTGAGATATACAATAGGCATTTATCTATGCATGTATGCAACACAAGGAGGTGATAGTCAAGTATAACCCATCCACCCATCACGAAAGAAGTGATTATCCTTCATGCTCTATTGATACCTAAAACATGAACAGCATTAATATCCTAACAATGACCCTGTCCCCCTATTTCAGAATGGGGACACCTTCATTTTGCCCATGTTAGCTTTAAATCACTTAACTGTGTCATGGTTGTATCCAAATAACATCCCCACCCTACAACTCCAGGCAAGGGATTCCAGTGACAGAGACTGAGTCATAACAGAAAGGATCCTAACTTTTTTAGTCAAACAATCCTTGAACGGACATAAATATCATCAATGTCTGACATCAGCAAATAATAAATTAAGGGACTGGCCAAAAAGAAAGAAGGGAATATAACCTTATAACACATAACCTCACATATTACTAGCTTCAATCGATAGATAAAGTTCTATCTTTGCTGAGACATATTGCCTAACCCCTAGGGAAGCACATGTGACTACAGAACTATGAACGTCACTTGTTTTCATGTCCCTTATACTTGTCTTCCCTATTTTGAATGAATTTATATCACAAACGTTTGCATCAATAACCTATCACAACACCAAGTGGTATCATGATAGATTGTGCATGCTAAGGCAGGTAGAACCTAAAAATAGTAAAAACTATAAAAAAAAAAAAATGGCATCCCATCTGTTGCAGTCTGTATTTTTAGTAACATAGGAGCTCATGAAAAATTAACAAATCCCAGTCCCAGATATTTTGCACTCCTTATGACTTTTACCACCATAATATCACTATCACACTCTCTGCTGCTGTAGCGGCCTCAGAAAAAACTTCTATAAGATAACTTGCCTAAGAATAACATTGTTTTGGTCCACACAAAAACAAAGGGAATATGGTGGAATAAGCTCTTGTGTCCAAGACAGACAGATAACTACTTGGAATCCATCTAGCAAACTCCATAGCAAACTTTAGAAATTCACCAAGTCTTTTTTTTTTCTTTTTGTTTTTTAAATAATTGGAAGGAATCCACCAAGAATTGCAATAGCTCTCCAAAGTTACATCTCATTGAATAGCATCAACACAATATGTTCATCCTCATTTTTCATGATAAATGTGTTCATCGTTTAACCCATAGTTGTTATGACTTTCTAGATCTGGGAATATTCTAAAGGCTTGCATCAATCCAACAACACAAGCACATATATATTTGTATATTTTAGCCATCCTAAAGTAATATGGAAACTGATCAAAGATATACTCAAAAAACAGGATCAGGCCAAACCAATTAAAATTGAAATTAGAAAGCAAATAAAAATAAACTTAGATGTGCTTTTGATCAAACATAAGTTTCTCAAATACACCAGATCTTGTGCTTTGGGGCATCCTTTGAGAGCAACCATAGCTACACATATAGCCACATACTGACACACACACACACACATCTTCATACCATATCAATAACCAATATTTGTGTCGTTTTAATGCTATATATTTGATTGAATAGGCATGCTATTTAACTTTCCTCTTTAACTGGCTCAGAGGACCCAGGGGCTTCACTTCCTTCTATATGTAGATTGGTAGAGATACATGTCAATGTTTAAAAAACCTATTTTCACCACCTCTCCAAAGATCTAAGGATTCCTTATAGTTCTTTAAGAACCCTTCAGATTGTAGGTCATCATGTCTTTTCGCAGAATCTTTCAAAGGTTACTTGGCCATATCATCTTGTTTATTTCGAGTTCATACCAGCAATACAATTTTGAGCTTATAAACTAAAATTGTCCAACTATTAGGGCAAGATAAATAGCTAATCGGCAACTACCCATTCAAAGGTTCTTTATGTTTGCAAAAGGCCGTCAAAGGAAAATGCTCATAATGTGCACTCCGATGCAATGCTGTAATAAATTTTTTTGAAATAAAACAGTTTATATGGTCATCCAACCATGTTCTACACCACAGGAAAAAGAAAATTGGCAAGAGAAAAACCCCAAATTTATCAGAGCTTATTCGGTTTTTTAAAAAAATGCAAATAGAGAAAAATTTAAGATTGAGGAGTTAAGGCGGTAACCTTTTTTAAGCGGAACAGTCAGGTAACATTTGCTGATTCAGATTGATCAGCACTGCTACGTGGAATAACTTCATTAATCGGTGCAGAGAAACAACAGCTACAAAAAAAAAAAAAAAGGAAATGCCCATAAATTACATAAGAACTCATATTCAAATCCATGTAACTAAGAGAACAAAACAAATTTACCTGAACCCTTTAGGTAAGTCAGCTCGTTTAACAATTTGATGACGAATAATTCCTTCATTGTCCCGGACTAGATTAATCTGAGACGCTTCTCTGATTTGATCCTTACTCAAAACCACTTCATGTCCTTCTTCACCGTTTTCGATCCTAGGATACAAGCGCACAAAGATATTGACATCCGGACAGCCAGTCCCGTAATCCCCAAAATGGGTATCCATGTAGTGTCCCGGACGAATCTCCTGCCGACGATCATTCAACGGTCTACCTTGTCGGTGTGGTACCCATAGCCAAACCACGCCAGAATCGTTGTACACGCGCGTGACTCGCATGCATAGATGGAACTGTAACAAAAACGCAAGTATAACGTCACCTGAGAGAGAGACAGAGAGACAGAGACAGAGACAGAGACAGAGAGACCTCCTTAAAGAAGGAGAAAGGTGTAGTGGCACACGCTGGGAAAGATTTCCATAAGCCGATGAGCTGCACAAAAATAGAAGGAATTAATATAACAAGTGCGAGATAAAGATTTGTCATGTTTGGTTTGGTTGGGCTAATTTCAGACTAAAAGAGAAGGAAACTTTTATTCAAGATTATAAAGGGTACCATTAGAAATTACACACGCCCTTCTTTTTCCACTGGATTCTGTTTCCAAAAACTAAGAAAAAAAGAATTCCAACCCCCACAAGTTCTCTAAGATTTTGGAATTATAGAACCAGAAAACCAAGTGCAATTTTAAAAACCCCTACCTTGTTTCCCGGCATAGCTCTACCAGATTCCCCTGACGGATTCATCACGACAACCCCCCCCCCTCTCTCTCTCTGTCTTAATCGTTAAGCTATTAGGATCCTAACCGGTGCTGGGAAGCGGTGAATGGAAGGGTTTTATTTTTGGTTGTCCATCGGAAGGGTTTGATTCTTGGCCTACAAGTTTTCTTATTTATTTATTATTATTATTTTTTTTTTCACGCGAAGAGATTCGAATATACCCTTTTGGGGGATGCGTATGAGGTTAAGAGGAACGCGTTCGTCGGCAACCCAACCCCTCCCATTACTTCGTTCTCTCTCTCTCTCTCTTTATTTATTTTATTTTATTTTTTTTATATTCAAGGTCTATTATGCGAATCGGTTTTTTAAAATCGGACCCGACCGGATTGAGCCGATTCGATCGTAAACTACTCTACAATCCATTTTTATTTTCACTATTAAATCAAATTCAAATAAAACCGTTTAAAACCGATCAAAATTGATAAAATTGACCAATCCAACCAGTATAATATGCAAATTATATATGAAATTTATTTTATTTTAAAATATATAATATACAAATTTTATATATATCATCATGTTGATGTTATCTAAATCGTAAAACGATCTGATTGGCCCAATCAATAAATCAATGAACCGATAAGTTAGTCGGATTGTTTACTAATTCAGTTTTAAAACATTAATACGAATCAAGTCGAGTTCGACTCGGCTCAATTTTAACCGAATTTGAATCAAGTTTGAGTTAAATTCATTATACAATTGAGTCGAGTTCAATTAATATATAGATTTGATAACATATATTAATATATATTATATATATTTATATATGATAATAATATAAAAAATTTTAAAAAATAAAATTTATTAATTTATTATATAATAATCTAATTTTTGAATCGAATTTGAAAGGTTTCATCATACAATCAAGTCGAGTTCAACTCCTATTATGTACTATTCGTTGATTTTGAGTTTGAATTCGAATTGAGTTAAAAAAAATTGAGTTCGAGTTCATAAACAGAAATTTTTAAAATCGATTCGATTAGAATACACCTCTTTTTTTCATCGAATCCATCCGGTCTGAACTAAGTAAAATCTATTTAGAAATTGATTTTTTTGAATTTCATTTCACAATTCTCATAATTTAAATCTAAGATTTATAATTAAAGGAATATTACACTCTATTATTATATCCATAAAAATTCTTCTTCTGAAATTGAAAATCATAAATTATAAAATTAAGAAAAATAATAAATAATAATAATCAGACAAAGATTTAATTCTTAAGATATATGAAGGTAGAGAGAAGAGGACCGGGTGAAGGAATATCAAGACGAGAATGATTGTGGGTGTACGTATAATTTGTAAAAGTCTTTGATTGTCAACAAGGGCATCTCATAAGCCACGAAAGCATGAAACTTCAGTCCAGTTAAACATTATTTTATCTTATGTATAACCCTTTTTTTATTAAAATGATTTTTTTAAAAAAATATATATAAAATAAAATTTTACAAATAAAATCTAAAATTGTGAAAAATAGAAATTATAATAAATTATTAAATTTTTGTACAGAAAACATCATATCTAACTTAGATTAAGAGATTTAACTCTACAAGTTGAAAATCATATATCCAAATGAAGACATGTCCTTTCTAAATTCCCTCATAAAAATGGTAAATATCCATTCTGCACTAAACCAATACCAAAGAAGCATGGGAGACAAAACTCACCTCCTATTAGCCCAGGATATTCAACCCATACTGGTTCTAGTGTGGAGTGCAACCTGCGAAAGAAACGTTTCTAAATATCGGAGAGAGAGAGAGAGAACAAGAAATTATTCCATAAAATTTATTTAATAATCAATTAAATTATAAATTACTGAGTCTGTACTATTATATGATTTTGTAGAAAATCAGTGTTGAATTTCCAGGAGCTTGTGCATGGAGGGAAAAAAACTGGGCTGATTATTGAATTCTCTAAAATTTTCTCCAAAATAGCGGAGGGATACAATTTTCTCTAATTTTTGGGTTTTGGGCCCCATAGGTCGGGCCAAACCAAAGTCTGCCCACATAAAACTCAGCAACTCTGCTCTGTCCTAAACTGGGTCAATCTTAAGGCCCAAATCTCATAGAGCCCGCAAACACATACCAAGAAGAAAATCAATTGAAGTAATACATAAACAGCACATAGTCGCTCGGTGACGGTTTAAGCGATAAAATCTTTTTTATTTTATCTTTTTTTATCCGATTGATTAAATTTTTTTATAATAATACATAAACATAAATAAACATGTGAATCTCTAGACAAAAAAAAGGTGAAATTTACAAGAAATTAAAAGAAAAATAGTGATTTTTTTTTTAAAAAAAATCAATGTCTATTTGATCTAATGGATGGATACTGATATCTTTAAACAAGATTTCAGATTCGAATATCGTGTATGGAGAAAATAGGCATCAAAAGAGTTTTACTCTTTAAAACTCAATCTGACTCAAACGGAATTTAGTCAGATTTAACATAATTATCAGATACCCGTAATTTATATCAAAAAATCTATTTTTTGAGGCAATTGGATAACCTTTTTTTTTTTTTGGTTTTAAAGGGATAAGAAAAAACACTAAGACCAGCCCATTAGACCAACTTTCTTAACTTTGAGGGTGGCTGAAAATAGTTCGTTTTTTTACAACAGAGTTTTAAAGTTATCTAGAGGAGACCGAAAGATGTGGATGCCTAGATTTTGTATGTACCCACGGTTTGCTTTCATAATATGTCAATTGGATAATTAAGGACAAAAATCGTTGCAACCCTTCCCTAATCGCCTTTTTTTTTTTTGGTAGAAGGCCGAGGCATGGGAGAAGAAAAGAATACAAAACAATAAGAGCCCAAGGCCGAGCAACTAAACTAAACTCTTAAGAAGTCTTCTCCATTCTCATTTGTATGTAGAAGAGGGATTAAACTTTCTAGAGGGGCTGAAAAGACCTGCACTTCCCCAACCTGGCCAAATAGTCAGCACATCTGTTTCCTTCTTTGAAAGTGTGAGGTAGAGGAATACAAGCTGGACTTCAAATGGCTGCGGTCCTTGATGATGGAGTGGAAGGGATGGGAGTTTGGAACTCCTTTGTTCAGGAAGGTGATAAGGACAACTGAGTCAAATTCAACACTCCTATTTTTGAGATTATAAGATTTGGCTAGCTTAAGACCTTCTCTTATACTCCAAAGTTTTGCACAAAGGTTGATAGTGTTGCCTACATTGATGGTGTAGCCAAGGATCCACCTGCCATGAGAGTCTCTAATGAGACCACTAGCACTGGCATGATTTAGGTTAGACTTGACAGCTATCTAAGTTAAGCTTCACCATGTTTTTTGGAGGGGGGACCAACTTACCAACTTAGGAAGCGGGTCAGGAGACGTTGGTTTCGTAGTAGCTACCAGGAAAAGCTTCTTAAAGTAGAGCCTAGTTTGTATCAAGGTGGTCTTAACATTTATAGGGTGTTTGTCAAAAATGAAGTTACATCTAGTTTTCCATATGAGCCAAATGGCTACTGAAAAGGTAGTTTTCCAAGTGTAGCTGTGGGAGGTGCAATTTTGCTTTAGCCAATCTATAAAGGAGTTAGTCCCAGAATTCTTTGGTCCAATAGTAATCCCTTCGTATATGAAGAATGCTTTATTCTACAGCTTTACATTTAGGGTACGTAGGCTCATAGCAAGCTTTTTTCGACTCTTTTAACACTGATGAGGAGGCGGTCTTTGTAGGTTAATTAGGTGAAATATCTGATCCTCTCTACGTAAGGCGCCTTCTATATCCAACTCCAAGAGTTCCTTTTGGGAAGTGGAGTGATTGTCATTCATTGTGAGGAGGGAGTAAGTTGAGGAAATTGAGAAATTTCTATCTAGAGAGGTAGTCCAATAGAGGGAGTCCTCTTCCATGGTGGTAGGAAGTATTGCAGCTCTAATCTCCTTAACTTTTTGATCTGAGAGTATGCATTTAAGTTCTTTTAAGTTCAAGATCTACCATTGCTTAGGTAGCTGCTCACTTTTATGTCAACAAGAATATATTCAGGAGCAATGTATGGTTGTTGAGCTTGTCATTGCCAATCCACTAGTCATACCAAAAATTGATCGAATGGCCATTTCCTATTCTCCAATTGATGCCTTTGACGAGACAATCCTTACTTCTAATAATGCCCATCCAAACAATAGAGCAATTAGAAGTGTTAGAGTGTTGAAGGAGATTGCCTTCTAATAAGCTAGCTTGGTAAGCAAGGCAATATTGTTGTTCCTTGTGCTTCTTAAGCCAAGATCTCCCTCTTTCTTTCCTAATAGACACTTCCCGATTTGATAGTATGAATCTTTCTTGCTCCTATGATACTGCCCTATAGAAAGATTCTACGTAGACTGTCAAGGCTTTTGCAAGTGTTTTGGGGGAGTCAAGCTGTCTACATTGTATAAGTAGGGATAGCAGAGATGACTGACTTAACTAGGGTGGTTTTTCCTGCCATACTCGGGAGCTTGATCTTCCAATTGAGAGTTTAGATTGAATTTTCTCCTCTAGGCTTTTGTAAATGCTTTTGTCAACTCTATTATGGATGAGGGGGACTCAAAGATAGTTGTCAAGGTCATTCGTGAGTTTGAAATTACAAGCAAATGCTAAGGAGTTCTTTAGAGAGGAAGGGGACTTTGGTGAGAACTAAAGTTTAGATTTTGAGATATTGATTCTCAAGTCACTTTCTTCGTTGAATTCCTGTGTTGGATCATTAATCTAACATTGGAGTTATATGTTCAAATAATTATGTATTGCATACTATTAAACTCATAAATTAAGCACATATTAAAGTGATCTGGTAAATTTGAAAAATTTGATAATTTGGGTTTAAGTATCTCAAAAGATATAGAAATAAATTAGTGTGTAAATACCAATGACATTTACTATTTATGATGGATTAAATAGGGAATGTCTAAAGGTGATTCAAAGACAACTACCATAAACTGAACAGACAGATTTGGAAGGTAAAAATCACCCTACAACTATAAATAGAGTCATGATCCCTGAGTCAATATATCACTCTTTTCTTTAATACCTCCATCATATAGAGAGAATATGTGAGAATACATACGAACTGGAAGAATGTACCAAGGATTCTGCTTATATGAAGGTCGAATCGAGAATTCAGTCTCCGACTATAGAATCAAGTACACTTCTATCCGATCTGAATTTCGATTTCAATTTATTAATTTTTTTTTTAATTCCAATGATTAACATAATGTTTGGCATGGTTTTGCATAAAATTATTTTTTTCCAACAAGTGGTATTATAGTCTCTCATGCTTGAATTATCGAGATTTTTCTGCATATTTTAAGATTTTATATGTTTTTAGTACTATGTGAATTTTTAAAAAATATGTATAAAAAAATTTGTGGATATTTTGGTTTTTAACAAAAAAAAAATATATATATATATAGATATAGATATATATATATATATATATATTCAGGATTTTTTGTATGGATTTCAATAAAGGAAAATCTTATAGAAAATTTTATTTGAAATCGACTTTTAGTTCTTATTAAAAGCCAACATCCAGTGTTTCCAAAAAAAAATTAAAAAATTTTTCATTAAAGTCGATTTCTAGTTTTTTTGTTAAAATCGACATTCAGTATTTTTAAGTATATATATATAAATATAAAAATATATATATTTGTGCCATTTTTGGGATCTCTTCGATTTTTAAAAAATAAAAAAAAAAAGGAGGAGAAGGCACACCGGGAAAGTCTTCACAACATTTGGAATATTCAGCTTACCTATTTTTTTTCTTAGGCAATTTTTTTTTAAAAGAAAGTTGACCATTTTTTTTAAAAGAATCTTAGGGATTTTCAAAAGTTGATTTATGGATATTGGTATCTCAAAAGTTGTAACTTTCAGTTCATTATATTTTTGAAAACCTTTTACTTTTGAGCAATGGACTTTATTATTTAAAAAAAAAAAGAGGGAATGGTGAAAGTCAAAGAATTTTTTTTTTTTTGGACTTTCCCAATTTTTTGGATATCATTTTTATGGTTTTATTTTTTTTTAAGAAGTTACGGATGTAATTTTGAGAATTTTTTATTTTAAAGAATCTTTTAGAATTTGGTTTTTTTTAAGAAATTTCCATATTCAAGTACCTTTTTTTTTTGGAAAACTTTCGGTTTTAAAGAATATTTTGGATTTTAGTTTCTTTTAAGAAACTTTCAAAATTTGGGAAATAAAAAAATATTCTAGATTTCAACTTTTTTTTTTAAGGCTTGATTTCTCAATTTTAGAATAAAGTTTTCGAAAAAAAAATTAGGAAACTTTTGTTTTGGGAAAAAAAAAAAAAAAAATCAGATTTTAGTTTTTTTTTTTTTTTTGTTAAAGAATGATATCCCAATTTTAAAAAAAGAAATTGTAGAAAATTTCTAATTTTGGGAAATTGAAAAAAAAAAAAGAAATTTTCATATTTCAATTTTCTTTTTTTTAGGGCTGATTTCCAATTTCAGAAAATGAAAATTTTCTTTTTATTGCAAATCTACATTATAAAAGGATCAATATTTTTTTTTTAAAAAAAAAGAAAAGGATATGGGCCATTTTGAGACCAAACAGACTCAACCCTAGGTGTTAAGATACTGGAACTCATTGAACTCATTTAAACCCATTTTCCATCTTTATCATTTTATAATATTCCTTTTATATTCAAGATTAACCAATCTTTTAGTATGCGATGGCATGACCTATCTAGGAAAGTTCTTTCAACAAGACGGGACAAGTTTAAAATTGGCTTACTCTTAAGCGGTTCTAAATGAACTCATCACCTACCTGAAAACTTTCTTGGTGCCCTATGCTACAAAACGAGAATTGGTCAAATTGTGGATCAATTGTCGGCAAAGGGTAGAGACTTTGGTTTTATGCCGACAACGAAAGTATAAGGACGGAAAAGTAAGATGAAGGAGGTAAATTCGGTAAAATTGGGCTTTTATAGGCCAAATTTAAAGTTAATAAGATTAGATTTTAAATAATCCAATTTTCAAGAAATTGAGTCCATTAAGATGAAATTAGAATTTTTTTTTTCAATTACAGATATGATTCAAATATGAGTATGGTTTCGTATATATCTTGAGATAAATTAATTAAATCAATATATCGCCAAAGTGACATCTGTTATAAAAATTAATTTATTTTGGGATATAAAAAGTTGTGCATATAATTCATATGAGTACCGATAGGCCTAAAAGAAGGTCTGTACTTGACAGAATTTCATGTACATCATGTGGTAATAAATGTATGACAATTATTCGGTTTCACATGTGATCAAATCACAGCCAAAAAGAAAATAATTGGTTGACATGTTTTTATTGTCAGCATTTGATTACTACACCTATGGTTTTGTATATATCTTTTGAAGTCATGTGTATTTGATTATAGCCAGAATAAGCGTCCATAAAACCCAAGAGTTAGTGACTTGAGGAGTTATCTACCAACTTGTCAATGTTGAATAGTGGGTCGCTCTCCTTGGAATACACCTTGTTAATGTTCGCAAAGTCCACATACATTCTCCAATTGCTGTTGGCTTTTTTCACCAAGATCATGTTAACTAGCCATTTGGAGTATTTGATCTCGTGGATGAATCCGACTATTAAGAGCTTCTAGACTTTCTCTTATATAGCACATTGGCGTTTTAAAGTGAACATCCTATTCTTTTGTTTAACAAGCTTGTGGTTGATGTCGACTATCAAAAAATGGACTATGATCGATGGGTGAATACCCGGCATATCTTAGGGGGACCAAGCAAAAATTTTAGAGTGTCCTCTTAAGTAATCAACAATCGCTTCTCACAGATGTGTTAGTAGATTTGCACCAATCTAAACGATCTGACCAGAGTCATCAGTTAGGGGAACTTCGATTACTTCCTCCAACGGTTTTGGTTTGGTGGTTGGCTCGATGTCGTCTCTCAATTCTAAGGTGTCAATTAGGAAGTTTTCTCTTTCACCTTCAACTGGGAGGAAATTGTGGGGTTTAGGGGTCACCACAAAGGGTAATGATTCCAATGATGTTCTAAATTTAATCTTCATATGTCTCCTACTAGGTAATGCTTCCAATTCATCTAAACTAGGGTGGCCTAGAATAAAATTATAAGGAGTGAATACTTTTACTGCATAGAAGGTAACCTTAGCGATCGCATGGTTGGGAGGTGTTCCCAGGGTTACGGTGAGGGAGACGACGCCCTTTAGGTGTATGCATTTGTTCCGAGAGCCCCTTGAGAGACCTTGTGGGAGGCTGAAGATGAGATGAGTTGAAAGCCAGTCGTTAAAAAATGTCCCAAGTGAGGAGATCGTAGTCGGTTCCTCGATCAACGGGGACCTTCTTAATGAGATAAGATTATATTTTGACAATAATGACTAAAGGATCATTGCGATTAAGATCAACTTCGATTAGATCATCGTCATCGAAACCAATAATTGGCCTCTTTCTTTTGATCACTATCATGATTGGTATCAGTAGTGAAGAATGAGGAAGACGTTGGATCAGGAATCGGTTTGTTTCCCACAAACGGCGTCAATCTGTTGGAATTAGGTTATGGCTCTACAGATACCGGTTTCTTTGACCTGAGCAGGAGGCCTAATCACTGCTGTAATTGATGAAGTGAAATCTATAAAATACTGTCAAAGGATGCTCCGATAGGAAAAACTCTAACACTCAAGTCAAAAAGAACAATTTTTTAAAGTAATGAAACAGACTGAGTAAGAGAGGGCTGAGAATGTGAGACCTGTGTAATTTTGTGTGCTCTGTGTAAGGTTATCAGAGAACGTACCTGGTTGATGACCCATTGAATGTATTTATAGGTCGGTGCTTCACAATTCGTGTGTGTAAGAGATATTATAACTCTGGTTTCCTTATATGAATATCCTAAAATCTCGAGGTTAAATATTTGCAAAAGCTTTAAGAACTTTATCGCTTGGAAAGTCCACAGGCTAAGAAGATTCATTCCTTATCGGTAAGATTTTAAAGATCTCCTTTCTTATCTAGGAAGTTTTTCTAGCTACTTATTAGGAAATGAACTCAAATACGAGTTTCAGTTAAATATTACCGTCTACCGGTTATAGATACAGGGCACCAAATGGATAAAGGTACCAATCAGATGGCAGCCGGTAGGAGAGTCCTCTTGATGCGTTCCGAGAGGACCAGAAATCCCTCATGCAACGATGCGTTTCACCATAACTCTCTAGAGTGCTATAGGCCTTTCGATCATGTACTATCAGAAAGGATTATTGGTATTTTCCTCCTTTTCTAGTTCCGCATCCAACCACTGAGGTTGAATTCATCCCTTCCCTTTATAATCTATACTGAAATTGAAACCCTTTTTATAATAATGAAGAATTTCATGAAATAATATGACTTGTTACATCTATTATCAAGATTAAAAATTCGCATATTTGCAAGCAATATCAGGTTCGTGTACGGCATTAACCGAAGGATTTACAGCTTTTAGTTCCCCTACCCAAAAATAAATAAATAAATAAATAAAAGAAATATCTCTGGTTACTGTATTTGAATTCATCTTCTTATTATAATCCACTTTTAAACATACAGATAAGTAAATAAAAGTAAAAGATTAAGAAAGATATTTCAATAAAGGTAAATAAAGGTAAAAGATTTAGAGCTTTTAATCCTCCCACGCAATAATAATAATAATAATAATAAAAAACAAAACATTACAAATAAGGGTCTTAGCATCGTCTTGTGCCTCATATCTCTTGTTCGTATATTTGAAATCATTTTCTTATTAAAAACTACTCTTAAACATATCAAGAAAAAGATAAGTAAATAAAGACAATAACAATAACAATAAAATTTTTATGCCACTAAGTGAGATTGGCTTAAAAAGATAAGTAAATAAAGGCAAAAGATTTTTTTTTATTTATTTATTTTTTTTTTTTGTTGTAATGGCCTTAAATATGCACTCACAAAAACTGTGTAGTCTCATCCTTAGGCAAATTTGTTCCTCCCTAGCTTTAGAAAACTGATCACTTGGACAAGCAAATACAACTTAGCAAATTAGAGTGGCTAGAGCTTGAAAGCTGAATCCAGTTCCCATAGAAGAACAAGAAAACTATTTGAACTTTTTAGAAGAGTTAAGCTATTCCAAATTAATTCAACAACCAGCGGTCACAGTAAATTCATCAATCAAACAACCATGCATGCTCTTATATTTTGTGATGCAAAGTCTTGGTAACACTGCTAAAGTCATTTGAATATAATCTGTTATTACAAGATTTGGGACTACATCTATGATGTCTAGAGGTCTCATCGCGTGTCAACTGTTCCAACGAAGTATATTGAGATTGATTACTATGTCATCTCTGAAAGGGTATTTAGCAATGAGCCCATCGGCTCATTAGCTCTACATTTACAAAAGGACACACTGTGCCCCACTCTCCCTACATTGGATCCAAGGGTAATGGAGGACCAAGAAGGCCTCCTTCCGGGGCTCTTACATACTTGGTTCTTAAATTTTGAACTAAAATCCCAATTGAGCCCCAAAATTTCGAAATATACAATAATTGAGCATTAAAATTTTCAAAAGTGTGAATTAAATCTAACTGTCACCAACAATGTCATGCTAACCGAACAACGTCAACACGGCCGTTAAGTGTTCACTTAGCATGACATCGCATGACATGTGAGGAGAAATACTCACGTGGCATGTGCCACATCAGCATTATCTCTCAACTTTTAATGCCATATCAGTATATTCGCAAAACAATTATATCACATCATCCAAAATGCTAAAATCACCTACGTCACGTCATCAAAATACTGAGTTCAAGGTCCAATTATCATTTTGGTACAAAGTTTAGAGAGATAATTACATGTTCGATCTCTGAACTTTGTTTAAATTTTATAAATTAATTCTTATAATTAAAAATATTATCTAATGATTCCAACCTTACAAAACCATATCATATTAGTTATTCTGTTACTAATGGTGATAGAGTGATCGTTAACTACTGATATAAAATGATGTGACAGGCTATGTGGACATACAAATACTGATGTGTCATTGTCATATTTGCATCAAAGATATTTCATGTGTGTCATGGTAGAAAATTGCTAATGTGGCACTCCAAGTCAACACCAAAAGGGCTTTTCAGTCTTAAATTAAACAAATAAATAATAAAAAAAAACTCCTCTCTCATCTCCCCTCCCCCTTTCTTTCTCTCTCTTCTCTCCTCTCTTTCTCTTCACTCTACCCGTCCATTATGCCGCTAATAAGCATGCCATCGGATGACAAACTTTGATGCTGGGTAAGATAAATCAGTCGATGCCAGTGATGAATCTGAGGTCCTATCCTTCTATTTCCTACTGTAAGTTGTCATTTCAGTTACCGTCGAGACTTTCAACGCCCATTTGTGTACGACCATCAACAAGATCTCCGATGATGAAATTCGATGCCGGGGACAATTGATCTGAGTGAAGTGATGATGAATCTGAGGTCCAATTAGAGCAATTCCTCAGGTAGCGTTGCGATTTATTCTTCGGCATGTTGCATTTGTTTCAAAATCTGACAAAGTCTTCGAACGACATCTATGAGGCAGTCAAGTAATGGCTATTCGTCATGACAGTTCGACACAAATCGTCTTCCCAAAACAACCGATCGTCTTCCTCCATGATGGTAATTCGAATGGCCTCTGAGACATGACCTTTTGGCTTCACGACCTTTCAACTGTGAGGATTTGTTGAATGGATCTTTAATGAGAGGAGTTACAAGACTAAGCACTAATTTCGGAAATCAAGTATGAAGGCTTAAAGGCATTGCGGAAGGGGTTTTTCATACATGGTAACACACGAGAGATAGAAGAAAGACAATAAGATCTGTAAATATTAGAACTTTCAAAAGAGAAATATTACTTTTAAAGAAATATTATTAATGATGAATGCCAAAATAATAAAATATCATAAGTATTTATAGGGAATGCAAACTCTAAAAATTATAAAATTATTAAAAAAATTAAGAAATGAGAGAAATTAAAAAAATAGAAAAAATAAGAAAGTAAGAAAATTAAGAAATTAGGGAATTATAAGAATTAGAAACTAATTAAAAATACTAAAAAATTTAAAAGATCAAAAAGTTAATGAACTCTTTTTTCCTTCTCTTGAACCAATCTTACATAACCCAATAATCATTAGAAATCTATCCCCCATCACATCGGCTAGGCTTGGTCCTTGGCAATTTGTGTTTTGGGTTTCGTATGAGAAGAAGTTTCAGAATCTTGTTGGGCTCTTTTCTTTCTGATACTCATACATTTTTTCTATTAGCATCAATTTAAGGCCTTATTTGCCCTTTGAAATTAGTATGAAAATCAATTGTGAGGGGAGGATTTTGCCATTCCCTAGAAGAAGCCATCACTTGGATGAAAACCTCAGGTCCTCTTCTTATCCTCTGTATATGCAAGCAATAAGGCTGGAATTCTTGTTAATTCAAACATTGTATAAGCAATTGAAAAGCTTTGTTTTTCAACTACCAGCAGTGAGCATGTCACTCTGCCAAATTGAATAATTTTCCAATTCTTACTTGGGCCAGTTGCCCTAGATCATGGTATTCAACACAAGCCATTTGCCCTATCATTTCTCGCAAAAGACATGAATCTTGAAGTGGGCTTATCCTATTACACCCTAATTGTGAGGTTTTTTTTTTTGGGGTGAGATTTTTAGGATTCTTGTAGTTCTTAACGTTGTTGTTGCTGTGTTGGTTTTCTTTTTATTATTTAGTCAAAGAGAGGAGAGAAGAGAGAGAAAGGGAAAGGGGGAAGATAGAGAAGTGTTCCCCCCCTCTGGTGAGAGAGAGGAGAGAAGGGGGTGAAAGGGGGAGGGGAGGAGAGAGAGTGAGATAGAAAGGGGATTTTTTTTTTTTTTGAGAAGTGTTTTTCAGTATCAGCATCTGTATGTCTATATTGATGTGAGACAAATTTCTAAAAATTATTCAGATGGCTCAAGAAAAAGAAAAGATATCTATTAGTTTCTAATTTTTATAATTTCATAATTTTTAAAGTTTCTTAATTTCCCTAGTTTTCTAATTTTTTTAGTTTCTAGTTTCCTAATTTTATTGGTTTCTTAATTTTTTTAGTTTCTTAATTTTTATAGTTTCCTAATTTATAGAGTTTACATTCCCTATAAATATGTATAGTGTTTCATTATTTTGATATTCATGATTAATAATATTTTTTTAGAGTAATATTTCTCTTTTGAGAGTTTTATGGGTTTTCTCTTTTCAAATCATGTTGATGTTCTTCTATCTCTCTCGCGTTCGGTGGTATCAGAGCAACAGTGTTTGAAAAGAGAAAACCATAAAACTCTCAAAAAAGAAATATCAATTTTAAAAAAAATATTATTAATCATGAATATCAAAATAATGAAACACTATAAATATTTATAGGGAATGCAAATCCCATAAATTAGGAAACTATAAAAATAAAAAAAAATTAAAGAAATTAAGAAACTAGTAAAAGTAGGAAACTAGAAGCTAAAAAAAATAAAAAATTAGGGAAATTAAGAAACTTTAAAAATTATGAAATTATAGAAATTAGAAACTAATGGATCTTTTTCCTTTTTCTTGAACCACCTGAATAATTTTTAGAAATTTATCCCACATCAGTCTCCCTTTGCTGAAAAGAACTCACCATCGAGTGATACCTTCAATGTCTGCATTCATATCCTCAACTCTCTCCTTTGGTTTTCTTCTCAAAAAACTTATGTTGAGTATGATAAATATCAAAACAACTGTTAAAACCATAGAATCATAATTAACCTCAAATTCTTCTACCCCACCCACGTGCTTGTCTGAATTAGAATAATAGTAAACTTTCCTATTTGCTGGATCAATCTTGAAATATTCAGCTTCCGATAAGAAATATCTACATTCTTTCTAATTATGTTGTGAATTGATTCTATGACGTTGCGAACTTCCACAGTACCACATGTAACACTTGGTAGCAAGGGATTGAATGCTAAGTAATTATGAGATAACAATATCAGAAATTTATACGACGGATCTTTCAGGTTTTCAAAAAACTTGTTTTAGTCCAACCTATGTCAAGCACCACCACTTTCTTCTATGTCTCAGCCTCTAAAGAAATAACGATATTTACAAACTGTAATGGTTTTGGTGAGACAATGTCCTTCGTACCATGCAATGAGTTTAAATCTGCACATGCAATAAAACCACCGCTACAAGTTTGAAAGAGCCTATTCAATTGTGTATCATCTCGTTTAGTGATCAACAACATCTTTCTAACCACCAGATTCTGCACATCTTCATCTTTTCCATCTGAGTCATAGATCCCTTCGTCCTTATCAGCAGACCTTTCGTCATCCTTCCTACCATAGCCGACTAGATGAATTTGACAGCATTGAGGGCAATTGTTAGATCTATGTCCAACTTGCCCACACCTGTAGCACTTATCTCCCGTCGGCTTCGAAAAAGGGTTGTTGTTGGCTGGTTCCTTTGCTCATTCTCTACCATATCTTTCTTTATGAATTCAAAACTGGATCATGTACTGACTTTTGGACTTATCCTAGATGTCTCGCCGAAGGGTTTACGGGTACCTTCATTCTCATAATATCCCCTAAACTCCATTGTCTCTACTCTTTGGGCCATATTCTGGGATTCATTTAGCGTTAAAATGATCTGACAACCGATTTTATCACGAATTACAAGTTTCAATCCATGAATATACATCGCCACCTGTTGACCTTCAGTCTCCATTAAATTATTTTATGCTGATAATCGCCAAAAATCTGTGGTATATTCAGTCACAAATTTTTGCCCTTGTGCCAACGTTTGGTATTGATGAAACAAAAATTGATCATAAATTGGAGGAAGAAATCTGGCCATCAACATCTTCTTTATTTTTGGCCAAAGCTTTACTGGCTGTTTTCCCAAACGCCTTCGTTGGATCTGAGTTTGTTCCCACCACGAAGAAACTCCACATTTTAATCGATATGCCACCAACTTTACTTATTTATTTATTGGAATCTCTGTGAACTCGAAAAACCTTTCGACCTCTACTACCAAATCTAGGAAATTTTCAATATTTAGATTTCCATTGAATAAAGGGATGTCGACTTTCAATTGGAACTCTTCTTGTCGATATTGACGAGTTGCCATTGAATTAGGGTTATGATAAAAAAACTAAGCAATCTCCTCGTCTAAAGAATCATCTTCCTTGATCTAAACCCTACGAGGTTGTTTTGGTAATATGGGATTGAAGTGAGATCCCTGAGTAATTCTCTTGGAGTCATCTTCACCTCCTATATTGCCTTGGTTTGATCGCAACGTCTGTAATTTCATTTCTGTCTGCTTCATTAGAACAGACAAAATTTAGAGTACAGCTGTCACGACTTGTAACTTTCTGAACACGACAGAAATAGTACTACCTTTACCGGTTTGGTAGGCTATCACAAGGGAAAGTCTTGGTTCTGATACCACCTAACGCGGGAGAGATAGAAGAATAGCAACATGGTTTGAAAAGAGAAAACTCTAAAACTTTCAAAAGAGAAATACCACTCTCAAAAAAATATTATTAATCATAAATATCAAAATAATGAAATACTATCAATATTTATAGGGAATGCAAACCCTATAAATTAGGAAACTATAAAAATAAAGAAACTAAAGAAATTAAGAAACAAGTAAAATTAGGAAACTACAAATTAGAAAAATTAAAAATCTAGAGAAATTAAGAAATTTTAAAAATTATGAAATTATAGAAATTAGAAACTAATTGATCTCTTTCTTTTTTCTTGAGCCACCTGAATAATTTTATAAATTTGTCCCACATCACACATAGACTGTTACATCATTCCATGTTAACAGTTAATAACCACTCTGTCACTATCAGTAACGAAATGATCAATAGATACAACATTGTAGGTTTGAGGACCACAAGGTAATATTTTTAACTGTAAAAATTAATTTGTGAAATTTGAGCAAAGTTTAGAGACCGGACATATAATTATCTCAAAGTTTAGTACCTATATGTAATTTGCTATAAATTTTAACTCCTAATTTATTTAAAAGCAATAATTCATTATCAATACAATTCCTAAACTCAAACCCCAATTCTATTCAAAATCTTAATTTAATTCATATCCTTTAATTCAATTCAAAACCTCAAATCAATTCAAATTCTCAATTAAATTTGAAAACTTTAATTCAATTCAAAACACTAATTTGATTTAAAATTCTAATATAATTCAAATTCCCATAATTTGAAACTCTAATTTGATTTAAAATCCTAATTTAATTCAAATATATAATTTAATTTAATTCAAATCTCCAATTTAATTTATTTAAATCCCCAATATAATTTGAAGCCTTCGTTGATTTAAAATCCTAAGTTGAAACCATATTTAAATTAAATTAAATTGGGGATGTAAATCAAATTAGGATTTTAAATTAAATTAAATCAAGAATTTGAATTAAATAAGGGTTTTAAATCAATTAATGTTTCAAATTGAATTGGGATGTTTGTGTTAAATTAGGGTTTCTAATTGAAATGAGATTTTCAAATTAAATTGAGGGTTTAATTAAATTCAGGTTTCAAATCAAATTACAATTTCGAATTGAATTGGAGTTTTGAATTAAATTGGCAAATTTGAATTAAATTAAAATTTTGAATTGAATTAGCAATTAAATTTAAGAACTACACTAAAATAAATTATTGTTTTCAAATAAATTAAAATTTAAAATTTATGATAATTTACATATCAGATCCCTAAATTTTGCATTGAAAACACAATTAGGACTCTGAATTCAACACTTTGTGGATGTGGCACATACCATGTGAGTGTTTTGATGATGTGGCATAACTATTTGTGCAAATGTGCCATATCAGTAATTCACTCTACTCATTTTATATCATTCTAACTCAACACTTAACGATCACTTTACCATCGTTATTGATGAAAAAATTTAATTGTGATATTCAATTATAGTTTTTGAAGTTTAGAGAATAAATTAGAATTTTGGTATACTAGAAATTCAATTTACCCCCTTGGATCCAATCTCAATGCAGTGTGAACCCCCCTCCCCCAACGCTTACGAGGGAGTAATAGCTAGATTTAATTCAATTACCAGAAGTTGCAGCAAATTTAACTATCAACCAACCATATATGCTCTTAAATTATGCAATACACCTACTTGTACATTCATTGTCTTTTACATTTATTCCACAAATGGTTGAGTGTACAAACTGTAACTAACTGTAATATAGCATCCTAAGATGATTAAGGATCTTTCTTACAATTCCTTACTAATAATGTTTACAAAATGAAAGCAAATGTGAATAAATGTGCAAGTAGGTGTATTTAGACATGTCCATGGGTTCTGGTTCCAAACTAAAATCAATCCTTAAAGAAACTGTTAGAAGAACGTGACTCATACACGCAGCGGAAGCAATAAAAATAATTTTCGGAATCGTAAAAGGATGAGTTTGCGATATATCTCAATCGATGATGCAGAAAAACTTCGGAATCGCAAACTCTGAACACGAACAACTCGCAGTTGGGATGATAATCACAGTAATCGAACTATCAACATGATGTCACAACGTACCAATCCTTTAACCCGGTAATTCTCGTACGATCGGAAAACCCTCGCTATTAATTGTTCTACTCAACAATTAATTTTTTCTCTAATGAATCTCTATTCTCTCTTTAGAATAGTTTTCATTGTCTCACAATTCAATATGCAATTGCCATTAGACTTGTTACATATGTAGAATTGCAATTAGGAGAGAAAATAGGGGAGTTGACTCCTATTCAAAACTAACTCCCGTAGGAGTTTTGTGGAGACAAAATAGGGGGAGTGGGGTAATGGGTAACTATCCATTACCCCTTTATTTTAAAACTTAATTTTTTTTTTTATTTTAACTTTGGTAAAACTGCCCCAGGTGGGCATTTACTAATAGAAACAAACAGAATCATAAAAATAGTTTCGCTCTGATTCTGAAGTGAAACCTCAAGTCAGTGGTTCGGTTCTCGTTCTTGATTTTTGGAACAAGAATCAGTACCTTTAAAGAATATAGGAACAAAAAATAGGAATCAGACCATGAAAGAATCATTAACGAGATTGTAAAAAATTATTAAAAAAACATAAAAAAACTATATTAGAATTTTAAAAACCATAAAGAAATCATAATCAAAACTATTCTGATTTAAAATTAGAACTGAACCAAAATCATCTGCTTTTGGAATCGAAATCAGATCCTAGTTTTGTTTCTAGTTCTTTTACCCATCAAACCAAAACTCGGGTTCTCATTGATTCGATTTGGTTGAGAACCTTGGGCATGTCTAGGTGGACTAGAGAATAAGTGCATACATGGTTGGGTTGATGGTTGAAATTATTGTGGATGCTAGTACTTGAATTAAGTCCAGCTATCATGAATGAAAAAAGCTTTTGTTGTATGAACTTTGATGAACAACATCTTCCTCTCCAATGTAGAAATGAGCACAACATACTTTACATGTGCAAAACTGGTCCAAAGAGTTCGATGCCACCATGGAATAATTTCCTTGTGGTGGTCCTAATATTTCTCTGGAAATAATGAATTAAACTTTAATTCGATTCCTTTGAGAATTCCAACTCCGTCCATTTTCTGAGATCAATTTATGAACATGAAACCATGTAAGCAATAAAATATAGTATCAAATATCATGACAAAATAAAATGAAGAAACCTTTCTTTCGGTTTGATGCCCTTTGAAACAAATCAATTATCAAACAAAAGTCTACACAAAAGATTGCAAGTTTGCAACACCAACACAAACACTATCTCAAGTTCCAACATACAACGTGGTAAGCAAGTCTAACCTCAAGAATATGTGGCTACAGCAATAGCAACTCTATTCACACCTCTGCCATCACTACTAGCACCACCAATCCTTCCCCGGCCAATCCCCGGCCTTTGATCATCTCTCTTCCTCCCACTGAACCCCTTCCTGGCCTCCTCCAACCCCACAATCTTTTTTTCCTCATGTCTTTCTTGAAGCCTTGAAGTCTAACAATCTGTTGAATTAGCTGAATTTGGTTCCCAACCTGAAGAGTTCCAATGTTGTTGACTACCCACAAAGCTATTGCTTCCAGAAGACTCTTGCTCCTCCATATCTCCACCAACAATGCCTCTTCTCACAGTGACATACTTGTGAATACTTGGCTCCATCACATATCATTTATTCCAACTTCAGATTCCACAAATGGGTCGTTTGGGTATAACCTTTTTGTGTCATTTTTGTTGCATTTTTTGTCATCTGAGAACACAGATGACAAGTTTGAACTAGTACAAGAGTTGAGATCTACAACAGCTTCCAGAATTGATTGTGCCTTCGTGACACATGGCGGGAGTGAAAATGAAGGATTTGATTTTGGATTTGGAGTTAGAGCTGGAGAAGGAGCAGCAGCAGGAGCAGGAGCAGGATTTGGAGCCATAGCTAGAGTTGGATTGTTTTTTTGGTGGAAATTTTGGATGTCTTCAAGCAACAAAGATGTGTAAGAAGGATTTGGATTCAACAAGGCTTCAGGGTTAATGTCCATGTCCCGAGATCATCTAGCATACCGGCTTCGAGTCAATGCTTGGGGTTTTAGGCTTTCTTCTCCTCCCATTGCAGATGCCAGTGCAACAACGTAGTTTACTGTCCTTGGTTGTAGAGCATTAATCTCTACTGGGTCTTCCACAATTTGATGTTGTAGCTGCTCTTTTGACCTGGAAATAACATTCACAGCTTTGTCGTTCTCTATTGTGGGCCTGTTGATTTTGTTTGCAATCACTGGGGTAAGTATTTTGTTTGTGCTGATCTCAACATTTGGCTTCTGGTTTGCAGCCTGAAAGAGCAGTCAAACAAGCCCAATTAATGACCAAGGACTTCTGGCAATACATAAAATCTTATATGAAGAGAGATGATCATTTGTGGAGTTAGGGCAAATGCTGATCACAAATGGCCATTAATTGGTAACTCTCATGTTAGCAAATACCCATCACATTGTCATGAGATGGAATGAAGTTTATTTGGTTGGTAAATAGAATCTTGTAGTAAGTGATTTCATTCCCCATAAATAGCATTTTTGACTCGTTGGTTAGTGAGGAAATAATTTAAAAACTTGTGAATGGCTCCAAGAAAAAAAATTCATTGTAGATGATTATGACTTTGTTGCAATAATGACTCTCCAGAAAAAATAAATGCAAAGGGGAAGATATGGTGATTTACTGAATTTAGCACACTCTGACATGCATAGTAATCGCTTCAAGGACATAAGATTGCCAATTTTGTAAATTGTGAATCCAAAGGCAAAAAGAGATTAAAAACCCTAAAAACCAAAAAGATATTTGAACATCACGTCAAATTAACAATTATGGAGCTTGTAGTGAGGGAAAAGGAGCTAAAACAAGGTCAAAAGCACTAAAAACAAAAGTGTGTGTTTAGTATACCTGAATCTGATAACCAGATTGTTCCTTAACATCCAAATCTGAATCAACACTTTGCTTCTCTGCACTTTATTCACCACGGAAGAACCCTTATAAGAGTTATTGTTATGATCAATCTCACCCATTGGATTCCTCCTATAAGGAGACTACTCGCCTTCCTTGAGTTATTCCTGCTCAATGATGGTTGCTTCTCATTGCAGGCTGCAATAGCAGCAGCAACCTTTGCAGGTGACTGAGACCTCGGTGAACCAATGTTCCTCTTCACTGAAGTCCTCTTAATTGATCCAGTTCCTGAATCTACAGAAGCTGGAACAGACACCATTTTTCCAGGCCTATTTCCACCATTTTTAGCTGTGGCAGAGACAGGGTTAATGGGGTTTTCAGATCTTCGACCAGGAGATCGACTAACCCTCCTTCCTCCATTACTGCCGCTACTTCTCTCCTTGATTCCAGATCTCTGTTGCGAGGCCTATTGGTGTTGGTGTTGGTCACTTTCTCTGCTTGGTGTTCTTCTTCTACTAGATGGGGATGCTCTTGATTCTCTGCTTCTGTATCGCCTACGCCCTTTATAATCTTCGTCTTCTTCAACAACATTGTTGTTGTTTTCTTGTTTCGTTGTACAGTCTTCAGCGTCATTATCGAAGCTTCTTTTTTATCCAGAGTACTTTCTGCTTCTTGCTTTTCCAGATGAGCTTCTGCTTAGTCTTCCACATTGTATGAGAATCACGTCCACATCAACAACCTCTGTTTTAATCTCTGTTGTAGGTACATTGTTGTCGTCATTGTTGATTATAATTTGGGGTTTTTCAGGTTCGTCGATTGAGGTTGTTGGGGTTGTTTGTGTTGTTGTAGAGGCATTGGAGTCATGGCTTTTTCGGTGTTTGATGATGAAAATTTCTTTTTTGGGAAGAGTCTTTTGGTCTGGTTCTTCTCGTTTCTTCTTCTCTGCTACTGTTGGCTTCTCTGTTTTGTGTTTTGCCTCTTGTTGTTCTGTTTTGGAGTTGGGTTTGGTTTGATCTAGTGGTATTGGGGATGGAATGGACACAAAGGGTTCTTTCTTCTTACTGAGACAAGTACCCATTTTGGGTGGGGGGAGAGAGAGAGAGTAATTGCAGAAGATAGACAGATGGAGGAATGAAGATTGGAATACGAAAGGATTTAGGGAGGGGAGAGAGAGAGAGAGAAAAGGGAAAAGGGAAAAGGGAAAAGGGAAAAGGGTTTTTGCAGTGGGAGAAAATAGTTCAAAATGGGTACTTTATGGATTTAATAAAGATAAGGAGAGAGTCAATGATCTCCTTTTTTTTCCTTTGTAAAGGTGTCAAGTTCGGAGAGAGGGAGAGGGGGAGAGAGAGATTTCAAATTTGGGGGTACGGGCGGGTTGTTGCGAGAAGAGAGAGTGAGAAAAAAAATACAAAATTAAAATAAAACAAAAAAGAGGGAAAAGAGAAGGGAAAGGGAGCCGTTACTCACACACTCTGACGTTGGATCTATGTCGGATGGAGAGGAGGGACCCTAGACTGACACTGCTTTGCTTCGTAATCTTATCACTTCATAATTTTATCATTATTTTTTGAATTTCTCCCATGGCTACATTTTATGTTGGATTTTTCATACATATCATAATATATTTTTAATTATTCGGTTTGAACAGAGTATCCCATCCTGGACCACTGCTTTTATTATAATTAACCTGTCTGTTCAAAGTGCAGCGCAGGTGAAATTTGGTGATATGGGTTTGTGGGAGAGTGGAGTGCACATGGACTCACTCTCTTTCATCAAAAGGGTCTAATTCATTATTATTTTGTCCCAAGACTTTTCAAAGGATAAATTTTTTTTTATTTTTATTGTTTTAAAACCAATTTTACTTAATTGTATTTTATTATATCAAAACAAATTATTATTTCAATTAAGAGTGTTAGAGAAATTATTGTCAAATCCTAATATTTTAATGATAACAAAACTTTATAAGTGTTTCTAACAAATTTATCAAGTGTGCAGACATTTAAAATATGTAATGCAAGATTATATATATAAAACTATAGAACTGGTTAGAAAACACTGTCACAGAAGTTGAGTAGAATCAAAAGTGAATAAAAACAATAGAGTTTTAGACAAGTTTTTAACTGTTGTGATTTTATCATACTTTCAAACTCTAACTCAGCATGTTAAAATACAGATTGGGAACTGTAATTAACCTTGAAGCCTATTCTAATGGATGATTCAAATTCAAGTTGAGATCAAACATTTACTGAAAGTAAAAACCCAAGGTTCAGAATCTGAAGTGAATATCTCTAAAATGCAGGCTGATTTTTAGGAAGTTTTTTATCATTTATATCTTCTTCATCTCTTAAATTCTTTGAATTTCACTTTCTTCTCATCCTAAGACTATTGTTGGATTTTAATTCAAAGAAGTTACCACAATAAAAGATGGTTTGCAACCTGAAAATAGAGGGCCAAAATTTAGGATCTGAAAAACTGTCAAGGGGTTGGTTCTAAAATGCTTTTGAGAGGTTGATATCAACTCTATTAGTCAGAGTTTGAAGTAAAACTCGAAGTGGATTTTGAAGAGCAATATTCAGACTTTATTGAGAGACTTTTGCAGACTTCACTCGAAACTTGAGCTGAGAGAAAACTAAACCCAAAAACTACTACTTGACCACAGTTTTCTGAAAGATTGCTGCATTTCTATGTTGTTTGAATTAATTCACATCTGTAATTCTTTGTTCTGTCTTTGTATTGTCTCATAAGTCTAAGGAGAGTGTAAGAAACATTCTCTTGGGTTGATAGACTAGGTGTGAGAGAGTTATAATTAGGTAGATGTTGGACTAAGATATCTTCAAGGAGGAAGGTACAAATTGTTAACATTGAAGTCATATACATGTATTTGTAACTCTTTTTGTTTATAGTAGAAACTAATTATTGTTGGACCCTAACTTGCTGAGTTAGAAGAGTGGACGTAGGCACAAAACCGAACCACTGTAAACCAGGATTGATCTTTCTATCCCTTCTCTTTAATTTTGCATCTATATTTACATATTGCATGTTATTTAGTCATAGCATTTGAGAGTGATTTTAGTGGAGAAAAATCATTGAGTGAAGTCAAACCAATTCAACCCCCTTCTTGGTTTCATTGGACCAACAAGTGGTATCAGAGCGAGTGCTCGACTCCACAAAAGTGCTAACTTTTGAGCCAAAGATCCAATGACATCACATTCAACTTTTGGCCAATCTGCCAATAGAATTCTTTATTTTGGTGGAGTAAATTTCCCTCATTGGAAATGTAGATTAAAGATATTTATTCAAACCACGGATTAAGAAGTTTGGGAAGTGATTTCTCAAGAAAATTTAGATGTAAAATCCCCTATAGTAACTGAGGATGACAAGAAAAAAATGTCCATAAACTCTCGAGCAAAACATTTGCTGTTGTGTGTAATTTTTCTTACAAAATTTAACTTAGTTTCTTCTTGTTCCACAGCCAAAGAAATATAGGACAAACTCTATGTCACTCACAAAAACACTAGAACTGTAAAAAACACCAGGATTAACCTTCTCATGCAGAAATATGAGCTATTCAAGTTTCAGCCAGTAGAATAAGTGAAGGATCTGTTCAATTGATTCACATCCATCACAAATGAACTGGAGTCTCTTAGAAAACCCTTCTCAGACACTGATCTTATGAGAAAGATTCTGAGAATTCTTACTAGAGTTTGGGATGCCAAAAGGACTGCCATAGAGGAGGTTCAAGACCTGTCAAAATTGTCCTTGAATGAATTTAAAGGAAAGCTGATGGTATATGAAGCTGAAGTGCATCATTCTGCAGAATCTAAAGGGAAGAAAAAATTCATTGCATTTACTATAGGCGAAGAACTTTCAGAGAATGAATGCAGTGATAATAAAGTCAATCTTCTAGCTAAAAAACTGTCTAAAGCTCTTAGAAGGAAATGTAAAAAGTTTCAGAAATTTCCAAAAACTAATGTGTTTCCAAAGTCTAAATCTTATGCAGGAAAATTCAGCAATAACAATGATCAAAAGAAAGACAAAAAAGAAGTTGTATGCTATGAGTGTAAAAAATTAGGACACATCAAATATGAGTGCCCAATTCTCTTGAAGAAAATCCAGAAATTCCAGAAAAAGGGGAAGACAATGATGTCTACTTGGAGTGACTTGAAAAAATCAGATTCAGATTCTGACTCAGAAAATTCAGAAAACAGTAATGAGACAAACTTCTATTTGATGGCTAATTTACAGGTGAAATTTAATTCTGAATATCTTGAAAATATTATTTCTAATAAAAATGACATACTAAGACTATTTTTAGAGTTTCAGTGTAGGATATTAGACTTAGAATATAAAAAAGATCTGCTGAAACAAACAAATCAAGTGCTAAATTCTAAAAATGAAAGTCTAAAATCTGAAATAAAAGAATTGAATTCTGAAAATGAAAGTCTAAAATCTGAAATAGGAGAAATGAAGTTTGAAAATGAAGCTATAAAATTGAAAAATTCTGCAATAAAAAATGAAGTATGTGTGCCAAAAATTAGAGTTGAAGATCTGTCCATGTCCATCAAAAACACATTCCAAAAATTCAATGAAAGTAATGAAAAATTAACTAAACTTTTTGCAATTTAAAGGCATGACTTTTCCAAAAATGGTTTATGGTATAAATCTGAAAATATATCTTAATCTCAAGTTAATAAAACTATATTTGTTAGTGCAGTAAAAAATACAGAAAAAGAAAACTTCAAACTGCAGAATTTAGAGGTAGAAGCAATGATCATAAAAGTACAACTTACAGGGGTAGCAAAAGCTATAATCCTATCAGTTTTAACAAAAAATTCAAAAACTTCTTTGGACATCAAAAATCTGATTTTTCATATGTAAAATATAGATATATAAATAATTTTTAGAAAGTGAAAAACAACTTTACATGCTACTATTGTCATAAAGTTGGACATATTACTAAATTTTGCTATTTGAACAAGTTTAGTAATAATCAAGAAAAATGTTTTCCTAGTACAAGTTTGTTATCTAGAGGACCCAAGTTGGTTTGGGTTTTTAAGAACAGATGATCCGTTTGTTTAACTTATGCAATAACATGAGATAAAAAATCAAAAGAAAATAGTATGTGAATAGTAGTGTAAGAAAATATTTTTAAGTCAAAATCATTTCCATAACATGTTATAAAATTAATAGAGTTTATCTTAAATCTATGACTAAGAAATCCTCCTATGAATTTTTTTAAAGTAGAAAATTTAGGGTGTTTTATTTTTATATATTTGGTTGCGTATGTTATATTTTGAAAAATAATTTAAACACTCTAGATAATTTTTTATAGAGCAATATGTGTTAATAGGAAATTGTTGTTCTCAAATCTTATGGCTAAAACAAGTTAAAAATTATGAGTTGGATTATAAAAATATTTTGATAAAATGTGATGTCTTACAAAAAATCCTATAAATGTCTAAGTATATTGAGGTTAAACATCAATGACTCATTCTAAAGAAGAATCATAATAGGTTAGTAGGATTTAAAAAAAAAAAAGATTTAATGTTCTGGAAGGAAAGTTGATCAATGTATGACAGTGCTTCAGTCAGTGCAGAAAGACTTAGCTATTTTACTTAAAAAAATTTTAGATGTCTAGCTCCTTGTTTGTAGGAAGTCTGCTTTACTTAGAACAAGACTTAGCTATTTGTTTTACTTAGAACAATGTCTATTTTCTGTTTCTTAGTTCTTCATTCTCAATGTATCTTTGATCTTTCCTAATGAAATTTTTATTTTCCTTTGCATTCTTGTCTTCTTCATACAATGTTATTGTTTATTTTTTATGAAACAAAAAATGTGAGATATAATAAAATGTGTGCAAGTGTGCAAATATTAAAGGGGAGATGACTGAAATACTTAACTGGATGAATGAGTGAACATATTACTAAGATACATAATTGTATGACTGAGTTAACATGACTGGTTCTACATATTATCATGTTCACATATTCATAAATTTAGGGGGAGAACTAATGTATATTGATTGTATATTGTGCTGAATGTAATATGCTTGCATATTGTGCTATTTTGTACATTTTTTGTTAAGCTTGTTGAGCATATTATTGATCATTTTTATTTATGATTTTGTTGTCATAAAAAAGTGAGAGAGTGTTAAAGAAATTGTTGTCAAACCCTAATATTTTGATGACAACAAAACTTTATAAGTGTTTCCAACCAATTTATTAAGTGTGCAGACATTTAGAATATGTAATGCAAGATTATATATATAAAACTATAGAATTGATTAGAAAACACTGTTACAAAAGCTGTGTAGAAGCAAAGTTGGGTAGAAACAGTATGATGGGTAAAAACAGTAGAGTTTCAGACAAGTTTTTAACTGCTGTAATTTTGTCCTACTTTCAAACCCTAACTCAGCATGTTAAAGTACAAATTGAGAGCTGTAATTAATCATGAAACCTATTCTAATGTGTGATTCAAATTCAAGTTGAGATCAAACATTTAATGAAGGTAAAAACCCAAGGTTCAAAATCTGAAGTGAATATCTCTGAAATGTAAGCTGATTTTTAGGAAGTTTTTGATCATCTATATCTTCTCCATCTCCTAAACTCTTTGAATTCCACTTCTTCTCATCCTAAGGCTATTGTTGGACTTTAATTCAAAGAAGTTACTACAGTAAAAGATGGTTTACAACCTGAAAACAGAAAGCTAAAATTTAAGATCTGAAAAACTGTCAAGGGGTTGGTTCTGAAATACTTTTGAGAGGCTGATATCAACTCGATTGGTCAGAATTTGAAGTCAAACTCGAAGTGGATTTTGAAAAGCAATATTCAGACTTTATTGAGAGACTTTTGCAGACTTCATTCGAGACTTGAGCTGAAAGAAAACTAAACCCAAAAACCACTACTTGACCACAATTTTCTAAAAGATTGCTGCATTTCTCTGCTGTTGTTTGAATTAATTAACATCTGTAATTCTTTGTTCTGTCTTTGTATTATCTCACAAGCCTAAGGAGAATGTGAGAAATATTTTCTTGGGTTGATAGGTTAGATGTGAGAGAGTTAGACTTGTGCAGATGTTGGACTAAGACATCTTCAAGGAGGAAGATGCTGATAGTCAACATTGAAACCATATATATGTGTTTGTAACTCTTTTTGTTTATAGTGAAAACTAACTATCGATGGACCTTGACTTGCTGAGCTAAAAGAGTGAACGTAGGCACAAGACTGAATCACTATAAATCGACTTGATCTTTCTATCTATTCTCTTTAATTTTGTATCTATATTTGCATATTGCATATTATTTGGTCATAACATTTGAGAGTGATTTTAGTGAAGAAAAATCAAGTGAAGTCAAACCAATTCAACCTCCTTCTTAGTTTCATTGGGATCAACGAAGAGAAATTATGGACCAAAGCTGTAAATTAAAAGAAAATAGTACTATTTGTTCCCAAAAAATTAATAATTAAATTAATAAATCATTAATGTAAGACTACCATTAAGTTTGGAAATGAGACCGTATGATTTCTTTTTATTAATTTTCTTGAGCTAGATAGCATTTATTAAGGAAAACAGAAAAGAATTTTGTGGAAAGGAATTTTTTTTGTGAAAATTTTTGAAAATATAGATATTCCCAAGAAATCGAATAATTAATTGGCGTGCAATTGTTTCATGAGGAATGTCTTGCTATTTTGAATTTTGGGAGTAAAGCTTCCAAGCCATAGAAGCACCTTAATGGACCTTTTGCATTCACTTTGGCAGTCAATTTGTCGGGCCCCCCATAATTGAAGAAAATCATGCATGTTCGGTGAATGTGAATGTGAATGTGATATAGAATTTTGAAGTTACGAGGATGATGCCTCCTGTCCCCAAACGTTGGCTGTCCGTTTGAATTCGTTGATAACAAAGAACAAAGACAATTTAAAAGAATTTTTATTATTAAAAAATTTAAATATAATTCTGATACTATGTTAAAAACGAAAAACAATAATAATATAAAACCTCAATGATATCAGAATTTTTTTTACAAAAAAAAAAAATCATAAAAATATCTTTAAGTTTTTTAAATTCTTTATCTAAATTCAATGTCATTTATTAAATCAATTTGTGCCGATTTGATATATAACAAATAGTTTTATTTTTTGGGAGGATTACATGAGCAATAATCGGGCCTCTAAAAAACTCTCCCATGCACCTACATACGCCACCATAAACCTCGGCGATGCTCATTCAAATCCTACGACAATTTCATCTTTTCTGATTCTATCACTTGATAATCTAGTAGTCATTTGATAAATATCAAACTTTAATAACTCTCAAGACAATTCCATCGGTGGTAACCAAATCCTAACTCTCTGTCACTTGTCTAAGCATTTAATAGTCGTTCGGTTTATACCGAACTTAGCTATCTTTCAAATTGATCCCAATGACGGTAATCAAATTTTATTAAAGCATATTTATCATTGCTCTTATCAGGATTTCGCTACTCTTATTAGATTTTTTATGTAGCTATTCTTATTGGAACTTTTCTATCATTATACTTATTTGTATTAGTAATTTCGGATAGAAATGAATAATGTAAGGGAATTAGAGTATGTTATATCATCACTTTTTGTATTTTAAGTTTAGTGTGGTAGTGAATATATGTGTGTTTTGTTTGGATATAATACTATTATTTATTATTATTATTATTTTATTTTTTTAATTATCTTATATTTATTTTTTATGATTGATCTTAAGGTTTAAGATTAAAATTTTGATCGTTATTATTGTGCTACATTATTATTGCAGTTGCTCAATTAATTTAGTAATACGTATATAAAGAATAATTGTGGAGATTTTCATGATTATTTAAAAATAATAAAGAAAAAATTTCTGGCTATAATTCAACCTGTTCAAGAAAGGAAAAAAAATAAAAAAATAAAAAGAAAGAGAGAAGGTTGAAAATGGCCCTTTCACATTATTCGCACGATGCTCTAACTAATTGTACGCCAGTGCAACTTCTCCGCTTCATTTTTCTCTCTCCAAACAAAACCAAAGCTCAACGTGTCACACGGTTTCAAACACTACGTGGCAGACTATAAAACCAATCATCTCTATCTTACGCCAGTTGCACAGAGTGGACTTTTACCGGTCCCTCGTTCGCCACGTCACCATAGCACCCCCTTGGCCCCACATCCTCACTTGTCTCCCCAAATCCAAGCGCGGGAAGAGCGATACGTTTATTTCCTCTCTCTCTCTCATGCGGTTCTCTCTCTCTCCTCTCATTTTCCGTTTCTCTCTCTTCTCTTATCACTCACCAATGTCTTCCTCTTACAATTCGGGCTCCGGATCTGTTATGTGGTTCAGAAAGGGTCTTCGGATCCACGATAACCCGGCTCTCGAGTATGCAGTTAAGGATTCGAACCGAGTTTACCCCGTTTTTGTTATTGATCCGCACTACATGGAGCCGGATCACAATGCGTTCTCTCCCGGGTCGGCTCGTGCGGGTGTGAACCGGATAAGATTCTTGCTTGAGAGTCTCTCTGATCTCGATTCTAGTCTTCGGAAAATGGGGTCCAAATTGTTGGTGATGAAAGGAGAGCCATCTGAGGTTTTGATTCATTGCTTGAAAATGGTAATCTCTCTCTCTCTCTCTCTACTTATTTCATTTTTTACTATAATCATGGTTATCTGTTTGGGTATGCACCTTTGCTGCTGCGAATCGCCTGTATCGAGCAAATACAAGAAAAATGAAAAAAATTGTGAATTTGATGAAAATAGTTTGTTGGTACAAAATGTATTATTTATTTCTTCTATTCTTGACACTAATATGAAGATGAGGAGATTGAGCCATTGATCATTCTATGCTTCTGTTCCATAATGGTCAGCAATAATCATTCTTGTGGATATTGATACGTACGAGAATGGTAGAAAAACCCTGAAAATGTTGGGTAACCTGAATGTTTTTTAAGGGCTATAATTCTGTATAGTGGTTAAAAGATGATTGAACCTCTCTCTCTCTCTCTCTCTCTCTGGGCAAGGCGACAGATTCATATATTTCTCTGTATATTTTGGCTACTAGGGTGTGTGAGAAAAGTTTGATTATTAGTGTTCATTCATAAAAGTGAAGATAAATTTAATGTTCATCGTTTTCTCCTAAAGAGTTACAACGGTAGCCACTTTGTGACCCCCTCAATAACTCATCAAATATGTCTCTTGGGGTATCTTTAATACACCTAAAACTTGTTGGAAGAGACATCTCACCATCCGAGGAAATAGTTGTCTACCCTGGAGTACGAAGTACACACCATTTTGGTTTGATCAACTTGTAACACGGTGAGGTCTAGAGAGAACCGGAGAAATAGAGGAAAAAAAAACCAGAATATAAAAAATTCGAGATAATATATCTATAAAACGTCAAATACTTATCTCAGCAACTGATTTGTCAGTTATTTTGAACTGCTATGGTAGATTTCCATGTCAAGTTAGATGGCATAGATCCAAATGATGGATGAAAGGATAAAGGATTACATTATTGACCGAAAATGTCAAGATGATTGTTCTTCTTTTTTATTATTATAAAAATCACCACCACCAAAATAGCTACCAAACACCTCATCGCATCCATTTTGTGACTGGTCGATCTATTCGTTATTTCACAAAGTGCCCATGACATCTATGCATGCCATTTCGTCAGATGCAAACGTTTTGCTCTCAGCTTTTGTTATTTAGTCACTTGTTTCTGATTTGTTAGTCTCTTTGTAATTGCAGTGGGGCATTAACAAGCTATGCTTTGAGTATGACACAGATCCTTACTATCAAGCTTTAGATAATAAAGTTAAGGTAAAACTTAGCATTATGACAAATGGTACTCTTTTTGTTTTTGGCTTTTCCACAACTAAATGTTGAATAAACATACTTTACTTAGTTCTGACTATTATTAGACACTGGTGATAGATGAGAACCGTTAAAAGTTTTGATGTCTCTGCTTGTTTCAACAGAAGTATGCTTCTACTGCTGGAATTGAGGTTTTTTCACCTGTGAGTCACACACTCTTTGAACCAGCAGAAATTATAGAAAAGGTTAGTTAAAATTCATACATAATTACTTAGGATACAGCTTTCATGCTTATGCTAAATACCTTTTAGTTACTTTCCACTAAGCTAATCACTTGTGCATCTGCCTTAACAAATGAGTGTAGAATGGTGGCAGGCCACCAACAACGTACCAAGCATTTCTGAAGCTTGCAGGGAAACCCTCTTGGGCTTCATCACCGCTCACAATAAAGCTTTCATCGCTTCCTCCGGTTGGAAATGTTGAAGAGAATGAGATATCAACTGTACCAACATTGGAAGAACTTGGCTATGTAAATGTTGGACAGGTATGAGATGGCCAGGTTTTAGCAAATTACCTATTTCTCTGCCTTTTCCCATCCCTCTAACCAGACCCATATGTTGACAGAATGCAAAGCTGAAAGTCTTGATCATCAAATGTTTATTTGCAGGATGATATGTCTCCTTTTAGAGGTGGTGAAACAGAAGCTTTGAAAAGAATGAAAGAATCACTTCACAATAAGGTTGGATGAAGTGTATAATGCTGTATTTATTATTTATTCTCTCATTAGTATAGAGTTGCATTTTTATTATTCTGCGTGTAAAGAGTTACTTGTAAAGCATCAATGTCAGGGATTAAAAGTTTCAAAACAAATGTTTTGCTCCTTTTTGTTTTCTTCTCCTGAGAAGTATTTGTTATGACATTTCTTGACAATATAGTTGACCAATTTGAGTTGAATACGTCTAGACTAAAAATGGTCATTCTCTGCAAATAGTAACTCATGACCAGCATGCCAATGCAATGACCATGCGTGACCTGTAGTCTAAAGGCATTGGCTCCCTGGCTGGTCAATTCTTGTAGATATTTAGGTAAAAGAAATTCATGGAGCTAGGCTTTAGAGGACTGTAGGAGATTTATGGGACTCTTTCCTCATATTTGAGTTTCAGGTGGAAGATGGGGCCACCATAGACGTTGGAAAGGATTGATGTTCTAGGTTGATGTGATTGAAGCAGCTATTTTATACTGGCTGGTTGAAAGCAAGGGTATTGACAAGTGAGTTAGTTTCCGAGATATAATAGTCTAATTGCCGTGGGTTTGGAGTTAGTTAGGAGCACCATGTGGAGCTGAAGGAGATTAGTTCTCTTCCTTATCTGCAAGTTTTGTGGCCTGTACTGCGATGCGAAATTGAGCACTCTAACCCAGGGGTACAAAGTTGAGTCTGTTTACAAGCTTGATGTGGGGGAAAGACAGAATCTTGATGATCTTCACTTCCCTTGGAAAGCTGTTTTGGTGTTTTTGTCACAGCATAAGATTGCTTTCATTGGTTAAGAGTCAACACAGCATAATTTTCCTTTATGATGGATGATATAGAAAGAGGGGAAATAACAAAGCCATAGGACCTGATGACATCCCTATCGAGGTGTGGAAATGTTTGGGAGAATTCGGAGTAACAATGTTAACGGTTCTTTTTAACAAAATTTGGCAAATAAAGAAAATGCTCTACCCATGGAAGGAGAGCACAATTATCCCATTATATAAGAATAAATGAGACATATAAGATTGCTCAAATTATAGAGGAATTAAACTCATGAGTCATACGATGAAGTTATGGGAGAGAGTGATAGAACATAGATTGAGACGAGAGATAAGTGTGTCTCAGAATCAATTTGGATTTATGCCAGGACGATCCACCATTGAAGCTATTTACTTGCTAAGACAGCTGATGGAGACATTTAGAGCGCAAAAAAGAGATCTACATATGGTATTCATTGACCTTGAGAAAGCATATGATAGGGTCTCCAGAGACGTGTTATGGTGGGCGCTCATGAGGAAAGGGATCTCTTTGAAATACATTAACCTTATTAGGGATATGTATGAAGAAGTTGTGATTAATGTAAGGACTTGCGGGGGGCTGAATGATAACTTTCCTATTAACATTGGGCTCTATCAAGATTCGACATTGAGTCTCTTATTATTTGCAATAGTAATAGATGAAATCACAAAAAATATTCAAGATGAAATCCCATGGTGTATGCTCTTTGCAGATGATATAGTTTTGGTTGATGAAACTAGAGAGGGTATCAGTACTAAATTAGAGTCATGGAGGGACATGTTAGAATCTAAAGGATTTAGATTGAGTAAAACTAAAACTGAGTATATGAGATGTAAGTTTAGTGACAACCATCAGGTTAATGAAGAAATAATTAGATTGGAAGGAAGAGAAGTCTCAAAGAGCGAACGGTTTAGATATCTTGGTTTCATCATCCAAAATGATGGCAATATAGATGAAGATGTTAACAATAGAATTCAAACGGGTTGAATGAAATGGAGAAAGGCATCCGGAGCGCTCTGTGATTGCACGATGCCATTACATTTAAAGAGAAAATTTTATAGGACCGCAGTGAGACCTGCGTTATTATATGTCACTGAATGTTGGGCTATTAAACAGCAACAAGAGCAAAAAATGGTTGTGGTTGAAATGAGAATGCTTATGTGGATATGTGGCAAAATTAGAAATGATAGAATTAGAAACGACGAGGTACGTAATAAATTGGGAGTCAGTTCAATTATGGATAAGATGTGAGAATACCGTCTGAGATGGTTTGGACATGTGCAACGAAGGTCTAAAGATGCACCCATTAGGAAGGTAGAGAATTTAAATATAGGAGATTTAATAAAACGTAGATGTAGACCATTGAAAACTTGGATGCAATTTATTCGTAAAGATATGATAGTGATTGAGTTAGTTGAGGAGATGATTCTAGATAGGAATGAGTGGCGTAGGAGAATCCGCACAAACTAAATCTTTTTTTTTTTTGACTTCATTATTTGACTCTCATATGGCCGACCCCAAATTTTGGGATAGAAGGCCTAGGTTATTGTTGTTGTTGATATAGAAAGAGGGGAACGGTGGAGTGAATTTGTGCTCCTTGTGTAAAAATAATAATTCGTAAGATCGATCCATTGTTCTGGGAGAAGGAAGCTGCGGGAGACTGTTTACTTCTTCATATTGATTGGATTTTCTCAAAATTTGTACATTATGAGCTTTCAGCTTGGAGGTTTATAATATGCTATCTTAACTCATTATTGATCCCTTTGGTATTTTCTTTTTTTGGACTATCTTGCCGGAGGATAAAGACGAAGTTTTTGAGTGGAAGAAGAAATCTCTCCAAAGTATTATAAATAGCACAAGTGAAATTCTCAATTTTGTTTTTTTTTTTTGTTTTTTTTTTCTATTTTTCTGTTGGGGATCTTTTCAGACTATTATAAATCACTTTTAGTTGCCTTAGTTAGCAAGAGCAACTTCAACATTGTGAGGGTAGCACTCCCTTGTGCTTTTCCTTCAATTTATTTTTTGTCTATAAAATAAAGGAGTTAGAAACTCCTTATCCTCATCCCTTAAATGACGAAAAGGATGAAGCTTTCTTTTGGGATATGATCAGAAGGAAAAATTCACTGGTCACATGCCATTTGCACTGTCAGACCAAATTTCATTTCCATTGGTGAACTACTTTACTCATTTGGGGAAAACTGTTTGCTTTCACACGTCTCTGGTTGAAGAAATTATCCAACATCATGAGATTTTTTCTTTTCATTATAACTCAAATAGGCATACACCATATACTGCATCTGACCATGGTGCGAAGTGTTTGATTTAATTACATTTGTGGATATCAGCTGTGACAAGGTGACTGTGAATATTGTATTGGCCTATCTAAACTCAGTTTCAACCTATTGATATCCTACAGGAGTGGGTGGCAAGCTTTGAGAAACCAAAAGGTGATCCATCTGCTTTTCTGAAGCCAGCAACAACTGTTCTTTCACCATACCTGAAAGTGAGTTTTACTGAAACTTCTACATATGAGTTATGAAGGTCCCCTACTTTTCTCGGACATGCATTTAGCGATGATAAACAAATCTTTGTATGATGACTACTTTAAATGACATGGCATTGTCCATATTTTTTCTTTTCATTCCAAATTGAACATTCCCTTGGCAGTTTGGTTGCCTTTCTTCCAGGTACTTCTACCAATGCATTCAAGATGTGTATAACAATGTCAAAAAGCACACTTCACCACCAGTGTCCCTTGCTGGACAGGTCAGCTTGCCTCCTACATGAAATTCCTGGTTTTAATTTGCAGCAATTTGACATTAACTTTGAATTTGTTCAGTTGTTATGGCGAGAGTTCTTTTATACTGCTGCTTTTGGTACTCCCAACTTTGATCAGATGAAAGATAATAGAATATGCAAGCAGGTAATTGTGATTAATCATAATGCATGTTATATATTTGTCATTTATCACATATCAAGTGCACCAAAGATTATGATGAGAAAATTAGTGTGTAAATGCTTGTTATTGTAAATATGCACTCCATGGAACACCACAATCCCAAGTCAACTGGGGCAGATATGGCTGCAAAGCCAAAGGTACTTCCTGAGAAACCATGCTAATGTCTTCGAAATGAAAATAGGAACTTTGTAAGAAGTAACTTCTTATCAGATGCATTACTCTGTTTTCTTTTTTTTTTTTGGGGGGGGGGAATTCTCCGCAGAGGAATCAGTTGAGCTGTCAGCAACTTAACTAATGTAATGAAGGAACTTATTGTATCTAGGCTCCAATTCTTTCAATTGTTTGATAGATTATTAGGAAGTGAGAAGGAATATCATCCTGTGTAGGCATTGTTATGAAGTCTCACTTTTTATATATTTGTTTATAAATTTTTTATCTGCTCCAAACATAAATGATGTTCCTGAGCTGTTGTTGATCTCTTCAGCTTGATGGCTTCAATATTTTTCCTTTTTCCATTTTGGTAGTTTCAATCTTTTCACTCTTCACTTAATCTGCCATGTAGAACTCTTTGCCTTGCTTCCTGAATTGTTTTCCATAACAACAACAAACTGAGCCTTAATTCCAATTTTTTGGGTTGGCCGTTTGAGACCAATATAGGACAGAGGAGAAAAAAAGGGTAAATTGTCTTCTATGTGTATCTAATTTACTTCTCAATGCTAGATACCTTGGGATGAAAATGACCACATGCTGGTTGCTTGGAGGGAAGCTAGGACTGGATACCCTTGGATTGATGCAATCATGGTCCAGGTTAGAATGGTGCCATCCTCTTTATGTATTTGAGCAGCAGCCAATTGATGGTGTGGTGCAAACATGTTTGATAATTTCTTCAGAATCCCCATTATTAATTGTTCATCTGATGTCCAAATAGTTTATTGTTGATGTAGCTTCGAAAATGGGGTTGGATGCACCATCTTGCCAGGCATTGTGTTGCTTGTTTTCTGACTCGTGGAGATTTGGTACATTGATTTTTGATACTTATCAGTAATTGTTCATCTTCATCTACATTGATTTTCATGCTGCTTGTTTCTGCTGCTAGTTTGTCCACTGGGAAAAAGGGCGTGATGTTTTCGAAAGGCTTCTGATAGATTCAGATTGGGCAATTAATAATGGAAATTGGCTTTGGCTTTCATGTTCATCCTTTTTCTACCAGGTCTGAAGCATATTACTATTTACAAATTTCTCAATTTAATAATAACAGTTCTGGCCTGTGAGCATCTTTCAACAATTTCACTAGGACATGACATCACCTTAAAATCCACACATTGGGAGGTGAAAATCATCATATTTGAATGGTTATTCTGTCTTCTATCAAAGTTCTGTTAATCATCTCTGACGGATCTCTGAAACATAAAAAAGCTTGGTTTCCAAAACCCGTGTTGTATATGTGTGGGTTAATGGGGCACCTCAGAGTGAGCTCCTCAAACCACTCATTCTCTTGCTAGTAACAATTAATAGCTTTGTGTTTGCTCAATTTGGTCCTTGATGTTGGTGCTCAGTATAATCGAATCTATTCTCCGGTATCATTTGGAAAGAAGTATGATCCTGAGGGTAAATTCATAAGGCACTTTCTTCCCGTGTTGAAAGGTATGCTCTTCTTCGCCTTCTTTATGGTGGGCTATCTGAATATTCTGCTAAAGCTAATGTTCTCTTATCATATTGAGGTTTAGATATGCCAAAGGAGTTCATATATGAACCTTGGACAGCTCCTTTAAGCATCCAAAAAGGGGCAAAGTGCATAATTGGAAAGGACTATCCTAAACCAGGTAAGATTCCTTTCCTCCCTTCGAATTCGGCATGTAACTTTTCTGCCTCATATAAGTGGTCAACCATATAGTTTAGTTCACATGCAACTGATCCCCACGTCACTGCAAAATTAAAGGACTCATGATAAATCACTCACAACAGAGGTGGTTGTCCCCCTTAATAAATGATGCCTCAAAGGTGGCTGACTGCAGAAATTGATCCTTTGATCCTGTGGACTGTAAACACTGAACAAAGGGATGTTTCCCCAGTCATGCACAAAACACAATTTGTAAGGAAAACCAAGAAAGACACGCCAGGAGTTGGTTCAGAAAGCTGCAGTCCAACAATTTCACTCATAACTGTTCACAGCCATTTGCTAATCAATTTCCTTTCATATCCTCCTTTAGTTTGCACAAATAATACTCTTTTCTCAAGTTGTCTGCTAGTCTGATTCTAAGAGATATTTAAACTTTTCTGCATTTTGGTGCAGTGGTTTCTCATGATTCTGCCAGCAAAGACTGCAAGAGGAAGTTGGCTGAAGCCTATGCATTGAACCAGAAGTTGAATGGGGCTGTGACCGAGGATGACCTAAAAAGCTTGAGGAGGAAACTGGAAGAAGATAAGAAACAGGACAGGAAAAGTAAAAGATTAAAACAAAAGCTGATCAACTGAACGGGCAAATTTAGATGGGTAATCAACTGGAACCGAGCTCATTGATTTCACCGGGATAAAACTTGGCAAGATATCCTGTAATCTTCTAGTTTGCACATCAGAAGGATTCTGTGCTTTCATTGCCTGTACCTCATTTATATTGTATAGCTAAAGAAGATAGAACAAACCTATGTACATGCAAGTGGGTACTGTAGACAAATGATGCCCAAATGTTGTTTGAATGTACCTTTCATTGGCTTATAGTTTGAATGGTGTAACATAGAATCGTACGGAAATGACAGATTTATACACTCGACTGTTTTTTTCCCCAAGGTGACTATTTTGAATGGTTGCAATGGAGTCTTTTCCTCGCGATCTCTGTTGCATGGAATGAGGAATGGTTTTGTTTTATTATTATTGTTATTATTTTTGGTACAAAGAGATGTAATTAATCGAGATTGAATCAAGAAAGAGAGGGAAGAGAAGATAGAATTGAGGGGTTTTACTGATTAAGCTGTCTTGAAGGATGAGGAATGGTTTTATATTATTACAAGAAGCTCACTTCATGTTTAATATCTATTTTATTTGTTTTTGCCCTTTGCATTCTTTTCGCCATCTTCGAGATTCCGAATAAACTTTTGAAGACGGATTTATAGTAATTTCATCCTAAATGAGGTTGTATTTGGAGTTAAATGAATTTATATAAAATTTGTGGAGTTTAATTCTAATTCTAATTTTTGTTGTTCTGCTAAAACAGAAAAAAAGAAAAAAAAAAAAACTTTGAAATTTAATTCTAGTTCGTTTGTTAATACAAAATAATAATAATAATAAAATAAACTTTACAAATGTTTGTTGGTCTAATATATATATATATATTGCAAATTAAATTAGACAATAATTTTATAATTACATTTTATAGATATTTGGTTGTTTAAAGCAATATAATTTATTTAAATCTTATATTCTTCTCATAAATTTCAATTAAATATAAATATATATATTTCAAAATAAAGGGTATCAAAGAATTCAATAGAAATAAACTGAATTTAATTTTTATTTGATTTTAAGTGAAAGTTATGTGATTTAATGCAAGTAGAGTAAAATAATTGCAGTAAATTACTAACCCCACATAAAAGAGCAAAATATTATTTCTTTTGCAAAAATCTTTTGTTATGTGTAAACAAATTTAGTATTAGAATTTTCAATATAATGTCTATATTAATTTTACTTATTAGGTGACTATCAAATAAATATTTATTATTTCATTATTTCTAATTAAGAAAACAGTAATTTTAAACTCTGTTGTGTACTATTCGAAATCTACAAAATTGAAGATTTTAGCCCAATAAGAAATTAAAAAAAAAATTCCTAGAGAAGAAAGTTATCGTACCATAAAACAAGAAAATGACAAGAACACATATTAAAATATTTATTTTATACATGTCATTTTGTATACAAAAATTAATCATTTTTACCTGGTCAGGTGAAAAATATTTCTAATAGAAAAAAATGATATATATATTTATATATAAAAGTTAATCATCTTTGTTAGGTTTCTGTCAAAATTCTTTTATACATTTAATGAAATACAATAACAAATTATTTTTAAATGACGTTTTAAAGAAAATTATTATATTTCTTTTTTTGACTAATTTAATATCTCAATTAAAATTTAATTTTTACAAATAAAATAGTTAAATAAATTGGAATTACTAAATAAATAGGCTTTTTTTGCTAATAGCAGGCAAATAAAGGGGAAAAAGGGAAAAATAAATACATGTGGTGATACATGGAGTACATGTATCATATTGAATTGGTATTTTTTTTGAATTTTTTTCTTCACATGCAAAATTAAATATATATTTTCCAAATTAAAATAAGATTCAAGTGCAAAGTCAAAATGCCACTCCTACCGCACGCTTTCACTCCAGCGCCCCGGCCACACCCCCTTCAACCTCAACACGCAATTTGTTACCATTTTGGGCCTTTTCATTTCTCCCTTTTTTTTTTTTTGGGTAAATCTCAGCGCTCGCTGCGGTGCAGTTGAATCGAAATTCCACTCCGAGGGGAGAGAACAAATTGGAGAGAGAAAAACAAGAGAGAGACTCGATCAAGAAAAACAAGGGGCGACCTGAGAGAAGAACACAAATCCAAAACCCTAGTTAACCATGTGGAGAAGACTCTCGGCACACCTCCAAACCCTAGCCCGATCTAAACCCTGCCATTTCTCCACCGCCGCCGCAGCCAATCGATCTCTCATTTCCGCCTCTTCTCCGGCGGCTCCGGCGTCTTCTCTTTCCTCTATTCTCTCTCGGCACTTCAGCGCCGAATCAGGTCCTCTTTCTCTCTCTTCCTACTTAATTGTTACTCGGATCTTTGAATTGGTTGATTGTTTATGGAAAACTGAGACTTTATTTTTGGATTTGACATGCAGATGTCTCAAAGCCGAAGAAGAGGGTGGAGGATATAATGCCGATCGCTACTGGACACGAGCGCGAGGAGCTGGAGGCCGAGCTTGAGGTCAATTTTATCTGAATCCTTTGTTTATGTCTGCAATTTTAGGGTAATTTGGATTTTGACTGGTTTTCATCGTATCATTTTCATTTAGGGGAGGAATATTCTTGATATTGATGATAATACTGGTCCATTCGGTACAAAGGTGAGTATTATGAAATTACTCAGAATCATGTCATGTATTATTATATTATGCGTTTGATGAACAATGTTGAATTCTAGCAGGTTTCAGTCGGTGTTTAAACTTCATTATCATGTTCGTCTCCATGCATCTGATTTCAGGCTATTGTGGTTTTAATTATGTTCATTTCCTGCTGCTTAATTCTAAATTAGGGCGCGCTCAACTGTCTCAATGCAATTGCACTTGGATAGTGACTGATGTTTTGGAATCATGGGTTTAAGACCAATGTTAAACACTCATGGTGACCGCGTCCACCCTTAGAACATGACATGATACCGCATCTTTTTTAACTTAATTTTGTAAAGTTTTTATAACCTTGCTGTGTTTTTGTGTCAATGTCAAGTTCCTTGTCCCATGTCAAATTCATTGTCTGTGCTACTGTGTCTTAGATTTAGACACAAGAATTAATTACATGTGATATCTGTGGTAGTCAATTATTTGAATTCAATCATTCTTTAAAATAAGTCTTTAATTCCGGAGTTCAACTGTTGATGGTGTTGACTCCATATCTGGTAACATAACTTACTAGTGTTCAGTGGTTAATTTTAAATCATGCATTGTCTTTCTAGTCTATCGGACTTCAGAATCTAGAGCTAGATTATTAGTTTCAAATCTCTTTCTCGCATGCACATCCTACTCACCCCCACACGCATGCAAAAGAGCTTTTGGAAGGAAAGACATTCTATTAGGTTCTTGCTGTTCTTCATTAGGAGGCTAGAGAATTGTTAATATGGAAAGCAAAATTACCATGTCCTATTTGCAAAATTTTGAGGCTTATATGTAAATTTTATGTAAGTGGCAAGAGCTAAAGAGCATTAACACATTCACATTTAAAGCAAAATCCTTGTCTGTATCCAATACCAAGTCAAACACAACACTCTTCTGTTGCTTTTTGGTCATGCAAGAGGCATGTCAATCATTTTATTAATCTTTTAACTACTGTTAGAAATTTACATTATAGGTATCTTTGTTCTAATTAATAATTGATGCAATTAAGATGCTTTTATTGCTTCAGTACTCACAAGAATCTCTTTTTCAAGATTGGATCATTATTATAGTTAACTTTGAATTGTATAGCTCACTTAGTTGTTTGAAGTACTTATAGTTGACAAATAAATAATATGTACATAGTACTTTTGGTGCTTTTAGTTTGTCATGTTCAATAAGTTTTTGGAAATTTGCAATACTGTCCTGTTCTTTTGTGGTGTCCTTTTTCTTGCATGTCTAGTTAGTTAATGGTTACTAGAAATGATTAAAACACCGATCTTATTGCAATAATAACTTGATTTTTTGGGAGGTTCCTTTCAGTTGTTGCTTGGTTTGTCACAAGGAGTGTCTTTAAATTCTTCTCAGTTTTTCCCCCTTATTTCCTATTTCTAATTAGTTTCATATAAATTATGAAACCCTTTTATCAATTGCTTTTGTATAATGTAAACTAATGAGATGTTGGCTGTCATGCTATGTAAATTATAAATGTAGGAATTGATTTTAGAGAAAGAAGCTAGGGTATAACTATTGTATGGCGAGCCTAGTACAATATGTCTTGCCTTGAACTTGTAACCTATGTTTTCCTTTTTTTTTCCATGTTCTGCTGGAGGAAAAAAATGAATTTTTAATTTTTCTATCAGACGTAGTTAATTTGATACATGTGCCTAATCTGTTTTAGTTTGATCTATTTAACTTGATTGATGGTGATGATGGCCTTTGTTTGCTTCTTTTCTCATAACCATACCATGCGAAGGTTTGTTTACTATGGCAGTTTTTGGAAGCCTGTGTTTAGTTCTGTAGGGGTAATGCTGAACAAGTTACTTTGAATTTGAAATTAAGGCTGTAGTAGATTTGTATTACACCTTTGAAAAAAGTGATGCATGTGAACTAATTCATCCTGCTTTTCTAGTTGATTTGTTACATTCTTTGTAAAAGTAGTCTTCGATTGGTCCAAATGATGTTATATCCAATGTGCTTTTGTTCTCTGTCTGCTAATGGTTATGAGCTCTGGAGCTTAGTCACCGCTCTCTGGTATGTATTCTGATTTTTTCCCCTAAATTTATTAATGAGAACAAATAAAAGAGCAAAACCAAAATTACAAGTAAAATTGCTATTGCAATTCTTTGTAGAATGTTTCATGACCTATTGCATAAGAACTAAATATTTAGACAAAATAATTTTCTAATCCATAGTTTTTTGTCAAGTTTTGACCAGTTATCGTCTTGAAGCATCTTTGTAGTCTACAAAAGCCTTTTGGTTATTATCCTGGGTGATGATTCACAGTTATCCTTGACCTCTTTGTAAGCATTCCCCAATTGCATATATGTTTAAGAATCTATTCCCCACATGGACTAGTATAATGGGGGGGGTTACTTCTTGTCTTAGTCTCCTAGAGGATCGTATTTTCTTCATTTGGTAGGTTATTTAATATATCCAAGGTGTCTTAAATGCTGAGTTTGTGCAGACTGCTTTCAATTATGTGAGGCTTACTTTCATACATTTTGAAAGGGTTTTTATGTTATCGAAGTTTTTCTTGGTAAATCATTTGGCCTTTGCTTTTTGGTCTTTATCGATAAAAGGTTAATGGTAACTAGCTTGTGGTATGAGGCACCCTGTGGCTTGTGCTTCTACATTGGGAAAAAAATCTAGGAGTAATAAGACGTTGAACAGTAGAAAGATGCATTTTCATATAGGATAGGCCAGTGTGTTGTCCGCACTTTCTGGGTGGTTCAAGTTAAGTAGTGCCGTCAAAGAAATGGAATGAAATCAGTTCTTGGTTGTGCTATGTTTTGTTAACATGTTGGCTTCTTCGAGTGTAAGGAATGTCCTGAAACTTGGGAATGAACCATTTCTTTAGTTCTTTTTCTTCTCAGTGGGAACCAAGGATGACATATGCATGTAACAAAGCAGACATAGTGAGTCCTGTCCATGCTTAATAATATGAATATGCAATCACATATGTAGATGATATGAGTATATATATTTATGTATGTATATATACCTGATCACTTACCAGTCTTCTTTGGTAGTAAGGTTGAAAAATGTTACAACATTTTGACAACCCTATGATATACGTCCTTTAGTCTTTCTTTCCTTTTGAAAGAGGCAACAAATCCATGTTTTTGGGAAATGCCGTATTTATCTTCTCTGTTCTGCCTTCTGCATTCACATTAACTTTGTGGAACTTCTTTTTCTGGAACTCTAGGCAAACTTGAATCGATCTTATGTTTTTCAGATGTGCATATTCCTTGAAATACTTCTTAAAGCTCCTGAATTAAAATGCCTCATTTTCAGTCTACTTGCTTCCTTTGTCTGCTAGTTAATGTGTAGAAAACTATAGATGGAAGTTTCATTGTCCTTTTTTTAATAGAATTTCTGAAACCAGCTTTTGTTCTGCTCATATTGGCCCCTGCTGTTGAGAACTTGATATACTGGCCAATGTCAATACATTAATTTAGCTCAATTTCTTCTTCTTTCATTGCATGGTTTTGATTAGGCATCAATCAACTTCTTAGATTCTCACATTTAAGCTATGACTTAGTTCCAAGTGATGGCATGGGAATGGTATCATAGGTAGGAATTGCTTCCCGTTTGAAATAAAGGTCAAGCTAAGTTTGTTTTATTTTCTTCTTGTAGGAAGCACCTGCCATTGTCAGGTCCTATTTTGACAAGAGAATAGTTGGCTGTCCAGGTGGTGAAGGCGGTATATTTCGTGTCTCTTTGTTTTGCTTGGTGTTTCTACAAATAGTTTATTAACTTCCTTTGGTAATTTGTACCAAAGGCATTTAATTTATTTAAGCTCGTTATGTCATGCTGCTTGTCATCTAAAGTCACTCCTTCCTCTCTCTCACAGAGGATGAACACGATGTTGTCTGGTTCTGGTTGGAGAAAGGCAAGCCGCATGAGTGCCCAGTGTGCTCACAGTACTTCCAGGTAAATAAATTTTAGGCCTGAATTAGTTGTTTCCTGCATTCACTCAAAAAGGATTTATATAACATAAATGCGTGGGTTGAACCAAATTTTTAGTTTCATGCCTACTAGCCCTGCGTTCTTCAACCATTTTGAAGAATTGGCTTGCTTGCATTGTCTATATTGGAAATCCGTAGTTATTCTGCAGTATTGAAGCCATTGGGCATTGCTGCTGTCTGGCTCATTTAATTTGACATACCCTGAGCACCTCTGGATGAACCTTTCTGACTTGCGTCTTGGTTTACAGCTTGAAGTAACAGGACCTGGAGGACCTCCACCTGGCTATGAAGGGGATGATGATGATCACCATCATTGATCACCAATTGCAATTTTTCTACCGGAATAAAATCTGGTGAGATGACTAGAAAGTTCCTATAGTCCACAGCTTCAAAGGACTTAATGGCTTAGTTTGATTTTGGTGGACGCATACTTCTCTCATGGCTGTTGGTTAAACAATACATGGGTTGTAATTGTTTTTGTCTGAAACTTGAGGCTGGTCATCTATGACTCTTTATCAATGCATATTCAATAATTGATGGCTACTGATTCTTTCCTAAAACCTCTTCTGGTGCGGATCAAACAAGCAATGCTTATGTACTTTTGTATTTAGTGTCGCAGACATTTTTGACTAGCATCATTTTTGTTCACGAATCATGTCACAACTGTGACATAAATAAAAGAGGCATCACAATGTTTTTACGCTGTCATCAGCTGGGCCTGAATTGGTCGCATATATTTAATTCAGTATGATTGTCTTGTACAGAGCTCTCAGGGGTGCTCAATTGTGTTTCTGAACCTGTGTGATAGTTGTAGTACTGTTCTCTGGCAGAGATTCTAGTGTTAGTGCTGGACCGTCCTAGTCAGTATCAGCAGATTTTCATGGAGTGGGATTTGTATTTTTATTGTTAAAGTTTGTGTTTTATGTCTGCATCCATTGTAAGGGATGAATCGCCCTCTTGAGCTTGTGGCGAGTTAGTTTTGCTCATTATTTTCCGGTTTGATTGTTATCCCCCATCTTGATCCATGGAGCAAATTCTGATAGCAATATGGTATTGTGAACTAGTTCAGGGAATGGAAATCTGAGTGGGAAGGATTCCCCATTTGCCATGTTTATTTAGTTTCTTTCTTATTCCAAAAGATTACCCGAGATTGCGTCCGTGTTTTAGGCATTGCTGATCAACTAATGGTTGTTCTAGTGAGAGGGGCGTTAGCTTCTTTAATTAAGATTTGAATTTGAATTTGAATATTAGAAATGAAAAAAATTATATTAGAAGAATTTCTCCTTACACAGGGTTCGACAGTAGTCTAGTATAGATTAATCGGAGTATAGTTTCGGATATCGATTGATCTAAGTATTAAAAAAAAATGACATTACAGAGCTTAAGGCACTCATAAACAAACAAAAACAATAATAAAAACAATAGGTGCGGTCTCTACTTTTATCTCTGGTGTTCATATTTCTAAAGTTCAAACATGTATAGATGCTTCAAGGGAATGTCTTAAACATCAAACTTGGATAGAGTTTACAAATTAGGTTTAGAGCAATGTTGTTCTCCAATAAGTGACAAATTTTACTTTTTTTTTTTGGTGAAGAGAAATTTTACTATAGTTATATTATTAATTCATATGTTACTATTTATAGTCCTAAATTAGAGTTTTTAATTTCTTTCAAGCAAATGTAAAAAAGAATAACGTTAGCAGAAGTGATCATGACCTAAAAAATTATTTTTCATTCATCCCTTGGACCCTCTTTGTTACCCATATTCTGATTTTTCCACTTTTCATGCCAATGAGGATATGACTCACTTGTTGAAGGAAAAAACAATCAATAAGGAATTGATTCAAAGACACCCATCACAATCTTACCAATACTAAGAAAGGTACAACTTTGTCTTTTCTTTATTTGGGAATCTGGGGAGACAAGTTCATGCAGAAGATTTTCCTTAAAGAATATGATTTGGGGCCATCACTTATTCTTTCTAGAATAATTAATTTTGAGTGCATTGTTGAATAAGCAAAATGTTGGTATACACAAAATTATATATTATCAAAGTCAAAAATAGACTGATTAATTTAATTGTTATTCATCTTTTACAAATACGCAGTGAACTCTTAGTAGAGTTGCAATAAGATAAGCCATTTATAAATAATTCATCATGGTTTAAGTTGTTTAATTAGCTAAATAAGTGGACTTTGAGCAAAATTTTCGATTTTAATTAGAAATCTGATTTATATTAATACAATTCAATTTTTATAAAAAGTTAAATTGAGATGTAAATAATTTTGTTGATTCAGTTTGATTCGATTCATTTGTAATTTTATCTATGATTTTTTTTATGAAGTTTTAATTCAAATTATCCTACTTAGTGTAATGAGTTGAAAGTTTGTACTTGGTTCACTCATCTCCCATTATATATACGAGATTAAGGTAACAAATTTATTAAAATTTCCAAACAATTTTCTAACATTCTTCTCTTTAATTTTGAGCAACTAAATTTATCATTATCATCATCATCATCATCATCACCATCACCATCACCATCACCATCATCATTATTATGATTTTTGGGTACAATCTAAACAGAGTAGTTGAAAGGATTCAAAACAATTTCGTCCAATTTTTTTTTTTTTTTGAAAGATTTAAACACTGACACCTATCATGAGCTGATCATGACTTCTTTATTCTCTCCTTCTTTAGAAGTAAGAGAACCTTCTCTAAGCAAAACCCGGTTCTCATTGTGTGAATGAAAGATTGTAAGTAATGTTGACTGCATGAAAGAGAGAATAAGCCACAAAGAGAAAAGAGTACAACATTTATAAGCAATATGGATGAATTACAATTATTTATATATATTAATGGGAAAAGTTTAGCATATTCCTTTTCACTTGCAAAAGAAAAAAATAAAAAGAAGGAAAAAGTTGTAGCATCTAGTTATCATTTCCATTCGTCCCTTGTCTTTTCCTGGAATAGAAGCATAATCTGTAAGTACTAATGTGCATATTATTTATTTTGGAAAAGCTAACATGGCTGAAGTGTCATTTGCTCCTTCTTCCACCTTTTAATCATCACAATAAACATAGTAGCTAAGATCTCCCTTTTTTATTTTTTTTTAAAATTCCACCCTAAAAACCGGGGGGTTATTGGAGAATGAACCCAATTTGGGGCCCACAAAAAAAAAAAAACTAAATAAATCTCAACTCTCTCTCTCTCTCTCTCTTTCTAAAAATGCAAGGAATAAATTTCATCAGTAAACTCATCGACAATGTCTCTCTAAGACTTCTAGATCTCAACTTCTTCGACTACCTCTCACTTCATCCTTCTTCCACTAATCAAAGTGATGATGTATATGGTGTCAACACTTAGAGATTAACAAACGACCGACTTCGTATGATAAGGAGAGAGACAGACAGAGAGAGGGCAAAAATAATAAGAATGGAAAATAAATATGGGAGGAAGAAGAAGAAGATTATTAAAAATAAACAAAAGAAAAAGAAAAGATTCTCATAACATTGACTTTATTTTTATTCCTACACTATGGATGGCAATATATTGAAGCTCTTAATTCAATAAAAAGTTGGCTTTGATCAAGTTGAACCCATGAAATGAAACCTATTTTTCAGTAATTAAGAAAGCATAAAATGTTATATATGCATGAAAAGTTTCATCATAGATTGCCCAACGAAAAATTTCACCACCCATTTGAAGAACAATGTGAAAAAAAAAAAAAAAAGCAATGTGAAAACATTGACAATCTTTCTTCTTCTTCTTTTTCTTTTTTTTTTTAATCTTAAACTTGATCTACCGTCTAGTATTCGAAACTTCATTCTACTAATCTAGACTGAGCCGTTATTCCAAAATTTTGAGCCGACTAATTTAAACCGAGTCGCCGTTGGATTTTTATTCGAAAGGAACTCTTTCAACGTTATTTTTTTATCACTATCACGACTCGAAGTTGAACATGTGAAGTTTTAGTATTATTCTCACTAGACCAACGAAATATTGGTACAATCTTTCTTCTTCTTCTTCTTCTTCTTCTTCTTCTTCTTCTATAATTATATTTTGGGTCTGGGTCTAGGGGTTGCAGTTGGGGATGAGATTCAGTAGAACTCTATCTTCTTCTTTCATGACAAGTCATTGGATGTTTCATAAATCAAAATATATAGTTTCTATTAAAATTCAGTTGTGAAAATATATATAAATTTTGTATTAGAAAAACTAATTTAAATAAATCAATTTATGAATTTAGTGGGGGTAATAAATTTTTATCATGAAAAATTATTATAGATAAATAAATTAACATTCATGGGTCTCAACAAAATGAGATTTAAATGTTCACACCTGAATCAATTAAAGAATTCACTCAATGAAAAAACAAAAAAATAGACTTCAAGTTAAATTCATCTTTAACCGCATGTTATCATGTTCTTTTTTTAGATCGATATTTATCTTTATTTTTATTTTTTATTGTTTCGATTTTAGAATCAAAAATTGAGATAATCTTAAATTTATAATTAGAATCGACGATTTTAGAATCAGAATTGAAACTGTCTCTTTAAAATTCGGCTTTGATTCTTCTAAATTAGAAACTGGGAATCGAGGAATGAAATTTTTCATGAACTGTGGTTGGATCACAGTCTTTTTGTTTTCTTTTGAGACTAGGAGCCGTGGTTCAAATGTGCCTATGATTATGGGGACCCATGCTCTCCGAATGTGCTTCATTAGGAGCCTTGATTATCTTGTCTGACGCACGGACAAGGGGAACATCATCAATAGAATATGACATGAATTTCAAATGGCACCATGATTAAAGGCTTGAAAACTTTCCAACTCCGACTATACCTTTTTTTTTTTTTTTTAATTGATGAGTGTTTGAAATCATATTCAATTAATACGATTCAAATATTATCAAATTCAATTTATAAAATCCTTTTAAACTACTAAGAGATTTAGTATTATTATCCACTTGACGAACCATTCATTAGAACTCCAACTACACATTAAATAATCCAAAAACGTTTAATTTTATAAATGTTCATTGGAATCATTCCAAAGCATTTGTTTACTTCAAATTTCTGTTTCTTTAATCTGCCATTATCAATGGAGTGGTAACAGCATATATTTTCTTCTATTAAAAAAAAGAAAAATCTTAAATTTTTTAAATCTATGTTTATTCTTCTCTTCTTCTTCTTCTTTAGTGTGGGGGTAGTAAAGGAGTTGACAAACCATAGGGTGTCTTAAGGTTTCTTCCCCAAAAGGAGGGAGAAAAAACCACCTCTAGAGATTGACCTATAAAGTCCATCTGATGCCATCCAACACACCATGCCTAATCCATTGGTGCCATCTCATCATTGCGTTAAGGAAGTTTCTAGTCAACCAATTAAATTCACTTTATTTTTAATTAAAGTTTTTAAAATCGAATCGATAAATTATTCGATCAACTTATTAATTCATTAATTTAAAGAAAATTTTCGATCATGGGAAGAGCCCAACGGAGGATACCCACTATCCCGGATCACATGCACAAGGGCATACGGAGGATTCTCTCACTCCCACTGTCTTTGATTTTCCAAGTTGTATGCATTTGTAAGAAAGAAATATGTTTGGCAATTGAGTTGATTTGAATTGACTACTGAATATTGATGGATCAAAACAGAGCCAAATCATAAAGATAGCACTATTTCTTTTTTCTCTTGTTCACAGAAAAGGGGACCATAACCCAATCTTGGTCATGCTATATCCTAGGGTTAGGGTTCGAAATCAGTTAGCTACGATCAAATTGGTAGTACTTTTAACCTCACCCACAATTTGTGATATCAGGTTCTCACAGCCCCTCAAATAAATTTTTCTGTTTTGAATCATTAACTATATCATAAGAGGAAGCAATTCACAACTTTAATTTCCACCTTAACCTAAGACGTGAGACAAAATTCTAATTTTAAGGTTAAAACTTTAGTGAATTCATAATTTGGAATTTATATCAAATTAGTTCTATTTAAGAAAACTTGACGATCACATTCGTGCTATTTGGAGGCACTATCCTTCTTCATGCCTAACATTCAAAACCTATGGAGGACTTCGTACTCGCGATAAAAATTTAAAATCATTGTACAATTATATACAATGAAATAATTAGTTGGGTTAATATTTAAAATTATTTTGTGAAAATCTGATTTACAATTGAGGGAAACGGTATTAAGTATGATGGAGAGATTTTATCATTTGAATTGTTCTGACCCAGATAAAAAACAATTATAATTTTAACAGCTAAAATGAGATTTGGTGTAAACCTCTGCAACTACACAAAGACAAAAAGAAGACGTTGCTTTGCTATATTCTAATTCGGCTGCATCACAAGTTATGATTTGTACCAAAAAGAGCATTTCTCCCTCCCAAAGCTGAAGGGCAGAAAAGGAAGAAGAAAACTCCAGCATTGATGTCACGTCAAAATTTGCAAGAGCAGCACCAACATTTTGGATTTTACCCTCTGCTCATAGGGACACATACTCACGCTCACGCTCCCTCGTGATTATATAAAACAAACAAAGCAAAGAGCAAAAGAGAAATCAAATTGAAACTTTAAATGAGGCAGAGGCAAAGGCAAAGCAGAGCAGAGAAAAACAGCAACAAGAGAATCATAGAAGTAGAGTGAAAAAAAGAAAAGTTCATTTGCTTTTTCATGTTGTGTCTCATTCACATGAGATATCCAGGTTGGTCACCACAACATTAAAAGATATTATAAAAACTAAAATTAGAAATTGATCTTTACTTAAGGAAAGAGAATGTCAAACCATTTTTCCTTGTCTCCTTGAGATTCCCAGATAAATTCTTTTAGGAAAATGTTTCTTATTATACTTTCTGGTAATGGGTATCTGTCAATCATCCATGAAATAACATATTAACAAATGATTGAGTGAAGAAATTTGTTTCCATTTCCATGTAAAGAAAATGTACTTAATTCTTTTCTGATTATGTATGAGAAGAATTATATTCTTGAGTTAATAGTTGGGGAAGGAAGTGATGCCCTTTAGCATAGATTCTCTCTCTCTCTCTTGTTGCAAAATCCTTAGCTGGGTGCCTCATGAAAGTGCTCAGCTCTGCTTTGATTCTCTCTGTCTCTCTCGCTCTCTGGGTTATTAAAAGATTGCTTACTTTTTGTCCTTGTCTATACCCCTCCTTTTCATGGATGCCACACCCCTTTTTTGGGGGAGTTTCTAGGTGGTTTCAAGCACAAATGTGTAGCTAATATATTTTTTTGACACCCTAGAGAACTTAAGCACCTAAACTTTTAATTTTAAGTTGTGTTGTGTTTGTATTCCATTTTTTTATGCACATCGGGTTGCTTATAAATAGGAGATGAGCCATTTTAGCTCATTGCAGGACAGAAACCCCTTCTCAGATCCTTCAACCTAGCGGTGGGCTTCTAAGTTAGTTCTTTCCCTCACGAAACCAAGATGAGCTACTCAAATTATTCAATGGGTTCCGGTTAGTTTCCCTCTTTCTTTCCTTTTGAGTCTCTATAATCAAGAAGATTTTAGAATTTGGGAAACCCCAGCAATGGTTTTTCCTCTGTCGTTTCATTTGTTCACCCTTTTTCATAATTATTCATATTAGTTTCCTTTGTGATACTAGATTACGGAAAGTCCTAAATGAATGATGGTTCTTCTGAGTATTCTTGAATATCTTTCTAGTAATGTCACCTTTTGACAAAATAATTGTTTTGTGTTCAATGTTTAGGTAGTGGGGCAGCTAGAAGCACAATTGAATTTGGAAGGACTTATGTAGTGAGGCCAAAGGGAAAGCACCAGGCCACCATAGTTTGGCTTCATGGGCTAGGCGATAATGGCTCGAGGTATGGTGTTGCTTAGACCATGCTATTATGTTAAAAGCATTCTTCTGGTTATAATCATAAGGCTACTCATCACTTTTTGCTAGAATACACAATTTATGTGTCTTTTTTCACATTCTCAAGTGCACATCTGTTTTCACGGACTATATTTCAGTTTGTTGTCTTTCTTTTTTCACTCGTTCCTTTGGGGGAATAATGAGAGGATTCATCAATGAAATAACATATGTGGTCAGATTGTTGACATTAATTCTTAATTGCAAGGTAAAGTATTGATGGTGGCTGTTCCTCTCAACTTGCATTTAAAAACTCAGATGAGAACTGGTGAAAGTTGAAGATTGTCCATGCATCATTGTTTACTTTCTTAGGAAGTATAAAATTTTGCCATGTTCTATTCTTTCATTCCAAGTATATACCTGTTGGAATGCTGCACTCCCTTCCAAATAAAAGAAAGCGAATGTCAATATTCTAGCATTGTCCTTTATGGTTTGTATTTAGTGTTTAAATATATATACAAAAAAATGCTTTCTTTTCATGGAGATTCTTATTCTGGTTGATTTGTCATGAGAGAGGAACGAATGGCTACAAATACAAGCTTGGAATTTTCTCATTTCTTTGAGTTGTCTCTTTTAATACCAAGCCCAGGTAGAGAAGCTACCCTGACTAAGAAAAGGATTTTTCACAAAATACTTTTATGGGGACCACTGATTCACTAATTTGGTTCTCTTGTCAGTACAGCGTGTGATTAGCATATTTTGGGGCATATTCATGCATAAGTGATGTTGCTTATCAGTTCGTTTGAAACCTCTAATTATGGCATGCTCGACATTAATCTTTAACCTACTTATAGTTGGTTCTACTTTATTCCTCTTCTTGAACTTGTGGTCAATAACATTTGGCATGGCTGTGATCTTTTGGTTTTTGCTTTGTCTTCACGCAATGCTATGGTGGTCCAAGAGCAGATACATTGAGCATGAAGCTGGTGTCACTAATTGTGTGCACATGTTTATAAGCTTATTTCAGCATTTTTGTCTCCATTCTTGTTATGCATTTCATTTTTTTAATCAAAATTAATGTGAATTCCTAGTACCACAGGCATATATCCTCATTTCATTATTTGTTTTTTTTTTTCCTCAGCTGGTCTCAAATGTTGGAAACACTTCCTCTTCCAAATGTAAGGATGTTCAAATGCCTTGAAAGTACTTAGAGCATCACCTGGTTCATTGTAGCACCATTTCCTTTATTCATCAGCTATGTTTCTTTCTGGAAATGTTTCGTTTAGGCTATAGAGTGCACCATATCTTACAACCTAGTCCCCCGACCCCCTTGGAAAGATACTTGTTTCGAATAAGGAGATGGATTGATTCTGTGCAGGTAAAATGGATATGCCCAACAGCTCCTACTCGCCCCGTGGCAATTCTTGGTGGATTCCCCTGCACTGCATGTAAGAAACTTAATGTTCCATGTAGTTAAGCAATTTCATTTAGAAGAAAGATGCATCACGCTAAGCATTTTCTGATTGGAACCGGAGTTCTTACTTATGATACAATCTCAAAAAGGCATAAACGATGAGTCATATAAAATTTCCTAAGAAGCTTCCGCAATTGGTGCCAGGGTTTGATGTGGGAGAGCTCTCAGAGGATGGTCCAGATGATATTGAGGGTTTAGATGCTTCAGCTGCACACATCGCCAATTTGTTATCCACTGAGCCTCCTGACAGTATGTTCTCCTTTATTGAATTCCAAGCTCATAATGAAGTGAAAAATCTGCTCTTGTATGGAAAATGATTTACATCCATATTTTCTTTTGTACTGTCCTACTTCATGATGAACACTTGTATATCAGGGGTGCTAGTAAAGCACCGCTCATCTGGTTCTGGTATCTATTGTCTAACAATATTAGACAGTACTTTGGACCATTCAGTATCTGCTTGAATTTGTCTCTGACAAGTTACATTATGACATTTGAATGACAAAGAAACTGAGGATTATCTTTTCTGGATTATTTTTTATTACCAGTTAAGCTTGGTATTGGGGGCTTTAGCATGGGCGCTGCAACAGCCCTGTATTCTGCAACGTGTTTTGCCCAGGGAAAATATACAAATGGCAGTCCTTACCTTGTTAATTTAAGGGCAATTGTTGGCTTAAGTGGCTGGCTTCCTGCTTCAAGGTACAACTTCTTAGAAACTTCACTCTCTAACACATGCAAGATAAAATGGATGCTCTCGCTTATTAGTCGGTATGGCTTGCAGGAACTTGAGGAATAAGATAGAAGGATCCCATGAGGCTGCTAGGCGTGCTGCATCCCTGCCTATTTTGCTTTGTCATGGAACCTGTATGTTTTCAAATTATCTCATGTTTTTGTTGCACTCTACCTTCTTAACATAGACATCCGCATGCAAATTGTTGAATGGCCACAATTACAAACTTCAACAATCAAATGACTTTGTTGAGATCACTAAACTCATAAAATTCAAGATCAAATATAAACAAGAGATGACCAAAATTTGCTTTCCACAGAAATCCGTATAATAAATACTGCTAAATTGATTCACTTTGCTCTTGTTTGGAAAAGAACCGTTTGATTTTCAAATAATGTTCCATGATTTTCAAACAATATTCGGTTAAACCAGTTAGGCGGCTAGTTACTGTGACTATCAAAACTGTCTCCAATTCTAGCATTTAGTATTTGTATATACTCTCACTTAGTCTACAACCTTGGACTTTGTGAAGCATGTCTCTCCTGTTCTTTTCTTGTTCTGATGCTTTAGAACTTTCCAAACAGTATATGATTTTTTTCTGCACACTGGCATGTAAGTCCATTACAAGATTGATTTTCCTCGTGTCACTTCAGGTGATGAAGTAGTCCACCATAAATTTGGAGAAAAATCTGCCCACTCCTTATGCTTCTCTGGTTTTCAAAATCTTACATTCAAATCATATGACGGGTAATTTATTAATTTCTTTAATAGACAAGAATGAGCTAATTTTGATACTAACAAGAATTTCATAAAAAGTTTTTGCTTTTTCTTGTGTAGGCTTGGTCACTACACTGTTCCTAAGGAGATGGACGAGGTTAGTACTTGGCTGACTGCAAGGCTGGCTCTTGAAGGCTCCCATTCATAAATTGCTCTCACATCCTTTTGTTAGGTGCAGCTAGTGGGGAGGAAAATAACTGGGGAAAAATGGGAAAAGTAGATATATGGCATTGGTGGTGTATATGGTATACTTGAGTGTCTTTTTTATTCTTTTTCCCTTTTCAACTATTGTAAGAAACAAGTTCCCTTTAGATGGTAGCCTAGACGGGGTTGGCTTATGTTCAATTTTACTGTCTTCCATTATCATAAACTAAGTTTAAGCCATATTCTTTTTTACTAGTAGATTGTAATTCCATTTTCGCATCCACTTGATCTCTGTTTGCTTTAAACAATCAAAACTATAATCAATATCCCACCTATGCTTTGAATCTTTAAGAACTTTTCAAATGGTATATGATTTCTTGCTACATATCTGGGATAAAGTCCGTTACCATATTGATTCCAGAAGTCCACTATAAGTTCGAACAAAAATCTCCAACTCTATACGCTTCTCCGATTTTTGATATGTCATATTCAAATCTTATGATATTTATTTCATTGATTTCTTTTATTGAAAACAATGATCTAATTTTGATACCAACAGGAATGTAATATCAAAAAATTTGTGTTAGAAATTTTATATTGAAATTTTCAATATCCTTTGTAAAAATATTGAGAGAAACCTATTATAATTGATTTTAAATTATCAATGGCAATTTTATAAATTTTTGTCAAGAGGAAAATAAGTTTTGATGAGAATTTAGAACAATTAAAATATATTTAGTATCGATTCATTGATAACAAGTCGATTTGTTCCTTGATAAGTTGACTTAGAGTTGAAAAATTGAATTTTGGCTAAATTTAGAACTCAACAAATCTACTTTAAGTGTCAAATCGACTAGGAGTTTTAGCCTCAAAATTCAAGACCTGCACATGGGCAAGTCGACCTGCCCAATGACAGGTTGATTTGTGTTTCTTGATTGTGTCTATAAGTCTGCTTACCTCAGCATGAGTCAACTCGCCAGATTTGATAACGTGTAAAAATTATTGATATTATGGTCTGATTTTGTACTGGTTAATATTTTAATAATTTATTTTATTGATTTTTATTTTTAGGAAATTGAATTTGAAAGTTTGGATCAAAATGGGATTAAAGAGGTAATTTTGGAGCTAAATGGTTCAAAATTTCTTATTGAGCGTATGAAAAAAGAAGAAACTTGATTTCTAGTTTTAATTAATTTTAATAGAAATTTTAAATTGTTTTACGAGTTAATTTTTTATTTTTTTAATTTGGAGGAGTTCTTATTTTTTGTGAAAGATTTCTTCTTGGCCTGGGAGACAAAAAGAAAAGAAAAAAAAAAGAAAGTATAAAAAGCTAGGCGGCTGCTCATTCCACAATTCTCATAAAAAGGCATCTCACAACTATTGATTCCACAATTCCTTAAGAGCGGCCGGTTGCCCTTTCTTCCTAAAACTTTTTTTTTTCTTTTTATTTTCATTTTATTGAAGACCATATATATCATAAGTGATTAGTTTATTTTTTATGATTTAAGAAGAATTTTTATTCGATTATTTTCATTGTGAGATTATGTTCTTAATTTAATTTCTTACCCTTTTTAATTCAAGTATTCGTTGATTCTTGATTTATTTACATAAAAGATTGATATTGGTTAATCTGATAATTTAATTCAATATTAATTTTTCTATTACTATCCAGAATTTCAATGATTCGTAATTGTCATGAATGGATGATACAAGTAGCAAATATGTTATTTGTGTTTATGGATCTTTTACCAATATTCATGTTTAATCTAGGGAATCGATAAAACAAAATTAAATAATTGCGACTATTCCAATTATTTGTATTTTGGTTTAATTATTTTCAAAGAACTTAATGCTATCATTATATTGATATGGAACGTTATCGTATTCAGTCGATTAATGATAAGTTTTGATTGGATGCTGGATTTAGTCAATTAATTTAGGAAAATACAAAATTTATTACGATTATCCTAATAAATCTAAGATTAAATGCTTGAATTGTAAAATAAATATTTTTAACCTATGATCAGTAAAACAATTGAATATGATGAACCATTGAATCAGAGTTTTAGTAGATTGATTTTCTTTTAATATTTATTATTTTCATTATTAATTTGTTTTATATTTTTTTTAGTTGTTATTTTTAACTTAAAAATTTATTTGACAGACCCTCATTTTTATTTTTAACACTTAATTAAATCAATTTAGTTCTCTTAAATTTCGATCTGGTACCATTATTGCTATAAATTTATTACATTGGAGAATCAGTATTAATTTTGAAAATTTCGACAACCCGACCAAAATTTTGGCGCCATTGTTGGGGAACTAAATTAATTTTTTAGTTTGTGTTTTTCATTTGTGTTATTAATTTTTGAAGAAGAAAAAAATAATGGCAATTCATTAAAGAACTTTGAAAGAGTTAATTGCACCAACTTTAAATCAACAACCCTTGTGCATTGGGTATCCAACTCTTGAGGTAAGTCACTCGAATCTTGAAACTCAAATTTATGAACTAACTATTTTGATTCGTCAGTTGGCTGTAAGGCAATCACAGGTAGCTAAGGTTTGTGGCATATGCTTAATTCCCGGACATCCTATGGATATGTGTCCAACGTTACAAGAAGAATCTTTTCAACAAGTAAATACTCTAGGAGGATTTCTTGGTTAACCTCAACACATGTATGATCCTTTCTCCAACTATTACAATCCTGGATGGAAAGATCATCCAAACTTAAGCTATGGAAATAAAGGAGGACAGCCAAGACATTCATCTCAATTTTTTAACAGACCATCACCAGCACCTACACAATCTTCTAATTCAGATATGTCTCTAGAAGATATTGTGAAAACTCTTGCGACTAACACTCAACGATTTCAACAGGAAACTAAAGCGAGTATACAGAATTTAAAAAACCAAATTTCTCAACTAACGACCTCGGTTAGTAGATTATAGACATAAAATTTTAGAAGATTTCCATCACAAATGATAGTGAATCCCAAAGAGAATGTTAGTGCAATAACGTTGAGAAGTGAGAAATAAGTTCATTCGAACTCTACTCCATATAAGAAGATAGATGAAAGAAAGGATGTGGACAAGGAAAATGAACGTATGCATGAAAATTCAATCAAGATAATATCTGAGTTCTCTTTGCCTAACACTTCTAGTGCAATTGTACTACATTATCCTTGCAAGTTGGAGAATCCAGAGAAGGAAGTTAAGAAGACAAGAGGTGATGATATGGGTGAGAATGTATCTAATGTGATCAAGAGAACTTTACCTGAAAAATTTGTGGATCCAGGTATGTTCACTCTTCCTTGTGTTATTGATAAGAAAAAAATTAAGCATGCCATGTTATACTTAGGAACATCTGTAAATATCATGCTTTATTCAATTTGTAGTGTTTTGAAATTGGATCCCTTAAAACACACTGGGGTTATTATTCAGTTAGCTGACCATTCTTATACTTACCCGGAAGGGATTATTGAAAATGTTTTGGTATAGATTAACGAACTAATTTTTCAAACTGATTTTTACATCTTAAAAATGGAAGGGGACACTATCATAGATTTAGCTCCACTTTTATTAGGAAGATCATTCATGAAGATATCAAAGATAAAAATAGATATTGATGAGGGTACTTCTCCGTCGAGTTTGACGGCGAGATTGTTAAATTTATTATTTTTGATCCTATGAAGTACCCAAATGAGTGTCAATCAATTTTTTTTTTACTGATATTGTTGATTTAATTGTGCAGAAAATTTGTGAAAAAAAAACGTGTTATTTATTTTGAATCAAACACACAATTAGATTTGAAAGATAAGTTACATGAGACCCCGAGTTGAAATTGAAGTCTCATTGAAGAGAAATAAATGAAAAACGTCGAGTATAAAGACGTTAAACAATTGTGTTTATTGGGAGGCAACCAAATATTTTTTCTTGAGTTTGATTAGTTTTTTATTTGATTTCTCATTTAATTAGGAATGTTTGAATAGTATCATTAATTTCTTCCTTTAATTTTTGTAGGTGTCCAAAATGGGAATTCTAAAGGATGCACTATGATTAGTATCATTAGTTTCTTCCTTTGATTTTCTTTTAATATTTACTATTTTCATTATTAATTTATTTTTTATTTTTTTTAGTTGATATTTTTAATTTAGAAATTTATTTGACAAATCCCAATTTTTATTTTTAACACTTAACTAAGAAATTAAATCAATTTAGTTTCTTTGGAATTCGACCTGGTACCACTATTGCTACAAATTTATTGCATTTGAGAATCAGTATTAATTTTGACGGTTTCGACAACCCGTCAAGATTCAAGCCTAAAAAAAAAGCATCTCTAAAATTAAAGCAAGTCGACTTACCAAGAGCGGGCTATGCAAGAGGAAAAATTGAGTCGACTTAATCCATCTTTGAGTCGACTTGAGTCCATACAAAACAAAAACCAAATCGACTTGTTAGGCAACAAGTTGACTTGACCCCGAAAGACCTTAAACACATAAATTGACTTGTAATGCTTATAAGTCAACTCGTGAGCATGTGAAAGTTGTGAAACGATAAAAATGACAATCAAATTTAAATGCAACTTAAAATTAAATAGGGCTAAGATGAGAATTTAACCACCCACTATTATAAAGGCTTAAACAAGCCTTCAATCTCATTTTACACTTTCAACCACAATCAAAATTCCCCTTACTTGACTCTCTCTCTCTCGACTCTCATCTATCTCTCTATCGCCCATTCCTCTCTTGATCTCTCTCTTGAAATCAACTCTATTTTCCCTAAACTAATCCTATAAAGCTTCCATATCCTCAATCAAATTCATGGGAAGGAAGATTTGGGGGAAACTTATGGTTTGCTTCGAGCAAGGGGAAAAGTTAGGGTTTTTGAAACCTAACATTCAAAACTCAATCCAACCATAAAATTGAGATAATTCCTCCTTCTAAATTTGGATTTAGCTTCCTCATTAATAGATTTAAATTTATTATTAAGATTTGAGGGAGTTGTTGAAGAACATGAACCTAGGTTTCGTAAGGAATGAAATTTGGAGAAAATTGAAAAAATTTGTAAATGAAAATTGTATATAGATGTAAATTAAATGTATATAATGGAATTAGAACGTACAATTATGGAGTTGAGAAATTAGGATTTGTGTTATATTGGGAAAAACTCATAAACCCTAGAAATGGACGTGATTTTATATTAAATTTATATTTATTACTTTAAGATGAATCAATTGGAATCTGAGAAGGGATTAACTTGGAATTGAATTATGGATTAGAAGTGATTACTCTCCCAAGATATGAGTAGACGGACTATTATACTCTTAAATGAGAAAAATCGTTTCAAATTTCTTTTATAAATGGTTTTATATGATTTTATATAAGTATTTGTGATTGTGGGATATTCCAAAATGAGAATTTGAAAAATATATGCATCTATTTTATTTACGAATGAATATATATTATATATTGTTGGATATTTTATGCATAAATGTTATAATATGGTTTGATAACCATTTGTTAAAATTATGACACATTGAATGAGATTTGAATGGTTGTGAAAGGATGATGCATATGATGTAAATTACAATAGTCATTCTCTCCATGAAGCAATCTGACAAGGTGACGTGGATGGGAGTTTATTGGCAAAGGATGCTAAACGCGGCCTCTTGTGCCCTCGTTGTACTATCCGGTTGCACTACCGGTAATGTATGAGTCAATGTCAAGGAAGGAGGATGGAAATGAGCGAAATGAAAAACCATTGACTGGATTTCACTCAAGTTAGCCCAAATTTTGGACGGAAGTGATTTCTTTATAGAGACCCCACGATCTTTGGAAAATATGAAAATTATGGATTCATTTTTTTTTAATTATCATCATTGTTTGGAATTATTTTATATCCGATGAGTTGTTTGAAATATATGATTTGATTTTCCCACACTTACTCCTCATTTATTATCACAACTATACCAGTGCACTCCATTCACTGAATATTTTTATACTCACCCTACTTTTTTTCATTTTTCAGAGGAAGTTTAATGTTAGCGATCTAGTTGACCTTAGTGCCGGATTTTGTCAAGTTTTAGTTTTTGTGGAGTTTCCTTCTACCGGTACAAGTTCTTGCTTTGATTGAAATTTCTAAGGAGATTAATTAGATCCATACGAAGGGTATTCTTTTGAACTGTAATTAAAACTTCACCCTGTCAATCCATTCGGAATTTTCAAAACTTTAAATTATATTAAAATCTTTTACTTTTTTTTCACTGAATTTTTTTTTGAAATTATGGAAATTTCTTTGAATTTAGAATCGTCGAGTTGATCATAGGCATGCTTTTGAGATGGGAATGGGCTAAAATAGTCCTTTGGATATTATTGTGATGTGTTGTAATAGAATGAATGTCGACGAATGCCTTATACTATCTTGGTATACGGGTAGGGATTACCTATATATCGAGATAATACGATGGTTGTTACTTATCTGTTTGAGGATCAGGGCATGACAAAGATTCAAAAACCCATTTCATGATTTTTTTTTGGGGGTACTTTGCCCAATTGCAAAGCTGGCTTTATGAGGATTCGGGTGATAAATAGCTCTTATGGTTTCTTTTGTTAGGTGTAACTAGTGAAGAGGAAAACAATTAAGGGAAAAAAATGGGTGAAGTAGATGTATGTCAATGGGTGTGAAAATATGGTATTTTTATACTTTTTGTTTTTTTTTTTAGATGGCAGGGTAGATGAGACCTATAATGTATGAAAATTTCTTAATATTAGCATTTTCCCGTTTCCGAAACATTTCAATACTTTAAATTAATTAATATTTATACAAAAATTCTTATATTTTCTATATTTATATATTTTTACAAATAAATGAATTATTTATTTATTTAATTATAATTTTTATTTTTTATATTTTTTATCTATTTGATCATTTTAGATTTTTATTATAAAATATAATTATTCTATTATTTTTTATAAAATAATTAAAATTAAAAGTCTTTATATTTTTTATATTTATACATTTATCTACATTTTCGTTTTCTGCATTTTATAAAGCGTCGTTTTTCCATTTCGTATTGTATCTATTTTCTTTTCTCGTTTCCATTTCCGTGCAATCTAGGATGGGTTGACTTGTGTTCGATTTTGTTATCTTCCACTATCTTAAACTAATACAAATATTGCTTTCTTGTATTTTCTGATTCCATTTTTGAATCCACTCCTTGCTACAAACAATCAAAATTGTAATCAATGCCTACATATGTGGGAGGGCTTTTAAGCAAATCGCTAATGGTAGTTTATGGGTGTCTTGTCTGAAGGCTACTTGCCCCTTTGTATCCACAATTTTACAAGTAACAAAGAACATAGTCTCACAGAATCCCAACATTTATCTTTGTGGAGGATAGGCATCTTAGGGTTAGGTAATGTGGAGGAGAGGCATCCTAGGACTTGGTACATTCGATAAGTGAATCATATGGTACATTCGATGAGTGAGATTGTTGATGAGTAATGTAGAAGAGGTTCCTGATAATTGAATCATATGTTACATTCGATGAGTAGGATTGTCGATCCCACGAGAACTAGTCAAATTTATCGATTAATTTCAATTTATTTTAATTATTTAAGGTGATATAATTAATTTTTGAGTGAAACGAGAATTATATTCTATATAGTCTATAAAAATTCAAATAAATAATTAATTTGTGAATTAAACCTAAATGAATTTGAAAACTCTAAGAATTATATCTAAATAAAGGAAATAAATAAAACTAAAATCCCTAATACTAAAAGAAAATTACCAAGTTAATCTAAAAACGTAATGTGACCTAAAATTAATACATATTTTTTAATTTTACTTTTTAAAAATTGAAATGATAAAGATCAAATTAAAGTCCTAAAGAATAAAAAAATAAAATTGACTTGTAAGGAGGAATGGGCATAGCTTTAAAGGATGCCAAGACACATATGACAAGCCAATGCATAGAAATTCTGTCACGCCCCGACTCTCCTATTGAGCATGTGACAACCATCACGTTATCTTGACATATGGGCAACATCTCCTCATATATCGAGATAGTGCAAGGCATACAACCTGTTTGAAAAACAATTTAATATCTTCATATTGACCATTCTACGTCACCCAGTATCAAACATATATTTTCACACAAATCAAAAATCATCCCAATCCATTTCTGCACATGCATGCATACAAATTGGCCAACCCGGCCTCCCAAGCAGTTTCCAAACATTTATAAGCCATCTTGATCTTCCAATCAATCCAAAATAGTTCAAAACTCACCATAAAAGTCCAAATGTCCCAAATAAAACATTTAAGTCTGGAATAGAAATACCCAAGTCAGGAAAATACAATTCTTTACCATAAACATACGGATTTCTCAAATAATTGTCCGGAGAAACTAAACAAGTATTTAATAAATCCAATCAAAAATAAAATGTACAAGATTTTCATTTTTCCATGGACCATTCTACCATCATAAAAAATAAGGCCTCCATCTTATATACCTAGCTATGTCCAACAAAATTTTCGTCAATTTGGCTCCAAATATAAAGTCCACTGGCTAAGGATCCTTTGAAAATTTATGAGAGAGGGAGGTGAACATTTTGAATACCCAGTGAGTAGAGTGCAATGGCATGTAGCATATAAATGAGGGGTGAAAATGGTTATGCCAAACAATAATATACAAAATGCATTGTCATAATTGAAAACATTGGTATAAAACAGTTTATCTCAAACCACCATAACTCATATGAACAAATCAAACAATTTATATTCATTTTTCACAATTTTAGGATATGTCGAAATCATTATCCTACCAATAGCCGTTGGTAGGATCCACCAAGAGGTTTTTTCATAATTTTCTCAAAATCTCATCACCTTGGAGTTGGCCCGGAGCTCTGTGGGGTGCATCCACGTTATCACGGTAGTCTGAGGAGACTCTTCAATCCGCCTACCACCAAGCTAAATTAAACAACCTTATCCACACCATCCCAATAGTACGGTCCGTGACAAAACTTAGACTATAATCATTTTTCAGCACCTTGTTATCAAATATCCATTTAATAAATCAAATCATACTCAATTTCAATGTAAAGCCAAATTCTCACAATTCTTATGGTATCCAAACATAATATGGTGCAAATAAATTCAATAATTAAGCTCGAGTCATGGAATTATTAAATTACATTTCAGAGCACATCAATTTTACATAACATTTCAAATTCAATTCAAAATCAATTTACAAATCACAATTTAAAACAATTTGCTCATTTGCATGAGACAAAGCCATCCACTCACCTGTCGGGAGGGTATTCACTCCCTACACGCTATCAATTCCCAAGAAATCTCCTTGCAAACTTTAATAGATTTTCCTAAACCAACAATAACAATTTTGTTTGAGTCATTTATCCTCAAATTTAAGGTTAAAATTTTTTTTAAAATTTTATTTAAACCCAATTTTGAATATTTTCTTGTCCTTGTTCTCATTTTATCAATTTGTCATCATTAGTATCATTATAAAATTCATATTCACAATTCTCTTAAATTTTCCTATTTTCAAACAATTTTTCTCAATTTTTCCCAAATTAACGTAACCTTAATTTCTTCCAATTTATCCAATTCATGAATGTGCATTTTAATTTCATCAATTGCACCTCATTTATATGTAAAAAGAATTTTCATTTTCATTTTTCCCCAAATTTTCACTATTCACAGAATTATGGCCTTTAATCTCCCTATTAAATTCCACAAAATCTCAACAATAATATCAAATTCAGTATTAAAGAAACTAAACCCAAAATTAAGAGTATGAAAATACCTCAATTTTGGGATTGGATTGAGTTTTTGAAAATTGGGTTTAAAAACCCTAATTTTTCTCATTTGTTGAACAATCCTTGATTTTCCGCCTTCAATGCTTTTTCCCATGCAGTAATTGATGATCTTGGAACTAAATTAAGTGGAGTAAATGTTTTTATGGGAGAGAAATAAAAAAAAAATTAAATGAAAGGGTGGAAGAATGAAGGCCGAGAGACGGAAGAAGAGAATTGCTTGATTTGATCTCATGTTTTCCAATTTGTCTAAAAAATTTAATACCACTAAATCAATTCATCCTTTATTAAATATATAGTCTATAATATATATACCTACTTGCCAAATATTTTGGAATTATACAAGAGATCAAAATTAGAAAATTTTCAATACTTGGCAATTTAAGTGAGATGGAAAAAAAAATCAAAACATTAAATTTTTCGGGTATTACATCCGAACTCTAGATTTGATTGTAAAAATTCAATTTCTCCCAAAATTTATAGAGAAAAATTAATAATTAAATAAATATTTTTCTAACACCGAATTTTCGGTATTACAACACTTAACCCTTTAAAAAAAAATTTCGTTCTCAAAATTTAAATTAAAATTTATACATCAAAAAGTTGCGGGTGTTGCTTCCGCATTGATTTTTCAGTCTCCCAAGTCTATTCTTCTATTTGGTTGTTTCTCCACAATACTTTAACCATTGGGATTTGCTTGTTTCTTAATTGCTTGAGTTATCGATCAAGGATTTGTACTGGCTGTGCCTTGAAACTCAAGTCTGCATTCAACTCTATCGGAAGAGTTTCAATTATACGAGAGGGATCCAACAAATATTTCTTTAACATTGAGACATGGAATACATCATGAATTTTCTCTAAATCCGGAGATAACTCAAATCGATAGACCATTTTTCCAACCCTTTCAAGGATCTTAAATGGCCCAATGTACTTTGTATTCAATTTACCTCGTTTCCGAAATCGATTTACACCTTTCCAAGGTGAAACCTTTAAGAAAACCATGTCTCCGACTTCAAATTCCAAAGATCTTCTTCTTTTGTCGACATAACTCTTCTGTTTATCTTGAGCCGCTTCATTCTTGTCCGAATCACTTTGACTTTTTCTATGATTGCCTCAATTAACTCCATACTTTCAATTTTTCGCTCTCCAATCTCATCCCAACATAGTGGAGTCTGACATTTTCTTCCGTAGAGGGCTTCATAGGGAGGTATCCCAATTCTAGTTTGATAGCTGTTATTATAGGCAAATTCAATTAATGGAAGGTGTCTGTCCCATCTTCCTTGAAAGTCCATAACACACGCTCTCAGCATGTCCTCCAATGTCTGAATTGTACGCTCGGATTGTCCATTGGTTTGAGGATGTAAAACAGTGCTGAATTTCAGTTTGGTTCTTATGGCCTTTTGTAACTTAGACCAGAATTGGGAAGTGAATCAAGGATCACGATCTGATACAATCGACACCGAAACCCCATGGAGTCAGGCAATCTCACCTATGTACAACTTGGCCAATCTTTTCTAGGAATAAGTGTTCTGAATCAGAAGGAAGTGTGCTGATTAGGTAAGCTTGTCAACTATCACCCAAATAGTATCGTGACGGCTCGGAATACGTGGCAATCCCGCCACAAAATCCAGGGTGATATGCTCACATTTCTTTTCAGGTATAGGTAAGGGTTGAAGTGTTCTAGCCGACTTCTGATGTTCGACCTTGATTTGTTGACACATAAGGCACCTTGCCACAAATTCGGTTATTTTTTGTTTCAATCCCGACCATCAATAAGTTTCTTTAATGGTTCTGTACATCTTAGTGCTCGCAAGATGCATAGCATAAGCCGAAGAGTGAGTCTCCTCAAGTATGGCCCTTCGAAACTCATCGTTCTTAGGGACACAAATCATTTTCTTATACATCACCATGCCATCCTCTCGGATATGGAAATCACCACCTTCTTTGTCTCAAATTGAGGTCCTTTTGAGTGAGCAAATACTTGAGATTCTTGTGATCGGTGAAGATTCTGCATGTGGCTCTATATAAGTAATGCCACCAAATTTTTAAAGTAAAAATAATTGTGGCTAACTCTGGGTCATGAGTAGGGTAATTCAATTCATACTTCTTCAATTGTCGAGAAGCATAAGCGATGGCTCCATCGCATTGCATTAAAACACATCTCAACCCTTGTTTACTGGCGTCACTATAAACTACATAGTCGCCGCCGCTAATTGGAAGGACAAGTATTAGAGCCGATGTGAACCTCTTTTTTAGTTCTTGAAAATTCTGTTCACACTTATCACTCCATTCAAATTTAACTTATTTTCGCATCAAACTAGACAACAGAGCTGTAATTCTGGAAAAACTCTCTACAAATCTTCGGTAATACCCTACCAAACCCAGAAAACTACGCACTTCGGTGATATTCTTAGGTGGTTCTCATCTTAGAATTGCTTCTACTTTCTTCGGGTCAACAAATATCCCTTCTCCGAATACAATATGCCCTAAGAAACTAATCTCCTTAAGCTAAAACTCACACTTAGAGAACTTGGCATACAGTTGCTTCTCTCGAAGAGTTTGTAACACAATACGAAAATGTTCTGAGTGTTCCTCGTCATTATTGGAATACACCAAGATGCCATCAATAAAAACAATAACGAACTTGTCAAGATAGGAATGGAGACTCAGTTCATGAGGTCCATGAAAACTGCAGGAGCATTCGTCAAGCCGAAGGGTATCACCAAAAATTCATAGTGTCCATACCGCGTCCTAAACGCAGTCTTGTAAACATCATCATCATTTATCCTCAACTGATGATAACCGCACTTTAAATCGATTTTCGAAAAGACACTAACCCCTTAAAGTTGATCGAATAAGTCATCAATGCTTGATAAAGGGTATTTGTTCTTAATGGTCACCTTGTTCAATTGTCGATAGTCGATACACAACCGGAGGGTGCCATCTTTTTTCTTTACAAATAGAACCGGAGCGCCCCAAGGTGAGGTACTCGGTCGAATGAAACCCTTGTCCAACAACTCTTGAAATTGAACCTTCAATTCCTTCAAATCCGTAGGCGCCATCCTATATGGAGGGATTGAAATAGGTGTAGTACTAGGAGTTAGATCAATAACAAAATCAAACTCCTAAATCGAAGGTAAACCGGACAACTCGTCCAGAAAGACATCTTGAAATTCATTCGCCACCGGAACATCCATCAACTTTGGACTTCCCTTTGTGGTTTCAATGACGTGAGTTAGGAAAGCCTCATAGCCCTTATACACTAATCTTCGTGTCTCTATTACTGAGATTACATAACTCGGCAAGACTCGTCGTGAATACAGGTGGAGGACATCCGGATTTACAGAATTCCACTTCCTTTGTAAAACAATTCATTGAACCTCTATGAGAGTGCAGCCAGTCCATGCCCAATATTGCATCGAAATCCCTCATTTCCAACGGAATCAAGTCCGTCTCGGGAATCTGACTCTCTACTACCACTTCACACACCTTGTACATGGATCGTTCCCCAAAAGGAGTGATAACCAATAACTTCTCTTCAAGGAGGACCAAAGATTTATCTGAGTGTTTAGCAAATTTTGTGCTCACAAAGAAATTGTTAGACCCCGTGTCAATTAAAACACAGGTATCAACTCCAAAAATTTTCATTATACCTATATACGGAGGATAAGAACAAGAATAAGAATTAAATTTTAATTATTATTATTTTTTGATTTAATCAAACTCCAACAACATTTATAATCCTCAATGTCACTAAAGCATTTATTAAACATCAAAATCATTTTCAGATACTTTAATATCAAACAATATCTCTAATATACCTCAAGTTTAAAATCATAAAATCATGTATTCAAATCTCATAATCATTAAATTCAAATTCTAGTAAATTTACCTGTAACTACATCGGGGTTATTCTGGGCATCCTCATTGATCATTCCATAAAATCTGGTCTGAGCCCTTGGTTGTGGTCACTGTATTGGACCAGCTACTGTGTTGCTCCCAATCCTTGTCCGTGGTGTAACATTTAGAGGTGGGGAATTGGCTTGGCCACCTCTAGATCCATTAGGACAGTCTTGACTAACTTGAGTTTCTCGTCCCAATTTCCAAACAAGTATTGTGAAGATGGCCTTCTTTCCCATATTGATAACACCTTTTAGGTGCTTGACAAGCCTCAAGGTGGAATTTGTTACAATTTCTACATTTCTCCTTTGTATTCCCTATTGATTTGCTTCCCGAGAATGCACTAGGAACAGGATTATCAATTTGAGACATATGCTGGCCTTGAGGAATGCCAACTGGTCTAGCGACAGAAGCTCCACCGTAAGAACCTGTGTTCCTAATCTGTTTTGAACTTTGGCCCGACGTATGCTCGGGCCTTCTCTTCTTTTTCTGCCCTTCCCTTGTCATTCCTCTTTCTTCAACCATTTTCTCAGCCCTTAGAGCTAACTCCAAAACATCTTTATATGTATGTGTTGAGGTCACCTACATCTTTTCCCAGATGGACAAGTTTAGGCCTTCTTTAAGTTTGAAGCGCAGATACTTATCCGAAGTCACCAACTCTGAAATAAAAGTGGACAGTCTTTTCAACTCTATCTCATATTCCACCACTGACTTACTGCCTTGGCAGAAATGAAGAAATTCCTTCCTTTTCAAATCCCGGTGGAATCGAATGTAGTATTTCTCATCGAATTTCCTGAGGAATTCACTCCATGAAATAGGTGTTGGAGATCTCTCTTTGATGCTATCCCACCAAGCTCTAGCATCTTCATCCAAGAGCTTTACAGCTACTAAAAGTTTTAACACATCGTCCAACCTCATTTCAGATACCATTTCCGGAACCCGATTAATCCAGTTCTTAGCCACCATGACATCACTCGTCCCTGTAAAGGTGACACACCCAAGTTATCGGGTTTTTTTAATTAACTTGGACAATTCAAAAGTTGGACGGGTGATTGGAGTAGCCACTGAAGTGGGAGGAGCAGCTGGTTCTACCTGGGGAGTAGGTGGAATGGTTGGCCTTGGTGAAGAAGGCAGTGGCACTTGAGGCAGGACTTGAAGACGAACGCCATAACTATTCCACCACTCGGTCCATTGCCGGAGAGCATCGAGTGGTGGTGGAGGAATCCTAGTTGAGGGTGCTGGGTGAGTGCTAACTATGGCTGGAGGAGAAGTTAGAGCACGTGAGGACGATCAATCCTCGTGCTCGGAAGGAGGAAGGTCACCAATGTTCCTCATTCTTCATCTAGGTGGCATGATTTTCATTCCTATAAGAATAGACACTATTGTTAACTCACTAAATTCGATATTGGACTAGGTATTTAACCCCCTAAAAATAAAATTAATTCTAGTTCTTAAGAATCTATAGAAGGTTTTTGTACATTCTTTTGAAAAATCTCTTTTAAATCTGAAACTTTAAAAAGAAAAACATTTCAAAATTTTTAGAAAACCATTGGAAACATTTGAAAATATTTCAAACCTTTAAAACATTTAAAACTCATGAACCTAACATCTAACACCAATAGAATTGTCACGCCCCGACTCTCCCGTCGAGCACGCAATAACCGTCATGTTATCTCAACATATAGGCAGCATCTCCCCACATATCGGGATAGCATAAGACATACAATCTATTTGAAAAACAATTTAACATCGTCATATTAACTATCATAGGTCACCCATTATCAAATATGCATTTTCACACAAATCAAGAATCATCATGATCCATTCCTGTACATGTATGCATATAAATTTGCCAACCCGGCCTCCCAAGCAGTTTCCAAACATTTATAAGCCATCTCAGCCTTCCAATCAATCCAAAATAGTTCAAAACTCACCATAAAAGTCCAAATATCCCAAATAAAATATTAAAATTCGGAATAGAAATGCCTAAATCAGGAAAATACAATTCTTTATCATAAACATACGGATTTCTCAAATATTTGCCCGGATAAAGCTAAATAAGTATTTAATAAATCCAGTCAAAAATAAAATATACAAGATTCCCTTTTCCATGGACGATTCTACCATCATAAAAAATAAGGCATCCATATCATATACCTAGCTATATTCAGCAAATTCTTCGTCAATTTGGCTTCAAATATAAAGTTTACTGTCTAAAAATCCTTAGAAAATTTAAGAGAGAGGGGGGTGAGTATTTTGAATACCCAATGAATAGAGTGCAATGCCATGCAATATATAAATGAGGGGTGAAAATGATTGTGCCAAACAATAATATACAAAATGCATTGCTATAATTAAAAATATTGGTATAAAACAGTTTATCTCAAACCACCATGACTTATATGAACAAATCAAACAATTTATATTTATTTTTCACAATTTTAGGATATGCCGAAATCATTATCCTATCAATGGCCATTGGTAGGATCCACCAAGAGGTTTTTTTCATAATTTTCTCAAAGTTTCATCCCCTTGGTGTTGGTCCGGAACTCCGTAGGGTGCATCAACATTATTATAGCAGCCTGAGGAAACTCTCCAACCCGCCTACCACCAAACTAAATTAAACAGTCTTAGCCACGCCACCCCACTAGCCCGGTCCGTGGCAAAACTTAGATTATAGTGATTTTTAGCACATTGTTACCAAATATTCATTTAATAAATCAAATCATACTCAATTTCAAGATAAAACAAACATCTCACAATTCTCATGATATCCAAATATAATATGGTGTAAATAAATTCAATAATTAAACTCGAGTCATGGAATTATTAAATTATATTTTAGAACACACCAATTTCACAAAATATTTCAAATAACATTTCAAATTCAATTCAAAATCAATTTATAAATCATAATTTAAAACAATTTGTTCATTTATATGAGATACAACCATCCACTCACCTTTCGGGAGGGTATTCACTCCTTACACGCTATCAATTCCCGAGAAATCTCATTTCAAATTTCAATGGATTTTCTTAAACCAACGATAACAATTTTTGTTCGAGTCATTTCTCCTCAAATTCAAGGGTTTACAAATTTTTCCAAATTTTATTTAAACCCAATTTTGAACATTTTCTTATTCCTGTTCTCATTTTATCAATTTGTCGTCATTAGCATCATTATAAAATTCTTATTCACAATTCTCCTAGATTTTCCTATTTTCAAATAATTTTTTTCAATTTTTCCCGAATTAACATAATTCTAATTTCTCCCAATTTCTCTAATTCATGAATATATATTCTAATTTCATAAATTGCACCTCATTTATATGTAAATAGAATTTTCATTTTTATTTTCCCCCAAGTTTTCACTATTCACAGAATTAGGGTTTTTGATCTCCCTATGAAATTCTATCAAATCTCAACCATAACATCAAATTTACTATTAAAGAAACTAAACCCAAGATTAAGAGTAGGAAAATACCTCAATTTTGGGATTGGATTGGATTTTTGATGATTGTGTTTAAAAACCCTAATTTTTCTCCTTCGTTGAACAATCCTTGATTTTCCGCCTTCAATGCTTTTTCCTATGCAGTAATTGATGATCTTGGAGCTAAATTAAGTGGAGTAAATGTTTTTATGGGAGAGAAATTAAAAAAGAAATTAATGAAAGGGTGGAACATCGAAGGCCGAGAGATAGAAGAAGAGAAATGCTTGGTTTGATCTCAATTTCTCCAATTTGTCCAAAAAGTTTAATTCCACTAAGCCAATTCATCCTTTGTTAAATATATAGTCTATAATATATATACCTACTTGCCAAATATTTTGGAATTATACAAGAGATCAAAATTAGAAAATTTTCAACACTTGGCAATTTAAGTGAGATGAAAAAAAATCAAAACATTAAATTTTTCCGATATTACATCTAAACTCCGGATTCTATTATAAAAATTCAATTTCTCCCGAAATTTATAGAGAAAAATTAATAATTAAATAAATATTTTTTTAACACCGAATTTTCGGTATTACAAACTCTACAACAAAATTGCACACTATTACATTCCCAGACCTATATGAATTGCTTTTGCTTGTAGCTCTACAAGACCACTGGCATCTACTTTTTGTTTGGAAGAATGAAGAGCAAATTACACTCCCAACTTGAAATAATTGGTAGTCCTCTTCTTTGACCCTTTGAACAGACACAGAGAAAAAGACTTCATGAGTCCTTGCCAGTTACAAATTTCTGCAACTAAACTTCAGCATTACATTATTTTCTTGTTTTAAGATATCCAAACAACATTACAACAATCATTTCAACTTGATCCTTTTTATTGATTGACACCTTTACTTAGATCACTGTGAGGAGAAGGCCAAGGGTGAGAAAGAACACCCTGCAGTATATATCTGCGACCACTTTTCAGGCCTGTAGAACAGCTTGATCCAAGCACCTGTGCTGGTTGGTATGGGGCAGAAATATATTTCTTTTGTGGTGATGTAGTTTTCCTTCCCACAGTTGTGTCATTGTTTGTTGATAGATTGAATGGCGAATTGTTATAAAAGAGCTCAAAGTGGTTTGCGCTTGGAGATGACTGAGGAGGAACAAGACTAATAGATGAACCGCACGGATCAAAAGATAATAGTTCACTTTGCTCCCAAAATTGAGCTTCTGCTGGTTGCAAGTTCTCTTGTGTAATGGGCATACAGGAAGAAGAAGCCATCAACCCGGATGAGTAATGTGCAAGGGGAGGTTGATGGCACTGGTTTAAGTCAACTAGATTTTCCCAAATTTGTGAAACTTGATAGCTGCCCGTTGCATTGAATTCCCGATTCAAAGGAACTACACACCAGGCCATATTATCTTTAGAATCTCAAAACTTGAAACAACAAATGAAAGCCAAAAAAGGAGAAGAAAGACTAGTACCGAATCGGGAAGATGAAGGTTGCCCATCGTTAAAGATTGGCTTGTGTGGAATATTTAGCTTCCCATTGAAATGATCTTCCAGTCTGCCAGAAGTAGCAGCAGCTTCAAATAGTACAAAAAAATGTCAGTCCAAAGAAAATAGGTTTATTTAATTCAAAATCCATATACCCAAATTGTGCTTATTAAAAGTCTCAAATAAATTGTAACAACAAGCTAGATTCATTTTAACTCCGGCTCTGTTGATTTTGTCGTGATTACATAAAGACTATAAATGCAAAGCTATTAAAATGAATAAAGATTTCCTCACCTAAGTTGGCACCATTTGGATTTTTGCAGTCCTCGCAGCGACATGCTTCTGAACAGCCAACTCCAGCCTTAAAATTTAGCAAAGAAGTAATAAATATCAAGCTCGACACCAGTTTGGAAAGAGGAATGCAAGACAAAGCCATAAGAACTAAGTACCTGGTAGCAATCACAATACTTTTTGAGACACCTTGACTTCTTGCAATTGCATCCTTTCCTAGGCATTGCCGGTGCCAGTACTGTTTGCTCTTCCTCCTGCGGGTGCTTTTATGTTAGTGATATGTTTACATGGTGACAAATACTATAAACGTTTAATGCAGACAGAATTACCAGAATGTTTGCTGCAGGCTCTTGGTTATAAATAAGACGCCTTGGGACAAATGCAAATGGATTGCGTTGTACTATCTGTTGTTTTGAATCAAGGACAGTGTCCTCATAATCTTGCTTATTAAAACAGTTTGTGCATGAACAATCATCACTGCAATAATTTCCTGCTGCAAAGCACTCGCAATAACTGCTAAGAAGAGAGAGAGAGAGAGAGAGAGAGATTAACATCAAAGTAATTAACATTGTAAAATGTGCTTTTTACCTTTCTCCTTGATCATAAACAGTTAAAAAAATATGATTTCCACTTACAGTTTCAAGCATTTGGACCTTTTGCAAAAACAAGTCTTGCATTCACTTCCACTTGGTCTGCATGTGATTTAAATCCTTAATTATTATTAAACCTGACAAAAAACTAAAGGAGGTACTGCCTTAAATATAATGGAATTGTATACAGCATGAGTGTGTCAAAGAGATCAAATTAGCACATGCCTCTTTTTTCTGGGGCTGGTGTTCTTGTTCTGCTGAATCTCACGGTTTGTTTCCAAAGAATTACCTTGAAAGCATAAAGTTTTCTCCTCAGGAAGATGGCTAAAGTCTAAAGAATAATCCTGGCCCTTCAAACAACTACTTGGCAGTAAATATGTAGAAGCTTCAAGAACAGCCTCAGTGCTATTGTTATTGTCCATAGATGATAAGTTTGCGCCACTTCTACCTGGAATGGAGTGAGTACTTGGACTCTCTATCAGACTTCTATGGCTATCGGACAAAGCCTTATCCTTTTGTTTATCAGTGGACCCTGGACTCGTTGGCACTTGTGTGCCTACCTTGTTCAAGTGTAATCCTATGCCAGACACGAATGCATTTTTCCTTTCTTGCATCTCAGTAGACTCTGTTGCATTAATATTTGGCAAGTCAGGGTTTATTGATACGACTCCATGGCCAAATTTGTTCAAATGCAAACCTATGCCAGGTGTGAATGTGTTTGTATTGTTTGGGTTGGATTTCATGGTATTCCCATGGGAAAAATAGGTTTTCGAAGACAAAAGATTGGGAAAAGCATTCAGTGGCTGACTACAGGATGTTAGTCTTGAATTGTTTTGGAAGGATGCCAGATTCCCCAACTCACTAGCAGTTCTTGTTCCCATATTGTTAGGATCTTCAATGTCACCGATGGAAGTAATCTGGAATTCTTGCGCTGTACTAAATTGAAGATGTCTACGTGAGCCACTGCACAATTGCTGACTTGTCTCCTACATTCATCATAGCAATTATTCTGAACAATTTCTATGAAACTCGATTAATTTTGAAAGTGAAGAAAAGAAAAGAACAAATGGGGAAGAGACCATTTAAATACAGTCTTGACTAGTACCTCTACTTGTCCCTTCTCATTGTGATTTTCACACCCCTCAACTGTCCATGGAGGATCAGGAAACGAGTCAACAGCCTTTATCCATTCTTCTATTAAATCTGCATTCTGCAGCCTCTTCGATATTAAAATTTTACTGACAACATATGCTTTCAGAATTAGAAGAATCTAAGTCATTGGACCATGCATGTATTTATATACCTCCATCGAAAAAGATTGGCTTTGTTGTCCTCCGGAAGAAGGGCCTACAAAATCATGCTGAAAATGCTTACAATTTTATGGTACGAGAACAAAAATATCACAAAAATCCTACCTGTGCAGTCAGCCACATTTTGATCAAAACTCTTGAATATGTCATGCTTCATAAAGGAATTAGAGGCTCCTTGTTTTCTGCCACCATCCCCATCCTCCCCTGCAGAATTTCCTAAGTGCGGACCTAAATTAGGACACTCCACCATTCCAGCAGAATCAACAAGAAAGGCAGAAGGACTGCATGAGAGGACTTCGTCTTCAAAACAAGGGGACTGCCCGAGGCATGAGTGGCTCTCATGTTGTTCACAAACATTTGAGCCTGCCGCAGATGTATCAGTTCTGTAAAAACCATAAAAAAGAGACCTTTTAGGACTTGATTGGACACCAAAGTAAATGTCATATATCATATATGAATGTCATATAAATAATATGAAGAAAAGAATTAAAGAATTCAACACCTGTTAAGTAAACTTGTTCGAGGCCTTGGATTAGGTTGTGGTGATCCAAACACTTGGTAGGAATTAGGCAAATCAATGTTTGAAAAACCTTTTAAGGTGTTATATTTGGGTGGACTTAGATCACTAAGGGAAGCAAAGGAAGGGGAAACCTGCATTTGAAAGGAAAAATATTAGAAGAAGCATATACTTTAGATTTGAAAAACATGAACACACTCAAAAGCACAAAATAACATCTCAACTCTTTATTGTCTCTCCAATTCATCTGTCCTGCAAACAGAATTTATTCATTTTGGAATTAATTTTGATTTCATCTTTTGCTCATTTGATTTTTTTACCCATCTGAAAAATCCCATAAATTTTGGGCAACACAAAATTAATAGCCATTATAAATGCACTTGCATTAACATGGATCTAAAAACTTTATTTATTATTAGTTTTTTTTTTTTTTTTTGGGTAGAAACCAAAGATATCCATTAACCACAAGTCGGGTTTGGCCCTTAAGAGCAAAATTCTCTTGGCACCTGTTTTGGATCTATAGACTTTAAAAATGTAGATCTACTCCTTAACATTGCAAATCAAAAGAGATTTAAAAATGAACATGGGGATCATCTCCCTTAGTATTTATAATAAAATAAAAAAGGAAAAGAAAATATATCATTATACATAATAAAATAAAAAAGAAAAAGAAAAAATCCAAAAGATCATTAAACATCTAATCAAGAATAAAACCTAAACATTTGTAAATCAAATAAAATAAAAAAATAAAGGAAAAAAAAAAAAGGAAATATCCAAAAATATTGCTAGAGGATCACTCGCTATACATAAATGATGTACAAAATAATATGCAAGATGAACAACATTCGACCCCATAAAATCAAAACACAAAGTTTGTCTGCATTAGCAGAAACAAATGAAAAACATTTCAGGATTCTACTAAAAAAGATTATATGTCTACGAGGATTGAGAAGTTACCATACCATAAGCAAATAAGAACAAAATACCAATCATTGCAATAGTTATAGTTTTACCTCTTTTGCATCAGAAAACAAACAGAAAACAAAAATTAAATAGGCAGTGGAAACCTGAGAAGAGGAGACTTGGTTTGTTTTTGTGATAATCGGGCTATTTGGATCCATCGGTTCAGTATCTGTAGGCATTCCTGCAACGGTGTTTTTGGATTGTGCTGCTTCCTTTCAATCTGTACTATTCTACAGACCGAACAAGCAACAAAAATGGTTCTGAATTCTCTCTCACTCTATCAGAATTTAGGGTTGTCAATGGGTGTCAGCCCTTTTAAGCATTGTGTGAAGCGGGAAGAGGACAGATATTTTACAGGCACAGTACATAGAACCATCCAATTAAAGATCTCAGAATGCCATATATGTTTGGTCCTCAATACCATTGACTCCTATAGAAAAAAATGGGGAGAAATGAATGAGGAGGACTCTCCACATAGACTCGTCTATATCTGGACTTGCATGTCACGTAAATCACTTGGTAAGATACGTTTGGAAACTTCTTTTTATTTCATATATATCCCTGATTGTTCTCATCTTTTGGCTTTTACTATATAATAATGTTTTTAACATATGCAATGAATTGAGAATGATAAAACTTTATTTTATTGTCCTATTTTCATAGAAAATTTATTATTTTTTTAATTTATTTTGTGGACGGGTGACGGGGGCAAGATCTCAAAATCTTCTGGTATTGTCAATTTTTTTCCTTAAAATTTTTTCACTTTCTCATTTGGTGCAATTTTGTATTGGTCTGTTCCAACAACTTCATAGGTTCTCCAAAATTGGACCGACCGTTAATGAAATACACGCTGCCATTCCGACCGTTAATGAGATGTGCGTGTTTTTTAAAACCGTTATTTCTTTTGCTTCTTGTTTAAACATAATATCACATGTTTCCCTGATATCAGATTAATGTGGTGCACTGTTTTTTTCTTTAATACTATTACTTTCTTTTTGTTTAAGAAAAAAGTTTTTCTAGTTCCTCATTTTGTTGTAATTTTATGGACAGTACAGCATGGCGCCTTCTCTGAGAACGGCTTCCACAGTATGTTGTTCTTTCTTTAGTATTGTCAATTTTACTACTTTTTTTTCTTGTAATTAGGTTCATGCGACATGGTGCCTTTCCTAAGCCAAAGACCATGTTTCGTGTGAATCTTACCACATTCCTGAAATAGGAGGAGGACCATGTTTGACATTTTTAGTCAAGTGTCATCTTAGTAACTAATGACCCAATTAAAGCAAAAAATAGTTCTTTTCAATTATACCCTTATGCCAGCCAAGTGTAAAAGACACCTCATTTATAATTATCACCACATGGAGGGCTAGCCAAGCATTAAAAGAAAAACAATAAATTTGTACCTACTAAGGCAACAATGATTATTTATTTGAACTTTTAGTTAAAAGAGTTAGTCCACCATTTTTTTTTTCAATTGACTTGTCCTAAGAACTTGACACAACATGAACTACAAGAGACAAAATTTGGAGGGCACCCCCCCAAAAAAGAAAGGCCAAACTTCTTAATTAATAAAGAAAATACAAAAAGATGCAACACTGATATAGAAAATACACATATACATGGATACAGAAAACAGATACATGAATCATATTTTTGTACGTTGTGTGATGAAAATTTTCCTTTCTAGAATATTTTTTTTTACTAACTATGTTTTCATCTAAAGGACTTCATTTTTTAAGAGATGCATATACTCTTTTTCTTTTTTCTTTCTGAAAGTACATATGTGTATATTCTTATTTTCCTTTTATAACAACTATGAGATAATACCACATTTCAGGATTATCATAATTCTCCACCAAACATCCACGTAAGATACATAAATCCCATATTATTATCTATGAAAATATTTGACTTGTAAGGAAGATTTTTTTAGCACTCATAGTATAAAAGAATGATCTAATATGTATTCAAGGCAAACTATCTTTTTTGGATAGTTTTACTTGAAAGCCAAAGTAAATATGTTTTGAACCACCTAGATAAATATGAATATCGATATCATTGGTGGGACAAACTAGCAATTTCATTTAAAATTCAATTTAGCATGCTACCCTTTATTGCAACAATTTAGTCCCTAATGTTTTGAACTTTGTACCATCCAAACTGAGTTAAATTTGCTAACACGAGTTAGAACTATAATGTGTAGTTGTGTTAAGTCGATGATTTCAAATTTTGGTCTATATGATGGTGAGGAAGTCAAAAACAAAGAAAGTGGTGCAACGCATTTAAGGTAATATGTATGTATGCATTATCTAGTTTTAGGGAAAATATTATTGAAGATCGAATAAAGAAACTAACAAATAATTATGCAGTATTTATACTAAAAAATTCATGAGTTTATTTTTTTTTAGCAGAAATGTGTTGAAGGTTGGAAAAAAGAAACAAAATAGTGTTTGCGGCATATTTATACTAACATATCTGGGTAGTTTATCCATTTAAAGGAGAAATATGTTGAAATTGAAATTTTATTTTTCTTGTATGACTAAATTCGAGCCAATTCACTTTTATTTTCATTTTCTCAAATCATTGTCTTACTAAATCGCACTCAATTTCATAGTTTTCTCTTTTTTTCATCTTCCACGCTAGGGTTCTTTTATTTATTTGTTGATTTATTTTGAATTTATCAAGATTATCTCAATTCATCCGACGAATTCTAATCCATTCACCCCAGAGCACTACAAGAGATAATTAGTGACAAAATTCAATTTTCCATATTAACTTGCAACAATTTAGTCCCTGATGTTTTGAAATTTGAACCATCCAAAATACGTTAAATTTGCTAACGTGTGAGTAAGAACTATAACATGAAATTGTGTTAAGTGAATAATTTAAGAGAATTGGCCCCATATGATGGTGAGGATGTCAAAAAATAAATAAATAAAAAAAGAAAAAAAATGGATGATTGCAGCTTGGTGCATTTAAATTAATATATATTTATCCATTTATCAATTTTTACGGAAAAATGTTGATCATCGTAAAAAGAAACAAACCGATAATTATAGCGTATTTATATTAAAATATTCATGAGATTATCCTTTTATTGAATAAATGTGTTGAAGATTGTAAAAAAGTAACAAAATGGTGTTCATGCTACATTCGTACTATTGTATCTAGTAGTTTATCGATTTAGAGGACAAATATGTTGAAATTGAAAGTTTGTCTTCTATGACTAGATTTTTGCTGATTCATTATTATTTTCACTTTTTAAAATCATCTATATCTATGTATAATAGTAAAATGAAAGTAACAAAAGCTCGATTGCCATGTAACATGTTGATGTGAACTATTATATCACGTGAAATATCGGATTGAATATGACCAAGCTAGACAAAGATGTTGTGGCCGTAGGCTGCTCAAAAGAGTTCATACTCCATCCGCAGGTTCGCAATGCTTTTGTTTCAGCTTCCTTTGCAATCAATTCTCTTTCGCTATCATCGTCTGAAGGTCCTCTTTCTCTCTCTTATTTTGGTAGGTTTTATTTGCATATTATGGACTACGAAAAAAGCAAAGTGAGCGTTTAATCTTCATCCTATTCAATCTATCTTTCCTCTTTCACTCTCTCTCTCTCTCTCTCTCTCCTATCAAGCGCTAACCTTAAGCCGCTTATCATCATTGCTGCCACTCATGCTAATCGTGACCATCATTGGTTCACCAAAAAAGTCTTCTTTCTATCATTTGCTCGCAGAAAAGCCAAGTGTTTGCGATTTAGGTTCTCTTTAATTTCTTCTGCAATCTATTTTCTCTTTGTTTCTCTCATCTCAAGTTCTTCTCTCTCTCTCTCTCTCTCTAATTTTTGGTGAGTTTTAAGTTCTTTTTTATTTAATTGTACACTAAGAAAAGAGTTGGTTCAATTCAATTTGAATAGATCTTTCTTTAGTTGTTTAAAAACCTACTCATGCAAACTTGTTTATACTGATTTCATGATTGTTATAAATAACTATGAGATAATACGCATTTGAGGATTATTATAATTCTTCACCAAACATCCACATAAGATACATAAATCCCAAATTATTCTCTATGAAAATATTTGGCTTGTAAGAAAGATTTTTTAGCACTCATAATATAATAGAATGATCTAATATAGATTCAAAGCAAACAATCTTTGTTGGATACTTGTAGTTGAATGCCGAAATAAATATGTTTTGAACCACTTAGATAAATATAAATATCGTTATCATTGGTAGAACAAATAGCAATTTCATTTAAAATGTAATTGTGTTGAGACAATAATTTCAAAAATTGGTCTATATGATTGTGAGGATGTCAAAACAAATAAACATATTGATGACTGCGGCGTATCGCATTTAAGCTAATATTTATATGTATTCATTTATCTATTTTTAGGAAAAATATATTAAAAATTGAAAAAGAAACAGACAAGTAATATTATCGTATTTACAAAATAGGTTCATGAGTTGTTTTTTTTTTTTTTTTTAGCAGAAATGTATTGAAGGCTGGGAAAAAGAAACAAAATGGTGTTCGTCTCGCATTAATTACTAATATATCTTGTAGTTTATCCATTCAAAGGAGAAATAATTGAAAATTTGTTTTTTCCTATGACTAGATTATTGCCAATTCACAGTTATTTTCACTTTCTCAAATCATTGTCTCACTAAATTGCACTAAATTTCATTGTTTTCTCTCATTTTCATGCTGTATGAATGGATTTTTTTTAATTTATTTGTTGTTTATTTTGAATTTATCATGATTATCTCAACTTATTTGAGGAATTTTAGTCCTTTCACCTCACTGGAGAGCTGCAAGAGACAATTATTGAGAAAATTTCAATTTTACATATCAACCTTTAATTCTAACAATTTAGTCTCCCATGTTTTGAAATTTGTACTATCTCAAATGAGCTAAATTTGCTAACATGTGAGTAAGAACTATAAAATGTAGCTGGGTTAGGTCAATAATTTAAAAGAATTGGCCTATACGGTGGTCACGATATCAAAAACTTTGAAAGAAATTGATGATTGCGGCGCAGTGCATTTAAGCTAATACATATTTATTCATTTATCAAATTTTAGGAAAAATATATTGAACATCGTAAAAAAAAAAACCAATAATTATAATGTACCTATACTAAAATGTTCATGAGTTTATCCTTTTTTAATATAAATTTGTTGAAAGTAAAAAATATATATATCAGTGTTCTTGGCACATTTGTACTAATATATCTAGTAGTTTATCCATTTAAAGGTGAAATATGAAAGATTATGTTGGATACTTAAATGACTCACATGCACAACGGAATTAATTAATAATTTTTGAAAAAATAAAATAGATTGAGTATAGGGTAAATATCTCGACGTGTAGGGACTCTCAAAATCGATCCAATCGTACGTCTCTCGATCGGATTTTGCGGTCGGGATGATGATCATGATATTAATCGAATCACCACCGCAACATCACGACACTGCAACCATCAGTCCGATGATCGTTACGACATGAGAAATTTTCCTATATAAAAATTTCTCGAACCCTCAAAAATGAATTCTCTCTATAAAGAATTCTATATTTCTCTCAAGTCATTCTCTCATGGCACTATAAATCTCACGTTGAATCATAAGGGAGAGGTTAATCTCCTATATCTAATGTAACTCTTCATTAGAGAGAGAGAGGGAGACTAATTAGGTGTTAGTGGGATAATGAGAGTTATCTCATTATCCTTAACTTGAAAATTTTTACCCTTGGTAAATGCCCCTATGTGGGCATATTAACCTACATCTCCCACTTGCACACGAGAGCATATAACGTCTGTCACAAGATCACAACTCATGTGATCAATCTCATCACCTTGCTAGACTTTCATACAGAATTGGGCGTTGTACGACAGTATACCTGCAAGCAAAGATCTCTCGATGCACCTTTTAGGATAATCGAGAAACCATTATTAGTATCAAAAGAACTCACTGCACCCCAAATCCAAGACTAATTACATCTATCGAGTTACTTTTCTCATCGAAAGTAATCCCCAATAAACATTCGACTGTATATCCACTATTATACTTACATCCCAACATGGATAGGCATAATAGAGATATCGATGAATACAATACAATGATGTAATGTCAATTAGTCTCACTACCAGAAAACACGGCTTCAGCGATAGATTTTTTCGTCGTTGATACCCAAATTTTCGTCGCTGAAAGTATAGCGACGTTCAGCGACGGAAAATCAGTGACAGATTTTTTAGCGACGGAATTTTTTCGCCGTTAATTACCGACGGAAAATTCCATTGCTAATCCGTCAGTGAAGTTAGTAAGACCAAACCCAAATTACCAACCCACCAGCCCGCCCGACCCGCTTCCACCACCATCCGGAACCCGGCCCGCCCGCTTGTCCGCCCGCGCGTAAATGTGCTAAAAATGTTTTTAAAATATGCTCTCCCTAGGTTTGAACCCGGGTGTGAGAGAGAGAACTTGAGAGGCTTAACCACCATGTCACCATTACATTTGTGTTATTGGTTTATTTGTTTTCTATTTCTATACTTTATTTGTAACTCTCAATATTAAAAATACAGTACTCTTATTTAAAAAAAATATAAAATTTTATTTAATAAAAATATAAAATTATATTTAAAAAACAAAAAATTATATTTAATAAAAATACAAAATTATATTTAATAAAAACACATAATTATATTCAATAAAAATACAAAATTATATTTAATAAAAACAAAAAATTATATTTAATAAAAATAGAAATTATATTTAATAAAAAATAAAAATATATTTAATAAAAATACAAAATTATATTTAATAAAAATACAAAATTATATTAATAAAAATCAAAAATTATATTCAATAAAAAAAATTCAGACCTATTAGCGACGGATTTTCTCCGTCGTTAATCCGTTTCTAATAGGTCTGAATTTTTTTTTTCAGCGACGGAATTTTTTCCGACAGAATTTTTCCGTCGCTAATAGGTCCGAATTTTTTTTTTGTTTCAGCGACGGAATTTTTTCTGACGGAATTTTTCGTCGCTATTTCGTCGTAATTTTGTTATTAATCAACGACGGATAACTATCTGTCGCTAATTTCCATCGCTAAAACCGTATTTTTTTGTAGTGTCTTCGTTTTCCCAAACGCGAGTCTATTGGTCTCAATTTAACTGCTTTTCTAGACTTATCCCTCAAATCTCAATTTATCTTTCGGGTCATCGATAAACAGAATAAAGTGGCAACACTGAGTCAAGACTTCTAGAAATAGCCGAAAGTGATAAGGGTACATGAGATCCCATCTAATGGATCTTGGGTCTCACACAATGGGAACGTGGATCTAAATTATATCAATGTCTCAAATAATGCTCCAACTATCCCTGGTCGACATATCACACGCGGTATGAAACGCATTCCACAGTGTTATTTTTCCATCTCACAAAGGGTATATGTCAGATTTCTCTAATACTGTACAGGTATGGGACTCGGTCTACATATAGGACTTTACCCAGAGATTTCAAAGCGAGTGCCTCAGAGACAATATCACTAATCGCAGATGATATCTGAGATCTCAAACCTGACTACTTACAGGCAACATGGATGTGGGTACGTCTATGCCGATCATATCGACCTCATCCTGAACACATATCAGGGTGACTTATGTTCTAGTAGGGCCACTCTCAAAGTCTTTTACAACTAGAAATCGTGTCATCTCCGCTCACTCAAAGTTGGAGGTGGTCACTCGTATGAGAGAGCTGACTATGTCTGCCTGACATATCATTTATCACAACAAATCACAAAATATATGACAATTAAAATAGTGCAATAAATAAACTTGTGACTCAATCATGCACACATGTCATATATATATACAACACAATAAGCATCAGTACAATGTGAGAAATGTCAATATACATTCAAACCCTATGATTCCTATATCTCATACAGGAATCTCTCACAATGGGTTTATTGAAGGGATCAGCCAACACGCTATATGGTAGTGTACTTAATTTGTCACTTCACCCTTCTCGGTGATGTCTCTTATAACGTGGTATTAGGTATCAATGTGTTTGGTTTTACTGTGATACTTAGGGTCTCAAGTGTGGTCAATGACGACATGATTTTCTCAATAAATCATCCACTAGCATCCCACTTTTTGCCACAACCCCTAAGTGATCCAAAAATCTCCAGAGCCAAACACTCTCCTGAACTACCACTGAGCGTACTACAAGTTCAATCTTTATCGTAGACAGAGATATATAGGTTTGTTTCTTTCTACTCAAAGACAGCAAAACCTGACATCGATTTACATACATTCAGATCGCCAACCCAGTCGTTATCTGAATACCCAACAAAATGTAAATTATCTCTTCTGTAACACAAGGAGAGGTCTGCAGTTCTCTCGAGATATCTTGGAATCCTTTCACTGTTCTCCAGTAATCCCTTCTGGGATTTGATCGATACCTAATTACCATACTAACTGCAAAACAAATGTCTGGACGTGTACGTAACACTATGCACATTAGACTACTCAGTGCACTAGTATAAGGGATTCTACTCATTTTTCTTGTCCTTTCATTAGTTTTAAGGCATATGTCAAGAATTAGGGTTTAACCTTTTAGCGATAAGAGTATCTCTAGGGTCGTAGTCGATCTTCCCGAAGCACTCGAGAACTCCCTTAATGTTGGACTCTTGTGAAAGAGTCAATACTTGTCTCGAGCGATCCCTCTGGATCTTAACTTCAAGGAAGAACTGAGCCCCACCCAGGTCCTTCATATCAAGACTCGACAATATCCACGTCAACATGGTCATCAGATACTCTCTGTTGTTCCCAGTCAACAGAATGTCATTCATTCACAAGGACATGATCACAAAGAGTCAGAAGAACGTATAAGACATACGCGATGATCCTCCTCGATCATCACAAAACCGTGAGATATCACCTCATCGTGAAATTTCAAGCGTCACTGCCTAGATTGATGATTAAGGTCACATATCGACTTCCGAAGTCAACAGACCTTATCATCCTAATCTACAAGAATAAAACCAGATGGTTGTTCCTTGTAAATCTCCTTATCCAAACTCCCACTCAGGAAGGCAGTCACAATATCCATCTGGTCTCACTCCAGATCCATATCCGCGACAATTGCTAAAAGTAAACGGATCGAGATAATCTCACCCTTAGTCTGAGTAACCCATGGTTATCAGACAGGTCTTATACTTCTCCATCGATCCATCAGTCTTTCTCTTAATGTTGAGAACCTACTTGTTTTCAACGGCCTTACTACCCTCAGGCAAATCAACTAGATCCCAGATCCCATTGATTCTCATCAACTCCTTCTCTCATCCATGGTTTTTTAACTAATGGTCTCTCACAGAACCCTCAAGAGCCACTAGGACTGTTTAAGGTTTCTCGTAATCCTCAAGAGTCACACTGAGAGCCTCTCCCTCAATCAGGAAGCGACGGTTAGGTACGCGTTCTTGACTACTCTTATGAGGAGAGGAAACATTTTCACATTTAGATGGATTGCTCCCACTAGGATTGAGATCCGTAATGGATTCTTGGGTCCTGCCGCTGGGATCAGCTAAACCACTAGGCTCATCCATCTCATAGAAGGTAAAGTCCCAATCGATTTCACCTCTCATAGGGAAATCATTTTCAAGTAACTCGGTATCATGAGATTCAATCTCAATAAGAGTGTCGTCTATATGCTCACCTAGAACACATTCCCCCTGGAGTGTTCTGTGTATTTTATAGAGATACGTCTCTTTTCTTGCAGGCCTAACTCGCCATGTAAATGCAAGAAACAGTGAACATATGCGGCACAACCTCATAACCTCCAATGGCTAAGGTCAGGCTGCCTCCCTGTCCAAAGCTCATATGGAGTACTGACTACGAACTTCAATAGAACACGATTGAGAACGTAGACTGTAGCCAATAGCGCATCCCTCCAATGGGAAACGAGTAAATTGGCTTGCGTCATCTTCAACCTCACCGTCTCAAACAAAGTCTTATTCCTCTCTCGGCTACTCTACTCCACTGAGTAGCAGGAATAGTCAGTTATCTTGTAATGCCTTTCTTGAAATAAAGCTCTTCCGACAAATACTCGCACCCTCGTTTGATTATGAGAATCTCCACTCTCAAGTCCAACTGATTTTCAACCTCGCTAATAAACCTCCTGAAACATCTCAATGCTTCAGACTTGCGCGAGATCAGATAGGCGTAACCGAAACGCGTGTAATTGTCTATGAACGTAATAGAATACCCAACTCCATTTCGGGTTCTCACGTTCATAAAGGCCATAGATGTCGGAGTGAACCGACTACAATGGAGTCCTAGCTCTCATTGCAATATCGAATGCTTTTCTTGTAACTTTTGCCGTCTAGACAAGACTGGTTGGCAAGTCCTACAAACCACTCATTGCTAACCAATTCATCATCTCTCACGTTATGAGGATATCAAGAAATACCATTAAAAGGAATCACTTCCAGTATATATAGTCCCTCATGGACCAAATCGAAACCAATCAAAGAATTGTCATAATAAATAGAAATTATAAAATTTTCAAATTAACAGAGCATATCCTAGACTAAAATCAAGTTCTGTCGAACATTCAGAGCGTAAAGAGCATACAGAGTCTAGTAACTTTACAACTCCAACTTGCAAGCGCTACTCTCTCTGATGTCGACAAACACTCCGTTTCTCCATGTAAATCCTCCTACTCGAGGACTCACTCGACGGAACTATATATGCGCGCTCCTATCTCGAGTTACGTGGTCGGTTGCTACTGTGTTTACAATCCACGAATGAGAGAAAACAGTGAGCATGTAAAACCACTTAAAAGAAGAAAAAAATAATTTCTGTTCGTCACACTTATGAGCCGAATGACCAAGTCTACTACAGATGTAGCATTACACCTTGGTCTTATCCAACTCATTCTTTCTGCGCATTAGTTGTCGATTTTCTCGGATGATTTCTTCTTACCTGAACCTCGAGTCCCACAGGAGTCCTTGCTCGACTCCACTGCATAAGCATGACGCAAGAATGGCCTACTCGCCTCCAGATACTCCTACTTGAGTTCACTGTGCCTATTCACATTAGTGAAAGTACGAATACTTTTGTCGTATGTAAAATAGACTTTCATGATTTTTCATGAATCAGGTAAAGAACTGGATCGCATCCAGTACTAGAAAACATATCCGAAATTGGCTCGGTCACATTCCCCAACTTGACGATCATACTCGACATTTTTATCAAATGTTGTATCATCATATGATCAACAATTTCTTTATAAGTTATTAAACTTATAACTCAGTATCTTCGTCTCAGGATTTGTACGAGTGCCATAATGCTCTTTATAAGGTGAGCCAAACCAATAAAGCCGTACGATATTGCTCATAGACTGAAATCACATCATTGTGTATGCTACTCAAGAGAATTGCCCTAACTCGGCCATCATTCCTCTTGCATGCACGTAATGTCTCCTAATCCCATCTCTCTAAGGTGTGGTACTCTCCCCAGATTGCACCATCTCATGTCTCAGAATTTAGTTAGATCTTGCTTCTCGAGAACAAACTGAATCTACTGGTGAAAAATCTCGTAATTATCACCATTCAATTTTATCCTTCTTATAAAGATCTAATACGATAATTTTTCAAGCAGTCATTGAGATTTTAGTGCCTTATCGATACTTATTCTCACATTTTGTGCACTCTACGAATCAACAAGACTCAAATGATTCGAATACAGACCCTAAAACGAGCGTATGAATCAATAGACACCATACACCACAATCCAGGATTGCATTTCATCATTCGGATTAGAATTCGGTACACAAAAACCCACAAAAAGTCACTTTTATAGATATGGGACCCTCAAAAATTGGAAAAAATTCAAATTCTGGACAACCTTACGCGCCGCCGGTGGTCCCACGTGCCGCCAAGCACAGGTGACAGCCTCTGGCGCGTGCCAGACGCGCAGCACGTCTGGCACGTGGGCTGACACCCTCACACGCGCGCGACCCGCGTGCGTGGGTCGGTTCGGGACCCGAGCGCAGTTTAGATCCCCGATTCAATTCGGGTTCGCAGTTCGAGTACCGGGTTCGGGACACGTATCTGGGTCGAAACCGACCTGAACAACCCAGACCGATTCACGCACCTTACCCGCGCGTGAACCGAATGCGTCTCATTCCTTGTGCTACACGCGTCTGCCTCGCACGTGTATCTCATGCACCTGGGAGTTAGGCTTCGTCTTCTTCGCCTAACTCATCTACAACCAGGTTTTCCGACCTGGTATTCGGAAAACTCATTTCTGACTTGATTTTCCGACAGATTTTGACTGAATAATTTAATTCAAATCTCCTTTAATCATCCTAACTCGATTTTTTGAAGGATTAATGCTTGAATCGGTCGAATCAAGAACCTAAAGTCGCGGCCCTCCGTAGCCATTTTCGGAAAACTCAGTCTCCGGCGATGGCTCATCACAAAATACATATCAAAATGCAGATCGACATACGTAGAACACAAATCAACCCTTTATTTAGATCAAAATGTCCTTAATCTAGACAAATCTAAGATCTAAAGGTCCGGTCAATATTTGGGCCAAAAACTTTAACCTCAATTTCATGACCCTGTTGTGCTTAAAAAATTCTGAAAAAATTATATTCATACTCTACGTGTTGTGGGTTATCTCATGGTACAATCGGATTCATGAAACTCATCCGTGACCCGAACCCTAAATTTAATACCCTATATTTTTTATACCCAAAAATTAATTTCGAAAATTATTTTCAATCAATCTAACAAATACTCTGGTACCAATGTTGGATATTTAAGTGACTCACATGCACAGTGGAAATAATTAATAATTTTTTAAAAAATAAAATAGATCGGGTATAGGGTAAATATCTCGATGTGTAGGGACTCCCAAAATCGATCCAATCGTATGTCTTTCGATCGAATCTCGCGGTCGGGATGGTGATCATGATGTTAATCGAACCACCACCGTAATGTCACGATGCCGCAACCCTCAGTCCGACGATCGTTATGATGGGAGAAATTTTCCTATGCAAAAATTTCTCGAACCCTCAAAAATGAATTCTCTCTATAGAGAATTATATATTTCTCTCAAATCATTCTCTCATGGCTCTATGAATCTCACGTTGAATCATAAGGGAGAGGTTAATCTCCTATATCTAATGTAACCCTTCATCAGAGAGAGAGAGGGAGACTAATAGGTGTTAGTGGGATAATGGGAGTTATCCCATTATCCTTAACTTGAAAATTTTTACCCTTGGTAAATGCCACTACGTGGATATATTAACCTACAGTTTATTTTCTCAATGACTAGATTATTATTAATTCATTGTTATTTTTACTTTATAAAATCATCTATATCAATATATAAAAGTAAAATGAGAGTGTAAGAAGATTGATTATCATATGATATATTGATGTAGACTATCATATTGTTGTCACTCATGTTAATCCCGATCATCGTTGGCTTGCCGAAAATGGTTCTTTCTCCCCATTATCTCTCTTTCGTGTCTCTCTCTCTCTATCCTATCAAGCCATAACCTTAAGCCACTCATCATTGTTGCTACCACTCAATGTTAATCCCGATCATCATTGGCTTGCCAAAAGGGTTCTTTCTCGCCAATCTCTTTAACTTCTTCTCCAATTGATTTTCTGTATGTTTTCTTTTTCTTATTTTTGATGAGTTTTAAGTTTCTTTTTTTTTTTTTTGGCCCTAAACTTAATTCATCGCCGAATATTAGAAAATTCGTTCCGACTAATCTTGGTCGAGCTGCTATCGGATCAGCTATAGGGAGAGAGTTCTTTCAAAATCATTTTTGTCACTACCAAAATTCGAATCCTGATTTTTTGTGTGGAGTATTACTGTTCTTTCCACTATACCAATGAAGCATTGGTTAAGTTTTTTTTTTCAATTTAATTACAGATTATGAAAAGTGTAAATTCAATTGATTTTGAATAGATTTTTCTTTAATTGTTTAAAATCCTACTCAAACCAGCTTGTTCATACTTGTGCACTCGAAGCCTGGTTGAACCGGTTTTATTTTTTGTTTTTGTTTTGTTTTGTTTTTTTTTTTTTTTTGGGTGGGAGCGAAGTCTGAAAAACACTGATAAGATGAAACGCGTGCACGTGTGTGACGTGATTTGAGTTTTGGGGGTTTAGGGTTTTACACTTTAGCCTTTTTCACACAAAGGGAAAACCCTCCTCGTCCTCCATTTTCGTCCCTTATAAAAACTCGAAGAAAACACAGGCGCATTGAAAACAACACATCGAACCCTAACCCTAAACCTAGCAAAATCATGAACTTCAGATTCCAAAACCTCCTCGGAGCTCCCTATAGAGGAGGAAATGCGATAGTAATCAATGAAAAAATCCTAGTATCACCAGTCGGCAATCGCTTAGCACTCACTGACCTAATCAAATCAGAAACCCTAACCATACCTTGTGAAACCTCGGCAAACATAATCCAAATCGCCGCCTCACCACATGGGCTGTTCCTTTTTGCAGTGGACGAAAATTCAAGGTGCATATTCATCAAAATTCTTCAAAAGGTTATTCTTCATCGAATTTCATTTCATAAACCTGTTTCTATTGTCAAATTTTGTCCTGACAGTTCCTTAATGGCAATTGGTGTGTGGAAATTTGTTGAAATTTGGAAGTCTCCTGGGTCTAAAACAAGATCTTTTGAATTTGAAAGGGTTATAAAGATTGACGATACATCAGAAATGATGAGAAGATGAATTGGCAATAGTTGAAGAAGCTGAATTGGCATGACAAAGAAGCAGTGAAGCTGAATTGGCATGGCAAGGAAGTAGTTAGTTGAAGTAGCTGAATTGGCATTGGTTAATGAAGTTCATGGAAAAAATGAGGTGGCAGGAGAAGCTGAGTTGGCAATTGGCAATCAAGTGGATGGGTAAGAAGCTGACAAGGTATAATCTTCGACATAATCTTCTTTGAGGCGTTACAAGTAGATTGCTAGTTAGAAGTCAAGTTAGTTATCCAGTTAGTTAGTTGTCAAGTTAGTTAATTGTCAAGTAGTTAGGAGTAGTTAAGAGTTAGGGAGAAGAAGGACATTCACAAGATTTTTCAGAATTAATCTCTTCCTCTCCTTCTCCTTCTCTGTATGTACTCTGTAACCTTTCTTGATATTCAATAAACATTTTTCATTCATCCATGGAGTTTTCTGTATAATTCAAAGTTTGGTTGTGTTCTTAGCTTCACTCCAATCCTACTTGAATTAGATGTGAGTATCCCTTCCTTCTGCACCAATTGGTATCAAAGCTAGGTTGTTTCACCATGGCAGAAGGAACTCGATCTCAAGACTTGAGCAGAAAATTGGAAGACACAATGAAGGCTTTGTTCAAGGAGCATAAAGAGACTCTTGACAAAGAAATGGATGCTCTCAAATCTTTGATCTTAGAGAGTTATTCAAGAAGCAACAACCATTCTCCTCATCAGTCAGGACTGGGACCAAATCATGGAACAGGAGGAAACTGGTGGTGCAGCAGCTACAAGACTCTCGAGACTAGACTTTCCCAAGTTTCATGGTGAGGACTTTAGAGGATGGTCATACAAGTGTGAACAATTCTTTGAAGTAGATAAAACACCCCCTGAGACAAAAGTGAAGTTGATAGCTATGCATTTGGAAGGTAGAGCTCTTCAATGGCACCAAGTCTATATGAAGTCTAGGTATACTCGAGAATTGCCTAATTGGGATGAGTATATAAGGAACTTAGCTGTCAGATTTGGGAATACTATGTATGATGATCCAATGGGAGAATTAATGAGCCTCAAACGGAAGGGAACAGTGGAAGATTACCATGAAAAATTTGAAGAGCTCCTTAATAGAGTTGAACTACCTAAATTGTATGCAGTCAGTTGCTTTCTGAGTGGTTTGAAAGAGGAAATCCAAATTGCAGTTAAGATGTTCATGCCAAAAACTCTAGATCATGCTGTGAGTTTAGCCAAATTGGAGGAAAAGAAGTCTTCAGTAGTTTGGAGGAGCGGGAGGGGAGTTTCAGGGAAGCCAACAACCACTGCAGGATTCAGCAGAGTTCCTGCAAGAAATGATATTGCAATCCTACCTTTACCTAAGCCCATTCAACAAGGACCCTCCAGGAAACCATTCAGAACTCTCACCTCGTCTGAATTGGAAGAGAAGAGAAAGAAGGGACTATGTTTCTGGTGTAATGAGAAGTATGAAATGGGACATAAGTGCCAAGGGAAACAATTGTATAGAGTGGAGATGTGGTCAGAGGAAGGTGAGGAGGATGAAAGGGGAGCAGAAACTGATAATGAGTATGAAGAAGTGGCTACCAATGCACATATATTTGCATATGCAGTGTCCAGTCTTGTACTTCCTAACTACCATACTATGAGAGTGCATGACCACATAGGAAGGAATAGTTTTTGCATTCTACTGGATGAGGGAAGTTCCCATAACTTTATCCACTCTAGCATGGTGACAAAATTTGGATTGAAGATTCAGGAAGTAGAGAGGATGTCTGTAGCCTTAGCTGATGGAGGGAAGCTTCAAACCACGACCATATGTACTAATTCAAATGGGTCATGAGGGGGCAAGAATTCTGCACAAAAATCATGGTCCTGCCTATTAGGGATATGATGTAGTGTTGGAAGTCCAATGGCTGTCAACCTTAGGAGACATTACATGGAATTTTGGAACTCTAAGGATGGAGTTTACTTATAATGCAAGGAAGGTAGTGCTGAGGGGGTTAACTGAACTGAAGATGGTAAAAGGCTCAAAAATGCAAAGGATTCTGGACACTCCTTCACAAACTTCATCTGCACAGCTATGTTTCATTCAACTGAAACAGACGGAGGAACTGTAGACTTCAATAATTGACTCGCCCCTGCAACTCGTATCCACAGAAATTCATTCAGATAAGTATCCTGAACTTGAGTCCCAATTTCATTCCTACTTACAACAACTTTTGAACTACATATTCTGATTATTTGAAGAAGTGATTAACTTACCCCCAACCAGAAAATGTGACCACAAGATTGTCTTAAGGGAAAGGGTGAATCCTATAAATGTAAGACCATATAGATACCCTCACTTTCAGAAGGAAGAGCTGGAAAGACTAATCAAAGAAATGCTTTCTAATGGCATCATTAGACCTAGCAATAGTCCTTACTCTTCTCCTATAGTGCTAGTTAAGAAAAAAGATGGATCATGGCAAATGTGCATGGATTACAGGAAATTGAATGCTACCACTATAAAGGATAAGTTCCCAATACCTTAAATGGAAGGATTATTGGATGAACTATTTGGCTCTCAAATATTTTCTAAGCTGGATCTAAGATCTGGGTACCATCAAGTGAGAACACATGCTGAAAATATAGAAAAGACTGTATTCAGAACTCACGATGGACATTATGAGTTCTTAGTCATGCCCTTTGGGCTAACCAATGCCCCATCCTCCTTCCAAAGACTCATGAATGATATATTCAGACCATACTTGAGGCAGTTTGTATTAGTGTTTTTTGATGACATTCTTGTTTATAGTAAAAATGGGCAAGAACACTTACATCACTTGAAAATTGTCTTTGATCTCTTGAGACAACATCAGCTCAAGGTTAAGCAAAACAAATGTTCATTTGCTGTTATCCAGATTCAATATTTGGGCCATATTATTGATCATTCTGGAGTGAGAGCAGAACCTGAAAAATTAAAGGTTATAGGGGACTAGCCACAACCTGTATCTGTCAAGGAATTAAGAGGCTTCTTAGGGCTTACAGGGTACTACAGAAAGTTCATTCGACGTTATGGAATTATTGTTAAACCCCTCACTGACATGTTAAAAGAACAAGGATTCCATTGGACTGAAGAATCAGTACTAGCTTTCAAAAAACTGAAAGATGCTTTGTGCAACTTCCAAATTCTTACACTACCAAACTTCAAGAAACAATTTGTGGTGGAGACAGATACATCTAACAATAGAGTAGGAGTTGTGCTATTACAAGATAATAAACCAGTGGCTTTCTTCAGCAAAGTTTTAGCTCTAAGACATAGGGTTGTGGTGCTGGTTGTGCAGAAATGGAGACCCTACTTGGTTGGGGCTCACTTTGTGATAAGGACTGATCATTAGAGTCTGAAACATATCTTAGAACAAAAAATTGCAACACCTGCTCAACAAAAGTGACTAATTAAACTTCTGGGATATGACTTTTCAGTAGTATACAGGAAGGGAGTTGACAATGTAGTAGCTGATGCTTTATCTAGGAGACCTGAGGATTTTGAGATGTCTGAAATCAGGGCAATATCCACTATTAGCACTAATCTAATGTCTGAAATACAACAAAGTTGGCAAAGAGATAATAAAATCCAAGATATTCTATCACAACTACAAAATGGGAAGGTTGTTAAGCATTATTCATGGAGTAATGGGATTCTATGCAGGAAGGGAAAGTTAGTAGTGGGGAATGTATCTGAGTTGTGGCTTAAGTATATCTAACTATGGCATTCTAGTGCAATTGGAGGACATTCAGGAGTTGAGGTTTCCTATAGAAGGCTTAAGCAATCATTCTATTGGAAAAATATGCACAGGGAAGTTGTTAAATTTATTGCTGAATGCGATGTATGCCAAAGATTTAAATATGACAATAGTGCTTATCCCGGCCTCTTACAACCCCTGCCTATTCCCACTTCAATGTGGATTGACATATCCATGGACTTTATAGAAGGCCTACCCAAACCCTATGGAAAGTCTGCCATTTTGGTGGTAGTAGATAAGTAAAGCAAATATGCCCATTTTATTCTAATGTCTCACTCTTATTCAGCCTTAACTATGGCCCAAGCATTCATGGATTCAGTATTCAGATTGCATGGAATGCCAAAAACCATTGTAAGTGATAGGGGCAAGGTATTCATTAGCCAGTTCTGGAGGGAATTATTCAGACTGCAGCAGGTGAAATTACAGTTCTCTTCAGCTTATCATCTCAAACAGATGGACAAACTAAGGTAATGAATAGATGTCTAGAGCAGTACTTAAGATGCATGGCTGGTGATAATCCTAAGGAATGGATGAAGTAGCTTCTATTGGCAGAATTCTGGTATAATACCATTACCATACAGCTACAAAACAACTCCTTTTCAGGTGTTGTATGGACAAGCTTCTTCTATATATCATTTTTATCTTCCTGGTTTTTCTAATGTGGAAGCAATCGACAGGAGTATGACTGCAAGAGAATATCACATTCATAATCTTAAGCATCAACTTAATCATGCTCAGAATCGAATGAAACAAATGGCAGATAAGAGGAGGATTGACAGAGAATTTGCTGTGGGAGATTGGATTTATGTCAAACTTCAACCTTATCGACAGCACTCCCTAAAGGTTCATTACTGCCAGAAGTTATCTCCACGGTATTTTGGTCATTTCTTAATCTAGGCCAGAATAGGTAAGGTGGCTTATCAGTTGCGGCTTCCTAGTGATGCAAAGATCCACTAACATTTCATGTATCTCTGCTCAAAAGGAAGATTGGAAATAAACCAGTTATATCTCAATTGCCTAAGCACATCAATGATCAAGGTCAGATGATGTTAGAACCAATTGCAATATTGGATAAAAGAGTAGTTAAAAGGGGAAATGCTGCTATTACACAAGTGTTAGTTCAATGGAGTAATAGCTTTCCTGAAGATGATACATGGGTTAATTGGCATGATCTTTAGCTCAAGTATCCTACTTTTAATCCTTGAGGATGAGGATTTTCTTGAGAGGAAGGGATATTGATGCATCAGAAATGATGAGAAGCTGAATTGGCAATAGTTGAAGAAGCTGAATTGGCATGACAAGGAAGCAGTGAAGCTGAATTGGTATGGCAAGAAGTAGTTAGTTGAAGTAGCTGAATTGGCATTGGTTAATGAAGTTCGTGGAAGAAGTGAGCTGGCAAGAGAAGTTGAGTTGGCAATTGGCAATCAAGTGGATGGGTAAGAAGCTGACAAGGCATAATGCTGCTGACATAATGCTGTTGAGCTGGCGTTACAAGTAGATTGCTAGTTAGAAGTCAAGTTAGTTATCCAGTTAGTTAGTTGTCAAGTTAGTTAATTATCAAGTAGTTAGGAGTAGTTAAGAGTTAGGGAGGAGAAGGACATTCACAAGATTTTTTAGAATTAATCTCTTTATCTCCTTCTCTTTCTCTATGTGTACTCTGTAACCTTTCTTGATATTCAATAAACATTTTTCATTCATCCATGGAGTTTTCTTTTTAATTCAGAGTTCGGTTGGGTTCTTAGCTTCACTCCAATCCTACTTGAATTAGATGTGAGTATCTCTTCCTTCTGCTCCAATTGACTGCAAAATCAAGATAACAACGTTGGATTAGAGTCCTGATTCGAAGTATTTGGTTGAAGGAAGATTTGACTCCAGGTTGATTTGTGTGGAGAAATTGGGTAAACTGAGGCTGCTCTAATTTCATTTCACTCGGTTCTTTCTTCTTTTTATTTTTTATCCGATTTTGTTTTTCGATTAGATTCTTCTTCTTTTTTTTTTGGGACATAGGCTTTTCCTCTTTTGTTTTTTTTTTTTTTTTTTTGCCCCCACTTGTTGACTATATATTTTTTTTATTTTTTTTATTAAGATACTTTCTCTTTTTATTTTTTATCTTTTTTTCATTTAAATCCTTCATTTTTTTGGCATAGTTTTTTCTCCTTTTTTTGCCCCACTTATCCATGACACGTTCGGATGGTCATTTCTTTATTTTTAGACCATAGTTTTTTCATTCTAGTCATTCCCCTCTTTTATTACATTTTTTTTTTTTCATTTAGATCTTATCTCTTTTAATTTTTTACCCCTTTTTTTTAAGTCTTTCATTTTTTGGACATATATTTTTTCCCCTTTTTGGCTCCACTTATTCATTCAGTTCTTTGCTCTTTTTTTTTTACCTAATCTTTTTTTTTTCTTATTTGAGTCATTTTTTTTTAAACATAAATTTTCCCCTTTTGTTCTTTTTGGGGCCTCATGAATTGTCGTCTCTTTATATTAGACCATCGTTTTTTTTTTCCACTTACGTCTTTACTATTTTTATTTTTAACCATTTTTTATTTTCTTACCAATTTTTTCCCTTAAGTCTTTCCTAAATAAACATAGGTTTTTCCTCCTTTTTTGGCTCCACTTGTCTATTCAAATCTTTGTTTTTTTTTTTTTGACCCGGTCTTTCTTTTTACTTGAGTCATTTGTCTTTTTTGAACATTTTTTCTCCTTTTTTTTACCCTATGGATTGTTGTTCTTTTATTTTTAAATCACAATTTTTTTCCAATCAGGTCTTTACTCTTTTTATTTTTGACACTTTTTTTCTCTTAAATCTTTCATCCTTTTTTATATAGATTTTTTTTTGTCTCGTGGATCATCGTCTCTTTATTTCTATTACATTTTTACTCCATTTTTTACTCTTTTTTTTATCTCATTCGTTAGCCTTTTTTAGATTTGAGTGGTTAGTCTTTTTTTTCCTGTTGTTAATATACGTCATATTTTTTAATGATTTAGATAATAATTTAATTTAAATATTGAGATAATTATAAAACATATACAATCCATGTCGACATCCCATGCTAGCTCTAAGTATAAAAGAAAAAGACTAATGGATGTGGTCGTTCTCTCACGTGACCAACATATGACCTCTTTAACACAATAACACCAATCAGAATCTTAATCCTAATAATTGGGATCGGTTTTGAAGTAAACGTATATGTACGAAGTATTCCCCTTATATTTTTACAAAGGGACTGTTTTCACACCCCGAACTCATAGCAACTCAACTGTTGCATCAAGATTCGTCCAAAAGAAATTTCTTATTGAAATATTTGTTCATCGTTTTTACCTCCCGCTTTACTTTTAAGATTTAGATATTCATTTGAGATTTTGAATCTGAAAACGTTTAGGTTATGTAAGTCTCAAAGGTAAGATTAAACCAAATCATTTTGGTCTTAATGTTTAAAAACTCTAAAATCTATTAAAAGAAATTTTAAAATTATCAAAATAATATATTACAATTGAAATCTTAACATTATGAATTACGCTATTCACAATTTGATAACTATATTATAAAGCTAATAATTTATAATTATTTTTTTTCACGGCATAGATTGCAGAATGCGCGGTGTGTAGTCAACACAAAAGGGAGGTAGCTTTATTTTCCCTCCCAAACAAAATCCAATTTTCATGACTTACTATGACATTAATAGTTGAAACCAATTTGGATTCGAAATTTGAAAATAAAAAAAAAAAATTATATAGGAAAAGCCACCCACTAAATAAGGCTTGATACTCGAGCTGGATTAATTAGAGTATGATTCAAGATATCGATATTAGGTAAAAAAAAAATGAAAAAAAAAAAGAGAAAAAGTTGAAATCGAGTCTGTGAGTTGAGTTCCCATCACCAAAGGTCCCCTCATACACTCAAAATGACAAAAATAATGGTAATTTGAGAATTGATTTTGGCTATAGTGATTTACTTCTTCTAAGGGATTTACAAGTTAAAAATCCATATTTGATGAAAGGTGGGTAGTAGAATGAACAGGATGCGGTAACTTGATAATCAAGTTGCACATTACTCATTAAACTTTTAATTTGGTATGTTTGCTGACCTGAGAATTAGAGAAATATTAGATAAGATTAAATGGGTCAAATCTTCCATTTAAAATATTAAGTTAGCCAAATTTCTATTACCGCCTCCTAGATTGCCCGTGTTGGCGTTTCTCAGAAAAGATCCTCCCACCCAAAACTTCCTGCCAGTCTCTGTGTTTTAATCTTTTAGCCATCCGTATTCCATGCCATTGCCATGCCAGAGCTAGGTGTAGTTATGGGTTGGATTGGGCATAGCCAAACTCGTGTGTAATGCATTGCATGGGCGACCTTTTGCCCAACTGAACTTGCTCCTCTGGAGGCTTCTGTCATCAAGTCGTTGGTCCTAGCTAGTAACAGGGTCTCTTGTGGCTCGATTTTGGTCATGGATGGATAACAATTTTCTCAGACCAAGATGGCATTAGGTTACATTTGGTGGATTTATGTCAATTGATTCTGTTTGCTGAAATTGCATTTCTAGCATGTCACACACACACACACACATATATATATATAACGAATCCGGTGTCCTCTTACTCAATTAAACCAATTAAAGTATTGTGAAACCTAATTTAAGGACTGATTCTCTCAATGCCTATTTTTTTATTTAAATTTGAGATTTTATTTAAAAAAATCTAATATTCTGTCATTAGATCCATAAGATTTGATAACATTTCCTTAATATTGCAACAACTTAAATTGAATTTGACATATTTTTTTTGGTTTTCAACACAAATTTATCTCGTTGCCTAATGTAATTAACGGAATTTCGCATTATTTTCACCGCATCCGTTGGCGGAATTTACAGGGAGAAGAAATTGCAAATATCACCTATGAAAATCTCTCGGTCTGAACTCCCTTGCCCCTTGAATGCAGCGATTTGAATCGAAAACTTCGACAATATCAGACCTCGCTGTAAAATGGCCATTTCATCCCCAAGTGAAGTTCCAGTTATCTACTAGACTTGTCACCCTGGATTAGAGAGAGACAGACACACATTGTACTTTTCCCAAACTGTTCAACAAATAGTCTTTCTTATTCAATTTAATTTAGCTGCATGTAACACCTAGGAACAATCAATCAATAAATATAACTAAATCTTTCTGCTTCCAGCAGCACCTCATTAAAATGCAAACGATGCATAGCTTGCCAAATCTTTGCCCTCGGACCATATGCCTTGTGCACTATTCAAAATCAAAGTTATAATTGGCCAGATACAATAATTACATATCACTGAATTTCTCAACTTTCAGAAAAGTAGGAGAGGAAAATGGATGACATTGCCCGACATCCCCACTATTGAAGTCAAATCCTGAACTGTCACTCAGATATCTCCGGATTGGGCATAATGTCTTTAAGTTTTTCCTTTAGTTCGCCGGTCTGCAGGATATTTAATATATATTAGCTCAAAGTACAGGGCCTTTTTCATAAGACTGAAATTCAGCAAAGAGAAATGAATACCTGGTGCATATTGAGTATGATATCTGATCCACCAATGAACTCCCCCTTTATGAATATTTGTGGGAATGTAGGCCAGTGGCTGCAGAGATGGGCAGCATTTTGTATGTTTCAGTAAAAGAATTTCGAGGCAAGTTTCAAAATCTTTTCCAATTTGCACATCTTTCATGTCTATACAACAGAATCCATGCATGCCAGGTTTAATGGCGATAGATGTGAAAATGTAAGATGTGCCATAAAGCTGAGATCACGAAACCTAGTGAAAAGGCCCTAAAACAAATGCTTCTATGAAATTTGTGTTATGATAATTACCAGGATGCCTGAAGAAAGTAAATAACGAAAAGAGACAAATAGAGGCACTCATCAGTCATTGGCATCTACCCACATATTTTGTTGAATAATCAATGATATCAATGTCTATTAAGTGAAGGATAGTAAGTGTGGATGGGAGTTCAGGACTATGGAAAAGAATTGGAAGTGGTTAGAACAGGACACTTATGTCTCATGGAAATGGGCATAATTCTCGTATTACAATCCCCCCTTTGCCCCAAAACACACACAAAAGGACCTCATAAGACTACAAAAATGCTCCTTAATAGACATGGAAAGCAATAGAAAACAACTGTAGCTCTCTATATGTCTTGTTTCATAACAATTTTCCATTGAATCTGACAAGTTCAAAACAGCAAGCCAAATTTGTAGCCTATACCAGATAGCATGCAAGGCAGACTGGTTTCCGTATATAAACCTTAACTAAATATATGCAAAACACATTTTCAAGAGCCCACTACTGTGGATTTTCAAATTGTAGCATACCAGAACCTGGAAAACTAATATGCAGAGTCAAAGTATAAGTTAAAGATCTACCTGAAGGATTTCACGGCACTTTTTAACTCTGGATCTTCCAGAATATTTCTGGCGCTCAAAGGAATATCTGAAAGGGTTTGTGAATATAGTAAGAAGATGGATGCTTGGATGAACTTAAACCAAGCAACATTATTAAAGACCCCGTCACCAAAAAAAAAAAAAAAAAAAAGAGGAACGAGTAGGAGCATGACAACAATTTCTCTCTCCTGTTGCAGATAAAGGCAAGGACATGGGCTCTACTCTTCCTAGCGTCTAGTGATTTCTATCGTCTGCAAATGATATGCTTTATTAGTCAGTAAAATACGCAACATAGTCTTTTGTTTGACTTCATCTCTTTCATTAAGAATGAAGCTAAAACCATCAACAAACACACATACACAAATTAAGTCACCATCCTATATATCACCATCCTATATATCAATCCAACACACAAACTGCAGCCCAACTGTTTGATCTAACCCAGAATTCACAATCCATGTTCATATTTCCTCATTTCAACCCATTGAGCCACATGTCCACTTTATCATTTCGTTTTTCCAATCCAATGAAGAGAAAAGATTCCCTTCCAACCCTTAACCATCCCAAATTGAAGATCACCTCAAGCTCTCCAAATAATCAAGAATGTTCCTTCCAGAGTTCAACTTAAGCTTGTTTAGAAGGGGAAAAAAATTCCCCTCTACTCCACTAAGATGTGCAAAAGTTTATGGGTAGCTTTCTGACCAAATGAAACTCATTGGGGGAACACTACATAATTACAAAGAATAATACCACCATGGCAGCATTAAATTTTTTATGGAAGGGGGTCATTCATAAAATATGTCTAAAGGAACCAAGTGGTTCTGCCTCTAGGGGAAATTCAATCAGGCTGATCACATAAAAAGTGGGATGTTTTATATACCGTAATGAGAACAAAATACAAGTGGATAAATGTGGACAACCTCCACACTTGACCAAACAAGTTTCCACAAGTTAATATATGCAAGCATGAAAAAAGTTTTCAAATATCATAATAAGTCTGAGAACCCTATACATAATGCCACACAAGTCCTAATCAACAACATTACTTGAAAGACATAATTCTATCCATCATTTTCAAAAACAGGAGAACAGAATGAAATGCCATGACATCCTGCATAGTTATGCATTAGTGAAAAATAAAGCTAGTAATGTTATACCACATGATAGCACTTACTGTACTCTTTCAGTACTCTAACTGCAAGTGAGCTAAATCCACATCGAGGCATTTCAGGAATCCCTTTCATGTAAATCATCACAGGATTGTCTTTAACATCCTACACAACAGGCTATTATGATCAGTACATTGGCCATTCCCTGCTAGCAAAGAATGAAAAGGAATTCAACATAATTAATTACAAAGATACAACTTATTACCTGCTCAACAATGTCTTTCAAAGAAACTTCTGAATCCTCAAGCTTATTAGTTGCTCTGAAATCTTCATGTGTGTCAGGATCATTGCCCAAAGTAGTGGAGGATCTCATTCCATTATGGTAAAAAGATCCAAAAACCTAATGAATATGAATTGACTGTTAATAGAAACCACTGTTATCATATACAGAAAAAAGGAAAAGCAAAATTTATGTAGTTGCAAAACAGGTCAACTGGTATTAATATGCACCATCAAATATCCGGATCTAAAGTTGGAAAGCATGCTTAGATGTATGTTATGCTACTAAAAGTTCAGAAACTACAAAATTTTTAATCTTAATCCAGAACAAATGTTTATTGTTCTAATCCCCAACTGGATAAAACATGATACTGATTTCAACCTGCACAGTATCTTAAGATCTTCTTAATTTGGTCCATGATAGAAAGTTCAAGCCGTAATCAAAGTTGATAAAATGGAACTGGTGAAGCAAGAAAAAATGTGAAATTCACTCAATTACTAGTTTCAATGGTGATAATAAAAAGATCCTAGACCATTTATCATTGTGTAGACAAAAACAACATAGTCAGAACCTTTCAAGGATCTTTAAAAGGACTACAACATCAAGAAATGAGTTAAATTTACTGTTCCATACAAGGCATAAAAACTTCAAAATTCTCTACAAAAGGAACCTTTAATAGTTCTTTAATCAGTCAAGGTAGAAGGTTGAAATTTCTAGATTTTCAAAGCAAATGCATCAAAGTTTTAACTATCAACTAATTCACATTCTACAACATTTCAAGATACAATGTATAGCACCCTAATGTCATCACAAACTCTAACTTTTTAAATTCCCTCACTAAGCTAACTAAAATCAGTAAAATGATATGATTCTACAACATGTGAGCCAGCTACTTGCAATAATTTCAACAATTCTAGAGCACATTGAAGCAACGCAACCTAGACTCAAGCATCAGACAACTTTTTGAATTTCCTCTTGCTATGGCTCTGTTTTGGTAAATGCAACTTGGATCCATTTTATCTTATTCTACTAGTAACATTTTACCTAAAGTGATTTTTTTTTTTTTTAAAATAAGGAATAGAGGATTTGGCAAGCAGAAGTCAAATTTCTCGATAAAAAGACCATAATTATCATCATATAAGTAATTTTTCTGCATTGAAAACGCAATTAACCTCAGTTTAGACCAATCTCAACTTTCCCAAATACGGCCTAAGCTAAATCAGCACAGAAATAGTGCCCCATAATGAGTAACTTGAACATTTGCCTGAAAATCTTAACAACATAGCCAAGCGTTTCACCACATAAATCTTCCAAACCCATTTCTCTATAGCCAATTTCCCTAACAAATCGCCAATAGATAAAGCACGAGTAAGCAAGATTATCATTAAAAATATTTGAGCACAACTACGGATGAATGATAAACATATTCATTTCATATATAGAAAAGGGACAAGAAATTAGGTTTAGCCCTCACATTTGTGCTCAAACGAGCAGCTCGAGAACCCCCGAAGCTTTTCAAAAGAATGCTTGACATTGATCTTGCCATGAATCAGAAACAACAGGTGCCACAAACCCTGCTTCAGCATAAAATTAGTTGAGCTTGTGCAGAGTGAAAGGACTCAAAAATTCAAATCAAAACAGTCAATGATGAATGAGAAAAGACTCGATGAGAGAAATAAAGTTTCAAAATAGATAAAGATTATCGAATAAGAACTCCCCCTTTGCCCCAATTTCAAAAATTATGCAAACAAAATCAATTAATATTACCATTCAAATCAATTCAGTGATGCACTTCTTAAATTCCCACCCAACAACCAAATCAAGGACCTGTTTTTAACCTAGCTTTAGCGGGCTAGTGAAGAAGAAGAAGGAGAAACTAAGTCTACATAGAAGAAGAAGAAGAAGGCATACCTCGTTACTATTAACGATGACAGGAGCGGCGAAGCAATGTTGAGAGAGAGAGAGAGAGAGAGAGAGAGAGAGCAGATGAGCGAATTCCTGCTGGCTGCCTAGTTTATCTTTGTTATTTATTTTGTCTGATCTCGGGGATTAACCGAGTTACTCTGGCGGCGACTAAATCGGGGGAGCTTCTCTGATTTTTTTTTAATTAATATATTGTGCATAATTTTAAAATTAAATACTATTTATTTCTTAACAATAATAAAAATTTGATCTTTATAAAATTATAATTTAAATATTATTATATATTTCATTTACTAATATAAATTTATAGTTTTATTCTGACTAAATTTAGAAATAAAAACTTATAGTATGATACATATATAATTTGTGAAAAAAATTAGTGAGATAATTTTTACAATGTCATGAATTTAAAGTTATTTAAAATGAATATTTATAAAATATATATCAAATAAGTATTAAATTTTCAATATTTTTGTAAAAGTTTAATAATCAATTCCTTCAAAAATAATAATTATAATTAAAATTATGTCCAAATAATATATTATATCAACATTTTATTACATTTTTAATCACTAAAGATAAAAAATATATAGATATAAAATAGTTATAAAATTTTAAAATTAAATTATCTTTTATGTAATTATTAATAAAATTAATAGTTTTTAGTGTGAACTGAGAGAAAGATGTATATATGTTTTAAGATACTGAACCACTCATGTCTTTTGTTAATTGGAAATTAAAATAATATATAGTTTTTAAATTTTTAAAAATAGAACGGAGACGATAATATATCACAGCACCTCTTTGCCTAAACCCTTCCAACCGCGGGGTTTTGTATTGTGCAGAAAAAGAACCCCTCCACGTCCACCGCTCAAAGCTTTGTTCTTATTCTGCAGCAGACCGAGGGTTTTGATTTCTCTCTCTAGGCGCGAGAAGGTAAGTCGGCGCTTTTTTCCTTTTTCTTGGTTCATCCTCTGTCAGGGAGAGAAATCTTTCATGGTAGTGTGGATTTATTGATTTTTGGGGAGCCCTTACATGTAATTTTGATCTTAGGGTTTCTGAAAGCTTGCCTGAATGCTTGAATTGATTTAAGGACCATAAATTGATCAATTTCAACGTCAAATAGTAGAACCCTATTTTTGGGACATTAGTAAATTTTTATATTGACTGAAGACTGTATTAGTATTCTTACTGTCATAATTTTATTTTTTGCCCAAAAATGAACGAGTTTTCAAGTTAAAGAAGAAGCCATAATTTTATGTGCAATATGGCCTTCATTTTTTTTCTCCATAACGGATGCTGGATTCAGCAAAAGTTTGGTTCTCTAATCCGTACATTCAGACTATGGAACTGACTTTCTTAGTTGGAGAAATAGGCCAATGTTATTTAAATTTATGAAATTGACCCCACTTGGTCTTTCAAATGAATAAATCCTAAACCCTAAAACGTTTTCCAAATGTAATTGTTTAGATTAAATTCAAAACAAGCAGTGCCTCCTGTTCTATAACCTAGAATAGACCCATTAACCAAATTAAGAGCAGGCATGAAGGCCCTTTGGAGTCTTGCTTCTTTCTTATAGACTTTTTGAGATGATTGACCCTTTTTTCCTGTTTATTGTCTCATTTGATGTAATTTATGTCCTTTTTTGTTTATGTTTTCTTACATTTAATGTTTATTTAGATGGGGAAAAAAGGAAAAGAAAGTTAACAGAGACTCCCGGGCCAAATCTCAATCGAAATCTGAAGGAGAAGATAGGTCAGGACAGGATAAATTAAATTTAGCTAGCATATTTAAATGGGGATTCCATAACCTGAATCTTATTTTATTAATGTCTATCAGTTATTTAATTCTTGTTATGGAATGAAGTGTTCTAATAAGATTTATGAAGCGGAATCTTTGATTCTTTGGATGATATGATGTGACAGAGAGTTTTTGTTGTTCTAGTTAGTTGTTTCTTGTTACACACAGATCGCATGGTCATGAAAACCAAGTGGCAAAACCATCTTAGGTTATCCTATGTTCTTATTTCTCCTTTCCTGTAAATGGATATAATTTCTTAGTCTTGCAATAAAACTAGTTGATGAACATTTTAGGTGTTTTATGTCTGTGTGACTTAGGAATGTAATCCTGATATAACATGTAATGGGAGGTGATCAGAAATTGCTTCATAATGGTTTTGAATGATTAGGTTTATTGGATTAAAACATTATCTTTGAGTCTAATTAAAGACATAATTGTCTAGAGTTTGATTGGTCAGTCATGGAGGGAAGGGGGTCGAATAATTATTGAACAGAGGAAAAATGTCGCATATGAAATATCGAAAATCTACAAAATTTGTTCCCCCAAATTTTAGGATTTCATGTTAGAATATTTCATATTTTAAGTTTGGAGTTCTTATTGATTCTAAGTTCTCAAAATGCTTGCTTTGATTATGATATTTAATTTACCTGAGTGTGCATCTAATATCATGTTCTGTAATTGCAGAGGATAATGTCAATCAGGATCTTGAGTTAGACACAACAGTTACACCAACGAAGAAGAAGAAAAAAAGTAAGAAAAGATCAGCATGTGATCCAGACAGCACTGCTACAGATGACAAGTTTGAATTTGGTAAAATTACATGCATTATTCTTCTTTAGCATTGAATTCTTGAAACATGAAAGATCTCTATGTTACAGTTTCAGTTAGAAGCATCCTGGAGCCTTGCATATTGAAATTTCATTTTCATTTTCATTTTCATGTTGATGGTAGCTATTGATGATGCAATTGACTATTCTATTAACTTATATTTTCCCTGTTTTTTGGTTTTCTTTCCTTTTTTTTATGACTTTTGATGGGCAAAATATGAGCTTGTACAATAAGCTACCCATAAAATCAACTTTGAATAGTGAAATATGGAAGACCCTTTAATGTTTAGAATGTCATGTGCAAATTGAAGGATGAATAAACATTAACAAGAAGGATACAAAATAGCCTTAGACCATTCAGTTAGAACTGAAATTCTTCTTTGTTCAGTCATTTTATCTGTGGATTAGGAATTAGAGAAGTTTTATTTTGATGGGTAATGTGACCCATGTCAAGAAAAGCCGGCGCACAGAGCAGACGCAATGAACTTGATTGGTATTTTGTTTTGAATCTATTGACTCATAGAAAGATAGAAATGTAAATGTCGGTTAAGGGACGGAAAACCTAAAAGTACATCTTGGAACTACTGTGGCTTTATAATTGTCTGCTCACAAATTATTGTTGATGACTCCAAAACTACATGGCATAGTGTGAAATAAAGACTCCACTCTTATGGACCATCTTGAACCTCTTGAAATTGTTGGATGTCCATGATTTCAACATCAAGATTTTGCAGCTGCCATTTGTATTTGACTATAATTTATATAATTACAGGATACTTATCGGTTAGATTGGATTTTAGTACTGTATTCAAAAATTGATGCAATTATAATGACCGAAGATTTGAGGAGAGCCTGCAGTTTTGTTTTCTGGTCAATAGAGTTGGTTTTGGTTGGTTACTAAATGTTGGCCATACTGAGATTTTCAGTTTTCTAAACTCTAAAACCACAGCTAACCATGAAAAGAGAATAATGGTGAAACCTCAGCGCAATTTGTTTTTTCTTTCTTTTGGGTGGGGGGCTAGTGGAGTAGTAAGTTTGCAAAATGACATGTTGTTACCTCTACGGCACCCCTTACTTGATTTGTTTCAAATTTTCACAAAATTGTGCTGGGTGGGGTGGAAGGTAGGAGGGGATCATGAGCATTTTGTGAAGCAGCTAGTTGTCAAAAGTGTTAAGTACATTTCAAGTTGAATTTCATCATTCTGTTTTTGTTTTTGACAATGACAATTGCTTAGTTTAATTATTTGTATTCACAATTTGAGAACAAGGTACTTGACATGTTTATAGCTATTTTCTTATTGGTGTTAAACATGGTTTCTGCTGGAACAATAGAATGAGACCAAGTAGTTGATGATCCAAATGAGCCAACAATGGGTGAGAAGCTCGCAAGCTTAAAATTGATTGAAAACAGAGAAGCTAAGAGCCCTGAAGCACAAGATTCTTCCCTTCCCATAAAGCCCCCAAGTGCAGACTCAGTTCATATTTTGGTTAAGCAAGCTCTTCATTCTGATGATCATACTCTATTGTTAGATTGCTTATACACTCAAGATGAGAAGGTCCATATGCGTCTTTGCCTCTGATAAGTTTGGTGTCAGAATTATAATTGTTTCCTTCTCTGGTAACTGCTAATGAACATTTGAATTTTGCAGGTTATTAACAATTCAACTTCAGTGTTAAACCCATCTGATGTTTTCAAGCTATTAAACTATCTTATATCAATTATCCAATCCAGGTGAAGCACCATTTTGTCAAATCTATATTTGTCACTGTACAAGATTTGTCAATATGTTATTGCCATGACTTGAGTTGTTTACCACTTCTTTTTGTTTCTTTTGATTCTGAAAGGCCTGGCATATTTTTTGTTGTCATTCTTGGCATTCCTTCCATTTTTCTTGCTCTCTGTTTGTCTGGATGTTTATCAAATATTTGTCATGGGTCTTTCAGACATGGATTAGGTGAAGGGGTTGAAACTCAGTTTACCCGCACCATATACAACATAAGTAAGGCTCTTGATGTTTTGTGTGATGTGTCTGATACAAATAGAAGGCAAAATTATGAACATCTGGGTCTTTAAATTTCAAGGAACCTCCATAAAGTTATTTTGTAGTTGTTTCATGCACATCTACAAACAATACACTCAGCAAGCCAATTTACTAGTTACAGACCAAAACCATGAAACCCTTTAATCAGACAAATAAAAAATAAACACATAAATATGATTACAAACCATTTAAAATGGAGAAAATTTTTCAGAAACAATAGGGTGGTTAAATAAAAGAATCATGCGAGTAACAGAAAAATAGCATGTTGTTGTCCAAATTTAAAATAGGAGCTCATAGAAGACAGACAGAGATCATGAGATCAGAGCACTTGTGTTCCCATTCAGAATTCTATCTCTCCCAATTTGCTTGTGATGGGACAAAAACAAACAAAAAATAACAATAAGAGGAAGTTGAAGTAATTTGTGCGCACTTACTGTCTCCTTCAAAACCATGCCATCAAGAAGCAGCACTAGATAGTTGCTGGTGAAGGACCTACTTGCCTCCTTCAAAACCTCTAGCCAGTTTACCTTCCATGTCTGATTTTCTTCTCATTATCATACCAATTTGTGTGTAGCACAGAAAGGGGGGAGGGGATCCCAACGGGTGATAGAGGAAAATCCTTGACAAAAGGAGCTAGAATTACATATCTATATTGGCTCTTTTGTATTCGTTTCATAAAAATAGGTGAAGTCATATGAGGGGAAGTGACGAAATGCCTCTAAGTTTTTGTTCCCCCTCAATTTTCCTTGTAAACCGAGTTAAATAAGGTCAAAGATTTAAAGGAGTGAGGGCCTTTGATGGATGAAAATATTTAGTTCATTTGTGGTGAAAGGCAACAATGCAATTGCTATCCTAAATATTTGTTCTTAATTCACTTGTGGTATAAGTTCCAGCTCATTCCATGAGAAATATAATTAGGTTGCCGGTGGGGGCAAGAAAATATAAGAAAGTTTCCACTGTAGTAATAATGCTCATGGTTCATTTGCAACTGCTCCTGTACTGAAACTGTGAGAGCGGTTTGGTTATAATAATAATTATGAATGTAACATTTAGAGTTTTTTATGTTGCATATATCCTATTCAAAGCATGGAAGAAGTTATTCATTTGTTCATCTAATTATTGAACTGAAATTAGGATATTGTTTTGTTTTGCATTTTCAATGCAGGGGTGCTGTATTGGCATGTGCTATTCCATGGCTGAGAAGTTTACTACTCCAAAATGCAAGCATAATAGTATCCCAAGAATCTTCTCTCCATGCTCTCGACTCTTTGTATCAGGTCAGAGTCCGTGCCTTCAGTCGGTAGTGGGTGATGGAAGGTTCCTTATCTAATTGGTCGATTTAGTGAAAGGAACCTGATTTGCTTCTTTCACATAAATTTATTTTAAAAAAAAGTAAAATAAATAAATTAATAAATAGATAAATAATTGATGAAAGGGTACATGTTGATATAGAAACTTACAACTGGAGAAAAACATGTTTGATGCAATAAGTGATAAACATGAGCCCATTAACAGTGATGATATTACATAAGAAAAAATTTGTCTTCCATTAGAGGCTCTGATATATGTTATGTGGTAAACTTTCCAATGCGAAAATATTTAATATATAGCAAAATTTAGTTCTCCCCCCCCCCCCCCCCAATAATCCCATGCCCAAATGTTTATGTAAACAATGAGCATAATTGCTTTGGCATATATGATTTTAGTAAGCACTTTATCTATATCTGTAGTGAAAGAAGCTAATCAGGTTCCGTTCTCTACTATTTATATAGGTATCTGCATAGTTTACTTGTACCTCATTTAATGTACAAATAGTGTAGGTTGATTTTGACAACAAATTGGATTGGTGTTTTTGAAAATCTATTTTAAGTCTATCTGCTTTGAACACATTCCTTGTTCAAGTACATGAGATATTGAAATTTTAATTTTAATTTTTAGTATTTGTGCTAGGTAGCCTTTATGATTTCACCGTAAAATCGCCATGAGTGATTGTTCAACGTATTAAAATAATAATAATAATAATAATAATAATAATAATAATAATAATATGAAAAGTTCAGAATAAATGTTTATCAGCTAACATATATATATATGTAACATATACAAATTTTTATCGGTCGCTTGATCTCTTTTCTTCCTTAATATACACAAAAAGGAAATAACCCCCCTAAAGAAAGAAAATTTTTCATTTGCATAACACATTTTCTACCATACGTTATCATATTAATAAATAAAATCTATTTGTAGTAATTAAAATTTTATTAATAATAAAAAATCTCGATTTATCATAAATTTTTTCATTGTTAATAAATATAGTATGTTTATAATAAATAAAACTTTATTAATAATAAGTAATTCTGATTTATATAAATAAAGATTTGTTTATCATTAATAATGATGAGACATGATCCAAACACTAATTGGTATGGTATCCGGGTGCCTGAAAGCTCAACGAGGCACCCATGGTCACGAACGGCCCAGTTCTTTCAAACAATGAACATATCAATTCGAACAGCACGATCTATTCGTAAGCGCATTCAATAAAATTGAACGACTACCCTCTCTATTTGGTTGATTACTATCAATACTTACGGAACCAAATATTTCGACTCTCAAACGGTAATATTCAACTGAAATTTATCTTGATTAAACTTTCTATTTTAGTATGAAATGTATTTCTTGAATAAGGAAGGAAATGCATTAGAATCTAATCGATGAGAGGAAGAATCTTTCTATACAATCAAATTTTCTAAATGATAACGATTTTTAATCTCTGATATTTGAAATTCCAAAATTTTCAGATTTTCTCGTAAGAAAATTAGGGTTGTAACACCCTGATTGCACACGTCTTTTGTGGTGCTTCATATAAGAACATTTAATACATTGGGGCAAGTAAATCCTCTTGACTTTACATAAGATACACAAAATCACGAAAAGATCCGTCATCCCTTTCTCTCTTAGTCTATTTTTCATTTTCATTGAAAATCGTTTTTTCTGATTTGAGCGTCGAAATCTCTTCTGCTAGAACACCCTTTAACTATTTTTTTGTAGATTTCAAACTTTTCCATAAACCACCTATTCGAGTCACAAATAGTTAGATATGTGAAATCAAAAGCTATCTCCAATAAATACGATTTATTATTATAAATGGATTTTATTTATCATATATTGTGCGCTATAAAAAAATATAGAAGGAAAAAAGGGCCGAGTATGTTTCATTTTTTAGAAACCGCTATTAAGTTTTAGCGTTGAGAGGGAGAGAGAGAGTTAAAGATAGGTATTATTATTAAATTGATTAAATATTTTTGGATTAGTTGGTCGAATATTTTATTTTATTAATTAAAAATTTTAAATTTGAGTTTTAAAAAAATTGAAAAAATTAATTAATCAATAAATTTTATCTTTTCAATCAAATTAATTGAATAAAATTTGGATATTTATAAGCAAAAATGAAAATTATTGTTTAACCGGTCAAAAATGGCCGGCTGGTATATTTCTTAATGGAAACCAACCGATGTGGGACCATGTTGCTTTTGTCTGACCAACTGTCTTCCACACAAATTTCTCAAAAGTTAGTGGATTTATTTTTTATTTTTTAAACGTGATTAAAATATTAAATTAATTAATATAAGTTTTTTTATAATTTTTATTTTTATATTTAATAAATTATTTATTTATTTTATTTGTAATTATAATTTTTTATCATTGATTTTATAATTAATAATTATATATTTAATTATTTAACATTCTTATTATATAATATTCTTATTATATAATATGATTATTATATTATTTTCATAAAATAATTAATATTTACATAAAAATTTTTATAATTTTTGTATTTATATTTTTCTCACAATTTTATTTCATGTGTTTTTAAAAGGTGTTAATTTTTATATCGTTTTCTATTTGTGATGGCTCTTTGAAAACTTTAATTTGCTTTTATTTTATTTATTAAATTTATAATATCTCTATAAAGTAATTTTTAAGGAAAAAAAATAAAAGATATAAGGTTTTGTAAGCGTAAGTCCATATTTTTTTGCCATATAAATAATTTGAATAATTTTTGATAAATCACACCCCAATTTTTTTTTCAAATATTCAAAAACGCATCAGAGGCAAATAATAAATAATTTTTTTCCCACATTTCCATCGGACGACTTATTCTGGCTTGCCAGGTCTGACAATGTCCTATGGTAATAAAACAACATAAAGTGGTTGTGACTTTTATTTTATATTTTCAAATGTTGGTTTTTCTTTTGCAGGCGTGAAAGAGAAGTGGCCTAACGACAGCCACCCCACTAACCGATGGAAAATTATACATAATAATTGTCACTAAAGAAATTGACCTTTCTATTGGTTTGGTAGGTCGCACATGGCCGATGCCTCTCCAAGTAGCATCTTTTGGGTCTTCTCCTTCCTTTCTTCATCTATGAAGAGGCAAAGTTGTACCAAAGCAAATTCTCTCTTTCTTGCGTCGGGGAATATGGGTGAGCGCAAGCACCACGCAGGGTTGGGATCAGAGGAAACATGCGTGCAGTTTGTAGCCACGAAATCCGAGAAACTCAAAATAGCATGGGTTATGCTCATAGTGCTGGACCCCCGTCCACCAGCATGAGTTCTCCGACAACTCAAGCCAAAGAAAAAGAAGAGATCAGAACTACACGGAGAGAGAAAGAGAGAGAGAGATGTTACGCCCATCGGAAATCTTGCTTCGAGGAACATCGTGCTAAGGAAGAACGAGAGCAATGTTGTGAGAGGTAAGCAGTGAGATAGCCTTTCTTTCTCTCTCAATTCATGCCCGCTTCCACTCAGATAAACTTGATAATGGGTGGGGCGATCTGCCCTCCTTAACCAGCTCAACCTTGGAAGGGTTCAAATTTCGGGGCCACAGATGCTTTTTTTGTTTTTTTGGGTGCACTTAAACTCGGTCCACTACTCGATATTTGGGAGTTTCGTCCTGATTAAATTTGGGTTGATTCTACTTAGGTTTCTCCCAGGGATAGAGTCTCCTAACATCATAACTCAAACTCGTCATGTTGATTAGAGGCATAGCGATGCACCAAGTCAGTCGGTGGGGCTACAGCTGCTTGCGATCAGAGCAACAGCTATTACACCCAATTGGACCAATTGGGTTGTCTAGGTCCGTGTTTGGGCTGCTGGTCTCTATGGACTGTGTTTTGGTTTGCACTGTTTAGACGATTTTATACGTTAATTATTTTTTTTTGGTTGGAATTTTATATGTTAATTGGGCTGTCCTGTGGTCACAATTCCCTCGGTCACAATTCCCATTTCAGCTTGTAGCTTTCCGTTTTAGATCTGTATGTAATAAAAAAAAAAAAGTTAATTGGGCTGTCTTTTGTTGTGTTGGGCTAATTAGCTTGTTCAGTCTATTTTGAGCTATTGTACTGTTTGGACCACGTTGTTCTGGGTCTTTTTGGGCCCATTGGGTTTTAGTGTCGGCCCAGTTACCACGGGTTTGAGCCGAATAAATATGTTCTCTTTTTTAAAAAGAAAAAGAAAAATAAAGAAATTATTGTTCAATTAAATACTTTAAATACAGAAATTTTATAAGTAAAATGATTAAAAAAAAAAGAAACAATTGACTACTAAATTTTACAATCCAGTAGATTAGACATAGACTGAGAACAATATTTAGGTGATTCGCTAGTTGAGCATTGATATTTCTTAATTGAGATTTTGGATTTAATTTTTATATATGATAAAATTAAATGGTGAGAGAGTTTTTATCATTATTAGAATCGTATTAAATTTAATTAGATTTAATATAATTATTAGATAAAAAATAGGCAAGTTGAGTTTGGTTCGCGGAAGTGGGGGTGGGAAGATTGTGAATTGAGAAGAGAGATGGAGAGCGGAGGAGCGAACGAATAGTCGTTCTAATTACATTGCAAGCCCTCCGTTATCCCTTCTAGAACCTTCCGTTACAAAACCTTCTGTGATCTTCTGGATAGCCAAGTTCTAACGTATTTATTTTTATTTTCATGCAACTCGTCAGAAAAAGCTAGATAGAGAGAGAGAGAGAGAGAGAGAGAGAGAGAGAGAGGGGGGGATCAGGACTCCGCTCAGGACTCGTTAACCTTAAATATGATGAGGACTCCAGCTCAGGACTCCGCTTCGCTCAAAAAGAAGGTGCTTCTTACTTCTTGTTCTTCTTCTTTATGGTATTGGACTTTATTCTTCCTCTTCTTCTTGGTTCCATGCAGCTTGGACTTTGGGGAACCCTACTTACGTATTTCCTGGCAGCGGTGGTAAGCCCTATATTCTTTGAATTTCACTATAATTGTTACTTCCAGGATCACGATCCTGCCAGATCTATCAATATCATTGGGCATATCTGTTTTGGTTTGATGTTTAGGGTTTGTTTGGGGTGCAAACTTGTTTGCTTTTGGGGTGTGTACTGGTGCTGGTGCAGATCTTTCGTTTGAGGGTATTGCTTTGGTGTCTTTTAGGCTTAGCTTTGCTGTTTTCTGGAATTTCTGGCTTTGGTTGAATGGTTTTATTGCTACAAGAAAGAAACGATGGAAAAGGATTTTGAACTTCAGTTAGCCGAGGTTCTCTCTGTCGTTTACTTGATGAATGTTGTTCATAATACCATTTATTTGCTTAATTCTCTCTAGTCTAGGGTTGAATCAGTTGTGGGCACCCATGGCAATCTATATAAAACTACCCACATCTAATTTCACAAGTTCTTTTGTTGCTTAAGTTAGACCCTATCTTTGTGTTAAATGCATGTATGCATGCATTTTTTTTTTTTTTTGCTACTTTTGCTCAATTACCATTCAAGCTTTATGTCATGATTTTCTTCTTTGCATTTAGCTTTTGCGCCAAACTGATTCGGTGTGTACACACACACACATATAGGATTATTGAATTGGAATTTGAACTTGCTTGTCATGCCCTGATCCTCGGATCGACCACGCGACAACCGTCGCATCGTCTCGGTACATGGGTAAAACCTCCTCATCTACCGAGACTCCGCAAGGCTATCAAATTCACAATAAATCATCAAAAGCATAAAATTCTTCAAAAATAAGAAATCACAAAATCATTACACATGCAAAGAGCCCATCCAGCCATTCCTGGACGTACAAACACACACATTGACACACATTGGGGAGTGAGATCCTGTACATGCAATCATACATTAGCACAAATCGGGGAGTGAGAACCTGTACATGCACGCATGCGACGTGATCATCCTGGCCACTCAGAAAACATTTAACAAACAAGAAATCCCAAAACATAGCCGTCGGATTTTACCAACACTTACCCGAAGAAAACAATCCAGTATCGATAAAATCCTAACGGTATGAATTGTACAGAACTTCACAAAATCAAAGAAAAAGCATCGAAATTAAGATTTACAGTTCAAATGTCCCAGTACAAATATAAACAGTTTTCCAAAAATAGAGAAATCAAAATAAATAAAAACAAATCAAAAATCGTCGGATTTTATCAATACTTACCAACAACTCGGCCAGTATCAATAAAATCCACACGGCATGGGATGTACAAACTTTCCTTTCCATGGTTTGAAAGTTATCAATCTCCAAAAGAAACCCTGCATGCCAAATACCTATCCAGTCCGCAAAAATACTTCGCAAACTCCGTCGAGTAGTCTCCCAACTAAGTCTCATCTGAAAAAGGTGGAGAGAGGAGGTGAGTATAGGGGAATACTCAGTGAGTGGAGTGCAATGGTGCAATTGTGTTCATAAATAAGGGTGAATGTGTGGCAGTCAAAGCATATCTCATAAATCATTTCATATACATAAAATCATTTCAATAAATCACATTTCACAAATTTACATCCATATCAATTATCCTTTCAGAAAAACCTGGGGTTCCATCGAAAAACACTTCCGTCTTAGGGCGGCCAAAGCCAGACGAAAGCCCGCCAAGGGTTTTTCTATCAAATGTCTCAAAACAAGCCCCCTTCCTTGGCGTTGGCTCATGCCTCACCGGGGTGCACTAGATATAGCATGACTTCAGCAGAGGGAGGGACGTCAAACTCCCCCGCACATCCAAACTCCAAACCACGTCACCCCTTCGGGTCGCTCCGTGGTGGGAATATGACTATAGTCATCTACGGCACCCTTCATTTCTCAATCAATCCATTTCTCAACAATGTGCCATGAATTTCAACAAATAATCCACGATTTCATGACAAAACAGTTGATAGAGCAATATCAAATAGCACATGGCACAAAAGCATTTATAAACACAATGGATGCATTCGTGTTTCACAATCCAGTTCAGACAGCCCACAATTACAAAATAATTTATATAAAGCATGTAAAAATCTTTTAAAATCATTTTCAAAGCAATTTGAAAACATGTTACTCATTCATGAACACAATAAACCATCCACTCACCTCTAGAGAGGGTATTCACTCTCAAATTCTCAATCAAATCCGAATAGACCCCTTTTTAAATCCCCAATCGATTAACCTATTCAAACATTGCAATTATTATCAATTAAAATCTCTATATCAAAGGTTTTCACATTTTCCTAACTTAATTCACCCTTAATTTCACATCCACGATTTCTAAATGCTGATTTCATCACCCAAAAATCATTTATATCTAATGGACTTTAATTACCAATATTTCCTAATTTTTTCAAAATTTCTTCCAATTCCACATAAATATAACACTTTTCATGCATATTTCCATTAAAACTCTAAAGAAACCATTCAAATCAACTCAGTTCGATTCTATCCTTCCTTAACATGCTTCTTTCATTTCAAATAACCTACCTTTATGAATTATGCATCACTTACTTCACAAATTACATATTAAATATCAGAAAATCGCATCTCATACTAATCTAACGTATACATATCTCATTACCCTAGATTTAACCCTAAATTTACTCAATTTATTGAGAGGATCAAAAATCTCTCACCTAGGGTTTCTCTGTTTGCAGTCCTATCTTCCCGTTGCTATTGGATTTAAGCTCAAACCTGTAACGATTTCAATTTGCAGCAATCGTTAGAATTAAACCTAACGACTAAGAATATTCAACCCTAGAATTAAAATTGAAAAACCTAGGCTTACCTCTGCAGAGCTGTGACCTAGGGTTTTTGCTGTCCTGCGGCTAGGGTTTTCAAAGGATTAAATGGCCGCTAGTTTGGGTCATCAACAGAGGGAAGTGCTCACAGTGAGCACTGTGAGCGAGCAAAAGAGGAAGGCAGTGGAAGTTCTGCCATCGCGCGCATGGGAGTGAGAAGGAGAACTTTGTTCGCGCGCGGGAAGAGAGGAAAGAGAAGGAGAATCGCCCACTTGTGTGTGGAAGAGAGCGACTGAGAGATGGTGTGAGAGAGCGAGAGATGGTGATCGTGATAGAGAGAGACCGAGAGAAACTGTGAGGGAGAGATCGACAGAGAGATGGCGCGAGACCGAGAGATGGTGACCCGCGGTGGTTCGCGGTGGTCACGGTGGTGGTTGCGCACGGTGGAGGGAGAGTGATGGTGAGCGATCGCGAGAGGGGGAGAGAGACGAGATTCGAAGAGAGAGACGGGAGAGTAGGGAGAGACGAAGAAGAGAGAGATTAGGGTTTTAACCCTAATCTCTCTTAATTGGGGGAGATGCTGCGTTTCACTCCGAAACGCAGCATGTCACGCCCCGATCCTCAGATCTACCACGCGACAACCGCCGCGTCGTCTCGGTACATAGGTAAAACCTCCCCATCTACCGGGACTCCGCAAGGCTATCAAATTCACAATAAATCATCAAATTCATAAAATTCTTCAAAAACAAGAAATTTCAAAATCAATACACATGCAAGGAGCCCATCCGGCTCATCAAGGATGTACAAACACACACATTGACACACATCGGGGAGTGGGATCCTGTACATGCAATCATACATTAGCACACATCGGGGAATGGGAACCTGTACATGCACGATTACACAGCAACACACAACGGGGAGCGGGAACCTGTATATGCACGCATGCAATGTGACCATCTTGGCCATTCTGAAAGCATTTAACAAACAAGAAGTCCCAAAACATAGCCGTCGGATTTTACCAACACTTACCTGAGGAAAATAAGTCAAGCGGATGTTAAAATCCTAACGGTATGAGTTGTACGAACTTCACAAAATCAAAGAAAAAGCATCGAAATTAAGATTTACAAATCCAAATGTCCCAAAGATGATATAAACAGTTTTCCAAAACTAGAGAACTCAAAAGAAATAAAAACAAATCAAAAATCGTGGGGTTTTATCAATACTTGCCAACAACTCGGCCAGTATCAATAAAATCCACACGGCATGGGATGTACAGACTTCCCTTTCCATGTTTTGCAAGCTATCAATCTCCAAAAGTAACCCTGCATGCCAATACTTATCCAATCCGCAAAAATATTTCGCAAGCTCCGTCGAGTAGGCACCCAACTAAGTCTCCTCTGAAAAATGGGGGGAGAGAGGGGTGAGTATAGGGGTATACTCAGTGAGTGGAGTGCAATGGTGCATTTGTGCTAATAAATAAGGTGTGAATGTGGGCGCGGTCAAAGCATAACTCATAAATCATCTCATATCCATAAAATCATTTCAATAAATCACATTTCACAAATATGCATCCATATCAATCATTTTTTTTTTATAAAAATCCTGGGGTTCCATCGAAATATGCTTCCGTCTCGTGCGGCCAAAACCCAGACGAAAATCCGCCAAGGGTTTTACTATCCAATATCTCAAAACAAACCCCCTTCCTTGGCGTTGGCTCGTGCCTCACCGGGGTGCACCAGATATAGCACGACTTTTGCAGAGGGAGGGACGTCTACTCCCCCGCACATCTAAACCCCAAACCACGTCACCCCGTCGGGTCCCACCGTGGTGGGTATTTGACTATAGCCATCTCTGACACCCTTCATTTCACAATCAATCCATTTCTCAATAATGTGCCATGATTTCCACAAACAAATCCATAATTTCATGTCAAAGCAGTTCATCAATCAATATCAAATATCACATGGCACAAAAGCATTTATAAACACAATGGATGCATTCATATTTCATAATCCCGATTCGAATGCCACATCACAAAATAATTTACATAAATCATGTAAAAACATTTCAAAACCAATTTCAAACCAATTTTAAAACAGGTTTCTCATTTACGAACACAATGAACCGTCCACTCACCTCTAGAGAGGGTATTCACTCTCTATTTCCGAAATCAACTCATAACGACTCTTCTCGAGTCTCCAAAGGTCAACCTAGACCAATCAAGACGAATAAAGATCAATTAAAGCTCTATTAAAGGGTTTTTCAAATTCCCCTTTTATGTACAATAGCCTTAACTTGCATAATTACGTTCCAAAACTTTCGTTTCCTCAAACTAGTATCATTTCAAATCACTAACGACTTTAAATTTACAATATTCCTCAATTTTACCCATTTTCTCCCGAATTCCTTAATATTAATTTAATTCACGCCGATTTCCATTCAAATCCCAAGGAAAACTATGTAATTCAATCAAATACAACTCTAATACTATCTACGACTTTCTCACATGCTTCGCAAGGGATCAATTTACATCAAATTCTAGACCAAACCGCAAAAATTTCAAACAAACACTTAGGGAAATATATTTCTTTCAAGTCTAACACATTTCGGAATATATATAGATGTAGTTTCTACCTTAATTCAACAAAAATAATTTGAATTCGAAGGGATTGAAAATCCCTCACCTAGGGTTTCTCGGTGTGCAAACCTAGCTTCCATTGCTGAATTCAAGCTCTATTCGGTTCAAGACCCGAAATGCTCCAAATTCGAAAGTACGATTCAAGAATTAGCCTCAATTTCTATGAAAAATCAAAACCCTAGAAGTAAAATTAAGAGTCGGCCTTTACCCGAGAGGAAGGAATCGCAGTCTCAAACCGGGGTTTTCGGATGTCCATTTTTCTGGGTCTAGGGCTTCCAATTGGGGCTTCGCAAGGTGGCGAAGAGCCTCGCGAGGAGATGCGAAGCGAGGAGGAGCGAGAGCTCTTCGCGCGGGAGAGGGCTTTCGCGCGGAAGAAAGGGATACAGAGAGACGGTGACACGGTGGCTCGTAGTGGTGGTGGATCGATCGATGGAGGAGACGAAGATGAGAGTGATTGCGTGAGGGAGAGAGCGCAAAGAGAGACTGAGAGACAGAGCGAGTGCGAAGGGGAAAGAGAGAGAGATGAAGGAGAGAACAGAGGGAAGGAGAGAGTGACCGACGCAGTGGTCGCGGTGGTTGCGCACGGTGGAGGGAGTGGTGGCGAACGATCGCAAGAGAGGGAGAGCGACGGAGAGAGATTGCGAGAGAGAGACGAGGAGAGAGAGCAGAGGAAATTCGATTAGGGCTATTAGCCCTAATCGAATTAGGAAGACGGGGTCTTGCGTTTCACCCCGAAACGCAGCATCTCCTCTTTCCTTTTTTTTTTTTTTTTTTTTTTTTTATAATTAATAACTATATAATATATATATTTATATATATATTTCAACACATTGGAAGTTCCCCAATTTACCAAAAATAAAATATACTACGAATTTATAATACGGCATTTCAATTATACCAAAAATTTAAAATTAAGACCCCAAAATCGAAAATCAATAAAATTTCAAAATTTTTCTATTTTGTTATAGAAATATTTACTAGAAATGTTTACAAAACATTCAACATCAAGTTTTTCGGTATTACAACTCTTAACCCCCTAAAAACAAATTTCGTCCTCGAAATTTCAAAATACAACTCATACATCAAAGAGCTGCGGATGTTGCTTCCGCATCAGTTCTTCGGTCTCCCAAATTTTCTGAAATTTAGTCTGTGATAAGTTTCTAAGGAAATCACTCTCGTCTCAATTGTACAAGTGCTTGGTTGTCCTTTTGAAATTTCCTAGATATCTCATTTTGATTTGTTCAACCCCCCAAGCAATATATCTTTAAGCACCTAAACCTATTCTTATTCTCCTTCTGACTATGTAATTGCTTACTCGCAAATCATGATATCTTAATACATTGATATACACGCTTATCACCTACACTCGCCACCATATGATAACAAAGTCTCCAATCCCCCAATTTCAAACTACAAATACATTATCATACTCTATAGTATCTCCCAAAGTATTGATAGAAAAACTTGTCTTATTCCAATATGAGTATTTGGTAGGTGGTATTCCTTGAGATTGAGATTCCTTTAATTTCCTTTTTCACATTGCAGCAATTAAAGCACAAAAATCAATAGTCTCTGAATCACCTTGTTTGTTCTAAAACCTTGAAACCTTGGATATAAAAGGAGCAACACTTTCTCGATTAACACATTCCTCAACAACAATTGGAATAGGCCGCCACCTTGTATCTGCTACAAAGCATTGTAAAAGATCAAAACTGAAGTCTTTAATACACATACCACAAATATCTGAAAATACTATCATTGAACTCGACCAATTCAATATACCTCAAAATTTCATTTACAGACTTTCTTACTCCTAAATGGTGCTCAAGTAACCATGCATAAACATTTCTGCCTAGATGCTTATAAAATTCACTATTTCAGCTAGAATGGTCCATATAAGCTCATATTTCCATTTGAAGGATGAATCTATCCCAAATTAAAGTTTATCTTAAAAACTCTAAATAACTACAGCAGACTGAAACACCAGAGAAATCTCACTACAATATATAGATCCCACAAAGGCTCATCATATTAGTTTCTCCAAAGTGACTGCATCAAGCAATTAGGAAACTTGTCACTGGTTTTCCATATTCTCAATTGTTCAAACTAGACAACAAAGTTTCTTGTTATCAAGATCACTTAAGATTAAAATTCTTTTCTAATATGCTGCTCATCCAATAAAAACATTCATTACGAATATTATTTTTCTAAATAACCATCGAAACAAAAAGCTTTCCCCCATATTTATCGAAAACATAAAATGGCAATTACTTGAAAGAAGCATTCAATGCTTACTGAGACCATTCATCGTATGGTTAAAGATTTTGGTGTCACCCAATACTTATAGCTCTTTTTAAGTACTTGTTTTTCTTGGATGATCATCAATAAAAATAACAATATAATTAAATGACAAACTATGAATAAAAGTATACGGAAATATAAGTGGAGGCTCTAGAACCATAAGTTTTGGGTAATACTCCATAGAGTTCCACAAGATGTTTCAATACATATTATTTTCTTGATTTCAAGTCATTTGAAGTGAGTTATGTCCAGTCACAGTAATTGAAAATGTCTTATTCTACCTTGACCTTTAATGTACACGAAACTCCATGATGCTTAACATACCGGTAACATCTCTTTAAGTCCTACAACTATCATCACAACATACGGGCGCCCTCATTCAACAAAATATGCCCCAAAGCAGATTCAGTTAACTTGATTTCCTCATTTAAACCCTTATCAACTACCACCTCCATCATTCATGTTCCCTAATTTTCTCCAAGAACAAATTGTCATCAGACCCCATAAGACTCAAGAGATCTTCCTCATGGTTCCTACCTATTCGATCATCAGATTCCTCAAAATTTTACATACAACCCACGGTCGAACATCTGTTTTACCCATACATTTTTTTTTCCACTGTATTTCACACTCTCGTCTAGCAAGAAAGCCTTAAGAACCTCTCTCAAAACATACAATCCTCTATTCTTTTATTCTTCTCACCATTGGGTAAACAAACTACCTCCCTCGAAAATAAACTCCAAGAATAGACCTCCATTGTTATGACTCCTACTCACCTAGAGGGCACGAGTGTGCTCCCTAAATGCCTTCACCCAAGACTGATTATTCAATTGGTCATAAATTCTATCCAAAGGACCACTCATTAATCCAGTACAATAAAAGTCTATGGAAACAAGGCCAATGTATCTTCCCTTATCTTCCACCAATTGGCAAAAATCTAAATTATTACCAATTAAGCAAACCTCAAAAACCTTTATTTTGACTTCGAAAATTGGCATTTAGTCATAATCAAAGATCATAATAACTAGCAATAATAATCACCTGCTAAACCTATTAGCATTATCCGAAAACCAAAAGAATAAAATTCATACTTCTTCATAAAAGCATCAGAGTGAAACCATTCCTTTGCCTTCCACCGTTAGTAACCCAATGGTAAAACCTCCTATTACAATCCCCTACTTAAAGATATAATGTTGGAGCATATACTTGAGAAGCATGAAATAACATTCATAGTCTATCAAAATTAGGATGTGACACTTGCACAGAAAGCATATTCAGGTGAGAACCAAGCATGTTAAATTTGACATTTTCTTAGGAAGAAATTTACACGAAAGTTCTTTTCCACCATAAATATCCGGGTTTAAAAGATCAACTTCCTTATTTGTTCATCACAATACCGCAAAACTTTATCTATCACAAAATTGCTCTACCACTGACCATTCTTTAAGTTCCTTGTGAGATAGCCATATGTTTCTTAAACTTGAAAGCAAATCAGTTGAAGTGATGTAATAAAAATTTCGAATGGATGGGAAATGATGAGAAGCATTTCAAATGCGAAGGTCATACTTAAAATTAGGGAGTTAAGACTCCCAGTTGTTTAAAGCAAAGAAAATAAGCAATGCAAGACGCTACCGTTCTGTCTTCTCACATAGCCCAAATTACTTCACTTTTACACAAGAGAATGTCTTACAACCCGTCATCCCAAATCAAAGAGTCATGCTAGTCATACTATTAGTATCTCTAACCCCATTTAGTTTTTCAAAAGAAAATCTTACCACACTAAAGTCCCATACATGATATACACCTCTATGAGTTTCTGAAGGCTCCACAATTATACATATACACCAAACTTCTAATATCAAGATATAAGTCCGAGGGCCAAAACCAATACTAAGGTCCCCAATATTTGACCAAACAAGCCACAGGAGGTCTTGAGTCACAAAATATTTCATTTGGGGTTCCTTATTCATCATCCAAAAATAAAGTTCTACAAAGAGGTTCTGAACTTAGCAATGTAAAATATGACCTAATCCAAGTACTTAACCCCCTAAAAATAAGCATTCCTAACTTCCTAGGAAAACCATGGAAAGTTCTGTACATTTTCCGAATACCTTTTTAAAAGATGTAAACCGTTTCCAAAATAAACAAAACATTGTAAAGTCGTTAAAAAAACTTTTGGGACATTTGGAAACATTTGAAAACATTTCAAATTCATCAAACTCTTGAAATCGTATACCGGTGCTCTGATACCAATAAAGTTGTCACGCCCCGATCCTCAGATCGACCACGCGACAACCGCCGCGTCGTCTCGGTACATGGGTAAAACCTCCCCATCTACCGGGACTCCGCAAGGCTATCAAATTCACAATAAATCATCAAACTCATAAAATTCTTCAAAAACAAGAAATTTCAAAATCAATACACATGCAAGGAGCCCATCCGGCTCATCAAGGATGTACAAACACACACATTGACACACATCAGGGAGTGGGATCCTGTACATGCAATCATACATTAGCACACATCGGGGAATGGGAACCTGTACATGCACGATTACACAGCAACACACAACGGGGAGCGGGAACCTGTACATGCACGCATGCAATGTGACCATCTTGGCCATTCCGGAAAGCATTTAACAAACAAGAAGTCCCAAAACATAACCGTCGGGTTTTACCAACACTTACCCGAGGAAAATAAGTCAAGATCGGTAAAATCCTAACGGTATGAGTTGTCCGGAACTTCACAAAATCAAAGAAAAAGCATCGAAATTAAGATTTACGAATCCAAATGTCCCAAAGAGATATAAACAGTTTTCCAAAACTAGAGAACTCAAAAGAAATAAAAACAAATCAAAAATCGTCGGATTTTATCAATACTTGCCAACAACTCGGCCAGTATCAATAAAATCCGCACGGCATGGGATGTACAGGCTTCCCTTTCCATGTTTTGCAAGCTATCAATCTCCAAAAGTAACCCTGCATGCCAATACTTATCCAATCCGCAAAAATATTTCGCAAGCTCCGTCGAGTAGGCACCCAACTAAGTCTCCTCTGAAAAATGGGGGGAGAGAGGGGTGAGTATAGGGGTATACTCAGTGAGTGGAGTGCAATGGTGCATTTGTGCTAATAAATAAGGTGTGAATGTGGGGCAGTCAAAGCATAACTCATAAATCATCTCATATCCATAAAATCATTTCAATAAATCACATTTCACAAATATGCATCCATATCAATCATTTTTTTTTATAAAAATCCTGGGGTTCCATCGAAATATGCTTCCGTCTCAGGGCGGCCAAACCCAGACGAAAATCCGCCAAGGGTTTTACTATCCAATATCTCAAAACAAACCCCCTTCCTTGGCGTTGGCTCGTGCCTCACCGGGGTGCACCAGATATAGCACGACTTTTGCAGAGGGAGGGACGTCTACTCCCCCGCACATCTAAACCCCAAACCACGTCACCCCGTCGGGTCGCTCCGTGGTGGGTATATGACTATAGCCATCTACAGCACCCTTCATTTCACAATCAATCCATTTCTCAATAATGTGCCATGATTTCCACAAACAAATCCATAATTTCATGTCAAAGCAGTTCATCAATCAATATCAAATATCACATGGCACAAAAGCATTTATAAACACAATGGATGCATTCATATTTCATAATCCAGTTCGGACATTACAATCACAAAATAATTTACATAAATCATGTAAAAACATTTCAAAACCAATTTCAAACCAATTTTAAAACAGGTTTCTCATTTACGAACACAATGAACCATCCACTCACCTCTAGAGAGGGTATTCACTCTCTATTTCCGAAATCAACTCATAACGACTCTTCTCGAGTCTCCAAAGGTCAACCTAGACCAATCAAGACGAATAAAGATCAATTAAAGCTCTATTAAAGGGTTTTTCAAATTCCCCTTTTATGTACAATAGCCTTAACTTGCATAATTACGTTCCAAAACTTTCGTTTCCTCAAACTAGTATCATTTCAAATCACTAACGACTTTAAATTTACAATATTCCTCAATTTTACCCATTTTCTCCCGAATTCCTTAATATTAATTTAATTCACGCCGATTTCCATTCAAATCCCAAGGAAAACTATGTAATTCAATCAAATACAACTCTAATACTATCTACGACTTTCTCACATGCTTCACAATCCAATTTACATCAAATTCTAGACCTAACCTCAATAATTTCATACAAACACTTAGGGAAATATATTTCTTTCAAGTCTAACACATTTCAGAATATATATAGATGTAGTTTCTACCTTAATTCAACAAAAATAATTTGAATTATGAAGGGATTGAAAATCCCTCACCTAGGGTTTCTCGGTGTGCAAACCTAGCTTCCGATCGGTGAATTCAAGCTCTATTCGGTTCAAGACCCGAAATGCTCCAAATTCAAGTACGTTCGGAAGAATTAGCCTCAATTTCTATGAAAAATCAAAACCCTAGAAGTAAAATTAAGAGTCGGCCTTTACCCGAGAGGAAGGAATCATGCGGTCTCAAACCAGGGGTTTTCGGATGTCCATTTTCTGCGGTCTAGGGCTTCCAATTGGGGCTTCGCAAGGTGGCGGAAGAGGCCGCTCGCGAGGAGATGCGAAGGGGAGGAGCGAGAGCTCTTCGCGCGCGGGGAGAGGGCTTTCCGCGCGGAAGAAAGGGATCCGAGAGAGACGATGACATGGTGGCTCGTAGTGGTGGTGGATCGATCGATGGAGGAGACGGAGATGAGAGTGATTGCGTCACCGACACAGCGCAAAGAGAGACTGAGAGACAGAGCGAGTGCGAAGGGGAAAGAGAGAGAGATGAAGGAGAGAACAGAGGGAAGGAGAGAGTGACCGACGCAGTGGTCGCGGTGGTTGCGCACGGTGGAGGGAGTGGTGGCGAACGATCGCAAGAGAGGGAGAGCGACGGAGAGATGCGAGAGAGAGACGAGGAGAGAGAGTGAAGTCGATTAGGGCTATTAGCCCTAATCGAATTAGGGAAGACGGGGTGCTGCGTTTCACCCCAAAACGCAAGATCTCCTCTTTCCTTTTTTTTTTTTTTTTTTTTTATAATTAATAACTATATAATATATATATTTATATATATATTTCAACACATTGGAAGTTCCCCAATTTACCAAAAATAAAATATACTACGAATTTATAATACGGCATTTCAATTATACCAAAAATTTAAAATTAAGACCCCAAAATCGAAAATCAATAAAATTTCAAAATTTTTCTATTTTGTTATAGAAATATTTACTAGAAATGTTTACAAAACATTCAACATCAAGTTTTTCGGTATTACACAGCACCTTCTCCTCTCTCTCTCTCTCTCTCTCTCTCTTTTTTATAATATATATATTTTATATATATTTATAATTAAGTAAATAAACAATTATATACATATTCACCCCCCTTTCTTTCTAAAATCTAAATTTTTCCTAAAACGAGATTTATTACTATTCGCGGATACGGTGATTTAAAATATATCAAAATTTTAAAATTAAACCCCAAAATCGAAAATCAATGCAACATTTAAAATTTTTCACTATATTTTACAGAACATTTCTAACACCAAATTTTCGGTATTGCATCGCTACTGCAAAATACAATCTTAATTTATTCAATCCTTCAACAAAATCTTTACCATTGAAAGTGGTTTCAATGAACTTTTATAGAGATATGGATAAATATACGTAGAACTTAGCCAACTTAACCTCTCTTGTTATATAGAATTCTTTCAAATAATCCTAGGTATACATTGTCTAACATAGCAGACGTTATGGATGATGTAGTGTCGTCGCAACATGAGGCTCACATGCCTAAGGAACACGTCTGATGTTCCTATGAAAGTAGTGACTAGAAGGTATTATCAAGCAGACTTTAGGAGTGGATTCCTGGAAAAGAAGCTTACCTTTGAAATCCCACCGCACCAAGTTGTATTAGTGCATCATGCAGCCTACAAACGGTCACCAGGTATCACTGTCCTAGCTCATGTTTATCCTAAAATAAGAATGAGCCCTAATGGAGATGAGGTCTTTCCTACAACTCCCATCTATGGAGAAGATCTTTATCCAAATGGAACCCCAGATGCAAAGGTTATACGGGCAACTTTTGATTCATATGATCTGATGATGAACAAAGAAATCCAACTAGCATATGAGCATGAGGACGGCAAGGTTGGTTTCCAGTCTAATGAGCGAAAGCTGCCAAAACACATAAGGTATTTCACAACATGTCCTACTTTAGAAATTTGTACCTATATAATAAGTTTTCAGTTCAATGTTAGCTAATTTATGTTATTTCTATTATATATGTTAGCTTCTGTTTCTGTGGGAAGCTCAATGAGCCAATGGAGGAAACTGAAGCAAGAGCTCGAGGTATAGTTCCTTTGCCCTTCTCCAATAGATTATGCTCCTGTCAAGATTTTTTTCCCTCATAAAAGCTGTGTTCTATTGAAATATTAAAAGCCACCAAAACAAAAATGATCTCCTTTCTGAAGCCTGTCATGAAACGTAGATATAGGATACTCTAGGAAATTCAATTTTGGTTTAAGGGGGGAGAAGAAATAGAGATGTAGGATAGGATAGTTATAGGACATGGCTATCTGACCCTATTGGTTTTGGGCCTTCAAAGCTAAAGGGGCATTTTCCTTTTGGCACAATTTTCAGGTTGAAGCAATTAAACAAAAGTTGTTGTTTGCAATGTGACTCTGGTGTGAAATATGTGGGCAGATAAATAAAACTGACTAGCATTTTTACATGCTAGCTAGAGCATAAATCAATATAGTACCCTCTTCCTTAGCAAAATACAGCACCTCCGCCTTTCTATATTCCTTTTTGTTTCTCCATGCGTCCTGTAGTATGCCTTGTTTTTCAAATTTGAACCCATAAAAGCTACATCAATACTTGTTTGGCACAGAAATGTTTCCTCATTTTCTGATTTTGGTCATTATTGCAGGATATATAGATTAAAGTGACATTTCATGGATCGTGTTTGGCTTCAGGCAAGCAACATACAAACTGCAAATCGGACATGGCCATTTGGGCTCGTTTATTCTGCAAAATATATAATTTGGGAGATTGTAAAATATATTTATCTCTTGACAATGCATTTAATCCTCTTGTGATTTGGTGTGCTGTGATGTTTAAAAGAGAATTCGGTTTTGGCATGTACTTTATAGGGAGACCAAATAAATGTTCTCTCTTTTGTTTTCTTTTATATATTCGTAAAATTGTGTTAGGTTTGAAGACTTAAATGCCCTTAAATAAATAAATAAATTATTATTATTGTTATTATTATTACTACATTGTTTTTCTTTTTACTACTTTCACTCTTTATTTTACATTTAAATTATTATTATCATTCATATTTGGATTAATTTATTGTCTTTTTTGAGTAGTTAAAAAAATTGTCATTTTTAAAAAAAAAAAATAAAACCATAGATGTTTATATGATTTACATCAATTTTTCATAATATGTATTTAAATTAATTATTTCTAAATAAAATTATAAATATTATTAGTGATAACATGAAAAAATATTTTAAAAAATAAAACAAATTTAACTAACACAAAGGTATATTTTTGGATCATTTTATACATAAATAACAAGTGCTATCGGCTAAATATGGCCTTGCTTTTCCATCCCCAAAAGCAAGATTTACCCCCAAGTTATGACCTTGTTCATTGTTTTTCTCTCATTTCCATCCCTAAACGGCTCTACAACTTCTCGAAGAAGGAAGAGAGAGAGAGAGGAGAGGGGAGAGAGAATCTGGCATTGAGAGAGAATAGAGAAGAGATTAAGGTATTGACTTCTTTTTAATACAAAATCTTGAATCTTAAATATTAAAATTGAAATTAAATTAGAGTATTCCCAAATATTAAATAATTTTTTACTAGAAATCTTTAATCTAGTACAAACAAAAAGGTCCAATATCAATCTCAACCTTGGGGGGGAATACAGACCAACCAAATGTTAGCCTTGATATTCCAAAGTCCTTCAACTTTGGAGCTATTCAACCTTGGGGGGGGGGGGGGGAATACAGACCAACCAAATGTTAGCCTTCATATTCCAAAGTCCTTCAACTTTGGAGCTATTCTAAGAGGCAAAAGCTTTCTCAAAAATTGTGTTCGGATTAGAAAACATTATTAACAACCTCAAAAGCTATGGCTGGAAAGGAAGTGAGACGTGCCCGAATGGCTTCGGCTGATGCTGAAGATGTTTCTGTCTGTGATTGCTAGGTCGACGCAAAGGCCTCTTTTTGCTGCAATCATCATGTTGTACCAGCAAAAGACCAGAAGAGGTAAGTCGGTTCTTATGTTCCTTTTGTAAAAATATTTTAGTCAATAATTGGGTAAGAGAGAGGCTCTCTATCCGATTTAAGCACCGAAAATTCTGAGAAATTTTACAACAGGGAGTTTTTTATTTTTTATTTTTTCACATTAATATAATTGCCCTTTATTTATTTCAATTATATTATATACATGTTGCAATTTTCTACTATTGTTGAACTGAAAATTTATGAGAAATTTGAAACATATTCATGCCTATTTTGTCTATAATTAATACTAATAGCATCATTAATTATTTTCATTTGGCCTGATTAATGCAATAAAATGAAAAATTATACAACAACAACAATGACAATTTAGATTTTCTATCCCAAAATTTTGGGTTGGTCACGTGAGAAACAAATATTAAAAAAAAAGAGAAAAAATATTGATTTAGTTTGTACGAATTCTCTTACATTACTCATTTCTATTTAAAACCATCTTTTTAACTACATCCATAACTATCATGTTTTTACGAATAATTTGCATTCAAGTTTTTAATTGTCTATCTCTACGTTTTATTAATTTTTCTATATTTAAATTCTTGATTTTTCTAACAGGTATTTTTTTGGATTTTTGTTATACATGCGTAAACCACCTCATACGATACTCTTGCATCTTATCTATGATTAAACTAACTCCTAACTTATTACATATCTCATCGTTTCTAATTTTATCTTTTCTGATTTTGTTATATATTCATCTAAACATTCTCATTTTAATTACATCCATTTTTTATTCTTGTTGCTATTTAATGACCCGTCACTCAGTGCCATACAACAGTGTAGGTTATATTGCGATTTTATAAAACTTTTCATTTAAATGTAATGGTATCGTGCGATCGCAGAAAATTCTAGACGTCTTTCTCCATTTCATCTAATCTGTTTGAATTCTATTATTCATATTCACATCTATATTTCAATTATTCTGAAAGATAGAACCAAAATATCTAAATCGTTCATTTTTTAATATTTTTTTTCTTTTAATTTAATTATTTTTTCATTATCTTAATGATTACTATTAAACCTACATTTTATATATTCAATTTTGAATTTATTCAATTTAAATCTTCTGGATTCCAATGTGATATTTCATAAATCTAATTTAGTACTTATACCTTCTCTTATTTCATCAACCAATACTATATCATCCGCGAGAAATATATATCATGATATTTCATCTTGAATATTTTTTTAATAATTTTATCGATCACTATTGCAAATAGGATAGAGATTAATGTCGAATCTTGATGGAATCCAATGTTAATAGGGAAGTTATCACCCAAACCCTACAAATTCTTATATTGGTCACAACTCCTTCATACATATCTCTAATAAGATTAATATATTTCAAAGGGATATTTTTTTTCATTAGTGTCTATCACGACATATTTCTAGGAACTCTATCATATGTATTTTCTAGATCAATAAATACCATGTGCAAGTCTCTCTTCTAGGTTCTAAATATCTCCATCAACTGTCTTAATAAGTGAATTGTTTCAGTTGTGGATCATCCTAATATAAATCCAAATTAGTTATGAGGCACACTTATATCCAATTTCAATTTATGATCTATCACTCTCTTCCATAACTTCATCGTATGATTCATGTGTTTAATTTCTCTGTAATTTGAACAATTTTGTATGTCTCCTTTATTCTTATACAGTAGGACAAGTGTGTTCTTTCTCCATATTTGAGATATTTTCTTTATTTGTCAAATTTTGTTAAAAAGAGTCGTTAACATTACTGTACTTAATTCACCTAAAATTTGCAATAAAATGAAAAATTATAAATATAATAATTATTTAAATCTCCATTTGATTTTCATTTTTTATTACAAATTTTTTACTTAATTAAAAAAATAAGTGTAAAATAAGATAAAATAAAATTAAGCCGAAGCAAAGATTTTCCAAACATTATCATAAATTTCATGTCTTAATAGAACTTGTTTTGGCCCAAGAATATTTGACCCTTCACAGTGACTAATTCACAAAAGGGTCATTTTTCTGTGTTTAAAGGAGACTTTTCCATTTTCCCTTTTTGTATTCAAAATTTATGGTTTAAAACCTCATGTTTTTTTTTTTTTTAATGCTCGTGTGATAATTTTTGGAACTAAAACACTTTCTTGTGTCCCCATATGGAAACTGCTCTGTTTTGCTCAAATTTTGATGTTTTTATGCCTAATTTATTTAATGGGCAAAGCATCTTCCCTACTTTCTGCCCACCAAACATACCCCTTTAGTAAACCAGTTGCGTAGACTGTTGTCACGGCCAAAGTTGAGTTTCACTTTTCACCATTTCTCTCTCTTTTCATTTTCATCGACATTGCTCTTCTAGGTATTCTTTTTGTTCCAATCCAATGCCACACTTGTTTCCAGTTGCAAAATTCTTTTTCTTTTGGATCAACGACCTACTTCTTCATTCTTAAATGTGATTTGCACTTGTGGGTTTGTTCTGATTATTGCAGTCTTTTTGTTTGTGAATTCACAAATTCAACGGTGAGGCTTTTTGGGGGTTTGAAGAACATAAAAGCATTCAGCTAACCCCTCAACTCAAGAATCCTCTAGAAAACCTTGTTTTTGTTGTTGTTGTTCCTTTTCTTTTTTTCCTTTTTTGTTTAACATTGATTGGATTCTCAATGATTAGCCAAAAACCATTTTGTTCGGCACAACCCAATTTCTGACTTAGCCACCCCAAATGAAATCCCAAATCCTAATAAATTAATGTAAATATAATTGAATAATGAAACATTAAATTGAGTGGGTTTGATTTTTCACGAGTTAAATTTTTATTCAAATCAATCCGATTATTCAATTAAAATTTCAATCCCTAATCTACCCCTAACCGGTTTTCCAAATAAAGAAAAAAAATTCATTTCATCCGATTAGATTAGTCAGATACCTATCAAATCGGGTCGGATATTGTCGTTCATGCCTTTAAATTTTAGAGTTAGAGAGAAAGAAAGTAGAGTTGGAGAGAAAGAAAGAGAGTTGAAGAGACCCTTTGACATTGTTGTTTAACCTTGCAAAATGGGCCAACGGGTATATTTCTTTTGGATACCAACAACGTGACAATGTCGCTATTGGCCTGGCCAGGTCACTTGCACACGGACTAACATTTTTCATTTTCAAAATACGTTCACTTTTCAGAATGATTTAGTATATTAAATTAATTAATTATATAAAAATTTATATATTTTTTATATTTACATATTTTTCTATATATAATAAATTAATTTCTTATTTAATTATAATTTTTATTTTTTATATTATTTATCTTATAATTATATATATTTGATCATTTTAGATTTTTATAAAATATCATTTTTTTCATATTATTTCGTATCTATTTCTATTTTTTTACAACATGGCTGAGCTCTTTGAAAAACTTTAATTTGTTTTTATTTTATTTATTATATTTATAATAACTTTACACGGTAATTTTTAAAAAAATAAAATATATAATGTTTTGTAAGCGTAAGTCAATATTTTTTGTCATATAAATAACTTGAATAATTTTTGATAAATCATACTCCAATGTTTTTGAATTTTCAAAAATATAAAAGTCGCAAATGAAAAATAATTTTCCCACATTTCCATCCGACGACTTATTCTGATTTGCCAGGTCTCACTTCAGACGTCCTATGGTCATAAAATAACATGGAGTGGTTGTGACTTTTATTTTATATTTTCAAAAGTTTGGTTTTCTTTTGCCGACGTGAAAGACAAGTGACCTAATTACAATTAATAAAACAAAGGTTGATCTGATACCGCTGATGCCGCCATCAATGACCCACTAACCGGTGGAAAATTATACATAATAATTGTCGCCTTGATGTAGCTAACTTGACATTTCTATTGGCAGAATATGACAAATGCCTCTCCTATAGCATCTTCTGGGTCTTGTCCTCCCTTTCTTCATCTATGGAGAGGCAAAGTTGTGCCGAAGGAAAAACTCTCTTTCCTGATTTGGGGAATATGGGTGAGCGCATGCACCATGCAGGGTTGGGATCAGAGTAAACATGCGTGCATTTTGCAACCACGAAATCCGAGGAACTCAAAATAACATGGGTTATGTTCATAACCCCCGTCCACCAGCACGAGTTCTCCGACAATTCAAGCCAAAGAAAGAGAGGAGATCAGAACTACAGACAGAGAGAGAGGGGGAGACAGATCTTAAACCCATTGGAAATCCTGTTCAAATGACTCTAGTATAAGGTACATCGTGCCAAGGAAGAACTAGAGATGCTGTCAGAGGTAAGCAGTGAGATAGCCTTTCTTTCTTTCTCAATTCATGCCCGCTTCGGCTCAAATAAACTTGATAATGGGTAGGGTGATCTGCCCTCCTTAACCAGCCCAACCTTGCAATGGTTCAAATTTCCGGGCGCTATTTTTTCTTTTATTTCGAACTCGAAATCTTTATAAAAGAAATGGAATCGGTGCCAGTTGTGCTGGTTGATCGGAAAATTTTGGGACTATGGTGGCATGTGATCAGGGCAATAGCTAATCCATCCAATCTATGTTGAGTTTTGGACCAACGGGGTTGTCTAGACCTGTGTTTGGGCTTCTGGTCTATTTGGACCGTGTTTTGGGCTAGTTAGCATGCTCGGTCTATTTTGAGCGGTTGAACTATTTTGGATCTTGTTGTTATGGGCCCTGTTGGGCTTGCATTGGGTTTTGGTGTGGGTGCCCAGTTGCCTAGAGTTTGGGCCGAAAAAATATGATCTCTTTGTTCAAAACAAAAAGAAAAATAAATGTATTATTAAGCTCCATCGATATGATCTCTTCTGAAACCTTATGTAATCTCACGTATTTATTTTCATGCAACTCGTCAACAGAAGCTAGAGAGAGAGAGAGAGGGAAAGAGAGAGAGAGAGAGAGAGAGAGATTTAGGGTCAGAACTTTGCTCAGGCTCGTTAACCCTAAATTCTACATCAGTGATGAAGACTCCAGCTCAGAACTCCGCTTCGCCCATAAAGAAGGTGCTTCTTACTTCTTATATTCTTCTTCTTTAAAGCAGTTTTAGACTTTATTCTTCCTCTTCTTCTTGGTTCCTTATAGCTTGGAATTTGGGAAACCCTAGTTGCGTACTTCTTGGCAACAGTGATAAATTCTAGTTTCTTTGAATTTCACTAAAATTTTTACGTCCAGGATCACGATCTCTCCAGATCTATCAAGATCATTGGGCATGAGTTTAGGGTTTGTTTGGGTGCAAACTTGTCTGCTTTTAGGGTGCAGATCTTCTGTTTGAGGGTATTGTTTTGGGGTCTTTTAGGCTTAGGTTTGGTGTTTTCTGGAATTTCTGTCTTTGGTTGTATGGCTTCTTGCTAAAAGAAAGAAACGATGGAAACGGATTTTGAACTTTAGTTAGCCAAGGTTCTCTCTGTCGTTTACTTGATGAATGTTGTTCATAATTACCTTTTATTTGCTTAACTCTCAGGAGTCTAGGGTTGACTCAGATGTGAGCAGGCATGACAATCTATATAAAATTGCTCATTTCAAATTTCACGTGTTATTTTGTTGCTTAAGTTAGACCCAATCTTTTTGTTAAATGTGTATGCATGCATTTTTTTGCTACTTTTGCTCAATTACCATTGATGCTTTATGTCATGATTTTCTTCATTGCATTTCGCTTTTGCGCTTGATTACCATAGCCCACCAGATAGTTATACTGTCCTTCAATTACCATCATATATATATATATTAGTTTAGAATGCCCATGAGGGGCATTTTAGATATTTTACAAAAGGGTTAGTGGGGTAACTTCCACTAACCACATCTTAACCACTCCTTGATAATAGTTGTACTTTAATGAAAATGGGAAAAGCCAGCCATGGGTGAATTTTTGAGACAGTTCTTTATTCTCTAGAGAGAGAATATAGAGAGCATGAGAAAAATTAAGCGTAGTGAATTTTTCTCGTCACGATGATCGCCGGACTGAGAGTTACGGCGTTGTGACATTGCGCTGGTGGTTCGATTAACATCGTGATCACCATCCCGACCGCGAGATTCGATTGAGGGACGCACGGTCGATTTTTGGCTCTGCATATTCGAGGTATTTATATCCTATACCCAATCCATATTTATTTTTTTCGAAAATTATTTATGAATGCTTCCGCTGCATGTGACTCTATTAATTCCAACATTGGTATCAGAGCGATACGTTGGATTAAAAATAATTTTCGGGTTAATTTTTGGGTATAAAAAATATTGGGTTTAAAATTTGGGGTTCGGATCACGGATGAGTTTCGTGAATCCGAGAACACCACTGTGTTACCCATGATCCCTAGAACACGAAAATAATTTTTTCGTAATTTTCTGAGCACGTTTAGGCGAAGAAAACTCCGGTTGAAAGTTTCGGCCGTGAATAGTGACCGACCCCTTCAACCTTAGATTTGTCGAGTTTTAGGGCAAATCGATGCATGAAATTTATAGATCTGTAATCCTTGTTTCATGCTCTTCAATTTGGTATATATATTGCATATGATTGTGGCCGGAAAATTGGGTTTCAAATTTGACCGCGGAGGGTCGGATTTTGGATCCAAAATACGCCGAGTTTATGGCACAATTATTCCAAAAATCGAGTCAAGGATGTTTGAAATAAATGGAATTAGAGATTTCATAAAAAATCCGGTTAAAATGGTATCGGAAATAGGGTTTTCCGGCAACCGGGTCGAAAGACCCGGTTACAGGAACCATCGGGTGAAGACGACGAGGACCAAACCCACGGGTGCGTGCATTACACGCGCGAGGCAGGCGCGTGAAGCAGCAGTGAGGGGGAGCGTGTCTTTCATGCGCGAATAGGTGCGTGAAACGAAGGGTCGTCCGGGTCGGGTTGCGACCCGGACACATGTCCCGACCCACAACCCACGGATCTGGACCGGATTTGGGTTCCGACCCGCATCCGGGTACGGAACCGACCCGCGCCCGCGTGTCGCGTGCTTGACATGCGCGTGAGCGGAAGCGCAGAGCGTGCGTGTGAGCGCGTGCCAGAAGCGCAGCGCGTCTGGCACGCGCCAAAAGCGGTTCCCGGCGCATGGGGACTCGCCACTGGTACGTGGCGGCGAGTGGGACCACCGGCGACGCGTTAGGTCGTCCGGAATTGAAATTTTTCAAATTTTTTGTGGGTCCCACATCCATAAAAGTGGCTTTTGTGGGTTTTTGTGCATCGAATCCTAGTTCAAATGGTGAGATGCTATCCCGGATTGTGGTGTATGGTGTCTGTTGATTCATACGCTCGTTTTGGGGTATGTATTCGAATTATTTGAGTCTTGTTGATTCATAGGGTGCACAAAATATGAGAATAAGCATCACAGGTCACGTCTATCTAAATGACTGCTTCTAAAATTGTCATATTTGATTTTTGCAAGTGGGATAAAATTGAATGGTGATAAATACGAGATTTTTCACTGGTAGATTCAATTTATCCTCGAGGAGCAAGATCTAATTAAAATTCTGAGGCATGGATGGTGGACTCCAGGGAGGGTTCCACACCTCAGAGAGACGGGATTAGGAGACATTACGTGCATGAAAGAGGAATGATAGCCGAGGCAGGGCAATCCTCCTGAGTAGCATGCACGATGATGTGATCCCAGTTTATGAGTAATATCCTACGGTTTTATCGGTTTGACTCACCCTATAAAAAGTATTATAGTGCTCTTACAGATCCTGAGATGAGGATGCTACCTTATAAGTATAATAATTTATAAGAAAATGGTTGATCATATGATGATACAACATTTGATAAAAATGTCGAGTATGATCGCCGAGTTGGGGAATGTGACTGAGCCCATTTTGGATATGTTTTCTAATGCTGGATGCGATCCAGCTCTTTACCTGATTCATGAGAAATCATGAAAGTCTATTACACATACGACGAAAGTATTCGCACTTTCACTAATGTGAATAGGCACAGTGAGCTCGAGTAGGAGCATCTAGAGGCGAGTAGGCCATACTCGGGTCATACTTATGCGATGGAGTCGAGCAATGACTCCTGTGTGACTCGAGCCTCAGGTAAGAAGAAAACCATCTGAGAAAACCGATAATACAACGCAGCTCGAGATAGGAACGCGCTTATATAGTTCCGCCTAGTAAGTCCTCAAGTAGGAGGATTTACGTACTGAAACAGAGTGTTTTGTTGACATCAGAGGGAGTAGCACTTGCAAGTTGGAGTTGCAAAGTTACTAGACTCTGTATATTTTTTACACTCCAAAAGTTTGACGGAACTTGATTTCAGTTTAGGATATGCTCTGTTAATTTGGAAATTTTATAATTTCCATTTATTACGACAATTCTATGATTGGTTCTATTTTGGTCCATGAGGGACTATATGCACTGGAAATAATTTCTTTCAATGGTATTTCTTGTTATCCTCCTAGTGTGAGAGAGGATGAACAGGTTAGCAGTGAGTGGTTTTGTAAAACTCGCTAACCAGTCTTACCTAGACGGCAAACTTACAAGAAAACCATTCGACATAGCAATGAGAGCTGGGACTCCATTGCAGTCGGTTCACTCCAACATCTGTGGCCTTATGAACGTGAGAACCTGAAATGGTGTTGGGTACTCCATTACGTTCATTGATAATTACACGCGTTTCGACTACGTTTATCTGATCTCGCGCAAGTCTGAGGCATTGAGATGCTTCAGGAGGTTTACTAGCGAGCTTGATAATCAGTTACTTGAGAGTAGAGACTCTCAGAACCGATCGAGGGCGCGAGTATTTGTCTAAAGAGCTCTATTTCAAGAAGGGCATTACGAGAAACCGACTATTCCTCGCTACTCAGTGGAGTAGAGTAGCCGCGAGAGAGGAATATGACTTTGTTTGAGACGGTGAGGCCGATGATGGCGCAAACCAATTTACTCGTTTCCCATTGGGGAGATACGCTATTGGTTGCAGCCTACGTCCTTAATCGTGTTCTATTGAAGTCCGCAGTCAGTACTCCATATGGGCTTTGGACAGGGAGACAGCCTGACTTTAGCCATTTGAGATTATTGGATTGTGTCATGTATGTTCACTATTTCTCGCATTTACACGGCGAGTTAGGCCTGCGAAAAAAGAGATATATCTTTATGAGATACTCAGACCACTCCAGGGGGTTGTGTTCTAATGAGCATACAGATGGCACTCTCACTGAGATTGAGTCTCATGATGCCGAGATTCTTGAAAGTGATTTCCCTATGAGAGGTGAAATCAATTGGGACTTTTACCTTTCATGAGATGGATGAGCCTAGTGGTTGGCTAATCCCAGTGGTAGGATCCAAGAATCCATTACGGATCTGGGTTCTAGTGGGAGCGATCCATCTAGAGATAAAAAGGTTTCCCATCCTCTTAAGAGTAGTCGAGGATACGTACCTAATCGTCGCTTCCCGATTGAGGGAGAGGCTCTCAGTATGACTCTTGAGGATTACGAAAAACGTTTAACTGTCCTAGAGTTTCTTGAGGGTTCCATGGAAGACCATTGATTATAGGCCATAGGTGAGAGGAGTTGATGAGAATCAACAGGATCTGGGATCTAGTTGATTTACCTGAGGGAAGTAGGGCCGTTGAGAACATGTGAGTTCTCAACATCAAGAAAAAGGCCGACGGATCGGTGTAGAGGTATAAGACCTATCTGATAACCAGGGGTTACTCAGACTGAGGGCAAGATTACCTCGATCCATTTACTTTTAACGATTGTCGTGGACATGATATGGATCTGGAGTGAGACCAGATGAACGTTGAGACTGTTCTCCTGAGTGGGAGTTTGGATGAGGATCTATAAGGAATGGCCATCGGGCTTTATTCTTATAGATCTGGATAATGAGGTCTGTTGACTTCGGAAGTTTACATATGACCTTAATCATCAATCCAGGCAGTGACGTTTGAGATTTCATAAGAAGGTGATATCTTACGGTTTTGTGATGATCGAGGAGGATCATCGCGTATACCTTTTACGTTCTTTTGATCATGTCCTCATGTGAATGACATTCTGTTGACTGGGAACAACAGAAAGTATCTGATGACCACGATAACGTGGATATTGTCGAGTCTTGATGTGAAGAACATGGGTGAGACTCAGTTCTTCCTCGAAGTTAAGATCCAAAGGGATCGCTCGAGACAGGTGTTGACCCTTCCACAGGAGTCAAACATCAAGAGAGTTCTCGAGTACTTCGAGAAGATCGACTACGACTTTAAAGATACTCTTATCGCAAAAAGGTTAAAGTCTAATTCTTGACATATGCCCTAAGACTCAGAAAAGGACAAGGGAAATGAGTAGAATCCCTTGTTCCAGTGCACTGAGTGATCTGATGTACGCAGTGTCACGTACACGATCAGACGTTTGATTTGCAGTCACTATGGTAATTAGGTATTGATCGAATTCTAGAGGGGATCACTGGAGAGCAGTGAAAGGATTCCGAGATATCTCGAGAGAACTGCGGACCTCCTCTAGTGTTACGGAGGAGGTGATTTACATCTTATTGGGTATTCAGATACCAACTGAGTTGGTGATTTGAACGTATGCAAATCGATATTAGGTTTTACTGTCTTGGAGTAGCAAGAAGTAAACCTGTATATCTCTATCTACGATAGAGACTGAGCTTATGAGATGCTCAGCGACAGTTCAGGAGAGTGTTTGGCTCCCGAGATTTCCGGATCACTTAGGGGTTGTGTCAGATAGTGGGAGGCCAGTGCTGATTTATTAAGAAAATCAGGCCGCCTTTGACCACACTTGAGACCCTGAGTATCAATAAGTCCAAACACATTGATACCTAATACCATGATATGAGAGACATCACCGAGAAGGGTGAAATGACAAATAAAGTACATTACTATACAGCGCGTTGGCTGATCCCTTCAATAAACCCATTGTGATAGATTCCTATATGAGATATTTGAATCATTGGGTTTGCATGTACATTCACATTTCTCACCTTGTACTGATGCTTATTGTGTTATATATATGACATGTGTGCATGATTGGGTCACTTATTTATTGCACTATTTTAATTGTCATATATTTTGTGATATGTTGTGATTAATGATATGTCAGGCAGGCGTGGTCGACTCTCTCACACGAGTGACCACCTCCAGCTCTGGGTGAGCGGAGATGAGACGGTTTCTAGTTGTAAGAGGTTTTGAGAGTGACCCTACTAGAACATAAGTCGCCCTGATATGTGTTCAGGATGAGGTCATATGCGATATGACCGGCATGGACGTACCCACATCCATGTTGCCTGTAAGTAGCCAGGTTTGAGATTTCAAATATCACCTGTGACTAGTGATATTGTCTCTGAGATACTCTCTCTGAGATCTCTGGGTAAAGTCTTATGTGTAGACTGAGTTCCATACCTGCACGGTGTTAGAGAAATCTGACATATGCCCTTTGAGAGATTGGGGAATAACACTGTGGCACGCGTTTCATACCGCGTGTGATATGTCGACCAGGGATAGTGGGAGTATTATTTGAGACACTGATATGATTTTGATCCTCGTTCCCACTGTGTGAGACCCGAGATCCATTGGGTGGGATCTCTTGTACCCTTATCACTTTCGACTGTTTCTAGAAGTCTTGGCTCAGTGTTGCTACTTTAGTCTGTTTACCGATAGCCCGGAAGATAAATTGAGATCTGAGGGACAGGTCTAGGAAAGCAGCTGAATTGAGGCTAATAGATTCGAGTTTGGAAAAAGGAAGACCAACTGACATTACATCATTATGTTGTATTCACCGGCTAACCTATTATGTCTATCCATGTTGGGATGTAAGCATAATAGTGGATACACAGTCGAACATTTATTGGGGATTACTTTCGCTGAGAAAAGTAGCTCGATGGATGTAATTAGTCTTGGATTTGGGGTGCAGCGAGTTCTTTTGATACTAATGATGGCCTCTCGATCGTCCTAACAGGTACATCGAGAGGTCTTTGTTTGCAGGTATACTCGCAGGTCGCACGACGCCCAATTCTGTATGAAAGTCCAGCAGGGTGATGTGATCGCATGAGTTGTGATCTTGTGACGAATATTAAAATGCCCTCGTGTGCAAGTGGGAGATATTAGTTTAGAATGCCCACGAGGGGCATTTTAGACATTTTACAAAAGGGTTAGTGGGGTAACTCCCACTAACCACATCTTAACCACTCATTGATAATAGTTGTACATTAATGAAAATGGGAAAAGCCAGCCATGGGTGAATTTTTGAGAGAGTTCTTTATTCTCTAGAGAGAGAATATAGAGGGCATGAGAAAAATTCTGCGTAGGGAATTTTTCCCGTCACGATGATTGCCGGACTGAGGGTTGCGGCGTTGTGACATTGCGGTGGTGGTTCGATTAATATCGTGATCACCATCCCGACCGCGAGATTCGATTGAGGGACGCACGGTCGATTTTTGACTCTGCATATTCGAGATATTTATATCCTATACCCAATCCATATTTATTTTTCCCAAAAATTATTTATGAATGCTTCCGCTGCATGTGACTCTATTAATTCCAACAATATACATATATTGGATTCTTAAATTGGAATTTGAGCTTGCTACAGCAAAATACACTGTTACTTTCTTCAATTCTCCAACAAAAGCTTTACAATTGAAAGTGGTTTCAATGAGCTTTTATGGAGATACGGAGAAATATTCAGAGAACTTAGCCACCTTAACCTGTCTTGTTATATAGAATTCTTTCATTTAATCCAAGATAGACATTGTCTAACATACCAGATGTTTTGGATGATATAGTGCCCTCGCATCATTCGGTGCACATGCCTAAGGAACATGTCTGCTGTTCCTATGAAAGTAGTGACTAGAAGGTATTACGGACCAGACCCTAGGAGTGGATTCCTGGAAGAGGAGCTTACCTTTGAAATCCCACCGCACCAAGTTGTATTAGTGCATCATGCAGCCTACAAACGGTCACCAGATATCACTGTCCTAGCTCATGTTTATCCTAAAATAAGAACGAGTCCTCATGGAGATGAGGTCTTTCCTACAACTCCTATCTATGGAGAAGATCTTTATCCAAATGGAACCCCAGATGCTAAGATTATACGGGCAAATTTTGATTCGTATGATCTGATGATGAAGAAAGAAATCCGTCTAGCATTTGACCATGAGGACAACAAGGTTCGTTTCCAGTCTGATGAGCGAAAGCTGCCAAGACACATAAGGTATTTCACAACATGTCCTACTTTAGAAATTTGTACCTATATAATAAGTTTTCAGTTCAATGTTAGCTAATTTATGTTATTTAAATTATATATGTTAGCTTCTGTTTCTGTGGGAAGCTCAATGAGCCAATGGAGGAAACTGAAGCAAGAGCTCGAGGTATAGTTCCTTTGCCCTTCTCCAATAGATTATGCTCCTGTCAAGATTTTTTTCCCTCATAAAAGCTGTGTTCTATTGAAATATTAAAAGCCACCAAAACAAAAATGATCTCCTTTCTGAAGCCTGTCATGAAACGTAGATATAGGATACTCTAGGAAATTCAATTTTGGTTTAAGGGGGGAAGAAGAAATAGAGATGTTGGATAGGGTAGTTATAGGAGATGGCTATCTCACCCTGTCGGTTTTGGGCCTTCAAAGCTAATGGGGCATTTTCCTTTTGGCACAATTTTCAGGTTGGCGCAATTAAACAAAAGTTGTTGTTTGCTTTGTTACTCTGGTGTGAAATATGTGGGAAGATAAATAAAACTGACTAGCTTTTTTATATGGTAGCTAGAGCATGAATCAATATAGTACCATATTCCTCAGCAAAATACATCACCTCCCCCTTTCTATATTCCTTTTTGTTGCTCCATGCATCTGTAGTATGCCTTGCTTTTCAAATTTGAGCCAATAAAAGCTTCATCAATACTTGTTTGGCACAGAAATGTTTCCTTATTTTCTCATTGGTCATTATTGCAGGATATATAGATTAAAGTGACATTTCATGGATCATGTTTGCTTCTGGCAAGCAACATACAAACAGCAAATCGGACATGGCCATTTGGGTTCGTTTATTCTGCACAATATATAATTTGGGAGATTGTTAAATATATTTATCATGACCAAGGATTTAATCTGTTGTGATTTGGTGTGCTGTGATGTTTAAAAGAGAATTCGGTTTTGGCATGTACTTTATAGAATGTTCTCTCTTAGTTTTCTTTTATTATTATCACCTCGATCCTTTTGCAGCTACGTTGATCTCGCCTTCTCTTTGATCTTTGTGCTTAGGTCGTAATTCTTATGCATACATATAATTTATACCTTCTTTTAAAATTCAGGTATTTTGAGCCAAATGAGGAGTCCTGATAAAATTTAATAGGAGACTATTTATCATAATTACCAATGTTCATGACAAACTTCTAAAATAATGTGCCCATTATCATTACTCTCTCTCTCTCTCTCTCTCTCTCTCTCGCTCTCTCTATATATATATATATATATATATATATTATGTATATAATATATATACCACAATAAAAATGCTTCCATGCTAAATTGTTTTTCTCAACAATTTTCGTTTTCTAAAAAGGAAAAAAAAATCCTTTAAAAATGATTTCTACTTTTGATAAGTGGTACAAATAGAAGGAAGAAATGACACTACAATACAAACCACTTCTAGTGGTGCCCAAAATCATCACTATATGTTAATGACCGCCGCTAAAACTCTATAGTGAGTGATGATCATGTGATCGTCAACGACTGTCATTAAAAGTTTCATCACTAAAAATATTAATGACAATCAACAAAATAACCACAATTAAATAAAACTTTTAATGATGACCGCTCCATTGTTACTAAAAAATGTTATTGTGGTGGTCACATTTAGTGGCGGCTGTAATCGCAGCCACTTAAGTGGACATTTAGTAGGGGCCGCAATGGCCGCCTATGAATGTGTGGACATTTAGTGGGGATCATTCCGGCCTAGACTATATTTGTTAACATTTTGTGACAGAAAATACAACCCCCACTAAATTGACATGTAATAACAACAAAAACAGCTCCCACTAAATTGACATTTAATGATAACAAAATGAACCTCCACTAAAAGAGTTTATAATGACAACTATTTGATCACCCTAAAAGCAATTGTAATTGACAAAAATGATTATGCATTTCTATGGCCAGCTTTAACCAAACACCATCAATTCAAAACAGGTATAAAACTACAATTTAATTCAGAAAGATAATTAATAAGATTAAAAAGATAAAAATGTAATTTGATTAACATAATATAAAAATACAAAAAATTGGCCCAATATAACTTGAATGTCTAGGGTTTATATGAACATTTAAAGAAAAAGTAGTTATGTCAAAAATTAATCTACAAAGTGGAAAAATTTGTTGTGCCATGAATCAACCAAGTGAGTAGCCAAGGTCTCTAGAGGTCCTGTTCCTTGGTAAGCAGATTGTTTGGTAAGCAGATTGTTGAACCACGAATCCAACGAAAGCGAACAGTGAGTACCTAGAAAAAATTTAGAAGGTACTTATGAGACATGAAACTTTGACAACTACAATCATATTCTTAGCTGTTTCTAATGGAACAGAGAGCATATATAAAATGAAAATCTTGATTTGAATAAGCAACAACATCAGGTAACTAATTTATTTACATAAATTTGTTACTCATTTATTAGATCTTAAAATTGGTATACAGTAAGTTACATGGTTATATGATCTTTTTGCAATATCTGAAGTCCATATGGATATATGGTAAGCTGATGGGAAACACAAGGGAAATAAAAAGATAGAAATAAGTAGTCTGAAATCAGTCCCATCTTTATTGTCATAGTGAAGGCATTTTATAACATTTTAGATTGAATAAAGCTAAAACTGAATATATGAGGTGTTAGTTTAGTGACAACCATCAGGATAATGAAAAAACGATTAGATTAGAAAGAAGAAAAATCTCAAAGAACGAACGGTTTAGATATCTTGATTCCATTATCCAAAATGATGGCAATATAGATGGTAATGTCAATAATAGAATTCAAACGGATTGGATGAAATGGAGAAAGACATCCGGAGTGCTCTATGATTACACGATGCCATTACATTTAAAGGGAAAATTCTGTAGGAACGCAGTAAAACCTGCTCTATTATATAACACTGAATGTTGGGCCATTAAATAGCAACAAGAGCAGAAAATGGTTGTAGCTGAAATGAGAATGCTTAGGTGGATATATGGTAAAACTAGAAATGATAGAATTAGAAACGACGAGATACACAATAAACTGGGAGTCAGTTCAATTGTAGATAAGATGCAAGTATACCGTCTGAGATGGTTTGAACATGTGCAGCGAAGGCCTAAAGACGCACCTGTTAGGAAGATAAAGAGTTTAAATATAGGAGATTTAATAAAACGTAGAGATAGACTATTGAAAACTTGGATGCAATGTATTCGTAAAGATATGATAGTGATGGAGTTAGTTGATGAGATAGTCTTAAATACGAATGAGCGGCGTAGGAGAATCCGCACAAACTAAATCATCTTTTCCTTTCTTCTTTTTCTTTTTTTTTTAACTTCCTTATTTGTCTCTCATATGGTCGACCCCAAATTATTGGAATAGAAGGTCTAGGTTATTGTTGTTGTTGTTGTTGAATAGTTCAATCCTTGCACATCCTTGCATATCCATGACAATAAACATTCTTCAACAAAAAAGGAGCAGATCAATGAGAAATGTGTACCATTTCATGTGAAAATGGAGTCAACTCCCCAATTCAGCCGCTATCAGTACCTGTCAAAAGCATAAACTAATGTAAGGCCAAGCACTAAAGGTGTAGAGAGGAAAATTATAACCCCAATTGTGTGATTTGTGTGACACAATCTTAATGTGAAACCAAATTATGCTATCAACACCTGTCAAAATACTCTTATCGTGTTGAATTAGCATAAGCAAAATCAAGAAAATTTTCAACTCCATTAACGTATTCATCACTAAGTCGATGTGCTTTCATCCAATTTTTATCCATTGAAAAAGGATGTGAGGGATTGCTTACAAGAATGTATTGAGAAAGCCAAAAATCCCTTATTTTAATCTGTAAGAATGACTTTCAAATCACTTGTGAAAGAGAAATAATTATTATTAATTTTTTAAAATTTTAAATAAGCAAATTTTAAAAGGTTTTAAGTACAAATAAGTGTTAAATATGGTACAATTAAGAGGAGAGAAACAAAATACAATTAAGAGAAAAGAGAAACTTTAATCTTTGGCTCGCTTAAAACATTAAGACTGGAGACAATTTTAACATCTTCTCCAACCTTGAGGCAGAAACAAGTGCAAGTGCAAGCACCAATTGGAAGTCCTTAATATAGTCCAAAATATAATATTAGTCATGTCTCATAAATGATTCATAGCAGCTTAATATAGTCCTCATATGCAATTGGATTCAAAATCTTCATTTTAAGTTGGGTTATCAAAGAAATGACATGAAGGGAAAAAAAATTATTAAAAAAAAAAAAACTACAAATGAGCACAAATACATATCAAAAGCGCATCAAGTAAATTCTTGTTAAGCCAAATTTTGCATAAAAGATGACATCAAACTGTAAAATAAAATAGACATAAGAAAAGAAGCTGGACACCTAATCAGGTATAAAGCTTGCACCTAAAAGCTTCTAGAATGACCCATTGTACCCTAAGCCAATAACTTTCTTATTCGCACATCATTTCACATTATCATAATGCCCAAAATCCCTTCTTGACAAAGCATTTCATACATCCACCATTATCCATACAGATAAAGTCCATGTTAATGTTAAATGATTAGTTGAAAATCCATGTTAATGTTATCCATAGTTTACAAAATGAAATCAAAGTGGCTTTATGGTTGACACTAGAATTGGAGACCAATCTGCAGTGAATGGTGACACATGGAGGAAATCTACTCACCCTGCTTCCTAGAGACAAGGAGAACCAGCTGTCAATTTGGCCAATACATTGACACTTTTAATCTGTAATGGATTAGTACTTTTGTTTTATTTTTCATCTATTTTCTATTTTGAAATATTACATTTTTTCCCAAAAAAAAATTCTAAATTTTATGACACTTTCTAAGTACTAAAAAGAAAAGGAGTGAAAGAAGAGACAACTCAAACTCAATCTAACCCTCAAAATCATGGTGAACTAGAAAATTTTAAAACATATATTTTACAAATGAATAAAAGTGTAAATAGATGATCTAAAATTTAACTAAGAAAAAATCTTTTGCTATTATTTCTTAACAAGTGAAAACTAGTCACTTTCCAAACAAATCCCAATGTATTGACACTTTCATGAAGGAAAGTGGGATTGGAGAAATTGCACATCTACCCTAAATTTGATAGATATTACACTTCCTCAGTGTGACAAAGACTAATGCAAATGGTTGAGACAATCAGAGGACATTGGGTGTGGGAGTTTTCGTAGTCCTATTCCCTGCGCACACTATTCTTAAGAATATTTGAAAAATGAGATTTTTCAAAATTTATTTGGTGTGGACAATGTGTTTTCTTGCCTTTTTTTTCACTAAATTTATAAATAACTCTTAATTAGATCTATTTCTAAATGGTTTTTAAAATTTTTAGTGCAATCAATTGATTTATTTCTAGCAAAACGTATATGAAAATAATCAAACTGTATGAAAGAACCACCCAGCAGAATGCAAAAATACTGCCACAATCCAGAAACAGAGTATAGCAAAACTAAGCACAAAAGGTATAGTGAAAATAATCACGAGTCTGGAGCAGTGAATCAAGAGGGAAACTTTAGCAAAATTAATTGAAACACACAACAGCAAAATTAATGAAAGAAAGTATAGCCACAATCCAAGGCAAGTGAACAACAACAATTGAACGGAGATGTGGTAACAAACAGAAACAAACAAGCCAAATAATTTTTACAAAAGAATAATTATTATTGAGATATTTATTTAATAATTTAAAATAATTAAAAAATTAAATATTTTTTAACTTAAAATTTATTAAATCTCAATGACCAAAGAGTTAAAAGTTATTAGAGTTGGAAAGAAATTCAGTCACGGTGAGTGAAAACCGCCACTAAAAAATATATAAAGAATACATATTTAATAACGGCCATAATTTTGTTTTGTCATTTAAAATAATTTTAGTGATCATTGCAAGTATTTGTCACTAAAATTTTAATATTTAATAATGGTAAAAAGATTTTTATTGTCACTAAAAATTTATTTTTATAATGAATAATTTTATTTGTCATAATTGAACAATAGTGAAAGTGACCTCCACCGAATCACTTTTTTATAATTGATCGCTAATTTTTGTCGCTAAAACTCTAGTGGGACAAGAGGATATTCTTTAATGTTAATATGTGTGTGTGTTTGCATTTCTTTTCTTTCTATGAGAGAGAGAGAGAGAGAGAGAGAGAGAGAGAGAGAGAGAGAGAGAGAGAGAAGAATGAAAATAACAACTTAAATTGCAAATGAAGGCTTAAAGAGAACAAAACTTCTCGGACAGAAGCCCCAACGAAAACAACATTGACATAAACCACATGAGAAAGAGAAAAAGTTCAAAAGGACAGAAATACCCTTAAACTATTTCATAAATGCCCATCTAGTCCCTATTGCTAGGCGGGTCATCGTGACCCGCAAACCCGAAAGTCTGCTTCACGGCGTCAGCAGCACCTTGGGCTGTACTCTTCACTTTCTCACCAGTGACCTGCAGCATTCCACCGGTCTTCTTCTCGCCGGCATGAGCCGTCTCTTTGGTGGACTGGGCCGCCTGTGAGGCCTTCTCCTTGGCGGCCTGGGTCGTCTCAGAGGCCTTCTCTTTAGCTGCTCCGGCCTCTTCGGAGATGTAGCTTCCGGTTTGGTCCTTGGACTCTCCGGCGCGTTCCCTTGCAGATTGGGCCTTATCCTTCATAGCATCTGTTGCCTCTCTTCCTTTTCCCATCATTTGGTTGGTCTTTTCCTACCAATCAAAACAATAAATTCAGTATATCTGTTAAGCTCCACCCATAAAGAGAGTGAGAGAGAGAGAGAGAGAAAGATGTTCAGAAATGAGAAACCCACAAAATTTAAAAATGAGAGATGCATTTTACATTTGAAACTGTAGAGAGAGAGAGAGAGAGAGTTGTACAAGTTTATACCTCTGCATAAGCTTTGGTTTCACCAGCCCTGTAGCTCTGATCATGAGACGCCATTTTTAACTTTGAGACTACTCGAGGAACCAGCAGACACTTTGCGTTCCAATTGTTAGTTTCTCTTTGGATGCAGAGATTTTGCTTAGCCTAGGATCTCCATTTATAGCATTTCTTGAGAAGTTCAGTGCCAGCTACGTGTCCTGCTTTCTGACACGTGTAGGGCACGTGCCACTACTAGGCTACTTCCTTGTGTTGCTGCGTCACATTCTTGTAAATCGTCAGCGTTTCAGGATTGGATTGATGAGTTTGCCCTTTTCCCCATTTGCATTGGCATTTCGAAAGTTCCAGTACTTTGAAAATGCTCTTTAATATTAACAAATTCTTATATATTTTAACTTTCTTTTTTATTTTTCATTTTTTATGAGAGCAACTCTGTCTCGGTTTATAAATCTAGTAATAAAAGTAAAATTTGAATTAAAATTAAATAAGCCAAAAGATTCGTACACAAAATACTTACCGACTTAATATAGGATAGAGAAATGATTGGTATATATATACACAGCCTTTATCTTGTATTTTTGTAAAGAGACTATTTTCATACCTCAAACCTATGATGTCGAGATCATTAAATGAACAACTCTACCGTTACGTCAAAATTCACCGTTAATAGAAAATATATATTATTTAATTTTAATTTTTTTATTTTTCAATGAAAAACTAAAAAAATATATTCATTTCTTTAAGTTTCTCAAAATTTTTCTAATTTAAATATATTTGTTATTAAATAAAAGTTGCAAAAGCATTGATGTATATAAATCAAGTATAATTGTTATTAAATTGTAACAAAAATAATAATTGTTATTAAATGATGTTTAGATAAACCATAAATTTGGAGAAATCAGAGAAAATTTAATTTTGAAAAAAAAATAAAAAATAAAAACTCTATTTGAATATATTTCTCATAGATATATATTTGGAAAATCAAAAACTGCGTTTTTCTATTTTTCAATTTGGAAAATATCATATTTCAACACATTTTTCCTTTTCTACAATATTTTAGGAATTTTATCCTTTTTCTTATAGAATTGAAGTAATACTCTATTTTTATATTTTTATCTCAAATTATTTTAATTTATCTCAACTTATTTTATTTTATTTTATTTTATTTTTAGTATTTTTTAACTAAAATAAAATTCAACAACAATAACAAGAACAACAATCTGAGACTTACTCTCAAATTTGAGATCAGACTACCTAAAATAAAATTCAAAAAAATTATAAATTTTTCTATAAATATAAATCAAATTTCTTTATAAAAATATTTAAAATTATTATTATATCAATAATTTTTTTAATCCAAAAATTTACTAAATATAAGTATTTCTAAACTCAATCGTCCAAAGATGATCCGGCAAAATTGCTAAATGCCGCGAAAACCTAAGCAAATTGGCAAACAATAAAACGATCTGTCTTATCTCTCAATTTAGAACTCCAAATAACAGACGGGTTTTACTTGTTCTTCACATGTTTCTAATAGTATCTTTCAATTTTTTCTCAATGGAGATTCAATTTCTGAAAAAAAAAAAAAAGTTTGTTCAGTGTTAAGTACAAAACTAGAATTTTTTTTTGTGTATATCGTAATTCGATTCGAATATTATCAAACTCAACTTAAAAAAAATATCTCAATATAATTTTTTTTATTTTTAAATTTTAAAATCAAAAATTAATTTAAAATTTAACGGTGTATTGATATAACTAGATATCTTCTTTATGTATTATTTCTAGGAAATCAAAAGGGCATTTCAATCTAATATAAATAATCTCATTATATGTTCTTTTATCATAAGAAGGGGCCCAATTGGGATCCTCTGAGCAATAGACCTTATGCCTGACCTGTTGTCAATTGATTCCCATAGCTTTATCAAAGATTAGAAGGAACTTGTGTGGAAGATTCTATTCTCATTCTAGGGTATTTTGATACCGATGTCACCTAAAAGCTAAAAAAATAATAATTATTATTGCATATAATATTATTCTGTCATATATTGACATGTATGATATCATTTTCTTAATATTCATTAATATATTCCTAATATTTATTATTATTACCAGCATATCTTTATATATATCAAATTATATATATACATATATATTATAATATATATATATCTCACAATACATATGCGAAATCTCTCGCGAATCCTCTCCGACCACTCACTTCACCCAAATCTCAAATCGAAAGAATGGTTTTCGATAGGAATGAAACAGACTAAGCACAAGAGAGAGAAAATGAAAGAGAGAGAATGAGCTAAGAGCCCTGTGATTTGTGTGTCAAGTGTCTGATCTCTAGAGAGCGTACCTGGGATTCGGTACATCAATTGCTTTATATGTAGGTCTCTTAGGAGCAATGTATACCCGGAGCGTTGTAACCTTAGTTTCCTTGGAATGAGATCTAAAAACCTCAGTATTCCATAGTCAAATATTCTCGAGAGATTTACGATCTTCATCACTTAGGAAGTTTAGTAACATGAGGAGATTTTGTCCCTTATCAATTAGATTTCAAAAGTCTCCTTCCTTGTCTGGGGAGCGTGCACATTGCCTTTTACCGATAGGGTAACCATCGGCCCTTTCCCAATGCAAGAAAGTGTTATAACGGATGTCCTGAATATCTTAGAAGGTCATAGACCGACTAGTTTATTGCCGATGGCAATCACTCGGCATGTCAGCCCATATCCACCCTTAGGGGAAATTGATTCCTAATTGTTGACACATTGAGGCATAAAATGCTTTTTTGGATTGTGGGCTCACATGATTGAATGTCCTCTGTAACGGGCCTTTGGACCATGTCTCATTATTTGTCTCCGACTTGTGATGTCATTTCATGAGAAAGACGCCATGAGTATCGAAAAGGTGTGAAGCTTTTAATATGGCACGTGTCACTTCGTGTCTTGTGAATTATCTTTAACACTTTTTATAAGGTCAGTCGTTCGAGTGGATTAAACACTTTTTTTCTTATATTTACTTTGCTTTCTTGCGAACCGCGAACCATCACTACGTAAAGAAAATCTTTCTTGAGAGAAATAGCAGGAGGTTCTCCTTCCTAGATTTATCAGAACATCGGCGACATTAGGAGTATTATGACAAGAGAGAAACTTTAAGAAGTTCAAACCGATATACTATTAGGGAATGACTATGTCCTGGTGTCAGCTACGGACGAGGACAGGGCCAATAGGGCGTCAAAGGGCTGTGCTCTGATGTACAAACAATCAATGAAGTTTGACATGAAAATACCGTATACTAGCCCGCTCACAAAAGTATTGTGCCATTGGAACATATTCCCGACGTTGCTAATTCCCACTACATGGTGCCTAGTCGTTGTTGTGATTTCTCTATTAGGATTTTGTCGCCTTCACTTTAATTTTGAGATTTTGGCGACTATCTTTTCACTGATGAGATGCGGGAGTAAAGGCTCCACCCGAGACTAGTACAGGTTGCAAACTCGACCCAAATTCGATTGGGGGTTTACTACAAGGAGTCGATCAATAAAAGTTGGATGCATAAGTATTTTTTTGTGGAGTTCATGAATAAGGACCTTGCGCCCATTTTGCCTAGCATTGATAAGGGGCCATCATTAGGAATAAAGCCCTCAACCCCTCTTGTTATTCTCATTTCGTGTAATCGATCGATAACTATTGTAAGTTTACTCGAAGGAATATCTGGATCGATTCCAAGGTAGATGACCAAATGCTATCCTTGGTGGGCTGCTGATAGAGAAGAAGAGAAAAATCGATAGGCCTCTTTTGGTCGAAAGGAAGAAAATTGAGTTGGTCGACGTTCTGTCTTCTTTAGGGGATGTTATGTTGAAGGAAGTCACAACCATTAAACAAGTGTGACCAAACGCCAAGAGACCCTCAAGAGAGGCTGGTAGGGCATCCGATACTTAATCAAAGCTTACATCTCCTTCGTCAAAGAGAAGAAAAATCTAGTTGCCTAAGTCTTGGTAGAAGGGGATGCGAGAGAACTGAAGAGCTTGGGGTAGACATCTCAAGCCTCGACAAGACAATCGGAGCCCGAAGCCTTTGGACCAGAGGAGGATAATAGCTTGATGTTCGACAATCACTCGTCACTGACGAGTGATGAAGGTGTCCCGATATTGGAGGTGCTTGATGTGGGAGAACTTAGGGACATACCCACGCCAGGTATTGAGGCGAGGCTGCCAGAGGAGCTGGATACTTCTGCTATTACAGTAATGGAGATGTCTGGTCCGTTATATGCTATGCCTTTGTAGCCTTTGCATAAGGGGAAATGTAAGGTAATGGATGGGATTGCTTTCTCTCCATCTATTCATGTTCAATCTTTTAACGGCAAAAAGGGCTCAAAGGAGAGGTGGAGGTTGCCATATGTGCTGGGGACAACCGATACAGCTACGTTGATATAATGAAGGCAAGCCGGATAGCTAACCAATTTGATTTCCATCGTTTGAAGTTGGAGTTGAGTAGGATGTTTTTAGAGTAGGCCGATGAGGCTCTTCAATCTCTAGGCTTAGCGGTATCGCTTCTCTCTTAAGCCCATCTTATTATATTTTTCACCCTGCTTGGCCTTTGATCAATCTAATTCTTCTTTGCAGACAATGGCCTTGATGGAGTTTCAAAAGCAACGAAGGAGTCAGACGATAGGACATTGGAGGAGTGCATCGATCGATTAGGGAATCAGGTCCGAGTGTTGCAGGATGCCCTCGCTCAAACAGGAAAGGTCACGGAAGCAGAGAAATCGTATGTTGCTTCGTTCGCTGAGAAGGAGGAGGAAATAAAAAGCCTGCGGCTGAACTTAGCCTTGTACCAAAGGTACCATGAAAAACTGGAGGCTGAGGCAAAGGTTCACAAGATGCATCTACAGAGTGCTGAGACGTTGGTTCGGTTGCGGGAGGAGTCCCTTCAAGCGGCTGAGCAAAAGGTAATTGAATTTGAGGAGTCTCTCATCAAGAACGCTGTGACTTTCAGACATTCTCAATGCAAACTGATTAAAAGGCTGAAGTGTGCTAAAAAGATAGCCCGCCAGGTTAGTTTGGACAAGGCCCTGCCCCCTGTCATGACTGCTAATCTAGCTGGCGTTTCTGCCAAACCAGTCATGAATCAAGTTGTTGTAGGATCTCCTCCCCATGATGCTCTAACACTTCCCCCCATTCCACTTGACTCTATATAACCTCTGTATTAATGGCTCGAGGAACCTTTAATACTGTATTGTTTCTTAAGAAAAAGCCTTTCGTTTTGTTGCCTCTGGCATGTGTTAACATTGGGGGCGTTCCCCTGATTGCTTGGATAGTGGGGGTAGATTCATTTGAGAGGTTCGGCTAAATCATACACCATGCTCGTCTGTTTTAGACTATTCAGCTAAAAGAAAAATATATGTCCGTCTAGGGGCACACTGTTTTTGCTAGGAGACCAACCGATAAGTCTAAATACATTCGTCTGTGAGGGAGCCTTGTTTCTCAGGTATATTATAATTGTTAGAGCACAAATAGAAGGACGGGCCATAGCCACTTTTTTGGGAGACGAGTCCCTTCACTAGGAATCATACGATGGAATAAATCGTGCTTCATTCATTTCTTTAAGTTTCTCAAAATTTTTCTAATTTAAATATATTTGTTATTAAATAAAAGTTGCAAAAGCATTGATGTATATAAATCAAGTATAATTGTTATTAAATTGTAACAAAAATAATAATTGTTATTAAATGATGTTTAGATAAACCATAAATTTGGAGAAATCAGAGAAAATTTAATTTTGAAAAAAAAATAAAAAATAAAAACTCTATTTGAATATATTTCTCATAGATATATATTTGGAAAATCAAAAACTGCGTTTTTCTATTTTTCAATTTGGAAAATATCATATTTCAACACATTTTTCCTTTTCTACAATATTTTAGGAATTTTATCCTTTTTCTTATAGAATTGAAGTAATACTCTATTTTTATATTTTTATCTCAAATTATTTTAATTTATCTCAACTTATTTTATTTTATTTTATTTTATTTTTAGTATTTTTTAACTAAAATAAAATTCAACAACAATAACAAGAACAACAATCTGAGACTTACTCTCAAATTTCGAGATCAGACTACCTAAAATAAAATTCAAAAAAATTATAAATTTTTCTATAAATATAAATCAAATTTCTTTATAAAAATATTTAAAATTATTATTATATCAATAATTTTTTTAATCCAAAAATTTACTAAATATAAGTATTTCTAAACTCAATCGTCCAAAGATGATCCGGCAAAATTGCTAAATGCCGCGAAAACCTAAGCAAATTGGCAAACAATAAAACGATCTATCTTATCTCTCAATTTAGAACTCCAAATAACAGACGGGTTTTACTTGTTCTTCACATGTTTCTAATAGCATCTTTCAATTTTTTTCTCAATGGAGATTCAATTTCTGAAAAAAAAAAAAAAAGTTTGGTCAGTGTTAAGTACAAAACTTGATATTTTTTTTTGTGTAATCGTAATCTGATTCGAATATTATCAAATTCAACTTAGAAAAAAAATATCTCAATATAATTTTTTTCATTCTCAAATTTTAAAATCAAGAATTAATTAAAAATTTAACACTCTGTTGATATAACTAGATATCTTCTTATGTAATATTTCTAGGAAATCAAAAGGGCATTTCAATCTAATATAAATAATCTCATTATATGTTCTTTTATCATAAGAAGGGGCCCAATTGGGATCCTCTGAGCAATAGACCTTATGCCTGACCTGTTGTCAATTGATTCCCATAGCTTTATCAAGATTAGAAGCAACTTGTGTGGAAGATTCTATTCTTAGGGTCATTCTAGGGTATTTTGATACCGATGTCACCGAAAAGCTAAAAAAATAATAATTATTATTGCATATAATATTATTCTGTCATAAATTGACATGTATGATATCATTTTCTTAATATTCATTAATATATTCTTAATATTTATTATTATTACCAGCATATCTCTATATATATCAAATTATATATATACATATATATATATATATATATATATATATATATATCTCACAATACATTTGCGAAATCTCTCGCGAATGCTCTCCGACCACTCACTTCACCCAAATCTCAAATCAGAAAGAATGGTTTTCGATAGGAATGAAACAGACTAAGCACAAGAGAGAGAGAAAATGAAAGAGAGAGAATGAGCTAAGAGCCCTGTGATTTGTGTGTCAAGTATCTGATCTCTAGAGAGTGTACCTGGGATTCGGTACATCAATTGCTTTATATGTAGGTCTCTAAGGAGTAATGTGTACTCGGAGCGTTGTAACCCTAGTTTCCTTGGAATGAGATCTAAAATCCTCAGTATTCCATAGTCAAATATTCTCGAGAGATTTACGATCTTCATCACTTAGGAAGTTTAGTAACATGAGGAGATTTTGTCCCTTATCAATTAGATTTCAAAAGTCTCCTTCCTTGTCTGGGGAGCGTGCACATTGCCTTTTACCGATAGGGTAACCATCGGCCCTTTCCCAATGCAGTAAGAGCAGTGTTATAACAGATGTACTGAATATCTTAGAAGGTCATAGACCGACTAGTTTATTGCCGATGGCAATCACTCGGCATGTCAGCCCATATCCACCCTTAGGGGAAATTGATTCCTAATTGTTGACACATTGAGGCATAAAATGCTTTTTTGGATTGTGGGCTCACATGATTGAATGTCCTCTGTAACGGGCCTTTGGACCATGTCTCATTATTTGTCTCCGACTTGTGATGTCATTTCATGAGAAAGACGCCATGAGTATCGAAAAGGTGTGAAGCTTTTAATATGGCACGTGTCACTTCGTGTCTTGTGAATTATCTTTAACACTTTTTATAAGGTCAGTCGTTCGAGTGGATTAAACACTTTTTTTCTTATATTTACTTTGCTTTCTTGCGAACCGCGAACCATCACTACGTAAAGAAAATCTTTCTTGAGAGAAATAGCAGGAGGTTCTCCTTCCTAGATTTATCAGAACATCAGCGACATTAAGAGTATTATGACAAGAGAGAAACTTTAAGAAGTTCAAACCGATATACTATTAGGGAATGACTATGTCCTGGTGTCAGCTACGGACGAGGACAGGGCCAATAGGGCGTCAAAGGGCTGTGCTCTGATGTACAAACAATCAATGAAGTTTGACATGAAAATACCGTATACTAGCCCGCTCACAAAAGTATTGTGCCATTGGAACATATTCCCGACGTTGCTAATTCCCACTACATGGTGCCTAGTCGTTGTTGTGATTTCTCTATTAGGATTTTGTCGCCTTCACTTTAATTTTGAGATTTTGGCGACTATCTTTTCACTGATGAGATGCGGGAGTAAAGGCTCCACCCGAGACTAGTACAGGTTGCAAACTCGACCCAAATTCGATTGGGGGTTTACTACAAGGAGTCGATCAATAAAAGTTGGATGCATAAGTATTTTTTTGTGGAGTTCATGAATAAGGACCTTGCGCCCATTTTGCCTAGCATTGATAAGGGGCCATCATTAGGAATAAAGCCCTCAACCCCTCTTGTTATTCTCATTTCGTGTAATCGATCGATAACTATTGTAAGTTTACTCGAAGGAATATCTGGATCGATTCCAAGGTAGATGACCAAATGCTATCCTTGGTGGGCTGCTGATAGAGAAGAAGAGAAAAATCGATAGGCCTCTTTTGGTCGAAAGGAAGAAAATTGAGTTGGTCGACGTTCTGTCTTCTTTAGGGGATGTTATGTTGAAGGAAGTCACAACCATTAAACAAGTGTGACCAAACGCCAAGAGACCCTCAAGAGAGGCTGGTAGGGCATCCGATACTTAATCAAAGCTTACATCTCCTTCGTCAAAGAGAAGAAAAATCTAGTTGCCTAAGTCTTCGGGTAGAAGGGGACGCGAGAGAACTGAAGAGCTTGGGGTAGACATCTCAAGCCTCGACAAGACAGTCGGAGCCTAAAGCCTTTGGACTAGAGGAGGATAATAGCTTGATGTTCGACAATCACTCGTCAGTGACGAGTGATGAAGGTGTCCTGATGTTGGAGGTGCTTGATGTGGGAGAACTTAGGGACATACCCATGCCAGGTATCGAGGCGAGGCTACCAGAGGAGCTGGATACTTCTGCTATTACAGTAATGGAGATGTCTGGTCCGTTATATGCTATGCCTTTGTAGCCTTTGCATAAGGGGAAACGTAAGGTAATGGATGGGATTGCTTTCTCTCCATCTATTCATGTTCAATCTTTTAACGGCAAAAAAGGGCTCAAAGGAGAGGTGGAGGTTGCCATATGTCTTTGGGGACAACCGATACAGCTACGTTGATATAATGAAGGCAAGCCGGATAGCTAACCAATTTGATTTCCATCGTTTGAAGTTGGAGTTGAGTAGGATGTTTTTAGAGTAGGCCGATGAGGCTCTTCAATCTCTAGGCTTAGCGGTATCGCTTCTCTCTTAAGCCCATCTTATTATATTTTTCACCCTGCTTGGCCTTTGATCAATCTAATTCTTCTTTGCAGACAATGGCCTTGATGGAGTTTCAAAAGCAACGAAGGAGTCAGACGATAGGACATTGGAGGAGTGCATCGATCGATTAGGGAATCAGGTCCGAGTGTTGCAGGATGCCCTCGCTCAAACAGGAAAGGTCACGGAAGCAGAGAAATCGTATGTTGCTTCGTTCGCTGAGAAGGAGGAGGAAATAAAAAGTCTGCGGCTGAACTTAGCCTTGTACCGAAGGTACCATGAAAAACTGGAGGCTGAGGCAAAGGTTCACAAGATACATCTACAGAGTTCTGAGATGCTGGTTCAGATGCGGGAGGAGTCCCTTCAAGCGGCTGAGCAGAAGATAATTGAATTTGAGGAGTCTCTCATCAAAAACGCTGTGACTTTCAGACATTCTCAATGCAAACTGATTGAAAGGCTGAAGTATGCTTAAAAGATAGCCCGCCAGGTTAGTTTGGACAAGGCCCTGCCCCCTGTCATGACTGCTAATCTAGTTGGAGTTTCTGCCAAACCAGTCATGACTCAAGTTGTTGTAGGATCTCCTCCCCATGATGCTTTAACACTTCCCCCCATTCCGCTTGACTCTATATAACCTCTGTATTAATGGCTCGAGGAACCTTTCATACTGTATTGTTTCTTAAGAAAAAGCCTTTCGTTTTGTTGCCTCTGTTAACATTGGGGGTGTTCCCCTGATTGCTTGGATAGTGGGGGTAGATTCATTTGAGAGGTTCGGCTAAATCATACACCATGCTCGTCTGTTTTAGACTATTCAGCTAAAAGAAAAATATATGCCCGTCTAGGGGCACACTGATTTTGCTAGGAGACCAACCGATAAGTCTAAATACATTCGCCTATGAGGGAGCCTTGTTTCTCAGGTAGATCATAATTGTTAGAGCACAAATAGAAGGACGGGCCATAGCCACTTTTTTGGGAGACGAGTCCCTTCACTAGGAATCATACGATGGAATAAATCGTGCTTCATTCATTTCTTTAAGTTTCTCAAAATTTTTCTAATTTAAATATATTTGTTATTAAATAAAAGTTGCAAAAGCATTGATGTATATAAATCAAGTATAATTGTTATTAAATTGTAACAAAAATAATAATTGTTATTAAATGATGTTTAGATAAACCATAAATTTGGAGAAATCAGAGAAAATTTAATTTTGAAAAAAAATAAAAAATAAAAACTCTATTTGAATATATTTCTCATAGATATATATTTGGAAAATCAAAAACTGCGTTTTTCTATTTTTCAATTTGGAAAATATCATATTTCAACACATTTTTCCTTTTCTACAATATTTTAGGAATTTTATCCTTTTTCTTATAGAATTGAAGTAATACTCTATTTTTATATTTTTATCTCAAATTATTTTAATTTATCTCAACTTATTTTATTTTATTTTATTTTATTTTTAGTATTTTTTAACTAAAATAAAATTCAACAACAATAACAAGAACAACAATCTGAGACTTACTCTCAAATTTCGAGATCAGACTACCTAAAATAAAATTCAAAAAAATTATAAATTTTTCTATAAATATAAATCAAATTTCTTTATAAAAATATTTAAAATTATTATTATATCAATAATTTTTTTAATCCAAAAATTTACTAAATATAAGTATTTCTAAACTCAATCGTCCAAAGATGATCCGGCAAAATTGCTAAATGCCGCGAAAACCTAAGCAAATTGGCAAACAATAAAACGATCTATCTTATCTCTCAATTTAGAACTCCAAATAACAGACGGGTTTTACTTGTTCTTCACATGTTTCTAATAGTATCTTTCAATTTTTTCTCAATGGAGATTCAATTTCTGAAAAAAAAAAAAAAAAGTTTGGTCAGTGTTAAGTACAAAACTTGATATTTTTTTTTGTGTAATCGTAATCTGATTCGAATATTATCAAATTCAACTTAGAAAAAAAATATCTCAATATAATTTTTTTCATTCTCAAATTTTAAAATCAAGAATTAATTAAAAATTTAACACTCTGTTGATATAACTAGATATCTTCTTATGTAATATTTCTAGGAAATCAAAAGGGCATTTCAATCTAATATAAATAATCTCATTATATGTTCTTTTATCATAAGAAGGGGCCCAATTGGGATCCTCTGAGCAATAGACCTTATGCCTGACCTGTTGTCAATTGATTCCCATAGCTTTATCAAGATTAGAAGCAACTTGTGTGGAAGATTCTATTCTTAGGGTCATTCTAGGGTATTTTGATACCGATGTCACCGAAAAGCTAAAAAAATAATAATTATTATTGCATATAATATTATTCTGTCATAAATTGACATGTATGATATCATTTTCTTAATATTCATTAATATATTCTTAATATTTATTATTATTACCAGCATATCTCTATATATATCAAATTATATATATACATATATATATATATATATATATATATATATATATATATATATCTCACAATACATTTGCGAAATCTCTCGCGAATGCTCTCCGACCACTCACTTCACCCAAATCTCAAATCAGAAAGAATGGTTTTCGATAGGAATGAAACAGACTAAGCACAAGAGAGAGAGAAAATGAAAGAGAGAGAATGAGCTAAGAGCCCTGTGATTTGTGTGTCAAGTGTCTGATCTCTAGAGAGCGTACCTGGGATTCGGTACATCAATTGCTTTATATGTAGGTCTCTTAGGAGCAATGTATACCCGGAGCGTTGTAACCTTAGTTTCCTTGGAATGAGATCTAAAAACCTCAGTATTCCATAGTCAAATATTCTCGAGAGATTTACGATCTTCATCACTTAGGAAGTTTAGTAACATGAGGAGATTTTGTCCCTTATCAATTAGATTTCAAAAGTCTCCTTCCTTGTCTGGGGAGCGTGCACATTGCCTTTTACCGATAGGGTAACCATCGGCCCTTTCCCAATGCAGTAAGAGCAGTGTTATAACAGATGTACTGAATATCTTAGAAGGTCATAGACCGACTAGTTTATTGCCGATGGCAATCACTCGGCATGTCAGCCCATATCCACCCTTAGGGGAAATTGATTCCTAATTGTTGACACATTGAGGCATAAAATGCTTTTTTGGATTGTGGGCTCACATGATTGAATGTCCTCTGTAACGGGCCTTTGGACCATGTCTCATTATTTGTCTCCGACTTGTGATGTCATTTCATGAGAAAGACGCCATGAGTATCGAAAAGGTGTGAAGCTTTTAATATGGCACGTGTCACTTCGTGTCTTGTGAATTATCTTTAACACTTTTTATAAGGTCAGTCGTTCGAGTGGATTAAACACTTTTTTTCTTATATTTACTTTGCTTTCTTGCGAACCGCGAACCATCACTACGTAAAGAAAATCTTTCTTGAGAGAAATAGCAGGAGGTTCTCCTTCCTAGATTTATTAAAGCATCAGCAACATTAGGAGTGTTATGATGAGAGAGGAACTTCAAGAAGTTCAAACCGATATACTATTAGGGAACGACTATATCCTAGTGTTGGCTGCGGATGAGGACAGGACCAAAAGGATGTCAAAGGGCTGTGCTCTGATGTACAAACAATCAATGAAGTTTGACATGAAAATACCGTATACTAGCCCGCTCACAAAAGTATTGTGCCATTGGAACATATTCCCGACGTTGCTAATTCCCACTACATGGTGCCTAGTCGTTGTTGTGATTTCTCTATTAGGATTTTGTCGCCTTCACTTTAATTTTGAGATTTTGGCGACTATCTTTTCACTGATGAGATGCGGGAGTAAAGGCTCCACCCGAGACTAGTACAGGTTGCAAACTCGACCCAAATTCGATTGGGGGTTTACTACAAGGAGTCGATCAATAAAAGTTGGATGCATAAGTATTTTTTTGTGGAGTTCATGAATAAGGACCTTGCGCCCATTTTGCCTAGCATTGATAAGGGGCCATCATTAGGAATAAAGCCCTCAACCCCTCTTGTTATTCTCATTTCGTGTAATCGATCGATAACTATTGTAAGTTTACTCGAAGGAATATCTGGATCGATTCCAAGGTAGATGACCAAATGCTATCCTTGGTGGGTCATTGATAGAGAAGAAGAGAAAAATCGATAGGCCTCTTTTGGTCGAAAGGAAGAAAATTGAGTTGGTCGACGTTCTGTCTTCTTTAGGGGATGTTATGTTGAAGGAAGTCACAACCATTAAACAAGTGTGACCAAACGCCAAGAGACCCTCAAGAGAGGCTGGTAGGGCATCCGATACTTAATCAAAGCTTACATCTCCTTCGTCAAAGAGAAGAAAAATCTAGTTGCCTAAGTCTTCGTAGAAGGGGACGCAAGAGAACTGAAGAGCTTGGGGTAGACATCTCAAGCCTCGACAAGACAGTCGGAGCCTAAAGCCTTTGGACTAGAGGAGGATAATAGCTTGATGTTCGACAATCACTCGTCACTGACGAGTGATGAAGGTGTCCTGATGTTGGAGGTGCTTGATGTGGGAGAACTTAGGGACATACCCATGCCAGGTATCGAGGCGAGGCTACCAGAGGAGCTGGATACTTCGCTATTACGGTAATGGAGATGTCCGGTCCGTTATATGCTATGCCTTTGTAGCCTTTGCATAAGGGGAAACGTAAGGTAATGGATGGGATTGCTTTCTCTCCATCTATTCATGTTCAATCTTTTAACGGCAAAAAGGGCTCAAAGGAGAGGTGGAGGTTGCCATATGTCTTTGGGGACAACCGATACAGCTACGTTGATATAATGAAGGCAAGCCGGATAGCTAACCAATTTGATTTCCATCGTTTGAAGTTGGAGTTGAGTAGGATGTTTTTAGAGTAGGCCGATGAGGCTCTTCAATCTCTAGGCTTAGCGGTATCGCTTCTCTCTTAAGCCCATCTTATTATATTTTTCACCCTGCTTGGCCTTTGATCAATCTAATTCTTCTTTGCAGACAATGGCCTTGATGGAGTTTCAAAAGCAACGAAGGAGTCAGACGATAGGACATTGGAGGAGTGCATCGATCGATTAGGGAATCAGGTCCGAGTGTTGCAGGATGCCCTCGCTCAAACAGGAAAGGTCACGGAAGCAGAGAAATCGTATGTTGCTTCGTTCGCTGAGAAGGAGGAGGAAATAAAAAGTCTGCGGCTGAACTTAGCCTTGTACCGAAGGTACCATGAAAAACTGGAGGCTGAGGCAAAGGTTCACAAGATACATCTACAGAGTTCTGAGATGTTGGTTCGGTTGCGGGAGGAGTCCCTTCAAGCGGCTGAGCAGAAGATAATTGAATTTGAGGAGTCTCTCATCAAAAACGCTGTGACTTTCAGACATTCTCAATGCAAACTGATTGAAAGGCTGAAGTATGCTTAAAAGATAGCCCGCCAGGTTAGTTTGGACAAGGCCCTGCCCCCTGTCATGACTGCTAATCTAGTTGGAGTTTCTGCCAAACCAGTCATGACTCAAGTTGTTGTAGGATCTCCTCCCCATGATGCTTTAACACTTCCCCCCATTCCGCTTGACTCTATATAACCTCTGTATTAATGGCTCGAGGAACCTTTCATACTGTATTGTTTCTTAAGAAAAAGCCTTTCGTTTTGTTGCCTCTGTTAACATTGGGGGTGTTCCCCTGATTGCTTGGATAGTGGGGGTAGATTCATTTGAGAGGTTCGGCTAAATCATACACCATGCTCGTCTGTTTTAGACTATTCAGCTAAAAAAAAAAATATATGCCCGTCTAGGGGCACACTGATTTTGCTAGGAGACCAACCGATAAGTCTAAATACATTCGCCTATGAGGGAGCCTTGTTTCTCAGGTAGATCATAATTGTTAGAGCACAAATAGAAGGACGGGCCATAGCCACTTTTTTGGGAGACGAGTCCCTTCACTAGGAATCATACGATGGAATAAATCGTGCTTCATTCATTTCTTTAAGTTTCTCAAAATTTTTCTAATTTAAATATATTTGTTATTAAATAAAAGTTGCAAAAGCATTGATGTATATAAATCAAGTATAATTGTTATTAAATTGTAACAAAAATAATAATTGTTATTAAATGATGTTTAGATAAACCATAAATTTGGAGAAATCAGAGAAAATTTAATTTTGAAAAAAAAATAAAAAATAAAAACTCTATTTGAATATATTTCTCATAGATATATATTTGGAAAATCAAAAACTGCGTTTTTCTATTTTTCAATTTGGAAAATATCATATTTCAACACATTTTTCCTTTTCTACAATATTTTAGGAATTTTATCCTTTTTCTTATAGAATTGAAGTAATACTCTATTTTTATATTTTTATCTCAAATTATTTTAATTTATCTCAACTTATTTTATTTTATTTTATTTTATTTTTAGTATTTTTTAACTAAAATAAAATTCAACAACAATAACAAGAACAACAATCTGAGACTTACTCTCAAATTTCGAGATCAGACTACCTAAAATAAAATTCAAAAAAATTATAAATTTTTCTATAAATATAAATCAAATTTCTTTATAAAAATATTTAAAATTATTATTATATCAATAATTTTTTTAATCCAAAAATTTACTAAATATAAGTATTTCTAAACTCAATCGTCCAAAGATGATCCGGCAAAATTGCTAAATGCCGCGAAAACCTAAGCAAATTGGCAAACAATAAAACGATCTGTCTTATCTCTCAATTTAGAACTCCAAATAACAGACGGGTTTTACTTGTTCTTCACATGTTTCTAATAGCATCTTTCAATTTTTTTCTCAATGGAGATTCAATTTCTGAAAAAAAAAAAAAAAAAAAGTTTGTTCAGTGTTAAGTACAAAACTAGAATTTTTTTTTGTGTATATCGTAATTCGATTCGAATATTATCAAACTCAACTTAGAAAAAAAATATCTCAATATAATTTTTTTCATTCTCAAATTTTAAAATCAAGAATTAATTAAAAATTTAACACTCTGTTGATATAACTAGATATCTTCTTATGTAATATTTCTAGGAAATCAAAAGGGCATTTCAATCTAATATAAATAATCTCATTATATGTTCTTTTATCATAAGAAGGGGCCCAATTGGGATCCTCTGAGCAATAGACCTTATGCCTGACCTGTTGTCAATTGATTCCCATAGCTTTATCAAGATTAGAAGCAACTTGTGTGGAAGATTCTATTCTTAGGGTCATTCTAGGGTATTTTGATACCGATGTCACCGAAAAGCTAAAAAAATAATAATTATTATTGCATATAATATTATTCTCATAAATTGACATGTATGATATCATTTTCTTAATATTCATTAATATATTCTTAATATTTATTATTATTACCAGCATATCTCTATATATATCAAATTATATATATACATATATATATATATATATATATATATCTCACAATACATTTGCGAAATCTCTCGCGAATGCTCTCCGACCACTCACTTCACCCAAATCTCAAATCAGAAAGAATGGTTTTCGATAGGAATGAAACAGACTAAGCACAAGAGAGAGAGAAAATGAAAGAGAGAGAATGAGCTAAGAGCCCTGTGATTTGTGTGTCAAGTATCTGATCTCTAGAGAGTGTACCTGGGATTCGGTACATCAATTGCTTTATATGTAGGTCTCTTAGGAGCAATGTATACCCGGAGCGTTGTAACCTTAGTTTCCTTGGAATGAGATCTAAAAACCTCAGTATTCCATAGTCAAATATTCTCGAGAGATTTACGATCTTCATCACTTAGGAAGTTTAGTAACATGAGGAGATTTTTTCCCTTATCAATTAGATTTCAAAAGTCTCCTTCCTTGTCTGGGGAGTGTGCACATTGCCTTTTACCGAGAGGGTAACCATCGGCCCTTTCCCAATGCAGTAAGAGCAGTGTTATCACAGATGTACCGAATATCTTAGAAGGTCATAGACCGACTAGTTTATTGTCGATGGCAATCAGTCGGCATGTCAAGCCATGTCCACCCTTAGGGGAAATTGATTCCTAATTGTTGACACGTTGAGGCGTAAAATGCTTTTTTGGATTATGGGCTCACATGATTAAATGCCCTCTGTACCGGGCCTTTGGACCATATCCCATTATTTGTCCCCGACTTGTGGTGTCATTTCGTGAGAAAGATGCCATGAGTATCGAAAAGGTGTGAAGCTTTTAATATGGCACGTGTCACTTCGTGTCTTGTGAATTATCTTTAACACTTTTTATAAGGTCAGTCGTTCGAGTGGATTAAACACTTTTTTTCTTATATTTACTTTGCTTTCTTGCGAACCGCGAACCATCACTACGTAAAGAAAATCTTTCTTGAGAGAAATAGCAGGAGGTTCTCCTTCCTAGATTTATCAGAACATCAGCGACATTAAGAGTATTATGACAAGAGAGAAACTTTAAGAAGTTCAAACCGATATACTATTAGGGAATGACTATGTCCTGGTGTCAGCTACGGACGAGGACAGGGCCAATAGGGCGTCAAAGGGCTGTGCTCTGATGTACAAACAATCAATGAAGTTTGACGTGAAAATACCGTATACTAGCCCGCTCACAAAAGTATTGTGCCATTGGAACATATTCCCGACGTTGCTAATTCCCACTACATGGTGCCTAGTCGTTGTTGTGATTTCTCTATTAGGATTTTGTCGCCTTCACTTTAATTTTGAGATTTTGGCGACTATCTTTTCAACGATGAGATGCGGGAGTAAAGGCTCCACCCGAGACTAGTACAGGTTGCAAACTCGACCCAAATTCGATTGGGGGTTTACTACAAGGAGTCGATCAATAAAAGTTGGATGCATAAGTATTTTTTTGTGGAGTTCATGAATAAGGACCTTGCGCCCATTTTGCCTAGCATTGATAAGGGGCCATCATTAGGAATAAAGCCCTCAACCCCTCTTGTTATTCTCATTTCGTGTAATCGATCGATAACTATTGTAAGTTTACTCGAAGGAATATCTGGATCGATTCCAAGGTAGATGACCAAATGCTATCCTTGGTGGGCTGCTGATAGAGAAGAAGAGAAAAATCGATAGGCCTCTTTTGGTCGAAAGGAAGAAAATTGAGTTGGTCGACGTTCTGTCTTCTTTAGGGGATGTTATGTTGAAGGAAGTCACAACCATTAAACAAGTGTGACCAAACGCCAAGAGACCCTCAAGAGAGGCTGGTAGGGCATCCGATACTTAATCAAAGCTTACATCTCCTTCGTCAAAGAGAAGAAAAATCTAGTTGCCTAAGTCTTCAGTAGAAGGGGACGCGAGAGAACTGAAGAGCTTGGGGTAGACATCTCAAGCCTCGACAAGACAGTCGGAGCCTAAAGCCTTTGGACTAGAGGAGGATAATAGCTTGATGTTCGACAATCACTCGTCACTGACGAGTGATGAAGGTGTCCTGATGTTGGAGGTGCTTGATGTGGGAGAACTTAGGGACATACCCATGCCAGGTATCGAGGCGAGGCTACCAGAGGAGCTGGATACTTCTGCTATTACAGTAATGGAGATGTCTGGTCCGTTATATGCTATGCCTTTGTAGCCTTTGCATAAGGGGAAACGTAAGGTAATGGATGGGATTGCTTTCTCTCCATCTATTCATGTTCAATCTTTTAACGGCAAAAAGGGCTCAAAGGAGAGGTGGAGGTTGCCATATGTGCTGGGGACAACCGATACAGCTACGTTGATATAATGAAGGCAAGCCGGATAGCTAACCAATTTGATTTCCATCGTTTGAAGTTGGAGTTGAGTAGGATGTTTTTAGAGTAGGCCGATGAGGCTCTTCAATCTCTAGGCTTAGCGGTATCGCTTCTCTCTTAAGCCCATCTTATTATATTTTTCACCCTGCTTGGCCTTTGATCAATCTAATTCTTCTTTGCAGACAATGGCCTTGATGGAGTTTCAAAAGCAACGAAGGAGTCAGACGATAGGACATTGGAGGAGTGCATCGATCGATTAGGGAATCAGGTCCGAGTGTTGCAGGATGCCCTCGCTCAAACAGGAAAGGTCACGGAAGCAGAGAAATCGTATGTTGCTTCGTTCGCTGAGAAGGAGGAGGAAATAAAAAGTCTGCGGCTGAACTTAGCCTTGTACCGAAGGTACCATGAAAAACTGGAGGCTGAGGCAAAGGTTCACAAGATACATCTACAGAGTTCTGAGATGCTGGTTCAGATGCGGGAGGAGTCCCTTCAAGCGTGGACGAGAAGATAATTGAATTTGAGGAGTCTCTCATCAAAAACGCTGTGACTTTCAGACATTCTCAATGCAAACTGATTGAAAGGCTGAAGTATGCTTAAAAGATAGCCCGCCAGGTTAGTTTGGACAAGGCCCTGCCCCCTGTCATGACTGCTAATCTAGTTGGAGTTTCTGCCAAACCAGTCATGACTCAAGTTGTTGTAGGATCTCCTCCCCATGATGCTTTAACACTTCCCCCCATTCCGCTTGACTCTATATAACCTCTGTATTAATGGCTCGAGGAACCTTTCATACTGTATTGTTTCTTAAGAAAAAGCCTTTCGTTTTGTTGCCTCTGTTAACATTGGGGGTGTTCCCCTGATTGCTTGGATAGTGGGGGTAGATTCATTTGAGAGGTTCGGCTAAATCATACACCATGCTCGTCTGTTTTAGACTATTCAGCTAAAAGAAAAATATATGCCCGTCTAGGGGCACACTGATTTTGCTAGGAGACCAACCGATAAGTCTAAATACATTCGCCTATGAGGGAGCCTTGTTTCTCAGGTAGATCATAATTGTTAGAGCACAAATAGAAGGACGGGCCATAGCCACTTTTTTGGGAGACGAGTCCCTTCACTAGGAATCATACGATGGAATAAATCGTGCTTCATTCATTTCTTTAAGTTTCTCAAAATTTTTCTAATTTAAATATATTTGTTATTAAATAAAAGTTGCAAAAGCATTGATGTATATAAATCAAGTATAATTGTTATTAAATTGTAACAAAAATAATAATTGTTATTAAATGATGTTTAGATAAACCATAAATTTGGAGAAATCAGAGAAAATTTAATTTTGAAAAAAAAATAAAAAATAAAAACTCTATTTGAATATATTTCTCATAGATATATATTTGGAAAATCAAAAACTGCGTTTTTCTATTTTTCAATTTGGAAAATATCATATTTCAACACATTTTTCCTTTTCTACAATATTTTAGGAATTTTATCCTTTTTCTTATAGAATTGAAGTAATACTCTATTTTTATATTTTTATCTCAAATTATTTTAATTTATCTCAACTTATTTTATTTTATTTTATTTTATTTTTAGTATTTTTTAACTAAAATAAAATTCAACAACAATAACAAGAACAACAATCTGAGACTTACTCTCAAATTTCGAGATCAGACTACCTAAAATAAAATTCAAAAAAATTATAAATTTTTCTATAAATATAAATCAAATTTCTTTATAAAAATATTTAAAATTATTATTATATCAATAATTTTTTTAATCCAAAAATTTACTAAATATAAGTATTTCTAAACTCAATCGTCCAAAGATGATCCGGCAAAATTGCTAAATGCCGCGAAAACCTAAGCAAATTGGCAAACAATAAAACGATCTATCTTATCTCTCAATTTAGAACTCCAAATAACAGACGGGTTTTACTTGTTCTTCACATGTTTCTAATAGTATCTTTCAATTTTTTCTCAATGGAGATTCAATTTCTGAAAAAAAAAAAAAAAGTTTGGTCAGTGTTAAGTACAAAACTTGATATTTTTTTTTGTGTAATCGTAATCTGATTCGAATATTATCAAATTCAACTTAGAAAAAAAATATCTCAATATAATTTTTTTCATTCTCAAATTTTAAAATCAAGAATTAATTAAAAATTTAACACTCTGTTGATATAACTAGATATCTTCTTATGTAATATTTCTAGGAAATCAAAAGGGCATTTCAATCTAATATAAATAATCTCATTATATGTTCTTTTATCATAAGAAGGGGCCCAATTGGGATCCTCTGAGCAATAGACCTTATGCCTGACCTGTTGTCAATTGATTCCCATAGCTTTATCAAGATTAGAAGCAACTTGTGTGGAAGATTCTATTCTTAGGGTCATTCTAGGGTATTTTGATACCGATGTCACCGAAAAGCTAAAAAAATAATAATTATTATTGCATATAATATTATTCTGTCATAAATTGACATGTATGATATCATTTTCTTAATATTCATTAATATATTCTTAATATTTATTATTATTACCAGCATATCTCTATATATATCAAATTATATATATACATATATATATATATATATATATATATATATCTCACAATACATTTGCGAAATCTCTCGCGAATGCTCTCCGACCACTCACTTCACCCAAATCTCAAATCAGAAAGAATGGTTTTCGATAGGAATGAAACAGACTAAGCACAAGAGAGAGAGAAAATGAAAGAGAGAGAATGAGCTAAGAGCCCTGTGATTTGTGTGTCAAGTGTCTGATCTCTAGAGAGCGTACCTGGGATTCGGTACATCAATTGCTTTATATGTAGGTCTCTTAGGAGCAATGTATACCCGGAGCGTTGTAACCTTAGTTTCCTTGGAATGAGATCTAAAAACCTCAGTATTCCATAGTCAAATATTCTCGAGAGATTTACGATCTTCATCACTTAGGAAGTTTAGTAACATGAGGAGATTTTGTCCCTTATCAATTAGATTTCAAAAGTCTCCTTCCTTGTCCGGGGGAGCGTGCACATTGCCTTTTACCGATAGGGTAACCATCGGCCCTTTCCCAATGCAGTAAGAGCAGTGTTATAACAGATGTACTGAATATCTTAGAAGGTCATAGACCGACTAGTTTATTGCCGATGGCAATCACTCGGCATGTCAGCCCATATCCACCCTTAGGGGAAATTGATTCCTAATTGTTGACACATTGAGGCATAAAATGCTTTTTTGGATTGTGGGCTCACATGATTGAATGTCCTCTGTAACGGGCCTTTGGACCATGTCTCATTATTTGTCTCCGACTTGTGATGTCATTTCATGAGAAAGACGCCATGAGTATCGAAAAGGTGTGAAGCTTTTAATATGGCACGTGTCACTTCGTGTCTTGTGAATTATCTTTAACACTTTTTATAAGGTCAGTCGTTCGAGTGGATTAAACACTTTTTTTCTTATATTTACTTTGCTTTCTTGCGAACCGCGAACCATCACTACGTAAAGAAAATCTTTCTTGAGAGAAATAGCAGGAGGTTCTCCTTCCTAGATTTATCAGAACATCGGCGACATTAGGAGTATTATGACAAGAGAGAAACTTTAAGAAGTTCAAACCGATATACTATTAGGGAATGACTATGTCCTGGTGTCAGCTACGGACGAGGACAGGGCCAATAGGGCGTCAAAGGGCTCTGATGTACAAACAATCAATGAAGTTTGACATGAAAATACCGTATACTAGCCCGCTCACAAAAGTATTGTGCCATTGGAACATATTCCCGACGTTGCTAATTCCCACTACATGGTGCCTAGTCGTTGTTGTGATTTCTCTATTAGGATTTTGTCGCCTTCACTTTAATTTTGAGATTTTGGCAACTATCTTTTCACTGATGAGATGCGGGAGTAAAGGCTCCACCCGAGACTAGTACAGGTTGCAAACTCGACCCAAATTCGATTGGGGGTTTACTACAAGGAGTCGATCGATAAAAGTTGGATGCATAAGTACTTTTTTGTGGAGTTCATGAATAAGGACCTTGCGCCCATTTTGCCTAGCAGTGATGAGGGGCCATCATTAGGAATAAAGCCCTCAACCCCCTCTTGTTATTCTCATTTCGTGTAATCGATCAATAACTATTGTAAGTCTACTCGAAGGAATATCTGGATCGATTCCCGGGTAGATGACCAAATGCTATCCTTGGTGGGCTGCTGATAGAGAAGAAGAGAAAAATCGATAGGCCTCTTTTGGTCGAAAGGAAGAAAATTGAGTTGGTCGACGTTCTGTCTTCTTTAGGGGATGCTATGTTGAAGGAAGTCACAACCATTAAACAAGTGTGACCAAATGCCAAGAGACCCTCAAGAGAGGCTGGTAAGGCATCCGAGACTTAATCAAAGCTTACATCTCCTTCGTCAAAAAGAAGAAAAATCTAGTTGCCTGAGTCTTCAATAGAAGGGGATGCGAGAGAACTGAAGAGCTTGGGGTAGACATCTCAAGCCTCGACAAGACAATCGGAGCCCGAAGCCTTTGGACCAGAGGAGGATAATAGCTTGATGTTCGACAATCACTCGTCACTGACGAGTGATGAAGGTGTCCCGATATTGGAGGTGCTTGATGTGGGAGAACTTAGGGACATACCCACGCCAGGTATTGAGGCGAGGCTGCCAGAGGAGCTGGATACTTCTGCTACTGCAGTAATGGAGATGTCCGGTCCGTTATATGCTATGCCTTTGTGGCCTTTACGCAAGGGGAAACGTAAGGTAATGGATGGGATTGCTCTCTCTCCATCTATTCCTGTTCAATCTTTTAACGGCAAGAAGGACTCAAAGGAGAGGGGGAGGTTGCCATATGTGCAGGGGACAACCGATACAGCTACGTTGATATAATGAAGGCAAGCCGGATAGCTAACCAATTTGATTTCCATCGTTTGAAGTTGGAGTTGAGTAGGATGTTTTTAAAGTAGGCCGATGAGGCTCTTCAATCTCTAGGCTTAGCGGTATCGCTTCTCTCTTAAGCCCATCTTATTATATTTTTCACCCTGCTTGGCCTTTGATCAATCTAATTCTTCTTTGCAGACAATGGCCTTGATGGAGTTTCAAAAGCAACGAAGGAGTCAGACGATAGGACATTGGAGGAGTGCATCGATCGATTAGGGAATCAGGTCCGAGTGTTGCAGGATGCCCTCGCTCAAACAGGAAAGGTCACGGAAGCAGAGAAATCGTATGTTGCTTCGTTCGCTGAGAAGGAGGAGGAAATAAAAAGTCTGCGGCTGAACTTAGCCTTGTACCGAAGGTACCATGAAAAACTGGAGGCTGAGGCAAAGGTTCACAAGATACATCTACAGAGTTCTGAGATGCTGGTTCAGATGCGGGAGGAGTCCCTTCAAGCGGCTGAGCAGAAGATAATTGAATTTGAGGAGTCTCTCATCAAAAACGCTGTGACTTTCAGACATTCTCAATGCAAACTGATTGAAAGGCTGAAGTATGCTTAAAAGATAGCCCGCCAGGTTAGTTTGGACAAGGCCCTGCCCCCTGTCATGACTGCTAATCTAGTTGGAGTTTCTGCCAAACCAGTCATGACTCAAGTTGTTGTAGGATCTCCTCCCCATGATGCTTTAACACTTCCCCCCATTCCGCTTGACTCTATATAACCTCTGTATTAATGGCTCGAGGAACCTTTCATACTGTATTGTTTCTTAAGAAAAAGCCTTTCGTTTTGTTGCCTCTGTTAACATTGGGGGTGTTCCCCTGATTGCTTGGATAGTGGGGGTAGATTCATTTGAGAGGTTCGGCTAAATCATACACCATGCTCGTCTGTTTTAGACTATTCAGCTAAAAGAAAAATATATGCCCGTCTAGGGGCACACTGATTTTGCTAGGAGACCAACCGATAAGTCTAAATACATTCGCCTATGAGGGAGCCTTGTTTCTCAGGTAGATCATAATTGTTAGAGCACAAATAGAAGGACGGGCCATAGCCACTTTTTTGGGAGACGAGTCCCTTCACTAGGAATCATACGATGGAATAGATCGTGCTTCATTCATTAGAAGTCAAGCGATAGGATGGGCTGTGCCTACCCTTCTGGGAGTCAAGACCCTTATTGACGACACGATCAAACGGTAGGATAGGTCATGTCTGTGCTTCTGGTAGTCAAGTCCCTTATTGACGACATATTGCATTCGATAGGAAACAAACGATGGGATGGATCGTGTCTACCCGTCTGGGAGTTACATCCCATATTGACAACACGTTACGTTCGATAGAAAATAAATGACAAGATAGGCCGTATCTACCCATCTGGGAGTTACATCCTATATTGACGACACGTTACATTTGATAGGAAACAAACAATAGGATAGACCATACCTACCCGTCTGAGAGTTACATCTCATATTGACGACACGTTACATTCAATAGAAAACAAACGATAGGATAGGTCATGTCTATCCGTCTGGGAGTTACATCCCATATTGACGACACGTTATATTCAATAGAAAACAAACGATAGGATGGATCGTGTTTATCCGTCTGAGAGTTACATTCCATATTGACAACACGTCACGTTCAATAGGAAAATACTATACATACTAGTCACCGGATGGAAAATACTATTGCAATAATGTAAAAGTTAAAGGTAAAACAATCAAGGTGTACCCTATTGTCACGGAAGGATCACAGTCAATTGGGAATAAATACTTCGCAAGACAACATACCAATACTTAGGGAAGTTCTGAACTTGACTTTCATGTGTTTGGTGCTAGGCAAGGCTTCCACAGCGGTCAAATCTGGCCTGCCCAAGATAGCGTTATAAAGCGATGGAAGTTTGACCACATTGAACATGGTAGTAGTCATTGCTTCGTTCGATAGCGAGCTGAAAGTAACCGGGAGTGAAATAGTACATTTGGGGTATATCCATTTATCAGAGAGTTCTTTGACTAGACCCATATAGATTGGAGGTGTCGGACCAAACCCCATTCGTTGGAAGGCATCCCAATAGAGAAGGTTACATCCTGCTCCTTAATCAATAAAGATCCTTCTGATCTCGTACTGGTCGATTTTGGCTATATTAACAAGAGGGTCATGACGATTGGGGTCAATTCCCACCAAACCCCTATCAGTGAAGCCAATGATCAGTCTCTTGCCCTTAGACTATTTGTTAACATGGGTCGTTAGTATCTCTTGAGGAGCGGGGAGAGGAGTTTCGGCCAAGTAGAAGATAGGTTCAATTAGACGTTCAGTTTCATCCCTCCATGAGTAATCTTGATTGTCCAAGTCATTGGTGGGAAAGAACTGGATGGCATATAAAGTTCATGGAGAGCTCGTTCGTCATAGATCTGGAGAATCACTCAATCCTAACGATTGTCCGGTGGCCAAATGATTGGTTCATTTTCTCGCGATGGAACACACCGACCAGGGGAGGGTATATTCTTCCCTTCCATGCTGATAAACCTCTGTAACTTTCCACTTTGAACTAGAAATTCCAACTTATCCTCAAACTTCCTATAGTCGTCGGTCGTATGACCATAATCACGATGAAAATGATAATACTTGATCTTATCTTTTTTAGGATCATTCTTCATAGATCGAGGAGACCACCTGACGTATGGCTTGTCTCTAATTTGGAGCAAAACTTGACTAGGAGTCTCATTCAGAGGAGTGTAGGTGTTGAACCTTTGCTGAAGTGGGGGTCCTTGTCGGTTTTTCCTTGGCGAAGATTGCTGGGGTGATCAGCTATACTCTCTTCAGGATTATTGCTTTAACGTCTTCAACTATGATGTACTTTTCAGCGTAGGTATGGAACTCCTGGATGGTAGAATGGGAGTTTTTCGTGATAGGCATTTTCTTGCCCGAGGGCGTAGTCCCATAAGCAAGGCGGCTAATGCAATGGAATGATCTAAAACTAAAATCTTTATCATCTCCATTTTGAATTTATCAAAAAAGTCTCTCAAAGGCTTATTGTCTCTTTGTCGTTGCAACAATAGAGAACTAGACTTCTTTTTAGCCCCTCGATTAATCATAAAATGGAACTCAAACTGTTATCGAAGTTGAGAGAAACTTTTGATGCTAAGCGGTGGGAGCGAGTTAAACCACGTCAATACATTACCCTTGAGAGTAGTGGGCAAATGCTTGCACATAGCAGTATCCATCATGTCTCTTGAAATTATCATTGTTACAAAGTGAGCCGTGTGGTCACGAAAGTCAGTCGTACCATCATACCTTTCCATGGAAGGTAAAAGTATATATCGAGATATCGATTCTGAAGAGATCTTCAGATCGAAGCGCCACACCGGGGGGACAAAGGAGGGCTCTATCCCCTTATGTGTTGGCCTGTTTGAGCTCATCAGCGATCAGTTGTTCGATCTATCTCCTCAAGTCATCGGGATTGTGACGAGAGATCACTGAAGGCTTGTAGTTCAGGCAACGCGTAAGTCGTCGAGGGTGTGCATACCCAGATCCTCCTGAAGAAGATTGCCCCTCCAATTTAATGGCACTGCTGAGTCATTCTAACTGTTTGCTCATATTCTGTATTCTGGACTCTGACCTTTCCATCTGAGGGTGATTGGCTTGTTCCAGAGATGTTGGCGCGGGAGGCGCGATCGGATGTTCTTGAGTCACAGGTTGTGAGACCTACTCTGGACGTCAGGGTTGAGGACGGGTAATGGGGTTATCCGTTGGATGAGCAGATGTCACGTGCAGTGCGGCATTTGTCGAGGTCGCATTATGTCTATCTATGATAGAGGAAGCTTTCAAGGCGATTCAGGTTCTTCTCTTCAGAGGTATGGTGATTTGGCAACTCGGAGAGTTCATCAAGGTTACTCTAGTCTATTTTCCCAGGGATTAAGCCAATCTATTGGAGGTGAGTTTCAGTTCCATAGATTCTGACACTTTCGATTCAAACGGTTGTTTCGAGAGATGACTTGAAATCTGTAAAAAATGGCCAAAGGATGCTATGGTATGGGAGACTGCGATACTCAAATCAGAAATAACAGTTTTCAGTAAGAATGAAACAGACTGAACATGAGAGAGAGAGAGAGAGAGAGAGAGAGAGAGAGAGAGAGAGAGAGAACTAAGAGCCATATGATTGGTGTGTCAAGGCTCTAGTTTCTAGAGAGCATATCTGGATTTCGGTATGTTGAATGCTTTTATATGTAGGTCTCTTAGTAGCCGTGTGTACCCAAGACATTGTAACCCTAATTTTCTTGTGAAGAGGTTCAAAAATCTCAAGATTTCATAGTCAAATATTTTCAGGAGATTTACAATATTCATTACTTAGGAAGTTTAGTAACACTCGGAGATTTCTTTCCTTATCAATTAAATTTCAAAAGTTTCTTTCCTTATTTGGGGAGCGTGCATATTAACTTTTATTGATAGGGGTAACGATCGGCCCTTTCCCAATGTGATAAGGACAATGTCATCACAAATGTATCGAATATCACGGAAGGTCACAGACTAACTAGTTCATTGCCGATGACAATCACTCGGTGTGTCGAGCCATGTCCACCCTCTAGGGAGATTAATCCCTAATCGTTGACACATTGAGGCGTAAAATGCCTTTCTGGATTGTGGACTCACACGATTGAATGCCCTCTATAACAGGCCTTTGGACCATGTCCCATTAGTTATATAATAAAAGTGGGTCCAATATTAACTGAATGTATTTCTTTCTCACTGAGAGAGGTGATAAAATGACCTATAAGGATTGCAAAGTTGTACCAGGAAAGAGTGTAGCAACTCAACATAGACTCCTAGTTTTAAATATACATGTGTCTAAAAGGCAAAAAAAGTATTGTCCATTTGTGGAATCAAGAATTAAGTGGTGGAATCTGAAAGGAAAAAAGCCGACAACTTTTTGAAATTAATTAATTCAAGTAACAAATTGGTCCACTAATTAAGATTCGAAAATAATGCGAAAAGAGATGTCTACTAATATTAAGAGTATAAGTAAGGAGGGTTTTTGTGTATCTAAGGGTCAAGCCCCAATAGGTAAGGAATCATGGTGGTAAAATGAAAATACAAACTGTTATTCAAATCAAATGAGAATGATATAGGAACGTTAAAGGTAATAGTAGTAGTAATGCATATAAAAAATACAAAAGTGTAAATAAAAATGTGAAAAAAATTATTTACGAATCAAAGAGAAAGATATATAATGAACTATACAAAAGACTGGAGACTAAAAGCGGAGAAAGAGAAATCTACAGAATTGTCAAACTAAGAGAGAGAAATGAAAAAGATTTAAATGGTATTAGGTGTATTAGGAGTGAAACTAATAGTATACTTATAAGAAATGAAAATATAAGAAAGTGTTAGAGAGATTATTTTGATAATCTCTTTAATGTTAAGAGTACTATAGATATAGAAAATATCAAGACACTACCAAAAGAAGTTAATAGATATTTTAAACGTAAAATGTATTCTCATGAAGTGAAGAAGACCTTAAATAGAATGAAAAATAATAAAATCATAAGATCTGATGGCTTTGCCATTAAAGTGTGAAAATATTTAGGTGAATTTGGTATAATAATACTAATGGATATTTTCAATAAAATTTAACAAACCAAGAGAATGTCCCAAACATGAAGGGAGAGTACAATTATACCACTATAATAAATGAGACATACAAGATTGCTCCAACTACAAAGAAATTAAAGTTATGAACCATACTATGAACTTATAGGAGAGAGTGATAGAATATAGATTAAGATTGAAGATAAGTATATCTCAAAATCAATTTGGATTTATGTCAAAAAAATTCACCACGGAAACAATCCATTTGTTAAGACATTTGATTGAGACATATAGAGTACAAAGGAGAGATCTACATATGGTAATTATAGATCTAGAAAAAACATATGATAGGATTTCTAGAGATATATTGTAGTGGGCGTTGATAAAAAAATAGATCTCTTTAAAATACATTATCTCATTTGAGATATGTATTGGAGAGGTATAACCAATATAAGAATTTGCGGGGTCTAAGCGATAGTTTTCCTATTAATATCGGGCTCTCCTATTAATATCGGGCTCCAACAAGATTCAATATTAAGTCTCATCCTTTTTGTAATAGTGATAGATGCTGGAATCAGAGGGTTTAGATTAAGCCGATCAAAAACTGAATATATAAGATATAGTTTTAGCGACAATCATTAGGATGATAAAAAAAACGATTAGATTAGATGAACAAAATATACCAAAAAATAAACGTTTTAAATATTTTGGTTCCATTATTCAAAATGATGGCAATATAAATAGATATATGAATTATATGATTTAAACGGATTAGATAAAATGAAGAAAAACATTCGGAATTTTTTGCGATCACATGATACCATTGTCTTTGAAGGGAAAGTTCTATAGAATCTCGATAAAAGTTACACTATTATGTGATACTAAGTGTTAGGTTATTAAACAACAATAAGAATAAAATTGGTTGTAACATAAATAAGGATACTTAGATGAGTGTGTGATAAAACTAGAAGAAATAGAATTAAAAACAAAGAGATTCGTAATAAGTTAAGAGTTAATTCGATTGTGGATAAGATGCAAAAGTGTCGTCTGAGGTGGTTTGGGTATGTGCAAAAAAGATCCAAAAACGCACCATTTAGGAGGATCGAGAACTTAAATATATGAGATTTATTAAAACGTGGAGATAAACCGTTAAAAATTTGGATATAAATTATTTATAAAAACATGATAATTTAGGGTTTAGACGAAGAGATGGTTTTGGATAGCAATGAATAGTTTAGAAGAATCTGCATAAATTAAATCAATTCTTTTTTTTTCATCCTCATATTTATTTTTCATATAATCAATTTCAATTATTGAAATTAAATTTCATTGTTATTATTGTATAGATCACTTTATTTAATGTATTAAACACAAAGAATTATAGAAATTTTTTTCTCTATTTTATTCACACTTCACTTGTTTCTACGGTAATTGAGATCCTTCTCGTGCTTTTTTCTTTTACTTAAGGGTATTATTCCATAAAAATCACTATTCTTGAGTTGAGTTACTTCCAATTTTGATTTACTAGCGATTTGTTTCTTGCCTTTAATTTGAGTTTGCTTATCTAAAACATATTATTAGAATTTTCATTTATTTTATGTATGGAATGGTGTCTCAAAAAGCATACGATTTTTTAAACATAGACAAAGTCACCGTACCATAGCTTCTAAAGCGGGGGGGAAAAAATGAATGAACTTTTCTTGGGATTCAGCGACGGGGTAAACTGAGACTCGGGATGTTGAATTTTTTTTAATATAAAAAAATATAATTAAATAAAATTAAATCAGATAAAAAAATAAAATTTGGGAGATTCTATCGTTTAAATTGTCGCTGAGAAAAACTTATGAACATAGATTCATAGCACATTTTTGATATCACATTTTTATATAATTTTTTTCATCAATTTTAAATAATAAGTTTAAAATTTAATATTTTAATTTTAATTTTAATTTTATTATGATTTAAAAAGTACCCTAATTTAAAATGAAAATGAAAATTTATTAGGTTTTGTTTTAATAAAATCTCAATAAATTTAAAAATTGATGAAATAATTGACACCATTTTAAAAATCATGTAAATCAAAATATTGCCGATGAACTATGCTAATTTCTTAGATCTTTTCTCCATACATAAATGAATAAAAATTTTATTTAGAAAAATAATCAAGAATCTCACAAATTTTGATTTCATATTTTTATAGCAAACATTTGTCTAATTCATTGGGGTTTTATTATAATAGAACAAGATCTAACAGTACTTGTTTCCATTTTATATTAAAATAATTTTTGAATTATAAGAATATTTATGTTGGAATATTAAATTTAAAAAACTATTATTCAAAATTAGTAAGAAAATTATATTCACTAATATAGTAAAGAGGGCAGAGAATGAAACACATTCAAGGTACTAAATTTATATTTAGTTTTATGTATAATTTAAATAAATGACTCAAACCTAATTTGAGATGAGCTTGTTAAAAGAATAATAATAAAATCACTCAAGCTGACTTTGCCACGGTAAAAGAGCCAGACCTGAAAAAAAATTCAAACTTATTACAAGTTTGAGCATCACAGTTGATTAGGCTTTTTACTAAAGTTTGAGCATCACAGTTGATTAGGCTCAGTTCATTATCGCCCCAGAAAGAAATGGCGAATTCTTAAGATACATTCTTGGACCGCGTCAACAATAATGTTGAGAAATTTTAAGCTCACTTCACCATTTGTCTTCTAAGCTGCTGTGGGTTGGGGGCAAGGCCTCCCGTGAAACAGCATTTTGTGTGTTTGTGTGTGTGTAAGTGAAATCTTACCACCAATTGATATTCGAATTTCTTCCGACTAATCCAACTCGAGTACTGTAGGTGCCCATTTTAGGAAACGACTCCATCTTTCATTCTCAAGTTTTGAATCTAAGATTTAGTTAAAAGACCATCACCTCATCCCACTAGACGACTGCCGGTTGTGAAACAACATTTCAATCACTAACAATGCTAAAGGAGAACATCACAAACAAAAACATTCTACCGAGGCTATAGAACAAATTAACATATATCGTGTGTTGATGATGCCCTTTCATCTTCTTTACAACTCAACTGCAGCAACTGCTGGCATTACCAAATAAAAATGGAAAGACAAAAACAAGAGAGGAGGATACTTTTGACAACACCTCATGTTGTAATTGTTACACACGAAGCCCCTCCATTTAACCGTAAACAAACCTTTTGGTCTAAAAGAATAATTTTACAACTCCCTGGTGAATGTAGGTCAAGAAAGAGAGGAAGACCTTACCAAAAAAAAAAAAAAAGAAAGAAAGGAAGGAAGAAAAAAGGAGCTACTTTCGACAGACTTTCATTGCATTTTAGAGGTGCAATCCAGAGTCACCAGAAGCAACAAAAATCTAGAGTCTTGAATCTTCTTTCTCTTTTCAATTTCTACTCTCATTTTCTTGGTTTTGGTTTTCCTTCTGATGCCAATTTACATTCCAGACGAAGCAGTCCGGTTTATTCTTTGTGCACCCAATTTTGGAGCAGCAGGCTTGGCTCCTCGACCTCTGCCAGCTGAAAGAGGTTTTGCCTTGGTTGTAGGTGGTGGAGCAGCAATAGCAGCCCATGGGTCATCACTATCTTGAGATGCAGCAGTCCTCACATTCAAAGGTTTTGATGCAGTTTTGGGGACCGGGGCAGCAATTGCACCCCACAAATCATCATCTTCTCTGGGTGCTTTCATTGTACTTGTCCTTTTAGGCCGCAAGGTTGAGACTGGGTAAACCACAAGGGAAAATCGATCCGGAAACAGAGAAGGTTTTAGGATTACATAATGGAATTACCACTGTGAACCACATAATTGAGCGAACTAATTTCTACAAGTGAAGAGTATAACTCCCAGCTAATTAGAGAAGAATATTTCTGTTGCATGAGTGATATTAATTATTAAAATTTACGTGGAGATCTACATTGGGCTTCAATTTCAGGCTAACATTCAAGGTCCATGGAGCAGAAGACAAGAACAAACATAAAATATGAGCTTGTGCACAGACAGAGAACCCAAATAAGACAATGTAGGATGCAACTCAAGAGGGTACTTATTTCTAAAGAGAAGGTTTTAGGAAACAAGTAGCAAAATAACTGATTTTGGGCTTATGACCTGTATTTTCTACATACATTTTACTCATCTTTTTCTCATACGATCTAAAGTTTAGTCGTGCTAAATTTGTAAGCACTCAGATCATGGGGGTGTAATATTCCTGTTTGCACGGGACTGTCAATTCAGAAAAATCTCACACGGGAGATTATAATTTTTACCTTGCTTGGGCTGTGATACAGGTCGTTTTTGAGCAGCTTGAATGTTTGCAAGAGCAGGAGATGGCTTTGGATCTTCAAGTGGCTCAAGTTCGTCCCATCCATCCTTGTCATTTTCATCCTCTTCATGAATTCCATTTTCAAGTTCTCCCCAGCCATCAGTTGATCTTGGTGACTCAAAAACAGGTTGATCAGCCTGCGCAGTGCTGGTGCTTGCAAGGATCGGTGTTATATCTGGGGCCTCTATCACTGCAGCAACTAGAAATAATTAAACTTCAAATCAAATTAGTATATACATGGGCATCAAACAAATGAATCCACCTGTGCTGATCCTAAGAAGAAACCTACGTGGAACAAGTCATGAGAATAATTTGGCCATAAATGGAGAAAGATTCTTCCCTTGTTTCCTGTTATCCTCATCTGTGGCTTTACTTGTTGGAGCAAAATTGAAAATGTGAATGATTTTCTATCTCTTGATAGGAGTGAACCAAGAATATAAGTTGGAATTTAGCTCAGCAAATCCGTATGAAGAGTTTTTATCCAATTCACTTTGGTGCATCATATACATCATGCCATTTGTAAGGATGGTCTCTATTCTTGAAGGGGGCACTCCCTTCTCTCCCAACACATTTTAACAAGTATTATCAACACTAAGGGACTGCACTTCTTACAGGTAAATATGCCTATCATTTGCTTCCAAACATCTTAAATCTGAACCGTAATAGTTAAAAGCGCACTTAAGCGCGCTCAAAGCGCAAAGTGCAGCTTTTGGGCTTTTTTCATGTGAAGCACGGTGCAATTAAAGCGCACTGAAGCAACAAAAAGCACATAAAGCATAAAGCGCATAAAGCGACGCTTTATTATTTGGAACTGAAGCAAAGCAGATTTTATGTACCAGGTGCGTTTATGTCTTCTTCTTCTTCTTCTTCTTCTTCTTCTTCTTCTCTTCTCCATCTTTGTTCTTCTACTCCATCATTCTTCTCCATCCTCTTCCTATCTCTTTATTATAAAAAAAAAAAAAAAAAAAAAAAAAAAAAAAAATATTATCTCCATCATTCTACTACCTCTTTCCGTAATCTGCCCTCTTTTCTTCAACTATAATCTCATGCTGCTCCTCTTTTTTTTTTTCCCCTCTCCTTGTTTTTAGTTGCTGCTGCTCCTTTCTGTTCTTGTTTTTTCCCCCAGTTGCTGCAACCTTCAACGATTTGTCTCTGTTCTTTTTTTTTTCCCTCCTCCTCTTTTTTCTATAATCAGATTCTACTATTTCTTTCTGTAATATACCCTCTTTTCTTCAACTATAATCTGATGCTGCTCCACTTTTTTTTTTTTCCTCAGTTACTGATGCTCCTCTGTTCTTGTTTCTTAAATGAACTTATTTGCTAAATTTTTTAGTCTTTAGTGCACTTTGTTATTATTAAAAGCTTTGACTCTTATATATGTTGATATTTTAGTATTATAACATATTTCATGTGCTATTTTGTATATCTAAATATAGATTTTGATTTTATATCTTAAATATGCTTTATATGAAAAAACTCGTGCTTTGCTTTACACTTTTTACTTGAGCCCCAGAAGGGCCTATCGCTTTTTTGCACACTGAACAGGTTTCTAAATACCAAGGAATATTAGAAAATATGCCTTATAGCTCCCTGTTGCTTTGGCTCAGGAAGGTGGGTAAAAATGGCCTCACCAACTCCCACTGTATTTATGCCCTCCCACACAAGACTAGAGCAACTGCTGGAATCATGGCAGCACAATTCCATCTATTTTTCAATAAATGAAACTTCAATTCCCTCCATATCAAAAGTATACATGAAATGACAACATTTTAAATTAATATATCCCTATCTGGTAAACTAAAATTCCAGATGAATGGACAAACTAAGATCCTTCAGGGTAAATCATGACAAATTTAAGTTCCTCCGAAGCAGACATGCAGGACAAAAAGATAGGAATTAAAATAGCTTTTGCAACATACCTTTTTAAATCAGGAAAAACGAAATTTTATTAACAAGGCAAAAGCAAAGACTAAGTACCTAAAGAGAATAGCCTTTTTGCAACAGACATTAATACCAAAGGAGAATCTTTATAGATTTGGAAAATGTATACCTGAACTGGCATTTGAACTTGTAGAAGCAAGAGCGGTGGAGCTTGCAGAAGCTACTGGAGCTTGTTCAGAAGGTTTACCTTTAAGAGTCAAGGAGCTCATGGCCCATCTGCATTATAATTGTAATATTTCAGTTGGTAATGATAATGCTGGAAGACAAATGGACATAACCTAATATCTGTATCCAAAAATCTCTTCACGAAGGTACATCAGAATTAGAATTTCCATATCCAAGTTTGTCAGATAAATATAGTTCAAATACAACATGAGAGTCGCTAAACCAACAAGCAAACAAATAACAAGTAGCCATTCAATATATTCAATGAAGTGTATTTTATACTATGATATGGTTACAAAAGTAGAAGTTGGAGACGGAGGTAACTTAAAGGAAAAACATCACTTTAATATGGAAATGTTTTATCCTTCCTATTTAGGAAAAAGAATGATTATAATAATAAAATAAATGTAAAGGAAACCAACATGGTTGTATACAGATGCCCTTGTGACAGCAAAAATGTCAAAAATGTAGTGACTATAGTATCTGATGTCAAATTCTCCACACTTCCACATTAAATCTCATTATATCAGGCTATGCAAGCATTCATGCACACAAAGCAACCAAACACAGCAAGTCAGCAACCATTGCACCCTTCTCAACTGATGTAAATATCTATCTTCCAACAAGGAAAGGCAAGAGTGGAGAGTAATGCTCCAAACTAACGCAGAAAAAAAAAGAAAATTTTAAAACAACACTGGATGGAAAAAAAAAATTCCATTTTTGGCACCCACATGTCGGGTTTTCAAAACCGAACATGCACAGGACCGTTCACGTGAACAGTGTCATGACGGGTTTTCAAAACTCGACATGGATACTGTTCACGCATTCCTAATGTCGAGTTTTGAAAACCCGTCATGACACTATTCACGTGAATGGTGCATGACGGGTTTTCAAAATCCAACATATGGGTGCTAAAAATGGAATGTTTTTTCCATCTACTGTTATTTTAAAAAAAAAAATTTCTCACGTCAGTTTGGAGCATTTCTCCAAGAGTGGATGGCATAAAAGAATATTAAATACATGAAATTGATATCATATTCTCAATATTTTTTTTGGGGGGGGGGGTGGGGAGAAGTAAGAGAACAATAAAATACATCAATGCACCAGGTGATAGGTCAAGAACCATTGGGAGTTTAAAGAGTCTAACCCCAGTAAACTTGCATTTCCTGGCATTGCTGAAATTCCAAGAGTCGGAGATTCAGAAGTATCACCAGAGCTTATCTGACAGTATATGCAGGGAAAGAGTCAGGGTAACAAAATAGATGGACTAATTTGCTTTTTACTCAACGAATGTCTGTAAAAGTAATAATCTCCTTTTAATCAACAATTATGTTGGCTCAAAGGGTTCAACAACATTTACACAGCAAAAGTGAAGTACATTAAATGATCTATTTATCACATTTCACCATTCTCATACAACTTCTATAATTCAATAATCCACTTTCCTACTGATACTTTAATTTTCAAGAAGATAATAAGCATCATCATTCAGCATATAGTTTGATGTAGGTGGGGACTAGAAAGGACAAATACAATGCATTGAGTTTGATCAAATTTAAGACACACCTTGTCATTGTATTGCTTCACTATTTGCAAAAATTGGTCAACCGCTTGGAATGCCTTCGCTCGAACATCACTATTATGTGTAAGTGCAATGAGAAGAAGTTATTATATTTACTTCAAACATTGGAAAAGAAGCAAATAAACAAAGGAATCTTCTAAAAGCATATAAGTACAATCAAAGTAAACAAGACCTTAAACAGGAACCAAGGTAAACCATACATAGTGCCCTAGTGAGACTAGTAGTTGGGTTATTCAGTAACTTACAATGTCATACAACCTGATTGCATTAAATTATTTCCAGAGGTGATAAAGAGTATCAATCAAAAAGATAGAGAAAGATGAAAATATAATTAGTTCAACCCAATATTGCATGAACAGTTGTAGAAATGCCCACGTTTAACATTTTCTATAGCTCCTGTATTGCTTTGTCCATATCATGTCATATCTGAAGTCCATGTTTATGGATCATAGCTTCAACCTTTTCCCCTAAATGTCTCATGGAGGCCTTATTGCTAATACTGTTATCTCATTGTCAATTTTAAGTAATTAAATAACTGCCAATGCATTAAGTATATATTTCATTGCAAAATTTGTTGTTTATCAGCTTCACCTTTGAAAGGAAAAGGTTCTTTTCGAGGAGGATCATCCTATTTTTATATTCCAAAGTGTAGAAATGTATTTTTCTTAGTTTCTGCTTTATTACAGTCAGGCCATTTAAGGTGAAAGCATCGAATAATTTATTTGAAAATAACAACATATTTTTCTTGGTAAATATTGTATTTAACCTGATCTCAGTTCTATAATTGCAGTTTTGACCTCTTCCTAATCAAATGACTATGAATAGCCAGAGTTTCACATTTCCATAACCTGATTGGGAAGGTAGATTTTCTTCTTGTAAATAGCCTTTCTACAAACTGCTTAGACATAACATCGACAAAAATATGTGGGTGTAAGTAATTATATGACATTGTCAGTGTAGATGTCAAAAAAATTGAGTTGGACACTTTCCTTTTCATTTTTAAGAACAACAACTAGCCTTTGAACTGTAATAAAAGGGCTTGCACAATCATATTTCCGCATTTTTGGATAAAAGCTTCAATACTTCGGCACTTGGACTTCTTTGAGTAATTTGTTTTGCTTTAGTAGTCACAATGTGCTTTCGGTGAACCTTATACCAAATTTGAGACCATTAATGCCATCACCAAGTGGATAATATACAGTTATCTGCACTATTAGCTCATTCAAGGATTTTGTCAGCTGATGATTTGGCATGTCTAATTACTTCTTGACCGACTGACCTGCCTCTCAATGACAAGAATTTTTATCCTTTTTAATTTGTTGCAGACATGCAAAACTCCCACAAAAAAAAGGGAGTGAAGACTGTTGGACAGTGACACAGAGCAGCTAGAAGAAACAAATATCCAGGTCTATGAACAGTTATACATCAAGAAATTCATAAAAATAACCTGTCAGGATCAATTGTCAGCACAATCACAGTTGGAAGAATTCGAGTTGCAATCTCGGTTACGTCATAATATGAACTGGTAGCACACAAAGCCATTATTCCTGTCACAGTGTAATGTTAAATGATAGATTCATAAACAACTTACATATCAGGACCAAATGAATCTAGCTCCAGTAACCTTAATTCAAAATTGAGATATCATAGTCACTTACCTGCCCCTCGGGCCGGAGAGAATGTATCACGCAGAGCACGAACTGTAAATGCATTTATCAACACTCTTTTCCTCATCTGCAACGAGGGTCATACCATCAGTTGAGAAAACTATATAGTATCACACATTAATGAAGGGCAGATAGGATATTTTACCAAGTACCAATGTCATCCAGAGTCAGAAGCAAAGCACAAAAGGGGGGAGGCCACTCTCCTCATCCCCCCCCAAAAAAAAAGGAGAGAAGATTTGCAGGCAAAGTTAAAACTAGAAGAAGAAGAGAACAGAACTAACCCCCTCGTTAAGGTAGCTTGCTATATTACCAAGCAATATGGTGGTATTTGTCCTGATTGCTGGTTCTTCATCGACCTGCAATACTAACAAGTGCTGGAATTAGCAAAATATGTATAGACAGAAGATTCTCTATAACATACACATTGAGCTATTATTAAAAAAGCATGAACTTTATCCAGATCAATACCCTAATTCTCATGGAACACTTCAACAGAAGATAATATGATGTAATAAATTTTGGATTTACTAAAAAAATGGAGTGAAACCTGTAGCTTTGAAAGGTGCTTTAGTAAAGACCCGGATATGGTACGCTGCGAGAGCTGCAATTACATAGGGAAAATGTCTTCACGATAAGTAGCAAAATCTTTCCACGTACTGTAATAAATACTGATGCATGTCACAACAATCTGAGTGATGAAAAAAAAGAGCTAGAACAATCCCAACATGTGACATGCTAAGATATAAACTAAATAAAAGCATTGCAATGAAAACGTGAAAAGGACTAAGCAAAGAGACCCGAATCGGAATCTGACACTGCAGTAAACCCATTTCAATTGGTAACAGCAACTCATACAATATACAACTCTGCGAACCCCTTTTCAATATCATCATTTACAATTGTGATTTAGTTAAGAACTTTTGGACATAAAGACAGTGGCATGCACAAGCATTAAAAAAGAGCTGCTAAGTTTCGGGGAGACTTCGACAAGAAAATGTAGATCTCAAAGAATATAGATCCAAGTAAAAGAAATAGTAAATATCTACCAGTAAATTAAGAATGGCTAGAAGATTTTCTTTGCTTTTTTTTTTGGATGGCCATAATTACTGATGGTTTTAAGCAGTAAAGAGAACTCCAAAGTTTGTTATGAGACACACAATTTTTAAAATATTTAAGAAATGATCCGTTCTGTACATAAAAATGGCATCCAAGGAGCTATATGGATAATACACACATAACATGGTTTTAAGGCAGATTCAGGTTAAAGGTAGGCGCCAAGAAGAATTCCAAAATTCTCAAAGTTTCCTCTCTCCTAAGTCTAAGCAGCCAACTGATAGCCTATCGATTTGATGTTGAATTCTTTGGTTTGATTTTAGATTTATTAACAAGATTATTCGTTTATGAACACTCCATGTTATGCTAATTAATTTGCTAATATAGGATAAATACTTTATGTAATACATGAAATTGGATTGAATTAGGATAAATCACTGAGATGCGCCCATAAGATATTTTGATAGTTTTCTTTTTTTTTTTTTTAGAGAGGGGGAGATTTAATTTTTCTTAGTGCTGCCCTTATTTGGATTAAATTGAACTACAACTGGCTAAATGCATTACAAGTTCTTAGAAGTTGTTTACAATTGTTAAGTCTCCTAACACACGTTTAAAAAGCTACTTAGAAGCATTCATGAAATGATGTAATTTCGTCAACGGAGCTCAAATACGATCTCAATTAATCACCAAACCAAATTCTCATAACATTTAAAACATCCACAAAATATGAAAAGTGAATAAGTAGATAACCGGATATTGGTTTTTTTTCTTTTCCTCTTCACTATATTTCCTTCAAATATATTCTTAGGGTATTATTGACTAGATTGTTAAATTAAACTCTCTACATATTTAGTCAAAATGTGATCCCTATTTACTGAAACCTACAAACTTTAACTAATATACAACATTTCAGGTTCTTCACTAGTATATACAAAATCTAATCACAAAGGAGACAAATTTATTTTAGTAACAAAACAGACAACGTACAAATTTCAATGCATCACAATCTTTTCTCCTAGTGATAACAGACCCAAAATCCTCAAAACAGTTCTTGAACACTGTTCCACTCATTCTAGCTGCCAACTACCAGCTTGTGTTTCATGTCAATGGTAGTTCATCAGATTTAGAGGCAGCTCAATTGAAGGGCAAGGGAGGCAGATGACTTTTGAAGAACTTCAAGGGTTTTTATGAATATAGAGCAATACCTTGCCCCTCTATTGTCTGAATAGCCACCCAAATTTACCCCCCCCCCAAAAAAAAAGTTTGAATTTTGTTAAACTACCCCCAATCTTTTCATTTACTTTCCACTTTCCAAAAAAAACTTCTACATATTTCCACCCAACCATAAAACTTATCTCTCTCTCCTCTCTCCAGTAGTTATTTATCCACTCACATTTAGCTGCCTCACATAAAAGGACAATCCATTTCCATTTCTCCACCCATGATGATAATTTTATTTTTGTTGCTTGAATTCCCCTCACATCTCTCTCCTTCTCTTGCTCTCTCTGATGAATTTCCACTCAAATTTCTCTCTCTACACATACAAATTTACAAAAAAAAAATTCCCACTCACTCGATAACAAGCAGTCTTCAATTTTTTTCACTCAAAAAGATAGATTAAAGTGGAAAGTAAGCTTCCAATTATAAAAGTGAAATGATCTCATAAAAAAAAAAAAAAAAAAAAAAAAAAAAAAAAAAAAAAAATCATTTTTGCCCAAAATCTTCCATTCATTATTGTTCAAAGAATAAATATATAATTGAATTTCTTTTTTCTTTCACTCTGTTTTCTGCTTCCTTCTCTAACTACATCATATAAGTAGATCATCAAACTAAAAAGTTGCCAGTTTGCTCAATTGCCAAGGCCGAAGATTGCAAATTACTGAAATCTGAGAACATGTTTTCAAAATTCAGATGATTCAGGGTATGATCACCTTAAACTTGAAACATTAATAAAACTTTTTGAATTTGATTATATGGCATGGTATGCCTATTTCATCATGTTTGATGTTTCTATATTTAATTTTATTTTTGAATTTTATTCATCCAATTTTTAAAGAAGCCCAACAAAATAAATCCCTTTTATTTTTTAAACAAAATAATAGATTTCATTTTAGTTTAATATTTTCAAATTTTAAATGAATAAGTTGTTCTTTTTCATAAATTTCAAATTTTAAATAAATTTTTCTTAATGACTATAATCTTTAATTTTATGTATTTAAATAACGGGTAAATACGATTTATGTATATATTTAGTATCCCACTCCCCCCCCAAAAAAAAAAGAAATTTTTTTAATCCACCATAATGCCAATAATTTACCACATCTGCTCAACCTAAAATTCCCAGAAGAAAAGGGGGGCCATGTCCTGATCAACATTTCCAAGTCAAGAAACAAATGCAACATACATACATACATACATATATGTATGTATATATGTATGTATATATCAGCTCTAATTTAAAAGCTTTATATTGAAGGAATTTCAAAAAGAAAGGGGAAAAAAAACAAACAAACAAACAAACAAAAATGGACATCTTTTATCCATGTTGCAATCCAAATGCACTGCAGGCAGATTACAGAGAAAAAATAAAATAACATACCTTAGGAGCCAGAACAAGCAAGGATTTTAGTGTCAGTTCCCTGAGAAAAGCTGATGTGTCAGAGAACCCAGTAGCAACATGGGGATAAACCTGATCAAAAGCATCATAAGGGACTTAAAATTCCAATTAATTGAATAAGAGTTAAATATAGTCTTTGTCAGAAACTCCATGGCATGCTTAGATTATATTAGATTCTTGTGATTGGTTGCATACTTGTTCATCAACAACGTGTGCCGACAATGACTCTCCATATTGATCAATATGCTGGAGAAGAGCAACACGTATTGCCCGGTCATTAGCAGCGAAAAGTTTCACAATAGTTGGAAGTACCTAGGTAAATAAGAAAGGAGAATGATATGTCAATTAATGAGGCAAAAGTGGACCAAACGTCAATTTTAACAATTCAGAATGGACATGAGAATTGACATTAAAAAAGTAAAGACCTTTGCCGTAAATTCTTCAGCTGAAAGCCAGGATCCCATTTTCAACAATGCATTCAAGGCAGGAGCAGCAGCTGAACCAAACTCCAGGGAAGAAGCTAATAGTGGAAGCAACTGCCAAAACCCAGACATGATCTCGTAAGTTAAGGTTCATACAGAGTATATGTCCTAACATAATCTCATGGCATTCAGCTTGAGGAACTGCACCTTTTTAAGGACAATTTGACGAGGAAGCTGCTCAGCCAGTTGCGGGAGCTTACGGAAAAAAGTGTCCTTCTCAACACTATCTTTCAAAGTTAAGATTTCCATAAAGTGTATGGTATCCACCAGCTTATTTTGAAAATATTCTGCTGAGTGACAGTGCCAACATAAGTACAGACTCATAAAGAAGAAAAGAAGAATGGTACAGACTTACACTGTTATGTAAAAATGTAAGAGGCTATATGCAGGCAGTCCAACCAATTTTTTCAACAGACCATCATGTGAATATCTACTTCTAGCACTAAGGTTGAAAAGCAGAGGGACAGGAAATCATTTTTCTCGCATTTCCAACTGCCAGATAGGACCAGTTGCCATTTTTATATACATATAGTCCCATTATACAAATGATTTGAACTATGAATAGCAACAAATAGGAACTATTTGATTGGGAGTAAGTTAACATCAACAGGCACACAGAACACGCTTGTGCTTAATTATTATTTTCATTTCAGATATTCTAATATATTTCAAATAACAGCGGCAATTCACATTCTTCATGCCCATGCATTGTCAAAAAGAGTTGAAGTTGTTAGGGAAAAGAGAAATAGATAAACAATTACACAATGAAATAATAGCCCTTCAATATTGGATGGATACAGCAATAAAGAGACAAATCCAGGAAAGATGGCTTCATCAGGATTTGTAATTGAGCAACGGTAAAAATATGTCTTGAGGGATTATGAAAAGAAAATGAATGTCAATGTCAAAATACCAGACAGCAAAAAATGATAGATCCACTGGAAGAGTATAAATGCAGTACCATAACATTGTATCGCGAGCATTACCATGTAATAAAGCAGGCAATGATAAAACAATTTAAGTGGAAACATTATTGGTAATCTATATGTTGTATACAAAAGGAACGAAACGTACCACTATTTTCTAAAAGCTTTGATGAATTCAACCTGCGACCCGGCATTGAACTTAAGAGCCTCTGGTAATCTGGAAGCAGAGACTGTGAGACAAGAAAATGGACATGCAAATGAAATGAATCCCTGGGCAGAATTCAGTTAAAAAAAAACCCTACAATACAAGTGAAAAAAAACAAAGTAATGATAATATTATGGTGCAAAAGAAACATATTCAAAATTTTGAAATAAAAATCGCAAATGGATTAATATTTTACTAAGTCAAAACAATTAGAACTGACCTTTGGAATGGCAGAAGTGTTACGCAGATCCTCTGTTCTGGCCAGCTTCAAACCAGAGAATAGTTCATAAATAAGACAACCTAACAATGAAACTAACCACTTAGATTGTTGTCAGGGACTGATGAATTCTGAAATATTTTTAGAGCAAACAACAAGGCATGAATTTTCAGCAATGAGTTCTTTACGCTTTGCAAAGCGACAGACAATTACTTAAGATGCATTGAATAATTCTCTTTTTTATGGGACAATCCATTGCAATTAATTCATACTGTTAGAATTTAAAATATGCAGACACAGAAAGTATGTAAATCCGGTACACAATGAGCACTTCTCTTTTTGTACACAGTGGTACAGAATGCACTAGGGAGAAAATGATTGCACAGAATAGGGAGACGAGAAAGATTTCCAACTGGATAAAAACAATATATTGCTGAATCAACCAGATAAAAACAATAGATTTCCAACTGGCAATTGGAGACACAAGAAGAATTACCCAAGCCCCATGAGTCAATGGCCCATGGTGGAGATTTCCTGATAGCCACCCAGTCAGATTTTGTCAACTCCATGGGTTTGTATTGCGATCCAATAAGCCATTCATATTGCTGAATCAAAGTTTCTTGTGTGAGATTCCATGAAAATTTCAATTCAAAGAACCAATCATCTTAAACTAAGACAGCCAATAAATGAGCCATGAAAGGCCAAAAAAGAACATATTCAGAGAATAGAGGTACAAAAGATAAGGAAAGGAAAATCAAGTATAGAAACGCATTCATAGAACAAGCAAGCATTATTGACTAATAGTCAGGCGTATGTTTGTGGGAAAAAGATTGTTATGGAACAGCTGGAAAATATTGCTCCTACATAAGACAGCAATTGTCGAACAGTACTTTCGAAGTCTTGAACTTATATAATAAGCACAGCTTTGTAAAGTTCATTACTTGCTGACTTCAAGCTTTTAAATTTCACCCGATACTGATATATTCATTTTTCATTCTTTATCAAGGAAGCTTTGTGCTCAAGAATCACTCTTCTTGAATCTAAATACATTCACAGGTGTTTCATTGTTTCTCTAAACAAACTAATGCTTGTAACATGCATAGATAAACAGATGAACAAAATTACGAGTGCATGGATACATGGATTACCAGCATTGGTCCACTAGAAGCTTCATTGTGCCCATCAAACTCAGAAAGAACATCAAAGGCGTGCAACTTCCAGTCCAACGTTTGAGTGACAACAACACTAGCCACACAAACATTGCCATGAACCTGTCATAGTTGAAATCTGTCATAAACCATATATAATAAAGGTGCTGTGCTAAAGCATGCATCCAAGCAAGTTCATGTCCGTTGAAAGAACTATTGGGTTTAGGGTAGCCTTGAACTTTGTATCAGGGAAAGGACATCTGTGACTGTGACTCGAGATGGCAATGAATGGAGAATATCTGATCAAACTAGTTATTTGTCCCCCCCCCAAAAAAAAAAAATAGCAAAATGAATAGAAAAAGAAAGTCTTGCTAGTTTATTGTCGTAGTTGTGCCAATATAGAGGTGTGTAAAAGAAGCCTGACATCGAAAACCCAAAAGATGGACAAGAAAATCCAGCAATGGATAAAGGCAGCACCTGCCATATTTAGAACTCCATTCAAGAGCGTAACAAAAAGCTACAGGGTACATAACTTCAATTCATTAAAGTAAGATGTCTCTCCTAGCTTCCCACAACAAGAAGCTACATCTCAACCACATAAGCAACCAAGTGGGAGCACGTACAAGAATATTTTTCAACCGCATCACGGACCTAGATATACCAAACCTCAACCCACACGACCTAAAAAACAAAGCAGCTAATGTCCATTTTGGTCATCATCTTTCTTGGGAGCCCCAAACATCCTTAGTATCCCTAAGCACTGAGAAATAAGAAATAGCCTCAACCAACCATCAGCTTATATACAGTTTCACATGACTCCTCACAAAAACAAACAATTGGAAAAAAAAATAATCTTGAATTTTCCTTGATATCCATGTGTACTTTACGCTGTCAATTAGTCTGAAAAGAACAAACGAGACAAGGATCCTGCAGACTTGTACTCAGGGTGACCATGATGGATATCATACTAAGGAATAGCATTAACAATCTTCGAGCATAAATGAAGAACAAGCAACTAAAAAACTAGCATAAACCGTCAGCAAAAGAAGAAAATGCAAAGGTATGGAGGTCCAAAAGGGAAATGTCATTTTCCAATCAAATTCGATAAAAGATATACAAGGAGATCAAATGCCACATGAAACACCAAAAAATAATGAAGTTCAAATATTTACATTTGATTGGAAAAAGAACAACTCCATTGCCGGCATATTTGCTAATTTATAAGACTAAGAGCAGTCGCAAAAGCTACTGCAGCACCTCTGACAAAAGGTCAAGCCATGCAATATTAAAATGGTGCCTAATACACCTCTCTAAAACAACTACTTGTGGCCAGGGAAGATCATATATACTAAAACAAGTACAAAATAAAGCGCATGTATAATAGATGCATTCGAATTCGGGAGCTGCTTAGTCTTAAACAATTAAATCCGAAACACAATGACCCAACGACAAGGTTTGCATCCTGCGGTATGTGAAGCCATATCTACTACTACCACATGCTAAACAAAATTGACTTTTCTGTAGAGTATTTCCTAAGACCTAAATTGCTTAGAAAGATAATAAACATCAGAAACTCTGTGCACAAGCCGACAGGTCAACACTACCTCAGCATTTGGGGCATTGGGTGGTAAAGGGATAGAAATGTCTTCAATGCACTAAATTTAGATTGCAATAACATATGATTGATCGCCTTAAATTTCATCTATGATGGTAATGCTCAGAGCCAAATTGCAGAAAAAATGTATATTCAGTTCATTGCCTTAAATATAAAAAAGAGAAAGGGGTAAACATACAAAAATGGTCACAGCCTGAGATTCACAAAGACATGTCAACAGAAAAAGTATATGAAGTGAAACATTTTATTCAGCTAAAATATGCAAGCATAGATAAACAAACTTACAAGTTTACAATCATTATTCAGAAAGCTCACAGCTTTTGCTGTCTGGTGCAGTCCCAATGCATAATACTCATCTCTGTCATCAAAGCAAGGCCTTAGAACCTAGAAGAGAACAGCTCATTCACTCATATCTCAAACATAATTCACCCAAAAGAAACACGTGTTTTAAAGATTTGTTGAAGGCTTGAAGATGATCCTTTAGGAGAACAGTTAACGGGAAATAAGTCAAACAGGGTGAATCCATATTCTAAACACTGATACATTACGAGAATTTTTTCCCCCCTCTTTCTTTTGAAAGAAAGATTATTAAAATAATGTCTCATGAGTCTACAAGAGGCTAGACATAATAATCACTCAATTGTCTTTTTATCTAAGAAGAAATTTATTCATAAGAAAACAGCAAAACAAAAGAGTAGACGCAATAAGATAGTTCTCCCTCCCAAACATCTACAAAGCCACAGACACAAAATCAACAACCTCCACAAAGGGCATACACTACACAAGATAATAATCACTCAGTTGTGGCACTCTGAAAACAACCATAGATAGTTACTACTGTGCTGGATTAGACACCCAACAAATCACAATTAAGTTATAACAAGAATGCATCTAGAAGATTACTGCACACTGGCATAAGCAATCCAAAATATATATTAGATGCCAAAATGAGTAAATATACCTTTGTGTACCTTCTAAACCTAATTCCTTGATCTTTTCTGACAATGGAGTAACAGGCTCAGTCACTATATAGATTGTAACCTTTGTCATGGAACCATCAAAAGTCTCGGCCTCAGTACTGTGAAGAAATGATAAAATATTTGGATGCCTCACCTGCAGAGAAGGAAATAAAACTAACATGAGCAGCAATGCTATTGCTAGATAAAAGGTAAGAGCTCCAATAGATGGGAAACTAACAAACACAAAGATTAATGGTCAAGCAATATCCATAAAAGTTCATAGTCAAAGAACTTTTTAGTTTTCCAAAAGGAAGTTGCATCACACGTGCAATAATGGAGTGAAAATTAGTTCTTAAATACCGAGGCTAGACAAGGTGGCAGCATCACACTTAAAATAAAACAAGACATAGTTTTAGCCATGTGACAGTAGCAACCACATCAGCGGAACATGGTAATCTATTGAAATCAATCCTTTTAGACAACATAACCTGGAAAAGTAACCCTAAGCCACCACAATTTAGATCTCATCCTCCTCCCAAATCGAGAGAATCTTATAAGGCAAGTAGTTCAAAATGCTAAATAGAGTGAAATGAATTTAAGAGGGAAAAAAGGGATCTCCTTCTTATACACAAATTCAATGCTTCCTTCAGCACGAGGTTCTAAAATCCACCTCATTTTTGTGGATATGTCCATATAGGTTTAACAGAGAACCTGGATGCTTAAAGATCTACTTAGAGTAAGCCAGTGTTGTTGAAGGTGCAAGGTGCCCCTATGGGATTAGGAACCCCAATCCGAATGAGGCACAAGGCACCACATTAGGTGCTCATGTAAGTGAAGTGAAACACCTGTTCTAAAAGATATTTATTTCGCAAAATAAATGTAGTTATGATTTGTTCACTCGCAAACCAAGATATCCACTACAAATTCAAAAGAAAAACTTATGTATGGATTACCATTAGCAAAATATTGTACCCTTATTCCCTGTATGTTGTATTATTAACACATTAATTTATCTCCCAAACTTAACAAGAAGTAGTTTCAAAGAAAAAAAATAAACATTATATCTCCTCAATCAACTCACATCTCAAGCACGCAACAAGAGAAGGAGAAGACAAGAAACACAAAATGATGAGATAGGGAGAATGATAAAACCTAAAAATAGTGATATATTTGGACCCAAAGTATAAAGATAACAAGCTTAATAAGAAGTAAAACAGGGAGGGAATACAAAGAAAAAGGCATAGAAAGAATACTCAGTAAAGATAAATTTCAACAAGGTGTTCTGCCTGGTGTCACAATGCCTAGGCACCTATGTGCATAAGACAAGCACCTTTCTAAAGGCACCTTACACAAGGCCCCTTAAGGTGCTACACATAGGGTGCTCAGAGCGCCTTTCACTACTCTAAGCTAGACAATGAGATGAAGAATTTATAGAGTTTGCCTTCAGTGGAACAAACAGATAAGAGGACAGGGACAATTATCACCAGATAACTTACCGTTCTTAGACGCTTGACACCATTTCGACCTGCAGCTAGATGCCCATCCTCAGCATTGCTCCCTGAAAGAGCAAATATGGACACTGGAGACCCATCATCCTGCAAACAAAGCATGGTCAGGCTACCAAAGAAGCAACATGGGGGAAAAATAAAAAGATATACCTTGCAAGTTTTGAAGCCAAAATCATTCTGCATAGTCAATACAGGAGTCAAAATACCATAGGGTAACTTTCATCTCAAATCTATACTTGAGAAGCCTAGAAGCCAGTATCAGACCTATACAAACTAACACCAAGTGTTCTTTTAAGTGAATGAAAGGCTACCCTATTATTGATCTCACCTTTCAGTCAAATCAAAAAGGGCCCCTTTAAGTGCTATTGCTGCCATGAGGAGTGTCTAAACTGGCTTATCTCAGTTACATTTCCCACCATTGACAAATGGCAAGTGGATAGCTGCTAGAGTAGCCTCAAGGGTTGAAACAAATGGAATTTTCTCTTTATCTAGATACACTAAACCGTTATCCATAAGATTGCACTACGCTTGTTTGGGAAAAATGCATCAAATAGATTTGTTCAACAAGAGAAAAATAATAGATCAGAGGGTGGCAATAATGTGCCCCACTAGCAATGAAGCAAGTTGAAAGAGCAAACCTGATGAGATCTGATGCAGGAGTATTCAACATTAGCATGATAAATTTTCTATGTAGGCTCTTGCCCAAGTGCCCATAGTAACTCAGTACTTTGCTGACCTAAAAGTACCGAGAGGGCCAGGGATTAAACTTCTGCACCCCCTTCCCATTGCCACGAAAAAGGATGGTTCAGAGCATTAAAAATGGAATGACAGGGTGGATCACTTATTTTTGCATTGTCAATTGCACTAGAGATATGGAACCACCTATTTACTATAGTTATTATGACTTGATTTGTCCTTGGAGCCTCCATGGTTCACTTCTCACAAAATTTAGAAGTTTTGGAGCAAAGAAAGATACTCAAATGTTTTGGAAATATGCGTTTATAACTAGTCCTCCGTTGTTTGGAGAAAGCAGAATGTCAGAATTTTCAAAAATCACATCATTGATTCTTCTCTTCTATGTGATATGATTGTATTTTATACTTCTCTAGGGGCTAGTGCCTCGGGATTTATAAAGATTATAGCCTAAGAGTTTAGGAGGGATTAGGAGAGCAATCATTCATTAGCAAATGTATCAAATCTTTTTTTCACCTTTGAGGATTTATCATCCTTGGAGTTTTTGTACATTATTCTATACATCAAATACAATTTCTTTTTCCATCAAAAATAAAATAAAAAATAAAAAATAAAATGAAGTAACAGTGTGGCTGTGCTTTATGTCAGCTATTCGATCAGAAATGGAGGAACTGGTTGAAACTCTCCATGTTTCAGAAGTCCAGACTTAAAATGGTATGACCAATATTACTCCAGCAAAACCCAGTATTTCAAGCACCACTTCGGATCTCTAGATCCCATCCTCTACAGATACAAAGCTAAGCATCAAGCCCCAGAAAACCCACAGTAACGTCCAAGTTTCCTGAACTTTGGCCAAAGTTATGGCAGGGACTCTTTCATGAAAACCATCACAACAATCACCCCCAAGTTTAAAGCTGGCGAGAAACTCTGACAAGCCAATGCTTCCAATTCTTCAACTGGGGCAATGTAAGCCTGCCAGCATCATTAGGCACACAACAAAACCACTCAAAGCAAACTACTGATCTTTTTGTATGCTGAGTTATTTAGAGAACTAGCCACCATGAAATTACGGCTATAGTAGTTCTGTGCATTGATTGTAGCACTGCCCCCGAACATGAACTGCTACAAATCAAGTGTAGTGGTCTTCGAACTTTCCCAACTGAGGTTTTTGATTTAATTGAGAATTCTCCCAATGGATGGGGCATATTGGCCACCGGGATTAATTCAAATGTCAAAGAGAAAAGCAAATTCAATCGAATTTAACAGGGAACAAGTATAATGAAGTGTCAAATCCATGTATTTTAACTTGGAATTCTTGATCCCTAATCGTACAGTGCTATGAGATTAGGAACTTAACAAAAACCAAATCGAAGAATCAAGAAATGGATCAGATATTAACCGATAAAACCGAGAGAGAGAGAGAGAGGGAACCTTGGAAGTGCCACGATAGTGAATCCAAGAGCCCCAAGCGGAGGAGTATGGTTCGCCGATATCGTAAGGCAAATCCTTCAGTCCAGCACCAGATCCTGCGACCACTCCCTTCAAGAATTTCAACATCTCTGTCTTCTATTCACTGCCGAGGAGATCTCTCCCTCTCTCTCTCTTACTTCGTCTTCTTCAATAAGAGAGAGAAAATTTGGAAAACAACAAAAATGACAAGGGAACTCCAATCCAACCAAATCGGTAGATGTCGGGAGTGCAATTTGCAATCTTCCCCGCCACCATTTGGGCCTTTTGGGTTTAACGGGCTATCAGATTTGGGTGGATCTTTAAACGCCCCACGCAACTCCATGGAAATTTTACCCCTTTTTCTTTTTTTTATTTTTTTACCGACCAATCTCATATTTTATCATATTAATTCGATCGAAACACTATAAAACCCATTTTAAGAGTTAAATCTCTTAAATTTTTTTTTTTCATTTTTAAAACTCAAATTCAAGACATCTGATTAAAGAGATAGAGTTACCGATCACCCAATCTAAAAGAGTTTTGTTTTTTCCTTTTTCTTTTTGTTTCACAAATCGGTGTCCAGAATTATATTCCGATTATTCCGACTCAATCGACTATTAGACCTTTTATAAAAGAAGCTTTCCAACGTAATTCTTTTCATTTCTAAAATTTGAATCTGAGTGTTGATGAATGGGATTTAATTTCGTTCTCGCCAAACTAATCGTTCGTTGATACGATTTTTTTTTAATTGAATCGTGACTAATTCAGTTCGAATAATTATAAAATTGAATTTAAAAATTCAATATTTTAATATTTATTTTTTTATTTTTAATATTTAAATTTAAAATTTTAATTGAAGGGGTTAAAGCATTGGATTTACACAATGTTGATCAAGAAAATTTTACATGCTCACGTCATGGTCGATTCCCATCTAACGCTCAAAAATCATTTTACCATCACCTTATGTGGCAAACAAACGGCTAAAAACTATTGATACTAGGAGGTTGTATAAAACCTATATATTCTTTTTTTATACTTCCATGATTTTTGGAGAAAGAAATACCTTTTATCTTTTGATCAGGAATTATATATGAAGTTTCTGATTGAATTTCATACCTAAAAACTTTCATCGCTGACGCAAGTGTGGAGCAATGAAAGGAAGGAAAGATAGATAAATAAGGCGAAAAAAAGAGAAAAAAAAAATTGATCAAAATCTTAAAAAAAAAATCAATAAGGGATTGATGAAAAATAAAAACAAATCGATCAAAAAAATTTGATCAACAATGAGATTTCAAGCAAAATTAGATTACAAAAAACTTATCGATTGAGATCTTGATCAAAAGTATTATGATCAAAATATCATATTTTTCTCTTTTCTCTGTATTCTTTCTCTACCTAGTTAAGTTGCCATGCGGGAGTAGGGTCATTTGCTACCTAAAAAGCCATATGACATATTTAATTGACATTTTTATTATAAAATTAGAACTGTAATTACTCCATAAGTCCATCTGAAACTTCATATTTGTATGTTTCTCTCTTTTAGGTTTGCCCTTTTAAAAAAGCCTTCAAATTTCCTCCATCTTATTTTTCATTTTATGTTTTAACTAAACATTAGAAATAGCTCAGGAAATGAAAGAAATAGATATTCAAAATGGATTGAGTCAATCAACCTCGTACTAGTAACCTAAACCATATATTCTCTCTCCTTTTATTCAAAATTATTTAAATATCATTGTTTTTCCTTTCTTCTTTTAATAAATATAGTGGTATCACGATTTCAGATTGTAACATCCACTATTCTTTGCAATATTTAAAAAAAAAATTGATATCACAATTTCAAACCGTGACATTTACTGTTTATTAAATCAATTATTTAAAAAAAAATTTGATATCGTGATCACGGATCGTAACATCTGCGCTACACTAGGCGCTTTTGTCCTTAGTACAATCGGCTGCTTTTCATGCACCCTACACTACACCCTGCACATTGTATATATATGTAACTCTTACTCCACATCATAAAATAAATTCAATTTAAAACAAATATGGTCAATCAAAACACCACAATACCAATAATCATGAGCAATCAATATATCAAAACACTGATAACCATGACCAATTAACACACCAAAATATCAATAATCAACAAAATATCAAAATACTAATAATCAAATAGCATTAACCATGAACATCACGAAAACACCAAAACACCAACAATTATAGCCAACCAATACACCAAAACACCAACAAACAATAATATATCAGAACACCAACGGTCAAACAATCTCAACCATAGCCACCAATACACCAAAACACCAACAATCAAATAAGTTCAACTATGACCATCACCAAACACCAACACACCAACAACTAAGGCCAACCAAAATTAAAACCAAAACCGCAAAAATGACGTATATCAAAACAGGTTATAAACATTAAAATCAAATAAAAAAGTTACGAAAATTTATAATTAACAAATAAATATGCCTAAAATTGGAAATTATAATTTATAAAATTTAAATCTAATACATGTAATATGCATAACCTACAATAAGTGTCGTAAGGAGGTCGTCCAGCATTTTATCATGGCTAACGTCTGGTAAGAACACAAGCCGGCTTACCCTCATCACTCTCGAGAAAGTCAACTGTAACAGTTCCAGTGTCCTTGATAACTATTAGTTCCTGTGACAATCAAAAGAAGAGAAGTTGAATTGATTGTCTTTAATTGAATTTAAAAATTTAATATAACTCTACTTAGATTTATAATAATCCTATTGTCAATTTAAACATATGCAATAGAAAATAAAATATGGATAGAAAAACAAATCAAATTTTATAATGATTCGATTTTGTGTTTACATCCACTCTTCTAACCAGCAATTCGAAATCTAGCAATTTGCTAATTTTTCATAATGATACGAAATTACAAAATACAACCCAAATATTATTGATTTCTAATATTTTTTACTTGAAGATATCTTCATCCAACAGTGATGATTAAACAAATTTCGCAAAGTCTACCTCACAAAACTCAATTTACAATGATCAAAGTATAGAGAATTAATTTAGAAAATGATAGTAAGAAATTATTAAATGACACTCTTGATATGCTAAGATTTCTTCCCATTCTAATTTGCAGTAAATTGCTTTCAGAATAATTGCTTTTTCCTAATGTATGTGCCCCTTATTTAACTTGAATTTTCAGTCTTCAACCTACAGTAATAGCACAAAATTACCATCAAGGAGCAACAACTTTTCTGGAAAGTTTCTTGAATTTTATGTGCTAAATATTTTCTAATTTCTTGAAATTTTCTTAATTGATAAAACTTGCTGAAAATTCGAAATCGTTCCAAAAAATCAACTTATGAATATGCTTTCTACTTTGATAAGATTGAGTAACCAGTCAACTTCACTCACGACTTTCTCCAATTTTTTCTAAATCTTTTAATGCTATAAATATTTAACTTTGTAACCCTACACATCTTTTTTAACATTCAATTTCCGAATTTAAACAATATTAATCACATACAAAGATATAATGGGCTAAATATGTGAAAATGATCATATCACTCTTTTTGAAAAGTTTTCAAATTTTCTAGACAAGGCCATTTATCTTTGGACTTTCCCTTCTCAGGAGAAATCCTTTTTTTTTTGTTGGATAAAGTCAACAGCTACAGCTATCATGTTTGAATTCAAATCCATTCGAATTTAAATATTTTCCCAGATTGTGGTTTGAATTTGGAAACCTTCCTCCTTTAATGTTTTTAGACTTTCCTTTCTCACAAGGTATCCCTTTAATTATGGTTTGGTGAAGGTGTCTGAACATATTTTGAACTAAGTGCAGTACTCAATTTACACTTAGATTGCAGAGCTGAGTCTTCAATTAATGAAAATAACAAAATTTTGCCTCTGTGATAGTCACTATGGTTTAAGATAACTTACCTTTATGATAACTTCTATTGGCAACTTTTATGTGAATTTTTAAATGAAATTTAATCATACTTATAAAAATGTTAGAACAATATAAAAAGTTTGTTACCATCAAAACTCTAAGAGAATAACAATTTCCCTAACAATGATGATGTCACTGGTAAACATTAAGTCGTGGAGGCTCACTTAATCTAGTGTCGTCAATATCATTAATAACAGGTATAAATGTCAGAGTTGGAATAGGAGTCGATTACGAAAATAACATAGGTATCTCCATATGCTTGTCATATGCACCCGCAATACCAAAAATAGATGGAACTTCTGGATCAGTAGCTCTCTGTATGGATGTCGAAGGATGGTAACCCTCAGGTGGCATATGTTCAAATTGTTGGAGTGTCTCCTATATCCTATCTCTGATATAACAAACTCGAGAATCTATTTTTTCCATAGTGACTATGTCAGATGTTACTAAATAGATATTCTCGAAACTATAGCATTGTACCAAAAAAATTGTAAGTATAAAAACGTTACGAACACAATAAAAGTAATATTAAATGATAAAGTTCTTTTAACTTACCAAATACGTCATGTCGTTTACTGTCTTTCGAAATCCTTGTTGGTACCGATATGCAAGGCTGCCAATCAACATGCGGGTGATTTGACGATACCAAATCATATAATCATATGTCATCATGACATCACCATAACACTCATTTCCAATGATAATATTTTGACAGTGACAACATCTCTAGCAAAAATTCATTATTCTCTACTGGTAATACACAATATGAGAGAAAATGACTAAACTAAATAGGATATCTATATGAAACATTCAATTTGAATTGTTTAGAATTAATTATACTTTTACGATACAACATATTTGTAAACTTCTCCCGTCGAATATTGTTATCGACCACAACACCCATTGTTGACCCTACACTATACTGATACTCATTTTCAGATCCACCAATTTGACTCTCAATAAAGCACTAGTCTCACACGGTTATCACCCATCTTCTTTTTTCTATCAATTGTAACAATAGCCGATATAAGATTAGCAACTTCAGCACCCTATATAACAACATGGATATCAATATTGATCGACAAATATTATGAACATTCATAACATTGATTGTAATTGATAGAAATTATGAGCATCAGCATGAATATCATGAACATCAAAATAAACGTCAGCATTAATACAATTATAATTTTTTTCCCTTTTCAGGCATTCATAGCATTGTAATATTAAAAACCTTGAGCAAACAGTATGAAAGGAAAGTTTCAACAATTTCTTTTTTGTTCTTTTAGTTTATTGTTCTATTTTTTCCCCTATCATGAACAACATAAAAAAAAAGAAAGAAATGCATTAACAGTTTGCACAAAAACCTTAATTCGAGAACAAGGAAAAAAAAAGGCAGATTCAACATGAAATTGATTGCAATGCATTCACAATTCAACCCTAAATTAATTGGCAGAATCAATGAACAAGAGAAGGAAAAAAATGCATGCACAGTTCGCAGATTGTTATTCAATCCGAGAATAAGGATAGGAACCCTAAATCCATTGCAATGCATTCACAACTCATTCTCAGTTCAACCCTAAGCAAAATGGAATGAAGTAGATGTGCAGAAGTAGAGGAACCCTAAAATATTTCACACGAATAGAAGAAATAAAAAAAAGGACACGAGTTGTAAATGTTATCCAATCGACACTTTTGAAGCAAAATGGTCTCAAAATTGAAGCCAAACAAACACAATCTATGCTCTTGCACTTAGGGTTCCGTCGTGGGAGGGAGGGAGGCGGAAGTAGAACATGATAAGGGACTTAGAGTTTTTTAAGTTTAGCCTGATAAAGTCACGGTCTAAAATTACTCAAATGATGTCGCGATCTCAGATTGCGACATCATTTTTTTTTGTTTTAAATGCTGAAGTGATGTTACGATTTGAATATTTTTTAAAGGAAAATGAATAGTGCATTTCGTGGTATGTAACAGTGACATTAGGGATGACAATTTGTACCAAATTCGATGGATACTCACCCCTATTCTGCCCGATGGAGGTGAATAAGGGGCGAGTGTGGAGTGGGTAAGGGTATGAAATTTTCAAATCGTGGAGAGTCTAGTAAAATACAAGTATGAGTTTTATACCCACCGTGTACCCTACCCGATTCTCTATATATATATATACACACACACAAGTCGATTCAGAAATTCTGAAAGTCAACCTAAGTACAAACAAATCTCTCTCTTTCTCTCTCTGTCAAAAGGTGATAAAAATATCCTGAATAAAGATGTGCCAGATAAAATATCAGTAGATTAGAAGGAATATTCGTTGATATTTTGGATTATAGCTATACTTTTGACATCTTCTCTTAGTTTTAGCATTAATTTGAAATCAAATAATTTGAATGTAGTTATTGTTTTTATTTTGATATAATTGAAATTGATTTTGAAGTTTTGTTATTTGTATTTTAATTAGGGGATATTATTAAACTGACATACTAATAAAGGCAAAAGTCAAGTGGATTTGAGTAAAAAACAAGTCAATCTGTGAATGCAACAAGTTGACTTACAAAGGCAATAAGTCGACTCGCTGTGTAGATAGACAAACCCGTAAATAGGGGTGGGTAAGGGCAGGTGGAAGATAGAGTATACAATATTTTACCCACCACGGATAAAGGGTCAGGGTTAGATATTGAGTTTTAATATAGAAGGATGGGTAGGGTTTGACAGAAACACACCATTATACTCTCCATTGTCATCTCTAAGTAACATCACAAGTTTTGAAACAAAAATAAAAAAAACCTTATTTGAATAATTTTAAATTAAAAAAAAACATTATTTACGAAAAAAACCCCTCTATCCTTGTCCACAAAAAATCTTCAAAATAGCTTGTATCTTTTGTTTTGACCAAATAACCCTTTTCCCTTTAAACAAATACAATTTTTTTAAATAAAATATATAAAAAAGTGCATTTGGCTTTTAAAACAAAAACTATTAACATAATCATAACTTCAATTTCTTTTAAAAATTTTAATTCAAAACAAAAATGTATACATTGTAAAATAAAATAAAAATTTTATAATCTGTATAATTCAAATACAAAACACAAACTAAGGGTGTTTTTTCTGAATTTTTTTTTGCAATAAAAAGTCAGCATATTTGTAATAACAAAAATATATGTGTGTGCATATATATATATATATATTATTTTTTCATATAAAATTACCTTTAACACACAATTTTCCCTTTCGCCTTTGCAAAACTTCCCTAGAACCATTACCCGAGAAGATAAATAAATAAATAAATAAAATATTAAACTCGCAAAACCCAAAACCATGAAAGTCGTTCTTAAAATTATTACATCATTGAACTTAACCCAACGCCGTTCGATCTACATCACCAGATCCAAAAAAGACAATCAGCCCAGTCAAACTAAATCGGGCGCACCAGAATGCTCATAGTGAGCTCGGGTCGGCCACACCAGATCATTAGTCTTGAGATCCGTCGCCTAAATCCCTCACATTCTCCTCGCTTCCTTCCTCCTCGCTTCCTTCGAACTTCTCACGAATTTTTCCAAGATTTTTAGAGAGTTAGCGAAAGAGAGAAAGGGGGGGGGGGGAGAGAGAGAGAGAGAGATGTCTCTAACGTCAGTGAAAATGTCGGAAGACGTGTGGTTGACGTGCCTGACGCACGCATTGTCGACGGAGATGGAAGAGATCATGGGGCTTTTGCTCGGTGACATTCAGGTTTCTTCAATGATTAGGGTTTTTCCTTTTCCTAATTTTGCTGTGAACTACTATTCTGAAATTGCTCAAATAGTTAGTTTGGAGAAAAAAATGTAGCTCTTACTAGAAATGGACTCCGTGATCGTTAGTTTTACTTCTCATTTTGCAGATTGAAACGTGGGTTTTGTTGGGTTTTTGTTGTAATTGGTTCGTGGGATATTAGGCCTTTTTGTTGAATTAGAGTTTTTAGTGAGCTTGCATTTATGGTGTTGTTTATTTTTCTCCCAAAATGATTTATAATAAATAATGTTGTTTGTATTGAAAAAAAATTAAAGTACCTAATTGGACATACATTTGGTGGTGTCTAAGAAGCACATGTGATGGTACACAATACAATGTCTTAAACCAATGATACTATCCCGAGTAGAATATTTTTTTTCCTTAATGTATGTCATCACTCATGATTTATATGTGGTTGTTTTAATTAAGGATGTGTTCTGTGATGTTTTAGAAATCCAAAAGTGGAAATTCGACAGCACTAATATGGGGAGCGATGCCACAGACGAGGTCTGATCGGCGAAAAGACCGGGTTGAAGTTAGTCCTGAGCAGTTGACTGCTGCATCTGCCGAGGCTGAGATATCCTTTGAACAATTTACAGTGACAATCTCACAAAATTAAAAGAAAAAAATTGAAAATACACTGGTGCAAATTATATTGCATATTGGAAAATACCAAGGCATAAACTACAGCAAGATTGAATACCAGATGTTTACTAGCGTAAACTCGAACAAAAGTGGACTGATTGCAATCAGTACATTCTGACAGCTGTTTGTTGTTAGGTTTAAAGATTCAGAACAGCTGTAATTGTATTTTTGATTCTGAGGATATGATGTTTAAAGTTATCTTTGAAGTGAAATTATGATAATGCAAGTTGTGAATGGTTGCAAAATTATGACCCTATGCTTGAAATTTTCTATTAAGTCAAAATTTTGTTTTAGGCAGAAGCTAGAAGTGAAGGGAAAGAACTTAAAAAGTTTTGTGTTTTCCTCTAGATAGGCTTGTTCTGATTCTTTGATGAGTTCTAACTTCTGTGGCTACACAAACAGAATGAAGCACTTAGTAACCTTGTGATATTAAAACAGAAATAAGGGAAAAAAGAAAAATGAAAGATGAAGCAGTTAGAGAGTGTCTTTTCGGTAGCGTGTTTGCATCTTCTGCCATGTGCCGTTTGAAGTTCAAGATTCCTGTCATTGTGTAATTAACTCTAGAACACAGAATGACCACACTTACAGGGAGAACAACAAGAGTGATTGGGTGGTACCATTCACATCCTCATATTACAGTTCTTCCATCCCATGTTGGTAAGCAACACTAATTGTTCAAAGGTTTATATTTTATTATTTGTCCAGGTCTGAATTTGGTGGGTGGCTGCTGTGCATACATCTGTAATTTATTCACATTATATCTCTTATCTTGATTCCCTCTTGTTGTTTACTTGCGATCTGACATTAAAAGTTTTTTGTTTTCCCTGCATTATACAATTAGGACTGAAATAGAAGACAGAAGATTAAGGTTCACATAACTAGGCATTAGCTAAGCTAAGAAGTGGAATCTGATGCAGTAAATCAAAACTTTAATTGCTTTGGAACCTGATGCTTTTCTCATTTTGAGAATTGTAGTGGCAGTAATTATCTTCTGAAGTGGGGATGAAGCCGGGAATTTTGAGGTAGGCGGCCAAAACTCTAATTGAGCCCCTCTCATGTAAACTATAATTTTAACTTAGGCTATCTGGATAAATAAAAAATGATAAAAATTAATTTAACTCATAAATCTTTGTATCCTAATTTAAAATCTAATAAATCTGAATTTTTAATAAACTAAACCATAAAAAATTCTAATATTACAAAAATAATTATAACCATGCTTGGGAATCTTCCTCTTTCATTTTTTTCTTTTCAAATTTAACTGCAAAAGATCATCGATGTGATCACAAATTTAGACTCATATGAAGAACTTTTAGTTTAGTATGAAAAGTTACACATCTTGTGTAAAAGAGTTTTTAATTGATGAATGCTACAAGGGAATGAGACAAATAGAATATCAAAATTTTTTACATTGTGAAGATTTGTTCAAGTGTAACAACAATAATAAATTGAGCCTTAATCACAAATTTTGAAATCAATCGTTTGAGAGACCAATATAGGAGGGGGAAAAAAGAAAAGAATAACATAAAATTAAAGTTTGAAAGCAAAAATAGAGATGATAAAAACTAAAAATAAAAAATAAAAATAATGAAAAGAAAGAAATAAAAATAAATTATCCATAAAAACTAATAATAATAAAGTTATTATTGTTATTTAACAAGTTCAAATACTCATACGTCACTCATTCTTATTTAAAGTCATCTTCTTAATTAAATCCTTGATACTTATATCTTTGTAAATAATTTGCATCCAGTTTTTTAACGATTTATCTCGATATTTTACCAAATCTTTTACATTTGTGATTTCGCTCATCTTAATTGATGTATTTTTGGATCTTCGTTGCGTATGGTTAAATCACCTTAGATGATATTTTTTTATACTATCTACAAATCTATTCACTTTCAACTTAGTACGGATCTCTTCATTTCTAATCTTTTTTTTAATAGTTTAATTACACATCCACCTAATTATCATCATTTCAGTTACAACTATTTTATACTCTTGTTGTTATTTAATCGTCTAACACTCAGTACCATATAATAATATTGGTCTTATTGTGATTATATGAAACTTCCCCTTTAACTACAATGGCATGTGATCACAAAGGACTCTAGATTCACTACTTTATTTCATCTAACCCGTTTGGATCCTACGATTCACGTCTCATCTATGTTGTTATCATCTTGAATTGTGAACTCAAGATATCTAAAATATTAACTCTTTGTTATGTCTTATCTTTTTAACTTAATTGTTTTTTTATCATTCTGATTACTGCTATCAAATGTATATTTCATATATTTAGTTTTTAAATGATTTAATCTAAATCTTTTAGAATCTAGTATCTCATCATGACTTGAATTTAACACTAATATCCTTCCTGATTTCATAGACCAACGCTATTTCATCTTCAAAAAGCATACGCCATGGTAATTCGTTTTGGATGTTTTTCGTTATTTCATCCATCACTATTGCAAAAAGGAGGAAACTGGGAAGCTATCATTTAAACCCCTGCAGATTCTTACATTGTTAATAGTTTCTTCATACATATCTTTGATGAAATTAGTGGATCTCAAGGATATTCCCCACGTCCATCACAATGTTTTTAGAAACCCTATCATATGATTTTTCTGGGTCAATAAATATCATATGCAAATCTCTCTTTTGTATTCTAAACGTTTCTATCAAATGTTTGAGCAAGTAAATGGCTTTGGTGGTGGATTATCCAATCATGAACCCAAATTAATTGTGAGACACTTATCTCTAATCTCAATCTATGCTCAATCACTGTCTTCTACAACTTTATGGTATGACTTGTAAGTTTAATTTTTCATGAATTCAAATTGATTGTGAGACACTTACTTCTGATCTCAATCTATGCACAATCACTGTCTCTCACAACTTTATAGTATGACTAATAAGTTTAATTTTTCATATAATTGAAATAATTTTATGTCTTCTTTATTCTTATAAAGTGGTACAACTGTATTCTTTCTCTATGTTTGGAACATTTTTTTGGTTGTCAAATTTTGTTAAAAAGATTCTTCAATATTCCTATTGCCACTTCACCCAATCACTTTCACATCTCAATAGGGATGTCATCGGGTTCTATGGTTTTATTATTTTTTATTTTCTTTAAGATCTCTCTTATTTCATGAGGACAAATTTTGCATTTAAAAACCTATTGATCTTTTCTACAGGAATTGCAATATCGTCGATCTCTCTTATGCTCTCAACGTTAAAGAGATTATCAAAATAATTCATCTGATATTTTTTTATGTTCTCATTCCTTACAAGGACACTATTGGTCATACTCTTAGGGGATGTTTGGTTCACATTCGGGAATTAGAATCGGAATCGGAATAAAAAAACTTAGGAATCGGAATTGGAATCTGATATCCTTTGTTTGGTTCAAATTCTGAAATGGGTATAATTACCATTATTGATGTTTGGTTTAGATATATTTCGGAATGAGAATCATTTAATTACCTATTTTACCCCTAATAAAAAAATATAACAAAAAATAAAAAAAAAAAACCAAAAAAAGTTACATCCACACAACCTCTCCTTCCCCCCCACGCACGCCCATCATCTCTTAGGAACAAAGGAGTCTCTCCTCTCTCTCAAGCCTACACCCACACCCATCTCTGAAGAACAAAAAGTTTTCCTCTCTCTCTCTCTCTCGCTCGCCTACACACACACCCACACCCATCTTCGGCGGATGCTATCGGCAAGAGGATGGTGCTATGCTGGAGAGGGTCTCATCGGCCACACCCATGTGAAATACACACACCCACACCCATCTCTCTCTGGTTCCCATTGAATGCTAACTGCGGGCTTGCTTGCGGATGGTCTTATCGACAAGAGGATGGTGCTGCGCTGGAGAGGGTATTGGTGGTGTTGTCGGAGAGAGTATCGTCGGAGAGGCTCTCATCGCGAATGGAAGAAGGCATGGGGTGAAAGTATGGGTAGAAATGAAAATTAATTTTTTTGGGTTTCAGGGGTGGGTTTTGGACGAAACCCACCATTTCACTTGGGTTTGACGAAACCCTTATTTCATGGGTTTCATTCCCATTCTCCCATTCCTATTCCATTAACTCAAACATTTTATATGGGTTTCAAACCTATTCCTCATACCCATTCTCCTTTACCAAAATTATCTTAATACACCTGTAATTTAAATCTTTTTCCTTCCTATTTCTTAATTTGACAATTTTGTAATTTTTTTTTCTTTTCCTCCATACTTAGTTTCTAGTTTTTTATATAATTCGTTATGCATCTTTTCTATTGATTTGCTAATGATCTTGTTCATCTCTTTTTTTGCAATCTTGTAGTTTTCAAATGTATCGCTATCTCTTTTACTTTTAACGTTTCTATAATACTCTTGTTTGATTTGTATAATAGTTTGGATTTTCTAATTTCATCACAATGACTCCTTATTTGTTGGCGCCCGACCCCAGATATGCCAAGAATCTCGTTACCTATATTCTTAATATTATTAGATATTTCTACTAACATGGTTTTCTAATCATTATTAACAAACCAGCAAGTTATTTGAATTAATTTATCTTTAAAGGTGGCCACGTTTTCCTCTTTCAGATTCCACTGTTTAATTTTTGATTCAATAAATTGGCAATTCTTCATTTATCTTTTAGGCATAAATCCTATGTTGAGTTGCTATTCTCTCTTGGTGTAGCCTTACAATCCCTACAGATCATTCTATTACTCTTTCTGAGGAGAAAGAAATCTATTTGGCTGACATTAGATGCATTTCTATATGTAATCATGTTTAACTCTTTTTTTTTTCTTAAAAAAAGTGTTTACAAGAATTAAATTGTTTATTGTGACAAACTCTAAATGGTACCCCCACCGTATTCCTATTACCCAAGCTAAAGTTTACATGTGCGGCTTTAAATTTCTCATTTTTCTCACCTATATGTCCATTTAGATTTCTTCCAATAAATAACTTATTTCCACTAAGTATGACTTGTATAAATTCATATAGATCTTCCGAGAACTATTGTTTACTAGTTGTATTTGTATCTATTTGAGGTGCATAAACACTGATTATATTAATTACATCTTCTCCATTAACTAGCTTTACAAGTAAAATTCTATCTTCTTGGCTTCTGATTTCAACTGCATTCTCTTGTAAGTTTTTATGGATTATTATTATTATCCCATTTTTAGTTCTATCTTTACCCATATATCTAAGTTTATGGCTATAGGCTCTACTTCTTTAGCTTTCTCCTCTACCCACTTAGTTTCTTAGAGACACATAATATTAATTCCCTATCTAGTTATTATTTTTTTTTATCTCTCCTAATTTACCGGTTAAGAATTCTATATTCCAAATTGTTAGATGAATCCTATTTTTGTGGACTGACTTTTTTACTCGCTCCTAACCATATAAATATGGGAATTCTTGCTTACTTGATACTACATCCAGGCAGCAACACGGCGCATCGCTTCTGGGCGATGTCCAAGAGGCCCTTGCTAACTGATCACTACACCCAGGATACGGTGTAGCGCGTCACTGAGAAGGGAACGCTCTAATGAATATTTTATATTTGTCTCTTATGGTTTTGGTCGAAGTTTTAATGCTGATTGTTAATCTACCATAACTCTCCTTCCTTACCCGTGTTTGGGACTAGCAATGTAACCTTAACAATAACATGTCCATATGCAGAGCTAGGTTGGAGGAATGGGTTAAACAACCTCACCAAATGCTTGAAAGTTATACAAGTTTTAACATTTTTCTACATTTGGTCTAATTTGACCCCAATAAAAATTTATTTAATAATACTAAAGAGAGTAGTGGGGATGAAGGTGTTTTTGTCTTTAAGAGAGCAATCAAAAAAAGTTGACATATTTTTCGAATATCCATCATTTTTCATTCTCATGGTGTTAATGTTCTTATCTTTTTTCCCTTACAATATTCCACTTTAGCATCAAATTTTGTTTCTGTTGTGCTGAATTTATTGCTTAAACTTATCTAACACGCTGGAAAAGATTTTTTTCCCCCTTTGCTTTTTTAAGTTGAAATCTTACAAGATGAATTTGCTAACTCTAGTAATTTCCTAGTGATCTTATCATAATTAGTTCAAGTTACAAGATCATAAAAAAATGTTAAAAATTTAATAACAAATTTAATATGTGAAATATTTAATGTAAGATAATATTATTTCATTAGTCGACCCTGTTGTAATAACTTCATGAGTGATGCCCCTGATTGAGGAGACACTTTGCATCCCCCAGAATCTCAAAAAGGCATCAACTTTGGGTTCCCACTTAAAGATTAGCTGGATAAGGCATTGTATCACATAAGTCAAGGGAGAGAAACTTATGAACAATGGCTTTGCAGTTTTTTACTAATTGACCCCAAGATTATTATAGGCTTTTGTCTTAAAACAAGATCTTTTTAGCAATCTTGACCATGATAGGATATTTATCATACCTCTTTCATTTAAAAGAAAGAAAATAAAATTGCTGGCAATGACAAGAACTTCATGCTTTCGGCTTCTTTATAAATTTGTATCTTTGGCTGACTTGATGTGGTAAATCAGAGAGCCTTCAAAACCATCCCAAGCACCATTATCATGTTATTTTGAACCGGTCTTCTCTATTCATGACAAACGAAAATCATGATAATGGAAAAAAGTAAAAAAATAAATAACTGCCTGTCCCCAGGAAATTGGAAACCCAGAATCGGGTTCTCCTTTTACATAGAGAAATTTGGTAGACGGTATGTACACCCTATTCCACCCTCATATAAATGTCAGACCTTTTTTTCTGCATTACTGCCCCCCTCCCCCAAAACAAAAAAAGAATAAAGGTAAATTTTGTGTGAATTTTTTTGCCCTTTCTTTTCGACTTGATTGGCATAAATTTCTTTTTGAGTATTTAAAGAATTTTGTGTTTTTTATCTCATTTATAGAAGGAGAAAGCATAGAGGAGAAGGATTTACACCCATGAGGTGATGTTTTATTAAAGCCTTGAGGTGGTAGGATCTGAGGCTTGACATTGAGAGACTCAGTGGAGCATGAACTACAAGTGATGACTTCTTCTGAGTTCATATTATTATAATTAGAAATGCAGGTTTGATTTTTAGACTAATAAATGCTAGTCTTCGAATGGGGAGGCAACTTGTTTAGAGACTTGGTGGTAGGATCTGAGGCTTGACATTTAGAGGTTCAATGGAGAATGAACTACAAATGATGATTTTTTCTGAGTTCATATTATTATAATTAGAAATGCAGGTTTGATTTTTAGACTAATAAATGCTAGTTTTTGAACGGGGAGGCAACTTGTTTAGTATTACATGACAAAAACTTATTTGATCCATGGAATTAAAAATCAGAACGTAATGGCTGTATTAACCGTTAGGCTGCAAAATGGTTGATACTCGATGAAAGGTCGTTATGGTACATGAAAGAGCCAAGATAACACGACAAAGTGGCGTTTATCCATGGAGACCAATTTTTGTTACTTTATACTCATGCTTGTGTCAAGGTTGCAACTGCAACCATGTCCGCAATTCAAACTTATGGATCTCATTTGTTTGACTGGTTAGTTTTGCAGTGGATTGCTTTATTCCTGCATTTCTCGGAACAAAGTATGTGTTATCTTCACCTCATATAAAGAAAGCAGCTAAAAAAGCAATACTGTTCACTTGATACTAAGAAAGCACCTAGAAAAGCCATACCATGTTCTGCCTGCCAATCTGATTTTCAGTGTGACCAAACATTAATTTTCCCTTTTATCATACCTCAACACACACGAAAAAAGAGGGAGAAAAGAAAAGCCCATGGTTGATGCTTTTGCACGCCTTTTATGCTCTTGGTGAATTTTTTGCATCTTATTCAGGAATATATATGTATATATATATTTCTTGATATATATTTACATTTTGACATCCATCCAGCCTTTATGATGGTTGACACAACAGACCCTGTTCTCTTCTGAAATTTCTGATTAGAAATATAAACCTTAGGTCTATTTTGTTGGTGATATTTAACTAGTATATAGGACTTTACTAGGAAAAGAAAATGAGCCCCCTCACAAAAAAAGAAAAAAAGGGCAAAAAAGAAGGTCCACTCTTCAAGGTCGTTGTAAATGGGAAATCAATTTGATCTTTTGGTGGGAGATATAATTTTGTTCAATTTTAAGCAGAAGGCCTGCTTGTGACTGTTTGATTTCATGTGTTAGGGCAGCAAATATGTGCTGATATCCTTTTCATATGGGTAAAGTAATAATTGTTGACTCTTGTAAGTTAACATTAACTCTTCCCTTTTTTGTTCTTTTTCAGATGTGCGCACCCAGGCCTTGTACCAACTTCTTGATTCTGGGTTCATTGGGTTGATATTTTCTTGCTTTAGTGAAGATGCACATAAGGTTTGTCTATTGTTTGGACCACCCTCCCCCCCCCCCCCAAACACCCTGAAAAAAAAATCATGGCATTGTTAAGGTTTATCTAGAATGAAGCATTTGCACATTTACAGGTTGGTAGGATTCAAGTTATTGCTTTTCAATCCTTGGATGGGAATCAGAGTCATATTGCAAGGCCGGTCTCCCCTTCTCCTGTAAATAGAAGTTCAGTAATCGATGTTGACTCATCATTGAGTTTGTCAGAGAATACATCAGCAAGACTGGGATCTGCAAGGACAGACTCTCTTGAGCAAGATACTGCTGATTCTAGGACCACATCTGGGATCACAAAGGTATGTTTCTTATGCTTATGTGGATGGTTTGTTCTGTGAAAGGCATGTCATAGTGGAGTTTTATTGGAAAATAGCACCATAAGTTCTTAAAGTTCGGTTAAGTTCGACATTTGCCCTTAACGTGAGTTTTGTATTCGCCCATAACCTCTCACTTTGTAACAACTCAATGTTTTTACTTGGTAATACATCCATCCATAGACCTAATTTCCATTATGTTTGTGCTGAGTTGGCATTTTATTTGGTGTGAGGTGGTCTCAGGTAGCATAGAATAATGCAATTTAAAAAAAAAAAAAGAAAGACATGAAATGTAGTGGTTCAATTATTTCCAACAATTGACCATCAGCAATGATGAAGGGGTTCATGGGTTGATCCTGCACCTTATGATATCCAGACTAACCCAAACAAAGTGCCCCGCCGATTTAGTCTTCTAGTCCCCTGCAAAAGTTGCATTGTCTTGTATGTAATGTTATGCTCAATTGCATTATTTTGAATTTGGATTTTTTTTTCTTTTCTTTTTTTTCCTTAATGTGGAAATCAGAATATGAAGGTGTAGGGAAAGAGAGAAGAAATGGCCTTTTCTAGTTTGCAAGTTGGAGCATTAGAATTTCTAATTCAATCAGCTCATTCAGTTTAAACTTGCCTGTGTTAGTAACTATCCCATTTGTGTTAACACATTCTATTGTGAGGAAGCAAACATCTTCTTTAGTTTCCCACAGAAAGGTGGATTCTGAAACTCTGAGATCTGCAAGTGGTTCAGCTGTGGATGCTGTTCTGGAAGATTGCATTTCCCTGGGAATCTCTTCATTGCCACTTCATCCCCTTTTATGCTTTATTTATTATTATTATTTTTTGAATTAGTATCATTTAAATATTATCTGCATTCACCTTAGTCAAATAAAATGCTACTTAACTCTATTAATGCCATCTGTGCAAAAACACAACGGAAGTTAGGCATAAGGAGGGATGCATCATAATGTAAAATCTTCATTAGGACTGTTTTTTTGCCAAGTAAAATATTGAAGAAAATTATGAAATTTAATACAAACTTTATGCACTTGAGGTGTAATCTTTCCTATTTTACTGGCAGATATTTTAGAGAATAACTGAGGACAATCAATCATTTTCTTTCCAGTTTCTGTAATGGTATAGATCTTCTGCATTGAAATTGGCCGCTTTGCCATGCATCACATTCTTTTGCATGTTACCAGACCCCCTTGATGATCTGCTATTCAAATCATACAATCCAAAATGTGGTACTTTTGAGATCCAGATCACCAAATAGGCGAATTTGGATTAAGGTTCAAAGGAATTTAGACGATGCAAACCATAAAACTTGAAGGGAATTTTTTAATAGAAAGAGCAATTGCAATTTCTTTATTTCTTTTAGTATATTTTACTTTATACACATGTCAGCAGACCCATACTTAGGAACATATGAAGAGTGTAAATAGAGGAAAAATGCAACTACAACAGTTGTTCTCTATCTAAGCCTCATCCTACATGCTAAGTACAATGGAAGGTAGTGTATTACACACCCGAACCCTTACCTTGCACTAAAGCAAACCATAATCTGTGTACGATTATTATTATTATTATTATTATTGTTATTATTACTTTTAAATCTATTTCTTACCACATACTCCTTTTTAGTCTGGGTTTTGCCTACACTTGCATGAAAATCAGGGATTTTTCCAGATAACTTTAGGCTTTGGAATTTGTGGCTTATGTGTCCTCTACCCTTTTCTTTGTTTATAGTCAACTTAGCTTATGCAACATCTCATATTTACATCAGAGCAACTTCTTCCTTATCGCTCAACAAACCAAATGGTAAATTCTTTGTCTGCCTACTTTTATATGCATACAGCAGATAAGCTCGTAGATTTAATTTTAGGGTGAAATACGAAGAAACCATTTGGCCTACTTTGCACGGCCATCCCATGATTTGAAATGTGACATTTCACTGCACTGTGCTTAACAACTTAGCACATGACCCTACTATATTGAAAACCGTAATTGAAAGTTACGTGCAAAGTACATAATTGTTAAAAAAAAAAAGAGAAAAAATTAAAAACGTTATATTCATCCCGTCTGGTTGAATGTGACCCTTTTTGCATCAACATGGAGCCCAAATTTGATCTAGGCCATTATTGGTTATTTTCGGTGATTCAAGGCATCATTTTCATCCTTAGCAATTGAATGACAAAATTTAATTTTCTTTTGATTTAATTTATGGCAAAATTTGAAGTGCTCCAAAAAAAAAAAAAAATTCAATGCTGAAGGATTTGCCATTCCTTGTTGGCTTGAAATACAAAATTGATTCTTTTTCACATAAATGGAACCCACATTCTGGACAAATTAAACACAGCCATAAATACTATACATACATAATGTACATATGTATATTCTGGATGATATACAGTCATTTCTTTTGGGAGTTGACAAAATGGATGCATATTTGTCTTTTATTAACAAGGCCCACTTTCCTTTGAAAATAAAGTTAATTCTTGTAATATAGACCACAAGAAAAAGCAATTTTTCCAAGTTTTAAGAAACTAAGCACTTTAATTTTAGATCATAAGAAATTGTTTTGTATGGCTTCAAGAACTACCACCAAAGAGACCATCACTCCCCTTGGTCCATGGTTATCATCACTTTATCAGTGGACTCTTTTGCATCTTCTTCGCCATCTTCTCTTTCTCTTTTTTAAATTGATTCAATCTTTCAATTTATCTAGAAAGTGAACCTCAGAGAGGTGAATCAACAATCACATGAATTGTTTGGGAAAATGGGGTTGGTTGCCTGCATGGACATGGACATTGACATGGGAAAGCACAAGGTAGTGAAGTGTCAATTTTTGAACTGCGTGGTGGCAATGAGCAAAAGAGCCGAACCACAAGGGAGATTTCTGAAGCTTATACTCATTTTATTTTGTGGAGATTTTCTGCCTGTTGGACATGCAATTATTGAAATAAAAGCGTCCTCAACTTCTTCATAAGATTTGATGGCCCTCTGTTATGCATGATTCGAATGCTATTCAAAGTAGTATTTCTTTTTTTAATCATGAGTAGCAACATTCATGAGTAGATTTGATTTGGATTAGAAGTTCAAACCAGGAAAAAAAAAAATTGTAGGAACATTATTGCAGACTTGTTCTTTTTAGTTGGGAAATTGTCATCTCCAATTTTTTAATTTCCTTGTAATGGTGGACAGATGCCTGCTCTGTCTAATTCTTCGATTAATTGTTATGTATGATTTGCTAGGGTGAAGGGAGATCTTCAGATTTGGGTGGTTTCTTTGCTAATGCTGATGCAAATTATTTAGGGAGAGAGAAAATGGTTGGAAACTATCATAGTGATTACTCACAAAAAGCAATTGTTGATGTTGACCCTATGGATTTGTCAGACAGTATGCAGGAAGCAATGATTCGTTCAAATCTGGACATGAGGTATATATGAGTATGTTCTTGGTCACTCAACATCTTTTGTGTTCTTCTTAAGTAATTAAAGTGCTTTATTTGCGATTACATAAAACAAGTTGATTCTCTCTCCCCCCTATCTCTCACCTGACTCAGAGGCTGCTCTTTTTTTCCCTACTCATTTTATCCAAATGGGTGCACGAGTGCACGTGTGTGGTCTTTATATTTATTTTTTTAGGCTGTGTACTTGTACAACCTTTGCAACCTAGTTATGCATAACTTTGTGAAAGGCAATTATACATGAAAAGAGCATGACATATCTTCTAAAGGACGCTTGTCATATTCAGGTATTTCCTTCCCAGGAATAAATTTATGCTAAGATAGTTCAGACCTACTTAGATAAATTTGATTCTCTATGACTCCAATTTTGAAAATTTGTAGATAATTTTTCTTCCATCAATCATCAAAAGTCTAACTGTAGTTATATCTGATCTCACTACCAAGTTAAGCAGCTCGATAATAACATTTTTTCTTTCTCATAATCGTGATCCCAGTTCATACCCAGATCATCTCAGCTACCTTACTAGAACAGGTCATATGGAACAGGAGAAGAGGAACTTAACAACAGTCATGACTCAAATGCCTTCAAGAAATATAGAAGCAAGAGATAGACAAGTCTTTTCCCATTTTCATTCATTAACTCCCATTTAGGACGGAAGCAATAGGCAGTTGATTAAGAGGTTGAGGCGATGTCTTTATCTTGAGAATGCTAGAAAGGAGCAGAAGGCCCCAGGAAATAGGAACACGTAATGTTCAAAGTCTTTGGAAAGGTGCAAGGAATGGTGCAAGGAATGGTGCAAATTTGTTGGTTAAACGTCAACAATGTATGTCCTCCTCAAGAGCCTTTTGTTTAAAATAGATACTAGTTCAAAGATTATTGCAGGCTAAAGTTCTCTACAACAGTCATTATAATTTTTTCAAGTTCTTTGTTCAGATAATTGATTTTTCTTGAGACTTCCTTGCATGTATCAAATGGTTTCTCTCTTAATTTCTCTGTTCCTCTTCGGATGGCTAATGGTAGCTGCCTGCTCTTATCAATAATAAAATCAAGAAAGACTCCTTTAGAATAATGAAATAGCTTTTATTTGTAAAGTTTCATTATACCTTCAGGTATTATGATGAAGTAGTGATATTTGTGAAAATGCTATGGTGGATGACTGGCTTGACTAGAGAAGATTGGATCGGAAATAATTGTATGAATGATCTAAAAATGTACATCAATAGACTTAATTTCCAAAAACCCAGAAGCTCATTTTACCTTTTGTTTAAAATAGGTACTAGTTCAAACCCGGATAATTAGTTTTTGGATCGGAAATAATTGCATGGATCTTCAGGTATCAAATTCTGCTAGAGAGGAAATTCAAACAACCTATACTAAAATGAGCAAATATGAAAGCATGTAATTTTGAGCAATTTTGTCATCTTAAATACAATCCCAGAAACTCATTTTCCTGCATCTCTTATATTATTGTTTTAATTAGATCTGCACTCTCACCACTCTGTAATGCTTCTCCAAAGACAGCCCTTGCTACGTAGCTCTTTATAGCTTTCTCTCTAAAACTAATGCAACTTGTGCAGAAAGTTCCATGACCTAGAATAGCTTTACTAAGAGAACCAAAATGTATCTTGATACATAATACTCTTAAGAACAAGAGCACGTATTCAGAACGATGATTCGAAAGCCAAATCTCCAAAACGAATGATAAACTTTAATATTCTATCTCATCCTACAGGTAATTTTATTAACTTTTCCAACTTGTTTCCAACGTGGCTGGGGAATTGGCAGAGCAAGCAATTTATGTCAGTGAGATCACACAACAGTAGATTGCCGTGGTTGTGTTATTGTGTCACTTATTACTTTTTATATCTCTGACATTAATAATGTTCACTCGAAAGAATTGGCTTAATGTAACAAATAAAATTATCTGTTTAGGGCAATAATATAAAGATGTGTAAAGCATCATTCCCACGAGAATTGAATGAATTTGTGAATTAAACTAACTTAGCCTATTTGTTATTTGAGAAAACTGAGAATTGAGAAATAATCTAAAATACCCTAAAAGTTAATTAGCATTTAAAATTAAAATACGACAAATGATTACTATTGTCCTTTTATACTAGTCAGGACAAACCCTAATTCTGTTTAAAAACTTTCTAATTACTTAAAAATTCCTAAATAATTAAATAAAATGAAAAAAGAAACAAGAGTTCATAGAAAACTTCGAAATAAAAACGTAAATAAAGAGGGAAAACTAATAGGAAACAAAAAAAAGTAGAAACTTACTAATTTTAAATTGCTCCTGCATCATTCTCCCTGATATATAGCTGCATCTGATGAGAAAGCTTTTGCAACCTCTGCATGTATCTCCGGATCAATTTTCTTCAATTCATTTTCTGCACTCCAAGTACTTCACTAGTTGGTTTGCCCAACCACTTCACTAAAAAGCATATATAAGCATTTCCTCTTCTGGACCCTACCTCTTTGACATCAAGAACTTCTTGGATGGTATCTGGTTGCTTTTCTGGAAATTGGCTAATCTGTTCTGCAACTGTTAGTCACTTCTTGATCAAAGCCCTCAATGAATATAGATCAGAGACATTGAAAACTGGACTAATTTGCATCCCAGGTGGAAGCTCTACTAAACAAGCATTAGAGTTTATCTTTGTCAGCACCTTATGGGGTCTAAACTTCCTTGATTTTAACTTACGATAAGTGCCTCTAGGAAGTCTCTCTTGCCTCAAGTGTACAAGCACCAAATTACCTTCTTCAAATTCCTTGACATGCCTTTGCTGACCGGCAATATGGATGAGGATGTGAATTAAAGGATCTAAGTGGGTTGGATGAAATGGAGAAGTGCATTTGAAGTTCTTTGCAATCGTACGATGCTAATTGAAGTGGAGGTTTTATAGAACTACAGTAAAATCTACATTATTATATAGTACCGGGTGTCGGCCATTAAATAACAAGAAGAGCATAAAATGGATGTAATCGAAATGAAGATGTTTAAATAGATGTGTGATAAAACTAGGAAAGATAGGATTAAAAATATAGAAATATGTAGTAAGTTGGGAACGAGTTCAATTATGGATAGCATAAGAGAATATCGTCTAAGATGGTTTGGACTTGTGCAACGAAGATCCAAAAATGTATTAGTTAGGAGGAGCGAGACAATAAATTTAAGAGATATGGTGAAATGTCGGATTACACCGTTGAAAACGTGGATGTAAATTATCCTTAAAGATATAAGTGTTTTGAACCCGAACCGCATTGACCGGTCCAGGTTTCTTAAAATAACCGGCTTTTGAAAAAATCGGTCAAAACCCGGGTTAGACCGGGAACCGAGTTGAATCGGCCAACCCGGTTTTATTTTCCTCACTTTTTTTCGTTGAGAAAATAAAAATCTGTGTTTGGCTGGAGTCGAACTCAGGATCCAATGGAAGCATGAATGGCTTTAACACCAAGCCACAGTGGGTGGCTGTTTTCCTTCTCCTTTTCCTTATTTTATAATAGATCTTAGTAATATTATACATCTTCAATAGATTTTTTTAGATTATTAATATATTAGAATTTAAATTTATTTATGATGTCGTAAGGACGTCATCTGGTTTTTTTGTTCGGTCTGACTGGTTTGACTTAATGACCCGTTCACCCCTTGGCACGACTGGTTTATACTCTGGTCCGGGTTTTAAAACACTGAAAGATATGAGTGTGAATGATTTAGTTGAGTAAATGACTTTAGATGGTAAAAAGTGGCGTAGGAGAATACTATTATTGTTGTTGTTGTTTTAACTTTCTATGGATAGTCTTTTTCTTTTCCTCTCTTTTCACCTATATTGGTCTCAAATGTTTGATCCCAAAATTTGAGATTAAAAGTCAGTTTGTTGTTGTTTTGTTGCTTCTATTGATTGGCAGCATTTCCATAAGCCTTATTGCTAGTTTTTAAAGCAGTTTGAACTTCCTCATGGACCCTCCAAACATGATCAGTAAATGCTGCTCCATAATTACTCAGTGAGGCTTCTTTGGCCTCATTCTTTAACCTATAGAAGTTAGGAAACCATTCAGCTTGTTAGTTATTTTAGGTGTTGCTCTATTTTGAGGATGTAAGGTGTATTTTTTGTCATCTCTGTGGAAAATTTGGGATTAAGGTTCAATTTGTTGTTGTTTGTAGAATGAGTATGTCATGTGTTTTCTTTTAGTGCGATGGTTCATATCATGATTGAACAGCCAGGATCGACCTAAAAGGATGTCACATGCATCCTTAGGCACAACATCCCATAGTGCCTCCCCTTCTAAATTACTTTACTTGATTAATTTGATTAAACATTGAGATGTCACGGGTTTTTCATGCTCTCTTTCTACCCATCGGATCTTGTATGGATAATGGTGTTTATTGGTAGGCAGCGTAAGCTTCTCATCTGTTTCTTTGGAAATACAGTTTTCTGTATTCTCTCATCGATGATTGACTCACATACTTTACCATCACAAAGAACACAAGTTTTGAAAATGCTCCTCCTTTTCCAATCTTCCCGATCATAGTTGGGTGTTGTGGTTATCACAGTGTCCATATGCTGGGTAGACATCAACTTCATCATTCTTTTCATGAAAATCATCATAAACAGGTTTTGACACTTCTCTCCCTTCATTATCGATCTCAACCAGATTCGCTTTTCTTTTAGGACAAGCATATGATGTGTGTCCCCTTTCACCACCGTTGAAACACTTAAGTGGAGACCCACTAGCTATCTTGCCAAATTGGGTTGAGCTCCACTCTGTACTTTGTTCGAAATTGCCAAAATTGCCTTCGGGAACCTTTTTAGTCTTGCCATATATGAGTTTCCTCGCGCCATAGCGTGAAGTTGCTTCTCAACTTGTGAGACATATTGTTGAGCATCTTCTAAGTTAAATACACGAGCCACTCACTACTCATCTCTAATACTTTGATCCACTCCAACAAGTTAACTGTTTATTAGTTTCGTTCAAGCCAACTCTAATAGACACACTATTGATTCCACAAGTGTATTGGTTAACTGTCCTACCATTCTGTTTGAGCAAGTGAAATCGTTCATTAGGTTCCATTGTATAATTTGCTGGCAAGAATTGTTTCTGCATCTTTCTTTCATATGTTCCCAGGTACATTTTTTTGTTTTTCTTTACTTGATGAGTTCACTATTCTTCAACTCTCTTCCACCATTGAAATGCTGTTCCTTTTAGTTTGAGCTTCACAGTTAGTACCTTTCTCAGTTCAGTCATGAGTTTCCACTCAAAATAATTTTCTATAGTGGCTTCCCAATCCATGTAATCTTCAGCATGTAATTGCGCATGGAAATCATCCACCTCATTCTTCACTCCACAACCATTTAATTCCAGGGCATAAAACCTCTGTTCCAATCCACCTCTGCAAAATTTGCGGGTCAAGTATTATGAAAGGGATTCTCAACTTCATCCATCTCAAATTCATCTTCAAAACCACCTTTCAACATGTCTAAGGGGACAAATCTTCAATCATGCATCTCATCTCAGTTAATTCTGTTTGATTATCTTTGTTTCCTCTTCCACAATCTCTAACACGCGCAACACAACCATGACATAAAATTGAATCAAAAGGACCAATTTAGGATCTGTTTTTGCTGTGTTGCAGGGAAAAGGCAGTGAAACCAAAATTGAAAGAAGAAATTTACTTACATTCAGTATTAATTAAAGTTGGAACAGAAAAATTAGGTTTAGTGTTTGAAACCTCAATTATCGTTCTAAAAATAAATATCTGTGTAATGTGATTACTATTGTGGGACAAACCTGAATTCTAATTTTAAAAACTTTTTAATTTCTTAAAAATTCCTAAATAGTTAAATAGAATGAAAAAAGAAACAAGAAATAATAGAAACTTTCGAAGTAGAAACCTAAAACAGAAGGAAAATTAATAAGAAACCAAAAAAAAAAAGAAGAAACTTTCTAATCTTAAAATGCTCTTGCATCACTTTTCAAGGATGGTGGTTTAGATTGGGAATTGGGGCTTCTTCTCTTTTATCTTTACTCTTAAGCCTTCTTCCTCTTATATATATGTATGTATACATATTTATATACAATATATTTTTTTTGATAGAATTCTCTCTCTTATATATCTACTTGACAACTAATGTAAGTAGTCATAAATTTTAGAAGAGGATTTCTTTATCCTCTTTCTATATCGAAAATGTCTCCTTATGCGATAAAAAAGGTACTAGAATAAGACAATTTAGCAAAGGTAACTAATATATCCTGGGTTTGAGATCTACCCTCTTCCCCAAAATAAGCGAAGTGTCTTCTGTTGCTTTTCGTATCTTGTAACTGCATATTTTGACAGTGGTGCAGAGTATGTGAGAAAGGAAATCCCTCTACAAGTTTTGCCAACCTGGTCTCTTATCAAGCTTGAGTCACCCTTGAATTCATTCACTGACTTACAGCGTGTACTTTTTGAAGAGGAGCGGGCAGCCTATAATCAAGCCATCTCACAGAACTTGAGGTAACAATGAGACGGTTCATCACCTCATGATATATATTTTTTCCATACAAAGATCATGTGTCCACAAGTTTATGTAAAATGAATAACAAAAATACACTTTCACCTGGAGCATCCTTTTATCCTTTATTTCTTGACCCATCAAACTTTGTTGCAGGGATGGCAGGGTTCACCCGCTTACTTATATCCATCACACATCAACTTATCAGGCTTCAATGTGCAAGTTAATGGAGTATTGGTTAGTATTTGGTGCCACCTTTCAACTTGTGCCTCTGCTCTCCAAGGTTCTGCTATTTACTTGCTTTCTTGTTCATTGTTTGCAGTTTAAGTCCTGCCATTTGTGCGCTACAGGATTGGCTGAGGGAAAATGAAATTCGGGTATTGTTCAATATCAGATTCACGTAGTAGATGACAATGTTTCAATTTCTAGCCTCTGTATTGGTGGAGATATTGACATCTGATATCTTGTTATTTGATCTAAAGTTTTTGCAGCACTTCCTGTTATAGAAGTTAATTTAATCATTGTTCTCTTAAATACTTTGGGATGTTGCTTGCCATTTTATTGTTTTAAATTTGAAACTTGTTCAAGAATTCCAGTTATTGGATGGGCAGAAATTTTTAGTAACACAAATTTTGGCGAACACATGCAATTTTACCATGTTGAACTTCAAATGTCTGAACATTTAACATCTTGATTTTCTTACATTTAACATCTTTATTTTCTTTCTTTTTCTTCATCTTTCTTATACTCTTTGATAATGGATCTACTACATTAGTCCTTTCCTTCAAGGTCTGCATTTTTAGTATAGAATAATCTGTCGTTTTGCTTAAAGCATAATTGATCATCCACCCTATGCCGATCCCACCTGTCTGATCCACAAGGTGCCAGGAACCACCCGTGGACTAGTAATAGACTGCGATTATGGTAGTTTAGTTCTTACCCCCCTCTTTCCTTTTGTGCTCTTTTGACCTATTTTTCCTTTGCGCAGTTGGCTATGCTGGCCGAGGAAGCCCAGGCTTTGGAGAGGGATGCCTTCAGAGCTGTTGAATTGAGTTCTGGATCTCCTCGGAACACTCTATCTCCTAGTCTCCGAGGAAGTCCTTCATTTGGTCATAGAGACTTGTATAACCCACCTGAATCCTCCTATTTGAGAATGGTTGGTCCAGGTAGCAGGAGCAGAAAAGGATCTTGATTGCATCTATAGTTGAATTATTTATTAAAGCATCTGTAAGTGGTCTATCAAGCTGTAGTGTCCATTTTGCTCTTCTATATGTATCTGCTTCATGTTTTTCTTATATTTCTTGATGTTGCCATGCAATTTTGAGATGGGCTTGAGAATTACTTCTTTTTATGATGATTGTAAATGTCGATCAACTTCAGCAGGCCTATTCAAAATAATAATAATAATAAATTATATATACAAGCCAATTTTAAGCTTTTTGTTTATTTGGAGTTTTTATGTCTTCATAACCAAAGATTCTGTATGAACTTTTGAAACTCATTGTACTTGTATGGTGGATTAAGAATTTCATCCGTGTTAGAAATCAGGGCAACTGGGCAATTTCCAAATAAATGGCCCTTTTGTGAATTAGTTGCAATGGAGATTATGTCATTATGTCAATCTTCTACTCCACTTAAATGGTGGAAATCTTTTTGTGCATGAATTTGTGAGGCTAGGTGTTGTTGGACATTTCACATTGAAACTTTACATATTTAATGTGGAGATTTTTTTTTTCTTTTTTAATTTGATGAGGATTGTTTAATAAATTTACTTCACCAACACCCCCCCCCCCAAAAAAAAAAGAAACAATTCCCATATTTATGTTCTGCTCTAGATCAGAGCTGCCTTGTAGAATTTGCCCAAGTATATGAACCCATGAGCACAGGATGTAATGATGGATGTTTGATGCCATTTGGTAACTATTAGTCATGATAATGCCTATTCCTCCAAATTTTATTGCTCTGAATATACATCATTGCCCTTAAACTCAAATTTGATTGTTTGTTTAGGGGAATTTTCTACCACCCTGTGGTAGGGATACACACGGGATTTTGTGATCACTCTATTATCCTGTCTAACAGAGAATAGTGGACATTGGATCATCATCAATACCTATGGATGTAGTAGAACAACCCTTGTTTAGTACATTCAAATTGGTCTGATTTTGCGACCACTTTTGATAAGTAAAATTTTTTCACATTCAATATTAGCATCTTTGGCATTGCATCTATAATTGTCAACCACAGAAGAAAGAAAAGGATCTCTCAGTCAACATATAAGTCATTAGCTTAAACCAGTTTTAAATGACTTGTCATGCCTTATTAAGTATGCAAACCACTGCCACGTTTAGCTACGATGGATACTTCTTTGTTGTAGTTGGTCTAATGGAAAGTATGTTAGGTTTCTTGATCAAAACTTGAATTCAAATTTTGGAAGTGAAAAGAACTAATTTGGGAGAGCTCTTCTCTGGTCCGACAACAGTTTGAACTGGATCAGTCGGATTATGAGTTTGGATATTGATGGTTCAAGTATAAAAAAAAAAAAGAAAGAATAATACTTTATTGCAACTCTAAATAATTATCTCATTTGATTTAGTCATTTAGATGAAAAAATTATGGTTACATGCGTAATTCTGCAATATATCAATTTATTCATGTGGTACAGGCTAGGAGCAATGAGGGTGGGACTTCGTCGTTGGAATTGTGATTTGGTCATGGTCATTGCATGGAAACAGTTTACGAGGAGAATGAGAATCGAATCAACACACTTTCTCTTTGTTCTTCTTTACAGTTAACCTTGGCTCCCTTTAACGGCCCCCAAGAGAATGGAGGCCAGATCTTATTTTTAGAGAGAGAGATAGAGAGAGAGAGCAGCCACAAGCACTACAGTAGCAATATTTGTGAAGAAAGCAAAAGGAGGGGGTGTTGTTATTGGTATTGGGTTGTATGAAGGGAGAAAAGGAAAGATGGTCAAAATGCAAACCTCGAAGACTCATAATATTCCATCATCAGCATCCCACCCCCACTCTCTTTACTGATAGTCACCATCTCTTAAAGCTTTTCTCTTCCTTTTTTTTTAATCCCCTTCTTCCCCCCTTTTCTTTTAATCCAACATTTTATTCCTTAATTCCATTTGCCCCTATACATAATTTTAGACAAGAATATTCATAATATAGTGTTCTCTCTCTCTCTCTCTCTCTAATGTAACTTAGAAACTAAGAAAAGATCTTTAAGTCCCAACTCTCAAGATTCCATGTATTGCTTTAGTCCTTAGCTAACAGAAGACATGTAATTAAAATTAACACCCCATTTGTGTAATTAAAATAGTTTTCTTTCTTCCTAAAATAAAAATAACCAATAATGTGGGTAAGTCTAAAAACATAAACTACTTAATAATTCAATTAAAAAAAAGTAAATAATTAGATTAAAAATTTAACTGCATAGTAGTTTAGTTATCCAATCATTGGCAATATAATTTTGACCGGTTGTAAAATATGTCACATTGAGCTCGTGGAGGGCTACCATTTTTTTTTTATCCGACCATCATTGTCGTGTTCTAATTAATCCGGTTCAAGCGTCCGTGGAACCTCTATTTAGGGATAACTCTCCTAACATAATTTTTTCTATTTTTAAATTTCAAACCGGAGACTTTGTTAGGGGGTCAAACACCTCATCAACGAGAACTACCATTTTTTGCTTCACTAGAAATGGTCAAATGAGGGGCCTCCAAAACTGATATGGTCAAAGGGTGATTCTTAGTTTTTTTATTTGGGGTTCAATTGATTGAACAGATCCAGAATGAAATCTGTTGTGCTTATGGGTTACAAGATCCCCTGTTATTCTTTATGTGGGTTCACAAAAAAGTCAGGCCCCCCATCTCCTCTCCTGATGCCAAGTCCATCAACTCCATTGAATTCCTTCTAACTTCCCCAACATTTTTCAATCATGTTAGATTTTGTTCTCTATGGTTTCATCACAAGCTAGGACTAGAACCCTAATTGCTTTTCCTACAGAGCTAGTTCGAATGCTAAAGGAGTAGGAATTAGGAAGAGGGTGTGCCAGCATACTTTTGCTTTTTCTTTGGCATGCCAACTTATTTTTACAAGATTGAAAGTGATGCTAATTATGGCCATGGCCGTACATGTCCAAATTTTGATTTGAAAATGCCATTCATGTTTTGTTAAGTGTCAAAATTAATCATTCAAAGAACCTTCTGTTCACAATTCCTCATATTCGAACATTGGAGAAGAGAAAACAGTCCTTAATCAAACTGGGTTGAGCCAAGTCAGAAAGGAAATATGTTCAAGCTTACTTCGTTTTCTAAACATGCAAGTTTCAATGATCAAAATATTATGAAACTGGACAAAATCATAAAGAAAAAAACTATGAAGAGGCTGCATATTTAAGGAAAGAATCATGTAAAGAGGTGCATGAGAAAAAAATTTTGTGCGCAACTGCATGTGTTCTCTCATCGTTCTCACATAAAAATCACAAAAGAAGCTTCACTTGACACACTTGGGTGTTTTTGTTTTCTTCTTTCTGTTCAATTCAACAATTTTCAAAATTTTGCAGCTTTGGAATCACAGCTAGGAATTTTCCCCTTTATTCTCTTTTGCTTCTTTTGGATTTTGTTTTGATTCCATTTTTCAAGGTTGGGCTTTAGTTAGGAGCACGAAAAAGTACGTACACGGCCCTCTATTTATTCCCTTTTTCTTTTCCCTCTCTCTCTCGCTCTCTATCTCTCTCTGCATGCATCTCTCTATATATATACACACACACAACCGCAAAAACATCACTCACTAACTTCAACTCTCTCTCTCTTGTTCTTCTCTCTCCATCACACCCTTTTCTAGTCTCTCTTAATTAAGGTGAGCCCTCCAAAAATTTCCATTCTTCATTTTGTTTCAAATCATTGGAAACTTCACAACTAAGCCAAACAAGCCTATAGTTTGCCCTTCTTTTTTTTTTTGGGTACAATTGCCCTTCTTTTTGTTTTTGTCACTTATCTTCTAACATTTTTTGCGGATGTTCTTGCTCATTAAGTGATATGAATGTACATATATACTATAATATAATATGTATATGCTCTGTATATATATGTCCTTTTTTGGTATTTACATGCTTGCGAGCAATTTTTAATTTTGTTTCATGGTATTATAGGCAATATGAGTAGGCCAGGGGACTGGAACTGCAGGTCATGCCAGCACCTCAACTTCCAACGTCGGGACACATGTCAACGTTGTGGGGATCCCAAGTCTGGAGGAGACTTTGGAAGCTTTGGAGGGAGAGGTGGCTCTTCATTTGGGTTCAGTGGATCTGATGTGAGGCCTGGTGATTGGTACTGCGGTGTTGGCAACTGTGGTGCACACAATTTTGCTAGCCGTTCAAGCTGCTTCAAGTGTGGTGCTTTCAAGGAAGATTTGGGTGCTGGTGGCGGCAGCAGCTTTGATTTTGACATGCCACGTTCTAGAGGCTTTGGTTTTGGTGGTAGTGGCGGTGGTGGTAGCGGGAGGTCTAGTTGGAAGTCGGGCGATTGGATCTGCAATAGGTAAAACGGCTTATTTATATAAATCTTGATTCTATTCATATAATTTTATAATTTTATCTTTTCGTAAAATCTGAACATGGTTCTAAAATTTTAAGAACTCTTATGTTATTTGTAGTATATAAAACACAAATTTTTGCTTATCAGAATTTTGGTGCATATTGGAAATGGATATAGGTTGGGATGCAATGAGCACAACTTTGCCAGCAGAATGGAATGTTTCAGATGCTGCGCACCAAGAGATTCGAGCAACAAATCTTCTTACTAAGCTTGTCATTTCCAAAAATGGGTATGGAACACAATTTCACTAATTTGATTTTCTTGTTTTGAACTTCAATCAATGCATTAATTTATAGATATCCATTGATTTACTTGCAGGTATTGCAGTAGTAAGGGAGAGACAGGACAGAGAGGTCACTCTTGATGAATTTTCCCAAGACTTTAATTTTTCCCTTTTTTCTCTTTATTTTAGGTACTAGCTCAAACATGGTTACAAACAAAATCCTTGTTCTTATTGAGTTATTATGGGCATTTTGTTAGGTACTCTCCCAGAACAAGTACAACAATGTAGTTCTTCTATCTGCTTTGAGTTCACTATTTTCTATATCTTTTTTGTGTTGGAGAGAGTTAAATTGAAATTTTTATTTTCATGTTTTTCAGAATGAAGATGATTATCCCTTTTTTTTTCTACCAGTGATCCTCTCTCTCTCTCTCTCTCTCTCTCTCTCTCTCTCTCTCTCTCTCTCAATCTTTGTGATGGAATGGTTCAGACAATATACAATTAAAGGTTGCTTTTCTCAAGTGGTCCAAGGGTATTGTCTGAGCAAAGAAGGCTTTTAACTCTAGAGACACTAGTCTTTGTGGTATAGTACATAGCAACAAAGCAAATACCAAAAGCAACATTGGGACCCCAATTGTTTCAACAAATGGGAAGGGGGAATAACTAGATCAAGATTCAAGGAAAATCTTTGATAGTTTTAAAGATACTTTGATATGAATTATATTCCTCCAACCATTAATTCTTAAAAAGCATCTATTCTTATCATTGAAAACATGTAATTCTATACTTTTGATTTGGTCCAACACCAAATCCAAAGGGAGTCAAAATTCTTTCTTTTCTTTCTTCTTTGCCTCTCTTTTTTCCTTTTTGTGTAACTTGGCAAGCAGGAACTCTCAAGCCATCTCCAAAGCAAATTCAAACTTTTTTTTTTTTTTGGGGGGGGGGCATTTGTTGCAGTTGTTTAGGTCACTTTAAGCATGCAAATGCTACTACATATGAAGGCAATTCCAACTTACTTACATTGCCTCAATTATTCTGGTTCACAAATCTCAATTACCACACTAACAGGTTTAACGTATGAGCACACGAGAACAAACGTTATTTATTCCAATTCATATAAATTGGAAGAAATTTCTAAGAATTCTCATGCTATGATTCACGATTATTAAATTATAATTTAATAGGTTACTAATTTTTACAAAGATATGATGATAAAATAATCAATAACTATTAAATGACAATCCTATAATCAACTATTTGGATCATATTATTCGTGGGAATTATAGAAAATCCCAAAATTGAGATGGGTATCATAGGATTCGGCACCGGTCTAACATTGTTATCATGTTTTGATATTACAATAAAATTTTTTATTTATTAAAAAATATTTGATTTGAGTTATAGTTCTCTTAAAGTAAACATGTGACTAGAGGCGAACTCAAGTACCAATAACATGGAGAAATCCTTTTGTTCTTTTTAGTATCGAAAAAATGATAGTTATACTTTTTTTTTAATATATAGAGAGATTTGAATATGAAATCTTAAAAAAGAAAGGAATTGTGCAAATTGAAATTAACCCATATTATATGTATTTGTGGACATTTGAATAGTGATTCAATGACCATTAAATTCATAGGTTTCAATACGTGTGAGGATGATAGAAAACCTTTGAGAGTCTAAAAGCATTCCATCCTATTTGAAATTCAGCATGGAGAATAAATTAGTAGAAATTGATTTTTACCAAGGTAAGAAGTAGTAAAGCTTGGAAGATTTTAGAAATGGGGTAGTGTGCATATTAAAAGCATTTTTCACATTGGATTCCCTTTACATTGACCACATGAGGGATATCTTTAAACCTCATGTGTGGGCTTCAAAAGAATGCATTTTGTTTTATGGATTCAAAAGCAAGTGTAAGTGTCTCCTTCTCCAATCCACTAATTGCCTTTAAGCAGGATTCTCTTGTCTTCCTTTTAAGGTAGCTTTATGGTTCTTTTTATGTGCTTTGGGTTGGTGTTAGTCAAGTGTCCAATTTAAGTAAACTAACATTTTCTTTTTATTATTATTTTTAAAGCATGTCAATCTAATGGTAACACCAACTTCAAAGTTCTCTCATTTATATCACATCACATCAAAAGCAAATAAATAAATAATAAAAAAATGTGAAGGCTAGTCCCAATAATCTCTCTCTTTCTTTCAATTTTTTTTTTTTAGCTGAGTATCGATATCCAGAAACCGATTAATCCGATTTGAACAGTTATAAAACCTAATTTAAAAGTCAGGTACCTATTTTTTATATTCAAGACTCGAATTTGAGATCTTGATTAAGAGAATCTAATATTCTGCCACTAAATCTACAAGACGTTAGTATCATCCAGTGGAAGACATTAAATTCGCTTAATCAAAATCTCGAATTCGAGTTTTTGGAATGAAAAAATAGATACTGAAAAAGCCAACTCCTAAATTGAACATACAATTATTCAAATCAAATTAGTTGGATTTCTATATAGTGTTGGACAAGTACCCAAAGAAAATCATCACAAATATGTTTGCTTTTTTTCCCCCTTAAATTTAGAATATCTAAAAAGAAAATATCAATACTAATAGAGTTAAATAAAAAATGATTTAATGTATAATTAAGAATTATAAATTTGAAATTTTAGATAATTATTGATTAAAAAAATGACCTTTTAAGTATTTCATTGGTTCTTTGGAAGCTCTATATTTATTTTTATTTTTATTTTTAGTACAAATACTTTATAATTATATATATAAATATAATTATATATATAAATAAACGTTAGGAGAGTTTTATTTTTTAAGAGTTTAATTTGATTCAAATTTAATTTAATTAAATTTAATAGATTAAAATAAAGACTGATTGCCTCTTGGGCCTTCCTGGAGTGGATTAATACCTTGTCGTTTTGGGCCTTTATGGGCTCAGTTGCTTTCTCGTCTGGCTCTCTTTTGATTAAAAAAAATGTCGAGGAAATAAATGCTTGATCTCATGGAGTGATTTATCAATCATCAACCCAAGCTGGCATCTCTCTTTAGGTTCAATTTAATGGAGCTCTATAGCCATGAGATCCCCTGTGCTAGAGAGCTTTTTCGAAACATTAAGTGCATTCCTAAACTAAACAAATTCATGGGATTATTAACCAAAGTGAAAATTTGATAAGAGGATGAATGTGATTTGAGAAGTCCTATGAAATTTTCAAAAATAGGGTTTTCAGATCCTAGATGAGATTGGTGATTTGCATGGTAATTTAATTTGATTTCCCACTTATTCACTAATATAAAAGTGGCCTTCGCAAGCCCACACACTTATATTATTTGTTTTTTTTTCTAACCGATCGGTATCTGGAATCATACTTTATATCCGTTTGATATTTTTTTTCAGTTTTTTTCTCCTTATTAGAAGAAGTTCTGTCAAACAATATTTTTTAGAAATTCTAAAAAATGAACTTTTTTTCTATGGAAAAAAAAAAAGAAAAGAAAAGAAAAGCTTCACCAAAAGCTCCTTAGAGGAGTTTTTGCTTCTCTTTTTTAAAAACATGCCAGTTTTTGTGGAGACAATGTTTTTTCATTTCGTTTATACCCTTATTTCAAAATCATAATTCAAACTTTATCATTTTTGCAAAACCCTCCTATTGAAGCTCTCTCCTTTGCCCTATAGAGCTTGACGACGCTCCTTTCTCTTCTCCTCTCACTATAGCATCTAGCAGATTTGCTCTAATTTCTTACAAATCTTGCCAATAGAAGCTATAATATCTTTATTTTCCCTAATTCTACCAGAATACTTCCTCCATTTTGCCCTATGTCGCACTAGGATTGAAGAGAAGGAGAACGGAGGTCACAGTCAATAACCATTGGCCCCTTTTACCTCAAAAATTTCTTTAGAAGCTCTAGGTAATCTCCGATTTCCCCTTAAATCTATATTTATCTTTTGATTTTTTATGTGGATTGATTTAGGGTTCATCGGTTCAGATTTTTTAGAGATTTTTTGTTTGCTGTTAAAATAAAAATATTTTTGATTTTCCTTTTGCTTCTTTTTCTTTTTTATCTCAAGTTTTTCTAATTCCCATTTTGCTCTTTGGATCAATTTATCTTATGGGTTTTGGATGATGATAGTTTCCTCAAACTATGCTGTTTGATAGAGGCATCTCATCTCTTGGAGAAAATTGTGCTATAGATGCACGGTCTTTATTGATTAGTTATGCAAAAAGTTTTTCTGTAGATTATTTTATGTGTTTATTGACGCTTGGTGGTTTGTCTCTTCACTAAGCTATGGCTCTTTTGTCCTATTTTAGTTATAAATGATAAGAAATGGATATAATGTGTTTTATAATGTTTGGTCCTCAAACTGGCTTCCTTGAAAAGTCCAAACACACAAGTATAACTTCTATGTTATACTATATCAGCTTTCATATAGTTTGATCAATAATAAAAGATAAATTCAATAAAAAAAAAGAAATAAGAGATATATGACCAGTTAAATATATATTCAAATGTTGATTTGTTTGATCTTCCTGTTATGTTTATATAATTATTGGCTGAATAAATTTCCAATCATCCACTCATAATAATATATTTGTTCATTGACCTTATGCAAGTCTTATATCATTTCCTTGCTTTCTCTGAATGGAACATATACTTTGTGGGAATAATCATTTTCTTGTGGTCTGCTTCCCATATTTGCATGTCAATTAATTAATATTTGTATAATTGGTTTCCTTGAAAGTTATAAACTAACTTTCTTGCTCCATTTGTGTAATATGACTGGTATTTATTGATGAACCATACTCTTTTTGTACTTCGACTTCAATATAAGGCTTACCAGGGGTGACTGTTATTGGAGGAGGTGAAAGATTAGATTAATACTTTATAAAAATTTTATTTTTCTTGTCTTCTTGTACTATTATTTTTTTTTCAATTCAATTAATGAACCCATAAATGATACTTATCCTCTTGCTATTTGAAGCATTAAACACGTGATTAAAAGGTACAATTTGCATATAGAGAGACCTGACACATTGGACTATCCATCACCTAAGTCGCAGGTAAATTTTGAATTTACTACTAATATGTTAACATTTAACACTTATTTTTTCTTATGTGCTTGTATACTTACATATATCCTAATGTCTATCTATCATGTGATGAAATTATATTTGAATTATCTAAGAATTCACTTTAATCAATGGGTACACATATACTTTACGTCTTTTATTTAATGATCGATTTATATCTTGTAGTTTATGACAAGCAAAGAAATATCCTAACTTAGGTTTGAAATTTTAGAAAAACAAAAACTTAATGCAAAATGGGATTCTATCACTACCAAAATCTTATTTCAAACTTGCATGGATGAGATTCTTAATAGTGAAAAACCAAGAATATCATTTAAGAGTAAGAGATGAAAAGTTATGCTAAACCATTTCAATAAGCATGCTAAAAAAAATTATACCCAAAAGCAACTGAAGAATAGAATGGATAGTTTAAGAAGTGATTGGATTTTATGGAAACAATTAAAGGACAAAGAAACTGGATTGAGATGGAACCATACTATTGGAACCATTGAACTTGATGCCACATGTTGGGAGGCCAAAATAAGAATAAGTATTTTAATTTTTATATTTTTAGTTATTGTAAATGATTTAAGACTAAGAGAATGAGTTCATCTACATGCCAATTTATCTTTGTTGTTTGTGCAGGAGAATAGGGGATATGCCAAATTTTGTTATCATGGATTGGAATATCACGATGAATTGGAGTACACATTTGGGAATACAATTGCAACAAGTGAGCATGCATAGACATCGACAATGAATATACTAGTTGAAGATAATGCCAAAATTTCAAATCCAGTTATGGTAGAAGATTGTGTTGAATCGGACATAGAAGACCTCAGTATTGATAAAAATTTTAGCCTTATGAAAAACACTTATCTCAAGAGAAAAAGGATGGTGCCAGAAGAAATGAGGAAAAAGATAACAAAGCGTAAGCCAAAAATTGGAATCACAACAAGTATGAAATTGTCATTGGAACGAATAGCTAATGCAGCAAAAAGTCACCATAATTGAACCTGCTAAAATTTCAACATCATTCCAAATCACTGAATAATATTCTATTCCAGATTGCATTCAAATATTGAAATTTTTAAAAGATGAGGGGGGCATTAAGCTAAGATCAATTTATTTGGGCAATGAACTAGCTTATGTCTGAACAAATGAAAATTATTCTTATATCTTTGCTTGATATAAGTGACAAGTTAGTCTAGATTTTGTATAACTATGATTTAGCCAAAAACTCTAGTAATAGTAATTGAATAAGTTAAAAATGAATTTGATATTTCTTTTTAATATGCTTATCTCTTTATATTTATGTTATTTGTTTTTATGTGTAATCGAATTGATATTTGAAAGAATTTGCTATTATTGATATTATATTTATTTGGATGTTATGTGTATTATGTTGATGTGTTTGCAAAAATATTTTGATTTATACTCATGTTTTGATATTTTTATACGTATAGCTTCTAATGAAACCAAACCACTAGCATGAGTTGTAAAGAGAAGGAAACGTATAAGGTTTTATCAAAAGATCTATGGAGTAGTTGGTATAGTAGTTTCATGTCACATGAAATATTTAATAAAACAAAATAAGGTAATAGATTCAATTATTCTGATGGAGAGCAATTGGTGTTCAAGAAACTATTGTTGTTTCAGGTGAAATTCATAAAATGTTTAGGATGAAACCATATGTTGTGTGTAAATTTACACATCTACAGTATATATATAAAATTAGGTTTTTATCATAAATACTGATATCTATAAGAAAAATTATAAGAAAACCCAATTTTTTTAAAAAAAAATTTAAAAAGTTGTTACATTTGACTTCTCAGTTATTTGATGTGTTTTTGTCATAAATATCAACATCATTTATTTGTGACATTTTATTTACCATTTTTATTTTTAACATAAAAATCGTACTTTCTTAATAAACAACGTCACCTTCCTTTTAAAACATATTACCTTTTAGTTATTTTTTACATTTAACACTTTTCATATACCTCCATTTTAATTTGTGACTTTTTATTTACTTTTTTTGCTTCCTTAACAAATAATGACACATTCCATTTAAAATATTTGACTTTTCTTTATTATATATATAAAATTAGGTTTTTGTCATAAATACTGACATCTATTATGAGTTTTTTCAATTTAAACTGGATAAAAAATTATAAGCAAAACTCGTTTTTTTTTTTTTAAATTTTGAAAATTTGTTACATTTGATTTCTCATTTATTTGATGTGTTTTTGTTTTAGGTTTTTGTCGTAAATATTGACATCTATTATGAGTTTTTTCAATTTAAACCGGATAAAAAATTATAAGAAAACCCGATTTTTTTTTTTTAATTTTGAAAAGTTGTTACATTTGACTTCTCATTTATTTGATATGTTTTTGTCATAAATAACGATGTCATTTATTTATGACATTTTATTTACCATTTTTATTTTTAACATAAAAATCGTGATTTCTTAATAAATAATATCATATTCCTTTGAAAACATATTATCTTTTAGATATTTTTTATATTTAACACTTTCCTTATACCTCAATTTTAATTTGTGACTTTTTATTTATTTTTTTTGCTTCCTTAACAAATAATGACACATTTCATTTAAATATCTGACTTTTCAGTTATTTTTATGTGTATACTATATATATATAATTAGATTTTTGTCACAAATACTGACATCTATTATGTGTTTTTTTAATTTAAATCGGATAAAAAATTATTAGAAAACCCGATTTTTTTTTTAATTATGGAAAGTTGTTACATTTGACTTCTCATTTATTTGATGTGTTTTCATCATAAATATTGATATCATTTATTTGTGACATTTTATTTACCTTATTTATTTTTAACATAAAAATCGTACATTTTTAATAAACAATGTCACATTTCTCTCAAAGCATATTACCTTTTAGTTATTTTTTACATTTAACATTTTCCATATACCTTCATTTTAATTTATGACTTTTTATATACCTTTTTTGCTTACTTAACAAATAATGACACATTCTATTTAAAATATTTGACTTTTCAGTTATTTTTACGTTTAATACATTTCATTTACCTTTAATTTAATTTGTAACTTTTTATTTATCCTTTTAATTTTTAATACAAAAAATGGGTTTTCTTAATAAACATTGACACATTCTATTTAAAACATTTGACATCTCTTTTTTTTTTTTACACATTTAACACTTTTATTTACCTCTATTTTAATTTATAATCTTTTATTTATCTTTTATTTTTAACATAAAAATTGTGTTTACTTAATAAATAAAAACACATTCCATTTAAATATACAATTAACCATCGTTAACTTTTCATTTTTTATTCCTCACATTTTTTCTCTCAAATTATATTTCATTTTTTCTGTATTTCTCCTCACCTTCTCTATCTCTCTTCATCAGGATCTTTGCATAAGAGGAACAATTACCAACCCACTATGCATTAGGTATAAAATTTAATTTACATATACATCTTTTTTTTCCCATTATTTATTTTCTTCCATCTCTCTAACCTGATAGAAATATAATAAAAAATTATATAATTTATGATTAGATTACTAAAGTTATATATGATTATTTATATACTTTCTTTTCACTATTTATTTTCCTCTATCATATACTTTTATGATTATATATTAGATATAGTATGATTACTATTATTTATGTTTACTTTATTATTTTATTTTATTATAAATATTAGATTTAAATTTGAACTGAACACTGACAATGGGAGTAGAAAGATTATCATGGAACTTTTTGAAGATGCTACTGAATTGATAATTAATTAGAATAAGTTATAAAATTAGATTTTTGTGATAAATATTAACATCTATTATGAATTTTTTCAATTTAAACCGGATAAAAAATTATAAGAAAACTCGGTTTTTTTTTTCTTTTTTAATTTTGAAAAGTTGTTACATTTGACTTCTCATTTATTAGATGTGTTTTTGTCATAAATACCGACATTATTTTTTAATGACATTTTATTTATCTTTTTTATTTTTAACATAAAAATCGTGTTTTCTTAATAAACAATGTCACATTCCTTTTAAAACATATTACCTTTTAGTTATTTTTTATATTTAACACTTTTCATATACTTTCATTTTAATTTGTGACTTTTTATTTACCTTTCTTGCTTCCTTAACAAATATTGACACCTTCCATTTAAAATATTTGACTTTTCAGTTATTTTTACGTGTATACTATATATATATAATTAGATTTTTGTCTTAAATACTGACATTTATTATGAGTTTTTTCAATTTAAACCGGATAAAAAATTATAAGAAAACCTGTCTTTTTTTTTTTTTTTAATTTTGGAAAGTTGTTATATTTGATTTCTCATTTATTCGATGAGTTTTTGTCATAAATACTGATATCATTTATTTGTGACATTTTATTTATCTTTTTTATTTTTAACATAAAAATCGTACTTTTTTAATAAACAATGTCACATTCCTTTTAAAATTTATTACATTTTAGTTATTTTCTACATTTAACACTCTATTTTAATTTGTGACTTTTTTTTTACCTTTTTTGCTTACTTAATAAATAATGACACATTCCATTTAAAATATTTGACTTTTCAGTTATTTTTACGTTTAACACATTTCATTTGCCTTTATTTTAATTTGTAACTTTTTATTTACCTTTTTAATTTTTAATATAAAAACCATGCTTTTTTAAAAAACAATGACACATTCTATTTAAAACATTTGACATTTCATTTTTTTAATTACATTTAACACTTTCCATATATTTTAATTTATAATCTTTTATTTATCTTTTATTTTTGACATAAAAATTGTGTTTGCTTAATAAATAAAGACACCTTCTATTTAAATATACAATTAATCATCGTTAGCTTTTCATTTCCCATTCCTCATATTTTTTCTCTCAAATTATATTTCCTTTTTTCTGTATTGCTCCTCACCTTCTCTTTTTCTCCCCATCAGGATCTTTGCATGAGAGGAACATTTACCAACCAACTATGCATTAGGTATAAAATTTAATTTATATATACAACTTTTTTTTCCCATTATTTATTTTCTTCCATCTCTCTAACTTGATAGAAATATAATAAAAAACTATATAATTTATGATTAGATTTCTTCATTATCTACAATAAAGTTATATATGATTATTTATATATTTTCTTTCCACTATTTATTTTCCCCTATCATATACTTTTATGATTTTATATTAGATATGATTTGATTACTATTATTATTTTTACTTTATTATTTTATTTTATTATAAATATTAGATTTAAATTTGAACTGAACATCGAAGATAAGAATAGAAAGATTATCATGGTACTTTTTGAAAATGCTATTGGATTGATAATTAGAATAAGTGTTGAAACCTTAGCTTCTACCAAAAACAAGGTAAGAAAAATTTAACACATCTAATGAATCAAGAGAGAAGAGGAAAAGATTGATATAAATAAATATTATATGTGGTTTTTAACTTTTAAGCTAAAAATAAATACTGCCAAATAATTTTTTTGATTAATTTGGTTTAAACATTATCAGATCCAATTTGATGGGAGCTCTCCCAATATAATTTTTTTCATTTTTAAATTTTGAATGTGCGATTTTTTATAATGTTCATTGTCTATTACAGGGAACATTGTAAAAAGAGATGTCGTTCTCAATAACTAGGGTGAGGAGATTCTGAGTTCTATATATTGGAATGAAGTATCACAGTATCCATGACCATGAGTGCCAATATTTTGCTAGAAGAAAGCATTGTGCCAATTTAGCTAAAATGAAGGGGGAACATTTTCTAAATTTCAAAATATCTACAGATGCCTCACTGCTTTTTTTTTTCCTTTTTTATAATAACCAATATTCAAAATTATTAATTCGGTTTAAGTATTGTCAGACTTAATTTAAGAGAGACTTCTCTTTGTATATTCTTTTCTATTTTCAAATTTTAAATCCAAAATTGATTAAGAGAATTTAACACACTCGTTGGTAGCCAAACTCTAATAACCAAAACCCTCTCTCTAAATTGTGACAAACTTAGTTTATTGGTAACATCTCTCTCTCTCTCCCTCCCTCCGTCCCTCCTTTTCTCAATCTTTCCCCTTCGGTTTGCGCTCTCCTTCCCTCTACATGAAGTCGTCACCCCTTCCTACACAAAGTTGCCAATGACCAAACCCTCAGCAAACATTAAAGGTTTAAGAATTAAATTCGACTGTGTACAGATTTTCATGGATTTATAATTCTTTAAAAGAACTTAAATACCTTAGTCGTATTTCTAAATCTGCATGTTTTCAAAATTGAATTTATTCTGCAAAAAATTTTTGATGGGATTAAGGTGGTAGCCTTCAACACAAAAGCACTCTGCACACCAAAAATACTTCTAGAAAATATTATGTATCAAGCATAGATTTTTGGTGGAGCATATGAGGCCTTTAATAATATAAAACCCTAATAATCAATTATTTCAATAAAATATTATAATATATTAGATTTATATAGAAAATTGAATGTTACAAATATGAAAACATAAAAAATCAAATATTTTCAAAATTAAATCATTTCATGTGATACATAATATTTTTTTAATAATTGATTTGATCTTGATACAAAATATTTTCTAACACATATAATAAATATATATATTTTTTTTAGGATCGATGTACATTAAAAAATAAATATATATACATACACATATTCAATTTACGGGCTTTTCATAGAAATAATGTGTTTTTTATTTAAAATTAAATAAATAGGATTGTTTTTTTTCTTTCTCAAATTAGTGACATCACGGTCTTAGTCCGTAACATTTACTATACATTTCATTAATTAAAAAAATAAAAAATTGTTTTTTTTAAAAAAAGAAAAACTTGATGTCACGGCTGGAGACCGTGACACCAATGTCGTAATTCCTTACCGTGACATCCATTCTCTTGTCTAGTTCGAATTGTTTTTCTGATTTGCTAGATCATAACACCATAACAAAAAGACAAAATTTTGACTTGGTCCCAAGAACAATTCAGTTGCTCTAGTGAAGTGAATGCCACCTGTCTCAACAACAGTTTAGTTGCTCCAGTGAAGTTAATGCCACCTACCCCATTAAGTGGTCAAAAAATATTCTATCCTCATTGAATGCCATCTATCCCATTAAATGAGAGGAAAAAAAGTGATCAAAAATACAGAGTTACACCAGTAGCATGGATGTCGCGGTCAGGGATCCGACACATGTGTCGCGATTTTCAATCGCGATATCAAGTTTTTTTTTAAAAAAAACAATTTTTTACTTTTTTAAAATTTAAATACACAATAAATGTCGTGATCTGAGATCGCGACATCACTAGTTTGAAAAAAAACAACAACTCTATTTATTTAATTTTAAATAAAAAAAACATTATTTTTATAAAAACCCCCTCAATTTACCAATCAAGTCAAAACATTGTATCTAGAAAGAGACATGCCTCCTATAGTTTATAGAAGGACAACTTTTTCTCCTAATAAAATTAGAAGCAAGATTAAATTTAAAATAATTTAGAATTAGATTCAATCTTTATCTTTTTCTTAATTAACTTGATTAGTTAATATTCAAACTTATCATATTTTCTAAAAGAATAAAATTAATTATTGATTTATTCTAATATATAATATTTTTTTAATAATCCATTTGATTTTTATACATAACATAGATTTTCTAATACAATAATTTATGATATAATAACAACTTTTTCTACGATCACTGTTAATTAGTTATTAATTTTTTTGTCGGATATTTAAGTGGTAAAAAATTCTTACTCAGGTGTCTTCCCTAAAGTCGAGATCTAATATTTAAACTTTTATAGATACATGTATTTTTATAATTTTCACGATATTTATGTAACAAAAAAAAAGTTATTAATTTTTCTAATTCCAATAAAAAATACTATGCTAAAATTATAAATAAGCAAATTCTATTTACTTTTCTTTGGCGAAGTTTAAAGGTGGGAGGACGATAAGCAATTATTGTATCATATAATCACCTTTAAATTTTAAGACTTATTAAAAATTGAAAAAAATGGGAAATATCATTTTAAAATATTTATTTTCCATTGACATGAATTGCCAATAAAAAGTTTGAGGAAATTAATATTCAAATTATTAAATTAATATATATATTTTTCATATCAATTATTTTTCTTTCAATTTTAAATTCTACAATTTCAAACAAATTTTAATTTGAGAGTTGATGACTTTAATTGAAGTGAGATTTAATTATTATTATTATTGTTATTATTATTTTTTTTTATAATTTTTAATATAATATATTTTTATTGATATTCAGCATGAGATGGCCATACTATTTTGTATAGGTTAGGGTTATCACGCATCTGAATCCGGGTCGGGTCATTTCTCGGTCTATGGAAGTCCTATCCGGAAATTCGAAATGGGACCCAACAGAGAGCACGAAGACTAAAATTGCGGCGAGTGAGAGCGAGATGGCCAAGTGTAGTGATAGTTCTGTTCTCTTCATTGGTTTCATCTTCCTAGTCTATCGCTGGTGTGTCCTCTTTTGAATTCGACTCTCTCTCTCCTCGGCCTCACTATGATTTCTCATTATTGACTCTCTTCTTCTTTTACTCTTGTTCAATTCGTTTCGCTCTAATCTCTCTCTAGTTGCAGATCTCAGTTGGACTCCTCTGACTTGGTTTCAATTCGCAATCTCCAAGTTTTCTCTCTGTTCCTCATCACTTGAGGGTTTCAATGGCTTCATGTAACTCGCTCTCTCTCTCTTTCTTTCTCTCTCTCTCTCTCTCGCTCGCTCGCTTGCTCGTTATATCTCTTTCTGTATTTGTGTAAACTGCATATTGTATATTTGCTTTAGAATTTTGATTACCGTCTCAATCATTTTGCATGCAAAATAGGGTTTTGGTAAGATGGTTTTTTTTTTTTTTTTCATATTTCGCTGAATGAATTCATTGAAGGCTTAGAATCAAAGGTTTTAGGTTTTCTGCGTACAAATGTTATTCTGGATTGTTCTAATATCATCTGGTGGCATCAAAATTTTAACTTTGCAAAAGAATTGAGGGGAGACAAATTGTGGATTTGTAAGTAATTAAAAAGAAACAAAGGAATTTCGAAATAAGCTTTTCGACAGTTTGTGAGTTCCACAAAAGTACATCATAATGAACTTTACACGAGAGTTTGTGGGTTTCTAAGCAGTGTAATTCGATGGTATTTCATATTTTAGGTTTTGGTTTTTAGCATTGGAATGAGTGACATTGGTTATGACTGTGAAGAAGGAACTATTTATCATACTTAAATAATCAAATATAAAGTTTCTTTTGAAAGAAAACTATATTAAGCTGTATTAAAGTAGAGTTATATTCTTTCTGCTCGAAAAACTACTTAAAATAAATATTGCCCCTTTATTTTTTCTCCTTTTGCTGTTTATGGCTAATCTAAGATCTAAAGATGTGCCCTCCATACTAGATCTGGTTCACAGGTATAAGGCATCCAGTTGATATTGACCAATTGCTGACTTTCCCATCAATTTTTCCTACCTGTGACCTTAGTTGCAACAGCATTACTTGGTTGTTACTTTTTTGAATTCTTTACATATGTTTCTTTAAAGATGGTTAAAAATTTATACATCAAAAGAATAATTATGAGTCAAGTGCGATATTGTTAGTATGACTCTGGACTAGGTCATGATCATGACTTCTTAACATGTCAGATTATTTTTCAGACTGCTCCTTTCTCCCCGTTTCTCTGTATCACCCATGTGCATAGGCATACGCCGCTCTTTATGTTAATGAAATATGAATAATCAATGTCATTATCTTCTATTGATTTGGACTCTATGATGCTGTTAGCCTCTCAAAAGTTAGTCAACAAGAAAATGACTTCTTAAAAAGTTTTCTGCAAACCATTTTACTGAATTTTTTCTCCTTTTCTTTGTTGACTAAAAGGTATCTTTCATTGGTTTGATTATTTTCTGGCTGCTGAACACTGGCAAGCAGAGAAAAATATATGCCAAGGAAAAAGTCATTTTATGTGGGAAAAAAATTGCAACCTTAATGGCTGAAATTGTTCTCCAAAATAGAAGAGCACAATTAAGACTCAAGAACATTGATTAGCTGTCAGAAATCTAGTTATTGTATTAGTAATCTAAATTTTGTGGACAGTTGAAATATGGGAGTCGTTGTAAATACATGTGCTAACCATAACCCTCTTCTACTGAAAATGGGGGATGGAATTCTAAGAGCTGATGTAAGTGGTGTTTGGTCTCTGGTCTTGGTGATCTAGATGGCTCACTATGAGGAAATGTTTACCCTTCTCCAACAACAATCTCCACATCTCTCTGTTTACCAAAGAATGTTCTTGGACTCCCATTTCGCAAGATCTAGATCCTCTTATTAGGATTACTGAGCTTATGCAGTTGTACTTTGGTTATGATTGCCTGGCTTGGTAATGGTGTTGAGTTTGGAACTGAGAGACAATACATTAGGTAACCAGTCATGCTTCATTCAGCCCTCTTATTTTTGAAGAAATAAGTTATATGATAGTGATAATGATATAAAGGCCTCACTAAATCCTCTTATAGCATTGTAAGAGCCTAACATGAACAGAACTTGTCTTAAGCTTATATATGGCATACTAGTATATATGGTTCAAGTCTGTTACTTAATCATTTGAAAAAAAAAATGTTCTTGTAAGGACATTGAAATCCACAAATGGTGAAATATTTGTTAATCCTTTTTAGAATTAGAAATAACATCTTGAGTGGTATTTGTCTGGTGATGGTCCTGTTGATGGCCTAAAAAATCATATTATAGCTGAAGTTGCTACAGGCAGCTATCCAGTTTGGTATCTTTTTGTAAAGTAAAGGATGGTATGCCATGTGTACAAGGTCAAGCCTTGTCAAAAACTAAAGAAACTTAGGGATTTTAAATTGCTTTGTAGTTTTATACAGTTCATGATGCTTATTTGGTGGACATGCTTTCCTCAACTTCTATAATCTATAGATGCTACTGCTTCTTTCAGGTAGCTTCAGAGCTTCAAATATAAAAGTTTCAAACTTGGCTTATGGCAGAACACAATTTGGTATTTCACAATCTCTAAGTGGCATAAGCCCTTCTGCAAGGTGGAAATTACTTCCATTCTCAGGTTTAAGGACATCATCAAGGTCTTATAAAGCATCAATTGTTTGTTGCAGCCCATCTTCAGAAATTAAGCGTATGTGGAGTTTTCTCCTTAAATTTCTTGTCCTACATTGGCAAACCATGTTTCCAAATCATATATTATCCATTGTCTGAGTTCCTAGAAATGAATTTATCTTGTCACTAATTTGAGAAGCATAGATCTAAAACTTTTGACATTGACCATTGTTGTGAAGGAGATTCATACTCCATTTTGCAATTGTTGTTAATAATAAATGTTACACATAAATGCCCATCAATCATAGAGATATCCACACCCTTTACTAGAAGCAACTGATCTCCCCTCTCTCCCTTAATAGAAGAATTTTATTACAGAGAAATTTGAATGGAATAGAACATCAGCAGTGGCTACCCAGTCTTGTGAATTATGAAAATTGAGCACAGATTTCTTTATATCTGATCTGACCATATGAAGATCTTAGGGATACTGGCCTGATTATTGTTAAATTAAACGAGAGTCTTAACCATCCTTTGATTGAGTGTTGGCTACTTAGAAGAATTCCAGGACAATCTCCCTTTTGTAGATTTGTATGAAACACCCAAAGTTGATGAGCATTTATATTCATTGCTTAAGGTTGTAGTTGTTCTGTTATGCAAGTTTACTGCTCAGGTCTGATGTTCTAATGTTCTTGATATATTTATTTTCACTTTGCAATGAACAATGCAAATTAGCTGGTAATTGTGTCTCTTTAATTAGACAGCAGCTGCAACAGGAGTGGATGATTGTTCTGAAGAAAAGACATCTGCTTTGACAAGCCAATTTGTTCCAAATTCTCATGAGGTAATTATGTTGTTATAAATTGTGTATGATTTTGGTGTTGATTGTCCATCATTCTGAGGATACGAGGGGTGCACAATGCTATAGAAATCCGAGTTGTGTAAGTTCTACCGAGAAGGAAAGTTGACTTAGATCTAGCGTGATGTCTTTCCTTACCCCTCTGAAGTTTGCACTTAGTTATCGGGATTAGGGAATCTCATATACTTGATGTCCTTCATACAGCACTGATATCTTATATTATCCATGTGATATTAATGCATGGAGGATGCATCATTTAATGGCAATATGAGTAAAATGAATTTGTTGTTGTTTCTGAAACTCTTCATTTGTGCCTTTTATTAAATTCATGTGCATGCAATCATATCAATATGCACATGATCATGATGGCTGCATTCTCCGATCCATTTCTTTTCAACGGAATGCTTAGAACCATGTTGTTAGCTTGTAGGACCCACTGCTGTTTGTTAAGTTACTAGTCAGTCTTCGAGCTGCTCATTATCTTCACCTTTTTGCTTCCTTTTGTCAACATAGGTCTAGTAGCAATGAGCCCCTTTGTGTTTCCTAATGGAAACTTTCAGCTATAATATGCTGCGCATAATACCTTGCAATAGAAATGAAAAAGCTTCTGAAGTAGACTATGCAGATGTGAATGTTGCTGATCTTGTCACTTGTTTCTACATGGATACTTGTAATTTCTACCGGTGATTGTTATCTATATTAAATCTGGTATGCAGGTTCAACGCCTACTTGCAGATATTTGTGATACAACCTCAATTGCAGAGTTTGAACTAAAGGTAAGTAATTTATGAATTTGTACACTTCTTGTCATGGTTTTACATGTTATTTCAACTTCGTCAAGCCTTGGAAAATCGGAACCAATTTTTCCTCATCTCTGTTGTTTCTTTTGCTTCTCTTTTTATCCTTGTTTGTGCCAGCTTGGTGGATTTCAGCTATATGTGAAAAGGGATGTGGCTGGTCGAGCTATACGTCCAACTCCTCCCCACACTTTAGCTCCTGTTAGCATAAATACCAATACTGGGGCTTCTGATATAAATGGTTCCGCTTCTTCACCTTCATTAGCCATCTCCAAACCCATGCCGTCAACAGATGGAGTTCAGACTTTACTTGATAAAGCTGTGGATGAAGGCTTAGTGATAATTCAATCTCCAAGGGTCAGAGTCTCAGTCTTGTTGTTCCATTTATGGAAAAAATGTTTGTACACTGACACACATGGCAATGCAGGTTGGTTTCTTCAGGAGATCTCGTACTATAAAGGGCAAGCGTGCGCCTCCATCATGTAAAGAGGTACTGTGCTTTTAAACTTATGGCATAATGATAATTTTCTTTATCCCTGTAAGTGACATTGGAAAGGGTCTAAGGTCTCCAAGGAAATGAAGTTTTGTTTTTCTGGAGGATCTATTTATCGAGTTTTCAGGATATAAATTTGGATAACGAATTTCTAATAAAAGGCTAAACTAATACACCATTAGTGCTTACAGTAAGAGTACTTGGTTTCAATTGAATGGTCTGCTAGCGAAATCATGTGCATGCATGTAAATTATATAAAGAGGGGAGTTCTGAAAGCTTTCAATTACTTCATGGTTTTCTTCAGAAATGCATGTGAAATGGAGTCTAAACTATATATGTAAGGTATTCTGGTTTCATGTTATTTGCATATGTTCCATTTGTAGACATTTTGTATGGTGCAATGACAAGGATGTTGCTAATTAGTGTGTATATTTGTGTTAGACTTTCTGTCTTACTTATTTTTCTAAGGTAAGGAGCAGGTCCCTGAAATGGCTTAAGCTTATCAACTGGTTTTTCCTTTTGATCAAAGAGATTTATTGCATTTTTCTGGACTTATTATCTTCATTATTGTTTGTGTAACTTGTCATACTCACCCTGATGCGTACTTCTGCAACAACAAACAGAAACAAACAGTGAAGGAGGGACAAGTTATTTGTTTTATCGAACAGCTTGGTTGGGAGCTCCCTATCGAGGTTTGGATCTTGATCTTATGTTTTTATTCTGTTGTAAATGAAGCATTAAGAAACAGTTATCCATCTATCTGTTTACATTTCTGCATGCATATAACTGAACGCTTAAATATGCAAGACCTTTTTCCTATCCTGGTGCAGGCTGATGTATCTGGGGAGGTTGTCAGGATTCTACGAGAAGATGGAGGTATGTCTAGCCTCATGTTTTTCTCAATTAAGTTCATTTTACCTTTTGCTTATGCTTATTTTGGTGGTTTCCTTGTTCTCATTTGGCTCTTTCCACCAAACAGAACCCGTTGGATATGGCGATGCTCTTATATCAATTCTGCCTTCATTTCCTGGGATAAAGAAACTGCAGTAACAGTTCTATTGAAATGCTATAATCTGAGCTTTTTGAATGCCGAGGTCTTACATGGTTTAAACAACTATGTACTCTAATTCATTTATTAAATTTATTTGTTCAAATCCACTTGCATGGCCATTAGAATGTTGCAGTCGGTCTGCATGTCTGTTTTAATAAAAACCTAGGGGTTGTTTAATCCTTGTGAGCTTAATATGATGCATCTTAGTATTTCATTGCGTCTGCCACATCAGTTGCTCGAATGCTATTTTGGGTTCCCATATGAGACCATATCCGAAGGGAGAAATAATGAATACTATGGGTGCCATGGTGAAAATGAAGCCATGCAGGGAGCGTGGTTGTCTAGCGGCTGGTATGCATTGCCGATACCTTTGAGTGGTTTCATTAGCGACAAGTTGAGCTGGGTTGACAACTGCCATTGCTGAAGAGGGATACAAATATAGCTACTGTTACTGTCGTACTTTTGGTAAGAGATTTTTTTGACCCAGATGAGATGGGGTTAGAGTGAATTTTCAGATAATTGCTAGCAAAGCAGTTGTTTTTCCGATATATACTAAATTGACTTTATCTATCCTGTGAATTTGATAAGATGGTTGTTGGAGGGTTGCTTTGGAAATTTCTTGCTCTATCATGTTGGGAAAAAAACATAGAAGGCATTTTCATAATCTAGTCAATTGACACGGGAATTTTAGGTTGATATCTACAGAAAAGTAGTTAAGTGAATTGAAGGTGCAAGTTCTACCAACAGATAGTTGGCCTGTAATGTTAAATCCTTTAACTAAGGTCACGAGTTTGACTCGCGATTTGGTTATAGAACAGATTACGTTAGGAGGGTAGTCTCTTAAATGGGTCATTGTAAGTTTTAGACCGGATTAATTGGAGTATGACTTCAGATATCGATCGGTATAATATAAAAAAAAAAAAAGAAGAGGCAAGTTCCTAGAAGGCCTCTTGATCTATCGCTAGAGAGTTTTTCTATGGGTGTTGATGCTGGGCAAATTGTAGATGATAGGACAAATCCACTCACTTGGACAGCATGAGAAAGCTAAGCATAATAAAACTTAACATAATAAAGAAAATAAATGAGCAAGAGGTAAGTGCGAAGAAGTTGAGGATGTAGACCACAAATAATATCAAAAGAAAAAGACAAAAAAATTATTAAGATTTAGTATTTTATAACAGTTGCTTTTCTGATATATACTAAATCAATTTTCTCTCATGAATTTGATAAAATGGTTGTCGGAGGGTTTCGTTTTAAACTTCTTGCTCAATCATATTTGGGGAAAAATATAGAAGACATTTCATAATCCGGTCAATTGACACACTTGGTTGGAATTTTGGGATAGATACCTACGAAAGAGTGGGTAAGTGCGATCATTGTCCTTCCTCTAACCCCATGTCATGACACGAGAAACCGTCGGGAAGAAACCTGAGATGTTTTCGTTATTGCTGGGAAATTGTTGATTTTCTCCCAAGTGTTGGAGCCACGTGGTGGAGCTGCCCCCTTCCCATCAAAAATTGGAGCTGACTGGTTGGATGATGAACATATTTGGGTTAGGTGTTTTTTTTTTTTTTTTGAAATTAAAATAAAAATAAGAGATTTAAAATTTAAATAAAAAGTTGTTTAACAATTTTTGTTTAACAATTTTACTTAAAAAACTCTTTCTTATATAGATCTTAAGATAAAAGAATTTATATAAATTTTAATATTTAATAAAATTATAATAAAGGGTAATTGTTATTAAAGTTTCACAAATAATATATAAAATAAATAGTTTCATAATATTCATAAATATTCATAAATATTAAAGTTCATACATTTTTAAGGAATAATTTCGTAAATAGTTAAATTAAACATATATGTGACTAAATATTTTTTTATTTTTATTTAAATATTTTCAGATATTTATAAATATTTAAATATTTTATGAGATTATATATATGACGATATTTGAAATTGTTAGAAATAATTTTATTGATCCATATTTTCATTAGAAAAGTACATAAGCAAAAATGTCTTTAAGGAATTTCTCCTTTTTCTATTTCTTTCGTTAAAAAAAGAATTTTTTTTTAAATAGTTTCTGAAAACTGTTAGATTTACCTTTTAATTTTAAATTGATTTAAAAAAAAAGTGATACGAAATATGAGATCTTCTTATTTTATTTATTTATTTATTTATTTTTGAAAGAATGTATTTTATTTATTTATTTATTTATTTATTTTTGAAAGTGATACTAGAAGGTTTTTTAAAAGTTAAAGAATTATTTCATAAATAAGAAGGTGATTATTATTCAAATAAAGATTTTAGAGAAAATTATTTTCCCTTGTTAATACTTAAAAGCTGACTTCGTCACATATAATGAGGGGTTCAATTAACTAATTACTCTGAAAACTATAATTAAACACGTTAAAATGTAAAATATTTAGTAATACATCTATCTATATATTTGATTTTTTAGAGTGATTATTGTTTTGTAAAAATTAATTATCAATGTACAAAATCATGAACTCAACATCATTTATATTTTATTATAATTAAAAATTATTTAGCATGTGAGAAGAAAAAAATTAAAATATAAAATAATTAATAACAATTTTTTTAAGAAAAAAAACTTTGTTTGGCATAAATTTTAAAAGAAACGATGTGCTAAACAGGGTAGGAATGATATAATAATTGAATATTGTTTATTTTTAAATAATATTTTGAATTTTTATGTATAGACAAAATAAGTATTGAAAAAGTTTTACGTGATTTAAATCATATTTAGTCGGGACTAACTTAAAAAAAAAAAAAAAAAAAAAGTTAGAAAGAAGCCATGAATATCTTCAATCATATAATTGGTGCATGGTTCCACCAATATATATATATATATATATATATATATATATATAGATATACATTTATATAATTGGTGCATGGAGGCAATAATTCAATTCGTTTGGCCCAGTCCAAGTTTCTTTCTTTTCACCTTATGGAGTTGGAAATTTCTAAGTGCAAGCTGTCAGAACTCGTTCCCGCGGCCTTTGACTTTGTCGTCGTTCACAATTTCACATGCTCAATTCAACCTCAGACTTGCAAATTTCATGAAACATCATCAACCCATCATTTCTTGTCTTGAATCAAATCATGGGTAACGTTGTTTCTCTCTCTATTAGCGCTGACAACCTTAATCAGTGCTGGAATTCTACTTGTGGGAATGTCCAGTACGTGTATGACTTTGAGAAAAATCTTTCTGATTTGTCAGAAGCCTTGGAAGAGTTAAAACAACATAGGAATGATGTTAATACAAAGGTTGAATTAGCTGAGAGGCGATATATGAAGAGAACAGAGACAGTACAAGGTTGGCTTACTAGGGTTTCAGATATTGAAGATGAAGTTAATGGATTGCTAAGTGATTGTAGTAAAGGAACTCAGAGCAGGTGTTGGGGTTGCTTTTATAGAAACTGCGGCTCAAGATACAATTTGGGGAAAAAAGTTTTTGAAAAGATTGATGAGGTTAGGTCTTTGAAGACTAGTGGTCAGTTTGATGAAGTTGCTACTAAACAAGTTCCACCCCTTGTCGATGTAAGGCCTACTGGGTCTAGACCAGTGGGCTTACAAGCAACATTTGGGAGGGTATGGAGTTGCCTTGAAAAGGAGCATGTGGGAATTATTGGTTTATATGGAATGGGTGGGGTTGGCAAAACCACCCTTTTGGACCAAATCAATAATGCCTTGTCTGGATCAACCTTTGGTTTTGATCATGTGATTTATGCTGTGGTCTCCAGAAACCCCAGTATTGAGCAGATACAGGCTGAAATTGGGAGAAAGATTGGACTTTCTGATGATTTGTGGAAGGAGAAAAGCCAGGAGGAGAAGCGTATTGATATCTGTAATTCCTTGAGGTCAAAGAAGTTTGTGCTCTTGTTGGATGATGTATGGGAAAGATTTGATGTGCAGAAAGTGGGGATTCCAGTTCCTGACGAGCATGATGAATCAAAGATTTTGTTCACTACACGGTTAGAGATGGTGTGTGGATACATGGATGCTCAAGAGAAGATTAGGGTGGAGTGCTTGGGTTGGGATGATGCTTGGGATTTGTTTAAGAAGAAGGTTGGTGAGGACACCATTAATAGTGATGCAAAGATACCTCGGCTAGCTGAAGTTCTGGCCAAAGAATGTGGGGGTCTACCGCTTGCCCTTATTACCATTGGTCGTGCCATGTCGTGCAAGAGGACCCCTGAAGAATGGAATTATGCTATAGACGTGGTGCGGAGGACTGCTGCACAATTTTCTGGTATAGGAGATGAAGTCTTTCCTCGTTTAAAGTTGAGTTATGACAACTTACCTGGTCCTTGTTACAAATCTTGTTTTCTGTATTGTTCATTATTTCCAGAGGATTTTCCAATTAATAAGAATGAATTGGTGGATTACTTCATTAGTGAAGGTTTTTTGGAAGATTTCGATGATATAAATGATGCACAAAACCAAGTTTACCACTTGGTTGGTACTCTAGTTAATGCCTGTTTGTTGGAGGAGGTGGAAAAATACATTGTGAGGATGCATGATATGATTCGGGACATGGCTTTGTGGATAGCTTCTGATTGTGGTATGGTGAAAGACAAGTATTTGGTGCATGCACGTTCAAAGTTGAGTGAAGCACCAGTAGATAAGAAGTGGCAAAGTGTTGAAAGGGTCTCATTGATGGACAATTCGATTGAGAAACTAACAGGTAAACCTAGTTGCCCCAATCTCTTGACTTTGTTTCTCAACCGTAATCAATTGAAGATGATCTCTGATGGGTTCTTTGAGTCCATGCATGCTCTGAGAGTGCTAAACCTCTCGAGAAACAATAATTTGACTGATTTGCCATCGGAAATCTTTGACTTGGTAAAGTTGGAGTATCTTGATTTATCAGAAACAAGCATCAAAACGTTGCCAGATTCATTTAAGCAATTGAAACTTCTCAAATGTTTGAACTTGAGTTATATGAAAAAGCTTGAGAAAATCCCAAAGAATGTGATCCGTAGCTTCTCCATGCTTCTTGTGTTGCGGATGTTTGCATGTGGTTCTTCGGATCAACTGGTGGAAGAAAGTGTCTTGTCAGGTGGTAATGAGGACTTGGTAGAGGAATTGGGGTTTTTGGAAGACCTAAAATCATTAAGTATCACGCTAAGCAGTGTTAATGCACTTCAGAAGTTTCTTAAGTCTGATAGGTTACAAGGTTGTACCCGAGAATTAACCCTCCAGTTTTGTCAACACTCAGTTTCTCTTGATATATTGTCCCTTGGAACCATGAAGGCCCTAGATACCCTTGACATTAGTAATTGTCGAAAGTTGGAGAAATTAATGTTAAGGGAAGGGCAGGAGATCATTGGCCATGAATGCTTCCAAAACCTTCGAATTTTGAATATCAAAGATTGTTCAAGGTTAGAAGATTTAACATGGCTTGTCTATGTTCCGAACCTTGAGATTCTTATGGTCCAAAAATGCAATAGACTGGAAGCTATAATACAAAGCCAAGAAGGTCGAAGAGCTTTCCAGGTGGGAGAAAATTTCAATCCTTTTTCAAGCTTGACTACCTTAGTTCTATGGAATCTTCCAGAACTAAAGAGTATCTTTGGGTCAGCCTTGCCATTCCCTTGTCTGAGGGAAATTAGAGTTAATTATTGCCCAAAGCTGAAGAAGCTCCCTTTTAACTCCCAAACTAGTAAGAGCCGCATTTATGAGATTGAAGGGGCTGAGGAATGGTGGAATGCATTGGAGTGGGATGATGAAGACACACGAACTACCTTCCTTCCCTTTTTCAAGACTCGAGAAGCAAAAGGCCCCACACGGTGGCGGCGGAGAATTGGGTGAATACAGGTACTTCAGTCTCTAAATTTTTGCATTTTTAGTTCTCTGTATGCCATATATCCAGAAATTCAGTTTGAATTGGTGACTGTGTTGCTGTTGGCTATTGTTACTAGGGGATTAGTTTCCTAAAAAATGATTTAACTGATTCGTAATGTTCACATGCTCTGTGTGTGTGTGTGTGTGTAACCAGGACATTCCAAGGTAAAAGTTGTCTGTTTAAATATTTCATAGAATTTGGTTCAGTGCTTGGCGTTCCTGTATTTACGCATAAAAGTCAATATTTGTTGTTACAATGAGATAACCTTTTTGTTTTCACCGAAGGAGAGTGTCTAAGAGCATTGTCAATTTGAAGGACGCCAGTTAGACTATTGTTGACTTTATGGGTGAGTGTGGCCCCAGCATAATGCCTATTTGTCTTGTGGATTCAAAAGTACCTACTACCTTGAGTATATACACGAGCACATGTTCTGAATGGTAGGTCATAAAGTTTATTGGTAGGAGAAGTATTGATGTACAAGGTTCATTTTTACCAGCCAACGGTAAAGACAACCAAAAAATACCAATTTTTTTAATAACATTCTATTTCATAGAAATTACAGCAACTCTTTGGATAGTAGCCATTCAAAATGATGGCAGTTGTATTTGCAATGATTTTATTCATTATGTCTGGTATTTAACTATAAAATTTTGCAAGTACCTTGCAGTCACTCAATTTTGTTAACTGAATATGAGCCCATTGGGAGGCTAAGTATGTGCATACAGTTCACTCCTGAGACTACAAGATGCAACATTGTCTCTAGAAGTTGCATCAACCATTCAAGAATTAGTATATTTCTGAGTTCAATATGTTTCATGGTGGATTGAAGTTGTAGTAGAAAAGTTTTGATGTTGCTTTTCAATGTACCATGTATGTTTTCTTTGACTTGTCCTTAGTTATATCATTGTCGTTGTCATATTTCAAAACCAGTTTCTACTTATATTCTATCTACAGCATCTGCTTTTGAATGATTAACTACCATGATAGACAAAATTACGCAATTCTTGTAGCAAAGAGAAGAGGGAAAAAGAAGATTTGGAGGGAGAAAACAGAAGAAAGAACTTAAGTTTTGCTAAAGGCAAATACATGCAAGGAGAGTGGGAAAACAGCAAGGAGGCAGAGCAATGACATACCATCATCTTACTTTCGGTATGCCAGTGGGCTGGTTTTTACCTAGAATTTAGGGGAAAAGTGTCACTAACACCCATGGGCAAAGCCACATTGAGGGCACCGGGGTCAGGCCCCCACTGACCTTTTTATTTAAAAAAAAAAATTAGTATACATTTTTAAAAATTATAATCCCAAATAATGTTTGCCCCCACTATATTTTTCACTCCGCACTCTCCCCAAATTTTAAGGAAAAAATCGTCCCTTAAAAAATTTTAACAAAAAAGTTTCAGATATTATTTGCCAATTAAAATTTTGATTTACAAACAATTTTCATATATATATATATATATATATATATATATATCTGATAGCATGTCCAACTAAACTGCACTTTTTTTTTTTTTATTGACCTCTTATCATAACTTGTCTCCTCCGTTCTCTTGGCTCTCTCCTACCACCCCTTGTCTGAGAAAATAAACCCTCTCTCCTCTCTTGGCTCTCCAGTCTTGGACATCGAATCCATAGGCATCTGGCGACCGGCTCCACCTCTGTGTGATTCTCCCATTTTCTTTGATTCTTTGATTCATGAAGTCACTGAGCCAGCAAATTATACACTGCCTCCCTGAAATTTTCTTCTGGCTTCACTCCTGCTAATACCCAAGCTTGCTCCCATGTGTCTGTTTGTCACTTACATGTAACATATTTTTATGTGTATCTCTATTTGTATTGCAATAATCAACTCAAATTCTTGTTTTGCCATGCCAAATAGGTGACAAGCTGTGAAAATATAAAGAATTCAATTGATGGTGTCATGTTCCCATGCTGCTGCTGATCCGAACCTTTGGTGCTGCCCTTTGTTGGAGTTCCTTCCCATACTCTTGTTTGTTGTCTTCCTGTGTTGCTGGGGCTGCTCCTGTGCGGTATCTCCATGATATGCTGCTTGTGGTGGTTCTATGTTACTGCCATCTTGGTTCTGTCTTCCTACTGCTGCCTAAAGTCAAATATATAGAGTTTGATTGGACAACAACAACTGCTCAATCAAGTCATCTCGCTCTTTTCTTGGCTCTCTGAGTCTCTCTCTCTCTCTCTCTCTCTTTCTTTTTCTGAAGTATGCTGTCTGCTCAATGGTCTGTTGCCTTGTGCTTATTTCAGCTCCTCTGTTCAAGCTTCGCGTTGGCTTGTGTGCTGCATTTGTTCTTTAAACGACAATTTAGGGTACTGCAAGTTGCAGTAACCAAATGTTCAATCTACTTCTATGATTTTGGAGGTTCTTCAGTACTTTTTTTTTTTGCTCTGACCTTTGCCTTCCCATTCAACTATTTGCTGCATGTTTGCGTCCTGCCTGCTATTGCGAGTTTGAGCCAAGTTGATTTTGTTCTGACACAACTTGGTGCTGCCATTGGTGATTATAAGTGCGGTGAACATTCTAATGATGTTGATGGCCAATGGGTGTGTTGTGCTTATTATATTTCTTAACTGGTTTCTTTTATCTATTGCAGGCATTTTGTGCTCTTGCTGTCACCATTGCTTTTTTCTGGGTATTCTTGCCCGCGATTAAATTGTAATGTTTAATAATAAATATTTATTAAAGGATTGATACCAAAAGGAATAAAAAGGGAGTGTCAAGTTTCTGAATGAGCAGGAACCAAATGAATAGAAGAACATGATGAATGTCATAGTAGCTAGTGACACAAAAAAGGATGAATAATTTCACTAAAAAAACATAGTTTTAGTGACGGAATTTAGTGACGAAAAAAATTTATCGCTATTTAGCGATAAAAAATGAAGTCGTTGCTAATTAGAGATGAAATTTGCGACGAAAAAATTTTTGTGGTAAAATTAGCAACAAAATTTGAAATTCGTGGCTAATTAGCCACGAATTGATTTTCGTTGTTAATTTAGTGATGAAAATAATTGTCCGTCACTAAATTTAGTCACAGATTTCAAAATCCGTCGCTAAATTTTATATTTTTATTAAATATAATTTTGTATTTTGTATTTTTATTAAATTAGAGTATTGATTTTTATTAAAGATAATTTTGTAATTCTATTAAATATTATTTTATGTTTTTATTAAATATAATTTTATATTTTTATTAAATATAATTTTGTATTTTTATTAAATATAAATTTGTATTTTATATTTTTATTAAATTAGGGTATTTATTTTTATTAAATATAATTTTATATTTTTTTTAAATAGAATTTTGTGTTTTTATTAAATATCATTTTATAATTTTATTAAATACAATTTTGTATTTTTATTAAAAAAATTTTGTAATTCTATTAAATATAATTTTGTGTTTTTATTAAATATAATTTTTTATTTTGTATTTTTATTAAATTATGGAATTGTAGTTTTAATGGTAAGAGTTAGAAAAAAAGTAAAGAAGTAAAAAAAAAAGTATATCAGATAAGTTAATGTGGCATAGTGGTTGAGTGCGCTTTAAACATCTCTTTGAACTGAGGTTCGAATTTGGTCAAGAGCGTATTTTCAGTAAAAAAATAAAACAGCTGGGGGCGGGGGTGGGGGCGCCGGTGATGGGCGGGTGCAGGGGCTTTACAAATAAAAATATAAAATGCGAAATTTAGCGACGGATTTTGAAATCCGTCGCTATTTTTTTGGGACGCTTTATTAGTGATTGAAATTTTTTTATTGCTAAATTTGTCGCTAAACTGATTAGCAACGAATTTTTTTAAAATTTTTATCACTGAATCCGTTGTTAAACCTATGTTTTTTTGTAGTGTTTCTCTATATTTCTCTTTCATTGAATGAAATTGTATAAGATAATCTATATTCTATTCTAAATTACAAGAATTAGAAAACTATCTAATCAAATCATACAAAAATAGGAAACTATTTCTAAATAACAAAATAAAAAAAATTAAACAATCTAATTAAATCATACAAAATAGAAAATTATCCAAAATCAATCCAATATCAATCTCATAATTTAATGAGTCAAAAAATCACACAATCACACAACTTTCCTAATAAAACCACATAATCTAAATCACACAAATTTCCTAAGAAAGCCACATAATTCAATACTCTCCCATAAGCTAGTGGATGGATATCCTCCACTCCGAGGTTACTAACTTTATCTTGAAACACAATGCTTGACAACCTCTTTGTGAGTACATCTGCTGATTGATCCTTTATTGAAATAAAAGGCGTACACATTAAGTCGCTATCAAGCTTCTCTTTGATAAAATGTCTATCAACTTTTATATGCTTCGTTCAGTCATGTGGTACGGGATTATGAGCAATACTGATGATAGATTTGTTGTTTCAATACAATCTTATTGGTTTTTCCCATTTTATCTTCAGATCATCAAGAGTTATCTACGCCACGTTTTGTTTCTTACTCCTCCACGTTACAAGATTCCCTCCTAAGAGGGTATAATACCCTGAAGTTGACCTCCTATCATCTAGTGACCCAATATAATCAACATCGGTATAGGCCTTCAACGCCATGCTTCCCCCTTTCTTGAAAAAAATACTTCGTTCGGGGTTGCCCTTCAAGTATTGAAAATTCTATGAATTGCTTTAAGATGCATTTCTTTTGGATTATGCATAAATCTATTGACAACATTCACTAGAAATACAAAATCTGGTTAAGTATTGAAAATTCTATGAATTGCTTTAAGATGCATTTCTTTTGGATTATGCATAAATCTATTGACAACATTCACTAGAAATACAAAATCTGGTCTCGTATGTGCCAAATAGATCAGCCTCCTAACAAGCCTCTGGTAGGAGACTCTATTGACCACAGGATTCTCTGGAATATCACATAGTCCATGACTGAACTCCATGGGTATATCAACCAGCTTTAGTCCATCATTAAACTCAATTGGTGTATCAACCGGCTTACAACCCAACTTCCTTATATCTTTTAGCAAATCAAGCACATACTTCTACTGAGAAATAACAATCCATTGTTTTGCATCATTGCGTGTTACGCCAATATCGTCAACATACACTAACATGATTATCACTCCCCTTAAATTTGAGGATCTCACAAACAAAGAATGGTCGCCTTAACTCTGTTTATATCCTAAGGTAGTCATTGCCTTCGTGAATCTTCTAAACTAGGCTCTTGGTAATTGTTTGGGTCCATTGAGAGCTTTTTTCAACTTACACGGCATTCCTTCTTTACATTCAAAGCACTGAGGAACTTCTATATAGATTTCTTTCTCTAGTTCACCGTGAAGAAATGCATTCTTAACTTTAAACTGTTGTAGATTCCACTTAAAATTGGCAGCCAATGACAAAAGGACCTGTACAGTATTCATCTTCACAAGTGGAGCAAATGTTTCAAGATAATCAATGCCTTAGGTTTGAGTATACCATTTGGCAACTAGCCTTGATTTTTATCTTTCTACTAAGCCGTCTGACTTATACTTCATAGTGAAAATTCATCTACATCCCTTTGGTTTCTTTCCTCTCAGTACTTCGACCAACTCACATTTCTTATTCTTTTCGAGAGCTTCCATCTCCAATTTCATAGCATCCTCACCCTTCTTGCTGCCTAATGCTTCATATAGATTTCTCGGAATGGGAATTGAGTGAAGTTTGTTTAAGAAGGCTTTATGGCTTTGAGAAAGGTGTTGGTAGGTCAAGAATAGGTATAACGGATGTTTAGTAAAGGTTCTAGTTTCTTTACTACATGTAATTGGTAGGTCGACATCACTTGGTTTTTCCATCTCATTTACTAATTCAATAGGCTCAGCTCATGGTGTGGAAGGGATTTTGAGTATTTGGGCGGCAACACGAAAATGAGAGAAACTGGAATTTTCTTCCTGGTGTAGATCTACAATGATTGAGTATTGTCTTTTTGTCCCTTATCTTTCATTATTTCACATGACTTAGGTGACTTAATAGTTGATTCAATGGTAGGTTGAATGGGCGACCTAACAAATGACTCTAAAATGGGTTTAAATGAAGATGAAGACTCAACAGGCTGACTGGGAAAATCAAGAAGAAACAAGTCCAATTATCTTCACTCACATCCTCCCCCTGAAGATAGGAATGTCAGAATAACAACTCTTTTTCGACATAATAACATCAGTGGAGACAAAATTTTCTGCTAGGGGGATGGAAACACTTATAACCCTTTTGTGTGGAAAAAAACCCAATGAAAATACATCTAAGAGCATGTAGATCAAGTTTTCCCCTATTTTGAAAGTGGACATGAACAAAGGCAACACTTCCAAAAATTTTAGGAATAAGATTGTTTGAAGCATTGAAATCAGAAAAAAGTTTTGTGAGAATTTTAATTGGACTTTTGAATTCAAGGATCCAAATTGAAAGTTTACTAATAAAATATATAGTGCTTAAAATGGCTTCTCCTCAATATTGTTTAGGTATATTTTTGTGAAATAATAAAACTCTTGTGACATCTAGAAGATGACCATTTTTACGCTTGGCGAATCTGTTTTGTTGTGTAATCATAACATAAGAAGACTTATGAATGATCCTTCCTTTTGAAAAAAAAGGAGAGAGATTGATTGAAAGAATCTATTTATTATCGAAACTAAACCATTTAATTCTCACATCAAACTATGTTTTGATTATGTTGTAAAATTGGGATAAACAGTGTCAACATTAAATTTTATTTTTCTAAAGATAGATCCACGTTACTCGTGTAAAATCATCAATAAAGGAAACCACTTTGCACCATAAATATTCAAGACTGTGGAGGGTTCCCCAATATCACTATAAATGAAAAAAAGGACTAAGAGTTTTTGTATTTTTTATTTGAAATGAAGCATGTTTGTGCTTGGCAAGTTCACAATCATCATAATGAAAAGACTCAAAAGTAACCCTTTGAATAATGACAGAAACATTAACTTAAGGACATCAAATGATATATGACCTAAACGACGATGATAAAGCCATACTTTATCTTTATTTGACATGACAGACTTGGAAAGAAGTGATGCAGATAAGGAATTTTTAACTGTAGTTCTTCCACTTTGATCTTCCACATATTAAAGACCTTCCCTCTCACTAGCACATCCATCATCCTTCTCGTGCCTTGCACCTGAAATACATAGTATGAAGGAAAAAAGGTTACACTACAATTGGAATTGCGAGTAAGCTTTTAAATGGAAACAAGATTTGCAAAGAGTTTTGAAACATATAAGACATTTTTTAGCATGAGAATCACTTATATGAATGGCCCCTTGTCCAGTTACAATGGTAATGGACCCATTAGCTATAATTATTTTCTTATGACTAAAGCAAGGAGTATATGAAGAAAATAGGTTGGAGGAACACGTCATGTTATCAGTGGCTCCAGAATCTATTACTCACATATTTGGAGAAATTTTTTCTAAGACAATAGTAGAAGAAGAAGAAGAGACACCTGAAAATGCCACAGAACATGTACTTGCCAAGAAAGATTTCTCAAAAGACCCCAAAAAATTCTTCAGTTTTTCAGTCTCTTCCTTGTTAAAATCAACGATTGAACCTTGATGACTCTTTTTATTGCTTGATTAAGTGCTCACTACATGTGCTTGACTTTTGTTATTGGGACCTCAATTAGGCCTCCCATAAAGTTTCTAGTACTGCTCCTTAGTGTGGCAGTACTTCTTGCAATACATGCGAGATAAGGAATCTCGATTAGTGGACTTGGACTAATTTGTTTGATTGATAGGAGTGTTGGATTCCTTTAAACTGACTGCTTTGGTCACAAGGGCTAAACTATCTCCTTTGTGGGTCTCAAGCATAACACTCCATCACCTTGCTTTTGCTTGGATGATCGAAATTGTCTTATTCAAGGAGGGCAAGTCCTCTTTTCCCAAAATCTACATTATAACCACATCAAATTTGACATTTAGATCGGTGAGAAAGTTGTAAATGCGATCCTTCTCCACGAATCACTTGAGTGTTGCGGCGTCCTCACTGTAGTGCATTTGAATATATTGGTAATTGTCTATCTCCTACCACAAGCCTTGCAAGAAACTTGAATATTTCGTGACAATTCGAGTCTCTTGTTTGGTTGCTAAAATTTTTGTCTTAATTTCATAAATTTGGGTAGCATCAAGAATCTTGGAGTCTGTTTGTTGGTTAGCCCCCCAAATCTCTTTGGTGGTTTGAAGAAACATACATGTATCACTAATTTTCAAAAGCATTAAATTCCACAACCATGACATCACCATGGAATCTTGTTCATCCCATGCGTTAAATATAGGATTCCTCCTTTTTAGGCCCTATACCCATCAAATGGCTCAGTTTGCCTCTTCCCTTTAGAAACATATGGGCCAACTATGACCACTTTAGGTAGTTCTTCCTATTTAATCGTTATGCAGCCTATATATTTTATAATTCTCTTGTTGAGATTATAGCAGAACTCTTAGTGGCAAGCACTTCTTAAACAGGGTTGGTTTCAGTTGACTTAGACGTGATGATTTGAAAGGATTTGAGGGAAAAGAAGTGTGAAACAGAGAATGAAGTATTCAGGTAAAAGCTGGGAACAGAACAAGAAGAAGATCAGACGAAAGAACAAAAATGAAGGCTGCACAAAAATGGTGAAATATACTCTGTTTTTTGACTAAAAAATAGAGCAAAAATAGAGAACAAAAACTGCAGTTTGATTTTCTAGAGAAAACTTAGAGCTCTAATATCATGATACAAAAAAGAGATAAATAATTTCTTTGTATTTCTTAGTAATTAAATGAAATTATACATGATATTTTATAAACTATTCTAGGTTATAAAAATTAAGAAATTATCTAGTCAAATCATACAAAAATAAGAAACTATTTTATGTTACAAAAAATAGGAAATAATCTAATCAAATCATATAAAATAGGAAACCATCCAAAATCAATCATATATCAATCTCATAATTCAAGGGGTCAAAAAATTACACAATCACACGGCTTTGCTAATAAGGCCACATAATTCAAATCACACGAGCTTCCTGATGAGGCCATAATTTAACACATTAGTTATCATAACATAGCAACATTTACTATTTGGTATACAGAATTTGAAGATATCCATAATTGCTTTGGATATATTCATCTAGCTAATTGGACCACGGCTGTTTGTGTTTTCCATTTTAATTTATCTTCTTATGGTCATATTAGGACGATGTCCAGACTCTCAGTTGTCTTATTGCATCATCAAATCAATGTAGATTGGCTTCCCTGATGGATTTATTCATTAAGCCCATATTTAAGGAACCATATCTTCCATGATCAGCTACTAGTGAGAAAATAGAATTGGTATCTATAATTTTGAAAAAAAAAATTAAAGAACTGGATGATTCTATCCAAGATTTATCTATGTTTCAGATTTTGATATCATTGTTCTACCCTTTCCTCTTGTAGACCTTACTATAAACTTCATTGTGCATGGCTAAGATTGGTGGCATGCATTCAACCTTTTGCTTGGCTATGACGATTTCGACCCCACTAGAAAATATGATTTTAAAGCTTCAAGGATGGTTGAAAAGATTTGTTCTCTCAAACTAGAGATTGATATAATGTCTCTCATTCTGTTGTAGATCCTATTGTTAATATATTGTCTAACCTTATTCATGTTTCTATAGTCTTACAGATACACTAAAAGATGTTTGTCTTGAAACTGGTAACTGCAATTAAAGTTTCAATTGATGAAGAATGGCAAATTGATCATTTGATTTTCTTAACCTCCATTCCTATATGACTGATAAAATGGGAATAAAGAGGTTTGCTTAGACGTGAAATCGGGATGTTCAAAGTTGAGGAATGAAATTTCTCATCTAAGAGCAACAATCTAATTCTTATGACTAACTTGAAGTTGAACTTCTAGTTAGTTTGTTGTTAATCCCATCTTAGCTGCGAACTCATTCGTTGCTGTGTCGATTGATTTCATTTACAATACTTGATATCATTTCTTTCTTTTTACTATAGGTGTGGTGTGAGTCTGAATATTTAGCTGGTCAGTTGTCAGTGGGAGAAATTGATTAGGGTAGAGTTCAGTTATTAAAGAAACTTGAAGAGGAGCAGGGAAGACTACAAAGAAAGGTTTGAATAGTTCTACTAAAGGACGATGACAACGCAACATATATAGACAAGGAATCTAATATATGAAAATTAGTTACCTCTTGGCCCACATCAACTAGGCAATGGAATTCTGATCTTATGAATTGAATCACATGCTCCTTTGGCCAGTTTGGAATCATAAACCAAGTTCTTTTGACAATTTCCTTGCAGAGAGCTATCTCACAAGATCATAGAGATTGTTTTTGATTTTGAAAACAAGAGGCATGCAAGCTCTTTTTCAAGCTCAAGTGCCCTCTCTTTATCCTCTGTCCTTTCACTCACATTTTCGTGTGTTTTGCCTTCTCTTAGCAGCACCCATGAAAGCACGCGATATAAGTTTATTTAGAAAGCTATATATCCATGACAGTGGAGAAGGAAGTGGGTTCAGATCCGGTCGACCCATCATGGGAACCCACAAATATTGACTCTCTCTCAGACTTTCAATATCTCCCATTTGTGTATGATGGGTTGAACCCATCCAAGCTTTCTTGAGATTCAACTCTACAAAATCATCATGTTCATACAAGAAAATGGGTCGTGCAAGTTACGAGCACACATTTACACTTGAGAGTCCAAACTAAACACCTGTTAAAGATATCATAGTGGCTACAACCCAAAAGAAAAAAGTACAGAATATTTTTATGTCTCGTTGTGTCCCAAACTCATTTTGTTATACCATCAAAGTATACCAAATCTATCAAAGATCATACGTGTTTTCAACATTTTATCATGCATTCACAATTATATTGCAACTCCTAAAAGGAAACATAAGTAGTCGACCGTTGAATACGTATGAAGGGTGTAATCAAGATAGTTTTCCTTTTGCCCACATGTCACTCAATGACAAATGAATTGCTTTCCCAACACGTCCGAATAGATCGAATCAAACATGATCATAAGAAATATGCCAAAGTAGCAAACATCTGTTCATCATCTTGTAACATTGTCAAAAGTTACATAGGCTACCATTGAAGGAACTCATACAAGTGAGGAGGTAGAGATTTTTATAAAATTAAACTCATTCACTTTTCTTTTTTGGTCGTCTTTAACATATGTGGTATGAAACATATGCTATAATAGTAAACTCTCAGTACCTCTTATATAAGAGCATATATCTTTTCACTATAAAACTACCATATGGATCTTAACTTAAAAACCATCTCACAAGCGCTTAACCCGAGATTTCAATAGTTCACTATCCAAAGCGCCACATTAAAGTCTCACATCTGACTTTTATCCAAACTTACATGATTATGGACTATTATGTTTGATCTATCATTCAAGTCTCATCTTGACTCATGTCAAAACCACTTTCAAACATTACACCCATCTTGATTTTACTAGCACTATTCAACATCTTATAAATTAAGAGTGTAAATAAGTCTCATCTCAACATGCTTTTACAGTGCTTATGGCAATCACTCGTATGAGAGAGTCGAACTAATACTTGAAGACATACTCATTGGTACTAATAACAAATCAGATGTAAATGACAAACATCACATGTTTACTCATATATAAACATAGAATATTTGTATAAGTGTTTAAATATTTTTAACATTTCATCACAATTTATGCAATCCCAGAGTTTTAACAAGATACAAAAACATATTTCTAGTGATTGGCTTTATAAGAGGGTTTGTAACTATCTTATGTGTAGATACGTGTTGTAAAATTACTTCTTTTTGTGCTATAGTATCTCTCACAAAATGATATTTCGTGTCATATGATTTGTCTTACTATGATATTTTGGATCCTTTGAGACATTAACAACTATTCATAGATTTACCAAAAATCTTTTAGGCCAAATTGCCTCTTGGATAGCTACTGTACATACAACAAACTCAGCCTCTATAGTGAATAATACTATACAAGTCTATTCTTACTACTCCAAGATATGACACAATTATTTAATAAGAACACGTATCTAGATGTAGAATTTTTTTTTATTTATTTATTTTATAAAGGTCACTACTCCAATTTGTATCAGTGTAACCTATTAAACGTATATCACTATCCTAATAGCATAGAGCATAATTGGTGGTACCTTTTCAGATATCTCAGTATCCTCTTTAACGCTCATTAATGAGTTGGTTCAGGATTTGACTGATATCTGTTTGCTAATCTAATTGCATAGTAAATATCAGGACAAGTGCACATCGTGAATACATTAGGTTCTAAATGGCATTTGCATATAGAACTCTTTCGATATATTTCAAATCTTGTAGAGTCCTAAGATACATTTCTTTACTAAAGATTTCACCTTTCACAATTCTTGTGTCAATAGGTTAACAATCATACATATGAAATCATTTTAGAGTTTTCACAATATAAGGTTTCTACAACAGAGCAAAAAACTTCTCTAAAAGATTTCTTTAATTTTCACATCAAGAATGTAAGTTTTTCACCCATATCTTTCATTTCAAAATTTAAAGATAATCACTTTTTAATGACAATAATAATATTTAAGTTATTTTCAGTCAATAAGATATCATTCATATGAAGTGATAATATCACAAAATTATCTTCTAATTGTTTTATGTAAACACAATTGTTCTCATCAATCATCGTAAACCTATAAGTAACTATAGCTCAATAAAATTTTAAATATCATTGCTAGATAATTATTTAAGACCATAAATCGATTTTTAGAGTTTATAAACTTTGTGTTCCTCCTTTTTAATAATGAAACCTATAGTCTGCTCCATGTAGATTTTCTTACCTAGTTTTTCATTGAGAAAACCAGTTTTAACATACATTTGGTATAACTCAAGATCCAAATAAGCAACAATAGCAAGAATAAGACGTATTGAATTACAAAGACATAAAGGTCTTTTCATAATCTATACCTTTCTATTGGTTTAGCTATTAGCAACCAAACATGTCTTGATTCTTGTAATAGATCCATTTGTCTTACGTTTGATTTTAAGAACTTATATGTCCCTAATAGACTTATGCTCTGAAGGCAGATCAACAAAATCCCAAACATGATTTGCTTTCATAGACTCTATTTCATCTTTCTTTGCTTTTTCCCATTTTACTTTATTGATTGATGAAATAGTTTCTTCAAATGTTTTAGACTCACTTTTATCAAATAGAGCTACTATAAAAGCTTCCCATTCAATCTCAAAATGATGACAGGAAACACTTTTACGAGTGTTTGTCTGCAATTGAATTTCCCACGAAATTGAATCATTTGATGGAATTTCGCTCTTACTAGATCTAGGAGAATGAATTATCCCCTCATTTCTCACTGTTGAACCACTAATAACGTTAATGCCATCAAAATATTACATCCCATATAAAGTAAATTCTTATCAATTTCACATCTCGATAGAAACTCATTTTTTTAAAAAATATGGCATCTCTTGAATCTATTTCAGTTACACTTGGATTAGGCTTTCAGCCTGTTTAAAGTTTATATGGAGTAGAAGTAACAAATTTATAAGGCATATGACTAAGTATATAGGCAGCAATCAATTAAATATCTCCATAATAGGAGATTGGCAAATTCGCTTATGCCATCATTGACTAATCATATCCAGTAAGCTTTTACTCCTCCTTCTGCAACACTATTTTGTTACGGAGTACCATGAATAGTGAGATGTCTAATTATCACTTTTTCAACACATAGATTCTTGAATTGATCTGACAGATATTCACGTTCATGATCTGTCCTTATTATTTTAATCATTTTGTTTAATTGATTCTCAACTAATTTCAAATATAATTTAAAAAAATCCAATACTTTCGATTTATGAGATATCAAATAAACTTTACCAAACAACTAAAATTATTGATAAAAGTGATGAAATAGGATACTTAATACCTTACTCTCATATTCATTAAACCACAGATATTAGAATGGAATAATTGCAATGAGAGGTCCACTCTAGTTTGCTTACCAAATAGCTATCTTGTTATTTTTTCTATTAGACAATACTCATATGTTAACAAGTTCACTTTTAAGACACTTCTCAAAAGTCTCTTTTTGACTAGTTTGTGTATTCTTTCTTACCCAATATGACTTAATCTAGTATGCCACACATTTGCATTTACATTATGGCCATCAGATGATACAGTCAAAGATAAGTAACCATTATGATTTGCATTACTTTGTAGTACATCTAGTATAAGAAAATCATCCATAAGATACGCGGAATCAACAAACTGAGTACGAAGATAAATATGTATAATATCGCTATAAAAGTTCAAGTTAAACCCAAATGCATAAGAATAATAATCGACACAAGGTTACATCAAATATCTGGTACATATAAAACATTATGTAGGAATAAGGTGTGACCACTTTCTAAAAATAATTTACAAGTGTAAATACTTTTTATAGCAACCCTAATATTGTTTTCTACATATATCCATTTCGAATCAACTGAGATTCGACGATATTTAACAAATAATTCTGTCTCTAGCTATGTGGTCCTTTGCTCTAAAGTCAAGAGTTCAAAAAGAATTCAATTCAGCAAGTATAACAGTGTTAGAAACACAACCATCATATGTAAAATGTACAAACAATACCTTTTTAGGTTTAATGCATTCATAAGTATAATGGTCCAATTTGTCACAATTATAATAGTTTAATTACTCTTATCTTTTTTCTTTCCACCGTACTTACTTCTCTTACAATAATCAGTTTGAGTTTTCTTAAAATTTAGAATGCTTTTCTTAAATAACCTCTTGTTCCTTTCATGTTTGGAGTTAAAAACCCTGTTTGAGCTGTACTCAGCAACATAAGCGTGTCCAAAAGATCTAACTACCTTCAGACACTTATCTTCCAACTCATTATGACTCTTAACATCTTCAAGTGTTTTAATATTAGAATTGTGAGTCATATTCATTTTCAGCGATACCTAACTTTGAGGAAGCGATCTAATGATAACTTCTATTTGTTGCTTATCAGTCAATGTGGGTCTAGTAGATTTTAACTTATTAATCATGTTTGACATTTTCTTTAGATGTTATTTCATCGAGTGGTATTGTTTTTTCACATAAGTGTCAAATTTGAATATAAGCTACCTAAACTTTGTTAATGAAATCACTCCAAGTTTTGCCTTCAACACATTCCACATCTCTTGAGCAATTTGGTATATATCAAACTTAACTATCAAATCATCCTACATAAAACTCAATAGCATAATGCGAGCATAGTTATTTTTTTAGGCCTTATATGCCTCATGATCTTTCTACTATCAACGAGAATCACCAAATCTGGTTCTTTTATAGTGTGATGCAAAGCTTCCAAACATTTATAGTCCTCAAGAATATACTGAACTCTTTGATACCAATTTCTTGCCCTTATTTAACTTGGCTACAATGTTCTTTACTACAATAGCCATTTTCTCTCTGTATAAAGTATATAAACATTAACACAAAACATTAATTAGTATTGGAATATGTTAGTCATAATATATCATTGAAATAATATTTACTAGACATGGATAGTACAAGATCGAAAGTTCACATAATTTTCAATTATCTCTTGAATACTAAAATGTCTAAATAAACTTATTTCAATATATATACATTAAATTCTAGGGTTGAGAGTCTTAACTCAACCATTCCATACTCCTTTTAGGACAAAGATCCTGCAAATATGACATGAATATACATATATTTCACATTTTTCAAATAAACATGCAATCAGACATGAATTAGCATACATGCACGTGATATCTTGACATAGCCGAGTTCTATGGTTAAGGCCACTTAGAATCCTATTCCAAGCCAAGGTTTGAGTCTAGATGGAGGCATTTTATTTTCCTTTATTTTTCTTGTCTATTCACTTCACACGTGACTTTTACATGCCAAATTTGAAATCAATGTGCACATGGAGAGTTCGGGGAGCCTTTTTTGGGTTTTGTTTTCTCCTATACTAGAAATCCATTTTATGCATGCAATATACCATTGGAAAGCTCATTCGAAGCAGAATGTTAACATGCAAACAATTTATCACAAAAGGATTCACAAAAGTGGTAGAAATTTGATGAATATAACCACTCGCAATGCCTTCAAAATCAAATTTCTCAATGTTCAGTTTAAATTTTGTCATGAAAATTCATAAGATTCATAATTATGCAAGGAATATGCATGCAAAGTTTCATGATGTCAGAATAAGTGTGTATGAAATTGCCATAAAAACTTCGACTCAAGGTTTCAAAATTCAAAATTCTGGCAAAGGGCAATTCGTTCAAGCACGAATTCAATCTCACACAGTTCATTCAAGGAATATACATTTTATTTTCCTTTATTTTTCTTGTCTGTTCACTAGGTACGTGACTTTCACATGCCAAATTTGAAATCAATGTGCACATGGGGAGTTCGGGGAGGCTTTTTTGGGTTTAGTTTTCTTCCATGCCAGAAATCCATTTTACACATACAATATACTATTAGAAATCTCATTTAAGTTAAAATGTCAAAATGCAAACAATTTATCACAAAAGAATTCACACAAGTGATAGAAATCTGATGAAGGTAGCCACTTAGAATCCCTTCAAAATCAAATTTCTCAATGTTCAGTTTAAATTTTGTCATGAAAATTTGTAGAAAGAATCATTATCATATAAGGAATATATGTGCAAAGTTTCATGATGTCAAAATAAATGTATATGAAATCGCCATAAAAGTTCTGGTTCAAGATTTTAAAATTCTGGCAAAGGACAGTTCATTCAAGTACGAATTCAATCACACACAGCTCTGATACCAGTGAATAATGATGACAACACAACAAACATCAGACAATGAATCCAACAAATGAAAATTAGTTACCTCTTGTCCCACGTCAATAAGGCAGCGGAATTTAGATCTTATGGATTGAATCACGTGCTCCTTTTGATGCTGACATCAAGACTACAAGGAATTCGCTTAATCCAACTCAAGTTTCAGTTGGACCGGTGACAGAGGCTCGAGTTAAAAGATTCAAGAAAATACTGAATAACTTAATTCAGAGGGTTCTACAACAAGAAATTGGAATTCAAATGAATGAAAAATCAAAAGGGACCTTAATTATGTTCATTAAACCCAATTAGAAGAATAAAGGGTAAAAAATTATCCAAATCTAAGGGAAGACGAAAATAAAGAAAAATAGCAGTAAAGATTTGGTTAAAATAATTTACTTTACTTTATTTAGTTTCTTTTTTTTGTAATAGTTTATATTGTAGTTTCCTAATTTTTGACTTTTTAAAGAGTTATTAAATTTTTAATTACCATTTTAGTCTCTACCTCTAACCTATAAATAAACAATTATACATTGTATAAAATCAAAAATTTTTTGAGTGAAATAAATATTATTTGTGAGAATTCTTCACACAAATCTTGATTTTTTGAGAACTTTTGAATTTATTTAAAATAGGTGTCTTGTTTAATTCTTGAGTTATCAATCTAGGTTTAGAACCATCTAAATTGTGGCATTATTCATTCAATTATTATACAAAGATTCTTGTTCTAGTGAAAAATAAATCTAAAATCATATATTTTAGATTCTTTCTCCTTTAGGATAACAGATTACAATCTTTATTTCTACCGGTTCAAATTATTCGTTGGGACGATTCTTAAAAACTATTAACTTGTTCGTGGGTTTTAAAGTTTTTATACCCATCGGGTTCACATTAGTTGGTATCAGAGCAATTTCGCATTACCTTTCTAATTGTTCATACTTGTTTATAATTTTTTTTTTCTTTTTTCTTTGTTCTTGTTTCTGTTTTAATCTTAAAACTCTTTCCAATTTGACTATACTTTAGGCTTGTTTTTGTTTGCTTCTTCTTTCCTTCTTTGTTTTTCTTATTATCTTTTCTTTCGTATAAGTCTTTCAATTTTATAAGATAATTATTTTTTTTATTGAGTTCAAAGGGTTATTATTTCATTAAGATGGTAAGAGACATACTTGATAGATTAAATTCATTGAAATTTTTCCCAAGCAAAATACGGTTGCGGATGCACTTTCATACAGGTGACGATTTGAGGACAAATCGTTGTCAAGAAGGGAGAATGATACGGACATCAAGACTACAAGGAATTCACATGATCCAATTCAAGTTTCAGTTGGGTCGGTGACAAATGTTCAAATTAAAATATTCAAAAAAGTACTGAATAACTTAATTCAGAGGGTTTTACAATAAGAAATTAGAGTCTAAATGAATGAAAAACCAAAATGGGTCTTAATTATGCTCAAATAAGCCCAATTGGAAGAATAAATGAGCCAAAATTATCCAAATTTAAGGGGAAAACGAAAATCAAGAAAAATAACAGCAAAAATTTGATCAAAATAGTTTAGTTTATTTTATTTAATTTCCTTTTTTTGTAGTAGTTTATATTTTATTTTTCTAATTTTTGATTGTTTAGAAAGTTATTAAATTTTTAATTGTCATTTTAGTCTCTATGTCACGCCCCGAACCGGGATCGTGAATAGCCGCCCGTTGTCCTGAATGCCGGCTGTATTTCTACAAATAAAATCGGGCAGAACCTCCCCATAAATTGGAGGTCTCCCATGTACAATTTAACCTGTTTAAACCTGTATAATTTAAAATCATCCTGTAAATAAAATAAAATGGTCATCCCGGCCTCAATACAATCCACCAAATCTCACAACCGACATCCAGACAACGCAAGGCTAACAAATCACCAACAGTCATAATCACAGACCTCTACGGTCATGCCCAACTAGAGCATGAGCAACCACTACACTGAGTGGACCTAAAATTTTATATAATATACAATACTTTTTCCCAAGTAACATTCAAACATGTACAGTTACCTTAATGCAAAAGAAATGTGAGAGTTTCGCAAATAAATATACATAAATTATGCAGTCATCCCAAATTAAGTACACATCCAACTACGGATCTCAACAAGACCTCGCAGGGTCGAAAATAAAATACGTAATTTATCTTTCAAATTAAACTTAAGATCTCACCGTCAAGAATAACCAAATCCACCAATAATCTATCAAGCTCTCGAGCCAAATACATCGCCCTATCACAATAATCTTGTCTGAGGAGGGAAAAGAGAGGGGTGAGTATCTATGGGAGGATACTCAGTGAGTGAGGGGATTAATCTCAAATACTAATAGTGTAGGTGAACATTGAAGTGTCAATATCATTCGTAACCAAAAATTCAAATTTCGTAGTAAATCATGATATTTTCGAATAAAATGAACTCATTTAATCATTCACACGATATCATACATATATGCATCCATTTAAAATCAAGTAGATCATAGAGCAAGCCGAAAGGATCCTGGCAAAGGTTAACCATGACTAAGGACAGGCGCAACGGGGGTTTTATTATGCAAAGTGTTTCAAAAATAGCTCTCTACCCCGATGTTAGCCGTGGGCTTAACCCTTGCTTACCCAGACTCGTCAAATAGGACCCCGCCCGGTGCTAGACGGTGGCGTCACACACGTCCTCCCCCGATGTGGGTTCAACCGGCCGCACCTATGAATAAATATAACTGGACGTTTGCGGATACCTCCTGCAGAAGCATATCCGGACAACCCGTGCCTCTACAAAGTTCTTTCGTAGTTACGGAATCATCAATGTCATCATCATAGTATCACAAGGGCACAACGTCCCGCAGGTAAGAATCATATCATCACAAGTGGACATCCCAGTACCCTCACAGATCTTAAAATATTTCAAATCCGTGTGCCAATACATTCATCAAATCATTTCAAATCAGTATACCATTGCAACGGTGGAAAAGGAAACTTATCAAATTTTCAAGTAATGGCACAATTTTGTTTCATTTCAAACATGGATGCATAGTCATGGAAAACATAAGTTTAAGACACTCCAATAATCACAAAACAGATTTGAGATTTTATATCACACGTCGAATCAATGCATATCAAAGCATGTTTTGTTTAAAATACGGTAAAATCAGATTTTTACTATTTCATGCAAGAGATTAGGGTCTCACTCACATTTTAGGGAGGGTAATCACTCCCTATTTTCACAATCAAACCAATTCGACTCCTCGAGTCTCCAAAAAGATCAACCTAACCAATCAAAGTCGGAAATATGCTTAAAGTAAATAAGTTTCCTACAAAATAGAAAAATCTTTGAAAAATCATACATTTTTCAATTCTCATCTGATTTCTTCAAACCATATGTCATTTTAAAGGTATTGAAACCTATTTTCATATTACGAAAATTGTATTTTAATTTCCTATACACAGGACAACTTATAATGAAAAGACCGCATCAATCCTTAAACTCAAATTTCTAAATTCATATTATTTTCATGCATATGTCAAATTAAACTCTAAGGGAATCCATTCAGACCAATTCAACTCGATTCTATTATCCTTTAACATGCTTCTTTAGTATCAGGCAGTCTAGTTTCCTGAAAAATTTAGATAACACCCTAGAATTCACATACCAAATTTAAGGAACTACGCATTCTCCTCAACTTCCACGTATTACAAGACATATATAAAAATCTTATTCTAAATTCAACCTAATCTCATTCATCTATTGAAGGAACCAAAATTTTTACCTCACCTAGGGTTTCCGCAGTCCACAACCCTATCGTCTGTGCGCCTATAACTCAGTCCAAGACCTGCAAAGCTTCCAATTTGAAGCAAACTCCATTGGTTAGTCTAAATTACCTAAAGAACTCAAACCCTAGAGCTACTGTTCAAAGGAATGGCTCTTACTTGCGCAGGAGTGAAATTTGGGCCTAGGGTTTTCGAGGGTTTGCTTCTACGCTGCAACAGAGATTGCAGCAAGTTTGCGTGCGCAAGTGAGTGAGCGCAGGAGGGGGAAAGTTCTGCAGTCGCGCGCAGGAAGAGAGGATAGGCTGTATCGCATGCGCGGGAAGGGGGAGAAACAGAGTGATAGAGAGGGAAGGGATAGAGAGAAAAAGAGAGAGAGATTGAGGGACTGTGAGAGAGGATAGAGAGGGAGAACAGAGATGGGTATAGAGAGTGAACAGAGGGACAGTGAGAGAGACAACGGGGAAAGAGAGTGAGAGAACAGAGGGAGCGAAATAGAGAGAGTGACCGAGAGAGAATGAGAAAGGTTGGTGGTGGTGGTTGATGGTGGTCGAAGGCGGCACAGTGGTGGGGGAGTGGTGGAGACGGGTGGAGAGTGCGAGAGATCGAGAGAGAGAGTGCCGCGGGAGATGGAGAGAGACTAAGCAAAGAGAAATCGAGAGAGATAGTGAGGGGGAAAGCAGAGAGGGAGGTGGAGAGAGAGTGGGTGGTCGACGGTGGAGGTGGTGGTGCGTGTAGTGGGTGTCGACAGTGGCGGAGAGGGAGAGATCGGGAGGAAGAGAGTGAGCAACAGTGAGAGGGAAAGGAAGACGAAGACAAAAGGGGAGGTAGAGAGAGAGACGGCGGTGGAGGGGTTGATGGCGGAGTAGGACAGCGGTGGAGGGATGGATGGAGGCAGCGACGGTGGGTTTCGGTGAAGAAGATGAAGAGGCGGGTGAGGGTAGAGTGAGAAGGGAAAGAGAATTAGGGCTTTTAGCCCTAATTCGATTCTTTTTTTTTATTATCATTATTATTATTATTATTATCATTATCATCATCATTATTATTATTATTATTATTATTATTATTATTATTATTATTATTATTATTATTATTATTATTATTATTATTATTATTATTATTATTATTATATGGATAGATTTGGAAATAAATAAATGAGGATATAAATAATTTAATAAATGAAAAGAATAATATATTTATATATATTTATATATACTTTATTATTCTATTTTAATAATTGAATATACCAAAGGTTTGAATTAAAACCCCAAAATCGAAATTCAATAAAATTAAATATTTTTCTCTATATATATAAATTGAGGATTATTTTATTAAATTCAGGAAATGAGAGTACAAAAGTATGGCACCGCAGAGTCGGCTTTACACTCTACCTCTAATCTATAAATAGACCATTAGACATTGTGTAAAATCAGAATTTTTTTGAGAGAAATAAATATTATTTGTGAGGATATTTTACACAAATCTTATTCTTTTAAAAACTTTTGAACTTATTCAAGATATGTGTCTTATTTAATTTTTAACTTATCAATCTAGATTTTGAACCAACTAAATTTTGGCATCATTCATTTTATCATTATACCAAAGTTTTTGTTCTAGTGAGAAACGAGTTTAAAATCAGATACCTTAGATTTTTCCTTCTTTAGGGTAACGAGTTGAGATTTTTATTTCCACCGGTTCAAATCATTTATTGGGACGATTTTTAGATTATATTAATTTGTTCGTGGGTTTTAGGATTTCTATACCCGTCGGGTTCACATCACCTTTGGCCGATGTAGAATCACAAAATGGAAACCACACTCTATCCACAACCCAAGTCCTTTTGACGATTTCCTTGTAGAGAGCTATCTCACAAAATCATAGAGGTTGTTTTCGGTTTTAAAAATATAGGCATGCAAGCTCTCTTTCAATCTCAAGTACCTTCTCTCTATCCTCTGTTCCTTCACTCACATTCTCGTGCATTTTGCCTCCTCTCAGTAGCATCCACAAAAGCACGCGATGGAGGCTTATTTAGAAAGCTACACATCTAGGCAGTGGAGAAGGAAGTGGGTCCAAATTGGGTCAACCCATCTTGGGCGTCCACAGATATTGACTCTCCCTCTGGCTTCCAACATCTACCCTAGTTTTGTGTTTAATTTATTCTAGTGCAAAGTTCATCCATGTGATGTTTGAATTATATTTTTAGCGAATATTTTGTAATATTCTAATACTTATGTTTCGGAGTTTGTGAACTCCAAGAAGTCCCTGTGTTCAAAGTTTGAGTCGGGACTGAACTTGAGTATAAGAGAGAAAATGTTTATCACCAAGGGGCATACCTTCCAGGATATTTTGGAGTTGGCGTTAAGAGCCGAAAAGATGGTTATTGAAAGAGGAAACGTTAGAGAAAACCATGGAAGAAAAGGAAGTCTGAATTCTCGATAAGTCAAGGGTCCAAGAGAAATAGGAGCATGAACTTCTCTAGTGGAGTTATAATTTCAAGGTCCGTTGGCTCTCCAAAAGACCAAAAAATGTCAAGATTTGGCACTCCCACCTCTAGTGCAAAGTCAGGGAGCAAGTTAGCAGGGCCAAAGAGAAAACCCTGCCGGAATTGTAAGAAACACCACCCTGGACCATGCCTTGAGCCTTTGAAATGTTTTCATTGCAGGAAAGTGGGAAATTTCAGAAATTCTTGTCCCAAATTGGGTTTAAGTGGATATAGAGGTCAAATGAGTCGGGATCACTTGATCGGCCATAGAAGTGGTCCATCGAATGTTCCTACGCCATCGGCTAGTATCGCACCACAAACTGGTACTGGGAGCAATATCATTGCTGCACCTTCTCAATAATCCCAACTGAGAACTCAAACAAGAATTTATGTCATGACGAATGAAGAAACTCAAAACAATCCCGACATAGCCACAGGTAAATTCCTTAGAACTTGAACTTGATGATTTAGAGACTTGAATATAAACATTAAGTGATCCTGATTGCATGATAATGATTTAAGAAGAGATGATTTTGATATCTTGAGGTATTCATGGTGGTAGTGATGATTATATACTTTGATTGAAATTGGTGGAATTTGTCATTTAATTCTTTTTCCTTGAACATATAGTATTACTCATTGGTGGTCAACTCATTGAGGTTTTGAGTTGAGTTGTTTTTAAATTTAGAGATATTTGGGTCAACTCGTTGATAATTTGGTTAACTCCCAGGAGATGTGAATAGATGGCTATAATGTATGTGAATGGGCAAATGAATTCAAACTGATTTGTGAAATAGATTTTGAAATAAATTTTGAAAGTGGTTTAAAATATTTTGTGATTATGGTGTGTCTGAAATGAAATTGCAAAATATCCATGACTCATGATTTTGAATATTGAATTATTTGCACTTGCTACATTTGGATACTCATGTGAATTTTGAAATATTGCTACACCTTATATTTGAGAGTATGAATTGATTGATAAATTAAGTTTGATAACATGGTGCTAGAAAACCAATATAGACTAAGTTTTGCCACGGATTGAGGCCATGGAGGCAGCGTGGCCAAGGCTGGGATAAAGAAATTTTGCTTGGTGGTAGGCGAGATGGGAAGCCTCCACAAGCCGATCCCGTGATAACGTGATGACACCACACGGAACTCTGGGCCAACGCCAAGGAAATTGGGTATTTTATTAAAAATTTTAGAAAACCCCTTGACGGATCCTACAAACTACCTTGGGTAGGAGAGTGATTTTAGACAAACCCTAAAGTTATTGAAAAGAAAATATAAAATTGTTTATTGAATTGGAAAACATGAGTCATAGAAAATTTGATTTGAATTTATGTTATTACAAATAATTTTGGCATTATGTGGAAATAAATTTTTATATGTGTTTGGCACAACTACCTTCAACCCTCATTCATGCTCAATATGTCATGCCATCTATTTACTAAGAAATTTCTATACTCACTTCAATGTTTTAAAAAATTCTTCAGAAAAAATTTTAGATTCGAAACATGAACTTTTATTTCTAGCAACGGCTAAGGTTTAATCTTGAAAATCACATCTATGCATAACAAGTAAAATATGATAGTATTTTTATAAATGAGACTTACAATGACAGGTACCTGTGATGAAAATGATTCGCTTTAGTAGGTCTTTTATTTTGTTTGATGAGTTAATGTTACTTTAGATAGAATGATTGATAGTAGAGATATTTTGTACGATAATACCTTGAGAAGATCTGCATTTATCTAGGACATGTTTTATTGATTTAATCATTTTGGTGATGTGGTTTTGTCTAATGAAAGGTTTATTTGTAACCATAGGGAAGACTTATTGCTGTTCATATTGGGAGCTCCTTTCATATAATAATGAGCAACTGGATTTTTAGAAAGAAATTGAAAGAGATAGATTCAGAATTTTATCACTATTTGTGACTCTTTATTTTAGTAAATTGTTCTTAAAAGACTCAAATATGGAGGAATAAAGCCTTGATTTTGTTATTTTGTAAGCATAGACCATTTAATTTCATGATAGCTCAATCAGTTCAGGTAAATAAACCAAAGGAATTAAGACCATCAAGTTGTTATGGGAGAGATCCAAGTAATTAGGCTTTTTATTTCTCCAATTTCTATCGGAATGGAGGCATTGAGTTGATTAAAGTCAAGTGACAAGTAGATGTGGTTGATTAAATGAATTAAAGTTGAAGGGGTCGAATCTATAAAATTGTTACAAGATAGGTCCATGACATCTAGGCTTTTTAATTCTCCAAGTTCTGCCAAAAGAGAGACATTGAGATCATCATTAGAAAGGTCAAGGGAGGTCGGGTTCTTAACTTTTTTATTTCTGCTGAGAATTGACTATTGAAATGATTGTACAAAAGGTTAGGGAAGAACATACTTATCGAGTTCTCTATTTCTAGAGGACGAGAGCTTAAAACTATTCCATGAAATATTAAGATCCATAAGCAAGGTGAGATCTATGAATAATATTTAAGATAGTTCAGACCAAAAAGAATTTGAACTCAAGTAGAGACTTAAGTTTAGATAGAGCACAAATTTCAAGTGACATGATTTCATTGAGCTTACTCCCTAGAGAGGTTAGCCAAAATGTATATGGCGGAGATTTTAAGGCTCCACGGGATTTCGGTGTCAATTATATGCGATTATGCCCTTCGATTCACATCTTGATTTTGGCCTAGGCGTAAGAGATTGCGGAAAAGGCAAGTCCCTATCGTAGATTGCGGAAAAGGCAAGTCCCTATCGTTGAGGTCTAATGGGAAAACGACCAGGTGGACGAAGAGACTTGAGAACCCAAAAATACTATGAGAAAACAATAACCACATATTCTTAATGCATAGTATTCTTTTAAATTTCGAGGACGAAATTTGTTTTTAAGGAATTAAGTGTTGTAATATCGAAAATTCGGTGTTAGAAATATTCTGTAAAATGTCTAGATAAATATAAAGAAAAATTTTAAATTTTATTGATTTTCGATTTTGGGGCATTAAATTAGAATTTTGGATATATATAAAATGTTATGTCCGCGGTTCGTAGTGAATCCTATTTTTATGAAATTTAAAATTTAGTGAAAAGTGAGTATAAACATATATGGATATATATATTTATTTATAGATATATATGTAAAAAAAATAGAATAAAGAGAGGAGACGCAGCGTTTTGCCCCAAAACGCTACGTCCCCATTTTTTTTAATTAGGGTTTGAGAAACCCTAATCTCCTCTCCCTCTCGTCTCTCCCGCGTCTCTCTCTCTCTCGATTCTCAATCTCAATCTCCCTCTCGAATTCTCTTTCACTCTCCGCTGCGCTCTTTCTCTCTCTTCTCTCTCTTCCTCTCACGTTGGCTTCTCCAACCACCGTAGTTGGCCATCATCACGAAAGTTGCTCTCTTTCTGTCTCTCTCACGCGCGTGACAGTTTCCTCTCCCTCTCTCCCTTGCTCACTCGCGCGGTGCTCTCCCTGCCGAGAGCCTTTCTGTGGTCTTCATTGAAACTCCGAACCAACATCCACCTTAGACCTTCGAAACCCTAGGCGAATCTGCGATTCCTCCACTATGCAGCTAAGGTGAATTTCTGATTTATAGATTCTAGGGTTTTGATTTTTCTAGATGATTAAACTAAATTACTATACTTTGTTTCGATTATAAAGCACTGCAGATCACCGATTGGACTGATAAGGCATTCGAATGAGGGCTGTGAACTGCGAAAACCCTAGGTGAGGAAATTTCCAATCCCTTTGACAAGTAAATGAATTTAGGGTAATTTAGGGTGAGAAGACATGTATATGTCTTGAAAATATGTGGAATCTAAATAAGATGCATTCCCTTGAAATTCTACATGTAATTCCTAGGGTTAAGTCTAAAATTCTATAGGAATTTGGGTTGTCTAGTATAAGAGAACATGTTAGATGAAATTAGAACTTTGTTGAGGTGATTAGAATAGCTTTCCTTAAAGTTTGATTTAAAATGTGCATGAAAAATATTAGGGTAATGTAAATTCGGAAGAAATTGAGAAAATTGTTAGAAATTAGGAAGAATTGTGGAATATTGGAAAATTAAGGTCATTGGTAATACAAATGATCTTGAAATGATGAAATGAGAATCATGGTTCATGAAATTGAAGAATTAAGTATATGCTAAATATATGAAACTTTATAAAATCTAGAATTTGGGATGAACTAATAATGAAATTGTGATTATTGGTATAGAATAACCTATTTGAAAGTTGAGAAGGGTTTCCTTGGATTAAATTTGCAGAATTGGGAGTGGATACCCTTCCAAGAGGTAAGTGGATACATGTTTATGATTTTAAATGAGAAAATATTTTGTAATGTTTTTATAAATACTTTTACAATTGATATTCAATTGTTTTATGATTGTGGAATGTTCCGAAAATGAGATTACAGTTGAATTATGCATCCATGTGTTTGAAATGGAAATAATGTGCCATATTATCTGAATTATGTTGAAGATGGATTGAATTGAGCTTTAGAAATGAGAATTGTTTAAATCATTGTCGGCAAGTTGATTTCATACTATGATGTTGCGAAACGGTGCTGTATGCATGATAAATGGCTATAATCATTTCCTCCACGGTGCGACATGGTTGGGTATTTATTTGGTTGAGGAGGTAGCTGCGCTCGAGAGGTGCTTCTGAAACCTTCCCTTTGGACTAGCCTGGTTGCACCCCAGGGGAGGTCCGCGCCAAAACCAAGGTTGGGGTATATGTATGTGGTTGACATTAAATGAAAACTTCTTGGCAGTTCCACTATTGATCGGGGTCAAACCTTTAGTGGAAAGATTTCAGCAACCTCATGATTTCTGAAATTCTTGATTTGTATTTGACACTTGATGATATACTTTGCTCTTTATAATTTGAAATTATAAGTTTAAGATAATTATTTGACATATCCACAATCATCTTTCATTTATCTTCATAATATGCTATACACTCATTGATTATTTGTAATATTCATTTATCTCTTTTAAATCTTTCAAAGGAAGTTTAGGTTTGTGACAGCAATTTGAGATTGTGAAGGATTATTTTTCTGACTTGTTTAGGTATTTTAGTGATGTAGGGTTTATTTTGATTTGATCTGAAATTCATAGAAGGGAAAACTTGTACAATTTTTTGTATGGATTTAATCGATACTTGTTTCGTATATAGGAGCAAACATTGGTGGAATCTTTACATCGTTTATGTTGAAACTTGTTCATTTTTGTTTAAATTCCATTTTTGGTAAAAACTTACTGTTTAACTGGGACATTTAGATTGAAATGTTTGATTTCAACATTTACTTTCTGATTCATGAAGTTCTGTACATCTCTTATCGTTTGGATGTTACTGATACTGACTTGTTTTTTTAAGGCAAGTATTTGTAAAATTCTATGACTATGATTTGGGACTTCATTTATTTTGGTTTTAGGAATATCTTTGAAATGCTTTATTTGTATTGAGAATTCTGGAATGGTTGAGATGACCACACTGCATGCATGCATGTACAGGAACTCCTTCCCAAATAAGTGTGTCGATGCATGCTTGTGTGTATAAGGATGGACTGGATGGGTCCTTTGCATGTGTACTATCTTTATGTTTTCTTATTTTGAATGGATTTATATATTAGAAGATTTACTGTACTATTATATAGACTTACGGAGTCCCGATATATGTGAAGGTTCTGCCCGTATACCGAGACAACGCGACGGTTGTCACGTGATTGATCCGAGAATCGGAGCGTGACAATCAAAGAGTACTTGTAGCCCACTCCTCTGTCTCTTCCCGCCGACATCGCTCCGAAGGTATTTACACAAGTTAAACAAAACGATCTGGAGGATCTATTCATGGAGTTTTAGGATATAATTTTGGATAACGAGTTTTAAATAAAAGGCTAAACTATTGCACCATTATTGCTCACATTAAGAGCACTTGGTTTCAATTGAATGGTCTGCTAGGAAAATCATGTGCATGCATATAACTTAATTATATAAAGAGGGGAGATTTGAAAGTTTTCAATTACTAAATGGTTTTCTACAGAAATGCACGTGAAATGATGTGCTAATAAGTGAGTATATTTGTGTTGAAGACTTACCACCCTACTTATTTATTTTTCTAAGGTAAGGAGTTGGTCCCTAAAATGGCTTAAGTTTATCAACTGGTTTTTCTTTCGGACCAAAGAGATTTTTTGCTTTTTTCTAGACTTATCTTCATTATTGTTTGTTTAACTTGTAAAAATCACCTAATGCTTATTTCTGCAACAACAAACATAAACAAATAGTGAAGGAGGGACAAATTATTTGTTTCATCGAACAGCTTGGTTGGAAGCTTCCTATTGAGGTTTGGATCTTGATCTTATGTTTTTATTCAATTGCAATGAAGTATTAAGAAGCAGCTATCCATCTATCTATTTACATTTCTGCATGCATAATAACTAAGCACTTAAATATGCAATACTTAGAAAGGAATATAATTTTCCTATCCTCATTCAGGCTGATATATCTGGGGAGGTTGTCAGGATTCTACGAGAAGATGGAGGTATGTCGGGCCTCATGTTTTTCTCAATTAAGTTAATTTTACCTTTTCCTTATGCTTGTTTTGGTGGTTTCCTTGTTCTCATTTGGCTATTTCCACCAAACAGACCTTGTTGGATACGGTGATGCTCTTATATCAATTATGCCTTCATTTCCTGGGATAAAGAAACTGCAGTAATAGTTCTATTGAAATGCTATAATCTGAGCTTTTTGAATGCTGAGGTCTTACATGGTTTAAGCAACTATGTACTCTAATTCATTTATTAATTTTACTTGTTCAAATCAACTTGCATTCCCATTAGAACTTTGCAGTTGGTCTGCATGTCTGTTTTAATAAAAAACCTAGGGGTTGTTTAATCCTTGAGAGCTTAGTTTGACGCAACATAGTTTTTCATTGCATCTGTCGCATCAGTTGCTCCAATGTTATTTTGGGTTACTATGCGAGACCATCTCCGAAAGGAGAAATAATGAATACTATGCGTGCCATGGTGAAAATGAAGCAATGGAGGGAGCATGGTTGTCTAGCAGCTGGTATGCATTACGGATACCTATGTGTGGTTTCACTAGCGACAAGTTGAGCCTGGTTGACAACCGCCATCGGTGAAGAGATGTAAAAATATAGCTACTCTTACTATTGTACTTTTGGTAAGAGATTTTATGACCCAGATGAGATGGGGGTTAGATTGAATTTTTAGGTAATTGCTGGCAAAACAGTTGCATTTTCAATGGATACTAAATCGGGTATATCTCGTGAATTTAATAAGATGGTTGTTGGAGGGTTTCTTTTGAAACTTCTGGCTCAATCATGTTGGGAAAAAAAATAGAAGACATTTTCATAATCCAGTCAATTGACACACTTTGCAAGAATTTTGGAATAGGAACGTACTAAAAAGTAGGTAAGTGAATTAAAGGTGCATGTTCCTAGAAGGCTTCTTGATCTATCACTAGAAAATTTTTCTATAGGTGTTGAAGCAGGGCAAATTGTGGATAAGACAAATCCACCCACTTTGATGGCATGAGAAAACTAAGCATAATAAAGAAAATAAATAAGTAAGAGGAAAGTGCCGAGAAGTTAAGGATGTGGACCACCAATAATATCAAAAGAAAAAGAAAAAACTATAAAGATATAGTACTTTGTAAGATTTAGTACTTTGTAACAGCTACTTTTTCGATATATACTAAATTGACCTTATCTCGAGAATTTGATAAGATGGTTGTTGGAGGATTTTTTTTGAAACTTCTTGCTCAATTATGTTGAGAAAAAAAATATAAGATTTTCATAATCTAGTTAATTGGCATGTTTAGCTGGAATTTTGGGAAAGATACCTACTAAAAAGTAGGTAAGTGAATTGAAGAGGTATAATCCTAGAAGGCCTCTTGATCTATCACTGGAGAGTTTTTCTATGGGTGTTGAAGCAAGTCAAATTGTAGATAGGACTAATCCACCCACTTTGATGGCATGAGAAAACTAAGCATAATAAAGAAAATAAATTAGTATGAGCGAAGTTTCAAGAAGTTGAAGATGTGGCCCACGAGTAATATCAAAAGAAAATGAAAAAATTACTGAGACTTGGTACTTTGTCACAGTTGTTTTTCCAATATATACTAAATCAACTTTATTTTGTGAATTTGATAAGATAGTTGTTGGAGGGTTTCTTTTAAAACTTCTTGCTCAATCATGTTGGAAAAAAAATAGAAACTTTTCATAACCCAGTCAATTGGCACGTTTTGCAGGAATTTTGGGAGAGATACCTACTAAAAAGTCAGTAAGTGAATTGAAGGGGCATGTTCTGAGAAGGCCTCTTGATCTATCACTAGAGAGTTTTTCTATGGGTGTTGAAGCGGGGGGAATTGTAGATAGGACAACTCTATGCACTTTGACAGCATGACAAAACTAGGCATGATAAAGAAAATAAATTAGTAAGAGGGAAGTGCCAAGAAGTCGAAGATATGGCCCACGAATAATATCAAAAGAAAAAGAAAAAAATTATTAAGTTCTAGTACTTTGTAACAATTACTTTTCCGATATATATTAAATCGACTTTATTTGGTGAATTTGATAAGATGGCTGTTGGAGGGTTTCTTTTGAAGCTTCTTGCTCAATCATGTTGGAAAAAAAATAGAAGATATTCATAATCCAGTCATTTGGCCCGCTTTGCAAGAATTTTGGGAGAGATACCTACTAAAAGGATTCAGGGGCAAATTCCCAAGTTCCATTGCCTTTTCTTTTCTTCATTATTTTTCTAGACACTTTAATGCATCTAATCACAGGAAAATAACAACAGAGTTTGTTAAAAGGCTTGCAAGGTGTATTAGACTCTTAGTAGATCATACTAATGTTGGTGGACTCAGTAAAAATGACATTGAGACCTTTTAATTACATATGAGTTTGACACATCATGGGAATAGAATAGACCATGTTGTGAGATCTCCCACCAAAAAAAGACCCAATTGTATTTTGACCAAAATTAATCAAGATAAAATTTCAGATACTAAACGGTCAGGACAAAATAAATCACCGATAGAGATTGACATCATTAAAGTTACCCTTTTGAAAAAGTTGAAATGTTGTGTACCCCTATAAAATGAGAATTTAGCTCGAACGGTAAAATATTCTCACTTTCACTCTCTATTTTTAGATTCAATATCGTTTAATTACAATTTTTTTTGTATTATAAAAATATAAAATGAGAATTTTAATAATAATAATAATAATAATAATAATAATAATAATAATAATAATAATAATAATAATATTTATAAAAATGATTTCTACTTATAAATCAATTTTAATTAAAAATATTAAAAATAATATAAGATAATTCAAATTAAGACAAATTGAGGTTGGGTGAGGCCTTTACGAGTTATGTCCTTCCTCTAACCCCATGTCGCGACCTGAGAAACCTTCGGGAAGCAACCTGAGATGTTTTCGTTGTTGCTAGGAAATTGTTGATATTCCTCTTACAAATTGGAGCAGACTAGTTGGAAGAAGAACATATTTGGGTTACGGTTTTTTTTTTTTTAAGTTCTTCTTTTTTTTTTTGTATATAAATCAAGAGATTTAAAATTTAAATAAAAAGTTGTTTATCAATTTTACCTTAAAAAATATATATTTTTTTTGTTTCTCATCCAGTATCCGGAATTTCATCTCCGACTAATTCGGATCGACCTACTGTCAGGCCCTTTTCAGGGAGAGGTCTCCCAACGTGATTTTTTCTATACCCATGAAGAGTCGAACTCACGACCATAGTTAAGAAAACTCAGCTCCCTTCCAACTGATCCAACCAATATTAGTCTTAAAAGATATTTTTTTTAATAACCAAATAGTATCTAAAATTATATTTTGACTAATCCGATTTAAGTGTTGTCGGGACTAATTTAGGGGAACACTCCCAATATGATATTTTCTATTTTCAAGTTTCGAATCCATAAAAGAACTCTTTCTTATATAAATCGAAAAATAAAAGAATTTATATAAATTTTAATACTTAATGAAATTATAATAAAGAATAAATGATATTAAAGTTTCATAAATAATATATAAATTAAATAGTTTCATAATAATTTTAAAATATTCATAAGTTAAAAATAAATAATTTAAGTTATACATGTTCAAAAATATTCATAAACATTAAAGTTCATACATTTTCGAAAAGATAATTTCATAAATAGTTAAATTAAACATATATATGATAAAAATTTGTTTACATTTATTTAAATATTTTTTAAATATTTATAAATATTTAAACATCTTTTGAGATTATATATATATGTATATGATAAAATTATCATGACAAAAGGTAGAAGAGAGCTGCTGTAATTTTCTCTTCTATGTTTTATTAATGATACAAAATATGTTTATATACAAAAGAGTCCTTAAATCAAGGATACTAAAAGAGAATATAAATATTTGAAAGAGGAAATTAAGGCTAGATTAGAGATACAAATATTTGATCAACTAGAGATCCTTAAATCAAGGATACTAAAAGGTAATATAAATATTTGATAAAGAAAATTAAGGCTAACTAGAGATCTTCATCCAAAACACCCCCTCAAGTTGGAGATTGGAGTTTTCAAATGCCCAACTTGCCAACAAGAAAATGAAATTGCTGATGACCGAGAGCTTTAGTAAAGAGATCAGCAAGCTGAAGGTGAGATGGAACATGTGACGTAATGATGAAACTAGATTTAATGCAATCCTGAATGAAACGACAGTCAATTTCAATATGTTTTGTGCGCTCATGATAAACAGGATTGGGAGCAATATGAATGGTAGCACGATTGTCACAATGAAGGTGGACTGGCAAAGATTGAGTGATTTGCAAATCATGAAGTAAGGTACGAAGCCAGATAAGTTCACATGTAGTGGTAGCCATAGAGCGATATTCAGCTTCAGCGGAAGAACGAGAAACAGTTGTTTGTTTCTTGGTTTTCCAGGCAATGGGAGAATGACCAAGAAAAATAAGATAACCAGTAATCATTCGCCATTTAAGAAGACAACCGGCCTAATCAGAGTCATAATATGCATTAAGTCGTAAATCAGACTTGGAGGAAAGAAAAATGCCTTGTCCTGGAGCAGACTTGAGGTAGCGTAAGATGCGAAGAGCAGCTAGCCAATGTCGATGGCAAGGCTGATGCATGAATTGAGACAGAATATGTACTGAATAGCAGAGTTCTGGTCTGGTGATAGTTAAGTATATGAGCTTGCCAACCAAGCGACAATAAGGACCAGGATCATCAAGGAGATCACTATTATCTGTTCCTAAGGTGTGATTTTGCACCATAGGATACGTAACTGGTTTGGAACCAATCATGCCAGATTCTTGTAGAATATCTAATGTATATTTTCTTTGGGACAAAACTATGCCATCAGGAGATCGAGCTACTTCCAAACCAAGAAAGTACTTGAGAACACCAAGGTCTTTGATGTGGAAACAAGCATCCAGGGATGCTTTGAGAGCAGTAGCATGATGATTGTCATTGGTAGCAATAATAACGTCATCCACATACACAAGTAAAGCCATGAAGGAGGTGCCCTTATGGTATAAGAAAATGGATGCGTCTGCCTTAGATTGAGTAAAACCAAAATGAAGAAGTGAAGCAGAGAATTTAGCATACCATTGACGCGATACCTGCTTTAAACCATAAAGAGATTTCCGTAGCCAACATACTCGATCATCACCCGGCGATAAATAACCAGGAGGTGGTGTCATGTAGACTACTTCAGCAAGATCACCATGCAAAAAGGCATTGTGAACATTGAGTAAGTGCAAGTCCCATGATTTTGCGGCTGCCACCGCTAATAGTGTACGAACCGTTGTAAACTTGGCTACAGGTGCAAAAGTTTCAGTGTAATCAAGTCCTTCAATCTGTGTATAGCCCTTAGCAACTAAATGAGCCTTGTAGCGCTCGATTGTCCCATCAGAATGATACTTGATCTTGTAAACCTATTTTGATCCAATGGCCTTCTTTCCAGCGGGAAGTGGCTCTAAAGTCCATGTACAATTTTGTTCAAGTGCTTGTAATTCCTTATTCATTGCTTCTTGCCAGCGAGTGTCCTTAATGGCATGTTTATAAGATTTTGGTTATCATCTTGGGTGATGGCCATAAGAAAACGACTACGTGAAGTATTGAATTTGGAATATGATAGAAAAGAGGTTAAAGGATAAGGCATACCTGAGGAAGCATGGTTGGAAGAGGTGGGAGAAGAACTATTATTTTTTGGCAAATCAACATGGAAGTCACGGAAGTGAGATGGTAATTTCCTTGTTCGAGGGGGAAGTGATTGTGGCTGTATGGGTTTTGGATCAGGTGTAAGAGATGGAGAAGAACTATCAATATCTGTGAAAGAATTCAGTTCAGGATTTTCGATAGGAGGTGATGTGATCGGTGGTGTAGATGATTTAAAAGATGCAGGTTCAGGGTCAGGAACCGGAAAAGGGACAGGTGTGATTAAAGGAGCATTATGTCTTGGAGAAGGTGAACACGATTGGTGAAAAGGAAAAATATGCTCATAGAAGTTCAAATCTCGAGAGGTAAAAACTTTATGAGTGGCTAAATTGTACACCTTATATGCCTTTTGGCCGTGAGGGTATCCAATGAATATGCAAGCAGTGACACGTTCATGGAATTTATCCTTTGATCGAGGAAGGACAGAAGCATAGCAAAGGTATCCAAAAACATGAAGATGAGAATAATTGGGCCTTTTAGAAAATAAAATTTCATAAGGGTTTCAGCCAGATAAAAGAGGTGAGGGCATGTAATTTATTAAATATGTTGCTGTTAAAATACACTCACCCCAGAACTTAATAGGAAAATTGGCCTGAAAGCGTAAGGCTCTAGCCACCTCAAGTATGTGTCGATGCTTACATTCCACTACTCCATTTTGTTGAGGGGTGGAAACGCAAAAAAACTGAGTCAAAATCCCATTTTGTTGACAAAAGAGTTGAAAATTATGATTCGTAAATTCGGTGCCATTATCACTACGAATTTGTTTAACCACATTTCCAAATTGTCTAGTCACTATGGTCAAGAAGGAAAACAATCTAAGAAAAACTTCAGATTTGGTTCTAAGCAAATAAACCCAAGTGACTCTAATATAATCATCCACAATACTTAAGAAATAATGGGCGCCGGACAAAGATGCAGTATGATATGGGCCCCAAACATCACAATGAATTAATTCAAAAGATTTATGGGTTTTAATTGAACTAACTGGAAAAAGGGATTCGAGATTGTTTCGCTCGATGAAAAGAGTCACAACACTTATTAAAAGACTTAATAGAAATTGACCTAAATCTGAAATAAAAGATAGTCTATCAAAGGATAAATGCCCAAGGCGTCGATGCAATAAATTGAGCTTAGAATCATGAGTGATGCTAGTTGTTGCAATGGGAATTTTGATTGCCCGAAAATAATAGACTCCATCTCGTAATTCACTCATTCCAATCAGCTTCCTTGTGGCTAGGTCCTGTAAAGCACAAAAGAAAGGAAAAAATAAGCAACGCAATACAAGACTGTGGTTAATTTGCTGATAGATATAAGATTACACTTAAATGAAGGTATATAAAGGACATTATTTAAATTAAGAGATGGATTAAGAAAAACATTTCTATAAGATTTTGTTGGAATGCTTGACCCATCTGGAATAGTAATTGGTGAAAAATATGGTAGAGTTTTGGGGGAATCAATGACACTCGCATGACATGTCATATGGTCAGAAGTACCTGAATCCAAGATCCATTCAATTGTACAGTTGGACAGAGGAGCTGCCTTACTCGCAAAGTTGGCTGTTGGATTATGAGCCTTTTCAAGATTAAGCATATAGATGAGTTGAGCATATTGTTCTACAGTCAGCCCATTAATTGGTATAGTATTATCCTCAATGGGTTCCATACACTGTGAGTTATTAGCTGCTTTGGGCTTGGATGATTTCTTTCCCTTATCCCACCATTCAGGATATCCGTTGATCTCAAAACAAGTCTCTTTAGTGTGTCTTGTCTTTTTGCAATATTCACAAAATAATTTGGATAAGTCACGATTGTTTGTAGATTTCCAATTGTTGTGGGTTTGTTCCCGTTACTGCTATGAATGCGGCTCCCTCAACAGAAGGTAATCGCGATGCTGTCACTAATTGTTGTCGCTCTTCTTGTGCTACAAGTCCATAAACATGAGACAATGAAGGTAATGGTTCAGTGTTCAAAATTTGAGAGCGTACCGTATTATATTTGTCATTCAGGCTCATTAAAAACTGATACATTTTTTCTTTCTCCCTTTATGTAGCAAGAGCTTGTGCAGACCCACAAGTACACATTGGAATTTGCAAGTATATGCTAAGCTCATCCCAAATTCCCTTTAATTTTGTGTAATATGCTGAAATAGACATGCCTTGTTGCAAGGCATTCACCATCTCAGTCTTTAACTGATGAATGCGAGGTGCGTTGCCTTGAGAAAATCTTTCTTCAAGGTCATTCCACATCTCTTGTGCTGTAACAAAATATGCTACACTATCATGTAGGGTAGGATGAAGAGAATTAAAAATCCAAGAGATTACCATAGAGTTGTATTTAATGCATGCAGGTTCTGCTGTGGAACCAGGTGATGGACGTTTGATAGTCTCATCTATAAAGCCAAATTTATTTTTGGCCTGAAGTGCGTTTGTCATGGTACGACGCCATGGAGGGTAATTTTCTTCTTTGAAGAGACACGTTACTAAGGTTGTACCTGGATTGTCAGATGCATGAAGAATATGGGGTGATACCATGACAAAAAGTAGAAGAGAGCTACTGTAATTTTCTCTTCTATGTTTTATTAATGATACAAAATATGTTTATATACAAAAGAGATCCTTAAATCAAGGATACTAAAAGAGAATATAAATATTTGATAGAGGAAATTAAGGTTAGATTAGAGATACAAATATTTGACAAACTAGAGATCCTTAAATCAAGGATACTAAAAGGTAATATAAATATTTGATAGGAGATCTTCATCCAATATATAATATTTGAAATACTTAAAATAATTTAATTAATTCACATTTTCATTAAAACAACAAAAAAAGGTATATAATCAAACACTCCTCCAAGAGTTTCTCCTTTTTTCTATTTCTTTCTTTAAAAAAAGGGATTTTTTTTAAACAATTTAAAAAAGCTGTTGAATTTAACTTTTAATTTTAAATTGATTTAAAAAAAGGGAAGTTTTGTTATGCAGAAAGTGGGTATTTGTCTTCTTATTTTATATATTTATTTATTTTTGAAAAAGAAGGTATTTCAAATATTGGTTGGTGAATCTTCTACCTCCTTTTTATGCCTAATTGATGATACATTCAGGTAGCGTCTGGGCAATCTCTTTCACAATATCCTACTTTTCTTTTAATCTTTTAATCTTTTGTTGTTTTGTTTATGTGTTATTTGATTTGATTTGATTTATCATTTTTTTAATTACAATAACAAGTTATTATAAAAAAATTACATAATATTTTAAAAGTTAAAAAATTATTTCATAAATAAGAAGAAGGCGATCATTATTCAAATAAAATTTTTTAGTGAAAATTATTTAGTAATTACCTTAAAACTATTATCAAATATAATGAGGGGTTCAGTAAACTAATTACCCTGAAAACTATAATCAAATACATTAAAATGTAAAATATTTAGTAATACATCTATCCATATATTTAATTTTTTAGAGTAATTATTGTTTTGTAAAAATTAATTATCATCGTAGAAAATCATTAACCTAAATCATTTTTATTTTTATTATAATTAAAAATTGTTTAACATGTGAGAAGGAAAATATTAAAATATAAGATAATTAATGACATTTTTTTTTTGAAAAAAAAACTTTGCTATTGTTTGGCCTAAATTTTAGAGAATAAGATATACTTGATAGGAAGATGATGTGAAGTTGGTCTAATAATTAAATATCAGTACTTTATAAATAAGTTTGTGCTCTTGTTGGATGATGTAAGGGAAAGATTTGATGTGCAGAAAGTGGGGATTCCAGTTCCTGACGAGCATGATGAATCAAAGATTATGTTCACTACACGGTCAGAGATGGTGTGTGGATACATGGATGCTCAAGAGAAGATTAGGGTGGAGTGCTTGGGTTGGGATGATGCTTGGGATTTGTTTAAGAAGAAGGTTGGTGAGGACACCATTAATAGTGATGCAAAGATACCTCGGCTAGCTGAAGTTCTGGCCAAAGAATGTGGGGGTCTACCGCTTGCCCTCATTACCATTGGTCGTGCCATGTCCTGCAAGAGGACCCCTGAAGAATGGAATTATGCCATAGACGTGGTGCGGAGGACTGCTGCACAATTTTCTGGTATAGGAGATGAAGTCTTTCCTCGTTTAAAGTTGAGTTATGACAACTTACCTGGTCCTTGTTACAAATCTTGTTTTCTATATTGTTCGTTATTTCCAGAGGATTTTGCAATTAATAAGAATGAATTGGTGGATTGCTTTATTAGTGAAGGTTTCTGGGAAGATTTCGATGATATAAGTGGTGCACAAAACCAAGTTTACCACTTGGTTGGTACTCTAGTTAATGCCTGTTTGTTGGTGGAGGTGGAAAAATACTTTGTGAAGATGCATGATGTGATTCGGGACATGGCTTTGTGGATAGGAAGTGGAAAGGTGTTGAAAGGGTCTCATTGATGGACAATTCGATCGAGAAACTAACAGGAAAACCTAATTGCCCCAGTCTCTTGACTTTGTTTCTCAACCGTAATCAATTGAAGATAATCTCTGACGGGTTCTTTCAGTCCATAGTGCTAAGCCTCTCAAGAAACAATAATTTGACCGATTTGCCATTGGAAATCTTTGACTTGCTTAAGTTGGAGTATCTTGATTTATCAGAAACAAGCATCAAAAAGTTACCAGCTTCATTTCAGCAATTGAAACTTCTCAAATGTTTGAACTTGAGTTATATGAAAAGGCTTGAGAAAATCTCAAACAACGTGATCCATAGCTTCTCCATGCTTCTTGTGTTGCGGATGTTTCAATGTGGTTCTTCGGATCAATTGGTGGAAGGAATTGTCTTGTCAGGTGGTAATGAGGACTTGGTAGAGGAATTGGGGTGTTTGGAAGACCTAAAATCATTAAGTATCACTCTAAGCAGTGTTAATGCACTCCAGAAGTTTCTGAACTCTGATAGGTTACAAGGTTGTACCCGAGAATTATCCCTCCAGTTTTGTCAACACTCAGTTTCTCTTGATATATTGTCCCTTGGAACCATGAAGGCTCTAGATACCCTTGACATTATTTATTGTCGTAGGTTGGAGAAATTAATGTTAAGGGAAGAGCAGGAGATCATTGGCCATGAATGCTTCCAGAACCTTCGGATATTGAATATCAAAGATTGTTCAAGGTTTGCAGATTTAACATGGCTTGTCTATGTTCCGAATCTTGAGATTCTTATGGTCCAAAAATTCAGTAGACTGGAAGCTATAATACAAAGCCAGGAAGGTCAAAGAGTTTTCCAGGTTGGAGAAAATTTCAATCCTTTTTCAAGCTTGGCTACCTTAGTTCTATGGAATCTTCCAGAGCTAAAAAGTATCTTTGGGTCAGCGTTGCCATTCCCTTGTCTGAGGGAAATTAGAGTCAATGGTTGCCGAAAGCTGAAGAAGCTCCCTCTTGGCTCCCAAACTAGTAAGAGCAACATTAATGAGATTGAAGGGGATGAGGAATGGTGGAATGCATTGGACTGGGATGATGAAGATACACGAACTACCTTCCTTCCTTTTTTCAAGGCTAGAGACGCAAAAGGCCCCACAAAGTGGTGGCGGAGAATTGGGTGAATACAGGTACTTCAGTCTCTAAATTTTTTCATTTTTAGTTCTCCATATGCCAGATATATCTAGAAATTCAGTGTGAATTGGTGACTCTGTTGTTGTTGCCTATTGTTACTGTGGATTAGTTCCTATGTAATGATTGACTGATTCGTAATGTTCACATGGTCTCTGTGTGTGTGTGGGTAACCAGGACATTCCAAGGTAGAAGTTGTCTGCCTAAACACTTTATAGAAATTGGTTCAGTTTTTGACATTCCTGCATTTACGCATGAAAAGTTTTTGTTGTAACAATGAGAAAACCATTTTTTTTTCAACCGAAGGAGAATGTCCAAGAACATTATCAATTTGAAGGACACCAGTAAGACTATAGTTGACTTAATGGGTGAGTGAGGCCTGGCATAATGCCTATTTGTCATGTGGATTCAAAAGCACCTGCTACCCTAAGTATATACAGGAGTACATGTTCTGAATGGTAGGTCATAGAGTTTATTGGTAGGAGAAGTTACTGATGTAAAAGGTACATTTTTACCGGCCAACGATAATGACAACCAAAAAATACCACTGTTTTAATAACATTCTATTTCATAGAAATTACAGCAGCTTTTTTTATAGTAGCCATTCACAATGATGGCAGTTGTATTGGCAATGATTTTATTCATTATGTCTGGTATATAACAATAAAATTTTGCAAGTACATTGCAGTCACTCAATTTTGTTAAATGAATATTAGCCCATTGAGAGGCTAGGTATGTGCCTACAGTTCGGTCCTGAGACTGCAAGATGCAACGTTGTCTCCAGTAAGTTGCATCGACCATTCAAGAATTAGTATATTTCTGAGTTCAATATGTTTCAGGGTGGATTGAAGTTGTAGTAGAAAAGTTTTGATGTTGGGTTTCAATGTACAATGCATGTTTTCTTTGACTTGTCCTTGGTTTTGTCATTGTCATATTTCAAAACCAGTTTCTACTTATATTCTACCTAGAGCATCTGCTTTTGAATGATTAACTCCCATGATAGGCAAAATTACTCAATTATTGTGGTAAAGAGGAGAGGGAAAAAGAAGATTTGGAAGGGAAAAAAAAACAGAATGTTCAATCTGGGGAAAAAGAAGATCTAAGGTATTATTGTGGCAAAATTACTCGATTATTGTGGCAATTTAGGGTACTGTAAGTTGCAGTGATCAAATGTTCAATCTACTATTATGATTTTGGAGGTTCTTCAGCATTTTTTGCTCTGACCTTTTGCCTTCCAATTCAACTATTTGCTGTATATTTGCGTCCTGCCTGCTCTTCTGAGTTTGAGCCAAGTTGAATTGTTCTGACACAGCTTGGTGCTGCTATTGGCGATTATAAGCGCGGTGAACATTCTAATGATGTTGATGGCCAATGGATGTGTTGTCTCTTATGCTTTTCTTAACTGGTTTCTTTTATCTCTTGCAGGCATTTTGTCATCATGCTGTCACCATTGCTTATTTCTGGGTGTTCTTGTCTGTGATTAAATTGTAATGTTTAATAATAAATAATTTAATCTGCTATGGTATGTAGAAATATAAAATATCATAATTCCTTTCTTTTGCCTCCAATTAAAGGATAGATGCCAAAAGGAATAAAAAAGGGAGTGTCAAGTTCCTGAATGAGCAGGAACCAAATGAATAGAAGAGCATGATGAATGCCATAGTAACTAATGAGACAAAAAAGAGATGAATAATTTCTCCGTAATTTTCCATTGGTTAAATGAAATTTTATATGACAATTTATAGATTACTCTGTATTACAAGAAGTAGAAAAATACCTAGATACAATCATAGAAAAATAAGAAACTATTTCTAAATTATAGAAAATAGAAAACAATCTAATCAAATTATACAAAATAAAAAATTACTCAAAATCAATCTTATATCAATATCCAAAATCAATTCTATATCAATTTCATAATTCAAGAACTTAAAAAATACACAATTACTAATAAGGCCACATAACTCGAATCACATGACTTTCCTAATAAGGCCACACAATTCGACACTCCCCTAAAGCTGATGAATAGATATCCTCAATTCTGAGTTTGCCAATGATATCTCAAAACATAGTGCTTGACAGTACCTTTATGAGTACATTTGCTAATTGATCCTTTGTTGAAACGAATGGCATATGTATTATATCACTATCAAGTTTTTCTTTGGTGAAATGTCTATCAACTTTTATATACTTCGTTCGGTTGTGTTGTACGGGATTATAAACAATGCTGATGATAGATTTATTATCACAATACAATCTCATTAGTCCTTACTATTTTATTTTCAGATCATTAAGAATTATCTTCAATTCACATATTCCCAATATCATTAACCTAAATTCAGACTCTACACTTGATCTCGCCAAATACGTTTTGTTTCTTATTCCTCCACGTCACATGATCCCCTCTTAAGAGGGTATAAAACCCTTAAGTTGACCTCTTATAATTCAATGATCCGATCCAGTATAGTATAATCAACATCGGTATAGGCCTCCAAGGTCATGCTTTCCACTTTCTGCAAATGCAATATCTAATCTCGTATGTGCCAAATAGATCTCTCCCAACAAACCTCTGGTAAGAGTCTCTCTCGACCACAAGATCTTTTGGAATATCACATAGTCCGAGATGATGTATGGAAAAGATTTGATGTGCAGAAAGTGGGGATTCCAGATCCTGACGAGTATAATAAATCAAAGATTAAGTTCACCACACGGTCAGAGAGGATGTGTGGATACATGGGTGCTCAAGAGAAGATTAGGGTGGAGTGCTTGGGTTGGGATGATGCTTGGAATTTGTTTAAGAAGGTTGGTGAAGACACCATAAATTATTTGAATTCTCAAGCTCAAACGGTCTCTCTCTCTCTCTCTCTCTCTCTCTCTCTCTCTTTTTGTCCTTTGTGAAGAAAGCTCTAACGGTCTCTAGGGATAAAGGAACCCATCCACAAGGCCATTGGGCGCGGCCCCAATGGCGGATGACATGCACCTTTAATTTCGATGATTTGTTCATAACTCTTCCCAGTTGACGCAGGTTCATGAGGGCCCCTCACGGCATGAATTAAAGGAGCACACTCTTGTATACAAGATAGTCAAAAGTTCTTCATGAACAGATTAGGAGCCCCTATATGTTGAGAAAAAAATAAGAAGAAGAAGAAGAAGAACATTTTAGGTTTTATGCACCTTGTGGTTGATATGTATTTTATTTAGTATATTTATCATGTTTGGTGATGATTTTTTATATATCAAGTTATGTATTTTTTTTTTTTATTATATAGATATTTGAATCTTAGATATTTAGATTAAAAAAAAAGAATTCTGACTACTAAATTATTTCATTGAAAATAAATCAGATTATGTATAATTAAGTAGATAAGATATATTTTTAAAAAGGGGTAAAATTTATGGACACTAATTTAGTTTGACACCTTTTTAGTTATAAATCTAAACATTATCTAAAAGTTGACATTAAGTGTATTCTTTTTGACATTTAATGTCATTTATTCTCTCCCCTTGTTTGTTATTTTTCATATACTCTCTCTTTATTTCTGTTTTTACTGCCCCCTCTCTCTTTACTTTGAATTTGTCAATTTTTTTTCCTCTCTTCTCCTTTCTTATTTATTTTTTTCTCTCTTCTCTCAAACTTTTATTTTATAGCTAAAATGATAGGAGAGAGAATATGTAGAAAATAAAAGTTTTAGGGAACAAATTAAATAATAAATAACTAAGAAGTAATAAATAAGATGATATGAGTGATTTATTTAAATAAATAAATAAAAGTTTTGGAATAAATAGAAGTAATAAATAATTAATTATTTAAAATGGTACTAAATATAAAATGGTGGAAATTTGAGGTTGGACCCCATTTTTCAAATTACGTCCACTGTGAAAAGTATTAATTTGGTAAAAGTAAAATAATAATTTTTTGAGGGTTTGAATAAGTAGCATAAAACACCCACTTTTAAAGAACAAATTTAATAAAACATAAAACTTTTTTTTTTCTTGGAAATGATAGATCTAAAAAAGATATAGTGAAATATGAAAGAGATGCACCAAAGTCTAAATCTTCTCTTGAAGTATGTTAATGTTGATTTATGTTTCAGATTTCCCTGATTCTCACATTTTCAAGATGGATTCAAACTTCAAAACCCTCGTTATCAGTTACATGTGGAGGCAAAATGAAAAATAGAGTGAGTTCTCAATTCTAACCTAAATGTAAGATGGATTAAATACCTTAATTAATACCCAAAAAAATTTTTATAGACCCCAGAAGGTTCCCCCCCCCCCCAAAAAAAAAAAACCCATTTAGAAACAGGTTAGAAAATTTTCGAGAAGCTCATGGGTAAACTTTGCTTGCTTTACATTTGGTGTTATTTCTAAAAGCAACAAAGAGAAGTAGCTGTAAATTATGCTACGTTACCACAGCTTCCTCTTTGTACTTGTGTCAGCAAAGCACTTTCTACTCAAAATTTTTGCCTTATGTGATGCAGGCCAATGCCACACACCAGCCTTAGCTATGCGCACACACACACTCTCTCTCTCTTTGTTTGCATTATTCTCTCTAAACTCACTTGGGCAAATGGAAAACAATGCACACAGGTTTACGGAACCCTTTCCTAACTTTGTTTGATTGCTACTAACACAATTACAAGGGCAATTGCTCAAACAGATTACTACTCTCCCCTGAGATTGAAACCCTAACCCTAGGTTCTACTCATGGCTCATAGTTGCTCACACTCAAATCGTAATTTGCCTTAGATGGCTTAAATATCTTGGCCTAGCTCTAGATTTTTTTTTTTTTTTTTTGATGCTAGGAGATTCAATCAAACGAAATCAAATCAGAAAAGGGACAGTAGAAATGGGATGACTTTACCACTTGAATTATTTGAGGGACGGCCTAACCCTAGATTTAGAGAGTCATTGTGCAGCTAACATCCTTAGCTGCTAGGAATCACTTTAGAACACCACAATGTACAATTTCAGAGCACTCTAGGGTGAGTGGCGTGAGTGGAGCTCTCACGTTTTCCACTTGCTCCATAAACCCTAATTCGTGGGTCATGCAATGTCCACTCCAAGCAGGCTGCTATAGTTGGCCTCGATCATGGAGGAAATGGCCTTCCCACATCCTCAGTATGTTCCTCCATCAATGCCTCCACTCTACACATTGAACTACCTATGAGCACTCTAGGGTGAGTGGCGTGAGTGGAGCTCTCACGTTCTCCACTTGCTCCATAAACCCTAATTCATAGGTCATGCAATGTCCACTCCAAGCAGGCTGTTGTAGTTGGCCTCAATCACGGAGGAAATGGCCTTCCCACATCCTCAGTATGTTCCTCCATCAACACCACAATGTACAATTTCAGAGCACTCTAGGGTGAGTGGCGTGAGTGGAGCTCTCGTGTTCTCCACTTGCTCCATAAACCCTAATTCGTGGGTCATGCAATGTCCACTCCAAGCAGGCTGCTGTAGTTGGCCTCGATCATGGAGGAAATGGCCTTCCCACATCCTCAGTATGTTCCTCCATCAATGCCTCCACTCTATACATTGAACTACTTATGAGCACTCTAGGATGAGTGGCGTGAGTGGAGCTCTCACGTTCTCCACTTGCTCCATAAACCCTAATTCGTGGGTCATGCAATGTCCACTCCAAGCAGGCTGCTGTAGTTGGCCTTGATCATGGAGGAAATGGCCTTCCCACATCCTCAGTATGTTCCTCCATAAACACCACAATGTACAATTTCAGAGCACTCTAGGGTGAGTGGCGTGAGTGGAGTTCTCACGTTCTCCACTTGCTCCATAAACCCTAATTCGTGGGTCATGCAATGTCCACTCCAAGCAGGCTACTGTAGTTGGCCTCGATCATGGAGGAAATGGCCTTCCCACATCCTTAGTATGTTCCTCCATCAATGCCTCCACTCTACACATTGAACTACCTATGAGCACTCTAGGGTGAGTGGCGTGAGTGGAGCTCTCACGTTCTCCACTTGCTCCATAAACCCTAATTCGTGGGTCATGCAATGTCCACTCCAAGCAGGCTGCTATAGTTGGCCTCGATCATGGAGGAAATGGCCTTCCTACATCCTTAGTATGTTCCTCCATCAACACCACAATGTACAATTTCAGAGCACTCTAGGGTGAGTGGCGTGAGTGGAGCTCTCACGTTCTCCACTTGCTCCATAAACCCTAATTCGTGAGTCATGCAATGTCCACTCCAAGCAGGCTGCTGTAGTTGGCCTCGATCATGGAGGAAATGGCCTTCCCACATCCTCAGTATGTTCCTCCATAAATGCCTCCACTCTACACATTGAATTACCCACGCAACGTGCTTGGACAACTCAGCTGCCATGTCACAATATCGTGTCATAGGTTCCTTTGAGCTAGCTTGCTCTATTGGCTAAGTGGCTTTAGACATTGATTCCTTTATGTCTTAAAGCTCCAGTGCCTTGAACTTTTAATGAAAATGAACCCTTCTACTCTAGCCAAAGTCTCTATGGGGCCCTATTGAGCCACCATGGCCTATGCGCTATGCAACATGCATGATATGCTCCCGGGACATGGTCTTCCCTCAACCTTCCCTAGTTCCTTCTTGAAAGAGTCTCATTGGCCTCCTTCTATCAATTTCCTACGTGTTACTCGAGCCGCTGGTACCCCCTTTTGGCTCCACCGAGCCATGGCTCATGCTGGTCGGGGCCCCAACACATGCCACATGTCATGGGGGCTTATAACTTATTCTATGCGCATAGTTGCTTAATTCATGTTCTAGAGGACTTGATTTCTAATCTCATTTTTGAGCCGATATCCTTCATTTCTTTAATTTTTGAGTTATATATATCTGTGAAAAGAATATTAACAAAATGAGAATTATATGGAATTATAAATATGAAAAAATATGTGAATTTATATGCATGGTGAGATGAAAACAAGTATAAAAATAGAAACCTATTATTAACCTTTAGTAGGAAAGAAAGGGAGAAATCCCAGTTATGGGGTTTAAGATTAACAAAATTCCTAACTTTAGTATGGTTCGAAAACTATATCCGGTCTTAGGAGTTTTAATAGTCATGTAACCGCTACATATAAATGTCTTTATTTATTTATTTATTTTATTAATTGATTTTTAAAATCATTATTTAGAATAACAGTTTTAAAACTTTTAAACAATCATTTTAGATGACGGTTGATTTTTATTTATTTACTTATTTTTTTAAACTTTTTCCTTGGTCTTCTTTGCTTTGTAGTCTCTTTTGCTTTCTTCCAATTTATGACTTTGCATTGCATTTATTTACTCATCCAAAATTGTGTTTATCATTTTAATCAAATTTTAAATTAATTAATTTTAAATATACATATATGTTTCTTTTAGAACGAATGAAAAAAAGACAAATTTATAATTTTACCACCACCGTCACTAATATTATTAAAAACCTTTTTTTTTGACAAATTTCTAAAATCAAATTATTTTATATGTTTGTCATTATAATCAATAACTATGGATATCTTCTTGAGTAACCTTCAAAACCTCCAATATTGCTTTAGCAGTCGGTGAAGATAATATTTGGAGGCACCATTCAAGTGAAAATCACTTGTGGGTGTAAATGTGATATAAAAAATTTAATTTTGAGTTTTGTTATTCAAATAAATTTTAATGATTATCTTTAAAATTATAAGAATAAAGAGATACACAAAAAGATATAAAATAATATAAAATAAACTCGTTTCAACACTGAGGTATTAGATTTTTTTTTAATAATAATTTTAGAGTACCCAAAAATTAATCTTTTTTGAGTTTTAAATACAATAATTAGAAATTTTCGGAAACCAGGTCGTCGAGAAGAATTCTGAGGCGGCGCAAATTTATAAGGGAAACAGAGTTCTAAATACATGCAACGAACGTGTTTCCGGAAAGAGACTGGATTCCATGACCTTTCAATAAAACCCTTCCTAAACCCTAGTGACTGTGTTGGTCGGTGCCTTGCCTCCTCCGTCTCTCTGCCCTAATCTCTTTCTCCCTGTCTCTCTGTCTCTCATGGCGATTGATGGTACCTTTAATCTATTCTCGGAATTTCTCCGCTTCCTCTCCCGTTGCCCTAAACTCTCTCATGCCCCCCAATTCACTTCTCTCTCCTCTAAGGTAAATTCTCTCTCTCTAGCTCGCTCACCTTAATAGTTAACTAATTAATTGCTTTTTGTTTAATGTGTACAGGGACAGTCATTGACAGAGGAAGAAGTTGTTAATTCAGTGGCGGAGTTGCTTATAAACCCTGATTATACAATTCCGTTGATGGGCTGTTTTCGCCCCATAGCTCAAAAGATTGTTGACAAAACCGTGACTTTGCTTAGCTTGGTGCCTAATTTGAAGTCTAATTCAGATAATATGATGGTTGATGCAGTGGAAGAAAATTATAATTATTCTGAAATTATTCATGTTATTGAGTTTCACGTAAATGGCGGGCAGGGTTTGATTCTTCATGAGCTCGCTTGCTTTGCGTTTTCGAGAGTGCTCGATTTGGCTCCTTTTTTGCTGGGGTAATCTTCTGATTTCATTTTTTTTTGGGTTTTTTGTTTTTTGGTGGATTGCGAAATGACTGCTGTGTTCTATAATCGGATTCATCTTGGGTCATGGAGTTCAATTCGGATTGGAACTCGAGTAGACTAGGCTTTTCTTCTCCATACTTGCACACAACTTGTGAGTTCGTTTTAGGATTTGAATTATGGTAGTGTAGGTTTTTGCCTATCATTATTTGAACTTGTGTGGGAACATACTTATCCGTTCTGTAATATGAAATGATGTTAATAAACCCACGTACTGGTGCTTGCTTTTGTTTCCACTCATCTAATATACTGCATTAGCCATGCGTTGTAATATCTGAATGAGGAGCATGATATTACTTCCTCCGGTATGCTATGAAACTGGAAGGCTCCAAACATTAAGGGAGAGTGCTGGTTAATTAAAAAGAGATGACTACCCAAGTATATTATAGAACATGCAATATATTGTGCATTGTGAAAGCCAGAAGAGCACATATCAAGGTTTGAGACTAGGAACCAAGTAACTGTATTGGTAGAAATAGAATTAAAATTGTATTTTTTTATTGAAAACAAAATTGACAGGAAAAAGTAAGCAGAAGAGAATATATCTAGATTGAAGACTGGGAAGCAAGTAACCATAATCGGTAGAAATAGAATTAGAATTATAATTTTATTGGAAACAAATGTAGGAAAAAGTATCCAGGTAGTGTATGAATAGTAGACTCAGATTTTATAATTCAGGAAATCACAAAGACAGAGTTTAGGTAGTCAATTGTAGTCAATACAAGTTCAAAAGATGAAGGTGTTTAGGTCATGGAATTCAGGATATAATAATTTTATTGAGGGTATTTTAACAGAGAGGGATAATTGGCATCATTGGAACATATGCATTTGAACTAGGAGCGATGATTATATGGAAAAAATTGAAGAGAGTTTAGACATGTTCAATGATTTGCGTGTTTTATGAAGCTGCATTGCCTGACATCTTATAAGGTTGTCTCCAAAGCTGATCTTTAAACTTTATATTGCTTCAACTTTCAGGCAGTCGATGTGTGGCATATTTGCCATTTGCATAGTTGAGTCAGTCTTGTAACTGCTTTTGTGCTTGTGCAAGTTATGACTCATCTTCTTTTCCTTTTGCAGGTCTGTATTAAATTATTTCAGATTTGCACCATGCCCTTTTGAACGCATTGCTAGGAAAGGGTCCACTTTTGGTTTGTCAGCTGAGGTATTACATTTGTCTGACAGGGTACAAGCTTAAGACTACTACTAGTGTCGGACAATGCTGGCAAACCTTACACTAATGCTAGGTTGTTAGGGCACATAAGATGGATCTTTCCTTGCTTGTGTAAACATACATGTTGGTGTGGGTGTGTATGCATATGGGTGTGTGTGCACATGTACTGTCAAAATTCCGTGGGAGTGCCCTTTGAGAAGTTACATTTTCAAGCGAGAACTTTATGTATATTAATCAATGAGGCTTGGCATTCATAACTACTCCTGTCAAACCGTTCAACTCAAGACAAATCTCATGCATAATTAGGATGTTTCAATTTTTGAGTGCCAAACATTTTTTTGTATTCAATGGTTTTGTTTGCATATGATGGAAAACATTTGGTAGTTTGGCTTCTGGTTCAGATTTGTTTTTACCCTCTGAGCAATCATTTTATGATTATCCATCTGATTGCAGCTTGTATATCTTTTATTGCTCTTATAGTTTCTTGTTGTTGGCGACTTGTCTATGCAAAGATTCTTTCTAGCCACTCCCTAAAATATTTACTTCAATCTCAGGCTGGGCCTCAGTTGTTAAGGGTTGTTCGGACATCTTATCGGCTCCTTTTAGTGGACACCGAAGGTTTCTCGAAATGCTGGGATTGGTCCTCTTACTTGGATCTTGTTCAGCAGCCTTCAGATTTTGACTGGGGGGATGATATGAAGATTATGTTGGACGTAAGATGGTCTGCGATACAGATAATATCTGTTATTTTAAAAATGAGTGACAGGGCAATTGAAGGCCTTGGTCTTGGTGCAGAAGAAGCATTTGAATGTTCTCTAAGGTTGTTCTCTGTCTGTCTGTCTGTCTCTTCCCCCTTTACCATGCTATGTTTGATTGAATGTTAATTTGATACATCATTTTTCCAATGGAGATAAACACAACAAAGTGACATTGGAAAAATAAGAAAAGAGATTCTTATGATATTGATATTGCATCAAAAATTTGTTTTCACCTTTATTTTAACCTGCAATTTAGAAAATTATCTTAAATAGCTTCTGTGTTGTTTTACTTGCGTTCCCTATGTATAGCATTTTGGAAATAATAAATGTTTCAACCTGTGATGCTGCTTGTTTAACCATGTGCTGGCTGCAAATTAAGCTTGCGTTTGTTCTTCACACTGGTGTGTCTCTCCTTTTAGCAGTTTCTATAACTTCTCTTGCTTTTGACATATTCAGATGGGAGGTGTTCTGCCAGGACGTATCCATAGAGAAGGCTGGCTGTTATGTTGAGCTGTGCGAATCAATGGACTGTTTTGATGCTGAAAATCCTGACTCTGAAGTGAACAACTGTATGCAGTCTTTCGGCTTTAGTTCTGTGGCTTCTTCATCTAAGTTCCAGGAGATTGTGCCCTTGATTCAAACTAAAAGACTAGTAACAAGGTGGGAATCATTATCATTGCACAAGTAGAGTTGGCTGAAGGTTTTATTGTTAACTGACTTAGATAAAATGTCTGGTATTTGTCTTTATTTGTTGACATTGGTGGCATGGGACTTCTTTAACTCTTTTGAAATGATGCCCACACTTTTCCAGATACATATATAGGCCTTTTCAGGTTAGTTTATGTTGGTGGTCAATCTGTTCATATTAGAAGTTCATAGAAGAATGTTGAGATTAGGTCAAACCTGAACACTCAGGTTTATTTCATTTTTACCAAGTTCTGTGGTGGTATTGCTGCCTGTCACTAACTGGCAGTCAAACAATTTTATTCACCTGTCTCCTTCAGAGTTTGACTATTTTCGTTTAAGTTTTGATCTTAGGTTCTGATCTTCATTTTCATGAACTTTCTTCAGGAATTCAACATCAAGTAGCAGTCCCTTTGTCTTGACAAAGGCTGTCAAGAAAAGTTTTCAGATGGTTATCTTGGCAGTGACTCAGAAATGGCCTGTCCTTCTTTATGGTCCAGCTGGTACCGGAAAAACAGCAATTATCAACAAATTGGCCTGGGATAGTGGAAACCGAGGTACATCACTTTATTCGAGTTTCTTTTTGTTTTTGTTTCGTTTCGTTTTCGTTTTCGTTTTCGCTTTCATTTTTTCTTTCGCTTTTGTTTTTGTTTTTGATTTTGTTTTTTGTTTTTTGTTTTTTTTTTTGATTTTGTTTTTGATTTTGTTTTGTTTTGTTTTGTTTTTTTTTTTGTTTTTTAATAAATAAACATGGACTTAGTTTGATGCCAGAGCTAATATAAATTACCTAATTTCTGGTTTGGAGTTTGGAAATGGTTGTAAGAATGGTCTTTTAGTTTGTCTGGAGTAATGTTTACCCACCCGGATTTTGTGATTCAATATGGTATTGAGTACAGTTTCTAAAATGCTGTACATGAAGGATAGACATAGTTAGATGTTTGAACTATCATTTTAGCTTATTATTTATTTATTTATTTTTGCATTTATTCATTACCTTTGCATCTTCCTTGGGTGGGTTTATTGGTTGGCCTTTGTAAATTAAAATTTACCAAAAGTAAAGAATAACTTGTTTCAAATATCATAATTTTTCTTTGTGATTAAAATAATTCCTTGCTATTTATATGGTTTTAATTTCTTAATTTCCACAAATCCATACTCCATGGATCACCCTTCCCACGATTTGGATCATAAAAAGTATAATGTTTTGGATTGTATGAGTTGTGGCTGGTTGGTATATAGAGTGATCCTAGTAACTTCCCTATGGATAATTGGTTGGTGGATGCAAAAGAAGTCCCTTTTTTTGTCTTCTAGTAAAATAAAATAGGAATTTTATTTGAGGGAAAAATGCAAAATTTGATCCTAGTAACATTCATGTGGATCACCAATTGGTGGATGCAAAAGAAGTCCTTTTTTGTCTTTTACTTATTTGTAAGATAAAATAGGAATTATATTTGAGGGAAAAAGACGAAACTTAAATGGTAAGATCGTTTTTACTTTTAAGGATAATTGGTTGACACACCTCTCATATCCTGTGAACATGTTAGTAAAAGCAAGCTGCTATTTGTGAGATATTTATGGATGTTAGTGGTTGTGAGAATTGGTTTCTTGTTTTTGTTGTAATTGGTACAAGTAGAGCAGGAGATAGAGCTGATAAATAGAATTAAACACCTTAATTTGATGTCACTTCCCTAAGTGGTATTCTTGATGCATACAGGGTTCACCTGGTGCTCCCCAGCTTAGTGTGGGGGTAGGGGGAGGGTGAACGTATATATACACTGCCTTCCTGTTACATTATGCAAAGAGACTGTTTCCACGTCTCGAACCCGTGATCTCAAGATCACCAAAGGAGTAATTTCATCGTTGCGCCAAGGCTCACCCTCATTCTTGATGCATACAAAGCATTTATTTTCCAGTTATATCAATTCTGTAAACACAAGTTTGCATTTTTTCTCATTTGCCACTTGTAACTTCCGTTTAATGGTTGGATGTTGTTTGGATAGAATACCCAAATGCATATGAGCTTGTTATGTAAAAAGAAATTATCTTGATGGAAAATACTTCCCTAAAATCATGTGTGGCTAATCAAGGAGCTCCTTTTCAGATTAAATAATGCCGTGTTTCATCATAATATATTAGGATGGGCATGGGCGTGAGGTTTTATCCAGAGTGTCAGCTTTAAAGTTTGGGAGTTAAAATGGTTTATTTCTGGAAGGATGTGTGCTGTATCATTATTCTTTAAATGTCTGTCTGTGAGCAGGTGGATTATTTGGGCTACTCACTCATGCTGGGCAAGGTAGCTTACCATATTCTTTGGCCATAACATACTAGGATGTGGCCTCTGGATAAGGTTGGGTCAAATCTAAAATATTTCCTGGGGTTTTAAACTCTCATTTCTGTGTTTATCAGCTGCTATGCTACCAGTGCTTCAAATTCATTTCCCTTCTAACACATGTGTTGCCCATGCTCAGCATTACCACGACGTTTGGGTTTTACCTAGGAAATTAGAGAAAAATGCACTAGCCAGTTTCTTGCATCATCTCTAGCCTGCCCACTGCCCATGCTAATTGGAAATGGATTGGCGCTAATCTGTGTCAACCTTCACCCTGCTCGCCCCATGAATGATCATAAAGTCCATCAACTGTATAGGGAACCAGAGTGCCATCTCTGGAATGATGAAGTTGAAAAACAAGAAGTTTATTTTGTGAACTCTCTTTTGTTATCTAAAATGAGGACCGCACTTCTGTAGCATGTTATATTTAACCCTCGTGACCAACATAATTCCGTATTGAAAATGAATTTCCTGTTATGCATTGTAAGAACGAAAAAGAAAATCCTTGCATTTCTTGCAATATGACCCGGGCATGATAAATATCCATTTCCCAAGTGACTGAGACACTGCATTCTGCGTGAACAATTTTTTAGATGTTGCAAGATCTTCCAGAGACGTTGCGATTTGTGCATTAACTTAAAACAAGTGCTATTTCTGGGCATCTGGTTTCCTCTAGCATAAGCATCATCACAAGGATTGTGTTGTGTGTTCAAGCTTTATGCTGATGATGGCTTTTTTTTTTTTTTTTTTGGCTCTTTGACTTTAAATTGTCGACTTCCATATGACTAAAGCCAGAAAGGCAGGGAGGAGTCACAAGTTTCTTATTTAATTTCTGGAAATTGGTTTATTTCAACTAAGAGAATGGAACCATGTTTTGGTCCTTAATATGAATGGTCCATTCTACATGATCTTGAGATTTGAGATTTCTAGCTTGTATTGTGTTATAAAGGAACTTTTTGACTCTATTGTTATCACTTTGTATCAGTTTTGTCTATTCACATGGATGAGCAAATTGATGGCAAGACTTTAATCGGGAGTTATGTGTCTTCTGAGCAACCTGGTGAATTCAGATGGCAGCCTGGTTCTCTAACGCAGGTCTGTCACCCTAGAGAACTGATGTCATTGTAAGATATATACACTACATGTCCTTTAAAACTTTTGGATGCTGTTTTGCAGGCTGTTATGAATGGTTTTTGGGTTGTATTTGAGGATATTGACCAAGCACCATCTGATGTACAATCCATCATATCACCACTAATGGAAGGTGCTAGTTCATTTGCAACTGGCCGTGGGGAGGTATGATAGCATATCCTATTCCAATTGCATTGACAAAAGCTTTAACCATATTTTTACTTTTTGGGAGACATATTATCATAATAACTGTATGGTGGTGAAGCCTAACCTTGATATGGTGTAATGGCACATTGTGGCATCTTAGATTATGAATCTTCCTAACTTTTTTTTTGGTTGATACTGAAAAACAATGGGGCAATTATCGAGACCTTAGACTATTTGGTCCCTCCTAGCTTGTGAATCTCCTATATAGATATGCTTGCCTGTTAGTCGTTCGGTTCTCTACTTGAGAGACAGGCTGCTTGTGTCTTTCCACTACCTTCTTGTAACTCTTTGAATGGCGTATTAATTTTGCAGTCTATTAGGGTGGCAGAAAGTTTCCGGCTATTTGCCACGGTATCGAGTTCTAAGCTTGACATCATTCGGGATGCAAAAGGTCTGTGACATCAATTAAGATCTTCTTTTTTTCTCCTTTTTCCTAATAGTGGTTGTTAATGATGAGTTATTATTCTTTGTTGATATCTCTTCTTGACTTTGGTATTTCAATGTAATTTCTCCTATGGGAATGATTTTGAAACTGCTTATTCTAAGAAGAGTTTGTGATGCTTATCCTTGATTTTATTTTTGTGAATGACAAATATTTTGGTGCTAGTTGATTCATTCTGCTAGCTAGATGATAAAAGAAAGTTTTGCTGTGTAAATTGCTTAATGTGACTCTTTAATATCTATACATTTCTGCTTCGTCTTCTCATTTTGCTTTATGAATTACTCTGATAAATTTTCCTCCTGATTTTTTTTTTGGGATAGCATTGGGCATATCTCTCTTTACAGACAATAAGACTAACCCCCTTTTTGGCATGGTGCCGTAAGTAGTAAAAGTGACATACACAAAAAGTGCATTTTACTCAAAGTAGTATGGCCAGAGAAAACTATGATTTTGTAGTCTCATTGACACCAAGAATCTGTGCCATGACAATTCAGTCTGAAGTGTTATTTAGATGGAACCATTACTATTTAATGACTTTTATTTAAGTGATCATTTTGTCAATAAATTGTATTAGCATCAATCGCAACCCCACTTTTCTTTTTGAGTTATTTGCCAAAGATATTTTTCCTTTATTATTTATTATTTATCTCCTCTGAGTTACAGGGAAAAGTGCTCTTGGCAGCCTTTGGCGGCGAGTGTTGATTAGACCTTTGGATGAGGAGGATTTCTTAGAGATAGTTAAAGCTTGGTATCCAAATTTGGGTTTTCTTGCTAAAAATCTTGTCGGTGAGAATCGTGTCATTTGTGCTTGTGTTCTATAGGTGTGATGACAAATCATTTGCTGCGTATATATGTTTATATGGCATTTGCTGGTCTCATTGACAGAAACCTTCATTAAAGTTAACCAACTCATGGGATTCAATCTTGGTGGTTTGGCTTCCTCTGGTGCTTCCAGTAGGTTCACATTGAGGTACCAGATGAAAAATGTTGGACACCCTGGTCTTTGAATTAGTTCCAAACTGCCTTTAATTGGGACATCTTTTCATTGGCAGGGATCTGTTAAAATGGTGCAAGAGAATTTCAGCTCTAAATTCTTCTTTTGCTGGATATAGTCTGTCGGTCCCTGAGAGCAAGAGCATCTATCAAGAGGTTTCATAAATTTATGGCAGTGTTATATTAGTATTATGAAATGACAAGGTGACTTTATATGTGGTGAACTTTTGTGCGTGTACTTTATAATTTTCAGGCTATAGACATATTTGCATCTTTTTCAACTTCACCTGAAAAGCGATTATACATTATGAAAGAGATCTCCAAGATCTGGTCTGTGCCAGTTTTGCACGCAGAGGACTTGTATCCTCGTGATAAACCCGTGATTCAGGTATTCTTCTCCTTCCTTGAGAAACACAAATATAACCACAGAATGTGGATATGGTGCAAGTTTGATGCAATAACCTGCAGAATCTTATAAAAGAAATGGTCTATAATGATTGAGGAGTTTATTTCTTCTATTAATATGATGTGACCTCTCATTTCCAAAAAAGTGCTGGCATGGCGTGCCTCATTGTAAGGACTAATTCTTTTTGCTACAAAGTTTTTGCATTATGCCTGTTTAGTATTTTACCTGATATGTGTTCAATATTTTCAAACTCATTTATTGTCAGCAAATGATAGCTAACTTATGTATGGAGTTTTCATCTTAGTGACTTAATCAAAGTTGGTCCAATTGCTGAGATGATAATATAGTTGTTGTACTTAGAAGTTTTTTAATATCTACCTTAATACAGAATGTTATCTTAATGCTGAATTTTCAAAATTAAGGTTGTGTGGTAGCAAACTTGATATTTGTTGAATCTCTGTATGGATCTTAGTCTGTAGCACGGGAGGCAATGCATGCCTTCAAATTCTACATTGCTGACTCAACTTGAAATTAGGGTCTGATTATTCAATCTCTTAGTCTTATTGGCGAGATTTGAGTTTTGACAAGTTAGCTCTTCTGGCTACTGTCTAGGATTGTCTGGGGTGTTTTCAGGTTGAAAAACCAATTCACATGTATCTTAGTGGCTGCATAGGTTGATCCCCATTCTGTAGAGCAAGTTGGAGAGGAAACCGCATATTTCAAAGTTTGCCAAAGTCTGGCAACAAAGCAGGTTGAATAGCTTTATCCTTATGGATTAGCAGAGTTATGGCTGAACATGGAACCACTTTATATTCAAAAAAGAAAAGTCATGAACTTGGTATCTTTTTTCTAATTGTTGATAGGCGATTGAGCTATAGTATGAAGGGGTGGCCCCCCGGGGCAAAACCCCCCCCACCCTTTGTAGGGGGGGGATTCTTGGTATCTTGGCACTGCGTCTAGTGTTTACCAGCTTGTTCCATTGACACCCTTTACTTGGGATCCTGTAATTGGGATGGTAGCATGTGGTAAATGGGTTTATCTAATCCCTTATCTCAAGTGAGCTTACTGTTTTCCCTGCTGGAAAATTAGTAAAATAAATAAGACACAGTAAGATCCTTGAAATTTTTCTGGATGTTATTTTCCCTAACAATGACTGCTCTTTTTTAATAAGAAAGAGAAATAAGATTTAGAGGAGTACCAAGGGGAGGTGCATCCTTCACAACCTAAACAAACAATGGATGTTACCAGAGACAGATGGCTTGTCTATCATACTCACGATTTGCATGTTTTGATTGTTGACACTTCTTTGACTGTTCAACCTCTCATAATCATTTAATTTGATGCACTTTCATTGTAAGCTACTAAAATTTTTAATGATCAAGACATGACAATGATAGGGAGGCACTCGGACTTACTTTGATATTATCTTTGGTAAAATATCTTAGGGTTTTCAAACGTGTTATATACGAATCTGCAACTCTCCTTAATGAGTGAAATTCTGGCTGGGTCCGAGGAATCTGCCCAAAGGCCTTCTTCTAACTAGGAGAGTCAGGAAGCTACTGGAAGGCTAAGCTTCTGGCTGCCATATAGCCTGATGATTAAAAATTTTCAATTCTTTCCTACATGAAATTTCACCCTTCATTGAAAAGTTAATACATTTGTTTGACCACTAGTTTTCAGTAATTCATTTCTACAGTTTCTCACAATTGGTTTGCAACTGTAGGATTTGGGCTCTGAGTTACAAGTAGGGCGGATATTCCTCAATCTCCATCAGCCAATATTAAGGGTAAGTCCTTGAGATTGTATTTCAAATAATTCCATTCTCATCTTGTACTGACTTCTTTTCATTTACTTGCAGCCCCATCGTGTGAAAAAGACATTTGCTGAGATTCGCAGTTCACTGCATGTTCTTGAGAAGTTAGCTTGCTCTGTGAAGTTTAATGAACCGGTTCTTTTGGTTGGTGAGACTGGGACTGGCAAGACTACACTTGTACAGAATCTGGCAATGATGCTTGGCCAGAAAATTTTTGTTTTGGTATGTCTTTGCTTGCTTTTCCTGCCCCTGTAAGTTTGTTTGAAGAATATAAAAATGTATTAAAAAGAATAAATATATCTAATACAACCTTTCTTTGCTCATTTAGAACATGAGTCAGCAAAGTGATGTTGCGGATTTATTAGGTGGGTACAGACCAATGGATGCCCGATTGGTGTGCATTCCCTTGTACAATGAGTTTGGGAAGCTGTTCTCTGAGACATTTTCTGAAAAGGTGCTATTCATTGTGGCAACTGTCTAATACTTACTTTCTGATCCTTTTGCTTGGATTGTGTTATATTGTTCTAATGATTAACGTTGGCATTCTAGGGGAATCAAGAATTTCTAGTTTATTTGAAAAGACTTGTGTATGTCAAGGACTGGAATATGTTGTTAAGTGGATTTCAAAAGGCAGTCAGAAAGCTAGTCCAAGTGGGAAGTTCTGGCGGAAAGAGGAAGAGACCCTTGGATGAGAAATTGCTCAAAGCTTGGGAGACTTTTTCTATAAAGGTTGAATCTGCACGTGGCCAAGTTGGGGCCTCAGCTGGGATGATTTTTTCTTTTGTAGAAGGAGCATTTGTGACTGCACTTAGGCATGGTGACTGGATATTACTTGATGAGGTGAATTTGGCTCCTCCAGAGACTTTGCAGAGAGTCATCAGTGTACTTGAAGGCGAGAATGGATCCCTCTGTTTAGCTGAAAGAGGGGATGTTGATTATATTTATAGGCATCCCAATTTTCGTTTGTTTGCTTGTATGAATCCTGCAAATGATGCTGGGAAGCGGGACCTGCCTTATTCTTTACGAAGTAGATTTACTGAATATTTTGTTGACGATGTGCTGGATGATAAAGACCTAACTGTATTTGTTGATCTTGTTATGGAAGATAGCAATATTGATAGAGATCTTGTGAGTAAAATTGTGCATTTTTACAAGGCAGCCAAGAAGGAATCCGAAGAAAGGCTGCAGGACAGTGCTAATCAGAAGCCTCAATTCAGTTTAAGGTCTCTCTATCGTGCGCTGGAGTATACAAAGAAAGCAAGAACAAGTTTTGGGTTTCAGAGGGCTATTTATGATGGGTTTTGTATGTTTTTTCTAACTTTGTTGGATGAGCCTAGTGCTAAGTTAATGAATCAAATGATTTTGTCAAGCTTGTTGGGCGGGAGTGTGCCACCACACGTACCTTTTGATGGATACCTTATGATTACAGGCAACTCCAAGAGTAATGATTTTTCTGATAACTATGTTTTGACAAAGACCGTCAAGCAGCATCTTCAGAATTTGGCCCGTGCAATTTTTATTAGACGTTATCCAGTACTCTTACAAGGCCCTACTTCTAGTGGGAAGACAAGCCTGGTTCGGTATCTTGCTGCAGTAACTGGTCATGAGTTTGTAAGGATTAATAATCATGAGCACACTGATATCCAAGAATATATTGGTTCATATATCACTGACGCAAGTGGGAAGCTTGTATTTCATGAGGGTGCATTAGTTAAGGCTGTTAGGAATGGCTATTGGATAGTTCTGGATGAGCTAAACCTTGCCCCATCTGACGTGCTGGAAGCATTGAACCGGTTGCTTGATGATAATAGGGAGCTTTTTGTTCCTGAACTCAATGAGACCATCCGTCCACATCAAGATTTTATGCTTTTCGCTACCCAGAATCCGCCTACTCTTTATGGTGGTCGTAAAATGCTTTCCAGAGCATTCCGTAACCGGTTTGTGGAGATCCATGTTGACGAAATTCCCGATGATGAATTGTGCACAATATTAGAGAAAAGGTGTAAAATTCCTGAAAGTTATGCTAAGAAAATGGTTGAAGTTATGAAAGATTTGCAGCTGCATAGGCAAAGTAGCAAAGTCTTTGCCGGAAAACATGGATTCATAACCCCAAGAGACTTGTTCCGGTGGGCTGGTCGTTTAAGGACATTTGGAAGTTCCTACGAAGACTTGGCTAAAGATGGTTATTATTTATTGGCAGAGAGGTTGCGGGACGAGCATGAGAAGAGTGTCGTCCAAGATGTTCTGGAGAGGCGTCTCCGGGTTAAACTTGTGAGGGATGACATATATAAGCAGGTTTGTTGCCTCCTACTCTGTACTTCTACACTGCTTCTACCTTTTCTGGGGGATAATAACAAAGTTCTAATAACAAATGAATATGGGTTAGATATTAAATCTGATGGATGACCGTGTAGCCGACTAGTGAAGTTGCTTGCATCTTTAGCAGAGATCTTAGATTCAATTCCGAAGACCATTGTTGTGTCACTAAAAAGAAGATAAGGCTGTCGATATTGACCACCCCATACCCCTGTGTCTAATGAGTGATTTTTTTTTTTCTTTTTTTTTGGTCAATTTTATTATAGTTTCTTTGTTGTCTTTCTTATAAAATATTGTTGTTTATGATAAGTGTTATTTCTGCTTTGATGTCCTATATTGACATTTTTCTCTGTTTACTTATATTCTATGCCATCGGATAATTATTTATTTTCTTGTGATGCATCTACAAGTTTGTAACAAGCGGAGATGGATTTTTGCTTCTTGATGAGAAAGTTGGCATGTGTATGTCCGGCTTTGTGATATCTGTTCTTATTCCATTCGATAATGTATTATGAACATGAAGTACGGGTATCCAAGATAGAAGACGTATCCATTTCTATTATGGGTGTAGGCACCTGTCAAGCACCAATTTGGTGTATACTTGGGAAAATGTGTCAATTTTTATTTTTTATTTTTTTAAATGAACACAACTTTTAAAGTATGCTCTTGATAAATGGCTTGCCATCATGGACAGAAGTTTTGGATCATTAAATTGAATTCTTTACTGTTGCCTAGAGACTATGAACTAATTTAAAATGTTATAATTAGTATGCTATTTATTTCCATAGATTCCTCTAAAGCTTATGATTGGACCCTTTTTTAAGTGAAAAAAAAGGGTTGCATAAGCAGATGTCCCAGTATCTTATTGTGTCACTATTAGTACAAGCAATTAGTGGAAGCCATATTATTGTGTTTGTAAATTGTTGCATTTATATCTTGTATTTGCATCCATTCTTAATAGAAAAGGTCAAATAGTAGCCGTTATATGTTTTATTAAAAGAAATCAGTAAGTTTTGGCTGGTGGTTGTTGCAATTAAATATATGCTATCTTAGAAAGGGTGGATGACTAAAGTTGTGAGAGGCACCTTTGTGACAACAGTGTGGGTAGAGATTATGAAGGGTTGAGAGGCTTTCGTTGGTAGGATGTCTTTCAAAATGGGTGACAGTACAATGTTATCTTTTTAGCATGATGCTTCGGAAGACCAGGGACTGCTCAAAATTTGTTTCCCTACTCTGAGATTGCATCAAATAAAGAGGTCTTGGTGAATGATATGCTGTTGTTCAAGGTAATGGCCATCCGTAGGATGTCTATTTTTGACGAGTGGCAAATAACTGGGAGTTAGAGAGCAACTGTTTCAGTGGCTTGAGTAAGTTAACATGGGGAGGATTGAGGATCATAAGGAAGTGTGGAAGGACTTCCTTCAGGGGTCTTTTCAATCATAGAGTTTTTATATGTCTTTTCAGAATGAGGTGCATGTTGTTCAAGATCCTCCTTGGAAGATGGTTTAGAAGTCTGCTTCTCCTGGGGTTGGTTTCTTTGCTTTGGAAGTGGTTTGGTATGGGATCCCACCTTAGATCAATCTCCAAAGAAGAGCATGGTGGTGGTAAATAGATGTGTGCTCTGTAAAAGGAGAGAAGTCAATTACCTCCTTCATTGTGCTTGGACTCTAGCACTATGGAGCAAGTTCTCTATATTCTTCAGTTAATTAGGCCATTTCATACTCCATGAAGGATGAGCTTTGTCCTTGGAGTGGTTTGAGAATTTGTAAAGCTAAAAAGAGGGTCATTTGGATGATAACTCTCACTATTTTGTGGTTAGTGTGTGGGAGCATAACTTTTTGACGGGGCCATAGTTTTGTTGATGGGATGTTAGGAAATCTTTTATTTATTTATTTATTTATTTATTTTTAGGGGGGGATCTTTTCTCTCAAATGTGGAGATTATGGATTTTATGGATTCTATTGTGCTGTAAGTTGTATCATTGCACCCTTTTGGTGCTTTAATTGAATTGCTTTTCATACTCAAAAAATATATTTGTAAGTATTATTAGTTATAATCTATCATCCCCATTGATGTATTCTAGTTTGTCTTCCAAGTTGGTCTATGTTTGTTTGGTTCCCATTTAATTAGTTTTGCAACAACTAGGCAGTCTGGTCTCACAAAGATTGCCGTTTTAATTAGTTCTGTAGTTTATTGTAGGTATATGTGCAGATTCCTAAGCGTTTAGATAATGGGTGACTTTTAAGCAGCAGTTGAACTTCCTTGGCTGTTCTCTTCTTGTTTCTGTTGTTTTGTCAATCATATTATTATAAAGTGCTCTATCTTATTGTCAGGAACAAGCTCGAGGTGATCCTTTTCTCAACTTGCATAATGACTCCTGGATTTCAGAGAGTCTTGGAAAGTATGAATTTCTTCCATTAGTGGCACTTGTTTGCATCTTACTTGGGCCTTAAATTTATCTCTAGATATTTTGTTTTTGTGCAGTATCATCTGGACCAAAAGTATGCGAAGATTGTACTTTCTTGTTGAACGTTGTTATAGGATGCGTGAGCCTGTCCTCCTTGTTGGTGAGACTGGAGGTGGAAAAACTACTGTTTGCCAGTTACTGAGTATAATTTTGGGTTCCAAATTACACATTTTGAACTGTCACCAGTACACAGAAACGTCTGATTTCCTGGGGGTTGGTTTTCTGCCTCCAACTATTTTGCAGTTGTTCGCATTGTTGTTACACGTCAGCAATAACTTCACGACATAATAACATATTTTTTTTGTTTTTTGGTATAGGGTTTTTATCCTGTACGGGAGAGATCAAAATTAGCCTCAGAATTCAAATATATATCTGAAAAGCTGATCCTGTCTAATGCTTTCATCAACTTTCCTGATGATATTGTCGGTGCATTTTTTCATATTCACTTCTACAGTCTAGCTATCAAATCTATGTTACTTGTATTTGTTTTTCTCCTCATATATTTGTTTTTCTGCAGGTGATTTCATCAGATATTGCTCATGCTACTTCAACTCTTGATCAGCTGGAACTAATTATAAATCACTACAAACAGGATCCTGTTTCTTTTTCTAGTGTCACTCCACAAGATTTACATACTTTCGAGCAGATGAAATGTGAATTAGCTTTAGTGCACCAGAAGTGGCAGACTATTTTTATCTGGCAAGATGGACCTCTCGTTGAAGCAATGAAGCATGGTGATTTATTTTTGGTGGATGAGATCTCCTTGGCTGATGATAGTGTACTTGAAAGATTAAACAGCGTCTTAGAGTCTGAAAGAGAACTGGTATGTCATAAGTTATTTGCAGATGCGGAAGATAGATGTTTTAGGGAACTCTATTCATTTATGCCCCACTCTCATTCTTCTTACTTAAGTTAATTTCCCTGATTCTGTTTGCTCTGAAAAAGTGAGTGATGCTAAATTAAGATATCCTTACTCTCAGTACTATTGCCAGAACTTAAATGTTTGGCAAACGAATTCTAGGGTCTCCTCTACATCAATTATTACTAGTTATCCGGAACTTAACTTTTGAAGAGGCCCTGGCTGGCCAGATTCAATTAACAAAGGGGAAAGCAGAAGCATCGGAAATCAAACTCATTAGAAGATAATATGTAAATGACTTACAAGAAAAAAATTCCTGAGCTGTAAGACTTTGTTTTGTCAGTAGATGAAAGGCAAGTTTCCAAGTCTTGCAAACTATATTAAGAAGAGTGGTAAGATCTTAATTTCCAAAGGGAGTTGGCCTTGATGGAACAGAAATATGAAATAAAGCATCATAATGGGATGAAAATGGACTTTAAAACTCTTTCTTGAGCAAAAATATTGGCACTAGGTAACAAGTACCTTGTCTACAACAAATAAAAGTCTGAACTAGTGATTTTTGTTCACTACCTCATATGTACAGTATTTGTCAACAAGCTCCAATTTGGCAACATGTACACGCGTATGCATGGAATAGGTATTCATGTATCTTAGATGTATTGGTTGCTACATATGTATTCTGCATGCATTGATATTCTTGATTGAGACTTTATTCTTTTAATTTTTCTATGTTATTCTTTCATTTTTCTGTAGTGTTAAAAGAATTCTCTGTTTTCTACTCATGTTTTTGGGAGCTCATTTCTTGAGCATCTTAACTTGCAATTTGTTGATATTGTTGTCCAGTGGAGATGAATTATGGAAGAACACATTATGCTGTAAATTCATTTGTTAAGATATAAAAACACCGGTTCCCATCAGTTATAATTTTGGTGTAGTTGTTTTAGGGCTTGTGTTCAAAACTTGCCATTTCACACGGTTGCAACCCTTTCACTATCATGGGACCGTATGTAGAGATGGCTGGGGGTTTAGGCTTTTGGATTGTTTGTTGTTTCACACTATTCCAACTAAATGACTTAAACGAGTTTGATACGAGCTTTCTTTCCTATTGTATTGTGTTATGACTTAACCTTTTTTTTAATCATATTCGATTTTGTTGTAATTTCTATGAATCTGTGTCCTTTTTTCTTAGTTTGTGCTCTTTATGACTTTACCTGTTCACTTTGTGTCATCGGTGCGAAGAGAGCAGCCTCCCTCTTTAGGTGCTTTATCTTCCTATTCATCCTAAGAGCTAGTTCTTTAGAAAGTTGATTTTTCTTTTTGCAGGCTTTAGCAGAGAAAGGTGGAAGTGCTCTAGAGAAAATTACTGCTCATCCTGAGTTTTTTATTCTGGCCACAATGAATCCTGGGGGTGATTATGGTAAGAAAGAGTTATCGCCTGCTCTTCGTAATCGGTTTACGGAAATATGGGTTCCCTCTGTTAGTGACCTGAGTGAGCTAAGAAGCATTGCTCTTGAGAGGTAACTTTCTTTTAAGTAACTTGAATCTTTCTTGATCATTTTTTCTTGTCACATATTGAGAAAATCTTTTAACTTATTCTGATTTTATTTTTTTTATCTACATTTTCTCAGACTTTCTGAACCACGACTTTTGCAGATTGTGGATCCCATTCTGAACTTTTGGAATGTATGTTCTAGACTAAGTTTCGTCCTTTTCCCTGTGAATGTTACCATTACATTTTCTTCCTTTGAATTCGAATTATTTATTCTGTCAAACGTTGTCTTCTGTTATCTCTTTCAATTAGATTCTGGAGCCATATTACTTCATTGCTTTTGCTTCTGAGATGTTTGTCACTTCTTGTTTGCATGTGTGGCTTTAGAATGTTACCTGTGCCTGTTATTTTAAAGGTGGACAAGTGAAGTTTCGCTTAGGTGATTGTTAGTGGATTTAGTTTTATTTTTATCCTTTTGTTGTCTACTTGGACTAAAGGCTTCCTCTCATTTTTGGGGACCAGTCTACTCCAATTTGTGCAGCAGTGAAGATTATTCGCATTACATTTAAGAAACATTTTCGCAATCTACCAAAACCAAGATTACCAACTGGTATCAACCACCGAACACACATTTTAACACAAAATGGTTTTCCATTATCTTATTTTCCATTTTTCTTCATAGGAAATGACAGAAAAAATTCAAATAAAATGAATATAAAATGTGAAGGGAAAGAAAAAGGAAGAGAAAGAATAATAAGAGATAATGACAAAATGCAGAGAGCCAATAAGGTGCACCTAAATAAAGTTTAGTTGAGAAGAAATAGACAAATCTACAGAGGGAGTCTTAGAGGAAACCAAAATTATAGGAATTTCAGGAAACTGTAAGAACTTGCACAAGCCTGTTCATCCCCATTAAAGAATTCCTTCAGTTATGCTCCCTACAAACCAAAATATGGGTTGAGGAAGCATCCTATAAACTCCTTTCTTTTCTAATCCTCAAGCCATTTTAAGCTCATAGCCATTTTAAGCCAAACACACATTTTAACATAAAATGGTTTTCCATTATCTTATTTTCCATTTTTTCTTGATAGGAAATGAGAGAAAAAATTCAAATAAAATAAATATAAAATCTGAAGGGAAAGAAAAAGGAAGAGAAGGAATAATAATAGATAATGACAAAATGCAGGGTGCCAAGAAGGTGCACCTAAATAAAGTCTAGTTGAGAAGAAATAGACAAAATCTACAGAGGGAGTCTTAGAGGAAACCAAAATTATAGGAATTTTGGGAAACGGTAAAAACTTGCAAAAGCCTGTTCATCCCCATAAAAGAATTCCTTCAGTTACATTCCCTACAAACAACCAAAATATGGGTTGAGGAAGCATCTTATAAACTCCTTCCTTTTCTAATCCTCAAGCCATTTTAAGCTCAAAGCCCTACTCGCCCGCTGAATATGAAGGATAGAGTGTACTTGTTTCCAATGCAAATGGGTCCAAGAGCAGGGAAACTGGGTTGAAAAGGGTTCTGGGTTTACCTAATCCTGTCACTAAACTGCATATATAATGGTATTGGTGTATTTCGTTCTTCTTCAGTTTCAGCTTTACGAACCGTTTACTGAAATTTGCCCATCGTTTGGAAAAGTTGGTTAAATTGAAGTCCCAGAATGAGAGACTCTGAGGAAGATTCTGCTTGGATACATAACAGTATGGTTAATTTGATTAATCAGACTAAAAGAATGGATTGATAAACATGTGTTAGGCCCATTGAATAAAATAATGATTCACAGTGGCTCTGATAATTGTTGAATAATAGTAAAACTGCTGTTGCAATTCCTTCTTGTTGTTAGGACCATTTTATATCTTATTATCCAGCCAAGGTGGTTCATTTCTTTTCTATTGCCTATGATGCCAATATTGTACATGTCTTTTTATATTTACACAGAGTTATTATACGTCTGCAAATTTATTTGGGTGCTGTGGATTGTTGTGAAATTGCTGAATTCAGTAATCTGCTAGGATGGCAGTCTAATGGTGCTTCTGGTTTGAGAGACATGTCTTAAACATTTTTAAAGAGTAACAGCTTCCTATTAATTGCAATGGTCTAAGATACTTTTCTTATCATCTTTATGGTTTTCTCTTTATGCATTTATTTATGTATTTTTATATTTTAATTGCTTTTATGAAAATTTCCATTAGATTCATTGCCTTCTCTGGTGAAAGTTATTGTTGGAATTGTTTGATAATGTAAAGTCACCATAAAAGTGACATTGCACTCATTTGATTGGCCTTCAAATAGTAGTTGCTGTCTTTAGCAAGAATTTGTCTTTACATGCCTTCAGACAACTAATATCTTTGATAATGTCCCTTACAGTGGTTCAACCAATTAGAAGTTGGAAGGATTCTTACTGTAAGAGATCTCTTGTCTTGGGTTGCCTTTATAAATGCAACGGAGAGTAACTTGAGCCTTAACTATGCATTCCTGCATGGAGCATTCCTTGTCTTGCTTGATGGACTGAGTTTGGGTACATTCTTTCTTCTAACTTTACTATCAGCAGTTTTACGATATAATTTTGGTATCAGATGATATGTTCCATACTCTATGGTCAACTAGTCCTACCTGGAACAATGAAGAAGCTAGCTATGTTGGGCATTTCTATGAGTGATTTTATTTTTTATCTTATTTGTCGTGGTCAAGATCCATTTCTGACTTGAATCAGTGTTGCAAGAAACCACTTCCCTCCTAATATGGCATTTCCAGAGCATTTTTCTTTTCTGGATGGTTACACTTTTGTTTACCATCTTTATGCCATCACAATATTCTCCCTCTCCTGCTCTGCAAATGATCAAAGGTTACTGTAGAATTTCCCTTTTACTAGTAAAGAAACTCTCAGTAATCTCTGTGACTCCTGCATCTGGGACCAGTCATATACAGTCATAGGTTTGCACCTCAAATGCAACTGGCAGTGGTACATTCATTTTGACATTGGTGCACGTTAAACTATTCTATCATTGTTTTATATTCAAGCATCATGCATTGGTAATTAATCTCATAGTTTACAATATAGTCAGTGCTTTCATTAGTTTCAAATTTTGTTAGAGTCAATATTTATTAAAAGATTAATGTTTGTAGCACAACTAAAAAAATGATAAATCAAATTCATTCAAAAAGCCAATTCATGGCATGGTCCGGCTGCTACATCTCCATACATGTGATGTTCTTTTGATATAAATATTATGGCTAATGAATCTTTCTGGAAAGTGGTTTAGTTTGCAACCCTATCACTGTTCATAAATCTGTTTTTTTCTCTATCTTATTTTTCTTTAACCTTACAGGCACTGGTATCTCCAAGAGTGAGGCAGCTGAGCTGAGAACTAGATGTCTGACTTACCTTCTGGAGCAACGAAAGGTCAGATATCATCTGTTTCTGTACTCTGTTTTCCTGCATTGTCTTGCTCCAAAATATTTCCAGATTCCTTGTACACGGTTGTTGCATCATTTATATCAAAGTTTCTTGGACTATCTTTTCCTGCATAGTAAATATTATGGGGTTCTTTTTTTTGGGGGGGGGGTTTGATTCTCTCAGTATTGCATTCTTGGAGCTAGTATCTAATTTTGTCAATTGTCAAAAGCACTTAAGGATGTAGGAAGAAATATATAAAGAGCTTATCAGTTGTCTCTGATGTGGGAGACAGTCATTGATTAGTAAGAAGTAAGAAGTACTAATAGTCTTCCACATGACTTGAAACCCTTGCCTAAATCCTGGCTTCCAGTCTTACCCCTTCCTGTTACTGAGCGAAAATGCTCTTTCTTTCCTATAAAAAAAATTCTTTGTAGAAAGTTTAATATTCCTTAATTCGACAGAGATATGACCCGGAGGTGTTGTACTTATCGTACAAAAGAGTAGGAGTTGTGGTTAATTTTGAGAAATAGATGTCTGACTTACCTTCTAGAGCAATGAATTTTCCTTGTTAATGGATTAGATTCTATAATATTTGTTGCTGGAATTATTTTATTTTATTTATTTTTTCTGGGGTGTCACTCCTTAATTATTTGATTGATCATACAAGTCAATATGGTGTCTCCCCACCATACTTGCTTATTTCTTGTATTCTTCTTCATGTATGATGATTCCTTTTACTGATTGATGCATGTCCATGGCAGATGGAATTCACCGACCCTGAGCTTTGCATGCTGGACAAGACTGGGGACAGTTGTGTTAATGATAAGACACATGCTGACAATCTCTTCGGTATTTATCCATTTTACATCGAGAAAGGTAATATATTATTTAGGATCGATATAATCTATCTGTCATGTTCAACACACAAAGAAAACAACAAATAATCAATAAATATGAACATGAAAACTTAATCATGATTGGGCATGAAAAATTTGATACTTGCAATAAAGTAATTGGTAGAAAAATTAATGTTACCTGTTTAATTTTTATCTAATGAGACAAGTTGGAATCTGCGCCTCGTATAGTTGTAATTTCTATGAATTTAATATATATGACCCAACCCAAGTCGTCTTCTTTATGCGCCAACTCATTCTCGATATGTATCTCAATTTGTGTGGGCAGATGATATATATATATGTAGGAATAAAATCCTAGTGTGTGGGGAATTCCAATTTCTAATTATACTTGTGTTTTAACTAGAATAGAAGAATAAAACTTATAAAAAGAGATTATAGAGAAACTCTTGCTCTCAAATGCTTCTTTAGACAAAACACCAGAACTTAGTTCGTACATGTTTTTCAAAAATACAAAACCAGCCATAATAATTTTTGAAATTGCAAAATAGTCACAATAATTTTTAGATTTACAGAACAATCACAAAAAGATTTTCAAAATCAAAAATTACAAAATGGTTGTAATAATTTCTGAAAAATTACAACTTAGCTCCCAAATCTCTCTCTCCCTCCATATTATTCTTCTTTTCTAATTAATTTAACGCAAAGCTAATGCCACATTGGGCAAATAATGAATACTAAAAAACTTTAGAGTGGAGAAGGGATTTAAAATATTTATTTTAGTTTCAAAATAATTATAATGTGATCTGCTAAACTATTAACTACATTACAATTATTTTAATTTTAACTACTTTCACAAAATAATTAGAATTGCACTGTATTATCTACAGAAGTCAACAAATAATAATTTATTGCTTTGTTCTTGACGTATTTTTACATGTTGCCTTTCTACATAAAAACTGTAATTGAGGTAATGTAAATTAAATGTGTTATCACATCTTGAATTATTTAGTTTCATTAAGTATCTTGTCTAAAAAGTGAATATCCAAGAATGCCCAATGTGTCTCCAATTTACCGATGGTACTAGATAAGTTTAAGAACATTGGAGATGAACTTTAGTTTTTGAATAATCAAGCAGAACGTCAATATCTGACATAGTCATAGATTTTATATTACGTACGCATGTCCCAACTAATCAACACTATAACAAGAATAACAACCTGGACTTTAATCCCAAATTTTGGGATTGGCCGTCTGAGAGACAAATATAATATAGGTGATAATATATATAGTTAAAATTGTAATATAAAAATAGAGAAGATAACACTATGACAAATATAGGATAGATGAAAATATATATAATTAAAAAATAAAAAAATAGGGAAAGACAACACTACGAAACGAAAAAAAAAAAAGAAAAAAAAACTTATAATGACAAGAGAGATTGTTTAACTTGTTCAAATTTTCATACGTTACTCATTTCTATCTAAATTCATCTCCTCAATTTAACGCTTAACTATCATATCTTTACGGATAATTTGTATCTAGGTTTTTAATTGCCTACCCTGACATTTCACTAAATCTCCTATATTTAAGCTCTTGATCATTCTAACTGATGCGTCTTTGGGTTTTTGTTGCACATGTCCAAACCACTTCAGGCAATACTTTCACATTTTATCTACAATTGAATTCACTCCCAACTTAGTACGTATCTCTTCATTTCTAACATAATATTTTTTAGTCTTATCACACATTCACCTAAATATCATCATTTCAACTACAGTCATTTTCTGCTCTTACTGTTGTTTAATGGCCCAACATTCAGTACCATACAATAGTGCAGGTTTTATTGCGATTTTATAAAACTTCCCCTTCAAATGCAATGACATCGCACGATCGCAAAGAGCTCTAGATGTTCTTCATTTCATCCTACCCGTTTGGATCCTATGATTTACATCCCTATTTATGTTATCATCGTTTTGGTTAATGGATCCAAGATATCTAAAACGTTCATTTTTTGATACATAATGTCCTCCTAACTAGATCATTTCTTCACCATTCTGATGATTGTCACTAAATGCACATTTCATATATTCATTTTTTGAGCGACGTAATCTAAATACTCTGGATTCTAGTGTCCCTCCATAACTCAAATTTAACACTAATACTCTCTCTAGTTTTATCGACAAACACCATATCATCTGCAAAAAGTATACACCATGATATTTCATGTTGAATGTTTTTTGTAATTTTATCTATCACTATTGCAAAAAAGATGAGACTTATTGCCGAACTTTGGTGAAGTCCAATATTAATTGGGAAGCAATCATTTAAACCCTCGCAAGTTCTTATATTGGTAATAGATCCGTCATACATATTCTTGATGCGATTAATATATTTCAAGGAAATCCCCTTTTTCATCAATGTCTACCACAATACATCTCTAGGAAACCTATAATATGTTTTTTCTAGGTCAGTGAATATCATATGTAAATCTTTTTTCTATACTCTAAATGTCTTCATCAACTGTCTTAACAAGTGAATTGTTTTTGTGGTAGATTGTCCTGACATAAATCCAAATTAATTTTAAGACATTTATGTCCAATCTCATCACTTTCTCCCATAACTTCGTAGCATGACTCATAAGTTTAATTTCTCTATAATTGGAACAATTTTGTATGTCTCCTTTATTCTTATATATTGGTATAAATGTACTTTCCCTCAATATTTGAGGCATATTCTTGATTTGCTAGATTTTGTTAAAAAGATTCGTTAACATTACTATTCCAATTTCACTCAAACACTTTCACATCTCGACAGGGATGGGATTTATTATTATTCATTTTTTTTAACGCCTCCTTTACTTCATAAGGTCGAATCTTACATTTAAAATCTCTGTTGATCTTTTCTACACGTACCGCGATATCACCGATATCTCTTGTACCTTCAATGTTAAAGAGATTATTAAAATAATCTTTTCAACATTTCCTTATGTCCTCATTCTTTACAAGTGCACTATTGGTCTCACTCTTGATACATCCATTTAGATATTTTCATTTTATTTTTCTTAGTTTGACAATTCTATAAATCTCTTTTTCTCCATTTTTGGTCTCTAGTTTTTTATATAATTTGTTATACGCCTTACTTTTTTGTTTCGTAAATAATCTTTTTCACATCTTTTTTCGCACTCATATTTTTCAAATGTATCGCTACTTCTCTTAGGCCGACCCTAAATTTTGGGACAGAAGATCTAGGTTGTTGTATCACTATTTCTTTTACCTTTAAGGTTCCTATAGCACTCTCGTTTCGTTCGTATAATAGTTTGGATTTTCTCATTCTATCACCATCACTCTTTGCCTATTGGAGCTCGACCCTAGATATACCAAGAATCTCCCCACCTATACTCTTGATATTTTTAGATATTTCTACCCACAAAGTTTTCGAATCGTCATTAGCAGACAATGTTGCTACTTTGAATTTATCTCGAAAAGCTGTTATTTTTTCTTCTTTCAGATTCCACCACTTAATTCCTGACTCCACTAATGGACGATATTCTTTTTATCTTTTAGGCACATGTATATCTAAAAGTAAAGGTGTATGTTGAGCTGTTACATTCTCCCCTAATATAATCTTGCAATCCCTACAGACCATTTTATCGTTCCTTCTGGTGAGAAAGAAATCTATTTGCATTCTATATGTAATTATATGTGATTCTCTTTTTTTGAAGAAAGTATTTATGAGTATCAAATCGAATGCCATGACAAATTCTAAAATGGTATTTCCGGCCTCATTCCTACTATTAAAGCCAAAGTTTCCATGTATCACTTCGAAACCCTCGTTATTCTCTTCTATATGTTCATTTAGATCTCCTCCAATAAATAACTTCTCTCCACTAGGTATGGTTTGTGTAAATTTATCTAAATCTTTCCAAAATTATTTTTTACTAATTGTATTTACGTCTATTTGGGGTGCATAAACACTGACTATATTAATTACGATTTCTCCGATAACTAGCTTAACAAGCAAAATTCTATCTCCCTTTCTCCTTTTCTTGACTGCATTCTCTTTTAAATCCTTATGAATAATTATTCCTACTCCATTCCTAGTTCTATCCCTACCTGTGTACCAAAGTTTATGGTTGTATGACTTTATTACTCTAGCCTTCTCCCCTACCCATTTAGTTTATTGGAGACACATAATATTAATCTTTCTTTTGGTCGTTACTTTTCTTATTTCTTCTAATTTGTTGGTTAAAGATCCTATATTCCAAATGGCTACACGAACCGTATCTTCATGTACTAACTTCTTTACTCGTATCCGTCCATATAAATATAGGAACCCTTGTTTATTTGACATCACATCTAGGCGGCGGTGTGGCGTGTCTTCTGAGCGACGCCCTTGAGGCCTTTACTAACTTATCACTGCACCCGGGATCCGATACAGCGCGTCGTTGAGAAGGGAACTAAACAAAATAGTCCTATAAGCATCTATGTAATCAACACTATATACTCAATATATGAAACCATTGACTTATAAGAATTCTCACATGTAATGCATCGAAGTATATAGTCCTAGCTTTGCAAGTTAATCAAGGGCATATGAATTATTGTTATAGAGCACTAATTTCCATTGTACAGTACATTTGAAGAAATTAGTCTACATATCTCCTTTAGTGTTAACTTTGTGCAGTAACTTCTATCAATTGTTAATCTTGTCCGATGATCAAGGCAAATCATCCGTGCTTAACAAGATTCTCAATAGCATTTCATTAATCAGTTATGAACTTTTACCGTTGGTTGAGGCGTCCATCACTTAGGCCTTTGTGTATGTACCATGAACTCGATCAGATAAACAAGTGACTACCATTGAAGCCTGACCCTTATGCATGCATAAATAATATGTAAAACTTTATTTGAATAATTAGAACAAACATTATCGTAATGTAGAGAAAATATATAGTTTTTTGAGCATATAAAATAATAAAATTAATGAAAAATTTGGATATAATTCCAATAATTATTGACTCACTTTTTTTTTTTTTTTTTTTTTTTTTATAAGTTGTGTAAGATAAATACAATTTGATCTGCATGCTATACTTTGAGGTGTTATGCTTAATCTATTCACTCTTGGTTGCTCTAAAATTTTTTGATTCCAAAGATTAGCCACTAGGGTTGTATAATATGCATTTACTCAATGGTTCTCTGTTTATTTATTTATTTATTTATGTTCTCTACTGTGAGTAGGCAATGAACCTACTGAGGTTGATGGATTTGAGTTTTTGGCCCCTACCACACATAAAAATGCCTTGCGTATATTGCGAGCTATGCAGCTTTCGAAACCAGGTAGATTTCCTTTGGTATCCAACTCTTCATGTTAAATTACCCCTCATACAAAATTCAATCAGACAATTTTGCATTCTTCTTCTTCTTCTTCTTCTTCTTCTTCTTCTTCATATAGCCTCATGTTGTGATATATCAAATGGTGTCTGCACTCTTCTTTTTAGTACTATTGGAGGGAAGTCCAGGTGTTGGAAAAACAAGTTTGATTGTTGCCCTCGGACGTTTTTCTGGGCACAGGGTGGTCCGGATAAACTTATCAGAGCAGGTTGGCAACTCTTAAGTCTTTCTCTTCTCTTTTAGTTTGTGTTTATTCTTTAACTTAGTCCTTCACCCTAAAATCTTTTTTGTCATTTGTTGCTATATTTTCTGACTTCTTTGAACTGATGCAGACTGACATAATGGACCTACTGGGGTCTGACTTACCTATCGAGAGTGAAGAGGGAATGCAGTTTGCATGGTCTGATGGAATCTTGCTGCAGGTTGAATTGTCTCATCATGTTGCTTTTATGCTTTTTTTTCCCTAGCTTTGGAGGTTGACTCCGTACTGCTGCTCTGCAGGCGCTGAAAAATGGTTACTGGGTTTTGCTGGATGAACTTAATCTTGCTCCACAATCAGTGTTGGAGGTGTTCTCCTGCACCTATTACCTTTTTATCTTTCTATGATTTATAAAAATAAATGGTTACCCAAACTTTTACAGGGTGTAAGAAAGATAATTGGCATTAAAATTTCATATATTCAAAATGATCCTAATGGATGCTTTCTCTACTAGGGTTTAAATGCCATTTTGGATCATCGAGCTGAGGTCTTCATACCAGAGTTGGGTCTCACTTTTAAGTGCCCATCATCTTTCAGAGTTTTTGCATGTCAAAATCCTTCATACCAGGGTGGTGGCAGGAAAGGCCTTCCGAAGTCATTCTTGAACCGTTTTACAAAGGTGTCTTCTCAGATGGCCAACCTTTTGCTCCATAATAATACTAATGGGGATGATAGGATTCTATTGGTAGACTATAACAATGTGTTACCTGATAATGGTTTCAGGTCTTTGTGGATGAGTTAGTTGAGGATGATTATCTCTTCATCTGTAATTCACTTTATCCATCAATCCCCAAGCCCATACTATCAAAGCTCATTTCTTTTAACAAGCGTTTACATGAAGAAACAATGGTATGTCAGAGGTTTGCCCAAGATGGCTCTCCTTGGGAGTTCAATCTTCGTGATGTTATTCGGTCCTGTCAAATTATACAAGGTTTGCTTTCTTTTACCATCCGTTGGTATTTTCTTTGCTCGGAATGCTAGGTTTTGTTTTTCAATATTAAAGAGCTCATATCTTCAGGTGCACCTGACAAGATGAAAGCTTATTGCTTCCTCAATGTTCTTTACATCCAAAGAATGCGTACGGCTGCTGATCGTCAAGAAATGCTGCATCTGTTTGAAATGATTTTTGAAATGAAGCCGTCTATAAATCCATATCCAAGGGTGCAGATTAATCCTGATTCCTTGGTTGTTGGAAGCTCTTCTATTAAAAGAAAGCATACTCTTTCATTAGGAATTGCATCTAGTGAGCTTAAAATTTTGCCAGGTATTCGACAATGCTTAGAAGCTGCTGCACAATGTGTTCAGCAGCAATGGCTAACCATCTTAGTTGGACCTGAATCGTCTGGTAAGATTTCTTTGATAAGGTTGCTTGCTCAGCTCACTGGTAATGAGCTACACATACTCAACTTATCATCTACTACTGACATATCTGAATTACTTGGTTGTTTTGAGCAATACGATTTCTCCCGTGATTTTCAGCATGTTATTACTGAAATTGAGAGGTATATGAATGAGTACTGTAGCCTTCAACTCCTGTTTAGGGCAGAGGCATTTTTAAGTGACAAAAAAAGTTTAGTCACAAGATGGCATGCCTTCCTAGCTAACACACGTTGGGATCCCAAATCAGTAGCATCTTCTTATGCTGAAACTCATAAAAAGATATCTCCCAGTACTCTCAGGTTTTTACTTGAGATAATTGAACAGCTACGTTTGGATGTGGAGAAAAATGCTCTCCCTGTAACTTGGTCACAAAAGGATTTGGACAAGACACTTGGGAAAATCATAAAGTTGCAAAAAGATCATCAGGGAAGGTCAGTATCTGCAAAATTTGAATGGGTGGAAGGGCTGCTTATGAAGGCAATTGAGAATGGCGAATGGATTGTGTTAGAGAACGCAAATCTTTGCAATCCCACGGTATTCATTTGGATTTTGGTTTCTTTCACTTTTTACATTTTTACAATGTCTCACATAAACTTTGGTCTCAAGTTCATGAAATTTTGATATTGTTCTTTGACCCTTCAAATGTAGGTTCTAGATAGAATCAACTCACTAGTGGAGCCTGCTGGATCAATTACGGTCAATGAATGTGGGTTTGTTGATGGACAACCATTGGTTCTTCAACCTCATCCAAACTTCAGGATGTTCCTCACTGTTGACCCAAAATTTGGTGAAGTTTCACGGGCAATGCGGAACAGAGGAGTCGAAATATATATTATGCAGCCTCATTGGCTACTGGAAGGGGAGCAGGACTACAGCTTACAGGGAACTGAACTTAAGGATGTGAAAAGGTTTCTTATTCTCTCCGGAATCTCTCATGATAGATTAGTTGATTTAATGGCAGAAGCACATATCTATGTCAGGAATGAAGCTTTGCACCTAAATTTATGCATTACATATCTTGAGCTTGCACGGTGGGTTCAATTATTACAACGGCTTCTTTCTAATGGAAATAAGCTTATGTGGAGCCTCCATACAAGCTGGGAGCATACCTATCTTTCTTCCGTCGGTGAAACTGGAAGGGATATTATTGCTCATGCAAAAGTTTCATACTTAGCAGTGGCTGAAGTCCTGAAGATTGAATCATTGGTAGGACACTCATTGTGTTTTCCAGGTGGATGGCCTATGCCATTGATGTTGAGAGATTTTGTTTACTACTCCAGGGAAACTTATGTCAAACAAAACTGCATGTATCTACAGTCTCTGGGGTCTCAATGTGCATCTTATGAATTAGCTATTTCTAGGAATTGGTGCTCAGGTGGTCCAGCTGTAGCTGTTGGATGCCGTATGCGGCCTTACTCGATGAATATGAAAATGTTACATCACATTATGATTCCTAATGCCCAGATGGAGATACTTATAGATGGCATGAAAGGAGAAAATAATGCGGCATTGGCTAAAAAGATGCTTTTTGTTGCTGCCAACTGGACTATAGAACAAGCCACTGAAACTGATCTTCAGCTGTATTTACTCTGGTTTCGCTGGTTTAACTCTCAATTAGATCCATTCTGTGAATTCTTTGGTTCTTACTTAACTTTGCTTGAACAATTGTTTAGCCATCCAATCTTGGACTCCATTGTTTTCTATCGTCATGAGCTTGTGTCTCAGAAGCACATTGAATTAGAGTTGCGTCACATACCATTGTTTTCAGTGGATTTGTTGAACTTGGCTGGATTGGATGATCTGCCCAGATTCAGACAACTGGGTAATGCTATTAGATTCTTAGATCTATTAAGACACACCTTTCAACAGTGGAATGATGAAGACGAATCCAATTTTAGCAAGGAAACTCAATGTTTCATGTCTCTTTTAGAATCTTTACGAGCATTAGAAGAGGAAGTACTCAGATTACTTCTTGAATCTCCAACCTTTGATGTACTGGTTGAACAATACTCTGCCCTGCTTGAAGACCATAAAACATTCTGGACTGGTCTTGTAAGCTCCCAGCTTGAGTACTCTGTACTTTCTTGGCGTTCACTTATGAAAAAAGCTACCAAGCTAAAGGGTCTCTGCCGAAGAGAAGTTGAAATCTTGCTGGTAAGATTGCTTCAGTTTTTTCCTTTTCCTGTCTTTTAATGTTCTTTTAGTTAAATAGTTTTGTACGGCGTTTTTGGCTATAGATGGAGGGCAGGAATTTGGAGGCTTCATCATTGTGTTTTCTGACCCAAAAATCCCTTCTGTGGGCTCACGGTGGTCATCCAATTTTGCCTTCTTCAGCTAATCTATATCAGAAACAGCAGCAGCTGTTGACCCTTTGTAATTCTATTTGGGTGGATAATAAATATCCATGTGATCAGGGTATATCCTTCATGTTCTATGTTCTTTTTTAATGTGCCATCTTTGAGGAAGTTGAACTGTTCTTTAAGTTGGTATTGTACTATTGCAGAAAAAGTTTGTCTCATTCAGTTGGCTGCATCCCTCCATCCTGATCTGCGATTCCTTGCAATGCAAGGTAACTTCACAATACCTTGATGTGCAATTTGGCTTTACTACTGTTGCAGTATATGCTACTATAACTCATTGGTTATATGCTTTATGAATTTCATGCTGATTGACCCTATAAGTGAAATGCTGATGAACTAGCTTTGCAGATTTGGGAGAAGTGATACTTGTTATCATTTGTCATCTCATTCCCTATTATTTTGGTTGGAATATCTATCCTGCTTCCATCAGAAGAAAGGGATGTTCTAGGATTCTAGTGGTTTCTATCAGCTTTCTATTTCCTTTATTTTATTTTATTTTATTTTTTATAGTACAAGTTTGAGAACTTAATAGTCAATGGACACTGTCAGAATGGCAGAAAGCAAGTTTTTGTAGATTTTGGACGGGCTGTGTTGCATGATTGCCTTCTGTGGGCTTGTTACTTCTTTTCCAAATGGGTGTTCAGACTTGACAATACACCTTGTTTCTCTCTCTTCAAATGCTTCCCTATTCTTTTTTCTACATCACAGCTAAGAGAATGTTGAGAGGGTCAAAATTACATTTTTTCTTCTCTAAAATAAGAAAACATTATGTAATGCAGCATATGCTTAGATTTAAGTAAGAAATCCTTTGGCATTCATCTTTTGTGGGAAATGATTGTAGATTAGCTTCCTTAAGGTGCCATGCTACCACAGCCTTGGATGGCATGGTATTGGTCAATCTTGGAAGGCTATGCTTTGATAATTTTTCACTTATTTGTTAAAGTTTGCTTCGTTTTAGAGAGCTGCCTTGTTCTTTATTGTGTATTCTCTTCTTCTATCATTCATAGTATATTACTTTTCTGTACAAATAAAAGAACATGATGGTGGAGGCTCCCCCCCCCCCCGGACAGAAGACAAATCCAGTACAAGGATTTGTTGCTTGGCATGACATGGCTTTCTGATTTTCAGTGGAGGATCTTATGGAGCTCACTTGCTACTGATTGTCGTTCATTTCATTTCTCCATTTCTTCAATTCATGTGATATTATGACATGCTTCATTTGTGTGTTCCATCTGCTATCTAACAAATTTTGCCCTTGTGGTAGGTATTGGCATGTCATTACACGTTACAGGGAAATCTGATAAAGATGATGTCTTGGTTGTTCGGCAATTGGAGGAAATGCATCAGGTTAGCTTGCTTTATTGCAGAAAATATGCAATAAATTGACTAAATTTTTGATAGTTACCATGCGGAATACTATCACTGCAGATGCTTTTGGGAAGATTTGAATTTGAAAAGCAGAAATTGGGATCGAACTTGAAGTTTGATGAGCATGCAATGCTTTTGCAAAGTTTGGCTTCTTGTTGTGTTCTTCCATATGAAGCAGTCTGCAGAAAGCCTTTCTTTGAGATTTGGCAAGATACGGTTCCCATAAATGACAACACAAGTTTTTTGCTTGACAAGATGTTGCTTCAAGACTTGTCAAAGATTGTTTTGCTTCATGCTGATAAAATGAAACTAGTAATTCTGCTTTCCATCTCTTTAGCTTTACTTTCTGCTGCGCGTTCCATATACTTCCCTGTAGCTTGACAATGAAATATACCCCTAACCATAATTATCTACTTGCTGATGATATTGACTTTCCCAACTTTGCAGAATCTATATAAGTAGATCAACTCCTTATGCTAATGGTTGTAACCTAAAATGTATGATTAGGTGTCATGATGGAAAATGTATTATTTTTTTTTGTTGGGGGAGGGGGGTGGGGGTGGGGGGAATTGTATGAATCAACCATGTAGCACAAATTTTCTTAGGTTTGTGGTTGAGAGAAAAATGATGGTTTCCTCTTATTAATTATAAAGTTTGGGATGGGTCTTGTCTTCATTTTTGGGAGGATGCAGACTATCACTAAGACTCTTCCGTCTAATTTTGTAGACTTCTACTGTTATCCCTGGGGCTTTCATTTCTTAAGAAATTTGAACAATAGGGAGGCACTAGAACTTACCTTCCTCACTTATTTATAGAACCACATATGTGCCCATCTATCGTTGACTAGAAGGGTGTGGAATATTATGCTTTAAGTGACTGCTTTTCCAAATCCTTGATCACATTGGTGAAACAAGGGTTAACTACATTAGGTTTCCTCCTTGTTTTGAGTAACATTTAGAAGGTTAAAGTGTTCGTTCAAAGATAAAGGCTTTCACATGGATAGACTTGTGTGATTGATTAATATATAAGACATAAGACAAGGAGAACCTGCTTCAGCTTCATAATGTGTTTTCTTGGTAGTGAATCTGGGGATCATTTTTCCCTGCATTAATGGTTTTCAGTTTAATGCAGTGTAACCTCTTTGTTATTTTTGGATAGGGTTTGGTATCTCCTGGATGATTGGATTATTTTCCCTAACAAAACCTTGTTTTATGAGACTTCAAAGCTTAAAAGCTTATGCTTTTTTGTGATAGGGCTTGTCAAACAAGTCTAATCTACTACAGTCGGCCTTGAATTTCTCATTGAATCACTTATCGCGACCTCCCAATAGCTTGCTACCTCAGCAGAAGATTTTATGGGTCCTTGATGCATGGACATCGGTGGATGCAGGTTTGTGTTTTGCATGTTGATTACTATATCCCTTCATTATGTTGCCAAAATCATTAAATATTGTTTTTCCACCTTTTGATTTGTAGTGGGGGAAAAAGTTTCTGGTTTTGTTCTTGAGATGTGGTTTGTGTGGCATGCATTTTTGTGGTCCTATCAGCCTCCTCATGTAATGGTAAATATCAAATCTAGTTGTGTTTGTAATTACAATATTTCAATATTCTATATTGATAAAATGTATTTTCTCTTTCTTTCATTCTGGTGCAGAACTTCATAAAGACCAACAATGACAATGTTCTGCTTCCAGCTTTACTTGGTTATCCAATGATAACAGCAACAATTCATCAGATTTTGTAAGGAAATATCATTCACATTTCTTTGGATCACCCACCTCATGTTAAGATTGACATGAATAACCATCTGGGGTGCTAGATTTCAATAGTTTTTGCCGATTCTTCTTGTGTAGGAGGCTATGTTCCTCAGTTACTGTTCCCCATATTAATGGGTAAAAGCATATACTGTCTTTTTGCAAATTTGTTGTTTGTCATTGGGTTCAACTGGTATATCCATCTTGAGTAAAATTAGCTAAAATTAGCATTAGTCTAATGTTTCAAACTCTGCAAAAATTGCCTTGAAATCAAAATGCTTCTTTGGGACTTCTTTATAGGCTACTGTCTTTTTTTACATTCTCATCTACCATTTATCTATAATTGTGAAGTGCATTCAGCATGGTTCATAACTAAATATACTCGTCAGTTATTGATTTCTTTTAACATGTCTGCTTCTTTTACAGGGAAAAGGCATTCCATATCAAGGATTATTTTGTGCACTGCTTGAAACTAAGAGTTGCTTCATCCAATCTTTGGCAAAGCTTTCCACAAAAAGATGATTTTCCTAGTTTTCTACTGGCTACTGCCCGTGCTCTTTTCCAACAGGTAACCTGCTAATTATAGGTTGGGGATCTCAGGATTAGTAAGTTAATGTAATGTTTTTGATTTCAGATTATATATGCACATGAAAGATCATTTGATGCTGATAGATTTGCTGCAATCAAGTCCTTGTTTTGTTGCATTGAAAACAATGTGCATACGGTATGTTTTTCCCATTGAGTAAATGCGATATTGAGGATTTTATGTTTCATGAAATCTGTCAGGTGAATTTTGTTTGTGTGTGCGTGTGTTTTATTTTTATTTTTTTTAATATATGATTTCTATAAGAATTGTTGTAACAAGCTGACTGATTAAATTTGTAACATTAGTTATCATAACATAGCAAGATTTACCATTTGGTATCCAGAATTTTATGATATCCATAATTGCTCTGGACATATTCATCCACCTAATTTAACCAGGGCTGTTTGTGTTTTCCATTTTAATTTATCTTCTTCTGGTCATATCAGGATGATGTCCAAGCTCTCAGCTTGCTTATTGCATCATCAAGTCACTGCAGATTGGCTTCCTTGATGGATTTATTCATTGAGCCCATTATTAAGGAACTATATTTTCCATGCTCAGCTACTGGTGAGAAATTAGAATTGGTATCTTTAATTCTGAAAAAACTAAAAGAACTGGATGATTCTGTCCAGGATTTCTCAATGTTTTAGATCTTGATATCATTGTTCCAACATTTCCTCTTGTAGACCTCATCTATAAACTTGGTTGTGCATGGCTAAGGATTGGTGGTATGCGTTTCAACCTTTTGCTTTGCTGTGACGATTTTGACCCCACCAGAAAATATGATTTTAAAGCTTCAAGGATAGCTGAAAAGATTTGTTCTCTCAAACTGGAGATTGAGGTACCTTCTCTCATTCTGTTGTAGATTCTGTTGTTAATATATGTTCCAGCCTTAATCATGTTTCTATAGTCTTATAGATACACTAAAAGATGTTTATCTTGAAACTGGAAACTGCAATTAGAGTTTCGATTGATGAAGAATGGCAAATTGATCCTTTTATTTACTTGACCTCCCTTCTTACATGACTGATAAAATGGGAATAAAGAGGTTTGTTTAGATTTGAAATCAGGACGTCGGAAGTTGAGGAATGAAATTACTCTTCTCAGAGCAACAACCTAGTTGTTATGCTCACTTGAAATTGAACTTCTTGTTAGTCTTTTGTTAGTCTCACCTCAGCTGCGAACTCATTCTTTGCTGTGTCGAGTTTTTTTGATTTCTTCTATAATACTTCATATCATTTCTTTCTTTTTCCTGTAGGTGCGGCGTGAGTGTGAATATTTAGCTGGTCGGTTGTCAATGGGAGAAACTGATAACGGTAGAGTTCAATTATTAAAGAAACTTGAAGAGGAGCATAGAAGACTACGAAGAAAGGTTTGAATGGTTCTTCCCTTAGTTTTGTGTTTAATTTATTCTGGTGTAAAGTTCATCCATGTGGTGTTCGAATTATATTTTTAGCGAATATTTTGGATCAAACACTAACTTAAAAAGAGAAAATTTTGGAAAGTATGGCCTCAGCCTATATTTATTATTATTTTTTTCCTTAATAGATATAGTTGTTGCACTATTGGTTAGATTGGCAGATATACCTGTGTAACATACTTGCTTAGATCTGTATCTTTGTGCTACTTAATTGCATAGGAAATAGTTTCGACTACTGATATCTAGATGCTTTGAATAATCTACATTTGGAATGCTGATGCTGGTCTTGCAGTCTCTTAGGTCCCCACCATATTTGGACAGAGCTATCAAAGAGTACTTACAATCCACTCCTCTGTTCTTGTTTCTATATAAAAAATCATATAATGCAGTATTGATTCTATTTTCTTACAATGAAATTCCCCTCCATGTTTAGTTTCATAGTCCTCGAAGTATTCTTTCTTTTTCTTAGAACTGGGAGGAAAAAGAGGGAAGAGGAGTAGCAGTTTTCTGATGAAATATGGAACTGCTCTGGATATTTTAGTTACGGATGCATATACTTTTCCTAGCATATTATGTCTTGTTTTCTTAGGTGTTCTCTTTAGTATCTAGTTCTCTTATTTTTATTTTTATATTTTTTTTCTTTTCATGGAGAAGTAGCTACCGAAAAAGAATAGGTTTGCTGCCACTTTTTCTTGTCATTGTCAGGTTTTATTGCAGTTATTCATCTTTACTGTTTGATAAGCTTATTATATTTTCTTTATCTTTTTTTCTTTCAGCTTGTGTTCCGCTCTGATCCTGGGAAATTTAAGAAGTTAAAATATGAATGTGATGAATTTCAAAATGTCATTACATATTTCCTTGGAGTAATAAGGGATTTCAAAGGACTGGATTTACAACAAATGACTGATCAAGTGCATAATTGGCAAGTAAGTGTACTCTTAATTTGTGTAGGTCAAAAATTATATGCAGTTCACTCTGACATTTGATTTTTAAAATATTGTCTTTTGCTTGCAGCAAACAGCAACCTCATTTATTGAGCGGCTATCCAAGGAATACAGTTCATATGTTGACTTAATTCAACCAATTCAAGTTGCAATATATGAAATGAAGTTGGGGTTGTCTTTACTTGTGTCCAGTGCCTTGGAAAAGGATTATCTAAAGCCAATAGCCCAAGAAAGTATTGGCAGGACAGAGGTAGTTTCCTTATTTATAGTGATTTCTCTTATAAATATTGTTACTTTGTTCTCAACAGCTCACTGTTGAGTACTGGTTGGCAGGAAGCAATTTATTCCTTTATGAGATATCCCCGAATTTGCACATCCAAATCAATTTCTTTGAAATCCAACAGCAGGCTGACAGCCAATTGTTGCCATGTTCTAGAAGTTACTCCTATCGTTACTGAAGAGCATATCCATTTGCTGGAGAAGCTGCTTACTAACCGAATCGCCCTTAACAGCGATACACAAGTTTGTCACATTTTTTTTGTTGATTTTGCTTTCAATATTACATTTGCATCAATTTCTGTCAGCATCAATCATAGTCTATGTTGTAGTGAACCGTCATTTGTCCAGATTTAGCTTCACTTCTTTTGACCTAAAATCTTTATTTGATCACAGGTCTCAGTTTGGCAAACTAGAACTGCCATCTGGCAGAGCATTCTCGTTCGTGTTGCCCATTCTTTGGCTGGTTCTCTGCTGTTTGACAATGCTACATTTATGGTACTGATCAATCAAATAAATTTCTGTAGGAATAGCTGAGGATTCTACTTGATGCAACATACATTAGTTGTTCATCAATATTTAGGGTGCGAGAATATTTTAAAAATGTATTTCTATTTTCTTATTAATTGTGATTTATCTTATTCCCATATTTTGTTCTAGACCTTTGCGTATAACTTTTGGTATTTCAGCTTATTGAATGTTATACCTTGAAGAATAAACTGATCATTGATATTGGTATCTCTATCTTTCTCTTAGTATCATCCTCTCTTTTCCGCCCCTCTTTGGTTTCTCCTTCTCTCTCTCTCCCCTCTATTTATCTTAGTTCTGTATTATTTCCACAGTGAGTATTGCCTAATATATACGACACTGTTTGACAACACTACACTTATGGTACTGATCACTCAAATAAATTTCTGTAGAAATAGCTTGATTCAGAATACATTAGTAATTCATCAAATTTTAGGGTATTATAAAATTTTTTAAAAACTTACCTCTGATTACTAATTGATTGTAATTTTTCTTATTCCCTTATTTGCTTTAGACCTTTGTCTATATTTTTTGGCATTACCGATTATTGAATGTTATGCTTTGCATAATGGATTGATCATCTTTTGCTTCGTGCCAGCCTCTCTTTTCTTCCCCTTTGGTTCTTTGTTTCTCTCTCTCTTCTCTATCTTAGTTCGGCATTACTACCATGATAAGTATGGCCTAATATATATGATGCTTTTGGTGAATTAGCTCCTGGAGAAGATATTTGTGGAATTTGCAAGCCTTTGGATGGAAAAGAAAACTCAAGAGAAGCAAAAATATGAATTCGAAATGCAAAAATTCAAGTTCAGGCCTCGTGCCTTTGAGATGGAAAGAATATTCGAAATGGATATATCAAGCCTCAACAATTCGCTTGCATATAATAGCTTCTCTGAGTGGCAGGAGCTGCTGACAAAAGATGAACCCACCAAAAGGGTAAGGCACTTATGCTGTTCTAAACAGAAATCGTTATCACTTCATTCACTTGCTGAAACTTTTATCCTAAACAGAGAATTAATGTTACTTCATTTGAAATGAAGGAAACTGGTGGAAAGCATGACTTTCTAGAGGACGAGTGGGATCTTATGGAGGAGTCCATTCTGAAAAATGTTGTTGGTACCCATAATCAGTTATTTGGATCGAGTGACCTATTTCTAACAGTAAGTTCTGAATCTTCTCCACCATTTTAAATGTTGTTATGCTATATGTATCATGCTTTAAAATAAAGTAGATAATCCAAATGCTTCTAACTTCTTCAGCCTTGTATGACTGAATTATAGCAGCAGATAGCTACTACTGATCCTTCTGAGTATGCACCAACAAATCCCTGCCTTTTCTAGAAAACTTGAGCTTTCCAAATCTGCTTCTCAATAGATATCTAAGTTGCACTGGGGAAGGAAGACAAGTTATAAGATGATATTTTACAGAAGATTTCTCGACTTTCTGAATTTCAAGATCCAGTTCAAAAGAAAGTCCATGTTTGGAGTGATATTAGTTTTTTCTTGCTCACTTTTTTTTTTTTTTTGGGGCCCTGTTGTTGAAATGCCCAAACTTTTTGATTCTATTCAAAATTTAGTTTGTTATTACATTGTTGCAAAGGGTAGTCATGGAAAAGAGCCCACATCTTACTTCTAATAAGTCCATTCATTTTTACCCAATTGTTGCACAGTTGGAAATTTCTGCATCTTGGGGGCCCTTCCCCTTTATTAATTCACCCACTTATACCAACATCTCTGGATGATTTGAAAGGAGTATTTTGACCTTTTTTCCTCTTTTTTCTGGCCGTGGTCAGTTAATGTTAAAATAACCTGCTTAGTTTAATCCACAATGTCAACTCTATGGATGCCTTTTTTGCTAAATCTTCTTTCATACCTTTTTGATGCTGCTAAATATGTTGGTTCACTGGTTTAGCCTGGATTGCTTCGGGTCTCTGATGCTGACAGACTAGTCTCCTTCAAGGACTCTTACACATTAGGAGTCGCTATGCTTAAAGGTAATTACTGCCTATGTTTCTTCGGAGTTAGTGTGGTAAGTGGTTATGCCAAAGCATGCATCTCTAACTGGCCCTGCTTATTCCTTCATTCCAGGTCCAGTAGGTTTGCTTTCCTCCAATTTGGATGGGAAACTTGTTCCAGAAAATTTACTGCGTGTTTGCCTCGAGCATGAGCTGAAGTTTGATCTACCTACTGATTCATCTGATGTTTACAATTTTTACAAGGTTGTATTTTCCACTTATGAGCACTGACATTTTTATAAATCCTCTTCTAATCTACTTTCCTTTTATGTTTGGCAGGATCCAAATCCTCGAGAAATGGCTAAAATGGTGAAACCACTAATTACTCTTCGGAATCAAGTCCTATCCCTTCTGAATGAGTGGGAAGATCATCCTGGTCTTCAGAAGTTTGTGGATGTAACTGAAATGCTTTTGGCTATTCCATTAAGCACTCCATTGGCTAAGGTACGAGATTGATCAGTTGTGCTGCATTTTACATTCTTGTGGCCAAGTTACCGGTTTTCATAAATTTATTTATTCAAAAGGAGAACTTCTAGAAATACTAAGTTATGATTTAGTCCAGCACAGCCGAAGCAGTAATAAAGTAGTATAAAATGGAAACTTCTCACTGGTAGCCTTCTCCCTTTTCACAAACAATCTAGTCCTAATGTCCCCATTATTATTTATTTTATTTTATTTTTATTTTTTTTACTTATGGCTTGTTAAATCAGTTTCCTTTTGTCATTGAAGGCTGTTTCAGGTTTGGAATTCCTGCTAAACAGAGCTGAGGTGTTTCAGGAAACAGTTTCCAAGTTTTCTCTTTCTTGTAAGATTCTCACCCTGTAACAGATTTTCTGTTTATATTCTTTTTCTTTAATTTCCCCCGCTTCATTTGTGCAAGTAGCAGTTTTCCATGACGCTGTCATTCAATATTGCTTATTATTTAGAATCATTGTCATGTGGACTTTTATATGTAGCCTGTTTCACATCATGACTACTGTAACTAATGTTTACCTAAAAGAACTCAGTACTGGACTTTTTTGATGATAGATGGTCTTATATTTTCATCTTTTTTCTTACATTTTTTTTCATCTTTTGTTTTACATTTTTTCTTTGATTATTAATTTGTATTTTTCTTGTAGATTATCTGGACCCTATTTTTGATCTGGTGAAATCGTGGCAAAAGATTGAGTTTGACTCTTGGCCTACTTTGCTTGATGAAGTTCAGCACCAACATGAGATAAATGCTGGAAAGGTAACATATGAATCATGTATGGCTTTCTCTACTACTACGTGATATCTAACAATTTGTGTTCCAGCACATGGAAAATGAGTAGAAATCCTGTTAACTTCAGGAACAGGACATACCTTGCCCATACATTTCAGGAACCTAGAAATATAAGAAATCTTTTGTCAATATTGCTTCCCACCTAAAGACGTGCAAATGACTTTTGTAGATACTCATCAGGAGAAAGGATGTTAAGACTGAACTAGAATATGATCCTAATGTCAAACTTTACCACTACAACTTTTATCATCTTACAATAGGATATGGTAAACATTCTAGACAGAACTATTCTTTCATAGATTCAGTAGTGTGCTGCATCGACCATGTCTTTTGTCATACATAGAAGAGTTCTTGCCTCTTTTAGCATAAGGAGGTCATTAACTTAGGCAACCTAGTTTTCAATAGCCAGCATACTTCAGAGGCCAATTTGATACATCGTCGGTGGTTGGCAGTGTGTTACTCTGAAATGCATGTGTTTGCTTCAATTTGTTAACACATGAAATCAAAATAAATCCTCTCCCTACATCGGCATTTTGCTTTATGATATTTTTTTTCTCCTCTCTGTTTATTGCTCTTATGAGATCTATAAAACAATATTCCCTTAATTTTATTTTTTCTTGCAGCTATGGTTCCCTTTATATGCAGCTCTTCAGCAAAGAGATTCTAATGATATTGCTGCTTACAGTCAATCTACTATCCAAAGGCATGTATTAACCTATACGTATTGTGCATTTCTTGTAATCGTACATTGCACAAAGAAATTATGGATCAAATAAATATGCATACAGAATATATAACTCTAGAAGAGGATAGGATCCAACTCCCCCCCCCCCCAAAAAAAAAAGCCCTGGCAGGGAATGGGACAGAGAGGTGAAATTCAAAGGGAAAACACGTACGAAAACTAAGTTAGCAATGGCATATTATCAAACTTAAATGGGTTTATCTGTCATTAAAATTCTACAAAATTTAGATGCCCTCCTTCATGAGGTTCCGTTTCTAGTTTTAAACCAGAGCGACCAAAACGAGTAGCATTTCAGCATCTCTTTGCAATAATGGCCTCCTTTTTAGTATGTTAGCTTGTCCAACTCAGGAAGTCTCATCATTTTTCTGCTACGTTTCTTTGAGGCAATAGGAACTTCTTCGGTCTACAGGTGTTATATAATTTGCCAGCTTGTCCAATGTAACTGGAAGAGCTCCAAGTTAAGCACTATTCTCTTAAAAAAATGGATCTGCAACTTTGGCCTGGTCCCATGTTGTTAGCAAGTATCGTCTAAGAACAGTTATGTGTAAATGAGGACACCAATGAGTTGTTAGACAGAAGCATGATGAGTTGTCATGTAACAGCCTCTTCATCTAACTAGTTTTGTGCACATGCTTTGCACATTAATAGAAGTTTATATTGAATCATAAGCATCAAATATAAATTTCATAAAGGCATAAATTAGGACTGTTTGTGTCTTTTGGATGCTGAATAAATTTATAACTGGAAAATACCAAAAGTGTAAACTTTCTGATTTAAAGTATAAATAAATAAATAGAAGTGTGTAGAATTGGATTCTCCAAAAGAATCTCAAAAGTGACCCATGTAATATGGACATGTCAAAAGTAAAGAAAGGAGATAAAGGATAGAAGGAATCCCTCTCAGATACAATTTTGATCCAATAAAATGCACCCTGCACCTAAAAATGCGAAGGACTTTCCTACAAACCTTATTTACAACAAAAATACCTCAACTTGCTCACCCTTGAAGTTATTTGTGTCCAAACTATTGATTGAAATTTCTTATTTTATAATTTTGTTTAAACAGCATTAAGGAGTTTATGGAGTTATCAAGTATTGGTGAGTACAGAAAACGTCTCCAACTTCTTCTTGCGTTTCATGGCCAGATTTGTGTTGGTTCGGACTTGGGATATTATTCAAGGTAAGAAGTACTATGTTTTACTTCATTGTTTTCAGTTATTTAGATGGTATCATCAGTGGTTTAAGCAGGCTACATGGAAACGGACTTGAAAATATGGTAGTCCCTTCCTTTAGCTCCTTTTGTTGGCATTTCAGAGATGTTAATGCTCTTTTCAATTTTCTTATATGATATTTACATATATGTGCATCATACTATTGACATTCAACTGATTTGGACTTTCTAATATGCACACAATGCAACAATTCAAAGTTTCTGATCTCCAATTGTGTGTTGCAGTCCATTCCAGAAGGAAAATATAAAGATTTTATACAATGTTTTTGGTTACTATATGCAATTCTTGCCAAGGTGTGTAATCCAACTATTTCCATGCTTGAAAGCTTTAACCCTTGGACTTCCGGCATTTGATTTTTTTTTTTTATTTTATTTTTTTTATTTTTTTAATGTTATATCTCAGAACTTTGGAGCACATAGAAGAAAACAGAAGAGTTGCTGAGAAGGAGCTGAGTGAGCATTTGAAATTATGCCGGTGGGAGCGTGTCGAGAGTTACTTATCCTTAGAAAAGTCAAAAAGGATCAGGGTGAAGCTTAGGAAGTTTATTGACAAATACAACGTAAGCCATCTTACCTTGATGTTTAAAATCTTGTTTGCCAGCTATATGAATTATGGTGTAAATCATCAATTTCTCATTAGTGTCCCTTGTTTAGCTACAAATATTCCAGAGGCATATATCTTCCTCTCTTTTAAATTCCCTATTGATGCTTGTTTCTGGATCTTTCACTCTTGCCATTAGAAGCACCATAATGGCTTGTCATATCTGAGAATACCATTAGTTTTCAGTTACCTTGATCTACATGGAGGGTAATCGCAATAGACCCGTATTTCCCTTCATTTCATTATTTTTTTTTTGGATATTATCTAGGAAATCCTGCAACAGCCTATGGTGCGAATATTTGATCAAGAAGCTGCACAAAGAGGAATTGGTGCTCAGTTTCCACATTGTGTGGAAGACTGCAGTGATCTTTCCATGGTGCATGGGGTAATGTTGCAGGCTACAAGTCACTCAACAGAGCTTAGTCAGAATGAGAGGTCTGCCCATGTCCTCACCCCATTTTTCCTACTTAATTGGTTTTAACCATTTTATGCTCCAATAATCTGCTTCTTGATCTCTAATACAACTTGTTTGGTATTAGTTTTAATTGGTATAGAGATTGGATGAAGAAATTAAACTTTTCCTTGGAATACTTGCAACAGTGGAGGACTCCTGGTTTAGCTGATGCTGAAGGTTTTCCTTTGTTGACATTGTCCTCAAATCTTATTTATGTCCTGTTTCTTTGTTTGATGTTCAGTGAACTCATTAAAATTGGATGTGCAGAGGTTGCTGCTTTCATTAAGACCTGCTCCGATTCTGTATGCTTCTCATATCAGAAAGACTGGAAGGAGGTATGGGGCATAATTAAACAAATATGCAACACTATAGCAGACTGTGGTGACCTTTGGAAAGATGAAACTCGTAGCATAGGGAAGAGAAGGGCTTTATCTGACCTTTTAAAGCTGTTAGCAAGTTGTGGATTCTCCAGGCCAAAGACTCTCTCTGTGGAGGTAAATTGCACTTCAACTCCTTAAATGGACTTTGATTTGATGATATCTTTCGGGACAGACTGTAAAGTTTAATGTTCACAGCTTTGTTGTGATTAGTGTAAGGTTATGTACCTTAGCTTCTATTAACTTTTATTCTGGTTTTATGTAGGAAGACCAAAGGACTAGTGAACCAATTTGGTGGTTCCTGGAGCCATCATATGATATACGGCATTTGCTATCAATTCAGAAAAAATCTTCCTCTGGTGACAAAGCTACTGCCCTGAGTGGGCTTGAGTATTTCCACAGTGAAGCTTCAGATATGGAATGGAAAACTGTAAATGTGTTCTATTTCAAAAGCTTGGCTTCTGTGCAGCTTCTTAGGCAGATATGTATAAATTTCCACAAAGATTTTACCGTCGAGCAGGTAGATCCACTGCCTTGTGATTGAAATAATTTTTCATTGAGTATCTTTAATCTCGTTCTTGAACTGCTCAACTCAAGCTAGAAATGTGTGAACGCTCGGAGATCTTCTACCCCTAGGAAATGACAATATGGCCATGGTCTTCTTTCATTCTTTTTTATTGCTAATAAAGAGTGCCATTTATGAAGATGATATTACATAATTTGGTACAATCATGGTTGACAGAAATTTCTCTAATTTTTGGGTTCCAATCTCTTTTTTTTTTTGTAATTCATCCTAGACTACCAGAATGGGTCAACTCCAGAAAACTCCTCTGCCTTGTAGAGCTTGGGATGGCTAAGAGTAGGCAGGAGACTGCATGACTTTTTTAACTAGCAAAAGGACCCAATATGAAATGTCTTCACCTTTAATATTCTCTCTTGGACAAATACTGTTTGGCAATATATCTTTTTTATATTATTGTTTAACTTATATTGATATGGTTTTTTTGTACCTCTGCTTTTACAGGTCAACAAGTCGGTAAATTTTCTTGAACATCTTCTACTAGTGCAACAGGAGCAAAGGGCTGCTGCATATGGCTCCGCAGAGAACATCAAACGGCTGAGAAAATGGTTAACTTCTGTAAAAAACTTCTGTAGTAATCCTGCTGCTTCAAGGGTTGGTGGTGGTGGTGGAGACAGAAGGTGCACTGTGCTCAAAAGCCAGCATGCCCTACTTAAATGCATGTGGCAACAAAAGGTAGGTCCCCCCCCCCCAAAAAAAAAAAAAAGAAAACAACTAACTAGATAGATTGCTCCATGCTTGCTAGAGCGAATGATCATTTTTGTTCCCTTGATTTTGCAGCTGCTACTGGATAGTTTGTGCACAATGTTGCATGAGGAATGTTTAATACTGAAATCTGTAGAGACCACCCATTTGGATGGGTGCCATGGCATCAAATCTGAAGCAAAAGGGATGTCTGATTTGATGAAAAAATTTGTTCCAGTTCTCCAGGAATCAAAGGTTCTTATACAATCTATTTGATGTCGTTTCTTTATGACTAAACTCTTGCTTTTCTCATACTAAAATGATCCCTGCACAGAAATCATTGGATGATTGCCTACTCGGATGCATTGAAGTTCCTACTACAGTTGCAGATACTCTGCACCCATGTTGTGTTTCCAAAGGGATGGAAGAGTTGGTGCTTCAAAACTTCCAGAGGTTTAAGGAATTTGAGGTTCAAGTTTGTGCTTTCCGAGGGCATGAACCTGAGAGAAGAACAGTTAAAGATATTCTGCTTGGTCATTTTGATTGTATATTCAGGAAGGTATCCTCGGTTTCCTTCCATTTGCTTAAATAAAGTGGCATACTTTAAAACTGTCATTATGGTTTGCTCAACAAATTGTAGGCACGTTAAATTGAGATCTTGGTAACAGCACTGCACAACTAAGGGCTTAAGAGGAGATTTAATATGATTTCATTAATTTTTCCAGGGGAAACAGATAGCTGAAGAGTTTCATTCTGCTCTGAATCTGAGTGATCCATCAAATGCTACTGAAGAGGATATTCCTGATATTAATACCTCTGAACTAGAGGCTGTTTTTCTCGAGTCTTTCAGAACAACTGTTAAACATATTGCTGTTGCTTTTGAAAAGCTACGTCCAAGCCATGCTCCTCCTGAAGAGTTGTTAGGGAAGCTCACATATTGGAAGGCCATGCTTACCTCATACACTGAGCAATTAGGAATTATATACAATGAATTAATTAATACATTATGTGCAGCAGTAAGTTTTGATCACTGTAATGCAATCTGTGGAGATTTTGGCTTTCATGTTATGGAAAGCAATCTTATATCTAGTTGCATTTCTCAGGGAAATGTAGCTGCCCATGGAAGAAGTGGAATGGACAATTCAAGTTCTCAACTTGGGGCATGTATTGAGCATCTTAGTTTGTTGCTAGAGCTTGTGCTGAACTTTGGTGATAATCTTTTGCATGATTTTGTTTCTGTGCACAAAATGGTAATTTTATTTTTCTTCTCCTTTTGAACCTTATTTGTCTTTACATTTACCACTTCTGAATTTCTCAAATGCTCTAATTAGGAGTTCTGTATATAAGAGTTTGTTCTTTGAGAAACTTATTCAAGAATTTTTTGCTTGGCTTTTAGCATGACTCCTTTTTCTCAACTTCATCTAGGTATCAAAGATGACACATGTGCTTGCAAATGTTTTGGCATCATTGTTCTCCAAAGGCTTTGGCAGATCTAAAGAGGATGAAGATGATGATAGAACCCATGATAAACCACAAGATGCAAAGGGAACTGGTATGGGGGAAGGTGTTGGAGTTACTGATGTCAGTGAGCAGATAAATGATGAAGATCAGATTTTAGGGACCTCCGACATGGTATCCTTTTCAAAGCTGCTACTTTAATGTGTCTTCTGTATATCTTTTCTCATGCAGAATGGAAAATGAATATTCTGTTCATTTTTTACAGGCGAATGAAGAACAAGATGCTGCCAATGAGGTTCCAAGTAAGACAGATAAAGGGATAGAGATGGACAATGACTTTGCTGCTGATACATTCAGTGTTAGTGAAGAATCCGAGGATGAAGGTGACAATGATGATGATGATGAGGATGGACAACTTGAATCTCTCCTGGCGGAAACAGGGGCTGACAGTGAAGTGGTTGATGAGAAACTTTGGGATAAGGAGGAAGACACAGACTGCAGTGAAAAAAATGATAAGTATGAATCTGGGCCATCAGTCAAAGACAAGGATTCAACATGTAGAGAGCTCAGAGCCAAGGAAGACTCTGCTTCTGCTCTTGATGAACCATCAGACCTCAATGCTGATGAATCTGGGGAGCAAAATGATAAGGATGTTGACCAAGATGGTGTGGACGATTCTGAAGACATTGAAGACATGAAGCTAGACAAAAAGGATGCATTTGCTGATCCGACAGGATTAGAGCTTGAAGAGCCAAACAAAGGTTGTGAAGAAGAAATGGAGATGGATCAAGGTGAAGATGCAGATGCGACGGAAGATGTTAAACAAGAAGAGCATGTTGAGGCTGATAATGAGGAAATGTCTGCGGATGAAAAGAATGATGGAGTAGATGAAAAGACCGATGGAATAGATGAAAACATGGCTGGTGCTGAATCTGAGCTAGCAGAAGAAAATCATGAAAGGGATAACTCTGAGAAGGACCATGACAGTCACACCAATGTGGATCTGGCAGCACCAAAGAAAAATGCTCTTGAAGTTGGAAGTTCCAACTTTACAAGGGATAATATATCAAATCTGGAATCTGCAACAGAATCAAGGGACCAATTTCAGGCTGAAGAAGCAAGGCATGTGCCACCACAGGGAGATTGGTCCAATGGGATTGATGCCCAAAATGACCTTGCTCCTGTTGGACCACCACCTTCCAGTAGCACCATGGAGATGGAATTAATGGCAGCTGACTCATCTAGGGGGGCTTATACCAATGATGTGTCAAAAAGTCAATTGCCTCAGCCTGATCCTTTATGTACAAGGATGCAAACTAATCCCTATCGGAATGTTGGAGATGCACTTGAAGAATGGAAGGAAAGGGTCAGAGTGTCTACTGATCTTCAAGAAAATCAACCAGAGCCTGCTGATGATATGGTGGACAAACAGGGGGATGAACAGGCGGAGCATGGCTTTGTCTCTGAGTTTGAAAAAGGAACATCTCAGGCATTAGGACCTGCAACTCCAGACCAGATAGACAAGAATATTAATGCTAAAAAATCTGAGGGGGATGGTCCTACAACAAGCAAAGAGGACTTTGCTGAGATGGAGATTGAAAAGCAAGATCTAGAAGAGCACCCTATAATGAGTTCTAGTACCAGTCTAAGAAGCAAGATTGAAGAGCCAAAGGAAATCTCAAACATGGAGAAGACGCCTGAGGAGGAAAACCCAGAAGTTTATGGTTATATTGATGAAGATAGAGGTACTACATCAGAGAGTGTAGTCTCATTCAAGTCAAACATGAAAGAAGAAATACATCAACTAAGTAAACTTTCTATGAATGATGATGAGCTGGGAACAGCCAAACATTTGGAGATGCCCGGTGACATGAAGGATAATGCTACCAGGCTCTGGAGGAGGTTTGAGCTGCAAACAACAAGGTTGTCTCAGGAGTTGGCTGAACAGTTGCGCTTGGTTATGGAACCCACTCTTGCTAGCAGGCTCCAAGGAGACTATAAATCTGGCAAAAGGATTAATATGAAAAAGGTAGGTGCTAAAATTTAAGTGTCCAAAATCTTTTCCTGTCTTTTTATCATTTTAAATTTTTGAGTGCTTATTTTCTTATTGTGTAAATGGAATTCTCAGGTGATTCCATATATAGCAAGCCATTATCGAAAAGATAAAATATGGCTGAGACGCACCCGGCCAAATAAACGTGATTATCAAGTGATCATAGCCGTAGATGACTCCCGCAGCATGTCTGAGAGTTGTTGCGGAGATGTTGCTATTGAAGCTCTGGTGACTGTATGCCGTGCAATGTCTCAACTGGAAGTAGGAAATCTGGCAGTTGCTAGCTTTGGAAAGAAGGGAAATGTACAGTTGCTTCATGATTTCAATCAGCCTTTTACAGGAGAGGCTGGAATAAAGGTCAAAACTTAGAATCACTGCATTTAATCCATGGTCCGATTAATCAGAAAAAAATGAGAAAACTGTTCTAGTAATACTGACATCTTGTTTTTCCTTTTTTTTTTTGGGGGGGTGGGGGACTGAATAGATGATCTCCAATTTGACATTTAAGCAAGAGAATACTATAGCGGATGAACCTATGGTTGATCTTTTGAAGTATTTAAACAACATTCTGGATGTTGCTGTGGCGAATGCTAGACTCCCATCTGGACAGAACCCACTACAGCAGCTTGTCTTGATAATTGCCGATGGCCGCTTCCATGAAAAGGTACCTTTTAGTGATAAAAAAATGGCGATTAAGACACTGAGCAGTCCACCTGTTGCAATTATTAAAACTTCTTAGTTGGGACTGACATGAGCTTTTCAAATTGGCACAGGAACATCTCAAACGGTGTGTTAGAGATGTATTAAGTAGAAAGAGAATGGTAGCATTTATACTACTGGACAGCCCACAGGAGTCCATCATGGATCTCATGGTGTGCTCTCTTACATTGATTTTTAGTGTATGGTTTATGGTTTATGTTATGAAAATATTTTCACTCAACATAACTTTCCCCTTGTCCTTGGCATGCAGGAAGCATCCTTCCAGGGTGATAACATCAAATTTACCAAGTATCTTGATTCCTTCCCTTTCCCTTACTATATTGTGCTGAAAAATATTAATGCCCTTCCTAGGACCCTTGCTGACTTACTGAGACAGGTAATCTTCTTTGCTATCACAGAAGAACTTCTACCATATGCTGTAAAGCCATGTTTTAGTTTCTGTAATTCTGATTATTTTGTTGTACTCAAACCGTGCTGTTCTAAATTCTTTACAGTGGTTTGAGCTCATGCAATATTCAACAGACTAAACTGAATCAGGCACAGGCAGCTATGGAGATTCAATGGATGCTTGTAGCAATCTTGACAACGGGGAATTTGTTATCCTCGTACAACATATAATAGGTATCACCAGAAAGGAAATGTATACAACAGTTTGTTTTGCGGGAAAAAAAATATATAGAGAGAGAAATAGGATAGGGAGATGATCATTCATGTCACAGTTTGTCTTTGTAAAGATGTTAACTATCAATGAAGCGCCACAAACGTGGATTTTGAAAATCTGTTCGTACATCTTCCATTATTATTATTATTATTATGTACTTTTTTGCATTTTTCATTTTCTGGGGTGCTGATAAATAGTTGGGAAGTGGTAATTTGGGTGCAGTTAATGCACGGTGAGCAATAGTTTTGTCTAGATTGGAAGATGTTGATCCGAATGAATGAGCTGGACTTGCTTGGTTTCCCTTCAAGCATACTACATCAAATGCTGCTTCCTTCTAACTTAAAAAACATATTGAACAAGGACATTACCATGAAGCTGATAGCAACAACTTTGGCCATCAGTAAGATTCAAAATGACATTGGGAAGATTGAGCTTTGGGATGTTGTGTCCAGAAATCCAGACATCAGTAAGATTCAAAATGACATTGGAGAACAGATTGGCTATTCAGATGCAGGAAAGGAAAAGGTAAAGAGAAAAAGGCACAAGATATTTTTCGGGTCCTGAGAAGGAAGAGATTTTTGGTGCTCGTAGATGATTTGTGGGAGCCGTAGGATCTGGCGAAAGTGGAAATTCCTATTCCTAACAAACATAGTCGGTCTGAAGTAGTAAGCGGTAGCATCTAGTGAAGGTGGAAATTCCTATCCCTAACAAGCAAATTAAGTAGTATTCACAACCCGTTCTGAAACCGTGGGGCATAGCGGAAGCAGCGGAGCTTTTTGTCTGCAGGGGAGGATGCATGGGGCTTGTTTCAGCAAAAGGGTGGAGCAGACACCATTAATGCACATTCACATATACATGACATGGCGCAAGTTGTCGCTAAGGAGCGTGGAGGTTTGCCACTTGCTCATAACCATTGGTAGGGTCATGGCTCGCAAGAAGACTCTCCAAGAATGGAGATATGCTGTAGCAGTCTTACAGAAGTCTGCCACTGAATTTCATAGTATGGGGGATGAGGTGATTCCCCTTTTTGAAGTTCAGCTATGACAATTTGCCCAGTGATATAATCAGATCATGTTTCTTGTGCTGTTGCTTGTATACAGAAGCCTTTTCCATATCCACGACAAAATTGATTGCCGGTTGGACAGGTTAAGGACTTTTAAATTATTTTAATGAGATTGGTGGAGCTCAATTTCTAGGGTACAATATAATCGGTACTCTATTCATGCATGTTTGTTGGAGGAAGTCCAGGAGGATCAAAGATACATAAAAATACATGATGTAATCCGCGAGTGGCACTATGGATTGGTTGTGAATGTGGCAATGCAAAAAACAAGTACCTAGCGAGAGCAAGTGGTTGCATCACTGTAAGCACAAAAGGATGAAATGGTGGCACCAGGCAGAAAGGATGTCATTGATGCATAATTCAAGAAGCAAACAATGAGGCAGACCTATAAGTCCGAACCCCTTAGATATGATGAATTACTAATTAAACTAAATACATTCCATTATTTATTTTTTTTCTCTATATTTTATTTTATTTTACTTCTAACGAAGTAAATTATACCCCTCAGATTTTTTCCCCTCCGTTTTTTCCCCTCTGCTGTGACTGAAGTGAAATTCTGCAATGGGATGTCCCATGTTCTTTTTTTCAGTTGGACCACGCCTGGGAAAGGAGAGGATCATCAATCTCAATTGGTGGAGAAGCTCTGGTCTTTTTTTCATTCACAGCAAGCTTTTAGTTGGACATATCCTTGTTATGTATGGACAGAGCTTTCTGTTCTTTTATAGTTTGAGTGAAATGCTTTTTTTTTTTTTGTTATTTTGTTGGTTATTTTGGATGTCCAGGTGTATAGAAATGTAAGCACAGGAAGTGAAAATTATGTTGTTATTTTGTTGGTTATTTTGGTTCAGTGGCTATATCGGTTTAATGATTGGATGGGGTGATTAGAGGAATTTTTTTTACTATGTTGTTATTCGGATAAATGAAACCCAATCCATTTAACCCAAATTTGATTCGGGTAAATTGATTTGACTTTTATTTTATTCAGTTTGGGTATCGGTTGGATTCTTTAAACTTCAAAACCCGAATAATCCGAAAAACTAAAAACCCACCCGAATGAGCACCCCTAAATATAGACCTCCGAGTCTCACACAATGAGATGAAGAGAGATACACCATCTTATTACTCATATGGTTACATAAACACAAGTGGTATGAAACATGTGCTATGATACTCTTTTTTTCTATCTGGAGGGGGCGCCCCCCTTTAAAAAAAAAAAGAAAAGAAAGGTTTTAGTCTAAGTGTATACAATACTTGACCTGAGTTTTCCTCCTTACAAGTCCTCTGAACACTCACAATATTAAGGAAAACTCACACCTAGCTATTTAACAAGTTCAACGGATTGTGAGGAATCCATTTTAATTACTATATGTGTAGTATACGTAATCGATAATCTCAACTTAGTATTTAACTAAAGCTACATATATATGTTAATCCACTACAAATTAATATTGTCTCATCTTTACATGTTACATAAACATTAGAGGCAATTGCTCGTGTGTGAAAATTAATCTCAAAACTTATCCGACATACTTTTAATTCTAAATATAAGAATTTTAGATATAAAAATAAAATTCAAAATCTCATCGAATATGAGTATTACATTATATAAATTTTGTATATGATCACGATCACAATCACAATCATAGTAATAAATACTATCACAATCTACGCAATGCATGTTCTCTATCATGTCTCGTAAACATGTCTTTAGATATTAGTTTCATAAAAGAACCAACCACTACCAAAAGCGTAGTCATTTATTTCAGTATCATTTCCCTCTTTTTAATCATATTTCTAACAAGATTGATTTTTGTGTTTATGTTTGGTTTTGACATAATATTTGAATATCTTACGTAAACAATAGCTAACTAATTGTCATAATTGATTATCATGCTCCCATGCTTATTACTCCCAAATATTGTAAAAAAATCTATTCAACCAAACTTATTCTTGAACTGTGGAAGCATAGGCCAACTGTGCTAAAATATGGTATTTTAGACATTTTATCTATTTATCTAGAGTTTTAGGACATATATCATTGTTTGAACTATCGTATATAGCCATAGAAGTATCAATGGATTTACAATTTTCCATTTGCATCGTTTAAAGCCTTTATAATATGACTCTTAAGATATTTCTAGTAATCTCTTGGATCGATCTCCATGAGATTCAATTCCCAATTTGTCTCACCCATATCTTTTATCTTAAAATAGGAAGATAACCATTTCAAAATTTGAATGACATATTCCTTATCATTCACGACTAATAATATGTTCTCGATATATAAGGATAGAATTACAAACTTGTATCAGACTTTTTCATATAGATAAAATTGTTTTTCATCTTTCATGATGAAATTGTAAGAGATCACACATCTGTGAAATCTCAAATGTCGTTGTCTTGAAAATTGGTTAAGACCATAAATTGATTTACTCAACATACATATTCTATCTCCCTGGCCTTTAATGAAAAAACTTTTTGGTTGGATCATATAAACTTCTTCTCAATTTCTCCATTGAGAAAGGCAGTCCCTAACTCTTATGGAAGTAGTCCATTAAGGAGTAAAAAGGTTCTACATAAGCTTTCTCGTAGGAATAGTCATAAAAGCGTACCAAATTTTCGCTTTCCGATTGAGAATGAGGCTCTTATTTTGATTCCTAAGGATGATGAGAAATTTAAGATAGTCTAAGAAGCTCTTACAAGTTTAGCAAAGAGTCATTAGTTGAAAGTCATGGAAAAAGAAATAGACTTGATGAAAGTCAACGAAATCTGGGACTTTGTTGATTTACCTAAGAGTAAAAAGGTAGTTGTGAACAACTGGATTCTCAAGATCAAGAAAAAAGCTGATAGATCAATTGACAGATATAAGACCTATTTTGTTAGCTACGGGTTACATACAAACAAAAGATATAGACTATTAGGAGACCTGCTCCCCTGTAGTCAAATTTATTTCGTTCCATTTACTTCTAATTATTGTTATGAATATGGATTTAGAATTATATCAGATGAATGTTAAGACTATCTTCTTGAATGGTAAATTGGATGAGAAGATTTATATGGAACAACATTTGGTTTTGTTCCTATAAGTAAGGAAAATAAGGTTTGCATACTTCAAAAATTAATAAATGACCTCAAATAGTCATCCAAGCAGAGGTATTTAAGATTTTACAATGATATTATAATTTATGGTTTCATAATAATCGAAGATGATCATTACATGTATGTTAAATATTTTGATAATTCTTTTGTGATCCTATCTTTTATGTATATGACATTTTTAGTTGGGAATAACAAGGAGTATCTGATTAACATTAAAACATAGTTATCATTGAGTTTTGACATGAAGAATATGGGTGAATCTGAATTCATTCTTGAAATTAAGATTCAAAGGAATCGTTTGAGAATGATGTTATTTCTTTCACAAGAGCCTTACATCGGAATGATTCTTGAGCACTTTGAGATACTTCTATTGCATGAAGTGATAGCTTAATTCTTGAGATGTGCCCTAAGACTCAGGAAGAGATGATGGATATGAAAAATATCATGCCCTGACCCACAGGTCCTAGCACGTGACAATTGTTGCACTATCTCAAAACACATGAAGTCCACCTCGTGCTCCAAGATATGACAAGGCATTCAAGATTCCAAATAAATTTATAGGCCAACCTGGCCACTCAAATTCAATCCAATCCATGGAACAAAGTCCCCACTCAAGGGATATAAATCAAAATCATCAAAAACAATTCCTAAGTGAATTTCATAAGAAGAGAAATGGAGGTTCTCAATGTAATACATACATATACAATCCCAACCAAAATCAAAATATGAGTTTAAATAAGTTTCCAAATAATTTTTATATAAAATATCCTTTTCAGATCCATCTATCAATACCTCAAATACCGGAACAAAGTATATACCAAAAAGAAGTTCGTGAAGATAATCTCTCTAAATTCGATGCTAAACAATTACGAGTCTCAACTAAACTTCTTCTGTAGAAATAAAGGTAGGAGGAGTCAGTATATAATATACGTAATGAGTGTATAATATGTTACGATAGTAAATAAGGGATGATTGTATATATATCAAATATTTATCTCAAAATCATATGATCGTAACCATAGAAATCGAGGTTCATCATCAATAATCAATTTTTCAAACAAAATTCAATAAATATTAATGAACAAGTTATATGTATCTAGTCATTTATATAATCTTTTCCAAAAGCCATGGGATTGTCAAAATTATAGTTTTCAACAATGGTCTACTGCGAACAAAAGCGAAACCGTCAAGGGTTTTCATATCTTTCTAATTCACAAATACCCCAACCTTAGCATTAGCTCTGGTCTCCCTTAGAGCGTTACCAGACTAGTCTGAAGACTATGGAGGCACCTCTCAAGTGCAGCTATCTCCTAATAGTATAAATCCCCTAACCACGTCCCCCGTTAGACAGCATCATGAAAGGGAATGACTATAACCATTAATCATGCACACATGTCCTATTTCACAAATATCATATCAAATGTCAATGTGCCAATATCATTCGAAAAAGTTCTCAATTCATTAGTTCAATTCTAACATGTTGAACATAACTCGATAAACATAGCACATTATTTTTAATTCAACACATTGATGTATATTTCATTTCAAATTCTCTTTAGGATACTCCATAATCATAAAACAATTCGAAAACCAATTTTAAAAGTATTTATAAAATCAAGCAAAATATTTTCTCATTTTAAATCATAAACATGCATCAACTCACCTCTTAGAAAGATAAACATTTCTAATTCAATCCACAATATATTCAATTCCTACTTGAGTTCAAATGTCTTATACGTAAGACAACAAATATCAATTACTTGTTCAACCACTTGTAGAACTAGAGTAAATCGATTTTCTCCAACATATCACAAACTCTAATTTTCAAAATCCACAATTCTACGCTCTAATTCCATTAACCGCAATCTATTTGTATCTATATGCCATTATCATCCGTAATTTTTCCCAAATCTCAAAATCTATAAACCTTAGATCTAAACCCCTAATTTCACATTTTACAAATCTCAGCCCAAATCTTATAAACAAATAATTATAGTTCAAATCCAAGACAAGAGAGAAGTATTACCTTTATTTGAGTCGCCGATTTCGCCTCCAAGTTGAAATACCAACAAACCATAGGTTTTTTCTAACTAGAAAACCTAATTCTCTCTCTAGCTTTGATCTTCTAAGTGATTGCTCGAGAGTTTGGATGCTCCAATCTATGGGTTTTGGTGAGTTTTGGTCAATTTTAGATGAGAAAAAGAGAGAGTGAGGAGAGGGAGAGAGTGTTCATGCAATGGGAGAGAGTAAGAAATGAAATTAGGGTTTTGATCAAACCTATTTATAGTAGAAAGTGAATTTATCATCTTGTTCTTCCTAACTCAAGAGTTTAGGTGGGATTTGCTGTTCTTTTCAGTCATTTTGTACCCTTAAAACAATTGAAATTCATCTGGGCAAGTCAACCTACATCATAGACAAGTCGACTTATAGTTCAAAAATTCTAAGTCTCAAGTTGACTTGAGTTCTGGGCAAGTCAACCTTGGGAAAGCAAGGCTTAAAAAACCTAATGTTGAAATTGACAAGTCGAATTGGCCGTAAGGCAAGTCAACATGACCTTACGATATTACATTTAGTAAGTCGACTCAAACTTAGAATAAGTCGACCTGTAAAATCTAAGTCTCAGAAGCTTACTCTGCGAGCTAACCAAGTTGGCTTATCAGTTGCACAAGTCAACCTGACAAAACCAAAGCTCAGAATCCTAGTCTATGAACTAACTAAGTCAACTTGTCAATTGCACTAGTCAACTTGTCAAACTAAACCTCAAAAACTTAATCTATAAGCTAACCAAGTCAACTCGTCAACTGCACAAATCAACCTATACCATTGACACAAATCCATAAGTTAACCTGACACTACACAAGTGGACTTGTCCCTCACATTTCATAAATATAAGTCAACTTAGCAAGTAATTAGGTCGACTTGACCATTCTAAGTCTCAGAAAAATCAAAATTTCTGATAAAATTTCACACTTCTATCACTTCCTTACACACACTCAAATCCTAAGGTGGACATAAAACTCCAAAAAGATTTATAATCCTTTCCATGCATTAAAGTCAATACTAATCCGAATCTTTTTGTAATTACAAGAAAAAGGGCAAAATTGAAAATTTAAACACTGAATTTTCAGTTTTATAATTTCTAACCCCCTAAAAATAAATTTTGTTATTAAAATTTAAACATGAAATCATATACCAAATAAATGAGGGTATTGTTTTCGCATAGCATTTTTTAGTTCCCAAATCTCTTCTTCGACCTGATCACTTTTCCATTGGACTTTAATAATAGAAATTTGTTTGTTCCGTAACCCCTTGATTTGGTGATTAAGAATGGCTAGGGGCTAAACTTTGAATTTCAAATCTTCCCTTAGTTTGACCGGTGGAACATCTAAAATATACGAAGGATTCAACAAATGTTTCTTCAGCATTAAGACATGAAATATATCGTGGATTTTCATCGAATTTGAGAATAATTATAGCTGGCATGCCACTTTCTCTATTTTCTCAAGGATCTTGAAAGGGCTAATGTAGTGAGAATTCAATTTTCCTCATTTTCAAAATCAAATCACACCCTTCCAACGTGATATCTTCAAAAATACCATGTCTCCATGTCAAACTTTAGAGCTTGTCTCCTTTAATCGACGTAGCTTTTTTGTCGATCTTGAACCGTCTTCATCCATTCCCAAATTACCTTCACTTTCTCTATAATAGTTTTAATCAACTCCACACTTTCAATCTTTCGTTCTCCAATCTCATCCCAATACAATAGTTTCGGCACTTTCTTCTGTATAAAGTCTCATAAAGCGACATCCCGATACTCGCTTGATAACTATTATTATATGCAAACTCAATCAACAGAATGTATTTATCCCAACTTTCTTGAAAATTTATGACACATGCCCTTAGCATGTCTTCCAGGGTTAGAATTGTGCACTCCGACTGCCCATCAGCCTGAAGATGGAAGATGGTACTGGATTTCAACTTAGTCCTTAAGGACTCTTGTAATTTTGGCCAAAATTGTGAAATAAATTATGGATCACGGTCTGAGACAATCAATACTAGAATTTTATGAAATCTCACAATCTCATCAATAAATAGTTTAGCCAATTTTTCTAAAGAGTAGATGTTTTGAATCAGAAGAAAATGGGATGATCTAGTGAGCCGGTCCACTATCATCTAAATAGCATCATGATACTCGAAATACGTGACAATCCTACCACAAAATTCATGATAATATGGTCCCATTTCTACTCGGGAATCGATAACGGTTGAGTGGTACCAGCTAACTTTTGATACTTAGCCTTGACTTGTTGACATACCAGACACTTAGACACAAACTCAGCTATTTTTCATTTCAAACCTGACAACCAATAAGTCTCCTTGATGGTACGTACATCTTTGTACTCCTGAGATACATCGTCTAAGCCGAGGAGTGTACCTTTATAAGGATAGCTCTCTGAAAGTTATTATTCTTGGGAACACAAATTCGTTTCTCATACATAACCATTCTGTCATCCTAGATTCTAAATTCATCACCTTCACCCTTGTAGATTTTCTCCACAACCGCTTTTAACTCTTCATCGGTAACATATAGCTCATGAATACGATCCACCCAAATAGGCATTACTTCGAATTTAACTAAAAGTGTACCTTGTCATCATAAGCTAGCTCAACACTAAGAGCTTGGAGTCCAACCAAACAACAGAGGTATGAACTCCCACTAGATGCCGGAGTGGAAGACGATTTTCGACTCAATGCATCGGTGGCCATATTATCTTTCTTAGGTTGGTAGTCTATCAGTGGATCATAATTTTTTATTAATTCTAGCCACTTCCATTATCTTAAATTGAGTTCTTTTTGTGTGAGCAAATATTTGGGGCTATTGTGGTCGATGAAGATCTTACAAGTTGCTCTATATAAATAATAACATCAAATCTTTAAGATGAAGACAATCGCGGCTGACTCTAAATCGAGTGGGATAATTCAACTTATGTTTCTTTAATTAGCGAGAGGCATAGGCGATCACTCTATCATCTTGCATTAAATTAGATCTCAACTCTTACTTGCTGGCATTGCTATACACCACATAGTCACCACTACTAGGGGGAGGTTAAGAATAGGTATGAATGTGAGTCTCTTCTTGAATTATTGAAAAATCTCTTCATATTTATCGCTTCATTGAAATTTAACTCCTTTCTAAGCCAAGTTAGACAATGGAGTTGCGATCTTCGAGAACCCCTAAAAAAATCTCCAGTAATACCCCACCAATCTGAGAAATCTCCTTACCTCGGTAACATTTTTGGGTTGCTTCCACATCAAGATTGTCTCAGCCTTCTTTGGATCTACAAATATACCATCTCTGGATACAATATGCCTTAAGAAGTCAATCTTCCTTAACTAGAATTCACACTTGGAGAATTTAGCATATAACTATTTCTTCCGGAGGATTTGCACCACAATCCGAAAATACTCGGAATGTTTCTCATCGTTTTTGGAATACAACAAGATATCATCTATAAAGGCTATGACAAACTTGTTAAGGTAAAAGTGAAAGACCCTATTTATCAAGTCCAAGAATACCGCAAGAGCATTTGTCAACCTAAAGGGCATTACCATAAACTCGTAGTAGCCATACTGCATTTTAAATGCGGTCTTGTAGATATCATCCTCCTTGATTCTTAGGTGGTGGTATCTTGACCTCAGATTTATCTTTGAGAATACTCTAACCTATTGAAGTTGATCGAAGAGATCATCAATCCTTGGAAGAGGGTACTTATTTTTTATTGTGACTTTATTGAGTTGCCGATAGTCAATGCACAATCGAAGGATCTTATCCTTTTTCTTCACAAATAAAACTGGAGCACCCTATGATAAAGTACTTGGTCGGATGAACCATTTCTCTTATAATTTTTGGAGTTACATTTTTAGTTCCTTCAACTTTACAGATGTCATTCTATAAGAAGGAATTGAGATTGGAGCGGTGCTAGGGACCAAATCAATAGTGAAATTGAATTCTTAGACCAGAGGCAAACCGGGTAACTCTTCTAGAAAAACATTTGAATATTCCTTTACCACCGAAACATCATCTGAATTTAGACTCTCGATTGAGGTGTCAATGATATATTCCAAGTAGGCTTCATACTCCTTGTGCACCAATCTTTGCGCTTCCTTTATCAAAATTACACAACTCGGCAACACCCATTGTTCTCCAGCAAATACTAATATCGGACATCCTAATCTCTGAAACTCTACTTCCTTGTGAAGCAATCCACAGATGCCCTGTGGAGATGTAGCAAATCCATATCCAGAATGGCATCAAAGTCAACCATATCTAATGGAATTAGATTTACTTCAAGAACTACTTCACCTACCATCATTTTGTAACCCCTATATACAGTGTTTTCAACGAATTGCTCTCCCAAGGGAGTGATAATAAACAAATCCTCTTCAAGCAGAGTCAACGACCTGTCTAAGTACTTAGCAAATCTTGTTCTCGTAAACGAATTATTTGAGCTCGTATCAATAAGCACACAGACATCAAGCCCAAAAATATTCATCGTACTTAATTATACAATACCATCGACAATTAGTGATCCATAATATTGAGTAAAATAAGTTTGATGATATTTGGGAGTAATTAAAACAATTCGGGTTAATTATTGGAGGTTTCTAAAATCTATAAAAATTGTTAAAATGAAACATAGTATATACAAGTCGACTTGAACCTACGATGAGTCGACCTACCTTAGCTAAGGGAGAGAATAAGTCGATTTGAGAAGAGATCAAGTCGACTTAAGAAGACTATTAGGAAGACTATGAGCTGACCGAGGAACAAAATAAGTCGACCTAAACAAGGTGACTCTCAAAAACCAAATTCAACAGGATTAGGAGTTAACCTAGGACATTCACAAGTTAACTTGGAGCAACATGCTCTCAAAATCACAAGTCTGTAACATAACTAAGTTGGCTTGACTATGATACAAGTCAACCTGACCTAAAGACAAACAACCACACAAGTCGACCCAGTCATAAACTAGGTCAACCTGAGTAATCAAGATCACAGAGATTAGTGTCTGTAACTTAAATGAGTCAACCCATGAACAAACAAGTAGACCTATCACTCACAAACCAATTTATACAAGTCGAATCAAGCCCCCTAACAAGTCGACCCATGTATTGCTAAATTCAACAACAAGTCGACTTAACACTTCCACAAGTCGACCGCATGAGAGTGGTTGTCTATACGATCAGAAAAAAAAATTGCAAAACAGAACCAACCAAGGTATATAGTGACCAATATCACCATAAACTATCACAAGACATCAAAATCATTTCCTCCAACTTCATTATCATGCAATATTATCAATATGCCTATAAATCAAAATCATAAACACATAATCACATAATATTTGTATCAAAACTTCTAAATCATCAAATCCAAGACTAAGAGAATTTACCTATGACTACGTTGAGCTTCATCAGTCATCATTGCATAAATTCTTGTTTGATTCCTCTATTTGGGATGTTGAGGAGGGGCAGCCACGGTGTTGTTCCTGGTACCCATCCATGGAGCGGTACTCACCGATGGTGTTGGGACATTCGATGGACTACTCCAAGGGCCACTTGAGTGATCTCAACTCATCTGATCTTCATGTCCGTCTAAATCCAATTCAGGGCAAGTATTGTGAAACTGCCCCATCTTCCCACATTTGTAACACCTTTGTCACTTGGGACATTGTCCATGGTGGTGCTTTTTACAATTCCAATAGGGTTCTTTCTTCAGCCCATTGACTTACTTCCAGACATGGCATTAGAGGTTGGAGTACCAAACTTGGAGAATTATTGACTCCTCACTGAGCTAACAAACCCCGAAACTGAAGCTCTGTTATAGGAGTTTGTGTGTCTGCTCTTATTAAAGTCTTGACTCACTGTGACGAGTATTGGCTTTTTCATAAGAGTCCTATATCAAGAAGGTTCTTGAGTGCTTTGAGATGAGCGATTGCAATCTCGTAGATATTTCTATAATTAAATGTGAAGGCCTGAATCTTGACATATATCCTAAAACTCAGGAAAAAATAAGAGAGATGAGTAAAATATCTTATGTCAATGTAGTGAACAGTTTGATGTATGCGATATTATATACATGATCAGACATTTGTTTTGCAGTTGGTCTAGTGAGTAGGTATCAATCGATTCCTGAAAGGGGTCATTGGAGAGTAGTGAAAAGAATTATGAGATATCTGGAGGGAATTGTGGACCTCTCTTTGTGTTACGAAGGAGATGATTTACATCTCATTGGGTATTCAGATGCCGACTAGAGTGGCAATTTGGACGGTTACAAATCAACATTAGATTTTGCTATCTTGCTTAATAACAGTGTTATATCTTGGAGTAGCAAAAAACAAATCTATGCATCTCTATCTGCGATAGAAGTTGAGTTTGTGGCATGCTTAATGATATTTTAGGAGAGTGTTTAAGTCCAGAGATTTCTGAATAACTTAGGCATTGTGACAGATAATGGGAGGCCATTGATCATTTATTATGATAATCAGACCATTATTGCCTGCACCCGAGACTCTAAGTATCATAGCAAGATCAAACACATTGATACCAGATACCATTTTGTGAGAGACATCATCGAGAATAGTGAAATAACAATTAAATAAAATTCCACACACAATATGGTGGTTGATCTCTTCACTAACCCCATTATGAGAGATTCCTTTATATGCCGTAAAGAATTATTAGGTTTACATGTATTTTGACATTTCTCATTATGTACTACATTGAGTGGAGATGAAATGATTTCTAAACGTAAGAGGCTTTGAGAGTGGCTATGTTAGAAAATATGTTGCCTTGATATGGATTCAAGATGAGATCATATGCAATATTATCAACATGGACATATCCACATCCATATTGTCTGTGAACAACCAGATTTCAGATTTTAGATATCACCTACATATAGTGATATTGTCTCTGATGTATTTTTTCTAAAATCTCTAGATAAAGTTTTATGTGTAGACTGAATTCTATATATGTACAGTGTTAGTAAAATTTAAAATTACCCATTTGAGAGATGAGGGAATAATACTGTCGTACTTATTTCATACTGCATATGATAAATCGATCATGAAATAGTGGGAGCTACTATTTGAGACAATGTGTGATCTTGATCCCTGTGCCCATTGTGTGAGACCCAAGGTCCATTAAATAGGTATACCAGTACTTTTATTACTTTCGATTGTTTCTTAAAGTCTTGGTTCAGTATATGCTACTTTAGTCAGCTTACCACAGGTTTGAAAGATAATGAGGTTTGTGAGGTAGGTTCAGAAAAGCAACTGAATTGAGATGGATAGATTCTAGTAGGGAAAATGAAAGTCAATTGATATTACATTATTGTGTTATAATTACTGGTCAACCTGCTACATTATTGTGTTATAATTACTGGTCAATCTGTTATGTTTACTCATGTTGGAATTTAAATATAATAGTGAATATACAGTCGAATAATAATAGGAGATCACTTTTGATAAGGAAAGTGGCTCAATGAATGTTATATATTGAGTCTGGGGTACAACTTTTGTACTAATGGTGGCTTCTCGATTATTCTAACAAGTGCATCAAGAAGTCATTACTTGCAAATGTACTACAAGTCGCATAACACCAAATCTTGTATGAAAATTCAGTAGGATAATATAAAAATCACATGAGTTGTGATCTTGTGATAGATGTAAAATATCCTCATATGCAAGTGGGAGATATTAGTAAAATATGCCCATAAGGGGCTTTTACCATAAGTAAAATTAATTTAAAATTTAAATTATGGATAATTGGTAGCTAACCCATTATCCCCAACTCCCCCTAAAGATCTCTCCCTCTCTTCTTACGTGAGTGAACAATCTTCAATTTGATTTTGAATGAATTATTCTCTTTGTACATTGTTAAGAGAGAGAGAGAGGTTGTGTGAGACACAATCTAATGGAGAGATTAATTTCTAGCGAGAGAAATAATTGAGGGCATTTAAAAAATTTCGAGTAAAAAATTTTCTTTGATCGTTTGCTTTTCATTGGATTGTGGATGAGATATCGTGACATTGTAGTGATGGTTCAATTTCGTAATCACCATTCCGGCCGAACGATTTGTTCGAGAGATGATTCGCAATTCGGACTTTTGGAGACCTACATACTGAGGTATTTATCCTGAAAATTCCGATCCATTTAATTTTGTGAATTTTTTCACGCTTCTGTTTGTCATGTAACGTAGAACTAATAGGGGCTATTTGTAGCCCTGCGGGGGGTGGAGAGAGAGAGAGAGAGAAGACGACAAGTGGCTGCATATGCGCCACTTGCCCTAGATATATGAGCATGTGGCACGCGTGCGGGCATTTGTTGTGCTTGCAGTCATGTGCCATACTCATGTTGGCATGCATGGAATGCTATGTTGCATAGAAATGGAAATGAAAATGAGAAAAGAAAAACGGATATGAAATGATGCAATGAAACGATATTTTGTAAGAATATAAAAAAATGTGAGCAAATATATAAATATAAAAAATATAAGAATTTTTATATAAATATTAATTATTTTATAAAAATAATAGAATAATCATATTTTATAATAAAAACCTAAAATGATAAAATATATAATTATTAATCATAAGATAATTAATATAAAAAATAAAAATTATAATTAAATACATAAATAATTCATTAAATATAAAAAAAAATATGTAATTATAGAAAATATAAAAAAAATTATATAAATATAAATTAATTTAATATATTAAAATATTTTAAAAATATTTTCATTACTGAAACAGAGAATTACTAATACTAAAAAGTTTCCTTACATCCTAGTTGGCACGTCGAGCAAATGTGCACATGTGGCCAACACATGTGCATGCATGTGGAGAGCATGACCCCCCAAAAAAAACATGCAGATTTATTTTATGCATTTTTTCTTAAAATTACTTTCTAAAACAGAAAATTTTTCTCTCAATAAATATTTTGGAGTTTTATTTAAATTAGAAAATTATTCCTTTCGGAAATAAATTCCAAAATAAGAAATTTTCTCAATTAGATATTTTTTTTAACTCTCTATGAAAATAGAAAATGCATTTTCTTTTGAATTTTACAAATAATAAGAAATTCTAGAATTCTTGCAAACTTAATTTTCGTAATAAAAAAATTCAATTCACAATTAAATTTCATTCTTGGATAAATAATACTCTATACGTGTGACTTTCTTAATTTACCATTAGATAGCACCAACAAGCGTGATATTAAACCCTTTTCATGCTTTAGATATAGTTACTAGAATACTTCTAACTTTCGCAAGTAACGCCTAGCATTACATATTATGAGTACCTAATTAGTAATGAATGATTGTATCTCTTAAAAGTAAACCTTGATCATGTGGAACGTGCACTCGAGTCCCTTTGCTTCAAGATCGATGATTCGTTTAGGATCGTCATCTAATGGACAAATCATACGCACTCCTCGTAACAATCATTCATGATTTGAAAGACCTCTATTATATCCAAGTAAACAGTTTAGTGATCACATTATAAGAGAAACGGATATCAGCGACGAAAATATCTATCATTGATATTTAAATTTCCATCGCTAAAGTTATATCGCTAATTTAGCGACATAAATTTTTCGTCAATAAAAAAATCCGTCACTAATCTTTCGATAACTTAATTTTTTATTTTTTCTAATTATTTCTAATTACCGACGGATTAACGATGAAAATATTTCTGTCGCTAATCCATCGCTGAAGTGAGTAAGAACAAATCCAAGGCCCCACAAACCGGACGACCAACGTAGCCCGGCCCGGGGCCCATTGCCCTCGGGCGCCTGTCTTCCCCGCCCGCCTTCCCGCTTTTAATTTGTTATAAAAATGCACACACTCAGTTTCGAATCTGGGTGTGAAAGAGATATATTGAGAGTTTTAACCACTATGTCACCATCATATTTGTATTATTAATTTATTTTTTTCTTTTTTTATATATTTTTTTTAACTCTCAATATTAAAAATACAATACCCTAATTTTAAAAAAATATAAAATTTTATTTAATAAAAACATAAAATAATATTTAATAAAAACAAAAAATTATATTTAACAAAAATACAAAATTATATGTAATAAAAACACAAAATTATATTTAATAAAAATATAAAATTATATTTAATAAAAACAAAAAATTTATATTTAATAAAAACACAAAATAATATTTAATAAAAACAAAAAAAATTATATTTAATAAAAATACAAAATTATATTTAATAAAAATACAAAATTATATTTAATAAAAACAAAAAATTATATTTAATAAAACCACAAAATCATATTTAATAAAAATACAAATTTATATTTAATAAAATACAAAATAATATTTAATAAAAACAAAAAAATTATATTTAATTAAAACACAAAATAATATTTAATAAAAACAAAAAATTATACTTAATAAAAACAAAAAATTATATTTAATAAAAACAAAAAATTATATTTAATAAAAATACAAAATTTTATTTAATAAAAACAAAAAATTATTTTTAATGAAAAACCAAAATTATATTTAATAAAAACAAAAAATTATATTTAATAAAAAAATAAAATTATATTTAATAAAAACACAAAATAATATTTAATAAAAACAAAAATTATATTTAATAAAAACACAAAATAATATTTAATAAAAACAAAAATTTATATTTAATAAAAACAAAAAATTATATTTAATAAAAACAAAAAGTAATATTTAACAAAAATACAAAATTATATTTAATAAAAACAAAAAGTAATATTTAACAAAAATACAAAATTATATTTAATAAAAAAAAAAAAAAATATTAAAAAAAAAAAAAAAAAATTATAAAAAAAAAAAAAAATATTAAAATAAAAAAAAAAAAAATAATTATATATTATAAAAAAAAAATATATAAAAAAAAATAAAAAATATTATTTTATTTAATTAAAAAATTAAATTTTTAATTAAAAAAAATATAGATTTTTTTTTTTTTATAAAATATTTTTTTTTATATTTATTTATATTTAAATTTTGGATTAAATTATTTTTTTTTTATTTTATTTAAATTTTTTTCCTTTAAATTATTTTTTATTATATTTTATTTTTTAAAAAATTTCAGAAAAAGGTTTTATATAAAAAATTTTTATAATTATATTAAAAAAAAAAAAAAAAAAAAAAAAAATAAAAAAAAAAAAAAAAAATATATATAAATATTTTTTTAAAAATATAAATAAAAAAAAATTAAAAATATTAAAAAATAAATATTAAATAAAGAATTATAGATTAAAAAAATATATAATATTTATTTTTTTTTTTTTAAGAATATAATAAATATTAAAAATTTTAAAAAATATAAAAAAATAAATTATAAATAAAAAAAAAAAAAAATAAAAAAAAAAAAAATAAAAAGAAGAAAATAAATTAAAAAAATTAAAAAAATAAAATTATATAATTAAAAAAAATTATAATTAAAAATTTAAATTTTTACATTCAACCTACTTTTCATATGAGTAGCCATGCGTCTCCTAGTATAAGGCTCACCAATCTATTTTAATCAAACTAGAAATTTATTATTGTCATGGGTAATTATATAAACACTTATTTTATACAACTCTAAGACACACAACTAACATATATATGTGTGTATATATTTATAATCAAAACATTTTAATTCAAATATTGTTTGTGTTGCAGTTGTTTTCAAACTTTTAGAAACATTTCTTGTATGTTCAAAAAACTTTGCGATTTTTGACATCTTTATTTTTAGATATTTGTATTTTCTTTTAATTAATTAAATAAATTTGTTGTTGTATTATTCATGTGCATGTATAAAATTGAATGGTTCGATGTAAGTGATTTATATATGCGATCTAGTTGACGGTACATATAAAAGGTATAATTCATGGATACATTTATCAAAGATAAAAGTTCATAACGGATCGATAAATATGAATATTTCATTATGTATAGACTATAGTTTGAGAGTCTATGTTAATCGAGGACGTTCAGGTTAATCGTCGGATAGAGTTTGGACTTAATAGAAGTCAGCGTAGATGGTTCACACTAAATGAGACATGTAGAGGATTTCTTCAAATTTACTATGAAATAGAAATACTTTATAGTTACATTCAGTTCATATGTTTTTAATTTTGAATATATGTGAATAAACTTGCAAAAACTTGAATTATCTATTTTGGTATATTATGAGTGAAACTTTTATATAGAGGTGTAAATTTTGATGCAACGGTTAAATTACTCCTTTGTGACCTTAAGATTACAAATTCGAGATATGAAAACTGTCTCTTTATAAAAAAATATAACGAAAAGACTGCGTACATATATGTCTACCCTCCTCTCGCACTTTGTGCACAGAGTAAACTTTTTATGAGTGAAACTTTTATTAGTCAAGAGTTTCATGCATTAAATATATAGTGTTGATTAGTTAAGCCACACATACGTAGTATAGGATTTATGCCAATTGTATCAAATATAGCCCCGATGAATCGTCTTAATTGATTATTTAAAAATTGGATTAAGTGATATAATATTGAATTATACAGATGTTCTTGAATTTGCATAGTACTATCGGTCAAAGAAAGATTAATTAGACATTTTTTAATATTCTCTTTTTGGATGAGAGATTTAACGGAGTTAAAATAATTGAAAAGGTAATAATATATTTAACTTATTTAACCTCAATTACTGGTACTACTTGGAGAGATAGAATGTATATATACATATAGGTTGAGGACAAATAATAGATTATTATTTATTGACTTTATAAATAATACAGTACTTATTTTGCACTATTACGCTAATTATTCAGCAGAATAAATTAGAGTTAAAATAATTTCAATGTAATTAATAATTTAGCAAATCACATTATAATTAGGCTTAATTACAATTTTTCCCCTATGGTTTGGCTGAAATCCACATACTTCCCTTATGGTGAAAAAATACATAATTATACCCTTACAGTTTTAAAAAGTATAGCAAATAGATAGAACAATTAAAAATAACGGAAAAATAAAAGAAACATGAGATTTGTCCATTATACCCCTCACTCTTTCTTCTCTTCTTCCACACTCATCAATATATAAAAAAAAAAAAAAAAAAAAATCTTCTCTAGCAGAGTTTGCATACAAAAAAAATTATCTTCAAACCCTAGAGAGAGAATTCAACAATCAAAACTCTAAAATTTCTCTGATCAATCCAAAATTTCTCTGATCACCAAAAAATTAAAAAAAAAAATCTTCAATTTCTCTGTTCTAATTATGATCCTTCAGAAACATTTTATTAGTATTTTTTTTTAACTTTATAAAATGAATTTTAAGAATTATTTGTGAAGGAAAAAAAATCCAAATCATTCTTCAATCTCCTCACTCTCCTTTGATGCATGTACAGATCGAACCCTCACTCTTCTTTTTTTATCTCCATCCAGATTAAACCCATCGTTCGATGAAGAAGACGATCGATCAAACTCATCATTCGAACAAATCGTCCGTCCATATCTCCATCCAAAATCAAACTCATCATTCGTTAGTCTTCAACCTCCATCCAGATCCAAATCGTCTTTGTTCAGATTTAATGTCGTGCAAAGGGAAGAAGAAAGATTTGTGATGGACGATGGGTTCATTATAGGTTGTGAGATAGATTCATGTATAGAACGATGGTATAACTGATCAAACGATGAATGATGGGTTCGATCAAACGTTCAATTAAGCTTTTTTCCTTTGATCTTTCAATGACGATTAAGGATGAAGGATCGAAGGTATGACTGATCGATATAAGATTGATATAAAAGGGGTCAAAGGATCGATCCATGAAGGGGAACGAAGGATCGAAGGATTCTAATAAAAAAAGGGGGGATCAAAGGATCAAACAATGAAGACGATCATTGGTGGACCTAGGGTTTACAGGGAGAGGGGGAGGGGAGAGGAGAGGAGTGTCCATGGCGGTTAAGAACTTTGACAAGGAGCGAGAAGGAGGGAGGGAGAGAGAGAGAGGAGATGAACTTGGACAAAGAGAGGAGAGGAAAGAGACCTCCATGGTGACCAGATGTGTAGAGGAGAGAAGAGGAGAGAGGAGGAGAGAGACAAGAGAGAACTTGTTTTTTTTTTTTTTAATTAGAGGTAATTTTGAAAATAAAAATTAATTTCATGAGCCAAGTCAGATTTTCCACGCATGGAGTTCAATTTCCCGTTAATATTGACTAAATCCGGCACATTTTTTTTAAAACCATAAGAATATAATTGTATATTTTTTTATCATATGGGAGGTATGTGGATTTTGGTCAAACCATAGGAGAGAAAATTGTAATTAACCCTTATAATTATTTTGGAAGTCAAAATAAATATGTTTTAGGATTTTTGTCCTTGACCTTGAAATTCTTTAGTATTGAATATCTACATAATGTAATATTATTTTAGGTTAGATTAGTTAAAGAAGAATAGTATAAGGAGAGATTTGGGACTGATTTGTAATTTTAAGAAACTTAATTTTCAAAAAGTTGTCACAGATGTTTTCTAATTTTTTAAAAATTTTTGTGATTGCTTTATAATATCTAAAGATGAATGTAGTTGTTTTGTAATTTTGAAAATTTTCATAAAATTATAAAAGAGTTACAAGTTCTGAGCTTTTTGTGATTTATTTATTTATTTTTGATTATAAGGGGATAGAAAGATTAATCTCTAAATAAAGCTAGACCCCGAATAACAATGATACACCTCACTTGGAGGGGCATCTCTTTCTGCACAGGGGTCTCGCGTGTGTGTGTAAATTGGGTGTTTTGTGATTTGTTAGAGCACATATTTTAAGTCTCCTAGCCTCCCTGTTACACCTCTCTCTAGGGTAAGATTCTCCTTTACCACGTAAAAACAAACATGACTTGAAATTGAGATTTTGAGCATATAATAAAAATTAATTCCTTGACGGCATTTGTCCATCCAAATTGAAAAATATTATTTTTAGAGTGGGTAAGAAAATTGAGAAGATTTGGGTGTGAAGTTTTATGCAAGATTCCAAAGTTGTTTATAAGAGGAGAAATCCTGTGAATTTGGAGCAATTCAGATTTTATTGGAAAAAGGCAAAGCTCCGTTAAAGATAAATTCATAAACTCCACGCAACTCTCTCCAGAAAAATGGAGATAGGTCTATCCGTGGAAACAATTTTTTTTTTTTTCCAACTACGATATTCATTAATTCGATTCGAACATTTATGGAACTTTATTTAGAGAAACGACTCTTCATATAGTCTTTGTTATTTCTAAATTTTAAATTCGAATTTTGGTTAAAACATCTAATACCTCATTCTACTAGATTGACTGTTCTATATTCTGTGCTTAGAAACATAATTCTTCCAACGTTTTTAATTTTCCATTGGAGCACCGCAAAGGCGTCCTACTTTAGGGTCGGGGATCAGCGACGGATCACAGAGAAAGGCATCTATGCACATTCATCTACAGAGGGATTGCATCTCTTTTGTCCTTTGGGCTCCTTCGAGGACCATACCTTCACCTATTATCTTAAACTTGAATATATGCTAATGAACGATTTAACAAATAAACAAGCTGTCATGCGAGGTCAGAGACAAAGCAATGAGTGTTCCCACACCCCCCCCCCCCAAAAAAAAAAATAATCATCTACTTTCGTCCACACCTATTATCTTAAACTTGAAAATGTGCTAATGAATGATTCAACATATAAACAAACTGTCATGTGAGGTCAGATACAAAGCAATTAGTGTCCCCACCCCCACTCCCCAATCATCTACTTTCGTCCAATAATTGCCCACCGCACCCATTACCAACTTCAGTATATATACCCATCATTTCCTATTTTCATTGCCCTTCACCTTGTTATCATGTGGAACCACCTCCCATTTGATATTCTAGCCAACATTTTCTCCTACCTCCCTGCAGACTCCTTGGCACGGGCCAACGCCGTTTGCAGGCTTTGGCATGTGTGTGCCACGGCACGGCCACTACAACCTCGACAGCACCCACCATGGTTTATGGCCTTGCCTGCCCGAAATTGTGGGGTTTGTTGCTTGGCCCACAACCCAGTTCGCAACAGCTGGGTCGAGCTACCCTTGGATTTTGTTTCCAACCCGGTTCGACCCATTGGCTCTATAGAAGGCCTTGTGCTCTTTAGAGTTCAGAGCTCTAGTAGTTTTCAACTCGCTATTTGCAATCCATTCACCAAAGAGTATAAGCAATTACAAATGCTTAATGTTGAGAGATCAAGCCCCGCGGTGGGTGTAGTAGTGACAGAAAGAGGCCAAAGTGTTCCCTTCTCTTCCTATAAGATATATGTTGCCGGGGGCATGTCGCAGAGGGCAAGTGGCATTGCCACATATGAGCCCACATTGGAAATCTACGACTCAGATCATGACAAGTGGCAAATTCTCGGGCCAATGCCTTCGGAATTTGCAGTGAGGTTAACTGTTTGGACGCCTAATGACAATGTATACTCTGAGGGAGTTTTGTATTGGATGACTTCAGCTCGTGCCTATAGCATAATGTGCTTTGACATTAGCACAAACACGTGGAGAGAACTCAAAGTACCATTGGCAGATCAGCTTGAGTTCGCAGCATTGATGCGGCGAACTGGAAAGTTGACACTGGTTGGTGGCAGTGGTGGTGGGGATGCCTGTGTTTGGCAACTTTCCGAGGGGAACAAATGGGATTTGATCCAACAGGTGCCCAATGTGATCAAAAGGAAGCTATCGGGTGAGAATGCTAGTTGGGAACATACCAATTGTGTGGGCAGTGATGAGGCTATTTTCCTGTATAAAGATGTTTGGTCAGGAATGGCAGTTTGGAGAGAAGTGGAAAATGGTAGATGGGAATGGCATTGGATTGAGGGCTGTTCAGTAGGAGTTACAAGTAAAAGAGTGCAGAATTTACCATTCAAGGGGTTGCTTCTTCACCCAAATCTTGCACATTTTGAGTATAGAAAATGATTGAAATACCATCTTCTGTGAATGCCTCATTAAAGAATTTTACCTTTTTACCGTTGACTGTTTGGTGCCTCCTCTCCCATGTGAGTGTCTGCAACAACAGATCAAGTGCATGTGAATATGATGTACCATATCCTAGAACTTGTCTGTATCACAGGGTAATGCGCAAAATTTCCTTCCTTTTTTTCTTTTTTTTTTCTTTCTTTTTTTTAAGGAATCTAAGAAAATTGTAGTAGTATTATCACACTCATGCATGACCTTGACCAAAACCTGATCAGACGTCACATCAGGGAGACAAACATTCATCCTTTAAATCAATAGACAACACAAATTGCATCCTTTGAAAGGTTTTGACCCCCTGCCAAAAACAGGCACACACATCACATTTCTGGTAAATTTATTTTAATTGTGTCTGAAGATAAACAACAACGATCAAAATTTTAATTTCAACTCGACTTTGAAATGAATATATATATATACAATCTTTTCTTTATATTTTTGTGAAAAGATCACTTCCACACCTCAAACCCGTGTCCTCGAGATCACGAAAAGAACAACTCAACTATTGCATTAAAATTCATCCCAAAAAAAAAAAAAAATTCTTGTTAAAATAATGAATGTTATAAACTAAAGACACCAGTTTTATATCATAGCCTGTACTTATCTTTTAAAAGTCATAAAACAAAAATTCATATTTTACGATACTCAATACACCATCGTTGGAAATTACTTACCAAACAAGTGCAACAAACAAGTGCAACTCTTGCCATGCCTCGGTCAACCATCATTATCTCCCGAATAATATCAGTAAAAAAGATTTAAAAAAAAAAAAAAAAAAAACACCAAAATAAGTTTGACACCACTATCATTTCACTCTGATTGAAGGCGGCTCGTCCAGAACATAAATCGTATTCAATTTAGTAGAACTGTACATGACAACTATGACATTGCCCCCACTACACCCAAGTGATGGTTAAAGTACAAGCAAGATCATTCTGTAGCTATAGGAAAAGAAAAAAATAGAGGCGGGCATGTCCATGGAATACCAAGTTAGAATAAGCCCAACACTAAATAGAGATGGTGGACTGGATCTTAATTGATGCAGTTTATCATCTCAAGCCATCAAATTTTTCCCAAGTAGTGGAAATTTATTGCTAGCCACATCAATAGAATATGATGAATCACATTTGATCAGGATCTTGATGACTGTAGTTCCAGAAAGACATTCCTTATCAAAGGGTAAGGTCACCCCATAAGCTCCTCCATCAAGCCCTGTTGACCATGGACAGAGATGTGAATGTTTTTAGAGGAGTTCAAGAAGCCCAAACAGCACAGAAACCTCAAAGTTCAGCTCCTGAGTTTAGAATTAACTCACTTGTGAGATGAATTGCTCAGCATCAGATCGCTTAAGAAAATGCATGGAGTGACGTGCAAGGTTTGCTGACTGATCACTGAGAAGCACTTCACCAATATCATCAAGGACTCTCACTTGGATGTAAGGATCTTTTGGAGGCACCATGTCCTGTCGAATGCACCATAAGTAGCATGAAATTGGAGAGAGAACATAAATTTTTTATTTACTCATCAGTCATTACATATCTAAAAAGGTGTGTCACGTGCAGTTAGTGGACTAAAGTGTCCTAATATTCGTTAATAACAACAACTGCAGAAAGTTTTACAAATGTATAGCCAACCTGTTTTAGTCTTAGAAAATCTAAGAGGGACAAGATGAATTACCACAGTCAAATCCAGCTCAAGTTCCGACATATATGCTTCTAATGCTGCAGAATGATTCCTAAAATATTCTTCCTCAGAATAGCTGAGCTTCTCTTGAATTTCCGGTGGGAGCACAGGCCCTGCTTTCCATCTTAAATTTTGTATAAGTTCAGCTCTATTATACCTACATAGAAGCAAAGATCTTTAAATCATGAGCCATATGCAAAGAAAAATATTGTAGCTCAAGCCTAGAAATCAGACAAAAGGTATGCCAAGCAGGACAGTCCAAAATCAGCTAGACTGAATTAGCATTAATCAAATGCTATGTAACAAATGCAGGACATGGAAACAACAAGAGAGGGTCATAAAAGATTACTCTATTGTAAGTGTTATATTCTGTACATATAAAAGGATGTGTCTAATACGAACAAGAAATGGACAAGCTCACTTCTACAAGTGTCCATGCGATATAGACCAACTGTAGCATTCAAGATTTATGAACATCCCTATTCATGCCTATTACTTGAGCTTGTTTGGTCAAAGATTAACCATGGACTTAGCTCCATTTTATCAATATATCAGTCTAAGCAAGCTCAGCAACAAGCAAAGTGTATGGTAATCATGAAAACTATACTACTTAAAGACCATGCTTATGAAAAGATCTAAAGCATGGCAGATGATGAAAATTTACACGTATGCCATTAGGCACCGCTTATTACGGACTAAGGAAAGGTGATGAATGACTGCCCCAAAGTGATCTGCATTTCTGGTTGTTTGGATGTCCAATCCTTCATCCTGGATTTTCCTGGTCATAAAAAGTCATATGACAGAAATGCAGAGTCAGCACTTTCTCCCCATGTTTGCATCAATGGAGAGTAATATTACTTGGAAATTGCTAAACCCCCCCCCCCCCAGAAAAAGGGAAAGAGCACCTCTGCATTGAGTTTCATTTGCATCATGACCATAATCGTGTAACAAGTCAAAAGAACAAGTAATAAAATGAAAAATAGGGAAAAGAAAACATGCATTTCATAAGTAAAACAATCGATTGGTTTGTCATTTCATTATTGTGTGCATGAGCATGTATGTGTATTTAGCAATTTTAATGGCCAAGAATCAATCTGGCATCGGAATTATACATACGCTTAAATTGTAATATTGGCCATATGTCATGCTAAACTCAATACAAATGTTTTGAAATGGTTGATGATTTTTTAAAGAGAGAATTCTAGCTCTTCCATTCTATAGGTATTTCTGCTTGATTTATTTGAATTTTAACAATTGCCACTAGATTTATGCATTGAAGTATGGTTACCAAGATGGAAAAATTGTTTGTATGTTTATATCTAGGACTACTTGCTTAAACAACATAATAACCAGGAAACATCTTATAGAACCAAGAGTTAAGTTTGCCCTAACTTGATTCTAACCACTTTAATATGATCCAAACCAACTAACACTGGCTTGATTAAAGAATTTAATAAACAAAAACAAAATTAGGCTAGAATTTAATAAACACAAACAAAATCAGGCTAATCTGCTTCCCTACTAGAATGAAAGATCATATGCATAGAGCAGGCAACAGTAAAAAGGATTACCTCATAAGATTTTGAAGTTCAAGATGATGAGCATTGCATTCTCTAATTACTTGATCAAACATGTCACTCTGTATGGTCATGAAAATGTATCTAATGTTATATACATCATTTATCAACCAAAATATGAATAGCCAGGAGCCTGATCATCTAATATTGATTTTCTCAAAGTTAGAGCTGAGCAGGAAAGAAATCACTGAAACAAGATCACTTATGTTTTGCAACATGTTTGAGAGATTTCCTAGAGATGGCATCAAAAAGATGGAAGAAAAGACACATCACATCACTACTCCATGTTACAGAGTGTTAAAATGGTGTTTTGAAGCGAGCCCTCCCATTGTGTGTGTGCGTGTGTGTGCGCGTGCAGCGTTTGAATGAGTATGAGGTTTTCAAATATTTACCTCATGCAAGTGGATGAGTTTTACAATTTCAATATGTTCCAGATAGATTAGTAACCTGATACTGTCCACTCTGATAGTGATGGAAATATATCTCAAGGTAGACATGAAATCCAACTTCAGTAGCTTGATAGTCTCACAAGCTAATTACAATAATCAGAATGATAGATAATATCATAAAATGTCAACATTTAATAAAATGGCCATTCTCAACAAGTAAGCTTTTCTTTCCAATCCCAACAAGAAGTGATTAGAGATTTAAAAGCAGCTCCAGAAAATGCATGTAAAGAGAAGTGACTTAGAAATAATGCATTATATATAGCCAGATAGCACCCCCCCCCAAAAAAAAAAGCATATGTTTGACTACAAAAAGTCAGCAATTCTGCAAGGAGGCTGGGGAAAAAAAAAAAAGGATTTTGTCATTCTATAGATAATCAGAAGTGTAAGCATAGTGATAAGAGATGCGTCAGTAATGTCCATAAAATGGACTTAAATTTATTCTTGCTTATCTCTTAGAAGGCTGTTTTACAACAGCCACGCTATATACATGCACACACACATACAGATTCACATGCATGGACACAGCGTATGCTCTGATCCGTGTCTCAAATAAAAATGTGTTTATCACAAGCTGAGCCGTGTATAGCGCTGAAGCATGCCAAGCAAAAGCAAGTAGAAATTTATGAATCTAAGACCTTGCTAGAGTTTCCTAACTTCCAGATTTCTCAGCAAACCTAAGTCAATAAATTCCTTTCTAATGGCACTTCAGCCTTCATACGCCTTCTAACAGGTGGGAATTTCCTAAAGCCGACAACTCATGAAATAAAACAACCATGACTCTGTGATATTTTCTTCTTCCAAGTATCGAAGACAAAAAATCAAGCACAAAATGAGTCGTGGGGTTCTTCTAAATAAAGAAATAAAGTAACTCAAAAATCATGGAATTAAAATTGCAGAGACACATAGTTAAATAACAGACGTCGCAAAGGTGGAGAGAGAGATAGAGAGAAGGGGAGAGTTATACTCACATTATAAGCACTAAGCTGCCCTTTTTCACCTGCAGAAAACTCTTTAACCAGCTGAGAGGCCCTCCTGCCATACATGTCTCTACCCCAACAAAATTCAACAAATCCTGCAACCAATGAAGCATCTTGTCAAGCATATGAAAGGCGCCAAAAAAAGATGCTACTATGAACTGAATCAGACGACGAACCTTGACTGCGAGATCTAAATCAGACAAGTGTGACTCGTGTCTGTGAGAGGAAGAAGCAATTTAGTATTTCGAATTGCGATGACATGTTTGTTCGCTTTTTCAGTCTTAGGGTTTCGGTTTTGGCGGAACTTCAAAATTTTTGCAGGTGTGAGCGAGCGTGGTGGGATCGATAAGTTTGGGATTAAACGAGTCGGATCTTACTACTGCCCGTTCACTCTGATCAGGCCCGGCACAAAGCTCTGGCCCAAATCTGTTATGTACTTTATTATTTTCTTTTTTTCTCCGCCAGTTACCGTTATCCAAAATCATAATTCAACTAATTCAGTTCAAATATTCACAAAAATCTTAAACCATAATTTTTTCTATTCTTAAATTTTAAATCTAAAATTTAATTAAAATATTTAAAACCCCATCTTACTATAATTATCTGTTGGTTCTTTTTCTTTTTATTCATCACCAATAACTATAATAGATCCGATTAAATTTTATTTGAATTAAATTGAACTCTTAAAAAAAAAAATTCTACCAACACATATTTTTATTATACAAAATATTCAAAAATGAGAATTTATTTAAAATATATCCGTATTTAGTAATTAAATTAACTAAACTTTGATTTTAGTACTTTCCTTTTGACGGTGCATGGCCAAAAATTGTATTGGGCTCAAAATTAGCTCTTAACCTGTCAATCGGCTCCCGATAGCCCCGTTGCCACCCTTGTCAGCATCGCCCGATCAATCAACCACCAGGCTATCCCCAAAGCTCGTCATTATGAGGTTTGAAACCATTTGAACCCACAATCCATGGGATATGACAATCCGAAAGATGCCGTTAATATAGGATTTATCTCATAGGTGGATAGACACGACCCACTATCAACAATACCCTAACTTGTACGAGGTTAGTCAATTCTTAGACCTTCTTGGTGTTTAGTGATCGTCATTTGATCCACTAAGGTAATATTGATTTTTCTTAAATCATGAAGGTAATATAATATAGATAGAAAAAAAAACTACAATCATAAAAGATAAAGAAAAGAATATTCATGACGTTATGAGCTTTTCAAAATAATAAGTATTTAAAATTTTTGAGAATTTTACACTGATTTTTTGAAATTTTGGAACAATCTCGTAAGAAAATTAAGATTTCAGAACCCTACATGAATATGACTCTCACATATGAAAGTTATATATATACCGCTTAGCGAACTAATTAGATATGTTCTCTGAACTTACACACACAAAGTCACTCTTTTAATTTGTTTCTTTTCCTTAAAAAACTGCTGTTTAATTTGAACATCGAAACACGCTCTGACGATTTTTTATAGGTTCCATCAATTAATACCTTCAGATAGTCAAATCATTTCATTCGAATTAATAAAACTATTATCTATAGAGTCAAATTTATCTCCAGATGGTAATTGATAATTTTTTTTTCCTTTTTTCCTCTTTTTAGTCAAAAGATTAAAGTGACTAATGTGGCTATCGATCTACCACCATGACCCCACCGAAATTAAATATTTGGTTGAGCCATAGTGATTATTATTTAGATGATTTTTTTAATATGGATCTTTTCATAATATTAAATAAACGCAAATCTTTTATTAAATAATTAATTTAATATGCAGTTTCGTCAATATTTTTATACTCACAGATAAGGATAACATAAAGTGTGCACTCGTGTATTTTTGAGCTACCACTCTGGTAGGTTCCTTTTTCTGATTTACAAAAATTAAAGTCATGTTTAAAAAGAATTAAAAATCATCAAATTTTTAAAAATTAAGGTAAAACTACTAACTTAACATACACAAAACTTCCCCATACTAATATCTATATTTGAAATATATCACCACACTAAATTAATTAATATTTGTATAAAATTTTTTATATTTTTTTTATTTACATATTTTTCACGTTTAATAAATTATTTACAATTATAATTATAATTTCTTATATTTTTTATATTTAAATGTTTTTTTATATTTTTAAAAGATATCATTTTTATTTTTGCGGTTTCTATTTTCCAACAAATCATTTTACCTTCCAAATCTTCAAGCAAGCGCATGTGTAAGACCTAGAATTTTTGTGTACCTACATAACTAAAGAAAATAGAGAGTCGAGGAAACCATTATTTTTCCGCGAAGTTTACAAGTTCTTTCCCTCCTTTTCTTTGAAAAAAAGGCTATTTGATTAATTCTATAAAAAAAAAAATTATTATTCTTGTTAGGATTTTTTTTTTTTTAATGTGAAGTGACGTTATTCAAGAAACCCCTAAAAGCCTCTTTGAAGGAAAGAAGTTCTTCTTCCAAACTCTATCCAAAAATATATATATATATGTTAAAAATTTAAAAAATAAAAAATGGCATAAATTTTGAAGAACAAGTGGAAAAGGAATTCATGACTTCAACGAGGAACTGCCTTGCCTAGATTGGGGATAACATTAAAACTAAGTTTTTCAACCACTATTTAATAAAATATTTAAATCGAATTAATCAAATTTAAAAATACTAATAATCAAGTCAAATTTTTTTGAAAAAAAAATTATATTTTTTAAACTATTCCAAATTCAATTTCAATGTAAATTCAAGTCATTACACCACAACGGACCATGAGGCAAATTTGTATTTTATTTTTGAAATTTATATTTTTTTCAAAGTGTTCCAAATCTGAAAATTCACATAAATATTTTAATTCTAAAAGTATTAACATAAATCTATTTATTGAAAACGTCAATTTCTCTTTCGCCCTTCTTTTTTTCTAACATTCCCAGACAAAAATTCATTATTCTTAAATAATTCTTGCGATATTTAAATATGTAGAAAACCTATTTGTACAATTCTTCCTCGTCAAATGATCATACAAGGGGTCCATACTATACACACGATGCCATCGATCCTTTTTCTTTTCTTTTTTTTTTCTTTTTTATAGATATAAAAAATAATTAATATAATATTTTAAAAATATTTGATTTTTTATTTCTATATTTACAATAATAGATTTTCTATATAAATTGAGTGTATTGTAATATTTTATTAGAGTAATGGACCATTAGAATTTCATATTATTATATTGATTCTCATTTTCCATGTAAACATTGTATTTGTTCATTGCTTAATATACAAAATTTCAGTCTATATATCAACATCAATAGATAATTAATTAAAACAATTATTTTAAAATTATGAAAAATTATTATACATATTTATAAATTGTTATTCATTTTTAATAAATACACTAATCAAGTGGGCGTGCCAGAAGAGATACTTTTAAAAATTAGAGTTTCAAATGGTGTTGGCCCCTCAAAAATTACAATCCTGTCACCTAAAACTCTAAGAAAACAATTTGCCTCTTCAAAAAAGAAAATGAAGAGATGCTATTTGCTTATTAGTATGGATGTACGGTAAGGTGCTGTACTTTCTTAATTATTGATCTCGGATTCAAATTATGAGAATTGAGAAATAGAATTTGAAAAGTTAACCCTTTATGAACTTCATAGCATTCAGATCAGATTAATCAGATGAAATCCAGATACCGGTTGGTAGTAAGAATCTATTTAAAAAAATTCAAAAGAATTTTTTTTAATTATTTGTTGACTACGCCCCTATTGTAAGGTGCAAAATTCATAATAAATTTGATTCCTAATCTTTCAACTCAACACATGGATAACCCATCTATCACAAGCAAAGTCTCTTTATTTATCATTTAAGCTTGAGTTGTTATTGATAATGATGGTGAGAATGATGATGGCAATGACTATATCGAAAGTTTGTTCATGGATGATGATATTTTTAGATCCAAATCCCAATCGATCACCGAAATCAAAAACCCAATTATTGGTGCCCATCATGTTCTGTGGGTCCAACTTCTGCAACATGTTCAAGGAGATTGACTCGTAAGTGAGAAAGCACAAGATGAAGTTGCCTTCTTTGAACGAGAGAACCCTTTATGGACATTATCTTATCACATAAAGGAAGGTCTCATTCATTACCCAACAAAATATTTTTTTCTTCCATCCTTTGGAAGGCAATTGCGTCACAATTTATCAAAATGAAGCCTATAATAATTTAATTTAAAATGGTTACATTTTATATTTTCTATTATTGTTAATACCGGATAAGAAAAATTATTTATTAACACGAAACCCATAATCATTTCCAACTTCCCTCGGTGTGAATTTTTCAAACAAAGTCAAATCGGTCCAATGAGTCCAATGTTGGGTTGGGTTCATTAAGCCGATTGGGCCGGCACAACTGTTCCCACCCAATGTCCTTTTTTTTTATTTATTTAATCAATCGATATATATGAAACTATACTCTAACTAATCCAACCTGAATATTATTAAATTTTTTTAGAAAAAAAAATTCTTTTTATACGAAACTCAGATCACAGGATTTTGAAAAAAGAATTGTAATTATTAGGTTGTTCCCTTAAAAACCTATTTAAGAAGGAGCTCTTTCAATATAATTATTTTCGTTCCGAAAAAAAAGTTCAATTCCAAAGTTTTGATTATGGGTCACGTGTCTATTTTGTGCCTACCCAATGTCTCTTGTGCCTTAGAGCATGAAGTGATACTCTTTCATGGGGCAAATTATGCAAAATGCTCCAAAAGTTCCAACTAGGGCCATAATTTTGATCTATAGCCTACCATACTGATAATTTGATTGGATTCTTGAACCAAACATGAATGCGGATAACATGTGTATGGTTGCATGAACCATTTCGTAGCAATTGACAAATGGGTCACTTGTTGGGGCATAAGAGATTTGAATGGATGGGGTCAGCTGTTCACATCCCCCCCCCCTTCTAGCTTGTGAGCTGTATTTACAAACATATATTGATTGCACTGATTTTGCTAAATCTTGCAAATTCAAAGCATCCTATTTATGGCCTAAACAAAGTTTCAACCATAGTGATGTTCTCACATCATGTGGGTCAATTGAAACTTGATTTTATAAATAGCACACATGTTTCTTGTATATATACATAACATATATATACATTGACACAATATGTTGTTACATGCAGTATGCTTTTTCCTATAAAAGCACCTTTACAATGTGAGAAGAAATACCCTTCTATTTATTTTTATCATTTTTTTTTCTTTCTCTTTGGTAAGTCTTTGCGTATAAATAAGAGAGAGAAATCAATAGAAATGAGTAAAAATTTGTCAAGATTAAGTAACTTAAAAGATATTAAATGAGAAAATAATAATAAAACTGCAAATGAGAAGTATTAAAAATTAATGAGTTAAAATATCTATATTAAAAATAAGTATTACTCAAGGAGTAAGCCAAAAAGTTTGAGCTCAATCTCAATCTAACTTTCTTTAATCAAGATCTTGAATTTGAATTTTGAAAATGAAAAAAACGCATTGAGAGAGTCAGTCTCTAAATTGAGCCTTATAACTGCTCGAATTGGATTAATTGAGTTTTTAGATATGAATGATCATTTAAAAAAAAAATAAAAACTTATGTCATTATCCAAACATTGATCATATAACCCTTGCCAATTATTTGGCGTCGCTCACTTATTGGAATGGGAATAAGAATTTTGAAGTTGATCGAGTTTTCCACCATAGACACAAAACAAGCCATAAACCTACCTTATTCCTCTAGCCCCTTATAAGAAATATTCTGAGTAACCCCCTAAGTAGGTTGGCCTTGCAAACCATGCTTAGGTTTTACCGGTAAACTTGAACTCAAATGATTTGGAATAATCTACCAAAATAAAAGAATAAGCCACCATATATTATTAATTAGAAACAAATGACTAATACATAGTATAATATATTTATATTGCTAATTTAATATTTTTAATTTATACAAATATGCGTAAAGTGATATTTTGGATAATCAAAATTTTTAAATTTTTTGTTTTATTTTATTTTAGTTGTAATAATTTTCAACCAAAATAAAATTTTCTAAAAATAAATTAATTTTTTTTATTATTAATTAGAAACAAATGACTAATACATAGTATAATATATTTATATTGCTAATTTAATATTTTTAATTTATACAAATATGCGTCAAGTGATATTTTGGATAATCAAAATTTTTAAATTTTTTGTTTTATTTTATTTTAATTGTAATAATTTTCAACCAAAATAAAATTTTCTAAAAATAAATTAATTTTTTTTTATAAAAATTAATGCTGTTATTATATTTAATCTTAATTAATCTAATTTTAATTGTTTTTACTCTCAAGATTCGGGCGGCGAGAAGGACCAAAACGGGTCAGCAGCGGGCAGCAGCAGACGCGGATATATAAAAATCATGGGCCTCATAGCTTACCCAAATTTACATTAAACAATTAAATAAATTAACATTAAAATTTCCATTCTGAATAGTCAAACTACTTAATTTAATTAATTTAATCAAAATTACAACCGACTCCATTTCCGTCTCTCTCTCTCTCTATATAGAGAGAGAGTCTGAACGGTCGTTAAACTTTCTTCATTATTAAAAAAATCCCTTCAAAGTCTAAACTAAACTTCCCCATCTAACAGCAAGAGAGAGAGAGAGAGAGATGGCAGGACTTCAAAGATCATCGGTATCATTCAGGAGACAAGGTTCGTCAGGACTTGTTTGGGAAGATCGATTCCTCTCCGGTGAATTAGCCCCAAACCCTGGCTCCGCTCAAGACTCTAATCAAGACCGGTTGCCAGAAGCCGAGTCTAAATTGGCCGATTCCAAGCCACCCAGAAATTCAACACCAGCCGTCAGATCAATCAACACTGCTATGGAGAGAAGCCGATCCAACGGCGGAGGACGCGGGTTCAGGACAGGAAGAGTTTCGCCGGCGATTGAGCCGCCGTCTCCCAAAGTCTCGGCTTGTGGGTTTTGCGCCGCCTTTGGTAAGCCCATGAAAAATCATCATAATCGTCATAGGTCTGGTAAGCGTTCAAGGTCGTGAAAATGTTTTCAAATTTCACGGCCTCCGCGGATGGTGGTTTCCGGCGGCGCTAACGGTGGGTTCCGGCATTCGGTCTGTCAGATTAGTTGTGTTTAGATTGGGTGTGTGTGTGTGTGTGTGTTTTTTTTAGCTTTTCATGGGGATATTATAATTTTGATTATGAAATGAAAGTGCTTCATGAAAGTTGCATTTAGATCTCCTCTTGAACTGAATGGTGTGAATTTGTAAGATTTGTTACATAAACAATTATATCATATTGCCATTCTATATATATATATATATATATTTTTTTTTTTCTTTATGATTTATGTTTAATTTCATATTAATCAATATTTTTTCTTTAATTTTGTGAGGATTATAAGGAAATGATCGGTAATCTTTTGCTTAAATAATTATTCAATAATATAAAATTATTATTTGTTTCAAAAGCTTGAATCTTATATTCCTTTTGATGAGGATGAGCTATTCGCCTCGGGTTGATTAGTCCATAAAGTGCCATTTAGGGCTCCAGCGTTACTTCAGAAAATATATAATGGGAGTTTGGGATGTTGAAGTAGGTGACCATGAGAAATATCTATTTGATTCCGCTGTTAGCAGATCTGTTCCATTAGTTTTGTAAAAGAAGGTAATGCATCAAGCTTGACTTGCATCACACCATTATCAAGTCCGGATTGGTCAAAGAGTGCATGTGTTCTTTTATTTTTATTTTTATTTTTATTTTAGTATAAAAAGAGGTAATAAAACGAGATTAAATTAAAAAAAAGAGAATAAAAATAAGAAACTCTATTATTTGAATTGTCCCTTACAAAGAAGTGCATGCATGACTCGGTATGGTGTGTATGAGTTGTTGGTCATGTGGTTGCGATTGAAGAATGCACCACCCACATTTTGCACCTTGATGAACGAAGTATTTTAGGAGTATCTTGACAAGTTTACCCTGGTTTATCATAACAACATCATGGTATATGGCCCAATCTTGGAGGAACACATTGAGCATATTAGATTAGTCTTCTAGAGATTAACAGAGAATCAACTCTCTCTCTCTCTCTATATATTATTACATTAAGATTTGAATTCTGGATTATCGGGACAGAATCAACTCGAGACAGAAGTGATGTTTTGATCAGGAGAGTAGGCAATTTTTTTGGTTGCAACAAGGTCGAATTCGCACAGATATGGAAAATGTATTAATTACTCAAGAGTCGAAAATCCATATTTAGGGCCGAGCTGGGTCGAGTCAACCCTAGGCACCTAGCCCATTTTAATAACTCCGGTCGACAATTATGGGTCCAACCCGCGTTTTTGGTGTTATCAAGAAACCATACTCCTTTTCTTCTTGTTAATGTTTGAGTTCGAGTTTGAGTTCGAAGCAGTATTATCATAATTAAATTGGACCATTGATTCAATTGGAACCAATAGATCAACTCTGACCCCTTGATCGATTGGATTATAGTTGTTGGATCTTTTTGTGAACTCAAATTGAGTTGATTTGGTCCAACCATCCAATTGTATGCTAAAATGAGGGACTGTGTGTGAACTAAAGCCATCAATCCGGTTCATAATCAAAGAAGATAGAAAGGAATTCATTACGAAACCGATCATTTTCCGATTTGTGAAGCTACGATCCCTTAAAAGTAATTTTTTATGGGAAAATCAAATTATATTAAGGAAACAGAATTAAGGTTCAGAACATTAACAAGAAAAGAATGAGGAGAAACTTTAGTAAAACCTGACAAAGAAACAATCCCTAGCTACACTATGAGGTGTCTGATTCAACAGCAATCTTACCAAAGTTTCTGCCTATTATCTAACTGAGGGATTTCTTTATTCCCAGCATTTTTGCATCCAAAAGATCAGCAATACCTGGAACAAAACAACCAGCAGGATTAACAAATGCACCCTGATGATCATGAATAAGCCATCCTATCCGAGCACACTTCCTACCTGCATCTAATGCTGCACCAATATTTATCTTCACTTAGGATGTGCTTGGCCTTTCCCATTGTGTCTTCTTCTCCACTATCTGTCAGGTCACACTATGAACCTCAGTACTTTTAGAATCGGCTTTCTGCCATTACTCCAAGAACATGAAGCAAATCTTAGAATATGTTTTGCAGATTGATACTGTCTATTGTAGATATCCTCAATGTTTCCACAAATTCCAACAAATCATATATAAGTTAGTGCGCCCGATTAGAGAATTGGTAGTAAAGAAAGAATTCGCCCACTTTTCACTAATGGAATCAACATTGTGGGGCATTACAAGAAACGACAGTTTCTAAACTTCTCTTGCAACCTAACAATAAAGAAGAACATGATCAGCTAACTTGACCCCTACAGCACAAACAAAACAGACACGGTCAACCTTAACCTATCTAAATATCAGGTTATGTTTTGTTGGCAAACACTCACAAACTGCTTTGCACATCATTATCCGGACGCCTTGCACATCTCTATCCAGATCTTTAGAGGAATTTCCAAAGACCATAGATATTTCCAAAGAGAATAAGTTATATGCTCTTACAAGCTAACTCCATATCTAAAAGAAGCCTATAGGCACTCTTAACAGAGTATTGGCCACTTTTTCCCTTAACCAAGCAATCACCTGGCCTCCGAAAGCTTAAAAGCGATGGTCTCATAAATTCAAGGCCAACAATGTTACGAAAGGTCTCATGGAAAGGCTAATCTCACCTGAAGATATCGACAGCAAGACGCTGTCCTAGTAAATGCACTCTATTTCAAAGCAACTTGGAAAGAATTTGATGCTTCAAAAACATGAGAATCGATATTATCTCCTTGATGGAAGGACCTTCAAAACACTTCTATGGATGATCCACAGATGGATTCTGATGGTACATTGCCAAAATGGCACAAATCGTGTTGGGCTCGAGATTAGCCCTTGACCTGTCGAACAGCTCTCAGTAGCCGTGTTTCCAAGTTGGTTGGCATCCATATGATTGGGCAACTGTCTAGCCTTAAGACTCATCAGTGTCATGAGACTTGAGACCCTCCGAATCACTAGTCCAAGAGGCATGACCAACCGAAGCATGCCGATAATAAGGGGTTTATCTCTCAAACGGGTAGGCACAGCAAACACTCTCTCGGTGCCCACTAGCCAGGTTCTGCTTGGTAGTCAATTGCTCTGTCTCAACACCTCCTTGGTGCTCGGTGATCATTACTTGATCCGTTAAGGTAAATATTTACTTCTCCTACAAATACGGATAGAATCTTACGTAAATAGAAAGTAGACCTCCAATCGTGGGAAAGAATTTCCCTCACGATCTAGACTTTTCTAATCGATAGCGAAAGAAATCTTTTGAAATTTTTCACCACGATTCCCATAATCTCATAATACCTTCGTAAGGAAACTAGAGTTTTAGCGTCCCGCATGGACACGACTCTCACATACAAAATCTATATATACATCACTAAGCCAATCAACTAGGTACGCATATGCACTCTCTTTACTTAAACATAAAAGCAATATATACATCACTAAACCAACCGACACACATATGCACTCTCTTAACTTACACATGACACACAAAGGTATATAGAGCTCCTTCTTTCAGTTTATTTCTTTTCCTTCAGAAACTATTCTTTAACTTGAGTGTCGGAGTCTCGCACCAGAGTATCCTCTGACAGTCTTTTACAAATCTCATCAACTGAGACTATCAGATGGTCAAATTCTCCCGTTCAAATTAGTAGAGTCATTATTTGTGAAACCAAACTCATCTCCAATAGATTCAAAATTTTGAAAATTCCATACCATAAAATTATAGTGATTCAAAGTAACTTGCCATGTATTTCTTTCTTCCTGATAAATTAGATGGTTTATTTGAGCTACTTCACCAAATTAGCTCAAAACCAAAGTTTTTAACCGAGGAATTTGGTCTTCGAGAAGAGGAGCTCCATCCTCTTCGGATTCCAAAATTCAAAATCTCATATGGGTTTGAAGCAACAGAGACTCTGAAGTAGTTGGGATTGGCCCTGCCACTTTCAAACCTGGCAGAGCTTACACAGATGATTGAAGAAATTAAACAGGGTGGGGAAGTAAAACTCAAGGTCTCAAAAGTAATCCACAAGTCTTTCATTGAGGTGAATGAAGAAAGCACAGGGGCGGAAGCTGCAACTGCTGGTGTTGGAATGGCTAGCGCAATGCCGCCTTCATGCCCAAGCTTCGTAGCTGACCATCCTTTCCTGTTCATGGTCAGGGAAGAAACTATAAGAACTGTGTTCTTTATTGGAGCTCTGATCAACCCTCTCTCTCTTGATTGATTAAAAAACCTATCTTCATTGGTGTTAGAGATTGAGGAATTTGAGTATCAAAAGGGGTTTAGTCTAAAGTTTCTATTCATGTTTTACAGCCTGTCATCTAAGGCTTTTGAGGATGTTACGTAGCTTAGCAGGTAAAAGCTCTCTCAGAGTATGCATTTCATAGCAATGGAACCCTCATTGTAATTCGTAGCCGCTCTTTTCACCCCTTTTGTCAAGCAATGTACATAGAATTGAGGGAAGGGTAGGGAAGAGTCACTCTCTTTGAATAGCTCAAACATCTTTAAATAAAAAAAATAAAATAAAACTAAAAATCTTATTGGACCATTTTCCATATTTTAATTTGAGCTTCTTTTACTTTTCTTTCTTTTTCCTTTTAATCAAAACAATGTAGGAGAAACTAGTCTTCCAATTGCTAAATTTACTTCTTGCGAGCGCATGGAAGAAATCCATCCAAGCCTTTTCCTCTGGTGGTTTGTTTTTCGCCAAAGAAAATCACAATAACCTTTTTCTCTAAAGGGTAAATACTAATAGCACAAAAGTTGTTTTGAGTAAGTATTCAGTCACTTATTTCCGACTTGCCACACACAGAGAGAGAGAGAGAGAAGTAATTAGAAATACTTTAAAAAATAAACTTTTTCTATCGAGGTTAAGAATGTTTTTTTTTTTTTTTTTTTACTTTGAACCATTAAATCTCATTTATTCTAATTTGTATAAGAGAATATATTTTTTAAAAATAATAATACTATTAAATTTCACAACTACTAAACTTTTAAACAAAAAAAAGCCACATGTCTATTAAATATTCGTAGAACATTTACTTGCAAATTCTCCCGCAAGTTAAACTCTTTTCTTTTTTTGAATTTGATTATTAATATCTAAAAATTTGACTAACCTGATTTGAAAGCTATATAATTTAATTTAGGTATTGACTTTTTGATATTTATTTTTTTAATTTTAAAATTTAAACTTAAAATTTTAATCAAAAAAATTTAATGTTAACTATTATAGGGACGGGCGATTGTCCAACTCTTTCATTTCCCCAGATGCCTTTCTTTTATTTTTTAAATGCCAGAGGTATTTTGTCAACACGAGAATGGTGATTTTTTTTTCCACGAATCACGAGAGCAATTCAGGTGTGTGATTTGTTTCCTTTTAATTGAGTTATTGATAATAACTATCATGACCTTTGCTTCTTTTTTTAAAAATGGACTATAGACATACCCCAGGCCATTATCGGCCCACGCCTGAATTTTTGGATCCGAGAATGGCATGCCAGTTTAAGGGACCAAGAAAGATGGGCCAGTCCCCGCCCCTTGAACCAAAAAAAAAAAAAAGGTTTTGTTCAGTCCCCGCCCCTTGAACCAGTGATTTCAAAACAGTTTGTGTTGATCCCAAAAAATGACCTCAGCAAATCACCCTTTTATCCTGAATGGGGAACTAGTGATAAGGAATCTGCGGTGCAATCTTCCATATAGAAACCTAAACTTGCTAGAAGTGGTGCCGACAGAAGAGACACCAACGCTTAAGTCAGAAAAAGTGATAAAGAGAGGAAAGGCTGAAGAAGTCTGGATACTATATAGTCTATATAAGGCCCCATCTCGAGAAAATATTAAAACATACATTTTCATATTTTACTGAATGCATTTGAAATTACTACATTGCACCATGGTAAAATTCGTGAATTTTTACGTGCGATGCATGTTTTATCTTGTTGTGATTTTAATTATATATCATGTATATTAAAATTGGTATAGACTAGTAGGACATACCAATTAATAAGAACGATCGGAATTAAAACCGAATTAGGGTTTGGTGTGGGACCCACAAGGGATTTGGTGTGGGACTCACAAATGATATGTATAAGGACACCATGGCCTTTCATTACTCACCACATGGCATATGCACACACCACACTTGTTATTATGCACTTGACACATCATATGCTTGGACTCCACACTCCACTTAAGTCTAGAGAGAGTGAGAAATGGATTGAACTAAGATAACTTTCCCTTCCAACAAACTCTAAATTTGGCCATCACATTCTTCCTCCAAAAACTAACCCTAAACTCCATTAAAACAACAACGTCAGCTTATAGCAAGCCACCTCTATCCATATATAAGTTAACCCTAACCTTTAAAAAGCAAAAAGAAGTGTAGAACTCAGGTAGAACAAGCTGAAAGATACTTAGAAGGCAAGAAGGTTGAAGGAGCTAGAGAGAGTGAGCTTCAAGCTTCCAAAGGCAAATACTTTGCATGTAATTATTAAATTGATGTCTAATAATGCTTTAAAACATGTTCTTGGATAGGATTATATTGCTAAAATATAGATGAAATGATTTAGGGAAAAGAGAATTTCTTATTTAGATGAAAACCTAAAAATTCTGCATGTTGGACAGTCTAACCAGTCTTTGGTTTTTTATTTATAACTTTTTTTGCAAAGTTCAAAATCATGTGAGGTTTTCTGCTGAAAAACCTAGACTTCTGTAGCTTTAAAATTATATATGCTTCGCATGATTTCATTGAGAAATGGATTTTTGGCGAAATTTAAAAGTTGCATGTTTCTGCAGAAAAACTACCCTATGATGATTTAGGCTGAGGTCTAAACATAGAAATTGTAGCTCTATCTCTTATCTTTAAATGACCACTGGAATCACCTCATTCGGATATGTGTAGAAGAAGTTATGTTACTTTTTCCATGACTGTGCAAGAAGTATTATAATCTGTGGACTACAACATTATCTGAATTAGTTCGCCTTGTGTAGCTGGAATTGAATTTGGATATGAATATGAGAGTTGTAATTCTAAGTCTTAAGTTGGTGTGGAAATTGGATTTATCTCAATCCTGGTATTGTAGTTCAAGATATGATAGTTTTAGTAGAACTTGTTTGCATTGACAACTCATTGAGGTAGCCCAATGGAATGCTATGAGTGGACTAACTATACAAATTACTTATTTGTGATGTTTGCATGTAAAACTAGTGTAAATGTTGTGATAAATAATAGTGATTACCTTATGAGAAACATAAAAAAAAATTAAAGAGAAAGTGATGGTATGAAAATTCCTCTGAAAGCTTGTGCGAAACCTGCGAGCGAAGTTTGAGAAATGCGGATTGTATATAGAGTTCCAAAACTTGTGCGAACCCTGCGGGTGAAGCTTGAGGAACTATGGTTATACCTCTTCTCCCTACGAGAGTAGAATCAGAAGCATGTGAAGTGTTTGAGGCGTTTAACCTAAAAAGACCTAGATTTTATTTAAAAAATACCAAATTTTGGCTTTCTCTTCCAGACCTTCATACACTAACTTGGTTCAAAGTTTTATTCCTTTTTTTTTATTACTGAATTATTTGAAATACTGAATATGGAAAAGAATAGTATCTCCATAAATGATAGTCATATTGTTTTTTTGAGAATGCTAGTGGTTATATGCATCCCTTGTACGTTTGCTAAGTCTATATTTGTTATATGATGATATTGATATCTTGATACTTGCTTATCATACATGCTATTGGTTCCCTATGTACTTGCTCAGCTTAAGCAAACCTCGATATTCTTGTTTTTAGGTGAACTGGGAGACGAGAGGGAAGCTTAGGGTAGAGACACTTGGGTGGATGGATTTAATTCCCTGCTTATCTTCGACCTTTGTTTATTATTTGAGGCATGCATATATTTATGATCTTTTGAATAGTCTGAGTCATGTAGCACTTATAGAGATATGGTTTGATATAAAGGAACTTTATCTATAGTTTGTGGTTGAAGTGTTTATATAATATGGTGTGTTGAGATGGGCGGCCAGATAGGCCATTGGTGCCAGCTAGTGGAATATTAGAAGTGCTATCTTGGTTTTAGCAGATTCTCATATTAACCCTAGGTGGCTAACGGTTACTAAATAAGAGAGATGCTGCCAAATTTTCATTTGAAAGATCAAGGAAATGGTTTTTTTTTTATTTAAATCTCCTTTCGTGTTATCACACACAGGAAGTACGACTGTCGTGAATCCAGACGTCGCATTTTAAATGTATTTATTATTTTCGCATTATGCATATCTGTTCCTTTCTATTAGGGGGTACGACGCCTGAATAACAGGTCGTCACAGTTGGTATCAGAGCCCAAGATTTTGGGTAATCTACATCTAGGAATTAGACTATGGGTATAGGTTTTAGATAGAGGGTGGTTTAAATCATCAGTGACGTTGTTTGTTATTGGCATTCATCAGGTGATTAGCACACATAATGGTTAGGACCAGGAGAGTAGGTGAAATACCTCCTGAGGGAGAGCATAAGGATAATGAGTAGGGGTAAGAGCCTCCATCCTAGGCACCAGGTAATCAGAGGCCAGAGGGGCTAGACCTACAACAAGCCTTAGCTGATTTGATGGCTTTGGTAGGTCCTACATCGGGGGACATTCGTAAACTGACAGAGAGACTGTCTCAACCAGTGATAGGGAGTGAGACTGTAGACGTCTCTCCAACCACTGAGGTTACCCCTACTTCTTCAGCTATGTCAGTTTCAGCGACTCTAGTGGTATTAGCCGATTGTGAGTCAGGTCAGATTAGATCAGGCAGAGATCAAGCCACTGAGTACAGAGAATGACAGGAAAATATAGGAAACATGTATGCACCTCAAGAGGACCGGAGGTTCTAGAAATTAGTGGCTGAATTCAGAAAGATGGAGCCCATGATCTTTTTAGGGAGTGATGAACCTCAGGTGGCGGAGACCTGGATTATAGAGATGCAGAGACTCTTTTCTGAGTTTATGATTACAGAGGAGTATAAGGTTAGACCGGCTATCCATTATCTGAAGGAAGCTGCAAATGATTGGTAGAGTTCGGAGTTGAGACTCCGATATGGAGATGACCTTCGGTATGTATCTTGGGGTGATTTTACTTAGATCTTCCATGAGCGATATATACCTACATTCATTAGAGATTAGAAGATGTTTGAGTTTTTGAATTTGAGACAGGGCAATCAGACGGTTAGCCAATATGAGGACCGTTTTGCTAGATTGTCAGTGTATGCTCCATAATTAGTTGATACAGATGAAAAGAGAGCCAAGAGGTTTAGGAAAGGATTGTGATCCTTCTTTCAGAGGTATCTAGTAGCTCAACCTTTTATGACTTATCGGGATCTTGTGAATAATGGAAAGGCATTGGAGTTAGTTACTGAGGATAGACAAGAAAGGTTCTGAGGAAAGAGGCCAACGGAAGTCCAAACTCAAAGCATGAAGAAGAAGGAAAAGAAGAGGCATTTTGAGCACGGAGAGGACTCCCATAGGAGGCCATCATGTCCTAGTTGTGGAAATCTCCATATAGGGCCATGTGAAGGAGGAACCAGACTTTGTTTCATCTGTTTTCAACCGGGACATTATGCTTCACATTGTCCCCTTAGGTCCGAGCAGCCACAACCTACCCCTTTACAGCATGTTCCACCACCTAGACCCTTACCGGTTCAATAAGTAGCAGCTCCTCCAGTCCTATTAAGGCCAGGATCACCTAGACTAGCCCTACCACCATGACCATAGCAAAGGCAACCTCAAGGCATGGCCCCAAGCCCAGGAGGTCAAGCTAGAGTTCATGCAATTACTGCTCAGGAGGCTCATGCTTCACCTGATGTGATTACAAGTATAATGAAATTATTTTCTTATGACGTTCGTGTCTTGAGTGCCACGCATTCATTCATTTCCTTAGCATTTGTCATACTTTTGTCGTATAGGTCTGAACCTCTAGAGCAGAGGTTGTGGGATGCTATACCACTTGGTGATGAGGTTCTGATTACTGAGATTTATAGATGCTACATTATGAGCTTCCAAGGGCATAATTTTAGCATTGATTTGTTACCATTGGAGTTGATAGATTTAAATATAATTCTGGGTATGGATTGGTTATCATCTAATTATACACTAGTTGATTGTCACCAAAAGACTGTTTGTTTTTCACCACCTGGAATGCTACAGATTTTGTTTATTGGTGATAGATTTATCAGAGTTCCAGTTGTATCTTTTATTCAAGCAATTAAGATGCTTTCCAAGGGTTGTCAGGGGTACTTAGCTTATGTCATTGAAGACAAGAAAGAACAACCTTAGTTGCTTGACATACCAGTAGTACGAGATTTTTCTAACGTATTTCCAGATGATTTCCCAGGATTACCTCCAGTCCGAGAGATAGAATTTCCCATTGATGTGATGTCATATACTATTCCTATTTCTATGGCTTCATACATAATGGCACCAGTTGAGTTGAAGGAGTTGAAAACTCAATTACAAGAACTTGTGGACAAGGGATTTGTTCGTCCAAGTGTTTCACCTTGGGGTGTACCGGTGTTATTCATAAAGAAGAAATATGGTTCCTTGAGGTTGTGTATTGACTATCGGAAGTTGAATCAAGTTACCATCAAGAATAAATACCCATTGCCAAGAATTGATGATCTATTTGATCAGTTGAGAGATGCCACGGTTTTCTCTAAACTGGATCTCAGATCAGGCTATCTCTAGATTAGGGTCAGGTAGGAAGATATTCCAAAGACAGCTTTCCATACCTGCTATGGCCATTATGAGTTTTTAATGATGCCATTTGGGTTAACTAATGCTCCAACAGTGTTTATGGATATGATAAATCGTATTTTCAGGCCCTCTCTGGATGATTTTATTGTAGTGTTTATTGATGATGTCCTGGTGTATTCCAAAGATAGAGCTCAATATGAGTAGCATCTCCGCATGACTTTGCAGACTTTAAAGACTGAGAAATTGTATGCCAAGCTAAGTAAATTTGAATTATGGTTTAGCGAAGTAACCTTCTTGGGTCATATTGTCTCTGGTAGAGGGCTTTTGTGGATCAAAAGAAGGTTGAAACAGTTGTTAACTGGTCTACATCTGCTACAGTTATAGAAGTACGTAGTTTTCTGGGTTTGACAGATTATTATTACAGATTTGTTAAGAATTTCTCATCGATAGTTGCTTCACTTACGAGATTGACTCGTAAGAATGCACCTTTGCGGTGCAATGAACAGTGTGAAGTTAGTTTCCAGACGCTAAAGGATAGGCTCATATCAGCCCCGGTATTAACCTTACCAGTCAGTGGACAGAGGTATGTGATCTTTAGTGATGCATCTAGGACCGATTTAGGTTGTGTATTGATGCAAGGGCAGAATGTGATAGCCTATGCATCCAGGCAATTAAAACCTCATGAGGTGAACTATCCGTCACATGATCTAGAACTTGCAGCTATTATCTTTGCTTTGAAAATTTGGAGACACTATCTATATGGTTAGCACTGTGAGATATTCACCGATCATCAGAGTCTAAAGTATCTATTTACTCAAAAGGAATTGAATTTGAGGCAACGTAGATGGCTAGAATTATTGAAGGATTATGATATTACTATTCAGTATCAACCCGGTAAAGCCAATGTTGTTGCAGATGCACTCAGCCGCAAATCGACAGTGTCTCTCGCGTCTCTACGGGTGAGAGAGCATCAGATGATAGCTGAATTTGAAAAGTTAAGGATTGATGCTGAAGTTACCAATCAGGGATCTCTTTTGGCATGGTTTATGGTCCGACCAGATTTATCGGATCACATTAGAGAGGCCCAGCAAACTGATGAGATGACAATTAAGTTCAAGGGAGATGTTCTTAAAGGGGGGAAGCTCGAATTCAATATATCAAGTGAGATAGTCAGATTTCAAATAGATTGATAGTTCCAGAAACTCAAGGATTGCGGAGATTGATTTTGGAGGAAGCCCATAATTCATCATTTTCTATTCATCAAGGGTCCACCAAGATGTATAGGGATCTGCGTCAATCCTTTTGGTGGCCTGGTATGAAGAGAGATGTTGCCGATTTTGTTCGAAAATGCTTGACATGTCAACAAGTAAAGCCCGAGCACCAGAGACCAGGGGGACTAATCGAGCCACTCCCTATTCCTGAGTAGAAATGGGAGCATGTTACTATCGATTTTGTTTCAGGTTTGACTAGGACTCCGAAGGGATTTGATGCTATTTGAGTTATAGTGGATCGTCTCACTAAGTCAGGTCATTTTCTCCCTGTAGCAGTGACTTATTCCACAGAGAAGCTGGCTAAAATTTATGTGGATGAGATTGTGAGACTACATGACATACCAGTATCTATTGTCTCTGATAGAGATCTGAGATTTGTTTCCCGATTTTGACAGAGTTTTCAGTTTAGGTTGGGGACTAAACTTAACTTCTCTATGGCATATCATCCTCAGATAGATAGGCAGTCAGAGATGACTATACAGACACTAGAGGATATGTTGAGGGCTTGTGTTTTGGAGTTCCATGGTAGTTGGGTCGAACATTTAAGCAAACAACAATTATCACTCTAGTATTGGCATGACACCATTTGAAACACTATATGGGAGAAAATGTAGAACCCCTCTTTGTTGGGACGAAGTAGGAAAGAAACAGGTGCTTCAATCTGAAATAGGACCTATTTATTTACAAGAAACAATAGAAAAAGTTCGAATCATTCGAGATAAGCTCAGAACAGCTCAATCTCGCCAAAAGAGTTATGCTGATCAAAGGCGCAGGGAATTGGAATTTGAGGTCGGAGATAAAGTTTTTCTTAAGATTTCTCCAATCAAAGGGGTGTTGAGGTTTAGAAAGAAAAAGAGAAAACTCAACCCTAGATTTATTGGTCCTTTTGAGATTCTAGTTAGAGTTGGGCTGTTTGCTTACGAGTTAGCTTTGCCTTCGATACTGGAGGTAGTTCACTCGACTTTTCATGTTTCTTTGTTGAGGAGGTACGTTCATGATCCTACGCATATAATCAGCTATGAGACACTTCAGGTTGTAGAAGATCTAACTTATGTTGAGCAACCAATCCTGATATTAGACTCTCGAGAACAGAACTTAAGGAGCAAGATTATTAGATTGGTAAAAGTTCTATGGAGACACCACACCTCTGAGGATGCATCTTGGGAGCTAGAGTCAGAAATGAGAGATAGATAACCCTACCTTTTCTAGCATGAATGATAATCCGGAGGATCGGATCTTTAAAGGAGGGAAGAATGTAAGGCTCAATCCTGAGAAAATATTAAAACATGCATTTTTATATTTTACTGAATGCATTTGAAATTACTGCATTGCACCATGGTAAAATTCATGAATTTTTACGTGCGATGCATGTTTTATCTTGTTGTGATTTTAATTATATATCATGTATATTAAAATTGGTATAGACTAGCAGGACATACCAATTAATAAGAACGACCGGAATTAGAATAGAATTAGGGTTTGGTGTAAGACCCACAAGGGATTTGGTGTGGGACCCACAAATGACATGTGTAAGGACACCATGGCCTTTCATTACTTACCACATGACACATGCACACACCACACTTGTTATTATGTACTTGACACATCATATGCTTGGACCCCACACTCCACTTAAGTCTAGAGAGAGTGAGAAATGGATTGAGCTAAGATAACTTTCCATTCCAACAAACTCTAAATTCGGCCATCACCTTCTTTATCCAAAAACTAACCCTAAATTCCACTAAAACAACAACCTCAGCTTACAACAAGCCACCTCTATCCATATATAAGTTAACCCTAGCCTTTAAGAAGCAAAAAGAAGTGTAGAACTCAGGTAGAACAATCTGAAAGATACTTAGAAGGCAAGAAGGTTGAAGCAGCTAGAGAGAAGTGAGTTTCAAGCTTCCAAAGGCAAGTACTTTTCATGTAATTATTAAATTGATGCCTAATAATGCTTTAAAATATGTTTTTGGATAGGATTATATTGCTGGAACACAAATGAAATGATTTAGGGAAAAAAGAATTTCGTGTTTAGATAAAAATCTAAAAATTCTGCACGCTGGACAGCCTGACCAGTCTTTGGTTTTTGATTTATAACTTTTTCTGCAAAGCTCAAAATCATGTGAGGTTTTCTGCTAGAAAACCTAGACTTCTGTAGCTTTAAAATTACATATGCTTCTCATGATTTCATTGAGAAATGGATTTTTGGCGAAATTTAAAAATTGCATGTTTCTGCAGAAAAACTACCATGTTTTCTGTCCTGTTTCTGTATTAATCTTTGCTGTGATTTTTAGCTACCTTCTAGGATGATTTAGGCTGAGATCTGAACATAGAAATTGTAGCTCTATCTCTTATCTTTAAATGGCCACTGGAATCACCTCATTCAGATATGTGTAGAAGAAGTTATGTTACTTTTTCCACGACTGCGCAAGAAGTATTGTAATCTATGGATTGCAACATTATCTGAATTAGTTCTCTTTGTGTAGTTGGAATTGAATTTGGCTATAAATATGAGAGTTATAATTCTAAGTCTTAAGTTGGTGTGGAAATTGGATTTATCTCAATCCTGGTATTGTAGTTCAAGATATGACAGTTTTAGTTAGACTTGTTTGCATTGATAACTCGTTGTGGTAGCCCAATGGAATGCTATGAGTGGGCTAACTATACAAATTACTTATTTGTGATGTTTGCATGTAAAAATAGTGTAAATGTTGTGATAAATAATAGTGATTACCTTATGAGAAACATAAAGAAAATTAAAGAGAAAGTGATGGTATGAAAATTCCTCCGAAAGCTTGTGTGAAATCTGTGAGCGAAGCTTGAGCAATGCAGATTGTATATAGAGTTCCAAAGCTTGTACGAAACCTGTGGGTGAAGCTTGAGAAACTATGGTTGTATCTCTTCTCCCTACGAGGGTAGAATTAGAAGCAGGTGAAGTGTTTGAGGTGTCTAACCTAAAAAGACCTAGATTTTATTTAGAAATACCAAATTTTGGCTTTCTGTTCCAGACCTTCATACGCTAACTTGGTTCAAAGTTCTATTCCTTTGTTTAATTACTGAGTTATTTAAAACACTGAATATGAAAAAGAATAGTATCTCCATAAATGATAGTCATATTGTTTTCTTGAGAATGCTAGTGGTTATATGCATCTCTTGTAGGTTTGCTAAGTCTACATTTGTTATATGATGATATTGATATCTTGATACTTATTTGCTTGTCATGCATGCTATTGGTTCCCTATATACTTGCTCAGTTTAAACTGAATTATGATATCCTTGTTTTCAGGTGAACTGGGAGACGAGAGGGAAGCTCAGGGTAAAGACACTTGAGTCGAGGGATTTAATTCCCTGCTCATCTTCGACCTTTGTTTATTGTTTGAGGCATGTATATTTTTATGATCTTTTGAATAGTCTGAGTCATGTAGCACTTATAGGCATATTGTTTGATACAAAGGAACTTTATCTATAGTTTGTGGTCAGAGTGTTTATATAATATGGTGTGTTGAGCTGGGCGGTCAGGTGGGCCACTGATGCCAGCTAGTGGAATATTAGAAGTGCTATCTTGGTTTTAGCAGGTTCTCATATTAACCCTAGGTGGCTAATGGTCACTAAATAAGGGAGATGCTGCCAAATTTTCATTTTAAAGATCAAGGAAATGGTTTGTTTTTTAATTTAAATCTCTTTTCGTGTTATCACACATGGGGAGTGCGACTATCGTGAGACCGGACGTCGCATTTGTAAATGTATTTATTGCTTCCGCATTATGTATATCTGTTTCTTTCTACTAGGGGGTGCGACGCCTGAATAGCAGGTCGTCACAGTCTATGTGTGTAATGTGTACAGAGAAAGATGCCTATCTAGCATGTTGTCTCTATTTTATATGTATAACATATATAATAGAGCCATACATACTTGAAGGTGTAGAAACCCTATTTGTCTTGTAGAGGGATCGTATGAGATCTTTCGAGATACAAGAACTATGATGGTAGACTTCTTGTAGATTTGGGGTCTTTTGAGGGAGGAAAGTTTCCCTTATTATCATGGAGACCCATGAGGATTTGAATCATTAGGAGGTTTATTTCCTTATCGGGTGAGATCGCAACAAATGCGTATCAGATTAAGAAATATTTAAACTTGTCACAGATTTACTTCCTTATCGAGTGATCTTAACTAGAACTCATAGTGTAGTAGGAGTCGGATTTGTAAAAACTGATAGGTTGTGAAGCCAAGAGGCTAAAAGGTCCAATGAATAAAATATGCCAGATGTAGAGCCGAGCAATATGGGGACTGAAAGGGGCTTATGCCAAGGCATCGGCTGAGATTGACCAAAAGGTCGCTTATGGGCCTCCGTTGGATCATGTATCATCATTGGTCTCCACTCCTTATGTTATTTGTTAGAATAGCATTAGGAGTACTTTTAATTGGATAAGGATTTGGTAAACTAAATGGATGTGAAAGTGGAGTGGTTTTGAGTGAGTGGAAAGACACGACCGTGAGCATTAAATGCGATATGTGCCGTTTCGCTTTTCGTAAATCTTCCTTAACACGATTTTTATCTTTTGATTTATGATTGGTTGCAAGCATTAAAGTGCTTTCAGTGGTTTCTTTTGTTGAGAAAAAGAGAGTTATATGATATGGGGTTTTTGAGATTTCTAAGACAATCGCCATGATCGAAATTAATGACATCAAGAACGTGATTACCACTAAAGAATTAGAGAATGTCGTATTAGCAATGAGTCTGACGAATGACTTTTGTGTATGATTGCCATGGAAAATGAACGAGCGAACATGGCCCACGAGACTTCTCTGCCTATATACAAAGAATACATTAGATAAGTTTTGAAAGTGCCCCATTTAGGCATTTTGGCCAAGATCTTAAGGGGTTGAACATTTTTCTAACTATGCTAATCCTAAGTGTCTGGCAGCTGATCATAGCAATGGTAAGTCTCTTGAGCTTCAATTCTTAGACTTCAATTTTGAAATTTTGTTTTCTATTTTTTGCTTGCGAGGATATTCTAGTAAAGGTTCCACTAGGGGGTGTTTTGTGTTCAAATAAGGATAAGCTCTGAATGGAGGCTTTTCTATAAAGAAGCCATAAAGAAATAGTGGATGAAAAAGTTCTTTTTTGTAGGGTTTGAGAAAAAGGAACTGATGTCGGTCTTGCTCAGGGCCGATGGGGAGCTTGTAATGGCACTGAAGGCTTCGACCCCTTCTCAGCATTTGGACTTCATTCGCTATATAAGGGGGTATTGTCAAAAGACCAAGAGGTCAATTCGGATGGATACCCTCCTTGATAACCATATATTAAAGATGGCCAGCTTGCTGCTTAATGAGAAGGTAAAGATTGAAAGACCCCTCTTGGTCAAGAAAGCAGCAAGCTGACTATTTAACACTTTAGAAATTGTTAATTGAGGTGATCTCTAGGTCACCACTATTGACAAGGTTATGTGGCCCAGCCAATAAAAGAGTATCAAGGATGCAGAGAGTGCTTCAAAAGAGGGGGCTAGTGATATATACCCTATTGCGACTTTGTTCCCCAAAAGGAAGAGAAGGAGGCTTGTGGTCTCCAGTGCTAGTGGTCTCCAGTGCTAGTGGCGAGGAGATGGAAACCATTGAGAGAGAGGAGTCCTCAGTACCAATCTTGGATATTATAGATGTCGAGAGACTGGATGTCAAAGTTGGGGGTGCCAACATTGAGGGAGAAAGTGCTTCTCCTAGAGCTCCGGTTGCTAGAGAGGAAGAGACCAAACTGAAAGATGAAGCTAAATTATCCAACGTCTTTCCAGAGTATGTATATGTTTGGAAGGGCAAGGGAGTCATGCCCAACTAGACGATTCTGTTTCCCCCAGTTTTTGTGAGGTCTTTTGATCAGTCTAAGGACGTAAGGAGAGAGGGACCATGGCTATTAGCTATGGTAGCAACTATTTTAATTACATTGATATTGTTGAGGTAAGGAGGTTCATCGATAGATTGGATCTCTATCGTATTAAATCAAAGTTGAACCATTTAACGGTGGAACAAGGCAATTAGGCTATGATTGCCCTGGGTCTCCAAGTATTTCTTTTTCTATTTAAGTATTTCTGGGAATTTAGTATTTTAATGGTAACTTACGTGAGTTGTCATGTTATTTATCGTTTGCCATTATGGCCGAGTTTTAGTAGCTAAGGAAGAGCTAATTGGTGGGTCACCTAGAGGGCTTGGTGCACCAGAGAGGGAATGATATCATGCAGCTCTGAGCCACTTTGGCTCAAAAGGAGAAGGAATGGAAAGAGGGTAAGGCAGCCATCTTGTAGCTTCAAACTGCCCTGGTTCAAAAAGAGCAGGAATGGGAGGAGAGGAAGGCGGTCAATGCCGCATTGCTCGGAAAAAAAAAAGAAATAAGAAGGTTAAAAAATAACCAGGATTCAATGTTCGAGCAGTATGATGTGGCCATTATAGAATGCAAGAGGTTAGAGGCTTTGCCAAGAGGGATTGAAGCAGACTGCCTATCCACGGAGAGGTCAGCTCAGAGCTGAGACAATCACTTAATACCTCAGAGAAGAGGGTTACGGACCTTGAAGGTAAATTTGTTGAGCTCGAGGAATGCCATCAATATGAAGTCCATGAGTTTAATGAGAAGTTATGTCGTGCGAAAGAAATCATCCACGAAGCGGGTTGGTGGCAAATCAGGTGGACAATATTTATGGAGCCAACATTAGGACGGCGGGTTCAAGGCGGGCTAGAGATCCTAGCATGGGCTTTTCTCATGAAGTGGTTGAAGCTAATACTCGTTTAGCCACCATCGTGCCGGTTTCAAGGGTATACGGTAGAGAACTGTTCCTCCTCCATCCCATGGTCATGAAGAGAGAATTGATCCCCCTCAATCTCCTGGTCATGAAGGGTGACCTTACCCCTGTTTCTTTTCTTAATGTATTCCATTCTTCTGTCCTGCATTTACGTCGTCACTTGATTGTACTCTTACATAATAAAATAGATTGAATTTTATTTTCACAAATTTGTTCTTCTTTCTTTTGTAATTTGACTACTGTAGTATGCATAATACTTGATTGCTTTGAATGGTGAATATACTGCATATCTACATAGAGTGACAGAAAGGGGAGCTAATCCCCATCCATGTACATAGTTTCCTACTACATGTAAGACCAAGGAAAGGAAGAAGAGAATTAAATTCCTCATGAGTAATGAGATCAAGTGTGGTGAGCGGTACTCTCACGAAACACTTAATGTCAAAAGACAAGTGTAGAACCCATGTGCAAGGCGTAGAGCTAAGAGATTGTGGGAGCCACCCACTCAAGAGTTAGATCCCGTATAGAGATTAAGGAAAGGTACAGAACCCATGTGTAAGATGTAGAGCCAAGAAATAATGGGAGCCACCCGCTCGGGAGTTAGACCCGTGTAGAGGTTAGGATGGACGTGGAACCTATGTGTAAGGTGTGGAGCTGAGAGATATTGGAAGCTACATGATTAGGAGTTAGATCCCGTATAGAGGTTAAAGATTAGTGTGGAACCTATGTGCAAGGCATAAAGCTAAGAGATGATGAGGACTTAATGAAATAAGGGTGAGCCGAAAGGTCTCAGGTATTGTCATTAGTAAAGGCATTATAAAGAATGAAATCGACATATTATTATGAATATGAACTTACAATTAGAAGAGCATTGTAAAAACAATAAAAGACTATCAAAACTAGCAAGAGGTGGGGTCACTAAGCTGAGGTCCACGAGGGATCCAGGTTGCATTCAAGTGTTCCGACACTAAGAGATGCTTTGAACTTAATTTTCATATATCTAATGCCTAATAGGGCTTCCAAGTCATCCAGACTGGGGCAACCAATATGGCGTTTTCAGGGGGATGTCAGCTTTACCATATTAAATGTAACTGTTATTGTAACGTGATTAGGTAGTGTTCCAAGAGTTACCAAAAGTTGGATGGTGCCTTTGGGATATACCCAGTTGCTAGAGAGTTTTTTTAGGGGCCCAGCATGAAGCTGGAGGTTAGTATGGCTAAGACCCATCTACTTGGAGGCATCCCAGTAAAGGATGTCACAGACTGCTACTTGGTCGATGAAAATCTATTTAACAATGAACTGCCCTGTCTCGAGGGTGACGATCAAAGGGTCGGGTTGTCCCAGGGCAACCTTTGTCAGCTTTTTATCGTCAAAATCTATTATTGGTCTTTTTTTTGTCCCCTCTTGGTGCGGGGAACGAGTACCTCCTTGGATGAGGGGTTTTCTATCCTTTGGAAAACTGGATTGACCAAATAGTTGACAAGACATGGTAGACAGCCTTGTCTTTGTACTTGGAGAATAACTCCCTGGGTTGATTCTAGACGGCACCCGTAACTGGGGGTTGTATAGCTTGGTGTGACTAGTTTTCAACTGGTTCCTTTCTCCTTGCTTCCGTAGGGGATTTCTTCCTTGCCTCGTGTTGATAAATCTTTGTAGTCTTCATTCCCTAATCAAGGCTTCGAGTTTGTCCCTTACCCTTTGGCATTTGTTCGTCGTGTGGCCATGCTCTCAGTGGAAATTGTAATACCAATTTCGGTCCCTTTTGGAGTCATTTCCTTTTGAAAGAGGAGGCCAGTTGATGTAAGACCGATTCCTAATCTGTATTAAGATTTGTCCAGGAGTGTCATTCAAGGGGATATAATTGGTAAACCTATGAGGAGGAGGAGGTGCTACCTAAGTCCTTTTCGGCGAGGGTTGTTGTGGTGAAGGTTAGCCGCATTCATTCCTTTGATTCTACCTTGACGTATGTCAAATGCCTTAGCTTCCTCAATTGCAATGTACTTCTCAGCATAGGCATAGAATTTTTAAATAGAAGCCGGAGGATTTTTGGTGGTCGAGGTCTTCAAACCTAAAGGTCACAATCTTATGAGTAATGTTGCCAATGCGATGGAATGATCCAAGCTTGAGACCTTTATCATCTTAGTCTTGAACTTGTTGAAGAAGTCCCTTAAAGGTTCATTTTCCTTCTGCTTGAGGGAGAGGAGGTAAGTGGACTTTCATTTAGCCCTACTACTGATTACAAACTAAGACTCGAACTGTTGTCAGAGTTGGTAGAAGCTTTTGATGCTGGACGATAGCAGTGAGTTGAACCATGTTAATGTATTCCTCTTTAGGGTCGTGGGTAATTATTTACACATGGTGGCATCTTACATGTCTTTGGAGATCCTTGTTAAATAAAACAAGTTTTGATGATGATTAGTAATAATGAAAATTAATTTGGATTTATTTAATTAGATACTAGAATAATATGATAAATTGCTGAAATTAAAATTGTTCAATGATTTTCAATCTAATATTCCAATGTAAATTGACTCACAGTAATAAATTACAAAAATTGACTAAGGATGGCACACTTCAGGGTGACTTGGGTGGAGGTCAAGATAAACTAACTAGGTTTTTGGATGATCATGAGTCACCTCATAACATGTGTCAGTCATCCCAACAAGACTAGCCCTCAAAACATGTTTTGCATGACAACCAGGATGACCCAAGCCTTTAACAAGGCGACCTGCCATACCCTATTCTCAGAAGCCATGTTTAAAATGATTAAGCAAGACATCTCATTAGCCCTTTGGGTCGCTCAGAAGCCATGTTTAAAATGATTAAGCAAGACATCTCATTAGCCCTTTGGGTCGGTCCCTTGAACTCAAAAATTTTCTAAGTACTTAACAAGATGAACCAAACTAAGATTTGAGTCGACCCAAGATGAAGGGTCTCAGAAGTCGATGACTATAGTATGAACATGATGACCCATCAAATGGTTGAGGCGACCCAAGCCACATATAACAGACCTAGAGGATGACCAAAGTCAGGATCTAAGTCGACCCACAAATACACACACAGAAAGTTGGGTTTGATGCATAACTAAGGCGTCTCACCATGAACCTAGGACGACCCAAAGAGACCGTATGATGACCTAACCTAAGTAAACACTACCTATAGGACGACCCACTAAAACACAACTACAGAAGCTATGTAGGAAGGATGAGTTATCATCTATTCAGGACGACCTGGCCTAAGCAAAAAACTATCATAGGGCGTCTCAAGCAAAAACTTAGATCTACCTAAGATTCGAATTTCTGAGAATATATGTTTGCAGTCTTGCATAGGACGATCCCAATGAAGATAAGACGACCAACAATGAATGATGAGGCGACCTAAGAATAAAATAGTATGACCCACACCCAAATTATCAATATTCAAAAGGCAAGTCGTCCTATGCTTTCCATAAGGCAACCCAATGTGTCTAACATTCATTTGTGTACAAAAGATGTTTGAAAAATAAATGAGAAGCTCAGAACTATTCACCTACCTCCTGCTATGCATTCAATGGAGTCCAATGGCTAATTCTTCCTCTTGGGCTATAAATATATCAAGCAAATGAAGAAGTAGTGGTCTCGCAAAAATTGCACAACATTTGTAACACTAAAATCATACTTTGTTCTTTGTGTTAATTTTCACTTAATTTGAACACATTTGAAGGCATACAAAGATTCATCTTTGCTCGTGAACTTTGTTTCTTACATCAAGAACAAATTGTATCAACTCAAATCTGGGATTTGAGAAAGCACAAGAGAATGTATTTCTCTGTTGTTTGTATTATACGAAAGAAAGTGTATTGGGAGAATTCTTGTTAAAGGTCACTAGCACTTAGATAAGCTAGTTTGTAAACTATTGTTACAAATAGTGGATTTAGAAATCCAGGTCAAGTCTGGAAGTGGATGTACACTAAAAAGGTGGAACCACTATAAATTGTTATGTCTTATTCTTGTTTAAGCCTTTATAACTTAGGTTCTTAGTTTACATTTGAATTTTTGTTCTTTATCTCCTAAATTAGCCAAAATTTTTAGATAACCCATTCATCCCCTCTAGGTTATTACATTAGCTCCAACAAGTGATATTAGAGCATGTATCTAAGAAATTGTCTAACAACATCTAGATTCTAAGATTTATTCAAAGGCTCACACAACACTAACAGAATCTCAACCAACAGAGCTCCCTTCTTTAATGGAAGCAACTACACATATTGGAAGCAAAGAATGAAGAATTTTATCATTGTTTAAGATCTTATAGCATGGAGAATAATTAAAGAGGGCATTGAATTTCCAACGGTGGTAATAGATGGAGTCAAAATCCCAACAAAATTGAAAGACATGGCAAATGAACAACAATTAGCTTTCCAATCAAATTGTAAAGCAGTGAATTTGCTCCATTTAGTCTTGAGCATATATGAATGCAACCAGGTCACTTCATGTATAATAGCAAAGGAAATCTGGGAAAGATTGGAAGCAACCGATGAAGGGACCGATCAAGTGAGGAAAAGCAAAGTTAGAATGCTTAAGCAAGAATATGAAGCTTTCAAAATGAAGGAAGGAGAAACAGTAAGAGATATGGTGACCCATTTTAATACCATCACCAATGAATTAAGGCTATTGGGCAAGGGGGTTCCTGAGGAAGATATGGTGGATAAGGTTTATCGATGCATGCCAAAAGCTTGGGAGCCAAACATGACTACAATTGAAGAATCAAATAATATAGAAAGTCTCTCAATTGACCAATTGGTGGGGACACTCATCACATATGAGATGAAAATGAATGCTCAATCAACCTCAACGGAAGTGAAGGGAAAATCAATTGCGTTAAAGGTTGAAAGTGAAAGCTCCAATGATACCAATTGCAGTGATAGTGATGATGATGATGATGAGATATCAATACTGTCAAGAAAATTAAGAAAGCTCAAAATGAAAAAAAAAATACAAGGGAAAGAAGAAGTTTAAGAAAAATTGAAAGAATAACAAAATAAGATGCTTTGAGTGCAAGAAGTTAGGACACATTAAAGCTGAATGTCCTCAATTGAAGAAAGAAAGATTTGAGAAGAAATATGAAAAGAAACTTGAGAAGAAAGAGAAGAAGAAAAAAGCATTGGCAATATGGAGTGACTCTGAAACAAGCTCTGCAGATGAGGATTCCACTAAGGAATAAAACATCTATTTCATGGCATTAGAGGATAATCAAGAGACTAAGGTATACTTCTCAAACTCAGACTTAGATTGTGATCTAGATAATGCATTAATTGAAGCATTACAAGATTTGAAAAAGTCTAAGATGTGCAATCTTGAACTTAAGAGGACAATAGGTGAATTAGAAAAGAAAATTAATGGCGTGCAGAAGAAAAATGAATCCCTTATAATTGAAAATGATGCACTTAGACAGGATAATAAGGAATTGCATGATCAAATGAGTGAGTCATCTAAACTGAGTGAAGAAATCTCTCAAGAAAATCCTAAAATGATAAAAGAACTTGAAGAAGAAAAAGAGAGAAATAAAAAACTTAGCTCACTATTACACAAATTTATTCAAGAGGAAGAGAAATTTGATCTCATGCTAGGTGCACAACGTGCCATCTATAATAAAGCCAATCTTGGATATGATCCTAGAAACACACAAAAGAAATTGTATAGTTTCTTTGTCGCTAGCTCCAAATATGACCAATCTAAAGTCAAATGTTATATTTGTATAAAAAATGGACAAGGAGCGCAATCATGTAGGTGGAAGAAAAAGGGAAGCTCTATATATGAAAATTATAAAGAAAATAAAACCAAACAATACATTGGTGCACATATTTTGAAACATAGTGAAAAGAAATCAACACAAAAACAAGGAACTGTAATGTGGAAACCTAAGGGTTTAATTATTACTAACACCGGTGGACCCAAGAAAATGTGGGTTCCAAAAGCCAAAATGTGAATATTTGTTTTTTGTGTAGATAAGTCTTCTTTCTAAAAGCTCCAAGAGCCGATGGTTTCTAGACAGTGGCTACTCTCAACATATGATGTGGGAGGCCACACATTTTTGCTCTTTGGAAAGAAAGCAAGGAGGAAAGGTTGTCTTTGGAGACAACTCAAAAGGTTCAATCATTGGCGTCGGCAATGTAGGTAGCTCCTCAACCAAAATTGAGCATGTTTTGTTTGTGAAACGTCTAAAGCATAATTTACTTAGAAGTAGTCAATTATGTGACAAAAGTTACATTGTTGTGTTTGATTGTTTTGCATGCCTAGTTATTGATAAACAATCAAATATGATTAAATTTAAAGGCTCTAGGGAAGGAAATATTTATTTAATTTATTTAGATGATATTGAAAAGGAAGAAGCATGCTTAATGGCTCTTGATGTAAATAATTATTGGCTTTGACATAAGATGTTAGATCATGTTAGCATGAATCAAATATCCAAACTAAAAGAAAAAGACTTAGTAAAAGGGTTGCATAGTCTCTAATTTGACAAAGACTATGTGATGTTTGTACGAAAGGAAAGCATGTGAGATCTTCATTCAAATCTAATAATGAAATATCTACTTCTAAACCTTTAAAACTTCTTCATATGGACTTATTTGGTCCAACTAGAACTCAGAGCCAAGGTGGAAAATATTATACTTTTGTGATTATAAATGACTTCTCTAGATTCACTTGGGGTGATGTTTTTAGCAAAGAAGGAAGAAACAAGTAATCTCTTTATTAAATTTTGCAAAAAGGTGCAAAAGAATGTTAACATAATGGTATTGTGGAAACGAAAAACATGACTTTAGAAGAGATGGCTAGGACCATACTATGTGAACATAATATGCTAAAATATTTTTGGGCAAAGGCAATTAACTCAACATGTTATATACTAAATAGAGATTTAATTAGGTCTATTCTCAAAAAACTCCCAATGAACTATTTAAAGGAAAGAAAGCTAAGATAAACTATTTTCATATTTTTGGATGTACTTCATCCTTAATAATGGAAAATATAATCTAGACAAATTTGATGCAAAAAGTGATATGAATATTTCTAGGATATTCAACATCTAGTAGAGCCTATGGAGTTTATAACAAAAGAACAATGACTGTTGAAGAATCAATTCATTTTGAATTTGATGGATATGAAAATCCTACTAAAACCCATATAAATAATGAAGATGATGAAATAACTATTATTGATCATCAAATACAAAAACTAGAACATCATGAAGAGCTAGAAAAAGTAAAAGAGGAGGATGTCCTTAAAATTGAAGAAGAAATGCCTCAAAATAAATTGCCATCATTTCAAGAAGAACCTAAATACCCTAGCCTAAGAAGGAGTGTGAACATTGATAATGTAATAAAAGGCTTAGGTAAAGGAGTTAGAACAAAATTAGCATTACAAAATCAATGTGAGTTTGAGGCATTTATTTCCCAAATAGAATCCAAAAATGTTAATGAGGCTCTTGATAATGAAAATTGGGTGATGGCAATGCAAGAGGAGTTGAATCAATTTTCTAGAAATAATGTTTGGAAATTAGTATTTAGACCCAAAGATCAATCCATAATAGACACAAAATGGGTGTTTAGAAATAAACTAGATGATAATGGCACAATTACTAGGTACAAAACTAAACTAATAGCACAATGTTATAGTCAAAAAGAAAGAATAGACTATGATGACACATATGCTTCGGTAGCTAGATCAGAAGTAATAAGAATGTTATTGGCATTTGCTTACTTTATGGACTTCAAACTATATCAAATGGACGTGAAAAGTACATTTCTAAATGGAATCATAAATGAATTGGTATATATGGAGCAACTTCCTGGTTTTGAGGATCCATAATTGTCCGATTACGTATGCAAATTGAATAAAGCACTATATGGATTGAAGCAAGCTCCAAGATCATGGTATGAAAGGCTTAGTACATTTCTACTAGAAAATGATTTTGAAAGAGGAAAGGTTGATACGACATTGTTTATTAAAAGAAAACGGCAAGGAAAGTTTAATAGTTCAAATTTATGTGGATGACATTGTATTTGGAGCAACCAATAAAGATCTTTGTCAAGATTTTGCTAAGTCAATACATGCTGAAATTGAGATGAGTATAATGGGTAAATTAAACTACTTTTTAGGACTTCAAATAAAACAAACTCAAAAGGGAACATTCATAGGTCAATCAAAGTTCATCAAAGAATTGATCAAGAAATTTGGATTTGGTGAAGTCAAAGGATATGTCACACCAATGAGCACATCAATCAAATTGGATAAAGATGAAAAAGGAAAGGAGGTGTGTCAAAGGCTATATAGGAGTATTATTGGTTCTCTATTATACTTAACTGCATCTAGACTCGATATCCTATATAGTGTATGTCTATGTGCTAGGTTTCAATCAAATCCTAAATAGTCTCATTTAGCAACAGTCAAAAAAATCCTAAAGTACTTGAAGGATACTTGTAATTTAGGCCTTTGGTATGAATAGAATTCATCATTTAACTTGCATGGATACTTAGATGCGGACTTTGCTGGATGCAAGTTAGACAGGAAAAGCACTACTGAAACTTGTCAATTCTTTAGAAGTATGTTAGTATCATGGTCATCTCAAAAACAAAATAGTGTTGCAACATCTACTACATAAGTTGAGTACATAGCTGTAGGACAATGTTGTGCACAAATTTTATGGATCAAACATCAACTTAAGGACAATAGATTAAAATTTGAAAACATACCTATCAAGATTGATAATACTAGTGCTATAAACCTAACCAAAAACCTAGTTCGTTACTCTAGAACGAAACACATTGAAGTTAGACATCATTTTATTAGGGATCATGTGCTTAAAAAGGATGTGATTATAGAGTATGTAGAAACCAAAAAACAAATTGCCGATATATTCACCAAACCAATAGATATGGAAAGATTTTTTAGACTAAGGAGAGAATTGAGTATGATGGAATGAATTTCAAATTAAAAATCAATTAAAATAAAAATAGGAAGTGAATTGAAGAAGGATTAAAGAGTATGCTTGAATATCTATCATATTTTAAAATTTACTAAAGGGCAAGATGACCTAATTAGCATGGTGAGTCGACCCAAAGAAAATGAGTCACAAAACTTAATTTTTAAGTATTGATAGATCAACCCAATAAAACGACAAGACAACCCAATATATGCATGACTCAGACAATGACTCTGAAAAGTTGACAAGGCATCCTCTGACTTTTATGGGGTGATCTAAGTTATAATTCTCGAAAGATGTAAGGCAACTCATTCAAAATATGAGATGTCTCATGAAGTTTGAGGGACAGAAACTCTCCAAAAAGGGTCTTTTGAGTCGTCTCATGTATTTAGCAAGGCGACCCAAGACATTTGAGAATGGTTCTATGGTGTGCAAGGTGCCTTATAACATAATATAAGATGTCTCACACGAAGACAAGTCGTCCTATCTCCAAACGAGGATGACTCGTGCAGCTCAAGGGTTTAACTTTTCATATTCTCTCCCAAACTTCACTCGTGAATAGTCCAAATCAAGTCGTCTCACCCAAAATTTGAACCGTCTCACCTTCGAACTTCTTCGTAATCAAGTCGAACCAAGATCCCTAAAACCTTAACCATTCTTCACAATCGATTCGAACCAAAATCTAATCGAGTTGATTCGACTCAATCCAGTTCTACACCATTTCAATTAACTTCTCCAATCGATTTCAACACCAATCGACACTCATTTTTGCGAAGAAACCCTAATAGTCCATAAAAAGCCCTAATTTGAGAATCTCTTCTTTCTGTGAAAAACTTGTTCGTTCGAAGGGTCAAACTTATTCGTTCGTATTTCTCTCTCATTTAACCAAGCCCTAACACCTCAAATCAAAACCCTAATTCATCACACAGGCTCGTTGAAAGGTAAAATAGCAAGAACGTATGATAACTCCAAAGATAAAGAACCCAACAAAGTTCAATGAAGCCAAATTCCCTCCATTGGCAAAAAGTAAGTCCTTCATTGAAAATTTCAACAATCAAAAGTTAAACTTAGGCAGGCTTATTGATTCGAAATTTCTGAGAAACATAAATTTTCCATATGAGGAACATTTATCACATATTTTGCCACATTCCTTGATTAATCCAAATGAGAATGTGTATGAGAACTTAGTTATGAAATTCTATAACAATATCAAACCTGTTAAAGAGACTGGACCACATGTGATGAAAACTCATTATTGCTTTTCTACTGGAATAGAAACTTGTACATTCAAAACATACATCATGGGAAAGAAATTAATGGTGACTCCTAAGATTCTATGCATAATGTGCAATATAGAGTGGATGCCAGAGACAATCTATTAGAAGTTTGGGAAAATGAGTCAATTGGACTATGCAAAGATAGTGTTTAAGAATAAGAATTTGAAGGACATAGATGAAGTAAACTTGAATGCAAAAGAATTGGGGGTTCATTAGAAAATTCATCTTATTATCAATCATGTCCTTAGGCCTAGAGGTGGAAATTACACTAACATAACCAAAGATAATCTTTGGTTAATGGCTTGTATTATGGATGGCAGAAATCCTGGTCTTCACTTCATAATCCCTCACTCCATGATTGCCATGGCTAAATCTAACTCTGGAATCCTTCCTTTTAGCTCTCTAATAACCGACATACTTATTATGAATAAGATAACTTGATACAAGAAATTCCCACCAAGTTGCTCATGATACATGGAATTAGTGAATCCACATTAAAAAAGGGCAAATGGGAAAATAATGATGGAGTATGGGAGAAGAAAGATGATGATGAGCCAGATATGGGGAAAAAGAAAAGGAAAAAGCATGAAGTCGGGCCTAGAATACCTATGAGGTTCACAGAGAATAAAATCTTCAGATTGTTCCTTCAACGAGTGCTCCATCCACTTCCATTCTTGCCTCTGAAATCACCATGGACATGGTTTGGGGTGCTTTAGTTCACATTCAGGCTCAACTACTTAAACTAGAAGATCAGAACTCCCAAACTTATGAAAGACTTCTTCGCCTCGAATCTATAATCAAAGACAGCCAACAAAAACCCTCAGATCTTGATATATCTCCTCAATCTTGTGAGCTGCTATGTCTGAAGAAACCCACAGTTGTCTTTTGTTTCTTTCATATAGTCATGTAGTAGGGAATAACATATGTAATCTAATTATTTTACCCACTTTTCATCCTTAATTAGACACATGTCCTCTTAATGTGCCAATTTCCATCTTTTACATGTAATGTGCCAATTTAATGCATTGTTTTGATGATGACAAAAAGGGAGAGAATAATAATAATGTGCATTGGTGGTGCATTGCTAGTTTTGGTTGATTTGCATTGTTAGTGGTGTTGGTGCTGATGGTTTTGTTTGATTATAGAATTGTTGCTAGCTTTTGGTTATTGATCATATTGTTTACTGCTTGAAAATTGAAAATTTAATGCGTATTGCTGATTGAACTTGAAAATTTAAGGAGTTTATGCTAACTGCATTTGAATTTGAAATGATTGTTTGAAGTAGTTGCTAATAGTAATTAAAATGGTTATTGAACTTGAACTTGGAATGACTTTTGAGTGTTGAAATGGTCATGGATGATTAAATTGGTCATTGGTTGGTGTTGGTTTGCAAATTGGTGTGGTTGCTGGGACTGAAATTGGAATAGCTATTATGGAATGGTAGTTAAATTGAAAACACGACCGGTGAAAATTTGTAAGTGACCACTGGCTAATATGTTGAAAGTAATTGAATTGAAAATTGATAATTTAGTTGAAACAATTGGAAATTGAAAATGAATGCATAAACAGGACAATAGTATGTGTCATTATAATAGGTTATGACATAGACTGCGGTTGTTGTGTATTGGCTGAAGTTTGTAGAAGGATGATCTAGGAACCAAGTTATGTTGGGACTAGGAGTATGGGTTGATAAAATAAGAGGAAGCTAAATCATGCATTAACATTGAATATATGTCAAGTTAGATGCATTTAAATAACAAAATATGCATGATTAAATCAAAATAGCATGACATGAGCTAAGGGGGAGCAATTTAAGTTTTTTTGAACAATTTTATTCAATTTTTCAAATAAGAGTTTTGTCATCGTCAAAAAGGGAAAAATTGTTGAATAAAACAAGTTTTGATAATGATTAGTAACAATGAAAATTAATTTTGACTTATTTATTTAGATCCTATAATAATATGATAAATTGCTGAAATTAAATTGTTCAATGATAGTCAATCTAATATTCCAGTGGAAATTGACTCACAGTAATGAATTACAAAAATTGATTAAGAATGGCACACTTCAGAGCGACTTGGGTGGAGGTCAGGATGACCTAACTAGATTTTTGGATAATTATAAGTTGCCCCATAACATATGTGAGTCGTCCCAACGAGACTAGCCCTCTGAACATGTTTTGCATAACAAGTAGGATGACCCAAGCCTTTAACAAGACAACCTGCCATACCCTGTTCTCATAAGCCATGTTTGAAATGATTAAGTAAGATGTCTCATTAGCCTTTTGGGTCGGTCCCTTGAACTCAAAAATTTTCTTAGTACTTAACAAGATGACCCAAACTAGGATTTGAGTCGACCCAGGAATGAAGGGTCTTAGAAGTCAATACCGTAGTATGAACATGATGACCCATCAAATGGTTGAGGTAACCCAATCCACATATAACGGACCTAGAGGATGACCCAAGTCAGGATCTGAGTCGACCCACAAATACACAAACTCAGAAGGTCGAGTTTGATACACAAATAAGGTGTCACACCATGAACCTAGGATGGCCCGAAGAGACCATAGGATGACCTAAACTAAGTAAACACTACCTATAGGACGACTCAAGCCTTGAGTTGGGATAACCCACTAAAACACAACCACAGAAGCTATGTAGGAAGGATGACCTATTGTGTATTCAGGACGACTTGGCCTAATCACAAAACTATCATAAGGCATCTCAAGCAAAAACTCAGATCGACCTAAGATTTTAATTTCTCAGAATATATGTTTGCAGTCTTGCATAAGACAATCCCAATGAAGATAAGATGACCAACAATGAATGATGAGGCGACCCAAGAATAGGATAGGATGACCCACACCTCATAAAACTCAAACGTAGGATGACCCACTTACATGACAAAGTGACCCAAATCATTAATATTCAAAAGACAAGTCATCCTATGCTTTCCAGAAGGTGACCCAATGTGTCTAACGTTCATTTGTGTGAAAAAGTTGTTCGAAAAATAAATAAGAAGCTCAAAACTATTCACCTATCTCCTGTTATGCATTCAATGGAGTCCAATGGCTAATTCTTCCTCTTGGGCTATAAATGCATCAAGCAAATGAAGAAGTAGTGGTCTCACGAAAATTGCACAATATTTGTAACCCTAAAATCATACTCTATTCTTTATGTTAATTTGCACTTAATTTGAGCATATTTGAAGGCATACAAAGCTTCATCTTTGCTCATGAACTTTGTTTCTTACATCAAGAACAAACTATATCGACTCAAATATGAGATTTGAGAAAGCACGGGAGAAGGTCTTTCTTTGTTGTTTGTATTGTACGAAAGAAAGGGTTTTAGGGGAATTCTTGTTAAAGGTCACTAGCACCTAGAGAAGCTAGTTTGTAAACTATTGTTATAAATAGTGAATTTAGAAAACCAGGTCAAGCCTGGGAGTGCATGTACACCAAGAAGGTGAAACCGCTATAAATTGTTGTGTCTTATTCTTGTTCAAACCTTTACAGCTTAGGTTCTTAGTTTACATTTGAATTTTTGTTCGTTATCTTCTAAATTAGCCAAAATTTTAGATAACCTATTCACCCCCTAGGTTATTACATTAGTTCCAAAAATCATGATCAAAACAAAATGAGCAGTGCAATCCTGAGAATTCGTTGTGTTGTCGTACATCTCCATATGGGGAAGGAGGATGTTGCAAAGCATCGATTTGGTAATAATGTTGGCGTCGAATGGCGAAGAGTTGAAAAAGTAAAGATCAGGGTCATTTCACCTCAAGTTAGCCATTTGGAGCTCGGTAGCTACAAGTTTTTCAACTTGCCTTCTCATATTCTCTATCTCCCATAGGGACGTCACTGAAGGTTCTAGGTGTGTACAGGGCTGGAGCCTAGTGGAGCACGAGTGCACGGAGTTCCTAGAAGGAAGAGGGGCATCCTACCAAAAAACACGGTTGATGCCTTCTAGGTGCTTGCTCATTCCCTGTATCAGGGATTCTAACTTCTCTATTTGAGAACGGTGGACCTAGTCGGGAGAGGTCTGAGCCGGGGGAGAAGAAAGGGGAACTAGAGGTTGAGTCGTCGAAGGCTGAGTTACTGGAGATTAAGTTATTGGAGGTTGTGTTATTGTAGGTTGAGTATTTCCCTAAAAGGATTATTCCATCTGGTGCTGTGAGTCAATGATTGAGGTGTCTGGCTACATTACCGGGAGTGTCATTGGGGGGAGGTCTACAAGGTTAGATGTCTATTCTCCTATTTTGGACGTCATCTTGGACGCATTATCTCCAATCTTCTTTTTCAGTGGCATGGTGGTGAGAGAGGAGAAGAGATCAACACAGGGTGTGGATATCAATCAGTTGTTCCCATAAATAGTGTTAATCTATTAATACCAAAAAATGATTTCAGTAGATCGCACTTCTATCTTGAACAGAGAATTGGTGATGAGGAATCTGTAGTGCAATCTTTGATACAGAAACTTGCAAAAAAACCTACTAGAGTAGCTCTAGCGGATGAGGTTTTGACACTCAAGTCAGAAAAAACAGTAAAGAGAGAAAAGACTAAAAGAGTCTGAACCCTATGTAGTCTCTATATATAATGTGTAGAAAGAGATATGCCTACCTAACATGTTGCTTCTATTTAATATATATAGCATATATGATAGTGTTGTATGTGTTTGGGGATGTAAAATCCCTACTTGCCTTGCAAAGGGATCATATGAGATCTTTTGAGATAGGAATTGTGATGATAGACTTTCTATAGATTCAAGATCCTTTGAGGAAGGAAAGTTTCCCTTGCTATCGTGAAGACCCATGAGGATTGGAATGATAAGGAGATTTATTTCCTTATTGAGTGATCTTAACCAAAACTGGGGTAGGAATCAGGTCTGTAAGGATCGAGAGGTTAGGACCGAGAGGCTAAAAGGTCTAATGAATAAAATATGCCAAATGAGGAGCCGAGAAATATGGGGACCAGAAGGATCTTGTCGAAAGGCTTATGTCGAGGCACCGGCTAAGATTGATGAGAGGTCATTCATGGACTTGCTAGGTTTTGTGATAATGGGCCATTGGATCATGTATCATCGGTTTGTAATTAGATTTTTTGTCTTCTTCTTCTTTTTTTTTTAACACAACTCTATAAAAAATATTGTGCAAATAAAGTAAGTTGATATTTTATTTAACTTTACAAAACTAAGACTAAGAAGGGATGATTATAAGTATAATTAAAACAAAGGCATTTTCTTTTAACTTAACATAATGAAGAGGGTATTTGGTTTTTTGTTGTAATTTTTTTTATTAAAAAAACCTTTCAAAAATATATTCTTTAGGATTTAGAGGTGACAAAAGAAAAGAAATTTGAAAGTTACTCTAATATGATATTAAGAATAGTTGAGTCTGGCTATGATACTATGTTAAAAGAAAACGAAACAATATAATAATGATATGAACTCTAATACTCTACTGTTTCGATTAAAATATTATAATAAATTGGATTTATATAGAAAACTATTGTAATATATTCTAACAAGAGAAATTAAAAAATCAGCTCCTACTTTCATATAATATTTCACAAATTATTGAGCACTAAAAAAGGCACTATTATAATGCTGGTTCACAGAACATGATCTACTCCCCAACTATTCATTGAGTTAGAGTGAGCTATTGAAAAATGGTAATCATTGTGTCTGTCTATTAATTATCTATTCATCTTTGCTTGTGTGATCTAATTTAAAAATGTTATTATTATTATTATTATTATTTTAATTTGAACAGGCAAATGGCAGAAAATGTATTAATAGAAACTAGCTTAGGGAAGGGTTCCATTTCTATCACAAGATTGTAAGGAGGACGTTGCGGGGCATCGGTTTTGTCACGCTCCGAACCGGAGTCGTGAACAGTCGTCCGTTGCCCTGAATGCCGGCTGGATTTTTATCAAAAATCGGGCAGAACCTCTCCATAAATTGGAGGTCTCCCATATACAAATAACCTGTATACCTGTATAAATTTAAAATCATCCTGAAAATAAAACAAATGGCCATCTTGGCCTCTCCAAAACCAACAACTCCCAAAGCCGACATCCAAAATAACGCAAGGCTATAAAAATCTATCAACAACCCGAGCCACAGACCTCTACTATCATGCCCAACTAGAGCATGAGCAGTCGCTACACCGAGCGGGCCTAAGTTTTTATACAATTTACAATAATTTTTCCAAATATTATTCAAATACGTACAATTGTCTCGATGAGAATGAAATATGAGAGTTTCGCAAATAAACATACATAAATTATACAGTCATCCCAAAATAAGTACACGGCCAACTACGGACCTCAACAAGACCTCGCAAGATGAAAATAAAATACGAAATTTATCTTTCAAATTTAAATTAAGATCTCACCGTCGTAAATCACCCAAATCCACCAAAATCTCCAAAATCTGAAACATCGCTCCGGCGCAACAATAATCCTGTCTGGGGAGGGAAAGAGGAGGGGTGAGTACTCGGGGAAGAATACTCAGTGAGTGAGGGGATAAATCTCAAGTACTAATAGTGTAGATGAAAATTGGAGTGTCAAATAGTATCATTCGTAAACAATAACTCAAGTTTCGCAATAAATCATGATATGTTCAATAAAATGAACTCTTTTACTCATTCACACAATATCACACATATATGCATCCATTTAAAAATCAAGTATAACATAGAGCTAGCGGAAAGAATCCTGACAAGGGTCAACCATGACCAAGGACAGGCGCATCGTGGGTTTTAATATGCAAAGTGTTTCAAAGTAGCTCTCTACCCCGACGTTGGCACGTACAAGCAACTCCCAGTGCTAGACCGCCTATTCTGACGGTCCTTCCCTTTCGGTTTAACTGGGCCCATACGGAACATCACAATCGTGTACAAACAACTCCCGGTGCTAGACCGCCTATGCTGACGGTCCTCCCTAATACATGGTTCAACCGGGCCCATACATATTGCAATCACGACGTTTGCGGATACCTCTGGCCAAAGCGTATCCGGGCAACTCGTGCCTCTACAAGCGCCCTTTGTAGCTACGGAATCAATCAAGTCATCATCATAGTATCACAAGTGGGCATCCCAGTGCCCTCACATATCTTAAAATATTTCAAATCTTTGTACCAATACATTCATCAAATCATTTCAAATCAGTATACCAATGCAACAGTAGAAAAGGAAACTTATCAAATTTTCAAGTAACGGCACAATTTTGTTTCATTTCAAATATGGATGCATAGTCATGAAAAACATAAGTTTAAGACACTCCAATAGTCACAAAACACATTTGAGATTTAATATCACACATCGAATCAATGCATATCAAAACATGTTTTGTTTAAAAACACGGTAAAATCAAATTTTCACTATTTCATGCAAGAGATTAGAGTCTCACTCACATTCTATGGAGGGTAATCACTCCCTATTTCCACAATCAAACCAATTCGACTCCTCGAGTCTCCAACAAGATCAACCTAATCAAAGTATCACATAAATCATCAAATTTTCAATTATTCTTAGGGTTTATCATTTTTCCTAAATTTGTACAAGCCTTAATTCTCCAATTTATGAATAAACTCCAATGTCATCAATTTTTATTCCATTTATAAGTAATTAACCAAATCAAAATCAAGCTAAATTCAAAGTTAAAATCGTTCAAAAATCGAAAACAAGTCTAAATACATAATTTCCCTATAAATTAGAAAAATCTTTGAAAATTCATACACTTTTCAATTATTATCCGATTTCTTCAAACCATATCTCATTTTAAAGGTATTGAAACCTATTTTCATAATACGAAAATTGTATTTTGATTTTCTATATGTAGGGCAACTTATAATGGAAAAGACTACATCGATCCTTAAGTTCAAGTCCCAAATTTCAACTGTTTTCATGCATTCGTCAAATTAAACTCTAAGAAAAGTCATTTAAATCAATTTAATTCAATTTTATCATCCGAAACAGCTCAATTTCATTCAATTTCGTATAAAATTCTATACTTAACCTAAATAATTACATATAACGTCAAACACGCATTTCAACTCTATTCTAACATTCATCCTAACATATGCAATTCACTCTTACTCTAATTTACCCTAAATTCATCCAAATAAATCAAATAGGTTTGAAATCCCTCACCTAGGGTTTTCTCGAATCGCAGACCTGACTTCCGAATGCACTTCGTTCAATCCAAGACCTGCAGTATTCCCAATTCAAAACGGATTCTAACCGTTAGACTAAACCACTTAAGAGTATTAACTCTAGGAATAAAAATCAAAAATTGGTCTTTACCTACGCAGTGGAAGGATCGCAGTGGGCTCTCGAAGGAGAGTGCAGACTGCTCGAGCGAGCGAGCAAGGAAAGCAGCGCTGCAGCCGCGCGCGCAGAAACTGTCGCGCGCTGCAGGCGCGCGCAGGAAGGGACTGTCGCATGCTGGCGCGCGTGTAGGAGCGGGGACTGTCTCGCGCGGGGTCACGCGTGCGTAGGGGCTCTCTCGCGCGAGCAGTCACACGAGCAGGGAGTAGCAAAACAAGAGAGAGACCGAGGGAGACTGAGAGACAGAGAGGGAGGTAGAAAGTGGAAGATGGGTGGTGGTGGTGGAAAGAGCCGAGTCGCAGCGGAGAGTGAGAGAGTACAGAGAGAACGAGAGAGTCGCGGGTGAGAGAGATCGCGAAAGGGAGAGAGTGAGAGAGAGCAACCGAAAGAGAGAGAGAAAGAGAGAGATAGAGAGTGAGACCGAGAGAGAGAAAACAAAGATGGAGGTGAATAGAGAGTGGGTGGTGGCCGATCGTGGCGGACGGCAGCGACGGAAGATAGCGGCGGCGAGGGATGGCCGTGGGAAGATGGAGAGGCGGAGAGAAAAAGAGGGAGAAAGAGAGAAAAGAGAATTAGGGATTTTGAGCCCTAATTCGATTTTTTATTTTTTTTATCATTATTATTATTATTTATTAATATATACATATATATTTTTATAAAAATAGATTTATAAATAAATAAATGAGTAATTTAATTAATAAAGGAAATATATATATATTTTTATACTCACTTTATTTTTTTTTCACGGTTTCAAATTTTTAACAAAATAAGATAAACTCCAAATCGAAAACACGAATACTTTAAATATATCAAAAATTCAAATTACATACCTCAAAATCGAAAATCAATATAAATTAAAAAATTTCTCTCTCTATATATAAACTAAGAAATATTTTATTTAATTTCATGAACAGGAATACTAGTACGGACACCGCGGTGTCGGTGTTACATTTTCTAACCCCCTAAAAACAAGTTTCGTCCTCGAAACTGAAAGAAGGCCTTACCGAAACAAGTGGGAAAAGGCTGCGAAGCGCCTATGGGTCACTGATACTTGGCCATCATCTACTGACAAACTAGGGATCAAGCAACGAATTCTCTCTTTACATGAAATTACTAATAACTATCTAGGATAGTTAGGTACATTTTTGTACCTCTCAAATGCATAACGTAAGTGGAGGAATGAGCTTCCTCTAGAATATCTCTACGAAGATTCACTGTCGGCGGGAATGCAAACCCGCTATCGATATACTACTAGTCCGTTATCACGAACTCGGAACTCTCTGTCATCATCTCTACAGATCTATCAAGAATACCTTGGAGCTCCTCATTTGCTCCCTAAATCTCTCTAATACGGTCGAGCGAAATAATACTCTCACGTAAGAATAATCTGAACCAGTGTCAATAAGAACACGGGCGTCGATTCCAAATATCCTCATGATCCCTGAATGTGAGGAATGGAAAAGATTAAAGATATTGAAATGCGAAGCAACTAAATGAAAACATATATATATATATCAAACTAGTTAAGCTTCTGAAGCTTTAACTAGTCAAAACTGTACATCGATATCATGATATACAAAATCTCATAGAGAAAACATAACAAAAGTACTACACTGAGGGGTCTGCGGGAGGATTACCCATAATAACATCCGGGTTTACCTGTGCGTCCTCCTGCGTCATCGCGAACACACGAGCCTGGGCCCTAGGCTGCTGTTGCGACAGTCCTAGCACTGTATTACTCCCGACCGCAGTCCGAGGAGCGATAAGAGCTGAGTGCGCAGGTACCCCCTGCTGGCCTGTGTCAGACGAACCAATATGACTCTATGAAGTCGGTCCTCCTCGACCTAAATCTGGGCAGGCACTCTTCACGTGACCTTGCTTCCCACACTAGTAGCAAGTAATCGATAGTGAAAATGCCCCATATGCATGATGATTGCCGCATCTGCGGCAAAAAGGCTATCTTTGTGCAAGCTGTGAAGTGACACTAAGAGCTGGTGCCTCAAAACCCTGTGGTCGAGGTCCCTGTCCCAGTCCTGCTGGTCTGAAACTATAAGAACCTTTGGGATGTCCAAAACCTCTACCCCTCTTCGAAGACTATCCACCCTGTGACTCAGTCTTCCTTTTCTGGTGACTCTCTCTCTGCCTAGTCTCAGCTCAGACGATCTCCTCTGCCTGATATGCTGAATCAATCACCTCTGCAAGTGTAAAAGAGGGAGTCACCGTCATATACTTCCTGATGCTCAACTGGAGGCCATCTTCAAACTTGAACCTCATTTGAGCTGGTGTAGCCATGTCGGGGACGAAAACTGCTAGTCGTCTGAGCTCAGTCTCGTACTCTGAGACTGACCTAGTCCCCTGGCGTAAGTACAGGAACTCCGTCCTCATCCGGTCCTGCTGAAACGGGGTGAAGTACCTGCGGTCGAACTCTCGTAGAAAGTCCTCCCACCGCAAGGTCTGTGTGGTACTGTCACGGATAGCCTCCCACCACGAGAGGGCATCTTCGTTGAGGAGTCTCTCAGCAACTCTCAATCTGAGCTCCTCTGACAACCCCAAATCCGTAAGGATCCTGCGAGTCCTGTTGATCCAGTGCTTCGCCGCTACAGCATCACTGGATCCTGAAAAGTCTGTGCATCCGAGCTGTCAAGACTCTTTCACCAACTACGTAAGCTCGTGGATGCGCCTCAAGGTGACCGATATCTCATCGATCGGAGTAGAAACAGAAGGGCCAGCCACCGGAGAAGGAACTGGTGCCGTAGGAGTAGGTACGGTCGCAGGTGCGGTCGCTGGAGTCTGTAGTGGAGGTGGGGGTATTTTCGCCCCATATCTACTGAACCACTCCTGCCACTGCCTCAGAGCGTCGAGTGGTGGTGGAGGGATCTCGGTTGTACCAGCCGGTGGAGGTGCTGGGGGTGGCATAGGAGAAGGTGCTTGAGTAGAAGAAGCACCCTCAGGTACTCGTGGGGCCTCGAGTGCCCTAGAAGCCTCAAGCACTGAGGGACTCTCCGGTGGTGCACCGCGCCTACCATGTCTAGGCGGCATAGTTCTACAAAGAGAACACCATATCATTTGATAAAAGCAAGGATTAGGGTTAGTTACTGAGTAACTAACCCCCTAAAAATAGAATTCAAATTATGAATCAAGGTATTTGAATCCAATGGGAGGTGTACCACTCATACACCTGCCTAAATGCATCAAATGATGGTGATGGAACCGTGGCTATAATAGCTGGGTGAGAAAGTGCTAGAAGGATACATATAACGAGGAAACATCCTCGGATATCCTAAGTGTCTCAGGTACAAATCTAGTACCTCGTCTAGTAATCATAATCTTACAAAGGAAGAGCTTCGTAACTAACCCCCTAAATGAATAAACTTATCAGTTTAAGAACTAATAGAACCAATATGCTAGGTTAGATACGCACCGTATCTAACCCCCTAAACAGAATAACTCATATGCCTAAAACCATTGTACTGGGATCTCATGACTGTAATGAAACTCTCATATGCATTGAGGACTTTAAAATGTACTTGGGAATATTTTCAAAACTATTCTATAAAACACAGCTCTCAACCTAGAGCTCTGATACCAACCGAACTATCACGCCCTGAACCGAAGTCGTGAACAACCGCCCGTTGCCCTGAATGCCGGCTGGATTTTTACCGAAAATCGGGCAGAACCTCCCCATAAATTGGAGGTCTCCCATGTAAAAATAACCTGTATACCTGTATAAATTTAAAATCATCCTGAAAATAAAACAAATGGTCATCCCGACCTCTCCAAAACCAACAACTCCCAAAACCGACATCCAGAACAACGCAAGGCTATAAAAATCTATCAACAACCCGAGCCACAGACCTCTACTGTCATGCCCAACTAGAGCATGAGCAGCCGCTATACCGAGCGGGTCTAAGTTTTTATACAATTTACAATAATTTTCTCAAGTATTATTCAAATACGTACAATTGCCTCAATGCGAATGAAATATGAGAGTTTCGTAAATAAACATACATAAATTATACAGTCATCCCAAAATAAGTACATGGCCAACTACGGATCTCAACAAGACCTCGCAAAGTCAAAAATAAAATGTGAAATTCATCTTTCAAACTTAAATTAAGATCTCACCGTCGTGAATCACCTAAATCCACCAAAATCTCCAAAATCTGAAGCGTCGCTCCGACGCAACAATAATCCTGTCTGGGGAGGGAAAGAGGAGGGGTGAGTTCTCGGGGAAGAATACTCAGTAAGTGAGGGGATAAATCTCAAGTACTAATAGTGTAGGTGAAAATTGGAGTGTCAAATAGTATCATTCGTAAACAATAACTCAAGTTTCGCAATAAATCATGATATGTTCAATAAAATGAACTCTTTTACTCATTCACACGATATCACACATATATGCATCCATTTAAAAATCAAGTATAACATAGAGCTAGTAGAAAGAATCGTAGCAAGGGTCAACCATGACCAAAGACAGGCGCATCGGGGGTTTTAATATGCAAAGTGTTTCAAAGTAGCTCTCTACCCCGACGTTGGCACGTACAAGCCACTCTCAGTGCTAGACCGCCTATTCTGACGGTCCTCCCCTTTCGGTTCAACTGGGCCCATACGGAACATCACAATCGTGTACAAACAACTCCCGGTGCTAGACCGCCTATGCTAACGGTCCTTCCCAATACATGGTTCAACCGGGCCCATACATATCGCAATCACGACGTTTGCGGATACTTCTGGCCAAAGCGTATCCGGGGAACTCGTGCCTTTACAAACGCCCTTCGTAGCTACGGAATCAATCAAGTCATCATCATAGTATCACAAGTGGGCATCCCAGTGCCCTCACAGATCTTAAAATATTTCAAATCCTTGTACCAATACATTCATCAAATCATTTCAAATCAGTATACCAATGCAACGGTAGAAAAAGAAACTTATCAAATTTTCAAGTAACGGCACAATTTTGTTTCATTTCAAACATGGATGCATAGTCATGAAAAACATAAGTTTAAGACACTCCAATAGTCACAAAACACATTTGAGATTTAATATCACACATCGAATCAATGCATATCAAAACATGTTTTGTTTAAAAACACGGTAAAATCAAATTTTCACTATTTCATGCAAGAGATTAGGGTCTCACTCACATTCTAGGGAGGGTAATCACTCCATATTTCCACAATCAAACCAATTCGACTCCTCGAGTCTCAAACAAGATCAACCTAATCAAAGTATCACATAAATCATCAAATTTTCAATTATTCTTAGGGTTTATCATTTTTCCTAAATTTATACAAACCTTAATTCTCCAATTTATGGGGAGGTTTTGCCTGATTTTCTATAGAAATACAGCCGGCATCCAGGGCAACGGGTGACTGTTCACGATCCCGGTTCGGGGCGTGACAGGTTTGGCAATAATCTCAGCGTCAAATGGCAAAGAGTTGAAGAAGTAAGGATCAGGGTCATTTCACCTCACGCTAGCCCTTTGAAGCTCGACGGCTATAAGTTCTTCAACTTGCCTTCTTAGATTCCCTGGCTCCCATCGAGACATCACTGAAGGCTCTAGGCGTGTATGGGGCTGAAGCCTAATGAAGCATGAGTGCACGGAGTTCCTAGAAGGAGGAGGGGCATCCTGCTGAAGGACATAACTAATATCTTCTAGGTGCTTACTCATTCCCTGCATCTAGGGTTCTCACTTCTCTATTTAAGAATGGTGGACCTGGTCAGGAAAGGTCTGAGCTATGGGAGAAGTAGGAGGAACTAGAGGTTGAGCCGTCAAACGCTGAATTGCTGGAGATTGAGTTGTTGGAGGTTGCTTTGTTGTAGGTTGAGTATCTCCCTGAAAGGATTGTTCCATTTGGTGTTGTGAGTGAACGATTAAGGTATCTGGCAACACAGCTGGGAGTGTCATTGGGGGTAGGTCTACAGGGTTGGACGTCTATCCTCCTGTTTTGGATGTTATCTTGAAGGCGTTATCTCCATTCTTCCTTCTCAATGGCATGGTGATGAAAGAGGAGAAGAGATCGACATAGGGTGTGGATATCACTTGGTCGTTCTCACAGACAACGTCAATCTATTAATGCCAAAAAATAACCTCAGTAGATTGCCCTTCTATCTTGAACGGAAAATCAGTGATGAGGAATCTATGGTGCAATATTCAATGTAGAAACCTGCAAAAAAACTACCAGAGTGGCTCTGACAAAGGAAATTCTGATACTCAAGTAGTACCTTTTTCCTCTCCATTGTAATAGAATTGAATTCAAAATTCATTGTATGCATCCAAAAAAAATAATATAGAAACTTTCGCATACACTATATCTGGTGCTCAAGAAATGACAGAAACTTTGTATTTGCCTCCCCATCAATTTCTTGCCCACTTATTAAAAAAGCAAACACGTCCATGCAACCACGCATATAGGGTTAACAAACATCACACACTTACTAAAATGCCTCCCAATTACTGTGGTTAAGTCAATTGGCACTTTTTTTTTTTATTAAACCACTTGTATTCAATAATAATGTTAGAACTGACTAAATTTGATTCGAGTCGAATTAACTCTTAAGGGAACAAAATTCTCTCGATACCTGTTTTTACCACATATAAGATTCAAATTCAAAATTTTACTTAACTCAGCTATTAGAGCAATTAAGCATTAGCTTAAGTCAATTTGCTATACTTACAAAAAGTAGCATGCTTTGGTAACTAGAACTTACACAATGTTTAGCACCCTTGTGTCGAGAAGTCATACAACATAAAATGGTAGGCATCGAGACTCATGCGCACATATCATGGCAAAATAGTTTTCAAAATTTAAAATCTTCAGTATTAAGGGTTAGTCAACTGCAATTGAATTTTTTTTTTTTAAAAAAAAATATTTGTTAATATTCTCAAAATTTAAAGAGATTTTATGATTTTGACCGAATTATTGTAAATAATTTATCACTACCTACCATAAATTCTCATAACATGATTAGATATTTATTCCTTACTAATTTTGTGGCATGAGTGAACAACTAATTATGGAATCCAGATCCACTCCTACTCCCCCCATTCTATTGGCCAATATCATCTTATTACCATGTTTGAAAGATATCTATTAATTCAATATTTTGACATTAACTTTTTTTTTAATATATAGAAAAAGAACTCAAATTTAAGTAGAAAATAAATAATATTGAAATATTATTTTTAAATCTTAATAAATTAAAATATTTTTGTTCTTTTGGTTAATGTTACTATTTGTTTTAATGTTATAATATAATTGTTAAAACTAATGATGCCTATAGAAACATGAATCACAATGCATCAATATTTCTTTATGACCTCTGGATGATGAATTTGTCTTCTAGATTGTGCAATTTACTAGCTTTTAATTAATTAAAATTTATAGTTAATAATAGTCTAAAAGTGTGAAGGAAAATCTAGGTACATATATCTCTTACTCTGCACTAAGCTGAAGAACCATCGGGTGAGACCTTGAATAGTCCAAAAAGATTTTCTCAGCTACTATTGATTCAAGATGGTACTTATATTTGGTGTGGTGTGCTAAATTAGATGAGAAGTAACTAAAAGAAAGTAAAATATCAAAAAATTAGAATGTGATGTAAATAGAGAAGACCTAAAAGATTTGGCAAGCGATTTTGGTTGCCGTAAGCATGCACATATAAAGAACTGGGCAAGCCCTGAAAAGAAACAGAGCAAAACAGAGAACTCTGCTCGAAGAAACGATGGAGATTTCGTCGAGCAAACGTAGCTGCAATCAATTTACTATGGACATAGCTAAGAACATTCTGGAGAGAGAAGCGAAAAATGGTTCGGATTCCAACTGGGTTTTTTCTCCTCTTTCGCTCCAATCGAATCTCGCATTACTTGCAGTCGGAGCATCAGGGTTTACTCTGAATCAGACGCTATGGTTTCTAGGACTGAAGAATGTTGAAGAGCTTCATTCTTTGTCTTCGGAAATTATGTCTGTTGCTTCCTCCACAGAGCAGAATCAGACAATCGAAGAAGGCCCTCTGCTGCATTTTGCCAATGGTGTTTGGATCGACAAGCGGTACTCAGTTAGTCCCTCGTTTGCAGAAATTGCTAAAGGCATTTATAAGGCAGAAGTGAACAGTGCAGATTTCTTAACGAAGGTTCTCTCTCTCTCTCTCTCTCTCTCTCTCTCTCTCTCTCTCTGTTTTTTATTTTTAGAAATATATATGTAGGTTTGAATTGTTTAGTAAGATCATTTAGTTTATTTTTTAGGGTGGCTCGGGTTCTATGAAGCACTCTGTTGTGGCCTGACCCGTGACAACAGAAATCATATCAAGAACAATAGCAATGGCACAAGTCAGAGATAACACCATTAGTGGTAGCCTTCCTGATAAAGCTCAGAAGGGTAGCAACATTGGTGGTCATCTTTTTTTTTTCCCTCTTAAACAAAATTATTAGTTGTAATCATTCATCATTTTCCCTGTGTCCCTGGATCTTTCACATTTAGAATTGCAGGTATTGCTCCGTAAGTGGTTGACCAAGAACTTCTCTTTTCTTTTGCATAGGCTGAGGAAGCAGCTACTGAGATAAATACATGGGTGGAGAATGCAACCAAAGGTCTCATAAAATCCATAGTCCAGCGTGGAAATCTCACCAAGAGCACACTTCTTGTGAAAGCAAATGCACTCTATTTCAAGGCTGCTTGGGAGACCATATTCAACACATTTCTAACCCGAGATAAAAAAATTTTCCTTCCAAATGGAGAAACCCTTCAAGTACCTTTCATGACCACAGACACTTATGGGCATTTTTTCAAATCATTGGAGGACTTCAAAATTCTCAGACTTCCTTACCACCAAAAAGCAGGGTGAGTCCAAACAGTTTTCTATGTACTTTTTCCTGCCTGACAAGAACAATGGGTTGTCTGATTTAGTTGACAAGATCTGCTCAAACCCTTTTTACTTAACTGAAAGTTTCAATCTAAAAGTGACTGAACTCGATAAGTTTTGGATGCCGAAATTCCAAATCTCATATGGATTTGAAGCATCTAATATTCTCAAGAAATTGGGACTTGACCTGCCATTTTCCATGATGGCGGAGCTCAAAAATATTACAAAAAATGTAGACTTTCCTCACGAAGTAATACCACTCAAGGTATCACACATAGTCCACAAGGCTTACATTGAGGTGAGCGAAGGAGGAACTGAGGCAGCAGCCGCGACTGAAGAAGATGATTCAATGGAATTTTCAATGTATTCACCCCCCCGTCCGCCTCCTCCAAGTTTTGTGGCTGATCATCCCTTCCTCTTTATGATTAGAGAAGACTCCAGTAGAACTTTGTTATTCATCGGAGTTGTGCAAAATCCCCTCTTGGTAATCGATTGAAATTCATATGCTGTAGAGGGTTAGGATGGATTTTTAAATCTTAGTCCCTGTTATTTGATTATTATTTTTTTTTTTATCAATGTCTTTAGGTTTATGGATTAGGTTGTAAGAGAACAAGTTCTAAGTTTGATAATATAATTCATGGGATTCCTAGTTTTTATGCACTTAGTCTCAAATTCAAGAATATCTAGTAGTTTTTGTAAAGTCACTTTGAGTGACACCATGAGAATTTGGAACAAAACTGACCTCCAACAGTGTTAAAAGAGGTTTAATGGATAGGGAAGGAATCATTTTTAGTCACATGACTCAATTATCTTTGAACCAACTTAAAATAAATAAAGAACCACGAATTAAATTCATAGATGGAAATGGCAGCCCGATGTCTCATCAAAGATTTAATCCCTCCTGATCTTATGGACCAAGAAATACTTCTAGTTTGAGCTAATGCACTGTATTTCAAGGGTGCTTGGGGAAGGATATTTAACCCAGCATGGACTGGAGACAAAAATTTTTACCTCCCAAGTGGAGAAACCCCTACAAGTACCTTTCATTACCAAATAAATACATCTAGAATTTTTACACATCACTAACATGAGATGGCTTCAAGAATCATAGACTTCCATTCAAACGAAAGAAGATCGACTCAAAATAATTTGCTATGCACTTTTTGCTGCCTGATGAGATCGATCAACTCAAACCCTCAACTTAAATCGGCATGTGATGATCTTAAGAGACATGCTTGACAATTTTTGGATTCTGAAATTCTGAATTACTTGTGGGTTTCAAGCAATGGAGACTTTGAAGGAATTGGGATTAAGCCTAATATCTCATTATGTAATCACAAGTCACATTAAGTGATCCAAAATCTTACATTCTGGAGAGTGAAGAAGGAACAGGGGCTGCAGATGCCACTGAAAGTGATGATGATATAGGGATTTCTCTTTATTTGCCCACCCGTCTGCTTCCTGAAATGTCTGTAGAAATGGATGAAGAAGGATCATCAATTTCTGTTTATGATCAAGGAAGCCAGCACCCAATGTCTGTTCCTAATTGGAGCAGTGCAGAATTCCCCTTTGGTGGATTAAAAGGAAACCTGTTAGATCAAGTTCAGTGATTGACGATATTCTGAACAAAACTTTCATGTAATAGTCTGTTATTTATGAGTCCTAGTTTTCTGTGACCAAGCTCGGTGTGCCAAGATTACCTGCATCAATGGTCATAGTCGGTAAGCTGAGTAAGGCATATTCATTGGGGGGGGGGGGGAAGACAACAGACATGGTTAATTGGAATTTTTTTTCCCCTTCTTTTTCTTAGTTTTCCTTTTCTGGATTTGAGGAAGATTAAATTTCAAATGCATAAAGGAGTTGGAGTAGCTGGCGCTCTCCATCTCATGGAACACCATAGTGCTTGAAATGTATCTGATAGGCATGGGACCCAGCAAGAATATTCATAACTTTTTATAGGAAACAACAATAATGCATTATGAATTGTGTTTTTAAATTGTTTTAGAGCCAAAATTAGCCACTAAACAGCAAATATAATGCTTAAAAGGGTTCTTCCTTATCAGTATTCGTATATAATTAAAATAGGGCACAAGGTCCCAATGGACTCGCTCTTTCTTCCACCTATACAAAGGAAAGAGAAAGAGAAGGGATATAAGAACAAGTGTTACCTAAGGCAAGAAGCCTTGAGCCAAAAAAAATAAATAAATAAATAAAATAAAATAAAATAAAATAAAATAAAATAAAATAATGAAAGAGAGAGAGAGAACCTAAATAATTCAGAATCACTAAATCAAGGCCAAAGATGAGCTCCATGAATTTTTTATTGTGTTGCTGGTCAAGTTCTACGAAACCACACTTCTTTGTGCATGTAATATTTAAGGGACTCAGATAGCATTACACATCAAAAACCATTTTTTTCATAACCAGTCCAAAAGAGAACTGCTAATGGGAGGAATTTGAGCAGCTAGTTTTGAATTCCTTGATCGCATACCATGTGACAAGGCATAATGTCTAAGAATATGAATGTTAATACATGGGCTTACAATTTTTGTAGTTTTGTGTGTCCAAATTTTATTAGTTTCTGCACGAAGTAAACAATGGCAAGCCAGAGTCTAATATACCTTTTAGATTAAAAAGGTTGGTGGAATAACTGATCACCAGACATTGTAAACTCCACCTGTTCAACAGATCCATATAAAATATGCAGTTCTAAATGGACGTCATACAATAGAAGGAGATTTAAAAGTAGTATTTTAAGAACTTACAATATACTTCGGCAGCAATGGAGTCTCCTGAAAATTTGAACTCTTGGAATCATTTCAGCATGCAGATGGCTAAGAAACTTCTGTTGAAAGAAGCTGAGAAGGATTCCAACTTTGTTTTTCTCCATTATCCATCCAAGCCATGCTCACCTGATTGCTGCAGGTGCAACAGGGTCGACCCTGGAACAAATGCTTTCATTCCTTGGAAGTAAGAGCACAGCTTATCTGCACATACTGTCTGCTGACATTGTGTCTCTTGCTTCATCAGCTGACAACGCTGAGGACCTTTTGCTGTCTTTGGTCAGTAGTGCATGGATCGACAATCGATTTCCCCTAAAGCCTTCTTTTGAAGAAATAGCAAGAGAATTTTCCAAATGGAGGTCAGAGGGGTTGATTTTGCAATGAAGGTCTGATCTCTTTGCCTCTATCAAACAACTTAAACCTATTACAATCAAGTGCAACGATAAGCTATTTAATGCATCTCACCTACCAGGCTGATCAGGCAAAAGAGAAGCAACAAAAAGTCTCATAAAAGAGCTTATCCCATCCGGTTGTCTTAAGAATGACACAGCTCGTCTTTGCAAATGCACTCTATTTCAAGGGAGTTTGGCATCGGTCATTTGATGCATCAAAAACAGAGACAAAAGAATTTCACCTCCTCAATGGAGAAACCATTCAAGTACCATTTATGAGTGCAAAAGATCTGAGAAACAACTTTGCAAAGAGACAAATGGTGGCTTCAAAATTCTGAAAATCCCCTACCAACAAAAGCAAGACGCTAGGAAATTTGTTATGCATCTCCTTCTGCCTGATGAGATGAATGGATTGCATGATCTTGTTGACAAGATAAATTCTGATCCAGAGTTAGAAATTTGATTTTTGGGAAGAGATGCTCCCACATTTCAGAATTCCCAAATTTAAATTCACATTTGGTTTTGAAGCTTCTTCTGTTCTTACGGAATTGGGATTGAATCTACCATCAACCAGGGGTCTTACAGAGATGATCGACTGTGCTTCCAATGACAAGCTCTGTGCTTCAGAGATGCTCCACAAGTTTTAATTGAGGTCAGCGAAGAAGGAACAGAAGCTGCAAAACTAGCATTGGGTGAAAAATAATACGGTGTTCTGGAAGACATCCACCTCTAAGTTTTGTCACAGATTATCCTTTCTTGTTCATTGATCAGGGAAGATACTACAAGAACTGTGTTCTTCATTGGAGCAGTGCTCAAACCCAATTTGGTGGATTAAACTACAAGGTAGTAACGGATAGTGAAGCTATCTGCATTCATTATTTTGTCATCAGAAGTTTTTATTTTACATAATTACCTTTTAGAGAACTTCGAAATAACAATTATGTAGCCTTCCTAATTCACATGCTAGGCAGGAGCCTTTACCGTCAATCTTTACAAAACGTTTATCATATATGCACTGCTTTTATGGCATGTGACCTCATCACGCCAACCTATGCATGATATGATGGGAGAAAGTTCAACTTGTATACTCCTAGGAATGAGTATAAACAAACAACTAATAACAAAATCACCCGTTGGTATAAAATTAGATACAGAAGGGACATACATAAATGATGATTTGGTAAAGTTTGCACTCATGTTGTTAAGATTAGAAAAACAATATCCCTATACCCTCCATTCAGGTTTATTTTGACCTTGGCCATGCCACCTGAATTCGGAAACTAGGTAAAGAGATAAACATAAGGATACTGCTGTTGAATTTAACAGAAGAAATCCTCCGGCAAAAATTTGACTGAGAGAATCAGTGCCATTCAATGCAGATGAAGATGCTCAGGCATTTTCCATGATCAATCTTTGCAAATCAAGAACAGCAGCTTGAGTCATCATGCAAGATCAGCACCCATTCACTAACAACCCACAGGATTTTCAGTAAGAAGTTGGTAAAGTCCTGGAGGTGACCTCAGTCAAGTGCCACATCAACAGAGAAGGAAACAAGGCCAAAGTTATTAATAGCAAAATTCTACAAGGTCTTTCATTGATGCATCAATAAAATTCAGATTTTAACTACAGTCAGAGAATTGGGATTTTGAACCTGCTGTTTCTAAGGGATGAATGAGGTTGCTTTCCTATAAGGTTCGTCACCAATCTTTTAACAAAGAAAAGCAATTTTCTTGTCCAGAAAGAGCAGTTAGGTTTGAAATTTCAAATCAATATAAAAAGATGGGAAATCTCTTTCTTTATTAATTTAAAAAAAAAAAAAAAAAAAAAAAAAAAAAAAAAAAACCAAGGTTTAGATACAGATATGGCTAATCGACGGATATTTTAAACTCCATCATCTCATCTAGATTTATATATAATTTGTATATATTGGTGATTGGAAATCATAGAATCGGCAGATACCAAAAAGGGCCTTTCTGAGGACTTACGACCGCACTTTGACAAGCTCAGTGACGAAAATAACTCGGGTGATTTGTGCTTGTGACAGAGATGCTCCTATTTTAGCAGGCTCCAAGGTTAAGTTCACGTGTTAAGCTTCTAGTCCCCTTGAAACTGTACATGTCATTTAAAGACAAAGGGTCTTTCTGAGATGATAGACTCCACAGAGAAAGGGGGGGATTCTGCAGACCAGAGATAATCCTGTCTTACATGGACGTCAATGAGAAAGGGAAAGCAGCAGCTAGCACCACTCCACGAACAAAAAAGTGTTTAGCAGTAGGTCGACTCCAATTTCCGAATCTGATCAGCCCTTTCTTCTCATGAGCAGGAAAGATAAAACCAGAACTTTGTTCATGATTGGAGCAGGCTTTAGTGAAATGAGCTTAGCAAGGGTAACAATAACATGAAAGTAATTGAGTGATTTCACGTTGTCATCAAAATTTCTTTATATATGTTGCCGTCAATATAGGTTTCACCATCCTATGATGAGATGGCCTGTCTATCATCATCTCATATATCACTTTCATGATAAAAATAGAAACACTTCTTATATTAATAATCTTGGCTACTGACTCTTTTCATTTTCAATTTGAGGCCATTCAACCATCTCAATTCTGCAGCCAGACATACTGAAAAGAACAGGAAATATTTGCCCTACTGATCTGTCTAGGTGAAATACTTCCCATAAGCACCTTTGCATCATGGACAACTTAAAACACTTGAGATATAAAAGACCTAAACCCAAATATTTCTTTTCCTCACCACATAGATACTTCTAAGTGGCAGTAAAATAGGATCGAAACAGAAAAAGGAACCACAAGGAAGATTGAAAATCCTCAACAGAACAAGAAAGAGAGACAAAAAATGAAGGGGGCGGGGGATTGCCAATTGTCAAATTAAATACACCTCCAATCCCTATGCAGCAACCTATCTCGAATTTGCATGTCCTTTTGAGAACCAGAAATTAGCTTGCCCTGTTGGCACGACCTTATTGGGTTGAACTGGGTTTTATCCCTGTCCAATCCTCTTTCCGTTTCATCTAGGCTCTTTAGTATCGAAATAATCCACCATAAATTCGAGCTTTGGCTTCACTAACCTCAAGTTTTCTTTAGCCCTCAGCCCCCAACTTTTCTATAGATGATGCAAAGGTTTAACCGGGAGTGTTTAGATCCACTACAGTGGAGCAATGCAAGGTCATGTTCTAAGTAATATTTTTCAAGATAGGAAAGATGTTTCAACGAATGAAAGCGTAGAACATAATAGCTTCCAGAATAACATTGTTCCCAAATATAATTCAATAAATATTCTTAATGACACTGTAAATCTTCTGCAGTTGGCAGTACAAGGTAGGGCAGTCAGACTGGATACCATGTATTGCTGAACAACAATGGTCCCAAAGATCGCAATTTTTGCAAATTCTGATCTCCCTTTTGCGGAAGAGGTCTAAAATAAGAACAAAAATTCTGCACGCGTTAGGAACAGAAGATCTGCTTTCATGAGGATAAAACCTAGATCAGAATAGAAAGTGCATAATCTTGATAATGAAACAACAAAATAGATATTTTATTTCTGAATGAGTTTTAGTGTGTGCATATAAGCATAAAGCAACTACTACAAAGAATATGCTACAGAGAACACATACAGGAAAGATTGCTCGATTGAGTTAATCACTGTTCCGCTATCTGTAGAATGGCCATCTCCCTTCATCTAACTTTTCTTTTACTTCTGCTTTTACCACACGAATCAGTAACAAGCCCGCCAGACAAATAGAAAGAATAAGCATAAAAAATACACTGTTCCATCCTCTAGTAGATATATACCCTGCCAGAAGTGGACCAAGAGCTGCCCCAACAGAACCAGTGCCATCTATGATGGCCGTAACTGTAGCTAATGCACGGGAATTTCCTCTGGTCACACTTTGTGTGCCAAGATCAGCTGCAACAGCAGTTGTAATGAGTGAATATGGCCCATTTACAAGCAGCCCAGAAAGGAACATCAATGCAGTGTTGGTGATCATAGAGATGCTTCCATACACTCTGTACATAATGAGGACAGGCACTGATAATACCAAGAACATAACAGAAGTAACGGCACGAGCTTCAATCTTATCAGAAATGTACCCTGCCAAAATTCCTCCAAAGACACCTCCAACATCAAATATTGTTGAAAGTATCCCAGCAGATTTATGTGACAACTGAACACCAGCAACAACTGCAAATTAAGCACAGAATGGTATTTATTACCTACATTTTACCTATCATAAGATGGAAACATGTTATAAGACACACAACCCAGATCGCTACCAAGAAAACTTTCAGCAAGAAAAGAAAAACTACTGTTTCAGCCACTCAAGGAATTACAACTCAATTAAGCTAATCCAAGTAGTACTACTGAGCTTCTATAATTGAAAGCTCCTGTTGTAAATATGGAAAGAGTAAGTATGGTAAGCATTAACCTTAATCCAAGATTAGTGCACGAAATTAGTGCAACTTGTATACATACATACATACATACATACATACATACATACATAAATACATAATAACACAATAGAAATCTTTTTTCTTCCAAATCAACATGGTATTTCTCTAAGGAAGACCTAACCCTAGTTGCCACTCTAGTTTTGGGTGGTTGCCTAAATGCAACGCCACCATTGCTGCCCTGGTTGAGCAGTACAAATTTTTCAAAGCCCATGTTGAGCCTTGAGTGTTGCTGTTGTTGCTGTCCTAGTGAGCAGCTTGCTTTGTCGATCAAACCTATAGCTCCTTTTTGTGCTCTTTTCCATGGCTGATGAACTACATATGAAATTCCTACAACAACAAAGACCACAGAACACAACTTCAATGGTCAAAACTACTTAGAAAGGAGCAAAACTATGAAACTCTATCTTCACAACATTGATAAGGATGACCAACTTTATGGTAATCCACCTTTTGGTGTTGAGGCAAAGAAAACCTGGTTAAGAAAGGATGCTAGAAATTTTTTGAAAATTCAAAATTCCATCTACAATGAGGTAATTGGTTTGGTTAGTCATTATGAATCTATTAAAGAGCTTATGGATTATTTAGCTTTCTTGTATTCTGCAAATGAGAATTTATCTCACATATATGATGTTTGTAAAGAGTTTTACCATCCAGAAAAACAAAAAAGATCCCTTACAGAATATTTCATGGATTTCAAACGAGTGTATGCCCAGTTGAATTCCCTGCATCCATTTAGTAAAGATGTACAAACTCAACAGTTGGTTGTTATGAGTTTGTGGGAATACCATCTAAGTATGTGATGCATGTACACAAATTCCATCCAGCCAAGAGATTACTGTTCTCCATGACATTTTTTCTTAACTGCAATGTGTAGAGGGGTCACGACCTTTTTAACAAGTGTTACTAGTGCCTTTGTGAGCTGAGGTTTGAACTAATTGAATAGTTAATGGTGGTGATAGAGGTGGACTAACAAATCATGGTTCAAGAATGGGAGATCACAGCTCTGGTAGGAGTGATGACAAACCAATTTGTTTTTATTGTAGATAACCTGGACATACAAAGCATACTTGTTGGAAATTGTATGGCAAGCTTCAAGTTGCCAATGTTGCATCGACACTCACAAATTCTGACAAGGCTATACTCATTTTTGCAAATGAATATGCTAGACTTCTTCGGTACCAATTATCATCTCAGTCCATGAATTCATCCACTACGGAGGCAGGCAAACCCACTACATGTCTTGTCTCATCATTTTCCAAATGCCTTACTGATTTCGGGGCTTCAAATCATATGACAGGTAACAAAAATAGTCTCTCATTTTTTAAGTCCCATGATAACCCTCATAGTGTTATTTTAGCTGATGGGTCAACTACGTCTGTTGTTGGTTCACGGATTGCCATCCTTACACCCTCATTACCGTCATTATCTCTTTTCTACCTACCTAATTTTTCGTTCAACTTGATATCTATAAGTAAAATTACTAAAACTCTTCAATGGTTTGTCTCATTTTTCCTTGATTACTGTTTGCTTCAGGATCTTGTGACACAAAAGGTGATTGCTAGAGGTATTGAGTTTGGAGGCCTGTACATTCTGGATGCTAGAACTACCAAAGTCCTAGCACCTATTGCAAGCACCGACATTTTGGCCCCACTTGAACTCCACCGTCATCTTGGCCATCCTTCTTTGTCCACTTTAAAGAAATTATTTCCCCAAGTTCAATAGTTATCTTCATTGAATTGCAGGTCATGTCAATCTGCATAGAGTCAATAAGAGGGCTACCAACAGACAATCAATGTAGTGGGTAAGGGTGCTAGATCTTTTAATCAAGTTTCAGATTTGAAATTTGGGAATGAAAAAAATTACGTTAGGAGAACTCTCCCCTATATTGGATCTGACAGTCCTCAATCGGATTAGTCGGAATATATCTTCAGATACCGGTAAGTGATACAAAAATAAATAAATAAATAAATAAGGGGGCTACATACCTATTCTGCGTTCCCTGTGATCGCACCAAATGCGCGCCTACTAAGGGCTCAGCCTACGACTCTATGGGGAGAGGGAGATTCAATGCATATGGGAGATGGCTAATACCATGATTTTTTGAGAGGCATCAAACCTTGGGAGATTTTGAAGCCAATTTTATGGGTTCAGTTATTTTTCAATAGACTACACTTGGGATATATTACGTCTCATGGAATGACGGGACAATTATATCATTTTGCTGCAGCAATTTGTGCTTAGCATTTATACCGTTGGTCCATTTAGCAATTGTCTTTACATGGTGTCATATGTCTCGGCTGAAACTTCAACCTCTGGGATTTTAGTAGAGGATGTTCTTCATCTGACCACGAAGGATAGTTACTGAGAAGAAGTTGAAGCTTCTATAACATTTGACTGTGGACAGAATCAAAATGGTTCTTTTCTAGATATTGTCATGCCCATCGGCTTATTTGGGCTCGTATGAAGAGGATATCAGTTTCCAGTATTTTATCCAAGGAAAGTTCCCATTATTTCTGTTTTATGGCTTTTAAAAGATGGGGAAAGGTTATGGCACAAGATTGGTGTCTCTGAATTACAGCATTCATTATTTCAACAAAAAATCTTTTTTTTTGGACGAATCTTGATGCAACGATTGAATTGTTCCTTTGTGATCTCGAGATTACAAGTTTGAGACGTGAAAACAGTCTCTTTGTAAAAATACAAGGAGAAAGTTGCGTACATATGCGTCCACTCCAAAGCTAATCTCAATTATTGGGACTAAAATTATAATTGTTATTGTTGTTGTTGTAAGGGGTCTACATCACCCTTTGAGTTAGTTCATTCAAATGTTTACGTCAAAGACTGGATTTCGATATTTTGTTACCTTCTTTGATGACTACTCCCATGTCACTTTGTTATATCTAATGAAAAATCGTTCAGAATTATTCTCCATATTCTATGCTTTTTGTGCTGAAATTAGAACTCAGTTTAATATTTCTGTTCGCATTTTGCGAAGTGATAATGCACGAGAATAGTTTTATGTCTTTTTCCTCCTATATGTAGGGGTGACCACGGTTCCAGAACCGTCGGTTCCAATTCATCATCCAATGGAACCGAAACCGAAGCGCTCATCAACGGTTTCGGTTCTGATTCCTCACGGTTTGGTTTCGGTTTCAGAACCAGCGGTTCAAATTCATCATCTACCGGAACCGAAACCGAACTGCTTACCGATGATTTCGGTTCCTTACGATTCAGTTCCAGTTCGAACCATTTAGAACCGAAATTTAAATTATTTAATTTTAATTTTCTCATCTCTTTAATAGGTGACTTAACTATATTGTTTTTCAATTCATTAATTCGGTCGACTTATTTTAATTTAAATTGTCTTGTATTTAAATTATATTTAAACCCAAGTTTTGTATGTGGAGATTTGATTTACGTCGATTTATTTATTTTATATAACTCTTTAAATCAAAAATTTATCGTAAAAAAATTCTCATCAAAATATATTTGATCAATAAATTCACATCAACAAATCAAAAAGAAAAAATATATATATTATCAACTTTGATCATTGTGTATGTTGATTGTTGAGCATGACTTTGATTCGAATTTTGAATGAATTTGAATTTTGAATAATTTTGATTTTTGTGCATGTTTTTTATTGTGATTGTGACACAATAATAAAAATTTTAAATTTCGAATGATTTTGATTTTTGTGCACGTTGATTGTTATGACATAATGATAAAAATTTTGAATTTTAAATAAATTTGGTTTTTGTGCATATTTATGTTATAATTGTGACACAATAATAAAAATTTGAATTTTGAATGAGTTTAGTACTTGTTCAAAAGTAAAAATCAATCATTTTCAAAAATTTGATTCCGGTTTCAAAAAAAAAATAATTGGTTTCGGTTCCGGTTCCGGTTCCGATTCCGGATCCGATTTCTGAACCGGAACCGAAAAAGCGGTTCTGATTCGGTTTTTGAGCCACCGGTTCCGATTCGGTTCACGATTGAACCGAATTGTAGTCACCCCTACCTATATGACACAAAATGGTATTCTCCATCAGTCATCATGTGCTGTTATACCACCACAAAATGGTGTCGTAGTACGAACAAATAGACATTTATTAGAAGTTGCTAGAGCCTTTCTTTTTTAGATGAAGATTCCGAAACATTCTTGGGCAAATGCTATTTCTACAACTTGTTTTTTAATCAATCACTTACCTTCGTCCATTCTTAATGTTAATATTCCATATTCTATTTTATTTCCTTCACAGCTCGTGTTTTCAATGAAATCTCTTATCTTTGGTTGTACCTACTTTGTTCGTGATGTTAGCCCTCAGGTGTCTAAATTGGATTACCAGTGTATAAAGTATGTTTTCATGGATTATACTCGTCTTAAAAAAGGGTATGGGCGTTATTCTCCTACTTTGGGTCATTACTTGATTTTTGTTGATATGATATTTTTTGAGACAATTCCATTCTTTCCTGACTCTTCCACTTACGCCCCGTGAGGAGGAGGAAAATGATATTTTTATATATACAGTGACCCCACCCATAAACCTTTTCAACCAAAATCCTCTCCGATTCCTTTACCACCCATCCCAACTCACATTGAACACACTTGTATCCCACCACCACCCATAGGCTGACACTCATCGGCCTCCACCAAGACTCATGTCCTCAATTATCTCCTCCAACAAATCCTAGTCTTCACCTTCCACTTGCTCTTTATAAAGATAAATGGCACTCTTTTCATCCTACTTTTTCTTTTGTCTGTTATGATCATTTGTCTCCAATATCTAGAGTTTTTATTGCCTCTTTAGATACAGTTTCTGCCCCTAAAACCTTACATGAAGCTCTAACCCATCTTGATTGGAGAACCACTATGGAAGAGGAAATGAAGGCTTTCGAGGATCATAGTACTTGGGAAGTTGGACATCTCCCTGCAGGTAAATAAGCTATTGGTCTTAAATGGGTGTATACTGCCAAATTTAATCTTAATGGCTATGTGGCTCATTTCAAAGCTCGTTTAGTGGCCAAAGGATATGCTCAGGTATATGGGGTTGATTATTTCGATATTTTCTCCCTTGTGGCTAAGTTTGCATATGTACAACTGTTTATCTCTCTTGTTGCTACTAATGGTTGGCCTTTATATCCAAAAATGCTCTTCTTCATGGTGACTTATGGGAGGAGATGTTTATGAAGCAAAGGATATGCTCAGGTATATGGGGTGATTATTTCGATACTTTCTCCCTTGTGGCTAAGTTTGCATATGCACAACTGTTTATCTCTCTTGCTACTACTAATGGTTGGCCTTTATATCCAAAAATGCTCTTCTTCATGGTGACTTATGGGAGGAGATGTTTATGGAGCAACTACCTGGGTTTGTTGCTTAAGGGGAATCTGGAAAAGTGTGCAAACTTCAGAAGTTTTTGTACGGGTCAAAACAAAGACCTTGTGCCTTGTTTGAACGTTTTAGTGAAGTGGTTCAGGAATTTTGGTTTTTTTTTTTTCCTTTAAAAAAAAAAAAGTTGTGATCACACTGTTTTCTATCAACAATTTGATGCTAGTTTTGTGTTGTTGATTGTGTATGTTGATGATATTGTGATTATAGACAGTGACAATACTAACATTTCAGCTCTCAAGTCCTTTCTTCAATCATGATTTAAGACAAATGATTCAGGTATGTTGACATATTTTTTGGGTATTGAGGTTGATAGATCCAGAAAAGGTATTTTTCTTTCTCAAAGTAAGTATGTTCTTGACTTGTTGAAAGAGACCGGAAAACTTGGAGTGAAACCTTGTAGTGCTCCAATGGCCACTAATATCATCGCATATCCAGTTAGTATTGTGAGTCAATTCATGTCTTCACCACAAGTTACCCATTGGACAGTTTTAGAATAGACTTTATGTTATCTCAAAGGAACCCCATGACGTGGCATATTATATAGTAATCATAGTCACTCTTGTATTAAGGTTTTTCTTAGAAATAAATTCGGCAGGTTCCAAGGTTGATAGAGGATTTACTACAGGATATTGTGTTTTTGTGGGTGGAAACATGGTGTCATGGAAAAGTAAAAAGTAGAATGTGGTCTCTCGATCTAGCGCCAAGTCAGAGTATAGAGCAATGTCACAGTCTGCATGTGAACTTATGTGGATATATCGGCTATTAAGTGAGATTGGTCTTGGAACCTTACTTCCTATGAAGTTATGGTGTGAAAATCAAGCTGCACTGTAGTTTTTCATGAGAGGATCAAGCATATTGAAATTGACTATCATTTTATTCAAGAAAAATTTCAACAAGGTCTAATCCTCATCGGTCATGTTAGTATTGGAGAACAGTTAGCTGATATTTTTATTAAAGCATTAGAAGGACTTAGGGTTGATTATATTTGTAACAAGTTGGGCATGATTAATAACTATACTCCAACTTGAGGGGGAGTGTTATAAATATAGAAAGAATAAGTATGGTAAACATGGGCTTAGGATGTGTTGTAAATATAGAAAAACTAAGCATAGTAAGCATTGACCTAGAATATACTAAATATAGAGAGAGTAAAAATGGTAAGTATTGATTTAGAATGTGTTGTAAATATGGAAAGGGTAAGTATGGTAAGCATTGCCTATATTCTAGATTAGTGCAACTTGTGTGTGTGTGTGTGCGCGCGCGCAGTAAATATGCTTATGCTGGATCCTATGGAATAATAACACAATAGAAATCTTTTTACTACCAAATTAACAGCTCCGATATTTTTCAACCATAGGACTATATACTTTACTTCCTTTCTCTTTCCTACAATCAGCAGCAAGCAAACATGCAAAGAATTATAATTTTCTACATCTCGACTATAGGATGCCAACATGATATAAATACAATGCACAATTCATTTCCGTGCCAACAAAACTTCATGCAAGGAAAGAAATACTGTAGTCCAATGAATGATCTAATAGTATGACTAAGCTTATCTGATTAAAAGTTCTATTATGTACTGATTAAGAATCCCATTAATCATAAGCTACATAATTTTATATCCAAAGAAACCAAGAAAACAACATCAAAATCAGAAAAAAAGGAGAAATGTAACAGTACCTGTGTGCCTTATGTAGAATGGCAACCAGTACAAGAAAGTATAGGCAACTAGTTTTGAGAAAAACAAACAAAAAGCATAAGACGCCACACCAGGCAACCTCCATGCCTCTATAAACCCAATAGCAGCCACAGTCACAGCCTCAGCCTCCGTTTCATTACTCTCTGACATAAGTAAACCAGCTTGTTCGGACTCCACTTTCTCCGATCTCTCCTCAGCCCCATTCACCTCCGAATTCAGCTCAACCTCCTTGTTAGGCACTTCCAAACCAACATCCTCAGGACTCGCAACCAAAAACCCAAACACCACAAATCCAACAAATATAATCCCCAAACCAGGCAACACGAAAGACCAACCCCACCCGAAATCCAAAACTGCAGAAGCTAAAACTGACCCGACAATGTTGCCAACTGAAGTATGTGAATTCCAAACCCCCATGATCAACCCTCTTTTACTTTTCCCATACCAATTCCCAACAATTGCAACAACGCAAGGCCAACCAATAGACTGAAACAAACCACAAACAATCTGAACTACCACAAAAAACTCTAATTCATGAATATTCAACCAAAACCCTAATCCGAAAACAATCGTAAAAAGACCACTACCGAACATCCCGAGACAAAGGAAATTTCTAAGGTTAATTCGATCGCCGATGTGGCCAGCGAAGTACATACCAATGGAGTAAGCGGAGAGGAAGGCGAGATCAAGCTCGCCGAGACGGTGTGTGCCGGAAGAACCATCGAAGGGAGCCCAACCAGTGTCGATCAAATCGGAATTAGGGTTTTCGGGTGCGAGAATCGATTTGACGATGCTAGGGGGTTTGCGAGAGGCATGGAAAGAAGCGTAAGCTGTGAAGGTGAGGAGAAAGACGGAGATCTGGTGGGAAATTAGGGTTTTTTCTGAGTTTGGTGAAATTAGAGTTTTGGGTTGTTGCATAATTTTGTCAATGTTGAAATGAGAGAGAGAGAGAGAGTTTTGGGAGGAGGGCGAATTGTGTCTCCGTGAGAACAGAAAAATAGCCGTTTGGAGGTAGGAACCGATCTAGTTATTCCGGTGGGGGAGGATTTGAGTCAAATACTTGAGGAGGAAGCATATGATGTCATTTGCCATCTTTGGTAAAATTTCTTAGATTTAAAAATTAGAGAGGTATAACGGTAAAAATAATATATTTTTAAATATTTTCTTTTAATTTTCTTCAACTTTCAAATAAAAAAAAATTATTTTCTTTCTTTTCTTTCTTAAACACTTAAATAAAATGATAAATATTTTCTTCTCTTTTCTGCCTTTCCTTTTCTTTTATTTTCTTTTCTTCTCAAGACTTCCAAACTAAGTCTAACCAAAATACAACGGTTTTCATAAAATTATAAGTTCATAAAATTTATTTAATATTTTTTTAAAAAAAGAATCATATACTTAAAGTTTGTAATCTATTTGTAAAAAATAAAAAATAGCTCGTCTCCTTTTTTTACACAATTTATAAATCGTTTAATGTTGAATTATAAACGGATTAAATTATCTAATTAATATTTCATTATCTGATGCTACCTATTTCCATGTGAATAAAGAATTATATATATAATATTTATAATATTTTATTATTGTTAATCATTTCAACATTAAAAAGAGTTTATAACAAATCATTTATTTAAATATTATAAGTTGTTTTCTTTTATTTTATTTAAATTGTTTAATAATTTATTTTGTAAGAAAGATATGAAAATTTTTATATTTAAAAACTATTTTATAAATTTTGAAAGATTTAAAGTATTCAAAATAAATCTAGTAAAACGAGCACTTGATTTTAGGGAGGTTGTTTTCTCTCTAATCTTGTAATACAATGCCACCTTGTAGTAAAATAGGCATCACATTCTATGAATGCTAATGTTAGTATAGAAAGGATATTTCACATGCTTATGAGTAAAAATAAATAAATAAATATATTTAACAATTAAAAAAAAAGTGAATTACGAAAATAAATTATGGAAATAGATAAGTTATAAGTGGATATAGAAAAGTTATTAAATGATTTTTAAAGGGAAAAAAAACTTTTAAATACTTTATTCAGATGGTTAAATCTCCATCTTTTCCCTTTTACCATTTTTTTAAACAAAAAATAAGAATTAAAATTTTAAATTTTAAAATATTTTCTAAAAAAAAAAACTAAAAAGAGTTAAATCACCATAAGAATGTGTTCCCTTACCATATGAGAGCTTTATTGCAATTAGAAATAAATTGGTGCCAAACATAAATCATTATTACTTAAATAAAAGAAATTAAAATTCTTTTATTGGTGACCCTGATCATTATTTTCTAAGTTCAATACTTTTCTAATCAATGATCATAACATAGATATATAATATTAAAGTTGTTTATTATTATTATTATCAAACAAGAGCAAAACATATATGAATACTATCAAAATGAAAGTTTATAGTAAAAAATATCAAACATATATTGAACAAAAGAATAAAAATATTATTTATATTGAACTCTTTGTTATTTTATAGTACTAAAGTTATTTATTATTATTATTATATCGATATTGATATTTAAATATATTAAATTTCATAGCTATATAACTAAAGACAAACACAACAATATAAAATAATAATAATAATCATGGTAGTAAATTTTTATCGATTATAAACTAATTAACATATTAGCAACATTTTTTTCTGAATATTGATAAAACATGAATAAGCAGAATGCAGGGTTAGAGAGAGAGAGAGAGATGAGAAAAGTGAAATCAAAACGAGAAGGGGTTTTTCTTGGGTCACCCCTCCTTCGGTTGGTAAAGCACCATATTAGCAAAACATTTGCCAATGAGGAGGCACTCTAGTGCTCACTAAGACTACCTGCCAAGCAAAACAAGATTGAAGTTCACATTCTTTTCCCCACCATTAGCAAGACATCTATAGAAATTAATCAAGTTAGATACAAATCCACAATGTCATGAATATGTTACGGAAAAATTAGGAAACTACAGTCTCGACTGACATGTTCCAAAGGAAAAGCCCAAAGATCTGCGCCCATTGATTTGTACCAAAATTACAGAACAAACTCTGCCTTTCTCATTTCAAAATACATAGATCTCTAACGTAGTCATGGGGTCTTTGGTGCTTTGCCTGCAAACATACAGATGTTGAACTTTACACAATTTAATCACCTCCGAAAAAGTCTTCACGTTTCCTATTCTTGTCCTCTCAAAAAGTGAATCCCTCCGGTCATTTCCATATTGATCTGTTATCACAATATTGTTTATGGTACAAAGATAAGAAATGCACCTCCATTTTTCTCCCTCATCTGCTGAGGAAAGGATCTGCTTCCTGTTGTGCTAGTTCCATCATCATGGCATCATCAAAGAACTTGTTGATGCTGACATCTTCACTCATTCCCTGACATCAAAATGCAAACACAGCTTGTTAAAAACCTAACATATATAGTACAAGTAATTTTCACCCCTACTTCCATTTGCAGAAACTAAACTACAGCTTCATATAGCAGCATGTGTCTAGTGAACTATTTATACTTTCCCTTAGAAGAATACTTGTGTACCATAAAACTATAAGCTATGTAGTTATGCAAGGTTTCTTATCCCGGGCAATTTTCATTGAAGTTCAATCTGGACATCAAGATGAAGCGATACCTTACGACGCCGAGTCTTCACCATGAACTCACGAGCAAGGTGCTGAATTGGAGCAGGTTCAAGTGGCCGCAAGACTATGCTCTTGTCGAGAGGATCCCCAGGAACTATGGCCCAGTGATCAAAAACAGAAAGGGAAAATGCCTGCCCTTGGGTATGGTACCTTAAATCCGTCTCAAAACCAAATGATTCTATTACAGGTAAAAATGCCTACACCAAAAGAAAATTGAACATCGGTAAATATCTGACATGTCCATAGCAAATTTTGCAACAAGTATTCAGAAACAAATATAAATGTTCGCATAATAACTAACTTATCTCCCAAAAAAAATGATAGATCAATAATTTTCTGTAGGTAAATTTGAAGCAGCCAAAAGTTGGTCAAGGAAGGAACCCCAGGCCAAGTCCAACTCAAAGTTCACCCCTATGATTAGGTGCATATGTGTTGAGTGTGTGGATACGGGGAAGGAGCCTCTCATTTCATCTCACAATCAGCTGCGTGGGAGTCGAGGCTCATAATAGATCCAACCATGGATAATTGTGCTATGATGACCATCTCTCTGGAGAAACATAAAGCATCTGAAGAAGAATGTGCTTCTAGACATCAGCAGTTTCTTAGAGCCATAGAAACAATATTGTCAGATCCACATTGTGCAGGAGGTTTCAGGTGTTTGAACTGCTAGCTCAGAGCCTCATAGGTCCTCATCCTCAAGTAAAACAACTTGAAAGACATGCTCACCTTCTGTGCCTAGGCACTAAATGCCAAAGGAATAAAGCGCCCTTTATTCAAAATTTATATGATTAAGTAGGCTCTATGGGTCTTTCCCCATGATGCCATTTTTCTCCCAAGTCCTGCTCCTCTTCATCATCATTATCATCCTTGTCATCAGACGTTATGTATTTCCACATGAGCACACTTCTATAAATATATTATGAACCATTTTATTAATTGTGATGAATATGTAAAGATATACAACTGCACACTTCTATAAATATATTATGAACCATTTTATTAATTGTGATGAATATGTAAAGATATACAACTGCACACTTCTATAAATATATTATGAACCATTTTATTAATTGTGATGAATATGTAAAGATATACAACTGTTTGATTTTTGTCTTTACAACGTAAGCAGCAAACCTCACCTGGGCAAGTGCCCAGTATGGAGTCAAAACACTTCCAACGATATTGTGGATAAAGTTTTTCAGTTCTTATTATCTTAGATTTCAGGAACCTGCCTTGAGGAAGGTGGCAGACTATGATTGAACTGACACTTTCTAAACAAACCGTCCAACATGGTTCTTAGAAACAAAACAAAATACAGAACTCTGTAGCCTATAATAGTGAAAAATTTGTACAGCTCTTCTGTGTCACAAATGTCTATGTGGTGTCGTGTCCCATGTTTGTGCTTCATAGGTGGCGCATTTGTGCTATAGAGAACCTTCCCTCAAACCAACACCTTTGGACTCCCAGAAAGGCATTCAAAGGAGGAGCTCATTAGCCTAATAGTGTTTACTGGTTACTACCCAGTAAGAATCACGTAGCCATGACCAACTACATGTTTCATTCTCCAGTCGCTAGGCCACATTAATTGCTTGGAGTTATTTCTTCAGCTGAGAAGATTTGCTAGGATTATGACTGAAAGCTACTTCCTCTTTGTTGTTTGAATAATTTTATAGCCTTCTCGGAGAACCCATGAGCCCTTAAGTAGGACTTTTCCAATTTATGTATTTTATTAGATTCTAATGGCACATACATGTCATCTTTACACATTTCCCAAAGAAATAAAATAAAATAATAAAGAATTAAAGAGGTGACCTTTAGAATTTCCATTTTTCGTTTTTTATTCATAGAAGCTATATATATGTGTGTGCCATCAGTCAGGAAGTAATATGCGCTAGATGAAAAAGAACTATAGAGTCCTCAAAAGATTAGATGCCAAACCTTCACAATGTAAGAGGGGGTCCCAGGTTGAGGAACATCTGCAGTGACATGGCCACGACGACGGGACAGCACATTGTAGATTGCAGAGACACAGTCTATTGGTGTTTGTATCTGAAACAATACAATAAAAGGACATGTGAATTAACAAAAATGTAAATCTTCCTTCAGATAGTCCCAAACCAAAGTAGAGGGTAGACCTATTATCCGTTCTACAATGACTGGCTAGCATATATTAGATATTTCTACTGTTAAAATCACTAAATGGTCTGAAAAAGTTACCAATCCCTAAAATGGAGTATGGAGCTTTAATAGAAAAGCAATTGATGGAGATTCAACTTTAATCATGCACAGCAATGTTAACCATATTCATTCTGAGAGAGAAGGGTGCAAGTGTTGCATTAGCCTTGATATACACTTCATGGACATTTTTCAGTCTCCAAAGAGCTCATGTCTCCCCTCCCCCCCCCCCCCAAAAAAAAAATCACACAAACAAATTGAGAATCACCATGGAGTTTCATCCTTGGTAAAGTCATATCCATGTTTACTAGCATAACATGATCATTTTTCAACAAGATTCCCCTATATTCCCCTATATGAGGAGGCCTTTAGGACGTTGACATTTTCATTCAATATATGCTTTATCCTTCCACAAAGTTTCACAACACTATATTCTTCCTTAAATTCAATAGAAAAGTAACCTCAACCTTATTCATATATAGTATTTTACCTCTACATAGTAGACAGGCTCCATGAGCCTTGGGGTTGCCATAAGAAAAGCAGAATAAGCCACACGTCGAGCCGTGGGAATGATTTGGCCACTTCCCCTATGCAATGGTTCAGCTGCTATTCTTGCATCAACTATTTTGAACTTCACATTTCTGATAGGCTCATCACAGAGAGGCCCTTCTCGAGCACCCCACTGAAATCTGTCAACCACAAATTGTAGTTTAGATCAAAGGGAAGAATAAAAAAAATTGAATCATCAATGAAAGAAGTTTACATTGCTTACCCTTGAACAATAGAATCTTTGACAGCATTTAGCAAGTTCTTGTCAACTTCACCAGAGAGTGTGTCATCCAGTAGAATATTGGGTCCCTGCAAGTATTACAAAAAGTTAAATTAACACAAGAGGAATTAAACTGTCATTCACTTCATCCAAACATTATACAAAAAACACATGTAAATTGCATGTCACCTGTTTATCCGGACCAAATGCCCATATAGACCGTGCAGCAAGCACATCCCAATCATATTTTGTGCGGAAGAAATCACCAAGTGTTTTTCGATGCCAATCAAGACTAACATGACCATTCTCAATGTCTTCAGCTAGTCCTCTGTCCAATGGCTCTGCAATCTTAACACCAAAATTTGAGAGCATGGTCAGGATGCATGCAATAGATCATTACCTACAAATAAATAGGAGCAGAAAAAAATAAAAAGAAAAAGATATAGAACAGTATCCATACCATGGTTATTTTATTCTTCTTGTTGGGCGTTTCAGCAAAACATTTCATTGATGAGGACTCCACAACTGTTTCACAAAATGATACCACAGGATCTGCCACCTACATAGTGTATGAAGCGAAAATATCATAAGCAAGCAAGAGTGGGAAAAGGAAAAAGAATTGAAGCAAACCCCTTTTTACACGCAACAAATATTTACCTTAACTTCCACCTCAGAATAGAGCTCCCTTAGGTCCTTCATTATAGAATCCAAGTACAGCTCGCCAGTACCCAATATAGTATGCTCCCCAGACTCCTCAACTTTGGTGATTGCTAGTGGATAGCTCTTGCTGATTTTCCTAAGGCCCTCAACCATCTTAGGCAATTCACTTGGATTCAATGGTTCAGTTGCTGTTTTTACAACTGGGAGAGTATTAAACTGGAGAGGTCGAAAGATGTAGACATCCTCATCATAATCCACATTACAAAGTGTGGCAGTCTTCATAATTGAAGCATCAACACCTTCAATAAGAACCCAAGAACCAGGAGGCGCCTTACTTACAGGTATTCTATAACGAGCTTGATATACCCATAATTTTGTTACCTCTTTTATAGTCATATCTTCCTCATCTTCTGGAGAATATCCTTCCCCAAGTACCCGAACAGTCTGTCCTGTCAGAATTTCACCACTATACACCCTACCAAAAGCGTCAAATACACTACAATCAGACTTTGGATATAGTTTGGTCACATTTACCATAAGGGGGCCAGCTGGATCACAAGCCTTCATGGCATTGAAAATCCTGGAATTCCTCACGCCAGTATAAATATGGTCAACCTTCTTAGCAGCAGCATCTTTAGCAGAAGGGATATGCTTAACCAGCATATCAGTAAAGCCAGTTGCCGATCCAAAAACTGAGCTACAAGCCAGCCTTAGCAAGGGCCTGACATTCAACCTGTAGGCCGCATTACTAAGAGTGACACCAAGTTCTGCAAGTGTTGCCTCCACACTCTTCTTATGTTCTCCAATTACCTGGCTATATATCTTGTAGAGGGGTTCGAGTAAAAACTGGACAAATGATCTTTCTCCTCCACTTACGGGGGGTTTTCTCTCGAATCTCCTGGTATCCGGATGGTAATACATCTCGCCCCAGAGACGAGTAGCAAACTTATTGGCATCAAACGGTATTCCATGAAGTTTAACATATAGTTTTGCAAATGATTGCAGAGTGAAAGACCATCCTGCACTCGCACTAGCAAAGCACACATTTCCTGCAGCAGGATCAATAGTTTGAACACTCCCAGCCGTTGATGAAGCAGCAGAAATATGGGTATTAATGACTTCAATAGTATGCCTTAACTTATGATAAGCATCCTTTGGGGGCAGTTTAAGCTCTGTTATCAGCTTATCAACCTTGAAAAATATGAAATTAAGACAACATATCAGCAAGGTAGTGTCAACATGCTCACAATTACATAATGGCAATGAATACAATTTTAGTCACTATCTCTAGCAAAGTTCTGGCTACCTTATTAATGACAACTACAATGGGAAGGCCTTCTTGGATTGCATGCCGTATGGCCCTCTCAGTGTTTACCTGCAGAAGGAAAGGATATAGATGTAAAATTTTCAGGAGATACATAAAACTTTAGACAAATTTTATAATATGATTGTAAAATTTCTCCTCAGAAGCAATCCAGGAAGGCATGTGACAAAGATGTGGCAGTAATAGCATGGAACCTGAGCACACAAAGTCCCACCCTAACAGCTTTAGATCTATACTTGATACGAGTGTCAGGCTCATTACACTAACACTCTAGTTTTCTCTTGTTCACACACAGGTAGGAAAAGAAATCAAGCAGCAAGAAGAGTAAGATAAACAACAGCTCACATGCACAACCAAAACTCAATCCATAACCCTGTCATCCACAATAAACCATCCAATAGCCAGAACAAAGCACATTTACTATGTCAACCAAGCTACCACAATTGAGAACTTCCAACAAACAAGTTAAGAGGTCAAATGAATGGTATCTATATGGAAATTCCAATTCTACTATAAAAGAATAGCCTTTTCAGGATAACTGGCTTTGTGTGAAAAAGAGAAAGAAACAACAAAAGGAAAAAAGTCCCTTACCATCACTCCTTCAGCTGCATCAACAATTAAGACAGCCCCATCAGCAAGCCTTAAAGCAGCTGTCATTTCGTCAGAGAAATTGACATGACCAGGAGTGTCCATGATGTTACAGAGGTAAGACTTTGCATTGCTATCCTCAAGAACCAGTGACATGGGCACTGCCTTTATTGAAATCCTCCTCTCCTGTTCATCAATCCTTGTATCCGTGTACCTCATGTGCTTCTCACTATTTGTATCAAATGTTGAAATGTGATGGGTTTGTTCAACCAACATGTCCATGAAAACTGTTTTCCCATGATGCAAGTGCCCCACCAGGGCAACATTTCGAACCAGAGCAGGATTTGACATGAGTCCAAGGAGGAATTGGGTTGACACATAAGTGGATGAGTCCTTCACACCCACCTCAAACTTGATATTCCTAACCGGTTTTATAATGGGTTGTTCAAGTGGTTGTTCATCCTCATCCATAACTAGGGTTTCAACATCCTCACCATAAACCTCCTCTGCCGTTGGATAGTACTTTTTATCTTCGGCCAGGACAATTTGGTTATCCATATCGACATCATTTGTAGTAGTTATCCACCCATTTAAGGCAGCCGCTGCATCCTCCTCATCAGATGCCTCTGCCTCCTCACCAGGCTTCTCTTGCATATCTTCATCTTCCTCTTCTCCATCACTCTCCCGATCAGACTCGATTTCAGGTCCAATATAGTTTCCAAACTCATCATACAAGCTGTCATCCATGATTTTTCAATCTGTAATATCAAACAAGCAATTTAACTATATTCAGAACACAAAGATTGATCACAAAAGCATACCCTAATATATGTTCCCAATGAACACAAAATCACCAAGAAAATCAACATACACAATATGCACAAATTCAAAAGTACTCAGTAAGCGAGACAAAATGTCTATGTGGTTCAGCGCCCTTTCCCTCCATACGAGAAAAACCATAATACAAGGAATAATGATCCCACTTAAGTTTAATGACCCAAATCAAAATACTACTTGTACACTCTCACAATCTTAAAGAAAAATACAGTTACCCCTTCAAACTACAGAAAATATAGAGAGCTCTTCAACATCATGAATCATAAAAATCTATATAATTTGTACTCAGGCTGTGAAAAATCAAACATACAAGTCGCATAAATTCACCAACTTGTACTTGCTGAAGCTAGATCTCAACAGAAGGAAACAAGCAAACAAAAACACGTTGCATTGTGGAAACTGAAGAGAAAATAAACAGTAACAGACCCCAGATGTAATATTCAATAACATAATCCAATACATGAGATAAGTAGAAAACATCGGAAATCTTCCATTCTCGCAATTAAAACTGTGATAACCCAAAATGAACAATAACACTAGTATTAGGGTTTTACAAAGACCAACAAAACTAGTAAGACCTAATTGATTGCTAAGCGGAATAATCAATTGGACAACTTTTTATCATCAATTCATGTCGTCTTCCACACTCATAACCATGTCATACACTGAAACGATCTTAGAGAGAGAGAGAGAGAGTACCTACGAAAGTGGAAGAAATACCTCAGTGAAGCAAAGCTTTCCTGGAGGAGAAGTAAGGCTTTAGTGGAGGTGAAGTGAGGCTTTTGTGGTCTCTGGAGCTTTCAAATTCGATAAGAAACCCAGAGGTAGACGATACGCTGAAATCCCTAGCAGAAAACACGAGTTGGAGGCTTTTTCTTTTCCTTTTTGCTTTCTATCTTGGGCCAAAAATAGACTTGTGGAGGTTTGACTCATTGAAGAATTGGCCCAGTGACTAAATGGGCTGAAGATCAGAAATGGGCTGAGCATTATTGAACGGACAATGCCCTTCAATTCATCTCTGTTTGGTCTTAATTTTTTTTTTTTTTTTTTTGTCGATCTGGTTATCGGAGTAATCCGATTCAAATATTGTATAGTCCAATTTTAAGGACTGGCTCTCTCGACATCTATTTTTTTATTTCTAAGATTTGAATTCGAAATGTTAGTTAAAGGACCACTACACTCACAGAACATTGGTCTCTGGTCTTAAAATTTCGTGTGATATTTCATTATTTACTATGATTCTTAGCATTATTTTCGTGGAACTAAAGCTTATATTGTCATATTTGTTACACAAAATTGACATCATTTGTGTATCATGTGTGCTTTCTTGGATGAAATGTTTGTGGTTGGAGCTGAAAGGAGGAAGCATGGATGCTTAGAACGGAACAGAGAAGTCTCCGAGGGGACAGTCTAATAGTCATAATTCATCTTTTATAATCCAATGATCTCAAATTTAAATCATAAAGTAACAAAAAAAGAAAAGAACAGAACAGAGAAAGAAAAAATAAAAAATTAAGATAAGTCAAAAAGCGTCACAATGAATCTAAAAGAAAATCAGTTGTCCTATCGAACAAAAATGTCAAGACACTTTTCAAAAATTGATAAAGACCACTGTTTTGATTTTATAAAGTTTAGAGGTATGTTGCATCTATTGATAGGTTAATTGCTCTTTGCGGACATAATTACTTTAGTTTAGATAGGTTAATATAGTCATTTTTTTTTACGAACTGATATTCAAAATTTGTTTAACTGATCCGATCCAAACACTGTGAAGCCCATTAAGGGTTCTCCATTTTCAGAACTCAAACTCGAGATCAAGATTTCTGGTTAAAGAAGTAGAATGTCCGATCACTCAGTTCAAAGGAGAGTGGTAGATAGGTTAATATGGTTTGATTCAACATTTTTTCATTGGATTACTTATCACAAGTATGTATATAGAAACGCATAACACAAATCGCTTAGGACCCGCCACCCCAAGCTCGAGCTATTAGACCTCACTTACACCCAGATTACCTACACCCATTTCACTTGCTAGCTATTACGCTTGAGACTTCAGACTTCTCTAGTATGTATATTCAAAATAAATACGTGCAATTTTTCTGGAGGGAAGAGAGGAGTTAATTATGAGAGTCTTCATTTTCTCTCAAACATCCGATTTCAATCACAATTACTACTATTTGGACGAACTTAATATACGAAAATCAAAATTTTAATTAAACATAATGCTCTTTACAACCTCTAAAAAATCCCATGTGATACTTTTATAAATGATTTTTGTTGTCACAACTTGTGATATTTTCTCACTAGATAGTAGTGCTTGAGGTGCCGGCCCCAAATTTTGAGATTAAAATTCAGATTGTTGTTATTGTTATTGTAGTGATTGAGGTGGACAAATACTTCCACAGAATTTTGGACGACGACTCGAGCCCTTTCAACTTATACAACAAGTAAGAATGAACCAAACTTGAAGATAGGTGCTATTTGATGTCATTGAATTAATTATGAATGAAAGTTTTGAATTCATTTACAGACAAGGATGTCCAGATGACTCAAATTTAGGATACTTTTTCAGTTCAACTTGTTGAGTTTCATTTGTAACTGTTGGAGGTGGGTTATGACTTCACAGATACCGGCTCCTTCTTGACTCGAACAGTAGCCACCGATGAGTGGATACACTTGCAAAAATCGCCAGAGGGTGCTCCGGTGGGGAGATTCCGACACCCAAGTCAGTAGAGAGCGGTTTTCATTTGAAAAAGAAACAGACTGAGAATTGAGGGAAGGTTGTTCCATGTGTTCTGTGTGGCCAGAGTGTTAGGCCTAGAGAGCATACCTAATGTTGAGGGTTTTCGAGATCTCTTATACCTGTGAGAGTTGTACGCCGCTGAGAGACTTCTACCATATCTTCCTTAGCGAGCTCATCCAAGAATCTCGGGGGTTAATATTCCGAGTTGATCACGATCCTCATTTATCGGGAAAATTTTCATATTCGGGAGGGATGCCTTCCTTATCTGGAAGATCCAAGATTTACCGTTATGAAATAGGAGACTGAAGTTAAGGAAATTCTGACATTCTTTTAGAATCATTTGGAGTGCTGCGTACTGTTCGATCGCTTGATCGATAAAGGGCCTTCGAGACTTGTCTGGTTGGAAGGCTGACATTTTCTTAATCGATCGAGGTGACGGTCTCTGCTCGATGAGTCACGGTCGGTTAACGGGGCAACTGAGACCCTATCGTTCAATAGATCCGGACGACTGAGGTCCCTCGGTAGGTCATCTGGGTGGTTAGAGCCCTTAGGTAGATTATACGATTGTTAGATACCATCCATAGGTGCCCTTTGTGGATTTCTGGAGAATTGACTCTTTTAGTCCGGGCTATTGGGACAGGTCTCATCATTTGCCCCCAACTTATGGCTTTCTTGGAAAAGAAAAGCCATAAGTGAAGGTCTGTGAAACGTGTTTCGTACGTTATGAATGCATAGGGACACTCGGTCCATTCTGATTTGCCCTCCTTGTGCGTTAGGAATGTGAGCCTGTCTCATCATACATGACTTTCTTCATGGGAAACTGAAGATAATTTACTCCGATATTTATGACTTGTGTTTGTGTTGATCCGTTTTGTCTTCCTTGAATTAATTGAGCCCTCTCCTTTTTACTATTATAAATAGCCATGATGCGCGTTTGCTTCCTTTTGCAGAGAATTGATGTTCCTCTTTCCTAGTTGCTTGGTGGAGAATGATTTTTTCTAAGGGTTGGTTTTCGGGGCGCCGTAGCGCACGACGTTCCCCGGCTGGGGTGACTCCTGCTGGAATAAGATCTCATTAAAGAAGAGGACTACCGGAATGAGATCTCATTATGTTGATCGTCCACTTCGGTTAGCATAGTCTTATCCCTTGTTATTGAGTAGGTGCATCTTGCACTGTTTAGTAAGGCCTTTTTCGATTAATCCTTACAATCCAGGTGCGGTATGGGTGTTTCTCATACCATTCTTGGATGGATAGATCGAGTTCGAATCGTTTTGGCAGGGCGAAACCCGAACTCACCTCTTTTTGTCCCTAGCGCTACATTGTTTTTTGTATTCTCCCATGTAGGGATCATGTTATTCCTCTTCAGGTGAATCAGCAGCCTGATGAGGTGTATTTTCTTGTATATTCTTTTTGGCATAATCAGTCGGACTTAGCGGCTTGTTTACGTATCTTGATGTATTTCTTCACATAAGAACGAATAAAAGGATTGCTTTTCACTTACTTGAGTCTTATTTTTGCTTCTTTTTTATTTCTTACATTGCAATACAATTTCCTTCCCACTTTAGACTTCAGGTTAAGAGACTGGGTAGTATCAGATTTCCAGACTGCTTGATGTTCGATCGATTCGATTCGAGAGTCATGTCTTCCCGTTCGGAAAAAATCTCTGTGTGACTCTTAGAACAGGGGTCGGTCGACTAAGGCTTTCCTGACGATAAGAGTTCTTTGAAAAGATGGGTCGCATCTATCCGTTCGGGAAGTTATATCCCTTATTGGCAGCTTGTACAAATGATGGACGCTAGGCGACTAAAACCCTCCAAATGATAGGAAATTTTCAAGTTGTGGGTCGCGTCCACCCGTCCGAGGAGTTACATCCCTTATTGACGACAGTACGATCGGTTGAGGCTGGGCGACTGAGTCCCTCCGATAGGAAACTTTTAAGTTGTGGGTTGCATCTATCCGATTAGGGAGTTATATCCCCTCTTGACGACGCGTATGATCGGTAGAGGCTAGGCAACTGAGGCCCTCCGATAGGAAACTTTTAAGTTGTGGGTCACGTCCACCCATCTGGAGAGTTACATCCCCTCTTGATGACGCATACGATCGGAAGAGATTAGGCGACTGAGGCCCTCCGATAGGAAACTTTTAAGTTGTGGGCCACGTCCACCCGTCCGGAGAGTTACATTCCCTCTTGACGACGAGTACGATCAGTAGAGGCTGGGTGACTAAGACCCTTCGATAGGAAACTTTTAAGTTGTGGGCCGCGTCCATCGGTTCGGGGAGTTACATCCTCTCTTGACGATGCGTACGATCGGTAAAGGCTGGGTGACTGAGGCCATCCGATAGGAAATTTTAAGTTGTGGGACGCGTCCACCTGTCCGGGGAGTTACATCCCCTCTTGATGACACATACGATCGATAGAGGCTGGGCGACTGAGACCCTTCAATAGGAAACCTTTAAGTTGTGCTTAAGAAAGACCTCCCGGCTGTTAGATAACGCCAAGACTCATTGATAGTATATGCGCAAGTTTTTCAAGTTCTAGGTCCTAGGTATCGCTAACCCGTCTAGGTTGTCGAGTCGGTATGTTCCCGGTCGAACTACGGAACATACTCGATATGGACCTTCCCAATTAGGGGCGAGCTTGCCCCCGGGCTGCTGTTGACTGGTAGCCTCCACTTTCTGTAGCACCAATTCTTCGGGTTTAAACGTTCGGCCTCTAACCATTCGGTTATGATACCGGATCATTTGTTGCTGATATGTCGCCATTTGTGTTGATGCAGATTCCTGCAATTCCAGAAGTAAGTCCAACCTTTCTCGTAGGGTGCGTTCGTTTTGTCCGGCATCATAGTGAGCTACTTGGAGCGAGTGAATGCATATTTTCACAGGTATGACTGCTTCGCTTCCGTAAGTTAGACTGAAGGGTGTTTCTCCCGTTGCCCTTCGAGTGGTAGTACGATACGACCAAAGGATGCCATAAAGTTTTTCAACCCATTGTCCATTGGCGTCATCCAGCGTTGTCTTTAGTCCTTGCAAGATTGTTCGGTTGGTTACCTCGGCCAGTCCGTTGGTTTATGGGTGAGCGACTGGTGAGAATCTGTGTTGGATCTCCAGTTTCTCGCAAAACTCCCAGAAACGCTGGTTGTCGAATTGCTTCCCATTATCCGTGATAAGAATGCGTGGTATACCAAACCGGGTAATAACATGAGTTCACACGAAGGATTGGATTTTAGCGGCCGTGATTTGGGCTAAAAGCTCGGCTTCCACCCACTTCGTAAAGTAGTCGATCGCCACAATCAAGAATCTTCGTTGTCCCGCGGCTAGAGGAAATGGTCCGAGAATGTCCATGCCCCACTGAGCAAACGGCCAAGGGCTGGATATTGGATTAAGCTCGGTGGAGGGTAGCCGAAGAACCAATGAGAAGCGCTGGCATCTATCGCACCTTTTAACGTAGCTGTCAGAATCGACCTTCACGGTTGGCCAGTAGTATCCCTGTTGAAGGGCTTTATAGACTAAATTTTGAGCACCCAGATGATTGCCGCAAACACCTTCATAAATTTCTTGAATAACATAATTTCCCTCTTCGGGAGTCAGGCATCGCAGATATGGGTGAGTAAATGACTTACGATAGAGAACCTCATCGATTATGGCGTAGTGTGCGGCCTTTCGCTTCAGTTTTATTGCTTCCCCCGGGGACTCTGGTAGGTGATCGTGTCTTAGGTACTCTTCTATAGGGTCCTTCGAACTAGGCGACTGGTCGACTAAGAGGATCTCCTTAGGCTCGTCGATGTTGGGATACGGTAGGCTTTCAATATACACTGTTCGGTTGGAAGCGACTGAATCGGAACTAGCCAGCTTTGACAGGGTATCCGCTCGTGCATTTTCCAAATGAGGGATTTGTTGAATGTCTACTTTGCCTAATTGGTCCATCGTCTAGCACAACTTACTTAAATATTTCGTCATGACCGGGTTTCTGGTTTCGTAAACAACCTCGATTTGTTTCACGACCAACTGGCTATCCGTAAACACATTGACATTTCGTGCTCCCATATTGGTGGAGATCCGAAGGCCCGTTAGCAGGGCTTCATACTCGGCTTGGTTGTTGGTGGCTTGGAAATCAAAGCGGAGGATGTACTCTGTCTTAAAATTGTTCGGTCCTACCAATATGAGTTCGGTGCCACTTCCTGAAGAATTTGATGATCCATCCACATGGATAGTCGATTCGGGGTCGATCCATTCTTCTGGATGGCTAGAAAGTTGCCCTTCAGACACTGTGGGTATAGTGCATTCGACGATAAAATTTGCTAGTACTTGGCCCTTTATAGCGGGTCGTGGTCGGTATTGGATATCGAATTCACCTAACTCCACACTCTACTTGATGAGTCATCCTAACGTATCCCTCTTCTGGAGGATTTGTTTCAGCGATTGATCGGTGAGTACCACAATGGTATGGGCCTGAAAATATGGTCGAAGACGCCTCGCTGAGACAATCAAAGCATAGGCTATCTTCTCGATCGGCCGGTAGTTAATTTCAGAATCTTTTAGTATCCTACTAATGTAATAGACTGGTTTCTGGGTGGCGAATTTCTGTCTTACCATTATGGAACAGAGTGCTCATTCGAAAATGGCTAAATACAGGTAAAGTTCCTCCCCGAGAATAGGTCACGAGAGCAGTGGTGGTTGCATCAGATATTCTTTCAGTCGTTCGAAGGCTGCTTGACATTCGAGCGTCCATTTGAACTGTCGAGATCTCTTCAACTCGTCAAATATGGGCTTGTACTTTTCGCCAACTCTGGACATGAATTGGCTTAGGGCTGTTATTCGCCCGGTCAAGCGTCGCACTTCCTTGAATGTCTGGGGGTGTCATGTCTAATATTGCTTGTATTTTTTCGAGGTTGGCCTCTATCCCTTGATTGGTGATCATGAAACCCATAAACTTTCCGGATGCGATCCTAAATGTACATTTTTCTGGATTTAGCAGCACATTATTACCATTCTAAAGTCTGGAAGGTCTCTTCAAGATCTGCAATATGAGCTTCTACTGTAACACTCTTTACTAGCATGTCGTCGACATAAGTTTCGACGTTCTGCTTAATTGGTCTTTGAAGACCGCATTGACTAGCCATTGAAAAATTGCTCCGGTGTTCTTCAGGCCAAAAAACATGACCCGGTAACAATACGTACCGTACTCGGTGATGAAGCTGGTCTTCTCTTCGTCTTCTGGTGCCATTCTGATCTGGTTATAGCTGGAGTAAGCGTACATAAAACTCAAAAGTTGGTGTCCCAAGAAATTGTCTACAAGTTTGTCAATATTAGGGAGAGGATAACTATCCTTCGAACATACTTTATTGAGGTCGGTGAAGTCTACACACATCCTCCACTTGCCATTAGCCTTTTTCACCAAGACTACATTAGTCAACTATTCGGGATACTTGACTTCGCGGATGAATCCTGTTGTCAACAACTTCTGAACCTCTTCCTGGATGGCGCGTTGGCATTCGAGGGCAAATACCATCTTCTTCTGCTTAACCGGTCTGAAGTCGGGATTAACGATCAGTTTATGGGCTATGACTGATGGGTCTATGCTAGGCATGTCTTCTGGAGTCCATGCGAAGACTTTCAAGTGTCGTTGCAAACAGGCGACTAAGGCCTCTCGTAAAGAAGGTGATATGTTGGCTTCTATCCTGACCGTTTGACTGGGGTCGTTAGTCAGAAGGACCTCGATCGTTTCTTCGCCTGGCTTAGGCTTAGCTCTCAGCTCAGTGTCCTCTCTAATTTCCAGGGCGTTGACCGGGAAAATTTCTTAAACGCCTTGTGTCGCGAAGAGGATATAGGGGTCAGAGTCGCTTCTGATAGTTGCTACCCCTAGCGGTGTTCTGAACTTCACTCTCATATGTCTCGTGCTCGGTAGCGCCTCTAGATCGTCCAAACTGGGTCTACCGAGTATGGCGTTGTAGGGGGAGTAGAGCTTTACCACATAAAAGAGGACGAGAGCGGTAGCGTGATTAGAGGGTTTGCCTAGGGTCACAGGAAGATAAATGATGCATTCAGGATAAGTGGGCTTGTCTGAAAGCCCTTGGAGGGATCCAGTGAATGGCAAAAGTCGAGATTGATTGAAACCCATCCTGCAGAAGGCGTCCCAGGTTAGGAGATCGCAATCAGTCCCCTGATCAACAAGGACCATTTTCACAGTGTACGAGTCTATTTTGAGGGTGATGACTATAGGGTCATCTCGGAGAAGATCTATTCCGGTTGGAAGGTCATTATCATCAAAACCTATGATTGACCTTCTTCTTTTGGCAGGTGCTGTGTCGGAGATAACCATTGCGAGTATCGCCATAAGATTTCAGAGAATCAGTCTGTTTCCCACGGACGATGCCAATCTATTGGAGGTGGGTTATGACTCAACAGATACCGACTCCTTGACTCGAATAGTAGCCACCGATGGGTGGATACACCTACATAAACCACCGGAGGGTGCTCCGACGGGTAGACTCCGACACTCAAGTCAGTAGAGAGCGGTTTTCGTTTGATAAAAAAACAGACTAAGAATTGAAGGAATGTTATTTCCTGTGTTCTGTGTGCCCAGAATGTTAGACTTAGAGAGCATACCTAACGTCGAGGGTTTTTGAGATCTCTTATACCTGTGAGAGTCGTGCGCTGCTGAGGGACTTCTACCCTACCTTCCGTAGCGAGCTGATCTGAGAATTTCAGGGGTTAATATTCCGAATTGATCATGATCCTTATTTATCGGGAAAACTTCCATTTTCGGGAGGGATGTCGTCTTTATCTGGAAGATCCAAGATTTACCGTTATGAAATAGAAGACTGAAGTTAAGGAAATTTTGACATTCCTTTAGAATCGTTTGGAGTGCTGCGTACTGTTCGATCGCTTGACCGATAAAGGGCCTTCGAGACTTGTCTGGTTGGAAGGCTGATATCTGCTTAATCGATCGGGGTGACGGTCTCTGCTCAATGAGTCACGGTCGGTTAACGAGGCGACTGAGACCCTATCGCTCGGTAGATCTGGACGACTGAGGCCCCTCGGTAGATCATCTGGCCGGTTAAGACCCTTAGGTAGATTATGACAATTGTTAGATACCAATCCATAGGTGCCCTTCGTGGGTTTCTGAAAAATTGACTCTTTTGATTCGAGCTATTGGGCCAGGTCCCATCAATAACCCTAACCATTCGGGAGCTTCTCAACCACTAAACTTTCACGACTTGATTAGTATTTGTCCCAGGACCAGAGTTGGTTCACCAAGTGAAGTCATGTTATTCATTACTTAGCTAAATATGGTCAGACTTCCCCTATGACAATGGATCGGTTATAGTTCGGGTCATATTAATACCACGTCCGATTATAAATCCTTAATTTAATAGCTATATCCGGTCATAACCCAATTTAGGTTAAAAAATAGAAAATCATATCTAACCCAATAGATTTTTTTAAAAATTCGATCTTATACGATCCATATCTGACCCGAGAAAGAAAAATATAATAACAAATAAAACTATATTAAAAAAAAAAAAACTAAATCCCACTTAAAATCGTCTAAAAGCCTAGATACGTAAAGAAAGGAATAAAAAATAAATTGATTTGTTCAATATAAAAAATTAAAAATATTTTTCTATGCACAAGAAAAAACAAATAAAATATTCCATTATCAACTGGCGCCCAACTAGCGCCCAATATAAATCTGCACATGTACACGCGGATAATCAACCAGCGCCCAACTTCAGATGCAAATCACAAATAAAATAAAATGCACTTGCATCCTCTGGCATTGGCAATTGGAGTTTGGAACAAACAATACGTCAAACGTCTGGTGGGCACATTTCCCCTGTTAACATATTCCAGCCCAGGAAAGAAATTTCCTTGGTCCGTAGATTATGATTGTTATTATGAAACCTCTGCTGTTCAGAAGTATGCAAATCCCATGTGGATGGAAATGATTCTGATCTCAAAAAGACAAATACTCAACTCAACGCCAATGACCGAGTTATGATGGCAGTTCTGGTCACTGCTAGATTAATCATAGCCACCATAATTCCAGTACTAATTACATAAGACTATAAAATCCAAACAAAAATGATAAAAATTTTCAAAACAGTACTAAACTAAATAACACATGAAAACCAATCACAACAAATCCTAGATTTAGATGAACCCTAATTCAAAATGTCAGAAAATTTTCAAAAGAATTCAGAAATTTCAAAAACAAAAAAAAAAAAAAGAAAAGAAAAAAAGACTGAGAAGGGCTTAGAGTCCACACTCACCGTTACAAAGATGGGTTTGTTGTGGCGGCCGGCGAAGGGGAGGCTTGGCATCGGCGATGAGGGAGGGTGATGAAGGCGATGGCGGGAGAAGGTGGGAAGGTGATGAAGGGAGAAGGTGATGAAGGTTAGCAAGTTGATGAAGGTCAGCACAGTCTTCTGGCGTCGGCGATGAAGGAAAGCTGATGAAGTATCGACGTCGCTGATGAAGGGGGAAGGTGATGAGATGAAGGGGAGAGGGTGAATGAAGGATGCGGCGGCTTTGAGAATGAGACTATCATGAATCTCATATTGGTTCCCAACAAAATCATAAAATGGTACATAAGTCCAATAGATTCTCCCACCCAATAGGTTGACCTTTTGGGTTGAGTTCTCTATTGAGTTTGAGTCCATCAAGTGGATTCATGACAAATTGGTATCAGAGCCAAGCAAAAATAGAAAAGAGCTACCTGGAAGAGGACTACCTAATGTTTGATAAGGCCTAGAGTGGAGCCATCCAAAGAGAAAAGGGCTACCTACTGTCAGAGTGCGAACCATCCAAAAGAGAAAAGAGCTATTTGGTGTAGAGTGAGAGCCGTACAATAAAAGGAAAAGAGTTACCTAATATCAGAGTGAAAGCTGTCCAAAGAGGAAAATGGTTATATGGTGTTAGAGTGAGAGCCATCCAAAGGAAAATGGCTACATGGTGTCAGAGTGAGTGCCGTAAAAAAAAAACGGACATCTGGTATCATGAAGAGTTCAGAGTGAAAATCGTCCAGAGTGAGAGCCGTCTATGGACGTTCCGCTTCTTAAGGGGTGGGTAATGTCACGAATCTCACATTGGTTCCCAACAAAATCATAAAATGGTAGTTAAATCCAATAGATTCTCCCACCCAATAAATTGATCTTTTGGGTTGAGTTCTCTATTGGGTTTGAATCCATCAAATGTGTCCATGACAGAGACGTGTGAGGTGTTTCACTTAACCTAAAACCTTTTTTTTTTCTAATTTAATAATATAATATTAAAATAAAATTTTATTTTATTATAAATCATTATTGGGTCAGTCGATCAGATCGGATTATTTAAAATCTAAATCTGTATTCGATTCGACCTGATCATTCTAATATTAAAACTCGATTCTAATCCAATGCGAACCCGACTTTTATAGAAAAACCTGATCCGACAGATCAGATTTTCAGATATCCCGTCTTGCCACCCCTATTCCCCCACCACCCTCTCTCGCTCTCTCTCTCTCTCTCTATATATATATATATATATGTATGTATATTATATCAATACAAGGTGGTTGTAGTTTGGAAGTTGGGCATGTTTCTTTTCATGTTCATCACTATGCTGATTGCTAAACATGCCCATGGGTTTGATTGGATTCACTAGAGAGCTCCTTAGAATGGTTCCAAACAATGGAAGGATTAAGGAAAAGTGAGAGATGTTGTTTTGGAAGCGGTTCATAGTAGTACAAAAGTCAGATTTTTGTTGGATTCTTGGATTGCCCCTCTGGGAGGCTATTGTTGTTATTCCGGAAGAAGTGAAGGATCTCACAATTGCTGATTATTCGAGAATAATGAATGGTTGTTAGGACTTGAACCAGCTTACTCAACTGTTGTCAGAGAGAAACTTGCCTAAAGATTATGACTACTTTTATCAGTAATAAAATGGAAGATAATAGAGAGGACGAAGCTGATTTTTAGTCTACATGTCAGTCCTCTATTCTGCGGGACTTACACAAGCAGGTTGAGAATAATAATGAAGCTATTCTCAAAATTCTCATTTCCTCCTAAGGTTAGTTTCTTCCTTCGGGAAAGTTATGCATAGAGGTATCCTTACAAATGAAGCAAGACTGGACACAAATTTGTCCACTTCTGACATCTGTCCTTCGTGTAGTTCTGCTTCAGAATCAGTCATTCATTTACTAGGGGCTGCCCTCATAAGCAGGTTTCGAATGGGCTGAAGGCTGTCTCGGGAATTTTATCTTTGGACACTCTCGAGGAGTGGGTGATTAAAAACTCTAGCCTCCTTTGTTCTGTGAGAGGCATCAAGGCTGTGTCGGGGCTGCCCTTGAGGTATTCTCTTCTCAAAGCCTTTACCCCTTCCTCCTAGTCTGTCATATTATTTATATCACTGAATAGTTCTTGAAGAAGTCTGCCATTGATGTTATGGTGGGGATGAAAGACTATGTTTTTTGTGTGTGGGAACCCCCTCCTGCGGGGTTTATTAAGTTAAATGTTGATGGGAGCGTGAGGAACTTGAGAGCTACAGCAGGAAGGGTCATTAGAGATCATTCCTGTCCAGAAGCAGTCTAGCTGAAAGTCTTCTTTTAGATAAAGTTCAGGTGCGGATGAACTCTGTAGCTGTTCACCTTATTCAAGGTATTCAGAATGAGAGGGAAGATAATTTGGTAAGAGAACGTAAGGCTTGGTTCAGAAATGGCCCTTCCCTGTTCTTTCTCCCATCCTCCTAGAGAAGCTGATGTAGTGGCTGATTGTCTGGCAAGTTTGGGCCACTCTCATTGCCCTGGTTTGGTCATATGATGCCAAGCGAGGCCCGCAGTTTTTTCCTTGAATTAAAAATTAGAGAATATATGAACCTGTAAACAAAATTCAACCACTTCTCTCAAGTTTGCTCTACAACCCCCCCCCCCAAAAAAAAACTCTTAATTTTATAAAAGAAAAGAGAAAAAATATTATCTATAAAAACTTAATAATAATAATAATGCAATTCAATTGAATCTAATTCTCTTGTAATGCTCATTCTCATATATATATATATATTATAATCATATGATATAAATTATTTTTAACATATATTTTATTATTTTATTTATAGTTAATTATATGAAAACATGCTTTCTTAATTAAACAAACTAACTTTTTGAGCTATAATTCAATTAGATTTACAAATAAAGCCAAGTCATCGAGTCACGAGCAGTTAAACTAATTTCCACGGCAAGGCCAGGCCCTAAATCTTAATGCAAATACTTTCGGTACCACCCAACCTCATACTTTTTTAATTTGGTTCGAAGATGGTCAGAAAGAGAAGAGGAGACAAGTTTTTACGAGATTAAATATATATATGATCCTGTTTTGACAATAATTGAACAAGTGCACCTCGTGTAATGCTCAGATAATGCACTCTCGGATCTCGAATTCAAATCATAAAAATAAAAAAAAATAGGATCTAAAAGAGCCAAACACTCTATAGAGGCCCCTCAATGCTCGGACTAAATTAATTAAAAAAAAATTCGAATACCGATTGATAATAAATAATCTATTTATATAAAAAAAAAGGGTAAATAAATAATTGAATAAGTGCACATCTATACAACTCACGTTAATAAATAACGCTGTCAAAACACTAAATCCAACGATGATCTCTTGGGTTGTCTTTCGATTAGGGAAGTAATTAACGATGATACCTTAATTATCGAAAAAATAAGAAGAGATTGGTCGTTTCGTAATACTTAACGGCTATAACCAATTTATTTATGTGTATTGAAATTTTTAGATAAATCAATGATCAATCACATAAAATCAAGGTGGATATAATTCCTTTGACTAGAAAAATTGATTTTCCATTAGTTTTTATTTTTATTTTTCAAGTTCTTTATTTTTATTTTAATTAGTTTAGTTAATTCTTCAACCCTCATATTTATTTTATTTTATTTTCCTTAAAAGAAGTAAATCCACTGTTCCCTGTAGAGATGACCTTATTCACTCTATACTAGTATTTTATGAAATATGTATTTTATTTTTGGTTGTTTAACGACACACCAAATTTTGGCGTCGTTGTCGGGAAACAGTGTTAAGTGATTTATTTCTTTTAAGTTTTGTTTTCTTTTTATTTTTGGAGACTAACATTTACAGTAAACTTATTGAGATTTGTCAACGATATAGAAAAGAAGGATTTTAACACTCAGACATGGTCGGTCAAAAGACTTTAAGGGAGTTATTTTCTGATTTTAATGAATATATTTTTACAGTGATTTTCCTAATATTGATACTTCTCAACAGTTTGGAATATGACAAGATATTCCAAAGAGGGTTAATAAGGTAAATTTTTCTTCCATCGATCAAAAATTAGATACACTAACATATCTTGTGGAAAAATTTGTTGCAGGACAAAGACAACCGATACAAACTTGTGGAATTTATTCAGAGATAAATCATCCAACCGATAAGTGTCACATTCTTTATGATAATCCATATTAGAACATCTACAACCAAGAATGGTAGGATCAACCAAATTTCAGTTATGAAAATTGACAACAAGAGTTCCCACAACAACAAGACCGATCACAATTTCAATCTCAATAACTCTCTTTGAATCAAGGTACATATCTAGAAGAGATTGTTAAGAGTTTGACTAACAGCACATTATTAATTCAATAGAAAAATCAACGATTTCAACAAGAAAGCCAATGATTTCAATAAGAGACAAGAGCCAGCATTCAAAATTTGAAAAATCAAGTGTCACAATCGATGGCAACTATAAGTCGATTGAAAAATTCATCAAAAGAAGTATAAGTCAATTCATCAAAAGTTGAAGAAATTATGAAAATCGGGCAAATAGAGAAATCATCAACAGCGAATGAATTCACAAAGGAGGTAAATAACGAGTCCGACACTTTCAAGACAAAAATTTTGATTTTACCACATTTTCCTAACAGATTGACACCACCGAAAGAGGAGGAAAAGAGAGATTTTCGAAATTTCTCCAAAAGAATGATTTAACATTCCTTTCTTAGAAACAATAAAGCAAGTGCCAAAACCATTCATGAAAAAAGTCAATACAAAAAATGATGCGAATTTGGGTACTCTGACTCTTGAGTTTAATGGTAAAATTGCTATTTTTAATATTTGTGATATTATGAAGTATCCAAATGATTTTAAGTCTATTTTTCATGATAGTATGGTGGAATTCATTGTTCATGATAATTTTGTACAAAATGAATTAGATTTTGTTTTTAAGGAAATTGTGACACACAAGGTTGCATAATGAGGTAAATTACTTGATGACAAACTCCCAAATTGAAAACAAATATTGGTAGACCATAAAATCCTTCACTTTAATTCAAAATTGAAGTTTATGCTAGGTAAGTTGAAGTCAAAATGGATTGAACCCGTCTTTAAACGATGTTGAAACAAAGAGGTAATGTCGAGTCAAAGACATTAAACAAAGGATCTTGTTGGGAGACAACCCAATATTTTTTTTTATGATTTTTATTTCATATTTATTTGATTTGATTTAGTTTTGGTTTTGATTTTGATTTTTAGGTAAATAAATACTGAAAAATTCAGTGATCACAAGTGCTCTACCATTAAGGTGTGTCCACGCCTTAACAAGCCTTCATTGATGTTCAAGTTTTGCTAATGTTCTCAAGTAACTAGAATTGCACATGAGTTAGGGCGTGTCCACGCCCTAAGAAGGGGTCCATTGCTGTCGCCATGATTTTTTCTTCAAAACTTGTTGGATTTGACCCCTTCATTCATCACTCTACCCTAGGAAAGTCATATTCTCACTTTATCTTTTCATTTTTACTTTTATTTAATACGATAGTTATTTATTTTTATTTTCTCTCTCACTTAGCATACATTGGGGACAATATATGATTTAGGTGTGGGGAATATTTCATGTTTTTTATTTTTGATAGTTTGTTTATTTTTCTACAATAGGTTTAATTTTATTTCATTTTATTTAATTAAAAAAAAGAGAAAAATTAAATAAAAAAAATCAAACTTTCTAAATTGATATGTGTTATTTGGTTGGCTAGAAATTTATGAAAAATAACTTGTATCAATGGTTTTTGTACTTTTAATGATTATTCATATCTTTAATAATTTTCTTTGAATGATAAATATGCAAGATTTGACACAAATCTCATTTAAAAGTGAGGTTTTGAGCCCAACAAGCGAACAAATTCATTCTTTGTACTCGGAATTTTTTTCTTCTTGAGTGAATATCACACTTGAATTGGTTATTCTAAAACTTGCATCATTATGCATTTCGAGATCACATTTAGGGTTTCATGCATTAAAATGATAAAGGCACCTAAATTTTACCTCATTTTGACTTTCGTAAAAATCCTTACCCTGAATTTTATTCCCCCTAATGAACCAATTTGAGCCTGAGACCCTTTCTTTATTCAAAACCCTTCAATACAACACCACAATCTTATTTTTGTCTTGCGTTTCAACTTTCTTATACTAAGAATATATATAGTTAATTGCATCATATTAATTATATGATTACCTTATGAGATATGTATTGATTAGAGATTTGATGATGATATTTGCTACATATTGAAAAAAGAAGAAAAAATTTAATTTTGTTCATCTTTTGTGCTAAGAAGTTTTTCATGAAAAAAAAAAGAACAAAAAAAAAGCAACGAAAAAAAAGGAGAAAAAAAAGAAGAAAAAAAGAGAAAAAAAAAAGTGTTGCATCTTTTTATTTCAGTCATTGATCGAAAAAGTCTGACATTTTTATGTATTCTTGACTATTGGTTATGTTGAGCACGTGTGGATATGAGATCACATATTTTTGACGTGTTATTTGTGTGGGGCAACGTGTTATCGCAGAAAAAAAATGTGACTAATTGCATATTTCTTTGGTACATTTTAAACCTTTGATATTCCCTTTATCCTACCCCTTAAACCTAACCATGTTACAACCAAAAGAAAGACCATTCGATTTATGCATGAAATTCAAATTTATAAGTGGTTGAGATTTGATATATTTGCAAGCATATGGTAATGTCAATTCCAATATGTTGATCTGAATGTTATTGATATATCATTCATCCCATTTTGAGTGAATTTGAGTGAACCCTCAGAGAGAAATATTGAATATTGCTGTTTTGATTTCATAAGAAATTGTTGGGATTTATAATAGTTGTTCTCATACGAAATACTGTGAATTATTTGTTATTTTGATTATTATTCTAATTTGACTCTCATGACATATGTAGACTTAGTAGTTCGAAAGAAAAATATATTACTTTTAATAGTTTTAATTTTATTTGAGTTAGGAATGCTTGAGGACAAACATTATCTAGGTGTGGGAAAATTTGATAAGACATAAATTAATGTAATATTTACAATTGATTTTGTTTTATTTTTGAATAAATATTGCACTAATTATTACATTTTATTATATTTTATATGTTCGAAATGATGGAAGAGATTTTGAAGAAAAAGGAAAAAAAATGAGTTAAAATTGGAAGTTTTAAAAATTTTCAAAATCATTAATTTATTCATAATATTTAGAGATAAATTTTAAAAGTTTAACTTTCAAAAACTTTTATCTTTTAAAAAATTTTTCTTCTTGAAAATAAGATTACTACTCTTGGAGTTCTTCATTGTGTAAAAAGAGGAGGAGAGGAGGCAACTCGAAAGGGGCAGCAGCCCCACATTCCCGTAGCTCTTCCAGCGACAGCCACCACTTATTTTCCCTTAGACTTTTTGTCCAGCAATAGGTCACAAAGGGAGGCAGAGAATGATACGTTTCTTGTAGTTTTCCAACAACAGTAACTTTTATTTTCTTTATCATATGTTTCATTTACTTTTGGTAGAAATTTAATTCCTTTGTGAGTTCTTTTTTCTTTTCCATGTTTTTATTTTAATTTTATTTTTTAGTTGAAGAGTATTGAAATCTTGATTTTTCTATGATTATGAGATTTTATTGAGCATATTAATTCAACATGTCATATGTATTTATTTAATTCCTACGCTCATGGATCATAATTTTTTTTAAGGTTATTAAATAAATGGTCAATGTTTAATAGAACTAGAATAATTTACAACTAATTAAAAACAACAAGGTTTGTTTGTTTTTAATAATGGGATAAATAACATTCATGTTATGGAATTGAATAATCTAATTTAAATAAATTCATGTTGGAATTTACTGGTTAGAATTGGATCTCTCTAGATCTTAAAGCTGTCGAAACACTAAATCCAACAAGAGTCTCTTAGGTTGTCTTTCAATTAAGAAAGTAATTAATGGTGATACATTGATTATTGAAAAGGAGAAATTGATCGTTTCGTGATACTTAACGACTATAATCAATTTATTTATGTGTGTTGAAATCTTTAGGTAAATCAATGATTAATCACATAAAATCAAGGTGGATATAATTCTTTTGACTAGAAAAATTAATTTTTCATTAGTTTTTATTTTTATTTTTCGAGTTTTTTATTTTTATTTTAATTAGTTTAGTTAATTCTCCAACCCCATATTTATTTTATTTTTCTTAAAAGAAGTAAATCCACCGTTCCCTGTGGAGATGACCCTATTCACTCTATACTAGTATTTTGTGAAGTAGGTATTTTATGTTTGGTTGTTTAACGACACACCGATAGACCAGCCACAATATGAGCATTAGCAGAAAGGGATGGTAGCACTTATGAAATGAAATCAGAATATATAAGCATGACCACTTCTAAAGCGAGTACATCAGTTAGTGAATACAGTGAATATGAACAATAACTAACATCAAAGGGATAAGGCTATCTGTCAAAACTTGTATGAAAGATGAAAGGCAATCAACAATCTCTAAATTCTAGTCACCAAGGTGCATTTATGCTGTCTTCTTTCCCTAACATTGGGTGATGCATCTGTTAGCCACTCTTTGTCTCAGAAAGCAAGCTAAATTTTTGCCATGGCATGGAGAAGTTGAAGTGGAAACTGTCCTTTAAATAGATTATAAAAGAAGATAAACATTCATTGCATTTTTGAACTCAACATCTACTAAATTTTTTGCTACAACCATATACCAAATCAATCTTCAGAGCTTTTCCCTGGCTGATCCCTTTAAAATAATTTCGGAACCCTTAATTACACAAAAGATGTCAGTAGTTGATATGTTCGGCGTCCGAACAACCGAAACATAAAGAATCAACCTGATTCTCCACACCCCTGCATCCCCCCCCCCCCAAAAAAAAAAATCCAAAAAAAAACCCACTAAACCCCAACACGACATATGCACAAAAGAGAGGCAAGAAAAGACTCTTTAGACATGCAGTTGTGAAGTCAAGGACAATGACAAGGAAGCAACGTGTAAATTCCACTTGAAAACTCTTTATACTTTACATCATAGCTAATTTATTAAACAAGCTATCAGTGAATGAAAGCAGCTCAGAAAATGGTTCTGGGAAGAAACAGGGAAACACAAAACAAATGGATGTTTACCAACAACCAAGGTAATCACCTTGCAGATACATGTTGCTTTAGCTTAGAGCTTTTGACAAAGCTCATTTCTCAAAGTTCTAAAATGGATTCTTGAGGAATCTTTTTAAAAGAAAAAATAAGCAAGAATATACCTTTATATAAAGCTCATGGACCTCCTGAAAGAAGCTTTTGATTCCATCATCATTGCGAGAGTCATGAAGTAGCATAAATCTGGTATGTGTGATGTGCTTGTTAAAGAAAACAGAGGTATGATCAAGGAGATAACATAGAGCACCACAATCCGCTAATAAAATTTATGCATTCATGCGTTCAAGAAAGAGAGGGGAAAAAAAATCATCTATCTCATCAAATTCCATTCTCAAGGATGGCTAATCATTGCAAAAATACCACAATGTGGGGCCATGCCACTTCAACCTCCCAAGACATGCTTAAGCTGGATAAGAATCACTCCTCAATGGCCTTAACAACATAAGATGGTTATTCTCCGGTCTCTGGTCCAGACTGACAACCCTGGTCCAACCATTTCTCTAACCCAATCTATCCTCAAAATTAATAAATAAATAAAGGGAAAAAAAAACACACAGTTAAGTCGCCCTATTCCAAATGGTTGTACTTATATCTGCCATGGTCCACTTGTATGACTTCTACCCCACTTTGGAGCAATGCATCCAACAACCCTTAAGCCTTACATTAAGAAGTAAAATTGCTCAAAGAAACAGCATGATTAAGTAGTAAATATAAGAGACATGAAACTCTGCTTCAGAAATCAAATGAAGATAAAATTGCAGTGTCCAGGAGGTCAAAATAGCAATTCAAAGGATATGACCTGCAGTAACATAAACTGACACCACCAAATCATTGAACCTGTCCACTGATTTCAAGAACCTTGGGGCAAGAATAGGCATTAAAAGAATAAAATCAAACTTTGCTGCATGAAGAAAATCAGAAATCTTGAAATTCATGCAGTGACCCAAGTTAAATATAATACATAATATCTTGAAGGGTGTCCAGGAAATAGGAAAGAAGAAAGAAATTATGGAAAACAAAAACCTCACATAGCACTTGTAGTCCATGCAAGATCCTGGACAATATCCAAAGCAGCATGCAATATGAATTGATGCTGATGTGCGGCATCTTATTTCTGGCACATATGGCTTAATTTAATAAACCTATCAAAAATGGGTAACATACATGGGGCATGAAAGTGACACATGGGCAACATAGAGAGGGCCTATTTTATTGTTATTAGTTCACAAGAAAAAATATTAAAGGTTACTAAGGCAAAATTAGAAAGAGCTGCACTACCTCAACAGTTGAGATTCGTCAGGTGGTTTCTGAAACTGTTATAATGCCCAAAAAGACGATAGTGGAATACTAAAACAACATTATAAATATACACAAAATACAAATATATGAAAAGTATTTTAATGACATGGCCCAACAATTTAGTGTCATGTTCTCTTGAAATGTTCTATATCATTGTCTCTAATCGTGTCATGTCCAACTCCATCCTTCACGAGCAACAATTATACCTTTTTAAGAAATTACATAATGCATATACTGGTGCTGTTTGGAAGCTCAACTACGCACCATATGCCTCAAAATGCCTCTATTTTATGTTATTCAACTTGTACAATTTTCCATAAAGTGAAGGTTTTTGTTAAAAAAAAATAATAGGGTTGCAAATAAAAATTTCTTCATAACAAGGATTTAAAATTACCATTATATCAATAATTATTTGTACTGAAAACCCCAACAAGCCTCAATTGAGTGGCTCAACTTTCACGAGTGGGCCTATTGATGTTTCTTTCTAATGTGTACATAATGATGATAAATAATAGATGAAATGTAAGAAATTCCACAATGGTGTGGTTGGCTCATCAAATTTCTGTGAACCTAGTCCTTTCATATCCAAAATGTTTTCGATGTTAACCAATTTGAGGTATGTGCATGTCTGGAATTCATAATTAGTCAGATTAACAGGTCAAAGTATTCAAATAGACCAAAAGATAGCATGGTGTATATTTCTTAATCTCCCTAAAATAACTGAAGGAAAAGGTAGATCTTTCTCAAGATTACGCAAGGCTTGTTGCGTTCCCTACACCTACGATATATCAAAGATACTCGCAGAACAGGACAATAAGAACCAGATAAAGGAACAAAGATATGGTTAGAATCTTATGACATCAGCTCCATCCAACCGACCAACAGCAGGCTCCACTATAGCAATTTTGCCCCAACTTTTATTAAAGTTCATCTCCCTTCCAAAATGGCAATAGTGTTCTAGTGGAAAAGGAAGAGAAAAAAGTAGAACTTTATTTTTTATTAAATTTTCAAAATTTTAATAGCCTTACTGGTTCTCATAATAAAAAACACTAAATAAGCAAAGATTGGTATGTTATCATTGCAATTTTAGGAAATAACTTGTCAAGGCACAAATTGATCCCACCAATAATAATAAATACTAGGTTTCTAGCAGGTAGGATACATCTGTCGCTTAGGAAAAAGAGGAAAATGTGTAAACCATGTGGTTTACAAGTTTTACAATATAAACATTCTAAATTCAGGCACAACGAATGCAATAAGAAAAGAACTCACTTTTGGAGCAGAGCCAATTTCAGCTTCATATATAGGAATGTCATTACTGCTAACAATTATAAAACAAGCTGTGGTAGCCATTCTGACCTTCTGCAGGGTAATGTGTGAAACCTGCCAAGAATATAATAAAGGATCATGTTTAGAATAAGATTTAGCAAAGCGGTTAATATGGCATCCAACAGTATCTCCAGAAAATTCATAATGCCAGATATATAGGTTTTAAATTTGGAGAAAAAAGGGACCTTGAAATCCACTGTCTTATGCTTCAGATTGTGGAATAGAAATCAACTCAGAAAATGAGTTAAAATTTATTAGTTCATTCGTTGAGAGAAGATAAGTAACTAAAATTTAGCAGCAACTGTCACCAATAACTAATTTTTACTTCTCTCAATGAAAGGCAAGTACATGGAATCACATACTTGAGGTCAATAAATTGAAGAGGTAAGGCCATAACATTTGTTGGTATGTGTATCAAGGAACCAGTTGTTGTATGCCTAGCATAAGAAAGGACCAAAGAGAAGACATGGTTACGAGATTAGCTAAATCACAACCAAGCATAAAACCATGTTGCTAATACATGCCAACGGTAGGGGGAGAAAAGTGAGTTGGTCTTTTTTAGTTGAAAACCAATCTCTTATCAAAGCCCAAACTTGAAATCAGCAGTACAGAGGCATACTACCAAAGAAAGAAATTTGAGAAAACGTACATTGAAAGGCAGGTCATTTTAATCAAAGTCCTAAGATCTAGGACGAGGACAGGCTTATCATTTTGTCACACTCATACAATAGACAAGCAATTCAGATGGCCAATATATCAGTGTAAAAACAATGGCACATTTCTCATCCTAGATCTTAAGATTTTGAATGAACTTTTTAATGGCATTGTTAGTACAATATATTTTAATGAAAAAGGTTTTTGCCTGTGAAATCCTAAGTTACTTATTTGATATCTGCACAAAGACCTTAAATTGATGTATCGGACTGGATTTACTAAGACCATATACCAGGTTTTATCTTCAAAGGATTCTATTAGTATATTAACTGTAGGCTGTTAAAATCACGACTGGTGAATCAACCAAGTCTAACCATAATGTTTTAAACATCAGCAAAATTTCTACATACAGGTTTCTGAGCCATTGTTACCATCTTGTGGGATCTATCCCTCAACAAAAAACAAATCTTGAATAAGGGTCCTGAGGTTACAGCATTTTCTGGAGATGGGTATGCTTCATCTTTTGCTACACTTTCCCCCACAGTTTTGATTGTTTTAGTGTGGTTAGATAAGGATATATTCCACATCTTCAGATGGATTTTATTACTGGTGAACGTGCTGGTGTTATCAGAATCTAGAGGGTAAAATTGTTGAATTGAGAAGGCATTTTGTACTTCATGATTGCACTCAAATATAACAACTGAATAATTCAAGACATTTCTAGAAATGCTGCCAAGGTCGAACAAGTGTTTTTGCTAATCAGAGTGCTGGTGTGATATTTCTTTTTCAATTATCCATCGACTTATGTGCATGTATGTGTATTTCCTGTAAGTGTTGTATTGCTCACTTTCCATACAGACTAAGACTTGTACTCATCACCTTACAGTTTCTGTCAGTGAAGATTTTCAGTGAAATTATGGATTCGCAACTCGAAAATGCTCTCATAATTAAAGGAGATTATCAGAACTTTGTGCATTAGAACTTGGATATATTTGTGCGAGAAGCCCCAATCAATTACTCTTACCCAATCAATTTCAGTAGAGAGAGAAAATGGAGAGAGAGAGAGAGACGTACAGATCTTGCGTCGATCGAAGTCGGAGACTAGAGAGTCAAGGGATGTTGTTGTTGGCCGCAGGAGAAGAGAAACATATCAGGAGCGGAAGTGAGATTTTTGAGAGAAAAGAACCCGTATTATTTGGCGGGCGGCTATCTTAAAATAGTATACCCGACCCGGACACTCTTTTTTTTTATTATTTTTTTATTGGTATCCGATGACTAATCCAATTTAAATATTATTAAATCTAATTTAAGAAAAGTTCTCAAATATTATTTTTTCTTCGTTTCTAAATTTTAAAAATCAAATTTAATTAAAAAATTTAATATTTTTATTCACTAAATTAATTATCTATTTGTCGGAGTATATCAACCCGTACTGCATATGGATTGAAATCAGCAATGGCATTAGCACTTTTGATATATATACATATATATATATATATATATATATATATATATATATAATTACTAAAACTTGTAAAAAGAATATTAAAGTTATATTTCTTGATCAACATAAAAATTATAATTCCACAAATTGTTTATGCAGATTTTCTTTTTCTTTCTCTCTTTTCTGTGGAACAAATGCAAATTTCTGAAAATTATTTCTTATTTTGTGTCGAATGTTAATTAGTTAAGTTAAAATTAGATAAACTACTCTATAGCATATTATTTTCTTGCGGTTATATATATATATATATATATATATAAATAGAATATTAATATGTACTATATATTTGCAAAAATCTCATGTATTAGGCATTTAACACTTGTTTAAATTGTATTTTTATTCCTCAGGTCTCTTTTACCTGAGGATAATATATTGTCATATCATTTATAATTCTAAAAATTAAATTATTTATAATTCCAAAAATTCAAATATTATTATTATTGAATTGAATGATTTTGAAATGTTTCTGACTTTAAATTTCACTAATTAATAGTTTATCGAAATATTTTATTTTATCGTTATTATAGAAACACCTGAGTTATAAAAAGCTTTTAAGCGTCTTCAGTGAAGTCGAGATTTAATATTTAAATTTTTATGATTACGTGTATTTTTATGATACTTATATAACAAAAAAATATATATATTATCAAGACTCCAATGGTTAAAGTTGCGACAACAGCATTTGTTCAGAGAAGCTTTGATTATTCTGATTAAACTTGCCAAAACTTCACTAAATGGTGGAAATCAGAAATTGGAAGATGTTTTTCCTTCCTATTTTTTATGCTCTTTAAATTTTTGTTTCATTTTGAAATGTTTTATATTAAAAAAGTATATTTTTTTTAAGGTTCACATTTATTGTTTTCTTTGAACTTGTCTCCGGTCTCTCTTCTCCTCTCTTGTCTCCGTCATCAATTGCTACTCTCCCTCTCTTCCTTTATCTGTATCTTTCTCTTTTCATCGATAATCTTTTATACTAAGTTTGGATGGAGTGATTTGGGAAGAAAAGAGAGGATTATAAGAGAAAATAATTATATTTTCATTGTTTGAGAGTTTTATTGGGAGAGAAAAGAAGTGATTTACGGTGATTTTAAAGGTAAAAAGTTTTCTTCCCAAAAGTAAGAAGAAAAGGAGAGAAAAAAAAGTTATCTCACTAATATACTAAATTTACCCTTAAAAAGATGATAGAAAAATTTTTAATTCCAAATAAATCTCATATTATTTTCTTTCGTTCTTAAAACTCCCGAATAGAGTGAAAAGAAAATCTTATTATTTCTTTTCATTTCTTTTCATTTCTTTTTTTCGTTTTCTATTCTTTTCTTTTCTTCCCTAAACTCCCAAGCTAAGCATTAAACTTTTATATCTTTTTTTCTCATTTTCTTTCTTTCTCTTCTTTAAATACCTTTACCAATTGCTAACCCTTTTCTCTCTCATCATTTTCCTTTATTACCTATTAAAGGTGGATTTGACTCTGCAGATAATGATTTTACTAAGTCGAACGGGATAACTTAATTGTCTGATGGTCATAATTGATGAAACCTACAAAATACCATCAGAGGGTACTTCGGTTGGGGAAATTCTGATACTCAAACTAGTAATCAATTTTCGAAAAGAGAGAAACAAACTGAAAGAGAGTTTTGTACAGTTTTGTGTGCTTTGTGTTAGTTAAAAGCGTGTATTTGGCCAGTTGACTTAGTGGTGTATATATAGTTTTCGAATGTGAGAGTCATATGCATACGAGACGTTAAAATCTTAATTTCCATATGAGAGTGTCCTGAAATTTCGAGAAATCATAGTGTAGGATTTTAAAAAATTTCAAATTCTTACTGGTTTGGAAAGTCCAAATTGTCATGAAAATTCTTTTTTTTTATCGATCACGATTGTAGGTTCTCTTTCTATTTACATAAGATTACTCCTACAATATAGGAAAATGTAAATATTACCTTAGCGGGTCGAACTGAGCACTGAGGAGATTTAAATGTCGATCAGCCTTGTACTGAGAAGCTGGGCATCGAGAGGGATGTGGTCAATTAGTATCAAGAGAGGGTCACATTAATGAGCCACTGGTCTGATTAGTCCAATATGTTTTGGGCTGAGTACCATGACTTGCCCCTACTCCTTATGTCACTTTGAGAGAAAGAGGCATGAGGAGTAAGTTTAAAGTCATTCCTTGGAAGATTGTGGGAGCATAAATGTATATAACTATCAAATAAATGATCCCGGAATAAATATTATGTAGGAAGTTAGAGAACTTAAACTCTTTATTCATTGCGCACGTTCCTCATTAGGTCGTCTCGTCAGCTTGAGATCGTGAGAATCATGTTTTCACGATTATAAGTAGGGGTTGGAGGACCCTAGTACCGTCCCAAAGAGATTGGGTGTACTTCCGTAAGTAATTCTGTGAGTCCCTTCCACTGAGAGTTTGTGCTTTTGAGAGATAGTCTGATCATGGGTTTTAAGCCACAAAACCCGATAGTTTAGAAGATTTCTGTCGATGCGAGGTTCTATCAAGGACGAGAGCTGCTAATGCGAGGTTCTATCATGTCGTTCAGAATTTGAGCGTCGCGGTGGAATCAGTCAGGGCTTTCATCAGGATTCTGGCCCTGTGAAGGGAGAGATACTTGCCCGCATCATCGTCCGACCATTAGGTGTGGCAGAGGTTGCTGATGATTCATCTTTAACACTTCGTTGGGTCGGGCGACAAGAGGAGTTGGGAAGGTGGCCAAAGGCTTGATGCAGTTGTTCTGTCTTTTTGGCAAACTCCAACCTTCCACAACTCCTTTTGTAGTTTTTTGATTGTATGATGTCTTCTTTGCTGGAGCTCTTGATGAGGCACGTTTTTTCCCGTTTCGAGTTTGTATTCAAATTACTTTCCAATATAGGGTTTTCATGTCATTTTAGTTTTTAATGTATTCCTTTTGATGTAATTCAATCTGACTTAGAGACTTATAAATTTTCTTCTGCACTGTATCCAATTGTGTATTCTGACATGTACTCATTGTATTTAAATAAAAAGAGAGTTTTTATTACTTATTTGTCAATCTTGTTTTTGTTGATAAAATAATCGCCTCGTACTTTAGTAGTCTATTGATGTAAATAACGAGCACTGAACCACCGAGTAAGTAACTTGAACGATATGATATCTCTTGGCTGATAGGCTTAGTCGTTAGGCGTAGAACATTGTTGCCTTTATACTTATTATGTTGCTTACAACTAAGAGAATGGATTGTGTTTACCTGAGCAAGGGTTTTTCTTATATTGACAACACGTTCGTTTGAGAGAGCTCAACCAAGTGAATGGGTCATGTCCACCCGTTGATAAGATAGATCCTTTATTGACTACACATTCATTCGATAGGAAGGGTCATGCCTACTCGTTTAGGAGATAGACATCATGTTCGCTTGATATAGTTTAGCCGAGTGAATGGGCCGTGCTTACCCGTCAAAGAGACAGATCCTTTATTGTCGGCACATTTGTTTAACAAAGCTCAACCGAGTGAAGGGGTCATGCCCACCCGTTAAGGAGATAGATCCTTTATTGCTCAACTGAGTAAAGGGGTCGTGCCTATCTATCGAGGAGATAGATTCTTTACTGATGATACTTTCATTCGATAGGAGGCCCTGGTCCACCTAGTGAGGAGATAGATTCATTTCCAATGACACGCTTTGAGAAATACAAGTATAAAAATAGATCGATCAGTAGATAGGGTAGCAAAACTAGGTGGAGGACCGTAAAGGTCTTATTTGATCGTTTGGCTTGGCGCAGAACAAAGTGCGTTCCCATGGGAGAGTGTCGATCGTCATTGATAATAAATGCACAGGTTTTCAGAATTCCAAGTTTTGGACACGGCCAAGCCATTTAGGTGATCGAGGCGATATGTGCCTAGGTGGACTTCTGAGCATATTTTGTAGGGACCTTCCTAGTTAGGTGTTAGCTTGTCCCTGGTTAGAGTTGATCGATGGCTTCTACCTTATTGAGTACCAAGTCGCTTGGTTTAAATATTTTAGTTTTGACTCGCCTGTTATAGTACCTTACCATCTACTGTTGATAAGCATTTGTTCGGATGGATGTAGTTTCCCTTAACTTAGGGAGTAGGTCTAGCCTTTCTCGCAATGCAAGCTTGTTTATCTCCAGCTTGTACTCATTCACTTGAAGTGAATGAATGTCAATCTCGACTGTTATCACTGACTCGCAACCATACATTAGGCTGAATGGTGTCTCTCCTATTACCCTTTGGGGTATCATTTGGTGGGCCCAGAGATTGCTATAGAGCTCGTTTACTTTGTGATCTTTAACTTCATTTGGGGCAGTCTATGTATTGAACTGTTGTCCGTGATCAGGATATGAGGCACACCAAATCTGGTGATAATGGATGTCCATATGAAACTCTGCATCTTGCCGGTGATAATTTGGGCTAATAGTTCATTTTCTATCCATTTGGTGAAATAGTCGATGGCTATGACTAAGAATTTTCGATGTTCGGTGGCTGGATGGAATAGTCCCAAGATGTCTATTCCCCATTGGGCAAACGATTATGGGCTGGCTATCGAGAAGAGCTCGGTAGATGGCTAGTATGATACTAATAAGAAGCATTGACATTTGTCATATCTTTTGACATGATCATCTGCATCGGCCTTCATGGTAAGCCAATAGTATCCTTGTTAAAGGGCCTTGTTCGCCAATTTTGAGCGCCTAAGTGTACCGCATATCCGTTCATGGATTTTCTTAAGCACGTAGTCTCCTTCTTCAAGCATCAGACATTCCAGATATGGATGGATATAAGACTTCTTATAGAGATCCCTATTGATGATGGCATAATGGGTGGCCTTGTGCCTCAACTTGGTGGCTTCAGATGGTGAGCTCAGTAGTTGTTTGTGCTTCAGATAGGCCTCTATGGGGTTTTTCCAACTTGATGAACTATTCATTGACAAGATATGTTCGAGTTTTCAATGCTTGGGTATGGCAGGCTTTTTATGTAAACTGTTCGACTGGTTACTACAGAGTCAGAGCTGGCTAACTTGAAGAGCATGTTAGCTCATGCATTCTTTGATCAAGAAATTTATTGTATGTCCACCTTATCAAATTTATCTATCGCTTGGTGTATCTTGGGTAAATACTTTTCATCATAGGCTCTTTGATTTCGTAGATTCCTTTGATCTGTTTAACTAATAGCTGGCCATCGATGAAGATCCATATTTTTGGGCCCCTAATGATACTGTGATCCGCAATTTGGTATGAAGAGTTTCGTATTCGGCCTTGTTAAAGAAATTGTTGTCTCCTTAATTTTGATAATAACAATATCTCTCATATTGTTCTAACAATTTTATTTAGTGTATAGATGATATATTTAATTAATAGTTTTTATTAAAGATAAGTTATAGAACCAGTGATAGAAACAAGGCATTTTATAGAAGCTGAATTTTTTAATATTTGTTGAAAACCCAGCCAGCAAGATAAATATAGATTGTGTACTACACTTAACCTATAATTGATTCTAGATATACATATAACATCTCACAACAAGAGGACAATTGAAGTTACAACAGTTTTTTCATGTGATAGACTTGAGTTTTTACAGCAGAATTCTGAAGTTTTAAAAGCCTCATAATATCAGACGAACAACAGGTTTTTTTATGTGCAACAAAGTGACAAATACTTGAGAGAATTCATAGAAGAAAACGAGAAAAAAAACTCAGCACATGAGCCATATTTTTCAAACACATTTTGTTGTTTTCCAAAAGCTTTATGTACTTGAAATCTTGAATGTTGAGTTGTGTTGAGTGTTGAGTTGTATACTTTGTGAGTTAGTTGTTGTGAGATGTGTCGAGTCTTCCATTGTTGGATGAAATTATCTTCATGATGTGAAAATTAGAAGTCGACAAATGGTTATATACTGTAATCTTGGAACATAGTAAAAATTAGCAGATTGTTAAATCTCGGTTTACTTGGCTGGAAGAGTGGATGTAGCCAGAAGGCCGAACCACTATAAAAAGGATTTGTATTTCCATCTTTAATTTTATTTTCCGCTGCACATATATAAATTGACTATAAGATTAATATAGATCTAAATTGAGTTAGATTAAATTTTTTAAAAGCCAATCGAGACAACCAATTCAACCCCCTTCTTGGTTGTCATCGAGACCAACAAGTGGTATCAGAATAAGGTGATCTACTCCACAAAAGTGACTACTTTTGAGAAAAGATCCAATGACTTCAAACTTAGTATTTGGTCAATCTATAAATAGAACTCCATATTTTGTTGGATAAAATTTTTCCTATTGGAAATGTACGATGAAGACATTTGTTAAAACCACAGACTATGAGGTTTGAGAGGTTATTATCTCTGGAGATCTAGACGTAAAAGACCCAATAATAAGTAAAAATGATAAGAAAATGATTTCTATAAATTTTAAGACCAAACACTTGCTTCTTTGTACTATTTCCTCTACCGAATTTAATCTCTTTTCTTTATCTTGTACAGTTAAAGAAATTTGGGTTAAATTTTGCTTTGCGCATGAAGGAATTAGCACCGTGAAGGAAATAAGAATTAATTTATTGATACAAGAATATGAACTCTTTCGGTTTCAGCAAGTAGCGAATATTAAAAATATGTTTAATCATTTTTTAATAATTACTAATGAACTTGGTTCTATTGGAAAAAATATTTTAGATACAGATCAAGTTAGGAAGGTTCTCCGTATATTGCCAAGAATTTGGGACGCTAAGAAAACTGCTATTGAAGAAACCCAAAATTTAAACAAGCTATCACTAAACGAACTAAGAGGAAAATTAATATCCTACGAATTCGAAATCTTCCACACTGCTAAATCTAAAAATAAGAGGAAAACAATTGTCTTCGCAGCAAATGAAGATGAAAGTTCCGAAAATGAAAAAGACAATGATCAAGAGTTATATATGCTAGCAAGAAGACTCAACCGTGTTCTTAAAAATAAGAGTAAGAAATTTTTTAAATCTAAAAATTCTAAGAATTCACGAAAGTTTAAGTTTAGTGTAGGAAAAGACAGTAAAGAAAAGAAGCAGAAGGAGGAAACAATTTGCTACGAGTGCAAGAAGCCGAGTCACATAAAATACGAGTGTTCTATTCTACTAAAAAAAATTAAAGAAATTTCAAAAGAAGGAAAATGCTATGATGACAACTTGGAGTGATTTAAAAGAGTCCGATTCAGAGTCGAAAAGTTCAGAAAGTGCAGAAAAAGCAAACTTCTGTTTTATGGCAAATAACGAGGTAATCTCTAAAAACTCATTTGATTATCATTTAAAAAATGTTGCTGAATTTGACAACATGCTGAATATAATTTCAGAGCTAAAAAATAAGAATGATATACTAGAAAATAAGAAAGATGTGTTAAGACAAACAAATATGCTATTGAATTCTGAGTTAGAAAATACTAGAGTAGAAAATGAAGGCTTAAAAACTGAAAATAATGGGCTGAAAAATGACATAAATATTCTGAAAAATAGAGTAGATGAATTGTCTAAATTTATAGAAAATACTTTCCAAAAATTTCATAAAAGTGATAAAAAATTGACAAAATCACTTTCATTTCAAAGAATGGATTTTTCTAAAAAGGGTTTAAGTTATGTGAATGATTACAAAATAGTTTCAAACTCTAACAATGGTGGTTTTGTCAAAACTGCAAAAATAGGAAACATGTGCACTTATCTGCCTATAGACAGCCTTCACAAAGGTGTTCAAAAAATTGTAGAAAACAATTGAAGTTTTGTCCCACAAATTACACAAAGACTACATAAAAATAATACATAGACCGTAGAAAAATTATACAAAAAGTCATATAGAAACACCCATAAAACACCCATAGAGGTTATGATGAAAAAATGAAATTTCACAAAAAATTTCTGGATTTAGGTACAATAAATTTTGTTATATGCAGAATAATTATAGATATAGACCTAATTATTCAAGAAATAAAAATAATAATATTTCATGTTATATATGTTATAAAAATGGTTACGTTGCTAGAAGTTGTTTCATGAATGGACTTAGTACATTGCAAGAAAAATTTAGTTGTAATACAAGATTATTTTCAAGAGAATCAAAACTTGTTTGAGTACTTAAAAACAGATAATTTTTCTAGATTTTATTTTTAGAAAATAAAATGATGTATTTGAGTCATTTAGGAAATAAAATTGTGAGTTGAATGTTTAAAAAGTAAAATTAAATTGCTTTGTCAATGATGAGTTGAAATATATCTCAAAAGAAAATTATTGTGTTCACATTTTATTACTAACAATAATTTGCTATAATTTTTTTTAATGAAATAAAAAGGGGGAGAAGAAAATAATAGAAAAAATAAATAAATACATATATTAATGGGGAGTTACATTGAGAGGGAGATACAAAATAAAGAAATCAAATAGAAAATTTAAAATGTATACAAATTAAGGGGGAGCTTTACTTGTGACAATTTTTGAATAAGTATGAATATGTGTGATTTAAAAATGTGTACTCTTCAATATTTTTTGAGCATTTATTTTTAAGATTTTATTATCATCAAAACGGGGAAGAATGTTAAGGAAATTGTTGTTTCTTTAGTTTTGATGATAACAAAATCTCTCATGTTGTTCTAATAATTTTATTTAGTGTACATATGATATATTCAATAAATAGTTTTTATTAAAGATAAGTTATAGAAACAGTCATAGGACCAGTCATAAAAGTAAAACATTTCATAGAAACTGGATTTTTTAATATTTGTTGAACACCCAGTCTGCAAGGTAAATATAGATCGGGTACTATACTTAATTTATAATTGAGTCTAGATATACATATAAAATCTCACAACAAGAGAACACTTGACATTTCAATACTTTGAAATTTTTCTAAGTGTGGAAGTATAATCATTTAGGTATGTTTGGAAAACTATATCTATTTTGGTAATGAAGTATTTTTAAATCCGAAAAAAGCATTTCAAAGAAAGTATGAGACACTTCAATTTCAAGTTTTCACAGTACAAAAATTTCGTAGACATGCTGGAGAAAAATCAGCTTGAAGTGGGCTAGTCTCTCATATTTTTCAGCAGAAATGTTTTTCTAAAACTAATTCTCAATGTGTATTTGGCCTTCAATATCCTCACCGTTGGTTAAGGACTTTTGAATTTAATAATTCTACACTATAGTACTATTGTTGAACAGCAAATATGATGATTAATGACACAAATATTTCGAGATTTTGATAGAGAAACAAATGGGCAAAGTCAGCTTGTTGTTCTCTTATTTCCTAAACTGTGGCTAATTTTTTGTAGAAGATTTCGAATTTTCAACTTGTTTATCATTCGGGCAAATTCAAGTTTGGCTTTTTAAATTTCAAGTTTGATATTTAAACTTTAAATGTGAGTGACAATAGCTGGATAATCTCAAGATTTAATGAGCTTTTTCAACCTACTTTTCAGGATATTTTACAGAGAAATTACAACAGTTTTTTGATGTGGTAGACTTGAGTTTTTATAGTAGAATTCTGAAGTTTTAAAAGCGTCATAATATCATATGAACAACAAGTTTTTTATGTGCAACAAAGTGGCAAATACTTGAGAGAGTTCATAGAAGAAAATGAGAAGAAAAACCTAGCACATGAGCCATATTTTTCAAACACATTTTGTTGTTTTCCAAAAGCTTTATGTACTTGAGATATTGAGTGTTGAGTTGCATACTTTGTGAGTTAGTTGTTGTGAGATGTGTTGAGTCTTCCATTGTTGGACGAAATTATCTTCATGGTGTGAAGATCATAAGTCGACAAGTGATTGTAAACTGTAATCTTAGATCATAGTAGAAACTAGGAAATTGTTAGATCCCGACTTGCTTGGCTGAAAGAGTGGATGTAGACAAAAGACTGAACCACTATAAAAAGGATTTGTATCTCCATCCCTAATTTTATTTTTTGCTATACATGCATAAATTGACCATAAGATTAATATAGATTTAAGTGGAGTTAGATTAAATTTTTTAAAAACCAATCGAGACAACCAATTCAACCCCCCTTCTTGGTTGTCATCGGAACCAACATGCCTGATTATTGATGGCTCGAAAGTCGAAGTAGAGGGTGTGTTCGGCTTTGAAATTATCTGATCCCCCTAGAATAAGCCGGCTTTGCTTCCTGAAGAGTTAGATGACCCATCTACATGGAGGGTCTATTTGGGTTGTGAGTGTTCCTTTTGGTTGTTAGTAAGAACTCATTCGATAGGTTTTGGGAACATGCATTCAAAAATAAAATTTGTAAGGGCTTGACCTTTGATAGTTGATCTTGACTGGTATTCGATATCGAATTTGCCTAGTTTGATGCTTCATTTGATGAGTCGACTGGAGGTATTTTTCTTCTGTAAGATCTACTTTAAAGGTTAGTTGGTTAGCTCTACGATTGTCTGAGCTTGGAGGTAAGGGCGGAAACGTCTGGCGGTGATGATTAGGGTGAAGGCTATCTTTCTGATAGGTCGGTAGTTAACCTTAAACTCATGGAGTATGCGACTGACATAGTATACCGGCTTCCATACAGTGGATTCCTGTCTCACAAGGGCAGAACAGAGTGATTAGTCAAAAACAGAGAGGTAAAAGTGGAGTTTCTCACCAGAGACCAATCGGGAAAGGAGTGGGAATGATAAGAGATGTTCCTTGAGCTGTTTGAATGCGGCCTGACATTTAGGAATCCATGTGAATTTTGGGGACTTTTTTAAAGTATCATAGAATGACTTATACTTCTCCCTCACTTTCAACATGAATTGGTTCAGAGCTGCGATTCTACCCGTGAGACGCTGCATGTCCTTTACTATTCTCAGTGGTACCATGTCTAGTATGGTTTGAATTTTCTCCGAACTTGTCTTGATTCCTCGACTGATAATTAGGAAACCCAGAAATTTTCCAGAGGTGATTCCAAATATGCATTTCACTAAATTGAGCCTCATGTTTTATCATTCTAATGTTTGGAATGTCTCTTTTAGGTCTATGATGTGACCTTTGACATCAATACTTTTGACGAGCAATTCGTGACATAAGCCTTCACGTTCCTGTTGAGCTGTTTACTAAAGACCTTGTTAACCAAATGTTGGAAGTCATGTACATCCTTCACTTTCTGTTTGCCTTCTTTATCATGACTATATTAACTGACTACTCGGGGTATTTTACCTCTCAAATGAACTCTGTTGCTAAGAGCTTTTGAACCTCTTCTTGTATCGTATGTTGGTGTTCTAGCGCAAATACCTTTTTCTTCTGCTTATCCAGCTTGCGTGTGGCATCTACAGTCAATCTATGTACTATGACTGAAGGATGAATACCGGACATATCTTTGAGACACCATGTGAAAACTTCAGAATGCTGCTTCAGGAAATCCATATTGCCTTCTAAAGAGATATTGGTAGATGGGCTTCCACTTGGATGATTTGACATGGTACATCCATGATAAGGATTTCAATCACTTCTTCTCCGTTTGGAGGCTTAAACTACTGTTTAATATCATCTCTGAGTTCCATGGTATCTACTACTAGGACTTCTCCTTCTTCCCTTGCTACAAGGATGATTGATGGATCGGGATTGCTGTGGAGTGTTGCAATCGCCAAAGATGTCCTAAATTTGATTTTCATGTGTCTAGTGTTGGTAATGTTTCAAGACCCTCCAAACTAGGATGACCTAAGATGGTGTTATAAGAGGACTGAAGTTTCACCACGTAAAAAGTAGTCTGATAGTAATATAGTGAGGAAGTGCTCCCAAGATTACGACGAGTGAGATAGTGTCTTTTGGATGTATGCATTTGTAAGCAGACCCTTTTATGAGCTGGTCAGAGGGTCGAAGATGAGATAGGATGAAACTCATTTGCCAGAAGGCATCCTAGAAGAGAATGTTATGATTTGCTTCTTGATCTACAAAAGTCCTTTTGACGAGATAAGACCAGATTCTTGCTATAATGACTAGCGGATCATTTCGGTTGATGTTAACTCCTGTCAGGTCGTTGTCATCAAATCCGATGATCAGTGCCTTTCTCTTGACTGGAGTCATGATGAAGAGAGAAAGATGATTGTGATGCGAGCTGGTTTGGTTGGGAAATCAATCTGATTCCCGCAAACGACACTAATCTGTTAGAGATAAGTTTGGTTCAATAGATAATTGTTTTACTAACTCGAATAAGATAATTTAGTCGTTTGATGGTCTTGATCGATAAGACTTACAAAAAACCACTAGAGAGTGCTCTGTTGAGGGACTCTGATACTTAAATTAGAGAGAGATTTTCGAAAAGAGAGAAACAAACTGAAAGAGAGTTCTATATGTCTTTGTGTGCTTTGTGTCAATCAAGAGTGCGTATTTGATTGATTGGTTTAGTGGTGTATATATAGCTTTCATATGTGAGAATCATGTGCATGCGAGACGTTAAAACCCTAATTTTTTTATGAAAGTGTCATGAGATTTTAGGAAATCATAATGTAAGATTCTGAAAAATTTTAAATTTTTACCGATTTGAAAAGTTCGGATTATCATGAAATTTTTTTTCCTTATTGGCTACGATTATAGATTTTTTTTTTTTTTCTATTTATGTAAAATTATTCCCGTGATTTGAAAAAAAATAAATATTACCTCAATGAGTCAAATTAAACATCGAGGAGATCTAAATACCGATTAACCTTATATAGATCAACTCGGCATTGAGGGGTCTGGTCGGTTAGTACCATGAGAAGATCGTTTTAATGAGCTGCGGGCCTCATTAGTCCAATATAATTTAGGCCGAGAACCATCATTACCTTTCATTTTTCTCTTTTTATCTTTGTCAACCAATGGTTCCTCTTCGTAGTTCTCTCTCTCTTCTTCCCGTATTCATTATCTTCACTCGCCTACGAGTATATTTTTTTCCTTTTTCCTTTATTTTTCTTTTACTTTTTTCTCTCTTTATTTTTATATATGGGGGACATATTTCTTTCTGTGTAATGTTGAGGATCGGCTAGGAGTCTTTCTTTCTTTTCCTTTTTCTTTGTCTCAGTGATCAATGAGTTTTGATTTTTATTGATCGATGAGTCTTACTATCTCTTCCTTTTTTTTTTTTTTTTTATTTCAATCTCTCTATCTTTTATTTTTGACGAGCATTTCCATAACAAGTTTCTCTTTACCTTTCTCTCTTTTCCTTCTTTCCTCTCTCTCTCTCTTTGTTGATAACGACTGCCGACAAGCCTTTCTCTCTTTCCTATTCTCTTTCTCTCTCTATTTCTCTCTTTTCGCCAATAATGAAACATTAGGAGCAAACCAGAAAAAACAATTGGGGGAATGGACAACAAATGATGCTTCAACATTGATAAATAGGAAAAAAAAAACCATTACTACTCAAGAGACAACTTCTGAAAGCATTAACATTTAGAAAGGAAAAATTTTCCATCCTAACTAAAACAAAAGCTTATTTGGTGTCATTTTGATGAAATTTCAAGTGCAAACAAGAAAAAATAGTTGGGAAATTCTGAGTATTGATGAACACCCAAAAACCACTTGAAGGATAACCTCATTGAGAATCAATAAATGGTGGAAATTTTTTGAAAATGGTACCAACAATCCTCGGGGATAGGTCATGTGGTGGGGGAGCCTCTTTTTATTTTTTCTTTTTCGATTCAATTCTGTTTAATTACATTCTTTTATATCAAAAATAAAATATTAATAGTTCAGAGTAAAAATCGATTCTATCCCTTACTAAATTAAAATCTTATTGGTATTATTTAATGAATTTTAAAAATGAAATGTAAAAGTAGTCGAGGAGTCCAAAGAAAAATAATCATTTTCTAAGTTGATGGACGGTAGAAAAACTTCTATTTGAAAAATAACTTTTTAAACTATCAATAAATACAACTGAATAGTATGAATACACATAAAATAGTAGTTGTTCATCGTACGTAATTTTATTATTTACTTAATAATTGTATGAAAAATGATTACCGACGCCATAGGTAGATTGTAAATCAAAAAATAAAAAATAGATTTTTTAGTTGAATTTTAAATTTTAAATTTAAAAGTAAAAAAATTATATGAATTTTTTTTTTAAAATAAATTAATACTCAGATCAGATTGAATCAGATCAATTATATATATATATATATTTACCTTTCTTCTCTCACCCAAACTAAAGTTTACGCGACATCATATTTAAAAAATTTGATTTGAACTTATACCACATGGTCCCCCCCTTCCCAAAAAGAAGAAAGAAACAAAAAGAATAGAACATCTAGCAATTTTGGGATGCTTGAACATTGAAACTGAGGGAACCGAAGAATGATCGACTTGCACTGTTTTCGCTCTCCTCTCCAACCTTGGTGTATTGCGTGTAGATCTTACAAACCACAAATTTCGAATTTTCCATATGTTTGACTTATACCCAGACATCTTCGATTTTACTCCTCTGACATTTTTCTGAACAGAAGATGAAAGCCCCACATTTTTCCCATTTGCCTCTTATTCTTGTGAATATAAACACGAACATGAATACCCTTTATGTTATTCTGGTTTTTTTGTGCTTGCATTTGATACATGCAGAAGGTTTTGAATCTCTTTTACTGCTTCCCAGATCAAAAGTAGTAAGATCTCCTACCAGATCAAGAAGGGTCATCTCTGTTCTCAATTATGGTGCCAAAGGAAATGGTCTTAATGATGATACTCAGGTACTTCAGACCCATGATTTTATTTTATTTTTTGTAGCTTTTTTGTCTTTCCCAATATGCCCAATTTCTATATGTGAGAACTAAGAAAGGTTGTATATTCAAAATTAGCCGGTAATTAGGTTTTGATGAATTATAAGAAGGTAATGTTTGTGGTGTATAGTGGTAAAATTGAAGTATCTTCAAAAGGGGTTGCTAGAATAGAGATGTCTACTGAACCCAGATGCCAATTTGATTAAATTGTTGAAAAATATTCAAATTTAGGTTTCTGTGACAAAACCTGGTCCCCCAACCCCCCCCCCCAAAAAAAAAAAAAAAAAAACTAAATGCATTATCATTTCTGAGAATCATGCCATGTATACATATTTTGCTTTCATTGTGCAAAACATCTTTTGAAATTCTCGTTAAGTTTCCAGAAATGATTGGTTGTGCTACCTTACAGGATTATGATCATATATGTGATGTGTCCATTTATAAGTTTCTACTTGCCTTGTGTATTCTTTTAAGGCCTTCCAAGATGCTTGGGACTTAGCTTGCATGAATTCATCAAGAGCAGAAGTTCTAATTCCAGCTGGAAGAACGTATCTGGTTCTACCAATTGATTTTGCCGGTCCTTGCCGATCAAAAGTGATCTTGAGAGTATGCAACAACTTTGGATAATACCACACAATCTCTCTCATTTTGTTGGGAAAAATGTTCATTTTATTCACTTTATTGGAGTTGCTTCTAATATAGATATCTGGCACTATTGTTGCCCCGAAAGATCCTGATGTGTGGAAGGGTTTGAATCCACTTAAATGGCTCTACTTCCACGGAGTGAGACACCTCACTGTAGAAGGGGGAGGAGAAATCAATGGCATGGGAGAAGAATGGTGGGCTCGCTCTTGCAAGACCAATAAAAAAAATGTACTGCTTCTTTTTTTCTTTTGTTTTAATTTTTAATTTTATTTATTTATTTATTTTTTTCATTTGAGTTCATTATTCCTATAAATCTTTTGCTTTCCTACATATATTAAATTGCCTTCATCTTATCACTGCAGCCATGTCTACATGCTCCAACGGTTAGTGCTGTCTTACATTGAGAACATTACTGTTAGTTTCTTGTACTTGCTACAGGTTTTTTGCCTCAGGACATCACTTTCACTTGTGAGATTTGTGCATCTTATTATTGAGCCTTATTGCAGGCAATTACTTTTCATAGGTGCAAAAGGCTGAAAGTCAGGAATATTACATTGGTTAATAGTCAAAAGATGCAAATGGCTTTCACTAGTTGTCTTGGGGTTATGGCATCAAATCTTAAAGTCATTGCACCTGTAGCTAGCCCAAACACAGATGGGATCCATATAAGTGCAACCACACGTGTTGAGGTCAAGGATAGCATAATTAGAACAGGTTAGTGTCCTTAAATTCCTTTTTTTTTAGGTGAAGATTCAGTTTTTGTTCCTATTTTATCTGGGATATGGAAGATGTTCAAACGTGGAGCTTTGCTCAAACGGGTGGAAGCAGAAAATTTATTTGCAATTCTGTTTAGGAATTTGAGTGTAGACTATAGTGCCAACTGCAAGTACTGTCTAGGAAATTCCAATTACCTGGTGGACTTTGGCAGAAAAGTTTTGCTGGCATTTTTCTTTTGTGAACTTTGGCATCATATGTTTACTGCATGTGGTGATATGCTTTTTTCTTCACACAAAGCTATGCATATAACAGAAGCTTGCAAGACAATGGGGGCAAAAGAAATGCTGGTTTCCGTTTTCATATGGCAAACCAAACATATGAATTTATTATCCATTTGCATAGGAGTTATGGTTTAAATTTGTAATCATGATTCCTCCAAAAATTTGTGCCTTTGTTTATACAAGTGGTTAATTCTCTTGTCAGGGGATGACTGCATATCTATCGTTAGGAATTCTTCACAGATTCTTATTAGCAATATCACTTGTGGACCAGGCCATGGTATAAGGTGAGCACATTTTGGTTCTTGGTTCTTCTAAACATGTTCAACCTTAATATGCTGACTAATTCTGATCTACTCCTTCAGTATCGGGAGCTTGGGAAAATCATATTCATGGGAAAATGTGAATGATGTAATGGTTCGTGGGGCTTTTCTGTCCAACACTCAGAATGGTGTTAGGATCAAAACATGGCAGGTCGATTCTCTCTCTGGTTTCATTCCCTCTCCCACAGGGGCAAGTTTCATAACCTTTTCTTTTTTGGATGTTATCAGGGAGGAAGTGGATCTGCCACCAATATTGTGTTTCAGAATATATGGATGGAGAATGTCTCACACCCAATCATTATTGATCAGTATTACTGTGACTCACGGGCACCATGTGGAAACCAGGTAATCCTTTAGATATCCACAGCTTTAGAGGTTAACAGGCTAGTTATGAAGGGTTGCTTCTCTCTATTTGTTGTCTTTATGTCAAACAATTTGTAGCAAGTCAGTCAGTGTATCATTGTGGGCAATTCCCGCTTTTGGCCTTTGAGATGCTTCCAAGACCAGCAAACCTTTCCATATGGATATCCCTACACTTCTTGTTGTGTGCATAACCAAGTTCTTTTGTCTTATTGTATCCAACATGCCAGTCTTGAGTGTCTGTTCTCATGCATTAAAAGATAAAATGAAAAACAAACTCCTCTGGTTTGTTTATCTTTCTATGTCAATGCTAGCAGATGTGAGGTTAAGCATCTCTAAGTTGATCTTCCAAAATCATACTGCAGACATTGGCAGTTAAAGTGTCAAATATCACATTTATGAGCATCAAAGGAACCTCTGCAACAAAAGAAGCAATAAGGTTTGTGTGCAGTGAGTATTGCCCCTGTGAAGGCCTATATCTAAGTGATATACAACTCGATTTTTACTCTGGAGGAACCACAAAATCCTTCTGCTGGGCTGCTCAAGGATCAAGTTCTGGTCTTATATATCCGCCTCCTTGCTTCTCATGCGAAGGAAGCTTTCTTCAGTTGAAAGTTTCATCTGTCATGGCTCTTGATTCAATTTAGATGTCACTTAGCTGCTACTCATCATCGAATGAAAGACAAGCTTTTAAGCAGCTGAAAGCAGAGGCACGTCAGCCTGGTGACATTGGTAACTTGGAATGGCGTGGAATTTGCCTACTTGCAAATGATGGATCAGCTGGAAAGTGGAAACTTGCTGTCAGCCATGTTAAGCACAAAGATGGCAGTGTAAATGTTGTATGGATACCAATGAGTTCTTTGATTGTTTTCTTATGTAATGGGAGAGAAACTGAACCACAAACAATTCTCGGGTGAAAGTATATTTTTTTGTACGAGGAAAAAAGATAACATTAAATGACAAGTTATCCTTGGAGTGTTGGAATTCAGAAAGTTTGCACATAGAGGCTAAATGTTCAACAAGTACCGTATCATACAATCAAGTTTGGCAGAAAAAACTGCTTGTCCAATCAGTCAGTTGAATTTCATTCAATGACTTTAAAACAAAAAGAAAGTCACAATAGCCTCAGTGCCAATACCATGCAAACAGACCCTTGCATACATGGAAACCAAACGCTATAAATTGAAAACATGTTTTCCCATGCGACCCAGGAAACGAACGATTACTTCCAAGTCATCTATTGATTACAAAGAATGACAAAAGCACAATCCCAGCGCAGTAAGGGTCTATGTGAATATATTGTGTAAAGCTATGAGCTACCGAGTGCCAAGCTTGGGACACCCATTGGCCAGGGGCAAATCCAAGTTCTCCACTGTTCTGAATGTTCTTGGTACCATCTTGTCAACATAAAGGGTTCCATCCAAATGATCACACTCATGCTGCAATATACGGGCCTGCCAGCCTGAGGCCTCGACTTTGATAGGGCGACCATCACGACCCACCCCTTCAACTTCTACATTGAGGTATCTTTCCACCATGGCTCTGAATCCATCAACACTGCAATCAGGAATTCAAGATTTAGTGCAAAGATACTTTGCACTCATCCATTCAGCAAGATTAAACAAATGCCATCCATATTGAATTACCATGAGTTAACTTGCAAGCATATAAACCTACCACCAGTCTCCTCATCAGGATGCTAAAAATTTTGATGAAAACAAACAATGCTGTGATTTTATTGATAGAAATAGTTGTAACTTGAACTATGCTGTGATTGTTGCAGTTGTAACATGAACTTATATCTCTAAACAGGGAATTTGCATTTGGTAAGGATGTTAAAAAAAAAATGCAGTTAGTAGTACTTAAATCCAATTGGACAATTGCCTGGAGGGGGGGGGGGGAGGTTTTGGAAAAGGGGGGAAAAAGAATAACACTCTCTCTGACTTGGTGCATGGTAAATTGGAAAAACTAATGGCAGCATTGTGTCAATTAAATTACTACATACCATTTCAGTGAAAAGTTGTATTTGTTCAAGTACATTTTTATTCAATGCTTTGTGAGGCTATGATGTAAGTATTATGACACGTGATAGGAGCAATATCTGTGGGTGAAAAGTTATAAGAGAAATATTACAAGAAGTAAATATTACTCTCATAACGTTTTCCCCTTTCCCATGTGTGGTTGAATTGGTGAACAAAGGGATAATTTTAACCCCCCTCAGCCATAGAACCTATTTCAGTCTCAGCTGTCAAATCTGTTTTAATCATGGCCATCCATTTTAATTATTTAAAAATCCTACTAATCTTTGTACTTGGAATTTCATTTGATTTTAATTGTCTAACGCCAAATTCCAAGCAATCTCAGTCATTGGATCAACATTCTTATACTTAACATTTCTTCCTCTCTTTCTCTCTCTCTATCGTTCATTTACTCTATTCTCCTCGCTACCCTACTTTCTCCTGTCCTCTCTCTACCACCCGCCTACACCCAGTAGATGCAGCTGGAACTCTTCAACTTTCCGGAAGCTGCAACCATAGCTCAACTGTCACAACTATTTGCAACTGTTGGTGAGCCTTGCTGTTTTGGGTGGGTCATCACCGTTCTTAGATTGTCAACTATCCTTTGAAATTCTAAATATTCACCCCTGATTGAGGTCGCATGAGCTAGATTTGAGTTGAAGCGGAGGTTTTGTAAAGCTAGTGGCTAGTTCACAACCAAAATTCTTGGAACCACTGCCAGAATTCCTTGACTCCTCTTGGGGGCAGTGAGTCTCACCCCACTACTGAGTCCGTCTATGGCCAACAGTGCACCCCATCGTCATTGTGCTATCATTATCTTCAAAGCGCCAATGTTTTGTTCATGACATCAGTGAGTGGAGAAACGTCAATGTTGGTACATCGTTGTCCAATTCAGAGAGTAGACATGCTGACGTTGCATGCCGCATGGGAAAAGGTGGAGAATGAAGGAAGAGGGGAGAATCATGGTAATTTTCAAGGGGTCCAAAATAGTTCCCCTTTATCCCCCTTTTACCCTTCCACTCTAGGATAATATTTATCCCTGTTACAAATTGGGGGGGGGGGAACTTTGTCCATCAAACATCCTTAAAGGAGGGGAAAATTTTAAGAGGATAATTTTTCACCCCCTCCCCTCCTGCCACACATGTTCTTAGAATTAACAACATGCAGTCCTTCGGTTTGAAAGAAAGATAAAACTATCAAGTAAAAATCTTAACATGTAATTGAGAATAAATTTGTCTATGGTGGCAAATGCACAGACATTTTGTTTCTTTTATGGAGACCTTCATCAATGCTCAGAAAATGACACCAAAATTAATGAGAAAGTGTGCCGAAGTGATGGACTAGTAAGTAACCTTAATACTGATGCTCATCAAGCCTCAACCACCCACACTCTCTCCAAAGACATTATATTGGAACAAGTTAGACATGGAAAAAAAAAAGGAACCATGTTGTTATTAAGAAAGAACAAGAAAGCAGATTAAGAAACGTATTCAAGTAAATCAAGTGTGCTCAAGCAGCAAATTACAAAGAAGAGAAACAGAAATCCAAAATGGTCAGTGTTTAGCAAAGATATCATTTGCTTCTTACCTAAGGCATCCTTCAAAAAATAGAGCTGTTCTATTGCTCTTCTTCTTAAGCACAGGGTTAAGAATTACCTGCCTCAAGAGAACTGACAAATGATTACAGCACAAATACTGAGTTGTTGCAAAGGAAGAAACTCGATAAGGTACATCAAGGTTAACTCATATCCTTGTGTATAAGGAATGCATACCAGAAGATCAAAAGGGCGTCTATCTTGTGCTTTAATTTCTTCCTTTGGTTGATAACTGATGTACTCTTTTGTATCTTCCAAAACAATTATCTGCAGTATTGAAACACAAACTTAAGATAAAATCTGCCTGACACAGGAATGGTGCAGAATGGCTATACAAAATGCCATCTATAGTCTTTAGTGGCTATACAAAATGCTGGTAGTTACTGGTACATAACACAAAGTCATTTAAAGAAATGAAAGTATCAGCTACCTGTCCAAGATAGACTTTGTAAATGTCTTATTTCTGAAGAAAAGGAAAAACCACTTGCATATAAGTTGACCAAAATATGATGCAGTTATGCATAACAGCATGTTTCCTCATCCATTATGTGCATAAATTTATGAAGGTTGAGGTTTGACAACCATCGGAAATTAGCTGAGCAGATACCACTTAACAATTTTAATGCTAAGGTAGAGAATGGCATACAGCACAAGATTTTTTCAAACTCGCAAGAAAGACAATTAGATCGGTGTCATAATAAATGTCGAAAACCTCAATCACAGGAAAGTACTCCATATAAGAATGCTTACTTTTCTTTTTAGGGAAAAAAAATGACGACAACAACTTATTTAGCTCCATGCAGCTATATGAGTGGTTCCGTGACCTAAAAGTGCTCATAGTAATCCAAGCCTTAGTTATCAACTTGAGCTATGTAGGAATGAAAATTTCAACAACAACAACAACAACAACCACCAAATCCTTAAACCCAAAATTTGGGATCGGCCGTGAGTAGTTCTAATAGTGTTATATTAAAAAAAAAAAACACATACATACACTACCCAACTAAACTTATAATACGAGAAGTGATGATTTAACTTACTCTAATTTTTGTACGTCATTCATTTCTGTCCGAAATTATCCCTTCGGTTGATCCCTTATCTTTCATATCTTTGCGAATACATTGCATTCATGTTTTTAACGGTTTATTTTGTCGTTTGATTAAATCTCCAATATTTAAACTCTCGGTCTTCCTAATTTGTGCATTTTTTTTATTTTCGTTGTATATGTTCAAACTACCTTAAGCGATATTTTCGCATCTTATCCACAATTGAGTTCACTCCCAGTCTAGTACGTATATCTACATTTTTAATTCTATTTTTTCTAATTTTACCATATATCCACCTTAACATTCTCATCTCAGCGACAACCATTTTCTGTTATTGTTGTTGCTTAATAGCCCAACATTCGGTATCATATAGTAGTGCAAGTTTTATTGTCGTTCCATAAAACTTCCCTTTCAAATGCAGGATTCCATGCAATCCAAAGTTCCTTATCATTTCAAATAGCCAATTTCCAGTCATTCAGATTTGTGGCATTTGGGATTTAAAAAATAGGTGTTTGTCTCACCTTTTTACTTTTCTTACAAACACCGTACAGCCAAGATGGGATTTCTCCAGACTTCAAATTATAACTATTTGACGAATGTGCTTTGTTTCCAGAATAGGTCAGTACAGACTAAGTTCCCTCGAAATATGCTTTTCAGGATCACGCCAATAGGCATGATCCAAGAATTTATTTATTTATTTATTTTGTGCTGGCAATCTTGTGACTCTTTAGATGGTTTAGATGGGAAAAAAAAAAAGAAAAAAAGGAGAGAGACAAAGAGAGAGAGGAATTGAAACATAGGTGACTTTGCAAGTAAACGACCAGCCAGAACCAGATATAATATAAAATGTCAGCGAAAGTGGATAACTGCAAAGCTTATGCTAAACTAGATCATGAAATGGCCAAGCTCTTGCCACCATGGTGGATTTTGGGTAATACCATCTTAGACAAACCAAGGATGGCAAGCATCATTTTTACAGCTTGACATTGACTTGTTTGATGGCACACAAATGCTGCTTGATTGAATCAATTTGATTTAAAGTGGCAATGGTTCAATGAAGTCAAACCCAAATGCAATCACATCTCAGGATGCAACAAAACTACTTCAGCCCATGACACATGTCAAGATTAAAAAGACGGAACAGGGGTCAAGGGTCATTTTGTTGGTTACTATGCCAATCCATTTTCTTCTTCTTCGCCCTTTATTGGATAAAGAAACTGGGCGCATTAGATGAAATAGGCGCAATTTGATTAGCACTTTACTGATATTTACTCAACATTGAAGACAGCGGAGGAAAGGATCAGATATACGATAATAATTTTATTAAAATTTTCAAGATAAACCACAAAAAAGGAAAGTTTTTACTTATTACTAATCAATTATACCAGTTCGGACCAGCTATGAAAATGGCTATGATCATTTACAGAGCAGATTAAAATGCAATATTTCAAACACAATTCTAAGCCCAACAATTTAACATTTCCAAACACATTAAACAAAATAAGTAAACAAATTTAGAAGCAAGAAGCAAAACGAGACTCACCCTCAAGGGAATACCAATCTGGGGAGCAGCAAGGCCAACACCAGGAGCCTTCCTCATAACCTTCACCATATCCTCTATTATCTTCTCTATCTTTTCAGACCCCATTTCCTGAGCCGGAACTTCCCTGGCGGGTTCATGGAGAACCGGGTCACCAGCTTTCACAATTTCGGGCAAAATCTGCTTCTTTTCTCCCAGACCCAGAAGCCAACCGGCTCTGGCTGCGGAAGAATTTCTATAACCTCTTCTGTGTATGCAGTAGTTGTCCACATTAAGATTAAGGGTCTGTTTACTGGGGTTCAAATTCAAAAATTGGAGTTTCGATGAAATGGGGTTGTGAATTTGGTTAAGAAATAAAATGGGATCATGTTGTTTTGGGGTTTTGAAGGGTTTTAGTTTTGGGTTTATGGAGATTGGTAGGAGCCTGTGAGAGAAGCGGTGGATTGTAGTCTCCATTGATTTGTAACGGAGTGACGTGTGCAAGATTTTGGGGTTTATGATCAGGGGGATTTATATTACGGTATTGCCACCGGCACTTTTGGGCTTTTGATGGTTGGATATAAAAATGTGTCGGCTCCGCCCGAATGATTCTGGGCATGGCCCAATGAAATAAACTTGCCTTTCGGCCTGTTTAAGATTTCCAAGTGGGCCTCTCAATTGACCATTTTAAGTGGATTTTTTTTTTTTTTTTTTTTTTTTTTTTTTTTTTTTTTTATCACCGTCAACGTCCGAAACTATATTTTGATTAATCTAGTTTAAAACTTATAATAGCCCATTTCAGGAACTATTCTCTCAGTGTAGTCTTTTTCATTCTCAAAACTCGAACCCGAGATCTTGGTTCAGGGATATAGCATCACATTCTTCTAAAACGACTATCCATTGATCATTTTATGTGAAATTAGTCGATGAAGAGCATGTCCAACTCAGTTTTAATCCAAACCCCAATGGCATGTGAATTTAGTGATAGGATGTTAAATTTTTTTAATCAAAATATCAAATTTGAATATTAAAAATGAAAAAACAAATACCGAGAGAGTTAATTCCTAAATTAGACCTCACAATATTGAAATTGGATTAATCAGATAACCCGAATACCAGTTATCGAGTTTCCAAAAAAAATCCAAACCTTTTATCGTTTTCTTTTTTTTTATATATATATAAATTATTTGTATCCATTAATCATATTAGATCCAATTAAATTTGATTCGACTCGGTTACCTTTTCAAAAGCCAAAACTCTTTTGATAATTCGAATTTAAAATCTTATTTAAGAAATAGCAGATTCCAACCATTCGATCAACTAAATGTTATAGTCCAGACCATTATAACTCAGCTGCCAAATTAACTAAGCGTTTTAATCCAAACCAATTATCACTACGCAGCAAAATGAACTTAGATGACAAATAAATAGCTCCTAAATGGGTTTCCTTATTTATTTAGTTAATTAAATTGGGGATGAACACAATAAATAGATTTATTTATTAAATGCACTCATGTTGAATATATGGTTCGATTCAGCTCATTTAACTGATTCAATAAATCAAATTTATGACTCATTTAAAAAAATAAACGAGTTTGAAAACATTTTTACTCAACCCGATTTAACTCATTTCAACCCTAAACATGTCATAAAAAATTAAGACTTTTCTCTATAAATCACAATGGAATCAACAAAATAATGTTTGATTTTGATTGAGTTGACTCGAGCTGGTCATGTCCGATTGTTAAGATAGAAGGGTCACAATGTGAATTTATTTCCTTAAAGTCGAACAATCTAGACCTTGAGCACTTGGTGCAAAACGAGAATAAAGTTGGATCAATGCTACGAGCTACTCACGTAAGATGCTTACGTCAATGGGATTTGCTAATCACCTAAATATATTTTATAACCGATGGATAATCCGTATAATAGGTAAACACATTAGATCTTTTAATTAAGTTTCAGATTCGATATTTAAAAGTAAAAAAAAATTATATTGAAAGAGTTATTTTCTAAATTAAATTTAATAACTTTCGAATCAAATTAATCAAAATATAATTTTTTTAATTAATTATAAAAAAATAAACAAATAAAGTGAACATGTTTTAAGTCTCAAATTCCTTTTTGCATCTTCGCTTTGCATTTGATTCCATATGTCACCAAAACTAGAATTTGTTCTCCTAAGAAAGACAATTTAGAAAAGTTTAACACCGGGCCCCCAGTGGGAAAGAGGAAATTGATTCATCAGAACATTTGAATGATCTTTTAATCTCAATAATAAAAATTAAATTTAAAATCGGTATATATATATAGTCTTTTCTTTATATTTTTATAAAGAAACTATTTTTACGTCTCGAATTCATAATCTTAAAATCACTAAAAAAATAACTCCATCGTTACACTAAAATTCATCCAAAAATAAATAAATTTTTGTTAAAGTAATGAATATCAAATTACCATCATTCTTACCCATCTTAAATCTCTCTCTCCCCGCATCAAGTGGCATTTTTTTTGACATTGCAAGGAAATGGGGAGACACATAAACTTAGCCTGCGCTGTATTGTGCGCTGTATTGTAGACACCAGAGCATAGAGTGATCTTACTAGAATAATTTTTATTCAAGTAATACTTTTATTTTTAATTAATTTTGTTAAAATCCATTATCTATTAATTATTCTCTCTCTTTTTCTCATTATACATTAATTATTCTATTTCTTTTCTCCCAATTTAATTATCTATATTATTATATAATTTATTTAATTATATGCATTTAATTATTTCTTATATTATAATTCTTTCCTTTTAGTATATTATTTTATCGTTTTATATAAAAACATATTATTATTTTTTATTTTTATATTTATATTTAAAAAGTTATTTCTACAACTAAAATTATAATCTCTCAAATAAATATAATTATTTCATATTGAGAAATAAATATAATTTTTGCCACTAATATGACTTTCAAATCAAGAATTTATTTGAGATACTATAATTTAGTTGTAGAAATAATTTTTTAAATGTAAATATAAAAATAAAAAAAATAATATATTTTTATATGAAACAATAAAATAATTTATTAAAATGAAAAAATTATAATATAAGAAATAATTAAAATTATCTTTATTTTAATAATCATACATTTGATTATTCAAATAAATATAGATGAGTATCCCTGTTGGAGTTATTTGATTTGAAAGACAAAATGTGTAAGATGAGTACTTTGCTGTTGTTGTTTGTTCAACTCAACCCACAAGAGAATCATATTCTCATTAGCAAAACTGACTTATAATTCTCATGAAATCTGACTCATATTATCGACATTGATTCAGATTTCACAGAAAGTTTTTCCTTCAAAATTGCTTTTAGTTTCTCATTGTTTTCCTATACCTAAACCTAAAGCAAAAAATCAACAGTTTATTGAGTCAAGATTTATATTAAATGATTTGATAAAGTTCAAAAGACAAAAGTTAATTATATATATATATATATATATATATATATATATATATATATATAAGTTTGACATCTGTGGTTTTCCCACAATGGGATGATCAAGTAACAAGTGTCATTTTCTTGAGAGATGTATTCAAAATTGGCATAAAATGTGTAGAGATGATGTTGATGGTAGGATTATTCTAAGAGACAAAGTTGAGAACTATTTGCATGAAGCAATATCAAGCGGGGAAAAGACAAAGGAGGTGAAGGAGAATGCAATAAGGTGGAGGAAAGCACGGAGGCAGCCATGGCAAAGAAATAATGCCTGTAGTCTCTCTCTCTTTTTAACACGATTATTTCATATTTAGAAATAACTATAATTTCTCGCTACTAGTATAACTTTCAAATCAAGAATTTATTTGAAATACTATAAGTTTAGTTGTAAAAATAACTTTTTTAAATATAAATATAAAAATAAAAAAATAAGAATATGTTTTTATACGAAATGATAATATAATATATTAAACGAAAGAATTATAATATAAGAAATAATAAAATGCATATAATTAAATAAATCATATGATAATGTAGATAATTAAATGTGGAGAGAAGATAGAAAGTAATTAATGTATAATGGGAAGAAGAGAGAGAATAATTAATGTATAATAGATTTTAACAAAATTAATTAAAATAAAAGAGTTTAATTAACTAAGAGTAAAATTGGTACTTGAATAAAAATTGCTTTGGCACGATCACTACCCCTAATTTATAGGGGGAGATGCCATGCACTACCACTTTTGAATTTTGGAAGTTTGGTCTTCAATGTTAGGCAACAAGAAAAGGAGGAGAGAAAAGTAAAGGGTAGACAAAAGGTTGAAAATAATAGCTTGAGTTAGTGGAAGTTTTGAAAATATTTTGTGTTAGAAATTTTAAATTCAAATTCAATTGAATCAATACATTTAATATCAAATTAATAAGAAAACATAAAATCTGACAAATAATAAAAGGAAATTGAATTGGATGCATTTAATTGGATTTTGGGATGACAATTATAGGATCTTAATGACTTTTTGATGGTTGAGAGCCTATATAAACCCTCTCCTAATAGATTGGATTCCTAAGTCCAAATTTTGAAACTCTACACCATCCATTGAGTGAAATTAAGGATTTAGAAGGGTTGTGCATATTCTAAATATCATTTTGAAGTTTTTGTTGTCGTCGGAAATTGTCAGAATCGCGAATGGCTAGAGGTATATTCGATCCCTTTTTTTCAGATTACTCTTATTTGTGTTGATTTTTATTGCATTTGGTGCACAATATTATGTCACATTTTGTTCACAAGGACAAGCAAGAGAAATTTGAGTTGTTGAATAGATTTATTCTGTTTGTTTTGATTGTAATTATAAATCTTTCAAAATAATTGAATCACAAAAAAATTTATTAAATTACTTGATAACTCGAGTTATAAACTAATATTTTAATGTAAACCTTATGGGACCTTATCCAAAAGGCTTAATGCGAAAGGCATCCGATAGTCATCATAAGGTCGGTGATTCAAAAAATTCAATACATTTAAGCACAAATGGGCTCATGTCACCCTGCTCTACCGATGTGGTCTATCTCCCTAGATCGGCCATGTCGCCCCGACCCACCAAGAGGATCTGTCATCTGTGGTGCCCTATCCATTATTCAGCTAACTCCCGATGAGATCTATGTAATCGATTCATAAGCGCATTCAGTAAAATCGAACAGATATCCTCTTCATACGACCGATAACTACCTAACATCAAAGGAGCCGACTACTTTGACTTCAGAACGGTAGTACTCAACCAAATCTCACATTGATTAGATTTCCTATCTCAGTAAGAAATGTATCTTGTAGATAAGGAAGGAAAATTTTGATAATCTAATCGATAAGGGAAAAAATCTCCCTAATGATAATTATTTCAAATATTTGACGTTTGAATTCCGAAATTTTCATATCTCCTTGTATGGAAACTAGGGTTGTAACACCTCGAATACACACGGATTTGGCAGCACCTCATATTTAAGCCTTAGATACATCGAAATCAGACAAGTTCTCTAAACTTGACACTCGACACACGTACCATAGGGAGATTTGTTATCCCTTCCTCTCTAAGTTAATTTCATTCATTTTGAAAACCATTATTTCTGATTTGAGTGTCGAAAGTTCATCTGTTGGAGTACCCTCCGGAGGTTTTCTGCAAGTTTCAACCCTTTTCATCAAGCATCCGTTCAAATCACAAGGAGTTGGATTTGCGGAGTCAAGACTTGTCCCTAATAAATTGGCACCGTTTGTGGAAAATTAGACTAAAGAAATTTCATTAAATTCTCTGAATCAACAGACCGATATGCCTTCAAAAAGGAGAACTAGAACCGCATTGAAGGTCACATTGGCCATGGACGGCCATATTGCTACCCTCACTAATGCAACCCCTCTTGTGGCAGCCGCTCTCTCCATTGACAATCCTCCCATTCGTACTTAACCTTCTCATTCAGAGTAGGTCCCTCAACCTCCTCATAACCATACAGTGCATTTCGTAACGGTGATGATCTTAAAAGATATGACGGATGCTACCATATGCAAGTACTTCCCTACTACTCTCAAGGGGAATGCATTAACGTGGTTTAATTCACTCCAGCCACTAAGTATATCAACTTTATCTCAATTTCGACAATAATTCGAGACCCACTTTCTAATAAATCGGGGAGCGAAGAGAAAATCTACTTCTTTACTGTTATTACATCAAATGGAGGATAAACTCTTGAGAGACTTCTTATAATAGTTCAAAACGGAGATAATGAAAGTCCTAACTCTGGAGCACTTTAGCATGCTCGACATGCTACTCACTAGATTGCGGCCCTCAGGTATGAAAACTTCAATCATGAAGAATTTTCTCTCTATTATCCAAGAGTTTTACTCCCATGTCGAGAAATACATTGCGGTCGAATACGCTGAGACCTTCAACTGAATGAGAAATCGATTGCCCAGGAAAGAACTAGTCGATCGTCCTGACAACTCTCACCAAAGAGGAGTCGACCAGACCCTCCACCTCCTCGGAGGTTCAATGTTTACACTCCTTTGACTAAGACTCCCAGTCAAGTTCTTCTTCAGATCAAGGACCAACCTTATGTTTGATGGCCTCCCAACCCACGGGGGATGATTCCAAGAATGATAGGACTAAGTACTGTCACTTCTATCATGATTACGATTACTCAACTGACGACTACAGAAAGTTTAAAGACGAGTTGGAATTCTTAGTCTGAAGTGAGAGGTTACAAAGGTTCATCAGTAGATAGTAGAGATACTTTTCGAATCCTGACAGACCGGTACCACCACGGCAGAACGAACCGGACGATCGTCCAGCTGCCCAACCACTAGCTAATCGTCAGGATTGAGTGATCCTCCAAATCCATGAGGAGCGAACCTCTCGAATGCCTCATCCTCCACTGAACATTTTAGACCCTCTAGATAGTTTGCAAGGAAGTAAGGCCAAACGCTTGGTCGCACCAATCTTCTATTCGCCCAACGTCCCTCTCCCCACTCTACCAGAGATACTAACAACCCACGTTAGTAAAGAGACTAAAGGAAAATGACTGATCATCGGTTTTATCGATAAAAACTTAGTTGGGGTAGATCCAAATTATCACTATCCTCTCGTTATCACTACCAAAATTAGCCCATATGAAATCTGAAGGGTCTTTGTCGATCAACGAGCGGGGTGCAATCTCTTATACTGGGATACTTTCAAACGGATAGGTTTTTGCCCCGCACATCTCCAACCCTACACAAGTCCAGTCAAAGGACTCTCCGATGAATGGATATACTCTGAGGGGATCATTTCACTCCCAATCACACTTGGCGTGCCGCCAAACCATACGATAGCCACAACGGTATTCAATGTGGTTAACTTTCTTTCGCTTTTTAATGCTATTGTGGGAAGGCTGGATTTGAATGCCTTGGAAGCCCTACCTAGTATGAAACATATAAAAGTTAAATTCAAAACTTCACTCGGGATTGTGACATTATCTTGTGACTAAGAGCCTTTGGCACCCACCTTGAAGTGATCTTAACGGTAAGTTTCGATTGTCTTACACAGTCCTTACATCATTGCAGTAGTATTCTTTCGTTCGGTAGTGAACACACATAACCACCTTATTGTTTGCATTCTATCGAACTGTCACTCAATCGCTCTTTATAGAAAAAGAAACATGCCGCCAACAAGAGATCTATTTTCCCGTCCGGGTCTCTGTTGCCCTGACCTACCGAAAAGATTTATCTCCCCGAATGGGCCGCTGTCGTCCTGACTTATCGAAAGGATTTATCTCTCCGAATGGGCCCCTATCGTCCTGACCTACCGAATGGATCTATCTTCTCGAATGGGCTTTTGTCGCCTTGACTTATTGAAGGGATCTATTTCCTCAAACGGGCATCTGTCACCCTGACTTACAAAAAGGATTTATCTCCCCAAACGGACCTCTGTCGCCCTGACCTACTGAAGGACACCCTCATCCCTCTCTTTTAGATGAATCTCAAGCATTGCCTATCGTAAAGTCAGAAGCACTTGTTGGAACGCACACATAAGGAATGCCCCTAAGCAGGCCGATGTTCTCCAAGAAAGTTTAAAATGACCAAGTGTGGTCAACAAGTCTATTCGAACTATCCGAGCGACGAAGAGAATATCCCTCATTGTTAACACATGCTGAATAAAAGGACATGAAAAAATTCTTCATTAAAAGTTGTTATGACACAATAACATAAGAGTTATATAGATTTTGGCGGAACGGGGGGAAGTGCCAAGATCTCTTGAGAAGAAGTTCTTACAGTGATTGGGATTGGTTCGGTCAGAATACCAATCAACCGACAAGAATCATACTTTGATCCAATGCTTCCTGGCTAGTAGTCCCCCTGATCGGAGGCAGAACTCCATCCAATCCAAACCGGCATATTATCTCTTTAGCACATTTTAGTCTCTTTGTCAACTCGCGTTAGGAATCTCTAAAGGCAATGGTACTTTTAAGCAAAGATTTTTCTGACTTAGCCGCTCTTTGCTCCGCCACCTAGAAAGATTCCTCACGCAACTAAGCTAATACCTCGACAGTTTGCAATCGGGCCTCAAGGGCCTTCTTCTCGGTCTCTAGCTTCTCGTAATGACTCTGACATAAACCCAAATTCCACTATAGATTCTTCACTTCCTTTTCTCTCTCAACTAGCAAGGCCTTGAGCACTTTTCCTGCCCCCACATGCTCCTTCCCTTGATCAGGAGCATCTTGCAATGCTGCAACTTGAGCGTTTAGCCGATTGATGTGCTCCTCCAGAACTCCTACTGTCTGTTTCCTCCACATTCTTGAAACTCCACCAGAGTCATTGTCTATAAAAAGGGAGGAACTAGATCAATTAACGAAAAAAAAAAAACAAAATGGAACGAATTCAAAAGATGATACCATCAAACTAAGGGACTTAAGAGTCCGGCCAACTTGTTTTATGGATATCATGTGCAACTCCAAGTCGTAACGGTGAAAGTCAAGCTGATCGATTCAGCCAAGTCCACATAGCTGTACTATTTGTCCCTTATGCTAATGGCTAATGTTCCTCTCTCCTTCAATCCCTTGTTACCCTGAAAGGACCGAATATGAATAGAAGGGGGATGATAGTTCTATCGGGCATTTTGCGTTTCCCTTTATGAGAAGGCCATAGCGGGACAACACATGATGGACCAGACAGTTCTTCAACTGATGCAACTTGAGTCTCTACCCTCCTCGATGCCCTCACTTTTGCAGCAGATAATGGAGTCCCTTTGAGCCTCTCCACAGCGAATGCACCCGACACTGAAACCCCTTTGTCATTGGTGGATGGCGAACGACCAGTTCCATTAAGCTTTTTAGCCTCAACCTTGGATGGCCTCAACCCAACCAAGGGTACACACCCCTCGGATTCCTCGCTTGTCTCGTGCCCCCTCCCGCTGGAGATTCTGGCAGTACCATTTTTCTCCTTTTTACTGAAGAAAGTACTAGCAAAGGTTGGATCTCAAATGCCCTGTCGGTCCTCTCCGAAAGGTCCTTTATGGATGAATCTTGGTCAATAGTAATCTCCTTCAGCAGGGCATTATCCACAAAACCTGAAACGTTAATCAATTCAATCATTTTCTTGTCGATCAAGAGAGGCCTATCGATCTTCTTTTTCTCCCTTATCAACAGATCTGCTAGAGACAATATTTGGTCATTTGTCAAAGAGTTAATAAAAACGGCCCTTTAGATAGACTTACAGTAACTACCAATCGAATGTATGAAGCGAAAGTGATACGAAGGATTTAAAGGTTGCAACCCGAGTGAAGGTCTCTCATTAGCACTGGGAAGTGCCAGCATAAGGCTCTTGTCCTTGAATTCCACGAAGAAATACTTGTACATCCAGTTACCGCTAATGGGCTCCTTGTAACGACACCCCAGTCAGATTCAAGACGGGTCTGCAGCTTATACCAATCTCAGGCCGAGCCTTTCCTCATACACCTTACTAGAGAAAAAAGTGCTGCCAAGATGTCGAAATCAAAGTGAAGACAACAGAACCCTAACAAGAAGATCACAACAATAATAAGGCACCAAGCGTCGGGGGTCAACAAAATTGGAAGTATGTTCCAACGCTATAACACCTCAGTAAATGGGCTAGCATATGGTACCCTCAAGCCAAACTTCACCATTTCGATATACATCGGAACACAGCCCTCGGGTTCTCTATTCGCTCTGTTATCATCTGTGGCTGACACTAGAGTGTAATCATCACCCACCAACATGATGATCTGGACTTCTTGGAGTTCCGCCATTAATATTGCACTTCTAATATTGTTAATGTTTTGAAGAGTAGAGACTCCTGTCATCTCGCTTGCAGAAGATCTCTTGTGTACTGAGACAATTCAAAGAAAGGAAAAAACAAGCACGAGAAAGAGGAAACACCATATCGTCTCCTAAGAAAAAACTTATAAGGACACTAGAAACGGTCCAAAAACGCAAAACGACACGTATTATAAAAGACTCTCCATTTCCCGAGGGTTGCTATTCGTAGTGCCTTTCTCACAAAACGGTACCAAGAGTCGAGGGCAAATGATAGGACTCTATCCAAAAGGCTCAATACGAAAGATGTCCAATAGTCATCATAAGACCGGTGATTCAAAAGGTTTAATACGTTTAAGCACAAATAGGTCCATGTCGTCTCGCTCTACCGATGGAGTCTATCCCCTTAGATGGCCATGTCGCCCCGAACCACCAAGAGGATCTATCACCTGTAGTATCCTATCTGTTGTTCGGCTAACTCCTGACAAGATCTATGCAATTGATCCACAAGCGTTTTAGGTAAGACCGAACGGATATCCTCTTCATACAACCGATAACTACCTAACAACTAAGGAGCCGACTACTTTGACTTCAGAACGGTAGCACTCAATCGAATCTCGCCTTGAGTAGGTTTCCTATCTCCATACGAAATGTATCTTGCGGATAAGGAAGAAAACTTTTGATAATCTAATCGATAAGGGAAAGAATCTCCTCAATAATAATTATTTCAAATCTCTGACATTTGAATTTTGAAATTTTCGGATCTTCTCGTATGGAAACTAGAGTTGTAACACCTTGAATGCATACGGCTCTGGTAGCACCTTATATAAAAGTCTTCGATACATCGAAACTAGGTAAGTTCTCTGAACTTGACACTTGATACACATACTACAAGGAGATCCATTCTCCCTTTCTCTTTGAGTCTGATTTCATTCATTTCGAAAACTGTTCTTTCTGATTTGAGTATTGGAACCTCCCCCGTCAGAGTACCCTCCGACGGTTTTTTGCAAGTTTTAAGCCTTTTCATCAAGCGTCCGTTCAAGTCACAATGAGTTACGTTTGTAGAGTCAAGACCCACATTCAACAAAACCAAATGAAAATCATATTTAATCTTAATTCAATTTATGAATAAGTTTATAATTTGTGTTTATGTCAAATTAACCTGATTGTTAATAAATCGAGTCATAAGTTACTAATGAATATCTTACTTTATTTAGCAACTCGAGCAGATATATAAATAATTTTATTGTAGGTGGTCGACGATGGAAAAGACATGATCTGTGGTGTTATTTCCTATTATTTAGTCTGTATATAGTAACACAAGATGTTGTTTTTTTTTTTGATCATCGAAAAAATTATTAATTCGATTAGAATAGTTATAATATTTAATTTATAAATTAAATTTCTCCATATTTATTTTTTTATTCTCAATCACTTAACTCATACGTAACTGATAAACATTGAAGTTTTATGTAATGTAGCTATGGTTGTATTTGAATGTGGTGGTGCGCTAACACCATTCATTCACCAATAAGGATCTTTCTGTCGAAAAAAATAATTTTACTTTTTTAAAAATATGATCTCAGTTATTAAATCATCAGAGTGAGAATCTCATCAATCATATAGACAAATTTACAATAATACTCGTGCATCATCTAAAAATAAATTTAGTGTCATAATTCATAATCTATTCCTACAAGTCAAGGCATCCGACATGATTAGCACAACTAATTTGGTTCACTTTCCCTACAAGTTTGAGAATGTGTCTTGGCACGGCAACAGTGGCGTCCAACGAACGACCCTTTCGGCCCTAGGCACCACCAAACCTTAGGCCGCTTTACAGACTTTTGGATGAAAAGATTTAAAGAGAAAAAAAAATTAGGTGAGAAAATTATAATTTTTTTTTTGGAGTTTTAATATGAGAGAAAATGAGAGAAATGGAGAGATTTCAATTTAAAATTTTCTCTCCGCCAAAAGTGGAAAGAAATGAAAATAAAATAAAATATTGATTTAAAATATTTTTATATTTTAAAAATACCATTTAAAAGTAAAAAATAAAAATTTTTATTTCTAATAAATTCTATTTCTTTTATTTTCTTTCATAAAACTCCTAAATAATATGAAGTTTCTCTTCTTTTATTTTCTCTCTTAATTAATCTTTTCTTTTCTTTCTAAAACTTCCAAACACATTATTAGTTCATGGATCAAAATTTGATCTTTCATGCGTGTGAACAAATTTTATCAATAACACTTTCTTTTTTCCTTCTTTTTGGCCTTGATCTTCAAAAATGGCATTCTGTGCTGGTGCTTGACTTGACCAACACAAAGAGGCAAACCAAATCTTAGGACTTACACATATGACTGGCCTCAAGTATATATTCTTTAGTTGTTCTTTTGTCATTTCAAACAAATAGGGCATCTAGAATTTTAGTTCAAGTGGCACTATTTCCTCCCTTTTATAATAGACTCGTGTTCAAATATCTCTATTTATCAAAAAAAAAAAAAAAACAAATAGGACACCTTCAAAGACAAAAGTCCACTTTACTGTTTAGCATGAGGGGAAAGGTTAGCTGCTTAGCATAATTTACTTGATAAACATTTTAAATTTTTTAATCAAATATCGATTTTGAAACTTGAAAATAAAAAAAAAAATTATATTGGAAAAATTCTTCTTAAATCGGACATGATAACGCTTGAATTGAATTATAAGAATATAACTTTAAATATCGGTTGATTATATCAAAAAAATACCTTTCATAAATTTAAAGTTTGGGGATGAATAATCGTTTTAATTTTGAATCCAAGTTATTCTTACCGCATAATATGAAAATTATATATCATTATTTAACATATAAAAATATATAAACATCATTCTCTCCACAAAAATTGACAAAATTTTTGAACAAAGAGGAAAGGAACAAAAGAAAGAGAAAAATGCCAAGGTCTGATTTTGTCTTTTCACCACCGCTTGAATTGAGGATAGGGGAACCCGACAATGAAATAACGGTGTTCACATCCTATCCTTGCCTCATCTCTTATCATAGAGAAAGGTGATTACTTTTCTCTGGATATAAATAAGGATTTCATGTAAGCCTAGAGCCCATACCAACTTCCCTTTGAATAGAAAAAAACCCACAAACCAAATTCTCCATAAATGAAGAAGAACACCAACAACAACAACATGCCTCAGCCCCAAACCCATAAAAATACATCAACTTCAGAAGAAGTTTGGGATCAGAAGAAGAGGGCTTTGAATTCGCGTGTTGCAGGGAAGAATGAGGAAGACATGGTGGTGAAGCAGCTAGAGAAGAAGACCACTGAGGACATCAATGCAAGCGCCGAGGCCTTCATAAAGAAGTTCAGGCAACAACTCTTGATCCAACGTCTTGAATCTATTGAGAATTATGAACAAATGCTAGGAAGAGGTCTCTAGCATTTCTCACTGTTTTGAATTAGCTATATGAGGTTTGAATAATTGATTTCATATTCATATCGTACTATATATTTGTTGTTTGGTTTATGTGTGCTTTTCAATGTGTTACTTAGGAAATAAATATTTGTACCCAAGATCAACGTATTGACATCATAATGTCTTGTTTTCTTCTTTCTGGACAGGACAAATATGTTCTCTCTCTCTCTCTCTCTCTCTCTCTCTCTCTGTGGGCTATTACTAGATGAATATAGATATTCTTGTTTCATCCTATTTCCAAATTAATTTTTTGGTTTTGGGTATTGATATTATATGAATTTGAGTGAGAAGATTACCATTTTGAGTGCCCTTTTTCCTATTTGAGTTTGATCCTATTAATAAGATGAATTCTTTGAGTAAAGGTTTAGTCTCCTTACCAAAATAGTTTTCTACAATTCAGTTTTGTAATTTGGCTAAAAATAAAGTACGACCGAATTTCTATGGACAACATCGACTAGTCTACGCCTCGAACCGACACCCGACGTTGTCTTTAGCCGACGAGTCTAAGGTGGGAACCGATATCTTGTCCACAGTCGCCAACCGATTATTCTAAATTTTGAGAGTGAACAATTCTTATTTAAAACAAATATTAATAGCAATGAATATTCGATTTAATGAAATAGAATGTTAAATTTCTTAATCTAATTTTGAATTTAAAATTTATGAATGAAAAAAACTACAATGGTAGAGCTGTTCCTAAATAGGGTCACGATATACGTTCGAATTAAATTAGTCGAAATATAGTTTTATATAGCAACGGTAGGAAAAAAAAAAGAACAAATATTAATGGTTTATTTTGTTAATATAATAAAAATGCATTCCTAGAAATTAGATTGAATAACTTGAGTAAAGGTATTCTTTTTTTTTTTTTTCTTTTTTTGAAAAAAGTGGTTTTAAGTTAATAAAATCAAAATAATTAATATATTTTTTCTTAATATCTTAATATAACTTTGTTAATATTTCTTCTTGATATATTAATGGTTTATGTAGTTAATAACATAGAAGAGGTACATATTAAAACTGTTTTGGTCTTTATTTGCATCACGACTTTATGTGAAAGGCTTTGATATAATGAAAATTGTGATTAATATTTTCGATGCAAACTTGAATGCCCCTGCCCAACGATATAGAGAATCCTAATACCTAGTTGGTCATTGGCTTGGTATTGGTACTCGTAAATGAGGTTTTGAGTATTGTGTGCATGTATATATATATAAAGTATTGAAAAAGGATTGTCGTTTAAGAACCTAATTTAATTCGAATTGAATTTAATCTGAGTCAACATGATTATCGGATACTTATCATTTATTATTATTTTTTAAAAAAAAAGGGGAGAGAGAGAGAGAGAGAGAGAGAGAATTTCAATACTTGAGGTTAATGCCATAAAGACATGGGCCCTTGTTGTTTCTCTAAACGTGTCCAAATTGAATGTATCTAAATGGGCTTTTTCTCAATGGTCTAAGCCCACACAATCAACGTGACGTTGACCTGCACCATTCTAGCCCATAAGTCATCTTTAATTTCCGCCTAAATAGATAATTTTTTTTTTTTTTTTTATAGGGAGTGAGACTCAAATTCAAGATCTTTATAAGAGAGAAGGGAAATGGTGTCGATCAAGCGATAACTCATTGGCTCAAATAGATAGATATTCTATGAGAACAACAAAATCTTAATCTCAAATTTTGAAAATATTCAATTCTCATAAAATAAGACAATAAACTTTTTGTTAAATCTTGCCACAAGTCGTCTCCAAGAGAATAGTCTAGCGATCATTATTCCATTCTCCAATCTGGAGATACTAATATACAGAAATTTCTCAATACTAATATCTTTTGTCTTTGAATCATTTTCAAAACATGTTAAAATTTAACATTTATACAAAACTCCTTATATTTTTTATATTTACACATTTTTCTCACATTTAATGAATTATTTAATTATAATTTTTATTTTTTATATTATTTATCTTATGATTAATAATTATATATTTAATCATCTTAGATTATTCATATAAAAGATAATTATTATATTACTTTTATAAAATAATTAATATTTATATAAACATTTTTATATATATTTTTTATACTTACGCGTTTTCAACTATTTTATTTCTTGCATTCTCACAAAATGTTTTTTTGTATCGTTTTGTATCTGTTTTTATTTCTCCATTTCGATTCTGTGTAACCTACTCAAACACTACTACTTAATATGTTGAACATCTTTTATCCAAATGAGACTCAAATTCTAAGCCTATAATTCAATATTTCTATCTTTATTTACCTTCATGCCTTCTTAGGAGTCCTTATCTTGTTAGTAGAAGTAATATGTGTGCATGTGCTTAGACCCCATTTCTATCAATACTAATAAAAAAAAAGGAAATGCTATTTTTTAGATATGTCTTCCATTGGGCAACGAAGATTGGGCCAGTTCACTCAAGCAATCGAAAGCCTATACGTTAAGTCTTAAAGTATTTTTTTTTTAAATAGTATATTCCTATTATTTAAGAGATTAATACTTTTAATTAGCAAAAAGAAAAAAAAATACTTTGCAATTGTTCACACAATAGAGTTTCAGACAGCATAATATAAATTAGGGCAAACTCATTGTATGGTGTTCTGGATTATATAAGGTTTATTTTTTTTTTTTTTTTTGTGTTTGATACTAAATTTCTAGAGCTTTCCGGTGTATATAATTTGATTATTTTTGCTAAGAAAATGGCTGTGAAATTTTTTTGTTCCGACCATCGATATCTGAAACAATATTTCGACTAATCCGATTTGATCGTTTGCTAGGCCCTATTTAGAGAGCATCTCTCTTAATATAACTTTTTTCATTCTTAAGTTTTGAATCTAAAATTTGATTAAGAGATCTAACAGTTTATCTTAATAGACCGATTATCTGTTCATATGGCTGTGAAATCCTATCAACAAAGAACTATTTTTTTGATTTTTCTTATGGCTAACTTTTTGTTTCTTGTAGTTACTTCTGTATCTTCCGGCAATTATTGAAAATGTTTGAAGATCTTATCCAAGATTATGAAGCCATTATTGAAAATCATGTGACATTTATTGAAGATTATGGAACAGTTAGAAATTATCTTAAGCAATTGCCAAGAGTATTTGGAGGCCAAGAATTAACCCTGTGGCTATAAAAGGAGACAATGTTTCCATTTGAAGAGCAGATACTCAGGACGTCAAACATTTGAAACATAAGAACCATTAAACTATCCTCCCATGTAAGAGTAAGAGTAGCCATAATTTAGTTGTAAGTTTAGTATAGATGTAAATTTTGTAAATATTGTATTTTTCAACGAATGGATAGTCGGTTTAACAGATATGACGTTAGATCTTTTAACCAATATTTAAAATTAAATTTTGAAAATAGAAAGAATTACGTTGGGAGAACTCTCCTAAAAGGGGGCCTAATCGCAGCTCGAGTCGAAACATAATTTCGAATACCAATTGGTGGGAAATTATTCCATGGCATAAAAAAAAATAACATTGTATTTTTCTTCAATTCAAGTTTGAAAAACCAAACTTATCTCGATGCAGTGTATTTTTTTTTTCAAAATTTTTTCCCATTTAAGGATGAAGTTTAATCTCAATGCCTCGAGGGGTCATTGTGTAAAATTTTTCCCATCCATCATTTATTTGAATATACATTCTGATTTCTATTACTTATAATTTTCATTTTAAATAGTATATATATATATTGTAGGAATGAGCGAAACAAAAACAGAGCAAAGCGCCAAACAGACACAAAAACGACAGAACAACCCCTCATAAAGAGAGGTGGGTCACCCCAGAACCATGTCGTCCTTTCTTCTGTCTAGCCAAGAAGCTCCAGCTGCGTATAGAGATAGCAGCAGGTTCAGATCAGCTGGGAGGATGTCCATCTGGGGGATGCCAGTAACAAACTCTTGACCCCCCAAATTCAGACCCAGCTTGGCTGACATTGATTGATCTCCATGACACCCAAGATTTCCCTGCAGTCGTCCAGTCAATTCTTTCACGGGTGGTGCAACACCACTCCCCTGTTGATCGCACACACCAGAGAGAGGGAGTCACACTCAATGATCAAAGGTTTAAATTTTGTTTTTTTTGGTTATTTACAACATCTCCCTCAAGCGCCAAATTTCGGCCACATCCCCTTTAGTCATTCCAACATCATTTTGTACGATAGTTATAAATTTAGTTGAAAAAATGATTTTAGATAAAATAATTGATATAGGAGAATCTGTATAAACTAAATCAATCTTTTTTTTTATCTCTTTTTCAATATTTATTTTTTATATGATCGATCCCAAATATTGAAATAGAAAGATTAAATTGTTCTTAACGTTGATGAGTGCATTTTGGCACCAAATCTTCATTGAAGGATTCGCTTTTTCTATACAAGAATTGCCTTTTTCTCTTCACCAAAAATCACAAAACAGTTTGCATTCAATTTATACAAAAAAAATTATATTTTCTATTCTAATACGATATCAGTTTATTTTGACGTAATATTTAATTGTTAATACGAAAGAGACACAAGTCGCTATCTTCTCCATACACATGTAGCAATGATTAAACAGGAATATAAACTTGGTATGGTAGCAGTTAAAGCTGTTATACAAGTTAAAAATTGTAAGAGAAAAAATATATATTTTTTGATAAATCATATATATTCGATAATCATTTTATATTTAATTAAATTCAATTCAAGACGGATAGAATTTTTAAGAGAAAAAACCCTTTTAATACCTATTTTCTTAAAACATAATATTTGAATCCAAAAACTTATTTAAAAGATATCAAGATTCAACTACTGAATAAATTAAACGTTGGCAGAGAGAAAATATTATTTATCAAATTGAATAGTTCAGATTAGATATCACTCTAATAAGATAAAATTACATAATTGAGTTCATCATTAAATCAAATTTACTTAAATTCAGTCCACTCTAATTGCTACACATGGTCATAATGTGACGCATGGGTCTTGGCGTTACACCAAAAAAAAAAGATCAATTTCTCTTTTTTCAAAAAAAAAATTCATTCATATTCGATAATTACGCTAGATCGATTAAATTCATTTCACATTAGATTAGAGCTGACTAAATTAATTCAATTTCTTATACACCCATTGAATTTGTATTTCAATTCAATTTTCCAAAAAAAATATCAATCGCACTAATCCTAAATTTAAATTAATTAGCACAAAGACTAAAAAAACTCTTGCTAATAAATGATCAACTTTTATTGGACCGAGTTAATATTGCAAAATTACAAAATATACCTCCAAATCCAAACAAAATGTCTCATAATTACCTGTAATTTTTTTTATAAAAAAAATAATAAAAAAAAATCGATGGCTAACAAAGACTAAGGTGCCAAATGCACCCTACAGGTAGCAACCGCCAAAATTACCCACTTATTTTTGGAGACCATTATGCGCCACCTCATAATGATTATAATCATGTAAAAAATTAATTTGATGACCAAGTATCAGTATTAAAAAGATTTTATGTTGGAATCAAATTTAATCATATTTAAAGTGATTATTTATATCGATAATTTATAAAATAAATATAATTATCTTTTATATAATTATTAAATAAAATAAAAAAATATAACCAATATTTAAATTTATTTTTTTAAAAAGATTATTTAATATAGTAAAAAACTCATCTGATGTATAAAGTATTCTCCGATTTAGTGTAGGGTAGAAAAAGGGTGGGAGTATATGTGTATAATATTTCCCTTGTATTTTTGTAAAGAGACTGTTTCTACATTTTGAACTCATAATTTTAAGATTATTAAAAGAGCAGTTCCATTGTTACGTCAAGATCTGTTCTCAGATTATTTAATATAGTAACAAAGAAATTATATTTACTCCTATTACATAGTTACTAGTTTTTTTTACTCCGCTCTAATACTCAGGATGTTCACAAAATATGAGTTTTATTTTTTTACTGTATAAATATTTATTAAATTTATAATTAACTCGATATTTAAACTAAATTATTATCAAAATTAATAAACAATACAATATATATTAGCGACATAAAAAAAGTTTAATTACTGAAATCATAAAAAAACCAACAAATGAAATAAAAAAGGGTAATAAGTAGAATAAAAAGATAATAAAAATAAAAATATGACCATTCGTGGAGCCCAAAAAAAGTGACAAACCTATGTTAAAAAAAAATGAAGGATTAAAGAAGGGAAAAAATGATCAAAAAATAAAACAAGCAAGGACCTAAATAGGGGGAAAAAAAAGAAAAAACTACATTTTAAAAATAAATGGATGGCTATCTGCTAGGCAAAAAAAAAAAAAAAGAGAACAAAATTTATATTAAAAAATGACAAAGGACTAAAGTTTTTTAAAAAAAAAAATTGGATTAAAAAAATAAGAACTTGAATGGGCAAGTAGGGTAAAAAAAGAAGAAAAACCTATATCTATAAAAGATGAATGACTTAAGAGGAAAAAATTTGGGTAAAAAAAAGAACAAGAATCTGAATTAAAAAAACTATGATTTAAAAATAAAGGGACAGTCATCTATAAGGTAGAAACAACAAAAAGGGAAAAACTTATGTTCAAAAAAGACAAAGGATTAAGAGAAAAAAAAAGTTGGTTTAAAAAATAAAAAAAGTAAGGATCTGAATGAAAAAATAAAAAACTATGATTTAAAGATAAAATAATGACCATCCGTGAGGTAAAAAAAAAAACAAAAGAGAAAAAATCTATGTTCTAAAAAGACGAAGAACCCAAGAATAAAAAGGGTAAAAAAAAGTAAAGGAATCTGAACAAAAGAGAGAAAAAAAATGCGATCTTAAAAAGACAAAGGACCTAAGAAAAAATGGAAAAGTGCAAGGATTTAAATAAAAAAAAGTATGGTTCCGAAAACACGAAGAATTCAAGTGAAAAAATAATCAAAAAAGGGCAAAGATTTGAATGAAAAAGAAAAAAAACAAAAAACAAAAGTGTTGTTATGGGTTAAAAAAAGTGTAAGAATTTAAATGATCAAAAAAGTGTAAAAGATTTGAACCAAAAAAATTAGAAAAAAAAAAAAGCGAACTTCCATGAGTTAAATAAAATTGCTAAGAACCTAAACCCAAAAAAAAAAAAAAAGAAAGGTCCCAAAAAAGTGCAATGAACTTAGATGAAAAAAATATTTATAAAGTGGGGTCTAAAAAATATGAGGCTATCAAAGAGAGAAATCTCCAAAAAGAGTACGCGAACCAAAAGAAAAAAAAACAAAAATGGCACAAAAAAAGAAAAGATGGATAAAAGTGAAAAGAATGACAGGGTCTCAAAAATATGAAATGATTAAATATGTGTTAGGCGGAGCTTTTTTAAAATTTTTCTTTCCTTTTTAAGGAGAATATCTATTAAATAATTTTAAAAATAATCTCTCAAAATGATAATTTTTTTTTTTTAACGAAGAAAAATGAAAAAGCTCAAAAAAATAAAGATTTTTAAGAAGAGCACACAGATAGCAGAGGATGTGAACACCACACCAACAGTGTATGAACAGTAACCCAACAAAGGGTAATATGGTAATAGTGATTGAGGGACCGGGGCCACTTTGGTCAATCAACAAAAAGCGGATGCACAATACGCCCGTGAATGGTAACGCCAGATCGCTGTGTCATATATAGGATAAGGCAGTGTTCTTATCGATAACGAAGGATAAAAAACCTAAAATGGCATTCCCGTAATAAATGGTGAACTCTGTATCGCACCGACACCGACACCGACACCGACGAAGAATCACAGTCACAAAAACGTTAAAACGCCTCCAAATCCAAACAAAACGTTGTCTCATGATCGCGCCCACCATGTTTTTTCAGTGCAAAAATGGAGACACTACCAAACAAAAGCTGAGATGCCAAATGCACCGTGCTGTCACATCCTCCCAAGATTACTCCCACTCGATTTTGGGGACCGTCACGTGTCGTTGTCCCCCACTTACAAAAATAAAAAACAAAAATAAACATCAAAAATGATATTTTGTTAAAAAATTAAATTATATAGAAAATAAAAATGTTAATTATTTTATAAAAATAATAAAATAATTATATTTTGTAATAAAAATAAAAAATAAACACTGCATTCTTAATGATTGTTGAGGAAGACATATTAGTACTATTATTATTGTTACCGGAATTAGAATTAAACTTTAAAAATGGTATGGAATAAGTTATAACCTAATGAAAATTAAAAATAAGATATCAAAATTTAAAATTTAAATTATTAAAACAATACAAACAAAAATTATTCATAGTAAATCTAATAAAAAATAATTAAATGACTAAATAAATAATAAATCGAATTTAAATAAACATTCTAAATATAATTCTTAATTCTAATTATAAAATAAGAGAATTAAAATTTAAATTATTGATAGAAAATATGAACCATTAATATACCAATATGATAACAATTTTAAATTAATATTTTTACATTTATTTTATTTTCCAAAAATTGATTTTTAAATATGAAATTAAAGTCCTAATTATTAAAAAAATTATCAAAACTAAAATTAAAACACAAAACCATATTAAAAATACACATTGAAGAATGAAAGTGTTGTAAACCATATTGAAATGAATTTGAAACCCAAACACGATCTTATTACAAAAGCAAAAAGGTGGATGGTGAAGCGAAATTGTACAAAAGCAAAATCCCTTTAAAAGGGGATTTAAATTGGAATTTGGAGGTTGGCACAGGATGAAATTGAAGGAAGAAACATTCCCAATCGGTGGCAACAGAACTGGACAGCAGTGAAGGGCGGATGAAACTCGAAAAAGATATTTTTAATATATAGGAGAGACTCAAATTCAAAATCTCTAAAAAAAAAAGGAATGATACCAATTAAACTATAACTCATCGGTGAAACTCTAAAAAGATGATCGATGACCGATGGTAACGATGTTTGAAGATTCAAATGGCGGAGTAATCGAAGAAAATAGAGAGTGGCCGGTGGGTTGCAGATGGTGGGAGAAGTGAAGGATGTTACTATAGTGGTGCTTGATTGAGTTTTGACAGTGAAACAGAGATAGTGGTGATGGTGAATGGTAGCTGTGGCAATGGTGATTAGTGAAACAGAGGCCGTGGAGTGGCAATGGCGAACAATGACACAAATCTGGGTTTCAACGGCGAATAGGCTAAATTTGGAGAGAATAGAAACATAGGTAGTGACTAACTGGTGTTTGATTGAGTGTAGAATTCAGAATTCTAAGCTGGTTCATGGATACAAATTTTAAAACAGGATAGTGATAAATATTAGTAGCCATTTCTTGTCATGAATTTTAAATAATCTAAATAATAATTCAAGACAAACTTCTTGATAACTTATTAAAAAATGTCACGACACTATTATCTAATATTCGAATGACAAATCATTGAAGGACCGTTAAGGTTGTTCCTCAAGTGGATGCCACAATTATATTGTAGCTTAACATCTTGTCTTCAATTCTACTTATTGAAATTTATTTGTAAAAATATTGTTCAAGCCAATGGCTCATTTCAAACCTATGATTCAAGCATAATACTTTATTTTTTTGCAAATGGAAATTGGTAGGGTTTTGAGCAAAACTGAATTGAGTTAAAGTTTGAAAATGAGAGAAATAAAATAAACAAACTGAAACTTAATCTTAAATTTTAAAATTAGCTATTTAAAACACTAATATAAGAGAGAGAAGAGAGAAAATAAAATAAAAATAAAAAAAAAGAAATCCGAAGAGAGAAAAAGAAAGAGAAATTGGCAGAAAGGATACTTAAAGATATATTTAGAAAATAGACTTTTTATATAAAAAATGTATAGTTGGCCGAACAACTCACTAAGAGATCTTACAAAGTGTAATGAAAATTAAAATTACATTATATAAAGTGTAATATTTTGAGTTACCCAATGCTAAGTAAAATCTAAAAATAAACTTCCGATAATTTTTCCAATTTTCTTTCAAAAATTAAAGGTGAACATTCGGTCAAATCGTAATCGAAATGATCAAAACCAAAATAATGAATTTAATTTGATCATGTAAATTTCATAACCGTAATCCAACCTAATATGCATAAATTGACAATTCGACTTGACCTGATTAGTCGATTAATTCGATTCGGTAATACAAATTGACCAAATTATTGAAATCTGCAAGAACTACCTAGAGTGGGATGAATAGTTCATTTGACATTTTTGAAACTTTTTGAAAATTTAAGAATTGAATATACAAAAGAGAATAGTAGGAAGAAGAATCAACACATGCTATTTATAGTAATTTCACCATCCCCGAAGTACATCCACTTCTAAACTCTATCTAGAGTTTCCAATTTACCATTTGATCTCCAAATAGTACAACCAACTAGATTTCCAGATCCTAGTCAAATCTTTACAAGTATTACTCCCAAACACTCAACACTAGTTTTGACAGTGCTAGTAAACTCTAACCTTTCTAAGCATTATGCCCTGACCAAGAAGACCATTTCTTAAAAAAATAAGAGATTCAAGGTGAGAAGAAAGATTACAAACTTGACCCTCACTGCTCTGATGTGTTCTTCAAGGCAGACATTAGTCATAACAATAGAGAACTAAAATTACACAAGATCGATATGCTTAGCTGCTATACAATGAAGTTCCAGAGTTGTCAAAAATTATTTAATCTTCATCTATTGTTGTATTTATAGCCTCTCTATGAGTTCTTACCATTGGAGCTCATTTAATGTTGAGATATAGCTGCCGGAGGTTGTTGGAAAATCATTTAATACTTGAATAACTTTTTTGAAAATTAGCTGTTATTCATGTGTTAGTTAACTATGTTTCTCTCTTAATTGACTACAATTTGAATTTTGCCCTTATTCCTACATGAGTTAGTTGATTGCTTCTTTCTTCATAGTTGACTTTTTATCGACTTTACTCTATGATAAATTCAAGTACGGGTACTCCAGCCTTCAAGGATCGGTACTTGTCACTGTGCTTTCTTTCAGCTTCTTAGTGAGTCGATTGCCTCTATTTATACTAGTCGACTATACTTGTCGCTCAAGTTAGTTTTTTGGACTTCAATAGTGCTGACGATTGGTAATTATAAATCCAAGGATAGGTACTCTTATTTTGAGACTTGTGATAGTCGACTTCCTCATTCTGATAAGTTGACTGGGCACTTGAACCTGCTTTAGTATATATGCATTGTGCATATATAGAATGACTTAGTTCATGTGTCTTAGTGCTTGTAGCATGTGTCATATGACATTGTGCACTAGGGCTTCTTGGCTCTTAGCATGTGAAGTGTTCTGTTTTGGGAGTAGCATGAGTTGACTTCTGTCATTATGGCAATTGACTTTTCCATGTTCAATATATGGGAGGATCGATCCTTAGTCATCCAAGGATGGTACTTCACCTCAAGACTTAGAATTTTGCTAAGTCAAGATGAGATGAGTTGACTATTGTACAACCATTACTCGACTATGCCATTTGCTTAATGAACATGTGTACAGTGGTCTTGGGCAATGATTTTGTGACATGTACATTGTGGCATGCTAATTCTCATGTCATGCTCATGTAACGCTAATGCTATGCTCATGCCATTCCAATGTGACGCTCATGCAATGCTTTTGCTAAGCTCATATATTGCATTAATTGCTCAGTGCTTGAGTTGACTTCAAACAAAATGCAAGTCGACTATCCTTGTTGTCAAGGCCTATGACATGTGTCATGGCTTATGCTTTTTATGTGCAATGCCTTGTGCTTTCTGTGAGCTAGCATGTGAGTCACTTGCATTAATTTTTCTAAGTGTTGAGTCCATGAATCCATTGGTTCCAATGTCATATGACATGTGATGTTGATATCTCAACTTTTTGGTGTCCACACAAAGTATTGGTACTTTGCTCATAATGAACATCATAAGTTAGTTTACACAAAAGTACTGGTATTTTGTTTTGTGATGTGCAAGTCGACTTGGTCAAGGTGTGAGTTGACTTGTGCCTATGTTCATAGTAAAATGGATCAGTACTTGAAGGTTTGAGTATTGGAACTCACTTATTTGAGACAAAAGTATTGGTACTTTGTTTGCTTTACACAAAGTACTTGTACTTTGCTTTGTTATGTGCAAGTCAACTTTGTTATGGTGTAAGTCAACTTGGAATGCCATGCAATCGACTAGAGATGCTATTCAAGTTGACTTGTGCTTATATGAATAGTGTCAAGTACTAGAACTTGAAGGATTGAGGATTGGTACTTATTACTGAAGCATACGATGTCAAAGCTTGTGTCCTAAGCTGTGGCATGTCACACTCTTAGGCTCTTTAGCATTCTAGTGCATCTAAGGGAATTTTGATATTTGGTTCCGAGCAATGTGCGATATTGCTAAGGATGATTCAATAGAGAAATTTGGTTGTAATTTTAACGTTGGCTTGGATAAGTAGGATGACATAGGAATTGACTTTATGTGCCATTTGGTGGGAAACACAGGAAGCTATGGGCATTTGTGGTTATTTTAAAATCTAACTTGAACAATCATCAAGTTATCACAAATAACTCATGGATACTAAAAGTGATGAAGTTTTATTGAGATTAGTCTGGACAACTTTATTTGTCACCACCAGTAGTGAGGGAATGACTGCTCAGGTAGACAAGTTGACTTGGGGTCCTTTCAAGTCAACTATGAATCATATCAAGTCAACTTACACACTTCTATAAGTTGATTTATAGTGTTATAATTGCTTTTGAAGGTGTGATGTGTGGCACAACAATTATGGACGTTTGAGGAGGTTATTTGGGCATTTCTTGCGCAATGAATTAAATTTGGACTCAGACATACTTGGACATTTAGAAAAATGTCTAAGGACATTCAGATGTTATCTGAAAGAATGATCTTTGGCAGTTTGCTTGAGAGTGACATATGCGCTTATGCTCTATGGTCTAGCATTTGTCTAAGTTCACTTTGCCTATTGAGTATGGTGAGTCGACTATTGTTCTTTCATGAATCGACTAACTTATCATTCTGTCTAACTTTAAGAGATTTTCTAAAGTTAAGGCAATTCTAATATAAGTAAGTCAACTTATGTATGAGGGTGAGTCGACTTCTTTTGAGTTGTGAGTTAAATGTATGTCTTAAATCACTCATAGCTCATCATATTTTTCTCCAAACTATTCTCTCATTAATCTACCTATTTTTGGTTATCATCAAACTTATTCTTTGCTCATTATCACAACCTAAGTTTGCTTTGCCATCATAATTCAATCCATCACTCAAGAACAATGAACATTGAAATGAGACACCACTTTACAAGAAACCAAACCCAGTTTTGCTCATAAGTGTGCAAAATTCTTGTGTGCTTGCCCTTGGTGTGTCCTATGCTCACCCTCAATCTATGTACCCTTGTATCCTTATCTTTCATACATACTTCTTTTCCCACACTTCTCGTCCCCTTAATCTTTCTTTCTCCTCCTTTTTTGTCATCAACAAAAGGGTTATACCTAGAAAGAGAAGTCAATGGAAGTATGACACCAATGGAAAGGAGCACAACTATGAAAATGGACAAGGTTAAATCTATAAGCGCAAAAAAAGACCTAAGTTTAAGATTATTAACCTATCAATAGAGGAATCCAACCATTAATTTCTTCTAAAACTATGCCTAGGTCATTAGCCTATGTAGGAATCTCATTTTAAATTAATTTCAGGAAGCTAGAATGCCTAGATTTCTTTCCCCTTTTTATAACAAATTAATTCCTATTTCTCTCCCTCATTTTTAAACTTTTAGAAATTCTAAGAAGCATCTATCAACAGTCATAATAGTCATAAATTCAGAGGAATATGATTAGGCTGGTTATTGAGAAATGTGATGACTCAGGGATGATTTAGAAAGAAAAGATATATTCAGGAGGATCTAGATAATCAATAAGCCCTCAATTCTATTGAGTTGATCTTACATGTGAGAACTTCTGGCCTAGTTAGATTTGATTTGATCATCTAAACTGATTGGATATAGCCCTAGACCCAATTCGAAACGTCAGCACTTGAAAGGCCCATACAAGAGGCCCACAAAAGACAGTTATTGACCGATATTTAATGTTTTTTATGATTATTTATCAAAGAGTCTTAGTCGCCCAAATCTCCCAAACGATAGGGTGTCAGTCGCCCCGCCTACCGAACGAAATTTACCAAGCGAGAGTAATCTCCCCGATCGGGTACTTAATCATTGGTCCATTGAACGAACGAATTCCAAAGATCTTTCGTCGGTCAAACGACTGATCGATAGGGAGCGACTCTAACAATTCTAAAGGAAGGTCAAAACACCCTACGGTTTTGGTATCCTGTCTAAGATTGACATTTTTAGGATCTTTCAGTTAATGAATAGATCTCTCTAGGAAACGAAAGTTCTCATACGATAAAAATTACGATCAATTCAGAATATTGAACTCCCGAGATTTTTGGATCTGTTCGATAAGAAAAGTAGGGTTGAAGCACTCTAACGGCGTACGACTCTCATAAGTATAAGATATCCTAAAACCCTCCAAGTCAGGTACGCTCCCTCAGTCTTATATATTGGACACTCCAATTAGAGGGAACCTCTCCCTCCTTGAACTCTCAATCTATTTCTTTTACACTCGAAAACCGTTTTTTTCTGATTTAAGCGTCGGAACCTGCCCCGCTGAAGCACCCTCCGGTAGTTTTTGCAGGTTTTACATCTCATCGATGGCAATCGTTCGAGTCAACAAGTAGCCGGAATCTATAAAACCGTAACTCATCTCCAACAAATTGGCGCCATCCGTAGGAACAGACTAGAGCAATTGCCTTTGTAAGAACTAACAAAACATTCGCACTATCATGCCCCCAAAGAAAAGAACTAGAACAACTTCGAAAGCCGCCCCTACTGTAGAAGGGCGCACTGCAACACCTTCTAAAGTCGCCCTTCTTGCGACACTCGATTACTCTGTTCGTGATCGTGTAGTCTCTCCTTGCCCATCTCACCCGGAGCAGGCTCTACAACCTGCGACTCAAGGGCAGCCGATCACAGCCTCTGTACCAGAGCGGGTCAGCCGCCCCCAGATGGAGAGGTTGGAATAAAAAATCTAGAATATGAGCAAACAACTGGAGGGTCTTAGTCGCGCTCTTAGACCCGAGGGCCAGTCTTCTGTTGGGGGTCTAGGCGTCCCCAGCGACGACTATCACCCCCGCGCCATAAATTATCCAAGAATTCCCGACTAGATCCCTACGATCTTCAAAAGTAGGTCGAGCAGCTCGTCGTCGACGAACTCAAGCAGGTTAATGCCCAGAGAAATCAAACTTTCCCCTGTTCTTTTGCTTCGCCTCTCGATCCGAAGGTGAGCTTATGCCTCGTAATGTACTTCTGCCCCCATGGAAAGATACGACGGGACAACTGACCCCCGGGATCATGTGGCCCATTTTGTGACAGTGATGATTTCAAGAGACATGCTCGACACAGCCATGTGCAAACATTTCCATACTACTCTTATGGGAAATGAGCTAATTAGGTTCAACTCTCTCCCGCCGATGGATATAAAAACTTTCTCCTAACTATGAGAACTGTTCGAATCACATTTCTTGATAAGCAGAGGAGTCAAGAGAAAGTTTACTTCTCTGTTGTCATTGTATCAGAAGGAGAATGAGTATTGAGGGACTTGTTGGACAAATTCAAGACAGAGATGATGAGAATCCCGTCCCTGAACCACTCCATCGCGCTGGCTGTGCTTCTGATAGGACTACGACATTCCGGCATGAAAATATCAATCACGAAGAACCCCCTACTACTATCAAGGAATTCTACACCCAAACTGAGAAATATATCGCCATCGAGAATTCTGAAACATTTGATCATAGAAAATATCAATCCATTCGAAAGGAACGTAACCGATTCCCTAGGAGGTCCCCCCCAAGAAAGAGTCGAGTGAATTCCCCTCTTTTGTGGAGGTATAACAACTACAGCCCCTCTAAACGAGACCCCAAACCGGATCTTATCCTTAATCAGGGACAAGCCGTACATCTGATGGCTCCCAACAAGGACAGAACTAAATACTGCCACTTCTACCGCGATTACGGCCACACAACAGATGATTGCAAGAAATTAAAAGATGAACTAGAGTTCCCGGTGCGCAACGAAAGACTACAAGAGTTTGTCGGCAGGAGGGAAGGAAATGCCCTTATCGGTCATCGGCATGAACCGCCGTGATGTGACCGGTCAGAGGACCGACAAGCTACTCGACCCCCAACCGACATAAGAGATAGAGTAATACTCCAAATCCAAGATGGGCAAGTCCTTCAGAAGCTTTCCCATTCCTCTGACGATTCGTCAAAAAATGAAGCAAGATGCCTAGTCAGACCGATCTTCTACTTTCTGAAGATACTTCCTTCTGCGCCATAAGAAATCTTAGCGACAGATGCCAATAAATGGCAAGGGGGAAGAGGCTCGTCATTGGTTTCACAGACGAAGACCTAGTCGGAGTAGATCCAAGTCAACACGATCCCCTCGTGATGACCACCAGGATTGGGCAACATGAGGTTAGAAAAATCTTTGTCGATCAGGGAGCAGGCTATAACCTTCTATATCGGGATACTTTCAGATGAATGAGGTTTACTTCTGCCCATCTCTAATCCCACGTAGGTTCAGTCAAAGGGCTTTCAGGCGAATGGATAAACCCCGAAGGTATTATCTCGCTCCCGGTTACTCTCGGAATGTCTCCTAATCATGCTACAGCTCCTGTCATGTTCAACGTGGTGGATCTTCCTTCACTCTACAATGTCATCCTAGACAGCTCAAGCCTGAAAGCCCTGGAAACTTTGCCCAACACTAAACACATGAAGATCAAGTTTAGAACGCTGCTAGGGATCGAGATATTGTCATGCGATCCGGAACCTTCGACATCTACTTCTAAGTGATCACCAGGGCCTATTACTAATGGTTCTCTCTTGGGAACGTGGGGGTATTTTTCAAATTAGTAAGGCATCGACTTAATGGATTTCTTACGAGCATACTTCCAGATCCTATCATTCAAACGTGTCGTCAATAAGGGATGAAACTCTTCGAACGGATGGACACGGTCCCTCTATCTAAAAATTTCCTATCGTACGACAGGGTTAAGTCGCCCAAATCCTATCGTTCGAACGTGTCATCTATAAGGGATGAAATTCTCCGAACGGGTAAACACGATCACTCTATCTAAAAGTTTCATATCGTATGGTGGGTTTAAATCATCCAAATCCTATCGTTCGAGTATGTCATCAATAAGGGATGAAACTCCCTGAACGGGTGGATACAACCTATCTATATAAAAGTTTCCTATCGTATAACGGGTCTAAATCGCTCAGATCCTATCGTTTGAGCGTGTCGTCAATAAGAGATGAAACTCTCCGAACGGGTGGACACGACCCATCTATCCAAAAGTTTCTTATCGTACGAAGGGTCTAAATCGCTCAAATCCTATCGTTCGAACGTGTCGTCAATAAAAGATGAAACTTCCCGAACGGATGGACATGGTCTCTTTATCTAAAAGTTTTCTATCGTATGGCGGGTTTAAGTCGTCTAGATCCTATCATTCGAACGTGTCGTCAATAAAGGATGGAACGTCCCAAACGGGTGGACACGATCCCTCTGTTTAAAAGTTTCCTATCGTACGGTGGGTCTAAATTGCCCAAATCCTATCATTCAAACGTGTCGTCAATAAGGGATGGAACTCCCCGAACGAGTGGACACAGGCCAACCTATCTAACGTTTCTACCGATCGGATGGAACTTCTCCTTTATCTAAAGTTTCTAATGGCCGTGCGAACTAGTATGTTGAGCCTAACATGGTAAGGGTTACAACATCAGATCACAAGACAGCCTCAATCGAGGACGTGAAGCAAGGGTTGTTCAAAACAAAAGTACTGTGATGCAAAGTTTTAAAGGAAGAATACAAAGAATCGGACTCATCGAGAAGTAAATCCCCTAGTAGTTGGAACTATAGTAGGGGCCTCAAGAACGATTGTCGGGCCCTGAATGGTTGCAACCTCCTCAACTGGGGGCAAAGCATCTCCCAGACCTATTCGGCGAATTATCTTTTTAGTACACCTTAATCTCTCAACCAACTTATGTTGAAAATCTTTAAAGACAGTAGTATCTGTAATGTCGACTCTGCGGTGTCGTACTTTTATACTCTCGTTTCTGAATTTAATAAAATATTCATCAGTTTATTATATAGAGAAAAAATTTTTATTTATATTGATTTTCGATTTTTGGGTTTTTAATTCAAATTTTTGGTATATTAAAAGTATATGTATTTCCGATTCGTAATGTGAAGATATATTTTTTATTTATTAATTTAATTATTTATTTCCTCATTTATTTATTTATAAATCTATTCTTAAAAAAAAAAATATATATATATATATATAATAATAATAATAATAATAATAATAATAATAATAATAATAATAATAAAGAGAAAAAAAATCGAATTAGGGCTTAAAGCCCTAATTCCCTTATCTCTTTCCCCTCTCCTCTTTCTCTCCCCACCTCTTCATCTTCTCCCCCTCGCGCCTCTGCCCTGCTGCCGCCACTGCCCTCCTCCGCCGCAGACGGCCGTCAACCACCACCCAGCCACCGATCAACTCTCTCCCTCTCCTTCCCTTCTCGGTTCTTCTCTTTACCACGCTCCGTCTCTTTCTCCTTCATAATTTCTCTCTCTATCTCCCGCTGTGTCTTCCTCTTGCTCGATCTCTCATCTCCTCCGCCGTGTTCCGCCACCCCCTTCCACCACCCACGATCGGCCGATCATCTCCCTCCCTTTCGGTTCTCTATCTCTACTCCGATTTTCTCTCTACCTCACTATTTCTCTCTCTCTCTCTCTCTCCCTTTCTCTCTTTCCCCGCCCGCGCGACAGTTCCACTCCCGCGCGCGTGACTGCAGCCTCTTCCTTCCTTCTAGCGAGTGCGACGGCTCTCCTACGCGCGCGACAGCCCTGCACGCTTGATTGCAGCGCGCAACAGCTCACGCGCGCGCGGCTACAGTGCTGCTTCCCCTACTCGTGCGCTAGTGCGCCTAGTTTCCTTTCAGCTGAGAGCGCTCCTGCAATCTTTGCAGGAGCCCCAAACTGACGGAAACAAGAAGCCTCAGAAACCCTAGGCCGCGACGGTTTCCTACGATCCCATTCTGCGTAAGTAAGGGCTGGTTTTTTATTAATAGCCTACTGTTAAAATGTGTCGGTTTGGAATACTGCAGGTCTTGGATTGAATGAAGTGCATTCGGAAGTTAAATCTACGAATCGAGAAACCCTAGGTAAGGAGATTTCTGATCTTTTCAGTAATTGAATAAATTTAGAGTTAATTTAGGGTGAAAAAGTCTTATATATGTTTAGGAATTTTGTTCGATTGGAATAGAATATAATTTCGGAAATGCAATGTTTGAATGTTAGGGTTAAGTTTAAAAATTTATGCGAATTAGGCTGTTTAGTATGAAAGAAACATGTTAGAAGATGAATGATTCAAATTTGCTTGAATTGAATGGTTTTCATTAAAGTTTAATTTGAAATATGCATGAAATCATTTTGGGATCAGAGATAGAATGAAATATGCCGTGAAATGAAGTATATTGTTGTATTTCATGTCTTTCTTAGGTTGTTTTGAGTTGTTAAATTTCATAATGGTAGGCATATGAAGGATAATTTAAAAATTTGGGACTTGAACTTAAGGATCGATGTAGTTTTTTCCATTATAAGTTATCTTGCATATAGGAAATCAAAATACAATTTTCATATTATGAAAGTAGGTTTCAATACCTTTAAAATGACTTATGGTTTGACGAAATCAAATAAAAATTTAAAAATGTATGATTTTTCAAAGATTTTTTCATCTTGTAGAAAATTTATTTATTTTAGTTTGGTTTTCGATTTTGAACGGTTTTAGATTTGAATTTAGATTTGGTTTTGATTTCGTTATTTATTTATAAATGGAATGAAATTGATTACATTGGAGTACATTTATAAATTGAAGAATTTAGCGTTTGTACGAACTTAAGGAAAATGATAAACCCTGAAAATAGTCAGAAAATTGATGAAATTTGTGATGATTTGATTTAGGTTGACTTTCTTGGAAACTCTAGGAGTCGAATTTGTTTTGGTTGTGGAAATAGGGAGTGACCACCCTCCTTAGAATGTGAGTGGGACTACGACATTTACTATTGATTAACAAATCATGTTTTATTGATTTCCAAACGACATGATTTCTATACGTGTGAAAATTTGAACTTTTGGATTTTGATAAATATTTATATACATATTTTTGTGACCATTGGAGTGTCCCAACTGCTGATTTTATTGATATGTATCCATGAGTTTGATAACCGGATATTGTGCCACCTTTTTTATATATTGACATGTTTTAATGCTTCCACTTACATTGGCACATGGTTTTGAATGGATTTATACGTACCATTTGGGCTGTATGCCCGACCGATATTATGATACGATGCATGGGGCTGTATGCCTGGCTGACGTGGTGATGAGATGAATGGGGCCACGTGCCCGGCTGACTTGATATTGTTCCGTAGCTACGAAGAACATTTGGTAGCGGCACCCCTTGTGCCCTGATACTCTTCGGCCGGAGGTATCCGACAAATTGTCATATGTATGGTTGTCCCAGGTTGAACCCTCACCGGGGGAGGACGTGAGTTTTACCTCTGTTTAGCACTGGGCAGGGGCATCATATACGGCCGACTATTTATATGTATATTATTATTATTTATAGGCTAGTTGGAGTAGTTTGTGGCCAACATTGGAATAGAAAGCTATTATTTGATAATTGTATTGTGAAAACCCCCAATGCGCCCGTCTTCGGTCAAGGTAGACCATTGCCGGGGTTGTTTATTTGGCCGGCTCTACTCATGTGATTTGATACATAGATGGATGCATATATTATTTTCTGATGCGTGCCTTGAGATATGTTAAAACTGCACGTTGTTTTCGTATACTTGATATTGTATTACATGCTTTGACACTCCAAGTTCACACTTGATATTGATAGCACGATGTCAATCCCCTCACTTGCTGAGTATCCTCCCATAGATACTCACCCCTCTTCTTTCCTCCCTCAGACAGGATCGTTGTGCTAGAGCGACGTTTCAGACTCTAGAGGTTTCGGTTGATTATTGGCGAGTTTGGTTCTTCTTGACGGTGAGTTTTAAGTTTAATTTGAAATATAAATTACTCACTTTATTTCGACCCTACGAGGTCTTGATATTGAGGTCCGTAGTTGACCGTGTATATTTTTATGGGATGACTGTAATAATTATGGATATTGTTGTGAAACACTCCTATTATACTTGTATTGAGGCGTTTGCAAACATTTAAACTCTCTACTTGAGAAATTATTGTATATTATATAAAAATTTAGGACCGCTCAATGTGACGGCTACTCATGCTCTAATTGGGCATGACAGTAGAGGTTTGTGGCTAGAATTGCTGGTAATTTACTTAGTCTGGCGTTGTTCTGGATGTCTGCTGTGGTTGGTGGGTTGTTGTGAGCCCGAGATGACCATTTTATTCTATTTACAGGATGATTTTGAATTATACAGGTTTATTTGTACATGGGAGACCTTCGATTTATGGGGATATTCTACCCGATTTTCTGTAAAAATACAGTCGGCATTCAGGATAACGGGTGGCTATTCACGATCCCAGTTCGGGGCGTGACAGTATCCCTTGCGCGAGACTTCTCGAGATCAGCAATTTTATGCTCTGCCATCAGAAGAGACTCTTCCCGAAACTAAGCCAGCCTCTCGACCGATTGAAAACGCGCCTCGCACACCCTGGCCTCTGCTTCTAGCTTTTCGCATTGCACGCTCAGTTCAGCAAGACATCCCTCCAAATGGTCTCCCACTTACTTCTTCTGTCGCTCTTGAAACTTCGCAAGAGCTATGGTCTGAAAAGAAAGATGGATTGGGAAAGGAGTAAGAAGGAAAAGAAGTTGAATAAGCATAAAAAATGGTGATACTATCAATCCAAGAGACTTAAGGGCCTTGCCAACTTGTTTTTCAGATATTCTGTGTAGATCTAGCTCATACCTATGAAAGTCTAACCGATCCACGATTTGGTTCGCTTCGGCCAAATCTATGTAGCTGAATTGCCTATCCCCAGCACAAACCGCAATAGTCCCTCGCTCTTTTGAACCCTTCCGTCCGTTAAAGGATCGAATGGGAATGGCCGATGGTAAAGTAGTCCAATCAGGAACATTGCACTTTCCTTTGCGCAATAGCCAAACCGGAATGGCAGACGAAGGCCCCGCCATCTTCTCTATCACAGCTGTGGAAATATGCGACCCTGTCCTAGTTTCAGGTAAGGAAATATCTCCCAATCTTCCCGGTTCACCTTCACCGATGCTCTTATTCCCTCTTGACTCACTTCCTTCTGAGACAAGGGTCTCCATTGAAATGGTTCCCGTTAGATCTGAACGTTCTGACAAAACAACCGGCCCACACCTTGACAGAGGCAAAGGCGACAAAATCTTTCTTTTCTTTGACAAAGGAGAAGAGGACTCTTGGAGGGCAATAAACATCCCAACAGACTCCTGAGGAGACCCCCTCGCACTCAACCGAATCTGCCTCTCGATGGTGATTTTCTCCGATACAGCATCATCAAAGGAGTCCGCGGAATCAACCAACTCGATCCTTCCTCTCTCTAATAAGAGGGGTCTATCGACCTTCATCTTCTCCCCAATCAGCAGGTCAGCCAAAGACAGTATCTAATCATCTAGCAGGGACTTGACTCATATGCTTCGATCGGTGGATTTATAATAACCACTGACTAACTGAATAAAACGACCGTACTTAGATACGGCTGGGGGCTTCAACCCTAAAGAAGGCAGCTCACTGGCGTCGGGCAGCATGAGGACGCGGTTCTTATCCGAGAACTCTACATAGAAGAACTTTTGCATACAGTTATTATCAATGGACTCTTTGTAGTCAAACCTCCAGCTGGAATCGGGTCGAGTCTGTAACTTGTACCAGCTCTTGGTCGAACCATTGTTTCCACATCTCATCAAGATAAAGATAGACAATAAGATGCCGAAATCAAAACGAAAATGACAAAACCCTAATAGAGAAGCCACGGCAACCACCAGACGCTAGACACTTGGAATCAGGAGAGTTGGGAATATATTCCAACGGCGTAATACTTCCGCAAAAGGACCTGTATATGAAACTTTTAGCCCATACTTTACTGATTGATGATATATCGGTACGTCCCCTCTGGTGCCATATTAGCCCTATTGGCATCTATGGTGGACACCAAAGTGTAATCATCTCCCATCAGTATATCAGTTTGGACCTCTTGAAACTCCCTTATAGACATAGTGCTCGCGATTTCGCTAATGCCCAGGTAAACTTGAGTAGCGGATGCTTTCACCATTACTTCTGGAAATGACTTTTCTGATAATTCTCGAAGAATGAAGGGGAATGAAGGTGCAGGTACGCATGAATAAATGACCTTATAAAATCATCAAGTGTCGATCCGTATACCCCAACGACGGCATATGGTGTCAACGTAAAGATGGATACTCATGGTACCTTTCTCACAAAGCGGCACTCTGAATAGGGGGCAAATGATGAGACATAATCTTAGACCCAATTTGAAAGGTCTGCACTTGAAAAGCCCACACACGAAACCCACAAAAGATAACTATCAACTTATGTTCAATAATCTCTATGACTATCTACCAAAAGGTCTTAGTCGCTCATATCTCTCGAACAATATGATCTCAATCACCCCGCCTACCGAATAAGATTTATCAAGCGGGAGCAACTTCCCCGATCAGGTACTCAATCATTGGTCCATCGAACGAACGAATTCCGAAAACCTTTCGTCGGTCAAACGACCGATCGATAGGGAGCGGCTCTAACAATTCTAAAGGAATGTCAAAACACCCTACAACTTTGGTATCCTGCCTAAGAACGACATCTTTAGGATCTTTTAGTTAAGGAAGGGATCTCTCCAGGAAATGAAAGTTCCCATACGATGAAGATTACGATCAATTCGGAATATTGAACTCCTGAGATTTCCGGATCGGTTCGGAAAGTAGGGTTGAAGCACTCCAACGGTGTACGACTCTCGCAAGTATAAGATATCAAAAAATCCTACAAGGCAGGTACGTTCTCTCAGTTTTACATATTGGGCACTCTAATCAGAGGGAACCTTTCCCTCCTTGATTTTTTAGTCTGTTTTTTTTACTCTCGAAAATCGCTCTTTCTGACTTGAGCGTTGGAGTCTCCCCTGCCGAAACATTTTTTGACAGTGTTTACAAATTTTACATCCCATCGACGACAATCGTTCAAGTCAACAAGGAGTCAAAATTTATGGAGTCGTAAGTTATCTCCAACATAAACAAATTATTAAAATTTTTAAAATCGAAAGTATGTATAATATTATATAATTCTGTTAACTTAGTTTGCTCAAAATAAAAATTATTAAAACCGATTATCATCCAAACAAATTAAATTAAATTTTAATTTTACTTAAAAACAAAATCACAAACTGATTAACCACTTTAAAAATATAAAAAGCGGTTAAAAATGTTTTTTTTTTTTTAACCTACCGTTACTCCCCCAACCAAAATTATAAATCTTTGGGCAATAAATTTGGAATTTGATTTCGGGGTCCCATCCCAATTCTGGCCGCCCTGTCTGTCCTGTACCAGCAATCAACTTTGGACTCATCACACCTTCCAAATTTGTTGACTAATTATGGTACGGTGCACCAAGCAATCCAGCTCATTGATACAAACATGATTCGCGAATAATTGATCACCAAAACCCTAATGAGATTCCAATTAACAAAGAAAGAAAAGAAAAAAAAAAAACAGCCATTGAGTGGGGGAATTGTACAAACACATACTTGTACACTTTTTATTATCATTGTGATTATGTAGCCCAAACCAAAACAGAGTACAAAAGAAGAGACCAAACGCATTTCACTAAAAAGAAGAAAAGCAACACAAGGAACGGAACCAAACTAGAGCACTTTCTCTCTTATTGTGGCCTGCATCCTCGCCGACTGCTGCACTAGAGGTTGCAATTGCTGCTGCTGCTGCTGCAAGAGCTGGAGGTTGACTCGAGAGCACGAACGAGCCATCTCGCCTGCGAGAGGAATCACAGGGAGACTGTCGCAGTTGCAGATTTCGATCATGAAGCCATCTGGGTCGTGGAAGAAGAGCTGATCCACGTGAATTCCGCCTTCCTCCACCACGGCCCTCGCGTACTTGATACCCATTTCCTTAAGTTTCTTCTCCACAGATGACATGGTCTCGCACTGCAGCCCATGAACATGCAAGAACTCATACTTATATACTAGGTAACAGCAATTGGAAAAAATGTGAGATTGCATATGGACAGGCAAGGTAAAGAAGACAACAGCATCATAACCTCCCTCGTGAATTATGGGCCATCCACCCCACCCCAGGTGGCTATTTTTTAATTTATGTTTAATTTATTAATTAATTTGTATTATTGTGACTTAAATAATAATAAAAAATAAAACAACAAATATGATTGATTAATGCTTATCACGTGGCATACAAGTGTTACTAGCTCAACTTTTGTCTTATTTTTATTGTTGTTACACGACATATCCACCATTTTTTTCTCTGATAACAACAAATCATCATGGTACTCGAACTCGAAAGTCTTTGAGTAATAATCCTTAATTTGAGGACCATACAACTTTATTGCTTTAGAAAATAAAAATGAAAATTATATTTCCATCTAGATTGTTCCTAATCCCTCTCATTGGCTCTTCCCTCCCTCCATCTCCCCCCCTTCTGTCTCCCCAACGAACTTTTCGGAGCCGAATGGCATGCCTTACATTCGGTGCTCCAAGATAAGCTCGCCAACCAAACCAATTTATTTTGATTCAAAGTAAAGCTAGAAAGTTGGTCTATTTTTCACCTTGAAGTCCCAGGGATCAAGTTTCTGAAACTGAAACTTTTTACTTACCTGGAAAGATATGTGATTATCTTTCGGATTGATCTCAGTTTTCTTGCGCATGTTCTCTGGATCTTCGGATTGCAATAGATGGATTCCGATTCCATAGCTAAATAGCCTAAATTTGAAAATAAGAAAGAAATGAGAAAGAGAGAGAGAAAGAGAGATCAGCATGAAGAATGAAAATTTTGGCAACAATTGCCCACTTTTCACTTAATTTTAAGTGGGTTTTTCCAAAATTAAATTTCTTAAATTGGGTAATGTTTGATTTTGTAAATAAATTACCACGCGCCATCAAAATCGAAGGATCCAGGCCTTCGAACAGGGAAAAAACCTAGAACATTCTGGTAGAAATTGATGGATTCCTCAACTGATCTACAGACAAGCGAGATGTGATTCAGAGAAGTGAGGTGCAGAGGATTTCCCATTGTTTCTTTCATTTTCGATTCCAAGAAACTGATCAACAACTGCTAAAGCTAAAAGGGATTTTGTAGCTAACACGAAAACAGAGGAAATTTTAAGTAAAACAGAGTGTTAGGATAGAGAGAGAGAGAGAGAGAGATCGTAATACCGAGGAACGTAAGAAGACTGAAGAAATTTTAGGAAAGCTATTGCAAGACCGAGGAAAACAGAGGAAAGCAGAGTGTCTGGATAGAGAGAGAAAGAAAGAGGAGAGAGGAAGGCGTTGAGATGGTCATGGCAGCCCATGAGGAACGTAAGAAGACGGCTCTATATAGAACGTAACGGGGCTTTCATGTGTGCCACGTTTACCTTTGTCAAACCATGATGTCCATGACACGTAGATCCCACGTTGCTGACCAGAGCCAAGTCTCTTTCTCACTCCGTCCCTCCTCCCCTCCATTTATTTATTTATTTTGGCTACTCTCTCTCTCTCTCTCTCCCTCCATTTGGTTCCTTGAGCTCTCCCATTGATCTGGTGCTGTACACGTACTCACCTAATTGGAAAACACGGGTCTGGACGTAAGAAAGTAGACCTTCCTGGTTTCCACAACAATGTTTTAAGGATTTTTTACTTTGACAGAGAGTTATTGAGAATGCATAATTTTGAGTTAATGAATAAAATGACAGTAATTTCTTGCTATATTAATAAATGAAAAATTCCTCTGACGGTGAAACAGTGTCTAGTTTTGGCAGAAAGAATAATTTGTCCCTTCACGTAATGCCCTTCATGCCCTGCACTGCATTCTTGTATATATAATTTTGGTCTCAGTTCTCGTTCTCTCTCTCCCTCTCTCTCTCCCCTAGTTTTTCTATCTCTAGTACTAATCTCTCACATTCTTCTTCTTAGAAGGATATGAGTTCAAGAATGGCAGCAAGGAGACCATGTTGGCAACTAAAGCAAGTAGAATAAAGCAGAAATTTTGGTACGTTGTTGTTATTGTAGAGCATTTGTTTTGTGGTACATGAGCTTCTATTTTTTTTTTTAATTAATTTTGAAAACCTTTCACCGTAATTGCATCCAAATCAACCCCTAAAACCTAAATTTGAGTCATTTCATTTTTTTTTTAGGTGGTGGTGGTTATCAATATCAAAGCTGAATCATGAATGAAAGTGGATCTATTGGGATGAATATTAGATATCTTAATTAAATGTTAAATTTAAAATTTAATAATAAAAAAATTATATTAAGAGGGTTATTCTCTAAATAAAATTTTATAAATATTTAAAATAGATTAATCAAAATATAATTCTAAATTTACTGCATTGTACGGCTTGGGACGAGATACTCTCAAAAGTGAGGTTTATTTTTGCAATGTTGGAGAAGATCTTCCAGCTTGAGATGTGCTAATATTTCTTGTGCTATAACATAGTTGCCGTTTAGGTTTGGTTATTTTCGAGTCTTGAATTACTTTGTGACCACATGTTATTTGAGTGTGTCACCCCTTAGTACAGGGACATACTTAGTAAGCAAATTTAAATATAATTTAATATAAAATATAGAGATACTCGAGATAACGGTTTCTATATCATCATTCATGTGTGTGATATTAAGAAAATAATTTTGTGAAAATTTTATAATTTTTAATTTTCTAACATTTTCTAAAAAAATTTGATACATTCTCACCATTTTAGTGACTATTATCATGTAAGGGTAAATCTAATCTAAAAAAGCCAAACACTTCCACATTATACATTGTTGGCATTTTACAGTTCAATTGATAGAGTTTTCTTATTTCTATCATCCCTTTCCCGATAAGTTGACTTTTACAACCAATAAGACTAGGAAATTCATAAGAAGTTGACTCTGCCAACCAATAAGACTATGGGAAATATAAATTATTTAAATATGCTAAAAATTTTAAGTGGGTCATACAATTACTATATCATATTTTATCAAAATTCGTCATGTCCGTTATTGGGCTTTACATTAACTTGGCATGTATAAATTATTAGTACTATAAATTTTATACTTGCCTTGATCCCATAGTTGCGAGGTCTGGTGGAAGGCTCAATGGAGAACTTCTGGGACGAGGACAAGGCAAGGACAAGTGACGCAATGGTATCAGAGTTCGGTTGAGAACAAAGGCAGTGAATGAAAATAATATAATTTACTACTCTAAGATTCTTTTAATGCAGAAGATAAATTGTTTAATTGCTGCCAGGTATATCCTTGTCAACCTGCACTAGCTGTCTTTTAGTGCATAGGGACATCATGTCCAAACCAAACATTCTTCGCCATTAAAAACGCTACTTTCACTTAAAAAAATATATATATTTATTATTTTAACCACAAACTTTAATCATAAAAAGAATTCACCGTTATTTACCTATGAATTTAATGATAAAAATAGAATTCGTTGTAAATTAATCACGAATTCATTTTCATCGCTAATTTAGCGACGAAATTCATAATCCGTCGCTAAATAGCCATAAATTTTCCATTTGTAACAAAATTTAGCCACGAATTCGAAATTCGTGACAAAATTTAGCCACAAATTTAAAATTCGTGGCTAAATTTAGCTACGAAATTCTAAATTCGTGGCTAATTAGCCATGAATTTTTGGTCTGTGGCTAAATTCGTGATAAATTAACCACGAATATATTCGTGACTAAATTCGTCGCTAATTTGAAATTCTGTTAAATATAATTTTGTATTTTTATTAAATATAATTTTATATTTTATATTTTTATTAAATTAGTAAATTATATTTTTAATGATAAAAATTAGAAAGAAAGTAATGAAGTAAAAAAATATATATATATCAGATAAGTTAATATGACATAGTGGTTGAGAACGTTTCAGATGCCCTCTTAGTCTCAGGTTCGAATCTGGATAAATGCATATTTTCTAAAAAAATATAAAACAATAGGAAGTTGGTTCATACACGAGCGGGGGCTGACGAGTGGGTCGGCGGCTTTTAAAATAAAAAATATAAAATGAAAAATTTAGTCACGGATTTAGTCACGAATTCATCAATTCGTGACTAAATTTAGTCACGGATTCAAAATTCGTAACTAAAGTTAGCCACGAATTAGAATTCGTGGTTAAATTTTGAATTCGTAGTTAAATTTTGAATTCGTAGTTAAATTTAGTCACGAATTTAGCTACGGATTCAAATTCGTGGCTAAATTTAGCCATAAATTTAGTCATGGATACAAATCCATGGCTAAATTTAGCCACGAATTTCTGAATCTGTGGTTAAATTTATTCACGAATTCAAAAATTCATAGTTAAATTTTTACGATGTGCTAATAGCTACAAATATGAGTTCGTGGCTAAATCCGTCGCTAAACAATTTAGCCACGAATTTTTTTAATATTTTCGTGATTAAATTCGTCGATAATTTGATATTTTTTTTTGTAGTGTTTGTCATTGTCTTCTCTCTTCACTTTCAACTTTAACAAGATACTTGAGGCATGTCAGTCACAAAAGTATATATGATGTTAGGATATACTCTTACTTTTAAAGTATAATGTCGAATATGATACAAGGCAATTGTGTTTTGGTTCATTGTTTAGTGGTTAAAATTAGGGACAAATTCCATAAACTTAGTGTTCAATGAGTCAACCACTATACTAATATCGTAGATTTAATAACAGAATACTAAACTTTCTAAACAAAAATTTTGAATTCGACTCTTGAAAATAAAAAATAGATGTCAAAAGAATCAACTTCCACCTCACAGTGCCTAAATTGAGTTAGTCGAATAATCTGAATACCGATTGTTCATGTCAAAAAAAAAAAAAAAAACCCAACCACTGCTTAAAAGGTCATATTCTTGGCTGGCTAAACTTATAATTTTAAAATTTATAACTGAAATAATATAAAAAATAGTAAAAGAATTTTAAACTTCTAAATAGGCCAAGAGGGCTCTCTTGGCCACCTTTAGTATACATACTTTTAACATTATTACAAATGTTATTAAGAATCATATAAAAGTCGAAAAAGAGTTTAAAAGAATCACTAAAATCCTTTAAATATTATTTATTTTTTAAAAAAATTGATAATGTCTTCCCTTACACCCTGTATATTATACTTTATATACCCTACTTAAAGTCAATTTCTGGCTCCAACCCTATTTAGAGCAATTTTGTGTTCCTATTTTTATTTATTTATTTATTTATTTATATCTGACCTTTTTAATGACTATACACCTATTTAAGCATATGATTCTTTTATGATTTATCCTATTAATTCGGTGATTGCAAGATCAGATATTCTTTTCGAGCAATTTTTATCCTATTTAGAGAAATTTTTTGTTAGTACTACCAAAATTACTGCCTAGAACTGTCTCTTAGAAACCTCCACCCATAGATCTAAAAATTATACAAATACTGAAGACGGTAAAAGATATTCTTTTTAGTTTTAGTCCTCATCCATGGTCGGCATAACCAGTGCGGAGGCACGTTGAAGGGTGTGGGGGCAATTGCATCTATTAAAAAAATTATTAAATTTTATCTATTAAATAAAAAATTACTCTTATACAAAAAAAAAATACCCTCATGCTTAAAAAAAAATGCTTCCATAAAAAAAAAAATTATATTTATAACTTAAAAATAAAATATTTTACACTTATTGTTTTGGGTTTTGGATCTATTACTGGGCATAACGTTCCATTCGTACTGATCTTGTGGGGGCATTGAATGGTTCATCATCTGTCAAAAGTCTGATCTTGTGGTTCATGTTTTTTCATATGCTTAAACGGAACCCTATTCAAAAGAATTGAGCTTATCTTGCCAACTCATCGGTGATGTGTGTGTGATTGTTAAATATCCAAAAGAAATTATTAATTAGGTTATTGATCAACATCATACATAATATATCATTTTCTATTATATTTGATCAGCAACAATCGATCTAGATAAACATATTAGATCATCTAATCAAATTTCATATTTAAAATTTAAAAATAAAAAAAATTACGTTAAGAGAGTTCTTCTAAATTAAACTTAATAATAACCAGACCGAATTAATTAGAGTATATTTTTTAATATTAGTTAATTATTTAAAAAAAAAGGATTTCTGTAATGTTAGGAAACAACAGGGCACTCTGTTCTGTGGGCAAAAATGCTTTCCAGAGTATCTTGAAATTTTTAAGCACAACTAATGGGTGAAAGGGTCAGAAAGCAGTGGCCCATTTGCAGCCACTTGGTCTCTCCAACGGACCAGGTTTTCCCAGGGTATCCTGTATTTAATTAATTTATTTATTATTCGTACCAAACATTTTAAACTTTTATGATCACGAGGTGGAGGCCGAGGTTGCTTGCCCTTTCAATGTATTTTTAAAATATATATATATATTTATATTTATATATATTTATATATATGATTTTAACAGTTAAATATTTTTTTCACGAATTAAATTATTTTTTTAAACATCAATATTTAAATTTAAAATTATCAAATTAAATAAAAAAAATTATAATCATTAAACTGTATCTTAAAAATAAATCAATATTACTCTCAAAGATGGGGTCTCACGTATATTTCACATGCACAACTAGAGTTTTAATAATTTCTTTTGTTGCGTAAGAATCAAAAAAAAAAAAAAAACATGTATTCACACAAATTTAAATATTAAATTTTAAAACAATATTTGAATAAAAATATTTAAAAAAAATTATCACTTGAACATACTCTTAATAATAATTAATCGTAACTCTAGTTTGTGTATTTGGGGGCGTCCGTGAGCTTTTTTTTTTTTAATTATTTTTTTCTTTGGTTTTCTATTAATTAACAAGAGGTAGCAAAGTAGTACAGTGCTGATGTGACATTTATTTGTGGCAATATGAGTTGGACCAACACAGAAGCTTTAATTGTAAACAAAAATATATGTTATCTAAATCAAAAGCAATGCAAGCCATTGGCTGAAATAATCGTCGGCCATACCAAACTGTAGACTCTACCTTTCTTTAATCATATATCTAAAATTTAAATTATAAAAAAAATTAAAAAAATTAATCTCTTAATAAATTTCAAATTAAATTAATTAAATAAAATTTAAATATTGATTTATAAAAATTAAAAAGAAAAAAATTGTCGGCTAACTCTTTCTTTTCTCATTTTCTTATACTCTCGCGACATGTCAAGTACCCTTATGATTTTCTGCGAGCGTACATTGAAAGAACTTGAAGGGAGGGGGTGTGGTTATGCCTTCATGAAATATACTTAAAAAAAATTTAGATCTTAAAAGCAATTTAAACTTATCAATTAAGCAAACAATTAAATAATTTTAATTAAAATATTTATTTAATTATCTTTTCTAGAATTCAATTATTATTTCTGTCTCTACTCCAATTGATTGCATGAGAGATTAAATACCAATATTTTAGTTTTAATGACATAATATTAAATTTTTTTAATTAAAATTTTAAATTTGATTTTGAGAATAGAAAAATAGATATTGAAAAAGTCTATTTTTAAATTGGATTTCATAATACTCGAATTGAATTAATCAGATAATTTAAATATCGATGATCAAGTAAAAAAAAGATAGATTAAATGATAAATATGAAATTTAAAAAAATTATAGACGTCTATTAATGCATGTAATTATTAGATTTAGTTGAGATATGTAATTATTAGAAATAAATTAATATATTATTGGTCTTCTAAGAATGATTGATAATCTGGATTTAAAGACCGGTCGATAAGAAAGGAAGAAAAAGGAAGAAGCAGCAAACACTGGAATTCCATTGGTCAAATGTTCCGACGGATATATTTAGTGCACCTCCATGACCTGTCGCCTTCTCGAAGGGAATATCACACACCTTTCACTAAAATCAATACGATCCATTAAACTCAAAGAAATCATCAAATTTAATCAAAATAATTTGTCTCCCAGTTATTATAAATATGCCATATGTTTCACATCACTCACATATCTAAGTATTTTGGTCTCTTAGGAACAGCTCAAACGATAGAGTCTCTCTCTTTTATCATTTATTTTTTGATTTGATTCCGTTTAATTATATGTTCTTATACCAAAATAATATATATATAGGTACTCCCACCATATAAAACTAAAATCAAACTATTTGCTCTGAAATTGATTGTGATTTCATTGAAATTGATTGTCATCGGAACCTCATTATTAAGATTCATCTCCCTAATCCTTTTGTAAACTTTGTTTTTGATGGAACGTAAACCTAAACCCAATCCGATGAGTCAACTTTGAAAAGACCCAACGGAAAACCCACAAAGGACAGTTACCGATCGAGGTTCAAATATGATTATTTACTGAAGGGTCTCAGTTGTTCAGATCTCCCGAACGATAGAGTCTCATCTCTTAGATCTCCCGAACGTGATTCATCAGGTGAAAGTAACCACCATGATCGGGTATCCAATGGTCGGCCCCTCAACCGAAATAGCCCTGAAAACCCTTCTATCGGTCGAGCAACCGATCGATAGCTAACGATTCCAAAGATTTTAAAGGAAAACCAAAATATCTTATTAATTTCCGTCCCTCACTGCGGACAGCATTATGAGAATCTTTCAATTAAAGAAACATTCCCTCCAGAATAAAAAAATTTCCCAAAAGATGAGGATTATAGTTGATTTGAAATATTGAATTTCTGAGATTTCTGGATTGACTCGATAGGAAAGGTACGGTTGAAGCACTGCAGCGGTATACGACTCTCACAGGTATAAAATATCTCAAAACCCTCCAAGACAGGTACACTCTCTTGATCTCACACATTGATCACTTTAATTACAGGGAATCACTCTCTTAAACTCTCAATCTATTTTTATCATTCGAAAACCACTTTTTCTGACTTGAGCGTCGGAGTCTCCCCGTCAGAGTACCCTCTGGTGGTTTTTGCAAGTACATCCCTTTCGACGGCAACCGTTCAAACTTACAAGGAGCCAGTATCTGTGGAGTCATAACCCACCTCCAACAGATTTACGCCGTCTGTGGGAACAGACTGATTCTCTAAAAAATTCATGAAAATATCTACTACAATCATACCTAGCCCAGCACCAGCCAAGAGAAGAAGGCCAATCATAGGTTTTGATGACAACGATTTGATAGGGCTAGACCCCCATCGCAACAACCCCATAGTCGTAACCCTTAAGATGGAGTCTCACATTGTGAAAAGGGTTCTGGTTGATCAGGGGGCTGATTGTGATCTCTTCACCTAGGATGTCTTTTGCCAAATGAGTTTCGATCCGTCTCGACTCTTGCCGCCTATCGGATCCTTTAGAGGACTTTTGGACGAGCCTAGCATCCACATGCTCCTGTACCGTATCAAGTGCGTCTCGTAAGTCTCTACTCATGACTTTTCTTTATCAAGAAAGCCATGAGTCGGGGACAAATGATTGGATGTAAACCTAAACCCGATCCGATGAGTCAACTTTGGAAAGGGCCCCACGGAATGCCCATGAAAGACAGCTACCGATCGAGGTTCAAATATGATTACTTTCCGAAAGATTTCAGTCGCCCAGGTCTCCCGAATGTGATTCATCAAGTGAAGGTAACTATCCTGATCGGGTATCCAATGGTTGGCCCCTTAACTGAAAGAGCCCTGAAGACCCTTCATCTGTCGAGCAACCGATCGATAGCTAACGATTCTAAAGGAATACCAAAATATCCCCTCACTACGAACAATATCCTGGGGATCTTTCAGTTAAGGAAAGATTCTCTCCAGAATATGAAAGTTTTTCAAAAGATGAGGATCACAATTGATTCGAAATATTGAATTCCTGAGATTTCCGGATCAGTTCAATAAAGAAGGTAGGGTTGAAACACTACAGCGGTATACGACTCTCACAGGTATAAAACATTTCCAAATCCTTCAAAACAGGTACGCTCTCTTGACTTCACATATTGGACACTCTAATCATAGAGAATCGCTCTCTTAAGCTCTCAGTCTATTTCTATTATTCGAAAACCGTTCTTTCTGATTTGAGTGTTGGAATCTCTCCGTCGGAATATTCTCCAACGGTTTTTGCAGGTACATTCCTTTCAACGGCAACCGTTCAAGTCTATAAAAAATCGGTAACTGTGGAGTCATAATCCACTTCTAACAATTTCTAAACTTAAGTTTAGAACCACTCTACCTTTCAAGAAAGATGATATTATAATTAATTCAATCAAACAGTTATATATTTGAATACAAAATGAAAAGAATAATATAGTTTAATCGTAACAATTTATCTTTAATTAATATAAATACACTGTATATATTGGACCCCATCACGTGTAAGTAGTCTTGCCGTGTATAGTTAAAATCACACAATTAAATATAAAATTTTAAATTTCTTTTTCCTCTTTGTAGAATAGTCTGGATAATAATTATAAAAAAAGCTGTCAATCTCACGAGAAAATCCATCAAGTGAAAAAGCTTAGTTTGTTCCTTGGAGATGTCTAGATAGGGGGGTCTCATTTGATATCCACATGCATTTAACATGACTCTTTGGAGGTTTTCGATTTGAATCCAGCCATAGTCACTGGCACCCACAAAATTCCAAAACAAAAGGACCATCTCCTTGGTTGGCTATGGCTACTAAGAGAGTTGGTGAGCTTGCCTTGGGGCAGTCACTATCTGGTCCCAATACACTCCAATATCATAACTAGGAAGTCCAGTCATGTGGGTCATGTCTCATGCATGTCCTTTTATGATTTAATCACATGCTCTTGTGTTAACCATAAACTTTGGGAGTGATTGATTGATGGGCACCCCATTTAGTTAACCTCTTAAATGATATTATTTTAATTTATTTTCCACTGGTTAGCTATCAGAACTTTGTTTTGGTCACATTAACAACCCTCGTAGGGGGCTACAAGATATAGCATTGTTGCATTAATGTGACTGACACAGTAATAATATTTATTTTATAATGATTTTCATGATAAAATTATAAAAAAAAAAATCAACCACGACTGTAATTATACAGCTCATACAATAAATATTCCTCAAAAATTCCCAATTCATTTTTTAAATTTTTTTTTGGCAAAAAATATTAACATAAGAGCGATGTCAATGTCCCTTAAGAAAACTTAAACGATAGAATCTTTTCACTTTCATTAGTTTTTTCTCGATTCGATTCCATTTGTCTATATCTTTTTATAAAAAAAAGAGCGATATCAATGTCACATTAGATGTTATGTGAATTATTTAAGAACAGAATGTATGATTCAATATTCCCGTAAGAATATCTGAGTGATAAAAAGTTTTTATTCAAATACCTTTTTTAAAATCTAATATTTGAACTTTCATGAATATATATTTTCGATTTTTATAGTTTTTATGTAATATAAAAAAAAATTTGTATGATTCAATTGTAATTTCTTTTAGAATTAGAACCGTAACACAAACTAAATGTTTATGAGTCAGTGGAAAAAGTAAACGATTTAGGACAAAATAGGAAAATAGGTTAAAATTTTTCTTATATAAAAAATTTAATTTTTATTTGTGAAGGAAAATAACTTTACAATTCTATTTTTCTAAATTAAGTTATATAAATGTAGTTCTTTTTAGGAGTAGCTCGATTTCAAATTTTGGAATTAAATCTTAGGTTGTTGTTATAGTTCTTTTTAGAAGTCATATGTATGGAATGTAAAACTATTTTTGCATTTTTTTTTTTGACAATTTGGTTGTAGCATTTTTCCTTTTTTTTTTTTTCGTTTGCTATTTTTATGTAGCGGGGAAAAAAAAAGATAGAGCTCATGCATTTAAGAATTTATTTTAGAGAGATCATAGTAAAAATTAACATGATATAAAATGGGTTTTAAGAAAAACAAAATTAAAAAAAAAACGTCATTTTATAATTTTTTTTTTGGTATCACCATTCGATATCTGGATTTTTGACCCGATTAATCCAGATCGACCTACTATCAAGCCCGTTAAGGGAGATGTCTCTCAAGCGTATTTTTCTTCATTTCCATAAAAACTCAAATTCAAACATTTAATCAAAGATTCAGATATTCTTTCCACTGCACTCTTTGGTTTGTCATTTTATAAATGAGATAATATAGATGTGGACGCGCTGTGGTGCAGCGGTTGTGGTCCCTCAATCACTCGCCCAAACCCCAGGTGATTAATAGTTGATGAAAACCAAGAGAGAGAGAGAGAGAGAGAGAGAGAGATAAAATTTCTTTAAAATGGATAATGATTATATAGTTTTACTTACAACCAGCAGATGTTATATCTTTCTTATAACATTTAATTATAAAAGATTATTTATTAGTTATACAATAAACCCAACATAGATAACTTGATTTGATCTCCAATATACAAGTAATAGTATCTTCATAAGAACACTCGAATGGTAAAAAATTTTTACTCTGATATCTTTTCTGTGAATCTACTTGTGTTAGAACTTTCGTAAACGCATGTATTTTTATAATTTTCAAATCTTTATATAATAAAAAAATATATAAATAATTGTTTTGGAGACAAACAAATATAAGGAGAAAAAAAAAATCTAACCCCGTAGAAAGTCATAAACTTACTTTTTTTCAAAATTCGGGAGGTTTGAGGTTAGTTCCTCCAGCTTGTCAAAGGCAATTAAAGGTGATCACAATTCACAATCACATGATATTGTCTGTTCTTTGAACAGTCGTTATCCCAACTTTTGTGCCAAAACAAGCCAACTCTGAAAGGCCAAGGTTTGATTGTCTGCTCTTATCAACTTTGACACGGAAAATCTGAATTGAATTTAGAGTCCCAAAAAAAAAAAAAAAAGAATCCCAAGAAATTGCTTAATTGGTCAATCATTTAAGTTGCATGGTGTACCCATCAGGGAGTAGTGTCTCATCTTTCTCAGATTGAATTCGCCAACCAGGCAAAATACATTGCACTTGATGACCTTGTGTTCCCAATCACTTGGATTATCATAAAATATCTGATTTAAATCATAACTATTTATTATTTTACAGTTTCACTGTAATATAATGCAACTAGTGCAAGCTTCTGCCAAGTGATTATTCCAAAAACTACTTTTACAATCAATATTTGTTTACTTAAATTGAAATTTTATAACTCTTTTTTTTTTTGCTAGATTAATTGGTATATGGAGTTATACTCAGATTATTTCGATTCGAGTACTGTCGAGCCCAATTTAGACGGAACTCTTCTAATGTAATATTTTTCATTTTTAAATTTCGAATCTAAAATTTGATTAAGAGATCTAACACCCTTAACTATTAGCTGATTAGTTGGTTTAGAACTCCTTAGTTGCAAAATATGTGATGCATCTACTTGAAATGTCAATTTAATGATTTATCTTTTACATGTTACTTGTGTTGTCGGTATGTTTAATAAAATTAAGTATTAATTATGCATATTAAATTTCAAATCTAGCATTAAATGAACTCTTTTTTCTTTTTACAAAAAAATACAATCAAATGGAATCGAATCAAAAAAAAGAAGATAAAAATGAAGAGACTTTACCGATTGAGTTGTCCTGAGGGACCAGGCTCCCGTACTCTCAGCAACTCAGGTTGGACCACACCCAGTTGTACTCACAAAAAAGTAAAGCCCACTTCAAGATCTTACAAAAATCAGGATGATTCTATTCTTGTTTGGGTCGATTTGCAAAGGCCCAACCCATCCCTATTACTTGGACGACCGAAAGCATGGAAAATTGTACTTATCCAAGTGGAACCATAAGAGGATACAGCCATCTCTTTTTTAAAAATCATAGGAGTCCTTTTCAAGTCATGTCTGGCCGGCTCATTATTTTACAAGAAAATCATGACAACCAAGAAAAAGCTGATGTTTGAGAAAGAGAGAGAGAGAGAGAGAGAGAATGGAAAGAAAATGGGAGGACATGGAAATGGATTGCCTGGTGAAAGTGTTTGAGAAACTAGAAATTGATGACTTAACCTTAGGGGTGCCCTTTGTATGCAAGTCATGGTACAAAGCCACTCTGAGTTCTCAATGCTGGAAAACTTTGGATTTCAGCAAGCTCAATTTTGGTCCCTTTGGTCCGTTTGCAAGGCGATTCAACCTTGAATATCATATTGATATTTTTTCAGTCACCGGATTACTCAAGTTTGCCTTGAACCGTGGTCGTAGATCTGTTCTTGAGCTACTACTACCATCAACTGGCACCATTGAGGATTTAATTTACACTGCCGATGAGTAAGTCTATGCAACTCTTTTAATAATCATGTAAAATCTAAATACCAAAGCTAGATAACACGCAGTTTGGTGGGATGCTTGAACACCGGACACCATTTTTTATGAGCTTCACATAAATTTTTTGTGTGGAACCAGATGTCCATGCTTGAAAATCCTTGGCCTGCCAGTGATGCTTCTTAAGGAAATGCCTCTCACCATTTTAAAAGATGAAGACATGAATCAATTTTTGGGACTCTATTCCAAATGGAAAGACCTAGAGTACGTACATGTTAGAGAAGCACAAAGTTACACGAAAGAACTTTACCATCAAATCAGTCTGCATTGCAAGAAGTTTGTCGGGATCAAGAAGAGGGGTCTCATGGACGATGAAGAGGCGTTGGCTATTGTGAATTTCCTTCCAACGCTTAAGCACTTGACTGTCACTTCTGCTTTTCTTTCTAGAAAGAACTTGGTGACAATATTGAAGGGTTGCAAAGGGTTGGAGGAATTGGTAATAAAGGACTGTTGTGGATTTTTGGTTGATGATGAGATTCTGAAAATGACTACTCATTTGAAGTTCTTTGAGCATGAGGATGTGACTTGATGCAGATGAGCAGTATTATTGTGCCGGTGGAACTTATGTTCTTCCTAGAGATGAGGATGAAGATTTATGGGATTAAACTTACAAGGTGAATAGAGGAGAGACCAGCATATATATATGACCCTGTTGAAAGTATCTTGGTCACGTTCTGTCTCAAATTCTCTATAAAGGATTCCTCAGAGACAGTTCAAGCGGTAAAACATCCACATTTCTATTATCCCTTCTCCGATTCAATCCCGTTTAGTTACATCTTCTTGTACCCAAAAAAAAAAAAAAATCTCTATAATGGGTCTTAAAATTTGAATTAATGAACCATGTGAAGGGCCGTAATGTTGGAACTGAGTCCAGAGTGGTTTCCTTCCTCATATCCTAGAGGTCTTGGAGGCTGATTCGGGGTTTCTCTAGTTTTGTTTTTTTCTTGTATGTCATTTGCTTAGCACAAAAAATAAAATAAAATAAAAAGCTCTCAAACACACCCCGTTCTACAATTACACCATGTTAGTGTAAAAGACATCAAGTTCCTCGTTTTATTTTTCCTTATTTTTTTATTATGGGGCTTCAGTGAACAAAAAATAGCAGTCAGCAAAGCAAACTCCAAGATCTTTCATTAAATCATCAAGAAACAGAGTGACAGTCCAACACAGAATGCATATTCATGATGCAGTTAAGGACTCACAATAACATTTAGGGATTTAAAGAAAAATAGATAAAAAATAGCTTATGTAGCACTAAGTCGCACTTGCCTTTATTGAGTTTGTCCATAAAAAAGAGAGCAACGAGTCTTTCCAAGTCCCAGGATCAGATCCATATCTAGCCTGTCCATGAAGAAAGCAGAGGCGTGTCTGACTGTTTCCAAGTTCCAGCACCCCCACCCATATATCGGTCTCCCTTAACCAAATCTGCTGAAGCATATGATTCAAGTTCAGCCATTTCTTCACGTGAAAGTTTGACAGACAAAGCTGCAATGTTTTGGTTGAAGTTTTCAATCTTGGTGGCTCTGGGAATGGGGCACATTCATCTCCTTGGTGATGGACCCAAGCTAGGGCTAGCTGAGATGGGGTCTATCCCTTTCTTGTTGCCATCTCATTTACACGCCCGAATATCTTCTTGTTCTGCTCAAGATTCTCAAGTTGGAACCTAGGAAGCACCTATATTATAAGCACAAGAAGATATTAGAATCAAAACAAATTCACAAGCTTGGGGAATCTTTGTGTTTAGCATCACAAACATAAAAGGTGGAAATTTATTCACGGTGTCATTACATATCAAGCCATCTAGAGGCTTTACCTGAAATATGGGTGTCCACATTTTATTTTAAATTAACATATGAAAATGAATAATAAAACGTCTTTAGCCCATCCATTTGCAGCAACAGTTTCAGTTTTGATGAATTTTAGACAACATCTTAAAAGACAAATCACCATACAGCAAGCAATTCCCAGGGGAAGCGAGTGCAACAGTACAAGATTCAGTTTTCTTATGAAGAAAAGCAGTTTCAGGGGGTGAGTTTCGATCCTTTTTCCTTTTCCGAGAAAGAGATTGGGCGAAGTCCATTCACCAGAAGACATCCCAAAAAAGGATATCACGGTCTTGCCCCTATCTACGAAAGTTCTTTTAACGAGATAGGACCCGATTCTCACAATGATAACCAATGGGTCATTTTGATTGGTATCAACTTCAATCAAATCGTTGTTGTTGAAACCGATGATCGGTTTCTTTCTTTTGACCGGAACCATGGTGGAGAGAGGGAAAAGGTGGTGACGAGAGCTCGTTTGATAGGGAAATTAATCTATTCCCACAGACAACGCTAATGGTGAGTTTGATTTCATAGATGATAACTCTGCTAACTCGAATGGGATAACCAGATCATTTGATAGTCCAAAATGACAAGACCTGCAAAGAACCATCGGAGGGTACTTTGACAGGGAGATTCTGATGTTCAAGTTAGAGAGCGGTTCTCAAAAATGGAAGAAATACACTGAAAGAAATTATGGTGTCTAAATAGAGAGAATATATGTATGTGTATCTGATTGGTTAGGTTAACGATGCATATATACCTTTCGTGTATGAGAGCTGTATGCGTTCAGGGTGTCAAACCCTAGTTTTTTCATAGTCTCCCCAGATTATGGGAATATTCGTGTACAATTCTTAAAGATTTTGGATTCTTATCGATTCAAGAAGCCTAGATTACCATGCAGATTCCTTTTCTTGTTGACCATGGATATAGATCTCATTTTCCTTTACGCAAGATTGTCTTCTATGATTTAGAAAGAAGTGAATATTGACTCAACAAATCAAGTGACAATCACTAAGCACCAAGGAGGACTAAATGTCGATCAATATGGAACCGGATAAGTGACTAGGGGTGTTCATTCGGACGGGTTAATGGGTTTTCAGGTTATTCGGTTCGGATTATTCGAGTTTTGGGAAGTGTTCAATCCAACCGAAAATCGAATCGAATAAAATGAAACCCAAACCAATTTATCCGAATTAAATTCGGGTTATTCGGTTTGGGTTATTCGGGTTTCATTTACCCGAATAACTACATAACATGAAATATTCCTTTAATAATTTGGGTTAAACGGTTTGGATTTTAATCGGATTGGACATAAAATATTATGTGAGAATATGTTATTCAGGTTTTGGACGGGTCCCGAATAAAAATCTTTATTTTTATTCCCGAACCATTTACTCAAATTTTTAATCGGCCGAAACCATTCATCCGATCCGAACCGAATAACCCGAATTTAATTTAAATTTGACGGTTGAATGGATTCACCCGAATAGTGAACACCCTTATAGGTGACTATTGAGAAGGAATATAGACGGTGAGTGAGGGTTGTTTAACAAACCGTGGGCTTGACTAACTCTGGTGGAATTGAATAGGTGACTATCGAGAAGGAATATGGACGGTGAGTGATGGTTGTTTAACAAACCGTGGGCTTGACTAACTTTGAAGCCGGCATGATTTGGGTCAAGTATCATCATATACAAACTTATTGTAATAATAATGTCGTATGAATGTAGAGACGTATGAGTTAAAATTTGAATTTATATTATAAAGAAATATGCTGCTAAAATTTATTTGAATTTTAATTTTAAAAAATTAATTTAGAAAAGTAAAATTATAATTTCTTTTCATAGAATCTAAACAAATTTCCTAAAGATAATAAAAAGCGAATGCTTAAAATATTTTTCCTTCCTAAGAAAGTTGATCAACATATTTAGCAAATATGATTTGTTTTATTTTTACCAATAGTTTTAAATAATTTTTCCCACTCTGGAAACAGTTAAAAATATAAAAGTTTCAACTTCAGGAGATTATTGAAGTATGAGTGAAGACATGGGAGAAAAAGGTTTGAATTATATTTGTTGAAATAATGGTGTAACGAAAATATCATTTTGGAGAGAGAGAGAGATAAAAAGGCAGTGTTTTGGAAATGGAAAATAACGTGGTAGGAGAGCTGGCCTTAAATGTGTCCTATAATATTTAAATTGAATTAATCAGATAATCTGAATATTCATTAATAAAAAGAGAGAGAGAGAAATAAAAGAGTTTAAATAATTTTTACCGAAATACTTTGTCGACAAAAATATGCAACAATCTAAATTCTATGCTAATTGATATTTAATTTTTTCATAAAAATGGATAATTACTATTATTGGTCCAATGATTAAATAGTTTTGCTTATAACTAGCGGATATTATTAGGGGTGAGTAGGGATCGGATATTCGATCCAAATATCCATTATCTGATTCAATCTAAATATTTCAGATATTAAATTTTGTGATTCGAATCTGCATCCGCATATAATAGTATCCAAAACAGATATTCAAAAATACGGATCAGATACGTCAGAATATTCATATCCGAATAACCTAATTTAAGTTCTATTTTTATGAAAATTAAACTCAATCTAATAACTAAATTTTAAGCATTCAACTGAATTAAAATAATATTAAAATATATAATATAATACATTTAATCCAAATGAGATAATAACACATCAAAGATCTTTGTCCACATATCATTAAATATAATTAAAATGTTCTAAATTGAAAATATCAAATAAAGTTGAAGACATTAGAAACAGCAACATCTCAAAAACTCTAGCGAATCGATCTTCACAGAGATGAGCAATCGACAGAACAGGAAAACTCTTATTTTAAAAAAATTCTTCAAAAAGAAAAATAGTTTAAAATTTCTTCAAACACTATTTTTAAAAAAATTCTTCTCTCGAAAACAAGAAAAAAAAAATGATAACATCTCACTAGAACAATAAGTATATATCCTCAAAAGGTAAAAGCAAAAAAAAAAAAAGGTTAAAAAAAGAAGAAGACAAAGATAACAATTGTCAAAATGACATCTATATCCCAATTAGATCCATAACCATACACTTGAAGTTTGGTAGAGGAGATGTGTGTGAGGAGGCATAAAATAAAAAGAGATGTGAAAATGGAGATAGGAGAGATCAAGAGTAGTTTTAGGGTATTAAATTGTATTTTTTGTAATAACTTATTTATCCTTACTTTTCGGATCAGATCATATATCATTGGATGTTAAATATACCAATTTGTATACGTATCTGGGAAGGGTACTATCCGAATTGATCTGATCCCATTTTTTCGAATATCCGATCTATCGAATATTTTTTTATCGGATTCGAATCAAATATCTTGAATATTCGGATACTCGGAATTTTTTGTTGATATTATATTTTTTTTACAATATTTAATTATAAAAGATTATTTATTAGTTATACAATAAATCCAACATAGATAACTAGATTTGATCTCCAATATACAAGTAAGAGTGTCTTTATAGAAACACTTAAGTGGCAAAATCTTTTTTTCGAATGTCTTTTCCGAAATCAAGATTTATTAGTATTAAAATTTTTGTAAATGCATATATTTTTATAATTTTTACGACTCTTATATAACAAAAAAAATATTCAAATAATTGATTCGGATACAAACAAATATAAGATGAAAAAAATATCTAACCCTGTAGAAACTCATAAACTTACTTTTTTTTCAATATTCGAAAGGTTTGAGGTTTGTTACTTCCAACTTGTCAAAAGTAATTAAAGGTGATTACATTTCACAATCACATGATATTGTCTGTTCTTTGAACAGTCGTTATCCCAATTTTCCTTCCAAAACAAACCAACTCTGGAAGGCTAAGGTTTGATTGTCTACTCTTTACTTATCAACTTTGACAGGCAAAATCAGAATTGAATTTAGAGTCCAATTTTTTTTTTTTTTTTTTTTTTTTTTTTTTTTTTTTAAATCCCAAGAAATTGCTCAATTGGTCAATCATTTAAGTTTCCTGGTGTACCCATCCGGGAGTAGTATCTCATCTTTCTCAAATTGAATTCGCCAACCAGGAAAAATACATTGCACCTGATGACCTTGTGTTCCTATTCTTTTGGATTATCATAAAATAACTGATTTAAATCATAACTATTATTATTTTACAATTTCACTATAATATAATGCAACTAGTGCAAGCTTCTTTCAAGTGATTATTCCAAAAACTACTTTTACACTCAATATTTGTTTACTTAAATTGAAATTTTATAACTCGTGTTTTTTTTTTTTTTTTTTTTTTTACTAGACTAATCGGTATCCGAAATTATATTCTGATTAATCTACTTCGAGTATTATCAGACCCAATTTACAGGAAACTCTTCTAACATAATTTTTTTTATTTCCAAGTTTCAAACCAAAATTTAGTTAAAGGAACTATTACTAGACTGATTGTTTGGTTTATAACTCCTTAGTTGCAAAATATGCGACCCATCTACTTGAAATGTCATTCTAATGATTAATCTTTAATAGCCTTATAGTATTTAGATCGGATTAATTGGGTAAATCCTAGATACTGATTGGTGGAAACCAAAAAATGATTAATCTTTTACATGTTGGGTATGTTTAATAAAATTAAGTATTATTTACGTTCGTAAAGTTGGATGTATTTGTTTTTGGTTTTTCATTCGGTATTTGAAGTTTCACTTCGATTAATCCGGATCGACTTACTGTCGAGCCTTTTTTTAGAGAAGATTTTCTAATTTAATTTTTTTCATATCTATAAAAAGTCAAATTTATAACTATAATTAAGGAAACCAAACTCCTTCCAGCTGAGCCTTCAAATCTTGCATTAAACGAAATTATCAACCAGGCTCTCGTATTCTCAACACCTCTGGTTGGACCACAACTAGTTGGACTTACAAAATGGCAGAGGCCCAAAGAAGCCCACTTCAGGAATCTTACAATTTCAGGATGATCCTATTCTTTTTTGGGTCGATTTGCAAAGGCCCAACCAATCACTGTTTTTTTTCTTTTTTTTATTGGTAGAAGGAGATAGAATCAAATAAAATTGAATCGAGAAAGAGATGATAAAAGTGAAAAGACTCTACCACTTCAGCTGTTCTATCACTGTTACTTGGACGACCAAAAGCATGAAAAATCGTACCAACCATAAGAGGATACTGCCATCTCTGTTTTAAAAATCATAGGAGTCCTTTTCAAGTCATGTTTGGCCGGCTCATTATTTTAACAGAAAATCATGACAACAAGAAAAAGCCGATGTTTGAGAGAGAGTGACAACCAAGAAAAAGCTGATGTTTGAGAGAGAGAGAGAGAGAGAGAGAGAGAGAGAGAATGGAAAGAAAATGGGAGGATCTGGAAATGGATTGCCTGGTGAAAGTGTTTGAGAAACTAGAAATTGATGACTTAACCTTAGGGGTGCCTTTTGTGTGCAAGTCATGGTACAAAGCCACTCTGAGTTCTCAATGCTGGAAAACTTTGGATTTCAGCAAGCTCAATTTTGGTCCCTTCGGTCCGTTTGCAAGGCGATTCAACCTTCAATATCATATTGATAGTTTTTCAGTCACCGGATTACTCAAGTTTGCTTTGAACCGTGGTCGTAGATCTGTTCTTGAGCTACTACTACCATCAACTTGCACCATGGAGGATTTAATTTACGCCGCCGATGAGTAAGTCTATGCAACTCTTTTAATAATCATGTAAAATCTAAATACTAAAGCTAGATAACACGCTGTTTGATGGGATGCTTGCACACCGGACTCCATTTTTTATGAGCTTCATATAAATTTTTTGTGTGGAACCAGATGTCCATGCTTGAAAAGCCTTGGCCTGCCAGTGATGCTTCTTAAGGAAATGCCTCTCACCATTTTAAAAGATGAAGACATGAGTCAATTTTTGGGACTCTTTGCCAAATGGAGAGACCTAGAGTACGTACATGTTAGAGAAGCACACAGTTACACGAAAGAACTTTATCATCAAATCAGTCTGCATTGCAAGAAGTTTGACGGGATCAAGAAGAGGGGTCTCATGGACGATGAAGAGGCCTTAGCTATTGTGAATTTCCTTCCAACGCTTAAGCACTTGACTGTCACTTCTGCTTTTCTTACTAGAAAGAACTTGGTGACAATATTGCAGGGTTGCAAAGGGTTGGAGGAATTGGTAATAAAGGACTGTTGTGGATTTTTGGTTGATGATGAGATTCTGAAAATGACTACTCATTTGAAGTTCTTCGAGTATGAGGATGTGAGACTTGATGCAGATGAGCAGTATTATTGTGCCGGCGGAACTTATATTCTTCCTTCAGACGAGGATGAAGATTTATGGGATTAAACTTGCAAGGTGAATAGAGGAGAGACCAGCATATATATATGACCCTGTTTAATGTATCTTGGTCACATTCTGTGTTTCAAATTCTCTATAAAGGATCTTAAAATTTGAATTAATGAACCATGTGAGGGAATGTAATGTTGGACCTGTGTGTCCAGAGTAGTTTCCTCCCTCATATCCTAGAGGTCTTGGAGGCTGATCTTGGGTTTCTCTAGTTTTGTTTGTTTCTTGTATGTCATTTGCTTAGCACAAAAAATAAAATAAAATAAAAAGCTCTCAAACACACCCGGTTCTAAATTACACCATGTTAGTGTAAAATGACATCAAGTTCCTCGTTTTATTTTTCCTTCTGTTCAATGGGGCTTCAGTGAACAAAAAATAGCAGTCAGCAAAGCAAACCCCCAAGATCTTTCATTAAATCATCAAGAAACAGAGTGACAGTCCCACACAGAATGCATATTCATGATGCAGTTAAGGGCTCACAGTAACATTTAGGGATTTAAAGAAAAATAGATGAAAAATAGCTTATGTAGCACTAAGTCGCACGTGCCTTTATTGAGTTTGTCCATAAAAAGAGAGCAACGAGTCTTTCCAAGTCCCAGGGTCAGATCCATATCTAGCCTGTCCATGAAGAAAGCAGAGGCGTGTCTGACTGTTTCCAAGTTCCAGCACCCCCACCCATATAACGGTCTCCCTTAACCAAATCTGCTGAAGCAAATGATTCAAGTTCAGCCATTTCTTCAGGTGAAAGTTTGACAGACAAAGCTGCAATGTTTTGGTTGAAGTTTTCAATCTTGGTGGTTCCGGGAATGGGACACACATCATCTCCTTGGTGATGGACCCAAGCCAGGGCTAGCTGAGATGGGGTGCATCCCTTTCTTGTTGCCATCTCATTTACACGCTCGAATATCTTCTTGTTCTGCTCAAGATTCTCAGGTTGGAACCTAGGAAGCACCTATAATATAAGCACAAGAAGATATTAGAATCAAAACAAATTCACATGCTTGGGGAATCTTTGTGTTTAGCATTACAAACATAAAAAGTGGAAATTTATTCACGGTGTCATTACATTTTCAGAATATAAAGCCATACAGAGGCTTTACCTGAGATATGGGTATCCACATTTTATTTTAAATTAGCATATGAAAATGAATAATAAAACGTCTTTAGCCCATCCATTTGCAGCAACAGTTTCAGTTTTGATGAATTTTAGATAACATCTTAAAAGACAAATCACCATACAGCAAGCAATTTCTATGGGAAGTGAGTGCAACAGTACATGATTCAGTTTTCTTCTAAAGATCTTGAGGTAAATATGAAAACAGTTTCAGGGGTGAGTTTCAATCCTTTTGCCTTTTCTTTCTTTTGTGTGAGGGGGTTGAGTTTGCAGTCAGTTTGGTTGTTAAACAACAGCAAGATTCCCAAAGAGGTAGTTCTTCCACTGCAGGCACCATGTTTTGTTGTGTCATGTGATGACAAGGGTTTTTAAATTTATTCTCTTTTTGATAGATATAGTGCAGAGGTTTCCAATGTCAGCGAAGGATGGGATTGGAGGGGAGGGAGTGTAACCCTCTATTTATGTTTGGAGTTTTTCTTTTATTTTTTATTTTTTTTTTTGGGTAATGAGGAGGGGGAGGGAATTAGAGGGCTCCAAATAGCCTCTACTCCCCTCCAACTCTTCAAAAACACATCCTCCGTGATTTGGGGAGTTTTAGTCTCGGTTACATTTTTCACATGATCCCCCTTTACAGATATACATAAACTAAAAAATTGAAGAAAGTTATCACTTGAACCCCCTTTCATTATTATTATTTTTTAATCATATGTAATTACCGACAAGAATTTGAATTTTTTGACGAATTTGATGTCGATAAATCCTAGGAGGGGTTTTCATTTTAACAAAAAAATAAGAAGACACCAAATCTACCTCCCCTTCCCCTATATTAAGTTTTTCACATCCAGGCAGGAGAAGGAATGTTTCGTCCCCTCCCCTCTCCTTCCCTTTCCTTCCCTTACGAAACATCCCCTTCTGTCCCCCCTCTAAACACCCAAACAATATGTAAATATTGGTAAAACTGATACCTACAAGCATGAGTCATTAATTCCAGGTGCATTCATAAAGTGAACCACAAAGAAGTCTTCACATCTTTGTTCTAAGTTTAAACATAAGACATGTACATTCCACACCTTCAACACCCAGCTTTTATTATATATGAACCATAGAGAGCAAGAGCGTGCTCAAAATGAATAGTAAAAAATAAACATAAGCGAAGGAAGGTGCATGCAGAAGCCAACTGTATCATATCCATTATTTTTGATAGGATTGCCTATTGTGAACAAGAGGTTTCCACCCAAAGTAAATTAATATTACTATGACCGAAGTGATAAAGAATAGTTCCTACCATAACAAGATGCACAAATTCTCATGTGCAAGAAGGACATGAAACTATCATTAGCTACTTGTTGTGGTCTGCTAGCTTAAAGTGACTCCAGTAACATATTACAGGCCACGCTTGACATATAGAAGTTGATGCAACCATTAAGCATGTCAGCAGTACAAGGGTAAGGAAACAAATCTGGAATGTGGAGATACTAAGACAAGAAACAGCTAAGGAAGGACAAGCCTGAAAATGAGTTAAGTATGATAGGTACAGATGATGCAATTAGTTAGAATTAGTCAAGTAATTAGGAGCTTAATCAGGAGCTATTCTGATTTTCGTATAAATTGTTGATCAAGGGTCGCAATAAGCAGGTCAGACAGTTAGAAATAAAACTCCAAAGTGTAAGCTATAAGTGAAGGGTTTCATTGTTTAGCATTAATAACTTCAAGCATGCTTAGCTGCTCACTAAGTTCCTGCATTTAGTGCTTAAAGATCCTCCTCATAAGCATGGCAGGTATTCAAAGCTAAGGGTGAAAGAGAGAGACAAGGAGACAGATATTGAAATGCAAGTGTTTGAACGATCTACTGTTCTTGGATCTCATTGCTTTTGCTTAAATATCGAGAAATGGATTATTCACTAAGGAGATTATTAACCTTTACAAGGGCAAACACTTCAGCAAGCAACATTGAACTAGAAATGAGCTAAATTGAAGGACATGCCAAGATTTTACTTTAAACAAAGAAATAAATGAACATAATTAATGTGCACATACCTTTCGGAAGTCCCCACTTGACAAAGTCTCAACTATCTTTGGCCCAGATGAAAAGAAACCCCGCCCCAGAGGACTGTAAGCAACAATGCCAATCCCAAGTTCCCTAAATTGTGGAAAAAAAAATATTATGTCATTTGGAATGCAATTATCTTCAAACATAGACTAACCAGTACTACAAGCAACACCTGCATGTAGGAATTATTTCTTCTTCAACATCCCTTGTCCATAATGACCATTCCAACTGTACAGCTGTTATGGGATGGACAGCATGTGCCCTTCTTATCGTGGAAGCAGAGGCCTCGGAAAGTCCAATGTACTTAATTTTCCCTTCTTCCACGAGCTTTTTAAGCTCCCCCATCTACCATGAACAAATGAGAAAGAGAGAGAGAAAATTATGCGGATGAACCAATGCTCTTTTACACAAAACAAACAATTCGGATTCCAAGCAAAAAGAGAAAAGAAACAAGGGGGAGTATATCCTGATGTTATAATCCCCTAGAAGTCACATTCCTTATGCAAATAGATGCAAATAAGACTGGCATTCATAACTCAAACCGGTAAACAAGGATCGTTTGATACCGTGACTTCAATGGGGACACGAGTGTCAATCCTGTGCTGGTAATAGAGATCAATGCAATCCACCTGAAGCCTCTTCAAGCTGGCCTCACATGCTGCCCTTACGTATGCCGGATCACCCCGAACGTCTCGCTTCCCATCCTCATATATGATCCCAAATTTTGAGGCCAGTTCTACTTTCTCTCTCACCCCTCCCTGCAATGCCTGTCCAAAAATAAAATTCCAAAAAGTTGAACTTCTTCCATCCATTTATCAACCATATAACATAGGACTATATGCGATATCTATGTCACGAGTCATATGGAGGCCTTTGTGGCCACCCCTTTATCCAAAAAAAGCACCAATAAAAGTACCGCTGCACATAAGACAGTCAATTTTGATCTAAGCTTGTTCAAAACTCAGACTCATCTATCGATTTATAAGCTCAAATCGCATATTACTGAAAACAATATAGACAAACTCCAAAAGGATTAAGATGAAAATAGAGGAAATCAAAGTAGGAATTTTTGTACAAAAAGGAAAAAACACCAATCCATCCAAAATATGAGTCGAAATAAGTTAAAATCGAAGTGGGGGTAACTGGGCATATAGTTTAGTTGGGGAGGGGGGGGGGAACAAACCTTAGAGAGGAGGATTTCATTGGTGAAGGGACCGTACATGTCGGATGTATCAAGAAAGGTAACACCAGAGTTGATGGAATGGTGGATAAGAGCGATCATGTCGGGTTCTGGCTTTGGAGGTCCATAGAATGATGACATCCCCATACATCCTAGTCCCTGCACGGACACTTCCAGTCCTTGTGAACCCAACTTGATTCTCTTAACACTCCCCATTTTTTCTCTCTGTTGATCCTTTTTTTTTGGGAAGATTTTGATGGGTTTGAAGGGTTAGGTAGCAACCAGAACTTGGTGTGAAGTTGAAGTTGGGAGTGAGGGGCGATCTACGTAAGAGAGGGGAGGAAGAGAGAGAGAGAGAGAGAGCATAGTACGTCACTGCTGATGTGACCATACGATAATTTTCTTTTGTAGTTGCCGTCCAATTTTTCTTTTGTTTTTTTTTTTCCCCCTTAGTTTGTGACCTTGGCGCTGTCCGAATGATTTTTGCGTGGAATAAATAGAGGTTGCAGCCTGTTCTGACTTTCATTCTTGTGCAAATAATTAGAAAGGGTAAAGATGTCATCCAATGCTTAGGGTTTGGTCGAGACTGAGAGCTTATTCACCTTTTAAATTAGTAATGTTGATTGGATTCCAATAAAAGAAACCAACCCCAATTAATAGGTGGACCATAAGCATGAAAATGTTCTGTTGAAGCCCAACAAACACGGGGTGGGCTAAATTAATTACTCAGCCCATGTTAATTTTAGTAAAAATAAAAATCTTTTTTAATATAAAATTTACATAAAAAGTTTAACTTTTTTTACCACAAAGAAATAAAATTTTCACTCATAATAAATATATCACAACCAAAATGTTCTGATTTTCTTTTATGAATAATGCAATTTAGGTGATTCAATATTTTCTCAAAATTCACACAGTGTTTGTTATTATTATAACAAAATATTCACTTCCCCAAAGCGTTGTAGAGTGGGTATATACACATACAGTCCCAATATATAGTTAAATTCAAATAATATATAATATTTTTATATTATTTCATTTCTTAATATGGTTATACATATAAGTTCACCCTCCTCCTATCCTTTATTAAGTTAGGGAATGTTTTGTGTATCATGTAAACAATTTTTCGTTTCTTAATGTGGTTTGAGGGCCAAATTTTTGAACTTTCACTCTCTTCCAAATATCTTATTATCAATCTTACATTCTAAAACTCCACCACTGTTCGAAAAACCCTTCTCTAATTCTACCAAAACCATCTATGTTTCTCAATTTGAACACACTGTTATGTTCCTCGTCACTTACTCTATCTACAATGAAAATTTCAACTGCCGACACCTGTTCACACATCGGTTAAATATTTGGCTTCTATGTTCGCACAACACCATTCCTTTGTCTCATTGTGTTTGCCATCACCTGCCACGTTTAGGGTGCAAATTCTAGCCTCCAACACCTTACTACACACTCTCACATGTTGCCTGCAGTTCAGCCTCTCTACTCATGCACTGACTCTCTACTGACTTCACCCTCTACTGATGTCAGACCTGACTTCACCCACACATTGACCTGGATCGTCCGTTCTGCCATAATTTGATCTGATTTTAACTCGATTCGGTTTGGTTTTGACTCTATTTGATTGCCTCAATCAATCTGTCCCTTCTGTGTGCAGTTCACTGCCCTTTAAACCGGTTCTCTAACAACTGATTTTGGTTCCTGAATAATCTTGGCCTCAATTTTGATTCTAGCATCTAGTTTCTGCAAATCTTATTGTTTGATCAAAACACTGGTTTATTTCTCCTAACTCATGGATAAATCATATACTTCTTATCATATTTCTGATATTTTGGATGGATCCAATTATGTCACTTGGTCTCAATCCATGTCCAACTTCTTGAAAGACAGAAAATTCTAGTGTTATGTTACTAGTGATATTATTTATCATACTCAAGATAAAATGGACACTAATAAGTAGTTCATTGATTGAGCTGATAATTGAATTAGCAAAAATCATTAGATCCTTACCTCCTTACCTGTTTTCGAAATATTTCAACCACTTCCATTCAAAACCAGTTTAATAGCTCAAACAAGCATGAGATATCTTGGCCAGAAGGTATTGAACCTCATACCACACTCTACGTTATCACTTACTTTTTCAGTTGCATAATATTAAGAAAAATGTTAGAAAATCCATTAATGCTACAATTTTTTTAAGATCAACTTGCTATCTCTTCTTGAGAGAAATGTATTTTGGGATGGATTTTTTCTTGCCATTCACAAAATATGTACACCCATATATAGAGTTACATCCCTATAATCAAGTAACTAATCTTCCTATAATTCCTATAATCAAGTAAAATCAAACTCCTAAAAATATGCACAGAGTATTTACTTGTTGTTATTTGCTGAACCATATAACTAATATTGTTAATATTATAGCTAAGATTCCAATACCCCCCTCAAGTTGGAGCATGCAAGTCCCGAATGTCCAACTTGCGAAGGAAGTACTCAAACTATTGTCTACCCAATCCTTTTGTAAATATATCGACCAATTGTGTATAGGTCGGAACATAAGCTAGTCGAATGGAACCCTTGTGAACCTCGTCACGAACAAAATATCAGTCTACCTCAATATGTTTCGTCCACTCATGAAACATCGGATTTGATACGATATGCAAGACTGCCTGACTGTCACAATATATTTTGATTGGATTTGAATGCTCCACATCGAGTCCCAATAGTAGCCCTTTCAACCATTTTAATTCACAAGTAGTCATAGCCATAGACCGATACTCCACCTCAGCCGATGAACGTGATACTGTATGTTGTTTCTTAGTCTTCCAAGAGATTGGCGAGTTCCCTAGCAGAATGAACTATCCGGTCAGAGAGCAACAAGTAAGTGGACAACTTGCCCAATCTGAATCACACTATGCAAATAGTTGCAAAATACAGTCTGATCATAGCATAATTCCTTGATCAGGATTCCCTTTCAAGTAGCGCATGACATGTAGAGCAGCCTCCCAATGTTCTTCTCGTGGTTGCTGCATGAATTGAACCAACACATGCACACAGTAGGACAACTCAAGCCTGTTGCTGAGAGATAGATAAGTCGGCCCACCAAACGTCTATAACTCTCATGATTAGATAAAAGAGCTCCATCTGCTAAAGCCAAATTATGATTTTGCTATAGTGGGATAGATGTAGGTTTAGCTCCAAGCAGACCAACCTCAAAGATAATATCCAATGCATATTTGTATTGGCACAAGAAAAAACCTTCAGGAGTACAGGCTACTTCAATGCCTAGAAAATACTTCAACACTCCCAAATCCTTCATGTGAAAACAATTGCTCAAATATTCCTTGAAGTTCCAAATGGCTGCATTGTTATCACCTAACACAATAATGTTATCAACATATACAAGGACATTGATTTGTACCTTCACTTGCCGCAAAGTGAAAAGGGAATAGTCCGAGTATGATTGCCTCAAACTATATCTTTTCAAAGTAGTTACCAATTTCATGAACCAGCATCGGGGAGCCTATTTTAATCCATACAAAGACTTCTTCAGATGACATACCATCCTTGGTTTCGTTGAATGAGAACCAAGAGGCATATGCATATATATCTCATCCTCTAAATCTACGTGTAAGAATGCATTATGTACATCCATCTTATGAAGTTCTCAATTCTTAGCTATTGCCACTACTGGGAAAGTGCAAATTGTAACCATCTTCGCCAGTGGTGCAAAGGTTTCATTATAGTCGATCCCTTCAACTTGTTTGTTGCCAAGAATTACCAATCGAGCCTTGTAGCACTCAATTGTTCCATCAGCATTATATTTGATCTTATAAACCCATTTACAACCTATGGCTCGTTTTCCCGGTGGTAAGGTCTTTACAGTCCATATCTCATTATCTTCCAACACTTGTATTTCCTTTTTCATTGTCTCTCTCCATTTCTTATCTTTCACCGCTTCAGCAAAAGAACTGGGCTCAACACTTACAGTAATAGCTCCCAAGAAAGCATGATGTTGCATAAAAAATTTATCATAGTTCATATAATGTGTTATAGGATAAGGACTACCTAAGGAATGTGTATGGCCAAGTGAGCTTGCAGAGGGGCTCAACTATTTTGCAGTGAGTATGACATAGTCTCGCAATCTAGTGGACTATTGTCATTGCCTGTGACCACGTCCCAATAGAATTTCAGATTGCTGGCCTTCCTTACTCTCATTTTTACCCCCATACTCCAGTTACTCCTTCGCCTTGTACATGACATGAAGGTACCTTGGCATATTTCCCATCATTCGTATTCCCTATTCCTGCTTGATCCTCTTGTCAAAGAGATATTTGTTCGCCATATATTGCATTATCTCCCTCTTGTCGAGGCATCATAAAATGGTGTCCCATGTCCCTGCTCACATCGGCTCCCAACATTATTTCCTCTTCGGCGACAAAATCATTAAACTTAGTGTTTGCTATATTGTCTTGCTCATTAGTGACTTTACTTATATACGGAAACTCATGTTCCATAAATACAACATCTCTAGAGATAAAGAATTCTCCTGAGTGCAAATTATACAAACTCTATCTTTTCTTCCCAAAAGGATACCCAACAAAAATATATTTCCTACTTCGACTGGTAAATTTATCCCCTCCATGATTTTGATTATGAGCATAAGCCAAACATCCAAAAACTCGAATCTTTTTATATGAAGGGGTTTTACGAAACAATATTTCATAAGGCGTTTTTCCTCCTAATAGATCAAAAGGAGTTCAATTAATCAAGTATGTAGCTGTCAAAATACAGTCCCCCCAAAACTCAACACGCAAATTCACTTGGAAGCACAATGCTCGTGCAACATTAAGTATGTGAGATGTTTACGTTCTACTCTCCCATTTTGCTGAAGAGTCCCAACACATGAGGTTTGATGTATTATGCCATTTTCCACAAAATAATCATCTAAGCAAATGAACTCCATTCCATTATCACTACGCACTATTTTCACAAGCTCATTAAATTGTCTCCATACCATAGCAAAGAAATTTCGAAGAGTTCATGTTACTTCCATTTTATCATGTAACAAATAAACCCACACATCCCTAGAATAATCATCGATAATCATCAAAAAATAATATGCATCACAAATGGAGTTCTATAAGGACCCCACAAGTCACAATGAATCATTTCAAAAATATTGAATGCCCTATTATCACTAGGAATAAACTCTCCTCGACATAGTTTTGCTCGGAAACAAACATCACATTCCTGAGTGCACTTATTACTATTTCTACTAACAATTGGCAACATTTTAATAACTTTGTCAAAGGATGACCCACCCTTTGATGCTAGAGATCAACTGTGTTTTTTCTTGTTGTCTTCATAGCTTGTCCTGACGCCATGCTCCGGAAGAAGTAGTACCCCTCGCGTTGCTCACCTGCACCAATCAACATCATTAAATTGTGGTCCTGTATAACACAAAATTTATTAGTGAATTGAACTATGCAATTTGACTCTTTAGTTAACTGTGATACTAAAATCAAGTTACATTTCAAATCAGGCACATAAAACATATTATTCAATTTTAAGTGTTCATCAAACATTATAGTTCCTTCTTTCTCTGCTATTGTTTCCTTCCCATCAAGCAGTCCAACGGGGCACCCTAGAACTTCCTTCACATTCCTCATCAACTCAAGACTACATGTCATATGATGAGAGTCCCCAGTATCAATTATTCATTGCATCGTCTTATGCTTACCACTTAATCTTCCTTGATTTCTTTCTTTCTACGTGTTCAACAAATTAAGCAACAGACTCCATTGTTCATTGCTCAATCCGCTCAACACTCTTTTGTCTGCTTCGATTGTTTGTTCTTGATCCGTGCTTCTGCGTTGTGTTCGCCTCATATCTGCCTACTGCGTCCTTTGCCTTCGGATATAGCTAGCTGCCTTTGTCCTCCTTGGATAAGCTGGCTGCCTTTGTCCTCCTTGTCCAGGGCCTGTTCCATGTCCACTTTCTCAAGATCGATCACCCCAACAATCGAGGTTCCCAATTATCTGGAAGTATGATTCTGCATCATGTCCTGTCCTCTTACAATTTGAGCACACCACAATTTTGTTCTTGCTCTTTGTCCGTCCCTTTAAATTTGTTTTGTTTGAACTGCAATGGCCATGGGCTCACTCTTTGTTCCTTCCCACTAGTTATGCTACGAACTCGCTCCTCTTAGATAATTATAGTATGTACTCGATTCAAATTTGGCAATGGTTCGGTGCTCAAGATATTGGAGCGCACCGTCCCATAAGTCGAGTCATCCAAACCCATCAAAAATTGATGTATTCTTTCCTCTTTGCACATATTGTCCAATTTCACACTGCTCATAGTTACCCAATTCTTCCCAGATCATTTTTAATTTTCCATAGTAATTCATAACAGTCATCCCTCGTTGTTTGCATTCGACCAACTCAGATTTAAGCTATTGAATTTGTGCTCCATTTCTTACTGAGAATCGCTCCTTGATATCCTCCCAGAGTTCCCTTGCAAACCTCCATGTAAGTTATAGTCGAACTCAAAGTTGGTTCGATTGTATGCAGGATCGATGATACCAACATGGAATTAACTGTCCACCAATTTTCTTGTTTCATAGAATCATCTGAAGGTGGTATCACCGAACCATTATCGAAGCCAAATTTTTTCTTGGCCCGTAGTGCCATCCTCATCGCTCATGCCCATTCATCATAATTGTCGTCTTTCAACTGTACTTGTGTAATAATGTTCCCTGGATTGTCGTTGGCCGTGAGATAATATGGTGATGCCATGCTCCTTGGCGATCTATCACCATCCACATTTTAAAAACAGGAAACGTTTTGAAAATGGAAAATGTCAGTATTGAGAAATTTTTGTATATCATAGATTTGAACCCATTCTGACTTTGATTATATGGCGAATTATTTGAAAGGTTAAAGATATCACCAGATGCTTAGGGTTGGAGAGAGGGCTTACTCCCCTTTTAAAAAAGAATAATGTTCTTCATAAAAAAAAAAAGGAAAAAAAGAGGAAAAAAAAAAGAATAACGTTCATTTACTTAATAGGCTTCTGCCTGGCCCAACAAAGAATGTGCGGCGCTTAACGAACCACCCACCGAACCCAAGTTAAGTGTAATAAAAATAAAAATTCTTTTTTATTTAAAAATTTAAATAAAATAGTTTAAACCATTTTTTACCACAAAGCGAAAAATTTTTGGTGTTCAATAAATATATCATGGCCAAATTTTTAAAATTCTTCTATGTTTTATATTGATTACATAATTTTAATTTTCTTTTGAAGAAAAAGACAGTTTGGACTTGTGATTTAAAATTTGAAGAAAGTGTCTCTAAGAAGATAGTTTAGTGATCATAATCTCACTTCTAATTATATGATTCAGGGTTTGAAACTGGAATTAAAAAAAAAAAAAAAAAAAATTGACGGGAGTCTAATGTTCCAAGTCATGATGTTTTTATCGGGTGAGTTCAGTTTGAGTCATTTTTTATTGGGGCCATACCATAGGCTAGACGTCCCCAAGAGGGCTCGGTAGGAAAATACAAATCTCTCCACTCTTCCTTTTCAACAAAATCTTTTTGTTATATCCCTGGTGGGACACCCCAAGGCCCAGAAACCAAAGCCCCTTCCATGGTCCGACAATTTATATGCTCCCACCTGGGTTACAGGCCTAAGTTTTCAATCCCACTTACAGGACCCTACGAAGCCCAACTTACAGTCTAAACATTTTACTGAGGCCCAGAAAGAAAGCCCATTGTACCACAAGTAGATGTATGTATAACTTGAACCGATCAGTATCTAAAATTATATTCTAATTAATCTGATCCAAACTACTGTTGGACTCTTTTTAGGAAGAGTTCTTCCAATGTAATTTTTTTTATTCTCAAAATTCGAATTCGACTTTTGGTTAAGGGATTTAGTATCATTCCAACTAAATCAATTGTCTGTTGGTTAAGTAGATATATGTAGTACTATTAACGTAGGCTATATACCAATATTTTATGAGTGTAGTGTTAGAATACTAAATTTTCTTAACCAAAATCTCGAATTCGAGCTTTGAAAATAGAAAGACAAGTCTCGGGAGATACAATTTCTAAATTGAACTTTACAACTATTTGAACAAGATTAATTGGGTTCCAAATAGCGGTGGTCAAGTAAAAAAATAAATAAAGCACAGACTACATTATTTATTTTTTAAAAACTATTCAACACAAAAATGATAACTTCCTACAAAGTTTTTGATTACCGACAAGTTTGAGAGATTCTCATTTCATGCACAAAAGGTAAATGTATAGTTATGTATTATGGATGTCTACAAGAATATTGCTACTTTATTATTGAAAGAATATTCTTATGCTCATAATGGCCAAGTAATATACACACACACATATTAATTGTACTTGTCTTTTAAATTTTACCAAAATTGCCTAAATAATCATACTTGCTCTATTTTTTTTTATTTATTTTTTGGATACAAGAAAATAAAATCAAATGAAATCAAATTAAAAAGGGAAGGATAAAAATGAAAGATTTTACCGTTTGAATTATTCTTAAGGTGCTCTATTGAGACACTTACTCCTAACAATTTTTTGAGTAAAAAATTGGGGTGGAATTAGCTCTTAGTTTAGCTAATTTAGATGTGGGCTTAGATGAAAATGTCTCTTCCAAACCTACTTATAATAAAACTCGAAAGTCGCAAATGACAATATTTACAAATACGAGAATAAGTAGAGAGAAAAGGTTCTAAAAAAGTTCATGGGTTATATTTTCTTCTTTTTTTTTTTTTTTTTTTTAAATCGGGATGAGTAAAACAATAATTTAACCTTTTTTAACTAAGATTCATATTAATTCCTTTACGAGTAAATTTGGTTCGCAAAAGGAGGGGAAGGGAAGGGAAGGGAAAGAGAGATTTATTTTACTTGATAAAAGTAAATATATATTTTTTTTATTTTGTTTGGTAAGAGTAGAAGAAAAAAAAATATTACTTTCCTTTGTTGGGTTGAAGCGAAAAGTGGAGGGGATGAAAAAGTGAAAGAAAATGAATATTATTCTTCTTAAGCCATGTAAATTTTTTTTTTTTAAAAACGGATAATTTTATTTATAAATTTTTATTATAACTCCAATTCATCTACAAGTAGAATTTATTTTTCTAATATAGAAAGGGTATTATTTTACCTCTCTTTTATTTTCGTCCTCTTTTTATTCCAATCGAAACGAAAATAATCTTTTATTTTATTCTATATTTACTTTTGTCTATTTTTTTTCTTCTATTTTATATACCAACCAAATTTACAATTTGAATAAAGAATTTTCTAGTAATGTTGAAAAAGAAAATGTATTACCATTATTTAGGGGAAAATAATTGGAAGGCCTTGTCGGTTACAAGGAAAAGAGGGAGATGGGGAGGGGAACCCTAAAAATTAATAACCCCACCGAAATTAAAAAGAGGAAATAATTTAGCGCCGCGCACGAAATACAAAACAAAACCCTAGCCACGTCCGACATCAACAGACCCCAAAACGAATCCTTCCTTGTCTACTCCGCAGCTGAGAGAGAGAGAGAGATTTTTAAGGGTTTTAAGAGTTTTCCTAAAGGTTTTTGGGTTTCTCTTTTGTCTGCGATGGAAGCGATAACAGAGGGAGTGAACAACATGAACATTTCTGATTCACTGAAGAAGAATCGAATTCAGGTTTCCAATACAAAGAAACCTCTGTTCTTCTATGTCAATCTCGCCAAGGTGTGTATAATCTCTCTCTCTCTCTCTCTCTCTCCCCCTCCCCCCTTTTTCTCTCTCTCTGTGTCTCTACTTTGTAGGTTCTGTTGAGTTGAGCCTAGGGTTCTATTTGTGTTATTTTCAGAGGTACATGCAACGGCATAATGAGGTTGAACTCTCTGCTCTTGGAATGGGTACACTCTCTCTTTCTATGACGTAGTTCTAGTTTTTGATTTATGTTTATTGAATAGGATGTTCTACATTGCTTGTTTGAGGTTTTCGGATATACCAGACTAGATAAGGTCACTAATTCTAGAATAACTGTGATTAGTGAGTTAGATTTTGATATTGATTAAGTGTCTTTGACGTGGGATGTGATCGTCCAAGTATGAAGCCGCTCATGAGTTGTAGGTTTACCTACTGGGAAGTTTGCATCGATTATGTGCAATTCTATAAAGGTTGTAAGGAGGGAAAAATCTACAAATTGTCTCACTTGGCCTGGGGGGATGTCGTGGCCTCCTTTTGCTTGGCCATGTGCAACCAAGTAGGATGGCCCAAGGCGGCTTGGCTTAAGGTGGGGTTGGCAAAGGTGGGTCGCATAAGGTGGGATTGACCAAGGCGGGAATTGGTCCGACGCAGGACAGACCTCAAGGAGGAGAGCAGGTCACGGGACACGGTAAAGGCATAAGGTGATTGTAGTATCACAGGGCCTCGGTGCCAAAAAGGTAGCAAAGGAGGTATAGTCTAAGCAGATTGACGACTCATAGGAGCACCTTTGTGAAAGAGTTTGGGGAGGTTAGTTGTTTTGGTCTATGTTCTTCAAGCTGGAGTTTTCTCTCAATTAGAGTCATAGGGTTACTTATAGGACCTTTTAGGTCAGCAATGGGAACACAACCCTCACTCTTCAGGCAGAGCCTGAAGCAAAGGAAAGCCAATGTCCCTTAACTGTTATCTGTCTTATTTAACCAAAACAGGGTACCCATTAGCTTTAAATATTATGTCTTCCGTTTTAATAAAGACCACCATTCGACCCTTGTTTAGGAGATATTCTGGCAAAGTGGTGCCCTTCATTGGTGTCCATTCTTTTCTTTGCAAACTAATATCATTGCCATGTGCCGCTTTAGACATTAAGTCCTTCCCATTGGTGTGTTCCGAGGTTTTGAAGCACTGTCATTTTTCCAGCATAATCTTGTTGTCCAACTAGCAGTCCTCATGCCTTACTCATCTTGAAGTGAATAAATCCCGACTTGAGTCATTATGATGGTGCTCATTGAAAGTGGAGATATTCCTTATAGAAGGGCATCATGCTCTTTTGAGTGTACATTGCTCTGTGTCGTTGAGATAACATGACTCGTCAAAGAGCATGTGCCCCGTACCATGATGGGTGCATTGCCTTGTGTGGGTTCGGTTGAGTCATTCCCCTTTGTCATGAGGGATTTTTCATCAAGTTAAAGTATTCAAAGCGATAATTGATAGAAAAGCCCCATCTGGATGGGAAGGTAATTAAAGACATATGGTCTACCTATTTGCCTCCTTAAGACAGTATCCCTGCCTCACGTAGGTAATGATGTTGTAAGTGGGTGGCATTGCAAATTTATGAACTTGGTTTGTTTCCAATTGGGTTGCAACCCTTTCTTGGCTAAAATGCTACATCAATTAAGAAGTAGGGAAGTAATTGGAAAAGGAAGGGGAGCCACAGGAGGGATAAAGAAATTGGTGAGAGGAAGGAGAATGAGAAGAGAGAGATGAGAGTGAGAGAAAAAGGGAAACAAGACTCAATTATTGAATGCAAAATAAAACCCTTGGATGAGTTAAGTTAATATATCTTATGCTTAATAATTGGTCAATAACTTGATTGGATAATTTCTAATGGTTCTATATATGTGAAATGCTTAATAAAGTTTTAGAGGAAATTATATGTTATCAATTTATAATGAACTAAGTTAATCTAACTATTACATTTTTTTTGTGTTGGGGGGGGGATTGGGCGGTGGATCTGAAGTGCAGGAGAGAACAGAAAACTCCTGGTAGGATACAAGGTTTTGAATATTCATTGGGATGAGTTGTTTGTTCCTAATTAACAACAGTGGTATGCGGAACTGCTTGTGCATTAAAGGACAGTTTCAGGGGGCACACCCTTGAACCCATAATTGCAGAGAAAAATGGAATCTGGTTCACAACCTAAATTAGATCCTTGCTTTACTGCACAGGGAATGGTTATTATTAGTGCTTGAGAGCTTAGCTGGATGACTCTATTTCTATAAATGTTTTGGAGAAGTATAGGAGTTTGTTGGAAAGGATTATTGTCCACAACTCACCATGACACACTCACACACTCTACTACTGTTACTACTTTTACATATATGCCTTAAATGAATTGTTTCCAATATGCCCCTGTGAAGCTCTTCAGAGTAGTAATACTTTTCCCATGTGCAGCTATTGCCACTGTTGTCACCATTGCAGAGATTCTGAAGAATAATGGATTTGCAGTAGAAAAGAGTGAGTTATTTACCCTTCCTAGTCTCTTAAATTTGAAATAGATGCGAAAATCATATTAATTAGTTTTGAATTTTAATGTTTACAGAAATCTTGACATCTACGGTTGATATTAAGGATGATTCTAGAGGAAGATCTGTCCAGAAAGCCAAGGTAAGCTTGCAATTTCTGTTTTTGGGTTATGGCTATATCATATGGTGTAAAGTTGTTTGGTGCCATCAAGTCGGTGTCCATCTAAATAACTTCTGAAATTAAATTTTGTTATAACAGTCTGACAAACTTCTTTCCTGGATTCTTTCCAACATATTTCTTTAGAGTTGATAGCTGGAGATGATATAGTTTTGACAAGATGAGCTGAGTCAAGTTGTTTGTCATTAAATGTTTGAACTGAGAAAATTTCTCCCCTGACCTCATGAGCATGTACGATGGTACTGTGCAAGGAGGCTGGTCTCTTAAAAGTTCTACCAATACCAACATTTTCCCTGTATCTGTCCATAAGTAACTTTTGCAACTGTCTACTTTCCCTAACGGTTTTTGGTTATTCTCAAGAAATGGGTTCAATTTGGCGTGGCCTTCCAAAAGTGTCCGGGCTTAAATTTCTTGACGATGGCAGCATGAAACTAACATCATCAAACGTTTTTGATAGATTGAGATTCTGCTTGGGAAGACTGCAAATTTTGATGAATTGATGGCAGCAGCTAATGAGGAGAGGGACTATGGAGAAGGAGAGGAGCAGAGCTAAATGGGTTAATGCCGCTGTTTACTTCTTTTAATGTGCTGATAGCCCAAGTTTTCTCGGATGCTCTTTAGTTCTAGATTCTTGCTTGTCTTAGGTAATTAGATTATATGGCACTGGTACTGAAAATGAGTTTTGATCACTGAGTTTCCTTTTTCATTTTGTGTAAAAAACTGTTACAACTGTCTATTTTTGTCCATGATTTCTGTAGAAATGCAAAATGTACTTTTTCTTAGTCTTGATCCCCCCATTACATGATAGAGAGAGAGAGAGAGAGAGAGAGAGAGAGAGAGAGAGCGCGCGCGCGCATTGAAGATATGGCTGATTAATAAAATAGAAAAGAAAGGCATAAAATCAGCATGTAAGCAATATGTCATTTCAAATTGTGTTCTAGTCACCGTATTTCGGTCTGGAATCAAGAAAGAAACTTAGAGCATAACAAATATTTTTGATTGCCATTAAAATATGAGAAAGTATTTTTATGCGTTATATCAATTAGTATTTAAATTTATATTTTAATTAATTTAATTTTAATTCTTATCGGGTTTATTTTAAGGGATAATTTTTTTAATATAATTTTTTTTTTGTTTTTAAATTTTAAATTTTAAATTTGATTAAAAAATTTAATATTTTTATTTACTCAATTGAGTTCTGTTGATCAATTGAGTTCTGTTGATACTATGCGAAAGTATAATATGTGATGCTCAGAGAGTTTTGAGCTTTTGATATCTATTAGTGCCCTGGATGTGCATCTGATTCTCGATACCCTTTTTTTTTTTTTTTGGTTAATGTCATATCACTTCTACGGACGCAAGGGTTCCAAACCGTATGAGTTTTGAGCAACAAAGCATGCCAATTTTTGTCTTAGTTGTGGGTCGACTTATCTCATGACAAGTTAGGTGGCAACATGCGGAAAGCAGAGGAATTGACCCCTAGGAGCCATTATAGAAGCCCCTCCCCCCGCCGCCGCCAAAACCCCACTTGTATTTTAACGATGCACCATGTAGGATGTCAAGATTAGGGATGTTGTGACAATCAAGTTGAGTTGATAGTATTGATACCTACTCTCGGTTTGAGTGGTGTTTAGGTGAGTTTGAGTTCAAATTTGAGCTCGTCAAGTTTTTATTTCTTGAGCTCCAACTTGAATTTAAAAAGTTAGTGTTATTGAGTACTATTATCGAATAGTATTATTTATTTTAAAAAATATAATTATTTTAATAAATAAAAAATAAAAATTATTTTAAAAATATAATTTATTAGGCTCATCGAGCCTTCGAGCTTGACAGAGTTGGGCTCAAGCTTGAGCTCGATACCAAACAATCCGAGCTTGAGCTTGAGCTTGAGCTTGAGCTTGGTTTGACCAATTCGAGTCGAGTTTTGATCGGATAGTATCATAGGTACCCGTGACACTACTTGAATCTCATAATAACCCTAGTCAGTATGATATGAGATGGGTCATTATAGAATGATGAGTTACTTGGAATGAGAGAAATTCGTAGTCTCTTAATGTATTTTTAAAATTTACTTATTTTGATTAGACTCTTGAGTTTATGCACATATTGACTTTTATTGCACCAATTGGACCCTTTTAGTAGGGGTGTATCTGGATTGGATATCCGATTTATAAAGAGTTTTTATTATCTGAATCCGTATCTATAAATTTTAAATTTTACTATCTGAATCCATATTCGCAGGTGAAGATATCCGAAAGTGCGGATGTCCGCATTTAGTGAATTGGATTTGTGGATATCTTATTCAAATCTGTTTATTTTTTTACCTGTTTTTTATGCAATATTAACTTACAAAAATCATATTTAAAAGAGTCTAAACAACTTTCACATCCGAGAGAAATACATTATATCCAATAGGTTCATCTTCATTACCTATTTCTCATGCATAAAATGCGCAGGTGAAAATGATTAACAGAATATAATCCAAACATGTAAGGTTTTTGTGAATTGGGATTGGGCGGACATTCCACACATAAATTTTTTGTAGCAAGGGTGAAGATGAATTCTTGATTGTAAAATGTTCAATATATTTTTGCTGTAAATTTAAAAAGAATAATAATCAAAATAATTTATCATTTGTGAGAAGCAAAACATTATTGTTTTAGCATATTATGAAATATAATTACTAAAATTTTAAATAGTTCAATGTATCCAATGTTTTTTTTTTCTTTGTTGAGTAAAGATGTGAAGGGGGACAACCGGTATTTTTTATTATTTAAAATATGATTGAATAACTAATTTATATTGATCATTTTGTAATTATGGTCATAGAAATAATTTATACATGTCTCTAAAAATTGGAGACGAGGTATATTGACCAGCCATCTTTGTGGATAATAGAATTTTAAAAAGGAAAAAAAAAAATGCCTGTAGGGAGCTTCTTGTATTCTGATTTTTCAAGCGGTGTAATTTAGATTACATCTTTTAATAAATGTGTATATTATATACATAGCTTTACTGATTGAACCTTTATGATTCTAAAAATATATTTACTGTTTGCTCTATTTTCTATCGACAATTAGAATGTGGTGATCATAAAATAAATAATAAATGGCCAAGCATTTTCATTGAAATCATGGCGTAAAGCACAACCTTAAGAAATTTTTGCAGTTAATGTAGATGAAGAAACAATACAAATATATGAATGAGGTAAGACATAGGAAATTTCATACTTCATATCTAATAAGGAATCACATTTGCTTCAACACCTAGTCAATTTCATGACTCCGCCTTGAATACAGATGTCATTTCATAAAGCTGACCAGCAACAGCAAAATGAACTGATGTTATTTCATAATCACAGGAAGATACTCCCATGTTCAGTAACTAGAAGATCAAGGAAAAGTATGATGGACCTTCAAAGGCATCTAGCAGAAAAAAGAAAATAATCTTCCTCTATATTGCCTACTAGAAGTTCCCAGCAAGTCGTTAAGTGATTAAAGCTGGGTTGACTGAACGCTTCAAATGAGGTGCTTGAGTGTTCCTCGTTCCTGTTAACCAATTCCAGAGTTTGGATCATCCATCTCTCTGTTGTTATATTTGCATTCTTCAACCAAGCCTTCCACAATCAATGAAGCCTTAGAAATCACTCCTTGAGGTAAAAACTGATCTAAATTTGGAGCTCTTGCTCCATTAGGTCACGTGATCGTATCTTCTTCCATTCACCTTCCCTTCCCGCCAAACAAACGCCATGTAACAAAGCAGAAAATGTTAGAGCGTTTGGACAGCGGCCTTTACTCACCGTTTTGCCCCTTAACTGCAAAGTAATTTTGAGCATTCGATAATGGCAAAGGCAGACGGTTAGATAGTTATAAGCAGTACCCACTCCAGCATCTAAAAGCATCCTTCTCTGAAAACCATGTAAGTAGAACTTTGGGCCTAATTCTGGGTCACGAATTCAATCAAATACCGAGTGGGCGAAATCTGAAACAACAAGTTCCTCATTAGAGAGTCGAGTTTCAAGGAGTTCTTCGAATTTATCATGGTTTTCGAGTATTTCACAGAAATCATTAACGAGTTTTCTGATGTGGGGTTCAATTGCATTGATGGGTTTTGAGGTTCTGTGGAGGGGTTTGATGAGAGAGAGGAGTTGAAAAAGGAGAAACTTGGTCATTTTTCTACTCCGTCATGGGAGATTTCTGTTTGATTTTTTGAGGAAACTAAAGCCCAAAAAGAGCTTGTACAATCTACATGGGTTTCTCGTTCTCTTTTTTTTTTTTTTTTTCGATTTTTTTTCGATTTTTATTTTATTATTATTATTTTTTTATCTCTTCTCCGGCCGTAACTTGAATGTTCGGTAATCAATTATTCTAAAATTGCTAATCTACACTGTTGTTTAGGATTTTTCGACATATTTTTTATTCACCATTGAAATTAAAAAAAAAGGCTAATCCGTAATTTAAGTACCCACCCAGTCACCAATACCACGTGCCGATCTCCCACATTTTCCTCAGAGCAATAGTAAATTTTCTTTTGCTTAATTATAGTCAAAGATTTTCATAAATTTTCTTTTCTTTACCAAAGTATATAATTACTCTCCATATTTACAAATTAGGACTCATTTTTTTGAAATATATATATATATATATCTATATAATTTTTCAAACAAAACATGGCATTCCTCTATAAAAAACCATTTTCAACATTAATTTATTTTAGTATCAACAGAAACCTCGTTCAAATAAAAAGGTTCTCCAACTACAGGTTAAATCAAAAAACAAAAAAATGAAACTAAAACAAAATTTATAATATAAAAAAATATTTAAATCTTAATTAAATTTATTTTTAAACATCAATAATTAAGTGCTGTGTATAATTTTATTTTTCTATTATTTGTATTTGTTATCCTACCAATAACAAAGTGAAAAAATTAAAATTAAGAACCAAAAAGAATATATATATATATATATATATTTATAGTATTTAGTATCTATCTTAAGACATTTCTAATGTATACTTGTGTACATACGTATACTTACAAATATACATATACAAACATATATATATTTATAGGTAAATGAATTTTCTGAAGTTTTTATCTACTCTCTGAGCATATATAATTTAAAAGAAATTTTATATTGCTAAACATGTCCAATGATTTAGGAGTTCAGCTTAAATATTTATCTTAATAATTTAAAAATACATTAGCTACAATAAAAGTAATGAATTAGGCCTTGTTTTAAGGGTTTTTATTATTATTTTTTTAACACTTATCTTAACATATTAACATTCATAAAATAATAGTTGAATTGTTATTTAACAACTACTAAGTGCTTATAAAAAATCCACGCTAGAAATTAGGATTTTTTATATTTTTTTTTATGTATAAAATTATTGATGTCGATAATATCCATGCTTAATAAATTGGTACTCAAGAGATTTTGAGTAATATATATATATATATATATATATTGGAGGTGGGTTTAACTCTATAAATAATGGTTTTCCTAACTCGAACGAGATTATTCAGTCATCTAGAAGTCACGATTGATGGGACTTATAAAAGACCACCGGAGGATAATCCGGTAGGGAGGCTCCGATGCTTAAATTAGAAAGTATTTTTCAAGTGAAAAGAACAGACTAATAAAGAGAATAAGAATCCAACGTCAGTTGTGTGCCCCTATATAAGCTAAGAGAACTTACTTGGCGATATGCGTGTGAGAGTCCTTATATCTTTCGGGTATAAGAGCTCTGTAGTATCAGGGTGATAAAAACCTAATTTTCTTTTGAGGATGTTTTGAATTTCGATGAATTATGCTGTAAGATATATAAAGATTGTCAAACCTTACTGGTAAGGAAAGTCCGGGTCATCCAAGGAATCTTTTCCTCTATCGACAGGGGTTGTATATACCATTTCTGTTTTTGTAGGATCACCTCCGCGATTATAGGGGGCGAATGTTGCATCAATGATCGTCAAAGATCAATCAGTCAGGACACCGAATAGATGTCCATTATATTGAAGGGGCAATTGATATGCACTGGTCATGGATGCGTTAGTGGACTATGGGTGTAGTCGGTTTTCTGATGCTCCATAAGTCTAGTTGCTTTTTGGGCATGGCGTGACCTAAATTACGTATCATCATTTGCCCACAACTCCTTATATCACTTCGTAGGAGAGGCATAAGGAGTATTTCAAAAAGTCAGTAATTGAAAAGCCAAGAGGGAGTAAATGCGTTCAACCTTCGAGTAAATGACTCCGGATTTAATGCAAAGTGGGAAGTTAAAAAAGTCGAAGCTCCTCATTCATTGCATGCATTTCTCAATGGACCGTTTCATCTGCCTAGAAATGAAAATACCGTGTCTTCTTGGCTATAAATAGGGGTCATGCAGCCTAGTGTTGTCTTAGAGAGATTTTCTATACTTTTGATTCTGTAAGTTTTTTCTGCTAAGAGCCCGATTTTTTGTGAGACTGCTTGGTGATGAGTTCTGAATCAGAATGCTCAGAAGTGTAAGAAGCTTCCGCCGATGCGAGACTTCGTTAAGAATGGGACTACTGGTGTGAGGCTCCGTCATGTTATCTGGTTTCCAGGTGTCGTGATGGATCCCGTCAGGGCCCTCATTGGGAATTTTGACATTAAGGAGGATGAGATGCCCCTCGACATGAGCTCTCTTCTCACGGTCAAGAACACTGTCTGATCCTGGGGTGCAATAGGTGGTTGAGGCATCCACTCAGGTTGCTGAAAAAGAGCTGAAAGACGGTCATTCCGACTTACTCTCCAGTCTTCTTGTCCAAGTTTGGCCGTGAAAATTTTTGAAATTCTTTCTTCCAACTCTTTTTTACTATTTTTGTACTATTCGGTCCTGCCGACTGATTGCGATCTTGCGGCTTTTGTCTAGGAACGAGACTGTAAATTCTTTGCTTGTATCTTCTAATATGACTCGATTCGTCCCAGGGACTTATGTAATTTTCTTTTGTGTTGTATCTGATTGTGTATTATGATATGTGTTTGTCGTATGAAAATAAAAAAAAAATACTTTTGTTATTTGCCTGTTGTCCTTGTCTGTTATTTGCCTTCTAGTATTTAGTTGGTGAAAGATTTTGCACACGGTAGGCCTCCATTCTGCTAGGCACAGGAGGACATTATCCTTGTAATCCTAGTTAGAGTGAGTAGATTCGCCCGAAAGTTGAACGTGAGGATTGCCCTTATTCGTCTGAGCCTTGTCTCTTAACTCGGTTCGCTCAATGGAAGGGTGACATTCATCGACTTAAGGAAAGAGATCTCGATGGCTGGATTGGGCGGTATCGACTCATTTGAGGAGATGGATTCCGATGATAGGTCAGGGTGACGGTAGTCCATTTAAGGAGATAGATCCCAATGATAAGTCAAGGCGATGTTGGCCTATTCGGGAAGATAAATACCAATGATTGGTAAGGATAATGCAAACCCGTTCAGGGAGATAGATCTCAATGATAAGTTAGGGACATGTTGACCCATCCGGAAGGATTGATCCCAATGATAAGTCAAAAAGATCTTGGTCCATCTGGGGGTATTAATTCAAATTATAAGTCATAGCGATGTTGCCCTATTTGGGGAGATAGACGCCAACTATAGGACAGAATAACATAGACCCGTTCGGAAAGATAGATCCCAATGATAGGACAGGGTGACATAGACCCACTTGAGGAGGTAAAACCTAACGATAGGATGTCCTAAAAGACATAAGAGTAATCAGATTGGTTAGCATAACATGACATAGGACCGCAGGGATCTTACTTGGCTAGGGGATTTCACGTCGGACTAGATGCGTTCGTCTGGTAGGGGACCGACCCTCATTGGTAGTAGATGCATAGGTTTTCAGAGTTTCATGTTTTAGGGATTGCAAATCCATCTAGGTGATCAAAGCAGTAGGTGTCTGGGAAAACTTCTGATCATACCTAATAGGGTTGTTCCTAATTGGAAACTAGCTTGCCCTCTGGTTGCGGTTGTCTAGTGGCTTCTACTTTCCTGAATACTAGGTTTTCTAGCTTGAACATTTTAGTCCTGACCTATCTGTTGTAGTATCTTGCAGTCTGCTGTTGGTAGGCTATTATTTGGACGGACACTGTTTCTCTCAGCTCGGGGAGTAGGCCTAATCTCTTTCACAATGCAGGTTCGTTTTGACCTTTTGTGTATAGGTCCACCCTCAATGAGTGAATATTAATTTCAGTTGGTATAACTGTTTCGCAACCTTATGTGAGGCTAAACGAAGTTTCACCTATGGCTTTTCAGGGTATTGTTTGATAAGTTCAGAGAATACTGTAGAGCTCGTTTACCCAGTGACATTTGACTTTATCTAATACGGCCTTTAGTCCTTAGAGTATCATTCGATTGGTTACCTCTGTGAGGTTATTGACTTGTAGGTAGGCAACGAAGCTAAAGTGGTGTTAGATCTCCAGTTTGTCGTAAAAATCCCAAAAACTTTTGTTATCGAATTGCTTGCCATTGTGTATGATTAGGACCCGGGGTATACCGAATCTGGTGATTATGGATGCCCACATGAAGTGTTGCATTTCCCTGGCAATGATCCGGTCTAATAGTTCAGATTCTACCCACTTGGTAAAGTAGTCGATGGCTATGACCAGGAACCCGCATTGGCCTATTGCTGGTGGGAATGACCCTAGAATGTCCATTCCCCACTGGGTGAATGGCCATGAACTGGCTATCAGGTAGAGCTCGGTGAACGGTTGTTGTAGTATCGACGAGAAGCGTTGGCATTTATCATATATTTTGATGTAGTTGTCTACATCAACCTTCATGGTCGGCCAGTAATAGCCTTGTCGAAAGGTTTTACTCACTAGTTTTGGGCACCTAAATGATTGTCACATATCCTTTCATGGATTTCTCGGAGGATATAGTCCCCCTCTTTGGGTGTTAAGCATTTTAGGTACTGGTGTGTGTAAGACTTCTTGTAAAGATTGTTATCAATAATGGCATAATAGGCGGCTCGGCGCCTAAGTTTGGAGGCTTCAGAGGGAGTTCTCGATGACTGCTTATGTTTTAAATAGATCTCGATGGGATTTTTCCTATTAATTAGGTCTCCTGTCGTTAGGACTTATTCAAGTTTCTTGATACTGGGATATGGTAGACTTTCTATGTAGACTGATTTCTATTAAATTAGAGCTAGCTAACTAAAAGAGTGTGTCAACTTGTATGTTCTTGGACCAAGGGATTTGCTGAATGTCTACTTTGCTGAAGCTGTCTATGGCTTGGCATATCATAATGAGATATTTTCCTATCATTGGCTCCTTGATCTCGTAAACTCTCTTGATTTGTTTAACGATCAGTTGATTATCGGTAAAGACTCGTAAGTTTTGAGTTCCTAAAGATGCTGCAATTCTTAGCCCGGTTAGGAGGGCTTCATATTCTGCCTAATTATTGGTTGCTTGGAAGTTGAAACGGAGAGCATATTCGGTTTTGAAATTGTTTGGCCCAACTAGAATGAGTCTAGCTCCATTACCTGAAGAGTTGGAGGACTCGTCCATGTGGAGGGTCCATTAGGGCGATTGGCACTCTTTGTGGTTATCGGTGGGAGACTACTTGATGGTTATTTAGAGCATGCATTCGAGAATGAAGTTAGCAAGGGCTTGGCCTGATTGCATGTCTCGGCTAATATGAATGTCAAACTCGCCTAGCTTGATGCTCCACTTGATGAGCCGGCCTGAGGTGTCCCTCTTCTATAAGATTTGCTTCAGCTGTTGATTGATCAACACCACAATAGTATGGGCCTGAAAGTACTGTCGTAGATGTCTGATGGTGATGACTAGTGTGGCTATCTTCTCGATAGATTGATAGTTGATCTCAGATTCATGGAGTATCTGATTGACGTAGTGCACCGGCTTTTGTGCGGTGGAATCCTACATCATAAGGACAAAACAAAGGCCTTGATCATAAACATAGAGATAAAGATAGAGTTTCTCGTCTGGGATCAGTCTAGAGAGGAGCTGATGAGGTCATCAAGATTACAAGGAATTCACAAGATCCAACTCAAGTTCCAGTTGGGCAGGTGACAAAGGCTCGAGTTAAAAGATTTAAAGAAACACTAAATAATTTAATTCAAAAGGTTTTACAATAAGAAATTGGAGTCCAAATGAATGAAAAACCAAAAGGGGTCTTAATTATGCTTATACAAGCCCAATTGGAAAAATAAAGGGTCCAAAACTACCCAAAACCAAGGGAGGACGAAAATAAAGAAAAATAGCAGCAATACTTGGTCAAAGTAGTTTGGTTTATTTAGTTTCCTAATTTTTAATTATTTAGGGAGTTACTAAATTTTAGTTGCCAATTTAGTCTTTACTTTTAGTCTATAAATAGACCATTACACATTGTGTAAAATATAACTTTTGAGAGAATTAATAAAATTGTGAGGTTTCTTCACACGTTTTGTTTTTTTGAGAACTTTTGAACTTATTCAAAATATAAGTCTTGTTTAGTTCTTTGACTTATCAATCTAGGCTTTGAACTGCCTAGGTTGTGGCGTTATTCATTCAATCTTTATACTAAAGTTTTATTCTAATGGGAAATGAGTCTAAGGTCATATACCTTAGGTTCTTCCTCATTTAGGGTAAGGGTTGAGGTCTTTTATTCCATCGGTTCAAATCATTTGTAGGAAAAATTCTTAGACTATATTACTTGTTCGTGGGTTCTAGGGTTTCTATACTCATTGGGTTCACATCAGTTGGTATCAGAGCCAATCCAGTTTTTTTTTTCCCTTCAAATTATTCTTTTTTTTTTCTTTTCTTCTTTATTTTGTTCTTGTTTGTGTTTTAAAATTCTAATTCCAATCTCGATTCATTATCTTGACCAAATTTCTTCATTCATTGATTTACTTCTTATTTTTAGTGTATTTTATTCTTTATTTCATGCTGCCATAATTTAAAAAAAAAAGGTCGTACAAAAAAAAAGAAGGGCAAAAAAAAGAGGCTGTGAAAAAAAAAATAGAGGCAAAAAAAAAAAAAAAAAGAAGAAGAAAGCCCACATAAAAAGGCCATAAAAAGGGGCGGTTTCCAAAATTTTACAAAATTGATAATTCTTCATTTTGTGATTTTTGTTCAAATTTGGCAAGTTCTAAAGTATTATTACCCAAATTTGAATTAGAATTTTTTTTTTTAAATTTTTTGGTTGAGCTTGAAATATTTCCTTATTTGTGCACTTTCCTATATTCAAAACTTTTTATAATTATTTTTTATTCTCGATCTCTTTCCTTATTTGCTATCCTTCTTATTTGTTCTATTCCTTATTTGTTTCCTCTTAAATTGGAAACTTTCTAAATTTGTAACTTTCCTTATTTCCCATTTTTTTTCTTTCTTGATCTTTCTTTCTTTGTGCCTCTTATTAATACTTTTTTTTTTCATATAAGTCTTTGAATTTTACACGACAATTATTTTTGAGTTGAATTCTCGAGTTCAATAAAGAACTTGACTAAGTGAAGAGGAGTGACAAAAGGCAAGAGAGAATTCATTAGAGATAAAAGCCAAATTCAAAGAGTGAAATACGAGTGGATTTGAGTGAATCATTATTTTTTGAGTGAAACACGTGAGGGAGTGTGATGAGATTCTTTCCTATTTTTATTCTAATATTGTCTTGCAGATTCCAATCATTTTTCAAAATAAAAAAGATAACACAAGTGAGGAGGTTCAACCACACGTTGGGTCGAATCTATAACTACAAACATTTATGGGGGAGATGAGACGGATGATGAAGAAGGAGTTAGATCTTATACATGAAAGGTTGGATAAGGTAGAAGAGGGATCGCAAAAGGGACAGCCATTAATAGGACCGAACCCCTCAAGAAAGAATAGATTTCATCAAAGGGAAACTGAAATTGTGGATGAGTTTGAAGGGGATGGGTTAAAGGAGGAGTTTGATAGGTTATCAGTGGGTAGTCATAGGAGACCGGATCGAGATAGAGAAGTTAGGAACCGGGTAGACAATAACTTAGGTAATATCAAGATGAAAATTCCGTCGTTTTAAGGTAAAAGTGATCCCGAAGTATATCTTGAGTAGAAAAAGAAGATTGAGCTGGTTTTTGATTGTCACAACTATTCTAAATTAAAGAAGGTAAAACTGGCTGTTATTGAGTTTACTGATTATGCAATTGTATGGTGGGATTAGTTGTGCATCAATAGAAGGCGGAACGAGGATCGATCTATTGAAACTTGGGATGAGATGAAGAGGGTGATGAGATGACGATTTGTGCCTAGTCATTACTATAGGGATTTATATCTCAAGTTGTAGAGTCTCCACCAAGGTAACCGAAGCGTAGACGACTATTACAAAGAGATAGAGATGGCTATGATTAGGGCTAATGTGGAAGAAGATAGAGAAGCGATGATGGCTAGATTTTTGAATGGTTTAAATCGAGAGATTGCCAACACGATCAAGCTTCATCATTATGTGGAGTTGGAGGATTTAGTACATATGGCAATCAATGTTGAGAGGCAGCTCAAGAGAGGCAGCACACGGCCAAGATCAACCCCACAGATTCCGAGTGTAACATCTTGGAGAATGAGCTATCAAAAAAAGAAGAAAATTTAGCCACCTCCAAAGCTAAATCTGAACACAAACCAACTACCTCCACCATAACTTTTCAAGATAAGGTAGTCTTCACTTCGACTCGTTCTAGTAAGATTAAATGCTTCAGGCGTCAAGGAAGGGGACATATAGTTAGCCAATATCCAAACAAGCGAGTTATGGTGATTCGGGAAAATAGTGCAATCGAGTTCGAAGATGAAGATGACATTGATTGTTTGCCACCATTGGAAGATGCCACCATCGGAGATGAGGAGTATGGGACTGAATATGGTGAGATGTTAGCACTAGTTACATGTCGAGCTTTAAGCTTACAAGTCAGAGGAGATGAAAAAGAAGTACAACGGGAGAATATCTTTCACACTCTTTGCCATGTGAAAGATAAGGTATGTATTTTAATTATTGATGGTGGTAGTTTTACTAATATTGCGAGTACGACTTTAGTGGAAAAGCTGAATTTGTTAACCACTAAACATTCCCAACCATACAAACTACAATGGTTGAATGATAGTGGAGAAGTGAGGGTTACAAAGCAAGTTGTTGTGCCATTCCGAATCGGGAAATATGAGGATGAGGTATTATGTAATGTGGTGTCAATGCAGGCTGGACATATTTTGTTAGGAAGGCCTTGGCAATTGATCGACATGTACAACATGACGGCTTCACCAATAAGTATTCATTCATGTTCAATCAACAGAAAATCACTTTGATTCCGATGACACCAACACAAGTCTATGAAGACCGAGTGAGATTACAAAAATTGAGTAAACAAAAGAAACAGAGAGGTCAAAATGAGTTGAGAGAAGAGAAAAAAGAGAGAAAAGAAGAAAGAGATGCTGAATTTGGTAAGAAAGAAAAAAGAGAGAAAAGTTCAGCCAATGAGGTAAAATCCGAGAGAAAACAAAGGAATTTCTATACCAAAACAAGTGAGGTTAAGCGAGCGATGCTCTCAAAACGGCCAATGATTATACTTATATACAAGGAATCCCTTTTAAATACTGACCAACTTAACCCTTCTTTGCCTAGTGCTGTTGTTTCTCTTTTGCAGGAATTCGACAATGTATTTCCTGAAGATCTACCCCAAGGATTGCCACCGATCCGAGGGATTGAACATCAAATTGATTTCGTACCCGGTGCATCAATTCCAAATCGTCCAGCATATAGAAGCAACCCAGAAGAGACGAAGGAGCTACAAAGACAAATTGAAGAGTTGATGGAAAAAGGATATGTGAGAGAAAGCATGAGTCCATGCGCAGTTCCGGTGATTTTAGTGCCTAAGAAAGATGAGATATGAAGGATGTGTGTTGATTGCCGAGCTATCAACAATATAACGGTAAGATATTGACACCTTATTTCTCGATTAGATGACATGTTAGATGAATTGCATGGTGCCTGTGTGTTTTCTAAGATTGACATTAAGAGTGGATATCATCAAATACGAATGAAAGAAGGAGATGAATGGAAAACATCATTTAAAACTAAATATGGATTGTATGAGTGGTTAGTCATGCCTTTTGGATTAACCAATGCCCCTAATACATTCATGCGCTTAATGAATCATGTTTTACGTACTTTTATTGGTAAATTTGTAGTTGTTTACTTTGATGATATTTTGGTTTATAGTAAAAGTTTGCATGATCATGTTTCATATTTACATTCGGTTTTGGATGAACTTAGAAAGAAAAAGTTATGTGCTAACCTCAAAAAGTGTACTTTCTGCACCGATAAGTTTATTTTTCTAAGTTTTGTTGTGAGTGCTAAAGGTATTAAGGTTGATGAAGAAAAGATCAAAGCTATCCAATATTGGCCGACCCCCTCAAGTATAGGTGATGTTAGAAGTTTTCATGGGCTTGCTAGTTTTTACATGAGGTTCGTGAAAAATTTTAGCACCATCGCTGTACCGCTTACTCAAGTCATCAAGAAGAACGTTACATTCAAATGGGGTGAAGAACAAGAGAAGGCGTTTCAACTTATTAAACATAAACTTACTCGCGCTCCTTTACTTGCTTTTCCTAATTTTTCTAAAACGTTTGAAATTGAATGTGATGCTTTTGGTGTAGGTATAGACACTGTTCTTATGCAGGATGAAAGACCACTTGCGTATTTTAGCGAGAAGTTATGCGGGGCTGCACTTAACTATCCTACCTATAACAAAGAATTGTACGCTTTGGTTCGAGCTTTAGAGACATGGCAACACTATTTGTGGCCGAAAGAATTTGTGATATGTACGATTCATGAATCCTTAAAACATGTGAAAAGTCAACATAAGTTGAATAAGAGACATGCTCGATGGATGGAATTCATCGAAATTTTTCCTTATGTCATTCGATATAAACAAGGTAAGGAGAATGTGGTCACAGATGCACTTTCACGCAGGTATGCCTTAATCTGATGCTAAATTTCTTGGTTTTAAGCATATTAAGGAACTTTATCATGATAATCACGATTTTGGAGAAATTTATAGTGTTTGTAAAAAATCTACAGATGGTAAGTTCTATAGGCATGAGAACTTTTTATTTAGAGAAAATAAGTTATGTGTGCCAAATTGTTCATTGAGATATTTGTTAGTTCAGGAATCTCATAGTGGAGGGTTAATGGGACATTTTGGAGTCGCCAAAACCTTGGCTATTTTACATGAACACTTTTATTGGCCACAAATGAAGCGAGATATAGAGAGATTTTGTGGTAGATATATTACCTGTAGGCAAGCTAAATCTAGGGTTCAACCTAATGGTTTTTACACTCCCCTACCTATTCCTAGTTCACCTTGGATTGATATTTCGATGTATTTTGTTTTGGGTTTACCTAGGAGTAGATATGGACGAGATTCGATCTTTGTGGTTGTAAATCGGTTTTCTAAGATGACTCATTTTATTCCTTGTCATAAGTTTGATGATGTTTCTCATATTGCGGATTTATTCTTTAGGGAGATTGTAAGGTTACATGAGATGCCTAGAACAATTGTTTCAGATCGGGATACTAAGTTCTTGAGTTACTTTTGGAAGACATTATGGGGAAGTTAGGAATGAAACTTTTATTTTCAACAACTTGTCATCCTCAAACTGATAGTCAAACAGAAGTAGTCAACAGAATTTTATCTACTTTATTGAGGGTTGTCATTAGTAAAAATATTAAAACTTGGGAAGAATGTTTGCCACATGTTGAGTTTGCATATAATCATACTGTTCACTCTGCTATCAAGTTTTCACCATTTGAAATTGTTTATGGTTTTAATCCTTTAACTCCTTTGGATTTATTACCTTTACCTGTTTCTGAACAAGTGAATTTAGATGGTAAGAAAAAGACAAAATTTGTGAAGCAATTTCATGAGAAAGTATGGTTCAACATAGAGAAGAGGACTGAGCAATATATCAAACAAGCTAACAAGGGACATCACAAGCTGATTTTTGAACCCGGTAATTGGGTTTGGTTAAATATGCGAAAAGAAAGATTTCCAATACAAAGACGTTCTAAGTTGTTGCCCCGAGGAGATGGTCCTTTTCAAGTGTTAGAACGGATTAACGACAATGCTTACAGACTTGATTTACCAGGTGAGTATAATTTTAGTGCTACTTTCAATATTACTGACTTGAGTCCTTTTGATGTAGGTGACGATTTGAGGATAAATCCTTCTTAAGAAGAGGGGAATGATGAGGTCATCAAGGTTGCAAGGAATTCACAAGATCCAACTCAAGTTCCAGTTGGGCCGGTAACAAAGGCTCGAGTTAAAAGATTCAAAAAAATACTGAATAATTTAATTTAGAAAGTTTTACAACAAGAAATTGAAGTCCAAATGAATGAAGAACCAAAAGGAGCCTTAATTATGCTTATACAAGTTCAATTTGAAAAATAAATGGCCCAAAACTACCCAAGACCAAGGGAAGACGAAAATAAAGAAAAATAACAGCAATATTTGGTCAAAGTAGTTTGGTTTATTTAGTTTCCTAATTTTTCTTTATAGTTTAGTTTCCTAATTTTTTATTATTTGGGGAGTTACTAAATTTTAGTAGCTAATTTAGTCTTTACTTTTAGTCTATATATAGGGCATTATATATTGTGTAAAATACAACTTTTAACAGAATTAATAAAATTGTGAGGTTTATTCACACGTCTTGTTCTTTTGAGAACTTTTGAACTTATTCAAGATAGGAGTCTTGTTTAGTTTTTTGACTTATCAATCTAGGTTTTGAACCACCTATGTTGTGGCGTCATTTATTCCATCTTTATACCAAAGTTTTTGTTCTAGTGAGAAATGGGTCTAAGGTCATATACCTTAGATTTTTCCTCATTTAGGGCAAGGATTGAGATCTTTTATTCCATCAGTTCAAATCATTTGTAGGGAAAATTCTTGGGCTATATTACTTGTTCATGGGTTCTAGGGTTTCTATACCCATTGGGTTCACATCAGGAGCTGTCACGCCCTGATCCGCAAGTTCGAGCATGTGACAACTGTCGCGCTACTTTGAACACGTGTGAATCTCACCCCGTATTCCAAGACATCGTAAGGCATTCAAAATACCAAATAATACCATAGGTTGTCCTGGCCACCAAATATCATCCACCAAATAGAACACAATTCCCTCTCTAGTTATAAAAAACAGAAGCATCAATAATTCCCATGTAAATTTCATAAAAAGGAAATTAAGGATTCTTAATAATGGTTTACACAACCAAATTCAACCGGAATCAAAATACAGATTTACATAAGTTGACAAATAGATTTTATATAAAATGCCCTTTTTGAGTCAACTATCAATACCTCAAAACAAAAGTAAGTCTATAACCCAGAGAAATCTCTGACAGTAGTCCTCCCAATAATCAGGCTCTAAGCAACCTAGAGTACTAACTAACTTCCTCTGAAAAATGGAGAGGTAGGGGTGAGTATAGAAATATCCAGTGAATGTAGAATATATTATGATAATAAATGAATGATGATTGTGGACATGTCAAACCTTTAACTCAAAATCATATCGCTCATCAGAAAATCACAATTCATCATAAACCATTAGATTTTAATTAAGATTCCACAAATCATAATAAACGGGTTATATGTATCCAATCATATCCATTTGTTTTTCAAAAATCAAGGGATTGCCAAAATCTTTCCACCAAACGTTTGGCCCTATTCAATGGTGGAACCGCCAAACGGTTTTCATTATCATCAATCATACATTTTACCCCTTACCCTAGCTTTGGCTCGGGCCTCCCATAAGGTGCAACTAGACTAATTCAAAAGGAGGGCTTCAGAGGCACCTCTCGAGTGTAACTACCTCCTCAGCCAAATAAATACCTAACCATGTCGCCCCGCCGAGCTCCACACCGTGGAGAGAATGACTATAGTCATTAATCGTACACATAATACCATTTGTAATCATCACAACCATTTTGTAATTATCGCAACATATATCAAAATGTGCTCACAATTTTTTCATGAATTCTCAAAACATGAGTTTCATGTCAGCAGGATCAACATAGATCGATCAACATGGCACATTATTTTTAATTCAACACATGAATTTATTTTTTATTTTAAATTTTCTTTCGGGATACTCCACAATCATAAAATAATTTAAATATCAATTTAAAAAAAACATTTATAAAATTATTACAAAAAATTATTTTCTTACTTAAAACTATAAGCATGCATCCACTCATAGTGTAAGAGAGAGTAATCACTCCCAGTTTTTCCCACAGTAAGAGTTTGGCCTTGACCAGGTTTGTCCAAATCCCAAATTATTGTCACCAACTTCGTTTTAAGCCAAACCACTGTCAAACTCTAGATTTTCTCTCACTAGAAAATCTCAAATTTCTCACTAGATTTAACTTTTCAGAGATGAGGTTAATAGTTTAGGGTCTCTAGAGTGTGTTTTCTGTGGTATTTGGTAGATCTGCTGAAATGCAAGGAGAGGGAGGGAGAGAAAATGTATGAGCCGAGAGGAGAAGAGTGGGAGAAGAGGTGAAATTTGGGTATCGTAGGTTTTAGAGTCTCATCTCCACCTTATCTACCACCCATTTCCATTATTTTCTTGGTTGCCCTCCTTCATTTCCAAATTTACAGAAATACCCAATATATCCTCTTGGGCAATTGGGAAGGTTAACCTAATGGTTTAAGTACTTGAAATTTTATTTGTTGAGGAAGATGTGTTTGGTGGTGATCGGAGGAGATGAAATGAAAAGTGCAAATCTATAAAAATAAATAAATAAATAAATAATTTAGAAAGGAATGTTTATGGTTATAATATAAATTGGGCATATTATAATTAGGGCATTTGAGTGGTTTAGTGGTTAAAATCTTTTTAGTGGAGGTGAAGTCTTGAGTTCAAATCCTCATGTGCAAATTTTGAAGAAGTGTCAACTAAACTTAGGAAGGAAATGGAAAATGTCTACTAAAATTTTCACTTGTCGACTAAAATTTTGAAATTTAAAGAAGGAAATGGTAAATGTCGACTAATTCAGAATGTCAACTAAATTTGGAGAAAGGTGGAAGAGTGTCGACTAATATATGGAGAAAGTGTCGACTAAAATTTGAAATTGAAATTGAAGAATTTGTCGACAAAAAATCGACTAGAATTTGAAATTTGACAACCAGTGTCAACTAAAATTTAAATTTAATTACAAATTTGTCGAGAGAAATTTGTAAGTGTCGACGAAAGTACATTTCATGAGGACAAATGTCAACAAGAATTTGTAATTGGCGACAGCCTAAGAGAAAGCAGTCGATTCCGTGTGGGGTCTTGGTGTTGACTAAAATAGGATTATGTCGACACATATCCAAAATCAGACTAGTTGACACAAATAAAGTTGTGTCGACTCTAGTGTACCCTGCCGACAAAAATTAAGGTCGTGTCAACATGAGGAGGTTCGTGTTGACAAAATTAAGACTATGTCGATTTGAATCTCATGAAACTTTTCTTGTGTCGACATAGACTCGATAATTTAACAAGTCTATATTAGTATGAGTGTCAACATCAAACACAAATCAAACTCTATCAAACACTTAAAATTGAGAGCTTAAAGAAATTCTTGTATAACCTAAAAGATAAAGTTTCACACTCTTATAAAAAATTAATTATTTTTCAACACTTCACAAAATATAAAAAATATAAAAAAATTCAAATAGTCAATTTTTTTGAGTCAATATCACAATCCAGACTTTTCGGTCTTATAGGAGCGGGGGTGATGAGATATTCTTTGAGCTTCTCGAACGCGACTTGGCTCTTAGGCATCCATGTAAACCTTTGGGACTTTTTCAAAGTGTCATAGAATGGTTTGTATTTCTCTCTCACTTTCGACATGAAGAGGTTGAGGGCTATGATTTTGCCAGTGAGGCACTGCATATCCATCACTATTCGGGGTGGTGCCATGTTGTGTATGGGTTGGATCTTTTCTGGATTTGCCTTGATGCCCCGGTTGGTGATCAAGAAGCCCATGAACTTGATTCTGAAAGTGCATTTCGTTGGATTTAACCTCATGTTATATTATTTCAGCGTCTGGAATGTTTCCTCTAGATCGGCTACATGGTCGTTGGCAGTGGCACTTTTGAGGAGCATGTTGTCGACGTGTGCTTCTATATTTCTACCGAGTTGTTCACCAAAAACTTTATTGACCAGACATTGGATGGTGGCCCCAACGTTCTTGAGGCCAAATGGCATAACCTTGTAGCAGTACATGTTGAACTCTATAATAAACCTTGTCTTCGGGAACCATTCGTATTTGATTATGCTCGGGGTAGTTATCTATGAAATTTAAGAGTTGATGGCCAGACGAGTTATCCACTAGCTTATCGATATTAGGGAGGGGATAGATATCCTTGCGACATGCCTTATTGAAATCGGTGAAGTTCACGCACATTCTCCACTTGTGATTTGCTTTCTTCACCATAACAATATTGGCTAGCCACTCGGGGTATTCGACTTCTCGAATGAATCCCATTGTCAGAAGTTTTTTGAACCTCTTCTTATATTGCATGTTGACATTCTAGGATGAACACCATTTTTTTCTATTTAACTGGTTTGCGACTAGCATCCCCAATTAGTTTGTGAACTATGACTGAGGAGTGGATCCCCGGTATATCCTCGGGAGACCAAGCGAAAACCTTTGCAAGAGTTAAAGGTAATCTATGACTGCCTTCTCGAGAGATGCTGGCATGTGGGCACCAATCTAAATAGTTTGGCCCAGAATATCCGCGATTGGCACTTCGATTGTCTCTTCCCTAGACCGGGGCTTAGACTATTGCTCGATGTTATCTTTGAGTTCCATTGTGTCGATTGCCAGGATCTCTTCTTCTTCTCCCGTAATGGGGATGGCAGGTGGATTTCGGTTGCTACGGAGAGTCATGATTCCCAAAAGCGTTCTGAATTTGATTCTCATATGTTGGGTGCTTGGTAATGCATCAAGGCCATTTAGGCTCGGACAACCTAAGATGGCATTAAAAGGAGATGGGAGTTTCACCACATAGAAGGTGGTCCGGGTGGAGGCATGGACACGGAAAGCGAGATGATACCTTTTGGGAATATGCACTTGCTAGCAAACCCCTTAATGGGTTGTTCGTAAGACTAGAGAGGGACAAGTTGAGTCCCATTCGTTGGAAGACATTCCAGAAAAGGATGTCATGGTCTGCTCCTTGGTCCACGAAGGTCCTCTTCACGAGGTAAGAGCCGATTTTGGCGTTAATAACTAGTGGAACGTTTCGGTTGGTGTCAACTCCCACCAAATCCTCATCGTCAAAACCGATTGTAGGTCTCATTCTCTTGGTTGAAGCCATGATGAAAAGGAGGAGAAAAGGGGCGTGGTTAAAAGCCGGCTTGGCTGGAAAGTCAGTCTATTCTCACGACTGCCCCAATTTGCTAGAGGTGGATTTGGCTCCAAAGATGATGGCTCTATTAACTCGGACGAGATGATTCAGCCATCTGAAAGTCGTAATTGATAGGACCTACAAAAGACCTCCGGAGGGTGTTTTGACGGGAGATGTTTTGACGCTTAAATTAAAAAGCGATTTTCAAGAGCAAAGAATAGACTGAGAGAGAAAAAGAGAGTAAGAATCCAGCGTGAGTTGTGTGCCCCTACGTAGGCCAAGAAAACTTACCTGACAAAATGCATGTGAGAGTCCTTATATCATTCGGGCGTAAGAGCCATGTAGTAGCAGGGTGATAAAACCCTAGTTTCCTTCTGAGAATGTCCCAAGATTTTGGAAAATCATACCGTAAGATACACAAAGATCATCAAACCTTATTAGTAAGAAAAGTCGAAGTCGTCCGAGGAATCATTTCCTCTATCGATAGGGGTTGTATATACCCTTTCCCTTTTTGTAGGATTGCTTATGGAATTATAGGGGGTGAATGTTGCATCAATGATCATCAAGGATTGATAGTCAGGACACCAAGTAGATGTCCATCAGATTATAGGGACAATCGGTATGCACTAGTCGTGGATGCGTCAATGGACTGTAGGCTTTGTCGATTTTCTGATATTCCATGGGCCTAGTTACTTTTTAGGCCTGGCGTCAATGTATATATATATATTTAACATGATACGTAAGACCCATGGATACCTAGAAGTGTTGAGGCCATTTTTCTTTTACTGTGGTACCTAAGTTTGAGAAAAATTAAGTAGAGATTCAAACCAATTGATATTAAAAAATTCAATTGTTAAGTAATGAATTTTATGAATATTAATATTAATAATAGTTTTTAAACCCAATGAGTAATAATTCAACTGCCATTATCATTCCTCTCTTTTGTAATGATCTCAACATCAAGTCTTCTTATATACAAAAGAAAATAAAAGTTTTTAAAAAATTCTTTCTACTAAAGAAGAATTAAGGGAAAATATAGTACATATGCGATAGCATGAAAAAATGTGTGCATAGCAATAGGAATTAGGACTTTTCTAGGGAATTTATAAAAATATAGATACCTATAGTATATAATGGTTTAAAAATACAAACGTTGGTTGGTTTAGCTGGAAGGGAACTGAGTTACATTAATTATGGTTGTGAGTTTGATTCCCCATAGGTACGAAAAAAATCACATTGAGAGATTTCTCCCGAAAATGGCCCGATAGTAGGTCGATCCAGATTAATCAGGGTGAAACTCCGGATACCGAATGGAAAATAAAAAAAAATGGTTTAAAAATTGGCACTTAAGGGGTTTTCGTTATTTTTTAAAGTTATTTTTAGCATAGTAATTAAAACTCTTGGGTACTATTTTTTAGGTATTTAAATATTATGACCATCAATACCAATTAATACACTCCAATAATTGCAAAAATCAATATGGGAAGGTATAAAGGTTAGACCCACAAAACAGCAATATGATAACAAGAATGCCATAACCATCGTGATAGTCAAATTTAAAATTTTTTTGTGGAATTATGTTGTGCAAAAAAATTTTTTTTTTTTTAAAAAAATCCAGTTTCCAACCAATTTGGATCTCAATGGCGGAAGAAATTGGGACTTGGACTGACACGTCTCCGTCAGTTGTCTACAAGCTGCCCATTTTTCTGCCCGGAGCCGCTGGTCTCACGACAGTTACATCATGTGACAGGATCCTTGAGGAGATTTTTTTGTTAGATAAAATGATTAGTCAGGTCTTGTCAAGATTCAAACCGAGGTTGCTAGATTCAAAGACAAGAATGTTAACCACTACAACATAGAACACGAGAACAATCCTAAAAATCATTATGGGAAGGCATAAAGCTGGGCCCAGGACACCGCAACAAGATAATAAGAATATCATGATCATCTCAATAAACAAATTCTAAAACTTTTTTGAGGAATTATGTTGTGCAAAAATAAAATAAAATAAAAAATCTAGTTCCTAACCAGCTCAACTCTCAATGGCTCAAGAAACCAGGACCGACATGTCTCTATTGTTTGCTTACAAGCCAGCCATTATTATGTCCCAGAGGGACAGTTAGATCATGTCTATTTAACGGGAACCTTGAAGACATTGTTTTGTTAGTTAAAAAGAGTAGTTAGGTCCCACCAGGAGTCGAGCCCAGATTGCAGAATAAAAAGTCTAGGATGTTAATCACTACACCATAAAACCCTCTAATAATCCTAAAATTCTATATGGGAAGCCACAAGGGTTGGACTCACAACACCGCAACATGACAACAAGAGTGTTATGGCCATCGTGATAGACAAACCCTAAAACATTTTTTGTGGAAATTTGTTGTGCAAAAAAAAAAAAAAAAAGGTTCCTATCCAGCTCAGATCTCCATGTTTAAGAAATCATTACCAACACAATTCTGTCAGTTGCTCACAAGCCGACCATTTTTTTTGGTCCAAAACTGTCAGTCTTGGAGTGGTTACGTCATGCAGAGTAGAACCTAGGTCGATGGATTCAATGTCTAAAGTGCTAACAACTACATTAGAAAACTCTCAAAGAGTACTAAAAATCAATATGGGAAGGCATAAAGGTTGAGCTCACAACACCGCAATATGATAACAAGAATGTCATGGCCATCGTGATAGACAAAGTCTAAAACATTTTATGTGGAATTTTGTTGTCCCAAAAATAAAAAATCCGGTTCCTCACCAGCTCGGATCTCAATGGCACAAGAAATCGGGACCAACACGTCTTTATCAATTGCTTACAAGCCAGCCACTTTTATGCCCAAAACCACCTATCTCGGGATGATCACGTTATGTCTATTTAACAGGATCCTTGAGCAGATTGTTTTGTTAAATTAAAAGGTTAGTCAGGTCCTATGGGGAGTTAGGCCGTTGGATTAAAAGTCCAGTGCTAACTACTATACCATAAAACTCATGAAGTATCTTAAAAATCAATATGGGAAGGCATAAAAGTTAGGCCCACAAAACTGCAACATGATCACAGGAATGTCATCCCCTTCGTGATAAACAAACCCTAAAACCTTTTTGTGGAGTTTTGTTGTCCCAAAAAAAAAAAAAAAAATCCGGTTCCTCACCAACTCGAATCTCACGACTCAAGAAATCGGGACCGACACATCTCTGTTAGTTGCTTACAAGCGGGGCCATTTCTCTACCTAAAAATGCCAGTCCCATGATGACTACATCATCTGTATTTAATAGGATCCTAGAGGAGATTATTTTGTTAGAAAAAAAAAAGATTAGTCAGGTCGTACTGAGAATCAAACCCAAGTCATTGGATTCAAAGTCCAGAGTATTAACCACTACACCATAGAACTCTCAAGTAATCTTAAAAATCAATTAGGGAAGGCATAAAGGTTGGGCCCACAACACCGCAACATGATAACAAGAATTGCATGGCCATCATGATAGACAAACCCTAAAACCCTTTTGTGGATTTTGGTTGTCTAAAATAAAAACCATTTCATAACCAGTTTGGACCCCGATGTCTTAAGAAATCGGGACCAACATGTCTCTATTGGTTGCTTATTTTTCTACCTGGAACCACTGGTCTCACGATGGTTTCATTATAACAGGATCCTTGAGGAGAATGTTTTGTTAAATAAAAAGACTAGTTAGGTCTTACCGGGAGTCGAACCCAGGTCGCTAGATTCAAGTCCAGAGTGCTAACTACTACACCATAGAACCCTCAAACAATCATAAAAAACAATATAGAAAGGCATAAAGGTTAGGCCCACAACACCACAACATGATAACAAGAATTTCATGGTCATCATGATAGACAAACTCTAAAACATTTTTGTGGATTTTTGTTGTTCAAAAAAAAAAAAAAAAATCCAATTCGCAACCGGTTTGAATCTCAACGTCTTAAGAAATTGGGCCCGACACATCTCTATTGGTTGCTTATAGGCAGGCCATTTCTCTATCTAGAACCGCAAATCTCGCGATTGTTTCGTCATGTCTATTTAGTAAGATCCTTCAAGACATTATTTTTTTAGATAAAAAGATTAGTCAAGTCCTACCGGGAGTCAAACCCAGGTCATTGGGTTCAAAGTCCAGAGTACTAACCACTACATAGAACCCTCGAATAATCTTAAAAATCAACATGGGATGGCATAAAGATTTGGCCCATAACACTGCAGCAACATGACAACAAGAATGCCATGACCATCATGATAGACAAACCCTAAAACTTTTCTTTGTGAAATTTTTTTGTCTATAAAAAAAGTCCGGTTCCTCGCCAGCTTGGATCTCAATAGCACAAGATTTGGCCATCGTTGTATACAAACCCTAACAGTGCATTGGCAATCTCATGAGAATGGGAGGTAAATAAAAGGAAGGGCAAGGATGGGAAAAAGAGGAAAATAGAAGTAAAATTAAAAACCATGTTTGATAACAAAATATGTGAAAGGGAAAGGGAAATGGGGAATATAATAAAAAATTATATAAATTTACTGTTTTATTTTTTTTGTTTTTTATTAGAATTTTAAAATATAAAATATAAAAGTAAATTTAGTCTTTATAATTTTAAAAAGTAATCTCCCCCCTTCAAAATCTACCTATTTGGTGGAATTAAAAATTTGGGTCTTCACTTTCCCTCCCCTCCAATTAATTGTTTTGCCAAATATAGGTGGAATCTTTAAAAACCCTCTTTTTCTCTCCCTTTTCCATTAAAACCCTCTATCTAAACGGACTGTAAAATCCTTTTGTGGATTTTTGTTGTCCAAAAAAAACAAAAAATCCAATTCGTAACCAGTTCGAGCCTCAATGTCTCAAGAAATCAAGATTAACAGATCACTATAGGTTGCTTATAGGGAGGCCATTTTTCTATCGAGAACCACTGTTCTCATGACGGTTTCATCATGTCTATTTAACAAGATCCTTAAGGGGCATGTTTTGTTAGATGAAAAGACTAGTTAGGTCCTACCGGGAGTCAAACCCAAATCACTAGATTCAAAGTCCAGAGTGCTAACCACTACACTATAGAACCCTCAAATAATCCTAAAATTCAATAAGGGAAGACATAAAGGTTAAGCTGACAACACGACAACGTGATAACAAGAATGTCATGGCCATTATAATAGGCTAACTCTAAAAAATTTTTGTGGATTTTTATTGTGCAAAAAAAAAAAAAAAAAATTCCTGATCGTAACCAATTTGGATCTCAACATCTCAAAGAAACCGGAACCAACATGTGTCTGTTGGTTGTTTACAATCCATCCTTTTTTCTATCCAAAACTGCTGGTTTCATGATGGTTTCGTCGTGTCTATTTAATAGGATCCTTGGAGAGATTATTTTGTTAGATAAAAAGATTAGTAAGGTCTTACTAGGAGTCGAACTCGGGTTGCTAGATTCAAAGTCTAAAGTGCTAAACATTACACCATAGAACCCTTGAATAATCATAAAAATCAATATAAGAAGGCATAAAGGTTAGGCCTAAAACACAACAACATGTTTACAAGAATGTCATGGCCATTGTGATAGACAGACCCTAAAACCCTTTTGTTGATTTAAGTTATTCGGGAAAAAAAATTTCAATTCGTAACCAATTCGGACCTCAATGTCTCAAGAAATCAGGACTGATACGTCTCTATTGCTTGGCTATAGGTAGGCCATTTTTCTACTCGGAACCATCGGTCTTGCAACTATTTTGTCATGTTTATTTAACAGGATCCTTGAGGAGAATGTTTTGTTAGATAAAAATATTAGTTAGGTCCTTCTAGGAGTCGAACCCAGATCACTGGATTCAAAGTCCAGAGTACTAAACACTACACCAAAGAGCCCTTGAATAATCTTAAAAATCAATATAGGAAGGTATAAAGGTAAGACCCACAACACCACAACATGATAACAAGAATGTCATGGCCATTGTGATAGACAAACCTTAAAACATTTTTGTGGATTTTTGTTGAGAAAAAAAAAATCCAGTTCATAATCAGTTCGGATCTCAACATTTCAAGAAATCGAGACCAACACGTCTCTATTAGTTGCTTTCAGGCAGGCCATTTTTCTATCTAGAATTGCTGGTCTCATGAGTGTTTCGCCATGTCTATTTAATAGGATCCTTGAAGAGATTATTTTGTTAGATAAAAAGATTAGTTAGGTCCTACCGGGAGTCGAACCCAGGTCGCTGGATTCAAAGTCCAAAGTGCTAACCACTACACCATAGAACCCTCAAATAATCCAAAAAAACCAATATGGGAAGGCATAAAGTTGGGCCCACAGCACTGCAACATGATAACAAGAATGTCATGGCCATCATGATAGACAAATGTTAAAACTTTTTTATGCATTTTTGTTGTCCAAAAAAAAAAAAAAAAAAAAAAAACTAGTTCATGACTAGTTTGGATCTCAACGTGTCAAGAAATCGGTGTTGACTGCTTATAGATCGTCCATTTTTCTACCCTCAATTGTTGGTATCATGATGGTTTCATCATGTATATTTAACAGGATCCTTGAGGAGAATGCTTTGTTATATAAAAAGACTAGTTAGGTCCTACTGGGAGTCGAACCCAGGTCGCTGGATTCAAAGTCCAGAGTGCTAACCACTACACCATAGAACCCTCGAATAATCTTAAAAATCAATATGGAAAGGCATAAAGGTTAGGCCTAGAGCAATACAACATGATAACAAGAATGTCATGGCCATCGTGATAGACAAACTTTAAATTTTTGTTGTGCCAAAAAAAAAAATCCAGTTTGTAACCAATTTGGATCTCAATGTCTCAAGAAATTGGGACCGACACGTCATTATTGGTTGCTTCTAGGCAGGCAATTTTTCTATATGGAACTTCTGGTCTTGTGACTGTTTTGTCATGTCTATTTAATAAAATCCTTGAAGAGATTATTTTGTTAGATAAAAAGATTATTCAGGTCCTACCTGGAGTCGAACCCAAGTCACTAGATTCAAGGTCTAGAGTGCTAACCACTACACTATAAAACCCTCGAATACTCCTACAAATCAATATGGGAAGACATAAAGGTTGGGCCTACAACACTGCAACAACATAGAAAGATTGTCATGTTGTCCCAAAAAAAAAAAAAAATCTACCTAGTAACTAGTTCGGATCTCAACATCTCAAGAAATTAGTGTTGGTTGCTTACAAATCGGCCATTTTTCTACCCTGAATTGCCGTCTCATGACTGTTTCATCATGTCTATTTAATTGGATCCTTGAGGAGAATGTTTTATTAGATAAAAAAATTAGTCAAGTCCTATCGGGAGTCGAACCAAAGTCACTGGATTGGAAGTCCAGAGCGCTAACCACTACACCATAGAACCCTCGAATAATATTAAAAATCAATATGGGAAGGCATAAAGGTTAGGCCCATAACATCACAACGTGATACAAGAATGTCTTGCCATTGTGATAGACAAACCCTAAATCTTTTTTGTGGATCTTTGTTGTGCCAAAAAAAAAAAAAAAAATCTAGTTCATAACCAGTTCAAATCTCAACGTCTCAAGAAACTAGGACCGACACGTCTCTATTGGTTGCTTACATGCTGGCCATTTTTCTATTTGGAACTGCTGGTCTCACGATGGTTTCGTCATGTCTATTAACAGGATCCTTGAGGAGATTATTTTGTTAGATAAAAAGATTAGTTTTGTCCTATAGGGTGTCGAACCCAAATCACTGTATTCAAAGTCTAGAGTGCTAACTACTACACTATAAAACCCTTGAATAATCCTAAAAATCAATATGGGAAGATATAAAGGTTGGGTCCACAACACGGCAACATGATAACAAGAGTGTCATGGCCATCAAGATAAACAAACAGTAAAATTTTTTTGTGGATTTTTGTAGTCCAAAAAGAAGGTCTAGCTCCTCACCAGCCCGGAATCACCTGTCTCACGACGGTTTTGTCATGTCTACTTTACAGGATCCTTGATGGGATTGTTTTGTTAGATAAAAAGATTAGTCAAGTCCTACTAGGAGTCAAACCTAAATCATTGGATTCAAAGTTTATAGTGCTAACTACCATGGAACCTTCGAAAAATCCTAAAAATCAATATGGGAAGGCATAAAGGTTGGGCCTACAACATCTAAGCATGATAACAAGAAAGTCATGACCATCGTCGCAAACCCAAGAACTTTTTTGTGGAGTTTTGTTGTTCAAAATAAAAAAAGAAAAATTCAGTTCCTAGCCATCTTGGATCTCGATGGCTCAGGAAACTAGGACGGACACGTCTCTGTTGGTTGCTTACCGAGCAAACTTTTTTCTGCTCAGAACCACTGGTCTTAGATGGTTGCGTCATGTTTATTTAAGAGGATCCATGATTAGTAAAGTTTTATTGGGTGTCGAACCCAAGTTGTTGGATTCGAAGGTGAGAGTGCCAGCTTGGGTCTCAATGGCTCAAGAAACGAGGACCAACACGTCTCCATTGGTTGCTTATAGGCCAACCATTTTTTTGCCAGGAACCCGCTGTGTCGGGATGGTTGCATCATGTCTGTTTATCAGGATCCATCATATTTATTTGATTGGATTCTTGAAGAGATTGTTTTGTTAGATAAAAAAATTAGTTAAGTCCTATAGGGAGTCAACCCCAGATTGTTGCATTCAAAGTTCAGAGTGCTATGCACAATAGAACCCTTGAATTATCCTAAAAATCAATATGGAAAGACATAAAAGTTGGGCCTATAACACCGCAACATGATAACAAGAATGTCATGATCATTCTGATAGACAAATGCTAAATGTTTTTTGTGAAGTTTTGTTGCGTTAAAAAAAAAAAATGGGGTTCCTAACTAGCTCGGATCTCAAAGCTCAAGAAATTGGGACCGACACGTCAATATCAGTTGCTTACGAGCCAACTATTTTTTGGGTTATTTCTTAAAATAGTGTTTTTTTTGAAAAAAAATTTGTCAGATGGCGTGATTGTTTTGGGTGTTCCAAAACTGATGATTTTGCGATTTCCAATCGCGACTTTACCATTTTTTTTTACAAATATTAAAAAAAAAATCTGAAAGCAACATTGGCACCACCGACATGCTGTTTTTTTTTTATTATTTTTGAAATAAAAATTATTATCATTATTATTATTGTTATTATTATTATTATTATTAAAACATGTAAATATTAATAAAAATTTTTATTAACTCCATTTTTATTTTTAAATAAACTTAAAATAAATTAAATATTGGTTAATATTTAATTTGTTTTAATAATAATAATAATAATAATAATAATAATAATAATAGCTTTTATTTCAAAATATAAAAACAAATTTTCATTTTTAATTAATTTGTTTATAATTTTTAATAATATTATTTAATATTAATTTTTATTAATTTTAAGTTTTTTCAAAAATAAAAATCAAGTTAATAAAAATTTTTAATTAATAAAATTTTTTAATAATAATAATAATAATAATAATAATAATAATAATTTTTATTTCAAATTTTTTTTTTTAAAAAAATAGCATGTGTAAGTGGTGTCAATCTCGCTAAAAGCGAGATTGGCAGTGACGCTTTTTTTAATACATTTGTATAAAAAAAAATGTTGAAATTGTAATTGTGAATCGTGAAATCACCAGTTTTGGAACACCCAGAAAAATCATATCATTTGAGGAATTTTTTTTTTTTAAAAAAAAAACCCTATTTTGGGAAATAACCCCCATTTTTCTGCCCAGAACGCCGGTCACAGGATGGTTATGTCTATTTAACAAAATTCTTAAGGAGATTGTTTTGTTAGATAAAAAAATGAGTGAGGTCCTACAGGGAATTGAATCCAGATCGTTGGATTCAAAATTCAGAATGCCAACCTCTGCACCATAGTTTAAATAAGCTTCTATATTTCCAACATTTGAAGCAAGAGAAAATGAGATTAAAAAATTTTGTGATGATTGGCATATAGTTAATTAAAAATTCATCGGTTCTGGAATAAATATAGTTTTAGTATGCTTGATCCCTTCATAAAAAGATTTCAATTGGAACCATCTTAAAAAATCCTCCATTGAAAAATGTTTTAAACAAGACTTGATCCTACTGTCTTCATTGTAGAACATGAAATTAATTACATTTGGCCCATCAAACAATAAAATATAATTCATACCATGCAAGTAATACGTACCCTTCTGGGATGATTGCCAGTGTGACCCATGAGCACACTTGCATTTTTTGCTTGTGCTATTCCCAAATAGAACATCAAAGAAACATTAATTGTTCTTGGCCCACTGCATGCTGCAAAATACAAGAATCATTTTCAGTCCACCAAAAGAAAAGAAACCATAAATTCAGGAATTGAATTTTTCAATCAAGCTCCGTACCAAACCAGGTTCCTTGATATAGACAAAGAATAATCCAGAAAATCGTTTACATTTTTTGATGAAAAATGTACGTCAGGAAACAGCAATGAACTCCCAGAAAATATTAAACCAGTGGTAAAGTGCATCTGGGTGTCTATAATAACTTCCGACTTGCAGAGTGATCTTAGTATCCACGGCATAGGCACTGCAAAGGCCACACAGATTTCAGTTCAAGGCACCTTGTAATTGAGCTCCATACCTGCAAAACAATCAATTCATAAAGATCAAAATATATAAATCTCAGAAACTCCTCACATTATGTTTCCTTCCACTTTTTTGCTTGACTAGGGGAAAAATATTTCTGTACGCGAGAAAAAATAAAGAATAGAGTGCTAAGTTGCAGTGACAAACCATGCAAGTATCTGATCTCGATGGTCATTGGTACAACAAGCCCAGGCAGATAGGTTTTGCTTGAAGATGCCACGCACCTCAAAATTCCTTTCCGAGGATGCTTTTCGTTCTGGGGGTCTTGCACCTATTTTTGTGGGGGAATTAAGGAACATAAAGATTGGTTTTCACTTCTATAACCAACTACTAGTAATTTCTTACTTTCAGGCTGATATCTTGAAATCACCATCCTAGCAGAATCAGCTACTACTTGTCACTCTGTAAGAGCACAGTTATTTCTAGATTAGATATCCTATATGCACCCAAAAAGAAAAAAATGAAGGGCTACGCAGAATGATGAATTTTTTTTTTTTTTTGGTGCCTTTATCTGTGACAGAGGTTGTGTTTTTGCTTTCCCACACATAAAAACATTCTTGGTTACTCTTTGTTGTGTACAAGAAAAGAAAATTCAAATTTTAAGCATCATAAACCATGTTTTTTTTCCTTTATTTTTAGCGGAAACAGATTCCAGAAGCTTCAGCTGTAAGTAAAGAAGCAAAGAGAAGCGGTGAACAAAATTGAAGGGAACTAGTGATTGCAAACATAAACAGGATTCCAGCTGCCGAATATATTTATAGCCATTTCTCGGACATTTGGTGAACTGCGAACATATCTCACAAACAGAGAGCTAAAATTTGAATGAAGATAATTTTTGTAGAGTTGCTGTCCAAGCAAAGAAGACTAACCAACATAAAACAGATAATTTAAATGCAGCTGATGATCTGGGAGACAGATTGCAGCTAAAAATTAGGTAATATATAATAGATGTATTGATGGTGAAGGTCATCAACCAAAATCAGATGATCTATTTTCGGGAGAAATTTGCAGCTCAAAATCTGGCAACATATAGCGGATAGCTTAATTGCGAGAAGAATTTTATATAATGATGAATTGGTGCAATAAAAAGGTCTAAAATAAAACATGTTTCACAAAAACAAACATAGAGCAAAAAGTACTCTAAAGTTCACTGTCACTCAACAGCAATTAACAGACCTGCAAAGCACATCTTAATAAACTTTAATCCTCGATTATTTGGTGCCAATTTTGTGGATTGAGAGAAATTGAATGATAGAATTTCATATTACAATTTCACAAAAGCATGGCCATGGACTGTCAAATCCAGGTATATCCATAAAAAAAAGTTTTTATAGATACAAAGAAATAAATTTAAAAAATATAGGTGAAAAAATAAATTGGAAATTTTCCAGCTGCAGGTGTAGAGGTGCAGTCAATTGCCCAGACGAAGCATGTGAAAAGAAATGCATCCAAGTAGAACAATTATTTTATTTTATTCTTCTAGTTTCCATAAGATCATAGTTTGGCTCAACTTAAATTAAAGAGAAACTTATACACTTCAAGCGAGAGGGAAAGAAGGTTGACAGTTGACAGAAAGAACAACTAGTTGGACTGACCTTCAACCAGAAAATCCAAAGGGAACTACTCAGCCGCCAGCAATGCAGGGGAAAAGTTTTCACTATATAGGAGCTACTGCTTAACTCCAAGGCCAGGCACAATTTGCCCTCGTAATGCAAATCACACCAACCTAGGCCATTCAATTATATTCATCTGTAAAGGAAGAAGCAGATCAAACCAGTAACCCAATAAAACTCAACCAATTTTGCCTTGCACTGTTCAGCAGCTCATTCTTAACTGCGAATAAGGCTTTTTCATTCAGTAATACTGTTTACTATAGAAACCAGGACCAGCCAAAGAGTTGATTTCTCTCTTCATCAGCTAGTATAATAAAATGTATAATCCTTTTCAAAAAGCCATCCTTGTCATGAACAAGAGGATACATCACCAAATTCTTGATCTTGGAGACCAACTAACAGGTACTTGATCTACCCAATATGAATGCAGAGTTAGCATTGAGTAAGAATATATCCAAGATATACTTCATGAGTCTGAGAATTTATAGCTCGTCCTCTTCTGACACAAAATCCCTTTCTTCATCTAATACTCTCCAGTTTGCTTTGTTACCTCTCATCATGTTTGACAACTCTTGTATGGAGCAGGAAGTGCTTCGTTCCATTTTATCTGCTAGTATTTCTGTCTGCTCTGAGAATCCTGATCCTATTAGCTTGTTTCTTAACATTTGGCAGGTAGAAGTGTATGGCGGTATCCCTGCATCAATCATCATTTCAAAAAATTTACAAGCCTCCTCTAGCTTCCCTTTCTTCTTGCAAAGGCCATGGATGATGACAGCATAAGTTGAAACTGAAGGATAATAACCCTTCTCTTCCATGCCCTCCCAAAGTTCCATCATCCTGTCAAATCTCCCAATTCTGATCAGCATTTTCAGCAGCATGTTGTAAGTATGCCGATCCGGCAAACATGAATTTTTGTCCATTTTAGACAATAGCCTCTGTGCCTTATTGACTTCAAAATGCTCACAGTGGAAAGCTAGGATCGCATTGTAACTCCATACATCGGGTTTGACATTTCTCTCAATCATCTCATCTAGCAAATTGTAAGCATCCTCCACCTTTTCGTTCATGCAAAGTCTTTTAATTATACAATTGCAAGTAAATACATTGGCAGTCAAGTTATACCTTCTCATTCTGTCAAATAGCCGAAATGCCCTATGCAAATCATTTGCTTTACAATATGCTCGAATAAATATGGAATAACTACAAGTATCCGGCTCAAGTCCAATTGAACCCATCTCTCGAAACAACTTATACGCCTCATCTACATTCCCTCCTCTACACAAACAATCCAAAAGACAATTATAAGCAGCAACATCTACCACATATCCCCTCTCAAGCATTTCATCATACAACTTGCGCACCTCATCCGTATCCCCAACTTCACCCAACCCACTCATCAAAATGGTATAACTTTTCGCACCCACATCATATTCAACCTTAAGTCTATCAAATAACTGTTGGGCATGCTTCACATGCTTCCTTTTACATAGTGCATATAAAAGCTGATGAATGTCTTCAATGGAAGGGTCCAATCCGAATTCACCCATTTTAGAGAAAGCCTTTATAGCATCAGTAGGCAAATTCATTCTACAATAAACTCTAAACAAAACCCAGAAAATTCCGTGACTAATTTCAATGTCGCCGGTAAATTTAACCTCATGTAACAAATCCCACATCAAAGGAAACTGTTTAGTACTACCCAAAATATCAACAATGATATGAAAACTATGTTGACTATGCTTGAACCCATTTAAGGATTGAGCCCAGAGAAAGAACCTGTGAGCTGCGGAACCTAAATTTTTGCTTCTTTTGAGCACTTGCTCAACTAAGTCGTTTGAGAGTTTGTGGGAAAATGGAGCTAGAGCAGACTCAATGTCGTGATGTTGGCTTCGGTAGTCGCTCAAAATTCGACAGATTTCGTTTATGTCTTGGGGTGAGGAAGACGATGACCGTGAAGAGAGAGAGCGGGGTGAAAAGGGTTTGAAGATTGGGGGTTTGGGAAAATGGGGTTGAGAGAAGAGTGAAGAGAGAACGTTGAAGATACGGAGTTTGGAAGAAGAAAGCGATTTCATCACCATTTTCAGAGCTGTTTGACGGGTGTCAAAAGCCAAGGAAAACGAGAGGGATACAACTTGGAGAACGACCGGTCTGCATAGGTAGCATTGGAATCATTTCGTACACTGTCATGTGTAGGACGAAAGCAGCACATTTTACTTGCTTGTTCTTCTTCAAGAGATTTTCTATGATTTCAGGCTGTTGATAATTATATAATTTATTGCAGCTGAATTGTGGGGTTTTTTTTTTTTTTTTTAAAAAAAGGTTTTTTTTTTAATTCAAAATTAAAAAAAAATCTTCCCAAAATAGAGATGTCACGCTCTAAACGTGGCATATACTATTCATTCGTTAATCATCGTGATTAAAAAAGAGAATAATGATGATGCGAAATCACGTCATAGGTTGCACGATTTGCAATCGTGATATACAGGTTGTGATTTGCGATCGTGCAGCCCATGTCGTGATTGCAAATCGCACGACCTATGGCGCAATCTGCAATCACGTTATCTTTGCCCAAACCCTCACTCTACTCTATTTTTGCATTCAGCCATTCAACCATCCTACATAATCCATTCAGCCATCCTGCACTATTCAAACTCCAAAAGCTATATCGAGACATCCATGCATAGCTTTCCCCCCACATCAATCAATCTACCAATACCAAAATTTATACAAAGCAATATACTCCAACACAATCACCATCGTAAAAATATCAAATTTCATAAATATCAATTACCAAACATCCAAACTCCACAAATATCAATCACTAAACACTACAAATACCAAACTCCATGAATATCAATCAAAATCAATACTCCAAAAGTAATCATGAACAAACACAAATATCCACAAATTATAAATATGAAAGAAAAGTTATAAAAATTAAAATTAACAAATTTTAAGTTACAAAGTTAGAATGTAATAGACAAACAAATATTAATATCCAGAAATTATAAATATAAGAACCTACACTAAGTACCGTATGGAGGTCGTCCAGCATTTCTATGCGACTGATGTCTTGTGGGAACTAGAGCCTACCTGCCCTCATCACTCTTGGGAAACTGAACCGCAGTAGTCGTAGGGTTTTCTGAATATTGATACCGCCACCGTTGATAAACGTTAAGTCATGGAGGCTCACTCGGTATAGCGTCGTCATGCTTCTCAAAGGCAGGAGTCTGTGTAAACGTCGAAGTGGGTGTAGGAGTCGGATATGAATATATCTACGTCTCTATATGCTCCTCAAAGGCGTCTGTGTAAACATCGGAGTGGGTGTAGGATTCAGATAAGAATATATCTACGTCTCTGTATGCTCCTCAAAGGCACCCGTAGCACCAGAAGTAAAGGAAATGTCTGGATCAATATATCCATGTGTAGATGTCATAGGATGATCTCTCAAGTGCCGTATGTCCGAAGCGCTATAGTGTGTCCCATATATCATCTCTGATATAAGCAACTTGAGGATCCACTCCTAGGACAGTGAGGATGTCATATGCTTCTAAATGGAGATTCTCGAGCCGGTATCACTGCAAAAAAAAAAAAAATTGTAAGTATAAAAACATTTTGTAAACAATAAAAGTAATATAAAACGATAAAGTGCTTTTGACTTACTATGAACATGACATCGTCTGTGGTCGGCCAAAATCCCTACTGATATCGATGTGCAAGACTACCAGTCAACATGCGTGTGATTCGCATCCATGTAATCATGTGTCATCATATCATCATCATAACATTCATCTCCGGTCCCGATATGGTATCGACGGTTATCCCATACCTGTAAGTGTGCCGCATGCCTTATAGTCCAATCATGACTAGATTTCCCACGTCGATCTGTTCGATGCAAGTCCATATCCGTGTGTACAGGAATATGAATATCCTGCCGATAACCAAACTGTTGTAAAACTCTCGCAGGATAATAAAACTTGACAACCTCAAAACATGTAAGAGGCACACTAGCTCGCCATATATCTCTCTTGACAAGACAATAATTAGGTAATACCTTAATGTCGGAATACGAATATGACATCCAGAGAAATTGAAAAAAAAAATAAAAAACAATGTATTAGTTGGACTTATATTATTAGAAGTAGTGATCCAGCTGACAAGGGAAAGGAAATTTACTTACCCCACCCTCCCTCGTATGATCAAGTTGATCCTGATATGATCGTAAAACAAACTGTCATGTATGCACATAGTTATGAGGAACATCCCAACTAATAAAAAATGAAACAACATTTAATTAGATACAGATAAACGATATCACGATATGAGATAAAATTAGTATGATAAATGTAATTAATACTACATACAGAGATCCTCGAGGACCGATAGGCATGTTTGGAGCAACAGGTAGTGGATCAATGACGTGGCGTCTAGTCGGGATAAACATGATCACTCTCTCCCACGGCCAGTGCTGAAAAGAGATCAAGAGAAGTTAAATAAATTACATAACATTTATGTAAAAACATTGATGCAAACCAAACAAGAAAATGGAGATAAAATACTTGTATAAGTAGTACCGGTCCTGAAATCTGTCTAACACTATCAAATAAAGCTTGACACATAGTCCTGTAAAGCGTCGCTAGCACTGCACTACCCCAACTATAACTCCCTGCACAATCAAGATCTCGTAGGAGTTTCAAATATAGAACTTTCACCATTGACCCAAACTTATCGCCCAAAAGAGTACTCAAAAGTTACATAATCCGACCACGTGCATAAAAGTCAACTAAAGTCTGATCCGAGTCGGGCCCTAGAGGATGTGAATCAAGAAATGCTGTGTGGCCTCACCAATAGTTAAGTGAAAAGTGTGTGTTTCCGGTCTCCATCTCTATAGTAACGTTGTAATCAACACATGATCATACTGAATATGATCACACCTGTACACTCCATAAAAACCTACTCGTAACAAAATTTGTTGAACCCTAACATCAAGTGGTTGAGCAGCCCAAAATTTGTGATCTGACCGCCGCACCTCTAAGGATGTATCACTACCGGTCTCCCATATAAACTGAGATTGGTTTGAGGGCTGTAGGGTCAAAACTCTAAGATCCCGTGGACCTGGGGTAAATGTCGTTTGAGAGTAATCCATATCTATGATCACCACAAGCCATGATTCAACATTAAATATGCACATGTAAAGAAGACATGAAATAACATATAACATATAATAAGTCATGAAATACAACATATAAAATCCATAATTAATAAACCATCAATAATAAACCATAAACAACATACAACATATACACATTTAAATAAGATTCGCAATTATGATATTTCAACCTCGTCTTGTTCTTTCTTGCAACCGGGCCATGTTTGAGCAATGATTTCGATTATGTCCGTATTCTCCACAAGATTTGCAGCGTTAAGTTGTTCTTCTATCCATTTCATTATGAATTCGTGTGCTACGTGGTCTACCGACTGATTGTTAAGACGTGAAATATTTGCCAACAAGGAGAAAGGAGAAGGGGGTCAATAGTCTTTGTGTGGAAGATGATGGAACTCACTACCATAGATAAGCAACATTGATTGACAGCTATGAAATTTACTGACAAATAACATAAATTCAAGTCCCAAGTTAGCAAAACTCTCCACATGTGTGAACAAGGATATTTGTATATAGTATATTTCTTATACGTACATGATGGAACATCCATGAGTACAGTATGATTGTTTCCACCTTTGCCACCATGAGAACCAGTAACGACTTTATATTCCCCTCTTGCTCTGTTAAATAATTCACAGTGATGATATTTGGTTTTTTGCTTAACTTTAGCCAATTTTTCCATCACCATTGTTGGCTATACGTTGCCTTTTTCAATATTATTAGATGCTGCTTCTCGATTTTTGTTAAAAAATGATGACAAATCCCAATTACCATACACCATTTCCATAGATTTTTGATAGTCCAGCCAAGCTTTCTTGTATGACAAATCTACCCCATACTTCCTCGTATCCTTTACTACATTACACATTTTATAATCAACATTCTGTTTTTATGTGACTTTTGATAAGACGACCCACCATATTAGAGTCTACATTAGGATGATCTCGCGCATGCATTCGAGGAAAACAAGTTGTTTTGCATTTAACCTTGTGATTTCTGAAATGTTAAACTTTTTTTTCAATCTTGTCCGAACATGCCACAAATAGTTTGTTCTCATCATAGAAAGAATACTTCACAAGCCACATGTGTTGATTACTTTCATGAACTTTAAAATACCTGTGCTACCGCATGGACAAGCACTTAACAGCATACTGAACTCCCTCTTTGGAATTGAAAATCATCATAACTTGTAACTCTGAAATGCGATTATCATCCCATGTAGGAGGTTGAAGTCATTGTACTTATCAACCATCATGTTTCTTTCCCCCATACTGTACAGAAATGAGATGTCTTCTTCATCTGCATCCACCTGATATTCTTCATCTACAACATTTTGATCATCATAAGTTTTACCCTCCGATTCATCATCAACAAATGTTTTGACAAGATCTGTCTCCTACCCCTAATAAGACATACTAGAATTGGGCTCTTCAAACTCATTTTTCATAAGCATAACTGATTCACGAGGAGCATTCATTGTAATATCATCAGAAATAAATGCCTCATACTGTAGCCATTCATCTCCAACATTCACATTTATCAATATTTCAGTATAAGATCCAAAATTTGTCACGCCTCTGAATGAACTACCTCCGATTCTACCAAAAAAACTACCTGGGTCTCTCCCAAATGAACTACCTATAACATCTGACTCATTTTCTACCATAAGAATAAGTGGATCAACAATTGTAGTTATAATTGGTTCTTAGTCTAAGAAAAGTTCAACTTATGACAATCTTGATATATATCTAGGAAATCACAACACTTCTGGCAAAAGGTCATCCTCCACCAGTAATACACAATACGAAAGAGAATTATCAGACCAAAAATGATATTTACATGAAACATTCAGTTTGAATTGTTTAGAATCAATCCTACTTTTACGATTTAATACATTTATGAACTCCTCCCATCCAATATTGTTATGAATTACAACACTCGTTTTAGGTCTGACACTATACCGATACTCATTTTCAGGTCCACTAATTTGACTCCTCCAATAAAGTACAAGTCTCACACGGTTATCAGTCATTTTCCTTCAAACATCATGAAAATTACAAAAAATATCAATATAAATATTAATATCGATAGACAAACAGGATAAACATTCATGACATTGATAGTAATTGATACAAATCATGAGCATCAACATAAATATCATGAAAATCAAAATACACGTCAGATTAAACCCCAATGTTTTGTTTTAAAGAAATGTTCAGCCATTAATAACATTGCAATAACTCTAAGTTCTCACAGACACAAGCAGAGCCAAAACCCAAACATCTCAACATCAGAGACATACAGAGACAATGACCATCATAACCTAATACAATATCTCTAACATCACAGCATCGCACAACCTATTATCTTGGGCAAACAAAGGCAAAACCCTAACCCTAACCCTAGCATGCTTCACGAATAGAGATAAGCAGGCAGCCATCATGTACTGAACGGAAATATGAACAACAGAGAAAAAAAGAACCCTAACCTATACCTAACCTAACCCCTGCTCGAGCATTTCAGTCTCGGACATAAAGAGATGCGAACATGCGGATATTTGAACAGGAGAAAAGTTAGAAAAATGTGTGCTGTGGTGTTACCTTCGTTCATGATATGAAACTTTGATGTCATAAGAATGAAGCCAAGTGCCAAAGGGAATGGAGGGATCTCGGTTCACACTAGCTATATCGCAAGAAGGAGAGAGAACGAGAGAGAAACAAGGGGAGCACAAGCAAGAAAGACTTGATTTTCGAGGGTTTAAGAGGTTTAATGTCGTGATTTGGGTTCGCGCAAGTTAAGTCGCGAACCCAGATCGCGCAATCTATGTCGCGATCACAAATCGCGCAATCTATGTTGCGATCTATGATGGCGACATACCCTTTTTTTTTTAATTGACAGTTGGGAATGGCGGAAATGAATAGTGTATGTCACACTCACAAAACACGACATCTCTATTTTGGGAAACAAAAAAAAAAATTACCATATTTTTTTAATTTTGAGTTAAAAAATCCATATTTTTGTAAAAACCCCTGAATTGTTGTCTAATTAAATAATATTAAAAGTTATTATATCATAATTCAATAATTATAAACTCTATTAATATTAATAATAAGATTGTAAAAACTTTTTTATTAATAAATTACATGAGTTAATCTTAAAATCAATTAAACATCAGTCATTTCTTTCACCTAGGGCTCAAAATTGTGTGTTGCAAAATGTCGACACTTCTTCATGATGCATGCATTGTAAATTGAGGCTTCAACATGGGCTTACTCTTGACTTCCTTCTTCGAACCCATTTGCATTTCAACAATAATTATTAGTTTAAAGTAATATCATACATCACCTCTCCATTCTCTTGTCGACAATTGACCAAATATACTAATTATATTTTACTTTAATAAATATACTTTTAATATTATTCTCCTCCCATCTAGCGATTCCAAAAAAATATAACATCTATAGACACCATGTGAGTTTAGTCACATGAGTTTAGTGACTTGACTTTAGTAATAAAATATTAAATTTTTTAATTAATTAAGTCTTAAAAATAAAAAAGTAGATATTATAAAAACACATTCCTAAATTAAATCTCATAATATTTAAGTTGAATTAATTAAATAACGTAAATACGATAGCCAAATAAAAAAAATTAACATTTGGAAAGCCCTATATATTCTTTGGGTAACCTTTTTGGTCTTGTTAAAGGGGCGGCCCATGCCCACGTCAAGTCTGAGACAAATTATTTATTTATTTATTTATTTTATTTTTGTTTTTTTGGTGAAAGTAAGCTAGGTGTTAGCTTGTATATCAACAACAGAATAGAAATAAAAATTCAACTAATTAAGTGGATTGAGGAAAAATTCAATTGAATAGCATTTTTCTTTCCCGCAAAAGAGAGGGGTTTAAGGGAATCTAGATATGAATAATACCATCCATGGCTTGTAAAATTCAACTGATTTATAACAATTTATAAAAAAAAAAATAGTAAATTTCATGATGACAGATTATATGGTGTGTCGTCAAACAACCAAAAATAAAATATCTACTTCACAAAATACAAATATAGAGTGAATAGAGGTATCTCCACAGGAAACGTTAGATTTATTTCTTTTAAGAAAAATAAAATAAAAATATAGGGAGTTGGAAAATCAACTAAACTAATAAAAATAAAGAACTCAAAAAATAAAAATAAAAACTAATGAAAAATAAATTTTTCTAGTCAAAATAATTATTTCTACTTTAATTTCATGTGATTGATTATCGATACAAAAATTACCCAACATTCGACAAATAAATTAATTATAGTCGTTAAATACCACAAAATGATCAATCCCTTTTTACTTCTTCGGTAATCAAGATACTACTGTTAATTACTTTCATAATCGAAAGACAAGTTAAGAGATTCTCGTTGGATTTAGTATTTTGATAGCCTTACTATTTAGAGAGACCCAATTCTAATTAACAAACACACAATAGGTTCATTTAAATTAGAATATTTAATCTCTTGACATGAGTTAAATCGTTTGCGAGATTATAAAACTGTGCCAATTATCACTTCATTAAAAATAAACAAATCTTATCGTGTTTAATTGACTATAGATTTTTCTACAATTATCAAATATCGACCTCTATTCAATAAATCTAAAATAATCATGAACATTAGGGTACAGAGATTAAATAAATACTTATAAAATTTTGATCTAATAACCTCATATAGATCTCACAATCTTTATTCATAAGATTTCAATAACCCTTCAACTAGAAAATAAATTAAAATGAAGATATTAATGAAAAGAACTCAAAAAGGGTATTTTATTGCTGAATAATGAATGTTGAAAACCAAAGAAAAAATATGAAAAAGTAGTCGTCTTCTTGTTCCCAGCAACAGTGGCCGGAAAAAGAAGAAAAATATGTGACTTTTTCTAATGAAAACTCCCAGCCGCCAGAAAAGAAGTGTTTGAAGCAACCAAAAACAAATAAAACCTAAACTAAAAATTGTTTGTTGGACCTACCCCCTCCCTAGGGCATCTCCTCCCTCTAATTGTGTAATGTCTCATATATATAGGAATGGGTTGCCTATTTTTTTTTTTAAAAAAAAATTCTAAATTCTAGGCAACTACAAAATAAAAATAGAATTTTTTAATGACAAATAACTTAGTTGACTTATCAAATAGATAGTCTAATTAAAATAGAAGATCACAAAAATTGGACTTCTCTAAAATTTATATTCCTAAATATTAGGAATATCTTCAAAGTCTCCAATGTTTTCAAATTAGGCTTCTTCCTTCCTTTTTTTTTTTTAAATTCTCTTCCATCATTTCTATTATACCAATGACCATAAAACACAATAATTAGTATAATATTTATTTAAAAATAAAACAAAATAAACCACAATTATTACACAAATTTATGCCCTATCAAATTTCCCCACACCTAAATAATACTTGTCCTCAAACAATTCTAGTTCAAATAAAACTAAAACTACTGAAATCAACCTATTTTTTTCAAACTACTAAACCAACATGTATCATAAAAATTGAACTGGAAAAATAATCAAAACAATAAATATTTCATAGTATTTTATACGAGAACAACTATTGCAAATCCCAACAATTTCTTATGAAATCAAAACAGTAAAATCCAACATTCTCTCTAAGGATTCATTCAAATGCTCTCAAAAGGGTGAAAAATATATCAATAACATTCATATCAACACATTGGAATTGACATTATCATATGTTTGCAAATATATCAAATCTCCACCACTTAAAAATTTGAATTTCATGCATCAATCTAAAAATTTTTCATTTAGTTGTAACGTGGCTAGCGTTAGCGGTAAGATAAAATGGTATATCAAAAGTTTAAAATGTACCAAAGAGAATATGGAACTAATAATATAATTTTTCTACATTAACACATTTGCCCCTCATAAATAACATGCCAAAAATATATGATATCACTATTCACACGTGCTTAACATAGCCAACAGTTAAGAACACATAACAAAATATCAAACTTTTTCTCTACAATCCATGACTGAAATGAAATTTTAAAAAATGTAGCATTGTTTTTTTCTTTTTTTTTTCTTTTTTTTCTTCTCTCTCTTTTTTTTTTTGTTGTTGCTTTATTTTTTGTTCTCGTTTTTTTTTTGTTCTCTCTTTTTTTTTTCATGAAAAATATCCTAGCACAAAAGATGAACAAAATCAAATTTTTTCATTTCTCTTTCATATGTAGCAAATATCAATATTAAGACTCTAATCAACACAACTCTTTTGAGGCAAAAATTTACAAAAGTTATGTAATTAACTACATATATCTTTAGTACAAGGGTTGAAAAGCAAGCCAAAAATAAAGGTTTTGGTGTTGTATTAAGGGGTTATGAAGAAAGAAAAAGGTTTTAGTTTCAACTTGCTTCACTAAGGGGATTATAAATCAAGGTAGGAATTTTTACGAAAACCAAAATGAGGTAAAATCTAGGTACCTTTATCATTTCAATGTATAAAATCCTATATGTGATTTTGAAATGTATAACATTGCAAATTCTAGAATAACCAATCTAAATGTGATATTCACTCAAGAAGAAAAGAAATTCCGAGAACAAAGAATGAATTTGCTCGTTGTAACCTCAAAACCTTACTTTTAAATGGGGTCATGTTAAATCTCACATGTTTATCATTCAAAGAAAACCATCAAAGATATGAATAGTCACTTTAAGCACAAATACCATTAATACAAGCTATTTTTTCATAAATTTCTAGTCAACCAAATAAAACATATCAATTTAAAAAATTTGATTTTTTTTCTTTTTTTTTAATTAAATAAAATGAAACAAAACTTAACCTATTGTAGAAAAATAAACAAACTACCAAAAAACAAAAACATGAAATATCCCTCCACACCTAAATCATACATTATTCTCAATGTATGCTAAATGAGAGAGAAAAATAAAAATAAAAATAAATAACCATTATCTCAAATAAAAACAAAAATAAAAAGATAAAATGAAAACAAAACTTCCCTAGAGTGGAATGGTGAATGGAGGGTCAAATCTAACAAGTTTTGAAGAAAAAATTATAATGACAACAATGAACCCCTTTTTAGGGCGTGGGTTTGCCCTAACTCATGTGCAATTCTGGTCACTTAAGAACATTTAAAACTGGACAACAATGAAGACTTGTTAAGGTGTGGCACGCCTTAAGGACAAAACACTTTTAGTCATCAAATGTTTTCAGCTTTTATTCACCTAAAAAAAATCAAAATCAAATTAAAATCAAACCAAATAAATATGAAATAAAAATCATAAAAGAAAATATTGGATTGTTTCGCAACAAATGTCTTTATTTAATATTTTTGGCTCGACATTGTTTTCTCGTTTCAACTTTGTTCAAAGACCGGTCCGGTCTATTTTGACTTCAACTTACCTGACATGAATTTCAATTTTGAATTGAAGTGAAAGATTTTATGGCCTACCAATGTTTTTTTCCAATGTGGGAGTTTGTCATAAAGAAATTTGTCCCATTGTGCAACGTTGTTTGTCACGTTTTCCTTAAACATCAAATCCAATTCATCTAGCATAAAATTATCATGAATAATGAACTCCACCATACTATCATAAAAAATAGATTTAAAATCATTTGGATAATTCATGACATCAAAAATATTAAAAGCAGCAATTTTACCATCAAACTCAAGAGTTAGAGTACCAAAATCTACATCAATTTTTGTTTTGATTCTTTTCATGAATGATTCTGGTATTTACTTTATTGTTTCTAATAGAGGAATGTTGGATCCTTCTTTTGGAGAAGTTTCCAAAATCTCTTTCTCTTCCTCTTCTTTTGGTTATGCCAACCTGTTAGGGAAAGATGGTAAAATTAAAATTTTTGTTTTGAAAGTATTGGACTCTTTACTTATCTCTTTGGTGGATTCATTCGTTATTGATGATTTCTCTATTTGCTCGATTTCCCTATCTTCTTTGGCTTTTAATGAATTGTCTTGCACTTCTTTTGATGATTTTTCTAATCGACTCACAGCTGCCATCAATTGTGACATTTGATTTTCTAAATTTTGGATGTTGACTCTTGTCTCTTGTTGAAATTGTTGATTTTTCTGTTGAATTAACAGAGTACTGTTAGCCAAATTTTTAATAATCTCTTCTAGAGACGTACCTTGACTCAAAGAGGATTGCTGAGATTGAAATGGTGGTCGGTTTTGTTATTGTTGTTGGAAACCTTATTGCCAATTTCTATAACTGAAATTTGATTGATTCCTCCATTCTTGGTTGTAGATATTCGAAAATGGGTCATCATAAAGAATGAGACACTTATCGACTGGATGACCCACATTTGAATAAATTTCACAAGTTTGTACCGATCGCCTTTGTCCTACAATAAAATTATGCATAAGAGAAGTTAGTACTTTCAATTATTGACCAAGGAAAAAATCATTTGCCTCATTGACCCTCATTGGAATTTCTTGCCTTATTTCAAATTGTTGGGGAGTCTCAATATTAGGAAAATCACTACAAAAAGTATGTTCATTAAAATCAGAAAATAACAATTCACTTAAAGTTTTGTGTGACCATATTTTCGTTAAATCCTTCTCTTCTATGTCACCGTCAAATTTCAATAAATTCACTGTAAATGTTAATTTTGAAAATGAAAAGAAAACAAAAACTTAAAAGAAATAAATTACTTAATACCATTCCCCGGCAACGGCACCAAAATTTGGTGTATCGTCAAACAACCAAAAATAAAATACATACTTCACAAAATAGTAGTATAGAGTGAATAAAGTCATTTTCACAGAAAATGGTGAATTTACTTTTGTTAAGGAAAATAAAATAAAAATATGGGGAGTTGAAAATCAACTAAATTAATAAAAATAGAGAACTTGAAAAATAAAAATAAAAACTAATAGAAAATAAAATTTTCTAGTCAAATGAATTATTTCCACTTTGATTTCATGTGATTGATCATCGATACAAAAATTACCTAACATTCCGCAAATAAATTGGTTATGGTCGTTAAATACCACAAAACGACCAATCTTTCCTTACTTCTTTGGTAATCAACATATCATCGTTAATTATTTCCCTAATTGAAAGACAATCCAAGAGATCCTCGTTAGATTTAGTGTTTCGACAACTTTACGATTTAGAGAGATCTAATTCTAATTAACAAATACACAACGACTTCATTTAAATTAAATTATTTAATCTCTTGGCATGAGTTAAATCGCTTGCGAGTTCATAAAACTATACCAATTATCACTTCATTAAAAACAAACAAATCTTGCCGTTTTTAATTGATTATAGATTATTGTATGGTTATCAAATATAAATCTCTATTTAATAAATTTAAAACAATCATGAATATTAAGGTACAGAGATTAAATAAATATTTATAAAATATTTAGTCAATAACCTTATTTAGATATCGCAATCTTTATTCATCAAGATTTCAATAACCATTCAACGAAAAAATAAATTGAAATGAAGATATTAATGAAAAGAACTCAAAAGGGGTATTTTATTACTGAAGAATCAAAAAACCAAAGAAAAAATATGAAGAAGCAGCCGTCTTCTTTTTCCCAGCAGCAGCCGCCAGAAAAGGAAGAAAAATATGTGACTTTTCTAATAAAAACTCCCACCCACCAGGAAAGAAGTGTTTGAAACAACCAAAAACAAATAAAACCTAAACTAAAAATTGTTTGCTGGACATGGAGGGGGGCTGTTGCCCCCTCTCTAGGGCTTCTCCTCCCTCTAATTGTGTAATGTCCCATATATATAGGAATGAGTTGTCTATTTTTTTTAAAAAAAAATTTTCTAAATCCTAGGTAACTACAAAATAAAAAAGAAAATTTCTAATGACAAGTAATCTAGTTGACTTATCAAATAGATAATTTAACTAAAATAGAAGATTACAAAAATTTGATTTCTCCAAAATTTTATATTCCTAAATATTAGGAATATCTTCAAAGTCTCCAATATTTCCAAATTAGACTTCTTCCTTCTTTTTTCTTCAAAAGTCTCTTCTATCATTTCTATTATATCAATGACCATAAAATACAACAATTAGTGTAATATTTATTCAAAAATTAAACAAAATAAATCACAATTATTACACCAATTTATACCCTATCATTACATCATCAGTAACTTAAAATCTATCGGTCCCTAAGGGGACAACTTACTCTTCACAATTTCTCTCTCAATCTAGTAATTTCGGATTCAAATCTTTGTAACAAAAAAAAAAAACCCCTTAAAATCCGCTAGAATGGTGGGAAAGGGGGATGTGATCGGCTTATGCTCTGTCATAAACCTAGCATTTACTATAACCTTAGCTTAGATTGGCTTATGCTCTTCATTTCAACATGGCTCTATCATAACTCAAGTATGCTTCAATTCGGCACACCATGATTTAGGTTGGCTTTCGGGTCCCAATAATTAGTTTTCTCGTAGTTTTGCCACCCTGATTGATTTTGTCCATTTTGATATTACAATTCCATGGTGCTTAGGTATGACAACTTTTTTAAGTTTATTAGTTGGGATCACCCTTCTTGTTGTGGTATTTGGCGGCTTGCATCATACTTATACCTCATCTCCTGGTGTAGAATTATTGTGTTGGTAGGATTAGGCAACCTCGTCTCCCAGTGTAGAATCCTTTAGCGAATTAAATTCCTATGTGATTTAATTTCTATTACATAGCGTTTAGTGAATTAGAGTGCAGGAGGAGCCACAATGAACTAAAGGGTGATCTTCTTTGCTCAACGTAGTTAAGAAATGGACCCCCTAGGCATTTGCATTTCGGTGTGAGTTTGGAGTAACATCAATTTTTTTTTTTGGGTGGAGAATTACTGTCTTTTGACATTCCTTACTAGTTTATCACTGCAAAAAAAAAAAAAAAAAAAACGTTTTTAGCAACGGAAAAAATTTATTGCTATTAACGACTAATTTAGCAACAAAAATCAAAATCCGTCATTAAGTAGCGACGGATTTTCTTTTTCGTCGCTAAATTTAGTGACAAAAACAAATTCGGCGCTAAATTTAGGGACAGAAAATGAAATCCGTCATTAATTAGCGATGAAAACAAAATCCGTCGCTAAATTTAACGACGGAAACATAATCCGTCGCTAAATTTAGCAACAAAAAAAATTCGTCGTTAAAATTAGTGACGGAAAACAAAATCTATCGCTAATTAGCGACGGATTTTATCTTCCGTCGTTAAATTCGTCCTTAAATATAATTTTATATTTTTATTAAATATATATTTGTAATTTATATTTTTATTAAATTAGAGTATTGATTTTTATTAAATATATTTTTTAAATATAATTTTATGATTTTTTTAAAGATAATTTTGTAATTATATTAAATATAATTTTGTATTTTGTATTTTTTTTGCATTAGGGAATTATATTTTTAATGGTGAGAGTTAGAAAAAAAGTATAGAAGTAAAAAATATATATATATATATATATCAAATTAGTTAATGTGACATAGTGGTTAAAAGTGATTCAGATAACTCTTTAAACCCAGATTAGAATCTGGGCAAAAGCATATTTTCTGTAAAAAAAAAAATAATAATAATGCAGCAAAAGGTGGTCATGCGCGGATGGGCAAGGGCTGACGGAGTGTGGGCATGGGCGGGCAAGCAGCAGGGGGCCGGAGCGGTAGTGGGCAGCGGTCGGTGGGTGAGCGGACGGGTTCTACAAATAAAAAAATTAAATGCGAAATTTAGCGACGAAAATTGAAATCCGTCGCTAATTACTAACGGAAATATAATCTGTTGCTAAATTTAGTGACGAAAAAATTTTCGTTGCTAAATTCAGCGACGGAAAAAAAATCCGTTGCTAATTAGCAACGGAAAATTAAATCTGTCACTAATTAGGGACGAAAACAAAATCCGTCGTTAAATTTAGCCACGGATTTTGTTTTTCGTCGCTAAATTCATCGCTAAATATAATTTTATGTTTTTATTAAATATATATTTGTAATTTATATTTTTATTAAATTAGGGTATTGAAATTTATTAAATATAATTTTATATCTTTTAAATATAATTTTATGATTTTTTTAAAGATAATTTTGTAATTATATTAAATATAATTTTGTATTTTTATTAAATATAACTTTACATTTTGTATTTTTGTTAGATTAGGAAATTATATTTTTAATAGTAAGAGTTAGAAAAAAATGTAGAAGTAAAAAAAAAATGGTATATCAGATAAATTAATGTGGTATAGTGATTAAGAGCATTTCAGATAAGTTTTTAAACCCAGAATCGAATTTGTGTAAAAACACATTTTCTATAAAAAAAAATAAAGTAGCAAAACGTGGTCATGCGCAGGCGGGCAAGGGCTGACGGGCCGAGGCAGTTGTGGGCAACGACCGACGGGTAGACGGATGGGTTCTACAAATAAAAATGTTAAATGCGAAATTTTCATCGCTAAATTTAGCGACGGATTTGGTTTTCCATCATTAAATTTCGCGACGATAAGAGTTTCCATCACTAAAATCGACAGAAAATGATATTTATTGCTAAATTTAACGACAAAACCTCAAATCTGTCGCTAAATTTTTGTGATGTATTATTAGCGATAAAAATTTTTCCGTCGCTAAATTCGTCGTTAAAGGTTTTAGCGATGAATTTTTTTAAAATTTATATCGCTAAACCCTTTTTTTTTTTTTTTTTTTTTGCAGTGTATGGATATTTTTGGCGCCATGTCTTCTCCAACTAGTGATGGGATAAGGACTGTAAGTAAAAATTGAGGGGAACCATTACCTGATTCGGTCTTGAGATCTTGCTTAATATTCATCAAGGCTGAGGAATTGACATCAAAGGAGACAAGAAGAGACCAAAAGAACTGGTCTACCTTTTACTCAAGACGGTAACTAGAGAACTCTTATGTTTTGGGTCCTCAACTTAATGCAACCAAATATTACCCGTGGTCACCTTCTACTTCACTCTGCTCGGAAGAGTTAACATGATGCTGCCCAAACACATCCCGGGTTGGATAATAAGGCATTCGTGTATGAAATTATGTATGATCATGAAACTAAGCAAGACGTCTGACAATAGCGCAATTAGGAAATTTTCGCAAGATATTGCCTGGGGATTCCTTTAAGTTTCCAAAATTTAAGGATGACAAACGTATGACTTCCTCGCAAGACCGCGTGGAGTTTGATCAGGTTCAGGTCCTTAGACATATTTCTATGTGCAATAAGAGTGTCTAAGGCTTTCTATACCACATAATCGAATGAGGTAAAACGAAGAAAGATAACAACTTCAACCATTTCAAGTGGGGTATTGCCATTAAACGGGGTCCAAAAGCTACATTAGTGGGCTAATTACTGAACCCAACAATTGCAAAGTCGGTTCCAAAACAATCTTTCATAATTTCAGATGGAAGTATAAATCAGTAGTGTTGATCTCATTTCCCGATTGTACTATGTGTTTGGAAAAAGTGTTTCCCAGGAGAAGGGCTGCTGCGAATACTAAAGTTGGGTTCTGGAGGTTGGTGAAACTTCAAACTTCTTACTTAGTCCTTTGAAGTAAGAACTAGAAATCCCAAGGCACCAATGAGAATATACTGCAAAAGAAAAACAGGATTCACGCCATATAGAAAACAAGCTTCAGCAAAATAACTTCTGAGATGTTCAAACAACAAGTTGAAAGGAAATTCTACAATAACCCGATTGCACAAAACAGGAGGCTAAAGTTTGACGCTCAAGTTTCAAATTTGTTGTCATATAGTGTTAAAAAAATAGGGAAAGTAGAAAGATGCGTAAACTAAAAACCATGACATAGGATCACAGTTATATAGTTCCTCCAAGTTGCAAATGTAACTTGGACAGAGTAATTTCATCACTGAAATGACCAAATTAACCACCCCCAACCTATGTAATAAGATCAAGCAGCTAAAATTCACCAAATCACTTGGTCCGCATGACAGTGCTCATAATGCAAATGTTAGCCAATGTAAAGGCATCAATATGCATGAGAAATGACTTTAGAAGAAAACTAACCTTAATAATAGGCTTTTCGGTCATGATTATTGTTACCCAGCCAACATAAGGTAAAAATCTGCGGCAAAGCATGCTCCAGGAAGTTAGACATATAGTTTATAAAGGAAAAGACGTATTCTGAATATTTAAACACATCCAATAAAGTGAAAGGGACCAGAAGACATGGGATTGATAAGGAACATCAACATCAGCAGTATGTTTCCACCCGACATGGCATGGCAAAGATATTGAAATAAATAACACATTGTGAGCAACCTTTCAGTTGATTAGGGTGCGGTAAATGTAAAGGCTCTTACCCCACAGCTCTGCCCATGATATGGTGCCGATGAAGCCAGAGCTGACCATGAGCATACAAAAGCCTGTCGTCCCCATAGTTGTTGTCCCCTACAAATTGAAAAGACGCCAACAAAGAGGGTTACAAGAACAACAAAGGCACAAGGAACCAATAAGCAATTATCAAACATAAATATGAAACTAGGTCCCCATAGTTGTTATCCCTGAAGTGAAAAGACATCAACAAAGAGAGTTACAAGAACAGCAAGGGCATGAGAAATCAATAAGCAATTTATCAAAATATAAATATGAAGCCAGGTCCTCCTTAATGCATAAAGCAAAATGAAATGCAAACATATAAATCCATCCACAATATCAACGGGGATGAAATAGACAAGATATATCTTTGTGGACAAGATATATCTTTATGTACCTTTTGTAAGAACATCAACTTCGCCGGTATCTTGTCGTTCATGGACCTGCAAAATCAAATCCCCAAAAAGATTTTTAATAACAGAGATTATAGCAAATTGTTGTGTAAAAAAGGGGGAAAACCCAGTAAATTTAGCAATACTATTACGAAGTAAATTCAAAAATTCAGGGCTTACGTATATCTGAAAGAAGAAAAGTCAATAATGCTACCAACATATATATTTGCGGGAAAAATGGAAAAAGAATTCCACAAACACTAATTGATAAACTAGCAGGAAACATGCTTCAAGAGCTAGGATCATAGATTGCTAAGTGTATGAGAAGGGGAAAATAATCCACATAAAACAGATAAAGGAGGCAGAACCTTTTTATTTTTGGGGAGGGGGATGTCTTTGCGCTTGGAGCTAGGGATGACAATGGATCGGTTATGATTCGGGTCATACTAATACCATATTCGACCTTAAATGTTAATTATAATATCCACATCCTACCCTAACCTGATTCGAGTTAAAAAATCAAAAATCATATCCGACTCTACGATTTTTTCAAAAAATCCAATCCGACCCGATCTACTACATATTTTTAAAAAACCGATCCGATCCGATCTTAAACTGACTTGTACCCGACCCACACCCAATCTAAACTATAATCTAATACATTTTTTAATTTAATAATATTTTTTTAATAATAAAAATAAAATTTATAAATTATAACAAACTATAAAAATCTTTTTATTTTATTTAATAATATTATATTAAAATAAAATTTTATTTTATTTTAAATTATTATCGGATCGGATCGGAATTATTTATAACATAAATCCAAACCCGAACCGACCCGACTACTTTAATATTATAACTCGACCCTGACCCGATTTTTGAGGAAAAAAATCCGATCCATCGGATCGGATTTTTCAGATATCCATCGGATCGGATCGAATATTGCCATCCCTACTTGGAGCAGTGAAGGATTCTTTGAATAGAAGAGGAGACTATGATGGTGTTTGGTACAGCTTTTGGGGGTGCTTTTGACTATTATACATTTTAAACGGTCAAAATATGTGTTTGGTAACTTTGCTGATAACTGATAGAATTCCAACTACTAATTCAAAAGCTGCCAAAGTCATCAACTACCTAAAGTAACTTTTGACTCCTCAAAAGATGTTTCTAGATTTTTTTTTTTGCTATTTTACCAATTTTATATTAATAACAATAAATAGATTTAAAAAATTAAAAGTTATTTTACCTATCTTATATTTTCTAATTTTTACTTTTTAATTTTTTATAAGATAAGATTTAAATTATTATTATGGTATATATTTAGATTAATTGATTCTCTTCTTTTTAAATAGCTGAAAAAAAAATTGTATTTTCTTATAAAGCCACAGATATTTATATAATTGTATCAATTTTTATAATATATATTTGAATCAATTATTTCTAAGAAAATCATTAAATTTAATATTTCAATACATAGCAATAACATACAAAGAAATATTTTAAAAAATAAAATAAATTTAATTAATATAAACTTGTCATTTTGGTCATTTTATACATGAACAACAACGGATATCGATTAGATAACCAAAATAATAATATTAATTAACAACAACTATAGGCGATTGACCATCAACCTTCAGTCATCCACTATTAGCCATCAGCCACTGAATTTTATTAGCTAAACCAAAAAAACCGGTAGCAATATGATCTAACCCAAGAAACAAGCATTCTTCCTCCAAATAAATTCGCACTTTATAAGATAGACGCTTGACTATTCATCCTTCAATAAGCCTTTTTTTTTTCAGGCAATTCAATAGGGATCCACTTCAATGCCCTTGAGACTTAAGATGGACAATAATTTTGTCAATTTAATATGGACATGAGTTTTTCCAGAGCAGGAAACCCCCAAAGGAAAAGATGCATTATGTTCTTACTACACGTAATCTTGCTTTTAAGTCTGAAACTGAAATTCTCAGCCATAATATGTCAGATGCATCCCCATCCATCAATTACTAATCAAAGGACACACAATTGGTTCCACTAGCATTTTTTGTTCAGGATATAAACCAGGCTCTTCTATGCTAGAAAATCCAGAAATGTTTGTCATACAACTTTCCCGGGAGTTTTTTAGAACAGAGTGTAAATTAGAGAATTGCTGATATACATCCATTTCATAGTGAAATTGAGTGTGATTTATTTAATAAAATTAAAAAATAATAAAATAATAAAATTCACCATCTCAAGTTTAATCCGAAATATGTGAAAATCATATGGCTACAAATAGTTACACCTGCATTGCACATAAAAATGATGCAAAAAAGTCTGTCTTTCATTACCTTAATCACACGGTGGACAATTGGAATTTCACGGCCCTGAACAAAATTAATATAGGCATCAAGAAAACATTAGCATGGAGAAAAGCAAGTAAAACAAATATTTAAAGAAAAAAGGTAAGGATTCAAGAGAATGGAATGGTATAAAAGCAAAGGCAATCACGTGAGGACCAGAGAGAGAGAGAGAGAGAGAGAGAGAGAGAGAGAGAGAGAGATGTATGTAATAATAAACAAAAAAGAAAAAACATGGATTATGTTCAATTGAATTAAGAAAAAGAGGACGAAGAGCAAATATGCCTCAATAACTACTTGAATATTATTGTGGAGGTGAATCAATAAAATCAACATACAGACCCTTCAGAGACAAAAATCCAAGTCAATGTGGCCAGTTCTCCTTCCTATAAAAAATTCTAAGGCCATCTCATAAAGCTAAATGATTAATAAAACTGCTCTGAAGTGCAAAATTTGCCACTACTGGAGACCATTTTCAACATTATTAGCTTAATATTGGGAGGCTTTAGAAACCAAAAATAAATAGAGTCCATTCCATTCAATAGGTGTGCATCTTTTAGGGTTCTTTCATGCATATCTATTATGTGCTTCTCATATGTGAGTACACAACCGCTCCCCAAGCTTTTCAGCAGTATTTACTCCATCATATCCATAAATGCACTGGGAGACAAAATCCAAAAGTTGCTAATAGACATGACATAACAAGTTTCTTCCCAAAAAAAAATGCTAAAGTTACTTGGCAAGGTGTTGCTGATCGCAGGCAACAGAAAAGACGAAAAATCAGAAAAACAAAGGAAAGACATTATAACCATCATGCAAAATAGAAAAGAAGACAAACGATGCGGTGTACATCATTGACAACAAAGAAAAAGACGAAATCCTGCTAATGATTAAAAAGAGCACAAAGCATTGAAATAACAATAATTACAGATTAAATCTTTAGAGGAAGTGCTTACATCAACATTAAACACAACAATTTCCCCTGCACGAATAGGATCCTTACTCATGTGCAAGAACAAAATATCACCCTGCCAATAGAGTGAATGGTCAATGCCAAGTGAAACAACAGATCCTAAAAACATATTAATTGATCTATAAGAAAATTTCACATGATAGTTTTGCTTTATATGAGGGAGAGCATAGAGATTTACATATGTTACAAGCATTCAGTTGGTTATCTACATATACGCACGATATCCAATATTGTCAAGTTGCTTCAACATGGGCTTTAAATTTCATTACAAATCATTACAATTTTAAGAAAAATAAAAAGCAAGTCTTCGCTTCTTCATTTCTATCAAACATTTTTACCTCTCTGCTGCAGTTCAGGAAGGATGGATCAATCACCCAGAGCTAGATCAAGACAAAATCATTCTTAGGCTTTCAAAGTGTGAAATTGGGTAAATTTCCAGATTGATCCTACTTAGGATGGAAATAATGACCTAAAAGGTCGTGAACATTCAACTCTTTCATATTTTTTTTCTTTTAAATATTTTGGGCGGAAGGTGGGCAGCTTAGAATACTTAGCATCCAGAAAAAGGATAAGGAATAATCCTTCAGCAAAATGACATGCAAATAGGAACAATAAAGAAAGAATCGTTGTTTTAAGTAGTAAAGTACTGTCAAAGAAGGATGTACAATTACACCTGGCCTTGGTCATTGGGTATCGCCTCTGCTCATTGGCGAGCTTTAACTAAGCAAAAGCTTGTGTTTTCTTCCAACCTGAACCCTGGTCCATTCCTCTTAGCATATATGGACTACATGTGATAGGGATTTCACAAGTCTTTGAAGTTTAAACCGATCTATTAAATGAATCTTTTTGCAATAATTCCAAAAAAGCAATTTCAGTAGCCATTTGCATCACATTTCCAGCACAATACATGGAAGGCATATGAAAAACAGATCCTCATACAACATGAACCACATGGATCATTTCGAAAAGTGTCGGTGCAACATAAGAAGGCATGGTTTGACATAAAACAATGTGAGAACACACATCACAGCATAGAAGCACTTACCCTCTTAAAGCCAGGTTCCATACTTCCAGAAAGAACTACAACAACAGGTGATTCACTTCCAGTGATGCACATTAAAGCTTTCCATATAATTAGTGCAGATGTAACAATCATACCTATGAAATAAACAAGTCCACTTGCATGAATGGATGATATAGCAGCCAGCATAAACCAAAAAACAAGTGACACTAGTTTCACACTTTGCCATTCAAACAGCAAGTGCCTTTTCTATATTATCTTCATTTCTCAAAATATTACTCCAGGTAATTAAGTTGTCCAGGTATCAATTTACTTAACATTATAGAAGAGGACACTTTAACCGTATTTAATAAACTAGTAAAATAGAGTGACCAAGATGAGCGACTGGCCACTGAAAAGGAGACTATAACCATAACCTCATAGCTGTTTCTCACGTGGAGCAAGGGGGTACCCATCGATTCATGACACCTAATTAATTACATTACAACATCATGGAACACAAAACAATCACATTAAAGATGATAGCCAATTCAAATTTAACAAGAAATTTGCGAACTAAGTTATTTGCTCGCTAGATGCAGTAAATTATTGCAAGTTGAAAATGTAAGAGAATCAAGGTGTGCTCTAGTTCAGCATAGAAGGTCTGGAGAAGGTACTAAGATCAAACTCTACCATCAATATGCTTGGAAGCCTCGTTCCCCCCCAATGGCTCAAACACTTTTAGACCAAAATTCATAAATAAAATTGGCCAATGCACCATTTCGCACTTTACTCAAGGCCTATTCACTGTTTTAGACATAAAAGTATGCTCACTATATAGTGACAAGCCTATATGTCAATTCAATATAATTTGAACTAAGTATGAATAAAATGCATGCACCAGGTCAATTTTCCACGCGTACCAGTACCTAAGTCTAAAACATAAGCACAAACAACCCATGGGGGCACATTAGACCATCTACAGGCATTTAATGACAGTGAAACATTGTGCATGAAGACCCAACATTCATTTTATTATGTTGAAGAATTCCATTTCCATCGGAAAGATTAAACACCATGAATTCATTTTTATTTTTAACTCATGACTTTCAAACTAAAATCAAGTGCAACGACGTAAGAGCAAAGCGAACAGTTAGACAAAATTTTCTTACTAACAATTTCTTCCTTCAATTTCAAGCTTTAAGGTAGAACAGGAAGTAGATTCGACAATAAAATTGGTGAGATTAAATTTAAAAGCAGATTCTGAAAATTTTCCATTGCTGTTAAGACACAGAAGCAACTGTTGAGAGAAAAAAAAAAAAAATATCTCTTGTACAATGACAATAAGCACTGAATAGTTCAATATATCTCAATGTTATGTATGCACTCACACATCTCTTGCATCCCTCTATACGTCACCATTCCCAAATCCTTGTTCAGTTCCGCTGTCCCTAATTATAGATAGCTCAGGAATTCAACACTAGCCTATACTTCTTCACCTTATCCTTTCTTCTTTTCTTTTTTCTCCCATAGCTTTTTTAGATTGGAATCTTTATGCATTATGGGATTTTAGATTGGAATCGATAGCTACCCCTCTAATCATCCAAGGGTGAGCCCGTCAACACAATATCATCCAAATGCCAAGCAACCACAATGCCCTTTATAACCCGTGGATGTTGTAGGTGTGCATCTAAAGCAAGCTTAGTTACAAATCTTGATTACAAATCAACATCAATTTGTGCATGTCCACCAACAAACATATTTATGCCTTGTATGGAAATGATAGTCATACATTTGGAAGCCATAAAAAATTGATGATGTTAATGAAGAACCATTATGGAGAAACCAGTGAGATGAAATCACTGACAGAGGGGTTTTAGTGCTAAAACAATGGAAACATTATAAAACCAGTTTAGACAAGGAGTCGTTTAATCAATAAAATCCTGCAGTGGTTATACCAGTGAAATCTTGCAAATTCCATAAATAATGTGTGTATGCTGCAAAATCCCATAGCTCATATCCTATTGAAGGGTAATGAAAGCAAAATGGTTGCCGCAGGAATCCCTTTGAGAAGCATCAGCCTCTCTGCAAGTTTCACTACGCTGCTTTAAATTTAGATGTGAGGATATTCACAGAACAAGCCCAAGGGTGAAAGATCCCTCACCATTTTAACCAACTCCACTCGAATTAGCCGTGTGCCCCAAACTAGTTGGGGTCGACCAAGTGAATCCATTTTCTACATAGCCATATAGGATTTAAACAACAAACTAGAATGACATATCTCACTTGCTCCATTAGAATTTCCTGCATTTCTCCTTAGTATGGTAACAGTACTCCAAAGTGGTGCAACAAAAAGGTCTTCTTAAAACGTGACCAAATTACATTAATCTATTTCCCTTATTATATCATCAAGAATTAAAATTGTCCTAAGTTCTCACCAATCCAATGAAATTTAACCCTATCCTTTCTAATCAACCCAACCATCCAAATTAACACTTTTATTTCATTTTTGTGCCCAGCCAAACATGCCGTACCCTAAAGTAACACTGGCCTTACTGTAATTTTTCAAAATGGTCCTTTTGAATTAATGGAATTCTGCAATAACACAAGTTCACAATAACCCACAAGCAGTTCTCCAATTCAACCACCTTAACCTAATGCCATGTGTGACATCCTTCTTCATATTCTTCTCTTTTTCAGTGATGCTTCTTAACTATTAAACACTACAAACCAAACCCACCCCCCCTCCGCGGGAGCGACTTCTTATTTTTCTTCATCTAAATTGTTATTTACACCACACATGGAGCCCATAAGAATACAAAAACATAACTTCTTCAATGTCATGAAATGTCAGTTATAACTCCCCTGCAGTCCAAACAGAAGTAAAATTCCTTAGAGAGGGAGAGAGAGGCCATCAAACAACCTATTTCTCTAGGCTACATAAATGGTACACAGAAAATGTATAATAAGGAAAATAACTTAGCAATGAGAAACAACATACAAGAAATACAATTTTTAGGGTCCCTCTAGTCCCTTCTCATCATTTGCGGATTTTCACGCTATACAAACTACCATTGTAAGATACTTTAAGACTACTAACAAAGCCGAAAGAATTATACAAATCCTTCAAAGACATGAACAATATGAATCTAGAGGCCAAAGATTATAGTCAATACCATCATTATAACCAAAATGTCACACAATTCACAAAGGTTTTAAGACCTAAAATCTAAATACTTACAATACCTTAGAAAAAACTCTGGGATTCAGTAAAGTTACAATTTTTTGGTTCTATTCTATGTATTAGCACAAGCAATGTAAATTAGAGCCTCCAAAATGAAGACGATGCCTAACATCCAAAACAAACAATAGATTCTCAAAAAAATTCTAAAATTCTGAACGATTCGTCACATAAATGATGAAAATTTTTACAAGACAGTGCATCTGGAGAGAGAGAGAAAGGGGCGAACCAAGACTGATGGCCTGAGAGAGGAGTTGTCTGATCTGAATTGATTTTATTGACTCGATTTGCTCTCCTATCCAACCCATTCTCTCTCTCTCTCGATTTTCAATCTGTTCTTTCTCCTCCTTGTTCTGCTCGGTCTCAGGTCTCCGTCTAAGGCTGATGACTGCAGATGAACCCAATTCCCGATTGAAATAGTAACATTTGCTCAGGTATTTTAGAGCTTACGTGCTCTTCCTACGTGTTTCCAATTGTATTCTGCCACGTCAACTATGGCTATTACGTGGCAGTGAACATGGCAATAAAATCATTTTATATTTTCCTCAGAATATATTTTCCAAATAAGCAAATGAATGGGGCATATTGTTATCACATTCCAAAAATTAAAAGCAAAATGTAATTTTGTTTCCATATATCATTGTACTTTCCATGTATGTTTTCTATAAGTTACTCTTTTTGATCAAAATATTTATTTATTTGGGAAATTAGTAAAATTCTTTCGAGCAATTCTATCGACTTAAATCAAAATATTAGATCATCAATCAATTTCCCTTCGTACTTGTATGACCCCTCCTTCCACACTCAAATGTCATCCTTCTCATTTTGAGTCAGCTTGGTTCCATCATTTCTAGTTCCACCAAGTATAATTATTAAATTTAGACTGACCCACCGATTGGACATGGTTGACTCTTGACCCATACATCAACAAGTGAGTTTATAAATTGGACCATTTATACAGTCAAATTGTACAAATACGTGAGTCAATAACGAGTTGACCTTCAACCTTTTTGACCTGCAGATTTTGTTTTTAAATGTAAAAGACTATTTCAATCACATTTTAAATTTTAAAGTAATTTTAATTTAGGAATAAAATTGAAAATAGGAAAAACCCTCCTTTTCTTAATAGTAGGACAAATTTACTGGGATGAATATTGAATTATTCAAATTTGCATGAAGTTATAAACTATTAAGTAGACAATGTGTTGTTTTTGTAGAGTTGAGTAATTTTGTTTCATATTTATTGTTTTTTTCCGTCTTATTTGTTATTTTGACACAATAAAAATATAAATTCTTAATTTTTATTATATGGTTATTTTTTTATAAATATTGTGATTGATATTTTATATTTAAAAATATATTAATAATATATATTTATATTTAAAAATAATAAAAAAATCAATGGTTGATCCAATAATCTAACAGTTTAATTGGTTGAACTATAAATTTTAGGACACACGAGTCAATGTACGGATCGGGTTTAATAACTATGCTAGTAGATTTCTGCCTCAGCCTGGTGTGGAGGGGATGGTGGGCAATTCTCATTGAGGTCAATTTTGTCTGCCACTACGGCTCTTAAACTTTAGAATAAGTAGGTTTTTTGTAACATTTTTAGCAAAAAAGGTCATCTCGAGACCAGGTTGCGTGACATTCAAGGTTTCTTGAGTTTTGATCGTTAAGATTCTTTGCGTCGGCTTGAGAGTTGCTTATTGGAGTACTATAGGGTTCTTGATATAAAAAAAAAAAAAAAATCTTCTAACACCAAAAATCTCATATTCTTTTGTTCTGCAAAGGGGATCAAAACACTCACTTTTACAACATGTCTACCCTCATTCATCATAATTGAAATCGGATTTCATAATTAAATATTAATAAGGAATGGTGTTCAAACTAACTTCAGCTTAAGGAATATGCAATCACCTATTTTACGAAGTTATTCGTGAGAGATTCTCTCTGAGTTAGGTATGGTGGTTATAGTAGATAACACAGGTTATTGATATTGAGGATCAGATTTAGCTGAGTTGTCCTATTGAGTTGCTTGAGATATGGTCAATGGTTTTTTCTATGAAGGGGTTTAAAGCTTTAAATCCTAATGGTATCCAATCGTTGTTGTACCATAGAGATGTCACTCTTCCTGCCTTGTATCATTTTATTAGGAGACTTTTCATAATTGATTTTTCTACCAAATTTCCTACAAGTCCTTATTGTCTTAATTCTGAAGACGACATGTCCGAGTGGTTTGCATGAGTTCCGACCTATTAATCTACTAAATATAGGGAATAAGATTTTTTGCCAATGAGTTAGTTTAGTGGCTTTGTCCTATTCTGCTAAAAGGTTGTGGGCCCTTTTTAGAGTAGTTTTCTTTCAGATCGAGAGTCCTTTAGATAACATCATTATCACTTAAGAAATTATGCATTCCCTTCACATCTTCTAAGGCTCATTAGAGAATAGTTCTAAAAGTTGATCATTAGAAAGCTTATGACAGTGTTAGCTGGGCCTTTCTAAGATAGACTTTGTCAGATTTCTAGGTCCTTAATCAATTGATTCGATTGATTTGTAGGATTTTAGGTCCTTAATCAGTTGATTCAGCTGATTTTGTTTGTAGTCACTCACTTTTAGTTTGCGTTGTTTTAGAATGAGGAGGTTTTGCCTTTTTTTCACTCCTTGTAAAGGACTAAGACAAAATGACCCTTTGTCCACTTACCTATTTATTTTGGTAATGGAGCAACTCTCTTATATAATTTAGGCTAGGGTAAGTAAGGGTTGTTGGACTCCTATTCGCACCTTTGCTCAAGGCCTGCTATTTATCATTTGTTTTTTGCTAATAACCTTCTGTTATTTGCAGATGCAAAGTCCCGTGTCATGATCTCAGTGCTAGAGTGCCTTCGAGCATTCTTTGAGCATAGTGGATTAGTTTTGAATCTGCATAAGTCTAAATTGTTTGTTTCTCCTCAAACTACTTTGTCTCTAAAGAGGTGCCTAGGTTCTCAGAGTTAGTTTCATCTAACAGAGGATCTTGGGATGTATATAAGGTCCATATTAGGCATGACCGCATCAATAGGGCGTAATTTTAGTACTTGGTCGAATGGGTTCAGAATAAGATTTCTGGCTGGAAGTTTAAGACTTTGAGTGTTGTGGGCAAAAAACACTAGTTTAGGTGGTCACATCATCAGTTCCTCCTTATGTTATCCAGTCAACTTGGTTACACAAATCGGTTTGTACTCAGCTTAAGATTCTAAATTGTCAATTCCTTTAGGGTAACTCTGAGAGGGTCCATCGAGTTCATAAAATTCAATAGGGTTTAGCATGTCAACCTAAGGATGCCGGTGGCTTGGGGATTCATAAGTCCAAAGATGCAAATCGTGCTTTTCTTGCCAAATTAGATTGACATCTATTGTCATTGGACACGACTCTGTGTTATGAGGTTCTCTTGCATAAAAATCTCAATCATGAGGATTTTCTTCATTGTAGTCAACTCTCTGTCTGTTTGTCCTTTTAGCGAGACCTTTTATGGGTTAGGGAATTTCTTAAGGGCAGGTTGTGTTGGCAGTTGAGGAATGGGAGGGTATTCGATTTTGAGAGGATTCTTAGCCTAGTGAGGGGCAATTGTCACAAAGGGTTTCAGAGATCTTTTGGATTCATTTATAACAATGATGGTGAGCTAATTTATTACTTCTGATAGGCAGTGGGACATTTCTAGCCTCGTTGGGCTTCTTCCAGAGTCTATTGTAGAGGAGGTAGGGACCATATTAATTCCCTATGATCTCATGCCCCAAAATTTATTTTGCTAGATAGGCGATTCTTTTAGGGGTATTTTCAGTGTGGTTGGCTTATTCCACATTCCATCAACTAGATGACTCATTTCCTTCACTGAATGTCTTATGGAGGTGGGTTGGGGGGCTGAAATGCCAGGAGTGGGTTAAATTCTTGGTGTGGCTTGTCTATAATGGTATTATGATGACCAAAAGTATATGGTACCATTGTAGTCTAACCGATGATCCTCTTTGCCCTCTTTATTAGGAGTTTTCGGAAACATTCCGGGAGCTTCCAAAAACATGCCTTCATCTCTTCTAGGATTGTGCCCTAGTTCGCCAGGTTTGGGTTTGGATCCTCCATATGTCCTTCCTTTCTCAGCTAGTGCTAGGGAGGCTAATGACAAATGAGTGGCTAGTTCATAACTGTCAGTTTCACGCTCTTCACATGGGCTTTTCGTGGTCTATTTATTTTGTTTATACACTTTGGAGCATTTGGAAAGCTCACGTAAGTTTGTTTTCGAGGATTTTGTTTTCTCCCTAGAAGATGTTACTATTGTTGCTACCAGTTATACTCAAGATGGAAGGTTGGATTTTGATGGTGGGTCATGCCCCCTTCTTGTGTGGTCACTAGATATGATGGGTTCGCCCTCCCCCGGGATGTTACAAACTAAGTGCTAATAGGTCCTCGAGTCTTACTTCTTGTTTGGTCGGTGTTGGGGGTCTTTTTTAAGATGAGTTTGGTTTCTAAAAATGTGATTTCATGGTCAATTTGGAGTTGATAGGTCCCTTTACTATGGAGTTATGTGGTGTTTATGAGAGACTTCTTCTCCTAAGCTGTGCTAAGCTCTTCCTAGTTGTCCTTGAGATCAATTCTACAAGTTTGTATCAACTCTCTCTTCTAATGTGGCTCCCTCTCATCCCGAGTTCCATATTCTCTAGGAGTGTTAGCTCCTAATTCATCATACTTTGATTCATTAGATGATTTTGTTTCAAGAGAGAGAAATAGTTATACTGATATCATTGTTAGATTAGGGTCGTCGATCTTTCCTGTGCTCGAAGAATTCCACTCTCCTTCTTATGAGATGTATTGCTTTTTTAAGCATGATATTCGGGACATGACTTCTTTTAGAAGTTGGTGCTTCCCCGTCCTCTATCAGAAAAAAAAAAATCAAAACATTAATTTGGAATAATATTTTCTTTTAGATAAAAAAGCAAATATTTACCCAAAAAAATATATTACAAAAGAATACTAAATAGGAAAAATCATAAAATCAATCATCTAGGAATTTTTGGATAATTAATAATTCAAAGAGAGATTTATATCAATTAGTTTGAAATATTTATAAAGAAAATGGAATTAATTTGTCATTTGGAAAAAGTATTTGGGAAACTCAAGCGTTGAATCTGCAGATTTGTCTTGATAGTGATTCTGCCTTCCTCTTCATACAAGGGTTAAGGTCACTTAAGTTTTATTTGGCTCGTCCTTGGTAGGTTGGGTTCCCTTGAGTTTGTTTCTTTTAGGTTATCTTCAGTCTTATATTTTTGTAGCCGATGGGCAATATTTTCTAAATGTTTTTGGTGGAGGTAAAGTCTTGAGTTCAAATCCTCATGTGTGAAAATTATGATCAATTTTGAAGAAGTGTTGACTAAACTTGGGAAAGAAATGGAAAATGTCTACTAAAATTTTCACATGTCGACTAAAATTTTGAAATTTAAAAAAGGAAATGGTAAATGTCGATTAATTCTAAGAAAAGTGAAAATGGATGTAAATGTCGACTAAATTTAGAGAAAGGTGGAAGAGTGTCAACTGGTATATGGAGAAGGTGTCGACTAGAATTTGAAATTCAAATTGAAGAATTTGTCGACAAAAAATCGACTAGAATTTGAAATTTGACAACTAGTGTCGACTAAAATTTAAATTTAATTACAAATTTATCGACATAAATTTGTAAGTGTCGATAAAAATCAAACTTGTGTTGACACTAGAAGTTGGATGTTGTCGACAGGAATTTGTAAGTGTCGACAAAAGTATATTTCGAGAGGACAAATGTCAACAAGAATTTGCAATTGTCAACAGCTTATGAGAAAAAAAGTCGATTCCGTGTGGGGTGTAGGTGTTGACTAAAATAGGATTATGTCGACACCTGTCCAAAATCAGAGTAGTCGACACAAATAAAGTTGTGTCGACTCTAGTGTATTTTGTTGACAAAAATTAAGGTCGTGTCGACATAAGGAGGTTTGTGTTGACAAAATTAAGACTATATCGATTTGAATTTCATGAAACTTTTTTTGTGTCGACATAGACTCGATAATTTAACAAGTCTATGTTAGTGTGAGTGTCGACGTCAAACACAAATCAAACTCTATCAAACACCGACCACTCAAAATACTTAAAATTGAGAGATTAAAGAAATTCTTGTACAGCCTAAAAGATAAAATTTCACATTCTTATCAAAAATTAATTATTTTTCAACATTTCACAAAATATAAAAAAAAAAATTTCAAATAGTCCATTTTTTTTGTCATAATCCATACTTTTCGGTCTTATAGGAGCGGGGGTGACAAGAGATATTCTTTGAGCTTCTCAAATGCGACTTGGCTCTTAGGCATCCATGTGAACCTTTGGGACTTCTTCAGAGCATCATAAAATAGTTTGTATTTCTCTCTCACTTTCGACATGAAGCGGTTGAGGGTTGTGATTTTGCAAGTGAGGCACTGCATATCCATCACTATTCGGGGTGGTGCCATGTTGTGTATGGGTTGGATCTTTTCTAGATTTACCTTGATGCCCCGGTTGGTGATCAGGAAGCCCAGGGACCGAAGGTGCACTTTGTTGGATTTAGCCTCATGTTATATTATTCTAGCGTCTGGAATGTTTCCTCTAGATCGGCCACATGGTCGTTGGCAGCAGCACTTTTGAGGGGCATGTTGTCGACATATGCTTATATGTTTCTACCGAGTTGTTCACTGAAAACTTTATTGACCAGACATTGGATGGTGGCCCCAGGGTTCTTGAGGCCGAATGGCATAACCTTGTAGCAGTACATGCTGAACTCTATAATAAAGTTGGTTTTTTTCCTTATTTTCGGGAACCATGCGTATTTGATTATACTCAGAGCAGGTATCTATGAAACTTAAGAGTTGATGGCCAGACAAGTTATCAGCTAGCTTATCGATGTTAGGGAGGGGATAGATATCATTGCGACATGCCTTATTGAAATCGGTAAAGTTCACGCACATTCTTCACTTGCCATTTGCTTTCTTCACCGTGACAACATTGGCTAGCCACTCGGGGTATTCGACTTCTCGAATGAATCCCATTGTCAGAAGTTTTTTGAACCTCTTCTTATATTGCATGCTGACGTTTTAGGATGAACACCCTTTTCTTCAGTTGAACCGGTTTGCGACTAGCATCCCCAGTTAGTTTGTGAACTATGACTGATGGGTGAATGCCCGGTATATCCTCAGGAGACCAGGCGAAAACCTTTGCAAGATGTTAAAGGTAATCTATGACTACCTTCTGGAGAGATGCTGGTATGTGGGCACCAATCTGAACAGTTTGGCCCAGAATATCCGTGATTGGCATATCGATTATCTCTTCCCCAGACCAGGGCTTGGACTATTGCTCGATATCATCTTTGAGTTCCGTTGTGTCAATTGCCAGGATCTCTTCTTCTTCTCTCGTAATGGGGATGGTAGGTGGATTTGGGTTGTTATAAAGAGTCGTGATTCCCAAAAGCATTCTGAATTTGATTCTCATGTGCTGGGTGCTCAATAATACTTCAAGGCCATTTAGACTCGGACAACCTAAGATGCTATTAAAAGGAGATGAGAGTTTCACCACGTAGAAGGTGGTCTGGGTGGAGGGATGGTAGGGAGGAGTCCCTGGGGACACGGCAAGCAAGATGATACTTTCTGGGAATATGCACTTGCTAGCAACCCCTTAATGGGTTGGTTGTAAGACTAGAGGAGGGATAAGTTGAGTTCCATTCGCTGGAACGCATCCCAAAAAAGGATGCCATGGTCTGCTACTTGGTCCACGAAGGTCCTCTTCACAAGGTAAGGCCGATTTTGGCGATAATAACTAGTGGATTCGGTTGGTGTCGATTCCCACCAAGTCCTCATCGTCAAAATCAATTGTAGGTCTCATTCTCTTGGTTGAGGCCATAATGAAAAGGAGGAGAAAAGGGACGTGGATAAAAGCCAGCTTGGCTGGAAAGTCAGTCTGTTCTTATGGATAGTGCCAATCTACTAGAGGTGGATTTGGCTCTACAGATGATGGTTCTGTTAATTCGAACGAGCTGATTCAATTGTCTGAAAGTCGTAATTGATGAGACCTACAAAAGACCGCCGGAGGGTGCTCTGACGGGGAAGGCTCCGACGCTTAAATTAAAAAGTGATTTTCAATACAAAAGAACAGACTGAGAGAGAGAGAGACAGTAAGAATCCAATGTGAGTTGTGTGCCCCGATGCAGGCCAAGAGAACTTACCTGACGATATAAATGTGAGAGTCCTTATATCATTCGGACGTAAGAACCATGTAGTAGCAGGGTGATAAGACCCTAGTTTCCTTCTGAGGATGTCCTGAGATTTTGGGGAATCATGCCATAAGATACACAAAGATCGTTAAACCTTATCAGTAATAAAAGTCTAAGTCGTCCAAGGAATCCTTTCCTCTATCAACAGAGGTTGTATATATCATTTCCCTTTTTGTAGGATTGCCTATGCAATTACACAGGGCGAGCTGCATCAATGATCATCGAGAATTGATTAGTCAGGACACCAAATAGATGTCCATCAGATTAAAGGGGCAACCGATATACACTGGTTGTGGATGCGTCAGTGGACTGTAGGTTTAGTCGATTTTCTGATACTCTATGGGCCTAGTTGCTTTTTGGGCCTAGCGTGACCTAAATTAGGTATCATTAGTGTGTGTATATATATATATATATTATTTATTTATTTATTTAACATGATATGTAAGGCCCATGGGTACCTAGAGGTGTTGAGGCCATTTTTCTTTTACCGTGGTACCTAAGTTTGAGAAAAATTAAGTAGAGGTTCAAACCAATTGATTTTAAAAAATCAATTGTTAAGTCATGAATTTTATGAATATGAATATTAACAAAAAGTTTTTAAAGTCAATGAGCAATAGCTCAACTGGTGCTATCTTTTCTCTTTCTTGTAATGATCTAAAGTTTGAGTATTCTTATATGCAAAAAAAATAAAAGTTTTTAAAAATTTCTCTTTAGTAAAAAACAAAATCTCAAAGAATGAAGGAAAAAAATAGTACATACACCATAGCATGAAAAAATGTGTGCATAGCAATAGGAATTAGGACTTTTCTAGGGAATTTATAAAAATATAGATACCTATAGTATATAATGGTTTAAAAATTGGCACTTAAGGGGTTTTCGGTATTTTTTAAAGTTATTTTTAGCATAGTAACTAAAACTCTTGGGTACTATTTTTTAGGTATTTAAATATTATGACCATCAATACCAATTAATACACTCCAATAATCCCAAAAATTAATATGAGAAAGTATAAAGGTTAAACCCACAAAACAACAATATGATAACAAAAATGTCATGACCATCGTGATGGTCAAACTTAAAATTTTTTTGTGGAATTATGTTGTGCAAAAAATTTTAAAAAAAAAATCCAGTTTCCAACCAATTTGGATCTCAATGGCGGAAGAAATCGAGACTTGGACTGATACGTCTTCGTCAGTTGCTTACAGGCTGCCCATTTTTCTGCCTGGAGCCGTTGGTCTCGTGATAGTTACATCATGTGACAGGATCCTTGAGGAGATTATTTTGTTAGATAAAATGATTACTCAGGTTATGTCGAGATTCAAACCGAGGTTGTTATATTCAAAGACAAGAATGTTAACCACTATAACATAGAACCCAAGAATAATCCTAAAAATCATTATGGGAAGGCATAAAGCTGGGGCCCACGACACCGCAACAAGATAATAAGAATATCATGATCATCTCAATAAACAAATCGTAAAACTTTTTTGAGGAATTATGTTGTGCCAAGAAAAAAAAAAATCTAGTTCCTAACCAGCTGGCTCAAGAAACCAGGACTGACATGTCTCTGTCGGTTGCTTACAAGCCAGCCATTGTTTTGTTAGATAAAAAAGATTAGTTAGGTTCCATCAGAGTCAAACCCAGATTGCAGGATACAAAGTCTAGAGTGTTAATCACTACACCACAAAACCTCTAATAATCCTAAAAATCTATATGGGAAGCCACAAAGATTGGACTCACAACATTGCAACATGACAACAAGAGTGTTATGACCATCGTGATAGACAAACCCTAAAACATTTTTTGTGGAAATTTGTTGTGCAAAAAAAAAAAAAAAGGTTCCTAACCAGATTAGATCTCCACGTTTAAGAAATCATTACTGACACAATTCTGTCAGTTGCTCACAAGCCGGCCATTTTTTTTGGTCTAAAACTATCAGTCTTGAAGTGGTTACATCATTTAGAGTAAAACCTAGGTTGATGGATTCAAAGTCTAAAGTGCTAACAACTACACTATAAAACTCTCAAATAGTACTAAAAATCAATATGGGAAGGCATAAAGATTGAACCCACAACACTGCAATATGATAACAACAAAGTGCATTGGCTATTGTGATAGACAAAGTACAAAACATTTTATGTGGAATTTTGTTGTCCCAAAATTAAAAAATCCGATTCCTCACCTGCTCGGATCTCAATGGCACAAGAAATCGGGACCAGTACGTCTCTATCAATTGCTTACAGGCCAGCCACTTTTATGCCCAAAAGCACCTGTCTCGGGATGATCATGTTATGTCTATTTAACAGGATCCTTGAGCAGATTGTTTTATTAAATTAAAAGATAAATCATGTCCTACGGGGAGTTGGGCCGCAGGATTAAAAGTCCAAAGTGCTAATAACTATGTCATAAAACTCTTGAAGTATCTTAAAAATCAATATGGAAAGGCATAAAAGTTGGGCCCACAAAACTACATCATGATCACAGGAATGTCATCCCCTTCGTGATAAACAAACCTTAAAACTTTTTTGTGGAGTTTTGTTGTCCCAACAAAAAAAAAAAAAATCCGGTTCCTCACTGGCTCGAATCTCACGACTCAAGAAATCAGGACCGACACATCTCTATCAATTGCTTACAAGTGGGGCCACCTGAAAATGCCAGTCCCATGACGGCTACATCATGTGTATTTAATAGGATCCTAGAGAAGATTATTTTGTTAGGAAAAAAAGATTAGTCAAGTCGTACTGAGAGTCGAACTCAGGTCATTGGATTCAAAGTCCAGAGTGTTAACCATTATACCATGGAACTCTTAAGTAATCTTAAAAATCAATTAGGGAAGGCATAAAGGTTGGGCCCACAACACCACAACATGATAACAAGAATTGCATGGCCATCATGGTAGACAAACCCTAAAACCCTTTTGTGGATTTTGGTTGTCTAAAAAAAAAAACTATTTCATAACCAGTTCGGACCCCAATGTCTCAAGAAATCGGGACCAACTTGTCTCTATTGGTTGCTTATTTTTCTACCCGGAACCACTGGTCTCACAACGACTTCATTATAACAGGATCCTTGAGGAGAATTTTTGTTAAATAAAAAGACTAGTTAGATCCTACCGGGAGTCGAACCCAGGTCGCTGGATTCAAAGTCCAGAGTGCTAACTACTACACCATAGAACCCTCAAACAATCATAAAACACAATATAGAAAGGCATAAAGGTTAGGTCCACAACAGCACAACATGATAACAAGTATGTCATGGCCATCGTGATAGACAAACTCTAAAACATTTTTGTGGATTTTTGTTGCTCAAAAAAAAAAAAGAAATCTAATTCACAATCGGTTTGGATATCAACATCTTAAGAAATCAGGCCCGACACATCTCTATTGGTTGCTTACAGGCAGACCATTTCTTTATCTAGAAATCGCTAGCCTCGCTATTGTTTCGTCATGTCTATTTAGTAAGATCCTTAAAGAGATTATTTTGTTATATAAAAAGATTAGTCAAGTCCTACCGGGAGTCGAACCCAGGTCACTGGATTCAAAGTCCAGAGTGCTAACCATTGCATAGAACCCTCGAATATTCTTAAAAATCAATATGGGATGGCATAAAGATTGGGCCTATAACACCGCAACATGACAACAAGAATGCCATGACCATCATGATAAACAAACCCTAAAACTTTTCTTTGTGAAATTTTTTTGTCCATAAAAAAGTCTGGTTCATCGCCAGCTTAGATCTCAATAGCACAAGAAACTGGGACCGGCATGTCTCTGTCGGTTGCTTATAGGCTAAACACTTTTACGCCCAAAACCACCAGTCTCGGGATGATTACATCATGTCCATTTAACAGGATCCTTGGGGAGAAAGTTTTGTTAGATAAAAAGGTTAGTTAGTTCCTGGAGTCGGGCTGTTGGATTCAAAGTCCAGAGTACTGATTAATATACCATAGAACCCTTAAAGGATCTTAAAAATCAATATGGGAAGGCATAAAAGTTGGCCCACAACACTGCAACATGATGACAAGAATGTCATCACCATTGTGATAAACAAACCCTAAAACTTTTTTGTGGAGTTTTGTTGTCCAATAATAAAAAAAAAAATTGGGTTCCTCACCTATTCGGATCTCAAGACTTTAGAAATTGGGACTAACATGTCTCTACTGGTTGCTTGGTTAGCCAATTTTTTACCCGAATACATGGGTCTCATGACAGTTACGTAGGATCCATGAGGAGATAGTTTTGTTAGATAAAAAGATTAGTAAAGTCCTTTTAGGAATCGAACCCAGTTCACTGGATTCAAAGTCCAGAGTGCTAACCACTACACCTAGAACCCTCGAATAATCTTAGAAATTAATATGGAAAGGAATAAAGGTTGGGCCCACAACACCGCAACATGATAACAAGAATGTCATGGCCATCGTTATATACAAACCCTAGCAGCGCGTTGGCAATCTCATGAGAAAGGGAAGTAAATAAAAGGAAGGGAAAGGATGGGAAAAAGAGAAAAAGGGAAGTGTAATTAAAAATCACATTTGACAACAAAATATGTAAAAGAGAAAGGGAAAGTGGGGAATATAATCAAAAAGTATATAAATTTACTATTTTATTCCTTTTGCTTTTTATTAGAGTTTTAAAATAGAGAATATAAAAGTAAATTTAGTCATTATAATTTAAAAGGAAATCCCTCCCCTCCAAAATGTACCGATTTGGTGGAATTAAAAATTTGGATTTGAAGAATTTTATAGAAATCTTTCCTTTCCCTCCCCTCCAATTAATTGTGTTGTCAAATATAGGTGGGTTCTTTAAAAACCCTCTCTTTCTCTCCATTTTCCATCAAAACCCTCTATCTAAACGGACTGTAAAATCCTTTTGTGGATTTTTGTTGTCAAAAAAAAAAATAAAAAAAATCTAGTTCGTAACCAGTTCGAACCTCAATGTCTCAATAAATCAAGATCGACACATCACTATTAGTTGCTTATAGGGAGGCCATTTTTCCACTGAGAACCACTGGTCTCGTGACAGTTTCGTCATGTCTATTTAACAAGATCCTTGAGGGGAATGTTTTGTTAGATAAAAAAACTAGTTAGGTCCAACCAGGAGTCAAACCCAAATCGCTAGATTCAAAGTCCAGAGTGCTAACCACTACACTATAGAACCCTCAAATAATCCTAAAAATCAATAAGGGAAGGCATAAAGGTTAAGCCGACCACACCACAACATGATAACAAGAATGTCATGGCCATTGTGATAGGCTAACTCTAAAAAATTTTTGTGGATTTTTATTGTGCAAAAAAAAAAAGAAGAAAATTCCAGATCGTAACCAATTTGGATCTCAACATCTCAAGAAACCGGAACCAACATGTGTCTGTTGGTTGTTTACAATCCATCCTTTTTTCTATCCAAAATCGCTGGTTTCACGATGGTTTCGTCATGTCTATTTAATAGGATCCTTGGAGAGATTATTTTGTTAGATAAAAAGATTAGTAAGGTCTTACTGGGAGTTGAACTCGGGTTGCTAGATTCAAAGTCTAAAGTACTAAACATTACACCATAGAACCCTTGAATAATCATAAAAATCAATATGAGAAGGCATAAAGGTTAGGTCCAAAACACAACAACATGTTTACAAGAATATCATGGCCATTGTGATAGACAGACCCTAAAACCCTTTTTTGATTTAAGTTATTCGGGAAAAAAAATCCAATTCATAACCAATTCGGATCTCAATGTCTCAAGAAATCAGGACCGATGCGTCTCTATTGGTTGGTTATAGGTAGGCCATTTTTCTACTCGGAACATCGGTCTCGCAACTATTTTGTCATGTTTAGTTAACAGGATCCTTGAGGAGAATGTTTTGTTAGATAAAAATATTAGTTAGGTCCTTCTAGGAGTCGAACCCAGATCACTGGATTCAAAGTCCAGAGTACTAAACACTACATCAAAGAGCCCTTGAATAATCTTTAAAATCAATATAGGAAGGTATAAAGGTTAGACCCACAACACCACAACATGATAACAAGAATGTCATGGCCATTGTGATAGACAAACCTTAAAACTTTTTTGTGGATTTTTGCTGAGAAAAAAAAAATCCAGTTCATAATCAGTTCGGATCTCAACATTTCAAGAAATCGAGACCAACACGTCTCTATTAGTTGCTTACAGGCAGGCCATTTTTCTATCTAGAATTGCTGGTCTCATGAGTGTTTCGCCATGTCTATTTAATAGGATCCTTGAAGAGATTATTTTGTTAGATAAAAAGATTAGCTAGGTCCTCCCGGGAGTCGAACCCAGGTCGCTGGATTCAAAGTCCAAAGTGCTAACCACTACACCATAGAACCCTCAAATAATCCAAAAAAACCAATATGGGAAGGCATAAAGTTGGGCCCACAGCACTGCAACATGATAACAAGAATGTCATGGCCATCATGATAGACAAACGCTAAAACTTTTTTATGCATTTTTGTTGTCCAAAAAAAAAAAAAAAAAACTAGTTCATGACTAGTTTGGATCTCAACGTGTCAAGAAATCGGTGTTGACTGCTTATAGATCGTCCATTTTTCTACCCTGAATTGTTGGTCTCATGATGGTTTCATCATGTATATTTAACAGGATCCTTGAGGAGAATGCTTTGTTATATAAAAAGACTAGTTAGGTCCTACTGGGAGTCGAACCCAGGTCGCTGGATTCAAAGTCCAGAGTGCTAACCACTACACCATAGAACCCTCAAATAATCTTAAAAATCAATATGGAAAGGCATAAAGGTTAGGCCTAGAGCAATACAACATGATAACAAGAATGTCATGGCCATCGTGATAGACAAACTTAAAATTTTTGTTGTGCCAAAAAAAAAAAATCCAGTTCGTAACCAATTTGGATCTCAATGTCTCAAGAAATTGGGACCGACACGTCATTATTGGTTGCTTCTAGGCAGGCCATTTTTCTATATGGAACTTCTGGTCTTGTGACTGTTTCGTCATGTCTATTTAATAAAATCCTTGAAGAGATTATTTTGTTAGATAAAAAGATTATTCACGTCCTACCTGGAGTCGAACTCAGATCACTGGATTCAAGGTCTAGAGTGCTAACCACTACACTATAAAACCCTCGAATACTCCTACAAATCAATATGGGAAGACATAAAGGTTGGGCCCACAACACTGCAACAACATAGAAAGATTGTCATGTTGTCCCAAAAAAAAAAAAAAATCTACCTAGTAACTAGTTCGGATCTCAACATCTCAAGAAATCAGTGTTGGTTGCTTACAAATTGGCCATTTTTCTACCCTGAATTGCCTGTCTCATGACTGTTTCATCATGTCTATTTAATTGGATCCTTGAGGAGAATGTTTTATTAAATAAACAAATTAGTCAAGTCCTATCGGGAGTCGAACCAAAGTCACTGGATTCGAAGTCCAGAGCGCTAACCACTACACCATAGAACCCTCGAATAATATTAAAAATCAATATGGGAAGGCTTAAAGGTTAGGCCCATAACATCACAACGTGATACAAGAATGTCTTGCCATCGTGATAGACAAACCCTAAATCTTTTTTGTGGATCTTTGTTCTGCCAAAAAAAAAAAAAAAAAAAAAAAAAAAAAAAATCTAGTTCATAACCAGTTCGAATCTCAACGTCTCAAGAAACTAGGACCGACACGTCTCTGTTGGTTGCTTACATGCTGGCCATTTCTCTCTTCATCAGCTAGTATAATAAAATGTATAATCCTTTTCAAAAAGCCATCCTTGTCATGAACAAGAGGATACATCACCAAATTCTTGATCTTGGAGACCAACTAACAGGTACTTGATCTACCCAATATGAATGCAGAGTTAGCATTGAGTAAGAATATATCCAAGATATACTTCATGAGTCTGAGAATTTACAGCTCATCCTCTTCCGACACAAAATCCCTTTCTTCATCTAATACTCTCCAGTTTGCTTTGTTACCTCTCATCATGTTTGACAACTCTTGTATGGAGCAGGAAGTGCTTCGTTCCATTTTATCTGCTAGTATTTCTGTCTGCTCTGAGAATCCTGATCCTATTAGCTTGTTTCTTAACATTTGGCAAGTAGAAGTGTATGGCGGTATCCCTGCATCAATCATCATTTCAAAAAATTGACAAGCCTCCTCTAGCTTCCCTTCCTTCTTGCAAAGGCCATGGATGATGACAGCATAAGTTGAAACTGAAGGATAATAACCCTTCTCTCCCATGCCCTCCATTTTAGACAATAACCTCTGTGCCTTATTGACTTCAAAATGCTCACAGTGGAAAGCTAGGATCGCATTGTAACTCCATACATCGGGTTTGACATTTCTCTCAATCATCTCATCTAGCAAATTGTAAGCATCCTCCACCTTTTCGTTCATGCAAAGTCTTTTAATTATACAATTGTAAGTAAATACATTGGCAGTCAAGTTATACCTTCTCATTCTATCAAGTACCCGAAATGCCCTATGCAAATCGTTTGCTTTACGATATGCACGAATAAATATGGAATAACTAAAAGTATCCGGCTCAAGTCTAATTGAACCCATCTCTCGAAACAACTTATACGCCTCATCTACATTCCCCCCTCTACACAAACAATCCAAAAGACAATTATAAGCAGCAACATCTACCACATATCCCCTCTCAAGCATTTCATCATACAACTTGCGCACCTCATCCGTATCCCCAACTTCACCCAACCCACTCATCAAGATGGTATAACTTTTCGCACCCCCATCATATTCAACCTTAAGTCTATCAAAGAACTGTTGGGCATGCTTCACATGCTTCCTTTTACATAGTGCATACAAAAGCTGATGAATGTCTTCAAGGGAAGGGTCCAATCCAAATTCACCCATTTTAGAGAAAGCCCTTATAGCATCATTAGGCAAATTCATTCTACAATAAACTCTAAACAAAACCCAGAAAATTCCGTGGCTAATTTCAATGTCGCCAGTAAATTTAACCTCATGTAACAAATCCCATATCAAAGGAAACTGTTTAGTACTACCCAAAATATCAACAATGATATGAAAACTATGTTGACTATGCTTGAACCCATTTAAGGATTGAGCCCAGCGAAAGAACCTGTGAGCTGCGGAACCTAAATTTTTGCTTCTTTTGAGCACTTGTTCAACTAAGTCGTTTGAGAGTTTGTGGGAAAATGGAGCTAGAGCAGACTCAATGTCGTGATGTTGGCTTCGGTAGTCGCTCAAAATTCGACAGATTTCGTTGATGTCTTGGGGTGAGGAAGACGATGACGGTGAGGAGAGAGAGCGGGGTGAAAAGGGTTTGGGAAAATGGGGTGGAGAGAAGAGTGAAGAGAGAACGTTTAAGATACGGTGTCTGAAGGAAGAAAGCGATTTCATCACCATTTTCAGTGCTGTTTGACGGGTGTCAAAAGCCAAGGAAAACGAGAGGGATACAACTTGGAGAACGACCGATTTGCATAGGTAGCTTTGGAATCATTTCGTATACTGTCATGTGTAGGACGAAAGCAGCACATTTTACCTGTTCTTCTTCAAGAGATTTTCTATGATTTCAGGCTGTTGATAATTATATGATTTATTGTAGCTGAATTGTTGTCTAATTAAATAATTTTACAAGTTATTATATCATAATTCAATAATTTTAAACTCTATTAATATTAATAATAAGATTGTAAAAACTTTTTTATTAATAACTTACTTGAGTTAATCTTAAAATCAATTAAACATTAATCATTTCATTTCTTCACCTGGGGCTCAAAATTGTGTGTTGCAAAATATCGACACTTCTTCATGATGCATGCATTGCAAATTGAGGCTTCAACATGGGCTTACTCCTGACTTCCTTCTTCAAATGAAGGAGGAACCCATTTACATTTCAACAATAATTTTTAGTTTAAAGTTATATCATACATCACCTCTCCATTCTCTTGTCCACAATTGACAAAATATACTAATTATATTTTACTTTAATAAATATGCTTTTAATATTATTCTCCTCCCCTCTAGCGTTACCAAAACAAAAATAAGGTAACATTTACGGACGCCACGTGAATTTAGTCACATGAGTTTTTAATGACATGATTTTAGTAATAAAATATTTAATTTTTTTAATTAATCAAATATTGAAAATAAAAAAATAGATGTTAAGAGAGTATATTTTTAATATTTAAATCAGATTAATAAAAAAAACTTAAATATTTAAATACCATAGTTAAATTAAAAATAATAAAAAAAAAAAAAAAAAACATTTGGAAAGCCCTGTATATACTTTGGGTAACTTTTTTGGTCTTGTTAAAGGGGCGGCCCATGCCCACATCCAGTCTGAGACAATATATATATATATTTTTTTTGTTGGGGGGGGGGGGGTGAAAGTAAGCCAGGCGTTAGCTTGTATGTCAACAATAGAATAGAAATAAAAATGCAACTAATTAAATGGATTGAGGAAAATTTTAATTGAATAGAATTTTTCTTTCCCGCAAAAGAGAGGGGTTTAAGGGAATCTAGCTATGAATAATACATCCATGGCTTGTAAAATTCAACTAATTTATTACTATTTATATTAAAAAATAGTAAATTTTATGATGACAGATTACATTATCAGTAACTTAAAATCCACTAGTCCCAAGGGGACAGTCTACTATTCACAATTTCACTCTTTCAATCTAGTAATCTCGGATTGAAATCTCTGTTAAAAAAAAAAGAAAAAAAAAAAAAAAACCCCATAAAATCCGCTAGAATGGTGGGAAAGGGGGATGTGAAATCTTGAACAATGTCTGTCATAAACCTAGCACTTACTATAACCTTAGATTGGCTTATGCTCTTCATTTCAACATGGCTCTATCATAACTCAAGTATGCTTCAATTCGGCACACCATGATTTAGGTTGGCTTTTGGGTCCCAATAATTAGTTTTCTCGTAGTTTTGCCACCCTGATTGATTTTGTCCATTTTGATATTGCAATTCCATGGTGCTTAGGTATGACAACTTTTTTAAGTTTACTAGTTGGGATCACCCTTCTTGTTGTGTCATTTACCCTTAGTTATATTTGTGGTATTTGGCGGCTTGCATCATACTTATACCTCATCTCCTGGTGTAGAATTATTGTGTTGGTAGGATTAGGCAACCTCATCTCCCAGTGTAGAATCCTTTAGCGAATTAAATTCCTATGTGATTTAATTTCTATTACATAGGGTTTAGGGAATTAGAATGAAGGAGGAGCCACAATGATCTAAAGGGTGATCTTCTTTGCTCAACGTAGTTAAGAAATGGACCCCCTAGGCATTTGCATTTCTATGTCAATTTGGAGTAACATCATATTTTTTTTTTTTTTTTGGGTGGAGAATTACTGTCTTTTGACATTCCTTACTAGTTTATGGATATTTCTGGCGCCATGTCTTCTCCAACTAGTGATGGGATAAGGACTGTTAGTAAAAATTGATGGGAACCATTACCTGATTCGGTCTTGAGATCTTGCTTAATATTCATCAAGGCTGGGGAATTGACATCAAAGGAGACAAGAAGAGACCAAAAGAACTGGTCTACCTTTTACTCAGAAGGTAAGTAGAGAACTCTTATGTTTTGGGTCCTCAACTTAATGCAACCAAATATTGCCCGTGGTCACCTTCTACTTCACTCTGCTCGGAAGAGTTAACATGATGCTGCCCAAACATATCCCGGGTTGGATAATAAGGCATTCTTGTATGAAATTATGTATGATCATGAAACTAAGCAAGACGTCTGACAATAGCGCAATTGGGATATTTTCGCAAGACACTGCCTGGGTATTCCTCTAAGTTTCCAAAATTTAAGGATGACAAGCGTATGACTTCCTCGCTAGACCCCGTGGAGTTTGATCAGGTTCAGGTCCTTAGACATACTTCTGTGTGCAATAAGAGTGTCAAAGGCTTTCTATACCACATAATCGAATGAGGTAAAACGAAGAAAGATAACAACTTCAACCAGGTATTGCCATTAAACGGGGTCCAAAAGCTACATTAGTGGGCTAATTACTGAACCCAACAATTGCAAAGTCGGTTCCCAAACAATCCTTCATAGTTTTAGATGGAAGTATAAATCAGTAGTATTGATCTCATTTCCCGATTGTACTATGTGTTTGGAAAAAGTGTTACCCAGGAGAAGGGCTGCTGCAAATACTAAAGTTGGATTCTGGAGGTTGGTGAAACTTCAAACTTCTTACTTAGTCCTTCGAAGTAAAAACTAGCAATCCCAAGGCACCAATGAGAATATACTGCAAAAGAAAAACAGGATTCACGCCATACAGAAAACAAGCTTCAGCAAAATAACTTCTGAGATGTTCAAACAACAAGTTGAAAGGAAATTCTACAATAACCTGATTGCACAAAACAGGAGGCTAAAGTTCGACGCTCAAGTTTCAAATTTGTTGTCATATAGTGTTAAAAAAATAGGGAAAGTAGAAAGAAGCGTAAACTAAAAACCATGACATTGGATCACAGTTATATAGTTCCTCCAAGTTGCAAATGTAACTTGGACAGAGTAATTTCATCACTGAAATGACCAAATTAACCACCCCCAACCTATGTAATAAGATCAAGCAGCTAAAATTCACCAAATCACTTGGTCCGCATGACAGTGCTCATAATGCAAATGTTAGCCAATGTAAAGGCATCAATATGCATGAGAAATGACTTTAGAAGAAAACTAACCTTAAGAATAGGCTTTTCGGTCATGATTATTGTTACCCAGCCGACATAAGGTAAAAATCTGCGGCAAAGCATGCTCCAGGAAGTTAGACGTATAGTTTATAAAGGAAAAGACGTATTCTGAATATTTAAACACATCCAATAAAGTGAAAGTGACCAGAAGACATGGGATTGATAAGGAACATCAACGTCAGCAGTATGTTTTCCACCCGACATGGCATGGCAAAGATATTGAAATAAATACCAGCGTTGGTTGGCTCAGCTAGAAGCGAGCTGAGTCCCTTAACCATAATCGTGAGTTCGACTCCCCATGGACATAGAAAAAACTATGTTGGGAGAGCCCCTCCGAATGATGACCCGACCGCGGCTCGGCCTAAATTAGTCGGAGTGAAGCTCTGGATACTATATGGTGGATCAAGTCCAGGGCACCAAAAAAAAAAAAAGATATTGAAATAAATAACACATGGTGAGCAACCTTTCAGTTGACTAGGGTGCTGTAAACGTAAAGGCTCTTACCCAACAGCTCTGCCCATGATATGGTGCCGATGAAGCCAAAGCTGACCATGAGCATACAAAAGCCTGTCGTCCTCATAGTTGTTGTCCCCTACAAATTCAAAAGACGCCAACAAAGAGGGTTACAAGAACAACAAGGGCACAAGGAACCAATAAGCAATTTATCAGAACATAAATATGAAACTAGGTCTCCATAGTTGTTATCCCTGAAGTGAAAAGACATCAACAAAGAGAGTTACAAGAACAGCAAGGGCATGAGGAATCAATAAGCAATTTATCAGAATATAAATATGAAGCCAGGTCCTCCTTAATGCATAAAGCAAAATGAAATGCAAACATAGAAATCCATCCACAATATCAACGGGGATGAAATAGACAAGATATATCTTTATGGACGATATATCTTTATGTACCTTTTGTAAGAACATCAACTTCGCGGGTATCTTGTCGTTCATGGACCTGCAAAATCAAATCCCCAAAAAGATTTTTAATAACAGAGATTATAACAAATTGTTGTGTAAAAAAGGGGAAAAAACCCAGTAAATTTAGCAATACTATTACGAAGTAAATTCAAAAATTCAGGGCTTACGTATATCTGAAAGAAGAAAAGTCAATAATGCTACCAACATATATATTTGCGGGAAAAACAGAAAAAGAATCCCACAAACACTAATTGATAAACTAGCAGGAAACATGCTTCAAGAGCCAGGATCATAGATTGCTAAGTGTATGAGAAGGGGAAAAAAATCCACATAAAACAGATAAAGGAGGCAGAACTTTTTTTTTTTTGGTGGGGGAGGGGGATGTCTTTGCGCTTTGAGCAGTGAAGGATTCTTTGAACAGAAGAGGAGACTATGACGGTGTTTGGTACAGCTTTTGGGGGTGCTTTTGACTATTTGACATTTTAAACGGTCAAAATATGTGTTTGGTAACTTTGCTGATAACTGATAGAATTCCAACCAGTAATTCAAAAGCTGCCAAAGTCATCAACCACCTAGAGTAACTTTTGACTCTTCAAAAGATGATTCTAGATTTTTTTTTTTTTTTTTTTTTTGCTATTTTACCAATTTTATATTAATAACAATAAATAGATTTAAAAAAATTAAAAGTTATTTTACCTATCTTATATTTTCTAATTTTTACTTTTTAATTTTTTATAAGATAAGATTTAAATTATTATTATGGTATATATTTAGATTAATTGATTCTCTTATTTTTAAATAGCTGAAAAAATTGTATTATCTTATAAAGCTACAGATATTTATATAATTGTATCAATTTTTATAATATATATTTGAATTAATTATTTCTAAGAAAATCATTGACACTATATTTATAAATTTAATATTTCAATATATAGTAATAACATAAAAAGAAATATTTGAAAAAATAAAATAAATTTAATTAATATAAGCTTGTCCTTTTGGTCATTTTATACATGAATAACAACCGATATCGATTAGATAACCAAATAATAATATTAATTAACAACAACTATAGGCGATTGACCATCAACCTTCAGTCATCCGCTATTAGCCATCAGCCACTGAATTTATTAGCTAAACCAAAAAAACCCATAGCAATATGATCTAACCCAAGAAACAAGCATTCTTCCTCCAAATAAATTTGCACTTTATAAGATAGACGCTTGGCTATTCATCCTTCAATGAGCCTTTTTTTTTCAGGCAATTCAATAGGGATCCACTAGAATGCCCTTGAGACTTAAGATGGACAATAATTTTGTAAATTTAATATGGACATGAGTTTTCCCAGAGCAGGAAACCCCCAAAGGAGCAGATGCATTATGTTCTTACTACACATAATCTTGCTTTTAACTCTGAAACTGAAATTCTCAGCCATAATATGTCAGATGCATCCCGATCCATCAATTACTAATCAAAGGACCCACAATTGGTTCCACTAGCTTTTTTTGTCCAGGATATAAACCAGGCTCTTCTATGCTAGAAAATCCAGAAATGCTTGTCATACAACTTTCCCAGGAGTTTTGTTGGAACAGAGTGTAACTTAGAGAATTGCTGATATACATCCATTTCATAGTGAAATTAAGTGTGATTTATTTAATAAAATTAAAAATAATAAAATAATAAAATTCACCATCTCAAGTTTAATATGAAATATGTGAAGATTGTATGGCTACAAATAGTTACACCTGCATTGCACATAAAAATGATGCAAAAAAGTCTGTCTTTCATTACCTTAATCACACGGTGGACAATTGGAATTTCACGGCCCTGAACAAAATTAATATAGGCATCAAGAAAACATTAGCATGGAGAAAAGCAAGTAAAAACAAATATTTAAAGAAAAAAGATAAGGATTCAAAAGAATGGAATGGTATAAAAGCAAAGGCAATCACGCGAGGACGAGAGAGAGAGAGAGAGAGAGAGAGAGAGATGTATGTAATAATAAACAAAAAAGAAAAAACATGGATTATGTTCAATTGAATTAAGAAAAAGAGGAAGAAGAGCAAATATGCCTCAATAACTACTTGAATATTATTGTGGAGGTGAATCAATAAAATCAACATACAGACCCTTCAGAGACAAAAATCCAAGTCAATGTGGCCAGTTCTCCTTCCTGTAATAAATTCTAAGACCATCTCATAAAGCTAAATGATAAATAAAATTGCTCTAAAGTGCAAAATTTGCCATTACTGGAGAACATTTTCAACATTATTAGCTTAATATTGGGAGGCTTCAGAAACCAAAAATAAATAGAGTCCATTCCATTCTATAGGTGTGCATCTTTTAGGGTTCTTTCATGCATATCTATTATGTGCTTCTCATATGTGAGTACACAATCGCTCCCCAAGCTTTTCATCAGTATTTACTCCATCATATCCATAAATGCCCTGGGAGACAAAATCCAAAAGTTGCTAATAGACATGACATAACAAGTTTCTTCCCAAAAAAAAATGCTAAAGTTACTTGGCAAGGTGTTGCTGATCGCAGGCAACAGAAAAGACGAAAAATCAGAAAAACAAAGGAAAGACATTATAACCATCATGCAAAATAGAAAAGAAGACAAACGATGCGGTGTACATCATTGACAACAAAGAAAAAGACGAAATCCTGCTAATGATTAAAAAGAGCACAAAGCATTGAAATAACAATAATTAACAGATTAAATCTTTAGAGGAAGTGCTTACATCAACATTAAACACAACAATTTCCCCTGCACGAATAGGATCCTTACTCATGTGCAAGAACAAAATATCACCCTGCCAATAGAGTGAATGGTCAATGCCAAGTGAAACAATAGATCCTAAAAACATATTAATTGATCTATAAGGAAATTTCACATGATAGTTTTGTTTTATATGAGGGAGAGCATAGAGATTTACATATGTTACAAGCATTCAGTTGGTTATCTACATATACGCATGATATCCAATATTGTCAAGTTGCTTCAACATGGGCTTTAAATTTCATTACAAATCATTACAATTTTAAGAAAAATAATAAGCAAGTCTTCACTTCTTCATTTCTATCAAACATTTTTACCTCTCTGCTGCAGTTCAGGAAGGATGGATCAATCACCCAGAGCTAGATCAAGACAAAATCATTCTTAGGCTTTCAAAGTGTGAAATTGGGTAAATTTCCAGATTGATCCTACTTAGGATGGAAATAATGACCTAAAAGGTCATGAACATTCAACTCTGTCATATTTTTTTTCTTTTAAATATTTTGGGGGGAAGGTGGGCAGCTTAGAATACTTAGCATCCAGAAAAAGGATAAGGAATAATCCTTCAGCAAAATGACATGCAAATAGGAACAATAAAGAAAGAATCTTTGTTTTAAGTAGTAAAGTACTGTCAAAGAAGGATGTGCAATTACACCTGGCCTTGGTTATTGGGTATCGCCTCTGCTCATTGGCGAGCTTTAACTAAGCAAAAGCTTGTGTTTTCTTCCAACCTGAACCCTGGTCCATTCCTCTTAGCATATATGGACTACATATGATAGGGATTTCACAAGGCTTTGAAGTTTTAAACCTATCTATTAAATGAATCTTTTTGCGATAATTCCAAGAAAGCAATTTCAGTAGCCATTTGCATAACATTTCCAACACAATACATGGAAGGCATATGAAAAAAAGATCCTCATACAACATGAACCACATGGATCATTCTGAAAAGTGTCGATGCAACATAAGAAGGCATGGTTTGACATAAAACAATGTGAGAACACACATCACAGCATAGAAGCACTTACCCTCTTAAAGCCAGGTTCCATACTTTCAGAAAGAACTACAACAACAGGTGATTCACTTCCAGTGATGCACATTAAAGCTTTCCATATAATTAGTGCAGAAGTAACAATCATACCTACGAAATAAAGAAGTCCACTTGCGTGAACGGATGATATAGCAGCCAGCATAAACCAAAAAACAAGTAACACTAGTTTCACACTTTGCCATTCAAACAGCAAGTGCCTTTTCTATATTATCTTCATTTCTCAAATTATTACTCCAGTTAATTAAGTTGTCCAGGTATCAATTTACTTAACATTATAGAAGAGGACACTTTAACCGTATTTAATAAACTTGTAAAATAGAGTGACCAAGATGAGCAACTGGCCACTGAAAAGGAAAGTATAACTATAACCTCATAGCTGTTTCTCACATGGAGCAAGGGGGTACCCATCGATTCATGACACCTAATTAATTACATTACAACATCATGGAACACAAAACAATCACACTAAAGATGATAGCCAATTCAAATTTAACAAGAAATTTGCGAACTAAGTTATTTGCTTGCTAGACGCAGTAAATTATTGCAAGTTAAAAATGTAAGAGAATCAAGGTGTGCTCTAGTTCAGTGTAGAAGGTCTGGAGAAGGTACTAAGATCAAACTCTACCATCAATATGCTTGGAAGCCTCGCTCCCCCCCCCCACGGCTCAAACACTTTTAGACCAAAATTCATAAATAAAATTGGCTAATGCACTAGTTAACACTTTACTCAAGACCCATTCACTGTTTTAGACATAAAAGTATGCTCACTGAATAGTGACAAGCCTATATGTCAATTCAATATAATTTCAATATAATTTGAACTAAGTATGAATAAAATGCATGCACCAGGTCAATTTTCCACATGTACCAGTACCTAACTCTAAAACATAAACACAAACAACCCATGGGGGCACATTAGACCGTCTACAGGCATTTGATGACAGTGAAACATTATGCATGAAGACCCAACATTCATTTTATTATGTTGAAGAATACCATTTCCATTGGAAAGATTAAACACCATGAATTCATTTTTATTTTTAACTCATGACTTTCAAACTAAAATTAAGTGCAACGACTTAAAAGCAAAGCGGACAGTTAGACAATTTTCTTACTAACAATTTCTTCCTTCAATTTCAAGCTTTTAGGTAGAACAGGAAGTAGATTTGACAATAAAATTGGTGAGATTAAATTTAAAAGCAGATTCTGAAAATTTTCCATTGCTGTTAAGACAAAGAAGCAACTGTTGAGAGAAAAAAAAAAAAAAAGAATATCTCTTGTACAATGACAATAAGCACTGAATAGTTCAACATATCTCAATGTTATGTATGCACTCACACATCTCTTGCATCCCTCTATACGGCACCATTCCCAAATCCTTGTTCAGCTCCGCTGTCCCTAATTATAGATAGCTCAGGAATTCAACACTGGCCTATACTTCTTCACCTTATCCTTTCTTCTTTTCTTTTTTCTCCCATAGCTTCCCCCCCCCCCCCCGCTCTTTGGGAGGGGGATAATTTTTTTCACACATCTTTAACTCTTGGTAAGTTAATTCCTAGGTCAGATCAGTTTGAAACCTTGAGAAGGGCCAAACGCTAAGTCACTGACTCCTTCACCAAGCCTCCCCTCTTTCCGGTCAGTGTCACCTTAAGGATCTTCATGCATTATGGGATGTCAGATTGGAATCAATAGCTACCCCTCTAATCATCCAAGGGTGAGCCCGTCATCACAATATCATCCAAGTGCCAAGCAACCACAATGCCCTTTACAACCCGTGGATGTTGTAGGTGTGCATCTTAAGCAAGCTTAGTTACAAATCTTGATTACAAATCAACGGTCAATTTGTGCATGTCCACCAACAAACATATTTATGCCTTGTACAGAAATGACAGTCATATATTTGGAAGCCATAAAAAATTGATGATGTTAATGAAGAAGCATTATGGAGAAACCAGTGAGATGAAATCACTGACGGAGGGGTTTTAGTGCTAAAACAATGGAAACATTATAAAACCAGTTTAGACAAGGAGTGGTTTAATCAATAAAATCCTGCAGTGGTTATACCAGTGAAATCTTGCAAATTCCATAAATAATGTGTGTATGCTGCAAAATCCCATAGCTCATATCCTATTGAAGGGTAATGAAAGCAAAATGGTTGCCGCAGGAATCCCTTTGAGAAGCATCAGCCTCTCTGCAAGTTTCACTACGCTGCTTTAAATTTAGACGTGAGGATATTCACAGAACAAGCCTAAGGGTGAAAGATCCCTCACCATGTTAACCAACTCCACTCAAATTAGCCATGTGCCCCAAACTAGTTGGGGTCGACCAAGTGAATCCATTTTCTCCATAGCCATATAGGATTTAAACAAAAAACTAGAATGACATATCTCACTTGCTCCATTAGAATTTCCTGCATTTCTCCTTGGTATGGTAACAGTACTCCAAAGTGGTGCAACAAAAAGGTCTTCTTAAAACATGACCAATATTTTGGTTCTATTCTATGTATTAGCACAAGCAATGTAAATTAGAGCCTCCAAAATGAAGAAGATGCCTAACATCCAAAACAAACAATTGATTCTCAAAAAAATTCTAAAATTCTGAACGATTCGTCACATTAATGATGAAAATTTTTACAAGACAGTGCATCTGGAGAGAGAGAGAGAAAGGGGCGAACCAAGACTGATGGCCTGAGAGAGGAGTTGTCTGATCTGAATTGATTTGATTGACTCGATTTGCTCTCCTATCCAACCCATTCTCTCTCTCTCTCTCTCTCTCGATTTTCAATCTGTTCTTTCTCCTCCTTGTTCTGCTCGGTCTCAGGTCTCCGTCTACGGCTGATGACCGCAGATGAACCCAATTCCCGATTGAAATAGTAACATTTGCTCAGGTATTTTAGAGCTTACGTGCTCTTCCTACGTGTTTCAATTGTATTCTGCCACGTCAACTATGGCTATTACGTGGCAGTGAACATGGCAATAAAATCATTTTATATTTTCCTCAGAATATATTTTCCAAATAAGCAAATGAATAGTGCATAATGTTATCACCTTCCAAAAATTAAAAGGAAAATGCAATTTTGTTTCCCCTGTATCATTGTTTCTAGAAGTTACTCTCTTTAATCAAAATATTTATTTATTTTGAAAATTAGTAAAAATCTTCCGAACAATTCTAACAACTTAAATAAAAAATATGAGATCATCAATCAATTTCCCTATCATACTTGCATGGCTTCTCGAATGTCATCCTTTTGAGCCAGCTTGGTTTCATCATTTTTAGTTTCACCAAGTATAGTTATTAAATTCGGACTGACCCACCTATCGGACAGGGTTGACCCTTGACCCATACATCTATTGGTGAGTTCATAAATTGGACGATTTATATAGTTAAATTGTACAAACCCGTGAGTCAATAACAAGTTGACCCTGAACCTTTGTGATCTGCAGATTTTGTTTTTAAAGGTAAAAGACCATTTCAATTTCATTTTAAATTTTAAAGTAATTTTAATTCAGGAATAAAATTAAAATAAGAAAAACCCTCCTTTTCTTAACAGTAGGACAAATTTGCTGAGATGAATATTGAATTATTCAGATTTGCATGAAATTATAAACTATTAAGTAGACAATGTCTTGTTTTTATAGAGTTGAGTAATTTTGTTTCATATTTATTGTTTGTATTTTATTTAATTTTTCATCTTATTTGTTATTTTGATACAATGAAAATATGAATTCTTAATTTTTATTATATGGTTATTTTTTATAAACATTGTGATTGATATTTTATATTTTAAAATATATTAATAATATATATATCTATGTTTAAAAATAATAAAAAAAAATCAAAGGTTGATCCAATGACCTAACAGTTAAATTGGTTGAACTATAAATTTTAAGACACACAAGTTAATGTGTGGGTCGGGTTTAATAACTATGCTAGTAGATTTCTGCCTCAGCCTGGTGTGGAGGGGATGGTGGGCAATTCTTGTTGAGGTCGATTTTGTCTGCCACTAGGGCTTTTAAACTTTAGAATAAGTAGCTTTTTTATAACATTTTTAGCAAAAAAGGTCATCTCGAGACCAGGTTGCGTGATATTTAAGGTTTCTGGAGTTATGATTGTTAAGATTCTTTTGCGTCGGCTTGAGAATTGCTTATAGGAGGAGTACTATAGGGTTCTTGATATAGAGAAAATCTTCTAACACCAAAAATCTCATATTCTTTGGTTATGCAAAGGGGATCAAAACACTCACTTTTACAATATGTCTACCCTCATTCATCATAATTGAAATCGGATTTCATAGTTAAATATTAATGAGGATCGGTGTTCGAACCAACATCAGCTTAAGGAATATGCAATCTCCTATTTTACGAAGTTATTCGTGAGAGATTCTCTCTGAGTTAGGTATGGTGGGTATAGTAGATAACAACAGGTTATTGATATTGAGAATCAGATTTAGCTGACTCATCTTATTGAGTTACCTGAGATATGGTCAATGGTTTTTTCTATAAAGGGGTTTAAAGGTTTAGATCCTAATATTATCCAATCGTTGTTCTACTATAGATGTTGGGATGTCTCTCATCCTGCCTTATATCATTTTGTTAGAAGTCTTTTCGGAATGGATTTTTCCACCAAATTTCCTGCAAATGCTTATTGTCTTAATTTTGAAGATGACATGTCTGAGTGGTTTGCATGAGTTCCAACCTATTAATCTACTAGATACAAGGAATAAGATTTTTTGCCAATGAGTTAGTTTAGCGGCTTTGTTCTATTCTGCTAAAAGATTATGGGCCCTTTTTAGAGTAGTTTTCTTTTAGATCGAGAGTCCTTTAGATAACATCATTATCACTTAGGAAATTATGCATTCCCTTCACATCTTCTGGGGCTTGTTGGAGAATGGTTCTAAAGGTTGATCATTAGTAAGCTTATGACAGTGTTAGTTGGGTCTTTCCAAGATAGACTTGGTCGGATTTCTAGGTCCTTGATCAATTGATTCGATTGATTTGTATGATTTCTAGGTCCTTAATCAGTTGATTCGGCTAATTTTGTTTGTTGTCATTCACTTTTAGTTTGCGTTGCTTTGGAATGAGAAGGTTTTACCTTATTTTTATTCATTGTAAAGGACTAAGACAAAATGTCCCTTTGTCCACCTACCTATTTATTTTGGTAATGGAGCAACTCTCTTATATAATTCAGGCTAGGGTAAGTAAGGGGTTGGACTCCTATTCACACCTTTGCTCAAGCCTTGCTATTTATCATTTGTTTTTTGATGATGACCTTTTGTTATTTGTGGATGCAAAGTTCTGTTTCATGATCTCAGTGCTAGAGTGCCTTTGAGAATTCTTTGAGCATAGTGGGTTAGTTTTGAATATGCGCAAGTCTAAACTATTTGTTTCTCCTCAAACTACTTTTTCTCTAAAGAGGTGCCTAGGTTCTCAGAGTTAGTTTCATCTAACAAAGGATCTTGGGATGTATATAGGGTCCCTATTAGGCATGACCGCGTCAATAGGGCTTAATTTTAGTACTTGGTCGAATGGGTTCAGAATAAGATTTCTGGTTGGAAGTTTAAGACTTTGAGTGTTGGTGGGCAAAAAACACTAGTTCAGGTGGTCACATCATCAGTTCCTGCTTATGCTATCTAGTCAACTTAGTTACACAAATCAGTTTGTACTCAGCTTAATATTCTAAATCATCAATTCCTTTAGGGTAACTCTGAGGGGGTCCATCGAGTTCATACAATTCAATAGGGTTTAGCGTGTCAACCTAAGGATGCTGGTGGCTTAGGGATTCATAAGTCTAAAACTACAAATCGTGCTTTTCTTGCCAAATTAGATTGGCATCTATTGTCATTGGACATGACTCTGTGTTGTAAGGTTCTCTTACATAAAAATCTCAATCAGGAAGATTTTCTTCATTGTAGTCGACTCTCCGTCTGTTTGTTCTTTTAGCGAGACCTTTTATGGGTTAGGGAATCTCTTGAGGGCGGGTTGTGTTGGCAGTTGAGGAATGGGAGGGTATCCGATTTTGAGAGAATTCTTAGCTTGGTGAGGGGCTATTGTCGCAAAGGGTTTTAGAGATCTTTTAAATTCATTTACAACAATGATGGTGAACTAATTTATTACTTCTGATAAGCAGTAGGACATTTCTAACATTGTTGGGATTCTTCTAGAGTCTATTGTAAAGGAGGTAGGGACCATATTGATTCCCTATGATCCCGTGTCCCAAAATTTAGTTTGCTGGATAGGCGATTCTACATGGGTATTTTCAGTGCGGTTGGCTAATTCCTCATTCTATCAACTAGATGACTCATTTCCTTCACTGAATGTCTCATGGAGGTGGGTTTGGAGGCTAAAATGCTAGGAGTAGGTTAAATTCTTGGTGTAGCTTGTTTATCACGATATTATGATGACCAAAAGTATACGGTACCATTGTAGTTTAACCGATGATCCTCTTTGCCCTCTCTATTGGGAGTTTTCGGAAACATGCTGGGAGCTTCTAGAAACATGCCTTCATCTCTTCTAGGATTGTACCCTAGTTCGCTAGGTTTGGGTTTGGATCCTCCATATGTCCTTCCTTTCTCAGCTAGTGCTAGCGAGGCTACTAATGAGTGGCCAGTTTGTCAGTCTCACACTCTTCACATGGGCTTTTTGTGGTCTGCTTATTTGGTTTATACACTTTGGACCATTTGGAAAGCTCACTATAAGTTTGTTTTCAAGGATATTGTTTTCTCCCCAGAAGATGTTACTATTGTTGCTACAAGTTATACTCAGGATGGAAGGTTGGATTTTGATAGTGGGTCATGCCCCCTTCTCTTATGGTCACTAGATATGATGGGTTCGTCCTCTTCCAGGATGTTATAAACTCAGTGGGTCCTCGAGTCTTACTTCTCGTTTGGTCGGTGCCGGGGGTCTTTTTCAAGATGAGTTTGGTTTCTAAATATGTGATTTCATGGTCAATTTGGAGTTGACAGATACCTTTACTATGGAGTTATGTGGTGTTTATGAGGGACTTCCTCTCCTAAGCCATGCTAAGCTCTTCTTAGTTGTCCTTGAGATCAACTCTACGAAGTTTGGTTCATTAAATGATTTTGTTTCAAGAGAGAGCAATAGTTATGCTGAAATCGTTGTTAGATTAGGGTCGTCCGTCTTTCCTATGCTCAAAGAATTCCACTCTCCTTCTCGTGAGATGTATCGCTTTTTTAAGCGTGATATTCTAGACATGACTTCTTTTAGAAGTTAGTGCTTCCCCGTCCCCGTCTATCACAAAAAAATCAAAATATTAATTTGGAATAATATTTTCTTTTAGATAAAAAAAGCAAATATTTACCCATTACAAAAGAATACTAAATAGGAAAAATCATAAAATCAATCACCTAGGAATTTTTGGATAATTAATGATTCAAAGAGAGATTTAAATCAATTAGTTTGAAATATTCATAAAGAAAATGGAATTAATTTGTCATTTGGAAAAAGTATTTGGGAAACTCAAGCATTGGATCCGCAGAGTTGTCTTGATAGTGATTCTGTCTTCCTCTTCATTCAAGGGTTTAGGCTCACTCAAGTTTTATTAGGCTCGTCCATGGTAGGTTGGGTTCCCTTGAGTTTGTTTCTTTTAGGCTATCTTTAGTCTTATATTTTTGCTGCCGATGGGCAATATTTTCTAAATTTTTCTTTGTTGTGTCGGTTAGGCCAATTTTCCCTTGAATAGAAAAAAAAAAAAACTACCTTATTACAAGTGCTACTTTGTGAGTCTGTGCAAACTTAAACGAGAAACCATGAGTTTCACAAAGTTATATACAATATATATATATATATATATATATATATATATTCAATGTTAACTCCATATGTAGCTTTTGGTGAAATTTCATTGACCCATACTAAATGAAAATCCATTCTAGTTATGGATAGAAACCTTTTAATTATTTATGTACTCTATCCCTTTTCTCTCTTTTATCTTCACCATTGAGATCGCCCGTGGTCCCTTTCTCTTTCTCTACACAGAGAAAAAGAGAGCATATCTAGAAGATGGGAGATAGAAATGAGGTGAGGAGAAAGAAAAAATAGAAAAATAAGATCAACAAGATCATATCAATCTTGCTCTCTTTTCGCTTTTTTCTCTCTTTTGTTTTCTCTTTAAACCGACTCAATTTAATTCATAGTCTTCTTTTTTTATTGATTTTCTCTTTCTTCCTTTCTTTGCTTATCTTCATTGGCTAACATAGTAGAAAGTGAGAGATAAATCATTTTCTCTCTCCTATTTTCTTTCTATTTTCTCTATCATTTTCTGTAAGAGTAGGGATAGAAGAGAGAGAAAGAGAAAAATGAACACATAGTAGATTGAGAAGAGAAGAGTGATAAAAGAAGAGAGATGGGGTCGATCATGAGAAAAAAAATGATTGATGATCAGATGACAACAAGAAAGACTCTCCCTTTCTTTTCTCTCACCTGGTTTCTTTCTGTTCTTTTTTTTAAATCAAAGATAGGGCAAAGAAAAAGAAAGACTTGTTAGATAAACTATATTATATAGAGAAAATATGTGCAATATCTCTATTTTATACAACAACAATAAATATAAAAATAACTTTCAAAAATTTATAAACTCATTGTGATACATGTAAATGCAAATGCAAATGATTATGTCCAATCCAAACCCAATGAATTTATGTTGTCTCCTTAAGACAATTTTGCTTCCTCTTTGGTATCCAAGGTTATTGAGCAATGGTCTCTTAGGATAGGATGAACATTGTTTCTTGTAAAGTGGCACACTAATTACAAGAGTTCCAGTGAACCAATTTCTCTACTTAGTAATCACAAAGAATGAGAAACAATGAGTATATGCTTATACTTATGATTGATTTGATATAATTGCACTATATGCCTATTTATACTATCACGGGTGATTGAAAAGCCACCAGACCAATAAATGGTGTGATTAGAAAGTCACAAAATCAATAAATGGTGTGATTGGAAAGTCACCGGGCCAACCATTTGGATATCTCACATTTGTTAATATTATTGATGTATTAATTTTAGTTAATGTCACTAAAATATAAATATTTATTGTATTAACTCGTTTGGCTAGGTTTTCTTCCTTCAACACAAGTGGATTGCCCCTTGGAGTCCAACAAAGAAATTCTAGCTTTTAAAAAATATCCAAAGATCTTTTGGTTTTCAAATATGAGATTTTAATGGGACATAAAGTAGGAAGGTGAATGTGAATTTCTCATTCAAAACTCCAACAATCCCCTACATGAATGAAAAATGTCTCGTCCATGCACACTTGAATTACTTTCAAATCTTAGGCCTTCTATTCCTAAGGAAACAGTTTAGTGACAACAACCCCCTCCTCTGATTCTACAATATAGGGTTCGATTCTTGTTATAAAAAAAAAAAAAAAAAATCTTAGGCTTTCTTGACTTTTCATATGCATATGATATGCAAAGTAATCTGCAATTACTCATTGAAGAATAATTGCGTCAAGATAAGTAGTCAATGACTTTGAACTTTTTCTAGCGAGATCTATCAGATCGACTCAGTCAATTAGTAAACACTGTGTCTTTGAACCATCGACCTTTCGTGTAAACCCAAATAATAGACATCACACAATTATCCTTCCAATATAGTTGATTTTCACATTCGTGTTCATTTTGACCAAGAACGCTATTTGGCTTCATGAGTGTTTTAGAGAATTTAACCTTATAATTCTCATAGATCTGTTCACTCTTCACACTTATATAGGTAATTTCATATTTTGCATACCACAAATATTGAAATCATTAAAACCAAAGTTTATCCTCAAAGTCACATACACCATCTCATCATAGGAATGGGTAGGAGGTTTGTCATAACCCTCAGAGTGCTTACACCAATATCATAACTTAGTTATCCCTTCGAACCTAAATCTTGGGATCTCGAGTCTACTAGGTAGGGTTTACTACTATGATGACCCTGACTCATTTCCCTTGATGATCTTTCTATTAACTTTCTAGTTAAGCCTTTGGTTAGCGGAGCCATGATATTATCTCATGACTTTAAATAGTCAATCATGATGATTACACAAAAGAATAACTGTCTAACATAATAGTGCATGCAACATATATGTCTAAACTTTCCATTCTACATAACATTCCTTACTCTTCCAATTAATGCCAAACTATCATAGTATATACAAACAACAAGTACCAGTTTAGGCCAATTTGGAATGTCCTCCAAAAAATTTTGAAATAACTCAGCTTCTTCACTAGTTTTATCCAAAGCAATGAATTTAGATTCCATAGTGGACCTGTTATACATGCACTACAAAATTAAAGCAATACGCTGACGGCAACTTTTATTGACGATGAGCTTTAATGATGGTATTTTATGACCTATAGAAACACTTTTGATGAAACTGTTAAGAAATGTATATATTTTCTTGCGGTATAAAATTGTTCGTTAGGATAAATTTATCAACTGTCAGTAAACATAGCAAAACCGTCTATAAAAATCGATATTCAAATTTAACAGTTATCAGCAAATGTAACAGTGTTTAGAGATGGTTTTGAAAAAGTTTTTATATAACTTTTTTGTACTATCTATTTAACAATACCGTTTGCATAAGTTCTTCATTCATACTAACGGATATATTTTTTCGTCTATAAACGACATTTACCATTTGAACGGTTATCACTTGTTATCAATAAATGTGGTAACTTTAGTCACGGTTTGGAAAGAGTCTCTATTTGAGTCTTCTTTACTGACGGATAAACCATATCATATGCATAACTCTATACCTATGCTAACATATATATTGTACCGTTTGTAAAAGGGATGTCTAATTAAAATGGTTATTAATTGTCGTCAGTAAATGTGACACTATTAGTATATAATAAGTAGTAGTAACATATTGTAATTTTATAATAAATTGTGTTAAAATTTATAATAACGAGTAGTAATATAGTGATAACTAATAGTAATATAATGATAGTGATAAGTTTACTATAACTATTATTAATATAGTGATAACTAATAATAATATAGTGATAATTTAAATTACGAAAAGTTTATGATAACTAATAGTAAAATTATGATAACATATAGTAAGTGGTGTTAAGATTTTGATAACTGGTAGTAAGTTGCGGTTTACCATACCTCTATACGGTCTACCTCATGTTATCACTGTATTATCACTAATTATCACTATATTTCACTCCAATAAATAATAATATAATCAGACTATATTTACCGGTAGTTATCAGAAATTTCTCATAAGTTATCATTATATTACTTATTAATATTAGTAATTTAAATAATATTATATGATGTAATTAATTTTCAATATTAGTAATTTTAAATATTAGTAATTATATAAAATTAATAATTATCAATATGACAATTGTTACATAATTTAATGTTAAAATATGACATTATGATAATTGGACTAATTGTTATATAATATAATATAAATGTAATGATAATATGTTATATAATATAGTGTTATAATATAAAATTATGACAATTCATTAACTAATTAGTTATTATGACCAATTGTTCCATAATAATATACTGTTACAATATAATATGATATTATGGTATTATGCTATTATGACTATTCACACATGGTACAATTGACATTATGTTATATAACATAATTAATTATCAATATTAGTAATTTAAATAATATTACATGATATCCAATATTAATAATTATAAAAATTAATGATTATATAATGTAATTATCAATATTATATTCATCTGAAACAAAAAGGAAATACAAAAATAGCAATCATTGTGATGATATGAGATGCATAAAAATGTGAGGAATTAAGAATAAGACAGATAATGACTAAAAGTACTAAAAAAAATTGTATAATAAAAAAATAGGCAGGTAAAGAATGAAAAAATGAAAAAATTGCGGGAAAATTTATAGGGAGACAATTTTGAAAATTTTTTGGTAAAATTTAGACGGGCTAAATGACTAAATTCAAATATATTGTTTCAATGTAGCACTTTTAGGGACTCTTTTAAAATTGTCTCTATGATAACACCATTGACTATGGTAAGTTAAGGAGATAATTTGGACAGATGATATGAATCACTATAACAAAATGTGGTAAGATTGTGATAATATGTAGTAATAAAAGGTGATAAGAGAAAAATGTGAGAAGTGATGTCTAAATTCATCATTTAATATATTTCTTAAAAATAAAAATAAAAAGAGCAACTTCACTTCCTAAAAATAAAAAAATAAAATAAAATAAAAAATAAAAAATGCAACGCATATGCTTAGAGTTCTAAGCCATTTAATACTTTCTTTAAAAAAAAGAAAAGAAAAAGAAAAATATATAAACTCATTATATAATACATTTCTCAACTTTTTATGAGATATAATAATAATACTTTATGAGGTGTAGTAATAATATAAAGGTAACTAGTAGTATATAATATAGTGGTAGTAATATAGTGATAATTAATAATAATATAGTGGTAACTAGTAGTAAGTTTATATTATAAGTTTACGAGTGATAATGTGAGATTGTGGAATCACGAGATATGTAATATAGTGGTAGTAATATAGTGGTAGGAACTGTAAGAGTGGTAAATAGTAATAAATCAGTGTTATGACCTTATAATGGTAACTAGTGGTAACTTAAAATAACTAGTAGTAACTAGTAGTAGTGTAGAATGGGAGACGGTGGAACCGTGGGAGGGACGGTGGGGATGGTGGAACCGTGGGCTATGTAATATAATAATAGTTATATAGTGTGGGTAACTAGTAATCACTAGTAGTAAATAATAAATTTATGTTATGATTTTATATGATATAATTTTATATAAATTCCAACAAAAACAACAAATAAGAAAAAAAAATGAGAATAATATATAATTTTATATAAAATTCAAAACTAATGTAACAACATAATTAATTATACTAATATAATTAAATAATATTAAAAATCATATAATTAATTATACCCATATAATTAATTATCCATTACATTCTCAAAACTTATTAAAAAAATAATAATAAAAAGCAAAAAAAAAAAAAAAAACAAAAACAAAACAGATAGAGGACGGGCACCAAGGCGGGGGGATACCGGCCCGGCTTACTCGGGCACCGCCCCCTCTCTCTGTTTTGTTAGTTTTTGTTTTGTTTGTTGTTTTTTCTTCTTCTTCTTTTTTTAAACCTATTCTAAAACCAATAAAAAGAAAAAAAAGAAGAAGAAAAAAAAACAAACAAAACATTGAGAGGCGGGCGCCAGGCATGGAATCCCTGGTGCCCGCCTCTCAATGTTTTGTTTTTTTTTTTTTGTTTTTTTTTTTTGTTTTTTTTTGTTTTTTTTTTTGTTTTTTTTTGTTTTTTTAAATCTAATATATTAATTCAATATATTTTGAAAGGTAAAATGATTTAGTAAATAATTATATTTAATTACATAAATTAATTATTTTTAATTGTTTAAATATTTATTATATTACAACATAGTATTATATTTAAATAATTATTATACATAATTAAAAAAAGAGGTGGATTATTATAATACTAATATTATATAATTTATCAATATTATATAATTTTATATAAATTAAAAAAAACAAATGGTAATATTAATATTAATTTGAATATCAAACTTCATATTTAATTTAAAGAAATATTAATTAATTAATTAGTAAGTTTAATTAACTCTTATTTATTTTGTTTATGCAAAACCAATTATTTTGCTTGTCAAAAATATTTGATTTGAAAATAATCTAATTATAAATTTCAAATTTTAATATAGAACGACTAAAAATGAAAAATATGAAATGATTACGACAATGGTAAGGATTGTAATATAAAAAAGATGGGCAAAGTATGAAAAACAGTAGCAGGCAAAAAATGTGAAAAAAATTAGAAAAAAATGACAGGTTTTGATAAATTAGGTAATATATATAGTAATATATGGTAACATATAATAACATGTAATATATATAACATATAGAGTCTGTAGAGTTGAGTCTGTAGAGTCTGTTTGATGCCCGTCCCCGTAAGCGGGCGCCAGTACAGTAGGGGGCCTGGCGCCCGCCCCCCATAAGCGGGCGCCCGCCATAGGGGGGTCCTGGCGCCCGCCCCCATACGCGGGCGCCAGCCTAGTAGGGGGCCTGGCGCCCACCCCCCATAAGCGGGAGCCCGCCCTAGGGGGGTCCTGGCGCCTGCCCTAGAGGTCCTGGCGCCCGCTCATATATTCTTTTGTTTTTTTTCTTCCTACACTCTTTTTTTAATTTTTTCAATCTCACTTTCATATAAACAAATAAAAATTAAATATATATATATAAAAAATTACCTTAAAATTAAAAAATTATTATTTTTTGGTAATATTATTTGTATGATTTATTATTTTGGTTCTAATTCAATTTATTCAAAATTTTTAATAATATTAATTTTATTAGAAATTTATCGATATAAAATTTTTGATAATATTAATTTTATTGAAAATTTATCATGTAGTTCATTTTTTTCATTTTATTTTCTTTTTTTATAAAAAAAACATTATCAAAAATTTATTTTAAAAAGTGCGGTAGACAATTTTGAATTACTTTCATAGCATATAGTATGTAGTGAACTTTTAACAATTTTAATGATTTAAAACTAAAAATATAGGTGGGAACATATAAAAGTGAAAGTGTGTGTAGGACGGGAGACAAAATTTTAAAAAGGGGCAGGTTTTGAAACTAGTTGTATCCTTTAAAACTATCAAAACTCTCTCATTGCTTCTCTCTCTCATTGTTTCTCATTCCCTCGAAAGCTCTCCCTCTCATTGCTTCTCATTCCCTCAAAAGCTCTCCTTTTCTCCAATCAAAGGTCTCAAAATCCATTATCTTCTCATCCTCTCATGGCTTTCAAAATCTATCGAAATATATAAACCTTATTTCTCATTTCCCATAATCCATAATCCATAATCAACAAAAACTCTCACTCAACCAAAATATATATTATACTTTCGTCATCCATATCTATCCAAAACTCTTACTCAAGGTCACTGAAACTCTCTTTTAATGTTTAAACTCACTGTTTCATCACTTTATTCATATGAAAATCCAGATGGGTCTAAAGAAGTCTAACCATCCGAGATGTTACTAATATATTTGTATGTATTTTTTTTTTGTCATTAATATTATTAATATCGTGTATTACATTTATCTTTTGTTGTTATCTTGGGTTGTAATGTAACATTTTCATCTTTGGTTATTATCTTGGGTTGTAATGTAATATTTGTAAGGGTGATGAAAGATATGTTGACGGTAAACTTTGTATTATAATAAATAAATGACTATGGATTATATATTTGTGATAGTTGACGATACAAGACAAGATAATAACTTATACTAACATATATAACCAACGACACAAAATATACAAGACAGATTTGTGATAATCCATAATATAAAATGATAACTTATAGTAACTGATGATACAACTGACGATATGTTTTATCACAATATAACTGACGATACAAGAAAGTAACTTATAGTAACATATGATAACCGACGATACAAGATAATAACTTATAGTAACATATTTGATAATCAAAGACAATAACTTATAGTAATATTTGACAATCGACGATACAAGACAATAATTTATACTAACATATTTGATAATCGACGATATAAAATAGTAATTTATAGTAACATATGATAATCGATAATACAAAATAATAATTTATAGTAACATATTTATAACTGACAATACAAAACAGTAACTTATAGTAACATATGACAACCGACAATATAAGACAGTAACTTATAACAACATATTTTGTAACCGATGATACATGACGGTAATTTATAGTAACGCATAGCAACCAACAATAAAAGTCTGTAACATGCTCCAACGGTTACCACAACTGTCGGTATAGACCTATCCCAACATGTGTATAAACAACTGAAGACCCATCCGTTGGAGAAGGATTTGTTGACGGTTTTTATGGGTTTTACAAATAGTTTTCATCCATCTGGATAGAACTTTTATTTTGTAGTGATGTTTGCTCGAATGATTTCCAAGACACTGTATCACCACCAAGAATGAATACATATATACTCGTGGATTTAATATCTTTTGTGTCATTTATCCAATTTGTATTATTATATTCTTCAATTACCACATGATATCTCATGTAATGTAATCAATAATTTTTAGTATATTTTAAATAATCCAAAACTCTTTCAAGAGCCTTCCAAGGTTGAGCATTTTTGTTGCTCATAGAACAACCTACTTTGCTTATAGCAGAAGCTATATATGGTCTAGTACAGTTCATGACATAATTAGATTGCCTAGTTTTTGAGCATATTCTAGTTGTGACACATTTTTACCAGTATTTTCGGATAAATGGAGGTAAACACCGATCGGTGACTTGACAAGTTTAATATCAAAATTCTTATACTTATCAAAAAACTTTCCAATATAATGGGATTGTTAAAGACTTAATCTTTTAGATATCTTATGGATTTTAATTCCCAATATAACATCTACATTCCCTGTATCCTTTATTTCAAATGTACTAGTGAATACACTTTTGGTAATCATGACGATAATATCATCATTACGCATCATTAACATGTCATCCACATACAAGCACCCAATGACATATCTCTCATGAGTATCCTTAACATACACTTATCATACTTGTTGATCTTAAAACCATTGGATGACATAACTTAGTTAAACTTTAGATGCATTGTTTCAATGCCTATTTTAAACCATAAAATGATTTGACAAGACAACAAATTTTATGTTTTTGTTTAGAAACAACATAACCTTCAGGTTATTCCATGCAAATCTCTTCCTCTAGATTATCATTTAAGAAATTCATTTTGACATCCATTTGATATAGTTTAAAACCATTTAATACTACTCTAGCAATTAATGTGGTAGTACATGTAAGTCTTGTAACATGTGAATAGGTATCAAAATAATCAAAGCCTTCAAATTGCTTGTAATCTTTAGTTTTAAGATTTATCTGATACTTGTCAATAGTTTTTTCTATCTTACATTTCTTCTTAAAAATCCACCTGCACCCTAATGCTTTTATTACCAGGTGGGAGATCAGCCAACTCTTATTTATGTTTGTGCATGATAGACTATGTCAATATCCACAATATCTTCCCATGATGAAGTTTCTAGTGAAGACATAGACTACTTAAATGTTTGAGACTCATTTTCTGATAAATCGGTTAAAAATCTAGACCAAAGGATTTTTCAGTCATTTATTTCTTTCTATGTCTAGATTCATCCTCCATAGGATCACTTTTAGGTGTATTATCTCAAGATCTCTTATTGTTCTCGTCGGAACCACATGTCATGTTATAAGGGAAAACATCTTCGAAGATTGAAATATCCTCCAACACGATTATTGTGTTCATATGTATATCGGGTATCTCTGACTTGTGAATGTGAATAAGAAACTAATATGCATTGCTATTAAGAGCATATCTAATGAACACACAATCAATAGTTCTTGATCCTATCTTAACCTTTTTAGGATTAGGAATTGTCACTTTAGCAAAACACCCACATACTACAAAATATTTTAAATTAGGCTTCCTACCTTTCTAGATTTTATATGGTTTGCTTTGTGTTTTCTTTTGGAGCATCCTGTTAAGAATATAATTAGCCATGAGAATGAGTTTCCGCATATATTTTGTGGTAAACCAGAACTATTCAGCATGGCATTCATTATTTCCTTCAAAACTTGATTTTTCCTTTTTGCAAATCCATTGGATTGCAGAGCATAAGAAGCAGTGATTTGGTGAATTCCATCGAACTCTGAACACATATCCTCAAAAAGATTTTCATATTTATCACCTCTCTCACTCCTTATTATTTTTTTTGTTTTTTTTTTTGGTTCAACTTCATTTTTGTAATTTTAAATACATTAATAAGGTTATCTTTATTGCTAAATAAATAAATATAACAACATTTAGAATAATCATCAATAAAAGTGATTAAATACTTTTTATCTCTCTAGAAGGAATAAATTTCATATCACAAATGTGAGTATGAATCAACCCTAATAATTTAATGTTTCTGTCAATCGAATAAAATGAAATTTTATCAAATTTAGGTTTTACACATTTTTAACATTTCTTATTTGAGCAGTCAAAATTTGACAATAAATCCATGTCAATTAATTTCTTCAAATACATAATTAAAATGTCCTAATCTAGCGTGATATAGATCAGACAACTCAAGTCTATAAAAAGAATAAGCATCCCTATTCTTATTATTATCTTTGGTTATAACAGTCATTACATTGTGTTTGAGGAGACCATCACAAATATATCCCTACACAACATATATCTCATTCTTAGAAAGAATAAATTTATCATATACAATGACTAGTTTGAAATCATTTTTGCTTCAAAGAGATCCCGATATTAAGTTCTTGTAGATGTTAGGAACATGTAGTATATTTTTTAGTGTCTTGGTTTTCTGAGAATTTATCGTAAGAGGAACATTGGCAGTTGATAAACTCCCCATAAAGAGTTTCTTCAACAAGGGTATAGGATGAGAATATTCACTTGTTGGTACTATTCCTAATATAAACCCATCATCCTCTTGAATTTTTGGCCATGTTGTATTCTGAGATCAAAGTACACAACTCAATATCTCCTATCCCGTTAGAGATACTATCCACCTCTGCATCATAAGTATGAGAATTACTTAGTCTTTTTTTTTTAATTGATTAAATCAAGCCAAGGACAATCATTATCACCAACACTTTCCAGGCAGTAGGCATTTAACTAATAGAAATGCATCCACAAGTATGCAACATACTTTTCCAATATATCAATTAGGTAGTATGATCAATATAAAGAAGACTAGAAATATATGTTATACTAAAGGCTTAAAGCCAAATACAAAACAATCGAATTATCCAAAAAATGCATAAAGTGATTGTAAGGTTTTCTTCCGAAAAAGAAAAATAGAATTATATAAGCATTTTATTAACACTTACTAAGAGCAAAACAAACAGTTTGTGCAAAATAAGCATATACTTTCTAAGAGAGGTTACGTGTGAGAAGGATGAAGAGAGGTAAAGTTATTAAGAAGTAAGAGAACATGAAAGAGATAGAAAAACATAGGAAAGGAATAGAGAATTGCTAGTTGTATGCAAAGAGAAAAAGTTCAAAGTAGAAAGAGAAAGAGAGAGAGAGAGAGAATAAGGAATCAAGAGAATCATCGGCTACAGGCAAAGAGAGAGAAAAGAGAGAAATATTCAGAGATGGGGGGTGGGGGGGAAGAATTGTTGGTTACCAAGGATTAGAAGAGAGAGTGATGGCTGCATACAAGGGATTTCGTGATTCTCTCTATCACTTGATATTATCTTGATTTTCTTGCTCAATTACATCTGAATTTCATTCTTGTAATGTTTAAATACATTAATAGCCCCATCTTTACTACTAATCAAGTAAACATAACAATATGTATAGTAATTGTTAATAAAAGTGATGAAATTCTTTTTACCACCTCTAAAAGATACAAATTTTATATTACAATTGTCTGTGTGAATCCTGTAATACCGACATCTTGATGTACTCATATTTTACTTCTCTCCATACTTATATATAATGTTCTTCATGTTTCATAGAGCGAAATTCACTCAGAAAATTCATCAAATATTTAATCGGTAGATATTTTTAAATTTTAGGTGATCGGTTAGTAGAGTATTGGTTTATTCGGTAGCGATTGCTCTTGGGAGATTGTTATCTCTAGACCATTTATTTTGTTTCTATCGTTCAGTATATTACCGTCGGTTATAATTGAATTCCCGATCGGTATCTTTGTCTCACTGATATGTTTAAATATTTATTTCTCATCGGTCCATTGACCAAATAGTATTTCCAATCTCCAATGGACACCTTCCGTTCTCTTCGGCACTGTTGAGTAATTTCTATTCGGTACCTGAAATTTGAAATTTTAAATAATTCTTATCGGTGCATTCCAATTTTGCTCAGGCACCCGTTCGACTTAATTTTTTTCATTCCCAGACAGTCCGTTTCATTTTCCTTCGGGTATTTGCCAATCCATTCAGTCATAAATTTTCTTCAATATTCCTTCATTCGGTATTGACCGAACGGTGCCCATTACATTTTTCTTTGGATATTTGTAAATTTTATTCGGTACTGTTGACAATAAATTCTTGGTACTGTCAAGAGTCTGTCGTTATACACATGTAATTTTGAAGAGCCTGTGTCCCTCTATTTATTGATCAGCTAGCCACAAGGAAGCACTTTCATCTGGTTGGCCGGTCAGTCTTCCCGATCGGCCATCCCGGTCAATTTTCCTGATCGGCCCATCCCGGTCAGTGTTTCTGATCAGTCTTCCCGATCGGCCATCCTGGTCAGTCTTCCTGATCGGCTATCCCGATCAGTCTTCCTGATCAGCCTTCCTAGGCGACCCATCTGGTCAGCCTTCCCGAACGACCCATCTGATCAGCCTTCCCGGGCGACCTACCCGGTCAACCTTCCCAGATGGCCTATCTGGTCAGCCTTCCCTATCAGTCTTCCTGGAAAACATTTTCTCTCTTTAATTGATGATCAGGTAGACCGATGAGACTTGATCCAAGTACATCACAAATCACACTTTTCTCAACAAATAAAATTTTACATATTTAAACTCATTGGGTTGAGTTCTGAATTACTAAAGAGGACATATTGGGCACCTGGGTACATTGAAAGTGAAGGAGGGTAACTAAGTAAATTCATGAAATAAGTTTATAAGTAAAGAGAAGGGTAGAACATTAGAACCTACGAAAGCCAAACTCCATTTTTCTTCTTCTTCCATTTTCTCTCTCGGTTCACACCTCCTTTCTCTATTTCTTCTTGTTTCTTCCAAAGATCAATCCAAATACCTTTAGACCCACACTTTAAAAGTTTGAAAACTCATGACCCAACTTCTAGCAAGTTAAAGTTAGTGAGACAGTTGAGATTTCTAGTGAGAGAAAATCTAGGGTTTGATCGTGATTCGCTTGAAACAAATCGGAGACTGAAATTTAGGTAATATTTTAATTTTAGTTTGGGTATTGATGTTAGTCTTCGTTGTCTCGGTATGTGTGTCGAGTGATGGCAGCATACAGGGTGACGGACGGCTGTTCACGGTTTCGGATCGAGAATCGGGGCGTGATAATTCGGTTGGTATCAGAAATATAGGTTTAGAGCCATGTTTTATAAAAGAGTTTTGAAAATATTCTCAAGTATATTTTAAAAATCCTCAATGCATATGAAAGTTTCTTTACAGTCATGAGATCCCAGTACATGGTCTTAGACATATGAGTTCTTTCATTTTAGGGGGTTAGATACGGTTCGTATCTATCCTAACTTATTATTTCCATTGGTTCTTAAACTGATAACTTTATTCATTTTAGGGGGTTAGTTATTTCGTAACTAATGCTAATTCTTAAATCCCACATAATGAAAATCATTCATATATAGAATTATGATGACTAGGCGGGGCACTAGGTTTGTACCCCCTGAGCCACTTCCTAAGATGCCTAGAGTAACCGAGGATGTTTCTTCATCACGTGCACCCATTCTAGCGCCTTCTCAGCCGGCTACTACAGTCGCGATTCCACCACCATCACTCGAGGTATTTAGGCAGGTGTATGAGTGGTACACCACAAATGGGATTCAGATGCCACCCCCACCACCACCGATGGCAACGTTGACTCCTACGGCAACGCCTATTCCTATGACAACACCTTCTCCTGTGGCACCGGATCCTCTACCGGTGGTCGGTCCTTCTTTAGCTTCTGGTCTGAGTGACACTACTTCTTCTACCCTTAGACGCATCCACGAGCTGACTCAGCTAGTCAAGGAAGCTTGGCAGTTGGGATGCACAGACTTTGTGGGACTCGGTGATGCCACTACGACTAAGCACTGGGTCAATCGGACCCGTCGGATTTTGACGGATTTGGGGTTGAGTGAGGAGTACAAGTTGCGGGTAGTAGAGAGGTTGCTAAAAGGGGAAGCCCTCACTTAATGGGAGGCTATCTGTGATGATGCTACCGAGCCATTGCGGTGGGAGGACTTCTTGAAAGAGTTTGACTGCAGGTACTTCTCAGAGTTTCAGCAGGATCACAAGAGGGCAGAGTTCCTTCACTTGCGACAGGGGACCAGATCAGTTGCGGAGTACGAGACAAAACTGAGGAGATTAGCAGTTTTTGTCCCTGATTTAGCTACACCAAAGCAGATAAGGTTCAAGTTTGAGGACGGCCTCAACTTGAACATTAGAAGATACATGATAGTTACACCCAGCTTCTCCCTTATAGAGATAGTTGATTCAGCCCACCGTGCTGAGGAGATTATCCGCACCGAGAGTAGGCAGAGGGAGAGTAGAGAACAGAGGAAGAAGGCTGGGACCTAGATGAGTTAGAGTTCAAAAAGGAGTAGGACTTTTAGTTCTCATGGAGGCCCCTTTCACTTCAGACCAATACACTTTGGACATGGACCACGTCCCCAGGGGTTTGGAGTACCAGTGCCACGAGTCAGACCACAGCTCAGCGGCACCCTCTTTGCCGTAGATGTGGTAGGTACCATCCTCTAGGAGCTTGCTGGGTACCTATCACGTGCTTCCAGTGTGGGAAGCTAGGTCATATCAAGAGTTCGTGTCCTGATTTAGGACTTGGAGGTCAGGTGATGTCGAGTGATTCAAGTGGTCTACGGGTAGGACATCAGGGAGCACCTGCACATTTGAGTCACACTACTCCACGGATGACAGCCAGGAGCAACATTATACCAGGCCCTTCACGACAGCGGCCGAGGGCACTGGCCCACGTGTATGCGATGACATAGGAGGACGTTCAGGCAAACCCGGATGTGATCATGGGTAATCCTCCAGCAGATCCCTTAGTTTAGAAACTTTTATGTACTCTTATTTCTTTTGAAATCATGTACCCCATGACTAGTTAAAGTCTTAGAGGCTTAACTATTTTGATACATATGTGCATCTATCTTTTGCGTACCCTAGATTGATTATTTTAAATTTCTCGCATCTAGGTATTATAAAAATATACGGAGTCGATGTCCATGTTCTTATAGACACTAGTTTGAACTTTTCTTACGTGAGAGCTTCTTACGCTCGATAGTCGAGTAGACTGGTATCACCACTAAATAAGGAGCTACTGGTTATCACTTCTCTTGGTGAGTAGTTGATCATGGATTCTATATATAGAAGGAGCGATGTCATGATTGGTGAGATAGTGCTAGAAGCAGATCTGATTCCACTCAACATGACAAATTTCGATGCCATCCTAGGGATGGATTGGATGAGTACTCATAGGGCTTCCGTGGACTGTTTCACCAAAGAAGTAGAATTCCGGAGATCTGAAAGGCCACCACTGATGTTTGCGGGTGAGAGACGGGTGTTACCCCATTGTGTAATATCAGTGATGGAGGCCAGACGGATGATACACCGAGGCTGCACTGCATATCTGGCCCACGTGATAGATACCACCATAGAGGGTCTGAGGCTTGATGAGGTCCCGGTAGTACAGGACTTTCCCAATGTATTTCCCGATGAGCTACCCGGATTACCACCAGTTCGGGAATTCAATTTTGAGATCGATTTGACTCTGGGGACTACTCCTATCTCTATTCCGCCATATAGAATGGCACCAGCTAAGCTGAAAGAGTTCAAGGTTTAGCTGCAAGAATTACTAGATAAGGGATTTATCCATCCGAGCACTTCACCTTGGGGTGCTCCGATGTTATTTGTGAAGAAGAAAGATGGTACCCTTTGACTTTATGTGGATTATTGGTAATTGAACAAAACCACTGTTAAGAACCGATATCCGTTGCCCTGGATTGGTGATTTGTTTGATCAGTTTCAAGGCGCTAGGGTTTTCTCAAAGATAGATCTTCGATCGGGTTATCACCAGTTGCGGATTAGGGCCAAGGATGTGCCCAAGACCGCATTTCGTACCAGATACGGATACTTTGAGTTCTTGGTCATGCCATTTGGGCTAACCAACGCACCCGCCGCATTCATGGACCTGATGAATCGGGTCTTCCACGATTATCTAGATCGGTTCGTCATCGTCTTTATTGATGACATCCTAGTTTACTCGCGGGGTGATGAGGAGCATGCTCAGCACCTTTGCGTTGTTCTACAGATTTTTCGCGAGGGATAGTTATAAGCCAAGTTCACCAAGTATAAATTTTGGCTGCGGCAGATTGGTTTTCTGGGGCACATAGTTTCTGCGGAAGGTATTTTTGCTGATCCGCAGAAAGTCGAAGCTATATTGAAATGGGAGCAGCCGTAAACCGTGATCGAAATTCGGAGTTTCTTTGGTCTTGCGGGTTATTATCGGCGGTTCGTAGAGGGATTCTCTCTGATTGCTGCTCCACTATCTAAGTTGATGCGGAAGGACGTCAAATTTCATTGGGATGATCGTTGTGAGGCGAGCTTTCAGGAGCTCAGACAACGATTGACGTCCACACCGATACTGGCCCTTCCCACTAGTAGTCGGGAGTATGTGGTATATAGTGACACCAGTCGACAGAGATTGGGTTGTATACTGATGCAGGATGGTCGGGTTATTGCATATGCTTTCTCCACAGTTGAAGAAGCATGAGTTGAACTACTCGACACACGATCTCGAGTTGGCCACCATAGTCTTTGCCTTAAAGATATGGCGACATTACTTATACGGGGTGACTTGCAGGGTATTCACAGACCATAAAAGTTTAAAGTACTTATTCACCCAGCGGGAATTGAACCTCAGATAGAGGAGATGGTTGGAGTTATTGAAAGATTATGATCTTATCAGCGATTATCATTCGGGAGAGGCAAATGTTATGGTAGTTGCCTTGAGCCAGAAGTCATCATCTTCTCCTCAGACGACAGAGAGTGCTTATCTCCCTTGTTTGGTAGACTCTGTGCATTAGGAGTCAACTTGACTAGTGATGATCGGGGAGCACTACTAGCCCGATTTGAAGTGAGGCCGACCTTACTCGACCGCATTAGGGAGCTCCAGGGATCAGATGAGGAGTTCTAGTATTCTTGATAGGATCCGCAGAGGTGATGGCGGAGATTTTCGAGTCCGTGATGACGGACTAGTGGTATACCGAGAGCGGGTTTGCATTCCTTCAGACAACGAGCTCCGGAGAGCTATTCTTGAGGAGGCTCATTCCTCCGCTTATGCTATACATCCGGGCGGTATGAAGATGTACCGGACTATCCGAGGTAGTTATTGGTGGTCCGGTATGAAGAGAGAGATCGCAGAGTTTGTTGTTCGATGCCTGATTTGTCAGCAGGTGAAGGCCGAGCATCAGCGACCCACTGGTACTTTACAGCCTCTTCCTATTCCCGAGTGGAAGTGGGAACACATCACGATGGATTTTGTGATGGGGCTACCGCGGACTTCGACACGGCATGATGCTATATGGATGATCGTCGATAGACTCACTAAGTCTGCACACTTCATCCCTATTCGTAGTGATTATTCCTTAGAGGTGTTGGCACGCCTCTACATCGACACCATTGTTAGACTTCATGGGGTACCTGTGTCGATAGTGTCGGACAAAGACCCCAGATTTAAGTCTAGATTATGGCCCAGATTACAGGAGGCATTGGGCACTAAACTGAACTTTAGCACAGCATATTACCCCCAAACCGATGGTCAGTCAGAGAGAACCATCCAGACTCTAGAGGACATGCTGAGAGCATGTGTTATGGATTTTTGGGGTAGCTGGGATTGGCATCTCCCATTTGTAGAGTTTGCTTATAATAACAGCTATCAGGCTAGCATTGGGATGCCTCCGTATGAAGCATTGTATGGGAGGAAATGCCATACTCTATTGTATTGGGATGAGGTAGGAGAGAAGCGACTCACCAGTGTTGAGATTGTTAAGGAGACCAAAGAGAAAGTGAGGATCATCCGTGAGCGGATGAAGGTCGTCCAGGACCGACAGAAGGCTTATGCCGATAGGAGGCGGTGACCACTTGAGTTCGAAGAGGGAGACATGATTTTCCTTCGGATATCGTCCAAGAAAGGGGTGATTCGATTCAGGCAGTGGGGTAAATTAAGCCCTAAGTATATTGGGACTTTCCGTATCCTTGAGAGGGTCGGAAATGTGGCATACAGGCTAGAGCTGTCGGATGAGTTTTCATACATCCATGATGTCTTCCATGTCTCGGTACTTAGAAAGTACCTGTCGGATCCATTACATATCTTAGAGCCTCCGCCAGTTGAGTTGCGTGAGGACTTGAGTCTACTAGTTCAGCCCGTGACTATCCTTGATCGGTAGATTAAGATGTTGCGGAGTAAAGAAGTTCCTTTAGTCCGAGTCTTAAGGAGAAGTGACCAGGTTGAGGAAGAGACCTGGGAGCCCGAAGAGACTATGAGGAGACAGTATCCCCAGTTTTTCACTGTATAGTTTTCTTTTAGTTTCGAGGATGAAACTTATTTTTAGGGGGTTAGAAAATGTAACACCGACATCTCGGTGTACTCATATTTTACTTCTCCTCGTATTTATATATAATTTTCTTCATATTTCATAGAGCGAAATTCACTCAGAAAATTCATCAAATAATTGAGCAACATATGTTTTTAAATTTTAGGTGATCGGTTAGTAAAGTATTGGTTTGTTCGGTAACGACTGCTCTTGGAAGATTGTTATCTCTAGACCACTTATTTTGTTTCTATAGTTCAGTATATTACCGTCGGTTATAATTGAATTCCCGATCGGTATCTTTGCCTCACTGATATGTTTAAATATTTATTTCTCATCGGTCCGTTGACCGAATAGTATTTCCAATCTTCAATCGGCACCTTCTGTTCTTTTCGGCACTGTTGGGTAATTTCTATTTGCAACCTGAAATTTGAAAATTTAAATAATTCTTAACGTTGCCTTCCAATTTTGCTCCGGCACCTGTTCGACATAATTTTCTTCATTGGCCGGACAGTCCGTTTCATTTCCCTTCGAGTATTTGCCAATCCATTCGGTCATAAATTTTTTCCAATATTTCTTCGTTCGGTATTGACCGAACGGTGCCCATTACATTTTCCTTCGGATATTTATAAATTCTATTCGGTATTGTTGACAATAAATTATTGGTGCTATCAAGAGGCTGTCGATATACACTTGTAATTTTGAGGAGTCTGTGTCCCTCTATTTATTGATCGGCTAGCCACAAGGAAGCACTCTCATCTGGTTGGCCGGTCAGTCTTCCCGATCAGCCATTCCGGTCAGTCTTCCTGATCGGCCATCCCGGTCAGTCTTCCCGATCGGCTATCTCGGTCAGTCTTCCTGATCGGCTATCTCGGTCAGTCTTCCTGATCAGCCTTCCCGGACGACCCATCTGGTCAGCCTTCCCGGACGACCTATCCGGTCAGCCTTCCCAGATGGCCTATTTGGTTAGCCTTCCCGATCAGTCTTTCTGGATAACATTTTCTCTCTTTAACTGATGATCAGCTAGACCGATGAGACTTGACCCAAGTGCATCACAAATCACACTTTTCTCAACAAATAAAATTTTACATATTTGAACTCATTGGTTGAGTTCCGAATTATCAAAGAGGACATATTGAGAACCTGGGTATATTGAAAGTGAAAGATGGTAACTAAGCAAATTTATGAAATGAGTTTATAAGTAAAGAGAAGGGTGAGACATTAGAACCCATGAAAATCAAACTCCATTTTTCTTCTTTTTCCATTTTCTCTCTCGGTTCACACCTCCTTTCTCTCTTTTTTTTTGTTTCTTCCAAAGATCAATCCAAATACCTTTAGACCCACACTATAAAAGTTTCAAAACTCATGACCCAACCTCTAGCAAGTTAAAACTAGTGAGACAGTTGAGATTTCTAGTGAGAAAAAATCTAAAGTTTGATCGTGATTCGTTTGAGACAAATTGGAAACTGAAATTTAGGTAATATTTTAATTTTAGTTTGGGTATTGATGTTAGTATTCATTGTCTTGGTATGCATATCGAGTGATGACAGCATATCGGGTGACGGGCGACTGTTCACGATCTCGGATCGAGAATCGGGGCGTGACAAATCCACACTAACAATTTAGTATTTCTATCAATCGAAAAAAATGGAGTTTTAGTAGAGACAGATTCATGGGAACTTAACAAACATAGATTCGTTTTATTCCATAAAGGAGACATCAAGGTAAAACCAATGTGTCCCAACATTATCGACGGAAATTTTGTCGAGACCAAAAGATGATTCAGAAAATGCAAGGGTGTTAAAACCAAAGTAGAACCTGTTAAACAACTTTAAAGTAATCCAAATAAAATTGGATGATTATTTTTAATTTTGACTTTATTTTATCTTTATTTCAAATATCCTTCTCGCTTGTAACACCAATGACATGATTGTGACACCAATGACAACAATGCCATCCACGTTTTTTTTTTTTTTTAAAAAAAAATATAAAAAGATGTAATAAACATATCGAATAGAAAAAAAATAAAAATAAAAATTTTACCGCTTAAACTGTTCCTAAAAAATACGATTAACACTTTATCATCAACACCTTTTACACTACAAACAAATACCGAATTAGCGACGGATTTAATTACGAAAATATCAAAAAAATTCGTCGCTAAATTGTTTAGCGACAGATTTAGCCACGAACTCATATCCGTGGCTAATGGAGAGTCGCAAAAATTTAGTCACGAATTTTTGAATTAGTAACTAAATTTAGCCATAGATTCAGAAATTCGTGGTTAAATTTAGTCACGAATTCAAAATTTAGTTACGAATTCTAATTCGTAGCTAAATTTAGCCACGAATTTTAATTCGTAGCTAAATTTAGCCACGGATTCAAAAATTCGTGACTAAATTTAGTCACGAATTGATGAATTCATGATTAAATTTTTCATTTTAACCCACTCGTCGGCGGCCACCGGCCCACTCGCCGGCCCCCGCTCGTGTATGAACCAACTTCCTACTGCTTTATATTTTTATAGAAAATGTGCATTTATCCAGATTCGAATCTGGGACTAAGAGGACATCTGGAGCATTCTCAACCACTATATCATATTAACTTATTTGATATACCCTTTTTTTTTTACTTCATTACTTTCTTTCTAACTTTTACCATTAAAAATACAATTTACTAATTTAATAAAAATATAAAATATAAAATTATATTTAATAAAAATACAAAATTATATTTAATAAAATTAAAAAATTATCTTTAACAAAAATATAAAATTATATTTTAAAAAATACAAAAATATATTTAATAAAAATCAATACCCTAATTTAATAAACATATAAAATATAAATTTATATTTAATAAAAATATAAAATTATATTTAACAGAATTTCAAATTAACGACGAATTTAATCACAAACAGATTCGTGACTAATTAGTCACGAATTTAGCCATGGACAAAAAAATCGTGGCTAATTAACCATGAATTTCGAATTTCGTGACTAAATTTAGTCACGAATTTGTAATCCATGGCTATTTAGCCACGAATTTTTGATCCGTGGCTAAATTTAGCCACGAATGAGAAATTCATGGCTATTTAGCGACGGATTATGAATTTCGTCGCTAAATTAGTGACGTTATGGATTTGTGGCAAATTAGCCACGAATTTAGTCACGAACAAAAATTCGTAACTAATTAGCCACGAATTTTTTTTCGTTGCTAAGTTTGTGGCTAATTTACAACGAATTCTATTTTTGTCGTTAAATTTATAGGTAAATAGCGACGAATTTTTTTTGTGGCTAAATTCTGTGGCTAAAATCATGTTTTTTTGTAGTGTTAGGTAATAGACATTTAACCAATAGAAATGCAACATACTTTTCCGATATAGCAATTTGATATAAATGAGATCAGAAATGTATGTTATACTCAATAGTTAAAAACTAGATATAAAACAACTGAATTATCCAAAAAAAAAAAAAATGTGTTAAGTGATTGTAAGGATTTTCTGAAAATAGAAAGAAAAATAAAATTATATAAACATTTTATTAACACTTACTAAGAGGAAAACAAACATCTCATTTTTAATCTTTTACAAATAAATTAGATCTTCAAGAGTATCGAGAGATAGAAAATGAGAAACTAAGAGATTAAAATTGAGAGATTATGTCTCAGAAGAATGAAGAGAGAGAAAGTTATCGAGAAGTGAGAGAACGAGAAAGGGATAAAAAATAAAAAAGTAGGAAGAGAGAATTGTTAATTAGAGAAAGAAAAAGGGAGAAAATCGGAGAGAAAAAGATAGAGAAAGAAAAGGAGAGAGAGAAAAGAAGGGAGAGAATCACCGATTATCGGCGAAGAGAGAAAAAAGAGAGAAAGATTGAGAAATAAAAGAAAAGAGAGAATTATTGGTCACCAATGATTAAAAGAGAGTGGTGGATGCATATAAGAGAAAATATCCAAGATGAGGATAACTAGGCCCTTAATATTGGAAAATTGCTAATCAAAGGATAAATACTTAAAATATTAGAAATTAAGAATTTTTTAATAGTTTTCTTGGGTATTAATATTTATAGAATGTTGAATTACTATCTTGTAATTATTTGTTACAGTATACTGATACGAATGTGGTCTGATATACGTGAGAAAAGGGTATCGACATGTTATGTGATGAGTTATGATTTTGTTCTTATTCACGTAATATATATATATATATATATGGGTATGTATTAGGGTTTTGTGGTATAATTTGGTTAGTATTTGATGGAACATGGCCTAATCAGAGGAGTCAATCGTTGAAGAGCCCATTAAGGGCGCCTACTGACCAGTATTTAATGATTGCCACGATAACCTACCGAAGGCCCTTAACCACCCAGTTCCTTCGAACGACAGGGTCTTAGTCGTTCCGCCAACCGAATGTAGAACACCAAGTAAAGGGTGATAGCCCCGATCGGGCAATCACGCGTTAATCCTTTAACCGAACAACTCTTGAAGTTTCCTCAACAGTCGAGCGACTGATCGATAGCCAACATCTCTAACGATTCTAAGAGAATGTCAGAACATCATAATAACTCTAGTTTTCTATTTCAGAGCGGTATTCCTGGGATATTTCAGTCAAGGAAAGTATCCCTCTTGAAAACAGAAGTTTCTCAAAAGATGAGAATCGCAATCAATATAGAATATTGAATTCCCAAAATTTTTGGATCAGCCCGATAAGAAAGGTAGGGTTGAAGCCGCCAAGTGGCGCACGACTCTGAAAGGTATAAGATCTCTTAAAACCCTCAAAACTAGATACGCTCTCTTGTCCTCACACATTGGGCGTTCTAATCATAGGGAATCACTCTCTTGAACTCTCAGTTTGTTTTTTCCTTTCATACGAAAACTGCTCTTTCTGACTTGAGCGTCGGAACCTCCCTACTGGAGTATCTTCTGGCGATTTTTGTAGGTATCACACCTCTTTGACGGCAACTGCTCAGCTCAACGAAGAGTCGGTATCTGTAGAGCCATAACCTACTTTCAACAGATTGGTGTAGTCCGTGGGAAATAGATTGATTCTCTAAAAAACTCATGACGATATCTACTACAATCATACCTAGCCCAGCACCAGCCTAGCGAAGAAGACCAATCATAAGCTTTAATGACGACAATTTGATAGGGGTAGACCCCCATCACGACGACCCCGTAGTCGTAACCCTTAAGATAGAATCTCATATTGTGAAGAGGGTTCTGGTTGATCAGGAGGCTGATTGTGATCTCCTCACTTGGGATTTCTTCTGCCAAATGGGTCTTGATCCTCTCGACTCTTGCCTCCTACCGGGTCCCTTAGAGGACTTTCGGATGAGCCTACTTACCCCGAAGGCATCATATGCCTTCTCGTGACCTTCGGAAAGCCCCCTAATCATGCGACCGCCCAGGTTTCGTTCCATGTGGTGAAACTCTACCGTCCTTACAATGTCATTCTCGGAAGGGCTAGTTTAGATGAATTAGAAGCGTTACCGAGCACAAGGCACATGAAGGTGAAATTTAGAACGCTACAGGGGGTCGCTGCCATACGAAGTGATCCTGATCGCTATATCCTCTTTGTGGCTCAAGACGCACAAGAGGTTTTTCTGATCAATGCTTTAGAGTCTAGAGAAGGTACTGAGCCGAAAGTGAAGCTCGAACCAGGCGAAGACATGATCGAGGTCCCTTTAACGGGCAACCTTAGTCAAACCGTCCAGATAGGGGCCAACCTATTATCTTCATTGTGAGAAGTCTTAGTCGTCTGTCTACAAAGACACTCAAAAGTCTTCGCTTGGGCTCCGGAAGACATGCCAGGCATAGATCTATCAGTCATAGCCCATACGCTAATGGTCAATCCCTATTTCAAACCAGTAAGGCAAAAGAAGAGGGTATTTGCCCTAGAACGATAACGCGCCATTCAGGAGGAAGTACAGAATCTGTTAACGACTGGATTCATCCGGGAAGTCAAGTATTCTGAGTGGTTGGCTAACATAGTTTTAGTAAAAAAGGCCAACGACAAGTGGAGGATGTCTGTGGATTTCACTGATCTCAACAAAGTATGTTCAAAGGATCGTTATCTGCTCCCCAATATTGATAAGCTTGTGGACAACTCCTCGGGACACTGGCTTTTGAGTTTTATGGACGTCTACTCGGCTATAATCAGATTAGAATGACGCCTGAAGATAAAGAAAAAACTAACTTCATCATCGAGTTTGTCACATATTGTTACCGGGTCATGTCTTTTGGCCTAAAGAATGCTGGAATAACTTTTCAACGGCTGGTCAATACGGTTTTCAAAGACCAGTTAGGTAAGAATGTTGAAGTTTATGTGGACGACATGCTCGTGAAGAGCGTTACAGCCGAAACCCATGTTGCAGATTTTGAGAAGACCTTCCAGACACTAGAACGGTATAACATGCGTTTGAACTCGGTTAAGTGTACCTTTGGGATCTCCTCGGGAAAATTTCTGGGGTTCATGATCACCGACCGAGGGATAGAGGCCAACCCTAAAAAGATACAAGCAATATTAGACATGACACCTCCCCAGACACTCAAAGAAGTTGTAACGCCGACACTACGGTATCCGTACTGTACTCCTGTACTTGAAATTAATAAAAATATTTTCTCCGTTTATATATATATATATATATATATAGATATAGAAAAATATTAAATTTTATATTGCTTTTCGATTTTGGGGTATTAAACTTGAATTTTCGGTATATTTTAAAATGTTGCGTCCATAATTCGCAGTAAATCCCATTTCTACGAAATTTATACGCTAGAGAAAAGTGGATATAATAATATATATATTGATAATTATTTATTTATTTATTTATTAAAAAAAAAAGGAGAAAGGAGCCAAAACGCAGCGTTTTGGCCTCCTCCCCCAAAAATTCGATTAGGGCTAAAAGCCCTAATCTCACTCCTCTCTCTCTCTCTCTACTCCCTCTCTCCCGCGGCTTCCTCGCGCCTCCGCCCTGCGGCCGCCGCTGCCCTCCTCTGACGCCGCCGCTGTAACCGCAACCACCCCACTGTCTCACTCTCTCTCGGCTCTATCTCTATTTCTCTCTCTACTTAACTGTCTTCATCTCTCTCGCTCTCTTCATCTCTCTCCCTTTCGCGATCGCTCGATCGCCATCCCCGCCGCCCTCTTCTCCACCGCACACCACCCACGACCGGCCGATCATCTCTCTGCCTCCCTTTCTATCTCTATTTCTCTCTCTCAGTTTCGGTTCCCTCTCAGTCCCCCTCGGTCTCTCTCTCGATTCCCCTCTCGCGCGATCTCTTTCTCTCTCTATCGTCTCACTCTCTCTCCCGTGAGTTCTCTCTCTCTCTCTCTCCCTGTGCGCGCGACTACAGTGCGCGACAGCCCCCCTCCTGCGTGCACCAGCACGCGAAAGTCCCTTCCTATGCGCGCTTGCAGCACGCGATAGCTTCATCGGGCGCGGCTGCAGCTCCTTCCCTGCTCGTGTGCCTTCTGCAACCCAAATCGACAGCCTCTGTCAGAAACCCTAGGCTGAGCTACGATTCCTTCTGTGTGCAGGTAAGGGCTGAGTTAAATCTTAGTTCTAGGGTTTTGATTTCCATAGTGATTAAGTCTAATTGCTAAATTTTGCTTTAATTTGGAGACATTACAGGTCTTGAAATGAATCGAATGGCGCACGGACGCTAGAGTTACAAATTGTGAAACCCTAGGTAAGAGAAATACTAGTCTCTTAAATGATTGAATGAGTTAGGCCAAATCTAGTATGAGAGTTTTATATATGTCTTGAAAATGTGTGGAATTTGAAGAGAATATATTTTCCTGAAAATTTATATGTGATTTCTAAGGTTACATCTAAATTCTATATGAATTTAGGTGGATTAATATGAAAGAAACGTGTTTGATGAAATTAGAACCTTGTTAAGTTAATTAGAATAATTCTCTTGAAGTTTAATTTAATGTATACATGAAAATAGTGGGAAAGTGAGATTTGAGTTTAAGGATCGATGCGGTCTTTCTCATTTTAAGTTGTCTTGCATATAGGCAATAAAAATACAACTTCTATATTATGAAAATAGATATTAATACCTTGGAAATGACATATGGGTTGAAGAAATAGGATGAGAATCGAAAAGTGTATGATTTTTCAAAGATTTTCCAGTTTATAGGAAACTTATTTATTTTAAGCGTATTTCCAATTTTGATTGGTTTTAAGATTGAATCAGGTTTGATTTTGATTTGATTAATTATTTATAAATGGAAGGAAATTGATGAAATAGAATCTAGAAAGGTGAGTGTGTAAATATGTTGATTTTTGCTTAATTTGTGTGTGGAAATCAAATAAATGGATGTTATAGTGTGCAGGAAATTTAAGTATATGAAATGTTTGATTTAAAGTCTTAAATGAACACATATTGAGGGGAGAAACCCTAAGGAAATATGTACAGGAAAATTTAAAACTTTGGGTATGAAATTTGATGGGTTTTAATGTGATTTTGAGTGTTAAAATGTGGATTTGATGTACTTGTATTTTTGGCATTGAAGTGTGGTGTGTTATTGGCTATGTATATATGAAATTGATGCCAAGAGTGTGATGAATTATGTATGCTGAATTTTGGATAGAGGTTAGTGAGCATGTGGATGTAAAAATGTCTTGACCGAATCCATTTGGAAAGATTGGGAATGACTCTAGTAAGCAAATGGAGGTTTATATGTGTATGTAATAAGGTATAGAAAGTGTGCGGATTTTTGTGGTGAAATGGTAAATGTGCATTGATATAATTGAGGTCGAGGTGTGAGAAATATGTTCAAGTATATGTATGATCAATGTATGTGTATTATATTTATATGTTGAAGGAGAAAATTTAATAAAGAATAAATATGTTGTATGCAAACTGTTTTGTGTAATCAAAGGTTGGAATGAGAGGCATGTACGCTTGGTGATGATACTATGAGGAATGAATCTATGGAACATGGAAGTTGTTGTTGGTGATGGAGAAAGAGGAAGATGAAATGTGCATATTTGAGAGAGTATTTAGCATGCCTTAGTTTTGGCCTAAATATAGGGTTAGTTAAATGCTAACTAACTTAGTAAATTTTTTAATTTCATGGCATATGTGATGTGTTATTGTCGTGACTTACTTGGAGACCGATCGAGGGGAGCACAGTTTCGACATTTGTTGTGCATTGTAGGGAGTGATTGGCCCTCCCGTATACTGTGAGTGAGATTTATTTCAATGTTTTCGTTTAATATGTAAACCCTGCTTTACAACAGTTTGATAAATGAGCATGATTTATCGTGTGCTTGAAATGTTTTGATTGGTTTTGGAAATGATTTTTGTGAACTGATGGAGTGTCCAAAAATTTGGTTGAATTATGAAAAATATGTATCCATGTGGTTGAAATGTATAATGTGCCATTTTATGCTATATGTTGCATTTGGTTTGTGAACTTGATTTACGGCACATATTTGATATGATATTGATTTTGGCCTTAAGGGCTGTGGTATGTATTGTTCCGTAGCTACGAAGGACACCGTGAGAGGCGCTTGGGTGGCGTCCGGATATGCCTAGGCCTGGGGTATCCCACGAGTTGTTGAGATTATATTTACGACACGAACTAGCCAAGTTGAACCCGAAAGGGGGAGGATTTGGATACACTCTCCAAGTCTAGCACCTGGACGAGATTCGTCGCCAACGCCGGGGTAGAGAGTACTTTAAATAAAATCGCATATAACACCCCCGGTACGCCTGTCATAGGTCGAAGTAGATCTCTGCCAGGACACTTTCGGCTGGCAGCTCTATGATTTTATTGACAGTGCTTTGGATGCATATTTGACTTGATAATGCGTATAAATGATATATTGTTGAAATGAAAAGCATGATGATTTGAAATATGATTTGTATACTTATGCTTTGACACTCCAGTTTCACACCCCATATTACACGATTACATTGATCCACTCACTCACTGAGTATTCTTTCCTGAGTACTCACCCCTCCTATTTCCCTCCTTAGACAGGATTATGGTGTTAGGGCGACGCATGCGACTCTAGAGGTATGATAGCTTGTTGGTGGATTGGTGTTTACGACGGTGAGATTAAGTTTTAATTGAAAATATGAATTTTGTACTTTATGTCGACCATGCGTGGTCTTAATATTGAGGTTCGTAGTTGACCGTGTACATATTATGGGATGACTGTATAATTTTTGGACTTTTGTTACGAAACTCTCAATTTCACTTGTTTTGAGACATTTGTAAATATTTAAAGTGTTAACTTGAGAATTTATAATATATTTGTATAAATTTAGGCCCGCTCGGTATAACGGCTGTTCATGCTCTAGTTGGGCATGACAGTAGAGGTCTGTGGCTAGGACTGTTGGTGATTTGTTAGCCTTGCATTGTCTGGATGTCGATTGTGAGATTTGGTGGATTGTTTTGAGGCCTGGATGACCATGTGTTTAATTTACAGGATGATTTTAATTTATACAGGTATACAGGTTTAATTGTACATGGGAGACCTCCGATTTATGGGGAGATTCTGCCTGATTTTCTGTAGAAATACAGCCGGTATCCAGGGCAACGGGCGGCTGTTCACGATTCCCGGTTCGGGGCGTGACAGAAGTGCAACGTTTGGCTGGACAAATAGCGGCCCTAAGCCGATTCATGTCTAGAGTTGGCAAGAAGTATAAACCCATATTCGATGTGCTGAAGAGATCCCGACGGTTTGAATGGACGCTCGAATGTCAAATAGCTTTCGAACAACTGAAAGAATATCTGACGCAACCTCTGCTGCTTTCGTGACCTGTCCTCTGGGAGGAACTTTACTTGTAATTGGCTGTCTCAGAGCAAGCACTCTGCTCCATGATGGTAGGATACGAATTCACTACTCAAAAACCAGAGTATTACATCAGCAAGATATTGAAAAAATCTGAGATTAACTATTGGCTGATTGAGAAGATAGTCTACGCCTTGGTCGTTTCAGCAAGGCGTCTTCGACCGTATTTCCAGACCCATACCATTGTGGTGCTCACCGACCAACCGTTGAAACAAATCCTCCAAAAGAGGGACACGTCCGGGCGGCTTATCAAATGGAGTATAGAGCTAGGCGAGTTAGATATCCAGTATTGACCGCGGCCAGCAATAAAGGATAAGCATTGACCAATTTTATTCTTGAATGCACTTTGCCCCCAATGCCTGAAGAACAATCTCCTGACCATCAAGAAGAATGGTTAACCCCAAAATAGACTATTCACGTGGACGGGTCATCAAATTCTTCAGGAAGCGACGTCAGGCTCATACTAGTGGGGCCGATCGATTTTAAGACGAAGTACACCTTTCGCTTCGATTTCCAGGCCACTAACAATCAGGCTGAGTACGAGGCCACCAACAACCAGGCTGAGTACGAGGCCTTACTAACGGGCCTTCGGATTGTCACAAACATGGGAGCACGAAATGTCAGGGTGTTCACAGACAGCCAGTTGATTGTGAAGCAAAGCGAAGGAGTTTATGAAACCAAAGACCAGCTCATGGCTAAATATTTGAACAAGCTGTGCGAGACGATAGACTAGTTGGGCAAAGTTGACATCCAACAAATCCCACGTTCAGAAAATGCGCGAGCTGACACTCTATCGACCAGTAATTAATGCCAATAAAGAGGAAAAGTAATTAAAAATATCATAGTAAAGATTAGAAGCAAATAATAATATGAAACATTAATGCTCTATTACTTTAATTAAGTATTATAATAGATTGTGTTTATATAAAAAATTTATTGGTATAAATATCGAAATATAAATATAAAAAAAATCAAATATTTTTAAAATCAAATCAATTATTGATTTATTTTAATCATAATATTCTTTAATAAATTTTGAGATATAATATTTTTTAATATTCTTTCAAATTTAATATATATAATGAAATCTACTTGAGAGTAATAACAGAAAAATTTTGATAAAAACAATAAGAGATGCTCTAATAAGAGCAATGATAAAGAGGAGCTGAATAGAGAAACTATTTTAGGATTTTGAATGGTTATTGCAGAGGTTTCTTGTGACGCGTGAGTTGATTTTTGCAGATTTGATCATTGTTTGTGTGATCATCTATAAGAGTAAAACTATTTTGTATATACTAAACAGTTAGTAGACGACCTAATAAATGACAATAAATCTGAGCAAAGAATCTAACCTTTTTATAAATGAAGCTCTATACCAATTCAGAGAAGTGAATTTGAAACCTAATGATTTATTATTTTAATAAAATATCACAATAAGTTAGATTTATATTAAAAATTCATTATTACATATATGTGAATATAAAAATAAAAAAATTAAATATTTTTGAATTCAAATTAATTATTGATATATTCTAATCACAATATTTTTTAATAATTGAATTAATTTATTTCTTAATATCTTCGATTTGAAGTTGAAGTTTTTTATGTAAAATTATATGATTTTTTTTTTTACATTTTTGTTTTATTTTCTTATTTACTTTATAATATTATAATTTATTAATTATTAAATAATAATTTAAAGATATAAGTAAAAACTTATCTGTGGTATTTGAACGCCCACGTGGAAAACTGAGCATAGCAAAAATAATACCGGCGGTTAGCACCTATCGTCTGCCTTGTAGGCTCACGAAAAAAAAAACAAAAACCCTGATTTTCTAATGGCGCTGGCAATCTCTGGAGGGTGCGCACGACAGTTCGTCTCGCGCACTGGGCACGACAAGAGTCGCCGCCGGGTGATTACTACTAGCTGTACACTTTCTCGAACCCAAACAGGTGGAGATGTGGTGGATTGGGTGGAGGCTACCTCCAGCTTCTTCGAACGTGACTCCAGGCCTATCATGTTGTTCGACGGTAATTGGTTCATTTTAGCCTCTCCTTTCTCTTTTCACCTATCGTGCGCCCTAAACAATTACTACTTTTTTGAGTATCTTCATGTTGGATTATGAGAACTGAAATTAATAAAAAAAAAATGCTCATTCGGACGAGCCCAGGTAGCGTTCTAATGTTAAATCACGAAAATTGTGCAGAATAAATTGGTTAAATAAAATGCCAATAAATTAAAGAAGTGGGTCTTGACAATCTTATCATGATAAATAGCTTTACTGTTATGCTGATAATACCAAAATCTCTTATTCATATAGCCTGCAATGAGTACCTGTGCTTCTAATGTGCAACACATTTTGGGACAAACCGAAGGGAGGAATCCTAATTGCCATTTTACAGTCCCCAAAGAAACTATTTTCCATCATCACTCACGCTAGCGTCACACTACCCACATTAGCCTCACACCGGGAGCCCCTAATTTCTTTGTTGATTGTGAGGGTCATGTGAGCATAACGCTAGTCTGCCCCATATTTATTGGCCACCTGCGAGTTAATTAATTAATTTATTTTTTAAAGTCGTGCAATGATCCAAATATTTGGGCCACGCGGGCGCCCTAAGGTACGGATATACCTCCCTCTTCCATCATGCGGATTGAGTTGAAGAGGCGAGAATAGTTTGACATAGTAGAAGCAAGATCAAATCATACTTGGTCTTGGAATTCCTTGTGCTTGAATGGTTTTAAAGTAGTATAATGTTTGTTCACAAAATCGTTTTGACAGGGGTATGCAACTTGTGTAATGGAGGAGTGAGGTTTGTCCGCAACAATGACCGTAATAGGTTAATCTCTTTGCCTCTTCTTGTTTTTGATAAAATAAATTTCAATCATCTTGTATTACTAATGTTCAAAATTTGGATCAAACTTCTTATTCCTCATTGCATTCTTTGGATTTTAAGTTTTTTGGAGTTGTCTTTAAATGTTTCTGTTTCCAATTTGAGACTGATACCCCGAAGTTCTTTCACCAAGACAACTTGGGTGACTTTTCTAGATCGTCGGACATGTTAAACAAATCATCTCTTTGAAAAGAGAATCAAATGATTGAACACTATCTGTTGGAAGCTGATATCGAGACTTAATGTTGAAATGATACTATGGCTTAGCTCAATCAAAGAGGTAGTAAAATTTTCCAAATGGATTCTGCTTATTTATCTGCGAGCAGAGTTCTTTATGTTTGAATATGTGTAACTTCATGCTCCCAAGGTGTCTTTCTTTTGTGTGTGTGTGTTCTTATTTATTTATTTATTTTTTTTAACTGCTTGGCAAATGGCAGGAGAATCAGGTTTGAAGCTCTACAAAGTGAAGCAGGCAAGAACCTTCTAAAGAGGTCGGGACGGGCTCCTGATGACATATCAAGTGTGGTGCTTGTTGAAAAAGATAGGTATGTGATTATAAGCATCTACTATGTTGGTTTAGTCGAAAAGTCTATTTTCTCTGTTAGACTGCCAACACACTAAGATAGACTGGAAAATGGAACCCTTAATTCCAATTTTCATTCTCTGCATCTAAATGGAGCACAAGTGTGCTTGCACATGCACGCACGCACATATGAAACCCTTCGAAGGATATGAAACTGTTGATAGCAGTGTATTCTAGATTGATTTTTAGGCATTGGAATTTCCTTGTAATTTCAGGTCTTATATCAAATCAGAAGCTGTACTGAAGATAATGGAATACATTGACCTACCTTTTCCGCAGCTTGCCTTATTTCTACAGTTTGTACCTCTGTAAGTCCCTAATTCATATTCTAGTTGTCTATAACATTCTAGCCTGCTACAAAAAAGATCAAACATCAGTATATCTTTGTTCATCATACTATCTTTGTTCATCATACTTCTTTCTGTTGATGGTTGCAGGTTTATTAGGGACTTTGTTTATGACAACATTGCAGACAATCGGTATGCCATATTTGGTTACTCAGACTCTTGTGAGATAATAGATTAGTTTATCAGCTGTCACTTTCAATATATATTCATACTTGTTTACGTGTCATTGAACTGAACTATACCTTAAAAATTACGTCTAATCATGAAAGAACGCACAAGATTTTACTTTTCCCTAGCAAGGGATATCTCACTATGAACCAGAGGATGCTACTCTGGTCAACAACTGTTCTTATTCCTATGGCAAAAAAAAAAAGAAGGGTTTATGTATAAGCTATATTTCATACTGTTAGTGTTATTTTTTTGTTCCCCCCCCCCCCCCCGGACAAAAAAATCAGCAACTTGTTATCCACATGTATATTAACATGCCAAATAAATATAGGTTTAGTTGATAAATCTCCAGACCAAGCATTTGCTTGTATCTCCATTTTCCAATCAACTCCACCTCACTATCAGAAGTCTGCAATATCGAAGAAGAAACCATAGATCAAAGTCTGTAAGTAGGAAAAATTCCAAGCACAGAATAAGCCAATATTGGATACTAGTCATGGTTGAATGGTATTAAGTAGAACCCCTGTTTCTGTTACTGCTGGTTTAGAATTTCAGATACTATTATCACCACCTTTGAACAGCATAATCCAGCCAATCATGTTTCTGCAAATTTAGAGCAAGTATGCGTGAAGGGAGAACTATTACCGTAGTTCCCTTAGTTGAAACAGAATGAAATTAAAAAAAGAAATAAGAAGAAATTGAAGAAAGAACAGAGGCTTTACCCAAGAAGAAAGATAATTGTAGCTGTTGCTAAGAAAAAATATTGAAAACAATTGTACTTAGATTTCTTTTTCACACTGTATCCTGGAGAAATGTACTTGGGATTAACGTATCCATATTGAGGACGCATAAGAAGAATGAATCCTAGGAGAAACCCAGAAACAAATCCTCCAATATGTGCATAACTGTCTACGCCAGGGAGAAATCCGACTGCCAAGTTTAAGCCGCTGATGAGAATAAGAGACATCATTGCTGCACACTGATCAGACACATTAAAACTCACCTTCCGTTATGCAAGTTGAGATAGGAGTAGAGTTTTTGCATGTAAAGTTATATATGTATGACCTTGTGATAGTGCAGAATGTTCAATTTGTGGAATCTTGGCAACTCGAATAAGCATGCGTGTTTAAGCCAACAACCAAAGAGCAGAATCTGTAACTTTTTTTTTTAGGCAGAATCCGGGTTTGATCCTTTTTGTAATATTATACAGTTCAGTTAAACTCTATAACATGGAGGCGTCTTTGGTGATACTACCTTTGTGACAATTTCACCTTAGGGACAAAGCCATTAAGACCTATGGTCAAAGCGGACCAATACTTTGATGTGATTGGTTTTCAGTTGTTACAATCTTACCCTAGGCTCGCAGTATACACTTACCAACATTTGATCATCTCATGCTAGTTTTCATGTCCTAGCAATTTGGATTGTTAGCTGAAGAAGCAAGAACACTATCCATAAAGAGTAAAAGGGATATGACAGATAACTTTCATGATTTGATATTATGCATAATTGTCTTAGAAGCGTGAAACCCACTACCAGTCATAAACTGTAGTTGATTTGAATTGTATTTTATTGATGCACCTTTCTATGATATGTGCTTAGATGAGAAGCTTCATAATAAAGCATTTCAGGTGGAAGAAATTTAACACCCGATTCCAACGCCTGAATTAACTCTGTGGGTGGCAATATCACTAGAGGGACAAAGCCCTAAGGCCTATTGTTAGAAGGGATTAAATACAGGCGTTACAATCAACATTTGATCATCTTGCATAAAGCTCATGCTAGTTTTCATGACCTAGCTATTTGCATTTTAGCTCGATAAACAAATTGTCGGAAAGGAGTTCATATCTTACATAGTTGTCTCAGACAGGTGTGCAAATTTGAACAAATGTCATGTCGAAAAGTACTTTATACCATGCTTATGCTGGTTGGGGTCATCAATGAAGAAGCTATGGTACCTTATTTGCATAAATTGACCAGTTGGTAATCAGCTCAGAGAGCATGGCTCCTAGTAGTCCAAAAAGCGCGCCTGATGCACCTACCGAAGTCTTTGTTACGTCAAGGTGGAGACAGGACAGTAAGCTTCCGCTCAAACCAGAAAGCACATACAAGGGTCCTATTCTATCTGCAAATCAAACAAGTTTAAAATACATAAATCAAATCTGGCTCAAAATAGACACTTGACATTTTTTTGAAACTGTAAGCATAAAGTAATTCTTACGGAACCCGAATTCTTGTTCATGGCGGACCCCGACCAACATAAGGCTTAGCATATTAGCAAGCAAGTGAATAGCGCCGCCATGTAGCCATATGCAAGAAAGCAGGCGCCATTCTTCTCCATGTTTCAACACCGCGTCCCTCTGTAGAGCTCCCAATTCAATTAGCCTGCCATATGTTATTTCATAATCAAACCCTTGAATTCCAATTCAAGTTTATGTTTCTGATTTCTCATGCCATTGAATTCCATTCATTTCCGACAGTATATATATGCATATATATATATATATATATATGTATCTATGTATGTATGTATATTCCATTTGGGCCTAGTTGAGAGGGGGAGACAATAGTCGCTCTTTGTTGTGTAATGTCACACCTTTTGGAGGAAAAAAAGCTTAATATTCTAGTTTGGTTGGTAAATGCTCTGTCGATACTTTTGGCCCTTGGGAAAGGTTGGCCAAGTTTATGAGAAGAGGGTAAGATCACCGTAGTTCTATGAAAATTGAAATGTTAAAAAAAAATACAAAAGGAAAAAGCTTGAAAAATTTGTGATCTCGTTTGGATTGAAAATTGAAGAAAAATATTAAAAAAAAAATTAACAAATACTTCTAAGTAAATAAACTTCAAATTTTCCTCCTCAATACCCTTACCTCCTCTGTAGCCTTTGTGAACCCAAGGAAAGAATAAGAAAGAAAAGGGGGAAAAAAAAGAAATTGGGAAAAATATGAAATAGGTATTATTCATCTAAATTCTTTACCTTGAACTTTCAAAGTCAAAGAGATGATCCTCAAAACAACATCGATTTCATAGTCATACTCATAACAATATTTTTCAAAAAAATGGAGAGAGAGAGAGAGAGACTCACGTGACCTCAGAGGGGCCAAGAAGGCGATTTTCATTGAAGGGCTGGAAAGATAGTCTCCCAAGAGTAGAATAAAACAGACAATCATCAGGATCAAGACGGGAAGGACAATCATTAACGTACATTTCAATACAAAACATAGCTACGTTGGCAATGACGAACAATGGCACAAGCCAAGGGAACCATGGCATTGGTGCCGGCATGTACATCTTTCCGGGGGGCGTCCGGCTCCCGCCGTACGCCTCCGCATCGTACCCAGGTCTCCTCCCCATTCGTCCCTCCTCCCCCAAAGATTGGGTGGTCTAAACCAATGTGGCGCTTTTTAGAGTCTTTAAGTTGCTTCTAGCTAACATGAACCGGGAAGAGGGAGAGAGAGAGGATAAAAGTCCGTGTACATTTTTTTTTTTTTTGTTGTGGGGAAAGGGAAGGTTTTGGCGCATGGTTTCCACCGACAGAGAATGAGTCAAACTTTATTTTGTTAGTTATGTTCTGGACTATGGCTCGCCTATGTATAAAAGTTCGGAATTTTTGAATGTAAGGTAAGTTCTGATTCCAGAACACAGAATAATAATAAAAGAAAGAAAAAGATGTACCATCCTTCCTCATACTCCATTTTTTTGTTTGTTTGTTTTTTTTCTTTTTTTTTTTTGGGGGGGGGGGGATGGAACCAATAGTCCCCACTTGGCCCAGCAAAAATATAAAATAAAATGTAGGTCTTTATTATAAGATTATAAATTGGATAACGTTTACAACATATAGTTAATGTTTGGTTATTTAGTGGGACTTAGATATTATGACCAGCAATGATCCGCAGCCTTTTAACAATACTTGCAATAGCAACAACAACCACCAAATTTTTATTCCACTTATATATATTCTTTTATATTATTATACTCTATTTTCTATCACCTGCTCACTTATATGGTTATTTTACAATAATAATTATATTTTTATCACATTAAATAGAGCTAACAATATAAATATTTTTATACCATTCTAGTAGTGTTTGGAAAAAATAAAAAACCATCTCTAAAAACTAATTTTCATAATCGGTCATCTTAGCCCCCTAATTTTCTTTGCCAATTGTGAGGGTGTCAGTGACCTGAGCATCCAAAAACTTGAAAATAGTTGTCTCTCGGGAATAGATCAAGCAGTAGAATTTTTTCGCTTCTATTTTCTCTTTTTCAACTCGATCCTATTTAATTATATCTTCTTATACAAAAAAATGTTAGAAATAGTTTTGGGACCCAAATTTGTTTGTCTGTTTGTTGTTGTTGTTTTTTGTTTTGTTTTGTTTTATTTTGTTTTATTTTTTTTTATTTTTTTTTATGGAAAAGAATTTCTGCAATTGATCCCGGAGAGTCCAAAGGAGGCTGACCGAAATTGGCATCATCGGGACACAACTCATTTTCTGCTGTAGGAGTAGGTGACTTAGCTTCATCTCCACCCAGTAACACATCTTTATAACAAACCCTAAATTTAGAACCTTTTAGGGTTCCATGCTCATTCCCCCCGGGGGGGGATTCATTCACGGTAGTTTTTCTCTTTTCTGTGTTCCCAGGTTTTCATTTTTTAGAATGAGCTTTCCCATTTTGACTTCAAATGGCTAAAGCATTTCCTTTTTGTTAGATGTGGATTTCGACTCTACAGATATCCGTTCCTTTTGACTTAATCGGATGCTTGAGGGCACAATTTAAAACCTACAAAAGACTATCGGAGGGTGTTCTGACGGGGGAGACTTTAACACTCAAGTTAAAAAGAACGATTTGCGATAGGAGTAAAACAGACTGAGAGCAAGGGAGAAAGAATGATCTCCCTATGACTTGTGTACCAAGTGCTAAGTTTAAGGGAGCATACCTTGACTTCGGTGATGCGAAGGCCTTTACACATAGGTGCCACAAAAGCCATGTATACCTGAGGTGTTACAACCTTAGTTTCCTTACGAAGGGATCCAAAGATTTTGGGACTCGATAGTTAAATTATTCAGCAGATCCATGATTTTTATCATTTAAAAAGTTTGATAATATGAGAGAGTTTCTTCCCTTAACGATTAGATTCCCAAGGTCTCATTCCTTATCAAGGAGATATGTTTCGTGTTAAGATAAAAGATAAAGCTCGTTATGAGGTTCAGTTGAACATTACCTTCAGTCGGTGAGAACGAAATGATCAGTTTCTTAAGGGGTTATTGGTTATCGGTCGAAGAAAAAGGGGGAGCATCGGCTCGGGTTTACCGAATGCTTTTAAGGATCAGTACACTCACTTTCATTGAGAACTTGTTAAATGATCGTCTTCTACTTGTCCCTTTGGGGAGATAAGTCCCTTGTTATTGTGGTTTGCAATTTAGGTTTCTGGGTTTTGGGTACTGCACCTGTAGTCATTTGGCTCATGTCCCATCATTTTCCCTCGACTCATGACATCGTTTTATGAGAAAGGTGCCATAAGTAACAAATGTTCATAAGGAGTTGGAAGGGTGCAAGAGCTTTTAATATTACACGCGTCACTCCCGATTGTGCAAATCGTTTTCAGTACGCTTCACATGATGCGGAATTAAGATGAATTGAAGGTGAACCCCCTTTTTTCTCAACCGTTTTGTCATCCCAGGGTGTTAGCGTATTCAACCCTTTGACAATTTAATTTTGAAGTAAATGTAGCGGGGGAAGTTGAGGAGGTTTAATCTTTCCATTTATTATGCACAATTTCTATCGAACCGCTTTATTTGTCCAATGATTCACTAAGATCTTTTTATCTTGCAGCTATAAATAGTGATGGTAGGACCTCGTATTGCCTTAGGAAGAACTTGTGTATTCCTTTTTGTCTGAGAGCTATTTGTCTTTAGGAGATTCTTCATGGAGTGCTCTAGTTTGCCAAGTTCATTAGTATAGATTATTCCTGTTGATGTGAGGTCTCGTAAAAAATGGGACTACTGATGTGAGGGCTTATCATGTCAATCAACTCTCGGACGGGCTCCATCAAGGTTCCCATGGGGGTTCTCGACTTCAGAGGAGAGTTTCAAATATACTTTCACTCTAGGTTGAGTTCATCGTCTAGCTCGTATTTTCTCCAGTCGGACGACTAGAGGAGTCAGTTGAGTGTAGGGAGCTGGGTGATGACAAAAAGTTTGAATCTTAACGCATTCTCACAGTTACTGCCTCGTACCCTCCTCGACTCCTTTTTTGACAATCTTCTTGTCTAAATTTGGCTACATGTAGGTATTTAATTTACTTCTTCTCTCATCTCTTTTTACTATTTTTGTAATCTCCAATGCTACCGATTGGTCGTGGCGCTACAACCTCTTTGTCCACAAACAATGCTGTAAATTTTTATGTATCTTTTTTATACATTCGGTCCGACTTAGGGTTTTGTAAAGTATATTCACTCATGTAATCTGATATGTATTTGTTATATGAAAATAAAAGAGAAATTTTTATTTCACTTACTCGTTGACTTCTGCCTTTGGTTAGATTTCTTCTGATAATGTTTGTATGTTTGGTTAAGTAGTGTTTCTATCAGTGTGTCCGTGTGATAGATCCATGTGTGCGAGTAATTTGAAATATAATATTCACATTTGCTCGATCAGTAAGACAGAGTGTACTTAACTTATTCCATGAGGATGACATAAGCTCGATTGAGTAAATAGATTCCAACGATAGATCGGGATGACATGAGCCTGTTTGGGAAGATAGATTCCAATAGTGGACCTGGGCGACATAGGCCCGTTTGGAGAGTTAGATCCAAACGGTTGGTCTGGACGACATAGATCCATTCGGGGAGATAGATTCCAACGATAGGTCAGTTAGGTGATATAAGCTTGTTTGGGGAGTTAGATTCCAATGGTCGGTCTGAGTAACATAGGCCTGTTTGGGGAATTAGATCCCAACAGTCGATTTGGGCGATATAGGTTTGTTCGGGGAGATAGATTCTAACGATAGGTCAGTTGGAACGACATAGGCCTGTTCGGGGAGTTATATCCCAACGGTCGGTCTGGGCAATATAGACCCGTTCAGGGAGTTAGATCCGAACAGTCAGTCTGGATAACATAAACTCATTCGGTGAGTTAGATCCCTTATTGCTAACACAACGTGTTCGATAGGAAACAACCGATAGGAAAAAACCAATGGGAAATAGTTGATAGGACAATTAGAGGGGAAAAGGCACAAGATCCTTACTTAGTGGGAAGTTCTTCAGGTCACGGGAGAGGATGTGACTCACTGATAATAGATGTGTAAGTTCTCTAAGTTCCAAGTCCTGGATATAGCTGATCCGTCCAGATTGTTGAGACGATAAACTCTTGGGCAAATTATGGAAAGTATCTGATAGGGACCTTCCCAGTTGGGAGTGAGCTTGCCCCCAGATTAAGGTTGACCGATGGCCTCTACTTTCCTTAGGACTAGTTCACTAGGTTTGAACGTTCGGTTCTTAACTCGTTGTTTGTAACACTAAGCCATCTGTTGTTGATACGCGACCACTCGAGTATATGCGAATTCTTGTAACTCCAAAGTAGATCTAATTGTTCACGTAAGGTAGATTCGTTTCGTGCTGCATTGTATTGAGCTACTCAAAACGAATGGATTCCTATTTCTACCAGTATTATGCCTAACTTTCGTATGTCAAGCTTAATGGCATTTCACCAGTTACCCTTCAGGGCATGGTATGGTATGACCAGAGGATACTATAGAGGTTTTTTGCCAATTGTCCCTTGGCTTTATCCAACATCGTTTTTAGTCCCTGTAGGATTATTCTGTTGGTTATCTCATGAGCCCGTTGGTTTGTGGATAAGCAACTGATGAGAATTGGTGGCGAATCTCCAGTTTGCTACAGAACTCTCGGAAGCTAGCATTGTCGAACTGTTTCCCATTATCTGTGATGAGGACATGGGGTGTACCGAATCTGCTAATAATGTGAGTCTACACGAATGATTGAGTTTTGGTTGCTATTATCTAGGTTAGAGGTTCGACCTCCACCCACTTGGTGAAATAGTCGATGGCCACAATAAGGAACTTCTGCTATTCGATGGCTGGTGGAAATGGTCCAACAATATCCATTCTCCATTGGGCGAACGGCCAAGGGCTTGCTATAGGACTGAGTTCAAATGAGAGCAGTCGCGGAACCAAAGAGAAACATTGGTACTTGTCGCACCTCTTATCATAATTGTCGAAGTCAGCCTTCATGGTCGATCAGTAGTATCCTTGGCGTAGGGCTTTATGAACTAAATTTTGAGTCCCAGGTAATTGTCGCATATTCCTTCATGGATTTCTCGAAGGACATAGTCTTCTTCTTTTGGAGTTAGGCACCTCAAGTATGGATGAGTAAAAGACTTTCAGTACAGGTTCCCATCAATGATTGCGTAGTGAGCTACCTTTCGTTTCAGTTTGATAGCCTCTAATAGTGAATCTAGCAATCGGTCCTATTTTAGATATGCTTCTATGGGATTTTTCCAACTGGGGGACTCGTCCGCTGTGAGGACTCTATCAGGTTCATCAATGTTGGGGGGTGGTAAACTCTCAATGTAGACCGATCAGCTAGAGGCGACAGAATCTGAGCTAGCTAGCTTAGAGAGCATATCACTCCAAGTGTTCTCTAAACAAAAGATTTGTTGGATGTTAACTTTGTTTAGCTTACTCATCGTTTTGTGTAGCTTGTTCAAATATCTAGCCATGACTGGATCTTTGGTCTCATAGAGCCCTTTGATTTGTTTGACAACTCGTTGATTGTTGGTGAACACTCGATTGCTTTGGGCTCCCATGTTCACCACAAGTTAGAGTCCTGTCAATAAGGTTTCATACTTCACTTGATTGTTGGTACCCTAAAATCAAAATGAAGGACATACTTTATTTTGAAATTGTCCAGGTACCGTTTCATGAGGAATTTGAGGATTTGTCAATGTGTGTTGTTTAATTTGGCAGTGATGATTCATCATGGCTATCGATAGACTCAGATTTGGTCAGAACTGGAAGAGTGCACTTGAGAATGAAATAGGCTAAGGCTTGGCCTTTAATCACAGTTTTTTGCTGATACTGGATGTCAAATTCCCCTAACTTTACACTCTACTTGATAAGGGAGCCGAAAGTGTCTCTTTTTTGGAGAATCTACTTTAGTGGTTGGTCAGTGAGTACCACAATGGTATGGGTCTGAAAGTATGGTTGAAGGCGCCTAACCAAGATAATTAGGACATATGTTATCTTCTCGATCGGTCAATAGTTGACCTTAGATTCTTTGAGTATCCAGCTGATGTAATAGATCGGTCTCTATACGTTGAGTCCTGTCTCACAAGGATAGAGCAAAGCGCCCTGTTAGAAATAGAAAGATATAAGTATAGGTTCTCACCAGCAGTCAGACGAGAGAGTAGCGGAGGGGTCATGAGGTATTCCTTGAGTTGCTTGAAGGTCTTTTGGCACTTAGGCATCAATGCGAACCTCTGAGATCTTTTCAGGGTATCAAAGATGGGTTTTTATTTCTCCCCAACTTTTGACATGAATCAGCTTAAGGCCAATATTATACTAATATGATCCTACACCTCCTTCAGTGTTTGAGATGGCGACATATCTAGTATGACTTGTATCTTTTCGAGATTTGTCTTGATTCCCTGATTAGTGATCATGAAATCCAAGAATTTGCTAGATGCGATTCTGAAGGTGCACTTGGCGGGGTTCAATTGCATGTTGTAACGTTCCAGTATCTGAAAGGTTTCTTCAAGATCTGTCATGCCCCGAACCGGGATCGTGAACAGCCGCCCTTATCCTGAATGCTGGCTGTATTTTTACAGAAAATTGAGCAGAATCTCCCCATAAATTGGAGGTCTCCCATGTACAAATAAACCTGTATAATTCAAAATCATCCTGTAAATAAAATAAAATGGTCATCTTGGTCTTACAACAACCCACCAACCACAACAGACATCCAGGACAATGCCAGGCTAAGTAAATTACCAGCAATCCTAGCCATAGACCTTTATTGTCATGCCCAATTAGAGCATGAGTAGCCGCTACACTGAGCGGTCCTAAGTTTTTATATAATATACAATAATTTCCCAAGTAGAGAGTTTAAATGTTTACAAATGCCTCAATGCAAGTATAATAGGAGAGTTTCACAACAATATTAATAATTATTAAAGTCATCCAATAAAAATGTACACGGTTAACTACGGACCTCAATATCAAGACCTTGCATGGTCGAAATAAAGTGAGTAATTTGTATTTCAATTTTAAATTTAAATCTCACCGTCGAGAAGAACCAAACTCGCCAATGATCAACCGAAACCTCCTGAGTCTGAAACGTCGCTCTAGCACAACGATCCTGTCTGAGTGAGGAAAGAAGAGGGGTGAGTATCTATGGGAGGATACTCAGCAAGTGAGGGGATTGACATCGTGTTATCAATATCAAGTGTGAACTTGGAGTGTCAAAACATGTAATACAATATCAAGTATACGAAAACAACATGCAGTTTTATCATATCTCAAGGCACACATCAGAAAATAACATATGCATCCATCTATGTATCAAATCACATGAGTAGAGCCGGCCGAACAAACAACCCCGAAAATGGTCTACCTCGACTAAGGACGGGCGCATTGGGGGTTTTCACAATGCATATATCAAAAAATGGCTCTCCACCCCAATGTTGGCCACAGGCTACTCCAACTAGCCTGTAAATAATAATAATAATATGCATATAAATAGTCAGCCGTGTATGATGCCCCAGCCCAGTGCTAGACAGAGGTAAAACTCACGTCCTCCCCCGATGAGAGTTCAACCTAGGACAACCATACACATAACAATTTGACGGCTACCTCCGGCCGAAGAGTATTCGGGTACAAGAGGTGTCGCTATCAAATGTCCTTCGTAGCTACGGAACAATATCAAGTCAGCCGGGCACGTGGCCCCATGCATCTCATTACCACGTTAGCCGGGCATATAGCCCCATGCATCGTATCATAATATCAGCCGGGCATACAACCCAAATGGTACGTATAAATCCATTCAAACCCATGTGCCAATGCAAGTGGAAGCATTAAAACATGTCAATATATCAAAAGGGTGGCACAATATCCGGTTATCAAACTCATGGATGCATATCAATAAAATCAGCAGTTGGGCCACTCCAATGTCACAAAAATATGTACATATACTTATCAAAATCCAAAAATTCAATTTTCACACGTATAGAAATCATGTCGTTTGAAAATCGGTAAAACATGATTTGTCAATCAATAGTAGATGTTGTAGTCCCACTCACCTTTTAGGGAGGGTGGTCACTCCCTATTTCCACAACCAAAACAAACTCGACTCCTGGAGTCTCCAAAAAAGTCAACCTAAATCAAATCATCACGAATTTCATCAATTTTCCGACTATTTCCAAGGTTTATCATTTTCCTTAAATTCGTACAAACCCTAAATTTTTTGATTTATAAATGTACTTCAATGTAATCAATTTCATTCCATTTATAAATAAATAACGAAATCAAAACCAAATCTAAATTCAAATCTTAAACTGTTCAAAATCGAAAACGAAACTAAAATAAATAAATTTCCTACAAGATGGAAAAATTTTTGAAAAATCATACACTTTTAAATTCTCATCCGATTTCTTCAAACTATATGTCATTTTCAAAGTATTGGAGTCTATTTTCTTAATACAAAAGTTGTATTTTGATTTCCTATATGCAGGATAACTTATAATGAAAAGATTGCATGAATCCTTAAACTCAAATCCTAAATTTCAACTGTTTTCATGCATTCGTCAAATTAAACTCTAAGAGTAGTTATTCTAATCAGGTCGATATAATTCTATTATCCGAAATAGCCCAATTTGTATAAAATCCTATATTTAACCTAATTAATTACATATAACGTCAAACACGCATTTCAACTCTATTCTAACATTCATCCTAACATATGTAATACACTCTTACTCTAATTTACCCTAAATTCGTCCAAATAAATTGAATAGGTTAGAAATCCCTCACCTAGGGTTTTCTCGAATCGCAGACCTAACTTCCGAATGCGCTTCGTTCAATCCAAGACCTACAGTATTCCCAATTTAAAACGGATTCTAGCAGTTAGCCTAAACCACTTAAGAGTATTAACTTTAGGGATAAAAATTAGAAATCGACCTTTACCTATGTAGTGAAAGGATCGCAGGAAACCGCAGCCTAGGGTTCTTTTTTTTTTTTTTTTCTGAAGATTGCAGGGGGCTCTCGAAGGAGAGAGCAGAGCGCTCAAGTGTGCAAGAAAGGAGGAGAAGGCGCTTGTAGCCGCGCGTGCTAGGAGCTGTCGCACGCGGGAAAGGAAAGGTGAGCGCTGCAGTCGCGCACGCGCAGGTAGAGAGAGATAGGGAGAAACAGAGAGAGAGCCGAGGGTAGAGAGAACTGTCACGCCCCGAACTGAGATCGTGAACAGCCGTCCGTTATCTTGAATGCCGACTGTATTTTTATAGAAAATCGGACAGAATCTCTCCATAAATCGGAGGTCTCCCATGTATAAATAAACCTGTATAATTCAAAATCATCCTGTAAATAAAATAAAAGGGTCATCTCGGAGTCACAACAACCCACCAACCACAACAGACATCCAGGATAACGCCAGGCTAAGTAAATTACCAGCAATCCTAACCACAGACCTCTACTGTCATGCCCAATTAGAACATGAGCAGCCGCCACACTGAGCGGTCCTAAGTTTTTATATAATATACAATAATTTTCCAAGTGAAGAGTTTAAATGTTTACAAACGCCTCAATGTAAGTATAATAGGAGAGTTTCACAATAATATCCATAATTATTACAGTCATCCCATAAAAATGTATATGGTCAACTACGGAGCTCAATATCAAGATCTCGTAGGGTCGAAATAAAGTGAGTAATTTATATTTCAATTTTAAACTTAAATCTCACCGTCGAGAAGAACCAAACCCGCCAATGATCAACCGAAACCTCTAGAGCCTGAAACGTCGCTCTAGCACAACGATCCTGTCTGAGGGAGGAAAGAAGAGGGATCAGTATCTATAGGAGGATACTTAGTAAGTGAGGGGATTGACATTGTGCTATCAATATCAAGTTTGAACTTGGAGTATCTAAGCATGTAAAATAATATCAAGTATACGAAAATAGCGTGCAGTTTTAACATATCTCAAGGCACACATCAGAAAATAACATATACATCTATCTATGTATCAAATCACATGAGTAGAGCCGGCCGAACAAACAACCTCGGCAATGGTCTACCTCGACTAAGGACGGACGCATTGGGGGTTTTCACAATGCAAATATCAAATAATGGTTCTCCACCCCAATGTTAGCCACAGGCTACTCCAACTAGCCTATAAATAATAATAATAATAATATACATATAAATAGTCATCCGTGTATGATGCCCCCGCCCAGTGCTAGACATAGTTAAAACTCACGTCCTCCCCCGATGAGGGTTCAACCTAGGACAACCATACACATAACAATTTGGTGGATACCTCCGGCCGAATAGTATCCGGGCACAAGGGGTGCCGCTACCAAATGTCATTCGTAGTTACGGAACAATAACAAGTCAGCCGGGCACGTGGCCCCATGCATCTTATCACCACGTCAGCCGGGCATACAGCCCCATGCATCGTATCATAATATCAGCCGGGCATACAACCCAAATGGTACGTATAAATCCATTCAAACCCATATGCCAATGCAAGTGGAAGCATTAAAACATGTCAATATTTTAAAAGGGTGGCACAATATCCGGTTATCAAACTCATGGATGCATATCAATAAAATCAGCAGTTGGGACACTCCAATGGTCACAAAAATATGTACATATACTTATCAAAATCCAAAAATTCAATTTTCACACGTATAGAAATCATGTTATTTGAAAATCGGTAAAACATGATTTGTCAATCAATAGTAGATGTCGTAGTCCCACTCACCTTCTAGGGAGGGTGGTCACTCCCTATTTCCACAACCAAAACAAACTCGACTCTTGGAGTCTCCAAGAAAGTCAACCTAAATCAAATCATCATGAATTTCATCAATTTTTCAACTATTTTCAAGGTTTATTATTTTCCTTAATTTCGTACAAACCCTAAATTCTTTGATTTATAAATGTATTCCAATGTAATCAATTTCATTCTATTTATAAATAAATAACGAAATCAAAATCAAATCTAAATTCAAATCTAAAACCGTTCAAAATCGAAAACCAAACTAAAATAAATAAATTTCCTACACGATGGAAAAATTTTTGAAAAATCATACACTTTTAAATTCTCACATGATTTCTTCAAACTATATGTCATTTTCAAGGTATTGGAGTCTATTTTCTAATACAAAAGTTGTATTTTGATTTCCTCTATGCAGGACAACTTATAATGAAAAGACTCTATCATTCCTTAAACTCAAATCCAAAATTTCGACTGTTTTTATGCATTCGTCAAATTAAACTCTAAGAGAAGTTATTCTAATCAAGTCGATATAATTCTATTATTCGAAACAACCCAATTTGTATAAAATCCTATATTTAACCTAATTAATTACATATAACGTCAAACACGCATTTCAACTCTATTCTAACATTCATCCTAACATATGCAATACACTCTTACTCTAATTTACCCTAAATTTGTCCAAATAAATTGAATAGGTTAGAAATCCCTCACCTAGGGTTTTTTCGAATCGCAGACCTAACTTCCGAATGCCCTTCGTTCAATCCAAGACCTGTAGTATTCCCAATTTAAAACGGATTCTAGCAGTTAGCCTAAACCACTTAAGAGTATTAACTCTAGGGATAAAAATCAGAAATCGGCCTTTACCTACGTTGTGAAAGGATCGTAGGAAACCGTAGCCTAGGGTTCCTTTTTTTTTTTTTTTTTTTTCTGAAGATTGCAGAGGGCTTTCGAAGAGAGAGTAGAGCGCTCGAGCGTGCAAGCAAGGAGGAGAAGGCACTTGCAGCCACGCGCGCTAGGAGCTGTCACGCGCGGGAAAGGAAAGGTGAGCGCTGCAGTCGCGTGCGCAAGGGAGCTGTCGCTTGCTGCAGTTGTGCGCATGCAGGGAGAGAGAGATAGGGAGAAACAAAGAGAGAGCCGAGGGTAGAGAGAACTGTGACGGGGATAGAGAGAGAGAATGGCGGTGGTGGCGTGGTGGAGAGAACGAGGTGGAGCGGCGGTGAACCGCGGGAGAGAGAGAGACGACGAAGGAGAGATCACGAGAGGTAGAGAAAGAGGGAGAGAAATCGGTCGACAGTGAGATGTAGAGAGAGAAACGATGGTGAGTTGATGGCAGCGGCGGAGGAGGCGGTCGGGTGAGGGAGGCAACGGGTGACGACGGAGGAGCGTGGAAGAGGGAGAGATGGGTGAGGAGGATGAAGAGTCGTGTGGGAGAGAGAGAGAGAAGGGAAAGAATTAGGGCTTTTAGCCCTAATTCGATTTTTTATAATTATTTAAATGAGTAAATAATTAAATAAATAAATGAATAAGTGTGTGTATATATATATGTATATATATTTTTATACTCACCCTACAAATTTGAAGTACGAACACTTTAAATATACCAAAAGTTCGATTTAAAAACCCCAAAAATAGAAAATCAATAAAAATTAAATATTTTTCTATAGATATATAAATTGAGGATCATTTTATTAAATTCAAAAACAGAAATAATATACGGATATCGTAGTGTCGGTGTTACAAGATCGACAACATGAGTTCCCGTCTTGGTGCATATCATCAATGTACGCCCCCATATTTCTATTGAGTTGGTCTTCAAAAACTTTATTAATTAGCCATTGGAAGATTGCCCCGCGTGCTTTAAGCCGAAGGGTATAACTCGATAGCAATATGTGTCGAATTCAGTGATGAAACTTATTTTTTCTTCGTCTTCCATTGCCCTTTGTATTTGATTATAACTGGAATAGGCATCCATGAAACTCAAAAGTTGGTGAACTGAAAAGTTGTCCACCAGTTTATCGATATTGGAGAGTGGATAGGTATTATTACGTGATTTAGGTATATATCACAATTTCAGACAAATATACTCTAGTTGAGTATTGTGTATAGTGCAAAACAAGTATCGATCTCACAAAAATATTTTATACTACCAAGTATGAATAATCTTAATCTAAGTTGGACAATCAAATCAAGTTATGAAAATTTTAGAAACTATTAAAAACATGATCTAAGATATGAAACCCTAACGTGATGAAAACGCTAGGATATTGATTTCATTTATTTTAATTTCTTAAATAGTTAAATCTTTTCAATCCCTAAGTTCATTGGTTACAAATTATTGATGATGTTGACACATTTTTCTAAATTAGATTCACCCAACGGTCATGCAATAAATCCCTAATTCAACTAACCAAAATTCAATAGTCATGCAATCTTGATTAACCGAATTGCATTAAGTTTTATGGATAATTTATAATTTAGAATTTCTCATAAATCCCCACACATGAAACTAATCCAATGGTCATGCTCATAATTTCTTATGGATTTTATTATTGGACTAATCTTATATAATTATATGGGTCATGCATGTACTCGATCTCAAATCATGCAAAACGAGAATCCAAACATTTCGAAATATTAAGTTTAACAATAAAAACTCATCAATCAATAACCATGCCAATGAAACATAATGGAAAGAAAGAAATCAACCTATTCAATTAATTAAAAATAGAATTTATTGAGTTTTAGGACAAAGAAAATTAGCTATACATTAAAAATAAAAACAAGAAGATAAAAAAGAAATATTACAACCCTTGAATGTACGAGCATGGATGTCGAAGACGAATGCTATGGAGGCTATGGCTGCTAGGGTTTGTAATGGTGGAGGAGTGATAGAAAAATAGAGAAAAAGGCATGGAGAATGACTAAAAATTGAATGCTGGTTGGTTGCTACAATGAGGACAATATATAGGAGTGAAAACCCTAGGAAAAATTTAGTAACTAGAGCTGTTTTGGAAGTTTGGATTTTAAATTTGATTTGAAAACTTTCTCTTGCTACTTGATGATGATCTTTAACTTTCCAAATACTTCAAAATTCTCTTTCTTTTAATTTGGATAATTTCTGAAGTTATTAGCAAGGTAAGTTCGAAATTATAGCATCTTGTTTCCTTTTTCGTTCCCAATTTCCATTTTCTAACAATATAGTAATTTTGACTCCATTTTTAGCTATCTTTTGTTTTGACCTAGCCTTTGAGTCTTCACAAGAGTTATAGGGCTCGAGGTCATCTTTCCAATGCGATAAGAATCATCTTAATCGGACATCAGCGCAAAAAGTTGTGCTTAAAATACTGAATACTATCTGTCTAGTCCGAAAATAGCAAGTTTGCTCCATTTTTCCTAAGTCAAAGACCACAAAAATAATTCAATAAAAAATCATAAAATATGATTAAATCAGTTCTAAAACACACAAATAAATATTAAAAAAGATATAATTCAAATGCACAAAAATATTGCTTTCAGCTATCCTTTGGGCATGCTTTGTTGAGGTCAGTAAAGTCTACATACATTCTCTATTTACCATTGGCCTTCTTTTCCAAGACCACGTTAGCTAGCCATTTTGGGTACTTGACTTCAAGAAAGAATCTGACGATTAGGAGTTTTTGGACCTCTTCTTGGATGGCACGCTAGTGTTTTAGAGCGAATACTCCTTTCTTCTACTTGACCGGCTTGTAATCGGCATTGATAGTCAGCTTGTAGACTATGACTGAAGGGTGGATGCTTGGTATGTCCTCGGGGGACTAGGCGAAAACTTTTGAAGACCGTTGTAGGCAACCAATGATCGCTTTTTATAGGGACATCGACAAGTCAGCTCCGATTCAAACAGTCTGAGTAGGATCATTAGTGATAGGGATCTCGATCACTTCTTCCACAAGCTCTGGTCTGGTCATTGGTTTGACATCACCTCTGAGTCTAAAGTGTCGATTGGAAAGTTCTCTTGTTCATATTTGACCGCGAATAGAGCATAAGGGTTAGGGTCGCTACGAATGGTAGTGATTCCTTCCGGTGTTCTGAACTTTATCTTCATTTATCTCATACTAGGCAATGCCTCCAATTCATCTAGACTCGAGCGACCAAGGATGGCGTTGTATGGCAAAAAAAGTTTCACCACATGAAAAATCACTTTAGTGGTTGCATGGTTAGGGGAAGTCCCCGAAATTATAGTGAGGAGGATAATTCCCTTTGGATAGATATACTCATCAGAAACTTCTTTTAGGGACTAGGTAGGAGGCTAAAGATGGGATGAGTAGAAAGCTATTCGCTGGAAGCCATTCCAAGTGAGGAGGTCATAGTCTGCTCCCTGATCAATGAGGATTCTTTTGACAGTATAAGATCCCATTCTAATGGTGATGACCAATAGATCATTGAGATTGAGATCGATATCGATTAAATCATTGATGTCGAAGCTAATAATTGGCCTTCTTCTTCTGAGTGTTGTCATGTGTTGAGCAGTAATAAGAGACAAATGATATGTTTTGTATAGAGAATTAGTCTGTTTCCCAGAGATGGTACCAATTTGTTAGAGGTGAGTTTCGGTTTCATAGATATCAACTTCTTTTGACTTGATCAGATGCTTGAGGGCACAATTTGAAACCTACAAAAGACCCCCCAAAGGGTGTTTTGATGGGGGAGGCTCTGACATGCAAGTCAGAAAGAGCGATTACAGACTGAGAGTAAGGGTGAGAGAGAGAGATCTTCCTGTGACTTATGTACCAAGTGCTAAGTCTAAGAGAGCGTACTTGGGATTTGGTGATGTGAAGGCTTTTATGCATAGGTGCCGCAAGAGTTATTTGTATTCGGGGTGTTACAATGCTAGTTTCCTTACAAAGGGATCCGAAAATTTCAGAATTCGATAGTCAAAATATTCGGAAGATTTGTGATCTTTATCATTTAGGAAATTTGATAATACCGGGGAGTTTCTTCCCTTAATAATTAAATTCCTAGGGTCTCTTTCCTTATTAAGGAGATAAGTTTCATATTGAGATAGGAAACAAAGCTCACTATGAAATTCAGTTGAACATTACCTGTGGTCAGTGAGAACGAAACGATCAATTTCTTAAGGAGCTATTGGTCATCGGTCAAAGAAAAAGAGGGAGCATCGGCTTGGGTTTACTGAATTCTTCTAAGGATCGGTAAACTCGCTTTCATCGAGAACTTGTTAAACGTTTGTCTTTTTCTTATTCCTTTGGGGACATAAGTCCCTTGTTATTGCGGTTGCAATTCAGGTCTCTAGGTCTTTGGGTGCCACATCGGTGGTCATTTAGGTCATGTCCCGTCACTTTTGTTTTGCTTCATTCCTTTTTATAAATACAAATGCTGTAAGTGTAGTTTTGTCCATTAATTAGTATTTTGTAGTCAATAAATGATAATTTGTTTAAACTCAAAGTACTTAAAAAAAGAGTAAAAAACACTATTAGTGATGGTGTATTGCAGCCTATATTACATTATTGTTAAACAAAAGAGAGAGAGAGAGAGAGAAAGAAAAAGAAACACTCAAAAAAGAAATATAGAAAACTAGCTAAGAATAATTCGTCTTCTGGGTCAAGTTCTATGGCGAGAGACATGATTTGGGTTGAATGATCCCTATAGCTTGTCCATAAGCGTAGTTTCATCCAGTATTGACATGTCTTTTCCTTGATCTGTACTTAATGAATTTATTATGCCGAAATGAATGTTGGTGCAGGGAATGACATCACTGCAATAGAGATTAATGGCTATGTGCATCTTCGATGCCCATCATGTTGAAGAAGGTCCCATCATGTTGAAGAAGGTCATGTTACTTATGCTTACCCATGTGATTTATTTCTTAATGCAAGTAAAATCAAAGTCATTAAATTTGATTAAACAAACATTTAAATGATTATGAAATTTTATATTGGCAGTACCATTGCATTGCAAGTGATGAGACATGATCCAAAAGATAATCGGGATAGTATCCGAGGACTCGGAGACCCGTACCAGAACTCATATTGATGAAGGATTCGTCTCCCAACTAGAGTAGCCAACACTTGATCGTTAGATTATTCCCTGACGATGGTAGTTCGACCAGTTTATAGAAGCGTTCAGAAAGACCGAATTCATGTCCTCTTCTCGTTAGCCGATGAGCAAGCGCCCCCTAAGGAACTAATCACATTGGCTAAAGGTCATATTTGACTAAACCTCATATTGACCTTTTGTTTTCTATTTTGACATGAAGCATATATCTTAGATAAGGAAAGAAACTTTCAGAATCTAATTGATAAGGGAAGAGATCTTTCTGTATCACTGAACTTCCTAAGTGTTGGAAATCACGAATCCTCCGGAATATTTGGCTATAAAATCATGAAATTTTCAGATCTCCTCGAAAGGAAACTAGAGTTACAGCACCCCAAGAACACATGACTTTTGTAACACCCTATATAAAAGCCTTTGGTACATTAAAGTTTAGGTACAATCTCTAAGAACCCCACACTTGACACACAAGTCATAGGGAAACCATCTCACTCTCTCTCTCACTCTTTTACACCCAGTCTATTTCTTTCCTACCTAAAATCGCTCTTTCTAACTTTTGCGTTGGAATCTCGCCCGTCAGAATACCCTCCGACTGTCTTTTGTAGGTTTCAAACCACTTCAGCAAGCAACCGTTCGAGTTGAAAGGAATTGGAATCTGTGGAGCTGAAACCCACCTCTAACAGACTGGCACCGTCCATGGGAAACACATTGATTCCTTATACAAACATGTCATTTGTTTATTGTCACTACTTAGAATATGACAACCGTCAAGAGGAAAAGACTGATTATTAGCTTCGATGATGACGACTTAATTGGAGTCGATCCTAATTGTAATGATTGTTTGGTTATCACCATGACAATGAAATCTTATATTATCCAAAGAGTCATTGTCGACCAAGGGACAGACTGTGATCTCCTTACCTGGGATGCTTTCCAATGAATGGGCCTCAACTTGGCTCACTTTCAACCTCCTAACGAGTCCCCCAAAGGGCTCTTTGACGAATGCATCTATCTGGAGGGTGTCATCTCTCTCAGTGTAACTTTAGGAATTCCTCCCAACCATGTAACCACTAAGGTCATCTTTTGCATGGTGAAATTGTTTTCGCCTTACAACGCCATCCTTGGTCACCCTAATCTGGACAAACTGGAGGCACTACCTAGTACGAGACACATAAAGATAAAGTTTAAAATATCGGAGGGAATCGCCACTCTTCGTAGCGACCCTAATCCTTACCTCTCCTTGCGGCCAAAAGCAGGCAAGAGGATTTTTCAATCGATAGTCTCGAATTTCGAGATGATGTCGAGCCAATGACAAAGCCTAAGCTTATGGAAAAGACGATTGAGATCAGTCTAACTGATGACTCCAATCAGACCATGCAAGTCGAGGCCAATTTGTCGGCATTCTTACGAAAGGCCATTACCAAGTACCAATGCAAACATTTGAAGGTCTTCGCTTGGTCTCCCAAAGACATGCAGGGAATTCACCCTTTAGTTATAACCCATAAACTAACAGTTAATGCTGAATACAAGCCCATCAAACAGAAGAAGAGGGTGTTTGCATTAGAACATCAATGAGCCATACAAGAAGAAGTTCAAAAACTGTTGACTGTTGGATTCAGTCGTGAAGTCAAATATCTAGAATGGCTAGCCAATGTGGTCTTGGTAAAGAAAGCCAATGATAAATGGAGAATGTGTATGGATTTCACATATCTCAACAAGGCATGCCCGAAAGATAGTTATCCACTTCCTAACATTGACAAACTGGTGGACAACTCTTCAGGTCATTAACTCTTGAGTTTTATGAACACTTGCTCTGGTTATAATCAGATACGGATGGCACCAGAGGACAAAGAGAAGACAACTTTCATCACTGAATTCGATACGTATTGCTACCGAGTTATACCTTTCAGCCTAAAGAACGCGGGGGCAACCTTCTAGAGGCTAGTCAATAAAGTCTTCAATGACCAATTTGGTAGAAACGTAGAAGCATATATGGACGACATGCTTGTCAAAAGCACCGATGGAGAGTCTCACGATGCTGATCTCGAAGAAACCTTTCAGATGTTAGAACGTTACAACATATGGTTGAACCCAGCCAAGTGCATTTTTGGGATTGCATCCGATAAATTCTTAGGTTTTATGATCACCAATCAGGGAATTGAGGTGAACCCCGAGAAGATACAAGCCATACTTGATATGTCACCTCCGTAGACATTAAAGGAGGTACAACGCCTTACCGGTAAAATATAAACTTTAAGCTGATTCATGTCGAAAGTCAAGAAAAAGTACAAACCCATCTCCGATGCCTTGAAAAGGTCTCAGAGGTTCGCATGGACATCTGAGTGTCAAACGGCCTTCGAATAGCTTAAGGAATACTCGCAACTCTTGTGCTGCTTTCTCGTCTGACTCTTGGTGAGAAACTATACTTATGTCTTTTTATTTCTAACCGAGCACTTTGTTCTGTCATCATAAGACATGACTCAATCATACATAGACCAATCTACTATATCAGTAAAATACTCAAAGAGTTCGAGGTCAACCATCGACCTATCGAGAAGATAACATATGCCCTAGTCATCTTGGCAAGGCGGCTTCAGCGATACTTTCAAGCACATATCATCGTTGTACTTACTAATCAATCGCTAAAGTAAATTCTTCAGAAAAGAGATACCTTCGGCCACCTCATCAAATGGAGTATAGAGTTGGGTAAATTCGATATTTAATATGAGCCTAAACCTACGATTAAAGGCCAAGTTTTGACCGATTTTATCCTCGAATGTACCCTTCCAGTGCCAACTGGACGCGAGTCCGATAATAGCCTAGATGAATAGTTACTACCAAATTGGATGATACACATAGATTGGTCATCAAATTCCTTAGGAAGTGACGCTGGATTCATCCTGGTGGGCCCGGGCAATTTTAAAGCCGAATATGCCATTCGTTTTGACTTCTAGGCCACCAACAATTAGGCGAAATATGAAACCTTGTTGACAGGGCTCCAAATTATAGGGAACATGGGAGCCCGAAGTGTTCAGGTATTTAGTGATTGTCAGTTGGTCGTCAAGCAGATCGAAGTGGTTTATGAGACTAAAGACCTGGTTATGGCCAAGTATTTGAATAAATTGCGCAAGACAATGAGAAAACTAGACAGAGTCAATATTCAACAAATCCCTCAGTCAGCGAATGTATGGGCCGATAAACTCTCTAAGCTGGCCAGTTCGGATTCGATCACCTTTAACAGAATAATTTACATCAAAAGTCTACCATACTCCAGCATAGACGAGCCCAAAAGGGTCCTCACAGTGGACCAGTCCCCCAGTTGCAAAGATCCTATAGAGGCGCATCTAAAGTACGATCGACTACCAAATTAACCATCAGAGGTAGCCAAACTGAAACGAAAGCTGCTCATTACGTAATCATCGATAAATACTTGTATTAGAAGTCTTTCACCCATCTGTACTTGAGGTGTCTAACTCTAAAACGAGACTATGTCCTTTGAGAGATCCACGAAAGGATATATGGTAATCATTTGGGGGCTCGAAACCTAGTTCACAAAACCCTACGTCAAGGATACTTTGGCCAACCATGAAAACTGACTCCGATAATTATGTCAAGAAGTGTGACAAGTGCCAACATTTCTCTTCGGTTCCATGGCTGCCCTCGACCGAACTAAGTCTTTAACAAGCCCATAGCCATTTGCCCAATGGGGAATGGACATCCTCGGACCATTCCTCCCAACTACCGGATAACAAAAGTTCCTTATAGTGGTAAGTGACTACTTTACTAAGTGGGTGGAAGTTGAACCTTTAGCATAGATCACGATAGCCACAGTCATTCGTATAGACTCACATTATCACCAGATTTGACATACCTCACATCCTTATCATGGACAATAGGAAATAGTTCGATAATGTTAGCTTTTAAGAATTCTGTTGCAAACTAGAGATTCACCATCGATTCTCATCGATAGCTCATCCACTGACCAACGAACTTGCCAAGATAACTAACAAGATGATCTTAAAAAGACTCAAAATGATGTTGGATGAAGCCAAAGAACAATGGGCAAAAGAACTTTACAGCATACTCTGGTCATATCGTACTATGGCTCGAAGGGTAATAGGTGATATGCCATTTAGTCTAATATACGGAATTGAAGCCATCATATCCATGGAGATAGGAATCCATTCACTCCGAGTGACCCAATATGATGTCGAATGAAATGAACCTGCCTTACGAGAATGACTAGACCTACTTCCTGAGTTATGGGAATCTGCATCCGCTTGAATAGCTATGTACTAATAGCAAATGACTTAGTACTACAATCAACGAGTTAGAAACTGAACGTTTAAACTAAGTGAATTGGTATTAAGAAAAGTGGAAGCCACAAGTTAGCCACAACCTGGGGGCAAGCTCGATTCCAATTAAAAAGGTACCTATTAGATATGCTCTATGATTCACCCAAGGACTTACTGCCTAAGCAACCTAGACGGGTCAACCGTACCCAGGACCTGAAATTCAGAAAACCTACCAGTAAAGAGTCTCCCATTAAGTAAGATCCATATACTTTTCATTTTCGATTGCTCTATTGATTATTTCCTACCGTTTTCACTTCTATTGGTTGTTACCTATTGATGGGATCTATCTCCCCAAAGGGGCTGCGTCACCCTAACCTACCGATGGGATCTATTTTCCCAAATAGGGTTGCATCGCCCTAACCTACTGATAGGATCTATCTCCCCAAATGGATCTACGTCGCCCTGACCTATCAATGAGAGCTACTCCCCGAATGGGTCTGCGTCACCCTAACTTACTGATGGGATCTATCTCCCTGAACGGGTCAGTGTCGCCCTAACTTACTGATGGGATCTATCTCCCCGAATTGGCTTACGTCGCCCTGACTTGCAGATGAGATCTATCTCTCCGCACGTGCCTGCATTGCCTTAACCTACCAATAGGATCCATCTCCCTGAACGAGTCTGTGTTACACTGATCTATCAATTGGGATCTCTCTAAGCTTAAGTCACCTTCACAGAATAAAATAAGCACGCTCTGTCATACCGATCGAGCAGATATGAGTATATCGTTCGAATCACTCACGGGTCTACAGTATTGACATTCTGACAGTGATGCCAATCAAATGAGCACACAAACATTATCAGAGGAAATTCAATCAAAGACAAGGATCAACAAGTAAGTAAAATAAAATTTTTATTTTATTTTCATATGATGAATACATATTAGATTACATAGATGAATACACTTTACAAATTCCTGAATCGGACTGATTACATTGAAAGAAATATGCGAAAAGTCTATGACATTGTTCCTGGACAAAAAGGCTACAACGCCAGATCATTCTATAACACTGGAAAGTACAAAAATAGTAAAAGAAGAAAACTTAAAATCTACATGCAGCCAAACTTAGACAAGAAAATTGCCAAAAAAGGAGTCGAGGAGGTTATGAGACAGAAACTGTGAAGATGTATCAGGATTCAAACTTTCTGTCATCCCCAACTTCCTACACTCTACCAGCATCCCCTGTCATCCGAATTGAGAAAGCGCAAGCTAGACAACGAACTCAACCCAGAGAAGGAGTTTATCTTAATCTCCCCACTAAAGTCGAGAACCCCCATACGACCTTGACGGAGCCCATCATGGTGTCTGAGAGTTGAATGACATGATTTGATCTCATGTCCACAATCCCATTTTTCACGAGACCTGTTATCCACAGGAACAATCCATACTATTGGGTCTTGCAAACGAAAGCACTCCGTTAAAGGATCTCCTAAAGTGTAGAAAGATAACCTCTACATGAAGGAACTCTCAAATGAAAGGGAATACGAAAGTTCTTCTTGAGGCAACACAGAGTCCAGCTCTCGCTATTTATAGCCACAAGAGAGGAAGAGCTCAGCGAATCACTAGCCAGATGAAATGGTTCGACAAAAATCTTACAAAATAAATGAAATGATTAAATCTCCTCAATTGTCTACACTGCATTTACCTAGGAATTTAATCAAGGGAAGACATAACGGTTGAGAAAAGAGGAGGATTCACCTTAATTTCGCATCGTATGAAATGTACTGATGATGATTCGCACTATCTGAGGTGATGCATGTGACATTAAAGGCTCTCATACCTTTCCAAGTCCTCGTGAACATCCATCACTCACGATTCCTTTTCTCGTAAAACGACGGCATGAGTCGGGGGCAAATGATGAGGTATGATCCAAAGGACCATCGGGATAGTGCTCGAGAACCCGGAGACCCGTACCAATACTCATACCGATAAAGGATTTGTCTCCCCACTAGAGTAGCCAACAACTGATCATTAGATTATTCTCTGACGATGGTAGTTCGATTGGCTCATAGAAACGTTCAGAAAAGCCGAACACATGTCATTTTCTCCTTAATCGATGAGCAAATGCTCCCTAAGGAACCGATCATATTAGCTAAAGGTAATATTTGACTAAATTTTACATTGACCTTTTGTTTCCTATTTCGACACAAATCATATTTCCTAGATAAAGGAAACTTTCAAAATCTAATCAATAAGGGAAGAGATCTTCCTATATCATCGAACTTTCCAAGTGATGAAAATCACGAATTCTTTAGAATATTTGACTATGAAATCCCAAAATTTTCAAATTTTCTCGAAAAGAAATTAGGGTTGTAAACTCCGAGAACATACGACTGTTACGGTACTCCATATAAAAGTTTTCGGTATACCAAAACTCATATATGCTCTCTGAGATCCCCACACTTGACACATAAGTCACAGGGAGGCCAGCTCTCTCTCTTTAGTTCTCAATTTGTTTCTTTTCTACCGAAAACCTTCTTTCTGATTTGAGTATCGTAACCTCCCTCGCCCGAACACTCTCTGATGATTTTTTGCAAGTCTTAAATAGTTTTAACAACCAGCCGTTCGAGTCGAAAGGAATTAGAATTTGCTGAGCCATAACCCACCTCCAACGACAAGCATTATGAACATTGCATAGTACTGATCTATGATTATTGGATTTTCCACTGCCTCAAACACCAAGTCTGAGAAATAGATATACTCCGAATTAAACCTCTTCCAACCTATTATTCAATTAAAAAAAAAAAAGAAAAATTAGTGTTCTGTTTAATCTGAATGTATTTTTGATTTATGAATTTTCTCATGAGAGGCATGCAATTGTGCTTTAGAGGGTCCTATCAAATTCTCCTCTTTCTCTTAACCTAATTCTCTCCTCCTGAAAAACTCTTCAAATGTTGAACATGGGTCAAGATTACTGAAGACAGTAAAATTTCAGCTATGCAAAAAAAAAAAAAAAAAGGATAAATGCGTTACAGATTTGCTAAGATAATCTATCCAATAAGGGGTTTGTTTTGTCTTAAACACTGGCACAAGACAAAAGGATCAATTATATTTCTACCATACCAATTTTTTTGTAGATCCGGTTGAAAAAAAAGGGAACTTGTAATGTACTAGATATGTTGAACCATGGTCCCAAACAGATGGTCTGCCCGTGGTTATTTCCCTGGGGATACTTTTGGTTCCTAGACCTTGCTTAATGAAAGCCACCTCTGGGTTTTGGTGCATCCTATGACCCATTTTTCATTTAGATGGTGGCTGGTTGTTGATGGCGGCCTTGCGGTGTTGAAGGTTCGGCTCTTTTGTTCATGGAGGTCTCTTTAATTGTTGAGATATCTTCATATGGTGATGAGTGTTGGCGGAGACATTTTGTAATGAAACCATCTAGATTGATTTATTTTAATTTTCACAAACTCCTCGTAACCACATGCTTTTTCAAAAATTGTGAAATGCAAGAAAGAAATTACATTTCATTTTGTGACACAGATAAGGAATTGGAAAACTAAACTAAACTATATAACGAAATTATGTGGGTGTACAACTTGATCTTACAATCAAAACCTAAACTATGTAACAAAATAATTATTGACTGATGTACACCCCACCAAAGGATAACAATTATTCTTGCATTATTCAAGCTACGAGGAACTTCTACTTCTCGGTCCAGTTCTAAGGTGAGAGACATGACTTGGGTTGGACGATCCCTGTAGCACGTCCATGAGCATAGTTGCAGCTAGTACTGACCTCACGGTCCCCCCCTTTACCCAAACCTGACAATTGGATTGAATCTAAATGAATGTCTGTGCAAGGTACCACATTGCTACAATTGAGATTTATAGCGATTTTGGTCTTCGATGTGCCCTTAGCATTCAAGAACTGCACATTACTTATCTTAACACCCGTTCGCTAATTTGGAACAAAAAGAAAACCAAATTATTAAGTTAGATTTTCCATTATGAAAGACAAATTTGCATAATGTTTAAATTAAGTAGCTTGTTAGGTCTCACCGTTCCGTCGCAGGCACCTCGGACATCACAATAGTATTGATCTATGATTATTGGATTTTTCACTGCATCAAACTTTAGATCCGAGAAAGTTATATTCTTAACTGAGCCTCTTCCAACCTATTATTGCAAAATAACAATGATAGTTAGAATCGATCTTTAAAGTAAAAGGGAAAAGGGTTAGGAAAATAGTTAGTATCCGTTTAGCAAAACTGTGATTAGACTCATTATTAATATATTTTAATCTCGATTGGACTATATAAAAAATTAAATAAATGGTCTTGCATGCGTTACCTGCCATGTCTTGATCCGGGCACCATTGGTAGTATCTCTGAAAGTAATTTTGTTAACTTTGATGCGCTCTACACTTACCACATTGCCACTCTTACCTAAGCTTCCAATGCTAAACACAAAGCAAGCTTATTTAGTACCAATAGAGAGTATTATACAAATTGCATTGATCATTGGGTAAAATATGAAGCAAGTAAAGAATGGTTTTTCACATAGTGTTATCTACATCAAGGGTGTAGTATATTTTAATTTTCCAAAGGAAGAATTTAAGTACCTTATCCCATGACCAAGTTCACAATGAACCTTTGTGATTTTAACATCTGAGGTGTGGTCTCCAATGGAAACGCAATCATCACCTGCCAACAATTTTGGAAAGGGAAAAAAGAAAGGAAGTTCAGAACGGAGATAATGGAAGGTCCAAGTGTGCGTTTTGATACAAGCCTGTGACTCTAAAATGATGGCATAAGAGTGTACAGAAACGTAGCACCAACAAAGCCATCTTAAGCCAAAAGAACAAGCATGGTGCAAAACAAAAAAAAAAATAAAAATGGGAGGTCTAGGGGGGTGTTGATAAAAGTGAATCGAAATTAAGAGCTGAATTGAAATGCATATAATTTGTTTAGATTAATAGAATGAAAATAAAATTTAAGAATAAAACCTCTAAATTATGATGTTTTTAAAACCCAAGTGAATACATGGATTTCTAAAATCCATTCCTAAAGTCGTTGATTCTAAATCCAATTTTGATTCTCGAATTCGGACCAAGTACCCGTAATATTGCTAAGTCGAAACAAAGTGCTTTATTACTATTTTCATCAGTATTCATATTCATAAAGTTTATAATCATTGTCACTATGTAACAGTTACAAGTCATTTTACATCCTGTATCACAAATAATTGTAATTGTTGGATTACGATTGAATAGGCATATATCAGGAGATAGTAAAGAAACACTTGCATTTGAGAAATGAAAAACAAATGTTTTGCTTGAGGTGATTACCACAAGTAAGTTTTGAGTTGCTGATCTCCATTTGTTTAACCTCGTGAAGGTGGATCCCATCGGTGTTAGGACTTTGGCCCGGTGAATTTACCGTCAAGTTTTTAAAGGTAACCTTGTCACTTGCTTGAACCGTGAGGTGAGTTTGGGGGCTATTATACACCGTAATGTCGGAAACATAAACATTTTTAGAATTGATTATTTTCATTGCCTGCAAAGAAAAATATAAAATCCTTACATTAGATTATACTAAATTAGAATAAGAATTAGAAAAGAAAATGCGAAACATAAGATTAAATTTTTTCAAGCTTTCTATTGGCCGGAAAATTATTTTCCATAGCCATTTTCCCTATGTAATAGTTTATTTCATTGTTAGTGTTAAAAGATATATATATATATATATATATATATATATATGTTGAGAATATTTTGAAAATATTATGATAATAATTTCTTTCTGTAACATAAATATTTAGAAGATATCATATATTTTGAGAAATTGGGGGGCACAAAAAAATACCTTTTCTGATTTTTTTTTCTTTTTTTGTTTTTTTTTGGTGAATTCTCGATATAGTATAACTTTTGTGAAAGGTTGGGACAACGAAAAAAAAATATCATGGAAAAAAACGTCTTGCATTTTCTCGACATTTTTTTTTGTACAAATATCGGGAAAAGATTTATCTCTCCTGACATTTGCAAACATCAGTAAAAGTTCTAATTTGCCGTAGTTTGACAAGAAAAACATCGAAGAAAATTATTGATATTTTCTAATTATTTTAAGAAAGCCATTTTATTTTTGTCAAATGATAATATATGTACACTAATTTTCTTTATTGTTGATTTTCATCCTTAGTAACCATGAAAAGAAATGGTAGCTAGTTTGTCAGAAAAAGGGAAATTTGAACTTTTCATTTTTTTTTTTGATTACATAGAGACCGTGAAAAATACAGAAATACATGTGTTTACGAAAATTTAAACACTAGATATCCAGAAAGACATTTGAGAAGTGGCTCTTTAACACTAGAATATCCCAACAAGGATAACTTTTGATATATTTAGTTCATAGTTTTAGAACTCATACATTGCGAGGTAAATGGAAAAAAAATAAAAATAAAAATATTGAATAAAGAAAAATGAATAATTAAATAAATAGATCAAGAATACTTACAGTTGGGGCAAGTTTGGTGCATCCCTGAACCATTTATAGCCAAGAAAATTTTGTTAATAAAAATAATTTATTATTAGAATAAAAAATGGAAGATAGTTGATGGGAAGAGATACTCTTGAATGTACCTTGCCAGGATGGTATTTGCAAGATTGATCCCACCAGGCTTTGCCACTTCCATCAACAAAGCCCCCACCATGAATTCCAAGACCAGACTTTAAGTTCTTAAACAGTATCCATATTCCACTATCTAGTCCTTTCCATGCACTAACTTTAGTAGGAGCCTTAATTGTCCCTGCTATCTGCATGCAACAAGAGAGAGAGAGAGAGAAAGAAAACATTGAGAGAGAGAGAGAAAGAGAGAGAGCATTTTTCTGTATATTTAATATTCTACTTGATAATAAACCATATTGTGTTCAACAATAAAATTATCGTATCATAAGGTTTATTACCTGCACTTGAACACCGGATTTGCAAGGTCCAGAAAAGGTGATCGGTTTCACCAAATATGTCTTTCCCCGTGGAATAACCATAGTAGGCCATGCTTTTGGATCATCGTCATTACATGTATCTTGCCATGCTCTCAGAAATGCCTGAAAAGAATTGAGTAAAATACATTATTATGATAGCTTCAGAAATTAAGACAAGAGATACATGATTTCTAATTCATGCAAACATATATATATATATATATAAATTTTCCTTACAGCGGTGTCATCAGTTTTGCCATCTCCGACAGCTTTGTAGTCAAGAACATTGTAAAATGAAGCAGCATAATTTTTCTGCGCCGTCAGTGCTATCACAAGACCAAAAATAACTAGAATGTTGCGTAAGTCCTGCATACAAGAAAAAGAAAATTTCCTTTTAAATCCAAAATTGATTCTAGATTTAAAAAAAAAAAAAATGAGAGGGTGGCTTCTCACCATGGGTATTTTGCAAGAAAAGTACTTCAAAGGGTTAACTTCGTCTGGTTTGACAACCTTACAATCCTGAATATTTAAACTAAATGAGCTTCGTGCTATGCTCCTTCCTCCAAGCATAGAAAATAGTTGTATTTTTAGTATATATTTGTAATATTATTTTTAGGGAAAATTTTTATTTCTATCGGACCTGATATTTACAGATCTGGTAACTATTTAAATTATTATTCAATGGCTATGGGGAAAAGCTAGTACTATTATTTCAAAATGAATTGACAGATTAGAAGTGAAGTTTATGCATGAAACTTAGCATTGTTTAAGGTCATGTTAATTAGGGAAATTTATAATTACGATTAGCAACGATAAACCTATCATTTCATGATGGGGTTACAATTTTTATTCATGAATCTAATCTTAACTTTTCTAGCAACCCATGATGCGTACAATCAGTGAATAGAGAATAAAAATATTTTTTAAACAATGATGAATAGATTATACGTTTTCTACTATTTGTTCTATGGATGCAAAGATAATATGATTGTATACGCATCTGTACATAAGCAGATTACTAAGAAAAGTAATTAGCTTTTTTCTAGAAAAAAAGTATTTATTTCAAGAAAATAAAGTACATGATTTTGTTTGGGATAAAAAAGTATACAAAATTGTGCAAGGATTATACAATAAAGGAGATTATTAAACAAATATTGAATTAATGTTATAATAATTAAAAAATAAGGATTTATCTTCAAATTCAAAATCTGCGAGCAACTTTAAACACATGAAAGAAAGACTTTACCAATGCCAAATTATTCCAATGACTAGATACCGATACTCATTTAAGTAAGGTTTTAGTTTAAGGTTTTGAGTTCACAACAAAATAAGCGTAGAAAGAGTTTTGCCTTTAAGAGTTCTATCCAACTCGAATCAGATTTAGTCGAGTATAACGTAATTACGGTGATTTAAAAAAAAAGGGTTAAGAAAATTCTCCAAAATTTAAAATGATAGTGAAATTTGTGTATGATACTTAGCATTATTTAAGATCATGTTATTAATTAGATTATCAAATTTTATTTCATAATTAGGTGACAATATCAAGTTCATGTTATTAATTAGATTATCAAATTTTATTTCATAATTAGGTGACAATATCAATTCATGATCGTATCCTTATTCCTCAACTTTTCTAAGCTGCCCATAATGGTTTGTTGGATATGATACAATCAATCAATAGAGAATGCAAATCGCATGTATCTTCTATGTGTCAAATTCTAACCTAATTAACAATATTTCTTGACCAATGAAAAGATAAACAATGATATTCAATACTACTTTTGTGAGAGAATATTCCCACATATTAAACATACTACTTTTTATTCTTCAAAATTCCTACACCTACAATATGTATAGATACCTACAATATGCAAAGATGCAAAAAGAGTATAATTGTACCCATATTTTTAGAAAAATATAATTCAAAATCCTATTACACAAAGTTTAGAATTTTGAAATATGCAATAAAATGATATTATAAATTGTACCTTTTATTGATGATCAAAGATTGAAAATAACCAATTTTTTTTGGTTAAAAAAAGAAACCAAAATTCCCTCACAATCGAATTATCTCAAGTTTCGATGACCCTTTCCTCCTCTTTTTCAAAATTTTTAGCGATCGATTTTTCATATATTTTGCAAAGGAGACTGATTTTTACAACGTTTTAAGTGATCCTTTCTCTCACAAATACACTTAACCTTAAACCATATTAATTAATGAGCAAAAATCTATAAGTCACATTAAAATTGCATTTATCTCATTAATCAATTGGGTCTATATTCATCTGTTTTAAATTAGAATATCAATAGGTTAGGTTGAAGAGAAAAAAAAAATCAAAAAGATATGGACTAAGTAGCAACTCGACATAACTAGATTGCGGTTATGAATATTGAATGATTTGGTGGATGTCTATTGAAATATACAACTTTATTATTATCTTGTTATGATGAGACATTTGGCAAGACAAGAGTTGCTGATAACTCACTAGCTTATAGGATACGTATCAGATGTTTCTAAAAGAAGTTATGGAAAACTTCTAAGAGAAGATTCAAAAGTAACTTCTGAAAGAAGTCTCAAGAACCTTTTGATAGAAGTTTTAGAGATAGCTTCTAAGAGAATTCTTGAGTGGATTCCAAGGGAAGCCTCACACAAAGCTTCTGAAGGAAGCCATGCGAAACTTCTAAGAAAAGTCTTAACCAACCATAAATATGAGTTTTAAGGGAAGTTTGGGAAAAAACTTGAGAAATAACTTGAGATAATAAGATTGAGAGAGAAAGGAAAAGAAAAGTGAAAAAGAGTTGAAAAATTTTCTTTCACTTTATCCTCTTTGATATAGATCTTTATCAACTTCTTTTATAACATGTTATCAACACGAACCTAAAGAATACAAGTTTCAAGCTCCTAAAGAGCATATAAATAAAACTTCAATAAATTTCACCACAATAAAAATATGTTGGGATAGAATTAAAATAGTTGTGGATGATATTTTTGTATATAATATGACACTTAAAATTATAGAAAAAATCTAGAATTTTGAACCAAAGTCTATTAAGAAATGTCAGAAAAGAGATGATTGGTCAAAATAGAAAAAAATAATCCAATTTGAATTGAATTCATTTGCTAAGCGTAAAGTTTTTGGACTTGTAGTCCAAATATCTAAAGATATAAAATCCATTGAATATAAATGGGTATTGAAATAAGAAAAATGAAATTTTGCGATATAAGGCACGTCTTGTAGTATAAGGGTTTATACAAAAACCAGATCTTAATTATGATAAAAAGTATTCTTCTATAGTAAATGTAATTACATTACATTTTTTTGTGGTCTTAGTGGTATTTGAAAAACTTGAGATGCATTTAATAAATATAATCATTGGTTATCTATATGGGACATTAGAAAATAATGTTTATTATGAAAATCTCTAAAAGATTTAAAATGCCTAAAACATGTGATTAAAATTTTTGAGGAATTTATTCTATTAAATTATAAAGATTTTTGTATGGTTTAAAGCAGTCAGGACGAATGTAGTATAACCATTTAAGTGATTGTTTACTCAAAAAAAGGTTATATAAATGATCCAATATATTTTTGTATTTTTTTTTTAAGAAATTTGAAACAGATTTCGTGATCATTACGGTATATGTTGATAATCTGAATCTCATTGGAGCTCCCAAAAAGATTTTCAAAGCCGTTGAATATTTGAAAAGAGAATTTTAGAAAATAAAATTCTGTCTTGATTTATAAATTGAATATCTGGAAGATGGAATATTCATTCACTAATCAAAATATACGATTAAAGTTTTAAAAAGTTTTTATATGGATAAAACACATCCATTAATGTCACACCTCGACTCTCCCGTCAAGCACGTAACAACCGCCACGTTATTTGGATATATGGGTATAACCTCCCCATATACCGGGATAGCACAAGCCATTCAACTCATGCAACAATTTTTCAAAATAATGTAACCATAAAAAATAAACAAACATGCATCTATTTCACAATTAAAGGACTCATCCAATCCATCCCTGTTCCAAATTTGCATGCTGTTATGCCCTGACCCGCAGATCCGAGCACGCGACAACCGTCGCGCTACCTTGAATACGTGTGAACCTCACCCCATGTTCCAAGGCATCGCAAGGCATTCAGAATACCAAATAAAGCCATAGGCCATTCTGGCCAACAAATGCCATTAACCAATCAGAACACAATTCCCTCTCTAGGGATAGAAAATAAAATCAGCAATAATTTCCAAGAAAATTTCATAAAAAGGAAATTAAGAACTTCCGATAAAAGTTTATACATAGCCAAATCCATTCAAAATCAAATCATAGAGCTTCAAAAATATTCAAACAGATTTTTACACAAAATTCTCTCTATGGGTTAATCTATTGATACCTCAAAGACAATAATAAGATCTATACCAAATGAGTTCTTGACCGAGGTCTTCCCAAAAGATTCTGCCTCTAAACGACTTCGCGAAGTAACTAACCTTCGTCTGTAAAAATGGAGAGATGAGGAGTGAGTATAGAAATACCCAGTAAGTGATATACACATTGAACAAAAACAAGATTTGTATGGTGGACATATCAAACATATATATATTTCAAACCATCATATCAGTCACAAGATCATTCAATAATAAATCAATTTTCCAATCATCATACATCAATTTCATATGCATCCAATCATTTCACATTTTCAAACATAGAGCAGCCAAAATCATTATTTTCAACAAAGGTCTACCATGACCTAGGGTGGAACTGCAAAGTGTTTTACAAATTTTCAATTTACAAACACCCCACTCTTTAGCGTTGGCCATAACATTTCGTTGGTGATGCAACCAACTATCTTGTACCCTTCAAGCGACGCGTTATTCGACCATGAATGTACCGTCGCGACCAGCCACATACCATGTCTATCAAGAATAACCCCACCACGTCACCCCGTCGAGTCGCACCGTGGCAGGAAATGACTAGCCATTTTTCGGGGTTCAGGCTTTTCCCCCAGTAACCACACCGTGCGCCATTTCATAAAAAATTTAACAATCCATTCCATATGTCATCAATTAAATCAATAACCAGTATCATAATATGCTCAATATTAATAAATCAACATGACACATTTATTCAATCAAAACATCAGGATGTATAGGAATTTCAAACACAATTTTGGGGATATTCCACTCATACTAAAACATTTTAAATCAAGTTTCAAAATCATTTAGAAAATCCATTGAAAAAATTTATCTTATTTAAGTGCAATCATGTAACCACTCACAGTACTAGGACGATAGTCACTCCCGGACGTCTCTGCAGCGAACATCTTGCTTCGTTTGGTTTTCACCAACTCCTAAAAGACATAACCAAATACCAACCATCATCAATGTAAATCCTTTTCAAGTAAACCCAAAAACTTTAACATTCAATATCCAATCTTTCTCTCACTTACGGTGACTCAAATCCACCAAATTTATTTTATCAAATTTTCAACGTAAACTCCAAAGTCATGAAAGAGAAAAATAAACCCAAGTAGAGAATAAAAATATTACCTAGATTTTAGTCTCCGATTTTGCCTCAAGTCGAGTCACGATCAAACCCTAGATTTTCTCTCACTTGAAAACTCAACTCTCTTACTAGATCTAACCCTCTAGAGATTTGATTATGAGTTTGGGAGTCTTTAGGGTGTAGGTTTTGTATGGTGTTTTGATTGATCTTGGATAGAAGCAAGAAGAGAGGAAGAGGTAGTATACGAGTAGAGAAAGAGAGAAGTAAAAGAAAAGTTGAAATGTGACATTCGTAAGTTCTAGAGTCTCAACTTTTCTTTTTATTTACAACTCATCTTTCCAATTTACTTAATTGCCCTCATTCTCTTCCCAACTTACTCAAGTATGCATCATACCCTTTTTGGTAATTTGGGACCGGTGGCAGTTTAGTTAAATTTCTCCAGTAATAATTACCAAAAGAGGGAGACGAAATGCCAAAGAGAAAGAGAATGGTGCTTGGGTTCAATTCCCATTGGTTACCGAACAAGAATAGAAAATTATTCCAACATAGTATATAAAGAAAAATACACTCCACCGATGGATTACATTCACAAATAGTGACCCATTGATGGGAATAGCAAAATATTGGTTATATTAAACATAATACCAATTATAATTGAAGTATTAGAGTAGCTTAGTGGATAAAACCTTTTTGGACAAGGTCATGGGTTCAAATCTCCACATTAGCAAGTAACGTGAAGGACTCTGAAGAATTTGTTGAATCCCATGGTATGAGTGCCAGTTGTCCGGTCAATGCTCAATGAAAATGTTTAATGTTGCTGAATGGGTGAAGAAATCGAGAAGGTCCAATGTTCGGTAATGCTCAATGTTAGGTCGAGTGAAGGGAAATAGGGTGTTCGATAGGGGAAAATAGAGAAGTTGGCTACCGTTCGGTAAGTGAAGGAAAGAAATTTAATTACTGAATATAATATTTACTCAAAAATTTGTGTGTCCACTGACAGGAGAAAACTTGAAATAGTTAGAAGCATGTGTTCGGTTAACCGATGGGAGAGATGGAGATACAGATTGTTCGGTCAATTCAATGGCACAGTGACTGAAGGAAGAAAATTAGCAAAAGCACGTGTTAACTGATGACCAAGCAAAATAAAATAAAATAAAATCAGAGAATGAGTACCGAACGATAAATAAAAATGCATTGTATCCCAAAGTTTCATATTACCGACAGTATGATTATTTCAATACCAAACGGTCAAAAACATTACCGATGAAGGATTATACCGATCAGTAGAGAATTGGGAGTGCAAATTCAAGTACCAAATGGAAGTGCTGAACAGGTGAGTCGATGAGAGGAATGCACTGTTCGGTCCCCGATAAGAGAAATGTATTGTCCGATCAAATGAAAGAGGACTGAAGGGCATATGGACTATTCATATGAAAGGACGAACCGATGGCATGCATGCAACCGATGGGTCACAATACCGACAGGAGTTTCTATACCAACCGGTGACTAGATGACCGACAGGAATTTAAGAATTTATTACCGACAAAAACCATCACTTAAAAATACACCGATAGGATTTTCACTTAAACAATACACCGATCACCCAATACTCACGTAACCGATGGCTCTGGTGATCTGGACTCTAATGATCGGTAATTTAAAAATTTTTAACGTCTATCTACCCAATATCTAGAGGATCTCCCGAACAACCCAAAAACAAAAAAATTCACACTTATATTTAAGATTAATTATTCTTCCAAAATTTTACAAAATGTAGAATTTTTTTTTTCAAATAATGACATTTAAAATACATTTTTACAAATCCGGACTTGTCCGGTGTTACACATGCATTTATCACACTATTAAAGATCTACCTAATCTGTTCCTATTCATGCATACATGCAATTTGGCTAACCCGACCTTCCAAACAGTTTCCAACACATTCTCATGCATTTACAAACTCAAAATTCACAATAAAATCCAAAATCTCAATAAAAGTAATAAGTTTTGCAAAAGGAAAATTTAAGCAAAAATTAACAAATTCCATATTGCCCAAGTCCCAAGTACGAATTTTATAGATACTTGCTCAAAAAGAAATAAAATAAGTATCAATCAAATCCAAACTAAATGAAGAGTACAAAAGTTTCCTCCCAATGATCATATTACATCAATCCCAAAATGAAATCTACATCCCAATACTTATTGATAATTCAACAAAAATAACTTTTTCGAATGACTCAAAGTGATGTCTCCCTCCTAAACTTTCTCTGAGAAATTTAGAAAAGAAGAGTGAGTATTATAAATATCCAGTGAGTAAAGTACAATGAGTAAAATGCAATGACATGTAACCATAAATGAGGGTGAGGGTGGTGGTGCCAAATATATATATATCAAATATAATTCAATGCAATAAAAGAAATCTAAACTACCATGACTTGAATATGCAAATCAGCAACTTAAACTTTCATTTCTATAATTTTGAGGTTTATCAAAAATATTTTCCTACAGTGGCCATTGGTAGGATCCGTCAAGGGGTTTTTCATAATTTTCATAAAATCCCCTTCACCTTGGCATTAGTCTGGAGTTCCGTGGGGTGCTACCACGTTATCACGGTAGTTTAAGGAGACTCTCCAACCCACTTACCACCAAACTAAATTTTAACCAACCTTAACCACGTCGGTCCAATGACCCGACCCGTGATAAGAATTAAACTATAGTTATTTTCCAGCATCAGTTACCAAATTCAATTTATCAATCAATTCATGTTCAATCACAAAGTAGGGCAACATTTCACAACTCATATGAAGGACCAAATGTAACATGGTGAAAATAATTCAATATTCAAAGTCATGAGTTATAGATATTTAGCAATTTCATTTCAGGCATACCACAATCATAAAATATTATAAATTCATTTCAATTTATTTCAAAATTTAATTCATAAATCATAATTGAAAACTATTTACTCATTCATATGAAATGTAACCATTCACTCACCTCTTGGGAGGGTATTCATTTCCAATTTCCAATTTGAATCCAATGAAATCCTTTTCAAGTCCCAATTAACCTTCCTAAATCAATAATTTCAAATTTAATAGTAAATTATACTTAATTCTAGGGTTTATAATTTTTTTTCCTAATTTTGCACAAATCCTAATTTTTCCCAAATCCAAGAATCTATGTCCATGGTTCCATTTCCACCATTTGCACATCAATTGGACCTATATACAATTTTTCATTTTATTTTCCCCAAATTTCACTATTCACAAAATTAGGGTTTTTGATCTTTCTATGAAATTCCATCAAATCTCAATAATACAATCAAATCTAGTATTCAAAAAGTTAAACCCAAGATTAGGGAGGAGAAATTACCATGATTTTGGGGTTGGATTGAGTTTTGGGGGTTAGGTTTCAAAACCCCTAACTTTCCTTCACGTAGGGTAAACCCTAGATTTTTTTCCTTCAACCCTCCCTTCCTTGAGTTTGCTTGGAGTAATTGGAATTTAGTTGGAGTGATTTAATAAAGGTTTAATTGATTTTAAGAAGAAAAATCAAGAGTGAGGGAGAGAGTGAGTGTGTGTATTATGGGAGAGGAGAGAGCTGAGTGTTAAGAGAGAAGATGGAGTCGAATAAATGAAGGAATTGGGTTTATTCAATCCCATTTAATGACAGAGCCAAATTTACCATCTTGTCCCTCGTAAATTTTTAAGTTTCATTGTATTTGGGGGTATTTTGCTCATTTCTCATTTCCATCGAGAGTGCAAGTCAATTTGTTCCTCCACAAGTCGATTCATGTGATTGTAGGATTGAGAGGCCAAATCGACTTACCCTCAAGGTGAATCGACTCAACTTTGCTAACTGAATCGATTTTCCTTAATTGGTAAATCGATTCATAATTGCCATGGCTCAGAAGTCATTTCTGTAGAGGAGCAAGTCGATTTCCACTAAGGTGAATCGATTTAGTTTTGCAAACTGAATCGATTTCCTCTCTTGATAAATTAACTCATGAGGACCAAGGCTCAGAGATTTGGACTGCAGAGTAAGTAAATCGACTCCTGCCTTTGGGAAATCGATTTCCCTTCATTTTTGTTTCTCACAAGTCGATTCATCCCCTCAAGCAAATTGATTTCCCTTGCATTTTCTCACACACAAATCAATTTGCTTCTTAGGGCATTTGATTTCCCTTCCATTCTTGCTTCTCATAAATGGATTCATCACTTTTGATGAATCGATTTGTCAAACTCAGCACACAAAACATCATTTCTAAACACAAATTGACACACCATTCTTCTAAATAGATTTACCCCTTTTTATTTTCCACTCAAGTCGATTTGGCCTTACTATTTCCTCATATAAATCGATTCAACCTTTCCTTTTTCCTTTATAAATCGATTCATCCTCCTCACAAATTGATTTGCTTACTTTGTATTCAATTTGTCTCTTGTAAATCAACTCACAAATGATGCCTTCACCTCCATTCTCTCTCTCACGAATCAGCTTCCCCTCTTCACAAATTTACAATCAATTCAACTTGCCTTCGACGTGTGTCTTCAATGGGAATTGAACTCATGCTCAAAATTTTCTTCAAAAAGATTTTAACCACTAAGCCAATTTAACTCCTTGATATAAATGGTATAATAATATATTTATAAATTAGTTATCATTCTTTCTAAAATTACACGCAAAACAAAAAATTGAAAATTCAAAGGCCAAATTTTCCGGTGTTATCGGTCAAGTCCAAAAATCAATTACAACCCGATTTCTCTTTGTATTTTACAACAAATTAAATGAAAATTTTTTAATACCGAATTTTCAGTATTTCAATTAAATACTTCAATGGATGTTCGATAATTCAATGTTGAAAAAGACTCTCCAGACTGCAAGAAAAGAATAAAAAAATTCTTAATCCCAAAATACCATATCTTAGTACCATTTGATCACTTATGTATCTTGCTAATTATATAAGACCTCATTTGTTATAAATGTATTAGCAAGATTTAGTTCTTCTCTGACACGACAACATTGGAATGAGATTAAGCATATTTTTTTTCATATCTCTAAAGAATAATTGATCTTGACTTATTTTATTCAACTAATTCCAAATCAGTATTGATCCGGTATACTGACACTGGTTTTTTGTCTCATCCTCACAAAACACGATTTCAGACTGGATACTTATTTACATATGAGGGTACTACTATTTCTTGGTAATCTATAAAGTAATCTATAGCCAACATCTCCTCAAACCATGCTGAGATTATAGCAATTCATGAAACAAGTCGAGAATATGTTTGGCTAAAATCAATGATTTAATATATTTTGAGAAATTGTGGACTATCCTTCAATAAAAATAGTCCTATGATATTGTTTGAGGATAATGCCGTATGTATTGCTTAACTAAAGGGAGGATATATCAAGGGAGATAGAACTAACATATTTTACCAAACTTTTTCTTCACACGTGACTATCAAAAGAGTGTTGAAATTGATGTGTAATTAGTCTGATCAAGTGAAAATTTAATAGATTTATTTATCAAGGCATTACCGATTGCTACATTCGAAAGATTGGTAAAAAGAATTAGAATATATCGATTTAAAAATCTTAAGAAACATTCTCAGTAGGGAAAGTAAATACACTTAAAATAGTGTACCATTTTTCTTTCACTAGAATTTCTTTTTCCGTTGGATTTTTTCTTAATAAAGTTTTAATGAGATCAATTCTTTGTGTAATGAAATCTAAAAGAAAGTGTTATAAATATTGAATAATTTGGTGGATATCCATTGAAATATACAACTTTACTATTGTCTTGTCATGATGAGACGTTTGCCAAGACACGAGCTCCTAATGACTCACTAGCTTATAGGACACGTGTCAGAAACTTCTGAAAAAAGTCTCGGAAAGCTTCTAAGAGAAGATTCAAAAGTAACTTTTGAAATAAGCCTTAAGAAGCATTTGAGAGAAACTTTAGGGATAGTTTCTAAGAGAAACCTTGACTGGCTTCCAAAGGAAGCCTCACACAAAACTTCTGAAGGAATCCAAGCGAAACTTCTAAGAGAAATCTCAAACAACTATAAATATGAGCTTCAAGGGAAGCTTGGGAAAAAACTTGAGAAAGAACTTAAGGCAATAAGATTGATAGAGAAAAGAGAAGAAAAAGTGAGAAAGAGGTTAAGGAATTTTTTTCATTATATTCTCTTTGAAATAGGTTTTTGTTTGTGTATCAATTTCTTTTATAACAATTACTACAAAATTTTATATCCAAAATTCGAGAGTTTTTAGGACTTGCCTGGACTTTTATTCGACTACCCTATAATTTTCAAAATCCAAATCCTATTTTAGGGTGGGCCAACGAGATTGTGCATGAGATATACAATTAAAGGAGATTGCATTACTTGTTGGGTCAAAAGGCATGATTATATTTTTTGGATATAACTTATTGATATTCGATAACCATATTGTATTTAATTAAATTCGATTCTAATCAAGTTAAACCCTAAAAGGACAATTTTTTCATTATCTGTTTTCGTCACATACAACAAAAAGCATAATTATACCAACATTAGCTTGAACATTGAACTAGTGAAGTGAGGGTCCCTCAAGGCCGAAACCCAAACCCAAACTACTTTCGAATTACCTTTGAATTGAATTTAAGCATATTCAATACAATTATTGGATATCAATAGTTTATAAAAAAAATATTTTATAATTTGAAAACTTCTCTAAAGTTTCAAATATGTAAAATTAGTGCAAATAATCCAAATAGAATAGATTTGGAGCTAATATGGGCAATTAAATGTCATATATATGGCACTTTCATTAATCTTTTTTATAAATAGGAATAATTATTAGTTAGTATTGAAGTACTCACAAGATATGTGCACATTTTTAAATATTAGATTGACAATGTAAAAAGGGACAAAACAAAGTGAAAATATTTTGCAGTTTACATTAATTTCCTTTTTTTTTTACATTAAGATTCGAAATCGAAATCACCGAGTTGGGAGAGAGGTTGTGACTACCAGACTATCTCCTTAGAGACATTAATTTACCTTCTTCAGCTTCACTAAAGATATTTTGAGTTCAAGTTTTTCCAACTATCGTATAGTTTCATGTCAGACTATCTAAAAATCAAGTAAGAGGTCCGTCCAATGCTGAAGTTTAGTAATTACACATTAAAACCAGTGTTTTGAAACTTGGACCGAAATACAAACTGATCACACCAAGGGGTCAATGGATCACTGAGTGAAACTGGTCAGATTGGATGAAAAAACCGGATGACGTCATAATGATATCATAAATAAATTAAAATTATAATACATTATTAATTTAAAAAAATTATATATCTAATTATAAATATTTATCAAGTCATGTTCAAAATAAAAAAAATATTAATAACGTATAATTCATTCATCTAAATATCATATATTATTTAATACAAAATATTATTCAAATATATTAAAATCTAATTCAAATAATAGGTTTGAGTATATCAAAATATAATTTAAATAATAAGAAAAGTCCAATGAAGAAAGAAAATGAATAAAAACACGACCACATGGTGGGACTTAAGAGGCGAGAGGAGATAGACGGAAAAAAAGAAAAGCGAAAGGACACACATCCAAGGCATAGTGCTTCAGTGGTTGTTACAACTAAAGAGTGCATTGTTGTTTCTAGGTTTGACTCCATTCCCTTGCATTTTTTATGCAAATTAAAAAAAGAAAAAAAAACTAGGGTTGACTAGTTCAGGTCGGTTTCCGGTCGAATCCAATTCTTGACTTGGTTTGACTAGTTTTTTAAGAAACCAGTTTTGCTATGAAAACCGAATCAGTTGTTGGTCTGGTTTCTGGTCGGACCGATTAGACCGATCGATCCGATACGGATTTCAAAACACTAGTTAAAACCAAAAAACGAGGAGACACTAGTTTTGGTGAACACTTTAGGAGTAATTGCAATTATGAAAATAGAATTTCCTTGTACAAACTATGTATCTTATAATAATAGACAGTTGATTTATTAGGAATGGTATTAAATCTCTTATCCAAAACTCAAACTCAGATTTGAATCTTAAGAATAGAAAAATTATATTAGAAGAGTTTTTTCCTAAAAAAAGGGGCTAGTTGTGGCTCGAATCGGATTAGTCAGAGCATGAGTTGAGATACCAATTGGTAGGAAAGTGTTTGGAAAAAAAACCAAAAACAAAACAAAAAAAAACCTATGCATCTTGTTTAATAGAAAAAATTATATTAAGAGAGTTCTATTTAAAAGAAGGGTTTGGTTGTGAATCGAATCAGATTAGTCAGAATATGAGTTCAAATATCGATTGATAGGAAAATGTTTCATGGTGAAAAAAAAAAACCAAAAACAAAAAAAAAAAAACCTATGCATCTCGTTCCGACTCATTTTTTTGTACGAATTTTCTTGTAATTTAGTAAGGCAAAAATTGCATTCTTTCAGCGTCCCAACTAGTTAAAAAACACATTTTTTTTTTAATAATTTTGGCCGCAATTTGATTTTACGAAAGATGTATTCTTTTGACGTTGATACTTGTTCAAAAATGTAATTTTTGTATATTTTTCATCGCAATTTGGTGGCGAAAAAACCTCTGATTTTTAGTGTAAATTGTTACCATCATGAGGCCAAAATGATCAAACTTGGTTACACTTTATGCATTTTATACATGGATGGCCTTTGCAAGGAGTTTTGTAACTGACATCTTTAATCTTTTCTTGGAAATGAAGTCATAAGGAAATATAATTACTTATAATGCCCATAACATGTGGTGCTTATTGGTAAGGAAAAGGGGTGGTTCCAAACAGCTAACACTATTGTATTCCACTCTTTTCGATGGCCACTGTGAGGTGGGTAGACTTTGAGCATGCAGAGAGAACCTTGTTGCTGATATGCGAAGTCCATTAGAACTGTTACCATTGGATCACAATCCAATGTTCAAAAACTCTATAAATATTCTCTCCAATTGGGTTTGTATGGAAACTAGGGTTGTAAAACTCTAAGTATGCATGACTCTTACGGCAGCCAGGTATATAAGCCTTTGTCACACCGAAACCCAGGTACGCATTCAAAGACAAAAACACTTAACATACAAGTCACAGGACTACCAGCTCTCCCTTTCTTTCTCTCTTGCTCCCAGTTTGTTTCATTCTCATCAAAAACTACTCTTTCTGACTTGAATATCAGAGGCTCCCTGTCATAGCACCCTCTGACGGTTTTTTGCAAGTTTTGAATCATCTTCCGAAGTAACCGTTCGAGTCAAAAGGAGTCAGAATTTATGGAGTCGAAAACTATTTCCAACAGATTGGTGCTATTCGTGGAAATAGACTAGAGCAATTTCAACAGACATTCCGAGTTACCGAATAATCATGCCTGCAAAGAGGAGAACTAAAACCGTCTCGAAGGCTGTATCCGCTGTAGATGGACATACTGCTACCCCGACTGAGACCGTTTTGCTAGTAGCCCCCACTTACCCTATCAATAACCGTACTGTTCATTCTTAACCCCCTCCTTCAGAACAGATTCTGTAACCTACACTTCAAGGATATCCCGTTGTTCCCCCTATGCCAGTGTCCCTAAAACGAGTCAATCATCTTCAACTGAAAAGGTTAGAGCCTAGAATACAGAATATGAGTAAGCAGCTAGAAGGATTCAGTTGTGGTATCAGACTGGAGGGACAATCCTCTTTAGGGGGATCTGGGCAGGCAGCTCGCGACAGCTGTAACACCGACACTGCGGTGTCCGTACAAGCATACTGTTTATGAAAATAAATAAAATATTTCTCCGTTTATATATAGAGAGAGAGAATTTTAAATTATATTGATTTTCGATTTTGAGGTATGTAATTTGAAATTTTTGGGATATTTAAAATATCCGTAATTCCGATTTGTAAAGTAAAGTGGGTATAAAAATATATAGATGATTTTTTTATTATTATTATTTATTCATTTATTTATTTACACATTTCTCATTTAATTTATTTGAATTTATCATAAAAAGAACAATATAATAATAATCATAATAATAATAAATATATATATATATATATAAAAAAAAAAAGTCAAAATTAGGGCAAAGCCCTAATTCTCTCATTTTTCCCTCTTCTCTCTCTCTCTCTTCTCTCCCTCGCCGCCTCTCCTCTCTCCCGCGACCTCCCTCTCCCGCGGCTGCCTTCCTCCAACCGCCACCGCGCCACCCGCTCGGCCACCACATGCCACCGTGACCACCACCACGGGTCGCTCCCTACTCGCGCGCGCCCCGGCGACAGCCGTCTGCTCGCGCGGCCGCGTGCTCCCGGCCGCGCCAGCCTTGCCCGGCGCGCCGACGCCTGCGCGGCCCTTCCTGCGCGCAATTGCTCGCGCTGACTGCTTCCTGCGAGCGATTTTCTGCCACCTGCGGAAGCCCCAATCGAAAGCCCTAGGTCGATTGTGCCTTGTCCACTGCAAAGGTACGATCAAACCCTAACCCAAATTCTAGGGTTTCGATTCCTTGATAATTATACTAAATTACTGACTTTTGCTTCGAATTGGAAGCATTGTAGGTTTCGGACGAAATCGAATGTCGCACGGACGTTAGGGTATTGTACTGCAGTGAACCCTAGGTGAGGGAAATGCAATCCTTTCTATATTTGAGTTATTTTATTGAATTTATTATTGAAATTAGAATTGGAAATTTTATGTATGCTTTGAAATAAGTTAGATTAAAAGGAAATGTACTTTCCTGCAATTTCGTATGAAATTATTTATGTTAAGCTTAGAATTTGATGTAAATTGGGCTACAAGGTATAATTGAATGTCTTAGAAAGTATTAGAGTTTTGTTTGATTGGTCGGTGTAGTTTTCCTTGAGATTTGAATTGAAATTGGCATGAATTAAATTTGGATTATGTAAATTCGGGAGAAATTGGTAAAATTGAGGAATATTGTAAATTTAAAGTCGTTGGTGATTTGAAATGATTTCTCTTAGAGTTTAATTTGACGAATGCATGAAAATAATGAGAAATTGGGATTTGAGTTTAAGGATCGATGCAGTCTTTCTCATTATAAGTTGTCTTGCATATAGGCAATCAAAATACTATTTTCATATGATGAAAATAGGTTTCAATACCTTTGAAATGACATATGGGTTGAAGAAATCGGATGAGAATCGAAAAGTGTATGATTTTTCAAAGATTTTCAATCTTGAAGGAAATTTAATTATTTTAAACTTACTTCCGACTTTGAGAGATTGTAGGATTGAAGTTGACTCAAATTTTGATTTTATTATTATTTATAAATGAAATTCCCTTGATGACAAGATTGTGTGGCTAGAATTTGGGATGATTTGAGTGTATGTTGGAGTGTTAAAATGTGGATTTGATGTACTTGTGTTATCGACTATGTATATGTGAAATTGAGGCCAAAAGTGTGAGGAATTATGTATACTGAAGTTTGGATAGAGGTTGGTGAATATGTGGATGTAAAATTGTATTGATCGAATCCATTGGAGAGATTTGGAATGACTATAGTAAGCAAGATGGAGGTTTATATGTGTGTGCATATATATAGCGATATTGGTGTATTAAAGTGATATAAAAATGTGCAATTGTAAAGAATGAGCAAAAGCATGTGTTTGTATTAATATGATAAATGTATAAAATTGTATTGGTGTATTGAAGAGAAGAAGTTGATGAAGAATTTTGAATAAAAGTATGTTGGTGTATATGCTGACTCCTATGTACGACGAGAGATTGGATTGGTGTGAGCTTTGTGTGAGATTGATTGAATAATATCACTTGAGTCTTATGGATACGTTGTAAGCATACTTTTCTCTACACAGCTCCGAATGACTTGAGGTTGTCTGCCCTAGACACTAGACATCCTTAGCTTTAAAAATGAAATAAGAAATCCCTTGATTTGTAAAGGTATATCAGAAGTTATAGCCTATTTTCTATAACTGCGCAGGTTTGAAACCTGCCGATTTTATACATGCGTCAGTTGGATGTATTGATCGAGGGGAGCACAGTTTCGGCACTTGTTGTGCATTGTAGGGAGTGATTGACCCTCCCGTATACTGTGAGTGGGTTTTATTTCAATGTTTTCGTTTAATATGTAAACTCTGATTTACAATAGTTTGATAAATGAGCATAATTTATCGCGTGCTTAAAATGTTTTGACTGGCTTTGGAAATGATTTTTGTGAACCGATGGAGTGTCTGAAAATGTGGTTGAATTATGAAATATGCATCCATGTGTTGGAAATGTGAAATGTGCCATTTTATGATATATGTTGCATTTGGTTTATGAACCTGATTACGGCACATGTTTGATATGAAATTGATTTTGGCCTTGAGGGCCGTGATATGGATTGATGATATTGATTTTGGCCTTGAGGGCCTGGATATGTATTGTTCCGTAGCTACGAAGGACACCGTGAGAGGCGCTTTGGTGGCGTCCGGATATGCCTAAGGCCTGGGGTATCCCACGAGTTGTCGGGATTATATTTACGACACGGTACTAGGCAGGTTGAACCCGAAAGGGGGAGGATTTGGACACTCTTCAAATCTAGCACCTGGACGAGGTCCGTCGCCAACGCCGGGGTAGAGAGCACTTTAAATAAAATCGCATATAACACCCCCGGTGCGCCTGTCATAGGTCGTGGTAGACCTCTGCCAGGAGTTTTACGGCTGGCAGCTCTATGATTTTGATGACAATGTTTTGGATGCATATTTGACTTGATGATGCGTGTAAATGATCTATTGTTGAAATGAAAAGCATGATGATTTGAAATATGATTTGTATATTTATGTTTTGACACTCCAGTTTCACACCCCATATTACACGATTACATTGACCCACTCACTCACTGAGTATTCTTCCCTGAATACTCACCCCTCCTTTTTCCTCCCCAGACAGGATATTGGTGCTAGGCGACGCTTTGACTTTAGAGGTTTGATGGCTTGATGGTGGATTTGGATGATTTACGACGGTGAGATTAAGTTTTAAATTTAAAATATGAATTTCATACTTTATGTCGACCCTGCGAGGTCTTGTTGAGGTCCGTAGTTGGCCGTGTACTTATTTTGGGATGACTGTATAAAATTATGTATATTTATTTGCGAAACTCTCATTTCACTTGCATTGAGGCATTGGTAAATGTTTCAAGTGTAAACTTGGGAATTTGTATTGTAAATTGTATAAAACTTAGACCCGCTCGGTGTGGCGGCTGTTCATGCTCTAGTTGGGCATGACAAAGAGAGGTCCCGTGGTTAGGACTGTTGGTGATTTGTTAGCCTTGCGTTGTCTGGATGTCGGTTGGGAGTTTGGTGGATTGTTTTGAGGCCGGGATGGCCATTTTATTTTATTTACAGGAACATGTAAATGTACAGGTTTATACAGGTTTAAATTGTACATGGGAGACCTCCGATTTATGGGGAGGTTTTGCCCGATTTTCTGTAGAAATACAGTCAGCATCCAGGTCAACGGGTGACTGTTCACGATTCCCGGTTCGGGGCGTGACAGTTCGGGTGGTATCAGAGCTCTAGGTTGAGAGCTATGTAGGAAGAGAGTCTTGAAAACATTCCCAAGTGTGTTGTGCTTAAAGTCCTCAATGCATGAGAGTTTCATACAGTCATGAGATCCCAGTACAATGGTTTTAGGCATATGAGTTATTATTTTTAGGGGGTTAGATACGGTGCGTATCTAACCTAGCATATCATTTCTAGCGGTTTTTAAACCGGTAACTTTAATTATTTTTAGGGGGTTAGTTATTTCGCAATTAACCCTAATCTTTGAATCATATCTGATTTGAGTTCTTCGTTTGTAAGATTATGATTACTAGGCGAGGTACTAGATTTGTACCTGAGACGTCTAGAATACTCGAGGATGTTTCCTCGTCATATGTACCATTTTAGCATGTTCTCAGTCGGCTATTATAGCCTCGTTTCCATTACCATCATTTGAGGCATTTATGCAGGTGTATGAGTGATACACCTCCCATTGGATTCAAATGCCTTGATTCATAACTCAAATTCTTTTTAGGGGTTAGTTACTCCATAACTAACCCTAATCCTTGATTTTCACTTAATGAAAGAGCGCTCGGTTTGTATAACTATGTCGCCTAGATGTAGTAGGCGCGGTGCACCACTAGAGTCTCTTAGTGCTTGATGTACTTGTGCCACTCGAGATTTCACGAGTACCAGAAGATGTTTCCTCTAGTTACGCACCTTTACTAGTGCCACCTTTAGCACCTCCACCGGCTATTACAGCTGAGATTTCTCCGCCACCACTCGACGTCTTGAGGCAGTGGCAGGAGTGGTTCAGTAGATATGGGGTGCAGATGCCCTCACCTTTACCATAGACTCCAACGACCGCACTTGCGGCCATACTTGCTCCTACGACACCGATTCCTCCTTCGGTGACCGGTTCTTCCATTTCTAGTCCAACCGATGAGACATCGGTTACTTTGAGGCGCATCCATGAGCTTACTCAGTTGGTGACAGAGTTACGATAGCTCAGATATACAGAATTTTCAGGATCTAGTGATGCCGTAGCGGCGAAGCACTGGATCTATAGGATTCGCAGGATCCTTATTGATGTGGGATTGTCAGAGGAGCTCAGATTGAGAGTTGTTGAGAGATTCCTCAACGGTGATGCCCTCACTTGGTGGGAGGCTATTTGTGACGAGGCTATTGACTCACTGCGGTAGGAGGACTTCTTGAGGGAGTTCGACCGCAGATATTTTACGGAGTCCTAGTAGGACCATAGAGGGTTGAGACCCAGACGAGCCAGAGCTCGAAGTGGGGTAGGACTTCTAACTTTTAGGGAAGCCTATCTCACTTTTCATCAACACAGGTTGGATAGGGACCGCGTCCCTGGAGTTTTAGAGTATAGGCCCCTAGTGCCTCTAGCTAGTCCATAGCACAGCACCATTCTATTTGTCGTGACTGCGGCTGATATCATTTTGGAGCTTGCGGAGCTCCCTTTAGATGCTTCTAATATAGGAAGCAAGGACATATTTGTAGCTCTTGTCCTGACCTAGGTTTTAGAGGTCAGGTGTCAGACACACATGGGTGGACCATGGACAGGTCAGCAGGGAGTACCTGCACGCTCAGTACACACCGCTCCATGGACTGCAGCCGGGAGCAACACTGCATTAGGCTCTTCACTATAGGAGCCGAGGGCACAGGCCCACATGTATGTTATGACACAGGAGGATGCTTAGGCGAACCCAGATACGACCATGGGTAATCCTCCAGTAGATTCTTTTGTTTAGGAGTTTATAGATATTCTCCTTTTTGAAATCATGTATATCATGATACCTATGTACCGTTTTGACTAGTTAAAGCTCTAGAAGCTTAACTATTGTGATCCTCTTTTGAAACCATGCATCTCATGATGATGTGTACGGTTATGACTGGTTAAAGCCTTAGAGGCTTGACTACTTGATATATATATATACGTATATCTTTTGCGTATCCTATATTGGAATCTTTTTCAATTTCTCGCATCATGAGTATGATGAAAATATTTAGAGATGACGCCCATGTTCTTATTGACACTGGTTCAGATTTTTCTTACGTGAGAGTATTATTTCGCTCGACAGTTGGGTAGACTGTTATCGTCGCTAGATGAGGAGCTATTGATTTTCACTCCTCTTAGTGAGCAGTCGATTTGAAATTTAGTATATAGAGAGTGCTTATCTCTCTTATTGATGGGACTCCGCGTATTTGGAGTCAGTTTGATTAGTAATGATCGAGCTGCATTACTAGCTTGATTTGAAATGAGGCCAACCTTGCTCGACCGCATTAGAGAGATTTAGGGAGCAAATGAGGAGCTCTAAGTGTTCTTGATAGATCTGTAGAGATGATGATAGAGAGTTCCGAGTCCGTGATAACGGACTAGTAGTATATCGATAGCGGGTTTGCACTCCCGCCGACAGTGAATTTTCGAAGAGATATTCTAGAGGAAGTTCATTCCTCCATTTACGTTATGCATTCGAGAGGTACAAAAATATACCTAACTATCCGAGATAGCTATTAGTGGTCCGGTATAAAGAGAGAGTTCGTTGTTTGATGCCTGGTTTGTCAGTAGATGATGGCCAAGCATCAGTGACCCACAGACGCTTTGTAGCCTTTTCCCATTCCCGAGTGGAAGTAGAAACACGTCACAATAGATTTTGTGACAAGGATTGTCGCGGACTTTAGCACGACACGATGCTAATTGGGTGATCGTTGATAGACTTACCAAGTCTGCACATTTCATTCTGATTCGTGGTTATTTTCTTTAGAGGTATTGGAACGTCTTTATACTGGCCTAACCAGTATCAGGATGCCCCATATGAGGCACTGTGTGACAGGGGGTGCCGCACTCCGATATGTTAGGGTGAGGTCGTAGAACGACATCTCAACAATGTTGAGTTGAATTGGAAATGAAACATAAAGTTAGGGTCATCCGTGGGCAGATGAGAGCCGCCCAGGACAGGCAGAAGGTATATGCCGATCGTAGACGATGACACCTTGAGTTGCCACAGGAGATATGATTTTCTTGAGGGTATTTCCTTTAAAATGAGTTATACTATTCAGGCAGCAGGACAATCTGAGTCCCATATATATTGTACCCTTCCGTATCCTTGAGAGGGCCGGAAGTGTGACATACAGATTTGAGTTGCCAAATGAATTATTCCGTGTTCATACTGTCCTTCATGTCTCGGTACTAAGGAAGTACCTAGCCTTCTTTCAGTTTCGAGGACGAAACTTATTTTTAGGGGGTTAGAAAATGTAACACCGACACTGCGGTGTCCGTACAAGCATACTGTTCATGAAAATAAATAAAATATTTCTCCGTTTATATATATAGAGAGAGAATTTTAAATTATATTGATTTTCGATTTTGAGGTATGTAATTTGAAATTTTTGGGATATTTAAAATATCCGTAATTCCGATTTGTAAAGTAAAGTGGGTATAAAAATATATAGATGATTTTTTTTTATTATTATTTATTCATTTATTTATTTACACATTTCTCATTTAATTTATTTGAATTTATCATAAAAAGAACAATATAATAATAATAATAATAAATATATATATATATATATATAAAAAAAAAGAAAAAGAAAGTCAAAATTAGGGCAAAGCCCTAATTCTCTCATTTTTCCCTCTTCTCTCTCTCTCTTTTCTCTCCCTCGCCGCCTCTCCTCTCTCCCGCGACCTCCCTCTCCCGCGGCTGCCTTCCTCCAACCGCCATCGCGCCGCCCGCTCGGCCACCACATGCCACCGTGACCACCACCACGGGTCGCTCCCTACTCGCGCGCGCTGCTGCCCGCGCGACGCGCGCTGGCCCGGCCCCAGTAGCGCCCCTCCACCCTTGCCCAGCTCGCCGCCCCTGCGCAGGACAGCCCTCTTCGGCGCAATTGCTCGCGGCCGACCGCTTCCTCGCGAGCGATTTTTGCGGCCACTGCGGAAGCCCCAATCGAAAGCCCTAGGTCGATTGTGCCTTGTCCACTGCAAAGGTACGATCAAACCCTAACCCAAATTCTAGGGTTTCGATACCTTGATAATTATACTAAATTACTGACTTTTGCTTCGAATTGGAAGCATTGTAGGTTTCGGACGAAATCGAATGTCGCACGGACGTTAGGGTATTGGACTGCAGTGAACCCTAGGTGAGGGAAATGCAATCCTTTCTATATTTGAGTTATTTTATTGAATTTAGGATTGAAATTAGAATTGGAAATTTTATGTATGCTTTGAAATAAGTTAGATTAAAAGGAAATGTACTTTCCTGCAATTTCGTATGAAATTATTTATGTTAAGCTTAGAATTTGATGTAAATTGGGCTACAAGGTATAATTGAATGTCTTAGAAAGTATTAGAGTTTTGTTTGATTGGTCGGTGTAGTTTTCCTTGAGATTTGAATTGAAATTGGCATGAATTAAATTTGGATTATGTAAATTCGGGAGAAATTGGTAAAATTGAGGAATATTGTAAATTTAAAGTCGTTGGTGATTTGAAATGATTTCTCTTAGAGTTTAATTTGACGAATGCATGAAAATAATGAGAAATTGGGATTTGAGTTTAAGGATCGATGCAGTCTTTCTCATTATAAGTTGTCTTGCATATAGGCAATCAAAATACTATTTTCATATGATGAAAATAGGTTTCAATACCTTTGAAATGACATATGGGTTGAAGAAATCGGATGAGAATCGAAAAGTGTATGATTTTTCAAAGATTTTCAATCTTGAAGGAAATTTAATTATTTTAAACTTACTTCCGACTTTGAGAGATTGTAGGATTGAAGTTGACTCAAATTTTGATTTTATTATTATTTATAAATGAAATTCCCTTGATGACAAGATTGTGTGGCTAGAATTTGGGATGATTTGAGTGTATGTTGGAGTGTTAAAATGTGGATTTGATGTACTTGTGTTATCGACTATGTATATGTGAAATTGAGGCCAAAAGTGTGAGGAATTATGTATACTGAAGTTTGGATAGAGGTTGGTGAATATGTGGATGTAAAATTGTATTGATCGAATCCATTGGAGAGATTTGGAATGACTATAGTAAGCAAGATGGAGGTTTATATGTGTGTGCATATATATAGCGATATTGGTGTATTAAAGTGATATAAAAATGTGCAATTGTAAAGAATGAGCAAAAGCATGTATTTGTATTAATATGATAAATGCATAAAATTGTATTAGTGTATTGAAGAGAAGAAGTTGATGAAGAATTTTGAATAAAAGTATGTTGGTGTATATGCTGACTCCTATGTACGACGAGAGATTGGATTGGTGTGAGCTTTGTGTGAGATTGATTGAATAATATCACTTGAGTCTTATGGATACGTTGTAAGCATACTTTTCTCTACACAGCTCCGAATGACTTGAGGTTGTCTGCCCTAGACACTAGACATCCTTAGCTTTAAAAATGAAATAAGAAATCCCTTGATTTGTAAAGGTATATCAGAAGTTATAGCCTATTTTCTATAACTGCGCAGGTTTGAAACCTGCCGATTTTATACATGCGTCAGTTGGATGTATTGATCGAGGGGAGCACAGTTTCGGCACTTGTTGTGCATTGTAGGGAGTGATTGACCCTCCCGTATACTGTGAGTGGGTTTTATTTCAATGTTTTCGTTTAATATGTAAACTCTGATTTACAATAGTTTGATAAATGAGCATAATTTATCGCGTGCTTAAAATGTTTTGACTGGCTTTGGAAATGATTTTTGTGAACCGATGGAGTGTCTGAAAATGTGGTTGAATTATGAAATATGCATCCATGTGTTGGAAATGTGAAATGTGCCATTTTATGATATATGTTGCATTTGGTTTATGAACCTGATTACGGCACATGTTTGATATGAAATTGATTTTGGCCTTGAGGGCCGTGATATGGATTGATGATATTGATTTTGGCCTTGAGGGCCTGGATATGTATTGTTCCGTAGCTACGAAGGACACCGTGAGAGGCGCTTTGGTGGCGTCCGGATATGCCTAAGGCCTGGGGTATCCCACGAGTTGTCGGGATTATATTTACGACACGGTACTAGGCAGGTTGAACCCGAAAGGGGGAGGATTTGGACACTCTTCAAATCTAGCACCTGGACGAGGTCCGTCGCCAACGCCGGGGTAGAGAGCACTTTAAATAAAATCGCATATAACACCCCCGGTGCGCTGTCATAGGTCGTGGTAGACCTCTGCCAGAGTTTTTCTGCGGGCTCTATGATTTTGATGACAATGTTTTGGATGCATATTTGACTTGATGATGCGTGTAAATGATCTATTGTTGAAATGAAAAGCATGATGATTTGAAATATGATTTGTATATTTATGTTTTGACACTCCAGTTTCACACCCCATATTACACGATTACATTGACCCACTCACTCACTGAGTATTCTTCCCTGAATACTCACCCCTCCTTTTTCCTCCCCAGACAGGATATTGGTGCTAGGCGACGCTTTGACTTTAGAGGTTTGATGGCTTGATGGTGGATTTGGATGATTTACGACGGTGAGATTAAGTTTTAAATTTAAAATATGAATTTCATACTTTATGTCGACCCTGCGAGGTCTTGTTGAGGTCCGTAGTTGGCCGTGTACTTATTTTGGGATGACTGTATAAAATTATGTATATTTATTTGCGAAACTCTCATTTCACTTGCATTGAGGCATTGGTAAATGTTTCAAGTGTAAACTTGGGAATTTGTATTGTAAATTGTATAAAACTTAGACCCGCTCGGTGTGGCGGCTGTTCATGCTCTAGTTGGGCATGACAGTAGAGGTCTGTGGTTAGGACTGTTGGTGATTTGTTAGCCTTGCGTTGTCTGGATGTCGGTTGGGAGTTTGGTGGATTGTTTTGAGGCCGGGATGGCCATTTTATTTTATTTACAGGATCATGTAAATGTACAGGTTTATACAGGTTTAAATTGTACATGGGAGACCTCCGATTTATGGGGAGGTTTTGCCCGATTTTCTGTAGAAATACAGCCAGCATCCAGGTCAACGGGTGACTGTTCACGATTCCCGGTTCGGGGCGTGACAACAGCTTACACCTTGATTAAACTACGAGCCATTAGTGACCTCCCGTCGTGATCCTGATGATCTGAGAAGACAAGTCGAACAACTCGTAGCCGATGAACTCAAATGAGAATACCAGAAGGAATGATGCTCCCCCTTATTCTTTCGATACGTCGCCCTTTGACCCTAAAGTTTCTTCAGAACCAGTGCCTCATGGCATACTTTTGTATCCCATGGAGAGGTACGATGGTATGACCGATTCTCATGATCACGTGGCTCACTTCGCAACGATAATGATCTCAAAAGACATGACAGACATTGTCATGTGAAAACACTTTCAAATGCTCTTAAATGCAATACATTAATATGGTTTAACTCTCTACCATCACTCAGCATCAAGAGTTTCTCTCAGCTCCGACATTAGTTTGAGACTCATTTTGTGATTAGTCGGGAGGTCAAGAGAAAATCCATTTCTTTACTGTCACTACGGCAAAGGGACGATAAGCTCTTAAGAGACTTTTTGGATAAAATCCACTTTTTAACTGTCACTGGGTTGTGCCCTTCAAGCATGAAAATCCCAATTATGAAGAACCCCCTTTTATCATTTAGAAGTTTTATGCCTATACTGAAAAGTACATCGTAGCAGAAGACGCTGAAGTGTTCAATCGAAAAAAATTGATCATCCGGAAGAGAGTGCAGTCGGTCATCCTGGCAGCCTTCTTTAAAGAAAAACTGATAAGAACCCCAACCCCAGCCCTAGCAAAGGTTCAACATCTACACTCCCCTGAATGAGACCCTCGGTTAGGTTTTATTCCAGATCAAGAATAAACCACACATTAGGTGGCCCCTTCGTTCTATAAAGGATGACTCCAAAAAAGATAGGACTAAATACTATCACTTCCATTGACAATACATCCACATGACTGACGAGGGTAGAAAACTCAACGATGAGCTCGAATTCTTGGTCCAAAGTGAAAATCTCCAAAGATTACATGGCCTCTCCTGATCAGCATGACTCACCAAGGGAGAATCAACCAAATGACCAACCCATCATTCGGCCACCATACAACAGACCAAACATTGTAATCCTTAGGATTTATAACAAATAATCTTTACATGAGCCTTGTATTCCTACCAATATTTTTCCAGCTTATGACTCAGTGCTTCCTGCGCTCCACCCTAAGTGAACTCTGAACTTTTCCCCTTTTTGCGATCGTCCCCATGGTGTCTCATAGAGAACGGTTTTAGATATTTAATGTTTGCATTCAATCTGCTTGTTACTGACCTCCTTTCATGATGACACGTTTTGATGAACTAATTATGCTAAATTGGATTTTCGAATGAGACCTATCATTGGCATCTATTTCCCCGAATGGATCTATGTCACTCTAACCTATTATTGGGATCTACCTCCCGGAATGGGTTTATGTTGCCCTGATCTATCGTTGGCATCTATCTCCTTGAACGGGCTTATGTCGCCCTGACCTATCATTGGGATCTACCTCCTCGAACAGGTCTATATCGTCCTGACCCATCGTTGGGATCTACCTCCCCGAACGGGCCTATGTCACCCTAACCCATCATTGGGATCTATTTCCTTGAACGGGTCTATGTTGCCCTGACCTATCATTGGGATCTACCTTCCCAAATGAATCTATGTTGTCCTAACCTATCATTGGGATCTACCTCTCCGAACGAGCCTATATCGCCTTGATTTATTATTGAGATCTATCTCTCTGAATGGGTTTATGACACCCTAACTTATCGTTGGGATCTATCTTCCCAAATGAGTTCATATCACCCTGACCCATCATTAGGATCTATTTCCCCGAGCAGTCCTCTGTCGCCCTAACCTATTAATCTCACTAAACGACCTTATTATTCATTGACCTCTCTGGCCTATTACTGAAGAGTGCTGTCTCTAATTGAAACATTATCAACGAGATTTGAAAGGCACACACCCCCTTGCCAGCGATTGATGTCTGGGCTATTTGACATATAGGATTCATTGAGTAAGACTAACTAACGAATTGACCCTATAAGAGGGGTAAGAAATAGCAATAGGGACTTGACTCCCAGGGGCATAACTACATCCGCTTTATTGATTGTCTTTCTAACGAAAATAATATGTTTTTGGGTCAAGGAATATCTTTCCCTCAGCTCACCGATTTAGAAACTATAATGAACTTTGTTAAAAGCATGCAGATGAAAGAAAAGCATTCCTTATAAAGCATACATGTGACACAATGACGCAAAAAATTCCTTGATTAGAAATTCCGTAGTACAAAAATTACACAGAGCTAGGGGGAACAAGGGGAAGTGCCAAAATCTCTTGAGAGGAGAGCTTTACAACCATCTGAGCCATAACTAATTCAATAAGACTATCGACCAAATCAGTTGGAACCAAACCTTGACCCGTCACCTCTCGGTTCACTGTCTCCTCAACAGGAGACAAAGCCTCATATAGACCGACTTCATAAACTATCTCCTCAACACACTTCAATTTTTCGAGCAACATGCATTGGGAGTGCCTAACAGCTGCAGCGTCCCTAGTGATGGATCCCTCAAACTTAGTTATCTTCTGTTCTGCTGCTTAGAGAGATTCCTCTCGTAATCAGACTAGCATTTCAGCGGTCATCAGACTTGCCTTGCGGAGCTGTGCTTTTGCTTCCAGTCCTTTGAAGAGCTTTTACGATAAGGCTAATTCCCGCTACAAACACTTAATCTTCTCATCCTTCTTAGTGAGCAAAATGTTTGAGACTGTCTCTACCTCGGCATCCTTCTCCCTTTGCTCCAGTATATCCGCAGTGCTTGGATCTGATTACCCAATTGATTGATGTGCTCTTTTGACCACTTCCTTCGTTGCCTCTAAAGTTTCGTTAAGGCCACAGTTTGCAAAGAAAAAATTGAATTAGTCAAGGTTAGATGAAAATAAACAAAATGAGCTTGGGTGAGAAACAATATTGTTGAGGCAAGAGATTAAAGAGCTCTGTCGATCTACTCCTAACATCCTATTTGATTCTAGCTCAAAATGATGAAAATCAAACCGTTCGGTCAATAGAAATGCCTCAACAGTGTCATTATAGTTGTATCGACAGCCCCTACACAAATGGTGACTGATCCCTCCTCTTGTAAATCTTTTTGCTAGTCAAACGACCTAATAGGAATAGGTAAAAGAACAGTAGCCTTGTCCGTTACCTCGCGTGAAGAGCATTGGGGCTCTGTGAGTGATTGCCTAGATATCTTGCTTATGAGGGCAGCAGGGACATTTGACTCCTTCGATGGCTCCTCTTGTATCACTGGAGTGGAAATATTGCTAGTCCTTTCATTTTGGAAACTCCCCTCATTGGGACAAACTGTCGACCCCCTCTGATCTTGCCCTCATCGGCTTAGAATGACTCGATGCCGTGCAGGATTTACACTCCCTAGGCTCTTCGGATCCCCCTCCGATGGCCTTTCGGCATTTGGCCTTACCCGCTTGGTGGTTGAAACGTCTTCCAAAACGGCATCCTCCACAGATGTCAAAATGTCGACCGATTGTTTCTCCTTCCTTTCCAGTAGCACAAGCCTATCGATTTTCCTCTTTTCGTTAATCAATAAGCCTACCAAAGACAGTATTTGATCCTCTACAAGAGAGTTTACCTATATGTTTCGCTAAGTAGACTCATTGTAGCAGCCAACAGATTGTAGAAAACGAGAATGACGAGAAGGGATCAGAGGTTTTACCCTAAGTAATGGCACCTGATCAGTACTAGGTAACTCTGGCATGAGATCCCTAATCAAAAACTTCATAAAGAAATACTTGTGCATCCAGTTCTTGTCCTTCGATTCGTTATAGTAAAACTTCCGGTTGGACTCGTGACGGGTTTGCAACTTCTACTAACCCTGAGTGGAACCTTTACTTCCATAACTCACCAATAAAAAAAGGACCATAAGAATCTCTAAATCAAAACGAAGATGACAAAAATCCAATAAAGAAATCACGGCGACCATCAATCGCCAAGCTCTTAGGAGGAGTAATGTGGGATAAATATTCCAATAGCATATCACTTCCTCAAATGGGCCTATATATGGGATTTTCAAACCATAGTTTACGGAATGTTTGTACATCGGGATGCAATCCTCTGGTGCCCCACTTGCGCTGTCCTTCTTCGTAGCCGATACCAGTACGTAATCGCTCCCTAGCGACATATTGGCCTGAATTTCTCGAAATTCTTCCTTGATCAATATACTTCTTATGTCCTTGATACTCTGATGAGATGGAGAAGAAGAACTCTTTGGCATTTTTCCAAAGAAAGTTGTTGTATGAAAAAGAGGGTGACCTATAAAGAAAGAAGAAGATATGAAAGTATCCGATACACTCAAATATTTGACCTTATAAGACATGCTAAAGACGATTTGAGAGAATTGAAGCGGCACATACCACACTAAAAGCTTTGGGCCTTTTCGATAGTCATCACTCAAGGCGTCTTTCTCACGAAAGGACAACACGAGTCGAGGGTAAATGATGAGACATGATCAAAAGATCCAATGCAAAAAGTGTTTAGCCCTGTGAGGCCCAGGATCCAAAAAGGCATTTTATGCCTAGACGTGTCAATAAGCAAGGATCAATCTCCCCGAAAGGTGGACACGGCCCGACTCACCGAGTGATTGCCATTTGTAATAAACTAACCAGTCCGTGACCTGTAGTGGTCTTCAGTATATCAAAAGGTGATACTGCTCTTACCATATTAGTAAGAGACCGATCGCACATCCTCGAGTAACAAGTATCGTTAAGGAATCGATTGCTCTCATCGACCGAAGGAAATGTTCAACTAAGCCTTATGCCAATCTTATTTTCCTAAGTCAATACGAAACACATCCTCTAAATAAGGGAAGAAATTTCAAGGTAAGGGAAGAAATCTCCCTATATTATCAAACTTTCTAAGTGTTAAAAATCTTAAATTTCTTGACAATATTTGACTAGAAGAATTCTGAGATCTTCGTTTCGGATCTCCTCGTAAGAAAACTAGGGTTATAACATTCCGAGTATACATAACTCTTACGACAGCCAGGTATATAAACTTTTGACACATCGAAGCCCAGAATGCACTTAGAGACAAAAATACTTAACACATAACTCACAAGGCTAGCAGCTCTCTCTCTCTTTCTCTCTTGCTCTCAGTCTATTTCATTCCCATCGAAAATTACTCTTTCTGATTTGAGTGTCGGAGTCTCCCTCGTTGGAGCACCCTCTGGCAGTCTTTTGCAAGTTTTGAATCATTTTTTGGAGCAACCGTTCGAGTCAAAGGGAGCCAAAATTTGTGGATCCGAAACCCACTTCCAACACTTTCTTTCTTTTTTTGTTGACTCTTTTTTGTTGTAATAAAAAGATAGAGATAGGTCCGGTTTGGTTTGGGATAAGCTCAAGACCCATGGGCCGACCATGGTTCCAAAGCATATTCTGGGCCGTGTCAGGCCCGTTCCAAGAAAAATTTGGTTGGAATTGGCCCGACGTGCTAAACCAAGCCCATTGAGTCGGGCCGTGTTGGGCTGGTTTGACAGTTTTTTAAGTTATTGGTTTCACAGTTTTTTGGTCGATTGACAATTTTGTTTCCTCTTTCATGCCTTACTTCTTTATTTTCGTGTTCATTCTTCATTATATATTTACAAAATTTTTATATAAAGTACAAATTTATTCTTTTTCTTCATTTTTTGTCTTTGAGCTATTTTTCATGTATTGTTTCTTTATTTTCATGTTCAATCTTTATTACATATTTACAAAATTTTTGTATGAAATAAAAATTTATTTTTTTCTTCATCTTACGTCTCTGAACTATTTTCCATATCTTACTTCCTTTTTGCTATATTCTTTTGATCTTTAAGATAAATCAATGCTGCCAAAGTGTTGTTCGCTAATTTTATATGTTTCTTCGATAAAACTCAACCACCTACACTAAATGCATTTTTCAATACTATTGTGGATACTAGAAGAGTTAGTATAAGTATATTTTTTGCCATTGCGGTCAAAATTGAGAAATAAGTTAAATTATTTTTACACCAACCTAAAATATTAAAATGATCGTCATTATTATAATCTTCTAATCTGTTTATTTGTTGGTATAAAATCAATTCATTTGGTAATGAAAATGAGAACGATTTTTTGTCTTCAATATATTATAAAGATTAATTGAAATTAAAGAAGAATGAAATGATTTACTACCACTACTACTTTTATTATTACCATCTATATTATCATGTTCTAATGCAAATATATTTTGCAAAATAAGAAAAGTGCATTATTTTAAATGAATAGCACTAACATATATTTTTATAGGAAAACTATCAACAAAACAATTAATTAAAATTTCAAAATTATCAATTTTTACACGTGAATCTAAAACACTAATTATCAAATACAAAAGATGATTTTCTTCATAATATTTTAAAAATTTTATTTTGACTAGAATAATATTACTAAACTTATCTTCATTTTTAAATTGACTTAATGCGTAACAAATACAAGAAAAACTAGGCAATATCAAATGAGTTGTTGTGTAGTAAATTTCAAAAATAAATTTGTACATGTATAAAAAATTCTCAATAATTTAATTAGTGTATTTGCAAAATCAAAATAAATTGTATCAATAAAACTATATTTATAATTACAAATAACAAATTCAATTAAAATTTATTTAAGAGAAATAACATATTGTAATTCATATTTTTGTTTAAATCATTTATATTTTACACTATTTAAATTACATAAATGTTTCATTTCTTGTGTATTGATAAAAAAACTTCTAATTTGAAATATTAATTCGCGAATAGGTTTTAAAAGCTGTTCCATAGTTTACAAACTATTTTTAATACATAAAATTTGTCACGTCCCGACCCGTAGGTCGAGCACGTGAACAGACTGCCGCAACTCCTCGAGGCACGAGTATACCCTACTCGCACATCGAGGTGATGCAAGGCTAATATTATGACCTTACTCAATATCATTAAGTCAAAATCATACAGTGAAAGATTTTAAAAAAAAGATAGTTTTTAATAAAAATTTTATTTAAAACATTTACCTCCAATTTACATATAATATCTATATGCATGGTCCAATTATAAACAAAAATGAGTATGATCACTCACCCGATAGCGTCTCTCAGTAAAACTCATGGGATAGTACCTTAATGTATGTCAAGTAGAGTACAAACTGAAAATATTAATATGAGGGGTGAGTATAATCCACATATTCAGTGAGTGAGGTGCAATGACTACATAATAACAATAAATGAATTTGTGAGAGTGACAAGTCAAAACATCATTTCAAACTCATATTTCATTTATTTGTAAATATATCGTGTAATTCAAAATAATATGTATTCTTATCATTAAATCATACATCAATGGGGTGTCAAAAACGTATTCTACCCATAGTTTAGTCTAACTAGGGTAAAATCAACCAAGGGGTCACCACAATATCATAAAAATAAAACACATATATCTTCCCCCCTTCCCTCGTATTGACACGGTCCTCACGGGTGCTCGTATATTGAATCCATTGCCCAGAGACAGGGGACTCAAACCCCTGCTCCTGTGTTACCCCACCACGTCACCCCGTCGGGTAAACGCTCAATACCGTGGTAGGGAGTGCACTATAGCCACTATGCACCATTCCATAATCATACACATATGCCATATATCATCATTTATAAATCTTTACTTGTAATAAAAACACGACACTATCAAGTTATTATAACATCATGATGCAATTTTCACATAACATCATTTCAAGACATGCCACAAACACTAAAATATTTCTAAATCATATTTCAAAATTTATTTATAAAAATCATGATCAAAACTAATTTTCATTTAAAGTCAAAAATAAATCATCCCACTCACTTCGATTGGGGAGGGTACGCCACTCCCCTTAACTGTCCTTGTTTCTCGAACGAGTCACCCCTCGAATGAAAACATAACCCTATACCTAAATTAAATAATATGTATTATTTGTCAATACGATATCATATTGTTTTTCTACAATATACGTATGAAAATGTTTTCTTTAACGTAAAATCTCAAATTCCATACTTAGAGAAAAATTCTTACAAAACCTATCACGCGCAGGTTTTGTAAAATCTTAATCGGATTCAAATGATTTAAATTTTTCTTAAAGCTAAGACATATATCTCCAACTTTTATATTCAGATCAATTTCAAATTTTGAACACACGAATTTATAAAAATTTATCACTTTTTCAGTCTAAGTTCTTAAAACCAATTCTGCACAGTTTTGGGAGAATTTTCATATCTCCCAATATACTTCTCTGATTTAATTAATTCTTATCTCAAATTAAAGATAAGACAAAGATATAAAACTTTTTAGTTTTGACTATCCTTAGATTTTAAATGTATAATTTTGTAAAATTCAATTTTCATCTCGGTTTCAGTTTTATGAAACAGAATTTGTAAAACATGTTAAATTTCTAAAAATCACCAAAAATCGATTCCTTCATGAATTATTTCACATGATATACCATTTTAAAGCTTATGGAGTCTAGTTTATAGAAAAATAAATATATTAGATTTTTGATTTCTACAAAACGAGATATTCTAAGAAAACTATACAAAACTCAATCTAGAAATCAACATCTAGTATGCTAGTATGGATACCAAAGTAACTACTCATCAAATAATTTAATCTTAGTATGAGTTAGAATATGTTACATCATTTGTAAGATCTCTTGCTAATAATATATATCACCACTCCTTTTGAATCTTTAAATTTTATCACCTTAGAAAAATCAAATCACAATGAACATAAATTTCTTATACAATACCTCTATACTTCCAATTGAAATTCAAGAATTCCCAAAAATATTCTTACCTCTTTGGCTTCATAGTTGAACTCAAAAATGGGAATGGTCTCTATAAATTTCATACAATGGATGGTTTGAATGAAGAAAATGAGCCAAACTCTTCTTAAACAAATTTTTTTATAAACCTAGCCAAATATCCTTAACCATTGAATCATTCCATGTATTATCTTGACCTTCCACTTGTTCTAGCACTTAAACCATGCAATTGTTGATTCAAACAACCTCCATGCACTGCATCAAGTGTCTTTGGACGTCCATGTCAAGGGAGAGAAGTGTCATAAGCTAGAACAAACTATTCTAGTTAGTTTTCATGCAAAAATTTTAACCCAATAATTTTTCATGCATAAATTTCTATCCAATGAGTTTTCTTGAATGTAGAAAATTCTATGTGGCCACTAACCATCCTTGCTTCCCACTTGACCAATCATTTGACTCTAATTGTCCATCCTTGAGTGGTTTGCAACTTAGTCCCTTAACTTTCCTTAATTGCATTTATATCCCTAACTTTTAACAATTTGCATTTTTGGTCCTTATGAAATTTTGTTTGAAATTTCTTAAATATGTGAAATTTCATTTAAATATCTTTATTTAAATGTGTACACCTTCTCTTAGCTATTTTTGATTTGTTTAGGCCTTGCCGGCACTTTTCGAGAAATTTTTCGACTTACTGATAAAATTTTTGGTTTTAACAATTTTGAGATGAAATCTCTAAATAAATAAATAGATAATTAAATAGATGTTTCAAAAGAATGTTTATATATTTAGAATCATGAGGAGTAGTACATGATATACAGTCACCGAAAATCGATGTTATAAATTTAATATATGACATGCACACTTATTATGAAAAAATGTTTCATTTAATATTGATTTTAAAGTATATTTTAAAATACTAACGGTACTAACATTAGCCGATATATTATTTAAAGACATACAAAAATTTGTATTACTAATACCAATTTCATGACAAATATTAGTAATTATTTTAATTTTAGTACAATCAAAATGTGAGCATTTCCAATGTTAAAAAACTAAAATTCTTTTTTTTAGAACCCATGAATTACTAATCCAACGATATGTTACAACAATATAATGTTTACCTTGACATCCATTTCAAATATCCAAAGTTATAGAAAATTTGTAAGAAATATTGTCATAAAATTTGCAATTAAAGCACCTTTCATTATTTTAAATTGTTTTAGTATCCTCCTTCTTCCCATTTTTCTATTACTATTTTTTTTAACTCGGTTGTAAATAATTTTATATATAATCCTCAAATACTTCATATTCTACTATACTACGTGGTAACTCCTGACGTGTTATTTATTCTATTTGTTTTATTTTTTCTATCTCTGGATTATCACTACAAAAAAACAAGGGTTTAGCGACTGATTTAGTGACGAAAATTTTAGAAAAATTCATCGCTAATACATTTAGTGACGGAAAAATCTCCTTCGCTAATAATGCGTCGCAAAAATTTAGCAATGGACTTTGAAATCCGTCACTAAATTTTGCATTTACTATTTTTTTGTAGAGTCCGCCCGCCCACCTGCTGGCAACCGCCCACCACCGCCCCGACCCCCTGCTATTTGCGCGCCCATGCCCGCACCCCGTCAACCCTTGCCCGCCCGCGCATGAACCCACCCTCTATTGTTTTATTTTTTTACAGTAAATGTGCTTTTGTCCAGATTCAAACCTAGGTTTAAGGGGTTGTCTAGAGTGCACTTAACCATTATGTCACATTTATTTATCTGATATACTTTTTTTTTTACTTCTTTACTTTCTTTGTAACTCTTAATATTAAAAATATAATTCTCTAATTTAACAAAAATACAAAATATAAAATTATATTTAATAAAAATAAAAAATTATATTTAATAGAATTACAAAATTATCTTTAATAAAAATATAAAATTATATTTGAAAAAAATATAAAATTATATTTAATAAAAATCAATGCCCTAATTTAATAAAAATATAAAATACAAATATGGATTTAAAAATCCGTCACTAAATATAATTTTATATTTTTATTAAATATAATTTTGTATTTTAATTAAATATATATTTATATTTTATATTTTTATTAAATTAGGACATTGATTTTTATTAAATATAATTTTATGTTTTTATTAAAGAGGATTTTATAATTCTATTAAATATAATTTTAAGTGTCTTCACTTCCCAACCATTCATAAATTTGTATTTTTGTAGACAAATTTTATGTGTTGCTTTTTGCTCCTCATAATTTCTTACAAAATAATCTCATATATTAAAATCATCTTTTTATTGCGTATTGTGAAAGATTGCATATTATTATGTTTATTTTCTTCTAAGCTAACATCAACATCTAGGTGTTCAAAAATGCGCTTGTAAATGGAGAGAGAGGAGATTGTTGGGAAGATTATGAGAAATGTGTTCCATCCATAATATGTAAAAAAAATAATTTAAAATTTAATAAGAATGAATTAAAGATGCAAAAAAAAAAAACCAACAACAAAAAAATTAAATTAAGATGTTAACTGATTTGATGAAAATCGTGATTGTTTATATCTAAATTTTGAATAATTTGAATTTATAATTTTAAAATCTTATCAAATCTTGAGAAATGTTGTAAGTAAGAAGGAGAATCTAAGTAGGAGATATGTAAGTAGAGAGATTGTGAGAGAGAGTAGAAAATGTTATAGGTAGAGAGAGTAGAAGATTATGTGAAATTTAGAAATGAATTGTGATCTATTTATATATAATATTTTTAAATTATGGATCAAAATACTAATCGAATTAGTCGTTTTATAACTGTTGGGAGGGATAAAAGTGAAAAATTTCAACAAATAAATGATTGTTGGAACCGGCTAGGTCAAGCCGGTTCCGTGCCGGTCCTTGTGTTGTGCTAGTCCGATTCCCTGTTAAAAAGAATTGGAACCGAAATGGAAATAGCTGATGCCAAACTCTAAGAAAAGAGGAGGGTAATTGTTATCATACAAAATTTGAAATTAAAATTACAAAATTGCCTCCAATAAAATGTATATTTAAAGGCAACTCAGCGTTCAATAACTCAAATCCACTCCAAGTCCCACCCCCCCCCCCCCAAAAAAAAAGCCTCTGAATAGTATATATGTAGTCTTATAAATAAAGCCTAAGCAAAAGGATAACCATTATAACTAAATAAATTTTTGTCGTCGGTGTGGGCATTGATGCCCCGGGGTTGGGGAACTATACAACCGCAATCCATAAATAATCATGCAACAGCTATTAATTTAAAAATAATATTCACTAAAATATTATTTAAATATATTTTTTAAATTACTCTAACACTGTCCCGTAAGTATTAATATCTGGATATAATTCATAATTTTATGGGTCGATGTAATTAGATTTCTGTGGATATAATTAATATATATATAAATATATATATATTTAAACTTATAACGGTAATCATGTTGCTTTCCCCCTCTCTCTTAAGATATATTTTTAATCATCACGCACCTTAATGGGCTCCATCCATCCGTCCAACTTCTGGCACCACGATGAGCTGGTGGCTGTCTGGCGGTATCGGAGCTGCCAAGGTGCCGGTTACTAACCTCTCTCAGCTGCCAACGTGCCGGGTACTAACCTCTCTCTCTCTCTCTCTCTTCTCTCTCTCTCTCTCTCTGCGCGCGCCTATACATACATACATATATATATATATATACACACATATATATATATATATATGATGGGATCTCGTTCAAAAGACTTAATTAATTCAGGAAGTGCCCAACATAAAACCTGTGATCCAAAAGTGATCAGTACGCTAAGACATGAGTGGATCTATATCATCCCGATCTACCAATAGGATATATATTCCCGAATGACTTTATTTCGCCCTAATCTACCGACGAGATTTATCTCATTGAGTGGGCTCATGTCACCCCGATCACTCAATAAGATTACCATTGATTCCCAATGATATTTATACGATCGCTCTATGGAATTGTTCGGTGCTCCCAATTACTCGTCTCTCTCTCGGCCGATGACCAGCAGTCGACCCTTCGGTTCTCACCAAATCAAAGGTAATATTCCACTGATTCTAATGACATTTGTTTTCTATCTTGGTACGAAATATATCTTTCGGATGAGAAAAAAAATCTCCCCATATATTCAATTTCCAAAATGATAAGAATGACGAATGTTTCGAATAATTTGATTATCAAAATTTCGGAATCCAGGTCTCTTCGCAAGGAAACTAGAGTTGTAACATTTCGAGTTTACACGACTTTAGCGGAATATCCTATAAAGGCCTTCGATACATAGCAACCTAGATAAGCTCCCTTGACTCAACACTCGGCACATAAGTCATAGGGAAATCCGTTATTCCTCTCTTTCTCTCAGTCTGTTTTAATACCATTCAAAAACCGCTCTTTTTGACTTGAATGTCGGAGTTTCCACTGTCAAAGCATCCTCTGGCAGTCTATTGCAGATTTTAAATCCTTCATCCAAGTCGCCATTCAAATAAAAAAGGAGTCGACTGTCTCGAATGCAACATCCACTATGGACGGTCATACCGCCACTTCGACTAATACTTCTCCCTTAGTGGCACCTATTCGCTCCGCGGACGATCCTGCTGCTCCTCAACCCACTCCTTCGGAGCTAATTCCTCAACTTGTGCCTTAAAGACATCCAATCGCACTCGCCGCACCAGTGCCCTTGGATCCAATCGATAGCCCTCAACTGGAAAGGTTGGAGTAAAAAATACAAAGTGTGAGCAGATAGTTGGAGGAACTCAGTCATATAGTCAAGCCAGAAGGGCAATCCTTTTCAAGAGGATCCGAGCAAACACGCTCACGAAGGCTCGTGTCCCAATCGAACCATGAACCGTCGTTGACATCTCGCCAAGATTCGGATGACCTAAGAGAACAAATCGAACAACTTGTTGCAGATAAACTCAAACAAACTACCACCAGAAGGAACGTCTTGCCTCCGTATCTTTCGGTTATGTCACCCTTTGACCAGAACATTTTCTTAGAACCAATATCTCGAGACATACTCCTCCCTCCTATGGAAAGGTATAATAAGACGACCGATCCCCGTGACCATGCGGATCACTTTGTGACAGTGATGGTCTCAAGAGACATGACGGATGTTGTCATGTGTAAACACTTCCCTACTGCCCTCAAGGGTAATGCATTGACATGATTCAATTTGCTTCCACTATTCAGCATTTAGAGTTTCTACCAACTTCGGCAGCAGTTTGAAGTGCATTTTGTGATTAGTTAAGGAGCCAATAAAAAGTCTACCTCCATGCTTTCACTACGGCAAAGGGACGATGAGTCCCTGAGAGATTTCCTTGAGAGATTCAAGATCGAGATGATGAAAATCTCACCCCTGGATCATTCTATCGCGATAGCAACATTGCTCACTAGGTTGCGCCCCTCGGGCATGAAAATCTCAATCACAAAGAATCCCCCTTCCACTATCCAAGAGTTTTACGCTCATGTTAAAAAATACATTGCAACTGAAAATGTTGAAACCCTCGATAGGCGAGAAAAATGATTATCCCAAAAAGAACATAGTCGGTCACCCTGACGATTGTCACCAAAGAAGAATCGACCGAGTCCCCGCCACAGCGAAAGTTTGACATTTATACCCCTCTGAGCGAGTCTCCCAACCAAGTTTTGTTTCAAATCAAGAATAAATCATATGTCAGGTGGCCCCCTCATCCTACCAAAGATGATCTTAAAAAGGACTGATTCAAATTTTCTCACTTTCACCAAAACTACGGCCATATGAGCAATAACTATTGAAAGCTCAAAGATGAATTAGAATTTCTAGTCCGAAGTGGGAAATTGCAAAAATTTATTAGCATGGAAGGGAGAAACATACCCTCCCCCAATAGGCACGATTCTCCATGAGAAAATGAACCGAATGGGCAACCAGTCAGTTGACCATCGAATGACAGGCCAGACGGAGTGATACTCTAAATCCATGACCAGCAGTCCCTACATGAGCCCTACATTCCCACTTACGTTTTTTTGGCTTATGGCCCGACGTTCTCTACTTTCTCTCTTGAGTAAATTCTGACTCTATTCCCCCTTAGCGAATGTTTTTATAATATCTCTTGATGAATGGCTTTTTCTCTTTTTATGCTTACCTTTAGTCTATTCAAAACTGATCTCTTTTCGTGATAAGACATTTTAGCAAACTCAATGGACCTATGTCATCCTGTTCTACCAAATGGATTTATCTTGCAGAATGGGCTTATGATACCTCATTCTACTGAAGGGATTTATCTTTCCGGATAGACCTATGACTCCCCATCCTACCGAAGGGATTTATCTCCCTGAATGGGCCTATGACGCCTCGTCCTACCAAAGGGATTTATCTTCCCGATGGGCCTATAACGCCCCGTCTTACCAAAGGAATTTATCTCCCCTAATGGACCTATGTTACCCCGTCCTACTGAAGGGATTTATCTCCCCGAATGAACCACGTCACTCCATCTTACCAAAAGGATTTATCTCCTCGAATGGATCCATGTCGCCCCATCCTACTGACAAAATTTGTCTCCCCGAATGTTCCTACGTCGCCTCGACCTACCGATGGAGTTTGCTTCTTCAAATGAACCCGTGTTGCCTTGACCTACCAACATAATGAGCCATCTGTTGAAGTCATTTTCTTGAGCGGGCTCACATCGCCCTAATCTGTTGATGGGATTCATCCCCTCAAACAAACTTGTGTTGCATCAGTTCGCCATGGAAGGCATTCTTCCTAATAAGAGCATTATCGCCTAAGTTCTCAAAATGACTAGTGAAACCTGATCCTCAAGATAACTACAGTTCAACCGATGTGACCTTCCAATGAAGACGATGTACCCCTAGATAAATTAACAATATCCCTCAGGCTAATCGACCCAGGAAATCATCAGCAAGTCACATAGAGAGTACGCAAAGAAAAATACATTTTCTATTCAATCAAAGAAGAAGCTCTTATAAAGATAAACATATGATGTGGCTGAGGGCCTTTCAAGCAAAAACTCCATAGCATAGAATCACACTGGGTTGGGATGGGTAGAAGGAAGCACTGAGACCTCTCGAGAAGGGGACTCTGCGATGGCCTAAGTCATGGACGATCTGGTATGACCATTGACTGGAGTTGCTTTAATAGGACCCTAACCCAGAGCCACCTGACTAGTTGTGTCCTCCAAAGGGGGCAAAGCATTGTACATTTTAACCTTACGAGCTATCGCTAAGACACACTTCAATCTCTCTAGTAGTTTGCGTTGGGAATGCCTAAGGGCTATAGCATCCCTGATAATGGACTTCTCAAGATGAGATATATTCTGTTTGGCTTCCCAAAAAGACTCTTCCTGTGATTGCACCAAGGTCTTCACAGTTATCAGGCTACTTATGTGGAAATGCCGCTCGGCCTCCAACTCTTCGTAACGCTTCTTGGCCGAGGCCAACTTCTCGTCCAAATGCTTGATCCATTCGTCCTTCTCAGCAAGCAAAGCATTAGAGACACTCTCGGCTTGGGCATCTCTCTCCTTTTGCTCTAAGGCATCCCGCAACACTAAGACTTGATTTCCCAAGAGGTTGACCTGTTTCTCCGATTGCTTTCTCCGTTGCATTTGGAGTTCTACCAAGGCTGTAGTCTAAGGAAGGACAATACGAGTCAGTCAAAACGAGAGAAGAGCTAAACAAAATGAGTTTTGGTTAAGAATGGTACTATCAAGCAAAGAGACTGGAGAGTTTTATCTACCCACTCAGGAGACACCTTTGATAGTTCCAGGTCAAGATCCTGAAAATAGAACCGTTCGGCTAGCTGAAGCGTCCCTTCGGTATCGACACAGTTGTATCGATGGCCTCCCATATAGACAGCAACTGATCCCCCTCCTACTCGTCATTCTAAGCATTAAAGGATTTGACAGAGACAAGTAGCAGGAGTCCATCTTCCCCATACTCTCACGATAAGGGCTTTACGGCTCCATAGGAGACTAAGTAGACGCCTTACATGTGGGCGCAATAGGGATGTGCGACTCCACCGATGGATTCTCTCATATCATTAAGATAGCCGCATTCATAAGCCCCTCCACCTCAGGAATTTCTTCCACTAGGACACCTCCCTCAGTACCTCCCGTTGAGGAAGATGCGTCGAGCAATCGACTACCAATCCCCTCTGTCTCTGTTCTCATAGACTCAGAACACTTTGATGTAATGGGAGACATATACTCTTTAGTTTCTCCATGACTTTCGTCCTCTCTAGAATGCCTCGACATGACTAGAGATGTGTGCTCCTCAATCTCATCGTATGCCTCCTCATCTCCAGATGGTTCGAGCAGTTGGATTTTTCTTCTCTTTGGTAAGGGGGTGAGACCTTTAATGGCTCTCTCTTAGGAGGCCTTTTGGCATGCTCATGCGGCCTTTTAGAATTTGGCTTCACCTGCTTATTAGTCAAAATCACCTCCAATACAGAGCACTCCATGAACCCTAGAACATCGACAATTCCTTCTATTTTTGCTCTAGCAAAATGGGTCTATCGATTTTTCTCCACTCATCGATTAATAGGCTTGCCAAAAGCAGCACCTAATCGTCCACAAGTGAGTTCACCAAGATGTTTTTGTGAGTGGACTCACAATAACACCTAACAGACCAAAAAAAAAGGGAATAACGAGTAGGAAGTAGAGGTTTTCCCTTCAGCATTGGTTCCTGGTTAGGGTTTGGCAACGTAGGCAGAAGATCCTTGTTCAAAAACCTCACATAGAAGTACTTCTGTGCCCAAAACTTGTCCTTTGATTCACTGTAATAGAACTTCCAGTGAGAATCTGGGTGGATTTGCAACTGATACCAACCATGGGTAGAGCCCTGATCCTTAAACGGCGTCAGCAAATAAAGAACCGCCAAAATCTCCATATCAAAGCAAAGGCGATAAAACCCTAATAGGAAAATTATCGCGACCACAAAGCGCCAAGCACTAGGAATGAGCAATGTGGAGTAAATCCTCCAATATTGCATCACCTCAGTAAGTGGGCCCATATATAGGATTTTTATGCTATACTTCACTGACTACTTATATATGGGAATATAGCCGTCGGGCACTTTATTAACCCTATCCTTATCGGTGGGTAGTACCAATGCAAAATCACCCCCAACACCATATTAGTCTATATCTCACTAAGTTCCTCCTTAACCATCATGTTTTGAATCTCACCAATGCTCTAATAAGAAGAAGAAGCACCTTTCGGTATTTTCTAGAAAGAATTTTTGTCAGATGAAGAAACAATTCATAAAAGATGCAAAAGTTTACAATACACCTAAGCGTGTGGCTTTATCAGGAGTACTAAAGACGCTTCGCAGGAATCGAAAAGACACTTGTCACATTAAAAGTTTAGTGTCTTTTTGATAAATTCATTACTCATGGTGCCTTTTTCATGAAATGACACCATGAGTCGAGGGCAAATGATGAGACTTTAATCAAAAGGCTTAACTTGAGAAGTGCCCAATATAAGGCCCATGATTCAAAAGGGGTTAGTACGCTTAGACATGAGTGGACTGATGTTGCCCCGATCTACCAATAGAATTTATCTTCCCGAATGGGCATATGTTGCCCTAATATACCGATAAGATTTATCTCTCTGAGTGGGCCTATGTCACCCCGACCGCTCAATAAGATTACCGTTGATTCCCGATAACGTCTATACGATCACTCCATGGAATTGTTCAGTGTTCTTGAATACTCGTCTCTCCCTTGACCGATAACTAACACTCGATCCCTTCGGCTCTTACCAAATCAAAGGTAATATTCCACTGAATCCAATGACATTCGTTGCCTATCTTGGCACGAAGCATATCTTTCAGATAAGTGAATAAATCTCTACATATATTCAACTTCCTAAATGATAAGGATAGCGAATCTTTTGAATAATTTGATTATAGAAATCGCGGAATCTCGGATCTCTTCGCAAGGAAACTAGAGTTGTAACACTCCGAATTCACACGACTCTACCTCGAATTCACATGACTTTAGCATAACATCCTATAAAGGCCTTCGATACATAGTAGCTTGGGTAAGTCTTATTGACTTAACACTCGGCACAAAAATCACAGGGAGATCCGCTCTTCCTCTCTTTCTTTTAGTCTGTTTTAACCCTATTCGAAAATTGCTTTTTTTAACTTGAGCGTCGAAACCTCTTTCGCCGGAGTATCCTCGACGATTTTTTACATGTTTTAAATCTTTCATCCAAGTCACTGTTCGAGTCAAGAAGGAGCTGGATATGTGAAATTAGGACCCACCTTCAACAATATAGATATATATCTGTACATATATATATCTGTGTATATATATATCTGTATCATATTATATATGAATATATATCTCTTACATTAGAGCCACAAATTTTACAGAAAAAGTTAGACAAATATTAGGCACCAACAACATACCAAAGCGTGGGAGTTATAATCAGCGTCGCCGGAATCATCGACAACAGCTTGCCTAATTGAAGGCTAAACTCCCGATGGAATACCTCCGATGCGACATCTCCAATTTGAACGATGCCTAATCCAAACTCTCCTCTCATTGACATCACCCACATCTTCTATGTCGCATGGGCTAGCACTCCCATCGGATCTAAAAACTGCGAGGCAAACAGATCAATGATCCAAAACACTACCTCAAACCCTACGAAGGTGTGGGAAATTCGAGCCCCATGACCCGCCTTGTCATGAACCCCAGCCATAAATGTGAAGACCAATCAAGTAGGATGAAAATATCTAATTCAATCCAATGAATATCTGAAAAATCTGATCTGACGAATTGGATTTTTTCCTTAAAAGGATTAGGGTCAGATTTTAATATTAAAGTAGTCAGATCGATTCAGATATGGATTTAGGTTATAAATTATTCGATCCGATTCAACCCGACAATAATTTATAATAAAATAAAATTTTATTTTAATAAATATTATTAAATAAAATAAAAGGATTTTTAGTGTTTGTTATAACATGTAAATTTCATTTTATTTTTGAACAAATATTATTAAATTAAGAAAAAAGTTATTAGGCTATGGTTTAGGTCGGATATGATCGGGTATGAGTCGGGAATGTGTCTGGTATAAGTCAATTTAAGATTGGATCAGATCGATATTTTAAAGGTATATAATATATCGGGACGAATCGGATTTTTAGAAAATCCATAAGGTCAGATATGATTTTTTATTTTTTAACTTGAATCGGATTAAAATCAAATATGAATATTATAGTTAAAATTTAAAATCAGATATGATAATAATATGATCCGAACCATAACTAATCCATTGCCATCCCTACAATCAAATCCTCAAACACTATCCATTTTGCAGTATCTAATCTCTTCCCTGCACCAATATTCCCCTACAGTAAAACATATTTTTTCGACATTTTTTTTTTCTTATCATTCTCAATATTTTATAACCATTGTTAAAAGATATGATCACAAAAGAAAAAACGTTGAAAGAATTTTATGATATTTATAAATAAATATCGGGAAATATTTGCATCTTTGCCTATGTTTTCGTGATAAGTATATTGGCAAAATTTGGGATTTACTGACATTGGACGAGTAAAAGGTCGGCTTCAACTAAAGCATTTGCCAACGTTTTATAGCTGAAACATCGCAAATACATGTGTACTTATTCATACGTTTGTGTAAAAATGTCATGAAATGCTATATATTTTTTTTAAAGGTATAGCTAATTAACGTCTATTATCAAAAATTTACTCCAAAACCTATTTATCAAATTTATATCAATCATAATATCAAACATCTATCAACAAACATTTATACCTTAAACTTCATATTTCACCCACACTCCATCTCTAAACTATCAATAACATTTAAAAAATCAAACAAACAACTATCAATTACAAAAATCGAATAACTTATTTAACAACACTTCAGACAAACAAACAACCATCTGCATATAACTCAAATCATCGATCGAGTGCAAGTATAATGTAAACACCATTTGAATCACGAAAATAAAGACTCATTAATTACCATTTCATAAGTTAAATAACTTTACATAAAATAGTTAATGAACAAATATCAATATTCCATTACATATATTATACCCGTCATGGTCCTTTATCTCAAGACATATGACTGCCCCTCACACAGATGGAGAGTCACCCCCTTCACTTATCATTATCTTGTAAAAATAATATATCTATAATTAAAATAACTATAAAATGTCACATAATACAATTCATATTATATAAAAAACAAAATTCTATTACTTTTTCCTTGAATTGCCCGGATGGCATGCAGTAATTGACTAGTTTATTTATTTATTTATTTATTTTTGCATGATGTTGATTAGTAATATACATTGGAATTGTGGGGTCCAGCAAAGTAAATAGGTTTAACAAAAAATGTCTTTGCCATGGAACAACCATACACTACAAGAAAAATGAGTATCAACGACAGAAATATTCGTCGCTGATACTTAAATTTTCGTCGTTAAAAGTATTAGTGACGAAAAATTAGCGACGGAAAATTTCTTCGCTAAAAGTCACCTCGCTAATTTAGCGATAGAAATTTTTTGTCGCTAAAAAAATCTATCGCTAATAATTCGTCACTAATTTAATTTTTTATTTTTTCTAATTATTTCTAATTACCGACGGAGTAGCAACGAAAATAATCCATCGCTGAAGTAAGTAAAAGCAAACCCAAGCGCATGAGCCCGGACAACCGGTGCTGCTGCCTGACCCGACCCGCCCATCGTCGCATGCACGCACCTGTCCTGGCCCCGGCCCACCCGTCCGCCCGCCCGCTTGCTTTTAATTTGTTGTAAAAATGCTCACATATAGATTCGAATCTAGGTGTGAGAAAGAGATAGTGAAAACCTTAATCACTATACCACCATGACATTTGTGGTATTAGTTTATTTTTTTTTATTTCTATACTTTTTTTCTAACTCTCAATATTAAAAATACAATACCCTAATTTAAAAAAATATAAAATTTTATTGAATAAAAATATTAAATTATATTTAAAAAATATAAAATTAAATTGAATAAAAATACAAAATTATATCTAATAAAAACAAAAATTATATTTAATAAAAATACAAAATTATATTTAATAAAAACAAAAAAATTATATTTAATAAAAACACAAAATTATATTTAATAAAAACAAAAAATTATATTTAATAAAAACACAAAATTATATTTAATAAAAATACAAAATTATATTTAATAAAAATACAAAATTATATTTAACAAAAACACAAAATTATATTTAATAAAAATAGAAAATTATATTTAATAATAACAAAAAAATTATATTTAATAAAAATGGAAAATTATATTTAATAAAAAAAATTATATTTAATAAAAACACAAAATAATATTTAATAAAAACAAAAAATTATATTTAATAAAAATACAAAATTATATTTAATAAAAACAAAAATTATATTTAATAAAACACAAAACCTTATCTAATTAAATTACAAAATCATATTTAATTAAAAAACAAAATTATATTTAATAAAAATACTAAATTATATTTAATAAAAAAAAGTATATTTAATAAAAACACAAAATTATATTTAATAAAAACACAAAATAAAATTTAATAAAAATACAAAATTATATTTAATAAAAAAAATTATATTTAATGAAAAAACAAAATAATATTTAATAAAAACAAAAAATTATATTTAATATAAACAAAAAATTATATTTAATAAAAGCAAAAATTATATTGAATAAAAACAAAAAATTATATTTAATAAAAACACAAAATTATATTTAATAAAAACACAAAATTATATTGAATAAAAACAAAAAATTATATTTAATAAAAACACAAAATTATATTTAATAAAAACACAAAATTATATTTCATAAAAAGACAAAATAATATTTAATAAAAACAAAATATTATATTTAATAAAAACACAAAATTATATTTAATAAAAATAAAAAAATTATATTTAATAAAAATAAAAAATTATGTTTAAGAAAAATAAAAAATTATATTAAATAAAAACACAAAATTATATTTAATAAAACAATTATATTTAATAAAAATACAAAATTATATTTAATAAAAAAAATTATATTTAATAAAAACACAAAATTATATTTAATAAAAACACAAAATTATACTTAATAAAAGCACAAAATTATATTTAATAAAAACAAAAAATATATTTAATAAAAAGAAAAAATTTTATTTAATAAAAGCAAAAAATTATATTAATAAAAACAAAAAATTATATTTAATAAAAACACAAAATTATATTTAATAAAAACATAAAATTATATTTAATAAAAATACAAAATTATATTTAATAAAAATACAAAATTATATTTAATAAAAACACAAAATTATATTTAATAAAAACACAAAATTATATTTAATAAAAACAAAAATTTTATTTAATAAAAAGAAAAAATTATATTTAATGAAAAGACAAAATTATATTTAATAAAAACACAAAATTATATTTAATAAAAATAAAAGTTTTAGCGATGGAAAGTTTCCGTCATTAATTTTAGAGAGGGATTTAGCGACGGATTTTTCCGTTGATAAATCCATCGCTAAATTTTCCTTCTCTAATCCGTTGTTAATAATGACGGATTTTTTTCCGTTGTAGCATAATATTTGCAGATGAACAATGCTAAAACCACGCCAGAATGATTAGAGTGTTGTATAAACCCTGCAGGTATGAGAATAGAACTTAAATCAATTAATCCATTTAGGAATCCATCAGATTAAAATCTCACCATATGTATATCACTACAAAAAAACAAGAATTCAGCGACGAAATTTTGCAACGAAAAATATTCGTCGCAAATCTGTCACAAATTTAGCGACAAAAATAAATTTCGTCGCTAATTAGCCACGAATTTAGTAACAAAAAAGTATTCGTCGCAAATTTTGCAACAAAAAAAATTTTCGTTACAAATTTCGTCGCAAATTTGTGACGAAAATTTTTTGATATAAAATTCGTTGCAAATTTGCGACGAAATAATAAATTCGTTGCTAAATTTCCAACGAATCCTAAAATTCGTCACTAAATTTGCGATGAATTTATAATTCGTCCCAAAATTTGCAACAAAATAAACATTCGTCCCTAAATTTGCGACAAATAAATTATTCGTCCCTAAATTTGCGACGAATTCGTCAATTTGTCCCTAATTTAGGGACGAATTTTATTTTCGTCCCTGAATTAGCGACGAATTAATTTTTCGTCCCAAAATTTGCGACGAATTTGTCAATTCGTCCCTAAATTTGGGACGAATTTTATTTTCGTCCCCGAATTAGCGACGAATAAATTTTTCGTCCCTAAATTTGCGACGAATTCGTCAATTCGTCACTAAATTTGGGACGAAAATTTTTTTCGTCGCTGAATCAGGGACGAAAATTTTTTTCGTCACTAAATTTGGGACGAATTTTATTTTCGTCCCTGAATTAGCGACGAATAAATTTTTCGTCCCTAAATTTGTGACGAATTCGTCAATTTATCGCTAAATTTGGGACGAAAATTTTTTTCGTCGCTGAATCAGGGACGAAAAAAATTTTCGTCCCTGAATCAGCGACGAAAAAAAATTTTCGTCCCTGAAACAGCGACGAAAAAAAATTTTCGTCGCTGATTCAGGGACGAAAATTTTTTTCGTCAATTTGGGACGAAAAATTTTTCGTCCCCGGAATCGGGGGGGAAAATTTTTTTCGATCACTCTTTTTCTCGATCTCGCTCACTCTGTCTCGCTCTCACTCTCACTGTCTCTCGCTCTCTCTCACTCTCACTCTCACTCTGTCTCTCGCTCTCACTCTCTCTCTCGCTCTCACTCTGTCTCTCGCTCTCTCTCACTCTGTCTCTCGCTCTCTCTCACTCTCACTCTCTCGCTCTCACTCTCTCGCTCTCACTCTCTCGCTCTCACTCCTCTCACTCTCTCGCCTCACTCTCTCCCTCACTCTCTCGCTCTCTCACCTCACCTCACTCGCTCTCTCACTCACCTCACTCTCACTGTCTCTCGCTCTCTCCCTCGCTCCCCTCGCTCTCCCTCGGTGGTTCCGCGAAGGGATGGCGGATCCGTGATCTCTCTCTCTCTCTCTCTCTCTCTCTCTCTCTTTCTCGGCCGAATCTGGGCTGTAGAAGGCAGATCCGGCGGTTGGCCGCCGGATCTGCCCTTCGCGGGCCAGCCGCGGCAAGGGGCCGCAGCCCCTGCGTGGCCCGGTTGCGCGCGAGGGCCGCCGCCCCTTCGCGGGCCAGCCGCGGCAAGGGGCCGCCGCCCCTGCGCTTCCCAGCCTCGCGCAGGGGCGCCGCCCCTGCGCTACCCGGGCGCAGGGGCCACAGGCCCTGCGGCTGGCCAGCCCCGCGCGAGGGGGCGCGGCCCCCCTGCGCTGGCCAGCCTCGCGCAAGGGCCACTGGCCCCTATGATGCCCAGCCTCGCGCAGGGCCACTGGCCCCTGCGTGCTTCTCGCGCAGGGGCCTTTGGCCCCTGCGCTCCAGCCTCGAGCGGGGCGCGGCCCGCTGCCCAGCCTCGCGCAGGGGCCGCTGGCCCCTGCGTGCGTGTCCCATGGGCTGGGCCATTGCACGGCCCTGGGTAGGCCCATTGGGCCCGGCCCGGCCCATTGTAGCCCCTTTTATGCAAAATTATTAAAAAAAAAATTTTTGACAAATTTTATTTATAAAATGTTTTTATTGTATTGTTTTAATAATATATTAATTATTTATAATTGTTTTTGATGTGTCAAGATTTGCGATTATCGAATATTTGGATTAGAAGTCATTCTTCTTGTTGATATCTGAGCCCATCGGTGAATTATTATTTGGTGGTGAGAAAAGTTTTAATTTGTATTGTAATAATTGGAAAATGAAATTATGTAAATTTGTATGTTTGTGTTGTTTATTTCTATATTAGTTTTTTTTTTTTATTTTGTATTTAGTGGTTGATCTAATGATATGTTTGGATTTGTTAATTTTAATATTTTATATAAAATTGGAATCAAAAGTGTTGATCATTGTTTAGGTGAAATATTATGTTAACAATAATATGTAATTTATAGTAAATATTATTTCGATTAGTTAAATAATCAATATTGTTAAATGTTTAATAATATATATTTTATTTGATTATATGATAATATTTAATGTTATTGTAATAATTTAGTTAATTTGTTTGATATTAATTAAGTTAATAATATTATTTATTATTATATTCAATTTTTGTTAAATTAAGGTTATTATTATTAATGATGTTAAGTTGTGTTAAATTTAATGTTACTTTTATAATATTTAATTTATACTGTGAGATTAATGTTAAATTTTTATGCGATCAATGTTATTATTTATTGTTATATCAACTTAGTTGTGATTAATGATGATTTTATTATTGATGATTTAGTAGTTGTTATTAATATTTTAAAAAATTTAAATTTGGAGACAGGAAAAATGCAGAACGAAAGAAGTTGGATGTATAAAAAAAACTTATCTGATCGTCGGGGTTTAACTGATGAGTTTATTTTTGGGTTGGAACAATTTTTAGATTTTGCTTGTAGTCATGTTGATTTTATGGATGGGAATAAGCTAAGGTGTCCGTGTAGAAGGTGTCGTAATGGTAAATTTTTTCAGTGTGACAAAGTTAGGGAACATCTTTGTAGATTTGGTTTTACCCCGAATTACTATAATTGGACATGTCATGGTGAACCGTTCATTTCTGATGAGGAGTATGGACGAAACAGACAATTCTCAGTTAGTGGGAATCAGAGTTATTATGATCAATTGAATCCATATCAGAGGATGGTAATTGATGCAGCGGGTCCGAATTTTGTTCCCGAACCAAGCGCTGCAAGTTCTAGCTTTGCTCCAACATTTGAACATGAGTATACTAGTTATGCATCACCATTGGAGGAGGTAGAAGTACCAGGTGTTGATGAAAATGTGAATAATGAATCATCTCTTCAATTTCAAGAAGTGTTAAGAGCTGCAGATGAACCTTTGTGGGCTGGTTGTGACAGCCACACTAAGCTATCTCTAACCGCAAGATGAATGTCAAGCCAGAGCATAATGTTTCTGAGGATTGTTTTAATGATTTTGTTCAAGTTATTGGAGAAGTATTGCCGCGTGATCACATTATGCCCAATGATTTCTACAGTATGAAAAAGCTGGTGAAAGAATTAGGTCTTCCGGTGGAAAGAATTGATGTTTGCAGAAATGCTTGTATGCTATATTGGGGAGATGATAAAGATGCAGATTTTTGTAAATTCTGTAATCAATGTAGATATAAGAGTACTAGGAGGTCGAGTCGTAATCAGCGACGTAAATCATACAGGCAAATGTTTTATTTGCCTTTAACTCCTAGGTTACAAAGGCTTTATGCATCCGAGACTACTGCTGAACACATGACTTGGCATGCAAATCATGAAACAGAAGATGGGTTAATGTGTCATCCTTCAGATGCAGAGGCGTGGAAATATTTTGACAGAACATATCCTGAGTTTACCAGAGAGACTCGAAATATTAGGTTAGGTCTCTGTGCTGATGGATTTGCTCCATTTGGTAAATCAGGAAGAACTTATTCTTGTTGGCCAGTTATCTTAACTCCGTATAATCTTCCACCCGGTATGTGTATGAAGACACCGTATATGTTTTTAACATTGGTCGTGCCTGGCCCGCAAAATCCGAAGAAGTTAATAGATGTTTACATGCAACCATTGATTGCGGAGTTGAAACAACTATGGGATGAAGGTGTTCCTACATATGATGTTCATACTAATCAGATGTTTGTAATGAAAGCTGCTCTTCTTTGGACCATAAATGACTTTCCGGCTTATGGTATGTTATCGGGATGGAGTACCGCTGGGATTTTAGGATGTCCAATATGTATGGAGAGATCAAAGTCATTCAGATTGAAACATGGAAAGAAAGCGAGTTATTTTGATTGTCATAGACAATTTTTACCGTTAACTCATAAATTCAGAAGAAATAAAGAAGAATTCACTAAGAATAGAATTGAAAGAACACCTCCTCCATTGAGATTAACTGGTGAACAAATTTGGCATAGAGTCCTTAACTTTCCATCTGTTATTGAAGAGCCACATGGTACAACATACGGCTATGGTCATTCGCATAAATAGACTAAACGGAGTATATTTTGGGATTTATCATATTGGAAGAGTCATTTGGTTCATCATAATCTTGATGTAATGCATATCGAGAAGAATGTCTTTGATAATCTGATAAATACAGTGATGGATATCACTGGAAAAACGAAAGACAACTTGAATGCAAGAAAAGATATGCAACTCATTTGTAAACGACCCACTCTTGATGTCGATGAAAGTAGTAAGGGACCAAAACCGAAGGCAGTTTATACATTGAGTAAGGATCAGAGACGGATTGTTTGTGAATGGTTGAAATCATTGAGGTTTCCTAATGGTTATGTCTCAAATCTTGGAAGATGTGTCGATTTGAAGGAATGTAAGTTGATTGGTTTAAAAAGTCATGATTGTCATATATTTATGGAAAGACTAATTCCTATTGCTTTTAAGGAACTATTACCAAATTATGTTTGGGGTGCCATTACGGAGTTAAGCATTTTCTTTCATGATATTTGCTCGACAGTGTTAAGACATTCACAGATGGAGAAGTTAGAGAGAGAGATTCCAATCATTTTGTGTAATTTAGAAAGGATATTTCCACCGTCATTTTTTGATTCCATGGAACATCTTTTGGTTCACTTGCCATATGAAGCGAAAGTTGGAGGTCCTGTCCAATTTCGATGGATGTATCCATTTGAAAGGTGAGTTTTTCATCTTTTATATTTCGTTATTAATGCATATAAAATTACTAATTTCATTACATATAATTTTCTAATACATTTTGTTTTATTACAATTAGATTCCTATATCATTTGAAGAAGAAAGTGAAAAATAAGGCACGTGTTGAAGCCTCTATTGTCAATGCATACATTGTGGAGGAAGTAACAACGTTTGCTTCATATTATTTTGAGCCTCACGTTCGGTAAGAGGCGGAGAGCGGGAAGAAATGATGAGGGTCCTGTTGATCCCAATTTGAAGTCATTCTCAATTTTTAACTACCTTGGTCGACCAAGTGGACCATGTAAGCGTAGATACTTAACTGGTCAAGAATGGCGGGCAGCCCACACATATATTGCACCGAAGGCGGGAGAAGTGACGTCATATTTCGAGTTAGTATATATTTCCTATTTTATGTATTTCTTATGTCGTAAATTGTTTCTGTTAAAATTGATTTTCTTTGATGGTAGGATTTTTCAAAACGTATATTCTGAACTTTCGACACATGAGTTTGATCGTTTCTGCGATGAAGAATTTGCACCATGGTTCAAAAAATATGTAAGTACACTATAAATTATTTAAATATTTACTTTAAAACATATTAACATATTTATTTGACTTTAGGTCCATGATAATCAATCTCAAGTTGATCAAGAATTGTTAATCCATCTGTCATGGGGTCCAAAATCAATGGTACGAACTTGGTCAGCATATTTCATAAACGGGTATAATTTTCATACTGAAGAATATGGAATGGGAAAAACGACAATGAATAGTGGGGTTTGTGTTCAGTCATCCAATGATGGTGGAGGTCAAAATGATTTTTATGGTTTGTTGGATGAAATCGTAGAGGTAGAGTACCCTGGTCCAGAATTACGGATTGTTTTATTTATGTGTCGTTGGTTTGACCCTGTAAAAGGGATAAAAGTGCATCCACAGTTTAATTTGGTTGAAATAAATCATAAGAAATTGTATAAGAGATATGAACCATTTGTGTTGGCACAACAAGCGATTCAAGTATTTTATGCTTCATATCCTAGTTTGAAACGTGACAAAATTGATTGGTGGGCTGTTTGTAAAACGAAAGCACGAAAAAAAATTGAGGAGCATTGGGAAGACATAGCATATCAACAAGAGGAAGTTTCCAATACATTTCAGACCGAGGAATATAATATTCCAACGTTACGAGATCCCAGCGGAGTAGTGATAGATGTGGATGCAAGTGAAATTCATGAAGAAGACGATGAAGAATCTAATTTTGAGACAGATGATGAGGTTGATGAGGATTGGGATGATGAGGATGAGGATGTTGATGATAATGATATTGAAGAGTCTAATTTTGAGACACATGATGAGGATGAGGATGAGAATGACAATGAGGATTTTGATTTTTGATGACGGGTAAGTTTTGTTCTCTTAATATAATAAAAATCGGATATTTATCTTGATATATGATAATCTTTTTTTTTAGTGCGTAAGTTAGTTTACTTTTAATTTGTAAATTTCGTTACTCAATTTGTTAACTATTTACTATCTCATTCTTAAATTTATATATTTGATTTGTTTATGCATTATCTTTTTTTCTATAGGTCATTACAGAAGATTTGTTGACATATTGGTGTCTTTTTCGTCACATTTAATTTGTCAAATTAAATATGATAAGTTTATTCATGTTTTTTATTATACATCTGATGAACATGCAATTTTTATTTTTTATTTTTGTTAATAATATATTATGGTCGACAGTTTCGACGTGGTGGCCATAGACAAAATTCTGATAGAAGATCACACTCTTCACCATCGCAGTCCGCTTCAGTACCTTCGTAATCCCATTCCCTCGCCGGTAATATACCTTCGTCTCCCCCTTCTGTTGCAGGTCCTTCGCATTCACAACAAATGGCTAGTAATGTACCTTCTCCAGTCCCTTCGGTGGAACACTCGTATGCAGAACGGGAAGACAATCGAGAGTTGATAGCCCCTTACGGAGATTCGTAAGTACAAAATTTTAAAATTTCAGATGTATTATTTCTTTTATTTATAAAACAAATTATTCTTTTAACTATCTTGTTTATTTAACATTGTTTGTTTGAAAATTTATGATAGATTTACAAATTCTGTACATGTTATTCACGAGCTTAATAGAATCGTGAATAACCATTGGGGAGGGGCTTCGATGACTTACACAAGCACTCCGGAAGAAATAAAAGAGTTATGGTGGAGTGAGTTCAAGGTAAATTATCCTAATCAGTTTATATATAAAATTAAGTTAATAGTTTTATAATCAATTGGTTTTTTTTCATTGGCGTAGTATTCACGTGGGACGAGACCGAAGAGTTAGAAGTAAAAAAGAATTTTCAAGAAAAATGTGGTGATCACATTCGACACGTTTTAAATCATGCGAAGAGACACGGAAAAAAGCCAAATTGCATCACCGAGCAAAATTGGGGCATGATTGTCAATTTTTGGGAATCGGAGGAGAGCAAAAGAAGGAGTGAGCAGAACAAAAAGAATCGAGCTTATAATTCAGGGGAATCGTCTGCGACGTATGCGGGAGGCTCGATCAATATCGGTGAACATAGAAATAGATTGGTAATTTTATACAAACACTAATTTTGTAATCTAATTTAAACTATTTCATTATTTCTAACAGTGTTTTTTTATTTTAGGCCAAAGAAACGGGGACCGAGCCTTCATTCATACAAACTTTCACGCGCACATTTCAGAAAAAGGACAAGACTTGGAGCGGGGAGAGAGCTAAAGCAATTAAGGTTTGTAATTTCAAAATTTTCAATTATTTAATGAACATTTTTAATGTTGATTTGATCATATTATCTTGAATATATCATAATAATGTAGGAAGATAAATTTATTAGATTAGTCTTTCCCAAGTTTATTTTTATTGTTAAGTTGATTTTTTGATTTCTAATGAATTACTTGATAGAGATTTTTTTCCCCATAACTTTTAACTTATTCAATATTAATATGAATGTTCATAATTGATATTCTATATAGTCTCATGATTTATGTTACTAATTTTTTTATTTTCCTTATATATATATCTAATCAAGATTATATGTGCTTGTATTGTATTGTTATTGGAAATTTATTTTAATTTTTTTCATGACAATACAGGAGAGATATGATGAGATGTCACGCAGAAGCTCGAGTGCTAGTGATGATGTTGGTGGATCTGAGCCATCTGTTGATAACATAAATACATGGCTCGAGTTGACTGGTGGAGCAAAAGGGGGTAGAGTAGTTGGATTAGGTTCTTTGAGCAGAACTTACCAATTCCCTGGTTCGTCTTCTTCCACCCCACCAGCAGTCAGGGTAGAAATAAATCAGTTAACTCAAGAGGTGAGCCATTTGAAGGACTTATTGCGGCAAAGAGATCAGGATTTCAATGAACTTCAAGCAAAGCACACGCAAGAAATGAACGAGTTCCGAACGCAACAAATGTTAATCATGCAGCATCTTCAGCTAGCCTACGCTCCAAGTCAGATTCCCCCTTCTATTTCTCCTCCTGATAATGCTCGAGATGGTGATGAAGGTGATGATTTCTTCGGTGACGATGACGATGATGATGAGGATAATGATGGTGGAGGTCATACTTGAGATTGTGTATTGTTATTTGACTTACATTTTGATACTCGTTATATTTATTTTTTTGGTTATGTATGGTTATTGATATTTTAACATTTAGACTTAATGTTGATTTTATTTTTGATATTATTATTATGATTTCTAGTTGAATTTTTAATTTATTGATTTTATTGAATAGTTAGTTATATTTATGAGTTTAGATGCCTGAAATTTGATATTAAAAACGATTTAAATGATTAATTGTTGATTAGGTTAGATGAGCAGGTATAAAAACAAGTTATATAGGAAAAAATGATCCAAATATATCAATAAAATTTTTAATTGTCGCAAAAATACATATTTGCCGTTAGCTACGAATTTTGCAACGAAAAAATGATTCGTCGCAGATCTGCGACGAAAATATTGTTCGTCTCAAATTTGCGACGAAAATTAGTTTCGTCGCAAATTTGCGACGAATCATTTTTTCGTCGCAAATGTGTGACGAATCATTTTTTTGTGGCTAAATTCTTCGCAAATTTGCGACGAATTTTGCGACAAAAAAATTTTTGTGGGAAATTTCTGCGACAAAAAATTAGTTTTTCGTCCCAAAAATTTGCGACGACTTATTAGGGACGAAAAAAAATTTGTCGCAAAATTCGTCGCAAATTTGTTTTGGGACGAATTTTTCTTAGGAATTTGTCGCAAATTTTGTTGCAAATTTATGATTTTTTTGTAGTGTATGTTTTTAGCGAATGAGAGCACTTGAAAGGCTTGTTTGATTTTACTTTTGTAGGCTTCTTGTGAATAAGCTTCAGCTTCTCTTCTAAAAGTTCAATTTTTAAAGAGGATAGAGATTAAGTCTAAAGTAGTTTTCATTTAGCCCTACTTTGGAGTTGAAGCTGTATATGTGCTAAAATGTCCCATCTGTGTTAGGATTTGAGTTAGTTCATCGTGATTCAATAGCTGATTTTTAACATGAAACTTATTTTAATTATTTAATATTCTAGAAAATAGTATTAATATGCAAATTTATGTAATGAGTTTCGTATCAATTTATTCTATTTTTTTATGCTAAATATCCAGCTGATAGTAGTTTTCAAAAAGTAGAACTTATTACAAAATAATGAATTTCGTCCATGATATCTAACATTTATTCATGGCCAGTGTCTTTACTTGTTGGGGAAATGTTAAAAAATAAATAAATAAATAAATAAATAAATAAAATTTATTTTTTATTATTTTTTAAGATTTATTTTTTATCTATTAATAAATTAATTTTGCTATTAATCTCCGATAAGTACAAACATATGTTGTTTGTACACAATTCTGCATGTTTTCGGGTTTGTGCTTGCATGCTGTTTGCATGCCTTCCTCACCTCTTCTACGTGAACCAACAAGAGTACACAAACTAAGTAATTATTGTATTTGTTTTTTTTTTATTTTTATTTTAAGGGCTGGAAAGAGATATCTTTCCCTTGGGCCCTTTTTTCTTTTTCCTTTTTTCTTGCCGAAGCCACTAATGTTGATCTTGAGTATTATGGTTAGTATGAACACATTCTAGCTATCTTGCTTGGATAGCAAGATCGAGCACACTGATTGCCTCTATCTTCTAAAGTTTTACATCATGTTGTTGGTTGCACCACCTACACGAAGTGCTGTCTTGTTTGTGTTAATATATATATATATATATTTTGTTATACAGGATTTGAGTCCCGAATCACGAATTAGGGAAGAGAGATTGTGACCACTATCTATTCCATTAGAGATGTGTTAAGATCTATGTTATCATTATATTAGATATTTTTTTATTATTGTCGGTATCTATTTATATATGTCAATTTATATTATCTCAAATATCATAATATGTTTACATTCGGTCACAATATATTGTCATATCAAATATTTAAGAGAATATTTAACATTTAGGTTTTCCTTTTATATATATACCATAATTTGTATAAATACCCATTGTGTTGAATATATTAGACACACATTAGAATACTAGAAAATTTTATCTCATATTATTTCTCTCTTTATTCTCTACGGTTTGAAAAATAGCAGCTAAAGGTTGTTGTAAAATTTTAATCATGATATTAGACTCATCGTATGTTTCTAGATATGTAATTTAGAATCAATGTTATGTAAGAGAATTATATCAAGATAAAATTTGAAGAAAAAAAAGAAGAAAATGAAAAGAATTTTTTTGTATTGATTGTTGAAAAAAATTACAAGAGAGAAGAAAGAAAGCTAATGCAAGAGAGAAGATTGTCTCTCATTGCTTGATTACAAAGTGTGAAGAAGACCCCTATTTATACAAGAGTTTAGCTAGTAGAAAAAAAGGAAAGAAATTTGAATAAAATTAGTAAAAAGGAAAATAATAAAAAATAAAGTTAATTTTCTAAATATATAATGATTGAATAAATCAATCATTAATTAAATCAATTAAATATAGAATGATTGATTTAATCAATATTAATAATTGATTAAATCAACCAAATATATATAATTGACCAAATTAATTGAAATGGTTAAATCAATCATAGTAATTAACTAAATCAATTATTATGATTAAATGGTTGATGGTTGATTAGATCAATCATGATGGTTGACTAAATCATTCAATGAGTCTCATTTTGGTCAATTTTAACACCCCCCTCAAGTTTGGCGAGTAGATATCTATGGAGCCTAACTTGTTGAGAATGTTTTGCATGTGACTTGTCATAATTCCTTTAGTAAAAATATCAGCAAGCTATTCATTACTCTTCACGTGAGAAGTGACTATGGTCTTGTCTTCAACCTTTTGGCGTACAAAGTGACAATCAACTTCAATATGTTTTATTCTCTTATGAAAGACAGGATTATAAGCAATGTGAATGGCAAACTGATTGTTGCAGAAAAGTTTGATTGAAGAAGTGACTTGAAATCCTAATTCTTCAACTAGAGCCTTTAACCAAACGATTTCACTGGTTGCTACTGCCATGGCTCTGTACTCAGCTTCCGCACTGGATCTTGAAACTATGGATTGTTTTTTGCTCTTCCAAGACACGAGATTCCCACCAACAAACATGCAATAGCCTGTGGTGGATCTTCTGTCCGTTGAATCTCCAGCCCAATCCGCATCACAATAGCCCACTATTTCTGAACTTTGATTGTTCTTCATGCAGATTCCTCTCCCGGGAGACCCTTTAAGATACCTAAGGATTCTTTCAGCTACTTTCCAATGGCACACCTTAGGAGCATGCATATGCTGACTGATTTGACTCACGGCATATGCAATGTCGGGTCTGGTGATAGTCAGGTAAATGAGCCTTCCTACTAGTCTCTGGTACTTTTGTGTATCTGTGAATAGTTGATCAATATCATTTCCTTCATTAGATGTTGAGATAGGGCTAATGGCTGGTTTTACTCCTAATTTACCTGTTTCCTACAACAAATCAAGAGTGTACTTTCTTTGGGATAGGACAAGCCCATTGTGAGAGTAGGCAAGTTCTATTCCTAGAAAATATTTAAGTATCCCTAAATCTTTAACATCAAAACTAGATTTAAGAAAATTTCTAACTTGATCAATATGACTCATATCACTGCCAGTAATAATAATATCATCAACGTATATGAGCACAATAGTGATTCTTTCATTATCAAGTTTAGTAAATAGGGAGGAATCACTATTGCATTTTTTAAAATTGTTACTGAGAAGTGCAGAGCTTAGTTTTGCATACCAGGCCCGAGGAGATTGTTTGAGACCGTAGATGGCTTTCTTCAATCTGCACGCTTGTCCTTCGTGACTTTGGTTAAGCCCTTGAGGCAGATGCATGTAAACCTCATCTTCTAACTCTCCTTGCAAGAAAGCATTCTTTACATCCATTTGGTACATTGGACAGTTCTTATTGGTTGCAAGAGACAAGAGGACCCTTCTAGTGTTCATCTTTGCTATGGGTGTAAAAGTCTCCGTATAGTCCACTCCATAGGTCTGGGTAAACCCCTTGGCTACAAGTCTAGCCTTGTAGCGATCAATTGAACCGTCGCTTTTATGCTTGATTTTGTAGATCCATTTGCATCCAACTGCTTTCTTTTCTTTTGAGAGAGTCATTATTTCCTAAGTCTTATTCTTTGTGAGAGCATCTAGCTCTTCTTTCATTGCTTTCCTCCATTCTGGGTGATCATTGGCCTCATTGAAACTTCTAGGCTCTTGTACTTGATCAATGCCACTCAAAAATACTTCGTGATTTGAGGAAATGTTAGTTGTAGTATAATAGTTAGCAATGGGATAAGATGCGACCTTAGAGACATAGTGATCCCATCTTGATGGAGGGAATCTCAGCCTTGTTGACCTTCTAAGTGGCGGTCGAGATGATGGTGGATCATTAGATTTTGCATTTGCTTCTGAGGGAAGTGAGTCTTCTTGGATTTGGTCTCCCCCTTGCTCCTTACTTCCTTCAGTTTTGGGGGAACTTCTATCTTTGCTTTGCTCAGAATTTTCTGATAATTCTCTCTCTTGCTCTTGCTCTGAGTTGTCCTCTTCGTTAGATTGGCGAGAAGGGTTGCTAACTTCTTTAGGAGTTAACAAGAAAACATACAGATCTTCCTTTTTTGGTGTTCTCTCTTCACTTGTATCTGTAAAATAAAACTCATTTTCTACAAATATCACATCTTTTTATGTGTATATTTTGTTGGTCAGAGGATCATAACATATATAACCCTTTTGAAATGACCCATATCCTATGAAGACACACCGTTTCCATTTTTTATCTAATTTATTTCTAAATTGTTCTGGTATATGTACATAACATATGCATCCAAACACTTTTAAGTGAGTAATATTTGGTTTGGTTTTAGTGAGAGCTTCTAAGGGAGATTTATATTGAAGTATCTTAGTGGGTAAGCGGTTAATTAGATGAGTTATGGTACTAACAGCATCGTTCCAAAATTTTTTAGGCATGTTAGCATAGAACATGATTGTTCTTGCTATTTCAAGTAAGTGTCGATTTTTTCTTTCGGCTACTCCATTTTGTTGGGAGGTATATAGGCATGAAGTTTAATGAATTATTCCATTTTCTTCTAGAAAATTTGTGAATGTATGATTAATGTATTCCCCTCCATTATCTGTCCTAAGCATTTTTATGTTTGCGTTGTATTGCTTAGTGACAAAATTGTAAAAGTTTTTAAATGCTTCGAATGCTTGTGCTTTTGAAGTGAGTATATATACCCATGTATATCTAGTCTTGTGATCAATAAAGGATATAAAGTATTTAAAACCTCGTCTAGATATTACAGGAGATGTCCAAATATCAGAATGTACAAGATTAAAAACATTTTCATAAGTTGTTTCTAAAATCGAATAATGCATTCGAGTTTTTTTTCTAAAAATATAAATTTCGCAACGTCTATCTTCACAATTTTTTGTTGGAAACAGATATTTCAAAACTTGCTTTCTAGGGTGACCTAATCTAGCATGCCATAAAATATAACTTTCTCCTTGATATGCCGTGTATGCATGATTATCTTGACTCAAAAAATATAGATTGTTTCTTCTGAATCCTCTACCAATCACTTGGTTTGTTTTGAGATCCTGAAAAACAACAGTGTCAAGATCAAATGTAACTTTACAATTTTGGCCCCTAGTAATTTGGCTAATAGACATAAGATTAGAGGAGAATTCGGGAATATATAAAGCATTAGCCTTTTTTCCGAAAAAATTAATTTTTTCAAATTTTCTTATATTTAATCTTGACTGTCTTATAGTTTGGTAGAGATTTCAGTTTCTTAAATTTATCCTTATCCCTAACCATATGATGGTCGCAACCCGAATCTACCAACCAATCTTGGAAATTCAAAGTTGAGTTTAAGCAAGTACCTGGATTAGTTGTTCCTTGCTTGAGCAGCATCTTTGATATGATACTTTCGATAGTTGACTCAAGTGATGCATTCTGGGCCGCATTTGAAGATATTTGGTCATTTCTCTTCATGTGTTTAGGCCTTAGGTGAGGATGAAGAAATCAACATTTTTCTTATGAATGATTTGGCTTTTTGCAATGAGTACATATCTTCTTGGCCATGTGGTGCACCTTATTGGCCACTTTCCCTTCTGTGGTAGAGTTGAAACCATACCCTTCCACTTTGGATTGAGGAGTATTCTCAAATTTCATACTTGCTTCTGTTCGTTGGATCATGGCTCTTACTTCTTGATAGGAAGGAAAATCCTTCATTCGAAGGATTTCTTGACGAACATGTGCGAACTATTCTCCAAGACAAATAAGGAGCCCAAAGGACTTGTCCTCATCCTCTCTTTTTTGTAAAATTTTGAGATCGGTTGTGATTGGTCTCAAAGTTTTGATCTCATTCCAAAGGTCTTTATATTTGCCGAATAGTTGGGAGAGAGTCTTTTCATCTTTTTTGATATTGACAATTTGCCTCTTTATCTCAAAAACTCTTTCTAAATTTGACTCTTGTCCATAAAATTATACATTTGATCCCATAGGGCTTTTGAATTTGGAGAGCAAGTGACCATAGTTCTACGAGTTTGATCCATAGAACTTGTGAGTAGGATGAAAACTTGGTCATCCCTCATTTTTCATTCTTCAAATATTGGGTTCGACTCCTCAAGAGGATTCTTTGTAATGTGACTCAAGAGATTTCTTGAGTTTAAGGATCTCTTAATATGAGCAGTCCATTGGAAATAATTTGAAGATGTAAAACGAATGGAAAAAAAAGGTTGTGAATGAAAAGAATTGATTTGGGAAAAAGGATCACCTAACCTCGAAGAGGAAGGAATCGAAGTTTGCTCTGATACCATATTGTAAAATTTTAATCTTGATATTAGACTTCTCGTATGTACCAATGCTACGTAAGAGAATTATATCGAGATAAAATTTTAAGAAAAAGAAGAAGAAAAGGAAAAGAACTTTCTTTGTATTGATTGTTGAAGAAAATTACAAGAGAGAAGAAAGAGAGCTAATGCAAGAGAGAAGATTGTCTCACATTGCTTGATTACAAAGTGTGGAAAAGAACCCTATTTATACAAGAATTTAGCTAATAGAAAAAAAAGGAAAGAAATTTGAATAAAATTAGTAAAAGGGAAAATAATAAAAAAATAAAGTTAATTTTATAAATATATAATGATTGAATAAATCAATCATTAATTAAATCAATTAAATATAGAATGATTGATTAAATCAATATTAATAATTGATTAAATCAACCAAATATATGTAATTGACCAAATCAATTGAAATGGTTAAATTAATTATAGTAATTAACTAAATCAATTATTATGATTGAATAGTTGATGGTTGATTAGATCAATCACAAAGGTTGACTAGATCAATCAATGAGTCTTATTTTGACCTATTTTAACAAAGGTCGGCTTGCATCGAATTCATACCCACCGTACCTCTTAGAAAGGTACAATTAGTACTCTAAAAAAGTAATCACTATGCTTGAATTTTACAAATACATATGAAAATTACAAATTTCACAAACTATTAAATCACTGAACCAGGGACATCTCCATTTGCGAACTTTTATATTTGAAAAAACAATTATATTGAGGTGAGCATAATGCATATGGCTGGGTAGGTACAATAATTATGTATAACTATTAAATATACATATACACACATATATATACACATTTTTGAGAGTATAAATACTTGTGATGATAAATAGATATTTTCATAAACTATGAAGTTCATTTATTTCAAAAAAGTAAAAAAAAAAAAATACAAAACTACACACACATAACAGAATATTTGCCAATAGCCTAAACTGAACTGCATGTGAGGGAATTCAGGAGGTGGCTTTAGAGAACATATGCATTATAATTTTAAGCAAATTTCTAAAATAGTTGGAAGAAAACAAATGTTTCACAAAACCTGTTGCATGACCATGGTTTTACACATATTAAAATGTTCACACATATCAAAATGCGCCCCCCCCGGGGGGCGGGGGGTGGGGCTCAGGACAGAGCTCTTATGACTCGGCATTTTACTTTGCTCCCCACACGTTGCCACCCATTTGTCATGGGATAAGTTAACCAATAAACTTTGCACAAGAATTGGCATGCTTTGGTGCCCGGAACTTATACTGAATTTGGTGCTCGAGCACCCAGAAGTCAAACGATATGCAATTTGACATAGTCAAAATCAAACTGATATCATGATATCAAAATTCGTAATTCTCAAACTATGATATACAAATCCATATCCCGATTAATTTAGTTTATGCGTTATCGGGTCTAATTTAGTGGGAGTTTTTCCAATATAGTTTTCTTCGATCTCAAATTTTAAATCTGAAATTTGATTAAAGGTTTAATAATTTTCATGTTTGATAAATATATATATATATATATATATATATATATATATATATATATATATATATACATTTGTATGGAATGTAACTTTTCAAATAACAAATTCATTACAACACTTTGAAACACAGTAGAGAGAGAGAGAGGGAACGTAGACTTGGTAGGTAAACTTATAGGCCCCTACGTGGTATTATGGGGGAGAGGAACGAACGATAAAAAGACTATAAAGGGGTTCAAAGTTTTAACTTCTATTATAATAAAGAGTTTAAAAGATTTTATTAGTAACTTACAAAACAATTAAATAAATAAACAAAAAATATTTTAATTAATTATATTATAAAAAAATTATCAAAATATGATAAAATTCAAATTAATTTATGTCAAAAAAATCAGTTATTACAACTTCCGATGATCAAGCCTAAGTTGCATGGAAACCAAAACGAAAAACAGAAACGATACAAAAGTGTCATGTCTCGATCCTTAGATCCAAGCATGGGACAACCGCCTGAGATCTAAAACATGCGAAATCACCAACACTTACATCAACACTGTTTCCAAGCTAAGAAATCCACCACAAAAACTATTTAAATCTAAAATATCATAAAGTATAAATAAATACTTACAATTTTAATTTACAACTTCCAAAAAATAAGTTTCAATTTTAAAAAGACATATATTGAATATATCATACGAAGAGTTTAAACTTTAAAATGCCATTTAATGGGTCCATTTACATGTTTCAAAATCCATAACTAATAAGAACCAATACTAATAGTTAGTTTGAGAACTCTCTCCTCGTCTAGGTTTAGCTAGCAGTGGAGTAGATTTTATCTCAACACTTCCTCTTAAAAGAATAAAAATGAAGAAATGGGTATGAAAATATTCAGTTAATGGAATGCAATGATATAGTTGTGTAAAAAAATGAGTGGTGAGTGTGAGAGTGTTAAACGATATTTTCAAAATCATATTTCTGATTCAACTAAATCATCATGTAGTCATCTTAGCATATTTCAATAAATATCATAGTTTTCTTGAAAATAATAAGTGTTCAATATGAACTTTTTTTTTTTTTTTTTTTTTTTTTTAAACCAATGGATTTGCCCCAAAATCTCTCCTCTATTAGCTTGACCTAGACCAGTGGTAGAATCGTTAAGAGATTTTCAATTATTACCAATCATAAACATCATCGTAACCTGAACGTTAGATTAGGACCTTCGAGATGGTGCAACTAAATTAGTCCGATAGAAACTTGGGAGGTATCTCTCTACCATGCCTGCTCTCTCAAATCTAACAAGCTCTAACGATGCCGCCTCATCTAATGGGACCGTGGAAGTTTAGACTAGTCATCACATCTACATAGGTGCTCACACCCGAAGCATATACCATTTTGTAAAAAGCATACCATGTGCCGTAAACAATCAACAAAACTCTCAATTTATAAATTCAACAATAATATCTAGAAGGAAATTTAACATGACACAAAATATATTGGCAAGTGTATATACTTCATAGCTCAACTAAGAATATTTTTAGGGACACTCCATATTCACAAAACATTATATAAATCCAAATTAAAGAAAAATATTTTGAAAAACTAAAAAAATTTTTTTTTTTTCATTCACAAATACAACAATCTGTCCACTTATAATTTGGGAAGGGTTTGTACTTCTATTAATCCATATCCATGACTTTATCCTTGGTTGACGAGCCCTCACCTAAATTTTATATGTACCGTGATATAAAAGTAATGTTAAACACCAATTTAATGCAAACATGAAAATAAATGTATGACATGCAAACATGACTCTAAGTTAGCCTATGATACCTATTAAACTCCCACATAACTCAACCTAAATTAGTTCTTCTCCTTAATACTCATTTTGATCCCAAAAGTAACAAATCTAACTAATCCAACAAGTTCTCAGCACAATGTGTCTTAGAAAAAGGGCCATATCTTTAACCATAATTCTCGAATTGTGATAATTCCAACTGTCATTTAAAGATGTGACATAAAGCTATAACTTTTATATTTATGACCAATCTCTATTCCAATCACACAGATGTTCAGGTTTGTAAATTTGGTAGTCCTAATTTATGACCCAACATGCACTGTTTCAAAAGAATTACTATAACTTTCACTACACATATCAGATTTATATGATTCAAGTCCCAATTTAAAGGTAAGACATAAAGCTACAATTTTGGTATTTAGAGTTTAGGCTAATTTTGTCTAGAAAGTGGCCCAAACTTGAAGTAAAATAATAGCTAAAATAAAACAAAAACAGGACAATTTCCCCACAGAACATGTCTATTTGGAAATGACTAAAAATTCAATTCTCAATGAAATATTTCATACAATATGTCATTTTAAAGTTCTAAAAGTTTAGTTTTAGTAGAAGAAAATCGTATTTAGTTTTCAATTGTGTAAAATGAGTTATGATTTAAATACTACAGCAAGGTCAAGCTGTCCAGATTGTGAAATCATGGTTTTTCCATCTTTTGATGCTCCAAAGTGGGATTTTCTTTGTCCTTTTTCATTCTATCCTTATTCTAATATAACAAGAGTCTGAGAAACATGTTATACATGACAATTATGCATCAATTAAAAACCCACATACAAGGTACTTGCCTTTCTTAACTTCAAAGTCTATTTCACTCTTACTCCTTTGACCTCCTTGTCTTTTTGATATTTTCAGCTTGCTCTATGAACTTTCTACACCACTTTGTGCTTCTTAAAGGCTAGGTATAAGATGTATATGGATTGAAAAGGTTTATTTTAAGTTTGAATGATGATTTCAATGGTATTTAGGGTGGTTTTGTGTGAGAGAAACATGGAACTCGTGATTAGGGTTTTTGGAATAGGAAATGTGTTCTCTCTCTCTCTCTCTCTCTCCCTCTCTTTCTTTTTCTCACACACACACACACCCAAGGAAGGTTCAAGAATCTCTCTCTCTCTCTCGGTCACACACACCCAAACACACTTGCCCAACTTTTCTTTCTTTTATTTGAGCCACACAAACTACATCACCTTCAAAATTTAAATGCAACCATCACAATTTAAAACTTTATCTTCACTTTTTTACCTTAAAGAGATAAAGAATAAAAATAAACAAAATTCTTGGTTAGGATTTATAATTTGTTAACTCAAGGGTTGAACTTTAAAATTGGGCTCTAATACTAGTTGAAATCCAAACCCAATCTCATATTCCTAATCTATCTAAATTCACACTCTGTTTTATTATTTAATGTCATTCACTTTAATTTCTCTCGAAGCATATCATATGCAAATTTGTACTAAATTTAAATTAAGATCTCAAAATTCCTTAATTGATTCCAGGTTCGTGGTTTAAATTTTTCAATGCCAGAGTTCACCCTATAAGATACAAAACACCCATACAATAAGATATCGAGCTCCGATATTACAAGTTCTACCCCCATAAAAGAATTTCATCCTCAAAATATGCTAAGTCTCACTCTCAAATAACTGGGGGGGGTATTAACTTTGCATCCGATCCTTCGGTTCCCATGTATCTCTTTGATTCGATCATTTTTTCACAATACCTTAACTATCAATACCTCTTTGTTTCTTAAAGTTTTAACTTGGCAATCTAAAATAGCAACTGGCTTAGTCTTAAAACTCAAATCTTCTCTCAACTCTATTGGAGGCACTTCAAGAATATGCGACTGGTCCAATATGTATTTCTTGAGTATGGACACATGGAACACATCATGGATTTTCTCTAACTTCGGAGGTAACTCGAGCCTATAGGCTACCTTTCTAATTCTCTCAATAACCTTGTATGGACCAATTGAGGGTAAAGCTTCCTTTGACTTCAGAAGCAGATTACACCTTTCTAAGGGGATACTTTTAAAGACACCATATTACCGATCTCAAATTCCAATAACCTTCTTCTTTTATTGGCATAGTTTTTTTGATGATCTTATGCTACTTTCATTCTTTTCTTGATTATTTTAACTTTCTCAACCATAGCATAATCCTTAATTTCTCAAACCCTAACATTATCTAATACTCTCTCAACTACGGAGCTGCCATAGATATTACGGCTTTGCGGTTCAGTATAGCTACAATAACTTTTACTTTACCTAGGTGATATTTGATGGTAACATCATAGTCCTTTAATAACTAAGGGCATTTGCATTATCACAAATTCAACTATTTCTAAATAAAAAGGTATTTAAGACTGATGATTAATGAATATCTTACAATGCTCACAATAACGGTAATGTCTCAAAATCTTCAAAGCAAAAATAAAGACTCCAAGCTCTAAATCATGATTAGAATAGTGTCCTCATGAGATTTCAACTATCTAGAAACATAAACTGTCACACTCTATCTCTGCATTAATAGACAACCCAAATTACTCATGGATGTATCACTACAAATCATAAAGCCCTATCTACTAATCAATAATGTCAAAATTGGAGTTGATACAAACTTGTCATTCAACGTTTGAAAACTAGCCTTATATTGCTCATTCTATCTAGAAGGTTCCTTCTTCCGAGTCAGTTTAATAAGTGAAACTGTTATTAAGGTGAAATCCTTAATAAATTTACAAAAATACCATATTAAACCCAAAATACTAGATTCCCCTATGACAGTAGTAGGTATGTACTGATTAACAATAATTTCAACTCTATTTGGATCCACAGAAAGTCTTGTACCAAAAACAATGAGATCTAAAAAGTTACTTCACTAAGACAAAACTCACATTTACTCAATTTGACAACACAATTCTTTGGTTCTCAAACTTTGTGAAGTAATCCAAAGATGGTACTTATACAATGTAATTTTAGAGTAAACTAGAATATTATCTACAAAAACAACGATGAAGTCATCCAGATAAGGTCTAAGACATGTAGGATCATTCGTCAACCCGAATGGTATCAAATCAATAATGAAATCTCTCTTTGGTAAGCTATCTAGAAATACATCAAGGAAATCTTGAACCATTGGTATGTCAGACAATGAGCCTGCTTATTCCTGAATTTATTGAGAAAAGTTAAATATCCATAACAATTTCTAGATAACATCTTAGTAGCTCGAATAATAGATATAACTGGAGCTCTAACAATTCTATCACTAACAAATAAAATCTACAGTTGTCTTGTTAGTGAAAAGACAATAATCTTTCTGCGACAATTAAGTAATGTATAGTTAGCCGATAAACAATTTATACATAGAAATACATTCAGATCCATTAACTCCAATGGCAACAAATAAATATTACAATCATAACCTGAAAACTCATGATACAATCTTTATGATTCTCAATAACCATAACCATTACTCTTAAAGGTTCGGAATCACGCAACAATTGCATATCAAATACTAATGAAATGAATGGATACGTTGTACTTAGATCAATCAAAGCATGCATATCATATCAAAATAAGCTCATCCTACTTGTATCTTCATTAGGTGAAGTATGAATTTCCTGAATAGTAACTACATGAACTCTAGCCTCACCTCTTAGGCCTGGTGGTATACCTCAAGTTTGTCTCTATTTTGACTATAGTGGTACAGCCAATCTAGGTGGCATTGGCTTTGGTGGAACCCGAGGAAATATTGACTTATGAGAATATATAGGTCTAAGTGGTGTAACACACAGTAAAGGGATAGATGTGGTTGCATGGGCCTAAGGGGGTTACATGAGAACTAGAATATAATAATCTCTTACCAGTACTCTCGCACTTCTCGTACTACCTCTTTCTTTTTTTCCCTAAATCTTGAATTTCTATTGCTCTTTTCTCTTGTGACATATCTTGCTTGTCCCTAGTAACCAATTCCAAAACTTTTACGTTATTTTTTAGATCTTGGAAGTGATAAAGAGTTGAGTTACTAGATACTGCTGGAAAAATGATGGTAATTCTTTTCTGAACCTCTTTATTCTATTTTCATCTATTTTAACTAACTCTTGAGTATAAATTAATAGTTGGACAAAGTGATCTCATAGTCACTAATAGTCTCATCACTCTATCTCAAATCTAGAAATTTAGATGTCTTTCAATCTTTAATAAATGCAAGTACATGCCTTTTATGGAAGATCTAAGTAAAATCACCCCAAAAGACATCTTGAAGGTAACTTTCATATCAGAATCTCTCAACTGTAAATCCTACCAATCATTGGCAACTTCCTTCAGATAACAAGTGGGAAGTCTGACCTTGTACCCTTGTGACCATGAACTTATAAAAAAGTCTCAACAACTCAACAATGAAATACTTTACAACCCTAGGGATCATTGCTCCTCTAAAAAGTCATCAACACTATTTTCTTAAACTCAACTATCAATTTCTAAAATCGATGTTCTCTTGGGATACACATGTGCTCCACATATCCCTCTGTCCATCTCTGTACTTTGCGGCTCTCTAATATCCATATGATTTGGCCAGATCTAACTGAGCGCTAACTATTGGAGCTGGAGACGCTAGTGGGCTTGATGTAGTTAAAGGTGTAGTAGTGGCCTAAGTAGTTGGAGAAACACTTGTAGTCTTACTTCATGTCATTAGCTTAAACAATCTAGTTGTCATTCTATATATATATATCCCATGACATAGTGCCAACTATGGCCAACAAACTATCCAAATCCTAGTAAAAATCTAGTCCATGTGGAATTTGATCACAAAAGTGTTTAGGGCTGAGACTCTTTTCTCTGTTCATCATCTCTTTATTCTCTCTCATAAGTTATTTGACAAGTCTTTTCATTTTAACTATATCATATACTGATAACTTGATGAATAAATTCACAACTAGACATGACTCCACTTCCTAGGACCCATAGGAGGTTTTTGAATCCTTCAAAATATTTAGAACACAAAAACCTTTAAACACACACTTGAAAATATTTGAAAACATTTATAAATATTTGGAAAAAATTTGAAAAATTGGATAAATTAACCTTATCTCTAATACCGATCTAATTGTCATGCCCTGACCCTCAAATCAGAGTACGCAACAACAGCTGTAGGATTTAAAAGTACGTATAATCACCAATACGCATTCCAAGATACTGTAGGCTATACTAATACCATTTTCAAGTTAAAAAATCCAGCACAAAAAGTATTTAAACCCAATAAATTGTAAGCTACAAATAAGCACTTTCCATTTCAAAGTACAACTTCAAAAATATAAGTTTCAATTTTAGAAAAACATATGTAAAATAAATTATATGAAGAGTTTCAACTTTAAAATGCCCACCAATGAATATACCTACATACTTCAAAATCCATGGCTAAGAAGAACCAATATCAATAGTTGGTCAGAGAAGGCTCTCTTCTCGTCCGGACCTAACTAACGGTGGAGTGACTTTTATCTCTATATTTTCTTTGAAAAGCATAAAAATGAAGAAATGAATATAAAAATACTTAGTAGAGTGTGACAGCATAATTATGTAAGAAAATGAGTGGTGAGTGTGAGAGTATCAAATGATATTTTCAAAATCATATTTCAATTCAACTAAATAATCATGTAGTTATCTTAGCATTCCTCAATAAATGTCATAGTTTTCTTGAAATATAATAAGCACTCAATATGCACTTTTTTTTTTTTTAATAATCAAGATGTTTGTCTCAAAATCTCTCCACCAATGGTTAGGTCCAGATCAATGGCAGAACCGCCAAGAAATTTTTAATTATTACAAATTATAAACATCACTCTCAACCTTGGTGTTAGCTCAAGACCTCCAAGATGGTGCAACCAAGTTAGCCCGATAGGGACTTGGAAGACATCTCTCTACCATGTCTACTCTCTTAAGTCTAACAAGCTTTAACCATGCCACCCTATCTAATGGGACTGTGAAAACTTAGACTAGTCATCACATCTACATGGGTGCTTGCACCCCAAGCATGCATCATTTTGCAAAAAGCATATCATATGCCATAAAAAATCAATAAAACTCTTAATCATAAATTCAACAATAATATCCAAAAAGAAATTTAACATGACACAAAATATATTTGTAATTGTATAGATTTCATAGCTTAATTCAAAATATTTTTAAGAACACTCTACATACACAAAACATTATATAAATCCAAGTCAAAGAAAAACATTTTAGAAAACCAAGAAAAACATTTTCTCATTTGTAAACATAGCAATCTATCCACTTATAGTTTGGGAATGGTTTGCACTCCCACTAATTCAAATCCATAGCTTTATCCTTGATTGATGAGCCCTCACCTAAATTTATATGAACCATGATATAAGAATAAGGTTAGACACCAATTTAATGTAAACATGAAAATCAATGCATGACATGTGAACATGACTCTAAGTTAGCCAATGACACCTATTAAATTCCCACTTAGCTTAACCTAAATTAGTTCTCTCCCTTAATGCTTATTTTCATTCCAAAATTAACGAATCTAACTGATACAACAAGTTCCTAGCACATCATGTCTTAGAAAAATGGTCATATCTTAAACCATAATTCTTGAATTATAGTAATTCCAATTGTGATTTAAAAATGAGATATAAAACTATAACTTTTATATTTATGACCAAATTTCATTCTAATTACACAAAAATACAAAGATCCATAAATGTGATAGTCTTGACCTCATGACCCAACATGCATAATTATAGAAGAATCGCTATAATTTTTACTATACATATTAGATTTAAGTGATTCAATCTTAATTTAAAGATAAGACATAAAATTACAATTTTGATGTTCAGCATTTAGTCTAATTCTACCTAAAAGGTGACTCAAACTTGAAATAAACTACATAGTTAAAACGGAGCACAAACTCTTTTTGAAAAATTACTAAAAATTTAATTCTCAATGAAATGTTTCCTACAATATGTTATTTTAGAGCTTTAAAAGTCTAGTTTCAGCAGAAGAAAACTATATTTAGTTTGTAATTGTGTAGAAAGAGTTATGACCTAAATACTGCAATAAGTTCAAATTGTCCAAATAGCAAAGTCATGGTTTTTCCATCTCTCGATACTCAAAAGTGAGATTTTCTTTTTCCTTTTTCATTCTATCCTTATTCTAATACCACAACAGTCTGAGAAACATGTTATATATGACTATTATGCATCAATTAAACACACACATGCAATGTATTTGCCTTTCTAAACTTCAAAATCCATTTCCCTCTTACTCCTTTGACTTCCTTACTTCCTTGGTGTTTTTAGTTTGCTCTATGGATTTTTTACATTACTTTGTGCTTCCTAAAGGCTAGGTATAAGATGTATACGGATGAAAATGGTTTATTTCAAGCTTGAATGATGATTTCAATGGTGTTTATGGTGGTTTTGTGTGAGAAAAACATGAGACTTGTGATTAGAGTTTTTTGGAAAAGTGAAAGTGCTCTCTCTCTCTCTCTCTCTCTCGGTCACACACACCCAAACACACTTACCTAACTTTTCTTCATTTTAGTTGAGCCACATAAACCACATCACTTTCACTTCTTGCATTAAATACAACCATCACAATTTAAAGTCATTTGACTTTTCTACCTTATGTTTCAAAAGAGAAAAAGAAAAAAAATAAACAAAATTGTTGGTTAGGATTTATAATTTGTTAACTCAAAAGTTAGACTCCAAAATTGGGCTCTAATACTAATTTGAATCCAAACCCAATCTCATTTTTCTAATCTATCCAAGTTCACATTATGTTTTATTATTTAATGTCATGCACTTTAATTTTTCCCTAAGTATATCATATGCAAATTTATACGAAACATAAATTAAGATCTCAAAATTTCTTAATTGCTTTAAAGTTCATGGTCTAATTTTTCAACACTAGAGTTCACTTTATTAGACAAAAGACACCCATACAATTAGACATTGAGTTTTGATATTGCAGAAAGGATCAGGAAAAACTACATTTTATAAAAATACTTGAAAGGGAAACATAAGCAAATACGAAAATATAAAAATATAAAAATTTTTATGTGAATATTAATTATTTTATAAAAATAATAGAATAAATAATTTTATAATAAAAATCTAAAATAATTAAATATATAATTATTAATACAACAATAACAATAATCTAGACATTCTATCCCAAAATTTAGAGTCAACCATATGAGAGACAAATATCAAAAATTGAAAAAATAAAATAAAATAAAATAAAATAAAATAATAAATAAATAAATAAATAATTTTATAAATAAAAAATATTAATTTAATTGTGTGGATTCTCTTACACCACTCATTCCTATATAAAGATATCTTCTCAACTAAATCTATATTTATCATGTCTTTACGAATATATTGTATTCAACTTTTTAATAGTCTATCTCTACATTTTATTAAATCTCATATTTTTAAATTTTCGGTTTTCCTAATAGGTGCGTACTTAGAAATTCTTTGCACATGCGCAAACCACCTTAAACGGTATTCTCTCATCTTATTTACAATTGAACTAATTCCTAAATTATTACGTATCTCATCGTTTCTAACTCTATTTTTTTTAGTTTTACCACATATCCATCTAAACATTCTTATTTCAGCAACAATCATTTTTTGTTTTTGTTGCTGTTTAATGGCCCAACACTTAGTGTCATACAATAGCGCAGGTTTTATTATAGTTTTATAGAATTTTTTCTTTAAATGTAATGGTATCATATGATCATAGAGAACTCTGGATGCCTTTCGCAATTTCATCTAACTAGCTTGAATTTTGTTGTTTATATCTCCATCGATATTGTCGTCGTTTTGAATGATGGAATCAAAATATCTAAATCATTCACTTTTTAGGATTTCTCTTCCTTCAAATCTAATCTTATGACAAATAATATAAAAATAAAAATTATAATTAAATAAACAAACAATTCATTAAATAACATCTTATGCACTATTTTTCAATCAGATGGTGGCTGGTTGTTTGCAATACCAATACGGCAAAGAATCACCGGCACTAGTGGTTGTTGACGAGGGCCAAGGTTTGACTGTTTTGTTCATGAAGGTCTCTTCCATTATTGAGATATCTTCGTATTGTGATGAGTGTTGATGGACGCATTTTGTAATGAAACCATCTAGATTGATTTATTTTAATTTTCTCAAACTCCAAACTGCATGCTTTTTCAAAAATTGAGAAAGCAATTACATTTTCAGAAGGAATTGGAAACCTGAACTAAACTACGTGACAAATAATTGTTCACTGATGTACCCCCACAAAGGATAACAATCATTCTTGCAATATTCAAGCTAGGAGGAAATTATTCTTCTGGGTCCAAAGGTAAGAGACATGACTTGGGTTCCACTATCCCTGTAGCTTGTCCATAAGCATGGTTGCAGGAAGAACTGATATTACGGTATTTACCCAAACCTGACAATTGGATCGAACCTAAATGAATTCCTGTGCATGGTACCACATTGCTGCAGTTGACATTTATAGCGATTTTGGTCATCGTTGTCCCCGTAGCATTCAAGAACTGCACATTACTTATCTTAACCCCCGTGCTCTAATTTGGAACAAAAAAATAAAAATAAAAATTATTAAGTTACATTTTCCTTTATGAAAGACAGATTTGCCTAATGTTTAAATTAAGCAGCTCATTAGGTCTATACCGTTGCGTTGCAGCCATCTCGGACATCGCAATAGTATTGATCTATGATTATTGGATTTTTCACTGCATCAAACTCTATATCCGAGAAAGTTATATCCTTAACTGAACCTCTTCCAACCTATTATTGCAAAATAACAATAACAGTTAGAGTCAATCTTTAAAGTAAAAGAGAAAAATGTTAGGAAAATAGTTGGTATCTGTTTAGCAAAGTTGTGATTAGACTCAGTTATTAATATATTAAAATCTCTTGGACTATATAAGGAAAATAAATGGTCTTGCATGCTTTACCTGCCATGTCTTGATCCGGGCACCATTGGTAGTATTTTTGAAAGTAATTTCCTCTACTTTGATGCGCTCTACACTAACTTCATTGCCACCCTTACCTAAGCTTCCAATGCTAAACATAAAGCAAGCTCATATTAGAAGATTTTTTCATTAATTAATTTTGTTTACAACCAACAGAGAGTATTATACAAATTGCATTTATCATCGGGTAAAATAAGAAGCAAGTGAAGAATGGTTTTTCACATAATGTTACAAAGGAAGAATTTAAGTACCTTATCCCATGACCAAGTTCACAATGAACCTTTGTGATGTTAATATTTGAGGTGTGGTCTCCAATGGAAACGCAATCATCACCTGCCAACAATTTTGGAAAGAGAAAAAAAGAAAGGAAGTTCAAAACTGAGATAATGGAAGGTCCGAGGGTGCGTTTTGATACAAGCCTCTTCCTTGGGACTCTAAACTGATGGCATAAGAGTGTACAAAAAACGTAGCATCACCATAAAGTTTATAAGTATTCACATTCATAAAGTTTATAACTATTGTATCACTATGTAACAGTTACATGCCATTTTATATTTTTTTATCAAAATCTCGAATTCGAGTTTTGAAATAAAAAATAAAAAAAAAAACTGAAAGAGTCAACCCTAAATTAGATCTCACATATTTATCGGTTTTTCAGATATCTATAAAAAGAAAAAAAGGGTAGTTGTTAAAGTGTTTAAGAATTAAAGTACTTGCATATGAGAAATGAAAAACAAATGTTTTGATTGAGGTGATTACCACAAGTTAAGTTTGAGTCGCGGATCAACATATTTTTAACTCCTTGAATGTGGATGCAATCAGTGTTAGGACTTGAGCCCGGTGAGTTTATCCTCAAGTTTTGAAAGGCAACAGAGTCACTTCCGTGAACCGTGAGGTGACATTGGGAGCTATTATACACCGCAATATTGGAAACATAAACATCTTTAGAATTGATTATTTTTATTGCCTGCAAAGAAAAATACAAAATCCTTACATTAGATTATACTAAATTAGAATAAAAATTTAAAAAAAAAAGCCAAACATAGGATTAAATTTTTTCAAGCGCTCTATTGGCCGAAAACTTATTTTCCATAGCCATTTTACTTATGTAATAGTTTATTTTGTTATTAGTGTTAGAAGATATATATAAGTCTTGGGAATATTTATAAAATATTATGATACATAATGTTCTTAAGTTTTGAGTGTAGAAAATAAAAAGAGAAATAATATGAGAGAGAACACTCTATATATTTTATTATGTGTTTAATTCTAAAGTCAAATATTTTTTCAAATATATAATATATCAATATATTGTGACAAAATGTTAATATATTATGATATTTGAGATAATATAAGTTGATATATATAAAAAGATATCGATAATAGTAAAAAATATCTAGTACAATGACATCATTTGATGTCATGTGTATGTTTTGAAAATATTTATCTTCTATATTTAAAAAGTAACATATATGTTAACATTGAGAAAACCAGAAAATGTTCTGGGTATAATATTTAGAAAATATTATGATGTATAATATCTATCTAATATAAATATTTAGAAGATATCATATGTTTTGAGAAATTTGGATACCATTTTACATAATATTTTTTATCGTCTTTTGATTTTGATACATAGTATTTTCTAAATATTATAGGAAAACCAGTTTGTTTTTGTCAAATTAATTACATTTGGTGGCTTTCATCTTTAGTAACCATCAAAAGCAATGGTAGCTAGTTTGTGAAGAAAAAGGGAAATTTGAACTTTTGATCTATTTGGTTCATGGTTTTATAACTCATACATTGTGAAGTAAATTGAAAATAAAAGTAAAAATAAAAATATTCAATAAACAAAAATAAATGATTAAATAAATAGATCAAGAATACTTACAGTAGGGGCAAGCTTGGTGCATCCCTGAACCATTCGTAGCCAAGAAAATTTTGTTAATAAAAATAATTTATTATTAGATTAAAAAATGGAAGATAGTTGATGGGAAGAGATACTCTTGAATGTACCTTGCCAGGATGGTATTTGCAAGATTGATCCCACCAGGCTTTGCCACTTCCATCAACAGAGCCCGATCCGTAAATGTTAAGACCAGACTTTAAGTCCTTAAACAGTATCCATTTTCCATTATCTAGTCCTTCCCATGCACTAACTTCACTCGGAGCTTTAATTGTCCCTTCTATCTGCATGCAACAAGAGAGAGACAAAGAAAACATTGAGAAAGAGTGAGAGCATTTTTCTGTATATATAATATTCTATTAAATAAGTTTTGGATTCGAAATTTAGGAATAAAAAAAAATTATACTAGAAGAGCTGTCCCCTAAATTGAACCCTGTGGACGCTCAAACCAAATTAGTCAAAATATAACTTCCGATACCAATGATAAAAGCAATATATATATAAATATATATATATATATATATATATATATATATATATATATATTCTAGTTGATAATATGCCATATTGTGTTCAACAATAAAAATATCATATTGTAAGGTTTAGTACCTGCACTTGAACACCGGATTTGCAAGGTCCAGCAAAGGTGATCGGTTTCACCAAATATGTCTTTCCCTCTGGAATAACCATAGTAGGCCATTCTTCAGAATCATCGTCATTACATGTATCATTCCATGCGCTCAGGAATGCCTGAAAAGAATTAAGTAATATGCATTATTATGATAGCTTTAGAAATTAAAACATCGCTGAGGAAGATACAGAGATGTGATTTCCAATTCATGCAAACACACACACACACACATATTTTAAAATTTTCCTACAAGTGTGTCATCAGTTTCGCCATCTCCGACAGCTTCGTAGTCAAGAACATTGTAAAATGAATCAGCGTAATTTTTGTGCGCCGTCAGTGCTATCACAAGACAAAAAATAACTAGAATGTTGTATGAGCCCTGCATACAAGAAAGAAAAAGGTTCCATTTAAATCCAAAATTGATTCTAGATTAAAATAAATAAATAAATCGAGAGGGTGGGTTCTCACCATAGGTAGTTTGGAAGAAAACACGACTTCTTCTGGTTTGACAATCTTACAATCCTGAATATTTATACGAAATGAGCTTTCACTCTTTTAGAAATGTGCTAGCATAAAAAGTTTTCAATATTAATATTTTCTCGTTTCTAAAATGGGTTTCCATTTTTAAAATATTTTGATATACTATATTAACAAATATTTATACAAAAATTCTTATATTTCTATATTCATAGGTTTTTTCATATTTAATAAATTATTTGTTTATTTAATTATATTTTTATTTTTTATATTATTTTTTTATGATTAATAAATATATATTCTAATCATTTTAAATTTTATTATAAAAATGATCATTCTATTATTTTCATAAAATAATTAATATTTACAAAATAATCCATATATTTTTTATATTTACGTATTTATCTATATTTCTATTACGTTTATTTTTACAAAATACCAATTTCTCGTATCATTTAGTATTTGTTTTCATTTTCCTATTTCTATTTCTGTACAACCTAGGCCATCGAAGGATAGAAAATAGTTTAATTTATAGTCAATGTCTGTAAGAGTATTTTTAGGGAAAGTTTTCATTTTGTATCAGAACTGATACTTAAGGATTTGATAACTATTTAAATTATTCTTCAATGGCTTCTATTCACGGGAAAAGGTTGTACAATTATTTCAAAATCAATTTAAGGATGAGAAGTGAAGTTTATATATGAAACTTAGCATTGTTCAAGGTTATGTTAATTAGGGAAATATATAATAACGATAAGCAACAATAAACTAATTGTTTCATGATGGGGTTACAATAGTTATTCATGAATCAAATCTTAACTTTTCTAGCTATCCATGATACGTACAATCAAGGGATAGTGAATGCAAATATTTTGTAAACAATGATATATATATATATATATATTTATATGATATTAAAGAGAAACGATATTGCCCCCAGAAATTTATTATACATAATACTTTTTCTTCTATATGTTCTATACATCTAGATACAAAGAAAATATAATTGTATATGCATCTCTGCATAACCAGATTATTAAGAAAAGTAATTAGCTTTATTTAGTATAAAAGTATTTATTTCTAAGAAAATAAACTATTTAAAGGAGATTATTAGATAACTATTGAATTAAAGGTGTAATAATTAAAAAAAAAATCTGAATTAGACGATCAACTTTTATTTCATTTTTTTTTTTGGTATAAACCACCTAATTGTTTATTTTCTTGCCACCACAGAAGCCATCTTTATTTGTTTGTTGCCGAGTCAAAACTCTTTGCTTTCTCTCTCTTTCTCTCAATCTCGATCTTGCCCGTCCCCACAGCCTACACTCTGTAACAACATAGAACTCTTAAGACATGTAAGCTGAGTGAATAAGGAGGATCATAGTCGAGTCAACAATTAAGTTAGTTAGTTGTACGAATTAGTTAGATTAGTTGAGGAAGTGAAGTAGGATATATGTAGTGCAATACTGAAGAAGGAACCAGAACTAACTCTGAGAATTTTCCCCATCTTCTCTCTCTCTCTCTCTCCCTTCTTCCAATTTCCTCACTTTCTTAGTTTCTGTAACCTTTTGCAACTATACTTCCCTAATTTCCAAAGAAGATACATTGTTATTCACTCAATTGTTGTAGAATATCAGCTCATTGAGCCTTGCGGTGGACTTACTAAATCCAGAACATCCTTGGGACATAACAAATTGGCATCAGAGCACATCGTCCTTGGCCACTCAAGCTATTTGCAGTGATTATGGCAGAAAGAACAAGATCAAAAACCATGGAAGAGCATAACAAAAAGCAAGACTTATAAATCCAAGAACTCAACCAAGAAATGCATACCACACATACACAATTAAAGAAGCAGCTAGAGGAAAGAATGAAGTCCTTCATGACACGCATGGAAGCCCAATTTAGTGCCCTTGTTAAGAAATTGTACAAGGATGCGGATGAAGATCAAGATATGAACAAAAGCCTACTACCTTGTCCGCTACCCACTCCAGTTGGAATTAAAAGAAGAACATAGGCAGAACTACCCAAGAAGGAGAACAATTCCAGAACTTCAGTCCCTAATCATCCAAGAATTGAGCTACCTACATTTTCAGGAGAAGATCCTCATAGTTGGCCAAGAAAATGCCACAAATTCTTTATGATATATCACATTCCACGCAATTCTTGGATGGAAACTATAGAATTCTACTTAGAAGATAAAGCAAAGACTTGGTACCAAGGCTTAAAATTAGCAAAAGGCCTGGTGGAGTGGGATGAGTTTTCTAAGCTGTTGTATTAGAGGTTTAGCAAGAGGAAGTTGAGGAGTTCAACAAATTGCAACAATCTGGTTCAGTAATGGAATATCAAGAGAGGTTTGAAGAACTTTGGTCACTGATGTTCATAAAAAACCCTAGCTTAACAAAATCCTATTTCATCTCTAGTTTTATCAGTGGACTCAAGGAAGAAATTAAACCCATGCTGAGATTGATGAAGCCAAATACCTTATTGCAGGCATTTGAGATTGCTGCCTTACAAGAGCAATCTTTAGAGATAACTAAGAGGGGGGAAGATAGTTACCTCTTGGAGTAAGTTCGGGGCTGTAAATGAAAGAAGCTTAGGTAAGGAAATGGGAACAACTACTATGACAAATCGACAGTCATCAGCACTACAGAAAAGTCAGAACACAAATACCACAGGAGGAGGCATGTTACAAAAGATCACTCCTCAAGAAATTCAGCACAAAAGAAACAACCATTTATGCTACAAATGTGGAGAAAAGTATAGTTCGGGTCACTAGTGTAAGCTTAAAGGTTTGAACTTGATATTGGCAGAAGATGATGAGGATTAGGAATCGATTGTGGTAGATGCAGGACATGGAGTTAATCGACACTGCAGGTAAAAGCTTGGACATCTCTCTATGTACACTATCTAATTCTTTAACTAGAAAGACTATAACACTCCAAGGATTACTACACAGGTCTACCATAACTATTCTGGTAGATACAGGTAGCTCAAACAGTTTCCTAAGTCATAAAGTACTACAAGAACTGCAACTGATTGCTGAGCCTTCAGCCCACTTGCATGCTGTCATAGCAGATGGGAATATAGTCTCTAGTTATACTGAAGTCAAGAATGTTAAGTGGAAAATACAAATCTATGCCTTTTCATTCAACCTAAGGGTAATAAACCTAGGCAAATGGGATGTTACCTTTGGGTTGGATTGGATATATCACTTCAGTCCTATAACTTTTGATTTTAAGCAACTACAGATCAAGTTTTTAAGAGGGAAAGAGGAGGTGGTGCTAGAAGGGAATGCACAGCATCCTAGAATGAAACTTGTCAGAGGAAAGGATACTATGGCATTTAGGCAACAATAGTTATAGGTGTGTGCTTCCATTACTGTCAGTAATGAGAAGAACAAGGTGGAAAGACCTGCAAAGATATTAGCCATATTGAATCACTATGAGGATGTTTTTCAAATACCCACTTCTTTACCTCGAGAGAGATACCATGATCACTCTATAACATTAAAACCAGAGTCCTAACCCTTCAAACTTAAACCTATAGATATCCCCACTCAGAAAAGACTGAAATTGAGAAACAAGTGTAGGAAATGTTAAGTAATGGCATAGTTAGACACAGTAAGAGCCCTTTTGCATCACCTGTTCTGTTGGTAAGAAAAAAAAAGAGATAACACCTGGAGATTCTGTGTGGACTATAGGTAACTGAATAATCAGACATTAAGGACAAAAACCCTATTCCTAATATTAATGAATTGTTGGATGAATTGTATGGATCCAAGGTGTTTTCCCCACATTTTAGTCTTTAATGAATCACATCTTTCAAGCCTACCTTAGAAAGTTTGTCCTAGTTTTTTTTTTTTTTTTTTTTTTATGATATTCTCATATATAATACTGACTTATCTACTCATATTCAGAACCTAAAAACAGTCATTTCCTTACTTAGACAACACCAAGTCTTTGCTAAACTTTCAAAGTATATCTTTGCACAAAAACAAGTAGAGTACTTGGGCCATGTTGTTACTGGAGAAAGAGTTAAAATGGAGTACCAAAAAATTAAATGTATAGCTTCATGGCCAACCCCAAACTCTATCAAGGCCTTGAGAGGGTTTCTAGGACTGACAGGGTATTATAGAAGGTTTGTTAAACATTATGGAATCATAGCAAGACCTCTGAATGTTATGCTTAAGAAAAATAACTTCAAGTGGAGTGAAGATGCTGACCTAGCATTCAAACAGCTCAAAGAAGCAATGATTTCTGCACTAGTGATGAGATTACCAGATTTTTTAAAGCATTTTGTTGTTGAGATAGATACATGCTCAAAGGGTTAAGGGGCTGTATTGATGCAAAAGGGCAACCTATTACTTACCTAAGTAAAGCTTTAGAACCAAAGAGCATGGGGTTATCCATATATGAGGAGTTAATGGCAGTGGTAATGACAGTCACCAAGTAGAGACATTATTTGTTAGAATATCATTTCATAATAAGGACTGACCACCAAAGTCTTAAATACCTATTGGAGCAAAGATTGACTAGCCCCTTGTAGCATAAATATCTTACAAAGTTGCTTGGCTATGATTATGAAATTTGGTACAAAAAAGATGTGGAAAACAAGGTTGCTAATACACTTTCGAGGAGGGAGTTGAAGGATGAAGAGGTACCAGTAGAACATGACATGTTGGCCATTTCAATTGTACAACCCAAGTATATAGAAGAAGCTATGCAGAGCTACAAAGGTGATGAAGCATGTCAAAACTTAATAACTTAATTGACATTACAACCTGGAAGCAGATCTGATGTGCAGTATAAGGATAGAATTTCAACATGTAATCAGAAGATATATGTGGGAAATGGTTCTCAGCTAAGGTTGAAAATACTACAATTCATGCCCAACTCAGCAATGGGGGGACACTCTGGGCAGCAAGATACACTAAGGAGAATTAAGTCTACATTCTATTGGCCATCCCTCAAATCTTCTGTGATCAAATATGTACAACAATGTGATATGTGTCAAAAAAATAAACATGAAAATGTAGCTTATCCTGGACTGTTTCAACCTCTAACCATTCCATCACAAGCTTAGTCATAAATCAGTGTGGGTTTCTTTGAAGGTCTCCCAAAATCACAAGGCCATGACACTATTTTGGTAGTGATTGATAGACTTACAAAGTTTAGCCATTTTTTAGCTTTGCAGCACCCCTATTTTGCTATGACTATGGCTCAATTGTTTATAGATCAAGTGCTCAAGCTACATGGTCTGCCAAATGCTCTAGTGTCTAATAGAGATAAAAACTTCACAAGTTTATTTTGGCAGGAGCTGTTTAGATTAGTAAGTACTCAAATAAAACTAAGTAGTGCATACCATTCTCAAACCGATGGCCAAAGTGAAAGACTCAATCAATGTTTGGAGTGTTACCTTCATTGCATTATTGCAGATAAACCTGCCCTCTAGCTGCAATGGTTAAGTCTGGTTGAGTGGTGGTATAATACCAACTTCCACACAAGCATTCAAATGACTCCTTTTAAAGCTCTTTATGGTTATCAACCAAGGCACATAACTACGGTGTCCTACTTGGATTGTATGACTCTAGCAGCTAATAACTTCATTAGAAATAGGCAGGTGATGTTACAAATCCTCCATGACTATCTGATAAAGGCTCAAAACAGAATGAAGGTATTTGCAGATCAAAATTATACAGAAAGGGAATTTAAAGTGTGAGACTTGGTATACCTTAAATTGCAGCCATACAGACAACAGATAGTAGAATTAAGAAGACAACTTAAGCTTTCCTCCAAGTTTTATGGACCTTTTCCTGTGATAGCCAAGGTTGAAAAAGTAGCTTACAAATTGCAATTACCTCAAGGATCTAAAATACATCCAGTCTTTCATGTATCCTTACTCAAAAAGAAACTTGGTCCCACCTTAACAACAATGCCTACACTGCCTTCACTTGGATCAGACAAGCAAGCTATCATGGAAACCGAAGCAGTCCTGAAAAAAAGAGTAATCATGAGGAACAACAGACCAGTGACTCAAGTGTTAATTAAATGGGTTAATCTGAGTCCAGAAGAGGCAACTTGGGAAAACAAATATTTCATCATAGTACAATTTCCTTTATTTCACCCTTGAGGACAAGGAGACTTTAAAAGGGGGAATAATTATAACAACTTAGAACTCTTAAGACATATAAGTTGTGTCAATAAGGAGGATCATAGTCCAGTTAGCAGTTAGTTAGTTAGTTGGTAAGAATTAGTTAGATTAGTTAAGGAAGTGAAGTAGGATATATGTACTGCAATACTGAAGAAGGAACCAAGAGCTAACTCTAAGAATTTTCCCCATCTCCTCTCTCTCTCTCTCTTTCTCTCTCCCTTCTTCTAACTTCCTCACTTTCTTAGTTACTATAACCTTCTGCAACTATACTTCCCTGATTTCCAAAGAAGATACACTGTTTTTCACTCAATTGTTGTAGAACATCAGCTCATTGAGCCTTGCAGTTAACTTACTAAATCTAGAACTTCCTTGGGACATAACACACTCCACTTCGATCGTTCAAGCAACTTAGTCACCTTGCTCAACCAGGTAAGTACTTCTCTCCCCCCTCTCCCTCTCTCTGTCCCTTATATTGACTACGCACTCTCTCCCTCACTCTGCTCCTGCGATCGATAGCCCCTTCCTTCTTCTCTCCCTACCTTGACCTATCCCTTCCCCTTAATCCCTCTCTCACCCAGATCTAGCATCCCGCTTGCCCCTTCCTTCCTCTCTCTACCTCCCTTAATCTAACTCTTTCCCTTAATCCATCCTCGCACCCAGATTTAGCATCAAATAGTAACTGCTGGCCTGAATCTATCCTTCGACCTACCCAACCAAAAATACAGATCACGTCCTCCTTTGATATAGCACAAAACCCAGATCTACCTTTAGATCACCTCCCTTGGTCGCACATAGATTTCTCCAGGCTGTAGACTCCCCTCCAGAACATCAAATCTACCTCAAAACATTAAACCTCTAGCCGTAACCTCCTCGTGATCATCAGTCCAGATTCTAACCTCTTTTTCCTCTCCATCTCTCTTCCTCTATCCCTCTTTCCTTGCTGACCAGTGATACCTCTGACCCTATGACCGGCTACACCTCCCCATCTGTAGCCCTCTTTGCCTTTATTTCGGTCAAAATGTTATTGTTGCTGTTATAATTATTATTATTATTATTATTATTATTATTATTGTTGTTGTTGTTGTTGTTGTTGTTGTTGTTGTTGTTGTTGTTGTTATCATTATTAATATCAAAATAATTGTAGCTTAAGAATTATTATTTTTATTATATATTATTATTATTATTATTTTCATTTTTATTTTTAGTTATTTTTATATTTATATATCTATCTATCTATTTATTTATTTGTTTATTTTACTTCGCTTTATATATTATTTTTTAAGAACACCGTCATGGCCAGTCCCAAATCTGGGTAAAAGAGTTGGGTTACGGTAGGTCGACGGCCAGTGTAAAATTTTCTGTCAAAATAAAAAAAGGGAGACAAATATAGGAAAACTTTTAGAGCGTTTCTCCCTCAGCGACGCGTGACATCAAATCCCAGGTGCAGTGACAAGTTACCAAGGGATGCTAAGGTGTGGGTAGTTAGTACATGAAGATAAGATTCGTTTAATCACTTGAAATATAGGATCCTTAACCGACAAGTTAGGAGAGATAGGTAAAATAATGAATAAACAAAATATTAAAATCATGTGTTTACAAGAAATTAAGTGGGTAGGGGAGAAGACTAAAATGGTAAACCATATAGCCATAAGATTTGATATATAGATCAAGATAGAACTAAAAATAGAGTGGAAATAATTATTCATAAGAACTTACAAGAGGATGTAGTAGAGATAAGAAGGAAGGGAGATAGAATTATGTTTGCCAAGTTAGTTAATGTAGAAAACATAATTAATATAGTCAGTGTGTATGCATCCCAAATAGTTACAGACACAATTAGTAAAAAATAATTTTGGGAGGATTTGGATGAATTTATACAAGTCATACCTAGAGAAGTGAAGTTATTTCTCGGAAGGGATTTAAATGGATATGTAGGAGAGAATAATGAAGGGTTTGATGTCATTCATGGAAACTTTAGTTCTGGTAGTAGACAACATTGGATTTAGTACTCATAAACACCTTCTTCAAGAAAAAGGAGCCGCACATAATCACCTATAGAAGTGGGTCGAATGTTAGTCAAATAGATTTTTTCCTCACCAGGAGATGTGATAAAATGACCTGTAAGGATTGTAAGGTTATACTGAGGGAGAGTGTAACAACTCAGCATAGACTTTTAGTTATGGATGTACAAGTACCTAAAAGGCAAAAGAAGTATCGTATATTTGTTGAGTCAAGAATTAAGTGATGGAATTTGAAAGAAGAAAAAGGGACTTTTAGAGATAAATTCATTCAAAGAGCAAGTTGGTTTGCTATTGATGATCCAAAAACATTGTGGAAAGAGATGTCTAATAATATTAAAAATGTAGGTAGGGAAACTCTAGGTGTATCTGAGGATAGGGCTCCAATAGGCAAGGAGTCGGATGGTGGAATGAGGAAATAAAAAATATTATTCGAACTAAACGAGAGTGTTATAGGAACTTTAAGAGTGATAGAAGTAGCAATACATATGAAAAATATAAAAGTGTAAAAAATGAGATGAAAAAGACTTTTCATGAATCAAAGAGTAAGGTATATGATGAATTATACAAGAGATTAGAAACTAAAGAGGGAGAAAAAAAAGATTTACCGAATTGCGAAACTAGGGAAGAGGAAGAGAAAGGATCTAAATGATATTAGGGGTATTACGAGTGAAACTAATAGTATATTTATAAGGAATGAGAATATAATAAAACGTTGAAGAGATTATATTAAAAATCTCTTTAACGTTGAAAGCATAAGAGACATGGGGAATGTGCGGTACCTATAGAAAAGATTAATAGAGATTTTAAATGTAGAATTCATCCTCACGAAGTAAAGTAGAGCTTAGAGAGAATGAAGAAAGATAAGGCCATAAGACCTGATGGCATTCCTATTAAGATATGGAAATACTTAGATGAATTTGGTATAGTAATGTTAAAGGATTTGTTTAATAGAATTTGGAAAACCAAGAAAATACCTCAAAAATAGAGAGAATGCACACTTGTACCACTATATAAGAATAAATAAGATGTTTAAGATTGTTTTAATTATAGAGAAATTAAAATTATGAATCATACCATGAAATCATGGGAGAGAGTGATAGAATATAGATTGAGATTGGAGATAAATGTGTTTCAAAATCAATTTAGATTTATGTCAGGCCGATCTATCACTAAGACAATTCACTTGTTAAGACAATTGATGGAGACATATAGAGTACAGAAGAGAGACTTACATATGGTATTCATTGACTTAGAAAAAATATATGATAGGGTATCTAAAGACGTATTGTGGTGGACGTTAACGAATAAAAGGATTTTATTGAAATATATTAATCTTATTAGAGATATATATGAGGGAGTTATAATCAATATAAGTCTCATGCCTTTTGCAATAGTGATATATGAAATCACTAAAAATATTCAAAATGAAATACCATACTATATGCTGTTTGCAGACGATATAATGTTGGTTGACAAAACTAGAGAGGGTTTAGCACTAAATTGGAGTTATGAATGGACACTCTAGAATCCAAAGGATTTAGATTAAGCAGGTTAAAAATGGAATATATGAGATATAAGTTTAATGACAATTATTAGAATGGCGAAGCAATGATTAGTTTCGAAAGACAAAAAGTAATAAAAAGTGAACGTTTTAGATATTTTGGTTCTATCATTCAAAATGATGGCAATATAGATGGGATGTGAATCATAAGATTCAAGCAGGTTTGATGAAATAGAGAAAGGCATACAAAGTTCTTTGTAATCGCATGATACCATTGCATTTGAAGAGGAAATTCTATAAAACCGCAGTAAGACCTATACTAAGTGTTAGACCATTAAATAACAACAAGAGTATAAAATGATTGTAACTGAATTGAGAATATTTAAATGGATATATGACAAAACTAGAAAAGATAGAATTAGAAATAAAGAGATACGTAATAAGTTAGCAGTTGATTCAATTGTGGATAAAATGCGATAATATCGTTTGAGGTGGTTTGGACATAAACAATGAAAACCTAAAGACGCGACAATTAGGAAGATCGATAATTTAAATATAGGAGATCTAGTAAAACATAGAGATAGACCATTGAAAACTTGAATGTAAATTATACGTAAAGACATGATAATTAAGGGATTAGTTGAGGAGATGTTTTTCAATAGGAATGAGTGGCATAGGAATATCTGCACAAATTAAATCAATATCTTTTTTTATATTTGTTTGCCATGGTCGACCCCAAAATTTGGGATTAAGATTCAAGTTATTCTTGTTATTCATATAAACTACCTATATTTGGTAATCACGTCGAATCCGACTAAATTCGGTTCAAAGCGAGTTGAACATTTAATAGTTAAATCTCTTCCAGTGCTACCACTAGACCAACTAAGCATTGGTAATAATTTTTATTTCATAATTAGGTTAGAATAGCAATTCATGAACCTATCCTCATCCCTCAACTCTTCTAAGCCACTCATAATGGTTTGTTGGATATCATACAATCAATGAATAGAGAATCCAAATCAAATTTATCTTAATGTCAAATTCTACCCTCACCCTAATTAACAATATTTCTTGTATTTAATTTATGTGAGATAACACTTCCCATAAATATGTTAAACATATTACCCTTTTTTTTTTTCAATATCCTACACCTACAATATGTATAGATGCAAAGAGAATATAATTATATATGTATTATTAAAAAAATATAATTCAAAATTGTATGATACAATGCTTAGTGTTTCGAAATATACAATAAAATAACATTAGAAATTGTACCTTTTACTGATGATCAAAGATCGAAAATGACCAAAATCCCCTCACAATCTAATCATCTCAAGTTTTGAAGACCTTTTCCTCCTCTTTTCCAAAATATTTAGTGATTGAGTTTCTATATATTTTTTTTGAACTTTTAACTGACCCTTTCTCTCACAAATTCACTTAACCTTAAACCATATTAATTAATGTGCAAAAATCTAAAAGTCATATTAAAATCACATTTAGCTTATTAATCAATTGGGTCTATTGGAGGTGGGTTCGGCTCCACAGATTTCACCTCTTTTGACTCGAATGGTTGCTCCGAGAGAGGATTTGAAACTGCAAAAGTACGTCGGAGGGTGCTCCGGCAGGGAAAGCTTTGATGTTCAAATCAGAAAAAACGATTTTTGATAGAAAGATTGAGCACTAAAGAAAGAAAAAGAGCTGATAGCCCTGTGACTTAGGTGTCTATTGTCTGGTCACAGAGAGCATACCTAGACTTCAGTATGCCAAAGGGTTATATACGTGGTTGTCTTAGGAGTCATGTATTTCCAGGACGTTACAACCTTAGTTTCCATGTGAGGAGGTTCAAAAATTTTATGATTTCATAGTAAAATATTCTCGGGAGATTTGTGATATTCATCACTTAGGAAGTTTTAGTATTACAGGGATATTTCTTCCCTTATCGATTAAATTTTGAAAATCCCTTTCCTTATCTAGAGAATGGGACTATTGCCTATTGCCGATAGCGATAATGTTTAGCCCCTTACCGATACGATGAGGGCGGTCTCATCTCGGGTGTACCAAATACATTTGGAGGTCATTAACTGATTAGCTTATTGTCGATGGCAACTACTGAATGTGTTGGGCAGTGTCCACCTTCTGGAGAGATTGATCTCTAATTATTAACACATCTAGGCATAACATGCCTCTTTGGATCGTGGGCTCACAAGGTTAAATGTCTTTCATAAATGGGCCATTAGAATAGGTCCTATATTTGCCCTCGACTTATGGTGTTGTTTTGTAAGAAAGGCATCATAAGTGATGATCATCGAAAAGGAGCAAAGCTTTTAATGCTGTACGTGCTGCTTCGGATCTTGTGAATCGTCTCTAACACACTTTATAAGGTTTGACGTCTGAGGGCATCAGATATTTTTGGGTTTTCCTTTCTCTTTGTGGATCACTCTTTTCTTCCGAAAGTTTTCTTTGAGAAAATGCTGAAGGGTTCTTTTTCCTCATCCTACCAGAGCATTAACGACATTAGGGGCATAATGACCAAGGAAGAACTCTAAGAAGTTCAAGCTGATATTTCGTTGGGGAGCGATTACACACTAGTATTGGCCACAGGCAAGGACAGGGCAAACAGGGCCCTGGAGGATTATGTCTCGATATATAAGCAATCTGTAAAGTGCAGTCTAAAAATCCCATACACTGGCCCTATTGGGAAGTAATGCGCCATTGGAATATTTATCTCACATTGCTCTTTCCTGGCGCCTAATGATTGGTGGTTGCAATGGTTTCTTTGTTAGGCTTTTGTCACCTTCGCTTTGATTTAGAAATTCTGGAAGTCTTTTGTATGGGAGTGAGGGCTCCACCCGAGGTTGGTACAGGCTGTAGACCCATGCCGAGTCCAACTGGAAGTTTTATTACAACGAGTCAAAAGACAAAAACTAGATGCATAGGTATTTCTTTATGAAGATTTTGAATAGGGACCTCATGCCAGTGTTCCCTAGCACTGATCAGGTGCCATCACCTAGGGTAAAACCTCCAACCCCTTCTCGTCATTCTCATTTCATGTGATCTGCTAGCTACCAATACAAATCTACCCGGCGGAGTATTTGGGTGGATTCTCTTGTAAAGGACCAAATGTTATATTTGGCGGACTTATTAATTGAAGAAAAGGGGAAAATCGATAGGCCCGTTCTGGTAGAAAGGAAAGAGAATGAGTTGGTCAATGTTCTACCTTCTGTAGAGGATAACACTTAGAGAGAAGTGTCAATCGTTAAGCGAATGAGGCCAAATGCTAAAAAGCCTTTAGTGGAAATTGATAGGTCCCCTAGAACTCAGTCATCAAAAGTTGTACTCCCTTCGTCAAAGAGGAGGAGAGTCCGATTGCCCGAGTCGTTTGTAGAGAAGGAAGGACCCCGAGAGATTAGAGAAAGTATATCTCCCATAGTGTTAAGGCATTCTGAGCTAGTGACAGTGAGATTGGAGGGGGGTGATAGCTCGCCGTCTGATGATCATACGTCTTTATCAGTTGATGAAGCTAGTAGAGGTGCCTCGATGAAGGAGATTCCTGAGGTAGAGGAACTCGAAGATATTTCTACGTCGGTTGTGTGGGTGGAGTCACCAAAGGAGTCAGATGTTCATATTACTGGCACGGAAGAAGCATTTGAGCCTTTGTTTGTGGATCTTTTCGGTCTCCATGTAAGGGGGAAGATGGGACTACTCTCCCTTTCTCTATTCCTATTTGATCGTTTAATGGACAAAAAGATTTGCAAGAGGAGGGTACAGTCGCCATTTGTGCAGGGGGTCATCAGTATAGCTATGTTGACTCCACTGAAGCACGTCGATTAGCCGATCAATTTGATTTTCACTTTTTAGAGCTTAACTTAAATAGTATGTCTCTGGAGCATGTCGATAAAGCCCTTCAGTCTCTTGACCTAACGGTATTACTTTCTACCTGGACTTATCTGGTTCTGTTTTTTAGTTTAGTTTCGATTGACTTGATTTCCCTAATGTAGGTAGTGGCCTTATTGAAACTTCAGAGGCAACAGAGGAAGCAGTCAGATAGACATATCGATTAGTTCGGTAACCAAATCCTAGCACTGTAAGATGCTTTTGAACAGGTGGAGAAAGAAACCAAGGTGGGGAGACTTTTAAGCATTTTGCTTATAGAGAAAGATGAAAAGATAAGGCGTTTGCTGTACGAATTGGCCTTTTCCTAAAAGCACTATGAAGAATTGGAGGTTGAGGCAAAAATCCATTCGGTAAGTCTAAAAACCACTGAGACATTGGTTTGATTGCGCGAGGAGTCCCTCCGAATGGTAAAGTAAAAGATAACTAAATTAGAAAGTCTCTTACTAGAGATCTTGCGGCCTTCAGGCATTCTCAATGTAAACTACTAGAAAGATTAAGTGGGCTAAAGAGATAGCTCGCCAAGTTGGTTTGGACAGAGCCCTACCCCTTATTGAAAGGACGATGAACTAAGAAAAGATGGGCTAGAATTTGGTCCCGAATGATCCGGTTGGTGGTCTTTGTATGTTGGCCATGACTTAGATGACTGTAGGATCTTCTCCTCGGGAGGTTTTAGCATTTCTCTCCATTCCCCCTGACACTATATAATTTCTGCACTATGGAACTATTAATCAAAGAGACTTTTATACCATTGTGTCACATGTATACTTTAAGGGGTTATTTCCCTAATCACTAAAGTAATGAAGATACGTTTTGTTTGCATGCTTTTAGTAGAGTTCGTAATGCCCAATAGTTTTAGAATTGGTTGGCTAAGGAGAAAGGCATTCGTTTGCCCAGGAATGTACCATTTTCATTAGGAAGATAATCGATGGAGCAGGGTATAGTTATCCTTCCGAGAGCCAATTCCCTATTGCTACTTCGTTCCCTTCTTACATGTTTGTCGGCCAGCCTTACTTAATGGATCCCATATGTCAAATAGCTTGGGTATAATTTGTTGGTGTGGGGATACAAATCTCAAGGTAGTGTTACAACTGAAGAAAATACCCTCCAATGATGGATTAGGGTGACATAAGTTCATTTGAGGAGATGAATTCCAACGATAGATCAAGGCAATGTAGGCCCGCTTGGAAAGATAGATCTCATCGATAGATCAGGACGTTATAGACCCATTCAGAGGGATAGATTCCAACGATAGGTCAGGGGACATAGGCACGTTCGAGGAGATAGATCTCAACGGTAGGTTTGGGCATCATAGACCCATTCGGGGAGATAGATCTCAACGATAGGTCAAGGCGGCATAGACCCATTTGGGAAGATAGATCCCAAAGATAGCTCAGGTTGACATAGGATCGTTTAGGGTGATAGATCCTAATGATAGGTTAGGACAGCATAGGTCTGCTCAGGAAGATAGATCCCAACGATAGGTCTCACTCAATGATTCAATTTAGCATGATCGGTTTGTTATAAGAAGAGTGCGTTGTTATGAAAGAAAATCAATAACGAGCAAATTGAACGTTAACACTGAGTGTCAAAAACCATCCACTATGGGACACTATAGAAATGACTACAAAAGGAGAAAAGTTTTGGATTTACTTGGGAGAGAGCGTAGAGAGCTCCAAATCGCATGGCAAGGTCCCAACACCGAGAGTTCTGAACTTAATCTTCATGTGCTTGGTATGGGGTAGGGCTTCTATGGCGTTTAGGCTAGACCTACCTAAGATGGCGTTATAGAGCAAAGGAAGCTTGACCACATTAAATGCAATAGTATCCATTGCGTGGTTTTGTAGTGAGCCAAAAATAATCGGAAGCGAGATGATCCCCTCGGGGTATATCCATTCATCAAATAGTCCTTTAATTGGACCTATGTAAGGTTGGATTTGCGTTTGATTGAGGTCCATTGTAACACCGACACCTCAGTGTGGTCATATTGTACTTCTCCTGGGAGATTGTTTGGCAGTGACTGCTCCTGGGAGATTGTTATCTCTAGACCATTTATTTGTTTCTATCATTCGGTATATTACCGTCGGTTATAATTGAATTCCCGATTGGTATCTTTACCTCACTGATATATTTAAATATTTATTTCTCATCGGTCCGTTGACCGAATAGCATTTCCGATCTCCAATCGGCATCTTCCGTTTCTCTTCGGCACTGTTGAAAAATTTATATTCGGCACTTGAAATTGGAAATTTTAAATAATTCTTATCGGTGCCTTTCAATCTTGCTTCTGCACCCATTCGACATAATTTTCTTCATTGATCGGATAGTCCATTTCATTTCCTTTCGGGTATTTGCCAATTCATTCGATCATAAATTTTCTCCAATATTCCTTCGTTAGGTATTGACCGAACGGTGCCCATTACATTTCCTTTCGGATATTTGTAAATCCTATTTAGTACTGTTGACAATAAATTCTTAGTACTGTCAAAAGTCTGTAGGTATACACTTGTAATTTTGAGGAGCCTGTGCCCCTCTATTTACTGATCGGCTATTCACAGGGAAGCACTCTCATTTGGTTGGCCGGTCAGTCTTCCGATCGGCCATCCCAGTTAGTCTTCTTGATCAGTCTTCCTGATCGGCCATCCCGGTCAGTTTTCCTTATCAGTCTTCCCGATCGGTCATCCCGGTCAGTCTTCCCGATCGGTCATCCCGGTCGGCCATCCCGATCAGTCTTCCTGATCAGTCTTCCCAATCGGTCATTCCGTTCAGTCTTCCTGATCAGCCTTCCCGAGCGGCCTATCTGATTAGTTTTCCCGGGCGACCTATCTAGTCAGCCTTCCCGGGTAACCTATTTGATTAGCCTTCCCGAATGACCCATCTGGTCAGCTTTCCCGGGTGACATATTTGATTAGTTTTCCCGGGCAACCTATCTGGTCAGCCTTCCCAAGCAACCTATCTGATCAGCTTTCCGGAGCAATCTATCTGATCAGCCTTCCCGATCAGTCTTCCCGGTCGATCTATCTGGTTAGGTTTCCTGAGCGACCCATCTGGTCAGCCTTCCCGGGCGACCTATCCGGTCAACCTTCCTAGATGGCCTATCTGGTCAGCCTTCCCGATCAGTCTTCCCGGATAACATTTTCTCTCTTTAACTGATGATCAGCTAGACTGATGAGACTTGACCCATGTGCATCACAAATCACACTTTTCCTCAATAAATAAAATTGTAAATATTTAAGCTCATTTTATTGAGTACCAAATTTACAAAAAGGGACATATTGGGAACTTGTATAAGTTGGGAGAAAAAAGGGCAACTAAGTAAATTCATGAAAATGAGTTTATAAATAAAGTGTAATGATGGGGCATTAGAACCCACGAAGGCCAAACTTTATTTTTCTTCTTCTTCCTTTTCTCTCTCGGTTCACACTTTCTCTCTCTCTTTCTTTTTGTTTCTTCCAAAGATCAATCAAAATATATCTAGATCCATACTCTAAAAGTTCCAAAACTCATGACCCAACCTCTAGCAAGTTAAAGCTAGTAAGAGAGTTGAGGTTTCTAGTGAGAGAAAATCTAGGGTTTGATCGTGACTCGGCTTGGAGCGAAATCAGAGACTGAAATTTAGGTAATATTTTTAATTTTAGTATGGGCTTATTTTTCCTCCTTTATGAATTTGGAGTTATGTGGAAATTTGATGAAAAAGAATTGGTGGGTTTTGAATTACCGTAAGTGAGAGAAAGATTAGACATTCAATGTTAGGGTTTTGGGGTTTTCTTAAAAGAATTGATATTGATGATGTTGGATACTTGGTTGTGTCCCTTAGGAGTTTGCCGAAAGCTAAATAAGGCAGGACATTCACTGCAGAGACGTCCGAGAGTGACTATCGTTCTTAGTACTGTGAGTGGGACTTTGATGCTATGTTTTCGATTGAACCAAACTCTTGTTTTACAGCTTTTCAAATGACATATTTTATGGCATATGTGAGAACAGATGATTTGAACTATATTTTATAAATGTTCTTTTGTGATTTATTGGAGTGTCCCAAATGATTGAATTCAAATGATTATGCATATACGGTTTGAAATGAAACGATATTGTGCCACTATTTGAAATCTTGATATGATTTATATGCCACCATTGCATTGGCACTGATTTGAAATGTTTTGATGAAACATGTTGGCACATGGTTTTGATATGATTTGATGATATATATGTGGGCCGGATGCCTACCTGTGATATGATGATGTAATGATATCCTTGATGGATTTCCGTAGCTACGAAGGGTTTTGGCAGAGGCACTCATTGTGTACGGATATGCTTCTATAGGAGGTATCCCCCAAACGCCATATGTATAGTTATGCTCGGATGAACCAAATTGGGGAGGAAGTGTGTTACGCCACAGTCTAGTTCCGAGTGAGGTACTATACTTGATTGTTGGGTATGTATAGTTGCACTCGGATGAACCAAATTGGGGAGGACATGTGTTACGCCACAGTCTAGTCCCGAGTGAGGTACTATACTTGATTGTTGGGTATACGTATAGACATGGGCTAGTCGGTTGAACCAAATGTGGGGAGGACATGTGTTACGCCACTGTCTAGCATTTGGTGAGGCCTGTGGCCAACGTTGGGGTAGAGAGCTAAATTTTATATACTTGCATATGAAAAACCCCCAATGTGCCCTCCATTGGTCGAGGTAGACCACTACAGGGAATGTTTTATTGGCAAGCTCTAAATGATTTGGAAATGTAAATGGATGCATACTTTGATACTATGATGTGTGATATGTGATCACCTGATTTTCAGAAATGACATGCTTGGTTTTGATATCATTATGGTTATGAAATGTACTTTGACACTCCATATTCACACTTATATTGAGGACATATTGTCGATCCCCTCACTCGTTGAGTATTTCCCCATAATACTCACCCCTCACTTTTCTTGATTTTAGAAATAGATTGACAGGAAGACGTCTCGAGAGAGTTCGATATACTTGATTTATATTAGAGACCTTGGACTTTGGGTATGGTATCGACCATTTGTCACGCCCCGATCCTCGGATCGACCACGCGACAGCCGCCGCGAAATCTCGATATACGAGTAGAATCTCCCCATATACCGGGACTCCGCAAGGCTACAAAAACAGCACCACAGTTCTTTCCATACATCAATCATCAAAAATAGAAAACATCACATAACAAAACACATGCAAGGACACATCCGGTCCATCCCTGTACACACGAGCACACATCGGGGAGAGGGAACCTGTACATGCGCTTTTACACATCAACACACAATCGGGGAGAGGGAACCTGTGCATGCACGGCACACAATATGGCCATCCAAGCCATTTCAAAGTTTACAGTATAGGGAAAGCAATTAACAAACAAGAAGTCCCAAAACATAGTCGTAGGATTTTTCTAACACTTGCCTGAAGCAATCAAGCTAATGTCAGTAAGATCCAAACGATATGAGTTGTCCAAGACTTCGTGAAATCGAAAAGAAATAACCATTCTCAATATTACAAACCAAATGTCCCACTCAAAAATGAGTTTTTACCAAAACTAGGAGAGAAAGAAAGTAAACAACAACCACGTAAGGATTCCATCAATACTTGTTCCTATACAGGAAACAAGTATCAATTAAATCCGTACCAAAAAGAATTGTACAAGTCTTCCTTTCTTCGGATTTCAATTCAAACCAAAATGACTATACATCTCGATGTATACCTACAAAAGCCAGCTGGTAGGCCCTCCCCAAGCTCCAATCTCTCACAAATCTAATCTTCCTCTGAAAAAATGTTAAAGAGTGGGGTGAGTATTATAAATACTCAGTGAGTGGAGTGCAATGGCATGATTGTGTAATAAATAAGGGGTGAAAGTGGGGAATGTCAAAGCATACTTCAAACATCATTTTCATATCCAAACATTTCAGTAATTCAACATCATTTATAAAATATGCATCCATATCAAACATTTTCTCAGAAAATCACAAGGGTCCCATCGAAAACACTTCCGTCTCAGGGCGGCCAAACCCAGACGAAAGCCCGCCAAGGGTTTTCCATTTCAGTTTTTCAAAACTACCCCCTTCCTTGGCGTTGGCTCGGACCTCCCCGGGGTGCAGCCGGATAGTCCGACGTGGCAGAGCAGAGGCCGCATACCTCTCTCGCATATAACCCAAACCCACGTCACCCCGTCGGGTCGCTCCGTGGGGGGTATGACTATAGTCATCTGCGGCACCTTTCATTTCACAATCATCGATTCACAATACCACAATTTCGCAATCATCCAAATTCCAATCCATGTGCCACATTTTATCAATTCAATCTGAAATTCATGCTACAAGCATTTACCATTCAAGAAGTCAAAACAGACGGCACAAGTTCATGTAAAATCACATAGGATGCATTCATACTTCAAATTCTCATTTTAGACATCCCACAATCACAAATAATTGCATAAAATCATATGAAAATCATTTCAAATCATTTATCAAAGAATTTAAAGATATTTTGCTTATTTACTACACAACGATCCGTCCACTCACCTCTAGGGAGGGTATTCACTCCCTATTTTCGAAATCAACTCAAAAAGACTCCCCTCGAGTCTCCAAAGGTCAACCTAGACCAATCAACACGAATCATCATCAATTAAGGCTCTAAAAAAAAGGTTTTCTAATTTCCCTTTTATTTAAAATAGCTTAAATTTACACAACCACGTTCTTACACTTTCATTTCATCAATTTAGGATCATTTCAAATCACCGACGACTTTAAATTTACAATATTCCTCAATTTTACCAATTTTCTCCCGAATTACATAATCCTAATTTAATTCACGTCAATTTATATCAAATTCTAGACCTAACTTCCATCATTTCATACAGACTTTCAAGAATAACGCATTTTCTACGGATCTAGCATATTTTTAGAATATATCCACACTTATTCTCAACCTAAATTAGACAAATAATCTGAGTATTGAAGGGATTGAAAATCCCTCACCTAGGGTGTTTTGCAGTTCGCAACCTTCGTCAAATTGTCTTCTCATTCCATTCCGAAACCTGCCAAGCTCCCAATTTAAAGTCAATTTCAGAAATCTAAAGCTAATTTTTAAGAAAATTTGAAACCCTAAAATTTGGGTTAGGGACTGAACCTCACCTATGCAGACCGATCTCACAGCCGCAGCTAGGGTTTTCAAAGTCTGCCGTTTTGGGCTCTGCAAGAGTGGCAGAAAGCACACGAGCAAGGATGGAGCTGTAGCCACGCGCGCAGAAGCAGTCGCGCGCTGCCGGCGCACGTAGGAAGGGACGGTCGCGTGCTGGCGCGCGCAGGAAGGGGCTGTCTCGCGCCGTGTCACGCGCTGTCGCGTGCGCAGTCGTGCGGGCAAGGAGCTGTCGCGCGCTATTGCGCGCGTAGGGAGAGCCGTCTGTCGCGCGAGAGAGAAGAATAGAGAGAGGCAGAGATGGTGGTCAGATGAGAGAGATGGTGCAGGACAAGCCCCGCGGTGGCGACCGCGGTGGCTCGCGGTGACCGCGGTGGGTTGTGTTAGTAACGGCGGAGAACCGCGAGAAGGAGAGATACGTTCGAAGAGAGAGAGAGAGGGACTGGAAGAGAGACTGAGGTAGGGTGAAACAAGGGCTTGCGGTGGTCGAAGTTGGGTTGTGCGCGGTGGAGGAGCAATCGTCATGGAAAAGGAGTCGCGGGAGAGATTGCGTGAGGGAGAGAGAGTGCAGAGAGCGAGAGACGAAATAGGGGAGGAAGAAAGAGGGATTAGGGCTAAAAGCCCTAATCCTCATTTGGGGGAAAACGCAGCGTTTTGCTGCGTTTTTTCCCCCCCCCCTTTTTTTTTTTTTTTTTTTTTTTTATATACCAATATATTTATATTTATTTTTATATTCTTACTATAATGAAATTTTAAATTTACCTAAAATAGAATCCACTACGAATTTACGACTCGGCATTTTAATTATACCAAAAATTTTAAAATTAAAACCCCAAAATCGAAAATCGATAAAATTCGAAATTTTCTACTTTATGATAGAAATATTTACAAAATACTCAACGTCGAGTTTCCGGTATTACACCATTCTTCCATAGTGATATATTGGATGATGTTGGATGATATATATATGTACATTTTGAGGTCTATAGAATGACCATTGTATACAATTATTGGGATGACTATAATTATGTTGTGCAATGTAGTTGAAACTCTCAGATATGTTGTATACTTATGCATTGAGGCAAATGTCTTATATTTTACATTTTTTACTTGAGAAAATAATATTTTGAGAAAATAGATTTTATACAGGTATTGAGTGTTAGCCTTCGTTGCCTCGGTATGCGTGTCAAGTGATGACGGGCGGCTATTCACGGCCTCGAATCGAGAATCGGGGCGTGACATCCATTCATTTAAGGGCGTCCTATTAAAGGAGATTATATCTTGCCCCTTAATCGATAAAAAACTTTCTGACTTCATGTTAACCGATTTTAGCAGTAACGACTAGAGGGTCGTGACTGCCAAATCAACCCCTGTCAAGTTCTCATCATTGAAGTCGATGATCGGTCTATTACCCTTGTGCTGCTTGTCAATGTGAGTCATCAATACCTTTTGACAAGCGGGGAGAGAAGTCTTGGCTCGATTGAAAATGGGTGCAATCAGGTATTCAACTTCATCCCTCCACGAATAATTTTAGGGGTCCAAGTTTTGAGTTGGAAAGATACTAGTAGGAATATAAGGCTATTGTAGAGATTGTTCATCATGAATCTGGAGGATCCGGTCCGTTACACAGCGGCTGACCGATTGGTTAGTTATTCAGTTTGTTTTCTCAAGGTGGATCGTGTCAATCGGGGGAGGGTATATTCCTCACTTTCATACTGATGAATCTTTGTAACTTTCCGTTTCGAACTAAGAATTCCAACTTATCTTTGAGTGTCTGCACTTGTCAATCATGTGGCCATAGTCTCAATGGAAGTGACAGTATTTAGTCCTATCTTTCTTAGAGTCATCCTTTGTAGAATAGGTATGCCACCTAATATATGGCTTGTTTTTTATTTGGAGTAAGACCTAACTCAGGGTCTTATTCTGGGGGCATAGGTACTGAACCTTTACTGAGGTGGGAGCCCCTGTCCATTTTTTTTTATGAAGGCTGTCAAGCTGACCGGCTGCATTCTCTTCGAGACGATCGGCTCTTTCGTCTATCGAATGCTTTAGCATCTTCTGCCTCAATATACTTTTCAGAACGGACATAGAACTCTTGAATGATAGAAGGAAATTCTTAGTGATGGAGGTTTTCATGCCCGGCCAACGCGATAGAATGGTCCAAGGCTGGGACTTTTATCATCTCGGATTTGAACTTATCTAAAAAGTATCTTAGGGGCTCATCGTCTCTTTGTCATAGTAACAGTAAAGAAGTAGACTTCCTTTAGCTCCTCGACTGATTATAAAATGAGTCTCAACTATTATTGAAATTGAGAGAAACTTTTGATACTGAACAGCTGGAGCATATTAAACCATATTAAAGCATTGCTTTTAAAGGTGGTCGGAAAATGTTTACACATAGCGGCATCTGTCATGTTTCTTGAGCCCATCATGGTTACAAAGTGAGCCGTGTGATCTTGAGTATCGGTATGTCGTACCTCTCCATGGGAGGTAGGAGTATGTCACGAGGCACCAGTTTTAAAGAGACCTTTGGGTCGAAAGACAACATAATAGGGGGATAAAGGGGGGCCTTGTTCCTTCTTGTTCCTACTTGTTTGAGTTCGTCGGCTACGAGTTGTTCGACTTGCTTTCTCAGATCGTTAGGGTCGTGATGAGAGATCATCGAATGTTCATAGTTTAAGCGAGGCATAAATTGTTGAGAGGCCCTGATCCTCACGAGGAGGATTGTCCTTCAGGCCTAATAGCATGACTGAGTCATTCTAGTTATTTGCTCATGTTCTGCTATTTGGATTCTAATCTTTCCGGTTGACAACGATTGACTCATTTCGGGGACATGGGCATAGGAAGTGTGACCAATGTTCTTGAGGTGCAGGTTGTGGGACATGCTCGTGGTGCGGGGGTTAAGGATGGGTAGCAAGATTACCAGCAGGGTGAGCGGGTGCCGCTAGTAAGGTGGCATTAAACGGTGCCAATCTATTGGAGGTAAGCTTTGGCTCTACAGATTCTGGCTCATTTGACTCAAACGGTTACTCTAGGAGAGGATTTGAAAGATATAAAAATCTACCGGAGGGTCTCTAGTAGGAGAGACTCCTATACTCAAGTAAAAAAAAGTAGTTTTTTATAGGAATGAAATAAACTGAGAACTAGAGAGAGAAAGAGACAGAAAGAGAGAGCTAATAACCCTATGACTTGGGTGTCTAGTGACTGGTGTCAGAGAGCATACCTGGGTTTTGTGTGTTGAAGGCTTATATATGTGGTTACCTTAGGATTCGTGTGTTTCCGGAGCATTACAACCCTAGTTTTCTAATAAGGAGGTATAAAAATCTTGGGATTTAATAGTCAAATATTCTTATGAGATTTGTAATTTTCATCACTTAGGAAGTTTAGCATTACGAAGTGATTTCTTCCCTTATTGAGTAGATATCAAAAATCCCCTTCCTTATCTGGTGAATGGGCATATTACCTGTTACCAATAGGGATAATGTTTGGCCCTCTACCGATATGGCAAGGGCGGTCTCCTCTCGGGTGTATCAAATATGTTCGAAGGTTATTAACTAATGAGCTTGTTGCTGATGTTAACTACTGGATGTGTTGGGCCGTGTCCACCTTTCGAGGAGATTGATGCCTAATTGTTAACACATCCAGGCGAAATATGCATTTTTGGATCGTGGACTCACAAGATTAAATGCCTTTTGTAATGGGCCATTAGACCAGATCCCAACTGGGTATATATTTATCTCTTTTAAATCAAAATATAAATAGGTTAGGTTGACAAGAAAAAAGAAATAAAAAAGATATGGACTAAAGAGCAGTTCAAAAGTCACACATGCATATCCACATAAATATATTGCTACAAAACTTTATATTTAAAATTCAAGAGCTTTAAGGACTTACTTGCAATTTTATTTGACAAGCCATTTTTTTTAATTCCTGGTCCCATCACAGATATCCGAAACCATATTTCAACTAATTTGGTTCGATAATTTACGGAGACCCTATTTAGGAGACGACTCTCCCACATAGTCTTTTTTATTCCCAAATTTCAAATTCGAGACTTAATTAAGAGATTTAGAATCCTATTCCACTAGTGTCTGTTGGTATTCCACTAGAGGTTTAATTTTCAAAATCCAAATCATCTCTTAGGTTGGGCCGATGAGATTGTGCATGAGATATTCAATTAAAGGAGATTACTTATTGGTCCCAAGGGGAGAGTCTAGTGGTCATAACCTCTCTCTCCCAATTCAACGATTCCAGATTCAAATCTCAGTGTAATTGGAAAAAAAAGGAGATTACTTATTGGGTCAAAAGGCATGATTACACCAACATTAAGTGGAGTTGGGCTACACATTTCGGTCTTTGGACCTAGCCCACCATGATATTTGGGCTTACTTTATTGGGCTAGGTCAGTTTAATAGCAATATTTTTATATACTTGAATTATATCTTTTTTGGAATTTATTTATGTGTTTTAGGACTAATTTGAACCATATTTTATGATTTTATATTGATTTATTTTCGTGGTCATTGACTTAAGAAAATGGAGCAAACTTGCTATCTTCAAACTGGACTGACAACATTCAGTATTTTGGGCATAACTTTTGTCTAGATGTCCGATTGAGGTGATTCTTACGGCTTTGGAAAGAAAACTTTGAGCCCTGCAATTATTATGAGGCCTCAGAGGCTAATATAGGCAGGAGGTTATCCAAAATCTGAGTCGAAGTTACTACAGTGTTGGAAAACAAAAACTGGGAATGAAAAAGGAAACTAGGTGCCATGAATTCGGAATTGCATTGCCAATGATTTCAGAAATTATCCAAATTCAAGAGAAAAGAGTTTTCAAGTTTTTTGAAAGCTAAAGATCATCACGCTGCAAGAGAAATTTTTTAAATCAAATTCACAACCCAAACTTCCAAAATAGTCTTAATTACTAAATTTTTCCTAGGGTTTCTATTCCTATAATACACCACATTGCAGCAGCCGGCCCTATTCTTTTTCTCCATTCTTTCTCCATGCTTTTTCCTCATTCCCTCACCCATTACACACCCTAGCAGCCATAGCCTCCATAGTATTCATCTTCGACTTCCTTTATCATACGCAAAACGGTTGTAATGTTTTCTATTTTATTTTCATGTTTCTTTTCAATTTCTAGCAATTTTCTTATTCCTAGGACTTGATGGATTTATTTTTTGATTAATATATGGCTTGATTTGATTTTTTTCCTTAAGTTTTATTGGTATGGTTATTATTTGATGAGATTTTATTGTTGTTCTTAATACTTCAAACATTTTTGGGCTCAACATTTTGATGATTTGAGATGGAGCGCATCAATATAATTGCACAACATTAATCCAAATAATAAAATCCATATGAAATTATGAGCATAACTATTGGATTAATTTCATATGTGGAGATTTAAAGGAAACCTTAATTTATAAATTGTCACAGAACTTAATGTTGTTTAACTTAATTAAAATTGCATAACCATTGGGTTTAGTTTAGTCAAATTAGGGATTTATTGCATGACCATTGGGTGAATCTAATCTAGAAAAATCTGTCATCATTAATAATAAATCATTAGCTAATAAATTTAGGGATTGAAGATATTCGGCCATGTAAAAGAATAAAAATAAATGAAATTGATGTCCTAGAGTTTCAATCGCATTAGGGTTTCTATCAAATTAAGGTTTTCATATTCTGATTTTAGTTTTCTTTATTATCTTTACAATCTTGTTTCGATTAGTCCAACTTAGATTAGGGTAATTCATATTTGGTAATACAAAATATTCTCGTAAGATCGACACTTATTCTGCATTATACACAACACTAGACTAGGGTATATTCATTTGAAATCATTACATACCAAAATCGCGTAACAAGTTTTTGGCGTCGTTACCGGTGATATCTTTGTATATCAACCAGGATAACTTTGTTTGAGATTGGAGTTTGTTATTTCTTGTTTGTATTAGTTAGATTGTGTAGTTGCTATTTTAGATTTTGTTTTTAGAAATTTGACAGGATATTTTAGGAATTTTCAAGGTCTCGAAAAATAGTTTCAATTTAGGCTTAAGCGACTACTTGTTTCAAAGGATTTTGGCTCTCTGAGAAAAAGTCATCGCTTTGCCACAAGCACCACTCCATCTCGGTCAAATTTCATCGTTTTTATAGGTTTTTCTTTTTTTCTTTGATTTTTTAGTGATTTTTTAGTTTTTCGATTTACTACTTAAGTATCTTTTGTGTATTTGTTTGTTGTATTTTTATGATTTTCATCCATACATAGGTAATCTAGATTTAATAAAGTGGTTTCTATAATTTATTTTAGAGATTTTATTTTGTGTTTTTTCCTTGTGACCGTACAGGTTTTTACTAAGATCGAAAAGTTCTGATCTAATCGAATTCGATCCTAAAATAGAGAAGACTCTCAAAACCATTCGTAGATAAGTTAAGGAAGAAAAGGAGCATGAGGTAGCAACGGACCAGGAAAACAGAGCCATAAGAGAGTTTTATATGCCTAGACTTCAAACTAGTATTGCACGTCCTGCAACTGAGACAAATAATTTTGAACTAAAACCTAGTCTTATTGTTATGGTGCAGGCTAATCAATTTGGTAGAGAGACCTTTGAAGACCCAAACAACCACCTAAAGAATTTTCTAAAGATCAGCAATACCATCAAACTTAACGAAGTGAGCCTAGACACCATAAAGTTATGCCTAAGCAAAGATATGACTTAACTCGTTTCCTCTTAATCATTTTACTAATTGAGAAAATCTGTCTCAATCATTTTTAGCTAAATACTTTCCATCGGATAAAACTACTAAACTATGTAATGATATCATTAGTTTTAGGCAATTTGATGTTAAATCCTTATATTGTGATTGAGAACATTTTGAGAATTTGATTAGAAAGTGTCCACATCATGGTATACCTGATTGGTTAGTCTTGCAAACATTTTATGGTAGTTTATGTTAAGATTACAATTGATGTAGCGTTTGGGGGTGCATTCATGAGCAAATCATATAATGAGGTATGCACATTATTAGATGATATGGTTTCAATTTAGTATGATTGGTCTAGTGAGCATGAGTTGACTAAGCAGAGAGCTAATGTGCATGAAGTTGATAGTTTAACCATACTTAGCACAAAAATTGACTCTTTGATTAATTGTATGAAAATGAACCAACTTAATGTTGTGAGTAATCATGCCTTGTATTATGATTCTTGTGGTGAATTTACTTACACGACTTCTGAGTGTCCGTAGATATAGCAAGCGAACTATGTTTTTAACTATGGTAGGCATCAAAATAACCCCTACTCAAACACATACAATCCTGGGTAGAAAAACTACCTTAATTTTTTATAGAGTCAAGAGGCACCACAAAAAGTAAATCATTCACCAGGTTTTAGTTCAGAAAGTCAACAGCCACGAGAGAGCAAACCATCTTGGGAGATGCAATTGAATGCTTGGTAGTAGTGACCAATGAAAGATTTAAATGTTTAGCAATAGTGTAACACCGACACTGCGGTGTTTCGTACAAGTGTAGCATTCATGGAATATATATAAAATATTCCTTCGTTTATATATATATATAATTTTTAATCTTATTGATTTTCGATTTTGAGGTATATAATTTGAATTTTTGGTATATTAAAAGTATCCGTATTTTCGATTTTGGGATTTTTTAAATATTAATTTTTGGTATATTTTAAATACCGTTTCTGGGATTTGTAAAATAAAGTTAGTATAAATATATATATATGTAAATAATTATTTATTTATTAATTTATTTATTTACTCAATTAGCTATTTATAAAAATCTAGTTATATAAAAATATATAGACATAAATAATAACAATAATAATAATAATAATAATAATGATAATAGTTAAAAAAAAAATCGAAATTAGGGCTTAAAGCCCTAAATTCTCTCTCTCTTCCCCCCTACTCTCTCCTTCAACCGCCGCTTCACCTCCCTCTCCCGCGGCCCATCTCACCGCCTCTTCGCGGCCGCCGCTGCCATCCGCCATCGACCGCCCACGGTTGCCAAACCCACCTTCTCTCTCTATCTCTCTTTCTCTCTCTCTCGGTCTCACTCTCTATCTCTCCCTTTTTCTCTCTCCGTCTTCACCTCTCCCCCACCCGCGCCGCACCGTTGCGGCCATCCCTCACCGCCGCCCTCCCTCACTCACCCTCGCTGCCACCACCGCATCTCTCTCATTCTCTCTCTCTCGGTTGCTCTCTCTCACTCTCTCCCTTTCGCGATCGCCCTCACCCACGACTTTCACTCTCTCCCTCTCGCGGTTCTCCACCGCGACTCGGCGCCACCACACGCCACCGCTCACCTCTCTCTACCACTTTCTTTCTCTCTATTTCGTTCTCTATCTCACTGTCCCTCAGTCTCTCTCGCTCTGTCTCTCCCTACGAACGCATCGCGTGCGACAGTTCCTTGCGCACGCGCTGACTGCCCCTGCACGCGACTGCTCGCGCGCTGACAGCCCTCCTGCGCGTGCTCCAGCATGCGATAGCCCCTTCCTGCGCGCTGCTACAGCTCCTTCACTGCTTACGCGCTTTCTGCCACTCTTGTAGAGCCCCAAACTACAGTCGCCCAAACCCTAGACTGCCTGCACTCATTTCTTGCGAAGGTAAGGACGAAAGTTCTGACCTATAGATTTAGGGTTTTGATTTAATTACTGAAATTTGCTTCAATTTGAAGTATTGTAGGCCCGTACTGAGTTGTAGGCGCACGGACGTTAGGGTTGTGGACTGCGGAAACCCTAGGTAAAGAGATTTTTGGTCTTTTCATTAATTGAATGAAATTAGAATGCATTTAGGGTGAAATTAGCATAAGGAAGTGTTGTATAGGTTTAGAATGTATGTTTGATTGGAATAAAATGCATTTTTGAAATCCTATGCTTGAACAATAAGGCCAAGCTAGTGTCTGATATGAAAGGAGCATGTTAAAGGAATGATAGAATCGAATCGAATTAATTTAAATGGTTTTTTAGAGTTTAATTTGACATATGTATGAAAACAGTCAAAATTTGAGATCTTAGCCTAAGGATTGGTGCGTTGTTTTACATTATAATTGGTGTTGTATATAGGCAATCAAAATACAATCTCTATATTATGAAAATAGGCTTCAATACCTTTAAAATGACATATGGTTTGAAGAAATCGGATGAGAATTGAAAAGTGTATGAATTTTCAAAGATTTTTCTAATTTATAGGGAATTTATATATTTAGACGTGTTTTCGATTTTGAACGATTTTAGATTTGAATTTAACTTGATTTTGATTTGGTTAATTACTTATAAATGGAATGGAAATTGATGACATTGGAGTTTATACATAAATTGGAGAATTAAGGTTTGTACAAACTTAGGGAAAATGATAAACCCTAAGATTTATTGAAATTTGATGATTATTGTGATAATTTGATTAGGTTGATTTTGTTGAATACTCGAGGAGTCAAATCGGATTTGTTTTGGAAATAGGGAGTGATTACCCTCCCTAGAATGTGAGTGAGACCCTAATCTCTTGCATGAAATGGTGAAAATCTGATTTTACCGTGTTTTAAATCAAAACATGCTTTGATATGCATTGATTCGATATGTGATATTAAATTCAAATCTGTTTTGTGACTATTGGAGTGTCGTACTTATATTTTCCACGATTATGCATCCATGTTTGAAATGAAATGAAATTGTGCCATGATTTGAGAAATTGAATGTTTTTTATACTACCATTGCATCGGTTGTTGATTTGAAATGATTTTGATGAAATGTATTTGGCACACGGATTTGAAATGTTTTGATGAACTGTGAGGGCACCGAGATGCCCACTTGTGATGAGATACTATGATGATGACATTAATGATTCCGTAGCTACGAAGGGACTTTGTAGAGGCACGGGTTTCCCGGATACACTTCTGCAGAAGGTATCCGCAAATGTCCGGTTTAGTTTATTCATAGGCACGGCCGGTTGAACCCACATCGGGGGAGGACGTGTGTCCATCACCGTCTAGCACCGCACGTGGTCCTATTTGACGAGACTGGGTAAGCAAGGAGCTAAGCCCACGGCCAACATCGGGGTAGAGAGCTACTTTTGAAACACTTTGCATAATAACACCTCCGATGCGCCTGTCCTTGGTCATGGTTGACCTTTGCCAGGATCCTTTCGGCCAGCTCTATGTTATACTTGATTTTTAAATGGATGCATATATGTGTGATATCGTGTGAATGATTAAAAGAGTTCATTTTATTAAATATATCATGATTTATTGCGAAACTTGAGTTATTGTTTACGAATGATACTATTTGACACTCCAATATTCACTTACACTATTAGTACTTGAGATTAATCCCCTCACTCACTGAGTATCCTCCCATAGATACTCACTCCTCTTCTTTCTTCCCCCCAGACAGGATTTTTGTGCTAGAGCGACATTTCAGAGTATAGAGTTTGGGTGTACTTGGTGTTCAGGAAGGTGAGATCGTAAGCTTAATTTAAAAGATGAATTATGTATTTTATTTCGACCCTGCGAGGTCTTGTTGAGGTCCGTAGTTGGTCGTGTACTTATTTTGGGATAACTGTATAATTTATGTATATTTATTTGCGAAACTCTTATATTTTATTTGCATTGATGCGATTGTACATATTTGAATGTTACTTGGGAAAGTTATTATACATTTGTATAAATTTAGGTCCGCTCGGTGTGGCGGCTGCTTATGCTCTAGTTGGGCATGACAGTAGAGGTCTGTGGCTAGGTTTGTTGATAGATTTTTATAGCCTTGCGTTGTTCTGGATGTCGGCTTTGGGAGCTGTTGGTTTTGGAGAGGCCGAGATGACCATTTGTTTTATTTTCAGAATGATTTTAAATTTATACAGGTATACAGGTTATTTGTACATGGGAGACCTCCAATTTATGGGGAGGTTCTGCCAAATTTTCTGTAAAAATACAGCCGACATCCAGGGCAGCGGGTGGCTGTTCACCATTCCCGGTTCGGGGTGTGACAGTTCGGTTGTATCAGAGCTCTAAGTTGAGAGCTGTGTTTTATAGAATAGTTTTGAAAATATTCCCAAGTACATTTTAAAGTCCTCAATGCGTATGAGAGTTTCATTACAGTCATGAGATCCCAGTAAAACGGTGTTAGACATATGAGTTATTCTTTTAGGGGGTTAGATACGGTGCGTATCTAACCTAGCATATTGGTTCTATCAGTTCTTAAACTAATAAGTTTATTCATTTACGGGGTTAGTTACTTCGTAACTAACCCTAAATTTTGAATCATTTCTAATTTAAGTTCTTCCTTTATAAGGCTATGATTACTAGACAAGGAACTTGATTTGTACCTGAGGCATCTAGAATGCTCGAGGATGTTTCCTCGTCAGGTGTAACCTTCTAGCACTCTCTCAGCCAGCTAGTATAGCTATGGTTCTATCACCATCATTAGATGCATTTAGGCAGGTGTATGAGTCGTACACCTCCCATTGGGTGCAGATGCCACCACCTCTACCATAGAGTTTTGGGGCACCAGCCTCTAGTGTTACTACACAGTTTATGGCATAGAGATAGCCTTTCTGTCGCAAATGCGGCAACCACCATGCATACAGAGCATGAAGAATACGGGTTACTTGCTTCTAGGGTGGGAAGCAAGGTCACATTATGAGTGTCTATCTAGATTTAGGTCGAGGACCGACTTTTCAGAGTCGTACTAGTACTTCTGGCACAGGCCAGCAGGGGGCACCTGTGCACTCAGCTCTTACCGCTCCTCGGACTGCAGCCGGGAGTAGTATAGTGTCAGGACCGTCGCGACAGCAGCCTAGGGCCCAGGCTCGTGTGTTTGCGATGACCCAGGAGGACGCACCGGCAAACCCTAGTGTTATTATGGGGATCCTCCCGCGGACCCCTCAGTATAGCGCTTTTGTTGTACGCTCTTTATAGGATCTAGTATATCACGATATTGATGTACAATTTTGTTTAGTTAAAGCTTTAAAAGCTTAACTAGTTTGATATATATATATCTACTTTTCTTAGTATTTTAATTGTTTTAACCTCTTCTTATCTTTAAGTACCATACGAATATTTGGTATTGACGCTCGTATTCTCATAGATATCGGGTCGAAGCTTTTATATGTGAGCAACACATTCGCTCGTCATTCTGATAGGCCTCTCTCGCCACTTGATGGGGAGATTATGGTAGTCACTCATTTTGGCAAGCATATCATTCGAGATATAGTCTATAGAGGCTATGAGTAACAGAGAGATTGTTACATGGTGATGCCCTCAATTAGTGGGAGGCTATTGGTGATGAGATTACAGCTCTATTGCGATAGGAAGACTTCTTGAGGTAATTCAACCACTGATATTTTATAAAGTTTTAGTAGGACTTTTGTTTAGTTAACATATTTCAGTTCTAGGATTATTGTATATGGTATACTTATGGATCGATGGATCCCCTTGGAATTAAATAATGAATACCAAAAGGTTTTTCTCGATTGCTAGTGGCATTTTCTTGCTAAAGAGGCTTTAACTTTATAAATTGATGAAGAAAATTTTGGGGATAGTAGGAAAAGTTTTCAAGTTTGGTAGTTAGGTCTATCTTACTTTTGAAGGAAGCAAGCTATAAATAATTTCAGAATTGAAACACCTCAAGAAATTCATATGTACAAAGCTTGAATTGGTGTTGAGCATAAATAAAATGGAAAGGTATTGTGATATAAAAGATTTTATTGTGCAAAACTATGAGTAAAATTATGTATACCTTGACTTCGAGATTTCTAAATTTCCCACTGAGGAATTATTAGCCTTTAAATATATAATATCACTAGAAACTGGGGAAAATTAAAGAGGTAGTGAAACATTATGCATTAGCTATAAGAGCAAATTTTTAAAGTATTGATGCTCGTGCATTTATCGACACGGAGTTCATGGGTTTGATAGGGAATTTGAACAAAAGGTGGCTTGTGCTCTATTATTGGATTATTCTGTTTGGAGGTTAGTATTCTCGTTATTTATTCATGTTCAGTATTATGTAGATCATTGAATAAGGTAATATAGAGAGAGTTTGAGTCTGTCTTTTTGGCCTTGAAGTTGGAAATAATGTCTCTTTTGACAATAGAGTTAGGTGTAATAAGGTATATATTTCTTATATCTAAATCTTGATAAGTTGGGAGTAGTAATGCAAACAGCGGGTGATATGTGCTTATATGAGCTTGATTTGATGTGTATAGAATATCAGTGATATTGTATGATACTAAAGTTGATTGAAAATGATTATGATAGAAGTACTTTGATTGAAAAGTTATCCAATTAAGGATTTGAGATTTAAAACTTGGAAAGGTTCAAATATTGATAGTGGATTAAGTTTTCTTACGTAGTCTAGGCTATTTTGGTGTTGATCTATATTTCATCAGATACAAGTTTAATAATATATAGAAATGTATACATCTTACACTTAGTCTCAAGATTGTGGTTGCCATACGCACCATCTTGATGGGGATTTTGGAGTTTTTGCTAATATTACCTCTAAGAATATATATATTTTGGGTGCACTTGTAGTTCATGCAATTAAATTTTGGATTTGTAGGGCTTTTACCTTAAAGTCCTAAAATAGCGAGAATATTGTCTTTATAAATAAGGTAATATTATTGAAGAAGGGTTGAAGCACCCATGGATAGGGTATTACTTGATCAAATGATAAGTATTAAGGATAGCTATTGTAACACCCCCATTTGTTTACCGTTTAGTTTTCTTTTAATTTCGAGGACGAAACTTATTTTTAGGGGGTTAGAAAATATAACACCGACACTGCGGTGTTTCGTACAAGTGTAGCATTCATGGAATATATATAAAATATTCCTTCGTTTATATATATATAAATTTTTTAATCTTATTGATTTTCGATTTTGAGGTATATAATTTGAATTTTTGGTATATTAAAAGTATCCGTATTTTAGATTTTGGGGTTTTTTAAATTTAATTTTTGGTATATTTTAAATACCGTTTCTGGGATTTGTAAAATAAAGTTAGTATAAATATATATATATATGTAAATAATTATTTATTTATTAATTTATTTATTTACTCAATTAGCTATTTATAAAAATCTAGTTATATAAAAATATATAGACATAAATAATAACAATAAAAATAATAATAATAATAATGATAATAGTTAAAAAAAAAAATCGAAATTAGGGCTTAAAGCCCTAATTTCTCTCTCTCTTCCCCCCTACTCTCTCCTTCAACCGCCGCTTCACCTCCCTCTCCCGCGGCCCATCTCACCGCCTCTTCGCAGCCGCCGCTGCCATCCGCCATCGACCGCCCACGGTCGCCAAACCCACCTTCTCTCTCTATCTCTCTTTCTCTCTCTCTCGGTCTCACTCTCTATCTCTCCCTCTTTCTCTCTCCGTCTTCACCTCTCCCCCACCCGCGCCGCACCGCGCGGCCATCCCTCGCCGCCGCCCTCCCTCACTCGCCCTCGCTGCCACCACTGCATCTCTCTCCTTCTCTCTCTCTCGGTTGCTCTCTCTCACTCTCTCCCTTTCGCGATCGCCCTCACCCACGACTTTCACTCTCTCCCTCTCGCGGTTCTCCGCCGCGACTCGGTGCCACCACACGCCACCGCTCACCTCTCTCTACCACTTTCTTTCTCTCTATTTCGCTCTCTATCTCACTGTCCCTCAGTCTCCCTCAGTCTCTCTCGCTCTGTCTCTCCCTACGCGCGCATCGCGCGCGACAGTTCCTTGCGCGCGCCGACGCTTGCCACGCGCGCGGCCGCACGCCGACGGCCCTCTCGCGCGTGCTCCAGAACGCGATAGCCCCTTCCCGCGCTGCTGCGGGCTCCTTCCACGCTACGCGCTTTCTGCCACTCTTGTAGAGCCCCAAACTACAGTCGCCCAAACCCTAGACTGCCTGCACTCATTTCTTGCGAAGGTAAGGATGAAAGTTCTGACCTATAGATTTAGGGTTTTGATTCTTATATTAATTAAGCTTAATTACTGAAATTTGCTTCAATTTGAAGTATTGCAGGCCCGTATTGAGTTGTAGGCGCACGGACGTTAGGGTTGTGGACTGCGGAAACCCTAGGTAAAGAGATTTTTGGTCTTTTCATTAATTGAATGAAATTATAATGCATTTAGGGTGAAATTAGCATAAGGAAGTGTTGTATAGGTTTAGAATGTATGTTTGATTGGAATAAAATTCATTTTTGAAATCCTATGCTTGAACAATAAGGCCAAGTCTAGTGTCTGATATGAAAGGAGCATGTTAAAGGAATGATAGAATCGAATCGAATTGATTTAAATGGTTTTTTAGAGTTTAATTTGACATATGTATGAAAGCAGTCAAAATTTGGGATTTTAGCCTAAGGATTGGTGCGTTGTTTTACATTATAGTTGGTGTTGTATATAGGCAATCAAAATACAATCTCTATATTATGAAAATAGGCTTCAGTACCTTTAAAATGACATATGGTTTGAAGAAATCGGATGAGAACTGAAAAGTGTATGAATTTTCAAAGATTTTTCTAATTTATAGGGAATTTATATATTTAGACGTGTTTTCAATTTTGAACGATTTTAGGTTTGAATTTAACTTGATTTTGATTTGGTTAATTATTTATAAATGGAATGGAAATTGATGACATTGGAGTTTATTCATAAATTGGAGAATTAAGGTTTGTACAAACTTAGGGAAAATGATAAACCTTAAGATTTATTGAAATTTGATGATTATTGTGATAATTTGATTAGGTTGATTTTGTTGAAGACTCGAGGAGTCAAATCGGATTTGTTTTGGAAATAGAGAGTGATTACCCTCCCTAGAATGTGATTGGGACCCTAATCTCTTGCATGAAATGGTGAAAATCTGATTTTACCGTGTTTTAAATCAAAACATACTTTGATATGCATTGATTCGATGTGTAATATTAAATTCAAATCTGTTTTGTGACTATTGGAGTGTCGTACTTATGTTTTCTACGATTATGCATCCATGTTTGAAATAAAATGAAATTGTGCCATGATTTGAGAAATTGAATGTTTTCTATACTACCATTGCATCGGTTGTTGATTTGAAATGATTTTGATGAAATGTATTTGGCACACAGATTTGAAATGTTTTGATGAACTGTGAGGGCACCGGGATGCCCACTTGTGATGAGATACTATGATGATGACATTGATGATTCCGTAGCTACGAATGGACTTTGTAGAGGCACGGGTTGCCCGGATACACTTTTGCAGGAGGTATCCGCAAATGTCCGGTTTATTTTATTCATAGGCACGGCCGGTTGAACCCACATCGGGGGAGGACGTGTGTCCATCATCGTCTAGCACCGCACGTGGTCCTATTTGACGAGACTGGGTAAGCAAGGAGCTAAGCCCACGGCCAATATCGGGGTAGAGAGCTACTTTTTAAACACTTTGCATAATAACACCTCCGATGCGCCTGTCCTTGGTCATGGTTGACCTTTGCCAGGATCCTTTCGGCCAGCTCTATGTTATACTTGATTTTTAAATGGATGCATATATGTGTGATATCGTGTGAATGATTAAAAGAGTTCATTTTATTAAATATATCATGATTTATTGCGAAACTTGAGTTATTGTTTACGAATGATATTATTTGACACTCCAATATTCACCTACACTATTAGTACTTGAGATTAATCCCCTCACTCACTGAGTATCCTCCCATAGATACTCACCCCTCTTATTTGTTCCCCCCAGACAGGATTTTTGCGCTGGAGCGACATTTCAGAGTATAGAGTTTGGGTGTACTTGGTGTTCAAGAAGGTGAGATCGTAAGCTTAATTTGAAAGATGAATTATGTATTTTATTTCAACTCTGCGAGGTCTTGTTGAGGTCCGTAGTTGGCCGTGTACTTATTTTGGGATGACTGTATAATTTATGTATATTTATTTGCTAAACTCTCATATTTCATTTGCATTGAGGCGATTGTACGTATTTGAATGTTACTTGGGAAAGTTATTATACATTTGTATAAATTTAGGTCCACTCGGTGTGGCGGCTGCTCATGCTCTAGTTGGGCATGACAGTAGAGGTCTGTGGCTAGGTTTGTTGATAGATTTTTATAGCATTGCGTTGTTCTGGATGTCGGCTTTGGGAGTTGTTGGTTTTGGAGAGGCCGGGATGGTCATTTGTTTTATTTTCAGGATGATTTTAAATTTATACAGGTATACAGGTTATTTGTATATGGGAGACCTCCAATTTATGGGGAGGTTCTGCTCGATTTTTTATAGAAATACAGCCGACATCCAGGGCAACGGGCGGCTGTTCACGTTTCCCGGTTCGGGGCGTGACAAATAGCGACTAATAAAAGGTTTGAGAGGATTGAAAATAAAATTGATCAATTAGCTAATGCCTTTCATTCTCATATGCCAAGTCGACTGCCGAGTGATACTGAAAAGAACCCAAAAGCGCAGGTAAATGTAATCTCATTGAAGAATGAAATAGAATTATAATAGCTTTCAGATTCATCCCAGGAAAAAAAAGAAAAAACAAGAGGTTAAGAAAGAAATTCATCAGTCTACCAATAAAAGGATTAAGGCATCGGACTCTAAACAAGGAAGTACTTTATGTTTAAGTCAATATAAGCCCCCTGTTCCTTTTCCTAGACATCTTTTACAAGCAAAGCAGAATTTGAAAAAATTTTAGAAATTTTTAAGAAATTGCATGTTAACATTCTTCTTTTGGATATCATTAGACAGGTACTGGTTATTGGTAATTCCTTGAGGATGTGATTAAAAAAAAGAGAAGGTTGGATGAAGTTTCGAAAGTCAAGTTGAAGGAGGAATGTTCGACAATCTTGCAAAAGAAGCCATCACCAAAACTTACTGATCCTAGAGGTTTTCTATCCCTTACATAATTGGTTGTTCTGATTTCTCGGATATTTTATATGATTTGGGTGATGGTATTAATATCATGTCATATTCTGCATTCTTGAAATTAGGGAAAGGATTGTCGACCTACTAATATTTCATTGCAATTGGCTGATAAGAGTATAAAATATCCAAGAGGCATTATCGAAGATATTTTGGTTCAAGGTGATAAATTTATTTTTCCTATTGTTTTTGTCATTTTGGATATGGATGATGCAGAGAGTACTTCACTGATTTTAGGTCGACCTTTCCTAAACACTACACGTGCTCTAATTGACGTTTCTGCTGGAAAGTTGATTCTGAGATTGGATGACAAAAAATTAAGTTTAATATTTTTCGTCGTATGAAAAAATTTTCTAAACAAGAGGTTTCTAGGATTGAGTGCACTAAGAAGATTTCTGAACATGATGTTGATGATCTTATTGAAAATTGCATTATCAGTTCGTCGTGAATTAAACATGATTTCCTAGACAATAAATATGTTGATGCATGTGCTACTTTAGGTGTGAATCTAAATGAATTTAATTCAAACAGTGGGTTTCATGCAAGTAAGGAAAAGAAATTGCAAGTCAACAAGTTAGAGGAAGAACAAGAGAACTCTAAGAATGCTCAAATTGATAAGGGAAGGATGAAAGCATGACAAGACGCCACCACGAGTGATCACAATGTTAAGATCTATGAGTCGGGTCGAAATGAGGAGATAATGTCTAGCCAAAGATAATAAAGAAAGGTGCTTATTGGGAGGCAATCCAATATTTTTATTATTTTCTTTAGTATTTTTTTTTGTGTTGATTTAATTTAGGTTTGACTTTTAATGACATTTTATAGGTGAATAAAAAACCTTTCGCACGAGAGGAAAGAAGTCGAAAAGAAGGCTGCATTTCAGGGAAGTTTTCTGCTCTCTTCACTCTTTATTTTATTTACTTTGCAAATTGCGAATAATGTTTAGTTTAAGTGTGAGGGTAAATATGCATATTTAGGTTGCTGAATTTTTGATTCATTAGAATTTTAAGTACTGAATTTTTGCTTAGTACTCAAAATTTTTTGCTAAGTTCTTCCATGCCAACGAAAATTTTTCTTGAATTTTCTAGTCCTTGCGTGTTACTTGTTTTGAATTAGATTGCATGAAGGATGATTGGTATTAGTAGCTATTTAGTACATGATTAGCTATTCATCTTCTTATTGTTGATTTAAAAGAGAGAGCATGCAAGATTTGATACAAAACTTACCTTAGTGAGGATTTGAGCCTTAAAGAGAAATTTTTTTGCTTTCATCATTTTTCTTGTTGAGCATATATCACACATGATTTAGTCATTCTAGAACTTGTTTTGTTATGCATTTTGAGACCACATTCTTGATTTTTATGCACCAAAATGATTAAGACACCTAAATTTACACAATTTTAGAATTCGAAAAATACAATCCCTAACATATTACCCCTTAGTACCCCTTTGAGTTTAGACCTTTTCTTTTATGAATCACATACATAATTTACCCCATGACCTTCATTTTTTCTATCCCCAGATTTTGAACCTCAATTCACTAATGTATTTATAGTTGATAGCATGACGTTCTATTTTTAGGTATTGTATTCTTTTTATATATTTGAGTTCCACATATATTTTAGGCACTGTCAAGTCGAAGCAGGAAAAAAAGAAAAAAGAATTGTTGGTTAAAAAAGAAAGAAGAAAAAAAAAAGAAAAAAAGAAAAAAAATTGAAAATAAGGGCATTTTTTCTTTCTTGACATTGTTCACTCTTATAGTGAAATGTTATTACTTGTTTTTTGCTTTGAATAAGTGATTTATCGTATTATATATTCATAGTTAGGGTTAGTATTTCCTTGCCTTGATGTAAAGGATCTCATGTCTTGATACTTTAGTATCTTTAGTGAATCATTTTAACCTATCATTTTACCTATTATTCTACCCTTAACTTTAACCCTATTACAACCAAATAAACGACTTTTTGATTGGTGTATGGATTTCATATATATAAGTGGTGGACATTTGATATATGAGCAAACTTATGATAATATCATCTCATTATATTGGTTGATTGATACACATACCCTTGTATACATTGAGTGCTTTGAGTAATTAAATAGTATCTCCCTTCATTCTATTGAGTGAATTGATTGTGACGGTATTTAAATCTTACATTGTTCTTGATTTTGATGAGACTATAGGAGATGTAATGATTTCTCTAGTATTAAATACTGTGAAACATTGTCTGTCTTAATTATAATTTTGATTTGAGCTTATTATATGCATGGTTAGGGACTTGGAAAAATTGAATTGGCTTTAGAAGGAAATTGTTTTTTCGCTTGAAGACAAGCAAACATTTAAGTGTGAGAGTATTTGATAGCAATATTTTTATATACTTGAATTATATCTTTTTTAATATTTATTTATGTGTTTTACGATTGATTTGAATCATATTTTATAATTTTATATTAATTTATTTCCGTGGTCATTTACTTGGAAAAAATGGAGTAAACTTGCTATTTTCAGATTGGACAGACAGCATTTACTATTTTGGACATAACTTTTTGTCCTAATGTCAAATTAAGATAATTCTTATGGCATTGGAAAGAAGACTTCAAGTCCTACAATTCTTGTGAAGACCTTAAATGTTAATTCAAGTAGGGGGTTATCCAAAATTTGAATCGAATTTATTATAGTGTTGGAAAACAGAAACTGGGAACAAAAAAGGAAACAATGTGCTATGAATTCAGAATTGCATTGCCAATGATTTCAGAAATTATCCAAATTCAAGAGAAAATAGTTTTCAAAATTTTGGAATGCTGAAGATTATCACCAAGTAGTAAGATAAAGTTTCCAAATCAAATACACAACCTAAGCTTCCAAAATAGTCCTAATTACTGAATTTTTCCTAGGGTTTCTACTCCTATATATACACCACAATGTAGCAGCTGTCCCTATTCTTTTTCTCCATTCTTTCTCCACATTTTTTCCTCGTTCCCTCACCCATTACACACCATACCAGCCACAGCCTCCATAGTGTTCGTCTTCGACTTCCTTCATCATGCGCAAAAGGGTTGTAATGTTTTCTATTTTATTTTCATGTTTCTTTTCAATGTCTAGCTAATTTTCTTGTTCCTAGGACTCGATGGATTTTATTTTTTGATTAATGCATGGCTTGATTTGATTCTTTCCCTTAAGTTTTATTGGCATAGTTATTATTTGATGAGATTTTATTGTTGTTCTTAATACTTCAAACGTTTTTAGGTCCGACGTTTTGATGATTACAGATTGAGTGTATATATGACCAATATAATTATACGAGATTAGTTCGAATAATAAAATCCATATGAAATTATGAGCATGACTATTATATTAATTTCATGTGTGGGGATTTAAGGGAAACCTTAATTTATAGATTTTTATAGAACTTAACGCAGTTTAACTTAATCAAAATTGCATGACCATTAGGTTTCGATTAATCGAATTAGGAATTCATTGAATGACCACTAGGTGAATCAATCTAGGAAAATTTGTCATCATTAATAATAAATCATTAGCCAATAGGCTTAGAGATTGAAGAGGTTTAACTGTGTAAAAGGATAAAAATAAATGAAATCGATGTCTTAGGGTTTCAATCGCATTAGGGTTTTTATCAAATTAGGGTTTTCATATTCTAATTTTAGTTTTCTTTATTATCTTCATAATCTTGTTTCACTTAGTTTAACTTAGATTAGGGTAATTCATATTTGGCAATACAAAATATTCTCATTGCATCGATATTTGTTTTGCACTATACAAAACATTAGATTATGGTATATTTGCTCGAAATCGTGACATACCAAAATCGTGTAACACATATCAAGTTTTAAATATGTAAAATCAGTGCAAATAATCCAATTAGAATATGGGATCTCCATGTTGGAGGAGAGGGTTGTGACAACTAAACTATCCCTTTTGGTTTAAGTTAATAGGAATACTCACAAGATAATAAAAATGATTATTAGTTAATAGGAATACTCACAAGATATTTGCAAATTTTAAAATGTTAGATGACAACATACAAAGGGACCAAATAGGATGAAAACATTTTGTAGTTTAAAGTAACTTACCTTCTCTTTGACATCGGCCTCCATAAAGATATCTCGAGTTTGAGTTTCTTCAACTTTCATATATTTTCATATCGAACTATCAAAAAATCATGTGGGAGGTCCACCCAATGCTGAAGTCTAGTAATCACACGTTAAAGCCCAATGAGTAGAGACAAGTTTCAAAGAACACTTTAGGAGTAATTGCAATAATGAAAATATAATTTCCTTGTACAAAAAAACATATCTGTTCAAAAATGCATTTTTGTACCATTTTTGTCATAATTTAGTATCGCAAAAATGTATTCCTTTGAAGTTGTAAATTGTTGAAAATGTATTTTTTTTAATAATATTCGTCTTAATTTAGTGTTGGAGATAATGTATCCTCTTGGTGTCTTGTCCAAAAATTTATTCTTGTACTTTTTCCGTCATAATTTGGTGGCCTAAAATGTAACACCAAAAATTTGGTATTTGAATATTCAATTTTTGTTCTTTTGTATAATTAACAAGGTGCGGAATGACTTGGTGGTATAAAATCTTTTTGGAAAATTGGAATGCTTGGATTCAAAACTCATTGGATGCAAGTAATGTAAGATTATTTGTAGAATTATGAAGTGTTGGGTTAGCTTGTGAGAGGGTTGGGATGACATGTATGATTCTTGGTGAGTAGGTCACTTTATGCACATGGGTAAGGCGCCTTGTGAGTGTATTTTGAGGGCATAAGTTGCCTTGTGCCTTAGGTAAGGCGCCTTGGTGGATTTTAGAATAGGGAATCTGAGGTTTAGTGACTAAGGCGCCTTATGAGTATGCAGCAAAGGAACTCTGAGCCTTAGAATTTATAGGTCACCTTGGGTGGTCTGCAGAGTAAAATGTTGGATCGCCTTACTCTTTTGCTTAGGTCAACCCAAGGCTTAGGAATACTAAATTTTGGATCACCCTACTCACTAATGGGTTACCTTGTTGATGTGAAATTTGAACCAATGGGTCGCCTTGCTCCCAAGCGAGTCGCCCTGCCTGTGTAAATTTTGTACTTATGGGTCGCCTTGCCTATAATATAAGTCGCTTTGCCCTATCAAATCCTAATGTTTAAAAGGTGCAAAATGACCGAAAAGCACATCCAACCCCACCTAAACTCATGGGAAAGGAAGGACAAGATGGTAATTTCACTTTTCACTACAAATAGATTTGAATCAAACCCTAAATTCATTTCTTTTCCTCTTCCATCACTTGAACTCTCCCTCATTCTTTTTCTTCCTTCTATACATTTCGCTTCTCCTCATGCTTTCTCTCTTCCTCCTTTGAAAAGCCAAGAGAATTAAATTAAACCTATGGATTTGGATTTCCGAACCTCCAACAAGCACATAGAGGACTGAAAGTAGAGAGAGAGAACTAGGTTTCTAGTGAGAGAAACTTAGGGATTGAGGTTTTTTGATCTAGGGACGAAATTGACGACACGAGTAAAGGTAATAACTCTTTCTCATCCCAGATTTGAGTTTATTCTGCTTATTTTTGGGATTTATTTGAGATCATGAAATGTGAAAATGTGGAATTTGGGGGTTTTGAATCTAGGATTTATAAATGTTAAAATTTTGAAAAATTTGTGAATAATAATAGAATATAGTTGCTGATGGATTCTGAATGATGAAATTACAACATTGTAGATTTTGAAAATTTGAGTTGTGTTAACTTGAGGGAAATTGAAATAACCCTAGTTTGATCAAATGATTGAATGGGAGATTGATATTTATTATTTTAGGCATAAGACATTGGACTCAAGTAAGGAATTAAACGTCATTGTGGATATATTGGAAGTGTTTACCCTTCCAAAAGGTGAGTGGATACATGCTTATAGTTTTAAATGAGAAAATGTTTTCTAATGATTTAATAAATATTTTTAACATTATTTTCAAATTGTTTTATAATTGTGGAGTGTCCTAAAAAGGAATTTGAAATGAAAAATACATCCATGTGTTGAATTGAAGATAATGTGCCATATTTATCAATTTATGACAAATATGACTTGATAGAATTCTTGTGTTGAGAATTTACTGAATAATTATTGGCACACTTTGATATGCGCTATGATGATTGCGAAATGTTTTGTGCACAAGATTAATGGCTATAGTCATTCCTTTCACGGTGCGGAGCCTAACAAGGTGATGTGGTTGGGTATTTATTTGACTGAGGAGGTAGCTATGCTCGAGAGATGCCTCCAAAGTCCTCCATTCAGGCTAGCCTGGTACCACCCTAGGAGAGGTCTGAGTCAATGCTAAGGTTGGATTATTGGATTATTGTATTTAATTATGTATAAACTTTTATTGAGGACTCTTAATTTCCCTTTTTTTAAAATTTACTTAGGAATTATTTGTTGGTTTTGCTTCCTATCCCTCGAGTGGGAATTGTGTTCTGTTTGGTTGATGATATTGAGAGGCTGAGATAGTCTATGGTTTTATTGGATATTTTGAATGTCTAGCGGTACCTTAGATCACATGGTGAGTCTCCTACGTGTTTTAGGGTAGTGTGGTGGTTATCGCGTGCCAGGGCCTGCGGGTCGGGGTGTGACAATTCTATTGGTATCAGAGCCAGATTCATGATTTGAAAATGTTTTAAAATGATTGAAAAGTTTTCCAAATATTTTAAAGGTCTTTAATAATTTTCAAAACCAGTTTGAGAAAACTCGAGATTCAAAGTATTTCAAATGATTTCAAATGCCTTTTATGGATCCTAAGGAATTAGGAATATCATTTTTAGGGGGTTAAGTAATTAGTCCTTCACTTAGCTTTGTACACTAAATATAGTTCTCTCTTGTAGAACTATGCCTCCGCGAATAAGAACGAGAAAACCGAATGAAATTCCTTCGACTCCACCTCCTCAACTTGAGGCCGCATCGTCTTCACATGTGCCTCCTCCGATATCGACACACCAGACTCCTCCAACGGGGATTTCTGCTCCTCCCATAGCTGCCTTGCAGCAAGTGATGGAGTGGTGGAGCACTTATAGAATACAGTTTTAAACTCCACATCAAACTCCAGTCCATTCACTAGTTCTTCCTCCAATGCCAACTGTCACACCAAGTGTTCTAGTGGACCTCCTCCTCTAGTTGTGGTATCCACCGACCAACCTACCATCGAGTTGTCAAAGCTGATCAAAGAGGCGAGGCAACTCGGATGTGAAACCTTCTCAGGCTCGTGTGATGTCTCAGTGGCCAAGGAACGGATTGGCCAAATTTAAGAGACTATCACCAACATGAGGTTGGATGATAAGATAAAATTATAGGTAGTTGTGAAATTATTGGATAAGGATGCACGGGCCTGATTAGAAAATGCGAAAGGTAGAACATCTACACCTCCTATGTGGGGAGAGTTCCTTAGAACTTTAGACGAAAAATACTACACCAGGCTCTATAGGGATTAGAAAAGGGAGGAATTTTTTATGTTAGCTCAAGGGAACAAAACAGTTGCAAAATACGAGACTAAGCTAAGGGAATTAATTACCTATGTTTTGGAGTTTGTGAAATCTGAGGAGTCTCTGTGTGCAAAATTCAAATCAAATTTGAATTTGAGTATCAGGAAAAAGATATCAATGACAAGGGGCACATATTTCAAGATGTTCTATAATTGGCCTTCAGGGCCAAGAAGATGGTTATTGAGAGGGGGAAGTTTAGGGAAAATTAGGGCAAAAAGAGAGTCTGGGTTTACTAGGAGTCAAGACTCTAATAAAAGTAGACGCATAAACTTTTATAGTAGAGTTTTGGCTTCAGGATCCGTTGGCTCTCTGAGAGGCCAACAATTCCTTAGATTTGGCACTCTCAGTTCCAGTGCTATGTTTGAGAGCAGGTCAGTAGGGCCAAAGAAATAGCCCTAGCAAAATTACAAGAGACAACACCCCAGACCCTGTCCCGAGCCATCAAAGTGTTACCACTGTGGTATAGTAGGGCATTTCTGCAATGCTTACCCTAAGTTGGGTTTAAGCAGATGTGGGGGTCAGATGAGTCATAATCACTCGAGTGGCCCTAGGAGTTGCACAATGAATGTCCCTACACCATCAGCTAGTACTACTCCACAGATAAAAACCAGAAGCAACACTGTGGTCGTTCCTCCTCAACGTCTCTAATAGAGAAATCAAGCAAGAATCTATACAATGATATATGAGGAAGCTCAGAATAATCCTGATATAGTCACAAGTAAATTCTCTTAGACTTGGATTTGATAATTTGGTTCCTAAATTTAGATGTTTGATACAAACACTATATGCTTACATGTATTTGTTATGAATAGGATTGAATATGATGATATTGTGCGAATAATATTGAATTTCAACAATTTTCCAATTTTGAAACCATGATATTGTTTTAGTTACTCCTATATATCGTCAACCCTAATTTATTCAACCTTATGGATTACTAATGGCTGACGGTATTGTACAATTAGGTATGATAAAAATCTTTGAGGTCGATACCCAAGTATTGATTGATACAGGTTCAAATAACTCGTTTGTGAGTATAAGGTTTGCTAAACAATTCGATAGACCATTAACTCTACTTGAAGAGGATTTGATAGTTATTACACCTTCGGGAGAGCAAGTGGTTAGGAATACTGTGTACAGGGGTTGTGAAGTAAAAATAGGCGACATGATTCTTGAAGCAAATTTGATTCCACTAGATATGGTAGACTTTGTTGCCATTCTGGCATGGAATGGCTGCACCTCCATCAAGTATTTATGGATTGCTTCACAAAAGAGGTAGAGTTTCGGAGACCAGGGTGTCCTCCACTTGTGTTTACTGGTGAGCGACGAATTCTTCCAAGCTATGTGATCTTGGCAATAGAAGCATAAAGATTGGTGCACAAGGGGTGTGAAACTTACTTAGCACATATCATCGATACCACGGTGGAGAGTCCAAACTTGGACGATATTTCAGTAGTAAAAGAGTTTATAAATATTTTTTTGGAAGAGTTGTTTGGGTTACCTCCGATCCGAAATTCGATTTCGTTATTGATTTGGTTCCTAGCACCACCCCGATCTCAATTTCTCCTTATAGAATGGCACATACAAAATTGAAGGAACTAAAGGTGTAACACCAAGAATTATTGAAGAAATGATTCATTCGATTGAGTTCTTTACCATGGGTTGCTCCGGTTTTGTTTGTCAAGAAGGATGGAACCCTCCAGTTGTGCATTGATAACCGGCAACTCAATAGGGTCACAATCAAGAAAAAGTATCCCCTTCCAAGGATTGATAATCTCTTCAATCAACTTCAAGGGGCTAATATGTTCTCAAAGATTGATTTGAGGTCCGGATACCATCAGTTGAGAATCAAGGAGGTTGATATCCACAAGACCGCATTTAGAACATGGTATGTATACAACAAGTTCTTAGTAATGTCTTTTGGGTTAACAAACACTCCTGCAGCATTCATGGACTTGATGAATCGAGTCTTTCACTCTTATCTTGACAAGTTTATCATAATTTTTATCGATGATATCTTGGTGTATTTTAAGAATGATGAGGAGTATTCTAAACATTTTCGAATGGTGCTGCAAACTCTGAGGGAGAAGCAACTATTCGCTAAGTTCTCTAAGTGTGAATTCTAGTTAAAGAAGATAGGCTTCTCAGGACATATTGTATCTAGTGATGGGATATTCATAGATCCGAATAACGTAGAGGCAATCATGAAATGGGAGCAACCTAAGAATAACATCGAGATGAGAAGTTTCCTCGAACTGGTAGCATACTATCGAAGATTTGTAGAGGGATTCTCCAAGATTGTGGCTCCATTGTCTAATCTAACAAAGAAATGAGTCAAATTCAAATAGAGTGACAAATGTGAAGAAAGTTTTCAAAAACTTAAGAAAAGACTCACAACCGCACCTATCCTTGCTCTTTCCATTAGTGGTGGCGAGTGTGTGGTGTATAGTGACATTAATAAACAAGGATTGGGATGCATGTTAATGCAATGGGATAGAGTGATCGCCTATGCCTCTCACCAATTGAAGAAACATGAATTAAACTACCCCACTCATGACCTAGGGCTAGCTATCATTGTTTTTGTTTTGAAAATTTGGCGGCATTACTTGTATGGGGTGATGTGTTGTGTCTTCACTAACCATAAAAGTCTCAAATATGATCAACAACTATGATCTAGTGATAGATTATCATCCCAAGAAGGCTAATATGGTTGCGAACGCATTGAACCACAAATCTTATTCTTCTAGCTTGCTGTCTACTTGGAGTTCTTACTTGTCTTGCTTAATTGGACTCGAGCTCTTAGTGTTGAGCTTGCTTCTAATGAGTATGGTGCACTTTTAGCCAAGTTTGAAGTCCGACCAATCTTAGTGGATCGTATTAAAGAGCTTTAAGCAACTGATAAAGAGATAAAGGGGATAGTGGAAAAGGTTCATAAGGGTGGAGATAGTGAATTCAGAATCCAGGATGATGGGATGGTTGTGTACAGGAAACGAATTTGTGTTCCCAATAATGATGATCTTCGGAGAGATATTCTCAAAGAGGCATACTCTTCGACATATACGATGAATCCCGAAAACACAAAATGTACCGTACCATCAAGGAGACTTATAGGTGGTCGGGATTGAAGCAAGAGATAGTCGAATTTGTAGCTAAGTGTCTTGTATATCAGCAAGTCAAGGCTGAGCATCAGAAGCCAGCTAGCACCTTTCAACCATTATCAATACCCGAGTGGAAATGGAAACACATTGCCATGAATTTCATGGTGGGAATGCCATATACTTCAAGCTGTCATGATGTTATTTAGGTGATAATAGACTGACTCACCAAGTCAGCCCATTTCCTCCCAAATCAGAACACCTACTCTTTAAAGAAATTAGCCAAACTATAAATTGATGAGATCATGAGACTTTACAAAGTTCTGGTACCTATTGTTTCAGACCGTGTTCATCGAATTACTTCATGGTTTTGGCCGAAACTACAAGAATCTTTAGGAACTAAGTTGAAATTCAGTAATACTTTCCATCCTTAAACTGATGAGCAATCAAAGCGTACCATTCATATCTTAGAGGACATGCTAAGGGCATGTGTCATAGATTTCCAGGGAAGTTGTGATCAAATTTGCCTATAGTAATAGCTATCAAGCCAATATAGGGATGCCTCCCTACGAAGTTCTCTATGCAAAAAAGTGCTGAACACCCTTGTACTAGGATGAAGTTAGAGAGCAAAAGATTAAAAATGTAGAATTGATAAAAGTAACCAAAGACAAGGTAAAGATAATCTAAGAAAAGACAAAAGCAGCTCAAGATCGGCAAAAGAGTTATGCTGATAAGAGAAGAAAACCTTTATAATTCGAGGTCGAAAACATGGTATTCTTAAAGGTTTCACCTTGGAAGGGTGTAATTCGGTTATGAAAATGAGGTTAATTGAATCCATATTATATTAGCCCTTTCAAAGTCCTTGAGAGGATAAAAGAAGTGGAATATCATTAGAGTTACCTCCGGATTTAGAGAAAATCCATGATATATTCCATGTTTCAATGTTGAAGAGGTATTTACCAGATCCTTCATATGTTTTGAAAACTCCACCAATTGAACTAAGGGAAGATTTGAACTTTGAAATTCAAACCATAATCATTCTTAATCAACAAATCAAGGAGTTGTGGAACAAGCAAATTCCTATTGTTAAGCTCAAGTGGAAGAGTGATCGGGTCGAAGAAGAGACTTGGGAACCCGAGGATGCCATACGAAAGCAATATTCTCATTTATTTGGTATGTAATTTTTTATTTAAATTTTGAGAACGAAATTTTAGTTTTAGGAGGTTTAGTATGGTAACATCAAAAATTCGATATTTGAATATTTAATTTTTGTTCTTTTGTATAATTCCGAAAGGATTTGTAAATAAAAAATTAATTTATTATCCAATATAATTAACAAAATGTGGAATGGCTTGGTGGTGTAAAATCTTTTTGGGAATTTGGAGTGTTTCGATTCAAAACTCATTGGATGCAAGTGACGTGAGTTTATTTGTAGAATTATGAAGTGTTGGGTTGGCTTGTAAGAGGGTTGGTACGACTTGTGTGTGATTCTTGGTGAGCAGGTCACCTTGTGCACATTGGTAAGGCACCTTGTGAGTGTATTTTGAGGGCACAAGTTGCCTTATACCTTAGGTGTGGTGCATTGGTGGATTTCAAAATAGGGATTCTATGGTGTAGTGATTTTGGGTCACCTTATGCCAAATGTTGAGTTGACCCATGGCATGAAATGCAAAGAGTGGGTCACCTTGTGAGTGTCTGAGTCGTCCTCAAGGCTTGAATTGAGGGTATGGGTCGACTCATATGAGTGACTACGGCACCTTGTGAGTGTGCAGCAAAGGAACTCTAGGCATTTGAATTTATGGGTCACCTTGCACAAGTGCTTGGGTCACCTTGGGTAGTCTACAAAGTAAAGGTTCTGAGGCATTGTTGTAACGCCGACTCTACAGTGCCGTACTTTTGTACTTTCGTTCCTGAATTTAATGAAATATTTCTCAGTTTATTTATATAGAGAGAGAATTTTTATTTTATATTAATTTTTGATTTTTGGGTTTTTAATTCAAATTTTTAGTATATTCAAAAGTATCCGTATTTTCGATTCGAAATGTGAAGCAAGTATAAAACTAAACTTCATTTATTAAATTATTTATTCCCTCTTTTATTTATTTATAAATTTATTCTTATAAAAATATATATATAATAATAAAAAAAATCGAATTAGGGCTTAAAGCCCTAATTCTCCTTCTCTCTCATTCTTTTTTTCTCTCTGCCTCTTTACCTTCTCGCCCGACAGCCTCCCTCAGCCGACACCCTCTCCGCCCTGTCGTCGTTGCCCTTCTCCTCCACTATCAATCGTTCACCACCGTCTCCCTTTACCTCCCCTTCTGTTTTCTTCCGTCTTCCTTTCCCTCTCACTGTCGCTCGCTCTCTTCCTCCCGATCTCTTCCTCTTCGCCACTGTCGACAGCCACCCATAGCCACCGCACACACCACCATTCACCGTCCCACTTTCTCTCGATTCTATCCCTCTCTGTTCCTTTCTCTATCGATCTCATTCTCTCGATCTCCCTTTCGCGGTTTCGATCTCGCAGACTCTCTCCCTCTGTTTCATCTCTCGATCTCGGTCCTTCTCAGTCTCTCTCTATTTTTCTCTCTCAATCAAACCCTTTTTTTTTCTCTCGATTTCTCACCCTCGGCCCCTCTCTGTTTTTCTTTCTCATATCTCGAGCTCTCTCTGTCTCACAGTTCTCTCTCTGCTCTCTCTCTGTTCCCCCTCAGTTACTCTCTCTCTACTCTCTTTGCCTTCCTGCGCGAGCAAATTCCTGCTGCAACCTTTGTTGCCGCATAGCAGTAGGCATCCGAAACCCTAGACTGCCTGCACTCATTTCCTGCGAAGGTAAGGACGAAAGTTCTGACCTATAGATTTAGGGTTTTGATTTTTATATTAATTAAGATTAATTACTGAAATTTGCTTCAATTTGGAAGTATTGCAAGTCCTGGAATGAATTGAATGGCGCACGGACGTTAGAACTACGAATGGTGAAACCCTAGGTAAGAGAAATACTAGTCTTTTGGATGATTGAATGAGTTTAGGCCGAATTTAGTATGAGAGTTTTACGTATGTTCTAAAAAGGTGTGGAATTGGAAGAGAATGCATTTTCTGACAGTTTATATGTGATTATTAAGGTTAAGTTTAGAATTCTGCGTGAATTGGGCTGTTTAGTATGAAAGAAGTATGTTATAGGATCATAGAATCATGTTAAGTTACTTCGAATAGTTTCCCTCAGGGTTAAATTATGAAATATACATGAAAGTATTTGGGATCAGAGTTGGAATGCAATGTGCTATGAAATGAAGTATATTGTCGCCTTTCGTGCTCTTCTTAGGTTGTATTAAGTTGTTAATTTGCATAATGATAGGTATATGAAGAATAATTTAAAAGTTGTGGTTATAGTTTAAGAACTATCGTAGTCTTTTACATTATAAGTCATCCTGCATATAGGAAATCAAAATATAATTTCGATATTATGAAATTAGACTTCAATACCTCTAAAATGACATATGGTTTGAAGAAATCGGATGAGAATTGAAAAGTGTATGATTTTTCAAAGATTTTTCCATCTTGTAAGAAGTTTATTTATTTTAGACTTGTTTTCGATTTCAAACGGTTTTAGGTTTGAATTAAGTTTGATTTTGATTTTGTTATTTACTTATAAATAGAACAAAATTGATGACATTTGAGTATATTTATAAATTGAAGAATTTAGGGTTTGTACGAATTTAAGGAAAATGATAAACCTTGAAAATAATTGGAAATTTGATGACAATTGTGATAATTTGATTAGGTTGATCTTGTTGGAGACTCGAGGAGTCAATTCGGATTTATTTTAGAAATAAGGAGTGATTACCCTCCCTAGAATGTGAGTGAGATTTATTTCAATATTTTTGTTTAATATTTAAACCCTGTTTTACAACATTTTGATAAATGAGCATGATTTGTCGTGTCGTGTGTTTGAAATGTTTTGACTGGTTTTGGAACTAACTTTTTGTGAACTGATGGAGTGTCCAAAAATTGGGTTGAATTATGAAATTATGAATCCATGTGGTTGAAATGTATAATGTCCCATTTTACGCTATATGTTGCATTTGGTTTGTGAACCTGATTTACGGTACATTCTTGATACGATATTGATTTTGGCCTTGAGGGCTTTGGTATGTATTGTTCCGTTGCTACGAAGGACACCGTGAGAGGCGCTTGAGTGACGTCCAGATACGCCTAGGCCTGGGGTATCCCACGAGTTGTCTTGATTATATTAACGACACGGTACTAGCCAGGTTGAACCTAAAAGGAGGAGCATTTGGATACTCTCTCCAAGTCTAGCACCTGGACGAGGTCCGTCGCCAACACAAGGGTAGAGAGCACTTTAAATAAATTTGCATTTAACACCCCCGGTGCGCCTGTCATAGGTCGAGGTAGACCTCTGCCAGGACACTTTCGGCTGGCAGCTCTATGATTTTAATGACAGTGCTTTGAATGCATATTTGACTTGATAATGCGTGCTAATGATATATTGTTGAAATGAAAAGCATGATGATTTGAAATATGATTTGTATACTTACGCTTTGACACTCCAGTTTCACACCCCATATTAGACGATTACATTGACCCACTCACTCACTGAGTATTCTTCCCTGAGTACTCACCCCTCTTCTTTCCCTCCCTCAGACAGGATTGTTGTGCTGGAGCGACACTTCATATTATAAAGTTCAGGTGTACTTGGTGTTCAGGAGGGTGAGATCTTAAGTTTAATTTGAAAGATGAATTACGTATTTTATTTTCGACCCTGCGAAGTCTTGTTGAAGTCCGTAGTTGGACGTGTACTTAATTTGGGATGACTGTATAATTTATGTATATTTATTTACGAAACTCTCATATTTTACTTGCATTGAGGCAATTGTACGTAATTGAATGATACTTGGGAAAATTATTGTAAATTGTATAAAAACTTAGACCCGCTCGGTGTGCCGGCTGTTCATGCTCTAGTTGGGCATGACAGTAGAGGTCTGTGACTAGGATTGCTGATAGTTTATTTAGCCTGGCGTTATCCTGGATGTCTGTAGTGGTTGGTGGGTTGTTGTGAGGCCGGGGTGACCCTTTTATTTTAATTACATGATGATTTTGAATTTTACAAGATTAAACAGGTTTATTTGTACATGGGAGACCTCCGATTTATGGGGAGATTCTGCTCGATTTTCTGTTAAAATACAGCCGGCATCCAGGGCAACGGGAGGCTGTTCATGATCCCGGTTCGGACGTGACAGTTCGATTGGTATCAGAGCTCTAGGTTAAGAGCTATGTTTGATAAAATAGTTTTGAAAATATTCCCAAGTATGATTTAAAAGTCCTCAATGCATATGAGAGTTTCATTACAGTCATGAGATCCCAGTACATGGTCTTAGGCATATGAGTTATTCTTTTTAGGGGGTTAGATACGTTGCGTATCTAACCTAGCATATTGGTTCTATCAGTTCTTAAACTTATAATTTTATTCATTTTAGGGGGTTAGTTTCTTTGTAACTAACCCCAATCTTTGAATCATATCTAATTTAAGTTCTTTCTTTGTAAGATTATGATTACTAGACGAGGTACTAGATTTATACCTGAGACATCTAGAATACTCGAGGATGTTTCCTCGTCAGGTGTACCCTTCTACTACTCTCTCAGCCAGCTATTATAGCTATGGTTCCATCACCATCATTTGATGCATTTATGCAGGTGTATGAGTGGTACACCTCCCATTGGATTCGAATGCTTTGATTCATAACTGAAATTCTTTTTAGGAGGTTAGTTACTCCGTAACTAACCCTAATCCTTGATTTTCACTTAATGAAAAGGTGCTCTGTTTGCAGAACTATGCCGCCTAAACGTAGTATGCGCGGTGCACCACTACAGAGTCCCTCAGTGTCTGATGTACTTGTGGTACTTGAGACTTCACGAGTACCGGAGGATGCTTCCTCTTCTCACGCACCTTCACCAGTGCCACCCCCAGTACCTCTACCGGCTGCTACAACCGAGATTCCTCCACCACCACTCGACGCCTTGAGGCAGTGGTAGCAATGGTACAGTAGATATGGAGTGCAGATGACACCACCTCGACCACAGAGTTTCGGGGCACCAGCCTCTAGTGTTACTACACAGCCTATGGCACGGAGACGACATTTCTATCACAGATGCAGCAAATATCATGCACCTGGGTGTAGAGCACCGATTATTTGCTTCCAGTGTGGGAAGAAATGTCACATTATGAGTGTCTACCCAGATTTAGGTCGAGGAGGACCGACTTTGAGGAGTCGTACTAGTACTTCTGGCACAGGTCAGTAGGGGGCACCTATGCACTCAGCTCTTATAGCTCCTCAGACTACAGCCGAGAGTGGTACAGTGTCAGGACCATCGTGATAGCAGCCTAGGGCCCAGGCTCATGTGTTTGCGATGACCTAAGAGGACGCACAGGCAAACCCCGATGTTATTATGGGAAATCCTCCCGCAGACCCCTCCGTGTAGTGTTTTTAATTGTACTTTCTTTATGGGATCTAGTATATCATGATGTTGATATACAGTTTTGGACTGGTTAAAGCTTTAGAAGCTTAACTAGTTTGATATATATATATATATGTTTTTGTCTACTTTTCTTCGCATTTTAAATATCTTTAATCTCTTTCCCTTCCTCACATTCAGGGATCATGAGGATATTTGGAGTAGACGTCTGTGTCCTTATTGACACAGGGTCGAATTTCTCTTATGTGAGAGCGTCTTTTGCCCGCCAGATGGGTAAATCCTTATTGCCACTTGATGAGGAAATAATGGTTATCACTCCTCTCGGTGAGCACCTTCACAGAGATTCAGTCTATAGTGGATGTGAGGTCATGATAGGGGATGCGGTACTCGAGGCAGACTTAATTCCCCTTGAGATGACGGATATTGATGCCATCCTCGGGATGGATTGGCTTAGCAGACATAGAGCTTCAGTGGATTGTTTCACCAAAAAGGTTGAGTTCCGGAAATCAGAGGGATCCCCTTTGAGATTCTCTGGCGAGAGGAGAATATTACCTCACTGTGTCATATCAGTAATGGAAGCCAGGAGGTTGATACGCCGAGGCTACATGGCGTACCTAGCTCATGTCGTTGACACCACTGTTGAAGGACAGGGACTTGAGGTCCCTGTGGTGTAGGATTTTTCAGATGTGTTCCCCGAGGAACTTCCCGGATTACCACCAGTTCGGGAGTTCGATTTCAAGATTGATTTAGTGCCGGGAACTAATCCTATTTCTATTCCGCCATACAGAATGGCGCCTGTGGAACTGGGAGAGCTTAAGATTCAGTTGCAGGAACTTCTGGATAAGGGGTTTATTCGCCCGAACACTTCACCCTGGGGTGCTCCGGTGCTATTTGTAAAGAAAAAGGATGGTACATTTTGGCTTTGTGTGGACTACAGGCAGTTGAACAAAGCCACCATCAAAAACCGATATCCCCTGCCACGTATCGATGATTTGTTTGATCAGTTGCAGGGAGCCAGGGTTTTCTCTAAGATTGATCTCCGTTCGGGTTATCATCAGTTGAGGATTCGGGCCGATGACGTGCCCAAGACAGCCTTTCGCACCCGATACGGTCACTATGAGTTCTTAGTCATTCCGTTTGGGCTGACTAATGCCCTAGCTGCTTTTATGGATCTGATGAACCGAGTTTTTCACGACTACTTGGATTGGTTCGTCATCGTATTCATCGATGACATCTTGGTATATTCACAGAGTGATGAAGATCATGTTCAGCACCTTCGGGTGGTATTGCAGATACTCCGTGAGAAGCAGCTATATGCCAAATTCTCAAAATGTGAGTTTTGGCTGAGACAAATTGGATTTTTGGGACACATTGTCTCTGCGGAAGGTTGAGGCTATATTGAAGTGGGAGCAGCCGCAGACAGTTACCGAGATCCGTAGTTTTCTCGGTTTGGCCGGGTATTATCGCAAATTCGTAGAGGGATTCTCCCGGATAGTTGCTCTGTTATCTAGATTGACCCAGAAGAGGGTCAAATTTGTTTGGGATGACTGTTATGAGGTGAGCTTTCAGGAGCTCAAACGACGATTGACATCCGCTCCTATTTTAGCCCTTCCCACTAGCAGTCGGGAATATATAGTGTACAGCAATGCTAGCTGACAGGGATTGGGTTGTGTTCTGATGGAGGATGGTCGGGTTATTGTGTTTGCCTCGCGACAGCTGAAGAAACACGAGGTTAACTACCTGACACATGATTTAGAGTTGGCAGCCATAGTCTTCGCGTTGAAGAAATGGCGGCATTATCTTTATGGGGTGACCTGCAGAGTATTCACAGATTACAGGAGTTTAAAGTATCTCTTCACCCAAAAAGAGCTGAATTTGAGACAAAGGAGATGGTTAGAGCTCCTCAAAGATTATGATCTCATTATTGACTATCATCCGGGCAGTGCAAATGTTGTAGCATATGTCTTGAGTCAGAAGTTAGCATCATCCTCACAGTCGACAGAGAAAGCATATCTTTCTTGTCTGGTAGGACTCCGAGCTTTAGGAGTCAGTTTGACTAATGATGATCAGGGAAGTTTACTAGCCAAATTTGAGGTTAGGACGACTTTGTTCGACCATATCAGAGAGTTCCAGGGTATTACGGATAGAGTCCGCAGAGCTGAAGGCTGAGATTTCCGGATTCAAGATGATGGTTTATTGCTATTCAGGGATCAAGTTTGTATTCCCGCTGATACAGATCTCCGTAAGGCCATACTTGAGGAGGCACACTCTTCTGCTTATGTTTTGTATCCTGGTCATACCAAAATGTATTGGACCATTCGGGATTGTTACTGGTGGCCTGGCATGAAACGGGAAATCGCGGATTTTGTGCCTAGGTGTCTAGTTTGCCAGCAGGTTAAGGCCGAGCATCAGCGGTCGGCTGATACATTGCAGCCTTTACCCATTCCTGAGTGGAAGTGGGATTACATTACTATGGACTTTGTGACAGGACTACCGCGGACTTCATCATGGCATGATGCCATATGGGTGATTGTAGATCGACTCATCAAGTCCGCACATTTCCGTCCTATTCACAGCGACTATCCTTTGGAGACCTTGGCATGTCTTTACATTGATACGATAGTCCAGCTGTATGGTGTTCCTGTGTCGATAGTATCAGACAGGGACCTGAGATTCACTTCCAGATTTTGACCCAAGTTACAGGAGGCAATGGGCACGAGGCTGAGTTTTAGCACAGCCTATCATCCGCAGACTGATGGTCAGTCAGAGAGGACCATTCAGACACTTGAGGACATGTTAAGAGCATATGTAATGGATTTCAAGGGTAGTTGGGATCGGCACCTTCCTCCGGTCGAATTTGCATATAATAACAGCTATCAGGCCAGTATTGGGATGCCACCATATGAGGCTCTGTATGGCAAGAAGTGCCATACCCCGATATGCTGGGATGAGGTCGAAGAGCGACGCCTCAGCAACGTTGAGTTGATTGAGGAAACGAAGGATAAGGTCAAGGTCATCCGTGAACGGATGAAAGCCGCACAGGATAGACAGAAGGCATATGCTGATCGTAGGCAGCGACCTCTTGAGTTTGCTACGGGAGATATGGTTTTCTTGAGGATATCTCCTTTGAAAGGAGTTATACGGTTTAGGCAGCGGAGTAAGCTGAGCCCCAGATATATTGGACCCTTTCGTATCCTTGAGAGGGTCGGGAGCGTAGCATATAGATTAGAGCTGCCGGATGAACTCTCCCGTATTCATGACGTCTTCCATGTCTCAGTACTCAGGAAGTACCTAGCTAATCCTTCTCATGTACTTGAGCCTCCACCTGTTGAGTTACGAGAGGACCTCAGTCTTCCGGTTCAGCCCGTGGCTATTCTAGATTGACAGGTCAGAAAGCTGCGAAGTAAGAAAGTTTCTTTGGTCAGGGTTTTGTGGAGAAGTGACCAAGTCGAAGAGAAGATTGGGAACCCGAGGAAGCAATAAGGAGACAGTACCCCCGTTTGTTCGTTGTATAGTTTTCTTTTAGTTTCGAGGACGAAACTTATTTTTAGGGGGTTAGAAAATGTAACGTCAACTCTTTGGTGCCGTACTTTTGTACTCTTGTTCATGAATTTAATGAAATATTCCTCAGTTTATTTATATTGAGAGAGAATTTTTATTTTATATTGATTTTTGATTTTGGGGTTTTTAATTCAAATTTTTAGTATATTCAAAAGTATCCGTATTTTCGATTTGAAATGTGAAGCAAGTATAAAAATAAACTTCATTTATTAAATTATTTATTCCCTCTTTTATTTATTTATAATTCTATTCTTATAAAAAAATATATAATAATAATAAAATAAAAAAAAATCGAATTAGGGTTTAAAGCCCTAATTCTCCTTCTCTCTCATTCTCTTTCTCTCTCCGCCTCTTTACCTTCTAGCCCGACAGCCTCCCTCAGCCGACACCTCTCCGCCCTGCCTCGCTGCCTTCCTCCGCCACTATCAGCCGTTCACCACCGTCTCTCTCTACCTCCCCTTCTGTTTTCTTCCGTCTTCCTTTCCCTCTCACTGTCGCTTGCTCTCTTCCTCCCGATATCTTCCTCTCCGCCACTGTCGGCAGCCACATATAGCCACCGCACGCACCACCACTCACCGTCCCACTTTCTCTTGATTCCATCCCTCTCTGTTCCTTTCTCTATCGGTCTCATTCTCTCGATCTCCCTTTCGCGGTTTCGATCTCGCGGACTCTCTCCCTCTGTTTCATCTCTCGATCTCGGTCCTTCTCAGTCTCTCTCTATTTTTCTCTCTCAATCAAACCCTCTTTTTCTCTCTAGATTGCTCACCCTCAGCCCCTCTCTGCTTTTCTCTCTCAGATCTCGAGCTCTCTCTGTCTCACAGTTCTCTCTCTCTCCCTCTCCCCCGTTCCTCTCTCTCTCTACTCTCATTGCCTTCCTGCGCGAGCAAATTCCTGCTGCAACCTTTGTTGCAGCATAACAGTAGGCATCCGAAACCCTAGATTGCCTGCACTCATGTCCTGCGAAGGTAAGGACGAAAGTTCTGAACTATAGATTTAGGGTTTTGATTCTTATATTAATTAAGATTAATTATTGAAATTTGCTTCAATTTGGAAGTATTGCAAGTCCTGGAATGAATTGAATGGCGCACGGACGTTAGAACTACGAATGGTGAAACCCTAGGTAAGAGAAATACTAGTCTCTTGGATGATTGAATGAGTTTAGGCCGAATTTAGTATGAGAGTTTTATATATGTTCTAAAAAGGTGTGGAATTGGAAGAAAATGCATTTTCTGACAGTTTATATGTGATTATTAAAGTTAAGTTTAGAATTCTGCGTGAATTGGGCTGTTTAGTATGAAAGAAGTATGTTATAGGATCATAGAATCATGTTAAGTTACTTTGAATAGTTTCCCTCAGGGTTAAATTATGAAATATTAACGACACGGTACTCGCCAGGTTGAACCCGAAAGGGGGAGGATTTGGATACTCTCTCCAAGTCTAGCACCTGGATGAGATCCGTCGCCAACGCCGGGGTAGAGAGCACTTTAAATAAATTTGCATATAACACCCTCGGTGCGCCTGTCATAGGTCGAGGTAGACCTCTGCCAGGACACTTTCGGCTGGCAGCTCTATGATTTTAATGATAGTGCTTTGGATGCATATTTGACTTGATAATGCATGCTAATTATATATTGTTGAAATGAAAAGAATGATGATTTGAAATATGATTTGTAAACTTACGCTTTGACACTCCAGTTTGACACCTCATATTAGATGATTACATTGACCCACTCACTCACTGAGTATTCTTCCCTGAGTACTCACCCCTCTTCTTTCCCTCCCTCAGACAGGATTGTTATGCTAGAGCGACACTTCAGATTATAGAGTTCAGGTGTACTTGGTGTTCAAGAGGGTGAGATCTTAAGTTTAATTTGAAAGATGAATTACGTATTTTATTTTTGACCCTGCGAGGTCTTATTGAGGTCCGTAGTTGGACGTGTACTTAATTTGGGAATTTATGTATATTTATTTGCGAAACTCTTACATTTTACTTGCATTGAGGCAATTGTACGTAATTGAATGATACTTGAGAAAATTATTGTAAATTGTATAAAAACTTAGACCCGCTCGGTGTGGCGGCTGCTCATGCTCTTGTTGGACATGACAGTAGAGGTCTGTGGCTAGGATTGTTGATAGTTTATTTAGCCTGGTGTTGTCCTGGATGTCTGTAGTGGTTGGTGGGTTGTTGTGAGGCCAGGGTGGCCCTTTTATTTTAATTACATGATGATTTTGAATTTTACTGGATTAAACAAATTTATTTGTACATGGGAGACCTCCGATTTATGGGGAGGTTCTGCCCGATTTTCTGTAAAAATACAGCCGGCATCTAGGGCAACGGGCAACTGTTCACGATTCCGGTTCGGGGCATGACAATTGTAATGTTGGATCACCATGCTCCTTTGCTTGGGTCGACCCAAGGTTTAGGAATACAAAATTTTGGGTCACCTTGCCCACTAACGAGTCGTTTTGTCAATGTGAAATTTGAACCAATGGATCACCTTGTTCCCAAGCGAGTCACTCTGTCATGTAAATTTTAAATTTATGGGTCACCATGCCTATAATATGAGTCAGCTTGTCCTGTCAAATCCTAATGTTTTAATGGTACAAAATGACCGAAAAGGACATCTAACCCTACCTAAACTTATGAAAAGGAAGGACAAGATGGTAATTTCACTTTCCACAACAAATAAGTTTGAATCAAATGTTAAAATCATTTCTTTTCCTCCTCCATCACCTGAACTCTCCCTCCCTCTTTTTCTTCTCTCCATATATTTCCCTTCTTCTCATGCTTTCTCTCTTCCTCTGAAAAACCACCAGAACTAAATTAAACCTATGGATTTGGATCTCCAGACCTCCAACAAGAATGTAGAGGACCGAAGGTAAAGAGAGAGAACTAGGTTTCTAGTGAGAGAAACTTAGGGATTTAGGTGTTTTGATCTAGGGATGAAATCGATGACACAAGTAGAGGTAATAACTCTTTCTCATCCCAGATCTGAGTTTATTCTTCTTATTTTTGGGATTTATTTGAGATTATGAAATGTAAAAATGTGGAATTTGGGAGTTTTGAATCTAGGATTTATAAAAGTTAAAATTTTGGAAATTTGTGAATAATAATGGAACATAATTGCTAACGGATTGTGGATGACGAAATTACAACATAAATTTGCGAATTTTGAAAATTTGAATTGTGTTAGCTTGAGGGAAATCGAAATAACCCTAGTTTTACCAAAGGATTGAATGGAAGATTGATGTTTATTGTTTTAGGTATAAGATATTGGATTCAAGTAAGGAAATAAACATCATTGTGGATTGATTGGCAGTGTTTATACTCTCGAGAGGTGAGTAGATACATACTCATTGTTTTAAGTAAGAAAATACTTTCCAATGATTTTATAAATGTTCTTAATATTGTTTTCAAATTGTTTTATGATTATGGAGTGTCCTGAAAGGAAATTTGAAATGAAAAATGTATTCATATGTTAAATTGAAGTAATGTGCCATGTTTATTAATTTATGATGAATATGACTCAATGGAATTCATGTGTTGGGAATTTATTGAATAATTGTGGATGCATTTTGATATATGTTGTGATGATTGTGAAATGGTATTGTGTGCATGATTAAAAGCTATATTCAATCCCTCCATGGTATAGAGCTCGACAGGGCAACGTGGTTGGGCATTTATTTGACTGAGGAGGTAGTTACGCTCGAGAGGTGCCTCTGAAATCCTCCCTTCGGATTAGCTTGGTAGCATCAAGCCAATGCCAAGGTTGGGTATTTTGTGAGTTGAACAAATATGAAAACCCTTGATGGCTCCATCCTTGGTCACGGTAAAGCATTATCGAGAACTATGAGTTTTGGGAATCTGATGGCTTTGGAAAATATATTGATACAAATTGGACGCATATGATTTTGTTTATGGTTTATTAAATCTTGTTTGCAACGTGATAGATCTTGAATTTTCTATGCTATTACAACATCGTTTTGAGATGTTTATTTGGCACGTCCACAATCATCCATTTTTTATTATTGCAACGTATTATGCACTCACTAGGTATTGTATAAACTCACCCCTCCTTTCCCATTTTTACAGAAAAAGATTAGTCAATACTCTTGGTCGATATTCTGTATTTTTAATTCTGTTGGATTTAATTATGTCTAAACTTTTATTGAGGAGTCTTGATTTTCCTTTTTTATGAAATTTACTAGAGAATTATTGGTTGGTTTTGTTTCCTATCCCTCGAGTGAAAATTGTGTTCTGTTTGGTTGATGATATTGAGAGACCGGGATGCTCTATAATTTTGTTGGAAATTTTGAATGCCTAGCAGTGCCTTGGATCACAAAGTGAGTCTCACATGTATTTCAGGCTAGCATGGCAATTGTTGCATGTTAGGGCCTGCAGGTCCGAGAGTGACATAAAATCCTCTCATTTTAGTGCTAAATTGTTACCATCAATTAGATAAGATGAGGGCAAAATGTTCAAACTTGGATACACTTTATGCATTTTATGCATTGATGGCCTTTGCAAGGAGGGGCTTTGTAACTAATGTGTCTGATCTTTTCTTGGAAATGAAGTCATAAGGAAATATAATTACTTATAATACCCTTAATATGTGGTGCATTATTGGTAGGAAAAGGTGGTGGTTCCTAATATCTAATACTGTTGTATTCCCACACTCCGATGGCCACTGTGAACTAGGTAGACTTTGAGGATGCAGAGAGAACCTTGTTGCTGATATGCGGAGTCCCTCAAAATTGTTACTATTGAATCACTATCTAATGTTCAATAACTCTATAAATATCCACTCCAATTGTGTTTGTGTGGAACTAACCTCTTCTTTTCTTAATCGCCCTGTGAATATTTAAGGCATCATTTCATCATTTGTCCTATGACATTCCTCTCCTCACTATAACCATGTGCATCATATTGATCAAAATTTTCATTTTAGGGAAGAAAGAGTATGAAGAGATAAGAGAATGCAATCTCTTTCTTTCTTTCTTTTTGAATTTTTTCTGTTGTGATAAAAAAGGGGAAATTTTGTTATTATACAAATTTACAATTAAAATTACAAATGGCCTCCCCTGAGAAATGTATAATTCAAGGCAACTCCAAATTTGATAACTCAAGTCCACTCCAAATCCACAAACAAAAAATCCTTTAAATAGAGTATATTTAGTCTCATAACAAAGCCTAAACAATAGGATAACCATTATAACTAAAGCAATAGAAATTTTCATTCTTATCGACGTTTAATTGTTTTGGTAATAGAACACTGGTATGATTTAAGTAAGATTTTAGAAAAAAATTGGTAAGAGTTTTGTCTTGGTCTAATTTGACTCAAATCGAATTTAGTCAGATTCAAAATAATTACTGAATACGAGTGATTTATTTTAAAAAAATATATATCCCTTATCCATTATAACCACATTGGATGTCGGGGGTTGAGGAAGTATACACTCGCAGTCCATTAAATAATCATGTAACATCTATTAATCTAAAATTAATATTCACTAAAATATTACTCTATAATTAAGAAATTGGGGGGCCATTCCTTGAGACTTGATGGGTTTCCATCTCCCTTTCCTCATCCTTTTTTGTATCATGTAGCTAAGACATTCTATAATTGAGAAATTGAGGGGCCATTCCTCGAGACTTTGATGGGTTTACATCTCCCTTTCCTCACCCTTTCTTGTATCATGTAGCTAAGACGTTCTATAGCCAAGATGAACAAATACGAAGATAACGGTTCTCCTTGATGAAGACCCTGACCTATCTTCAAGGGCGGTAGCACTTTCCCATTCCAAATAAGGGTGACTTTCCTACAAGTAACCATGAACATGATCAACTTCACAAGGGGTGGGGTAGGTTAATATCTAGTAAAACCCTTCCTAGGTAGCTCCAACTGACATTATCGTACACTTGTCTCAAGTCTACCTTAATGATCATACCATGCTTCTTGCTTTTAGACCTGCTAAGAAAGTGAATCACCTCTGTCATTACAACAATGTTTTTTGTGGTACGTCTTCTTGGGAAAAAACTACTCTGGTGAGACCCAATCATCTATTGAAGCAACGGTTTTAATCTTTGGACTAGGATCTTGACAACAACTTGTAGGATGTATTTAGCAAGCTAATAGGTCTAAAGTCGTTCATTGTTTTTGGTTATCACTTTTGTGGATCAAGACCATATGAGCATTTGCTATTTCTGGGTTATAAAAAAATCCCTCCTTCAGGGCTGCATTAACAAATCTGCACAAGGAATCTTCACCACCATCCACTGTTTCTGATAAAAGATCGGTTGAAGGCCATTGGGGCTTAGAGCCTTGAGACCTTGTATTGAGAAGACAACCTACTCAACTTTTTCCTCCACCACTTCCTTGATGAGACCCTCATGGTGCCCCTCCTTAATTCTGTGAATGTGTCTCTGGAATCTATCACTATTCAACTCTACTTCTTTGCCTTTAAAGAGATCGATAAAGTGATTTCTAGCATGCTCGTTAATCTTATCCTGATCAGTGCACCAACTTCTATCTAATAGCAAGGCTGATATTCTATTCCTTTGCCTCCTAATTTTGGTAGTGATATGGAAAAACATGGAATTGCTATCTCCCCTACTAATCCAATTCATCCTTGACTTATGAAGCCAGAACATCTCTTCTTGCTCCAGCACTCTAATGTAGTTATCCTATAACTCCTCCTTAGGCCTCTGCATTTCCCAAACTCTATCCGGCTTTTGTTGAAACTTAATTCTTCCCTCTTACCTTCTGGTCCATGCAAATCTTAGCCCTAACGAGTTCATATCATGAAGACTATAGGATGCCCATCTTTCCCTGAACTTGTTTCCCCTTCTCCAAATGCCTCTCATCTTGCTTGTGGTTTCATTGCACCCAGTGACATCATTAAAATCTCATCATGAACCACAGGCCATTTATCTCCCTCAATAACTGCTACATCTCCCCCCAAAAGGTTTTCTTATCATGCTTACTCGGCTAAACATATGTACAAGTTAACCACCAATTAACATTTTCCTCCCTTATCATCATATGTACCCACTGGTAAGAGTGATTGGTAACTTGCGCATCTACCTTGTTTGTATTCCACTTGAGCCATAATCCTCCTCTAAAACCATCTGATTGAACTATAAATTCACCATCAAAACCTTATATCATAAGGAAATTCAGGTACTTATTTGATGTTGCCTTCATCTCCAGCAGACAAATTATCTCTAACACTTGCATTTTCACAAGCTCCCTACATACTCTCCTGAACCTAGCATTACCTATTCCCCTACAATTCTAAGTAATAATTGTACAATCCATTAAAACTTGCAAGCAAAAAAATTCCTTGCCCTGCTCAATTGCAATCACGATCCATACCATCATTTTTCTCAATTTTATCCCCTATTCCCCTTTTTTCCTTAATTGCCTTTTCATTATTCCTTCACAAAAATGGTTTCTTGTTTGTAACTGGTTGAGCTCTCAATTACCATTGAACTTGACCTTTTAAATTCCCCATCCAGGCTTTCCTCCCCTGGGTCAAAGATGAAGGTCCCTACACTTGGTTGATTTAAGAGCATTCTGTGGGCTGTCCTCATCCTTCATCTCTTCTCCCTCTATATTTGTCCCGTCCTACCCACTTATATTGCAGCTCGGCCCAAAGTGTCTCACAGGCACAATTCCCATAACTCCTATAATCTTATTTCCTTTAGGTTCCACGGCCCACTTATAATATCCCCTCATAGCTGGCACATTTATAACACCTTCCCCTTCCTTCATAAGATCAGTTTTTGTCCTCTTCCTGTTATACACTCTGTTTGATTATTCCATCTATATCATCCTTCTCAACCTGTACCCTTCTTTTGATTGTTGCTCAGCATTCTCCCCTTTGCTTCCTTCACTTCTAATCGTTTTTCCTTTCCCATGTTTGATCTTTGTCCTTTATGCCATCGTTGTTCTCCTTTTAGCTGCCTCTACCCACTCTTCTTGTGATTGGTTTTCGATCTCCAAGAAGTGTTGACTTTCCCCAATATCGCAAATCTGTTTTCTTGATTACCATCTTTCCCTACTCTTTCTTTGTGATTTCCAATTTTGGGAGCTCTCTGTTTCCTTGTCACGAGCATTCAATGCCCTAACCCCTCATTCCTTTGTATACAACTATATGCTGAAGATTTGTCGGTACTTATTCCTTCTGGTGCCTACCCTCTATCCCTCTGAGTTTTTCTGTCTTATTTCATCACAGTTTTTGCTATTATGCCCAAATCTTCCACAAACAAAGCACAGAGTGTGAAGCCCCTCGTACTCTACCCTTTGTATTTTGTTTCGGATACAAACCCTAGACACCAAAGGTTTGTCTAGATCTATCTCGACATAAATTTTTGCAAACTTTCTCCTAAGAACATTGGTTGTGTTCACATCTACTTTAACCAATTTTCCAATTGCCTGATCAATTTCAAATAAAATCTCATCTTCAAAGAATTCGATCCGGAGCTATGGTAGCTAAATCCACATGGCCATTGATGTTACTTTTGCTAAATTGGCTTGGAACCATGGTTGCCATTTCCTCACCGTAAGGAAATGGTCATGAATCATCCATGGTCCCCTCATTAGAACATGATAATAATCCTGTTTTGTGGTGAATATAGCTAGGAAAAAAACCTTCCCCTAGGTCCAAAAGATTGATAGTTCCCTCAACTCTCCATAATGAATTATCTTCAAATTCATTAGCTGATACCCTATATCTTTTCCCAATAGTTTAATAATTAAAGAATTTTTCCATGGTTTCCACAACTCTTTCAATTTTTCGTTGGATACTGATATATTAGGTATCTGCCCCTGGTGATTTTCTATTAGATCTTCTTCTAGAAATTGCTCAAATTCTGAGTCAGACTCCAACTCCTCTTCTATTTCAGCATTCTATTCCCTATTAGTCTGTCCCATTAACATATCTTTAGACGATAATCTTGACTAGAAACCCTCCATGTCCCTTGTCTGTTCACCTTTTTGCTGCTCTTTTGCAACAAATCTACCTCTTCACTAGTACCTTCCGGCATGCAGTTCTCGTCTTCTACCTCCATTTGATTTACACTTCTTTGTGAAAATTTTCTACACTCTTTTTTGCTACTTCTATGATTAGCCTATCTCATAGCTTTCGCTTTTACTTTATTTTAACTCAATTTTATGTTAGAAATATACATTAGGACTATCATGCATTCTAACATTTGGTATCATAACCAATTTTGCCTTTGCTTTCATGTATCTGATAAATTTTCAAAATTTTTCCTCCTAGATTTTTTACAAATTGACCCAAAATAATCATTTTTTTTAAATGGAGACCATAAATAGATTAGGTATGAGGTTTTGCACAATCATTTTTTTGCACATTTTTTAGTTTTCCATCGACTTTCCAAAGACAACACCTGCTGGATCTAGTCGGGACCCTCAGGGGCCTTCCGGATAAAGAAGACCCAGGATTGTGAGAGTTAAGTCCCTAATACACTGTTTAAGTTAAAGTGCATTGTGGGCCGGCCCATCCACAAAGTTTAATTGTACACATTGTGGTCTTAATGAAACACATCATTTTTGCTTCCTCTAAAATACATCATTTTTGCTCTAAGTTTTGGAAATGACAGTTAGTTTAAAACCTTTTAAAAATTGCATTTTTCCCTGAAACTTTTGAAAAGTTACATTTGAGTCTTGTAGCAGTCAAAAACATTTCTCTGGCATAGAAAAAAAAAATCTCATTTTCATCCCTGAATCCTATTTAACTCGAATTCTTCAAATTTTTATGAATCTTTAATGCATAATTTTTTTTATACATAAAGAAAAGTACAAAATTAAGTAAATACATTTTTAATGTATGAAAACTTTTGAATGAAAACTTTTAGAATAAATTTTTGTACATAAAGGGAAGTATAAAATTTGCAAAATACATAAGAAATAAATATTAAATTTAAAATTAAATTTCATCCATTTTATATGATACATGTGTATAGTAAAATATTCTAGTGGTCAATATAATTTCTAATTAATTAGGGTATAGTCACAGCAGTTATAATTATAATAGAAATTATATATTAAGATATAAATAATCACATTCGGAAGGGATATTTGGTCATAGTAATTATTTTTGTGTAATAAATCTCATCCCACAGGCATTTTTATTGTATTAAAAAAAATAAAATTAGTTTTTTATAGGGTATAAATTGGTATAATATTTGTTATTGATTTTGTGTTATTTTTGAGTAAAGAATACACTAATATCTATAATTTGTGGTATTAGACATACTAGAATTGATGGGGGAAGCTTATAAAGGAAAGAGGAGAAAAAAGAACCAATTTGGAGCTTTTCATGCAAGGAATAAATATATTGGGCAGCAACACTCTTTTGTTAGCACGTGGACACGTGAATCTCAAGAGTTATAACAAGATTTTATTGAAGAAACAAAGCAGCAAGCTTCCCTCTCTAATTGCTCAAAAATTCAAGGAAGGATGGACCCTAAATTGGAAATATTTAAGCTTTTGAAGATTTTATTTCATTTTTGATATTTTAGGAATAGAAGATTTTAGAAACTTCAATTTCATAATCTTCTATTTTAAATAGTTCGTATCTTTAACATGTTAAGTAGGTTATTTAGGTGAAAGAAACTTCTTTTTATTTTATTTTATTTTTAGCAACTACCTTAGGGTTGAGAAGGGTTTGCCCCTTTTTAGAAATTAGGAAGCTCAATATATATACATACATAAGGTCTCGTCCCAGAGCAACCCGAAAGGGCAGTAGGATGCAGCCATCCCACATCTCCACTGTAGACTCTTACTTCCAGCAGCAAGTCATGTTTTGTTTCTTGGACATTTGTTATAATTCTAGCAGTATTTACATTTATTTTTGTGAGTCTTCTCTTCCTATGTTTTATTTCTAATTTAATTTTCTAGTCAAAGGATCATTGAACTCTTAATGAATGAAGATTATGAGATCTAATTGAAATTATTGGCTTAATATTTAAAAGTATTTATTTAATCTCTATCCCCCTAATGTTTATGATTGTTTTATGTTTATAAAATAGAGGCCTATATTTGATAACGCTAGAATAGTCTACAAACAATTAGAAACGATAAGATTTGTTTATTTTTAACAAAGTGGTAATTGGCATGGTTTAATGGTCTCATAAACGGTTTAACTTACGTCATGCAATTAAATAATCTAATTTAAATAAATCCAAATTGGAATTTGTTAATTAGAATTGGTTCTCTCTAGATCTTATGACTATTGAAACACTAAATCCAACGTTAGTCTCTTGAGTTGTCTTTCGATTAAGGAAGTAATTAATGATGGTATCTTAATTATCGAACAACTAAGGAGAGATTGATCATTTTGTAATACTTAACTGCAATAACCAATTTATTTAGATAATGTTGAGTGATTTTTGCATTAATGATTAATCAAATACATCAAGGTGGAAATAATTCCTTTGACTAGAATTTCATCTCATTGATATTTTCCCTTTTGATTGGTATTATTTAATTATCTTGTTTTGGTTAATTTTATTGATTTATTTTGTTAGATAGTTTAGATAATTTCTCAACCCCCAATATTTTCTTTTCTTCTTTAAGAGATAAATCCGTATCTTTCCTGTAGACATGACACTACGCACCCTAAACTCATCTTTTGTAAAGTAGATATTTTTATTCTTGTTTGTTTGTCACCTACCAAATTTTAGTGCCGTTGTCGGGAAACGGTGTTAAATGATTTATTTCTTTTAAATTTTGTTTTCTCCTAGTTTCCAAGACTAAAGCTTGCAATGAACTTGCTAAAAATTGTCCGTGACATAGAAGAGAATGACTTTAAACAGGAAGATATGGCTACCCAAAGGACTTTAAGGGAGTTATTAATCCCTGATGTTTTTAAATTATGAGTTTTTCCTTTTTATTTAGCCAATAAAGCAAAGGATTGGCTTTACTATTTGCCCTTTGGTTCTATCATTACTTGAAATGACATGAAAAAGTTGTTTTTAAAAATCTTTTTCCCTGCATCTCATGTAGCTATAATTAGAAAAGAGATATGTGGTAAAACCATATGGTGGAGAGACCTTGTATGAGTATTGGGAGAGATTTAAATAATTGTGTGCAAGTTATCGTCAACACCAAATTTTTGAACAATTATTCAATATTTTTATAAAGAGCTCTCACCTATAGATAGGAATATGATTGATATTGCTAGTGGAGTTGTATTTGTAAATAAAACACCTGAGAAAGCAAGAAATTTAATATCTAACATGGTAACCAATGCCAACAATTTAGAATATGACAAATTATTCTAAGAAAGGTCAATGAGGTAAGTATTTTCTCTATTGATCAAAAATTAGATGCACGAACATTTTTTATGGAAAAATTTGTTGTAAGGCAAAGGCAACAAGTAAGAGCTTGTGGAATCTATTCAAATATGTGTCATCCAACCGAAATATGTCTCACTCTTCAAGATGATCCCTATTCGGATATTTACAATCAAGAATTGAGGGATTATCTCAATTCTAGTTACGGGAATCAACCACAAGGGTTTCAATAGCAATGTTAAGCCAGAACATCATTTCAACCCCCTACAAATATCTTTGAATTCAGGTACATCTTTGGGAAAAATTGTTAAAAGTTTGGCTAATAATACTTTATTGTTCCAACAAGAGACAAGAGCCACCATTCAAAATTTGAAAACTCAAATATTATAATTGGCAACAACAGTAAGTAAACTCAAAACTAATCATAAAAAATTACCTTCTCAAGTTGAAATCGATCCAAGGAAAATGTTAATGCCATAATTCTTCGAAGTGGAAAGGAGGTGCAAAGTACCACACTAAAAGTGAAAGCACAAAAGGAGAGCAAAAGTGAAGAAAAGTTAACAAATTTGGATGTTGCGACAAAAGAGGTAAGTAATGAATTTACTTTAAAGTCTAAAATAGTGATTCCACCACATTTACCTGACAGATTTGCACAAACAAAGAAAGAGGAGGAAGAGAAATAAATCTTGGAAACTCCCCGAAAGATAGAGATCAACATTGCACTCTGGGAGGCCATAAGGCAAATGTCAAGACTGTTCATAAAAACAGTCAAAACAAAAATTAATGCGAATTTAGGTACTTTAACTCTTGAATTTGATGGTAAAGTTACTATTTTTAATATTTTTGATACCATGAAGTATCAAAATTATTTTAAATCTATTTTTTATAATAGCATTATGGACTTTGTTGTATATGATAATTTTATGCAAAATGAATTGGATTTTGTGTTTGAAGAGAGTATGACAAATAATGTTCCACAATGGAACAAACTTTTCTAAGGCAAACCTCCACACTAAAAGCAATCCATAGTAGGCTAAAAAGTCCTTCACTTCAATACTAGATTGAATTTTATGTCAGACAAGTTGAAATCTAAATAGACTGAACCGATATTTGAGTAAGGTTGAAACAAAGAGACAATGTCGAAGTGAAAGACACTAAGGGTAAGTTTGGTTCGCGGAAAGGGAGGGGGAGGGGGAGGGGAAAGGGGAGATTTACTTCACCTTATGGAAGTAAATATATTTCCTTCATTTTTGTTTGGTAGGGATGGAAGGGGAGGAAATTTGTAGTACTTTTTTGTATTTGGCTGGAGTGAAAGTAGAAGGAAATAATACCTAATTTACTATTCTACCTTTGTAAAATAATATTTTTAATATTTATTACTATATGATTTTTTATTTTTTTAATTTAAATTATTTTTTCTAAAAATATAATTTTTTCTAAAAAATAGTTATTTAATATATTTTTCTTTTTTATAAATTATTTTTATTGTTATTTTATATTCAATAAGAGATAGAATATTAATGTAAAAAAATAAAAAGAGTAAAAAATGTAAAATTAGAAAAAAATAATTTGTCCAATAAAATTGATAAAAGAAATTAAATTTTATTATTTTATATTAAATAAAATTGTAACAATAAAAAATAATAAACAATTTCGTAAATATTAAAAAGGAATAAGGACAAAATCGTTTAAAAATTTTATTTCCTTCCATTTTCGTCCACTTTAGGATGGAAATAATTTCTTAAAAAGAAGAAAAAATGATTACACCCCACTTTTAATTCACCTCCACTTTTACCTTCTTACCAAACAAGTGAAATCTCTAATTTCTTTCTACTTTTACTTTCTCTCCCCTTTTCCTTCCACTTTTCACCCCAACCAAACTGCCCCTAAACAAAGGAGCTTTTTGGAAGGCAACCAAATATTTATATGATTTATATTTAATATTTATTTTTGTTAATTGGATTTCAATTTAAAGTTTTAGTGATATTTTTTTAGGTGAACAAAGATTGAAAAATTTTGATGACTAGAAGTTCTCTATTGTTAAGGCATGCCCATGTTCTAATAGATGGACTGCCTTTAGAAAATGGATAGAAATACTCTAGTGTTAGGGCATACCCAAGCCTTATAAAAAGTTCGCTACTGCTCATTTAAGGACCACCCTCAGGAATGGATAGAAGTGCTTAATGTTTAAGGTGTGTCCACGCCTTAAACAACTTTCGTTATTGCCCACAATACAAAATATATTCAAGAATGGATAGAAGTGGTACTAGTTTAAGGCGTGCCCATGCCTTAACTTTTTCTTCAAGATCTTTGGATTTGACTCTCCATTCTCCACTCCACATTACGGGAGTATTGTTCTCAACTTCATTTTTCATTTCTTTGTTCTCTTTGTTTTGTTTTGTTTGATTGGTTTGATACATTCATTCTCTCTCAACTTAAGCAAATATTGGGGACAATGTATGATTTAAGTATGGGAGGATATTAGGTATTTTAGTATTTACACACATTAGATTTGCTTTATTGCTCTTTCTTTCTTCTAAAGTTGTTTAAGTCTTGTCATAAAAAAATTGAAAAATTTTGAGCTCATTTAGTTCATGTGTGCACTTTGGTTGGCTGGAAATTTATGAGAAATGACTCATATTAATAGTTTTTTGTGCTTGAAATGACTGTTCATATCTTTAATAGTTTTCTTTGAAAGATAAACATGCAAAATTTGACACATACCCTACTTAAAAGTGAGGTTTTAAGCCGAAAATGAGTAAATTTGTTCTTTGTGCTCGAAATTATTTTTTTGTTGCGTGATTATCATATTTGGATTGGATATTCTGGAACTTGTTTTATTATACATTTCAAGACTACATTTTAAAATTTCATGCATTGAAATGACAAAGTCACCTAGGTTTTACCCCTTTTGGCTTTCGAAAAAATCCTCACCTTGATTTTATGATTCCCTTAGCTAACCAAGTTAAGCCTATGACCCCTTTTCTTCTTTATAACCACCTCAATACAATACCTAACCTTTTATTTTGACCTTCATTTCAAACCCATATACCAAAGTTATATGTAGTTAATTGTATGGTTTTGGTTATTTGTTTGGCTCAAGGAAAAGATGATAATTGGAATTTTAATATTGATGTCTTCATAGATATGATGTTCCCCAAAAAAATTGCAAAAGCAATAAAAAAAAGAGAAAGAAAAGTACTGCTTGTTGAAATTCTATTCATTTACATTTTTTTCATAAAAAATTAGAGAAAATTGTTGACAAGGAGCATGTGGATAACAAGGAGTCATTTTTTTGTGTGCTGTTTGTTTGAGGCAAAATTGGTCAATATCAAAAAAAAAAAATGTGTAGTTAGTTATATATTTCCATTGGTATGCTTTAACCTTTAAATATCCCCTTCATCTTAGCTTTAACCCTATTCTCATTACAACCAAATGAAAAACCTTTTGATTGGTGCATGAAATTCAAAATTTTTAAGTAGTAGAGATTTGATATATTTATAAATTTATGGTAATGTCAATTTCATTGTGTTGATTTGAATGATATATATATTTTTCACCCCCTTTTTGAGTGTACTTGAGTGAACCCTTGGTGAGAATTGTCGATTCTTACCATTTTGATTTCATAAGGAGCTAGGATGTGTATGGTTGTTCTAGTACAAAATACTGTGAAATACTTGTTGTTTTGATTATTTTTCTGGTTTGACTCTTATAACATATATTGACTCGGGAGTTTGGAAGAAAAATAGATTGGTTAGTTTTAGTTTTAGTTTTATTTGAGTTAGGAATACTTGATGACAAGTATAATCTAGATGTGAGGGAATTTGATAAGGCATAAATTGATGTAATATTTGTTATTGATTTTGTATTATTTTTAAGTAAATATTACACTAATATTTATAATTTGTGGTATTTTATATGTTAGAATTGATGGAGAAAACTTATAAAGGAAAGAGGAGAAAAAAGAACCAATTTGGAGCTTTTCATGTGACGAATAAAAAAATTGGACAGCAACACTCTTTCGTTAGCACGTGGGTACATGGATCTTAGGAGATATCGCAACATTTGATTGAAGAAACAAAGCAGCAAACTTCCCTCTCTAATTGCTCAAAAATTCAAGAAATGATGGAGTCTAAATTGAAAACATTGAAGACTTTGAAAATTTTATTTCATTCTTGATATTTAGGAATAGAAGATTTTGGAAACTTCAATTTTGTAATCTTCTATTTTAGATAGTTCATATCTTTAACATGTCAAGTAGGTTATTTAGGTGAAAGAAACTTCCTTTTATTTTTTTAACAACTACCTTAGGGTTGAGAAGGGTTTGTTCCTTTTTAGAAATTAGGAAGCTCAATATATATACATACATAGGGTCTCATCCACGAGCAGCCCAAAAGGGCAATAGGGGGCAGCCATCCCATGTCTCCAGCAGCACTTTATTATTCCTCCGATAGACTCTTATTTCTAGCAACAAGTCACATTTTGTTTTTTGGGCATTTGTTATAATTCCAGTAGCATTTGAATTTATTTTTGTGAGTCTTCTCTTCCTATGTTTTATTTCTAATTTAATTTTCAAGTCAAAGGATTGTTGAAACCTTAATGAATGAAAATTGTGAGATCCAATTGAAGTTATTGACTCAATATTTTGTAAGTATTTATTTAATCTCTATTTTTTAATGTTTATTATTGTTTTAGATTTATTAAATAGAGGTCCATATTTGATAACTCTAAAATAATCTACAACCAATTAAAAATATCATTTTTAAAAAAGTGGTAATTGGTATGGTTTTATGATCTCATAAGCAGTTTAACTTATGTCATGAGATTAAATAATCTAATTTAAATAAATCTATATTAGAATTTGTTAATTAAAATTGAGTCACTCTAAATCTTAAGACTGTCGAAACACTTAATCCAACGAAAGTCTCTTAGATTGTCTAGAAGTAATTATTGATGGTATTTTAATTACTAAAAAAATAAGGAGATATTGGTTATTTTGTGGTACTTAACTGTTATGACCAATTTATTTACATAATGTTGAGTAATTTTTACATCAATAATCAATTAAATACATCAAGGTGAAAATAACTCCTTTGGCTAGAGTTTCATCTCATTGATATTTTCCCTTTTGATTGGTACTATTTAATTGTATTGCTTTGGTTAAATTTATTGATTTATTTTGTTAGATAGTTTAGATAATTTTTCAATCTCCCATATTTTGATTTCTTCTTTAAGAGATAAATCTACCTTTTCCTAGGTATTTTTTATTTTCATTGGTTTGACACTCACCATTTTTATATGGCAATTTGTCTTATACTAAATCCCTTTTTTATGAAATACTATAAGTGCGATTGATCTAATGTATGTCTAAAAAGATTGTCAAAAAGATGGAGATAAGTTTAAGGTTGGCTGGTTCTTAAATGGTCTCACATGATCCACCACCTACCTAGACACCTACCTCGTGCATTAGTGAGCTCATCTTATTATAACTAGTAGAAAATGATAAAATGATCAAGGACAGATTAGTTATATAATAATTTTCTAATTAATCTACAGACATTAGGGAATGAGTTAGTCTTGAAAATCTTATCATAAAATTAAATAAATCTAATAGAAGTATAAATTTAGTTCAAAAGTAATTTTTATATTATAGATTTATTTTTATATATTTGCATTGGTAAACATATATTAAATGTTTTATATATAGCTAGTAAACATGTTTATTTATTTTACAGTATTCTAAACAATAAATTTGAAATCTCATTTTTCTGATTTAAATAGAGAAAATTATAATGAATGGAGAGAAATGATGTTTCTCCACTTGGATTACTTGGACATTGATTATGCTATTAGAAATGATGATCCACCTCTGGTGACTGATACTAGTTCCGCTACTGATAAGACTCTTTATAAATGTTGAAAGCGATTGCCTAAGTACCATGTTTATAAAGAGTAAGATCTCGGCTGGTAATTATTGCTTGGTCAACCAGCATACTAATGTTTATACTCTTCTTAAAGCTATAGATGAGCAATTTATAGCATCAGAGAAGTTTTTGACTAAAATCTTCATTATACACTTCTCCTTCATGAGACTCACTACTGTCTACGGTGTGTGTGAGCACATCATATGAATGTGGAATATAGCGGCTCAGTTAAAAATTCTGAAGGGTTAAGATGTCTGAATCATTTCTCATGCACTTTATTCTAAACTCCCTCCTATATCACTACAGTCCTTTTAAGATCTCTTATAATGCACATAAGGAGAAATGGTATATCAATAAGTTGATGGTAATATGTGTGTAGAAGGAAGGAATGTTATTGATGAAGATGAAATAAATTTTTGCAAGTGCATATGTGGCAATGCAAGAAAAGAAGAAGGACAAGTCCAAATTGAACCAAAAGGGTATAAAACCAAAAGCAGACATAAAGAAAGAATCCAAATGTTTCTTTTGTAAAAAGAAGAGACACATGGAGTAAGATTGTGTTAAGTACAAGTGGTGGTTTGAAAATAAAGATACAAAAATCTCATTAGCTCGTTATGAATTTTATATGACTGAAATTTCTTATGACACATGGTAGATTGATTCTAATTATACCATCCATGTTACGAATGTGTTGCAAGGCTTGCAAAATTTAAGGAAACCAGTGGATCATTAACAACTCATCTACTCGAGTAACAAGATGAACTCATGATAAAGGGTATTGGTGATTGCGAGCTCATTTTGAGCAGCAGGCATGTCTTGAAATTAGAGAGAATGTTCTATGTATCTAATTTTCTAGGAGATTTATTTCTATTTCAAAATTTATACAATTCGGTTACTCTTTCCAATTTAATAATAAAATAATATTATTTTTTATTCAAATGTCTTTAGTTATGATCTGTTATTAGATGGATTGTATAATATTACTTTACAAAACAATACTTGCATGAATGTAACATATACAGGGGTTAAAAGAAGTATTATTGATAAAAACTCTTTTATTTTGTGGCATCAGATATTTGAACACATCTCCATAAAGAGGATAGAAAAGTTGCTAAAAGATGGGACACTTGATACCTTAAAATTTAGCGATTTTGATACTTGTGTGAACTACATTAAGAGAAAGCAAACCAACAAGAGTAAAAAAGGTGATAGAAAATGCTCAGAATTGCTTGAGACCATATATATGGACATTTGTGCTTTAGGTACACACTCGTATGGTCATAGTTATTTTATCTAATTTATAGATAACTACTTATGATATATGTATCTATATATCTTTCACTATATGGACAAGGTGTTAGATGTCTTTAAAATTTTTAAAATAGAAGTTGAGAAATAAGCGGTAAGCAAATAAGGGTCGTGAGGTCAAATAAAGGTGGAGAATACGATAAAAAGTATATGGAGAATGGACAAATATCAAGTCTATTTGCAAAATTCCTTTAAAAAAATAGAATTGTTACCCAATACACCATGCCTTATTCACCTGACCAGAGTGGAGTAGTTGAAAGAAGGAACAAGACCTTACCTGATATGGTTGAGAGTATGATGGCTAGCTTCAAACTATCTAAATTCTTGTGAACTGAAACTCTCAAGACGATAATGTATATCCTAAACATGGTTCCAACAAAAACGGTAGCCAAAACTCCCTTCGAATTATTTAAGGGTTGAAAATCTAGTTTAAGAGATATACGTATTTGGGGCTATTTTGCAGAGATAAGGATGTATAATCCATGAAAAGAGAAACTAGAACCAAGAACCTTGAATGGATATTTTGTCGGTTATGCTGATAAGTTCAATGGATACCAGTTTTATTATCCATCTCAACACACTAGATTTGTGAAATTTAGAAATACTAGAATTCTAAAAAATAACTTGATCAATGAAAGGAATTACTTTCGAGACTTAACTCTTGAAAGGGACCCATCAAGTATCCTATCAAATTCAAGTACCAAATTAGTTATCATTCAAAATAACCCTTAAGTGCCTATTAATATAAATCAAGGGACAGATGAGAACTAAAAAAATTCACAAATAGCTGACCAAGATCAAGTTGGTCAATCTCCTCCTATGGAGAATGGTAAACCAATATTAAGAAGATCTACTCAAGAAAGAAGGTTACCTATACATGATAACTATATAGTATACTTTCAAGAGTCTGACTTTAACATCGGAGCTATAGAGAACCTGAAAACGTTTTCACAAGCTATAAACTCAGAGGACTAAAACGTATGGCTGAATGCCATGAAAGATGAAATGTACTCTAATAAAGTCTGGGACCTTGTAGAGTTTCCAGATAAGGTAAAAGTAATCTAATATAAATAGGTCTTTAAGACTAAAATTAACTCATTAGACAACAACGATAAATACAATACCAGACTCGTTGTCAAAGGGTTCACCCAAAGAGAAGGAATTGATTACTCAGAGACATTTTTTTCAGTGTTTAAGAAAGATTCTCTCCACATCATTCTGGAACTTGTTGTATATTTCAAACTAAAGTTGTAACAAATGGATCTAAAAATGACTTTCCTTAATAGGGAACTAGAGGATGAGATTTACATATGTTAACCTAAAAGATTCTCCTTCAATGGTAGTTAGCATTTGGTGTGCAAACTCAAAAAATCCATATATGTGTTGAAACAAACCTCTCACCAGTGGTATTTGAAATCCATAATATAGTCACTTTATTCAGTTTTAAAGAGAATATTGTGGATTAATGCATATATCTCAAGATTAGTAAGAGTAGGTTTTATTTCTTTGTCTTGTATGTGGATAATACACTACTTACCACAAATGATAAGGGGATACTATATGAGATGAAACAATTTATCTCTAAAAACTTTAAGACGAAGGATATAGATGATGCATCTTATATCATCAGCATAAAAAGATATCGAGATAAATAACATAAGGTTCTGATACCATCTCAAGAGATCTACAAGAAATGTGAATAGATAGCTAACATCTCATATGCTTCTATTGTTTAAATTCTTATGTATACATAGATCTATACAAGACCTAATATAACACATGCTATGAGATGTTAGATAGATATCAAAGTAATCCGGGTTTGAAAAATTAGAAGGTTGCAAAGAAGGTATTGATGTATCTACAAGGCACCAAGAAGCACATGTTTCCATACAGAAGAACCGACAGTCTGAAAATAGTTAGGTACTTGGATTCGAACTTTACCGACTATGTTGATTCCCGAAAATCAATGTCGAGTTACATAGTCATGATGATCGGTAGAGTTGTATCATGGAGGAACGCTAAGCAGACATCGACTGCGACCTCCACTATGGAAACTAAGTTCGTTACATGTTTTGAGATTACATCACACACGATGCAGCTCAAGAGTTTTATATCAGGGTTTTAGGGTTTTATATTATGTACTTAGACCATTATGTATATTTTGTGACAATTCAGTTAGTATTTTTTTTTTTTTTGCTAAGAATAATAAGAGTGGTTGTTAAAATAAGCAAATCACATAAAATACTTAGCCATTAGGGAAAGAGTGTTGGAAAATAAAGTTGTAATCCAATACATTAGTATAGATTGTATGTTGGCTAATCCCTTAACCAAAAGCATGTGACCAAATAGGTTCAGAGATCATATTATTAATATGGATTTATTATCTTATTTAAATGAAATTTAGAGTTGAATTTTTTCAATAAAATAGTGCACATATTTTTGTTTTAAAATAAATTCATCAATTTTGAATCTCGAATAAATATAGGGTTTATTCATAAAGTAAATAGAACCATAAGATTTGAAAATAGAATGTATTGTGGTATACGGAAGAGAACTCTCACTTTTAGAGTACTTGTCACCATGACTCATGTACTCCATTTTCATAAGAAACTGACTTGATTTTGACTTTAAGTCGGTTTGTTGGTCAAGTAATAGAGTGCTAGAAATATTTCATAGAAATTCAAATCCCATGAGTCAATGCATTCAAAATTAAGTTAATGGAAAAAAATATTATTGAAAGAGATTAAATATGATAAAAAATGAAAAGAATTTGAATTGGGTTGCATTTGGCCGGATTTTGGTGGTCCATTCAATCCTCCACACAATTAATCATTGCTTCTCCATTTTGAATATTTAATTGTCTTCCATAATGTCCAACAATAATTTAGGGTGATAATTATAAGGATCTTAGTGGATTTTTTATAGTTGAGAGCCTATATAAACCTCCTCCTAGTGAATTGGTTTTCTATGTTCAAATTTTGTGATTCACACCATCTATTAAATGAAATTAAGGGTTAGAAGGTTTGTGCATGTCCCAAGAAAGGTTTTGGAGTTTTTACAATTGTCAGAAGTAAGGAGAAAAGTATCGTCAGAGATAATCCTAAACCTTTTTTTTTTTCGTTCTTACCTTATTTTGGTACAATTTTTATATTAGAAGCATGTATTAGCACTACCATGCATTCTGAAAAGAATTAAAGGTGAAAAGGCAAACTAGGGGTGAAATCAACATCTAACATCCCTTTTATCGCCAGTGAACAGCCATCGCCACCATAGTGGGAATGGCAACCAACGAGGTGTTCTTTCCCGGCTTCTATGTAGGTTGAGTACTATCTGTTAGAGGAAGACCAATCCCTTTTAGGCCAAAGTCGAAGGGACAAAGACATTTCAAATAATCATTGCTCAGCTTGTCATTCGTTCGTGACCACCCATCACTAAGGCGTTGTCAAAGCCGATCGTCGCAAACACACAGATACTTATCGTCGATTATTGCCAGATTATCCATTGATAGAGATGACAACTTGGAATGAAGTATCACGAATGGGTGGACGGACACAATCATCAGATTAAACACTGGATCCGGTCTTATCGTGGTCTAATCTAGCTTCCCCGGTAGTGGTGGTGGTGTATTAGATAAATCATACGTAGTGGCACCACTGCTCATTGGAAAAAAGGGTATTTGAACCCTTAAAAAAAATAAAAAAATACACAAACCTACTTGCTTCTATGCATAGCGTTGCCTCTATTCACATTAGCAAAGCATTAAAAAAAAAAAAACTTATTCTTCTGATTTGTGGTGCGAATTTTTTATTGTGGGGGGAATGGACGTTGACCCCAGTCATCAAAGGAGCCTTTGAGTTATGCAGCAGCATTTAGAGCTAAACCTGGGATTCATTCCTCGAAACCTAAGGGTCAACATACTAAAGGTGTTTAACTTAATCATGAGGAGGTCCTACCTAGGAAAGTGGTAAGATTACTATCCCTGAGCCTCTAATTGAGGAAGGTAATAAAGACTATGAATTCTGTCTGGTTGGCTACCTCATTGGACAGCATTTTCCATTTAAGGATGTCAATAGAATTGCTAATTTGCTACGACATAAAATGGATCTTATAGAGGTTGTAATGATAGGACCCGGTATGTTCATGTTGAAATTTAATTCGGAGGACCATCTTTATAGTATTTTGGATAGGAGTTCGTGGCATATTTTTGGCATTCCATTTGTATTGCGTAGGATTATAATGGATTTGTTTACCATAAAGTGTGAGTCTAGGAAGATAACTGTTTGGATTAAATGGCATAATATACCTTAGGTATTGTATAATAAAGCTAGCTTAAGCTTTGTCACATCGGCATTTGGGAAGCCTCACACTATGGATAATATCACGGCATCTCATACTCGCCTCAGGTATGCCAAAGTATTTATTAAGCTGGATGCAGGGAGTTTTATTCATCGAGAGGAAGTTTTCAGTTTACTTAATGGGACCAACTTCATTGCTAAGGCGGAATATTCTTACATTCTGCCTAGGTGTGAGTCTTGTTTAGTTTTTGGGCATTAGTATGCCAAGTGCCCAAAGAACCCTCTACACAAAATAGTGAAAAGATCTCTGAGCCGACTCATCAGACGGGGGATGATAAGGGTTTCTAGACTATTTGCAGAGCTCATAAATCGAAGAGAAGGGGACAAAGATGTTAAGAAGTGACAAGAGATAAGGGACTAGGGTGGAGGCTCCTAGGGTTATAGGTACTTAGGATATAGTAGCACCTCAGGTATAGGAGGTTGATAATAGTCATGTGTTAGCTATTCGGGAGGAGTCAATGACAACCGATTTACCAAACATGGATGTTGGTCTTGCTTTAGTTGTTAGGGAGGACACCCCAATTTGAGATATTACTCTGGTGGTTAGGGAAGACACTCTGATTTGAGATAGTTTACCAGAGAGTGATGTTGGGCTTGCATTGATGGTTAGGGGGAGACCTCGTCTCATGTTGATTATTCATTAGATCTCATGGAGTGTGTGACCCTACATTCTTGTGTTAGTGTTTCGAGTATTCCCAGTGACATCAGACTTGGTGGGTGCCATGAAGGATCCGACTCAGACGCATTTGTAGAGACAAGATTAGTGGTGGGAGATAGCTCTCAATCTTTACCCCCTCGAACTCTTCCTATGTCATGTCCTTCTCGAGATAGGAGGACTAAAAAGGGGTCAAAGAGGTCTCAATGAGGGGTGTATCCCCTACTCATTACATTCCAGATGATTGGATGTTGGAACGTAAGAGATCTAAATGACCCTACTTATATCTATGCTATGAGAAGTTTTGTGTTGTGGAACCGATTGTAGTTGGTAGGTTTTCTTGAGATGAGACTAAGATCTTCTAAAGAGGTATGTATTCAACAAACTATTTTATCTCATTAGAGATATATTATTGCTCAGGCAGCTAACTGTACTGGGCCTATCTGGTTGAGTGGGAACCCATTAGAGTTTAGAGTGGATGTCTTGTACTATGAAATACAGTGAATTCATTGTAGGGTTCATTTTGTCCGTATTGATATATGCTACGAGATCACTATAGTTTATAGATCTAATTAGGCAAGAGATCATCAGCTTCTTTGAGATTTCTTGAGGGCTCAAGGTAGGGATATGTCTACCCAACGGTGTGCCCTTGGGGATTTTAATGTGGTCAAATGGTCATCTGAGAGGAGTGGGGATAATCTGAGTTGGTCAATGGCTAATTCTGTCTTGGATAACTGTATGGGGTGCTCGGAGTTGGAGGATTCGAGGTATTCGAGGGCCTTTTTTACTTGGTGAAATAGGCAAGTTACGAATCCTATAATGAAGAAACTAGATAGGGTGCTTGTTAATTCAGCTTGGCTGGCTTCTTATCCATTTTCTAAGATAGCTTTTCTTCCTCTAGGTGACTCGGATCACTCCTCGTGTGTGGTTTAATTGCAAAGGGGGTCAGCATAAGAGGGTGCCATTCAAGTTCTTTAAGTTTTTGATGGATCATCCTCGGTACCATAATATTGGAGGCTTGGGTGGAGGCTTGTTATGTACACCAATGTATCAGCTATATAGAAAGCTTAAGGGTCTTAAACTGAAGTTGAGGCAAGTGAATCGTTAGGAGTACAACTATCTATTTATGAGAGTTCAAGAGGCCCAAGAGGAACTTATACGGATTCAGTAGGTGATGCTATCAAATAGAACTAGGAGAAATATGGGTGACAAGAAGAGGGTAGCTGCTTCTCTTTTATTATAAGCTTTCGTATATGGAGGAGAGTATGCTAAGATAGAAGGCCGGGGTCTGATGGCTTTAATTGGGTGATCAGAATACTGCATTCTTCTTCAGCATGGTTGGGCATAGGCAAAATCAAAACTCTATTTACTCTTATCAGGGAGGATGGCACGCGGATATCTGATCCATGTGATATCAAATGGGAGGCAGCCAGTTATTTTTTGGGATTATTTACGTGCAGGCCTAGGGTTAGATCTCAGTCTTATCACACCTTTGCTTCAAGTTATGCTATTTGAGGCTCAGATTCATACTATGGAGACTCAAGTGACAGAGCCAAAAGTGAGGGAGGCTATATTCTCATTGGGCAGGCATAAGGCTCGGGGTCCAAATGGGTATAATGTTGAGTTCTTTTGATACTGTGGGATCAGATGTTACAAAAGCTATATTGGATTTCTTCACTCATAGGTAACTTCTTTGGGAGGTGAATGACATGATCATTTCACTTATCTCAAAGAAGAATAACTCAACTTCACTGATGGATTTTTGGCCTATCTCTTGTTGCAATACGGTTTATAATTACATATCTAGGATTATTGCAACAAGAGTGAGTTAGGTACTACCAAGCATCATTGGTAGTGAGCAATCTATTTTGTGAGGGGTAGGAGGATTGAGAATAATATTATACTGGCTCATGAGTTCTTTCGTGGGTATCACTTGAATTATGGCTCTCCTAAATGTACGATAAAGGTGAATATCATGAAAATCTATGACTCAGTGGAGTGGGATTTTCTCAAACTGGTGCTAAAGCGTGTTGACTTTCCCATCTGGTTAGTTAAGAGAATCATGGAATGTGTCTCGACAACGAGTTTTGCTATAATAATTAATGAGGAGCTAATGGATTTCTTTCGGAGTTCGAGAGGTCTTTGATAGAGGGTTCCTCTATCTCCTATGTTCTTCGTGATGGTTATAGAGGTTTTTTCAAGTCTTATGTATAAGGCCAATAAGGGACCAACCATTGAGTATCATTAGAAATGCTAGGAGATTGGTCTTTCTCATTTGTGTTTTGCAGATGATCTGATACTTTTCTCTCAGGATAGTTTATCTTTTGTGCAGTGTGTTTTGAATGTTTTGACTTAGTTTGGGATACTCTCTGGTTTGTAGATGAAACCCCAAAAAAGTGATATTTTTTATTTTGGAGCAATTGATCAGGGGGTAATAGATGACATATCGAGGACATTGGGATTTTGAAATGGTCATCTCCCGTTAGATACCTAGAGGTTTGGCTTCTGTCAACTAGACTCTCGGCTACAGAATGTTGTCAACTTATATGAGGGTAACAACTCGAATTCAGTACTAGACAAGTAGACACTTATCTTATACTGGTCAGCTGCAATTGACCAGTGCCATTCTCTTCTCAATTTAGACATATTGATCTTCTATGTTCCTTTTTCCAAAGGCAGTTTGCAAAGAGATCAAGCAGATTATGTCTAGATTCTCATAGGTTGGTCCATTTCTTGATCGCCATAAGGCCAAGGTAGCTTGGTGCCTTGTTTGCCGGATGAGAAAGGAGTGCAGTTAAGATAAAAAGAGTGACGGATTGGAATAAAGTGGTCCAATTTAAGCATAATTGGCACCTACTTTCAAACTCAGAGGATAACGTCCTGTCATGATGGGTAAGGACATATCTGCTTTGAGGTTGTAGCTTCTGGTGTATTCGAGTTACAGCCACTTGCTCATGGATATGGAGAAAACTCCTATCTCTTCGATATCTAGTTCTAAACCTAGTGACTTAGAGGATGGGTAATAGCAGTCGTATCCCATTCTGCTTTGATATTTGGTCGCCTGTAAGTCCTTTTATAGAGGCCTTCGAGAGGAATATCATGGAGAGATCAAGTTTTCCTTGTGGGTGTTCTGTTCAAGATGTTTTTGATAGTACTCATTGGTCAAAGCATATACAGGGCACTGAGCAGAGGATTTTGAGATCGATAAGAGCCTTTTTTGACTGTATCCAAGAGATTATTCTGAAATCTGATTTTCCATCTATTATTGGATATGATAGGATTGTGTGAATTCTCAACTTTAGTGGTGAGTTATCTATTGCTTCAGGTTGGAGGCACCTCAAAGATTCCCATTCTGATGTGCTGTGGATGGATCTGGTATAGTTCCCTGGAGCGATTTCTCGATGTACATTTATCTTGTGGCTAGTTTTCATAGAGCAGTCTCAGACGAGTGACCATCTATTCAGACTTGGACTCTCCCTTCTCAAGGGAGATTTGGAGATTAATCATGCCAAACTATGTTTCTATGATCTTTCCTATCTCTTGATCCGGTATTCGAGTGACCCTTCTCTCCTCCGCTAGACATCCTCTCCGGTGAAATAGGGTCTTCAAACGTCTCTTCAGTTTTTGCATTTACTATATTAGGATGAAGAGGAACAAGAGGAGGATTGGCAAGCGACAACTTCCTCTATGAGTCATCGTGACATTTATTAGTGTAGTTTTACACGTAGTTGAAACTAGATCTTAGTGATTTTTATTTGGGTCTCACATATAGGTCCATTAATTTTTTCTCGAGTATTCAAGGTAAATCCCGATACCTATGTATTCCTTTATCTTTTTTATATATTTATTCTTATATATATATATATAAAAGAAAGCGAGAGAGAATGATTTGGTGGTGACTAAGTTGGATGAAGTTGCCGCATGGTGGTTTGTTCATTGGCTATTTGCTGGTGAGTGTCGTTTGGATACCATGAATAAGGGCAAGGAACATGGTGTCATAGGTCTACTAATTTGTCATGAATCCACATGATTGATTCAAACCCAATAAGAGAACTCAACCCAAAAGATTGACCTATTGGGTGAGAAAGCCTCTTGCACTTAAGTACTTCTATGATGTTTTTTTGTAGATCCAATGTAAGATTCGTAATATTATCCACCCCTTGAGAAGTCGGACATCCATGGACGGCTTTCACTCTGGACTCTTCACAGCACCAGGTAACCCTTTTACTCTTTAGACAGCTTTCACTCCGGCACTAGGTAACCATTTTTCTCTTTGAATGGCTCTCATTCCGGCACTAGGTAACCCTTTTTCCATTTGGATGGCTCTCATTTAGGCACCAGGTAACCCTTTTCCTCTTTGGATGGTTCTCACTCTAGCACCCGATAGCCCTTCTCTCTTTTGGATGATTCTCACTCCAGACCTTATCAAGTACCAGGTAGCCTTCTTCCAGATAACCATTTTTCATGTTGGATCAGAGGTTCTGATACCAATTTATCATGAATTTGGAGGGAGCGGTTGGCTGGAAAGAAAAAGCGGCTGGCTAAGAAGGAGGATGACGGTTGGTTGTTAACCTCAAACAGTCCGTCGGGAAGGAAGAATATGTAATCAAGGGAGAATTAGAGAGATAATGAGAGAAAGAGATAGGGAGAAGAGAGAATTCAAAGAGGGAGAATTAGAGAGAGAAGGAGAGAAAGAGAGTGAGAAGAGAGAATTCAGAGAGGGAGAGAGAAGAAGAACAATAGAGAGTGTGGGGTTTAGAAAGAGAAGGGGAGAGAAACAGAGAAACAGAGGGGGAAAATAAGAAACATTATCCAATTCTTTCTCACTCCTATTCCCAATAACAACAAGGTATTTATACATGTTATAAGTTGGGTTCTTTAATTAATCTAACTCTTTTATTGCCGTTTGATCTAACTACATGTGGTTAAGGTATTGAAATAGCCGTTTTTTTTCAAATAATGAAGCCTACCTTTGCTGGATTCCGTAGTCCATGACACATGGGTTTTTGGGGTTTAGGAACTCCAACTCTTCTTTTGTTTCTTGAATCGACAAATTGAAGGCCCACAAGATTGTTCCTCGACAATAATAATTGGGATTTCAGTTTGGACTTTCAGGGCCTAATTCATAATAATTGGGATTGCGGTTTGCCCTTGTAAGGCTCAATCCATATTTCATGGTGCTTCCATCCAGCCCAATACATCAATGTTGATTAAATAAAACAACAGAAACAAATAATATTATGTCACCAATCAAAAAGAGAATATCATAGGAGGGGTACGGAAAACAAATCACCGTTACTCAAACAAAGAGAAAAGATATCCTCACATTTGGGAAGCACAACCTTTTTTGTTCTCAAATCAAGAACCTAATAATTTTTATAATAAGGTAAGACATCCAATTGATTTAATTATTGAATATTTATATTTTTTAAATAAAATTTTAGATTTAAATTTTATATATAAAAAAAACAGATGATAAAAGAATTTTATCTCTTAAAAATTTAAAATAAGTTAAACCCTATTTAATCAAATCCAACATAATTATCAAATATCCTAAATCAATTAATTTACCAAACATGATTTATATTTCGACATAGCCTTCCCTTTATCAAGTTATTCAAATCTAACTAATCACAACCTTCCCTTTATCAAGTTATTCAAATCTAACTAATCTCAATCTCCAATGCCCTTGTAAAAATATCTGCAACCTGGTCTTCACTTATTTCAATAATCAATGTCGATTTCTGGGTTTTTCATGGCAATAACCAAAACTTTGATGATAAGTTTCCATTCACCTTTTGGTAAATGTTATTGTGGATTTGATTTTTCTAGGTCTCTCTCTATTCATCTATGTTCACATGCTACAACAGGCATTGGCAATTATTAGTCAGGGCTTGGCATGGCCTCTTTCTGAATAGTTCCAACAGAAGGAACTTTTTGGAAACCATGGAAATTTTGGTTTCTGATTGATACCCTTAGGTACTTAAATTTATCATACTTGAAAGAAAAATTCGAATAAACAAGAAAGAGTGGAAAAACACAATAACACTAGGAAACATGTTCTCGCATGTGCAAATTCAGTGCAGCAACACTTAAAATTTCAGAAACAACATTAATTACATCGACGAGGATGCATGATGACATTGGTTGAAACCATACCAAATGTCTCCAGGAATAAAAGTGTTATAAGTAAATGTCACGGGCCTTGAATTATAGCCGTAGATCGTAACGGTCTCCGGCATCCAACCGTCCCTTCCGCTTCTGTACAAATACACGTAGCAGATCTGATACGTACACGGACCGTATATCTGAAACGTGTCACTCGAACATCTCTCGAATGTTCTTGTCGCTGGATCGTCTATCCTCGGTGCATACACCTGATCATCCCAACAATAAAAGCATTAATAATCTTTTTCTTTTTTTTTTTATGTAGCACTTCCTATATATATATATAAAAATATATATATCCCTAGCAGTTCCTTTTATAAACATTTTCTTACAATTTTTTTAATCTACAAAAGAATCTGGAGAAAAGCAAAGAATAGAAATTAATTGGAATTTATTTTATCATAAATTAATTTCTTACATAGATAGATCACTGTTCTATTACTAAGAAAATTTCAATTGATTTAAGTAAATTTGCCAAAAATAAGAAATCCCCATTAGATAGAACTTAATTTTGTTTGATGGGTAAGTCTTCAAATCTAAAATTAATTTTAGGACTCAATTTACAAATGATAGGGAAAATCAATTAATGGTGAAAGGTTTGTACCTGATTGCCATAAGCATCCCCAAAAGAAAGACTGATCTGATCACCAGTGTATCTGACTGAAGAGCAGCTAGTCCTTGTGGTGACTGTGAAAGAACATGTTCTCGCATTCTGAAAAATCAATCAAACAATTACAAAATTAAATAAACCATGTCCAAAAAATAACAGATTATTACAAAAATTAAAGTCACCTCTCTCTCTCTCTCTCTCCCTCTAAATTTAAGCAATTTTTGGTTGCATACCTGATTAGTTTTGATCTGGAATGATTCGAGCTTGTGGGGTTGTGGAGTGATTGGGTTCGATTGCAAGCATACGAAGAAAAGAGAAGAGAAGAAAAGGATTGAGACTATTCTGATCATCTTCTCAAAAACCGAACAAGAAAATTTTCTCTACAAACGGTGAGCACCGAAGAGAGCTAATTGGGGACAGAATGTGAAGACTGTGGTGGAGTCTTGTCTGATTGTATATAATGGATCATAATGAGATTCCGACACGAAAGGGCAAAATAGTCTTTTCACAAAGAACCATCACACCGCTAGACCATTGTGCTATATTTGGGGTTTTTATTTTTATTTTTTAATTATTTAAATATTTTTAATATCTTTTAATAAATTATTTATATTTTCTTGATTCTAAGCATCGTTAAATTCAATTTGAGTTATATGTTTAAATCGTAAGATTCTTAGGATATAATTTTTTTAATGATATAAAAAATTTAAATTTAAAATTTCACTTAATAAATATAAATATTTAATTGTTGAATCAAATAAATATTTTTTTTATATGCGAAATAACAAATGTTGCAAAGATTTTCAAGTTTTTACTCAATCAAGAGATTTTCTAGTTTTCACTCAATTGATATATGCCCATTTCAATTTTTATTTTTGCAATAAAGGATTATAATTTTCCTTATATTTAAATCTCATGATTTCTAATTAACATATCTAACTTTATTTTTAGCAATTTCATTATTGTAGGAATAAAATAATAACAATAAGAGATTTAGTCTCAATAATTAGAATCAGTTTTGGAGTAAATATACATGTATGTAGTATTTTTTTTATATTTTTATAAAAAAAATATATTCACATCTCGAATCTATAACATTAAGATCATTAAAGGAACAACTCAATCATTACATCATCAAAATTTGTCTAAAAACTTTTTTTTATTATAATAAATATCGTAAGAAAGATGAAATAGGTAATTTAACGATCATTTCTTCTTCATCATCGTTTCTTCATCATCATTCTAGTAGGAATAGGTTGACATAAATAAATTATGCCAACCACTTTAGAAAGAAAGCCAAAGGAGGGCAGAGAACAAGATACTCTCACCAATTTTGGATAGGTGTGTGAGTTAAAAATAAACAATATTAAAATGCAAACAGGAATTTATTAAAGTTTCGTAGTTTCCAGGAAATTTCCTGCTTCACATATGCATCGGGTTAATTAGCAGGGGATTTTCTGGGGTTGTTGTAGAGTTCTTTTTATATCTCACAATTTTAAAAATATTTAGACTTTTTATATTTACATATTTTTTTCATATTTAATAAATTTATCTAATTATAATTTTTATTTTTATATTATTTTTTTATAATTAATAATTAGATATTTAATCAATTTAGATTTTTATTATAAAATATAAATATTATATTATTTTAATAAAATAATTAATTTTTATATAAATTCTTTATTTTTATAGTATTTTTACAAAGTACCATTTTCCTATATTGTTTCGTATCCTTTTTTTTTTTCTTTCCGTTTTCGTTTCCAAATGACCTAAGATAGAGCTTATGACCATTAAAATACTATTTAATGATTATTAATTATTTTATTATTTTATTTAATTAAAAATAGTAATTTGCCTCTTAAAACCCCATGGGCCTTAGCTTATGTATCCTCATTATCGTTGTCCATGTGGTTGCTGTGTCTTAGCTGTTTTTTCATTTTTTTTTCCCTTAAATGTTCAGATTTTTTATTTTAATCAGAAACATTTTAATTTCACTACCGCAAATTATTTTTTAATTGTTAATATTTTTTATATGAAGTTATGAAATGTCCTGCCTATTTATTACGTAATTCCACCATAGGTTTCAGTCATGTGACTTTTGTTTATATTTATAATTATACATTTCTGTGAATTAAAACTATGTACTAATTCAAAAGATTAAATGAAAGGCAATCCAAATTATTGACAACTGATGATACTCGATTTAATCGGAAACTTTTCTTATTCTTCTCTTATTATCATCCGATCAATGAGAAAATTGTCGACAAGTTCAAACATTCCTTAATTTTTTAGAATTCTAATTCTCTCAGAATTTCAATGGGGAAGTAAACTCTTCCTAAATTTTAAATCTTCTTCGATTTAAAAGGATTCTAAATATTCTAAAAGTCATTTGCTACAATTTTTACTATTTCAAAAGACATCACACATAAGGAAATTAGAGTTTTCTATACCACATGGAAGATTATAAATATAGAGCACAACACAGGATAAGAGGGGACTATATATACACAAAAACCCTATACCAACAATTCTCCACAATTATACACAATTCTATAATCACAACCACACAACTATATGACTACATAATATTTTCTTTCTATACACATTTTGGAGGCATAAGGAGGTGACTCAATTCTCCACCAATGGAGGTACAGTTTCAGACCCAATGATACGTCACTAAAGGTATGATTTTATGCTAATCATATACTACCAAAGATATGGTTTTATGTCTCATTCGGGTACAACTCTATACTCAATTACATAAGTTCATTATCTCTTTCCATGTGTATACATCATATACGGGGCCATATCCATGGCCAACTATACATAGATCACAAAGGGATAACGCAGGGCAAAAATCTACAAGCTATTCTCAGTCTTTATTTTATCTACTCTTACTAATTTGAGTATCAGAATCCTTTACCAAGACTTTTCAGTGGGGTTTTTGTAGGTTTTCATCTGAGAAGATCCATTGAACATCCTCGGCATAGACTTCCTGTTTGGGTTGAAGAGCAGGTATCTATGGGGGAAAAAAATCGCCTTCATCGGATTAGCACTATCTATGAGAATGACAGACTAACAATCGTAAAAAATTTGCACTCTGCTTCATTCTTAGCACCTTGTCAGTACAAATTTTCTAATCACATCTCGATATTGAAACATTTACACTAACACTCTCTCGATAAATATCTGTTGATTTGTAAATGGGAGTCTGTCGGTATACTCATTCCAACTAAATGAGAACTGTAAATTTTTTTCATCGTTACATCCATTTTAAAACTCCGTTGCATCCATTTGGAGACACCTCTTCGGTACTGAGATTGTGAGATTCCTCGATATATTGCTCTTAGTGGAACCATCCCTCTCAATAGTAACCTTATCAGTACAATTCTCCCTATCTTGATGATGTATTCCATTTTGCTCTCGCTCGACAAAGTTTCTTCCAATTTTTTTCGGTACATTTCATTCCATTTATCTTTTCAATTGGTAGATATTTAACCTTACCTGTTGGTGACTGTCATATATTTCTCGATATAGTGTATTACCTCTTGGTAAACACCTCGCGTACATTACCGACCACTGCATTCCATTTACCTTTTCTGTCGGTAGATATTTGAACCTTACCTATTGGTGACTATCATATATTTCTCGATATAGTGTAGTCTCTTGGTGTATTAATTATCTCTCGATAAACACCTCCCATACATTACCGACCATTGCCCTCTCCTCGGTTGCATCACTTGCCTTGTCGGTGATTACCTTCTTGGTTGACCGCCTCATCTACGTTTTCATTCACCTTCTTCTTGGTTGCACATTTTCATTCACCTTCTCAATTGCACATGTTGGGAATTGAGAATTTTCATTCACCTATCGGTTGCACATGTTGAGAATCAAACCTCAGAACAACAAGTTACCCACAAAGTTTTTCATCCCCAGGCCATCCGAATACCTTAATTATGATGTTCATAATTTATATTATATTCAATGTTTCATTATTTCTTCTAATTTGTTTCCATAAATTTCAATTTTTATTTCAACCCTTCTTACTTATTACCGAACACATTTTCTCAACCGAACAAAACTTTAAGTATTTAAACTCATTGGGTTAACCTTCCCAAAGATCCCGCTCGACATCGCTAACCTGGATTCAGTAATCCTTATTCACAGCCTACTATTACCTCGTAAATGCTTTAACAATGCTAATAAATTGTTGTTATCTGAAATCCTGCTATATGTCCATCGCGACAATAATGTTTATATTCCATATGTTATGGTACTTTTTCATTATATCTTGGCTAACAACAATTCAGCACACCTCTCGACACCAAAATGCTCTACTACGATTCGGATCCAACGAATGTCTCAGTTTAATAATTCCTATTCACAGCTTATTATTACTTTGGCGGTGCTTCAATACTCCTAACTAGTCGTTCTAATATTGAATCTTGCCCTACGATTATCATATAAATAATATCTTTATTTTATATATTCTGACTCTTCTTCGTATCGCTTTAATCATGTTGACCGAACAACTAACAAAAGCAATTTTCAGCTGATGATGACACAATTAGAAGCACCCCTTTGCCAATCAGTAGTCTTGGAAGGCAATATTCTCTCAGCATTAGAGTGATCAACTATGACTTGGATCTATCAAAGGACTCAGTCTAGTAATTTCTATCTACTGTCTATTATTTTGTCAATTTTTTGTAATAATATCTCAATTCCACATACTTTGTCACTTTTTCATTACATTTTGACTAACCTCAGTTTGAGCCCTTATGCCCATAAGGTTTTAGTCTACCACCCCACTTCTTTCGCAAACACAATCACTCGGCTTCATGCGTCACAAAGACTCCACATTCAAGGCACAACGTCTCCGAGTACCATCAGCACCATGTCTGGTACACTACTCATATTCAAGGTACAACGCCTCCGAGTACCATCGATATAATGCTTGGTACGCTATTCACATTCAAGGTGCAATAACTCTGAGTACCACCGGCACAACGTCTAGTATACTACTCACATTCAAGGTCCAATACCTCCGTATACCATTGGCACAACGCTAGTATGTAACTCACACTTAAGGCACAACGCATCCGAGTATCATTGGTGCAACGCCTGGTATGCTACTCACATTTAAGATACAACCCCTCCGAATACTATCGACACAATGCCTGGTACGCTAGTCACATTTACAGCGTAACACCTCCACAATCTCTCAGCGCAATGCCAGGAACATTCTCTCTGCTTCATGACACGACATGGATTTTGCACCCTTTTTCTCGGTCTTCTATTTATATGGGCTCTAGTGCCTTAGATGGGATCTAACTCCCTTTTTTCTCTTGGCCTTCTGCATAATGTGGGCCCCAGTGCTTGGACGAGATTGAACTCCCCTTCTATTGGTTTTCCTATTTAGTATGACAATTATTGCACTGGATGGGACCCAACTTCCTTTCTCTCAACACCACAACATGCTTGTCGCAGTATCGTATTCGTATATATTCTTTTGGCTCCAACACTTAATAGCCTTTTGGCTCTGATGCAAGATAAAGGTTGTAACACCCTCTCTTGCGACTACAACACCTTTCAAAACAACTAAACACTCAAGTTTCTTTATCTCAACACAGTCTACTTTCTCATTGATTTGGTTTTTATATATCATGCAAGTATATTACACAATGGCAATTGGCAAGCATCTTTTTATTTCATATACATTATACGAACAAAAAACAACTAACACGGTAGCACCAACCTCTCACACTTACTGAGAGTCTCGTCGCACTAACATAGACATCAAGTCTGTTTTCATATTACTCTACACTCTCTGTCATTGCTTATTCAAACAATCTCGCTCAAGTCTCTCAACCTTCTCGGTCACTACCTTACTCTACAAGGTCATCTTTTCTTAGTACACTCACTCGACATTTCGGTCCCTCGTTCTTCTGACCTATCTGTTACTTCAACACCTGGTTAAAAACTCTGGGTTACTACGGAAGTAATTCCCATTATGCAATGAATTTAAGTTGAGATTCAATACCCTTCACAAAGTTCATAGAACAACTTCTTAGCTACCCGACCTCCCAGTCAATCCCTTTTCTGACTCAATACACTTTGACTAACCATCTTCTCTCAGTATACTTGGCTCACATATCTCGATTACTCGACCTCCCGGTCATCTTTGTTTTATGAGTTTTATTGACTTCTTATAACATTGTTACTAAAAGAAGCACATGCAGTAAAGAATAGCCCGTAGGCATCAAACACCCTCAAGAACATCAGTGACATGATATGTAACACCTAACCGGGCATACATAACCCACACTCCTGGTGCAATGCCCTCAAACATTCTCAGTTTAGCATATAGATTTAGAGTTATTTGGTTTATGTATTGATGATGGATTTCATCAAACAAGTTCGACATGTATCTGTAAAATTAACAATGTAATGAAAGAGCAAAACCATTTATCCATGAAAATCTAATGTATCCTTTGTTGGTAAAATATCTAAAAGAATGGAATTTGAAAGTACAAAATTATGAATGGACTTGTACGTAAAATGAAAACTATTCTTAAGGAAATTATACCCCCATTATGTTGCTAACTGGATTTGTGGCAAATTCTTTCAGAATATACAAGTTAGAAATAGAAGTTTAAGACAGCAAAATCCCAAACTTCTCCCAATAATAGAAAGAGATTTTTTTTCTCTTTTTTTTGTATTGCTAATGGAACGAAAATTTTGAAGTGTATTTTCCCGTTGATGGGAAACCCCATGGGAAAGATCTGTTCATTCAAAAAGACATAACAAATGGACACAGTTCAAATTAATAAGCACAATCATTCTTTAGTCATAACCTTTAAAAAATAACTGCCCATTAGGAGTGGGGGGCAAATGAGGGGCCTCTAGGCTATCTGTCTCAGTTGAGATTTTTTGATTAGATCTCTTAGTTCCTGGTTAGACCTCTTAGCTCCCGATCAGATCTCTCGACTCTCAGTCAGACCTCTCGGTTAATAGTTAGACCTCTCGATCTAGGCTCCCAGTCACTACTATTAAAAGGTTATGGCCGTTTGAATTAGTAATGCCCAAGTGCCCTCTTTTGATCCTTAAATATTTGTTTAAATTCCAAACTTTCCCCTCAATTCTTGCTTATCACCAAATTTAATTGGTTTAGTATTTGATGACTTATAAACTTATCAAAGTACCTTTTCTTTTTCAATGTGGAATAAAAGACCTTTGGTACTTGGTTTGTAATATTTACAAACTATTACTAACAATCCCCCACTTAGTTTGTAATATTGCAAAATACAATTAATATACCCCCACTTAGTTTATAACATACATTAGCAACGTAATTTCTAGAATTATGTTCGCAATAGATGTCTCTCGACTTAAACCTAAAACTAGTATAAATATTTTTTTGAAATCTTGTCAAAATTGATGGTGACTAAGTATTAAATTCAATTTCTTATGATAAGAAAAAATAATACTTATAATTCTTATCAAATCTCTAACACGTACGCCTGAGCTTTAGCACCATAATATGGCCTTGTGCTATCTTTCCAAACTTTATTAGAAGCGGCATCACTTCTTGTGTTTATATAGGTGAAGTTAAAAAATCTCAAATTCAGATTTTTCTTTGTTCTTGAACCGAACAAAACTTCATTAAAAATAATTAATATTCACCCTATTTTTCTTAAGCATTAAAAGGGTTCCCATGCTTGTTACCTATCACCAAAGTAACTTGTTGTTATCTTTTAAACCTTTAGAATTGCTGAGCAATAAGAAAGGCAAGTTGTCGATTACTAGTGACAAAGTAGAATTCCTTTGTACCCATTTCACTTGTAGTGCCTTTAATTCTATCTTTCGAGAGTCCTTTAATTAATAGGTCAGCAAAATTGCTAATAGATTTTATATAAACAACTGTGATGATTCCATCGGAAATCCATTGTCTAACATATTCATGTCTTAGAGCAATATGCCTAGATTTACTGTTATAGATTTTGTTAAATGCTCTAGGCATAGTTACTGCGCTGTCACATTGCAAAGAGACTGTTGTCATTGGTTATGACAATAACTCTATGTCTAACAACAAATTTCTTAACCATTCTGCCTCTTTACCAGTACTGCTAATGTAACAAACTTTAACTCCATGGTTGAATGAGAAATACACGTCTGTTTCTTGGAGGTCCAAAAATTGCTCCTCCACCTAATTTAAATATCCATCCAGATGTTGATTTGTTATCTTTGACACTAGTAATCCAACTAGCATCAGTGAAACCTTCTAGTACCGATTTAAGATAGTCAAAAACTCTTCCAATGGCTCTCCAATAATCAGTACTGGAATTATGTGTAAACCTTGAAAGTTTACACTTCGCAAAAGCAATGTCAAGTCTTGTGCAATGCATTACATACTACCAATAGCACTACATAGTCTAATTAACTAACAAGCATTTTCGAATTTTTCATTAGTTTATTAGAAACATCAAATGGGGTATTGGCTTCTTTAATATCCAATTAGTTAAATTTTGAAAGTATTTTGTCTATATAATAAGATTAGCATAAAGCATAGCCCCACTATATTTCTTAACTTTAGTTCCTAAAATAGTATCAATTTCTCCTAAATCTTTCATTTTAATTGAAAAGTCAAATACTTTTTAGTATCATTTAAATCTTACAGGTTAGTTTCAATGATCAGTAAATTATCCACATAAAGACATATCATCACTTCATAGTCTTTAGTGAATTTAAAATAAATGCACTTATTCGCTTAATTATATTTATATTCACTATCAAATTTTTCATGCCACTGCTTTAGAGTCTACTTTAAAGCATATGAGGATTTTATTTTATTAATTTGTATACTTTTTCTCATTACCAAGAAGTACAAAACTTTCTGGCTGCTCATTATATATTTCAGTGTCAAGATTATCATTTAAGAATATTGTTTTAATATCCATTTGATAGATGTGTTAATCATAAATTGATTCTAAAGCAAACAACACTCTTGTAGAAGTAATCCTGGCAATAGAAGCATACGTATCAAAGTAATCTATCCCTTCGTTTTGTCTAAATCCTTTGGCAACCAGTCTTGCTTTGAAGGTTTGTACACTATTATCATAATTATACTTTTTTCTGAATATCTAATTACATCCAATTGATTTAGAATCAAAAGGGAAATCTATTAATACCCATGTATCATTTGCAAAAAGAGAATATGTTTCATTATTTATCTCTTCTTTTCAGAAAGCAAAATCTCTTAAAGATATTGCTTTATTATAAGTTTTGGAATCATCTTCTAAATGCAGTACAAAGGATATTTTATTCAATATTTCTGTTCTACTTTCTTCAACCAAGAATGTTAGTACTTGTGAAGAATAAAATCAAATTCAAAATTTCTTTCTTTTTGCACCTTTTGCTTCTTTTAGGTTCAATAGAAGAATCAATTAATTTCCTTTTATTATGAATCGGGTACACAACATTGTCTTGTGATGATATGGGAAAAGAAAATTCTTTATTTGAATTTTGATTCACAGTTGGATTATTAAGAAAAGTAGTTTATAAGAACTCAACATCTCTTGAATTTATAATCACATTAAAGTCTAAATCCAATAATTTATATGCTTTTGAATTTTCAACGTATCCCACAAAGATACTCTTAAGAGCTCTAGATCCCAATTTTGTTCTTTTGGGATCCAGGACTCTATAATAGACAATATAGCTCCATACCCTCAAATAATCCGAATTCGGTTTCCTTCCTTTCAAAGTCTCACATCGAGAACTTTTTGCTTTTTTTGAGAGTATTCTATTATGTACATGACAAACCATTAATAAAGTTTCTCCAAATAAATTGGTTGGCAATTTGACATGCATTAACATGGAAATAACCATATCAACTAATGTTTTATTTTTTTCTTTTTGCCAAACCATTTTGTTGTGGGGTATGTGGTGTACTTCATAAAAAACAGAAAATTTGGTTGGAAAATATTCACTACCATGAACACTTCGTAGTATTTTAATTTTCTTTTTCCAATTGATTTTCCACCAAGGTTTTATAACATCTAAACATTTCAAATGCTTGATCTTTTTTTTTTTTTATCAAATAAACATGAGTGAAATATCTATTTTCACTATTTAATTCACATATATCAGAATGTATAAGTTTAAGTAATTCAGAAGTTTTTTTTCCGTTCTTTAGAAATGGTTTCTTAGTCATTTTTGCTTGTATATATACTTCACATTTTCCAAATTCTTTATTTACACAAGAGATCAAACTATATTTAAATATAAATTTAATTGTATTATAATTAACATGTGATAAACGTTTATATCAAAAATCAAAAGAAGATTCGAAAACATAAGCAAAAACTTCATTTTTATTGATACTTAATTTGAGGATTCCATCACATGAATATTTTTGTCCAATAAATACATCAATTTTAGATACAATAAGTTTTCTGCCTCTAGAACAGCCTTCAGAACCTTCTTGCATAACAAACTTGCAAAGATCAGATTCTTTCTCACATCCAAAATATGAAATACATTTGCCAGAATCAACTTCTTCCTGATTGTAAATTGTAGTTCAACGGTCTTTTTTCCAAGAACTTTGGTTTCGTCATGATTCCCCATAAGAATCTTTTCATCCTTGGTTACAATTGTATAATTTTTGAAAAGTTCTTTGTTGTTGCAAACATGTACAGTAGCACCCGAGTCATACCACTAGCCAAAAGATTTTCTTATTGTTGCCATATTACATTCTATAACCATATTGATATTAAGTCCAGCAATCAATACAACAATTTCTGACACATTTGTAGGACTAGACTAACTTTCAACCACATTTGTCTTCTTTTTCTTGGTGTTTTCCTCTATCTTTAATTTCTTATAAAATCTACAATCTTTTTTAAAATGACCTTTCTTTCTACCAAAAAAAAAAAAAAGGCATAACTTGTTCTTCTTGTTATTGGCAGAACCATCTTTTGAGATGTTATAATGCTTTCTCTTCTTTCCCGAGTTTCCTCCATTCTTTGTATTAGACTCAACCTAATTTATCTTATTTTCAGATTCTAAAATATATATATTTTCACGATTACGAGTTTTCTCTTCAATTTGAATAATTTTTAGAATTTGGTCTATGATAAAATCTTCAATAGTGTGTAATTGTTTCTTTCGATAGTCATTCTAAGTGGTTGGAAATTTTGCAATCACCACAGCCATTTGAAATTGTTCAAGCACTTTTACTTTTAAATCCTTGAGTTTAGACACCAAGACAAATAATTCATCCACTTGATGCATGACACATTTATTGTTAACCATTTGAAATTCAAAAAAGTTCATACTAAGAAATCTATCCGTTCCTTATTTCATAGATATGTACTTGTTTTCCAATACTTTCGAGATTTCTTGTGAAGTCTTGAGTGGACGAAATGGATCATACAATCTATCAAATAGAGAATTTAGAATGAATATTCTACAATGAACTTCATCATCCTAGTGCTTTCAGCGAAAGGCTTTAACTTGGTTAGTATCCTTATCACTTGGTTCTGGAATAACCGATAAGTTTAAATGTAAGAGATAAATAACATTCAACTAAGTAAGAATGAGATTATTTTATCCTTCCAATAAGTAAAATTCGTTCCATCAAAACAATCGAGTTTGAAATTTCCAGGTTGAATATCTTGTTAAAGACAGAATTAGAACCATCATTTGGTATTTTGTTAAAATGGTTTAGGGAACAATAACCTCTATTATCTAATAATTTCCTTAAGATTGTTGATAAAATATCTAAAAGAATGGAATTCAAAAGTGCAGAATTATGAATCGACTTGTACCTAAATCAGAAATATTCTTAAAGAAATTATACCCCTACTATGTTGCTGGCTAGATTTGTGACAAACTTTTTAAGGATATACAAGCGAGAAACAAAAGTTTAAGATAACAAAATTCCAAACTTCTCCCACGAACGGAAAGAGATTCTTTTTTTTGTATTCATAAAGGCACGAAAATAGAGAAAAAAATGTTACAATGGGAAAGATCTACTTATTCAAAAAGACATAACAAATGGGCACAGTTCAAGTTAATAGGCATAATCGCTCTCCAATCATAACCTTAAAAAAATAATTGCCCATTAGAAGTGGAGGGGGAATGAGGTGCCTCTCGAATACCTCTCTTGGTTAAGGTTTCTCGGTTAGGTCTCTCGGTTCTCGATCAAACCTCCTGACTCCCGATCAGACCTCTCGGTCGAGGCTCTTGGTCACTACTATTAAAAGGTTGTGACCGTTTGAATTAGAAATGCCCAAAATGGTCTCTTTTGATCCTTAATTATTTTTTTAAATTTCAAACTTTCCCTCCAATTCTTGCTTCCCATCAAATTTAATTGGTTTGGTGCTTGATGGCTTATAAACTCATCAGGGTATCTTTCCTTTTCCAACATGGAATAAAAGACTTTTCCAATTTGATTTGTAATATTTACAAACTAATATTAACATCCTTTTGTACATGTGTTTTGCAGTCCCTTAAGTTCCAGTTGGCAATTCTATCATGTAACTCTTGCACTTTCAAAATCAATACCAAATGCACATCAATTGCTGCAAAAATAAAATTAACAACTTGGATCCATTTATAGCACTGTTTCAAGGTTTCTTCTTTTTATAGCACAAGTGAAGATGGTGAGGCTCTTAAAACTTTAATTTGATAATACAGTCTTCTTCCTTTTCCATGAAGAATGCATTTACTTCTTTAGTTCATCTTCTAATATAATCATTTGTGTTCTCAACAAATTCTTCTTCACCATCGAAATGATCAAGTGACATTCCACTTCTTTTCTTAGACTTCTAGTATTCCCATCATTGAATGTCAATCAAATTCTCTCTTCAGGTCCTTGAATGAAAAAACTTACATTGCCATTCAGGCAAGCATACTGCAACCTCGATGCAAATCACTTCCCAAATTTCATCTATTCTTTGGTTAGCCGAATGCTGATAGATCCATGAACAATATATACAGAACAGTATATACTTTCTTTCATTCATGTACTTTGCTTGGGACATTCTCTTTTATTCGTTGTGCTAATCGGTCACTATATTAGGAACCACTTCTTTTCATTTTCTCAATCAAGAAAAAATTGTGATTTGAACATTGTAATAAGTAATGTTATATGTTCAGATGTCTTAAGCAGAAAGACCTTATAGTTTCTTGATGCTATATCATTAGTTTTGTCCTTTCAACTTTCTACATTGATATCTCAGGCAATATTCTGATTTCACTGGCTTATGCCCCCCCCAAAAAATGATTTTAGACAAATCCGTAGGAGTAGCCTATGATGAACGAAGGATTAGTCATTTGACAGTATGCTCGGGAGCCAAATAATTATACAAGAAGCTGCACAATCTGCCAACCTACCAATTAAAAAAAAGAAACAAGGACCTGAGAAGTACTTGTTCTCAGAGAATCCAAGATTGCTATAGTAGGAGGAAGCCAGACCATGTCATTATAGATGGAAACTGTGGCCTTTAATGAAGTTTGTTTTCCATATAGTGATAGAGGACCTTAAACCTTGGTTATAGGTGTAAGTAGGAGAAGACAAACAATAAAGTTGAGTATGATTTTGCAGGTTGCCTTAAAACAAACAACCATTTGCAATTTGGTAACGACAAGCTCCTAAGAGGTTTCAGACTTTGACATCCAAGAACACTCCGGCCATTTATATCATACATGATGTTTATGAATGCTATTGGTCTATCTACTAATGGGATTTATAGACCTCTCCAATTGTAGGCTCTGTGCATTCATAAACATTTATAGGAAACCAGCATTGGGAAGCAAAAGTTTCTACAATTCCATTTCAGGCATCGAAAAACTATCATTTTCTGCTCCAAAATAGAGTCATTCATACGCTACTTATTTCTTTTCCGTCACGCAGGTTCCATCATTTGTTGATTGCATCTTACTTGGTACATAATAGAATTTGCGGTCCAAAATTGTCCAAATCCCAAATTATGGGAGTTGTGCCCCTCTTCACATGAAGTCTGAGATTAAATTCTTGGAAATCGCACTAGAGAAATTTCAAGCGATACAAGATATGGCCCAGTTTGCAAAGCTTGTGGGCTTTTGTGTCACGCCCCGACGCTCGAGCTGAGCACGTGACAACTGTCGCATTATCTTGATATACAGGTATGTCCAACCCATACATCGGGATAGCACAAAGCATTCAACATATTCCAACACCTCACAATAACATCCAAGGGACCATCCCAGGCCATTTCTATCTCAAATCATGTATTTGGTCAACCCGACCATTCAAAATCCCATAAAACTCTACACAAGTTCAAAAACAATCTCAACAGAAAGAAAGTGAAATATTTAAATACAATTTTAAGTTTGAAATTCTCAATAGTTTGATAGAATGAGATTTTATTTACAATTCAAAAGATTTCACTCCACATGGATCCAAGCTAGACTTCTCAAAAATTTTCACTAAAGAAAAACTAATATGGTTAGGAGGAAGCTTCATGAAAACTAGAATCTAGCAAAAATTAGCACTAGAGTTAGTTGAACCTCCGAACACTCAAGCTTCCTCTGTAAAATAACAAAAAAAAATGGTGAGCATAAAAATATTTAGTGAGTGAAGTGCAATGGCATAGTTATGTTAATAGATGAAGGGCGAACGTGGGAATGTCAAAGCATACGTAGCAAAAAATTCATCGAGTACAAAATAATTCCGATCAATCATAATAGTTAAAAAGGAATGCATCCTCAATTTTTTTTTTCATATTTTTCCAAAAACATGGAAACTCTCTATAGAAATTACTCACACGTAGAGTTTGGCCGAATCTGGGTAGAAACCCACCAAGGGGTTTTCAATTCATTTGTTTCATAACGCTACATCCCCCTTCTTTGGCATTGACTCGTACATTACCAAAGTGCAATCAAATATAGTACGACGTCTACAGAGGGGGTTGCATCTACCACCCTCGCGCATAAACTCCAACCACGTCACCCTATCAGGTCGCTCCATGGAGGGAATGACTATAGTCATTTACATCACATGCACCATCATTTCACAAATATCCAATCCTCATTCAATATGTTATAATACCAACAAATAGATTTCTAAGTCCTATCATTACATTCATGAACACAATTTCAAATACAATATGGCACAAGTTCATCCACAGATAATATGGATGCATACATAGTTCAATTCTCGTTTTGGGATATCCCACAATTACAAAAATGTATACTAAATTATACAAAATCATTCAAAATCATTTATAAAAGAATTTGGTATAATTTTGCTCATTTATAGTATAACGAACCATCCACTCACCTCTTGGGAGGGTATTCACTCTCAATTCATAACAAATTTGGTGTTTAGTCCCTCTTTAGGTTCCAATTGTTTTGACCTATAATATTAACGCAACTCCATTTGTGATTATTTATAGTATTAGGGTAATCAAATTTTCCCAATTTTATAGAAACCCTAATTCTCCTAAATCCTTCAACGTGTGTTTCTTAGTTCATTAATTACATACTAATGGCATCAGTAAAACATTCCTTCTCATATTTCACCAATTTCTAAAATTTCATAACCTAGGGTTTTGTTCTCCAGTGAATATCCTACAAATTTCAATAATACATTTCAATCTAATAAATAGAAAGCTAAATCCAATATTTAGGATGAGAAATTATCTTTATTTTGAGATTAGATTAGGTTTTGAAGATTGGATTTCAAAAACCTTAACTTTTTTGCTTCATAGAGCAACCTCGATTCTCCTTTAATCCTCCTTTCCTTGAGTTTGATTGAAATTTTGAACACTTGATGGAGGGATTTAGGGAGATATATTTGATTTCTAGAGAGAGAAATAAAAAAAAATAGGGAAGAGAGAGAGAAATATGAGAAGTTGAGGGAGAGAGAGAGAGAGAGAGAAAGAGTAAAACAAATGAAAATAAAATTGGGTTGTTCAACCCTTATTAATGTGTAGAGAAGAAATTACCATCTTACCCCTCATGAATGTTAAGTCTCATTTGATTTTAAAAGGCATTCTTGTCATTTTACAAGCTTTCCAAATACACGGGTTGACTCACAATTCGGACAAGATAACCCATCCTTCATTTTATAAGGTCTTGGGTCGTCCCAATTATAGACTAGGGTGACCCAAGTTCAGGTTTCTAAGCCTTGGGTCGACCCAAGTATGGGAGCAGGGCGACCCAAGACTACACCATTCCAGATCCATTCCCTACAGGCTTGCCAGGATGACCCAAATTCTTGAGTGGGTCGACCCAAATTCTTGAGTGGTTCAACCCAACAATGGTAAGTCTCAGACTCTTCCCTCTACACACTCTTGGGTCGTCCACCTTGTTACACAGGGTGACCCAAACCTAATTCACTACAAAAAAATCATAAATTTGCGACAAAATTTGCGACAAATTCGTAAGAAAAATTCGTCCCAAAACAACTTTGCGACGAATTTTTTTCATCCCTAATAAGTCGTCGCAAATTTTTAGGATGAAAAACTAATTTTTTGTCGCAAAAATTTCCAACAAAAACTTTTTTGTCTCAAAATTCGTCGTAAATTTGCGACAAATTTTGCGACAAAAATTGTATTCGTCGCAAATTTGCAAAGAATTAGGTTTCGTCACAGATTTACGACTGTGCGACGAAAATCATGTTCGTCGCAGATCTGCGACGAATACATTTTTCATCGCAGATCTGCAACGAATACAGTTTTCGTCACAGATCTGCGATGAATCATTTTTTCGTTGCAAAATTCGTAGCTAATGGTAAATATGTATTTTGACGACAATTAAAAATTTTATTGATATATTTGAATCATTTTTTCCTATATAACCTGTTTTTATACCTGCTCATCTAACCTAATCAACAACTAATCATTCAAATCGTTTTTAATATCAAATTTCAGGCATCTATACTCATAAATATAGCTAACTATTCAATAAAATCAATAAATTAAAAATTAAACAAGAAATCATAATAATAATATCAAAGATAAAATCAACATCAAGTCTAAATGTTAAAATATCAATAACCATACATAACCAAGAAAATAAATATAACGAGTATCAAAATGTAAGTCAAATAACAATACACAATCTCAAGTATGACCTCCACCACCATCATCCTCATCATCATCATCATCACCGAAGAAATCATCACCTTCATCACCATCGCGAGCATTATCAGGAGGAGAAATAGAAGAGGGAATCTGACTTGGAGCGTAGGATAACTGAAGATGCTGCATGATTAACATTTGCTGCGTGCGGAACTCGTTCATTTCTTGCGTATGCTTTGCTTGAAGTTCATTGAATTCCTGATCTCTTTGTCACAGTAAGTCCTTCAAATGGTTCACCTATTGATTTAACTGATTTATTTCTACCCTAACTGCTGGTGGGGTCGAAGAAGATGAACCAGGGAATTTGTAAGTTCTGCTCAAAGAACCTAGTCCAACCACTCTACCCCCTTTTGCTCCACCAGTCAACTCGAGCCATGTATTTATGTTATCAACAGATGGCTCAGATCCACCAGCATCATCACTAGCACTCGAGCTTCTGTGTGACATCTCATCATATCTCTCCTGTATTGTCATGAAAAAAATTAAAATAAATTTCCAATAACAATATAATACAAGCACATATAATCTTGATTAGATAGATATATATATATATATAAGGAAAATAAAAAAATTAGTAACATAAATCATGAGACTATATAGAATATCAATTATGAACATTCATATTGTAGTGCTTAAGTTAAAAGTTATGGGAAAAAAATCTCTATCAAGTAATTCATTAGAAATCAAAAAATCAACTTAACAATAAAAATAAACTTGGGAAAGACTAATCTAATAAATTTATCTTCCTACATTGTTATGATATATTCAAGATAATATGATCAAATCAATATTAAAATGTTCATTAAATAATTGGAAGTTTTGAAATTACAAACCTTAATTACTTTAGCTCTCTCCCCGCTCCAAGTCTTGTCCTTTTTCTGAAATGTGCGCGTGAAAGTTTCTATGGATGAAGGCTCGGTCCCCGTTTCTTTGGCCTAAAATAAAAAAACATTGTTAGAAATAATGAAATAGTTTAAATTAGATTACAAAATTAGTGTTTGTATAAAATTACCAATCTATTTCTATGTTCACCGATATTGATCGAGCCTCCCGCATACGTCGCAGACGATTCTCCTAAATTATAAGCTCGGTTCTTTTTGTTCTGCTCACTCCTTCTTTTGCTCTCCTCCGATTCCCAAAAATTGACAATCATGCCCCAATTTTGCTCGGTGATGCAGTTTGGCTTTTTTCCGTGTCTCTTCGCATGATTTAAAACGTGTCGAATGTGATCACCACATTTTTTCTTGAAAATCCTTTTTACTTCCAACTCATCAGTCTCGTCCCATGTGAATACTCGCTGTAATGAAAAAAAAACCAATTGATTATAAAACTATTAACTTAATTTTATATATAAACTGATTAGGATAATTTACCTTGAACTCACTCCACCATAACTCTTTTGTTTCTTCCGGAGTGCTTGTGTAAGTCATCGAAGCCCCTCCCCAATGGTTATTCATGATTCTATTAAGCTCGTGAATAACATGTACAGAATTTGTAAATCTATCATAAATTTTCAAACAAACAATGTTAAATAAACAAGATAGTTAAAAGAATAATTTGTTTTATAAATAAAAGAAATAATACATCTGAAATTTTAAAATTTTGTACTTACGAATCTCCGTAAGGGGCTATCAACTCTCGATTGTCTTCCCTATCTGCATACGAGTGTTCCACCGAAGGGACTGGAGAAGGTACATTACTAGCCATTTGTTGTGAATGCAAAGGACCTGCAACAGAAGGGGGAGGCAAAGGTATATTACCGGCGAGGGAATGGGTTTGCGAAGGTACTGAAGCGGACTGCGATGGTGAAGAGTGTGATCTTCCATCAGAATTTCGTCTATGGCTACCACGTCGAAACTGTCGACCATAATATATTATTAACAAAAATAAAAAATTAAAATTGTATGTTCATCAGATGTATAATAAAAAACATGAATAAACTTACCATATTTAATTTGACAAATTAAATGCGACGAAAAAGGCACCAATATGTCAACAAATCTTCTGTAATGGCCTATAGAAAAAAAGATAATGCATTAACAAATCAAATATATAAATTTAAGAATGAGACAGTAAATAGTTAACAAATTGAGTAACGAAATTTACAAATTAAAAGTAAACTAACTTACGCACTAAAAAAAAAGATTATCATATATCAAGATAAATATCCGATTTTTATTATATTAAGAAAACAAAACTTACCCGTCATCAAAAATCAAAATCCTCATTGTCATTCTCATCCTCATCTTCATCATGTGTCTCAAAATTAGACTCTTCAACATCATTATCATCAACATCCTCATCCTCATCATCCCAATCCTCATCAACCTCATCATCTGTCTCAAAATTAGATTCTTCATCGTCTTCTTCATGAATTTCACTTGCATCCACATCTATCACTACTCCGCTGGGATCTCGTAACGTTGGAATATTATATTCCTCGGTCTGAAATGTATTGGCAACTTCCTCTTGTTAATATGCTATGTCTTCCCAATGCTCCTCAATTTTTTTCCGTGCTTTAGTTTTACAAACAGCCCACCAATCAATTTTGTCACGTTTCAAACTAGGATATGAAGCATAAAATACTTGAATCGTTTGTTGTGCCAACACAAATGGTTCATATCTCTTATACAATTTCTTATGATTTATTTCAATCAAATTAAACTGTGGATGCACTTTTATCCCTTTGACAGGGTCAAACCAACGACACATAAATAAAACAATCCGTAATTCTGGACCAGGGTACTCTACCTCTACGATTTCATCCAACAAACCATAAAAATCATTTTGACCTCCACCATCATTGGATGACTGAACACAAACCCCACTATTCATTATAGTTTTTCCCATTCCATATTCTTTAGTATGAAAATTATACCCGTTTATGAAATATGCTGGCCAAGTTCGTACCATTGATTTTGGACCCCATGACAGATGGATTAACAATTCTTGATCAACTTGAGATTGATTATCATGGACCTAAAGTCAAATAAATATGTTAATATGTTTTAAAGTAAATATTTAAATAATTTATAGTGTACTTACATATTTTTTGAACCATGGTGCAAATTCTTCATCGCAGAAACGATCAAACTCATGTGTCGAAAGTTCAGAATATACGTTTTGAAAAATCCTACCATCAAAGAAAATAAATTTTAACAAAAACAATTTACGACATAAGAAATACATAAAATAGGAAATATATACTAACTCGAAATATGGCGTCACTTCTGGACAGTTCAGTAAAATATATGTGTGAGCTGCCCGCCATTCTTGACCAGTTAAGTATCTACGCTTACATGGTCCACTTGGTCGACCAAGGTAGTTAAAAATTGAGAATGACTTCAAATTGGGATCAACAAGACCCTCATCATTTCTTCCCGCTCTCCGCCTCTTGCACTGAACGTGAGGCTCAAAATAATATGAAGCAAACGTTGTTACTTCCTCCACAATGTATGCATTGACAATAGAGGCTTCAACACGTGCCTTATTTTTCACTTTCTTCTTCAAATGATATAGGAATCTAATTGTAATAAAACAAAATGTAATAGAAAATTATATGTAATGAAATTAGTAATTTTATATGCATTAATAACGAAATATAACAGATGAAAAACTCACCTTTCAAATGGATACATCCATCGAAATTGGACAGGACCTCCAACTTTCGCTTCATATGGCAAGTGAACCAAAAGATGTTCCATGGAATCAAAAAATGACGGTGGAAATATCCTTTCTAAATTACACAAAATGATTGGAATCTCTCTCTCTAACTTCTCCATCTGTGAATGTCTCAACACTGTCGAGCAAATATCATGAAAGAAAATGCTTAACTCCGTAATGGCACCCCAAACAAAATTTAGTAATAGTTCCTTAAAAGCAGTAGGAATTAGTCTTTCCATAAATATAAGACAATCATGACTTTTTAAACCAATCAACTTACATTCCTTCAAATCGACACATCTTCCAAGATTTGAGACATAACCATCAGGAAACCTCAATGATTTCAACCATTCACAAACAATCCGTCTCTGATCCTTACTCAATGTATAAACTGCCTTCGGTTTTGGTCCCCTACTACTTTCATCGACATCAAGAGTGGGTCGTTTACAAATGAGTTGCATATCTTTTCTTGCATTCAAGTTGTCTTTCGTTTTTCCAGTGATATCCATCACTGTATTTATCAGATTATCAAAGACATTCTTCTCGATATGCATTACATCGAGATTATGATGAACCAAATGACTCTTCCAATATGATAAATCCCAAAATATACTCCGTTTAGTCCATTTATGTGAATGACCATAGCCATATGTTGTACCATGTGGCTCTTCAATAACAGATGGAAAGTTAAGGACTTTATGCCAAATTTGTTCACCAGTTAATCTCAATGGAGGAGGTGTTCTTTCAATTCTATTCTTAGTGAATTCTTCTTTATTTCTTCTGAATTTATGAGTTAACGGTAAAAATTGTCTATGACAATCAAAATAACTCGCTTTCTTCCTATGTTTCAATCTGAATGACTTTGATCTCTCCATACATATTGGACATCCTAAAATCCCAACGGTACTCCATCCCGATAACATACCATAAGCCGGAAAGTCATTTATGGTCCAAAGAAGAGCAGCTTTCATTACAAACATCTGATTAGTATAAACATCATATGTAGGAACACCTTCATCCCATAGTTGTTTCAACTCCGCAATCAATGGTTGCATGTAAACATCTATTAACTTCTTCGGATTTTAGGGCGGCACGACCAATGTTAAAAACATATACGGTGTCTTCATACATATATCGGGTGGAAGATTATACGGAGTTAAGATAACTGGCCAACAAGAATAAGTTCTTCCTGATTTGCCAAATGGAGCAAATCCATCAGCACAGAGACCTAACCTAATATTTCGAGTCTCTCTGGCAAACTCAGGATATGTTATGTCAAAATATTTCCACGCCTCTGCATCTGAAGGATGACACATTAACCCATCTTCTGTTTCATGATTTGCATGCCAAGTCATGTGTTCAGCAGTAGTCTCGGATGCATAAAGCCTTTGTAACCTAGGAGTTAAAGGCAAATAAAACATTTACCTGTATGATTTACGTCACTGATTATGACCCGACCTCCTAGTACTCTTATATCTACATTGATTACAGAATTTACAAAAATCTGCATCTTTATCATCTCCCCAATATAGCATACAAGCATTTCTGCAAATATCAATTCTTTCCACCGGAAGACCTAATTCTTTCACTAGCTTTTTCATACTGTAGAAATCATTGGGCATAATGTGATCACGCGGCAATACTTCTCCAATAACTTGAACAAAATCATTAAAACAATCCTCAGACACATTATGCTCTGCCTTGACATTCAACAGTCTTGCGGTTAGAGATAGTTTAGTGTGGCTGTCACAACCAGCCCACAAAGGTTCATCTGCAGCTCTTAACACTTCTTGAAATTGGAGAGATGATTCATTATTCACATTTTCATCAACACCTGGTACTTCTACCTCCTCCAATAGTGATGCATAACTAGTATACTCATGTTCAAATGTTGGAGCAAAGCTAGAACTTGCAGCGCTTCGTTCAGGAACAAAATTCGGACCCGCTGCATCAATTACCATCCTCTGATATGGATTTAATTGATCATAATAACTCTGATTCCCACTAACTGAGAATTGTCTATTTCGTCCAAACTCCTCATCAGAAATGAACGGTTCACCATGACATGTCCAATTATAGTAATTTGGGGTAAAACCAAATCTACAAAGATGTTCCCTAACTTTGTCACACTGAAAAAATTTACCATTACGACACCTTCTACACGGACACCTTAGCTTATTCCCATCCATAAAATCAACATGACTACAAGCAAAATCTAAAAATTGTTCCAACCCAAAAATAAACTTATCAGTTAAACCCCGACGATCAGATAAGTTCTTTTTATACATCCAACTTCTTTCGTTCTGCATTTTTCCTGTCTCCAAATTTAAAATTTTTAAAATATTAATAAAAACTACTAAATCATCAATAATAAAATCATCATTAATCACAACTAAGTTGATATAACAATAAATAATAACGTTGATCGCATAAAAATTTAACATAAATCTCACAGTATAAATTAAATATTATAAAAGTAACATTAAATTTAACACAACTTAACATCATCAATAATAATAACCTTAATTTAACAAAAATTGAATATAAAAAATAAATAATATTATTAACTTAATTAATATCAAACAAATTAACTAAATTATTACAATAACATTAAATATTATCATATAATCAAATAAAATAAAAATTATTAAACATTTAACAATATTGATTATTTAACTAATCGAAATAAGATTTACTATAAATTACAGATTATTGTTAACATAATGTTTCACCTAATCAATGATCAACACTTTTGATTCTAATTTTATATAAAAAATTAAAATTAACAAATCCAAACATATCATTAGATCAACCACTAAATACAAAAAAAAAAAAAATAAACTAATATAGAAATAAAAACAACACAAACATACAAATTTACATAATTGCATTTTCCAATTATTACAATACAAATTAAAACTTTTCTCACCACCAAATAATAATTCACCGATGGGCTCAGATATCAACAGCAGCAACAGCTTCCAATCCAAATATTCGATAATCGCAAATCTTGACACATGAAAAACAATTATAAATAATTAATATATTATTAAAACAATACAATAAAAACATTTTATAAATAAAATTTGTCAAAATTTTTTTTTTAAATAATTTTGCATAAAAGGGGCTACAACGGGCCGGGCCGGGCCCAATGGGCCTACCCAGGGCCGTGCAATGGCCCAGCCCATGGGACACGCACGCAAGGGGCCAGTGGCCCCTGCGTGAGTCTGGCCAGCGCAGGGGCGGCGGCCCTTGCCGCGACCGGCCCCGGGAGATCCGCGGCTTGGCGCACGGATTCGCTTCTAGGCATAGATCAGGTGGCTTGGCCGCCGGATCTGGCTTCTACAGCCTGCGGCCGAGAGAGAGAGAGAGAGAGAGATTACCTATCACCATCGCAGATCCGGCATCCCTTCCGCCATCCCTTCGCAGAACCACCTTCGTGTAATCACCTTCGCAGAACCACTGAGGGAGAGAGCGAGAGACAGAGTGAGAGTGAGAGTGAGAGTGAGAGAGTGAGAGTGAAAGAATGTGTGAAGTATAGATTTTAGGGACAAAATATATTTGTCCCTAAATTCGTCCCTAATTCAGGGACGAAAAATGAATTCGTCCCTGATTTAGGGACGAAAACAATTCGTCCCTGAATCAGGGACGAAAAAAAATTTCATCCTTGATTTAGGGACGAAAAAAAAATTCGTCCCAAATTTAGGGACGAATGGACAAATTCGTCGCAAATTTAGGGACGAAAAATTAATTCGTCTCTGATTCAGGGACGAAAAAAAAATTCATCCCTGATTCAGGGACAAAAATAAAAATTAAAAAAAAAATAAATCAGATAGCATTTTTATTTTTAAAAATAAAAATAAAAATAATTTACAATAAGTGGTATGATATTCTAAGTTTTCAATCTATCACGCGAACTAATATAAGTAAAACTATAAATATTTTTCGGTGGAGACAGATTTGATATTTGGCATTGTTATAAAGATTATAAATTTTTTTCGATCAAGATTATAAAATCTGTTAATATTATATGGGATGGTGTAGGAGCATACTTACCTAAAAAGGCTATCACGGTGAATCCCACTTTAATTTTAATAACCCTTCACGTTTAAAAATGACACAATTAGATTATTGTACGACAATGGAAAATAAATTTTTTAGAACTTTACAAATTATGTGAAGTTTACTTTCAAATATCTTCTTTTTTATTGATTTATAAATTTATATTTTTTTATAAAATTAGATTAAAATTCAAATTTTTTTTAAACTTTAAATAACAAAAATTAGAAGTGGAAATCAACTCTTCATTTAGCTTGAAGCACAGGTTAAGAGGAAAATTATATAGAAATCAAACGCATGCTATGTGCTGGGTGGTTGAATAATTCATAATAAACCTTCTTACTTTCAATGATAGAGATTCGACCACTCTGTTAACATATATATTAAAAAGAATTCCTAAATCATTAAAAATTGTGAACAATTATGAAAATTTTATCATTTCTATTCTATGCAAAATTAAAACAGTGGTGAATGTTAATTTAATGACGTGCATGGTTCATCCAATGAAGATATCCGCCAACCTCCCATTTGTTTGTGAAGTATACGCAAAAAAAAATTCGTCCCTACGGAAAACAAAATCATCCCTAAATCAGGGACGAAAAAAAAAATTTGTCCCTGATTCAGGGACGAAAAAAAATTCGTCCCTATTTTAGGGACGAAAAGAAATTTCGTCCCTGATTGAGGGACGAAAAAGAAATTTCGTCCCTGATTGAGGGACGAAAACAAAATTCGTCCCTAATTTAGGGACGAATGGATAAATTTGTCGCAAATTTAGGGACGAATAATTTATTTGTCGCAAATTTAGAGACGAATGTTTATTTCGTTGCAAAATTTGGGACGAATTATAAATTCGTCGCAAATTTAGCAACGAATTTATTATTTCGTCGCAAATTTGCAACGAATTTTGCATCAAAAAATTTTCGTCAAAAATTTGCGACGAAATTTGTAACGAAAATATTTTTTGTTGCGAAATTTGTGACGAATACTTTTTTGTTTCTAAAGTCGTGGCTAATTAGCGATGAAATTTATTTTTGTCGCTAAATTTGTGACAGATTTGCGATGAATATTTTTCGTTGTAAAATTTCGTCGCTGAATTCTTGTTTTTTTGTAGTGATTCCTACATACTCAGGGTACCTCACCAAGCCTATAGGGCAACCTAACTTCTACACAAGGCATCCTATCCCTATTTTTTATATCTTGGGTCGACCCAACACCTTGCGCAGAGCAACCCAAGACTATCAACCCTCAGAACTCACCACCCTACGCATCCTTGGGCCGTCCTCCCTTGTGTACAAGGCAATCCAACCCACCCTCACTTGCTCACAAGTCAACCCAAGCCCAATCACAAGACGACCCATCATTCTAAGATCACACAATAATCTCACGTCACATGCATCTCATGAGTTTCGAACTCAAATGCTCTAGATTTTCCATAAAAGAAAAAAAATCACCACCAAACTACCGGATCATTCTAACTTTTGATATTTATGAGAGGTAATAATAAATTTAAAATCTTATTTACAAATCTTTCCATATTTATATGAAATAATAAAAATTGAAAATTCTAATACCGAATTTTTAGTGTTACAATATTTAATCTCCTAAAAATAAAATTTCACCCTTGAAATTTAAAATAAAATTCATATATCAAATAAATGGGGTATTGCCTTTGCATAGTACTCTCGGGTTCCCAAATCTCTCCCTTGACTTGGTTACTTCTCGACAATACCTTGACCGCGGGGATTTATTTACTCCTCAATTGCTTGGTTTGTCGGTTAGTGATCTTTAATGGTTGTATCTTGAAACTCAAATCTTGTTTCAACTCTACCAGAGGAGTCTTTAATACATGCAAGGGATTCGACAAGTATTTTTCAACATTGACACGTAAAAAACATCATGGATCCTATGTAACTCTAGCAGCAATTCAAGCTGGTAGGCCATCTTTCCAATCCTTTCAAGGATCTTGAAAGGGCTGATATAACGAGAGTTTAACTTTCTTCATTTCTAAAACTAGATTATGCCCTTCTAAGGAGATATTTTCAAAAACACCATATCTCCTATTTCAAATTCCAATGGCCTTCTCCTCTTGTTAGCATAGCTCTTTTGTCAGTCTTAAACTACTTTCAATCTTTCTCAAATCATTCTCACATTTTCCTTGGTGGCTTCAATCAACTCTACACTTTCAATTTTTCTCTCTCCAACATCATCCCAACATAATGGAGTCCGACACTTCCGTTCGTATAGAGTTTCATAGGGTAGCATCTCAATACTAGTTTGGTAGCTATTGTTATACACAAATTTGATTAATGAGACATGCCGATCCCAATCACATGCTCTGAGCATATCTTCTAAGGTATGTATAGTGCGTTTAGATTGTCCATCAGTTTGAGGGCGGAAAGCTATGCTAAACTTTAGTTTAGTCCCTAAGGACTCTTCTAGCTTCGGTCAAAATCACGAAGTAAATCAGGGATCACGGTCCAACATAATAGACACCAAAACTCCATAAAGTCTCATGATCTCATCAATGTATAGTTTGGCCAACCTCTCCAGATAGTAGGTGTTTTGATTTAGGAGAATGTGTGTTGACTTGGTGAGCCAGTTTACTATCACCCAAATAGCATCATAATGGCTCGGAGTACGTGGCAATCCAACCACAAAATCCATAGTCATGTGCTCCCATTCCACTCGAGTATAGGTAATGGTTGAAGTGTTTCGGCCAGCTTCTAATGTTTGACTTTGATTTGTTGGCACACAAGACACCTAACTACAAACTCGGCTATCTCCCACTTCAACCCCGACCACCAGTAAGTTTCCTTGATGGTTTGGTATATCTTAGTGCTTTCGAAATGCATCGCATAAGCCGAAAAGTGTGCCACTTCAAGTACGGATCTCCAAAACTCATTATTCTTGGAAACACAAATCCGTTTCTCATACACCACCATGCCATCCTCTCAGATATGGAAGTCACCACCTTTGCCCTTGTTAATCTTTTCCACCATGCCCTTTAGCTCCTTATTAGTTACTTGAGGCTCTTGAATGCGATCCACTAAGGTTGGTCATACTTCGAATTTGGCCAGAAGTGCACCATGCTCATCGTTGGCCAACTTAACTCCAAGTGTACGGAGTCCTATCAGGCATGAGAGGTAGGAACTCCTATGAGATAAAGAAGATGAAGACTTACAGCTTAGAGCATCCGCAATCACATTCGCCTTGCCTAGGTGATAGTCAATCACCAAGGCATAGTCTTTAATTAACTCCAACCATCTCTATTGCCTCAAATTGAGCTCCTTTTAAGTGAGCAAGTACTTGAAATTCTTGTAGTCAGTGAAAATTTTCATGTGGCTCCATACAAGTAATGTCGCCAAATCTTCAAGGCGAAAATAATGGCAGCAAGCTCTAGATCATATTTGGGGTAGTTCAACTCATGCTTCTTTAATTGTCGAGACATATAAGCGATCACTCTATCGCCTTGCATTAAAACATATCCCAACCCCTATTTGCTGACGTCACTATATACCACATAATCACCACCGCCACTAGTAGGGAGAGTAAGGATGAGAGGAGAAGTCAACCTTCACTTAAGCTCTTGGAAACTGGTCTCACACTTTTCATTCCATTTGAACTTGACTCCTTTCCAAGTCAAATTAGACATTGGAGTTACTATTTTTGAGAATCCCTCAATGAATCTCCAATAATACCTTACCAATCCAAGGAAACTCTTTACCTCGGTGATATTTTTGGGTTGCTCCCACTTTAGAATAGCCTCTACCTTTTTTGAATCTATGAAAATTCCATCTCTGGAAACAACATGTCCTAAAAACCCAATCTTCCTTAGCCAAAACTCGCACTTAAAGAACTTAGCAAACAACTTCTTCTCTCTAAAAGTTTGTAATACGATCCAGAGATGTTTGGAATACTCTTCATCACTTTTGGAATATACCAAAAAATCATCGATGAAGACTATGAAAAATTTGTCGGGGTAGAGATGAAACACTCGATTTATGAGATCCATGAAAGCTGCAGGAGCATTCGTTAAATCGAAGGGCATCACTAGAAACTCATAATACCTATACCACATCCTAAACACAGTCTTGTGGATATCGTCACCCTTTATCATTAATTGGTGATAGCCAGATCTCAGATCAATCTTGTAAAAGATGCTAGCCCCTTGGAGTTGATCGAACAAGTCGTCAATCCTTAGGAGAGGATATTTATTCTTGTTGGTCACCTTGTTTAATTGCTAGTAGTTGATATATAACTAGTGGGTACCATTATTTTTCTTTACGAATAAAACCAAAGCATTCCAAGGTGAGATACTCGGTAGAATGAACCCTTTATCCAACAACTCTTGAAGTTGGACTTGCAATTCTTTCAACTCTATAGGTGTCATTCGATATGGAGAGATAGAGATTGGTGCGGAGCGAAGAGCCAAGTCAATTACGAAGTTGAACTCCCGAATCGGAGGTAAACTAGGTAACTCATCTTGGGAAAACATCCAAAAATGCATTCATCACTAGAACATTCATCAACTCTCGACTTCCCAATATGGTGTCAATGACATGGACTAGATAAGCCTCACAACCCTTGTGCACTAATTTTCGCGCCTTTATTGCCGAGATCACACAGCTCGATAGGACTCACCGTTCACTAGTAAATATAAGTGGAGGATATCTTGGTCTACGGAATTTCACCTCCTTAGTGAAGCAATTCACTAAAGCTCGATGACGGTGCAACCAATCCATACCCAGTATGGTATCAAAGTCCCTCATTTCTAATGAAATCAAATTCGCTTCAAGAATCTCACCCTCTACGAATACTTCACATGCCTTGAACACGACATCCCTGCTTAACCGTTCCCCCAAAGGAGTGATGACCAATAACTCCTCTTTAAGTGGGGTCAAAGGCCTATTGGAGTGTTTTGCAAACTCTATACTCACAAAAGAATTGTTAGACTCCATATCAATCAATACATAGGCATCAACGTCGACAATTTTCATTACACCTATGAATAAAAACCAATAATCATTTAGCGTTTGTTATTCGAAACTTCAAAAAGCTAGAAGAGATGATAAAAATTAGAGAGAGTATAAGCAAGTTAACTCAACACTGTAATAGATTGACCCCAGGGGTATCACCCTAGTATGATGTGGAAAGGGAATTCTAAGGACAAGTTCAATCATATTCAACCAAGATTCTTAACTATCTTTACTACCATAACTATAAGAAGACATCAAAATCATTTCCAAGTATCCTTAATCTTATACACTATCACCAATATGTAATCCAATATCAAAATCATGTAATTCGTATCACATGGTATTGTTTCCAAATCTCTAAATCATTAAACTCATGTTCTAGGGGAATTTACTTGTGACTATGTCTAGATTGTTCTATGCATCCTAATTTGTCATCACATAAATCCATGTTTGAGTTCTTGGTTGGGGTCATTGAGTAGGAGTGGCTACGGTGTTACTTCCCGTGCCTATTCTCGGTGCAGTACTAGTGGAAAGTGCAGATGTAGTTGCCGGGTCTCTTTTGGAGCCACTAGGGGAAGCCTGAGCTTGTTGATTCCCTTGCCCTTCTTCATTCAGCTCCGGACAAGAGTATCGAAGGTGACCCTCCTTTCCGTAATGGTAACATTTTCTGGATCCGTGATATCCTTTGCAGTTCGGGCAAAGTTCTCCTCTACTTCCTCTCAATCTCATTCCTAAACCAATATTTCCACTAGGAGCAAAAGGTATGAAAGTTGATTGGCCTTAGGGAGAGCCAACCGATCCTGGAATGGACTATCACTGCAGGAGCCCGTGTTCTTACTCTTTTTGAAACTTTGGCCCAGTATAAACCCACTAGACCTCTTCCTCTTCCCGTGGTGCTCTCTAACCTTACCCCTTTCAAGCACCATTTTCTCAACCCTCAAGGCTAATTTTAGGATATCTTGGAATATATACCCCTTAGTTATAGACATCTTTCTCTTATACTCAAATTTAGTCTTGATTAGAACTTTGTACATAGGGACTCCTCAAAGTTCACAAACTCCAAAATATAAATGGCAAGCTCCCTAAGTACTATCTCATACTCCACCACTATTCTGTTCCTTTGAGCTAGCTTAAAGAAGTCCTCTCTCTTTTGGTCCTTATAGAATCGTGTATAGTACTTTTTCTCGAAAGCTCTAAGAGATTCTCTCCATGTAGGTGGTGTAACCGTTCTATCCTTCACGTTTTCCTACCAAGTTTGCCCATTTTTATCCAATAATTTCACTATTACCCATAATTTCATCTTGTCATCCAACCTCATGTCGGTGACGATCTCCTAAATTCAACCAATCCATTCCTTGGCCACCGAGGCATCACACGTGCCGAACAAGGTCTCACATCTGAGTTATCTCACCTCTTTAATTAGTTTTGACAACTCAATGGTAGGGTGGTCGATTAACGTGGCAACCGGAGGATGAGGTGCCACTGGAGTATTTGGTGCAATAGCCAGGATTGGAGGAGGCGCTGATAGAGAAGCTGAAGTTTGATGCAGAGCTTGGAACTGTGTTCTGTAAGTGTTCTACCACTCCATCACTTACTAGAGGATGGTTATGGGATGAGTGGGAATCCTGGTTGGAGGAGTTGGATGTGTAGACACTGAAGGGGGTAGAGCATATGAGGAAGACTCATCCTCACGCTCTTGAGGAGGAATTTTGCTTACATTCCCCATTCTTCTATGCGAAAGCATGATAATCTAGATTATTTTACTCAAAATATAATTTCGGATATCAATTGATCTGATAAAAAAATGGTAGTAACCCGAGTTTACCAGGACATGAGGTTTGGTAATTCACACACACTCACACATATATTATATATGAATATACAAGCTGAGGACATCAATTGGGACTCTTTGATTACTTCAGTGAAACTGGTTACACATTTTTAGTTAAATATTGAGGTGAAGTTGCAGAAGCTTATTTTGAAGTTATGAAAAACTTAATATATATATTATATATATATACTAAAAGACAAGTTATATGCCTGCTGAGATTAATTTAAACTCAATGAATAGCTACAATCTACAATGCCAGCCCATGATTTACCAAAGCCTAAAAACACATCAATATCTCTTAATATAAACATTTTCAAAATACTGTTTCTACTACATATTCAGAGTGCCCCTTTTCAAAGGAAAATAAATGCTCTTTGAGGAAACAGAAGAAATGTATCCCGTGAAGTGGAAGCCCCATTTTCTAGTTTTTTTTGCCCGCACCAATGCTTTTTCATTGTCGGAGATCAACTGAAGCATTGCTTTGCAGTCCATGATAGTTTCATGAAGAAAGTGATTGATGAGATTTCGCTGCTGCAAGGCCATATATGCATGACTGGGAACTGGACATGAGATCCAGTCGGTCATTGTGTTTTTCAACTGTGTCCAGGATACCTGTTGAGCACAAAATTATTAACATATCAAGTTTGTGATTTTGGAACATTTTCACCACTTACCATTGAGCCCTACCAGATTAAAGAACGTAAGGGCTTGACAACAGAGAAGCACAACCCCTTGACCCTCCTACTGGTCAGGTAAAAGCATGACAAATTTTGGCACAACAAGAAAATCTCAACATCAAGATTTTTATAATCAAGTTTAAAATAAAGGTTTAGAGTTGGTATTTATGATATAAAACGAGCAAAGAATTGCAAAAGGAAGGCAAAAAGGAGGAAAGCCGTGCCCTGCAGGCCATAGCTCATCTTTCACAAGCTGAATTATGTGAGCAGGCAAGAAAGCCGCAGCCTGCAAGCCGTGGCTCATTTCTCAGAATTGCAGAGAACGACAAGCGGCGGCCTATTTTGTCGTAAGCCGCAACTTGGCGTTTGTGAGTTGCTTTTTGTTTCTTTTGTTTCCTTTTCTCTATTTATTTATTTATCATTAAAATTATAAAATAGGTGTCTCAAGTTGATATTTAGTTTCTAATGTTAGTTTGAGGGTTTTGCCATTTTTTTCTTTTATGTTGGATTCATATAGGTCCATATAATCCTTTTTGGGGTATCGTAATATAAAAATCTTGATTAATATTGGATTCTGAGATTTTTTTTTTTTTTTGTCAATTTTAATTGGTTTTGATCTTATGGGTGTGATGGTACATAATTCAATAGTCCATTACCATAAACGCTAGAAGCTACCAAGCCCATTAGAACCATAGTCATGAATCCCATAAACCACCAAGGGGCTCTGTTCGTAAACACCCAAAACGATTAAACACACTCTCGGTTGAATGCCCTTTCTCAATCGAACATTCTTCTTTAGGCCTCTCAACCTCCTCAGTTAAACCCTCTTGGGTAGGCTACTTGCTCACCTCTCGATCGAGTGCTCTCTAGACTATTACCAAATAACCTCCTGACGAATAACACTCCTGCTTGGCAAATTGAGATCATGATCATTCAAGATTTGAATCTCTCTTAATCTTGGGAGTAATCTCTCCCGATAAGAAAAGAAATCTCCGTAATATCTTCCGATGAGGTAAAAAAATATCCATGACAACTTAAACTTTTCTCAATCTATAAGATTCCATTGACTACAGTCCCATAATCTCGGAAGATCCCAAACGATCTCTCCACAAAGAAACTAAGGTTTATACACCCTTTAATAGAGATTTATCATGCATACAACAATAAAATAATAACAATTAGAATCTTAGTTCCAACAATTGAAATCAGTTTTGGAGTAGGCGTATATGTACACAGTCTTCCCCTTATATTTTTACAAAAAGACTGTTTTTACATCCAGAACTCATGATCTCGAGGTTACCAAAGGAGCAATTCAACTGTTGTACCAAAATTTGTCCAAAAAAAAAGAATTTCTTATTAAAGTAACGAATGTTGTAACTCATAATCTAGAGGCACTAGTCTTGCACCAAACATGTTCCCATCTTTTTGATACTCAAAATCAGAACACTCTATATGATGATCAAGGATAACTAGTTGCATATATCTGTAACTCTTCATTTGTAGGATGGAGCAAAGACTATCTATGAAGGACTCCCTCTACTCCCATAAACTTATCGCCCTATTTCTCTTTTTGTTGGTAGAAATCCATTCTCCATCAATCCATTCCTAATGAACCCTTAATTGAGAGAATGGGTACATTATTTCTTCCTTAGTTGTATCAAGATAAACATAACAACCAAAGTTGGTAATTCTAGTAACTTTTCTGACCCACCAACCATCATTATCAAATGCATCAACTTGATCAAGAAATGAGAAACCCTTTACCGGAATTTTAAGTGGGTTTGGTCTGACTTGTTTTGCAGGTAGAATCTTTCTGAATTCACAGCTGTTGCGTAGTAGGAAGCAAGAATGCCATCTTCTCTGCTGCAACATTCAACCAAATCACCGCTTCTAAAATACCCCATTATTGAAGAAACAGAGGAGCCACAGGGTTTCAAGAAACCCCGAAGAGAATTGGATTTTTGCAAAAAATTGAGAGATTCAAGATTCAAGATTTAAGAAACACTAAAAGAGATTTGGGTTTGGCAAAAATTGGAAAATTCACGATGCCCCTGAAGAGAATTGAACAGAGGAAGTTTCGAAACAAAGGTAGAAAAAGAATTTATCATGCCAATAGATTAGTCCATCGACCGCACCATGTCAACCGAATCTTTCAAAGATTTAACAGAGGAAGTTACGAGGGGAGTAAGACAACAAAATGATGATGAAGGATTCAAAATCCAAACTTGAAAACATTGTGATAAAGGCCATAACCTTCCTGTTTGAGAGAGAGAGAGATAGAGAGAGATTTCTCTCTCCTCATCTACTTTTCAATTTTTTTCCCTTTACCAAATAATGTTCACAGCAATAATTACAAAATAAAAAGATTTATCATGCATGCACATATTATAAATATTAAACACAGCCAACTCGCTAGGTACATTCGTTATGTTAATAACTTTATGCTCATTACATAGAGGATAAGCAAGACTATTCTATGCTCTATGATGAGATTTAAATTAGAGCTATTTTTTGTAATCAATTTCATTATATCTTTAAATGAATATTGTACTAATTAGATATTTTATAATAAGTTGTTTAATAGATTATGGGAAGTGTTGATAAAGGAAATATAAAGAAAAATGGAGAAAATTTGCAATAAATTGAAAGACAAAATTAGGAAATGCTGAAGATGAAATGTTCCACAAGAAGAAGGTCTTAAAGTTGCTGATATTTGAAAATTTCCATATATTGAAAATTTACCTTATTATCTCTTATACCACCCTAATTTTAGGAGTTTCTTTTTTACTTTCTCAAGTTAGTTGGTATTTTTACCATTTGTAACTATTTAAATTTTGGAAATCCTTATTTTTGGGAACTTTATTTAGATTAGATTATTTTCTCTTCATAAGAGAGAGAAAGAAAGAGAGAGGAAAGAGAGATTCTTAGGGCAACAAAGAGGCAGCCAGTATGAGATGTGAGTTATTTATTCTCAAGAAAGGCTATTGGCTGCGTGTGTTTCTTTTCTCCTTTTCAAGAACAAACACTTTTTTCTTTTATTTGGATTTCAAGAGACAATGTCTTCCACCATAAGTGGCTAAACTTTATTTTCTGATTTAAGGAAGATTTTATTTCGATTGTCTTTACTGTAAGTTTATGTACTTTATTTAATTTCTTGTCTTTTAATTCCAGTATCCATTGTTTATGGATTTATTTTATATGAAGGATTGATAGTGATTAATCTGACAAATCAATTCAATATTTATTCTTCTATAACTATCCATGTTTCAATGTTTCATAATTGTGACGAATAAATGGTACAAGTAATAATTAGATTATTTATGTTTGTGAGTTTTTAGCTAATATTCATATTTAAGCTAAGGGAATCGATGAAATAAAATTAAATAATTGTGGCTATCCCAATTATTTAAATTTTGATTTAACTATTTTCTCATAATTTAATACTATTATTACATTGATATGGAATGTTATTATACCCAATTGATTAATGATAAGTTTTGACTTGATGTTGGATTTGGTTAATTAATTTAGGAAAATACAATGTTTATTATGGTTATACTAATAAATCTAAAATTAAATGTTTGAATTACAAGATAATTATTTTTGACTTGTGATCAGTGAAACAATTGATATGGTGAACCTTTTGATCAGAGTTTTGTAGATTGATTTTCCTTAAATTTTTGTTATTTAACATTATCAATTTGTTCCTTATTTTTTAGTGTTGTTAATTTTAATTTAGGAATTTAATTGTTAAACCCCCTCTTTATTTTTATTATTTAATTGAGAAATTAAATTAATTTAGTTCTCTTGGGATTCAAGCTGGTGCCACTATTGCTACATATTTGTTCGTATTGGGGAGTCAATATTAATTTTGAAGATTTTAACAACCTGTCAAAATTTTGGCGCCGTTGACGGGAAACTATTGTAATTTCTTAGTTTATATTTTTTAAATGTGTTATTAACATCTTTTGTTTTATGACCTGTTTTTTCTCAAGAAAGTGATTCATGAGATTAAGAAAACTACAAAAAATCTCGGAAGATGAATTTAGAAATTAATTTGATAATTTATGGTAGATCTATTTTTGAAGAAGAAGAAAAGATGGCAAATTGAGAAGGGACTCTGAAAAAGTTAGCTGCACCAAATCTGAACTAACAACCTTTGTGCATAGAGTACCCAGTTTTTGAGGTAGCATTCAAACTCAAGTACGTTTTAATTCACTTCCTGTTTTTCGTGGTCTTCTAGATAAGGATCCACATATGTACTTGAAGGAGTTCTATATTGTTTACTAGAGTATGAAACCCCAAGGTATAATCGAGAAATAAATAAAATTGAGGGCCTTTCCTCATTCTCTAAAGGATAAGGTAAAGGATTACATATAGTATCTACCCCCTGGTTCGATAAATATATGAGATGGAATATTGAGGCTATTTTTGGAGAAATATTTTCCACATCTAAGGTTGCCAACATCAGGAAAAAAAAATATGGGATCAGACAGATTAGTGGAGAAACATTATATGAATATTAAGAGAGGTTTAAGCGACTTTGTGCTAATTGTCCAAATAATCAAATTTCATATCAGCTTTTAATTCTATATTTTTGCGAAGGAATTTTAACCATGGATAAAAGTATGATAGATACAACCAGTTGAGGAGTTTTAGTCAACAAAACACCTGAAACAGCTAAACATATTATTTTAAATATGGCAAAAAATTCTCAACAATTTGGGATGAGAGTGGATGGAGCTACCAAACAGATTAATAAAGTAAGCCATTCAACTCTTAAAAATAAAATTTCTAAACTAACTTTTTTGGTTTGTCAATTGGCTGTAGGACAATCACAAGTAGTTAACGTTTATGGTGTATGCTCAATTTCTAGGCATCCTACCAATACGTGTCCAATATTACAAGAAAACCCTTTTCAATAAGTAAATACTGTAGGAGAATTTCTTGCTCAACCTCAACCTGAGTATAATCCCTTACTCCAATCATTATAATCTTAGATGGAGGAATCATTCAAATTTGAGTTATAGAAATCAAGAAAGATGGCCAAGATATCTACCCTAACCTTTTAACAGACCGTCACTGCTACAACACCTCCACAATCCTCAAATTAAGGCATATCTTTAGAAAATATAGTGCAAGCTCTTGCGACTAATACTCAACAATTTAGTATATAAGAGATAAGAGCAAGTATATAGAATTTGGGGAATTAGATTACCCAACTAACGACCTCGATTAGCAAGTTAAAGGTATAAAATTTTAGAAAGCTACCCTCACAAATAGTGGTGAATCCCATAGAGAATGTCGGTGCAATAATGTCAAGGAGTGGAAAGGTATTTCATTTGAGACCTACTTCATCTAAAAGGGTGGATGAAAGAAAGGGTGTAGAAAGGGAGGATAAAACTACACATAGAAATCTAATCAATGCTCCCAAGTTAGAGTTGAAACTTCTTCATTACCTACCACATTGAAGAGAAACAAATGGAGAACCTCGAGTATAATGATGTTAAACAATTATGCTGATTGGGAGGCAACCCAATATACATATGTTTTTTTTCTTGAATTTGATTAGTTTAATATTTGATTTCTATTTCAATTTTGGGGTATTTGATTGGTATTATTAGTTTTCTATTTTTGTTTTTTTGGGTGTACAAGGATGGAAGATAGAAAAGATGCACTCAACCAAAGGTCAAGCCATATAACAATGAATTTTAAGGTTTTACAAAAGTGCTCAAAGAATAGAGCATGATCACGCAACTACTTGAAAAGAGATTTTCATATTTGGCAGAAGCGCTCAAAGAATAGGACGTGATCACGTAGATGCTTGAAAAGAGATTTTCATATTTGACAGAAGCGCTCAAAGAATAGGACGTGATCACGTAGATGCTTGAAAAGAGATTTTCATAGTTGGCAGAAGTGTTCAAAAAAATAGAGTGTGATCATGTAATTGTCCCCACTGCCATGATCTTAGGGGAGTTCTCTCTTCTCTCTTTTTTTCTATTTGCCCTACTTTTATTGGTTGAGTATTTTCATAAAATAATAAAAAAAATAAAAAAAATTTGGTTCCGATTCTTATTTTACATGGTTGCTGCAATTATTCTTTTAACTTTAGATATTAGTTATTTCAAGTTATATGTTGGGTTCCTCTTCTTTCTTACCTTTTGCATACATTGGGGATAATGTATATTTTAGATGTGGGGGAGTTAAGAACATTTGGTTGTTAAAAAAAAAAAGTTTTTGGCCTCAAATTAGCGAAATATATTCAAGATTTACTACTCATTGTGTATGTTTAACTAGATCAGATTGCGTGATAGATAATTGATATTAGTGGTTATTGTGGTGCATAATTAAATATTTATCTTTTAATGGTTGAATTGAGTGATAGAATGACATGATTTGATACAAAACCTAACCAAAGTAAGGATTGGGCCTTACAAAGTAGCATATCTTTTATGATCTCATTTTCTTCTTTTTTTTTTTTTTTATGAGTCTATGTCATCATTGGAGTGTTATTTTAGAACTTACTATGTTATACATATCAAGATCACATTTTTTATTTTCATGTATTGAAATGATTAAAGTACTTAGGTTTACCTCCTTCTAGCTATCAAAAATATATCTTCCCCTGCATATTGTTTCCCTTACTGAGCTCATTTGTGCGTATATCCATTTTTCTTTGTATATAATATTCTAAATTGACACATGACTTTTCTTTTATGCTTAACTTTCTTTTTGGTCCTTATATCAAAGAAGTATGTGATTAAAATATGAATTGGGTGGTTATTTGATAAAGGGAAATGGGGTAAGTTCAATTTTAGGATTGTCTATAGGGATTGAATCTTATGATTAGGATAGTTTTATGTGATAAAATGATGAAATATGCATCATATCCTCATTCATTCTTGAACTTGTTTTATTTTGGAAAAAAAAAAGGAAAAAAAGAAAAAAGAAGAGATAAAAGAGCAAAAAAAGAAAAAAATATTTTCAAAAATTTTGATCGAGGAATGTAATGAAATAAAAGGGAAAAAGGAATTACTTTTGGATTGGATTGATATTTCATATTGTGGGATGTATTTGATAGTGAGAAATGGGTCTTGTGTTTTTTTGGCATGTTTCGTTTGATATATACATTACACACCACATTTACCCTCTTATCCTATTTTGTTCCTAACCACGTTATAAGCAAATAAAAAACCTTTTGATTGATACATAAAATTCTTATGTTTGTGTGGTGAAGATGTGATATATTAGCAAACCTATAATAATACCATTTCATTGTGTTGACTTAAGTGTCATATATATACCCTTTTCTCCAAATAAATGCATTGAGTGAATTTCTTGTGAGAATGATTGAATTCAGCATATTCTTGATTTTAAGAAAACCATTAGGAATATTATAACTAATCTAGCATTGAATATTATGAAATATTGATTTCCTTGACCACAATTTTGATTTGAACTCGTCATACACAATGGTAAGAACTTGAGAAAGTTTAGTTGACTTGAGAAATGCTTTTGATTTTGAATGGAATACTCGAGGACAAGCATTGGTTTAGGTGTAGGAAAGTTTGATAGGATTTAAATTAGTGCTATTTTTTGTGATCAATTTCATGCAACAAATTAAAAAACAAAATTGGGAAGTGTGGAAAATAGAATGTTCCACAAGAAGAAGGTCTTAAAATTGCTGATATTTGAAAATTTTCACATATTAGGAATTTACCTTATTATCTCTTTTACCACCCTAATTTTAAGAGTTTATTTTTACTTTCTCAAACTACTTGGTATTTTTACTATTAGTAACTATTTGAATTTTGGAAATCATTATTTTTGGGAACTTTATTTAGACTAGATTATTTTCTCTCTATAGAGATAGAGAGAGAGAGAGAGAGAGAGATTCTTAGGGCAAGAAAGAGGCAGTCAGCAGGAGATGTGAGTTATATATTCTCAAGAACGGTTGCTAGCTACGTGTGCTTCTTTTCTCCCTTTCAAAAACAAACCTTTTTTTTCTTTTATTTAGAATTCAAGAGACAATGTCTTCCATCATGAATAGCTAAGTTTTATTTTCTGATTTAAGGGGGATTTTCTTTCGATTATCTTTGTTATAAAGTTATAATTATGGGTTTATTTTGTATAAAGAATTGATAGTAGTTAATCTGACAAATTAATTCATTATTGATTCCTTTGTAACTATCCATGACTTTAGTGATTTGTAATTGTCATGAATAAAAGGTATAAGTAATAATTAAGTTATTTATACTTATGGGTCTTTTATTCAATATTCATGTTTAATCTAAGGAAATCGATAAAACAGAATTAATTAATTGAAACAATTCCAATTATCTAAATTTTGGTATAATTGTTTTCATAGAATTTAATACTATCATTATATTGATATGGAATGTTACCGTGTTCAGTTGATTAATGATAAATTTTGATTAGATGTTGGGTTTGATCAATTAATTTAGGAAAACACAAAATTTATTATGGTTAACCTAATAAATTTAAGATTAAATGTTTGAATTGCAAGATAACCATTTTAACCCGTAATCGGCAAAACAATTAAATTTGGTAAACCCTTAGATTAGAGTTTGGTAGATTGATTTTTCTTAAATTTTTGTTATTTTTTATTATCAATTTGTTCCATATTTTTTAGGATAGTTAATTTTAATTTAGGAATTTAATTGTTAAATCTACTCTTTATTTTTGTCATTTAACTAAGAAATTATATTATTTTAGTTCTCTTGGAATTCGAGTTGATGTCACTATTGCTATAAAGTTGTTCGTATTAAGAAATTAGCATTAATTTTGAGAGTTTTAATAATTTGTCACTCTATTCAGTCTGTTTCTTTTTTTTCATCACTGCTCTTTCTGACTTAAATATCGAAATTTCCTCCGCCAAAGGTATTTGCAGGTCTCATCATCTATGAATGCCCAGAAGTTCTACCAATATCGGCTCTCCGCTTGGGTCAGCAAACCAGTTATCTATGGAATAAAACTCACCTCTAGCACAATGGATTTTCATTACTGATTTTAAACTCCAACACCACATTTCCACCTTCATCAAAATTTCAAAAAAGAAATGTCACAGATAAAAGGCTATTCATACACATATTTTCTGAATGCTGAATTGACAAAGTTGACTACCTATCTGATGTAAGAAGCTGCATCCCTGTAATACCCTACACCTCTTTTTGCAAATCTAATATTTCCTCTTTTACTTTCATTGCCCCTGGTATCTCTGACTTCTCTTACAGTCTTAAGCAACTCCTACAAAAGCCAATCAAGGTTCAAACTATCAATGTCCTTGGTACGAGAACATGCAAAATTAGGTTAAGCATCCAGATTTACCTAGGGTGACTCAAATTCTACAGACTTCATGATCATCTGCCATATTATATGCTTCTCTCTTGACATGGCATCTCCATTTATGGCCAGAGAGGCCCCAAAGCATGGACAAAATAAACAAAAAGAAAATTTATCTTTGAACTTAATTTTCAGTCTTCAATCTTCTCCTCCAGAAACATATCAAATTGGATTCGTTCTTCTAACAACAGGATGAAATTAAATCTCGTCTTTTGTCATAGGATTCGCATGCTTTCTCGCATGATTTTACTGAGCCTTTGCATATGGAGATAATTTCATTTAAAGGACAAATCTCAATCTGGTTCCTGGCCACCTCTTATTGATCAGGTTATTAAACTCTGTCTCCGACTTCATTGGAAGTTTGATACAACCTAAATCCTTATGTCAAGGTTGGTGTGCAGTGCCAGGAATGCCAATTCTGAGAGGGAAAGAACAGACTTCGGTCTGAGAAACATAGTTTATGTCAAGCGTATTCTTAAAGTTATCATAGTTTCCTCCGCCTTGACCGTTTCTTCAAAGATGACATTTACTACTCATGTGCCCATTAATATGCAATTGGGGTTCTATATTTAAATGGACAGACGCTTGCGAAATGAGGTGATATGGTATTAGGAATTTGGACCCGAAGATTAATCGGAGACAATCACCCAGAACCTGTATTTCCCTGGTGTTTTCAACCGTATTCCACAAGTACACAAAATCAAGATTCTGAACACCTTAAGCAGCATTGAGGAACCAAACCAAAAGGTTACGAACACCAAACGTCTATTATCTTCTATTATGTTATATTTTCTCGACTTCCAACCAGGCATCATTGCATGGTTTGGAATTTTGAGGGGATGAGAGGGGAGACGACCGAGCATTGACTCCTAGAGTTTAGATGCTAAAGAATTGCTGAGGGGCAAGTAAGGACAAGTTTAGTGTATCATTCTTTTTTCTTTTTCCCTTTTTTAGTAAAATATTTGATTTTTTAAAAAGTTTGAAAGGATCGGAGGTTATCCAAGAACCTTCGAATTCCCTTCCCTCCTTATTAAAACTGGTAGGGAGAGATGTCATGCTAACCATTTGCGTTCATTGAATGATACTGAGGCTGAAAGAGAAAAGTAAGGGAATCATAGACGCAGCACATCTCCCTGAATAAAGAGCTACCTTTCCCTGCATCAATCTCCTAAATGCCTTTCCAAAGGAAAATATACTACCTCAGCTGTCTCATTGTCTAAGGTGTGCACAAGAAGACATTTAGGATACATAACATTGTTGTGCCCAGAATTTTCTCACTCAGTTATTTCTAATTTCATTTTTGACCTTCTACAACTTGGTGCCATCTCGATATAAATATTGGGTGGGATTAGGTCAGCTTAATCGGGCTCAAATAAATAAATTTTTTGATAATCAGATCTATTCTCATATTTAAAATTCTAAAAATATTTAAATCAACCGATGATTACATCAATTTATTACATATTAAAATATACAATTTTTTAAAAGAAGAGATGTATACAATTTTTGAGTGGTAATTAAGACTTTTAGCAATGTAGACAAAAGGCTTAACATCATAAAAATCAAAATAAATTGAATTTTTTGTGATTTTAATTATGTGGGGTCTTTATTAATAGGTTAGTGTATGTAGTTCGTTGGGGGTGGGGATCTTTATGTCATTGTTCTACTTAATGTAGGTCGTATAAAATAAGTGAAGCCAACCAACCCTTGTTTTTTTGTATGAAGACCTAGTCTGTATTATATCCATGCACACGATACCATATGTGAAAGATGTAAGTGTGTGTAGCTCGTTGGGGTGGCGGTCTTTATGTCATTGTCGTCGGTTGTATAAAATATGTGAAGCCAACCAACCCTGGTTTTTTGTATGAAGATCTAGTTTGTACGGTATCCATGCACACCATGCCATATGTGAAATACCTCAATCAACTTCAATTTCTTGCGCCATGCGTCCGTACGTTCTCCCTCTATCTTGCATACTATAACTTGGTTTTTGTATGAAGATCCGGTTTGATTTCCGTTACCATAATAGAGATGCATCACACAGGCCCGAAGTGAGAACAAAGCGAACTATTCCTTCACCTTTTACTAATAGAAATGCATCGAAAATACTAGTGCTAGCCTAGACAATGGGCAAGCAAACATGCATTGACGCAAATGCATCTCATGCGGATATATATAATGAGTCTAACAATGTCCTTTCCCAAAATTTGTGACATTATATTTACATAACCAGAAGTCAATTTTTTTTTTGGGTCTTTTTTTTTCTTTTTAAGAAAACGGGTATCAAAGGATGATGGAGAAATTCTTTACTCTTTTACGAGATGCTTTAATTGGCTTTTACCAATTTCCATCCTAGGAAACTATTGTCAAGTTCAAGAATTAAATTTTGAAATTTATACTATGGTACAATTCAATTCTGAAATCTTATGCACACTATCTTAATTTCTTGGGTGGAGTAAATAAATATAAAAATTTTCAACTTATCTGCTAACGTTTAAAATGACAATCAAATTCTCTGCTAAATGGTATCAATGTCACTACACTTAGACTCCATTGAGCTTAATTCAAAATTCAAATCCATTCTATTGAGCTCATTTGTCATCTATGGAGATGGATATTAAAGTTCAACATTAACTAACTCAATATTTTCAAAATATGAATTAAGTTCTCTTTTAATATAGTATCAGAACCACTTTAAAACTCAAATCGGTTTGGTCAAATTTAATCAGAATTAATTAGAATCTGTTCTACCACACTCGTCATGTCGGGGTATGTGGATGTTTGTTTTTGAGACAATTGCATATCTAGATTTCGGTTTTTGTTTTTAAGACACTTGCATATTCAGATTTCCAAATTTATGTACTGCTTTAAGATGGCTGAAATTAGCAAATTTAATTAATAACATCATTTGGTTTTTGTACAAGTAAACCGTGTGCAAAATACAAATTACTATGAAATATTGGAATTAATCAAATATGCAATAAGAAGTACGTGTCTGCAGGAAACACTGCCTTAGGTTTGGCCACGATGATCTATTACTTAGGGTCAATTCTTTTACTTCAAAATAACAAACATATCTTTTCTTAGACTTTAATGTAATTTCATTAGCAAGGGAAGATGGTTTGCCAAGGTTGGCCCCCCTCGTTGGACAAATATGGGGTCCTAACATAAATACACATTAAGGGAGAGAAATGTTGATAGAAAACCACATGCATGTTCGTAGCTAAAATCTCATATTTATGAAAGGCGAAGCTACGGACTCACTGCAGCTAATAAAATCTCTTCCACATCCTTGTAGAGACACTTGGATGGTAAAGAACTCTTATTCAAGTATCTTTTTTAAGATTTAGTATTCGAACCTTCGTAAGCGCATGTATTTATGGGATTTTCGCTGCCCCTATGTCAAAAAAAAGAAAAAAGAATCACTTCCACATGCATGTTCCTAGGTTCTCTCACTAACCCTCTTCCAAATGGTAAACCCTAACTGTGATTTTCATCCCATTAACTTGCATGTTAGCTTCAGTAAATGATGAAAATGGAGTGTATTGATGAAGCAAACCTACTACTCGGGTCTTGTCCCCGCAATAACTCCTTTTGTTGGAGACTTTATGATTTTTGTGCGTTATGTAGAAAATTCTGCATATTGCTTTAGTCTTGGAGGGCCTAATAGGAAACTCCACCGCATGGAGTTGATGCACCAAATTTGGAGACCGTAGTGAAGGCTTGAAAGCTACTAACACATTTTGTCATCCAGACTAGCCCTAACTTAAAATTGGATATTGGCTACTTAAATTTTGCAAGATAGCATATCTCTTTGGCATTCTTATAGCATGCCTTCTACATATCTAAATTGGACAAATGGGTTTACACACAAGATTTTTTTTTTTTTTTTTTCGAAAACAGGCGCATCTACCTTTTACAAAAATAAAACGAAATATAATAAATATATTAGATTTTATTTATTTTTCCACCCCGAGTGGTTATGGCTACTCTACCTTTAACTGTATTTCCTTGAAGCTCATCAAAGAGCACCTTTAGTGTAGTCTGCAACTCACTTCGATCTCTGTGGTTGGGGCTGCATGCATTTATTCAATATAGATTCATATTGTAAACAATTTTTCTCCAAGGAGAGTTATTGTACTTTTTTCGCCTAGATTCATAATATAATAATGAAGCAATCTACTATTCAAACTTTTCTTAATTTATATATGGTTGAGTTTATGATAATATTTTGGAGGTGACATGTGAAGGAAAATGACAAACTTATTATTTTCATATGAATGCCTCAATGTCCTAATCGCATCGATTGATTGAACTCAAATTCGATCATTTTATTGGTTTGCTCACTTTGGGCAGCAATTATCAATTAGGCACAGATGTTTCGCCACAATCAACGAATTCATTAGGCCCACAAATATTTAATTGACCATCGTTGGTCACAACATACCCTATCATTAGCTTCATGATGGCAATTAACAGCTCTTTTCTGGAAAATTTTCTTTTGGGTTTACGAATAGAAAAGAAAATGAACAGAGTTTTAGTTTGATGCAGATGACATAAAATAAAGACCTTGGGGTTGTTGTCATTATATCTCATCCATGTTGAATATTGTTGTATGCGATAAAAAGCACAAACAAATTGAACGAACGTGATTGATCAACCAAATTTTTATGCCTTTATGTGACAAAAAGAACATGAACATCATTATCAATTTAGTTTCCGAATCTTTTCGCTCAAACTTTGTTATCAATTTGGTCATCGTTACGAGTAACAAAGGTCTTGGAGCAAAGAGGTTATTGTTTGATATTTACTGGCTGAATTTTTCATGATATTTTATTTCCTAGTAAAGCTACGTACCTCCATTCTAACAAAGAAAAAGGAAATTAGTCATCATAATCAACTTCATTTTGTTCACTAGTTCTTGTTCATTTGATACTCATATGTGTTCATGCACGTGGTCTACAAGTAAAACACGATGTCTCTATCAATTTAAAAATCATTTTATTCTATCTAACAATATGCATGCCTCTAATATCCACATAAAGTGTAAAGGACAACTCCAAAACAAAGGGCAAGAACTATATATGCATGTTATGATTACTAAATAACAATCTCAAACAAAAAATCAACGTATCACGTCCTCTCGGATACCCGGATTATATTATTTCAAATTGTATGAAACACAAATAACATAACCAACAAATCTAAACATAAATTGATTGATTGATTGACAGAATAAAAATGAACATCCGACCTCCTCTCGTTTCGACTGCAGAGGCATGGTAGAATATTGATTGATTGATTGACAGAATATTGATTGATTGATTAATAAAATATTTGACCCATATATTTAGATTTGTATTTGGCCTAATAACAAATTATATGTATACTTTTATAATTCTCTATATATAATGGAATATAACTGTTCAAAGGCAGGTTAAATCATTATTTTAATAAGTTCTCTTCAAGCAGATACAATAACACTTACTCTTGAAACAAAGAGGTTATTGTTTGATTTTTACAGGCAGAATTTTTCGTACTATTTTATTGTTTGATTTGAAACAAAGAGTTTATTGTTCATGGCTCATAAAATCTCATATTTATGAAAGGCGAAGCTACCGACTCCACATGCATGTTCCTAGGGTTCTCTCACCAACCTCTTCCAAATTGTAAACCCTAACTGTGATTTTCATCCTATCAACTTGCATGTTAGCTTTAGTAAATGATGACAATGGAGTGTATTGATGAAGCAAACCTACTACTTGGGTCTTGTCCCCGGAATAATTCTTTTTTAGAGACTTAATGACTTTTGTGTGTTAAGTAGAAAATTTTGCATATTGCTCGAGTCTTGGAGGGACTAATATAGGAACCTCCACTACATGGGGTTGATGCCCCAAATTTGGGAACCATAGTGAAGGCTTGAAAGCTACTCACACATTTTGTTGTCACTACAAAATTAAAGCGTTCTAGTGACGGTAATATTTATTGTCGGTAACTTTTAGTAACGCTTTTTTGTGTCCTATAGCAACACTTTTGACGAAACCGTTAAGAAATATATATAATTTACGACGGTATAAAATTATTCGTCAGAAAAAGTTTAGCGATTGTCAGTAAAGATAGCACAACCGTGTGTAAAAAGCGATGTTAAATTATCACAATTATTACTCGTGGTCAGTAAATATCAAAGTTTTAGGGACGATTCGAAAACAGTCACTATATGACTGTTTTTATTGTCTACCTAACCATACCGACTACATAAGTTCTGCATCTATACTAACTTATACATTATACAGTCATAAAATGCTATAATCAATACAGACGGTTATCATTTGTAGTCAGTAAATATAATAGAGTTTTAAGGATAGTTTGAAAATAGTCTCGATACGACTATTTTTACTGTCTATATAAGCATACTGTCTTTATAAGATCAAAGCAATTCTGACGATTATTATTTATGATCAGTAAATATGGTAAAATTTTATAGACGGTTAGAGAAGTGTTTCTATATGACTATTCTTTACTATCTAGTTAGTTATACCATCTACATAAGTTCAAAATCTATACTAACCCTTATATTATACAGTCTTTAAAGGGTATATTCAATTCTGACATTTATCGTGGTTAGTAAAGAGAGTGAGGAAAAGAAGAAGAAGAAAAAGCCAAGATGGAAGAAGAATCAAGTGAATCATGAGGAAGAAGTTAGAGAGACAATTGAGACCAATGAAAGGTATGTATTAATACAATGTAAAAAAAAAAAAAAAAAGGTCGGATTTTTTTTGGGGGGGTGTTCTAGTGTTAATTCAATGGGCTATGTGTCGTATGTATCTGCAGTGGAAAGAATGAGGATGTTGCTAACAAGGTGAAGAGTGAGGAAGAGGCTAAGGTTGTTATGGCTGAAAATGGACAAAGTGATGAAGGACTGGCCAAAGGGGCAATTGAGATTAATGTCAGGTATTTAGTGCTTGTGGAAATTGTGTGGTAAAGATTTGTGTTGTGATTGAATTGTGTTGCTGATTTCATTTTTTTCTTCTGCTTCTGCTTGTTCCCCTATATCTTTTTTGTTAATTTGCTGAGTGACGTAGACAATTGAAACCAACGGTAAAGATTTGGAGAAATTCTTAATAAATGTTGCTATAAGAAAAAGGAAAAAAAATTGATTAAACTATTTTATTTATATTGATTTGGGCTTAAGGTGGTGATGCCATGATTTTTTTCTTTTCTTCGTCAAATTTTTTAAAATGGAAATTTAGAGTTTTATGAATGAAAGTGTTCTACAGAGCAGGAAAGGATAAAATTGATTTGAATTATTTCATTTCTTCTGGTTCTGGGTTAATGTGATTCTGCTATTTGTGATTTGTTCTTTTTCTTTACCAAAGGTTTGTTGATTCTATTGGATGTATAAGTAAGGACATTGTCGGAGTGATTTTGGTTTGATTAGAAGATGGCACCCAAAATTTTTTACTTCTCCCCAAATTTTGTTGCTTAGCTAGGGAAAGTATAAGAGTTTGGTCTACTTGAAGAGGGTGTTAAAATTATCACTCTTACTGAAATTATTGTTAGACATTCAAAGGAAGTGTAATGACACTTTTGGTTTACTTAAGTGTGTCTCAGATATATATATATATATATTTAATGGTGTGCTTCTGAAATTTTCTAGTGGTTTAATGGGTTGTCATATAATCTGCAATCAAAAAAATGAAGATGTTGCTAACAAAGTATATGTTGGAGGTATCCCATACTATTCGTCAGAGGAGCATATTCAGAGTTTCTTTGAGGGTTGTGGCACCATAACTGAGGTTGATTGTATGACGTTTCCTGACAGTGGAAAGTTCAGAGGGATTGCTCTTCTCAGTTTCAAGGTTTTTGTGCTTATCTGAGCTCAATTTACTGCTTTCTCACTTGTGACAAGTAGAAAACATCTTCATGAGGCACCATATTTGGATAAAAGCCTTGTTTTCATCTAAGAATGCCAAGCTCTTATAATCATTAAAGGACTTTATATGTGACCCTGCATATTCACCATGAGAAATATGTGACCCTGCATACTTCAATAAATATTACTATTGCATTTTTTTCCTATTTTATATTGAAAATAGACTATGATTTTGTAAATAATTATAATGTTGTCATATAAACATTGATTGGGAATAGCACTAAAGCATAACAAAATCAATGTTTCGTCCCTATAATTTTCTCACTTCTATCTTTTCGCCACCATTGTGCATCAAGATTTCAATTCAATATCAGAATATTATAGACAAAAGGCCACAATCATGCTCACTGAAGACCTTTCATTATTAACTTAGCTGATACAAAAGTTAACCACCAGAATAGATACATAATGATAATATAACTATTTGGGCTAGGAAGCATTCGAATGTATATTCAAAGTAATGAATATATTACAAAGTAGAAGGCATATTCAGGATAACCTCTATCTTACAAAATCAAAATGCATAGCATGGAAGCACAAAATAATTACCTGACAGATTTTGCCTGACTCATTGACATTCTCTTGTCATAGAAGTCATTTGGAGGCTCAGAGAGAGGACCAGAAGCTTTTCCCTTGGAATTGGAATGTTACAAGATAGTATCACCATTCATCTTTTGCCATAGTGATTCATCTACAAATCTAATACGCCATAGTGATTCATCTACAAATCTAATACTTGTAACAAGGATCATAATTAGGTAATAAAAAAAAATTACACACATTTAAGCAATTAAATTCAATTTCTTTTCATCCTTACATTTAACTCCTTTTAAAAAATGATCTTGTCTTTCGTAGTGGTGCGGCCTTTGCTTTTGCTTTTCTTGAAGGTTGTGTATTTGCTTTTGCTTTTCTCACGGCCGATTCACATGGTTCAGAGATTGGTTTGATTGATTTATTCTTCATTTGCATCTTGTGTATGATCTCAGCTCGAACCATATTATGCTCAGACAATAAAAGTGTGAGAAAATATTCTTTTCTCAAGAAATTAAGGTCCTGCCACCATGAAATAAAGTTATCAAAAGAATCATGACTGTAAGAACAAAATAATGATAATAATAATAAGAATATAAATATGAATGTACTTCTTGAGTTGGAGGAATCATCAACATCCCTGGTTCCCATATCTCCAAAAAGCGCATTACAAATACTCCAAATCATTCCTGTTAAATTTATTTTAGATATGCATTTCTTATGAATTTCAAAGATCCATAGGTATAGTAATACTAGTAGTACTTACGTGTTAGGCTGCTGAGGAACTTGAATAGGTACTATTTCGGAGATAACGAGGGAGTTTTCATAAATTCTTTCAATGCAACTTTTCTAAAAAAAAAAAATTTAAAGGTTAAAGTGAAAGAAAATTTAATGTGAAAGAAAATTTAATGATTAAGTATATTAAACAATTACCATCAAAATTTGCAATTCCTGTTCTTCACCGCCTCTAAAGCAATAACCCGAGTCCAAAACGTACATGATATGTTTCTCGATACAAACAGCATAACAAAACCAGTGGTGTTTGAAAATTATAGGAATGAAAACCTATTACGAAAACACAATAGCATATTAATTGAAACTATTAATTGAAATATTAATGTGTAATGATAAAACAAGTTAGTAGAAAATTATTGACATATTAAATGCATAAAATACAAATAGTATATTAATTGAAGTATTAATATGTAAAAAGTAACCTACTAGATTGCAAGATTTAAAATCGAATCCAAGTGCTTTTGTTGACAAACAATGTTGAACCATTGAAATATCCCACTTCATATTTTGTTTGACATCCAAACCAGAGGTGCACACCACAGACATCTGCATTGCATCAGTATTAGTGCATAAACTAGGTAGAAAAAAAAAAGGTGACATATTTATAAGGAAGTGAGAAAAGAAGGTAGATATTTACATTACTAAAAATAAATTAGAAAGTTACTAAAAACAAGATAAAAAAAATAAGGTACGTAAGGATATTAAACACTGTATACATTACTAAAAAATACTGCATACTTGTAAAAGGATAAATCACTTAAATTTCCATCATCAGCACATAATAGAAATCCAATTCCAAATTCAAATCTAAATCCAATCCAAGTTAATAAAATGAAACAGTGAAGAATAAAGATACAAGAAGAAGAGTAAGTGTAGTGTTGAGAAAAAATAGAAAAATAAACACAATGAATGAAAGAAAGAATAATGAGATAAATAATACTTACCGAAAACCATAATGGCAAAACACATCTTGAGAATAAGGGAGATGGGTTTTGGCGGTAAGTATTGAGGAGCCCTATATAGCAATCCATAGTCTGCAAATAGTATTCATTATCTCATAAGGTAATATAAAAATTTTAAAAATAAATTAAAATTCATACCAATGTGCCAATCCAATGAGGCGGGAGCAACTCATGAGCATCAGTCCATGACATGTATTTTCCAGCAATATTACACAAAATTGTTCTATGCATTGTCATAAAAAGTCATAACGTTTTAGTAATGTATTAAATAATATTGTTTGATATATGAATAGAAATCAGAAATGATAAATAAGATAGGTATCACTGAGAGATAACTTACCTGGTTTCATTTTTTATGGGTTTTCGTCCATAAAAAATCCAAACACTTTCCTCTTCAGTAGAAAAAGTTCTAAGGTTAGCAAAGGTAGAAATTGTGTTTGCATTAACCTCCTTCACCTCCTTCACCTCCTTCATTTCAGTTAAAGCATCGACTATTTCATACAATTGAAGATCCGATCCCTCCTGTTTATCCAAAGGCTCATCCAAGCCCTTATCCTCCTCCCATACCTCATCCTCCTCAACAAAATCATGATTTAGTTTTTTCTTCTCTTCCTCTACATCAAAATCGTCTACATGTTCAGAGCTGGATATTCTATGCAACAAATCATGGTGCATTTGTAACAAATCAGATTGTAGTTGAATTGAACCCTTCAATATTTGAATTGACTTCTCCAAAAATGTTTTAACTTCCTCTTTGATGTCAATTCTCTAAAAAACAAAATAAATGATTCTAAGATGAGAGATATTAAAGTATGTGATAAAGTGTAAATGGTATTAGTTTACCTTAGTTTTTTCTCCAGCAGCTTGAACAGATTTAGTCCATCGATTGATTTCTTCATTTTGAGTTGTTTTATTTGACAACAAACCCTATATAGATCATACAACATATTATCAAATAACTCACATTTTAAAGTTCAAATAAATAAGAGAGTTCATACATAGTATTTGAATCAAATAAGAGTTTAGACAATAATGTTGTTTTAAATAATAATGCAATCTATTCTTAATTATAAATAAATATTCATAAAAGAACTTACATTAAATAAATAACAGAGATCAAAACAACATAACAATATTACTTCAAATAAGAGTTGACACAAGAGTGCGGTTAACTTACATTTACACGCTCAAATCCTAGTCTTCGAATAACAAGATCTGTAGTCCAATAGCGAATGGGTAGTTTCTTTGTTTTACCACCCAATCCACCAATTCTCACCTTCTCAAAGTAAAAAATCTATGCATGCAGAGGACCAACATCATTTGGTTAGCACAGACAAAGGTTAACAATAGTTATAAACATTGAATTAATATTTATAAACTTACCATAAGTAAAAATAAACAACCACCAATAGCTCTGATCTTCCTTTTCTCCTCTCCTCTTCTTCTCTTCAAAACACCCTTAAATTGCCACACCTCATCAGCTAGCCATTGTAATACAAATTTTGCCCAGTTGTATTGGCCAGCATTGTCCACATCAATGCTAGCCGTAAGGTGTCTAGCAGTAGGGAAGATATTTGTAGACGGACATAAAAAGCATCCGAGAATGAACAACAAGAAGCATCGTTTAAATCTGGGGGATGAAGGATCTTCCATTTGCATTTGTTCTTTTAATTGGGTATGTTTTAGCTTGGAAAATAACTTGATCTCTGAGGATTCAATCAAAGATGAAGAGCCTAAAACATCACGTCCGGTGTAGGGAATTCTTAGAATTCGCCCTACTTCATCAGGTGTGAGTTTAAACTTTTGAGTTGGACTGATACAAAGAAGTTTATCCATAGGTTCAAACCTCATAATCAATTCTTCACATAATTTTCGACTCAGAGTATCGCAGGTAAGACTCAAAAGTTTTCCAAACCCCATATGTTTTACTACTTGTCTCATATCTTCAGTGAGGGAAAGAATTAACTCCTTCAATTGCCTAGGAGAACACCTTGTTTGAATCGGTAGCATTGCCTTTGTTATGCCAAGCATTTCCTTTGTTTCCTTTGCTGCTTTGTTGTACTTCTCCCTCTCTGTTTCACTTAATTCTTTCCATCTTTTATTGCATTCACTTTTGTTCACTTTATTCTTGGAGAAAAATTCTTTTCTATATTGGACAATATAATCAAATTTTTTGATATTATACATTTGTTTATATTAATTAAAAATGGAAAACATTACAACAAAAAATAAAACATTAAAAATCAAACAAATTAAGTTTTAAAGTAAAAAATACTAAATCATCACCTGAAACATTTGTATCCGGAAAGATATTTGACTGCAGACCCAGAAGCTTCGCTAGAAAGCACAATCTTTATATCTGCATAACCCATTTTTGAATAAAAATTTCCGAAACTATTTTTCTTCTTTTTCCCCTCTCGTTCTGCCCTTTTCCCTGGTTTCTCTTCCTGCAATGCTCGTCTCCGCTCCTGGAACTTCTATTCCGCTCCTGTAACTAACCCTTTTTCCTCAATCTCGCCCTTCTCCGCCCTTAAACTCTTCTCCTCACTCGATAAAGAATAATAATGGAAGTATTAGAGATGCGTGCTTGAAAGGACGATGAATGCAAGCCCCAGCCATAGGATCAATACGGTAGTCACACTCAAACAACCATAACCATTAGATATCTGTCATTTATTATTATAATAATATTTAATTTTATATTTATTTTATTACTTATTAATGATACTTTTATATTTTTAATTATATATATTATATATACTACATAATATATAATATATATTGTAATACAAATATATATATATTTCATATTACGATATATTACTACTATATATTAATATATATTTATATGATATTATATATATTTTGTTTATATATTAATATATCCATTATTACTATTAATATTATATATTACTAATATATACAATTATATATTAATATTATATATTACTATTATAAATTAATATTATATTTTACCATTATTATATATTGTTGCTTTATATTATATATATTATATTATTGTCTTACATGTTTTATTATTATAAAATATATTATATATTTTATTTTATACAATAACAAATTACTATTATATATTAATATTAAATATTAAAACTATTTATTATTATATATTACTATTAATGTTGGTAATAGTAATAGTGATATGTTACTTTAATATTAAATATTATTATTATTTATTACTACAATTACTTTTTTTATTACTCTATATTACTATATATAAACATATAAATATTAGTAATATATATTTCAAATATATGTAGTATATAAATATATATATATATATATAAATACACACGCGGGGATAGCGCCGGGAGCCCTATATTACATTTTTAAATTTTTTATTAAATTATAACTATATATTATATTACTATATTTTATTATATATTATTATATATTACTCAGTATATTACTATATTATATATGTATATATAAATCTATACTACTATATATTAATATTATATATTATATTAGTGTATATGTGATATTTGTATTATATTATTAGAAATTATAATCTATATTTTAAATTACTTATTAAATTATAATGATATACTTCTACATATTACTATATATTACTATACATCACTATATATTATTATATTTTATTACTATATAGTTCTACTAATATTGTTAATTTTATGATTTTATATATCAAATATGTATTGGAATTTTTAATATACATACATATATATATATATATATATATTGGATTGTAATATATGCATTTTGTCTTCAAATCAAATGAATTATAGTTCTTCAAATCCGTCCTGAGTCTTTACTATCTCTTATTATACTCTTCAAATTCATCCAAAATAACTATTATAAACCATTCAACAACTATTGCTAATTAGACCATTCAAACAACTATTGCTAATTAGACCATTCAACAACTTAAAGGTGACTTTATGATAACTCAATGACACCTTTTTTCAACAAGACAACAACACTTCACGTGATTTTCACATTTATAGCTATAGGCCTCTACTATCTCTTACTAGCTATTCTCTAGCCTCTACTATCTCTTACTACTACTAGCTATTCACGTGTTACTAGTTTTTCTTTACTTTATGCACACTACTAGCTATTCACGTGTTACTAGCTTTTCTTTACTTTATGCACACTTTTATGCATACTGCTATAAATGATGTTCATTCACCTTCAACATTACTCATCCTCAAAAACATTTCTTTAAATCTACTCTCAACCAAACCTTTCTTTTCCTATTTCTTCTTTGCCTTCCGAATATATTTCTCTTTTCTCATCCTTACACTTTCTTACACTTTCTAATTGGACATGGCATCAAGCAGAAGCAAAAAAGGAAAGGGAAAGGAAATTGTGCAGGATGAATCCACGCCAAAAACCAAAAGTAAGTTCAATAAAAATGATTTTTTATCACTTCAAAGAAGCAGAGAGTTTGAAAAAAATTTCTTACAAAGACATATCAACTATGGTCGTTTAATAGATTGGGACTATCTTAGATCTATTGAATTTAAATATGAAGAAATTTTACATTTATATTGTCCCAGATGGCTTCTCTATCCCCACAGGGATATATATGAACGACCAACAAGGATTTTTTTCACTAATATAGAAGTGGACGAAGGGTGGATGGAGGATGATGAGGATGATGATTCCTTCTTCAAAATTGAAAATGAGATACAACCTTCTGCCTTCAAAACTTACGTGAATGGTCAAATCATAGAAATCAATCCTAAAATCATATGTATAGAAAATAATCTAACATGGGTTAAATATAGTGATTGTATGCCTTATATGGAATCCGACTTACTTGACGATGCCAAAGTTGTTTTTGATGATGATAAAATTGAGGAAGTTAATCACAATGCGGTAGATTTAGGTTTTCATGAAAGGATTTTACATATTATCGTGACACGGGTTATCAGACCAAGAGCCGGAAACTATACCACTATCACTAGAGAGGACTTTTGGTTGATGGCTTGTTTGATTAGAGGAAAAAATCCTGGTATTCATTACTTAATTCCCTATTTTATTATAATTGCCAGGAGTATTCCTAATATAAATCTCCCGTATCCCAGCATGATAACACGGATTTTGATTAACCAAAGAATTGATCTTCATAAAGAAATAAAAGTTCAACTTAGTATGAAAAATGGAATCAATAAACTTAGTATCCAAAGAACTAATTGGGTGTTTGAAGATGGTGATTGTGTAAATTTGAAAAGGAGAAGAGGTGAAGCAAGAAGAGGTGAAGCAGAGACAATGTCATCAATACCAGTAGTATCAGAGGAAGAACATTTCAACAATGAGCAAAAATGGAATCAATTTTTTGAAGTAATGAATGATATTCGAACAAGTGTGCATGATGGCTTCTATGACATGGGAAATAAATTTGATAATCTGAACAACCGAGTAACAGGATTGGAAAAGGATTTTGGTGATTTCAAAATTTTTCAAACCAACGTTGATCAATATATGAAAGAGTCCAGAGATTACATGAAACAATCTACTCACCACATGCATCAGTCAGGAGACTATATGCAGCAATCAAGAGTGCAACATCTGGATATACAAGATAAGATGAAACACATGTCTTGTGAAATGAAATATTATTCAGGTTTCATCACTAACATATGGGAAAACACTGTCAATCAACCTGGACTCCGTGCTGGTGCTGGAACAGCTAGTATCCCACTCAGAACACCTCCTCCTCCTGGACTCAGTGCTGCTGGAACAACTAGTATCCCACCCAGAACACCTCCTCCTCCGAGATTTTTTGCACAGACACCTAATTTTTGTCCCACACCACCCAATGTTTTTCCTACATCATCAAATACCGAGAAGATGTCTAGTCCCACTACCACCACCTCTTCAAGAGAAAACAGAAAAGGAAAAGCAAAATTTAAACCCAAGACAAGGGAAGATAAGACCATGGAAGATTAGGGGGGAAGATTGATAAATGTGTTTTAAATTTAATGTAATATATTTGGAGTATGTAATTTTAATGTGTGTTTGTAATGAATCATTTATGTTTTTATGTTTGAATATGTAATATGTTTGCAATGATATGTAATATGTTATTTGTTTCAAATGCATATATTTATTTCAAATGTTTCAAATGAATATGCAACATATTATTTGTTTCAATTTAGAATAAATTAGAATAAATAGATAAATTTAATATTCCATTAAAAATAAAATTATTCATCCAAATTAAATCATTTTTTCTCCATTAAAAAACAATTGAAAAAAAAAAACAAAAAAAAATAGTGCCAGGCGTCGGCACTGGGCGCCAGGCACCAGGGTTGGGCGCCCGCGCGCCTGGGTGCCAGGCGCCAGGCCCCCAGGGCCGGGCGCCAGCGCCTGGGAGGGCCGGTCGCCAGGTCCCCAGGGCCGGGCGCCAGCGCGCCTGGGTGCCTGGCGCCAGGCCCCCAGGGCAGGGCGCCCGCGCCTGGGGTGGCCGAGCGCCAGGCCCCCAGGGCCGGGCGCCCGCACGCCTGGGTGCTGGCGCCAGGCCCCGGGCCAGGCGCCCGCGCTGGGGGCCAGGCCCCAGCGGCGCCGCCAGCGCAGGGCGCCCGGCCACCTGGGTGTGCCGGGCCCTTCTATATATAAATATATATATTTATAATATATATATTTATAATAGTACTATATATAAAATACTAATATATAATACTAAAATATCTAAAATAACAAAATTTTAAATATTTTCTAGTTTATTTGTCTAAAAATAATTATCATAATTATTTAAATATATATTTTTTTATCTAATAGATATATATATAATACTAATACATAATACCAAAATATATATATAGGATTATATTATATATTATAAAATATATTATTGAATTATATATTAGTATAATATTTAAAATAATAAAAGTGATCAATTTTTTTTATAATTTATTTGTAGCACAAAAAACCTAATTCTAAAATTAATTATCATAATTATATTACTTATATAAATTCCACAAAATACCTAACAATATTAATTTAATTATTGATGTGTTAATAAATTTTTTTCGCTTAAAAATTTACATTTAAAACATATTTTTCTTATTTAATTTAATTGATATTCTAATAATTTTTTGGCGCCAAAATTTGCGCCAAAAACATTTTGCTTCTTCTTTATAGCGCCAAAACCAATCATCCTTATTTATTTTACTTTTCCTTCCATTTATATATATAAATATTTCTCTAATATTTCTATATTAATTTTTGTAAAATAATGGAGAGGTCATGGATGTATTCTAAATCAAGAGGAAGTGATGAATATATTGGGGGAGTTAATGCCTTTCTTGAATTTGCATCAGAAAATATTCAATCTATGGATGGCAAGATATCATGTCCTTGTGTAAAATGCTTCAACACATTGAGATATGCCACACACACGGTATTCAATCACTTGTTACGCTACGGATTTCAACGTGGGTATCAGAAGTGGATATTTCATGGAGAGAGTAATGAAAAGTCTAAATCTCATACAACGAAGGATACCAATCAAGATCCATCTTATCATGATCCATTGAATGGCAATGGTAATCATACCCTTTTTGATCATGACATCTTTGGCATGCTACATGATGCATTTATAGACTTACAGAATTCTGAATCAATTTCTCATACACCTCAGCCAACTTCTCATACACCTCAGCCAATTGACCCAATTTCAGATAAGTTTCATGAATTACTTGAAAATGCAAAAAAACCAATATATCCAAATTCTAAATATAGCATGCTTACAACTATTGTGCACTTGTATCATTTAAAATGTTTGTCTGGGTGGACCAACAAATCCTTTTCATTATTGTTAGAGTTTTTAGGAGAATTGTTGCCTCCTCAAAACATATTACCAAATAGTTGCCACCAAGTGAAGAAAGTTATCTCAGCTTTAGGATTGGGATATGAGAAAATTCATGCTTGTCCTAATGATTGCATGTTATACTGGAAAGAAAGAGATAAAGATGATGCATGTTATATATGCGGGGCTTCCAGATGGAAACGAAATGGAGAACAAATAGATGGAAATCAAGGAGCTCAAGATGGTAAAAAAAAAAAAAATCCTTCAAAATATTGAGATGGTTTCCATTGATTCCTAGATTGCAAAGACTATTTACATGTGATAAAACTGCTTCTTTGATGAGATGGCATTATGATAAAAGAACAAAGGACGGACTCTTAAGACACCGTAAGATTCACCGCATGGAAAAGATTTGATTCTCTGTATCCTAAGTTCTCTGATGACCCCAGAAATATTCGATTAGGATTAGCGGCAGACAGTTTCAATCCATTCAAAACCATGAATGTTACATATAGCACTTGGCCAGTAATAATGATACCATATAATCTACCTCCTTGGTTGTGCATGAAATCTACAAATTTTATACTCACATTACTTATTCATGGTCCTAAAAGTCCCGGTGATAAGATTGATGTATATATGCAGCCACTGGTGGTAGAACTGAAAGAATTATGGTACAGAGGAGTAAATACTTATGATTCTGCGGTTGGTGAAAGATTTAAAATGCATGCAGCATTATTATGGACTATTAATGACTTTCCTGCATATGCAAATTTGTCTGGATGGAGTACTAAAGGTAGATATGCATGTCCAGTATGTGGATACGATACATGTTCGCAATGGTTATATCATGGTCGAAAGTATTGTTATATGGGACATCGAAGATGGTTTGAGTCAACTCATCCATTCAGATATGATAAATACTCTTTCGATGGGACAGAGGAATTTAGAGTTACTCCCAAACAAAGAACTGGAGCTGATGTTTTGCAAGAATTAGATGAGATTCACTCAACAAGCACCAAGGAAATGCAAGGATGGAAAAAAAAAAGTATATTATTTGATTTGCCTTACTGGGAGAATGTTTTAATCAGACACAATATTGACATGATGCATACAGAGAAAAATTGTTTTGATATAATTATTGGTACAATTCTTGGACAAGAAGGAAAGTCTAAAGATAATTATAAGGCTAGACTTGATCTTCAAGAGATGGGAATAAGAAAGGATCTACATGTACGTAGACAAGTTAACGTGCGAACCTATTTCTGCCTAAAGCTTGTTACCAAATGACCTTGCAGGAGAAAGATGCATTTCTTAAGGTTTTGAAGAATTTAAAACTTCCAGATGAGTACTCAACTAATATCTCCAGATGCGTTCAACTCAAGCAACGGAAGCTAATAGGTTTAAAGAGTTATGATTGTCACATTTTAATGCAAGAGTTTATTTCCATAGCAATCAGGATCACTGCCCGATAATGTTGCCTCTGTTATAATCAAAATTTGTAACATTTTTAAATATCTTTGCTCTAGGGTATTTGACCCACAAGAGCTTGAACAACTAGAGGCATTAGTTCCACAAATTATGTGTGAACTTGAAAAGATTTTCCCTCCTTCATTTTTTACCAGCATGATACACTTAATCGTGCACTTGACAAGCGAAGCAAAGATTGGTGGACCAGTAACGTATAGGTGGATGTATCCGGTTGAAAGGTAAATTTATATAACAAGCATACTCAATTTATTTAACAATTACTATGTATATATATTTATTGTATGTAATACTGTGTGTAGATATTTGCTTCTGCTCAAGTCCTATGTACGTAATAGAGCACGACCTGAAGGTTCAATCGCAGAAGGATACATAGCAAATGAGTGCTTACTGTTCTGTTCAAGATATTTAGATGGAGTTGAAACAAGGTTTAATCGTCTATTGCGGAATAATGACAACCACATTGCATTTGGAGAAGAGGAGTCCACTATCGGAAGACCTCTGGGAATAAGAATATGTAAAAGGCAAAAAAGAAAAAGAATAGCTCGAATTCGTCTTGATGAGAAATCATTGGAGCAATGCCATAGATACATATTATTCAACACTGAATCGATTGCCTCATTTAGACTGTAAGTATACATTGTCATAATATTATAATAATAATGAATATCAATTTTAAACCTTAATGTCTATTGTTTCATATGAAGGGAACATATGCAACATGTTCGAAGGACAAATCGGGGGAAGAAGTTAAATACTTTCCAAATTGACAAACTTCATAGCAAAGACTTTAATACCTGGTTTAGTCGTCGTGTAAGTATCAATAGACAATCATTTATAGTATTATTAAATTATTATATTTATATGATTTCTTTTCTAGGTTTTGAATCCAAAATACTGGAGAGATTACAGATGAAGTTAAATGGATTGCTCGTGGACCAAATCCATTGGTTAGAAATTTTAATGGATATGTAATCAATGGATATCGATTTCATGTAAAAGATCACGAAAAATGCCTTCAAACTCAGAATTCAGGTGTTGTTGTAGCCGTGGATGACATTACTTATGCAAATGCCAAGGATAAAAGGCCGACTAAAGGTAAAGTCAATTATTATGGAATTTTACAGCAAATTATTCAAATAAACTATAATGGGATGTATAGTTTTGTATTATTTCGGTGTGATTGGGTCGATCTACAACGAGGATACAAGAAGGATAGATTTGGCTTAACACTTTTGAATTTCTCTTATCTGAATCATACGGGTGCCGATTTACTGGATGATCCTTATGTGTTGGCATCCCAGGCAAAAAAGGTATTTTATGTAGCTGATGAAAGACACAAGGGATGGCTTATTGTTAAACATGTCAAAGTGAGAGATGAATTTGATATGGGTAATGAAAACATGAATCAACGTCTAAATTCAGAAAGTAGCCATACAGACAATCATGTATGGGTTCGGACTAATCTTGAAGATGGAGATGGAGGAGATGAATTAACACACATAAATGATGATGATGATGATGATGAGATTGATAGAGTAGGATGGGATGGATATACATATGAAATGTAATGTAATGTAATAACATTTTATTTATATGATCATTAATTTTTTTTTTCTATTCTTCTTTTGGTTTGTAACATAATGCATTTAAGATAAGAAATGATAAGTACTCATTATTTTTTATCTTAAATATGGTAAGAAGACTTAATAATGCATCATATGAATATGAATTGATATTATTTTATTGTTGAATAATAATATGGTAAAAATAATAATAGAGTGGTATGGTTATAATAGATGGTAACAACTAATAAAATATAGTAACATATGATAATAAAGGTAAAAAGTCAAGTAACAAGTCGTAAAATTTGAAAAGCTGGCCGCATGTACGTGGTTGCCCGAAATGGAGCCATGAGTGCTATGTACATTACTACATATGACATTATTATATATATACGAATATAATTTTTTAATTAAAATTATAATTAATATTAAATCACTATTAACATTATATATTACTATTACATACTACTAAATATTAATATTATATATTACAATTATTTATTTACTATATTTTATTATAAATTACTATACATTAATACACAACACAATACTATATATTCCTAAACTCTAATTATCAATGTTAGATATAGAGCAATAATATTTGAAATAATTAATTTAGGGTAAACTTAATTAAGTTATCAATATTATATAATTTTATATAGAAAGAAATAATTATTAAAGAAGTAAAAATTCATATTAACTATCAATATTATATAATTATATATAAATTTAGAAAAAAAGAATGACAACATTAATATTATTTTGAATTTCAAAGTTGATATTTAATTTAAAGAAACATTACTTAATTAGTTAATTAATTAATTAATTACTTTAATCAATTAAAATTATTTTTCAACTCTCTTATTTATTTTGCTTGCTTTCTTGCAAGTTGTAAATATATTCTATATATATATTTTTTTAATTTGCATCTAATTTGTATAGACTAGACTTGAGTACTTATCTATTTTATTATTAACTGTTATACATGTTATACATAATAAGTAATAATCAGTAAAAACGTCATAAAAAGTTAATACAATCTCATAAAAAATAAAATAACATTTTGATTATAATAATTTAATTTGAAAGTAATCTATTAATAAATTTTTAATTAAGTGCATTTGGACTATATTTTAAGTTAGTAAAAATTGAAAAGATTGTACGAAATTATATATTTATAGGTTATAAAAATTCTATAAAATTAACCTAAAAAAAACTTCTGAATAACTAAAAATATAAAAAAATATGAACAGGTAGTGGCCGTAAAGATTGTAACGTAAAAAAGGTTGAATGTGAAAAAGAAAAATATGAGATCTAGTAATAATAAGGATTGTAATATAAAAAAGGGCAGATAAAATTGAAAAAATAGGATAAAAACTATGAAAAAAAAATTGTCAAAAAAAAAGGCGGGCTTGAATTGGCGCGCCCACCACTAATTTTATATAACTATTAGCATTATTATATTACTATTACTATATATTACGATCTATATTATATTATATTATATTATATTATATTATATTATATATTACTTTATTATATATTAGTATAATTTTTTTAATTACAATTACTATATAATATATATTAATATAAAATTACTAGTAATATATCCAATGCTATATATTATTATATATTACTATACATTACTACACGTTACTATACATTATTACTAATATACCAATATATTGAGTCTCTGTTGACCCCATCAGTGGCTACATTCGCATTACTGTACATTACTATATATTACAATCTATATTATATTATATATTACTTCATTATATATATATATATTAGTATAATATATATGAGTTGTATATATACTATATATTTTTTTTATTTACAATCACTATATAATCTTAAATTACTCATATATCTTAATAATATATTATTATATATTACTATATATTACTATCTTGGTGATAGTTTTTTAATTATAATCTTTCCCTCAAAGTTTTTCTTTCACTCAACTCAAAGCTTTTCTTCCGCTCAAAACTCTCCTCAAAACTCTTCTTAATTCATCCTTATTTTCAATTTAACACATTTTCAACTAAAATTTTAATATATTCCTAACAACATCTACTAAAAAATTTTAAATAACAACTCTTAAATATTTTTGATATATCTGATGAATATTGTCTTAACAAAATATAATAATATAATAACAAGTGATTGTTATCAAGTTTTAAATTACATCACATGGAATTACATGGAATGCACAAAATATCAAATTATCAAGTAGAAATATTGTTATATTTAGATTATTAATTATTAGTAATTATGAATATTATATAATATAATTAATTACCAATACAAATAAAAAATATGAATTTATATTAATTATCAAGATAGCACTCATCCGTGAGCACCCGGTTACAGAGGGGCCTGGCGCCCGCCTCAATGCCCGGGCGCCGGGTATCTGGCTTGGCGCGCACGCCGGTCCACGGGCACCCGCGCAAGTGGGAGCCTGGCGCCCGCCCTTATCTACGGGCGACCGCGCAAATGGGAGCCTGGCACCCGTCCCCTACGACGGGTGCCCGCTTATTACATTACTGTATATTAATACTATATTACTATAATATATTACTATACATTATTACATATTACTAATACTGATATTAATAAATTATATATTGATAATTACAGACTATATATATATAATTATATTATATTATAATTAGAGACTATTTTATATATTCTTGTATTTATTTATCTACATTTACTATATTATTATAGATTGCTATTTATTTATTTGTAATTTAATTCCAAAATAATATAATAATAAATTTTAATTTAACTGGTTGTAAAAATTTATATAAAATTATTTTAGTTGTGAAAAATATATAAAATCAATCTAAATAAAATACATATCACCAACTAAAAATATGGAAAAAAATGAAACGATAAAAATTATAAAAAAATATGAGACAAGGTAATGGCTAATGGTTAAACAAAGATAAGGATTGTAATATAAAAAAGGCGGTAAACAAAAGTGCGGGTAATGAAAAAAAGCGCGAGTAATGAAAAAAAAAGCGGGTAAATGTAATGAAAAAATTAGCGGAAAAAATTGACGGCCTTTGAAATTGTGGCGGGCTTTGAAATTGACGGACTTTTTAATTTTCTCTATAAATTCAATCCCAATACATATTCAAAACTCTCCTCAAACCTCTCTTAACTCAACAAAAAGATTTTCTTGTTTGATGAGTATTTCAAAAATTTTAAATATTTCCATCGATTATGGGACGAACTAAACGCCGGATGAGTATTGTATCTGATCATGAAGAATCACAACAATCCCAACAAGTTCAATGTGAAGAAAATCAATCTTACGAAGATGCTACCCCAGGTTATCGATCATTTCAATTTGAGATTTCACATTGACATGTTATCAACTAATTACCTTTTTTTTCAGTTGTCAAGAAACATAGAGGCCCAATCTGTCAAGATGTTTGGGACTTAGAAAAAGGACAACGCATGCTAGTTGAAATGAACGAATTAAATCAACCCATAGGAATTGATGGTACAATCTTTACAAGATTTCTTGGGTCTATAGTTAGAGTGCATGCCATTGCTCCAATAAACTATAAAACGTGGCGCGAAATGCCAATGGAGTATAAAGATGACATGTGGAACATTGTACAGGTATTTGGTAATCTATTTTTATTATTGGACGAGTAGATGAAAAAGCTAATATATCTAATTTTATTTTTTACATATTTCTTTTACTTTAATTGTAGTCAAAGATTACTTTCAACCCACTCAGAGATGACACTAAGAAATGGGTTATTGGAAATTTGTCTGAAAAATGGAAGAGTTTTAAAAATTCTCAGAAATCAAAATGGTTCGATGAATCACTTGGAATAGATGAAAATATCAAGAGAATGGAAGATGAAAGAGTTGATCCAGATCAATACAAGGAGCTTGTTAGTTTCTGGTTAAGTGATAAAGGAAAGGTACAAATACAATCCACTATACAATTCACTATATAATTCACTCTTGTTATTCTGATATTTTTTTTTTCTTTATGCTAGGAAATTAGTAAAAGAAATTCAGAATGTCGTTCAAAGTTGACTGATCCGCATTGTTTAGGATCGAAATCATTTGCAAAGCTCATACATGAAAAGGTATAAAGAATTCATATTTCATTTACTTGCGATTAATTACAATCAAAATATTACAAAGTGTGGTTTTCTTTTTTTCATTATAGATGACACAATCTGGGAGGAAACCTTCTAGAGCTGAACTTTATATTACAAGTAGAACACGATCAGATGGTAGTTTAGTTTCTACAAAAGCATCGAACTTGTGGTATGGATGATTATCTTTTTATGTAATTCTAATTGAATTATTTATACTTAACATTTGATTCACTTTACTTTTTACTTCTTACAGGAAATAATAAAGAGTGGAATGGAATCTAATAAAGAAGTGCAAATAGAAAGTTCCAATTTGTCTTGGGAAAGTGATATTGTATCTAAAGTTAAAGGGCCTGATTCAAGGGGAAGAATTAGATGTGTGGGAAAGATTACAACTCGCGTGTGCATTCAACTAAAGCTGGGAACGAAGATATGACTATTATGATGGAACGATTAATGGAACAAAATCACAATCTTACTAATTTGGTCAGCAATGTTCTTATGCATGTTGCTACACATGCGGAAGTGGACAGCAAAATGAATTGATGAATCCAGTTAATGAAGCAAGGCTTATTGCTGGTGTTCAGGTATGAATGTCATTTCTTTGGTCACATAATCTTACTATTTTCACATTTATCTTTTAATAATAATCCAAATTATTTTTATTGTTAGATTCCTCTAATACCAGATGCTAGTAGTGCACATAGAAATCAACCATCATCATCAACACCTGACTCCATCCCACGGGGTAATGTTTTCATTTTTAACCATTCTTTACATTCTTTACAACGTCACTATCTAATTATATTAACTTAATTTTTTTTAATAGATCAACAGGAAGAAAGAGTATGATAAACTAGTTGGTCACTGCTCTGCTCTACTCTACTCTCGCTCTGCTGCTCTGCTCTCTGCTCTGCTTCTTAGTTTTAGATTTATGGTGGGATTGTGCCCTTCATTTTGTGATGGTAATATTTTTGGTGATCAAAGTGAATATTTTTTGTTTCATTTTTGGTTTCACCATCTTAGTAGAAGATATTCATGTCTTAGCAGAAGACATGTTGTTGTGGGAAAGGAATCTTTTTTTCCCTTTTGATCTTATATGTATTACTCAATCTAATGTATTAGTCAATCTCACATATCAATGCAATTCTAATTATATTTATATTAATTTTGTAATTATTTTATACCCTCTTAAATTTAAAATTAAAACTGTGTCGTTATTGATGTAAATATCGATATCATATCATGTAGTGATTTCCTATCACTTCTGATAACTACAACTTTTGTAAGAGATTGGTAACACTTGTGTAATGTGATTTTTCAGACTATACTATAGTAATCGATGGCAAAAAATTATAATATTTTCTAAGACATAGTAATTATTGATAATAAGGTACTAACACGTGGTAATCTTTGATAGTAACAAATTGTAAAAGGTAGTAACACAAAAGATAGTAACACATGGGAACCTACAATAACATTAGTGTAACTAATATAAAAGTTAAAAGTGTAGTAACACATGAAAATCGAAGAAAAAGAGAATAACATTTCCTAACATTACTGCTAGCCGATGATAAAAGTTATTAACATTTTCTAACACAAATCGACTGAATGGTAACTAATAAAAATAGTAACATCTAATAATATATAGTAATCGATGATAAAATTAGTTACATTTCTTAACTTTCCTAACTCAAGGTAACAATGAAAGTATAACATATTTTTTTCTCACTCAATGTAACTGTTGATAAAATCAATTATTTTTCCTCACTCAATCTAACCGTCGAGAAAAGTAGTATAATCTTGCAACACATGATAAGCGATGTTCAAATTAGTAACTTTTCCTAACTCAATGTAACCGATGATAAATATAGTAACATCTCACAACTTTTGGTATAGTTACATTTCCTCACTTTCCTAATCGACAATGAAAGTATAACATATAGTAATATATGGTAACCGATGATAAAATCAATTACTTTTTCTAACTCATTGTTACAGTCAATAAAAGTAGTGATTTTCCTCACATGATGGTGCCGACGATGTAAATAGTAACATCTCATAACATATAATAACTGATAATAAAATTGTAACATCTCCTAACTCAATGTATCCGACGATAAAAAATATTAACATTTCATAACATATAGTAACTGATAATAAAATGAGTGATTTTTCTTCACACTATAGTAACAGACGATAAAAGTAATAACAAATCGTAACATATAGTAACCGATGATAAAAATCCTAATATTTCTAACAACCAATTAACTGACAATAGAACTACTGTTTCTATCGACACTTTTTAAACGTCACAATAGATCTATACATGCTACAACAGTTACACAAAACATCAGCATATACCTATCCCGACTGGTATATACTCAACCATATTCTATCCGTTGGAGAAAGTATTAGTGACGGATTTTATATGTTTTGCTCACGGTTTTTTTCCGTCAGCGTACTCCTCTTATTTTGTAGTGTGTCCAGACTACCCCTAGCTTGAAATTGGATATTGATTACTTAAATTTTGCAAGATAGCACATCTCTTTGGCATTCTTACAGCATGCCTTCTACGTATCAAAATTTGGGCAGACGGGTTTACACAGAAGATTTTTTTTCCCCCTAAATAAAGGCACATCTCTTTGGCATTCTTATAGCATGCCTTCTACGTATCAAGATAGCACATCTCTTTGGCATTCTTATAGTTTTTGACGTATTGTTCATATATTGAGTCTTTTACAAAAACATCGTTATCAATTTAGTTATCGAATCTTTTCGCTCAAACTTTGTTATCAATTTAGTCATCGTTACAGGTAACAACGGTTGATACAATAACGCTTACTCTTGAAACAAAGAGGTTAATGTTTGATTTTTATTGGCTGAATTTTTCATACTACTTTATTTCCTAGTAATGCTACGTACCTCCATTCTAACAAAGAAAGAGGAAATTAGTCATCATAATCAACTTCATATTGTTCACTAGTTCTTGTTCATTTGATACTCATATGTGTTCATTCACGTAGTCTACAAGTAAAACACGATGTCTCTATGAATTTAAACATCGTTTTATTCTATCAAATAATATGCATGCCTCTAATATCAACATAAAGCGTAAAGGACCGCCCCAAAACAAGGGGCAAGCACCATCTATGCAGTTATGATTACAAAATAACAATCTCAAACAAAAAATTAACATATCACGTCTTCTCCAACATCCGAATTATATTATTTCAAATTGTATGTCCGAATTATATTATTTCAAATTGTATGTGACGGGACCTGCTCAAAAGGCTCAATACGAAAAACGATCAGTTTTATGAAACCCATGACCTAAAGAGACATGATATGCCTAAATGTGTCAACCAAGAATGATCAATCTCCCTGAAGGGTGGATACAACCCAACACACCATGTGACTACCATCGACATTAATCTTTCCAGTTGGTGACCTCTAGAGGTAGGTCGAACGCAATTCCTATCAATAAGAAACTTTGCATATACTTTCTGGATAAGGAATGAAACTTTTGAAATCTAATAAATAAGGGAAGAAATCTCTTTGCATATGTAAACTTCCTAAGTGATAATAGTTGCGAATCTTTCAAGAATGTTTGACTATGGAACTCCGAAATTTTCAAATCTCCTCATAAGAAAATTAGGGTTGTAACACCCAGGACACATATAGCTCTTACAACACCCATGTATAAAGGCCTTCATATTACCAAAGCCCAAGACGCTCTCAGAGACCCAACACTTGACACACAAGTTATAGGGAGATCTGTTCTCTTTCATATTACCAAAGCCCAAGACGCTCTCAGAGACCCAACACTTGACACACAAATTACAGGGAGATCTATTCTCTCTCTCTCTCTCTCTCTCTCTCTCTCTCTCTCTCTATCAGAGTTTGTTTCATTTCTATCAAAAACTGCTCTTTCTGACTTGAGCGTCGGAGTCTTCCTCGTCAAATCCGTTCGAGTTGAAAGGAGACAAACTTATAGAGCCAAAACTCACCTCTAACATATTGGCATCATCTATGAGAACAGGCTAGAGCAATCTCGACAGACCCTTCAGATTGCTAAACAACAATGCCTTTAAAAAAGAGAACTAGAACTGCCTCGAAAGTCACATCCGCTACAGAAAGGCACACTGCTACACCAATTGATGCCGCTCTCTCAGTGGCGCCCGCTCACTCTACTGACAGTCGTGCCATTCATTCTCAACCTCCTCGTACGGAGCAGGTTCCGCAGCTTGCACGTTAAGAACCTCTAGTCTACCTCCTACGTCGGTATCTCTTGAACAGGCCAATTGCCCCAACTGGAAAGGTTAGAGTTTAGAATACAGAATATGAGCAAAAAATTAGAGAGACTCAATCGTGTTATCAGACCAGATGGACAATCCTCTTCGAGAAAATCTGGGCACACACATTCTCAACGACAAGTGTCTCCACCGAATTATGAGCCATCTGTTACTTCTCATTACAACCCCGATGATCTGAGAAGACAAGTTGAACAACTTGTCGCCAATGAACTTAAGCGAGCCAATATGTCATGCCCCGAACCGGGACCGTGAACAGTCGCCCGTTGCCCTAGATGCCGACTGTATTTCTACAGAAAATCGGGTAGAACCTCCCCATAAATCGGAGGTCTCCCATGTATAATTCAACCTGTTTAAACCTGTACATTTACATGATCCTGTAAATAAAATAAAATGGTCATCCCGACCTCAAAACCATCCACCAAATTCCACAACCGACATCCATACAACGCAAGGCTAAATAAATCCCCAACAGTCCTAACCACAGGCCTCTACTGTCATGCCCAACTAGAGCATGAGCAGCCACTACACCGAACGGGCCTAAATTTATACAAATGTATAACAAATTTCCCAAGTAACCTTCAAATACGTACAATCGCCTCAATGCAAATGAAATATGAAAGTTTCACAACAATGTCCATAATTATTATAGTCATCCCATAAAAATGTACACGGTCAACTACGGACCTCAACAAGACCTCGCAGGGTCGAAATATAATACGTAATTCAAGTTTCAATTTAAACTTAAAACCTCACCGTTCAGAATAACCAAATCTGTCAATAAGCTATCAAATCCTCTAGAGCCAAATGCGTCGCCCTAGCACCATAATCCCGTGCAGGGAAGAAAGAAGAGGGGTGAGTATCTATGGGAGGATACTCAGCAAGTGAGGGGAAGCACATCGTGCTATCAATATCAAGTGTGAACTTGGAGTGTCAAAGCATGTAATACAATATCAGGTATATGAAAACAGCGTGCAGTTTTAACGTATCTCAAAGCACACATCACAAAATAACATATGCATCCATCTATGTATCAAATCACATGAGAAGAGCGGCCGAATAAACAACCCCGACAATGGTCTACCTCGACCAAGAACGGGCGCATTGGGAGTTTTCACAATGCAAATTTCAAAAATGGCTCTCTACCCCAATGTTGGCCACAGGCTACTCCAACTAGCCTGTAAATAATAATAATAATAATAATCATATACGTATAAATAGTCAGCCGTGTATGATGCCCCCGTCCAGTGCTAGACAAAGATAACGTCCTCCCCCGATTAGGGTTCAACCTGGGACGGCCATACACACGACAATCTGGCGGATACCTCCGGCCGAAGCGTATCCAGGCACAAGGGGTGCCGCTACTAGACGTCCTTCGTAGCTACGGAACAATATCAAATCAGCCGGGCACGTGGCCCCATACATCCCAATACCATATCAGCCGGGGATATAGCCCCATGCATCGTATCATAATATCAACCGGGCATACAGCCCAAATGGTACGTATAAATCCATTCAAATCATGTGCCAATGCAAGTAGAAGCATTTAAAACATATCAATATATCAAAAGGGTGGCACAATATTCAGTTATCAAACTCATGGATGCATATCAATAAAATCAGTAATTGGGACACTCCAATGGTCACAAAAATATGTATATAAATACTTATCAAAATCCAAAAGTTCAATTTTCACACGTATAGAAATCATGTAATTTGAAAATCGATAAAACATGGTTTATCAATCAATAGTAGATGTTGTAGTCCCACTCACAGTATGGGGGAGGGTAGTGCACTCCCCAATAATACCACAAATCAAACCAACTCAACTCCTCGAGTCTCCAAGAAAGTCAACCTAATCAAATAATCACGAATTTCATCAATTTTCCAACTAATTTCTGGGTTTATCATTTTCCTTAAATTCGTACAAACCCTAAATTCTTCGATTTATAAATGTACTCCAATGTAATCAATTTCTTTCCATTTATAAACAAATAACGAAATCCAAACCAATCTCAAATAAATAAATTTCCTACAAATGGAAAAATCTTTGAAAATTCATACACTTTTCATTTCTCATCCGATTTCTTCAAACCATAAGTCATTTTAAAGGTATTGAAGCCTATTTTCATAATACGGAAATTGTATTTTAATTTCCTATATGCCAGGCAACTTAAAATGAAAAATACTGCATATATCTTTAAACTTAAATCCCAATTTACAACTGTTTTCATGCATACGTCAAATTAAACTCTAAGAGAAATCATTTCAAATCACCAACGACTTTAAATTTGTAATATTCCTCAATTTTATCAATTTCTCCCGAATTTACATAATTCTAATTTAATTCATGCCAATTGCAATTCAATTCCCAAGGAAAACTACGCAAATCAATCAAATAAAACTCTAATACTATCTACGACATTTTAACATGCTTCGCAGTCCAATTTACATCAAATCCTAGACCTAAATTCAATCATTTCATACAAACTTCCAATAATAACGCATTTCTTACGAATTCAACTCATTTTCAATTCACATATAAAGTTTCTCATCCTACATTCAACCTAAACTAAATCAGTTATTGAATGCATTTAGAAATCCCTCTCACCTAGGATTCCACAATTTGCAGCCTAAATCGAACGCCTCCTCAGTCCATTTCAAAGCCTGCAAAAGTTCCAATTTGCATTAATTTCAGAAATCTAAACCTAATTCCTAAGAAGGTTTGAAACCCTAGAATTAGGGTTAGGGTTTGATCTTACCTTTGCAGTGAAAGTGGGTTGCAGTCTAGGGTTTTCAGTCTCTAAAGGGTGGGTTGCAGTCGCGCGCAGAAGAAAAGGGGGCGCTAGGAGTTGTCGCACGTGCGCAAGGAAAGTCGCGTTGCAATCACACGCGTGCAGGGGCGGTCGCGCGAGCAGTCGCGCACTGCAGGAGCTGTCTCGCGCGGGGTCTCGCGCGCCTAGGGTTGTCTCGCGAGCAGTCGCGCGAGCAGGAAGAGATATAGGGAGAAACAGAGAGATAGAGAGCGAAATGGAAAGAGTGAATCGCGAGACTGCGAGGGATAGAGAGGGAAAGAGAGCGATAGAGAGTGAGACCAAGGGGGAGATGGAGGGAGAAGTGATCGGTGGTTGGATGGCGGTTGCGGGTGGCCGTGGGTGGCGGAAGAGAGGGAGGGAGCGGCGGAGAGTGAGAGAGTGTAGAGAGATCGAGAGAGAGTGCCGCGGGTGATAGAGAGAGAGAACCGAGAGTGGGAAGGAGAGAGATAGAGAGATGGAGATGGTGGCTGCGGGTGGTGGCGAAAACGGCGGAGGGAGACAGCGGCCGCAGCAGCGGAGGGCGGCGGCGGTGGGAGAGTCGCGCGGGAGAGGGAGACGAAGGGTCGCGGGAAAGGGAGAGAGGAGAGGGGAAGAGGGAAGGAAATTAGGGCTAAGCCCTAATTCCGAATTTATTATTATTATTATTATTATTATTATTTATATATATATTTTTATATAAATAGATTTTATAAATAGCTAATTGAGTAAATAAATAAATTAATAAATAAATAATTATTTACATATATATATATATTTGTATACTAACTTTATTTTACAAATCCCAGAAACGGTATTTAAAATATACCAAAAATTAAATTTAAAACCCCAAAATCGAAAATCAATAAAATTAAAAATTTCTCATATATATAATTTGAGGAATATTTTATTTAATTTAGGAACGATAGTACAAAATTTCGGCACCGCGGAGTCGACGTTACACAATACTAGTAGGAATGATGCTTCCCTTTACTCTTCTAGCGTGTCACCCTTTGACCCCAAAGTTTCTTCAGAACTGGTGCCTCGTGACATACTCTTGCCTCTTATAGAGCAGTATAACAGTACGACTGACCCTCCTAAAAATGCGGCTCATTTCGTAACGGTGATGATCTTAAGGACATGACAAATGCCACAATGTGCAAACACTTCCCTTCTACCCTCAAGGGTAATACTCTGACGTGATTCAATTCACTCCCACCACTCAGTATCAAGAGTTTCTCTTAACTTCAACAACAATTTGAGGCTCATTTTGTGATCAATCAAAGAGTCAAGCGAAATTCCACTTCTCTACTATCACTACGACAAAGGGATGATGAATCCCTAAAAGACTTCTTAGATAGATTCAAAATTGAGATGATAAAAGTTCTAACTTTGGACAATTCAATCGTGCTGGTTGCCCTACTTATGGAGTTCATCCCTCGGGCATAAAAACCTTTATCACTAAAAATCTCCCTTTTACCATCTAAGAGTTCTATACCCATGCTAAAAGTTTATCGTAGCAGAAGATGCTGAAATGTTCAACTGACAAAGGAACCGATCGTCTCGAAGAGAATATAGTTGATCACCTCGACAGTCTTCTCCAAAGAAAAACCGAAAGGGGCCCTCGCCTCAGAGAAGGTTCAATGCTTACACCCCCTTGAACGAGACTCCTAGTTAGGTCTTATTTCCAATCAAGAGTAAACCATACATCCGATGGCCTCCTCACTCTGCGGAGGACGACTCCAAAAAGGACAAGACTAAATATTGCCACTTCCATCGGGATTATAGCCACATGATGGATGAGTACAAAAAACTCAAAGACAAATTGAAATTTTTAGTTTGTAGCAGAAAGTTGCAAAGATCATCAGAATGAAAAGAATGGACTTATCCTCCCCCGATCAGCATAACCCGCCTTGGGAGAATGCGTCGAATGGCTAACCCATCTATCATCCACCGCACAACAGATCAGACGGAGTAAACCTCCAGATTTATGACAAACAATCTTTACATGAGTTTTACATTCCTACCAGTGTCATTCCATCTTATGACCCAGAATTTCTCGCGCTTCTCCTCAAATAAACTATAAATCTCTCTTTCTCTTAGCAATCGTTTTCACAGTGTCTCATAACGAATAATTCCTTTCACTTAGTGCTTACACTACTTATTACTGAGTTTCTTTCATGATAATACGATCTTCTCAATAGTACACCACGAGCCTTGGGTCATGGGTTAGCCCAATTTGTGTAGTCTACTTCGTAGCATTCGCAAGGTCCATCGACTTTTTTGGCCAGTTTGCAAACTTTTGGGTTTTCCCATCAGCCCATAGGCATAGCCCAACATCTAAACTCTCTCTCTCTTTCCAGCAACCTATCAATAATCATGGTAATTTGATACTATCGCTACCTCTCAGTTGACATACAACCAAAGTAATCTCAATACCATTTTTAATAAGAGTAATATTTCTCATGTTTTGTTTGGTAATGGAGCCCCTCGTCCCATTTCTTGTGCTGGAAACAATTATCTAAACACCTTTTCCTCTCTTCTCTATCTTAAAAATATCTTAATTGCATCTCATATCATAAAAAATCTCATTTCTATGCGCTAATTTATAAAAGATAACTTTTGCTCTATTGAATTTGACCCGTTTGGTTTCTCTATAAAGGATCTTTGGACGAAACAGATCATACTCATGTGCAATATTTTGGGAGATCTATATCACTTCCTCTTAATCTACTACTTTGGTTGTTTCTTCCTCCACTACTTGACATAGACGTTTTGGTCATCCAGGCACATATACCTTTCATTACTTATCATCAAAGAATTCAATTCTATGTAATATAACCACTTTTCCTATTTTTTGTCATGCATGTCAATTAGGGATGCATACTAGACTACCATTTTCTACTTCAAAACACTTAGCATTGCTCCCTTTGATATTGTCCACTCTGATCTATGGACTTCCCTGTATCTAGTGAAAGTGGTTTTCAATACTTTTTGACTTTCCTAGATGATTTCTTACATTTTCTTTGGATGAATCATCTACGTACTAAATCTCATGTTTTTGAAAAACTCCTACACTTTCTTGCTTTTGTTCGGACACAAGTCAACATTGAAATTAAGATGTTTCGGTGTGACAATGGCATAGAATTTAATGATTCCCCTTTTGTCTCCTTCTTTGCTAATCATGGCATCCCTTACTGATTTTCTTGTATAGGCACTTCATAACAAAATGGCAAAACTAAACGTATGTTACACTCCATCAATGATGTTGTGCATACACTCCTTTTTCAAACTCATATGCAACCATTATACTGGGTAGAGGACTTACACATAGCCGTGTATCTACTTAATATTTGGCCCATAGAAACACTTCACAATCAGACAACATTTCAAACCCTATTTTTTATAAACAACCACTTTATACTCACCTTTGCACTTTTGGGTGTCTTTGTTACCCCATCCTATCTCACTCTATCCAAAACAAATTAGCTCATCACTCTATGCTATGTGTATTCCTCAACTATCGACCACATAATCGTGGCTATTGGTATCTTGACATCAATACTAGGAAGATAATTATTTCTCGTCATGTTACATTTGTTGGGCAGGAATTTCCTTTCGCAACACAACATATACCCACTACCACCTCATACAATTTTCTCAATCTCATCAATGATACGCCCTCTCCTTTGTCTTGCCAGATCCTTTCCTTTTCATCATCTTCTATCCCTATGGTATCTCATCTTCTTCTGGAGTCTCAATACCCTCTCCTCCTTCCTTTCCTACCTCACCCCCACACCAACACTATCTCCCTCCAATAGCCCTCCTACTCCCCCTCCTCTTCCCCCACGTCATCCTATGATCACACGTAGTCTATGTGGCATATTCAAACCAAAGTAACCACTTTCCCTTCATATTCATACTAGCTCATCCAATCCTCGTGGTTACAAACAAGCTTTTCAAAATCCAAACTGACAACAAGCCATGCTTAAAGAATATAATGCTCTTATTAAAAATGATACTTAGGATGTTGTTCTCTATCCTTTCGGGGTTAATATTATTAATTCTCAGTAGATTTTCAGAGATAAATTTGACTCAGATGGCAATCTCATGCACCATAAGGCTCGTTTGGTCATTGTTGGCACTTCTCAATAGGCTAGTCTAGACTATGATGAAACTTTCATCACCTTTGTCAAACCAGCCACTATTCATATAGTTTTAAGTCTTGCAGTCTCCAGATCTTGACTCATCCACCAACTGGATGTCCAAAATACCTTCTTACATGGTCATCTTCAGCAGCTAGTATACAAACATCAACCACCTAGTTTTATCGGTGACAGTCACCCAGATTACGTGTGTCGTCTTAAAAAATCTCTCTACGAAGTCAAACAGGCTCCATGGGTATGGTGCCAAAGGTTTGCCACTTTTATCATCTCCATCAGCTTTATAAGTTGTTAATCTGATATATTCCTCTTTGTGTATCGTTAAGATAGGGACATAGCCATTCTTCTTCTATATGTTGACAACATCATATTAACTGCAACATCCACTACTCTTCTATACTCTATTATAACCTCTTTAAGCAAAGAGTTTGCTATGACTGATATGGGGCCACTATGTTATTTTCTAGGCATCTCTGTGTCTCGCACCAAGAATGGATTGTTCCTTTCCCAATGCAAATATGCTCACGAAATTCTAGAATGCGCTAATATGAGTTCTTGCAACGCCTCTACCACTCCTACCAATACAAAAGCCAAGTAATCTAGTTGCAATGACCCTTCAATTTCTGATCCATCTCTTTATTGTCGTCTTGTCGAAGCTCTTCAGTATCTCACTTTTACCAAACCGGATATTACTTATGCAGTTCAACAGATGTGCCTTTTTATGCATGATCCCCGAGAACCTCACTTTCGAGCACTCAAATGTATTTTATGATAAATTAATGGCACCCTTGATCATGGTTTACAGCTGTACTCTTCACCTATCGATAATTTGACAAATTATTCAGATGCAGATTGGGGTGATTGTCATGAAACTAGACATTCCACATCTGGCTACTTGATTTTCTTGGTAGTAACTTAATTTTCTGGTCCTCCAAACGATAGGCCACTATTTCCCGCTCTAGTGCCACAGCTGAATATTGTAGTGTTGCCAATGCAATGGCTGAGACTTGCTGGCTATGAGATCTTCTCCTTGACCTTTACTATCCATTATCTAAAGCTACACTGGTCTACTATGATAATATAAGTGTTGTTTACTTGTCTAATAATTCAGTCAAATATTAGCGTACTTAACACATCGAATTAGACATCTATTTTGTATGAGAAAATGTAGCCTTGGGACAAGTTAAATTGTTTCATGTGCTCTTTGTTCATCAGTACACCGATATCTTCACAAAGGATTTACCTTCATCCCTCTTCCTTGATTTTTGGTCCAGTTTGAATGTCCAACCTCCTCCCATTCCAACTATGGGGATATGATAGAATATTGATTGAACAATTGACAGAATATTGATTGATTGATTAATATAATATATGATCCATATATTTAGCCTTGTATTTGACCTAATAACTAATCATGCATCTGGTCATTATCGTGCATATATATATTTTTGTAATTCTCTATATATAAGTGGAATGCAATTATTCAAAAGTAAGGCAAATCATTCTTTCATTAAGTTCTCTTCTAACATATACAATAACACTTACTCTTGAAAAAAAGAGGTTATTGTTTGGCTTTTACCGGCAGAATTTTTCATGCCATTTTATTGTTTGATTTGAAACAAAGAGGTTATTGTTCATGGGTAATAAAATCTCACATTTATGAAAGGCGAAGTTACCGACTTCTTGCAGCTAATAAAATCTCTTCCACATGCATGTTCCTGGGGTTCTCTCACCATCCCCTTCCAAATTGTAAACCCAAACTGTGATTTTCATCCTATCAACTTGCATGTTAGCTTTAGTTAATGATGACAATGGAGTGTATTGATGAAGCAAACCTACTTCTTGGGTCTTGTCCCCGCAATAATTCTTTTTTTAGAGACTTCATGATTTTTGTGTGTTAAGTAGAAAATTTTGCATATTGCTCGAGTCTTGAAGGGCCTAATATAGGAACCTCCATTACAAGGTGTTGATGCCCCAAATTTGGTAACCATAGTGAAGGCTTGAAAGCTACTTTCACATTTTGTCGTGCAGACTACCCTAACTTAAAATTGGATATTGGTTACTTAAATTTTGCAAGATTGCACATCTCTTTGGCATCCTTATAGCTTGCCTTCTACGTATCAAAAATTGGGCAGATGGGTTTACACACAAGATTTCCCCCCCCCCGAATAAAGGCGCATCTACCTTTCACTAAAATAAAACAAAATATTATAAATAGATTAGATTTTATTTTATTTTTCATTCTAGCTATGGCTACACCCCGAGTGGTTACGGCTACTCTACCTTTAACTGTATTTCTTTGAAGCTTATCAAAGAGCACTTTTAGTGTAGTCTGCAACTCAGTTCGATCTCTGTGGTTGAGGCTGCATTCATTTGTTCAATATAGATTCATCTTGTAAACAATTTGTCTCCAAGGAGAGTTATTGTACATTTTTCGCCTAGATTCATAATATAATAATGAAACAATCTACTATTCAAACTTTTCTTAATTTATATATGGTTGAGTGTATGATAATATTTTGGAGGTGGCATGTGAAGGAAAATGACAAACTTATTATTTTCAAATGAATGCCTCAATGTCCTAATCGCATCGATTGATTGAACTCTGATCACATAAGGTTATTGTTTGAATTTTACCCGAGGAATCTTTCATACTTTTTTATTTCCCTTTTCTGTGATTTCTATGTACCTCCATTATGACAAAGAAAAAGAAAATTAGTCATCATAATCAACTGCATATTATTCACTATTTCTAGGTCATTTGATACTCTTATGTGTTCATGCACGTGGTCTCCAAGTAAAGTAGGATGTCACTATCAATTTAAACATCATTTTATTCTATCAAACAATATGCATGCCTCTAATATCCACTTAAAGTGTAAAGGACCACCCCAAAACAAGGGGCAAGCTCTGTTATGATTACAAAATAACAATCTCAAATAAAAAATCAACATATCATGTCTTCTCCAATATCCAGATTATATTATTTCAAACCAGTTATAAATAAACAAATACATATATAATCAACTGATATTCAGAGTCATATTTCAACTAATTCGATAAAAACACTGTCAGATCTAATCTAGAAAAGAGCTCTCCTAATATAATCATTTATATTTTTAAGTTTCGAATCTAAAACTTAGTTAGAATACTTTTATCTATTAGACCGACTATCCGTTGATAAACCAATAATATATGAAACATGAATAACATAATCAACAAATCTAAACATAAATAGATCCACATATCTGATGCTCGATTAAATGTTCCTTAGCCTCTGATCGTCTCTAAAGATGTAGATGCTACCCATAAACTCCTTGACTTTACGCCTCATGGGATCATGATTGGGAAAAAATTGTTTGCTTATAAAGTTAAATAAGGGATAAAAAGTATGATTTATCATGTAAATATGAAATAATAGATTGAAAACCATTTCAATGCAATTGCAAATCACAAATATAGAATAGGGTATGTATCAAAATCAATCCATCAGCTCAATATTGATCAACCGGTAGTTTCATGTGAGTCATTGTAGTCAAGATAAATGGTCAGGGAAAACTACCTTCTGACTGCGTTTGGAGAACCTCATTTTATCTGAGTTTATCTCATTTTATTATATTTATATTATTTTACTTTGTAAAATGTTAAAAATTTCGTGATATACACGCAGCGGAAGCAATAAATAAAATTTCAGAATCGTAAAAATTTGAGTTCGCGATATACCTCAATCGGTGATGCAGAAAATCTTCAGAACCGCGAACTCCCAATGCGAATTTCTCGAAGTCGGGATGATAGTCACAGTAATCGAACTATCACCGCAATACTACAACGATCCAACCCTTTAATCCGGTGATTCGTAAACGATCGAAAAACTCTCGAAATTAATTGTTCTCACAATAATTAATTCTCTCTCAAAAGAAAAGAAAATGTCTCTCTATACAATACTCAAAAATTGCAATTACACTTTTTTTCACACTCCCGTAGGAGTTCTCTAGAAAGAAATAAGGGGAGTGGGGTAATGGGTAACTATTCATTACCCATTATTTGAATTTCAAATATTGTAACTGCCCCACGTGGGCATATCAAACATCTTCCACTTGCACACAATGGCATTTTACTTCCGTCATAAGATCACAACTCATGTGATCCACCACATCACCCTATAAGATTTTCATACAGGGTTGAACGTCGTGCGACTAGCGAGTACACCTACAAACAAAGACTTCTCGATACACCTATTAAGATGATCGAGTAGTCACCGTTAGTATCAAAAGAAAGCTCGCAGTACCTCAAATCCAAGACAGATTGTATCTATCGAGCTACTTTCCTCATCGAAAGTAATCCCCAGATATCGCTCGACTATGTATCCACTATTATGTTTAAATCTCTACATGGATAAACATAAAAGACCGGTCGGTGAATACAAAACAGTGATGCAATGTCAATTGGTCTTCCTTTTCCCAAACTCGAATCTATCGGTCCCATCTCAGCTGCTTTCCTAGACCTATCCCTCATACCTCAATTTATCTTCCGGGTCATCGGTAAACAGACTAAAATAGCAAACACTGAATCAGAATCTCAAGAAACAGCCGAAAGTAATAAGGGTACAAGAGATCCCACCCAATGGATCTCGGGTCTCACACAGTAGAGCTCGGGGATAAATGTCGAGTCATTGTCTCAAATAATATAGCTCTCACTATCCCAAGTCGTCTTTTCACATGTGGTATGAAACACGTGTCACAGTATTATTCCCCCATCTCTCAAAAGGGCATATGTCAGATTTCTCCAACACTGTGCAGGTATAGGGACTCAGTCTATGCATAAGATTTTACCTAGAGATCTCAGAGATAGTACCTCAGAGACAATATCACAAGTCACAGGTGATATTCGATATCTCAAACCTGGCTACTCACAGGCAACATGGATGTGGGTACGTCCATGTCGGTCATATCGCATATGACCTCATCCTGAACACATATCAGGACGACTTATGTTCTAGCAGAGCCACTCTCAAAGCCTCTTACAGCTAAAAACCGTCTCATCTCTGCTCACTCAGAGCCGGATGTGGTCACTCATGTGAGAGAGTCGACCTCGCCTACCTAACATATCTATTATCATTTCACAGAATATATATGACAACAAAAGCAAGTGCATTAAATGAAAATATAACACAAAAATGACTGAATAATGCACTATAATCATATATATAGAAAATTGATAAGCATCAATGTCATCAAAAAGTACAAACTGAGAAATGTCAGAAAATACTTGAACCCAATGACTCTCTATGCCCTAGAAAGGAGTCTCTAGTGATGGGTTTGGTGAAGGGGTCAGCCATTATGCTGTGTGTCGAAATGTACTTAATGGTCACTTCACCCTTCTCGATGATGTTTCTAACATAATGGAATCTGGTGTCAATGTGTTTGGTCCTACTATGAAACTTAGGGTCTCGAGTGTAAGCGATAGCGGCCTGATTATCACAATAAATCATTACTGGCCTCCCACTATCCGCTATAATCCCTAAGTCATCCAGTAGTCTTCGGAGCCAAACACTCTCCTGAACTGCAACTGAGCATGCCACAAACTCAACCTCCATCGTAGATAGAGCAACACAGGTTTGCTTCTTACTGCTCCAAGAGATGGTCCCGCCATTAAGCAAGAAAGCAAAACCTAATGTCGATTTGCGTTTATCCAAATCGTCTCCTCAGTCGGCGTCTGAATAGCCCACAAGGCGCAAATCGCCTCCTCCGTAACACAAGAAGAAGTTTGCAGTTCCTTTTAGATATCGAAAAATCCTTTTCACTGCTCTCCAATGACCCCTTCCAGGATTTGCCTGATATCTGCTCACCAGACCAACTGCATAACAAATGTCCGATCTAGTACACAACATTGCGTACATTAAACTTCTCACTGCACTGGAATAAGGTACTTTACGCATTTCCCTTACTTTTTCCTGAGTTTTCGGACACATTTCCAGGCTCAGGCTTTTACCTTTGGCGATCGGAGTATCTATGGGATTACAGTCACTCATCCCAAAACGCTCTAAAATTTTCCTAATGTAGGTCTCTTGTGAAAGAGCTAACATCTTTCTCGAGCGATCCCTCTGGATCTGAACTCCGAGGATGAACTCAGCTTCACCCATATCTTTCATGTCGAAGCTGGATGCCAACCACGCTTTGATGGTCATTAAATACTGAATGTCATTCTCAGCCAACATTATGTCATCCACATACAACGACAGGATCATAAAAGAATTATCGGACCTAATTAGATAGACAGAATGATCCTCCTCGATCATCGTAAAACCGTAAGATATCACCTCCTCGTGAAATCTTAGGTACCACTGCCTGGATGACTGCTTTAGGCCGTATATCGACTTCCGAAGTCGACAAACCTTGTCCTCCTGACCTACTAGAACAAACCCGAGGGGCTGTTCCATGTAGATCTCCTCATCCAGGCTCCCATTAAGGAAAGCGGTCTTAACGTCCATCTGGTGTAACTCTAGATCCATATTAGCGACAGTCGCCAAAAGTAAACGGATCGAAGTAAACTTGACTACTGGGGAGAAAGTCTCCTCGTAGTCAATGCCCTTAGTCTGCGTGTAACCCTTGGCTACCAGATGGGTCTTGTACCTCTCAATCGATCCGTCGGCCTTTCTTTTAATCTTGAGAACTCACTTATTCCCAATGGCCTTTCTATCCTCAGGTAAGTCAACTAGCTCCCAGATTTCGTTGACTCTCATTGATTCCATTTCCTCGTGCATGGCCTGTAACCATTAGTCCTTTACTGAACCCTCAAGAGCCTCTTGTACAGTCCTCGGCTCTCCATCGTCCTCGGAAGTCACAATGAGATCTCATCCTCAATCGGAAAACGACGACGAGGCACTTATCCTCGACTACTCCTACGAGGAGAGAGAGCCATCACACCTTTGGATGGACCGCTCCCACTAGGACCAAGATCCATAATAGGGTCTTGAGTCCTGTTGCTGGGCTCGACTGAGCCATTAGGCTCATCCATCTCATAGAAGGTGAAGTTTCGATCGATTTCTCCTCTCTTAGTAAAATCACTCTCGAGAAAAGTGGCATCACGAGACTCTATCTCAGTGACAGTGTCGTCCGTATGTTCTCCTAGAAACACATGTCCCTTGGACTGTTCAGAATATCTAAGAAAGATACGTTTCTTTCCTCGCAGGCCTAACTTGTCGTACTGATGCGAGGAATCATGAACATACGCGACGCAACCCCATGGCCTCAAGTGGCTAAGGTCAGGCTATCTCCCTGTCCAAAGCTCATATGGGTTGCTGACTACGGACTTCGTCGGAACACGGTTAAGGACGTATGTTGCAGTCAACAACGCATCCCCCCAATGGGAGATAGGTAAGTTGGCCTGCGCCATCATCGACCTCACCATCTCTAACAGAGTCCTATTCCTTCTCTCGGTTACTCCGTTCTGCTGAGGAGTAGCAGGAATAGTCAACTGTCTAGTAATGTCTCTATCGAAACAGAGCTCTTTGAACTGCTCAGACAGATACTCGCGCCCTCGATCGGTTCTGAGAGTTTTCACCCTCATGTCTAGCTAATTTTCATCTTCGCTGATAAACCTCCTGAAGCACTCTAGTGCCTCAGACTTGTGCGAGATCAGGTAGACCGGAAACGCGTGTAGTCGTCTATGAACGTAATAAAATATGTGGCTCCGTTTCGGGCTCTCACATTCATGGGTCCACAAATATCAGAATGGACCAATTGTAATGGAGTCACAGCTCTCATTGCTTTCCCAAATGATTTTCTAGTAGCTTTGCCCGCAAGAAAAAACTCACACACGGGCAACTGGACCTTGGTTAGCGAGCCCAACAAACCGCTCGTAGCTAACCGGGTCATCCTCTCTTGCCCTATGTGGCTAAGCCTACTATGTCATACATTCACATCATCCACTACACTATCAGATGCAAAAGCAATAGTATAAGAAGAATAAATTTCACAAAAGGAAATCATATCCAGTACATAAAGTCCCTTATGGACTAAACCAGAACATATCAAAGTACTGTCATAAAAAATGAAAACTCTAGAGTTTCCCAAAAGCACAGAATATCCTAACAAATCCAAACACCGGACAGATACTAGATTTCGCCTAATCTCAGGAGCATACAAAACGTCATGAAGATATAAGACTTGGTCACTTCGCAGTAATAGCTTGCAAGTGTCAATCCCTTTCACTTCAATAAATGCTCCATTCCCCACGTATAGCCTCCCCGCCTGGGGACTCAAATGGCGGAACTCCACGTATGCACTCATGTCGCGAGCTACATGGTCCGTGACTCCTGAGTCTACAATTCACAAAGGAGAAGAGTTAGCGAGCATCACACTAGATGACACGTAACTCAAACCGTGTAAAGAAGAAGGACTTACCTTTCGCTCGCCACACCCACGTGCGAAATGCCCAGTCTTGCCACACACGTAGCATTAGACCTTGCTCTTATCGAGCTCCTTCTTCTTGCGTTTCTGTCCTCTGTCGTCGGTCTTGGCAGATTGTTTCTTATTGCATCGGCCCTTGGTCTTCTTCTCATGCTTGCGCCACTTGCGCTTTACTCCTCAGGAGCCCTTACTCGACTCCGCAACGTTAGCATGAGCAGAAGATGACCTAGCCACCTCCTGACGCTCCTCCTCAAGCTCACAATGCCTACTCACGTCCATAAAAGTACGAATACTCTCGGTGTGTGTGAGATAGGTCTTAACCACATCCCAGGAGTCAGGCAAGGACTGGATCACACCCAGTACCTGAAACTCATCAGACATTGGCTCCCCCATATTCTTCAGAGAGGCGATCATGCTCGACATATGCATTAAATGTTGTTTCATGGTATGATCATGCCTCTTCTTGTACGTGATGAATTCATAGGTCAGCATCCTCAACTTAGGAGCTAACGGGGCGCCATAGTGCTCTCTCAGAGTATGCCAGATCGACTGTGCAGTAGGATACTGCTCGTAGATCGGAATCAGCTCATCGTGCATGCTACTAAGAAGGATCACTCTCGCTTGGCCATCCTTCTTTTTCCAAGCACGATACATCTCCTGATCCCGTCGTGCTTGTGTCATGGTACACTCCCCGGGGTCCACCATCTCGTTTTTAAAAACTTCCCCGAGCTCTTGTTTCTCGAAAACAAACTGAACCTTCTGATGTCAAATATCATAGTTGTCACCGTTCAGCTTGTCTCCCTTTACGAGATCTAGAACGACAGTTTTCATTACAACCATGTCTCTATCACATAAAAAAGAGACATTAGTGAAATATTGATGCTTAGTTCACAATTTTATGTACCCTACAAATCACCAAAATCAAAATGACTCGAATACAAATCCCAAGACAAGCGTATGAGTCAACGGACACCATACACCACAATCCGGGATTGCATCTCACCATTCGGAATAGGATTCAGTACATAAAAACCCACAAATAGTCACTTTTTATCACAAAACCCTCAGAAAATCAGAAAAATCCAATTTTAGGACGACCTACGCGCCGCCGGGAGGGTTCACGCTCCGCCAGGACCCCGGCGGCGCGTCTCACGCGCCCACACGCACCGGGAAGGCGCCTGGGCGCGTGCAGGACGCGCAGCGCGTCAGGCACGCGCCTGCACGCTCCCGGTGCGAGTCCGCAGACACGCCTAAAGCGCGGGCGCGCGAGCGACGGGTCTGCAAGCGCGCGCCCGTGTCCCTAGGCTGGATCCGAATCCAAATGCTGGTCGGGACTCGGAACTCGGTCCGAATCCCCAGCTCAGGTGGGGTCTGAACCGGTTCAGGTCGGGTCTGAACCGGTTCAGGTCTGACCTGGCCAGACCCGACATCTCACGCGCCTACGCGCACGTGAGATGCACACGCCTAGGCGCTGTGCACTGACGCGCCTTTCTCGCGCGTGTGGTGCACGCGCCCTGCTGGGTGACACGTGCCTTCGTGCGCGAGTCTCTCACGCGCCAGCTTCTTGTTCGCCCGAATGTCTGCAATTCGGGTTTCTCCGACCTATTTTCCGAAAATCTCACATTCCGGTACAAAATGCATGCAATATATATATCAAAATGTAGATCTAACAGAGACAAATACAGATCTATCATTTTTATGAACCGATTTGATCTAAATATCGTCAAATCTGGGGTTGAAGGGTGGTTCGGTCACTATTCACGGCCAAATGCTTCAACCGGAATTTTCTTGGCCTAAACGTGTTCAGAAAATTACGAAAAAAATATTTTCGTATTCTACGTGATTTGGGTAACACAGTGGTATAATTGGATTCACGAAACTCATTCGTGATCCGAACCCCAAATTTTATACCCTATATTTTTATAGCCAAATTTTATTCCGAAAAATTATTTAAAAATATTTTTAACAGGCTCTGATACCAATGTTAGAAATTTTGTGACACATACACGCAGCGAAAGTAATAAATAAAATTTTGGAATCGTAAAAGTTTGAGTTCGCGATATACCTCAATCGGTGATACAGAAAATTTTTGAAATTGCCAACTCCCAATGTGAATTTCTCAAAATCGGGATGATAGTCACAGTAATCGAACTATCACCGCAATACCACAACGATCCAACCCTTTAACCCGGTGATTGGTAAATGATCAAAAAACCCTCAAAATTAATTATTCTCACAACAATTAATTCTCTCACAAAAAAAAAAAAAAGAAAATGTCTCTCTATACAATACTCAAAAATTGCAATTAGACTTTTTTTCACATACTCCCGTAGGAGTTCTCTAGAGAGAAATAAAGGGAGTGAGATAATGGGTAACTACTCATTACCCCTTATTTGAATTTCAAATGTTGTAACTGCCCCACGTGGGCATATCCAACATAAAATAAAAAGAAATCAAATATAGAAACCAAAATAATATTATATCAAATAGATTTTTATATTTTTTTAAAAACATTTGTACATGTGCCCTGTGTGTTTATGTGATGTTGCTAACATATTATGTTGTCCATTTGTTACGCATGCATCAGGTACACATGCATTATCGGACGAACCATGGAGGGATCTCTCTCTCTCTCTCTCTCTCTCTCTCTCTCTCTCTCTCTCTCTCGTTGGCCTGGTAAGAGAAATAAATGAAATAACCCTTGAGCCTTCTCGTGTTTCTTTGGGTCACCTTTCTGTAACATAAATTTATAGGATATCTTTGAACATACAATAAATGTAGCGATGGAATATTGAGTGTTGTCTCGTATACCTGATCGCGGAGGACCCATTTGCCATGAAGTTGAATGTAAAAATCAAAGACTGATAGTTATAACTTAATTGACACCGTTTTATTCTCTTTCTGTCTTTAAAAATAAAAAAAATAAAAAAATAAAAAAAATAATCCCTAAAGCCTTATCATTCGAATAAAATCTACATGTATTTAGTTGAGGTATTGGAATTTTAGGAACATTAAAAGGTTGTAGCAAATTATGTCAACCCTTCTTCACAGGGTCATCGATGTTCATTGTTTCAATCTATATCTCTTTAGCCAAGAGCCCCAAGACAACTTCTAAAAAGTGAAATGTAACGCATGGCTTATAACCTTTTCTATTTGCCCCTCTTCTTTTTTCTTTTCTTTTTTAGACCTATATCTTTAAAACCTACTCTATATTTTTTATAGGTCAACGAGGAGGATACTTGGTTATATTTTTCTATCACATACGTACAAAGAGAGGAAGAAAAACGGGGAAAAGATGGGAAAAAGAGAAAACAAAGAAACAGAAATATCGAAGAAATTTGTTTTTTTGTTTCAAAAGTGTTATGGAGATGAACAAATACCGATTTCATTTTATTTTTCTTTACTCCATCTGCATACAAAGCTACATTATTTGTGCTCCCATTGGAATGGAAAGCTAGAATTGTTATCTAACAAATATAATATAAGATACAATCGAAAGCCACACTCCTTTTTCTTTTCCAAGGCAGACAAAAACACTGTAGGCCGAAAGCATATATAGATAACATTTATACCGCCCCCCAAACTCGATACACTTGAAAGCAACACTTTGAAGCACATAAGCTTCCAAACCAGAAGGAATTAAAATATAAAATAAAATCACCAACAATGCTTTTTACTCCACATGATAATGCGTCCATGTGAAAGCTGAAGCCTCTTAGTGTGCTAAACTTTGGATATTCTTCAGTCACTCGTGAGGAGCTCCTCAATCATTTGCAATGCAATTCTCTCTTCTTCATCGATCCCCATTATGTCGTCCCCACCATCTTCGCAATTCATCATCTCGGGGACCTCCCCCATGCTCGGGCTCAGCAACCCGTCTGACCCATTGGGCTGGCCCGTCTCAGACACTTGCTCATGTTTATTCCCTAGCTCCACTGTCATGACCCAATTTGAATCTGACCGCGCCCCGGCCCGCTTCTGCCAGACTCCTATGTGACAGTTCTCTGTGTCCAACCTTAGGCATGTCAATGATGGAGATGGAGTCTTGCAGCATTTTCGGAGCTTGACGCTTAGAGCCGCTGATAAAGCTGATGTGGAGGAAGAGGATGATGATGAAGAGGAGGTAGAGTCTTCATTTCCCATCATGGCATCACCGTTGGCTTTACCCGTTGTGATAGGGAAGTTGGTCTTTGCATTGCGGCCACTCATGAGTATGGCGGCTTCATCATAAGCCTTGGCGGCTTCCTCAGCGGTTTCAAAGGTTCCAAGCCACACCCTTCTCTTCCTGTAACAAAGGGCACATGATCTGTCATTACTATTAGTACATAAAAAGATTGTGGAAAGAATGGAGAGTATTGATGTTTATCGGGCTGTTTAATTTCAAAGTAAAATCTCTATATCTTTTTTATGCTATACTTCGAGTAATCACAAGTTGTCATATCATTCTGAAATATGTGATGAGGAATAAAACGAATCCCCCAATGTAGCAGCTAGAAAAACAAAAACGGAAGCATATATGTAAGTCGAGGTTTCTGTATGTGAGGGTATATATAGTTTTGTGTTACTTGTGGAAAAAGGATAAATGGGAGTAAGATGGTTACAATAATGGGTGGCGAATCTCGGCGACCCATGAGCCCCAGTGGCGTTGCCTGACACCTCTGTACTTCTTTGATTGTACCATGATAGAGAGAGAAAGCGGGGAGAGAGAGAGTGAGAGAGAGAGAGAGAGAGATTTCAGGAGTGATTATGAAATGAGGAAGTTGCAGCGAGAGAGAGATTGGAATATAAAGAGAGGTTTGGAAGGCGTACGATTCACTTAAGATCACATTTAACAGTTCAAAAATGAAGCTCCTGTCGGTGAAGTTAATTAAAAGCACTACAATTTTGCGTTACCCTTCGGTGTGGTCCATTGAATATCCATTGCGGGTCCCATCCCATATCTTACTGTTGGAGCTCTCTCTCTCTCTCTCTCTCTCTCTCTCTCTCTCTCAGAGTGAAATTTGTTGTTTTGGTAGCTGCCATCTGTTTTGGTAGCTTTGATTCCTTGTACAATTGAAAGTACAGTTACCAGTGACTGTAGTAAATAAACAGCAAAATCGACCAAATCCTACTGAACTTTCGGGGGCTGAGGCTGGCTCTCGTCCTGTACTAAGCGCACAAAAGAAAGATGGTGAGAAAACGGGGTTCGGAGTCCTTGCTCTAGATTTAAAACTAAAGAGAGTACGAATTCGATCTAGTCCCTTTCGTTTGAAATGAGAAAACTAAGAGTACGAATTTGATCTTTTATGAAAGTTATCATTCTTCAAGGCTTGAATCATAAAGGAGTGGGCTAGGGCAGCGGCCTCTACAAGCTTGCATTAACTCCTAAGTTGAAAGCAGGACCCACGATTGTCATGCATGGTTAAAACCAGCCAAACCCATACAATTGGCCAGCACAAAACTATCACAATCATGTCTAGCTGCCAAGGTTCTTTGCCTGTAGAATGCATTCAAGTATACTAGCTTAAGAGAACCCCCCCCCCCAAAAAAGAAAGGAATCCCCCAACCCCCTCTCTTGAAAGAAAAAATTAGGGGGGGAAATATACATATCCAAAAACTTGATTGACAATTCTCCCTCTAGATTAGATGAGCAGCGTTATGAGAAGCGAAGGTAAGCAAAAGAACACGGCATAAGTAAAACATGAGAAGCCGAGGTTGGAAAACAGATGACTTTGCTTCCCCCACCAAGGTTTGAATCTTGATTGAGCGTAAGAAATCAGTGGGCTTTCATCTCACTAATCAAAGAAGCTCGGTGACTCTCAAATTCCCTCTTTATAAATTTTCGTTTGTGCAAAATTAATTAGAAATAGAGTTCATAATATGGAAATTTCGATGCCGGATACGTAAAATTAATTAGGAAGTCACCTAGTTAAAATAAGATGGGAGTCCTCGTCTCTCTCTCCGTCTCTCACACAATTTTGTGATTTTTTTTTTCGTTTGTCGAATTCTTTTAATGTCAATTAGTTGTAATATCGTTTCCTTTTGTTCATTGGTTCCGGGTTAAGCATCCGTTAAAAATAAAAAAAGAATCAAATTCTTTTGCTGCAATCACTATTAAAAAACACGGTTTTAGCGATAGATTTTTTCATCGCTGAAAGTTACCTCGCTAAATTTAGTGAAAGATCAGCGACGGATTTTTTAGCGACTAAAATTCCTTCACTAAATCCGTCGCTAATTTTTTTTAACATTTTCGAATTACTGACGGATTTAGCGACGGAAATTTTCCGTCGCTGATGTGAGTAACAACAGTAAACCCAAATACCACGTCCTGACCCAACCACCCGCGCTGCCGTCCGCCCGCGCCTTAAATGTGCTAAAAATATGCTATCACCCGCATTCGAACCTGGGTGTGAAAGAAGGAACTTGAGAGTCTTAACCATCATACCACCATTACATTTGTGTTATTAGTTTATTTTTTTTTATTTCTATACTTTATTTGTAACCCTCAATATTAAAAATACAGCTCACTTATTTAATAAAAATATAAAATTTTATTTAATAAAAACATAAAATTATATTTAAAAAACAAAATATAATATCTAATAAAAATACAAAATTATATTTAATTAAAATAAAACTTATATTTAATAAAAATAATAAAATTATATTTAATAAAAATAAAAATTATATTTAATAAAAAAACAAAATTATATTTAATAAAAATAAAAATTATATTTAATAAAAACACAAAATTATATTTAATAAAAATACAAAATTATATTTAATTAAAACAAAAAAAATCATATTTAATAAAAATACAAAATTATATTTAGGAAAAACAAAAAATTACATTTAATAAAAATACAAAATTATATTTAATAAAAATACAAATTTATATTTAATAAAAATATAAAATTATATTTAATAAAAATACAAAATTATATTTAATAAAAACAAAAAAAAATTATATTTAACAAAAAAATAAAATTATATTTAACAAAAAAATAAAAATTATATTTAATAAAACTAAAAATTATATTTAATAAAAATACAAAATTATATTTAATAAAAACAAAAAATTAGATTTAATAAAAAATACAAAATTATATTTAATAAAAAGATAATATTATATTTAATCAAAACATAAAATTATATTTAATAAAAAAATTATTTTTAATAAAAAGACACAATTATATTTAATAAAAATATAAATTATATTTAATAAAAACAAAAAATTATATTTAATAAAAACAAAAAATTATATTTAACAAAAAAAATAAAATTATATTTAATAAAAATATAAAATTATATTTAATAAAAATACAATTATATTTAATAAAAATACAAATTATATTTAATAAAAATACAAATTATATTTAATAAAAACAAAATAAAATTATATTTAACAAAAACAAAATTTTTTTTAACTTTTAAGGATGGAGAATTAGCGACGGGAATTTTCTGTCCCTAAATCCGTCGCAAATTTGTCTAAAAAAATTTTAGCGACGGAAAATTTCCGTCACTAATTTTTCGTCGCTAAATCCGTCGTTGATTTTTTTGTCGGTAATTCATCGTAAATTCACCACTAATAGCGATAGATTTTTATCCGTCGATAATTTTTATCAAAATTTTTTTTTCTAGTGAATTAATTAATTAATTTTTTGTGCAATTAATATCTTTTCGCCGAAGCTTTATTGTTCATAATAATGATAATGATTTTAGAAAGGGTAAGTCCAATTATGGGGCGGTTGGGGTACATTAAATTGGATTTTGTTGGTAAAGACAAAGAAAAAGAACACTGATTTTGATTCGTGAGCTGCAGGAAAGCCAAAATAACCTAATTAATGACATATATCCCATGATTGAAACTCATCATTAACATGACAATCATATCATGTCTTAATCAAACGGAACTTGATGTTGCTGTGTCTGTACAACCCTATTCCGGATAGAGCTGTTATGATTCTCGGTCGTACCATAGTATCCGTGATATTAGCTTATCAAAACTTGACTTGAATTCGAACTTTAATTCAAACTCGACTTCAAATATATCGGACTCAAAGACCCGATCAGGTACCTAAATAATTAATTATAATTTTTAAAATATTTTTTATTTTTATATACTTGATAATTCTATCCGACGACACTATCTGATGATATTATTTATGACACTTTGAACTCAAATTTGAACTCGAAAAATACAAATATGGATCATATTACCTGACGACACTATCCGACGATACTATCTGTAATACTTTGAACTCGAACTTTAATTTGAAAAATACAATTCTGAACCATATTTTCTATCAGCACTACCCGATAATATTTCGAACTCAACCTCAAGCTCGAGCCTACCTAAAAAGTACTCGAGCCGAGCTAGGGTATCGTGATACCCAAACTCAACCCGGGTGTCATAACACCCCTAATTCCGGATTCCTATGTCAGCTTCCCTAATTTTAATGGATGCTTTTATTTAATACTATATTCTATGTTTTAATTCTCTGTAATATTCCAATTCAGTTGCATAAAATTTACGAAATTAATGATAAAATTTTGACCAAATATAACAGCTTTGTCTCCATATCTTTAATTTTCCAGGCTTAGTTTTAGCTATTATCAATAATAATAATAATAATAATAATAATAATAATAATAATAATATCTTTCTTTTCACTCTTGCTTTTAACACAGAAATTGTGTGAAGAATCACGTAGAAAATATTTATGATGATTGATCAATTTATTTGGACTTGAAACGAAAATCCAATTAGCCAGACTTATTCAAACTGCATTTTTATTTTAGATGATTTTTCAGTAAATATTTATTTTACTTTAAGAATTCTTTGTAAATATAATAAGTAATTTACTTTCAAAAAATAAAATTAATTAATTAATTAAAAAAATGGTTTGGACTTTCACAGGATCCATCGTTATTCAATTACTGGGTCCCCAAGCAAACAATCTAGTAGTCACAACCCACATCCTTAGTATAATGATTTTAAATTCAAATCCCAGTGTAACCATAAAAAAAAAAAAAAAAAAAACAAAAAAAACAAATTACTGGGCCCAGCCTTTCCCGCCCATTTCCACCGCTAGATGGTCCTTCAAAGTCCAAGCCCACTATGTTCAACAAATTAACCCAGCACATGGAGTTCATGGGGCCTTGCCCAAACCACAGGTGCTATTTTATGGGCCCAAAACTAGGCCCAACTGTAAAATTTCATGCTATTTTACTGTACAATTTTTTTTTTTTTTTGTTTCCCACCTGGTATCCGGAATTTCGTATCGACTAATTCGAATCGACCTACTGTCGAACCCTTTTCAGGGAAGGTCTAATTGTACAAATATATATTTGGTAGGTTATTTGGCTCAATTTGATTACTAATTTCTAAATAAATATCTAGAACAATTGATTTATTCAATTTTAATTAAATAATGTTCATCCATATCTTCAACTTATAAATTCTAGATATTTGTCAATAAGAACCCCTCTAATTACTCACTTTCATTTTAAAAACTTTATTAATATTATAAAATATCAAGAAATAGAAAATATTTAGAGAGAAAGTGAGAAAGAGAATTTTATTTCTCAATTTTATAAGCATACAATTGGGATTACAAGAATGCCTATTTATAGGCATTTGAAAAAGAATGAAAAAACACCTCTATTAATGTGGTAACCCAAAAATCAATAATCACTAATGATTCCAAAGACCAAAAGTTATCATACCATTACATAGTTATTCAAAAACCAATAGTCATTCTTTAATATGATCGTCCACTTAAATGGTCATTCTTATTGATGATGAATATGGACATCCATCTAAATCTCATTGCATTTATAACACTCCCCTTTGAATATCCATTGTATAAGAAATATATCTCATTAAAACTTTACTAGGGAAAAATCCAATGGGACAAAAAAAAAAACCATAGTGAAGGAAAAAGAGTACATTCTTCCTTATATATGTATTTTGACACAATACTCCCCCTGTTAAAGACATCACTTAATATCTCTAGGACGTCACATTCCAATCTTGTGGATCAACTTCTCAAATACTATAGTGGGTAATGCTTTGGTGAATAAATCTACAGAATTCTCGCTTGATTGAATTTTTTGTATGTCAATATCTCTACTTTGTAGTAAATCATGTGTGAAAAATAATTTTGGAGAGATATATTTCGTCCTATCACTTTTGATATATCCACCTTTTAACTGGACTATGCAAGCTGCATTATCTTCATGAAGTATCGTTGGAGTCTTCTTGTTTACTAATAAACTGCATGATTCTTGAATATGATTAGTCATTGATTTGAGCCATACACATTCACGACTTGTCTCATGAATTGTAATGATTTCAGTATGATTTGATAAGGTAGCAGTTATAGTTTATTTGATAGATCTCCAAGATATTACTGTGCCACCATATGTAAATACATAACCCGTTTGTGACCTAGCTTTGTGTGGATCTGATAAATATCCTGCATCTGCATATCCAATTAATTATGCATTTGGTTCATAAGGATAAAATAGACTCATATCAATCGTTTCTCTGAGATATTGAAAAATATGTTTAATTCCATTCCAATATCTTTTGGTTGGAGCGGAACTATATCTTGTTAATAAATTTACAACAAAAGCAATATCAGGTCGGGTATTATTAGTAATATACATTAAAGCACCAATTACACTTAAATATGACACTTCCGGACCAAGAATCTTCTCATTATCATCTCGAGGACGGAAAGGATCATTTTGTATATCAAGCGATCGAACAGCCATTGGGCCAATTAATGGGTATGAGTTGTCAATATTAAATCATTTTAAAACATTCTCAATATAAGTTGATTGATGGACAAAAATCTCGTTTTTTAAATACTCAAACTACAGGCCGAGACAAAATTTAGTTTTACCAAGATCTTTCATTTCGAATTCTTTCTTTAAATAATTTATTGCATTTGAGATCTCTTCAGGAGTGTCAATAATATTTAAGTCATCAACATAAATAACGATTATTACAAAACCATGTCCTAACTTTTTTATAAAAATGCATGGGCAAATATGGTTATTTGTATAACCTTCTTTCAATAAATATTCACTAAGACGATTGTACCACATCTGCCCAGATTGTTTTAAATCATACAAAAATCTTTGTAATCTAATAGAACATAATTCTCGAAAATTGCATGCTTCTGGCATTTTTAGTCCTTCTAGAACTTTCATGTATATGTTATTATCTAGTACATCATATAAATATGTTGTAACGACTTCCATCATCTGCATATGAAGTCTTTTCTATGCTACTTAACCAATAAGATAATGAAAGTAATAGCATCCATTACAGAAGAATATGTCTCTTCATAGTCAATCTCAGGTCTTTGTAAAAAGTTTTGTGCAACTAGTCGAGGGCTTTGTATCGCACAATCTCATTTTTCTCATTTCTTTTTCGCATAAATACCCATTTATATCCTATTGGTTTAACACCTTCAGATATTTTGACAATGGGCCCAAAAACCTCACATTTTAAGAGAGATGTTAGTTCTGTCTGAATTGCTTCCTTCCATTTTGGCTAATCCCCTCTTGATTGACATTCCTTTAAAGTCGTGGATTCAAATTCCTCAATTTCACTCAGAATATCAATTGTCACATTATATGCAAATACATCATCAATACTTGTATTTGTTCGATCCCATGTTCTCCTTGTAGAAATATAATTTATCGATATTTCTTGATTATCTATTTCAACTTCTTTTGGAAGTTTTTCTTCTTGGATCGAATTATTTCCTTTTTCCATACGATCAATTTATCAATTTGTTCCTCTTTTCTTTCGAGGGTTTTTATCCTTAAAACCCATTGGTCTTCTATGCTTTGGCATGGTTTAAGTTTATTTGTTGGGAGGGGACCTTTAGAGATATAAATTCTAATAGGAGCATTTTCTACTAGAACATATAATTTTGTTACTCGTTTGGATAAGAGAAATTAACTTGCAATTGATTTGCAATCTGCTGCAAATGAATGATCCGTTGAACTTCTAGTTCACACTGTTTTGTGCGAAAATCAAGATGACATAAGGATGGATTACTTCGGGTAATCTCTTTTTCTAACTTTCCTTTCCTGGTATTATCGCCCCCTAAAGTTGAAAAAAATGTCTCGTCAAACCGATAATCAAGAAATCTAGTAGTAAAAACATCTCCTGTCAAGGGTTCAAGATATTTGATAATGGAAAGAAATTCATAACCAATATAAATACCTAATTTCCTTTGAGACTCCATTTTTGTTTTATGAGGGAGAGCAATGGGGACATAAATTGCACATTCAAAAGTACATAAATGAGAGATATTAGGTTCTCTTCCAGAGACCAATTGGAAAGGGGAAAAAACTTAAGAACTAGTGGGTCGGATGCAAACTAGTATTGCTGCATGTAAAATTGTATGTCCCCAAGCATGAACGGGAAGCTTGGATTTTATAAGTAATGGTCTCGCTATCAATTGAAAGCGTTTAATAAATGACTCTACTAGACTATTTTTTTTATGAACATAAGTTACAGGATGTTCAACCTTTATACCAATAGACATACAATAGTTATTAAATGCTTGAAAAGTGAATTCTGCAGCATTATCAAGGTGAATTGTTTGAATACGATAGTCAAGAAATTGTGCTCGTAATCGAATTAGTTGAACAAGTAATCGTGTAAACGCGAGGTTCCAAGTTGATAACAAACACACATGTGACCATCTTGTAGATCCATTTATTAAAATCATAAAATATCTAAACGGTCTACATGGTGGGTGAATTACCACATATATTACCATGTATCCAATTCAAAAATTCAGATGATTCAATTCTAGTTTTACTTAGCGATGGTTTTATTATCAATTTACCTTGATAACATATAGTACATATGAATTTATTAGATTGAAAAATCTTCAGATTCTTCAATCGATGTCCGGAAGAATGTTCCATAATTCGTCGCATCATTACATATCTAGGATGACCCGGTCTATCATGCCATAAAAAGAATTCATTTTGACTAGTAAACTTCTGATTTATTATGTCATTTATTTCAATCGGTTTAATATATGTATAATAAAGACTCAAAGAGAAGACAGATAGTCTTTCTAAAACTTGTTTATGTCCTATTTTAACATTAGTAATACACAAATATTCATTATTTCTCATATTAGTTGTTTCTATATGATAGCCATTGATGCGAATATTTTTAAACTTCATAAATTTCGGTGGGATTTAGATAAAAATAATGCATTACTGATCAAGAAATTTGTCCCTCCTGGTAGTAAATTTGTCCCTCCTGGTAGTAAAACATTTACTCTTCCGGAGTCTTCGATTAAGGTAACACTACCAGATATAGTATTCACATTTTGTCTTTTTATGATAAGATGAGAGAAATATCTTTTGTTCTTGAGAATTGTATGTGTAGTCGCATTGTCTACTAGACAGAGATTCTCATCTTCGATCTTTGATCCAATTTTAGATGCAATAATATCCATAGGTCTTCAAAAATAATAAATAAACAAACAAATAAACAAACAAACAATAAATTTGAATTTATTATAGATATTGAGAAATAAAAACAATTACATTAATTAAAATCATCAAATTCAATATTCTTAAGAAAATCACCAACTTCTAATTGGGGCAAATTTTCAAGACCCTCAAAAAGATTATTAGGGTCATTATTTTGATATAAGGTATTTGCCTCCATATTCTTATCATTTTCCTTTAACGAGGCTTGATAAAACTCGACAAGATGTTTGACGTACGACAGGTACGCGACCAATGTCCAATCACCCCATATCAGTAGCATTTATTCTTAGCATTCTGACTAGATCTACATTTTTCTTGTTTTGTCTCATTCTTTTTTCACTTCTTGTGGTTTGTATGTCCACCACCATCATTATGGTAAACATTTCAGCCACGGCCATGGCCATGACCACGACCACGACCACGGCCACATCCTCAACCACAACCATTTCCACATCCTCGTCCATGTCCAGAATTGTTGTGAGTTATCGCATTCACTTCAGAGAATGGACTAGAGCCAGTTGGACGAGATTCATGATTTTTTATCAATAACTCGTTATTTTGTTAAGCTACAAGTAAATAAGAAATCAGTTATGAGTACTTTTTAAAACATTTTTCTCGATATTGCTGCTACAGGAGCATATTCGAGACGTGAAAAGTGGAGAGTGTTTTCTCTAACATATCGTAATCAGTAATATTCTCTCTACATAATTTTAATTGAGAATTGATTTTAAAAACGGCTGAATTTTATTCACTAACTGATTTAAAATCTTGGAATTGCAAATATATCCAATCATAACGAGTTTTATGAAATATTATCGTTTTTTGGTGGTTAAACCTTTCCTCCAAACTTTTCCACAATTCAAGTGGATCTTTTACTGTCAGATACTCAATTTTCAAATCTTCGTGAAAATGATGACGGGGAAAAATCATAGTCTTGGCTCGATTTTACAAAGTCTCTATATTATTTTCTTTAATTGTTTCACTGAATCCATTTACATTCAAATGGATTTTAGTATCAAAGATCTATAAAAAGTAATTTTTTTTCTAAATGTCAAGAGCCACAAATTCAAGTTTGGTGAGATTTGCCATAAAGTACTATCATATAAACACAAAAAATAAATAAATTAGAATATAATTTATATAGATGTAAAAAATGAATATTATAAGTGAAATGTTGTATGCACTTGACATACTTATTTATACTAGACATTTGCAATCTTCTTGATAAACATCTCCTAGTGCACTTCACATATGTCCCTATCTTAAGCACTTCAGATTTTCAAACGAGAGAGATGATAACACGAGGAGTAACAAAAGTACTTGTAAAGAAATTTCAACGTGGGCACAAGAATGTTGGAATTATGACTATAAAGAGCTGCATAATCATCATTACTTTCGCCAAGTGTTTTCTCCATCAAAATTTGAAATTCAAATTATGCAAAGTCATGATCACACAAGAAAATACATACTTAAGTTATACCCTTTATTTTGCCTCCCCTAAGCACTTCACAAATGATATTGAAGTGGAAAATGTGTTTAGCCTAACTATAAAGAAAATTCTACTAATCAAACAAAGAAGCCACTAAAAACCTAAGATTATGCTTGGTAGAGCAAAAGAAAATGAAACAGAGAGTCACATGCAAATGCAAGGGGAAGTGTAAAATGCCCTATTTTCTAAGCACATAAATTGATAAGAAAGAATGTATGAACAGCAAACAAACCTAGAATAATAATAATTAATCAAATAACATTAACAAAAGTACTTATAAGTTGTGATTATCGAGGATGAACGTTTACGTTGAGCTTGTAAAAGAAAATTCAAACAAAACTCGTGCCGATAACGTATTACAAAATATTAAAAAATAAAAAATATTTATAGAGAATGAGAGAAAGAGAATTTTATTTCTCAATTTTATAAACATACAATTGAGATTACAAGAATACCTATTTATAGGCATTTGAAAAAGAATAAAAAGTTATCCATAAATCAATAATCACTAATAATCATAAAGGTCAAAAGTTATCATACTATTAAATTGTTACCCAAAAACCAATAGTCATTCTTGAATATGATCATTCACTTGAAGGGTCATTCTTATTAATGATGAATATAGACATCCATCTAAATCTCATTGCATTTATAACAATTAAAATATTAATACATATTTATTAGGATAAAAAATAAAAAAAATTATCCCATGAAAATTTTACAAAATTAGATATTTACAAAGTTTAAAAGAATGCAATTTTAAGTAGTATATAAATTTGCACGGAGATATATTTACTTTGACGATCTTGGTTCCAATCACATTTCAACTCTCCCATAAACTATAATCGAAGTTGGCCCAAATTAAATTAAATTATTCAAATGAAGAGAAATTTTGAAATAAATAGCTTTGAGAATAAAATTAAAATAATTAATTTTTTTTAATAAGTGCGTTGGAGGAGTATTAATCGTGTGCCATGACTCTTGTTTGTATATCAAAAAAACAGTCTAATGGTTATTGATGGGACATACCCCAATACCCATTTTGAAGGGTCAACATTTGAAAAGCCCACACATGAGACCCATATAGGATAGCTACTGACCGATTGGTGAGTACGGCCCAGTATTATCGAATGACTACTCTCTATGACTATTCAACTAATCCACCAAAAGGTCTTAGTCGTCCCATCTTCCGAACGATAGGGTCTTAGTCACCCCACCTATCGAACGAGATTTGCCAAGTGGGATTTACCTCCCCGATCGGATACACCCAACTATTGGTCCACCAAACGAGCAAGCCCCAAAGGCTCCACAATGGCCAAACGATTGACCGAAGGTCGACGGCCTTATTGATTCTAAGGAAAGGTCAAAGCGCCCAACGACTTTGATTCCTTACTTAAAAATGGTATCTCCAGGATCTTACGGATAAGAAAAATTCTCATACGATAAAAATCACGATTATTTCGGAATATTGAACTCCCGATATTTCTAGATCATTTCTATAAAGAAAGTAGGGTTACAACGTTCCGAAAGTATACAAATCTATCAGGTATAAGATACCTTCAAACCCTCCGAGTCAAGTACGCTCTCTCGGTCTTACACATTGCGCACACTAGTCACAGGAAACCTCTCCCTCCATAAACTCTCAGTCTATTTCATTACATTCAAAAACCGTTCTTTTTTATTTGAGCGTCGAAGCCTCCTCCGTCAGAGCACCCTCTGGCTGTTTTTGTAGGTCTCACATCCCGTCGACGACAACCACTCAAGTCACCAAGAAGTTGGTATCTGTGGAGCCATAATCCACTTCCAATAAATTGACACCGTCTGTGGAAAATAAACCAGAGTCTTTACCTTTGTAAGACCAAAAAATCGAGTACGCAATCATACTTCCAAATAGAAGAATTATGACAACTTCGAAAGTTGCCCCCACTGTAGATGGGCGCACCGCGACAGCCTCTGAAGCCACCCTTCCTGTAGCACCCGATCACTCTATTCGTGATCGTGTGGTCTCCCCTCGAACATCTCATCTGGAACAGGTCCTACAACCTGCAATCCAAGAACAACCGATCATGGCCCCTGTGCCAGAACGAGTTAGTCATCTCCAGATAGAAAGACTGGAGTCAAAACTCCAAAATATAAGCAAACAACTAGAAAGACTTAGTCGAGCCCTTAGGTCAAATGGCCAGTCATCCACAACGGACTCTGGACATGAACGTCCCCCGCGACAAGTGCCTCCCGTGAACTATGAACCATCGGTGACCTCTCGTCACGACCCGAAAGATCTAAAAAAACAAATTAAAAAACTTGTAGCCGCTGAGCTAAAAAAAACAGGCGCGAAGAGGGACGAAGACCCCCTCCATTCTTCAGGAGTATCACCTTTCGATTCGAAGAGCTCCCTAGAACCGATGCCAAGAGACGTCCTCCTACCACCCATAGAGCGATATGATGGAACAACTGATCATCGTGATCATGCCACCCATTTCATAACAATCATGGTCTCCAGGGAATTGTCAGATGCGGCAATGTGGAAACACTTCCCCACTACACTCAAGGGCAATGTCTTGACGTGGTTCAATTCTCTCCTACCGTTCAGAATCAAAATTTTCACCCACCTACGACAACAGTTCGAATCTCATTTTATAATCAGCTAAGGAGTCAAGCAAAAACTCACCTCCTTGCTATCGTTATGACAACGGGAAGACGAGCCCCTGAGAGATTTTCTGGAGAAATTTAAAGCAGAGATGTTAAAGGTTCCAGCTCTGTACCATTCCATCGCATTAGTCGCTCTCCTAACGAGCCTATATTCCTCCGCCATGAAGACCTCCATTACGAAGAAACTCCATTCAACCATTCAAGAGTTTTACTCCCGAACCGAGAAGTACATTGTGGCAGAAGAAGCAGAGGCATTCGATTGGCAAAAGAACCATTCGAGCAAAAAGAATGTTGTCGATCGCCTTACCAGCCTTCTCCAAAGAGGAGCAAACCGGGGGCTTCGCCCTCACGAAGGTTTGATGTCCACACACCGTTGAACAAGACTCCAAGTCGAGTCTTATATCAAATTAAAAACAAATCGTACGTCAGGTGGCTCTCTCGTGCCACAGAGGAAGACCCCAAAAAAGATAAGTCCAAGTACTGCCACTTCCATCGGTATTATGGTCACATGACCGATGAGTACAAGAGGCTCAGAGATGAGTTGAAATTCCTGGTTCGTAGTGGTAGACTGTGGAAATTCATCAGTACAGAAGGAAGGAATTTACCTTTCCCAAACCGGCATAATCTACCGCCGGAGAATGAGCCACTTAACCGACCGGACCCCAGACCACTGCACGATGGACCAAAAGGGGTGATCCTTCAGATTGATAGTAAAAGCATCTGACATGAACCCTATGTCCCCACTAATGTTTGTCCAACGTACGACCCAGAGTTTTCTGCGCTCTTTCCCTGAGAAAGGGTTCTGCACCTTCTCATTATATATTGATCATTCCTGTGATGGCTCGTGACACGAGATCCTTAGTGATTTACGGAAGAATCATCTCTTGTCTAAAATTTTTTATCATACATGTCATCAAAACGAGATGGAACTTCTCGAACAGGTGGACACAGCCCTAACATCTAAAGTTTCCTATCGTACGTGTCATCAAAATGGGATGAAACTCTCCGAACAGGTGGACATGGCTCTAACATCTAAAGTTTTCTATCGAATGTTGGGCCTAAATCGTCTTTATTTTACCGAACGATCGTGTCATCAAAATGGGATAGAACTCCTCGAACGGGTGGACACAACCCTAACATCTAAAGTTTCCTATCGAACGTCGTGCTTAAGTGTCACGCCCCGTCACCCCGTATGTTGCCACCTCACGACACATATACTGAGACAACAAAGGCTATCATCAACACATGTACAAAATTGTTTAAAACTTGTTTTCCTCAAAATATTATTTCCTAAGTAAAATGTAAAATGTAAGACAATATCTCAATGCATAGTTATACAACACTGGTGAGACTTTCAATTACATTACATAACATAATACAGTCATCTCATTATAAATTTATACAATGGTCATTCTATAGACCTCAAAATATACATATACAATATCCAACATCAAATACAATCGCTGCGGAAGAATGGTTGATGCCATATCCAAGTCTGAGGTCTCCAAATATGAATCAAATGTGTCGAATTCACTCGACACGTCCCTCTGTAAAGTCTATAACTGAAATCAGGGAAAAGTGAGTAGTGAATATCATGACAAAATACTCAGTGAGTGAGGGGATCGACAATATGTTCTCAATATAAATGTGAGCATGGAGTGTCAAAATACATTTTAAAACCAACATGATATCAAAACCGAGTATGTCATGTCTAGAAACCAAGTGATCACATATCACACATAATAGTATCAAAATAAACATCCATTTACATTTCTGAAATCAATTAGAGTTTGCCAAAAAAATAACCCCGGTAGTGGTCTACCTCGACCAATGACGGGTGTGTTGGGGGTTTTCATATGCAAGTATATAAAATTAGCTCTCTACCCCAACGTTGGCCACAGGCCTCACCAAGTACTAGACAGTGACGTAACACATGTCCTCCCCACATTTGGTTCAACCGGCTAACCCATGTCTATACGTATATCCAACAATCAAGTATAATACCTCACTCGGAGCTAGACTGTGGCGTAACACACGTCCTCCCCAAATTTTTGGTTCATCCGAGCGCAACTATACATATCACAATCACGACATTTGCGGATACCTCCGGCCGAAGCGTATCCGGACGCACATGGGGCGCCTCTACAAATGTCCTTCGTAGCTACGGAATCCATCAAGGAACATCATCATCTCATCATATCATCCATCACAAGTAGGCATCCAGCCCACACATATCATCAAATCATATCAAAACCATGTGCCAATATGTTTCATCAAAGCATTTCAAATCAGTTTGCTTATGCAATGGTAGCATGATAAATCATATCAAGATTTCAAAGTATGACACAATATCATTTCATTTCAAACTATGGATGCATAATCATTCAAATTCAATCAATTTTTGGACACTCCAATGAATCACAAAAGCCATCATTTATAAAACATAGTCAAAATCATATGCTTTCACTCATGTCATAAAACATGTCATTTGAAAAGCCATAAAACATGAATTTGTTCAATCGAAAACATAACATCAAAGTCTCACTCACAGTATACGGGATGGTATATCACTCCCTAGAAACACCACAACGTCGATAATGTGACCTGCTCGATCAATCAACAAATGTATCACTACAATAACAATACATATAATATATATAAGTATGATAGCATTGACAAATTCAATATTACTTTTTATTTTTTTTTAACTAATCCTTCACATAGGACCAAATCCTAGAACATCATAACTAGGCTCCCAAATGTATACAAACACTATTTCCATTCTTTATATCCCAAACCAACTACCAAACTAACACAACTTATTACCTTATTTAATATACCTATATTAATTATAAAACAATAATTTTTAACATTTTTAGTCTAATTCTACTTCAATTACATAAAGACATAAGGATTCATTCTAAAAATTCTTGACTACAAAACTTCAAATCTGCACAGTCTTGGAAAACAAGCTGTAACTTCCACCACAGATATCCAAATCACTTGATTCTTATCCCAAATTAAAGATAATACATAGATCTACAAATTTCATAACTGGAGCTCAGGTTAGTTCAAACCAGAAGACACCTCAAAATTTAAATCAAGTCCACGGCCAAAACAGGACAGAACAGGGTATTTCACTACAGAACATCTAACTCTGAAAAATCACTAAAAATCCAATTCTCTTCAGAATTCAACAAATCATATCTCATTTTAAAGCTATGGAAATCTAATTTCATATGCAGAAGACCTCACTTAATTTGCATTTGTATAGAAAAAGTTATTATAAAAAGACTACAGTCTGGTCAGTTTGCCATGTTTTGCAGAAATTTACAATTTCAATGTTTACATCAAATCTTCCTTCCTTTTTCAATTTCAGACCACCAACCTCATGTTCAACACATATTTTCATTACTTCTTGCACTCAAAATTTGGCACACATGACTTGCATTTAAACATCAACAAATGCACATATTAACTCACCACCATAGTGTCAAAATTTTGCACACAAGGATTACACTTAAACTCCAAGTTTTCAGCATACTAAGAACATGGTTTGTACTACAATTTCATGGCCAAACAAGTGCTGAATTTCTGCACACTACTTAGCTTCAATAAGGGTAAATTTCAGCACACAAAACACCTTGTCGCACTCCCATTTTCAGCCACACAAGATGCAGAATTTTTCTGCACAATATGTTTATAGTTTCTTGTCTCCCATTGTAACAAAATCAAGGCTTTACTAATCTTCCATCCACTCAAAAATTTCTGCACGGCCTCCTTGCATTTGGTCACTTGATTTTGCACCCTAATCTAAGTTAAAAACATCATATTAAGACACTAACACAAGGTTCTCAAGTCTACACCCAAGTGCAAAATCTTTTCTTTCCTTTTTCTCCTAGCTTGGGCCATGGTTGGTTCATATAGTTAGACTTCTCCTTTTATCCCCAAATTAAGATATATTATAGTACAAGATGAGAGGAGACTTCTCTACCTAATGCAGTCCGGTCAAAGCCTTGAAGAGCAGAATTTTCTTCATCCCTTAGAGCCTTCGGTTACTCTAGATCCACCTAGCCAGGGTTCTTTTTTCCTTCCAATTTTTTGATATGTTGAACTAGGGTTTGGGAGAAGTAAAACCATGTAAAAATTTTGAGTGGTTGTTTGGAAGAATCAAGTCTCTTCTTCAATGGTAGGTCACGACTATGGAGGAAGGAAGAAGATGAAGAGTCTCTCCTCTTGGCTTGTACACACGGTTTTTTGAAGAATGAAAGGGTAAGTGTTTTGGTTTAGGTTTAATTACTTGCTCCCTTAATTCCATCCATCCAATTTTTTTTTAGATCCATTCGTAGCCCTTGGATTATTTGGACCCAAACCATGGTTTGTTCTCTTCCCAACACTAAACCATGGTTTAGCCTTCCTTTTTCTCACTCTTTTTCTCTTCCTCTCTCCCTCTCTCACGTTTCTTCTCTCTCTCTCTCTCACCCACTCACTTACTCATATTATTAATAATTTTTTTTATCCTCACAATTTATATTTTCATTAAATGTGTGCGGGTCCCACTATTTTGATCTAAGAGCCCAAATTAATTCTTATCTCTTCCAATAAATCTCCACCCTTAGATCAATTCCCCAAAAGTCAATAATTTCAACTCCCTTAAATAAATCCCAAATTTGAAGAAGTCAATTTGGACTTTTCTTCCTTTATTGACCATTGATTTGTTCATCATCAAATCCTCACTATTGAATCAATTTACTATTAAATTTCATTTTCTTTTTACTTCTTAAATTCAATAAATAAGTTTTTATTACTACCCAATTAATTTAACTTGACCATTCATTTTCCTTTCTCTTATTTTTTTTTAGAAATTTCAAATCATTAACTTAGAAAATTTATTTTTGATTCTGAAAATTCTCTGAATTTCTCAATAGACTCAGAGCCTCGTATTTGGTCTAATTAAATTGATCCCGCATCAAAACGTGGGTGTTTAGCCTTGCCGTATAGCTTTCATCCTAAATTAGGATTTTCGGGTGACTTTTCCAGAAATCCCTGATTTAGCTCTACGAAGTGATATTTATCTATATTTGAGATTCTCATACACTTCTAAGGTCATTCTGATTATTATTTGACCCTTAGTGGTCGTTTTGAAAATTTTTAATCTCCGGCGATTTTAACCGAAATTTTCGGAAACAAATTTAATAAAAAAAATTCTGAGTGAGTTTTCTGTAAAGAAACTGAGGAATATCATATATATTTCATGAAAAGTTACACAATAGTACGGACACTGCAGTGTCGGTGTTACACTAAGTCTCCCTGATATTACCGAACGAACGTCTTATCAAAACGGGATGGAACTCCTTGAACGGGTGGACACGGCCCTAACTTCTAAAGTTTCCTATCATACATGCCATCAAAATGGGATGGAACTCCCCGAATGGATGGATATGACCCTAACATCTAAAGTTTCCTATCAAACGTTTGGTCTAAATCACCCTGATCTTAGCGAACGATTGTGTCATCAAAATGGGATGGAACTCCCCGAACGGATGACCAAGTCCCTCTTATCTATAGTTTCCTATCGAGCGAACGAATCATGGGACTCCCTGAACGGGACATGGCATTCTAAAGGTCTGCTTTGTGAAAGATCATTACATTTCGATAGAGCATTAGACAAATAGTTCGAACAGCACTTTCGGGCAGACACTCTCAACTAAGAAAATTTTTTCATCAACAGAATAATACAAGATTACATAGGGTTAGAAGGAACAACAGAGGCCATGTGGGTGGGTCCTGATCTGTTATCACTCTATCGACGGACACCTCAAGAAGGGGTAGAGCTTCATATCGGCCGACCTATCGAAGAATCTCTTCGGTGCATCTCAAACGCTCGAGCAATCTACGCTGAAAAAGCTAGAGGTTAGCAGTATCTCTGGCAACAGATACCTTGAGGTCAGTCATCTCTCGCTCGGCATTCGGAAGGGATTCCTCCCGAAGATGAACTAATGTCTCGGTGACCGCTAATTTCGCTTCACGAACGCATGCCTCGGCCTCCAACTTCTTGCAACGCTCTTGGGATAAGGCCAAATTCGTCTGAAAACGTGCAATCAATTTGTCCTTTTCCCCTTCAGTGTCCTTCTCCTTGTTCCCCAAAGCGTTTTACAGCACCAGCACTTAGTTGCTCAAACAGACAAGTCGTTCCTCAGACCTTTTCCTCCGTTGCCTTTGGAATTTGGTCAAGGTCGTTGTCTGAGAAGAAGTACACTTGACAGTCAGAATTATATAATAACAAATGGGGACGAAGCTCGAATGAAAGAACACTTACAGTTAGATAGAGAGAGTGGATAGCCTTGTCAATATGATTAGAAGACATTGTCTGGAGTGTGAATTTAGGGCAAAACTCGAACCGCTCGACCAACTGTAGTGCCTCTCGTGAATCGATAAAATTATACTGACAGTCCCCCATACAGACCGCAACTGACCGTTCCCCTAGAGTATCCTCCTGCCCATTAAATGATTCAACCAAAATAGGAGACGGAAGGCCAGCCTCATCTCCCCCATCATGCAGGGAATATTGGGATATTTGGAGAGATCGTTCGGGCGCTTCTCTCAAAACAAGAGCAGAACGTTTTGCCTCATCGAAGTTTCTTCCTGCAACCGTGGATTTTGAGTTAGAGCACTCTCCGTCGTCTCATGGACTTCTTCACCCGGAACGTTTCCCTCACTGTTTCTGATTGGCATACCAACGTTCATTATCAAAATAGTTAACCGGTCCTCCCTTGCTTCAACATGCTCTTAAGGGGACTCATGTTCTCTAGTTTCTGCTAGTCCCTCATCGCTAGCAGGCGGGTCAGACGATCGAACCCTTGATCTCTTCGACCAAGTCTCGGGAGAAGTATCAATCGTCTTCCTCTTTGCATTCGGTTTCACCTCCCGCTTGGTCGAAACATCTTCTAGAAGGGAAGCATTCACGGACAGCCGAAAATTGACCAAGTCCTTCTTCTTCTGCTCTAGTAAAAGAGGCCTGGTGATCTGTCTTGCCTCGTCCACTAGTAGGCCAAACACCAATAACATCTAGTTCTCTACTAAAAAATATACCAAAATACTCTGTTGAGTAGACTCACAATAATGTCCAACGAACCGCAAAAAGTGAGAGTGACGAAGGAGATCCGGGACTTTTATTTTCAACGAAGGTGCTTGATCAGCTCCCAGAAGTACCAAAAGAAGACTTTTGTTCAAAAATCTCACGTATAAGAACTTTTGCATCCAGTGTTTGTCTTGAGAATCACTGTAAAAGAATTTCCAATGAGACTCCCTACAGGTCTGCAGTTTATACCAGTCGCATGTAGAACTTTGGGTGTTGCATCGAACCAAGGAAAAGAGGGCCCCCAGAATCTCCAAATCAAAACGAATACGAAAAAACCCTAACAAATAAATCAAAACAATCACAAAAAGCCAAACACTAAGGATGAGTAACGAAAGGTGAATATTCTAATATCCCAGGACCTCTGCTAGCGGATCCATGTATGGGACCCTCAAACCGTACTTCACGCGTTGCATGTACATAGGGATACAACCCTCAGGGGCATGATTCACCCGGTCTTCTTTGTTAGACAACACTAGTTCGACGTCGCTTTCGAGCGACATGCTCCTCCGGACTTCCTGTCGTACTTTGTACGGTATCTATGCCTCGTGACGAATGAGAATCTTTCGACATTTTCTCAGAGAAAACTTTTCACAAAGGATTAAGAGAATGACAGGAAAGAAATATATACCCCGACAAATGTGTATCTTTATAAAGTGTACAGAAAACGAATTCCGAAAATCGAAGCGACAAAGCCTCATGTCATTTTCTATGACCATACCTCCTGCCACTTTTCCCAAGGAAAAACGTCATGAGTCGGAGGCAAATGATGGGATATAACTCAATACTCATTTCGAAAGGTCAGCACTTGAAAGACCCACACATGAGATCTACAAAGGACAGCTACCGACCGATAGGCGAGCACAACCCAGTATTATCGAATGAGTGCTCTCTATGACTGTTAAACTGATCTACCGAAGGGCCTTAGTCGTTTCATCTTCCGAATGATAGGGTCTTAATCGCCCCGCCTATCGAACGAGATTTGCCGAGTGGGATTTATCTCCCCGATCGGATACCCAGTCATTGATCCACCGAATGAGCAAGCCCCAAAAGCTTCACATTGGTCAAACGATCGACCGAAAGCCGATGACCTAATTGATCCCAAGGAAAGGTCAAAACGCCCAACAACTTTGATTCCGTGTTTAAAAATGGTATTTTCAGGATTTTATGGATAAAAAAAATTCTCATACGATAAAAATCACGATCATTTCGGAATATTGAAATTTCGAGATTTTCAGATCGTTTCTATAAGGAAAGTAGGATTACAACGCACCGAAAGCATACGACTTTATCAGGTATAAGATACTCTCAAACCCTCTGAGGTAGGTATACTTTCTCAATTTTACACATTGGACATACTAATCACAGGGAACCTCTATCTCCATAAACTTGTTTCTTTACATTTAAAAATCATTTTTTTTTATTTGAGCGTCGGAGTCTCCTCCATCGGAATACTTTTCGACGATTTTTGTAGATCTCATATCCTGTCGATGGTAACCATTTGAATCACTAAAGAATTGATATCTGTGGAGTTATAATTCATCTCCAACAGTTATAAATATTTTTTTATAATACGAGAATTTTAAATTTAAATTTTAATATAAAAAAAAAATTAACTAACATAATTGTCCTTTCTGAAGAAGGACTCGTTCCGAGGACATAATGCAGGAGACGATGTGTTGTTGACGTTCGTTTCCGTTCAGTAATCAGTAATCAAGCCGTGGCATATCAGTACGAAACCTGTCGGGCCCACACGCCGCTCGCAGAATTGAGCATGGAGACTACGTCGCTCTTCCAGACAAAGAGACGGTCCTTGAAGTTACGGCAAGCGGCATTCATAAATTAAAATTTGTGTTGAATATAAAAAGTCATTGTTTTAAAGTTTCTGGATAAATTAATTGGGATATATTTGTAAGTCAATAATTATTACATAATTATTTAACGATCACCGATTTTCTTAAAATACAAATATTAATATCATTAGTATTCATCTTCCAATAATTATTCAAACAACATTGATTGATACTTAAATAATAAAAAATTCTTAATTAAATATAAATTTTTTGAGATTTTGTATTTAAAATTTTATAAATACGTGTATTTATAAAACAGGAAAAGCCATTTAACCCACAAAATTACTAATTTTATTGTCAGAATTGAAAATTTATATTTATAACATGTATCGTCACCTCGATCGGGTGAAGGCAAATGCTCGTGTGTTTGTCCACGAGGAGTTTACGTGCCGTTAGGGACACGTGTCCAAAATTTTATAGGCTTCCGTCTAAAAGCGCGAGATGACGCAAACAATTGGATGTGGCACGGGGGAGTGGATCATCAGCGTCGGACAGCCGCGTAACAGGGTGATCAAGTCAGCGTTAATCGATTTTCAACAGCAATTAAGTAATTTGATCGGACGGTGAAAAAGGAGGGGAGACAGCGACTTTTCCTTTTTTCTCCGTGATCCGTCCGTGACACTGCTTATTCGCCATATAATGTTATTTTAATTTGTAAGCTCTTTTATGGGGTGTTTTGAAATCCAATCGCGAGGACAAATCGATGCATTAATGGATAGATGAATCATCGGATCAAATTGATTAAATCTTATAAAAAAATTGAGATGATATAATCATGAAATCATAAATAAATTTAACTTATAATATATCCAGATCAAGATAAATCGTGTTTAATAACAAAGATTATATATATTTTCATCGTATTCCCAAATTCAAACATAGATAGCCACAGTTTTTTTATATAATTTTTTCATATTAAAAAAATCTGAATTAGACCGGGTCAATTGAATCTATTTTCTAATCCAATCCAAATTTTGATCGATTTTGATTGGTGTTTTAAAATCTGATTATATAAAAAAGTCAGACCGCTATTAATCTGATTGCTAATCATACCGATCGGTCTGATCCAAATTTCAAAACACTACATTTTTTGTGTTTCCTGATATGTGCTTCATCCCTTGACTTTTAAGTGTGTAAACTCCACTAGATTTCAAATATTGTGTACCTTTGGAGGTACCCTTCATTTATAATTTAAAGGCAACCTCATTTCAAATTAATTAAAGTTTTTAACTCTTACTCATTTTTTTGAGAAATTTGATTTATGCTCTTTAACATTTATTATTTTTCAAACATAAAAAATTGACTTTAACTATAAATTATTGTAGATAAAATTACATAAAATAGAGATAAATGAACGTGAATTGAATCAAATTTAGGTTTTTAAATTTACCTCATTAGAAAATAATTTAACCCCACTTTAAAAATTAATTGTTAAAATGGAGAGTTGCTATATTTCTATGTCACACCTTAAATCCTGAGTTAGTCGATTTGAAATTTAACATTTCCTATCATATATGACTAATTTCAAATATGTATGGGATAATTTACCTTTGGTCTAATAAATACATGTATGAACATGATCGAACAAATTTGAATTTTAAAGAAACTTTCGAATGATATTTGGGAAGAACATGATTCTTACTTAAAGTTTCGATATGTCTCGTGAGAACAATCTTATTTCTTTACTTATTTTTGGTGTTAGTTTGAACTAATTCATTGTAATAGTTTGTGAGAGAGAGTATAGGCATGAATTGACTTATTAAGCAGTTGCGATATCTCAGATTAAATATTTATTAACATATAGGTCCATACTAAATTTGTATTGCTTTTTTTAATAATAATGTTGGACATAGGAAAAATATCTTGAATAAAGTTTTTTCCCACATCACATGCTGAAAATTGGTTTAAATCTAATTTTTGTTTGTCATTTTGTATAGGCATCATTCTAAATAATCTTTTAAAAAACTATATAATTTATGAATACACCGACCTTTCAACTTATTTAAGGGCTCACCCAATAAATAAATTATTCACTAACTTAATACGAGAATAAAGAGGTGGTAGACGTATATATACGTAATATTTTTCTTTTATTTTTGCAAAGAACTTATTTTCACATCTTGAACTCGTGATATCCACCATTGCTTCAAGATTCACCCTCAACCTTTCAACTTATTTAATAAAAAAAAATTCGTAGCAAGATATTCTTATTAAATAAGACCTTTCAACTTATTTAATAAAAAAAATTCGTAGCAAGCAATAAAAAATAGCTTATTTTTGCTTGACTAAATAATGTTTTTCTTTTTGTTATTATAGCAAGATATTCTTAAATTGTCTTTCTTATATACATACATATATTTAAAAAAGAAGTCTTTTGTATTTATCATAACCCTTTTTCGTGTTTGTTATTGTTTGATCATAATTCAAGATTGAGAAAGAATTCTCAATAAAAAAAATCATGAAATATGTCGATTGATTACATTTTTTTTTTTGGTGAAGGGAAGAGAGCAAAGTATGAAACATAATTTTTTTTTTTATTTTACATATTTTATACCTTTCTCCTTTCATTAGTTCAACAAGCTACAAGCCCCAGAAACTTACATTAACACAAGATTTAGCTCTGGAAATTTAGTAGCTTCTCATGACCAGTATATTTTCTACTTTAAAACATCTTCTTATATTTCAAGAAAATGCCCTTTTATGGCAGAATTTTTGCATTCAAAATAAATAATGGAGACCAATATTCCCAAAATAAATTTGTAGAGTCACACAATGACTTTGATCTACAAATTTTTATTTTTTAAAAATGTCTTTTAAATTAATTAAAAGTATATGGAAAGAATCAAACGTAATAGGAAGTCAATATATCAATGGGTGCAGTGATCGCACATATTCATTTAATCAAAATCTTAAATTTAAAATTTGAAAATGAAAAACCAAATGCTAAAAGCGTCAACCCTTAAATGAACTTCAAAATATTTAAACCGAATTAATCGGATGATCCAGATACCGATCGATCAAGTATTAAAAAAGAATAATAGTAAGTCATAATAATAACCACAATCAAAATTTTATCCTACTAAAATAATCTCAATTATATAAATCTTTTCATGTTATTATATTTTATTTCATATTCTAATTTAACTTATATAATATAGTAAATCACAAGGATAAGAATTCAAATATGAAGTTTTTTTCCCTTTATTTTCATAATTATAATAATGGTTTTTACTTTTTGTGTAATATATAATTGAGTATTATATTTAATTTATTTTAGTAATATAAATATACAAAAATATTGGTCTTATCAACATACTTTATTTCACAGTTTGGTAGCTGGACCAAAGATCAACCCTTGACGTAGGCGCTTCCAAGTTCAATGTCTTGAAAATGCAGAATAAAAATAACAAGAGGGTGAAAGCAGAATAATCTAAAAAGGGTGGGTCCCTAAATCTAATATAAAAGAAGAAAAGGGAAACAGAAAATATCCCTTTCCATAGGTAACAATCAAAAACGGAAAAGAAAAAAAAAAAAGAAAATCTGGTTATTACCATAATAAAATTTCACACGGGAGGCCCACGTAGCCTCCGCTGCAACCCAGATCTCTATATCCTCTTTTCTCTCTCTCTCTCCCCTTAAATACTCCACGTGGTCTCTGTCTGTATTAGTGCTGAGATCAGATCTCTAAACTCCATTCGCAAAGTTTACACTTCGGATCTCTCAATTTCGCAAACTCCACTCCCTGGTAACTCACTCGATCATTTCAGGATTTCGCCACTGATTTTCCAGTCGTCTTCTTTGAATCTCTCTCTCCCTCTCTCTCTGTGGTTGAATTTGAACTGTAAATGTCTGATGAATTTCAACAAATCGCATGCGATCCGTGAAATTGAATTCTCTGTTTTGAATTTGCTTCGCTAATCATTGACAATTGTCGTCTTTTGTGGAGATTGGTTTTGACTTTTTTGTGTGTTTTGATGAGTGTAATTTGATTGCAGTGTAGGTGAGAAATGGCTCAGATTCTGCTTCATGGAACTCTACATGTAACCATCTATGAGGTTGATAAGCTTCATTCCGGTGGTGGACCTAAGTTTTTTCGCCAGGTCTGTGATTTAATTCTGTTTATAAGCCCTAACCCTAATTGCTTAATGGTTCTTTTTAATTTTGCCTTTTCTTTTCTTAATTTATTTTACAGAAATTTGGGATTGGCGTGAGTAAAAGAAAAAATTAGTGAAAATTTGTATGGTAGTGAATGTAATATAATTACACTAGCGGTTTTTCTTTTTCTTTTTCTTTTTTTTTTATACTGAAAATAACTCTGAATATAATTTTCCCTGTTTTCTTGTGTTTTGCCGCCAGTATATACTCTAGATAATTGAAAATAATTGACAATATTTTTCTGTTAGAATTAAAAAAAAATGCAGATTATTTTTTTTTCGAAAAATGCTCGGTGGGAAAAGATTTTTTCAGGGAATCGATTTCCTTGGAGAAAAGGTCTTCATGGAAGTAAGTGAAACCAATATTTTGGCACTACGTATACACGTACGTACAACACTTGTTATAGCTCTCTTAGATTGTGTGATCTTAGAACTTTTTGACTGCATAATTGTTGGTGTAAAATTAAATTCACCGACAAGATTATACATTAACGTTTCTGTAAATATTTTCCAGTTTTCCAGTTTTTCTTGATGATTGGCAATATAACCCCCTCATGCCATCCCACTAATGTAAAATTGGGAAACCCTTCCTGCTACTTGAGGTCAACTTTTGTCAATACCGAGTATGTTGTTATTCTTTTCTCAAATGCCTTGAATAATGGTTGGCCTTCATGTTCAAGTTGAATGGTTTCACCTGGAGGGGTGGTTGTGTTTTGCCGCTTGAACAGAACAAAGTTCCATGTACTTTCTCTTGGATTTGGTAGACGTATGATTAACATATGAATTTTTAGGTTAAATTTTACGATGCGTAGCCTCAACTTTTGCTAATGTGCAGGTGAGTTTCATGATGGTAACAATACCAATATAGATGTGCTGTCAACTTGCTCAATTGGGTATTAGCCCTCTTTGGATGCCTTCAACTTCCTTCAACTTGCTCAACTTGCCTCTATTTTTCATTATTTGACTTGTAATATTTTCTACTAAATTGAAAAATGTTTGAGAGTAAATATAGAGTTTTGCAAGTAGAAGTCAAGTTTCTCCGTAAAGAGAACTAATATTATTATATCAATAATATTTTTCATTAAAACCTCACAAAATCTAAATTGATTTTAACCTTAACTTCTCCAAAAAAGAACATAAAATTTGTTCTTTAAATCTTGTTGTTGTTATTGTTCTTTTATTATTATTATTATTATTATTATTATTATTATTATTATTATTATTACTACTACTACTACTTCTACTACTACTACTACTACTACAACTACTACTTTTGCATACCTGGTACTTAGTTCACCACCTGTTAATTTGGGTTTTCTTTTGCATACCTGGTACTTAACATTGCATTCAAAGTTGTGATTGCTAAGGCTATAGCTGGTTTTTTGTCTTGCTGCTTTTCTCATATGATGCTTAGAATGATCTGGAAGAATTTATTAGTATATTAAATCGTGTTTTTGCCTTAAAATTGGAATATATGCGTAATTAATTTAGTGATTTGTAAAACGAGTTTATCCTTGACTACAATGTAATCTTTGTTTTTCTAGTTTATACTTTTCGTCCTTGCTTTCTAGACTTTTTTTTTTTATGTACATGTATCTTAATTTCCTTTTTTTGATATTATATGATTTGACTAATCATGAGTTTGACACTGTAATTTAAAACTGAGTAACTGTGATTTGTTAAAGTTTTCTGTTGTTCTGGAGGCAAGGTTGAAAATTTAGTCCTTATATATCTGATTCTTTTTGCTTTTTGAGAATCTATAGGGTCAACAATGAGCAAGTTGTTTGAAACCCTCTTTTTTTGCAATATTGTGCTCATGAGATTGAAAGCATCCCTGAAACCACATGTGGAGAAAACTGAAAAATGTTTTTCATTTTATAGTCCTGAGTATCTCAATCAAAGCCTGTTGGAAGGACACGCCATTGTGATTAGATAGATTAAGACTAGACCTTACGGATAGTTGGATAGGACTTTGAAAACACCTTTCCATGTTCCAGCTGCCCCAAAAATAGCACTTACCCATTAAGAAAGGAAAAAGAAATATGACATGCCTCATTAATTTCATACTCATTGAGTGATCTATGGATATACTCTCGAAGATCCTTTTCTTCTCAGGAGTAAAATGCACCCCCTCAATTCCCATTTTATGCCAATTATTTTTCCCTGTAAAATAAATGATGTTTAATTTGTTTGCTTATACATAGGGGATGATTTGGCGGACTCATTATTTTGATTATCTTTGATCCTTTATTTTGTTATAAATTTCTTGGTTTTATTATCCCAATTTCCTCCAAGTTATGGGTTGATTTTTCTTTTTCTTCACCTGAATAGAAAATTTATTTGCTCTTACAAGTGGCCAGCACTTGTATAATTTTGGGACTTCACATGCTTCACTGAAGCCCCTCTTTTTTGTTAATATCACTCTCACTTTTAACCTTTTTTTTTCTGATATAATTAATATTTGCTGCAGAAGGTTTTTTTTTTTTTCCTCTTTTTTTTCCTCTTTTGGTATTAATAGTCTGTCTACTTTAATGATGCCAAAGCGGGGAATTAGCTTGTTGGCCCACTTGACAGTTATTGGCGTCCACTGGTTACAGTTGCTTGGCAATGAGAATTTTTTGGCCACATTAAATGGCTTTCATGTTGTCAATTTTAAAATTTTCTTCTCTTGATATACCTTGTGATGCTTGTCTTTGTGTTTCCAATGATGTTGCAGCTTAGGGAAAACATTGAGGAGGCTGTTGGTATTGGCAGAGGAACCTCAAAACTGTATGCCACTGTTGATTTAGAAAAAGCTAGAGTGGGCAGAACCAGGATAATTGAGAATGAACCCTCCAACCCAAGGTGGTACGAATCTTTTCACATCTATTGTGCCCACACGGCAGCTGATGTAGTCTTCACTATAAAGGATGACAATCCCATTGGGGCAACTTTGATTGGAAGAGCCTATGTACCTGTTCAAGATCTCCTAGATGGGGAAGAAATTGATAGATGGGTTGAAATTTTAGATGATGATAAGAATCCAATTCATGGAGATTCTAAGATCCATGTGAAGCTCCAATATTTTGATGTTACTAAGGATCGTAATTGGGCACGGGGAATTAGAAGTCCTAAATATCCTGGAGTTCCATACACCTTCTACTCTCAAAGACAAGGCTGCAAGGTCACTTTGTATCAAGATGCTCATGTCCCAGATAAGTTTGTCCCCAAAATCCCACTCTCTGGGGGCAAATATTATGAGCCCCACAGGTGTTGGGAAGATGTCTTTGATGCCATTACTAATGCAAAACACTTAATTTACATTACTGGATGGTCTGTGTATACTGAAATCTCCTTGGTAAGGGATTCAAGGAGGCCAAAGCCAGGGGGCGACATCACCCTTGGTGAGCTGCTTAAGAAGAAAGCAAGTGAAGGTGTTAGGGTTTTAATGCTTGTTTGGGATGACAGAACCTCCGTTGGTTTGCTGAAGAAGGATGGACTAATGGCCACTCATGATGAAGAAACTGAACATTATTTCCAGAATACTGATGTGCATTGTGTGCTGTGCCCCCGTAATCCTGATGATGGTGGAAGCATAGTCCAGGATTTACAAATTTCTACCATGTTCACTCATCATCAGAAAATTGTGGTTGTTGACCATGAAATGCCAAGTGGAGGTTCACAAAAGAGGAGGATTGTGAGCTTTGTTGGGGGTATTGATCTTTGTGATGGGAGATATGATTCTCCATTTCACTCGCTTTTCAGGACATTAGATACTGCTCATCATGATGATTTCCACCAGCCTAACTTTGAGGGAGCTTCAATAATGAAGGGTGGACCAAGGGAGCCTTGGCATGACATTCACTCCCGCCTGGAAGGACCCATTGCTTGGGATGTCTTATTTAATTTTGAGCAGAGATGGAGAAAGCAAGGTGGGAAAGATTTACTTGTTCAGCTGAGAGAACTTGAGGATGTAATCATTCCCCCTTCTCCAGTCATGTACCCTGATGACCCAGAGGCATGGAATGTCCAATTATTCAGGTCCATTGATGGTGGTGCTGCTTTTGGCTTTCCTGATACACCAGAAGATGCAGCAAGAGCGGGGCTTGTTAGTGGGAAGGACAATATTATTGACAGAAGTATCCAGGATGCCTACATTAATGCTATCCGACGTGCAAAGAATTTCATTTACATTGAAAATCAATACTTTCTTGGAAGCTCTTTTGGTTGGAAGGCAGATGGTATTAAGGTTGAGGACATTGGTGCCCTGCATCTAATTCCAAAGGAACTTTCACTAAAGATTGTTAGTAAAATAGAGGCTGGTGAGAGATTTACTGTCTACATTGTGGTCCCAATGTGGCCCGAAGGTATACCTGAGAGTGGCTCAGTTCAGGCCATATTAGATTGGCAGAAGAGGACAATGGAGATGATGTATACAGATGTTATTCAAGCTCTTCAAGCCAAGGGTATTGAAGAAGACCCTAGGAACTATTTGACATTCTTCTGCCTTGGCAATCGGGAGGTGAAGAAGAGTGGAGAATATGAACCTTCAGAGAAGCCAGAGCCGGACACAGATTACTACAGAGCCCAGCAGGCCAGGCGCTTCATGATCTACGTTCACGCTAAGATGATGATAGGTAAGGAGCAGTTTTCCTGCTTAGATTTTCTGTTCATGCTTTCATTCTTATGTCCAGGTATGACAACTTAAATATCAATATTGTTGATAAATGATTGCCTTCTGCAGTTGACGATGAATACATCATCATTGGTTCTGCAAACATCAACCAGAGATCAATGGATGGTGCTAGAGATTCTGAAATAGCAATGGGAGCATATCAACCATACCATTTGGCAACCAGGCAGCCAGCTCGTGGGCAGATTCATGGTTTCCGAATGTCATTGTGGTATGAGCACCTTGGCATGCTCGATGACGCTTTCCTTCACCCTGAAAGTGAGGAGTGTGTTAGAAAGGTAAACCAGATAGCCGACAAATACTGGGATCTCTACTCGAGTGAGTCACCTGAGCGAGACCTTCCTGGTCACCTCCTCCGGTATCCCATTGGAGTTGCAAGTGAAGGAGAAATCACAGAGCTTCCTGGATTCGAATTTTTCCCCGACACAAAAGCCCGTATTCTTGGTGGCAAGGTTGACTATCTCCCTCCAATCCTTACTACCTAGTTTAGCATCTTGCTTGGCTTGAGTATTCTAGAAACATAATAACCTTCTTTGTCAGCTTGTACGACTAGTGGAGTGTAATAAAATTTGAGTTGTGTGCCCTTACTAGTCTGCAGATAACGTTATTCCAATTTTTCTGCAAACGTGTCAATATGATTTATGTTTGCTAGGTGGGTGATGCTGACTGGAATTATCTTTATGTGGTCTGTATCTGGTTTGTGTCATATGACCATATGTTTGGGATGAAAAGATGGATTATTTCATGTAAAAGCGAGTCTGAAAATTTCCCATGGGGTCCAGAGAAAGGGAAAAATTTAACAGAAGACGGAGGTCTCCAGGCGAGGAATAAGTAGAGAATCAAATACCAAAATGTTTTGCATATGAAGGAAGATGATGGCTGTCGAGAAGATCCTAATCCTTGATGGACAATACTCTCAGCTACAAAGAGTTTTTGGATAAGGATCCTCCATAGACGGAGTCAGATCATAAGTTAGATGAGAACCCTGTGGAAGAAGTCGTGCTTCCAGACTCCCCATAGCCCATTGTAAAGCTTTAACCAGGAGTGAGAACCGAGCTACACAAACCCTTATATTATCTCATTGTGAAGATGGTAGAAAAAGATACCGGGTACTAACTGTTGATAACCAAACTAACCCTTCTATGAGAAATCAGTGAGGAAACATAATTCATTGGCTGGGAGATGTGTTTCTCCCTTACCAAGATTAAAAATAAGTGAAAAAATGATTGGAATTTTAAAGTTTGCCCTTTCGCAGGCCAATAGATCTTGGTAAGTCACCGGACACTGGGGACTTGTCCCACCATGGCACCATTCTCACCTCTTCCAATCTGGATCCGCTCACCAGAACTCTCCATAGATTGCTTTGATGAATCCGTCCCATGGGAGAGTCATCATCTGCTTCTTTATTTGTTGGGATAATTTTACTTCTTTTAAACTCCACTTGTTTAGGAGTACCATCTGTATGCTCAATGTTTTCTCGAGTTACCTTCGACATGGTAGATTCATCAAAAGCAATATTCTTACTAAAGATTAGTTTCTTTGATTTTGGAGACCAAAGGCAATAGTCTTTCACTCCAGCTATAATCCCCATAAAGATTGTCTTTTTTGCTCTGGGATCCAATTTTAACTCCTTAACATGATAATATACAGTGGAATTAAATACATATAAGGAATCATAATCTGTAGCAGACTTTCCAAACCACTTCTCCAATAGTGTTTTACTACTAATAGCTGTACATGGTAGATGCTTGATAAGATGATAAGTAGAAACAACAGCCTTAGCCCAAAATTCTTTGTCCAATCCAGTATTGGATAACATACACCAAAACTTTTCTAGCAATGTCTTGTTCATATGTTCTGCCACCCTATTCTATTGTGTTGTTTTTCTGACGGTGAAGTGTCTAACAATGCCTTCGTCTTTACAGATTTTCATAAATGGATCATTTCTTTACTATCCACCATTATCTATGCAGAGATATTTGATCTTTCTTTCTGTTTGAATCTCTACCATATTTTTCCATTTAAGAAAAATTTCCAACACTTCATTCTTCATCTTCATTGTATACACCCAAACTCTTTGAGAAAAATTATCAAAAAATGTCACATAATAATAGTTTCCTCCCAATGAAGTTGTCTTGGAAGACCCCCGTACATCTAAGTGAACATAATCCATGCATCTGAGTGAACATAATTCAAAATACATTTAGCATCATGCATTGTTGTACTAAATTTCACCCTTGTGTGCTTCCTTTGATGTCATACTCACAAAAATCTAATTTGCAAACTTGTACTCCTTTCAACAATCCTTGATCTATCAAAAGTTTCAAGGATTTTTCTCTAGCATGCCCCATCTGTCTTTGTCACGGCCTGGTTGCTTCTAACTCCTAATCATGGGTAGAAGCTATTGCTGTTATTGCTATCCCAACAACTGTACTATTCAAAAAATAGTACACATTGTTATTTTCTGAATTCCCTTTATCCCTGTAAATGTACCTGAGATGATTTTCATTACTCCATCTTTTACCTTCACATCGAAACTTTTTGATTCTAAGGATCCAATGGATACGAGATTCTTCATCAAATTCGATATATATCAAACACTTGTTAAGCTTCTGATTGATCTATCTTGTCTTTTCAAACAAATTAAACTAATCCCATGTGTGGTGAAAGGGACATTATTTGCTGTGTAGACCATTCTACCTTTCTATTCTTTGAAATCAAAAAATCATTCTTGGTTGGGGGACATATGATGGCTACAAGCTGAATCCAACAACTACATACTAGAATGACTGTTGATGACACAACAACAATTAAGAGTATATTTAGCTACATTTGAATCTAAGATAGTCTTCCCCTTGTTAGATTTGCCTTTATTCTTTAGTTTAGGACAATCTTTCATCCAATGTCTTTTTTCTCGACAAAAGACACACACATCTTTTCTTGATTTGGACCTTGATTTCTCTCTCATCCCTTTATTCGAGCTTTACAAACGCTTTCTAATAACAAAAACTTCTGCTTCTTCACTTGTGTTTTCTTACTTTTCTTTCTTTCTTAGTTTGTAATTATATAAAATAGCAGTTATTTCACTAAGAGAGACAACAGCTTTTCCATGAAGTATAATAGTTTCAAGATATTCGAACTGATCAAGAAGGAATTCCAACAACATTAGAGCCAAATTTTCATCTTTGAAAGTCTCATCCATATTCATCAAATCAATAACTAACTGATTAAAGTTGATGATATGATCATTCATAGTGGTACCTAGAATATAGTTGAAGCAAAACAACCTTTTCTTCATATAAAGTTTGTTTTAACTGCTTTTTTCAAGAATTTTTTCTAGTGTCTTCCACAATTTATTTGTAAAAATTTCTTTTAAAAATATATACTTCTACTCTCTCGAAAGGCAAGATCGAATTGTACTATATGTTAATCTATTCATCGTCTTTCATTCCTTCTTCTCAACATCATTCGGTTTCTCTTCTTCAATGACAATGTTTAGACTTTGTTAGAAAAAAATGTCTAGAATCTCACTTTGCCACTTGCCGAAATGACCAGTTTTATCAAAAATCTCCACAACAAATCTGGCATTTGTTATAGCAATTCTTGCCAGAATTGATAATATTGACGTGGATGACTTTGTGGTATTAGTCATCTCTACTAACCGTACTATTTAACAGTTGCCGATGCAAAATGTTAACTAACTTAGGAAAATCTTTTCTAATGTGAAAGATCAGATTAAACTGCAACCACAGACTATATTAAGATCAATCGGACTAAATGCTGATTATCCCAAGAAAATCTTTTCTGATGTGAAAGATCAAACAAATCTACAATTATATAGCATGTTTATATAAACCAGGTTCTGATACCAATTATTACAGAATTTTGAGTGTGAATAGAATATGAATAATTGTACCAAAAAATATCCCAAAATAAATTTTCAAAAAAAAATAATTTAATAACACCATATATCAATACAACTATACCCAATAATAATTATTAAATAAATAAAAGCACTATAATTTAACCAACTATATCTATACTTTCAATCGTTATCGAAATAATATTTCACTAATTTTTAATAAAATATTATAAGAAATAAAAAATAAAATATTACCAAAGATAGAGATAAAAAAAAAATTACATTAAAGGGATGAGAAATAACTTTGGGATGTTTCAAACCTAGGGGGAGGGTTCCCTTTATAGTTAAAGGGACTCTCCCCTTCCCTACTTAGTTTTCAATATGGGATTCCTTCTTTTTTTTTTTTACCGCACACTATGGTGACTTAGATCAAAGGGACAAAAATTCAACCACACATCCTTTCCCTTTTAATAAAGGAGATAATATCCTTGTATAATCTCATCCTTTAAAACTAGGTGAGACTCTTGGGTAGACCCCCAAGACCCCCTACCATATTCCATGTGCTTGAAGCTCCTACCATATTCCATGTGCTTGAAGCTCCTCTCAGGTGTAGACCAAGGGGAGCCTGAAGGTTTAGTAATTAACAGTGAGAAAAGAAAGTAAGATGAAGATAAAAATTGAGTGTCTCACCTTCTAGCAAAGAAGTGTGCTTGTATAGAAATTTGGACATGATACATACAAAACATAGAAGACTCGAGATAAGGGCTCTCAATCACCTTGTGTGTGTAAACAGGGCAAGAACAAGATAGACAAAATTTTAAACTATTATTTAATTAGAATTTTTTAGAAAATCAAGCAAAGTCATCCCTATAAAATACTAAACCATCACTTAAGGCTCAACATAGGCAATGTAAACTAGTTAAAACTTCAATATCAACATAAGATGACATACCAATGATATTTCTGACCCGTCCAACTTCAATCGATTTAGAGCATTAACATTCATTATAAACTAACGATATATATTAATAATAACATAATCTGACTATCATCAAAAGGGTTTCAAGCCCTAGCATGGCACTACAAAAGAACAGCGTTTTTGCGACAAAACTTGCAACAAATTTTTGAGAAAATTCATTGCAAAAAAAAAATTACGACGAATTTAGCAACGAAATTATTTTCGTCGCTAATAACTCGTCTAAAAAATTAGCGACAAAAATTTCACTATTTTGTCACAAATTTTGCAATAAAATATTTTTCATTGCAAAATTCATCGCAAATATTAACCATAAATAAATATTTCGTCGCAAATTAATGACGAATTTGGTGACGAAAAATAATTTCGTTACAAAATTTGGAATGAAAATTTTTGTTGCAAAATTTACAATGAAATTATTTTTCGTGGCAAATTGTTCATCGCAAAATTTATAACGAAATAATTTGTCACAAACTTTGCAACAAAAAATAATTTGTCATAAAATTTGTCAGAAAAATTTAGCCATAAATATTATTTTCGTCGGAAATTAGTGATAAATTTTACAACAAGTTGTTTTCATGGCAAAATTAACGATGAAATTTTTTTTTGTCGCAAAATTAGTCACTAAATTGAATTTAGAAACCAATTTAGCAATGAATTTGGAATTTCTAACGATGAAATTTGCGATGAACATGACAATCAGCGACGAAGTTTGCGAAAAAAATTAAAATTTTTGCGACAAAAATAAATTTTATTGACATATTTGAACCATTTTTCCCTGTACAATTTGTTGTTATACCTATTCATCCAACATTATCATCAACTAACCATCTAACTGTCATCAACAATCTTCAACATCAAATTTTTACTATTTCTGCTCATCCATGCAACTAACCATCCAAGAAAATCAATCAACTAAGAATTCAACAACAACTAATCATTTTAACACTATCAAAGGTTACAATAAGAACAGTATCAAAAATAAGCACAACAACAACAGTATCAAAAAGAAGCACAACAACATCAAATCCAATATTCAAATATCAACAACAACCATGATATCAACAATCACAAAAATCAAAGTAACCATATTCAAATGTAACTATCAAATAACAATAAACAATCTCAAGCACTACCACCATTATCATCATTGAATATATCATTACCATCATCACCATCATGAGCATTATCACGATGAGATAAAGAGGGGGGAATCTGATTTGGAATAGACGCTAACTAAAGATACTGTATGATTAACATCTATTATGTACGGAACTCTTAAATTCGTGTATGTGTTGTGTGCGAAATTCATTCAATTCGTGATCTCTTTGCCGTTGTAGTGTGCGTACCTCTTGAAGTTCGTTATCACTTTGCACTAGTAGGTTTTTCAAGTGGCTCACTTTTGATTCAATTGCATTATTTCTACCCTTACTACTGGTGGGGTGGAAGAAGATTGATCAGCGATTTTGCAAGTCCTACTCAAAGAACCCATTCCAAGTACTCAACTCTCTTTTGCTCCACCAGTTATCTTGAGCCATAGAGCCATACTATTAACAAATAGCTCAGGTGAGCCAACACCATCACTAATACTCGAACTTCTCAGTAAAAGCTCATCATATCTTTCCAGCATTGTCATAAGGAAAATTATGACATTGTTATGACATTGCATTCAATCCATTAGATTGTTTTCTTAGTTATTCTGAAGGTCTAATAATATGAATCATGAGACTATATAACTTATTTAAAGAAAGAGTAATATTTTTACAAATGTTACTTTATAGGATCTAAATTATGAATATTCATATTAATATTGAATAAGTTAAAAGTTATGAAAAAAAATAAGAAAATCTCTATCAAGTGATTCATTATACAAAGATTATGTATAACCAACGTGGGTTGGCTCAACTGGATGTCGGGTTGAGTACCTTTAAATATGATCGAGGTTCGACTCCTACTGGAAGCATCGGGCCCTCATGTGTATGGAGCGTACCCCGTTAGGAGACCCGCCCTCTGAAAAGGAGCCACTGCAGCAGTCGGTTCGGATTAGTCGAGGCAAAACTCCGAATACCGAGCGGTGTCCAAGACATGGTACAAAAAAAAATTATGTATAAATGAGAAGTGGATATTTCAAGAGATATAAGTGACATCGTACAAAATGAACATGTTGAATGTTTAGTTTTTATAGCTTAAAGTAGGAATTATTGAATGAAAGGATGTCATTTAAAGTGTAGTTAAGTACAACAAAATAGGGATTGAGTGTAAAGACATTATCCATATGCAAAATTAGATTAATAATGATCAAATAGAAGAGTATATATTAGGAATAAAAAAATTAAGTATGCAATGAAAAGAAATTTAGGAAAGATTAATATAATAAATTCATCTTCCTACACTGTTATGATATGTTTTACACAATATATTCAAATCAATATTGAAAATGTCTATAAAATAATTGAAAGTTTTGATATTACATACCTTAACTGCTCTAACTCTTTCTACGCTTTACGTCTTGTCTTTTTTTTTTTAATGTCCACGTGTAAATGTCTAAGAATAATGGCTCGGTTTTCATTTCCTTTACCTAAAAAAATACTGTTAGAAATAATTAAATAGTTTAAAAATAATTAAATTAGATTAAAAAATTAGTGTTTAAATAAAATTACAAATCTATTTCTATATTCATCTGTATTGATTGAACCTCCTGTATACGTCACAAATGATTCCCTAGAATTATAAACTCGGTTTTTCTTATTCTGTTCATTTCTTCGTTTACTTTCATTGGATTCCCAGAAATTCACAATCCCACCCCAGTTTTCCTCGGTGATGCAGTTTGACTTCCTTCCGCTGATTTTTGCATAATTTAGTACACGTCGGATATGATCACCACATTTTTTTTTTTTAAAATTCTTTTTATTACAAACTCTTCAATCTCATCCCAAATGAATGTTCACTACAATGGAAAAAAAATAATTAGTTATCTTAAAATTATAAATTTAATTTCATATATTAATTGAATGACATAATTTACCTTGAACTTGCTCTACCATAGCTCTTTTATTTCTTTTGGGGTGCTTGTGAAAGTCATTGAAACTCGTTCTCAATGGTTGTTCACTATTCTATTGAGCTTATGAATAACATGTACAGAATTTGTAAATATTTTATAAAGTTACAAACAAATAATGATAAATAAATAAAATAATTAAAAAAATATTTGCTTTATAAATAAAAGAAACAATATTTATGAAAATTTAAAATTTAGTATTTATGAATCTTCACAAGGGCTCATTATCTCGACCGTCTTCTCTCTCAATATATGAATGTTGCACCGAAAGTGCAACCGAACGAGTCGGCGAAGGTATATTACTAGTTATATGTTGAGAATGGGAAGGTGTTGCAACCGAAGGGGGGAAGGTACATTAATAGCAAGAGAATAAGATTGCGAAGGTGTTGAAGCAGAATGCGATGGTGGACAGCGTAATGTTCCATCAGTATTTCGTCTATCGCCGCTACGTCGAAACTGTCAATTATAAATGTTAGAACGATAAAAAAATAAAAATTACATATTCATCAGATATATAATGGAATGCATGAAGAAACTTACCATATTTAAATTGACAAACTAATTGTGAGAAACAAGCCACCAATGCTTCAAAAAATCTTCTTTAATGATCTATAGAAAAGAAGACAATACATTAACAAATAAGATATATAAAATAAAACACGGATACTAAATAGACAATAAATTGAGTAATGAAATTTACAAATTAACACTAAACTAATTTACCCGCCATCAAAAATAGATTATCATATATGAAGATAAATATCATATTTTTATTATATTAAGATAACAAAACTTACCCACTATCAAAAATTAAAGTCCACATTATCATTCTCATCCTCATCATTTGTCTCAAAATTAGATTGTTCATTGTCATCCCCATATATTTCATTTGGATCCATATCTATCACTACTCTGCTGAGATCTCGTAACGTTGGAATATTATATTTCTCGGTCTGAAATGTGTTGGCAATTTTCTCTTGTTGATATGCTATGTCTTCCTAGCACTCCTCCATTTTTTTCAATGCTTTCATTTTACAAATAGCTCATCAATCAATTTTGTCACGTTTCAAATTGGGATATGATGCATAAAATACTTGAATCGCTTGTTGTACCAATACAAATGGTTCATAACTCTTATACAATTTTTTATGATTTATTTCAACCAAATTAAATTGTGGATACACTTTCATCTCTTTGACGGGATTAAACCATCGACACATAAATAAAACGACTCGTAATTCTGCTTTAGGGTACTTTACCTCTAGCATTTCATCCAACAAACCATAAAAATCATCTTTTGCACTTCCATCATTTGATGACTGAACACAAACACCATTATTTATTATAGTTTTTCTGATTCCATATTCTTGAATATGAAAATTATATCCGTTTATGAAATATGTTGGCTAAATTCATACCTTTGATTTTGGACCCCATAACAGATGGCTTAACAATTCTTGCTCAACTTGAATTTGATTATCATAAATCTAAAATCAAGTAAATGTGTTAATATATTTTAAAGTAAAGACGTAAATAATTTATAGTCAACTTACATATTTTTTGAATTATGGTGTAAATTCTTCATCGCAGAAGTGATTAAATTCATGTGTCGATAGTTCAGAATATGAGTTTTGAAAAATCCTACCATCAAAGAAAATGAATTTTATCAAAAAAAAAAAGTTTATGACAAAAAATACATCAATTAGTAAATGCATACTAACCCGAAATATGGCATCATTTCTGGACCGTTTAGTAAAATATATATATGGGGCTGCCCCCATTCTTGACCAGTTAAGTATCTACGCTTACCTGGCCCACTTGGAAGGGATAGATTATTTTGATACATATGCTCATGTTATCAAGATTATTTCTATAAGAGTGTTATTTGCTTTATCATCAATCTATAATTTACATGTCCATCAAATGGATGTTAAAACAACATTTTTAAATGGTAATCTTAATGAAGAGGTATATATGGAGTAGATAGAAGGATTTGTTCTTCCTAGTAATGAAAAGAAAGTTTGTAAATTAGTAAAATCTTTGTATGGTTTAAAGCAGACTCCAAAACAATCGTATAAAAAATTTGATAGTGTGATATTATCAAATAAATTTAAATATAATAGAGCAGATAAGTGCATTTATTCTAAATTCACGCAAGACTTTGGAGTGATCATATATCTTTATGTAGATGATTTAATAATCATTGGAGCATGCAAGGTATAAATGATACTAAAAAGTATCTGACTCATCAATTCAAAATGAAAGATTTGGGAGAAGTCGATACTATTTTAGGAATCAAAATTAAGAAACATAGCAAGGGTTATGTTTTATGTCAATCACATTATATGGATAAAACACTTTCAAAATTTAACTACTTAGGAATTAAAGAAGTTAAAAGCTCATTTGATATTTCTAATAAATTGATGGAAAATTTAGGAAGGTTTGTTAGTCAATTAGACTATACTAGTGTAATTGGTATTTTGATATATGTTATGCATTGCACTAGGCTTGATATTGCTTTTGTAGTATTTAAACTTTCAAGATTTATACATAATCCCAGTACAGATCATTGGAAAGCCATTGGAAGAGTTCTTGACTATCTTAAAAGAACCAAATCTTTGAGATTATTTTATAATAAATTTCCTTTGGTATTAGAAGGTTACACTAATACTAGTTGGATAACTAGTGTTAATGACAACAAATCAATGTCTGGTTGGATATTTAAACTAGGTGGATGAGCAATTTCTTGGGCCTCCAAGAAACAGACGTGTATTGCTTATTCGACGATGGACTCAGAATTTGTTGCATTAACAACAGATAAAGAGGCGGAATGGCTAAGAAACTTGTTGTTAGACATAAAGTTGTGGCCACAACCGATACCAGTAGTCTCGTTACATTGTGACAGTGAAACAACTATGTCTAAAGCATTCAACAAAATTTATAACGATAAATCTAAACATATTACTTTTAAGACATGAATATGCTAAATAATTGATTTATGATGGTATAATTACAGTTGTCTATATAAGATCTAGTAGCAATCTTGCTGACCCACTAACCAAAGGACTCTCGAGAGATAAAATCAAAAATACTACAAGTGAAATAGATTTAAGACAATTCTAGTTTATCACCGGTAATAGGAATCTTACCTTTCTTATTGCTTAGCAATTTTAAAGATTTAAAAGGTAACAACAAGTTACTCGTGTGATAGGTAGTAAACATTGAAACTTTTAATAGGTGAATAATAATTATTCTAAATGGAGTTTTGTTTGGTTCAAAAAATAAGAAAAATCCAAATTTGAGATAAATTAATTAATTAATTTTTTTTATTCAAAAGAAGTAATTTTAAAAAATTAAACTATTTGGTTATTTATTTTTTCAAAAGACACAATTTTAAACAAAATTAAATGAACCGGTGTCTTTTAAATAAATTAATGATTTTATTTAAATCGAAATAATATATACGTTGTGCCCTTTAAATGAAAAGATACTTAAAAAATGTAATTCTTGGTTCTCTATAAATAGTCCTTCCTATCATTGAAAAATTTATTTAGAATTTTTCATCATTTGGCGGTACAACAATGTTTTATTTTCTCAAAAATCTCTTTTCTTTTTTAAGAGAAATTTGAAATTTTGTTATATTAAATTTTTATTTCGACTTGTATATTTTATTATACTTTATATTATAATCATGAAAAGAATATTATCTTTTATTTTATAATTATAAGTAAAATTATTTATCATTTATTACATGATTATAATCATATTAGCTAGTTGAAACGGTCAAATTGACAAAACGGTGAAGTTGGTGATCTTTTCTAGACTTACAAATTTAATTATATTTAGTTTGATTAGATTTATATTTTTAAATAATGTGTTTAAAATTTCTTGCAACCTAATTATTATAATTATATCTAATTGGCCTAACCAACCTCAATTAAGATATTTGGGAGCCCGAATTTTAAATTAAGCTCTATTATGTTTTTTTAAACAAAAAGAAATTAATTAAATCAAATCAAATAAAAAAAAAGAATAAAATTGAGAAAGACCATGTTTGAGTTGTCCTGAGGTACCAAGCTCTGCTACACCCAATCCATCAAAATTGGAGCTCAACATATTTAATTTAGAAATGACAAGGGCCAACCAGGATGGGATGGCCAAGCCAGAGATAAGGGCGCACTTGAGTATTGCCCATTTATTATTCTAGAAAGGACAATTTAATATATTTCTACCAAATTCTTCTTTTTTCGATTGATTTTTTTAAAAAAAAAATTTCCCAAACAAAACTCTTGAAATTTTTAAATAAAAAAGTTTGACAAGAAAAAGTCTAAAGAATGGTCTGACAAGGATGGTTTTGTTTCATGGATACTTGGAAGACAAAATAAAAAGGTTTAGAGTCCGACTTGAAAACTTTAAGGCGAGAAGAATGGTATCCGATAGGTCAAAAGATCTGATACAAAACACGTTTAGCTCTGTGAGGCTTATGATTCAAAGAGATATATTACGTCTAAATGTGTTAACAAATAGTGATCAATCTCTTTAAAAAGTGGATAAGACCCGATCTACTTGGATTGACTCACGAAGCGATTGTCATCGATAATAAATTAACCGATTTGTGATCTTGAAATGTTTTCAGTATATCAAAAGGCAACATTGTTCCTGTCACATCGACAAGAGGCCAATCACAATTCCTATCAGCAAGAGATTATACGCACACTCCCCGAGTAATAAATCTCGTTAAGAAACCGATCGCTCTCATCGATCAAAGAAAATATTCGACTAAGTCTTATATTAGTTTTAGTTTCCTAAATCAATACGAAATACGTTCTTTAGATAAGAGAAGAAATCTTAGGGATCTAATCGATAAAGAAATAAATCTCTTTGTAACGTCAAATTTCCTAAATAATAAAATTTTAAATTTCCAAAGAATATTTGACTAGAAGAATCTCAAGATCTTGGGGGCTTTCTCGTAAGAAAACTAAATTTGTAATACCTCGAGAACATATGACTCTTCCGACAACTAGATATATAAGCTTTCGATACATCGAAACCCAAGTACGTTCTCTTAGACTGAACACTTGATATACAACTCATAAGGTTACTAGTTCTCTCTCTCTCTCTCTCTCTCTCTCTCTCTCTCTTACTCTCAATATGTTTCATTTCTATCGAAAACTACTATTTCTGATTTGAACGTCAGAGTTTTTCCTATCAGAACATTCTCTGACAGTTTTTTGTTGGTTTTTAATCATCTTCAAGAGCAATCATTCAAGTCAAAAAGAGCCGAAATTTTAGAGTTAAAATCCACCTCCAACAGTATCAATTGAAAAATAGTTCATTTTTAATAAATATGTTACCTTATGCACTGCTACCATACTAAAAAATTGACATAAATTTAAGTAATATTAATGAATTATGAATCAAATTTTATTCAACAGTCCACCTTAACACATTTTTTTTATTTTTTATTTTTTGCTTAATGAAAAATATATTTTGGCAAATTCAAAATTAATCAAATTTGAAAATTTTGATTTCTCATTAATGTTAAATGCTATGTTTAATTTGGTACATTGTTTTAAGGGAAATGAATAAAAATAATCCCCAAAATCATGTGCAAAATACAAAAATGTCTGCTAAACTTTTAAAAAGTATAAAAGGCATTCCTTACAACTAGGAAAATATATAAAGTTAACCTTACTTGTGTATAGCATGTGATTTAATAAAAATAATTTATTTATTTTCTATTAATTTTTAAATATATTTTAAGATTTATATAGAATTATTAATTATTTTTTATATTAAGTTATGTTCCCTCTCCTAAATTTGCTTGCAAAACTCACAGAATGTTTGTCAACCTCTAAGTCCAGTTTCGAAGTTGTTACATGAATGTTGACACCCAATTTGATGTATTTCACCTTCTGCACCTTTCATTGTGACATCATTGCCGATGATGATGAAGATTCTGGCGGTTGGACCCAAATTCGCACTCAAAACAACGGCTTTGGGTTTGCACTCAAAAATTAAAATCATAATTAAATTAAAAATCTTAAAAATCTTAAAAATCAAAATCAAAATCAAATTTTAATTTTAATTATTTAGTTTAAATTTTAAAATAAAACATAAAAATAACAATCTGAATCTTAATTCCAAAATTTAAAATCAATCGTTTGAAAAACAAATATAAAATGATTATTAAAAAAAAAAAACACACACACACACCTAATCAAATATATATATAACACGAAAAGTGATGATTTAATTTTCTCTAATTCTCCTACGTCATTCGTTTCTATCTGAAATTATCTCTTTAGTTAACCCCTTAATTATCATATTTTTATGAATATATTATATTCAGATTTTTAATGGTTTATCTCGTCATTTTATTATATTAACTATATTTAAACTCTCAATTCTCCTGACTGTTACATCTTTGGATTTTCGTTACACATAACTAAACCATCTCAAACGATACTCTTGCATCTTATCCACAATGAGCACACTCCTAATTTTCTATATATCTCTTTATTTCTAATTATATCCTTTATAATTTTATCATACATCAATTTTAATATTTTTATCTCAGTTATAACCATTTTCTACTCTTGTTTTTGTTTAATGGCCCAACATTCCGTATCATATAATAATGAAGGTCTTATTGTCATTTTATAAAACTTTCTTTTCAGAAAGAGTGGTATCATGCTATCACAAAGAATTCCAGATATTCTTCTCCATCTCATCCAATCTGCTTGAATCCTATGATTTATATTTTCATCTATATTGCCATCATTTTGAAATAATAATCATATAATTACTATTATTAATATTAATTTATATATTTTTTAAAATAATAATCATATAATTATTAATTTTATTATTAATAAAAAATATTTAAAAATTAACATTTTTACAATTTTATTTTATTTTTTAAAATTAAAATTAAAATTATCATCTATTTTATTTTATTTTCTTATTTATATTTTATTTTCTTTAATAAAACACTTAAAGTATTATTAAATTAATAATTAAATACCTCAATTTTCCAAATAAGCTAAATGGCATTAACACTTTTAGCTTAATTCCTCAACCCACTGAACTTTTTTCTCCTAACCCAAATTTCTACCTTTTCATTTTGATTCACCATCTAAAACCATTCACCTTCGATTGCAACAATCACCTTTGTTCGCGATCTGACTCAGGCTCCTATTCGTCTCTACATACTTCATCTCATCAGAATCGCCTTCTCTGCAACGATTCCACCGTCATTCTTTATCATTACTGTTGGAGGTGGGTTGTGACTCCACAGATACCAATTCATTGTTGACTCGAACGGTTGCCGTAGAAAAGATGTGAAACCTATAAAAACTACTGGAGGATGCTCCAGCGAGATAGGGTCCAACGCACAAATTAAAAAGAGCGGTTTTCGAAAGTAAAAGAAACAGACTCAGAGCTCAATGAGGGAGATTTTCCTTGTGATTAGAGTACCCAATATGTAAGGTTCAAGGAGATAGGTTGTGCCTCCACAGATACCAGCTCCTTGTTAACTCGAACGGTTGCCATTGAAAAGATATGAGACCTGTAAAAATCACTGGAGGGTGCTCCAACAGCAGAGGGTCTGACGCTCAAATCAGAAAGAACAGTTTTCGAAAGTAAAAGAAACAAACTGAGAGCTCAAGGAAGGAGATGTTCCCGGTGATTAGAGTGTCTAATATGTAAGGCTCAAGGAGCGTACCTGGATTGGAGGGTCTTAGGATGTCTTATACTTGTGAGAATCGTATGCCGTCGGGGTGCTTCAACCCTACTTTCCTTATCAAACCGATCCGGAAATCTTGAGAGTTCAATATTCCGAATTGATCGTGATTCTCATCTTATGGGGATTTTTTATTTTCTGGAGGGATCCTTTCCTTAACTAAAAGATTCTAAAGATACTGCTCTTAAATTGGAAATCAGAGCTATTATGATATTTTGACATTCCCTTAGAATCATCAGAATTGTTGGCTATCGATCGGTCATTTACTCGATGAAAGGTCTTTGGGGTTCGTTCGTTCGAATGGACCAATGATTGAATACCTGATCGGGAATGTTACTCTTGCTTGATGAATCACGTTTAGTAAGCGAGCGACTGAGATCCTATCGCTTGGGAGATCTAGATGAGTAACACCATTCGGTAGATAATTATAGAGAATATTGAATATTGGTCGATAGCTATCTTTTGTGGGCCTTGCGTGTGGGCCTTTCAAGTGCTGACCTTTCGAATTGGGTCTAGAGCTACATCCCATTACTTGCCCCCTACTTAGGGTGCCGCTTCGTGAAAAAGGTATCATGTGTAACACCGACTCTCGGTGTATTCTATAGTGAATTCCATTTCATATATATATGTATATATATATAATGTTTCAACTACTATGTTAATGAATTTTCACTAAGAAAATTTTCCTGGTAAATCAACCTTAGATATTTGACGGTAAAATACAAATCGGATCAATTTTGACTCAAAGAGATTCAAAACCTTAATTTCACATTAAATAAATTTAATTAGGTCTAATATAAGATTTTGGGCCTAGTGTGTAATTATGAAAATTTTAGGGGTCAAATTAGAATTTTTATAAGTCAAAGGACTTGTTAGCAATTAACAAAACTTAAATGAAATGTGACAAGTGTATTCTTGCATTGAACAAGTGTTATAGTGAGGAGGACAAGTGTTGGCCAAATGGAGATGAGAAAGGCAAGGTGGGCCAATGAGAACACATGCACATGAAAACCAATGAGAACACATGCAATAGCAAAATGATCCTATGGTTTAGATTAATTGGAGATTTGATCCTAGGGTGGTGAGTTATTAACACAATAATAAAAGAAGAAGGCCTTAGAATGCTTGTTCATTCTTCCCAATTCGTGAGAACAAGGAGAGAGCAAGAGAGGAAGACCAAGAAAGTGAGGTAAGAAATTTTATCATGTCTCACTTTAAATTTTATTTCTGTCTGTGAATTCATCTCTGTTTTAAGACATCTTAGAGCTAGAATTTGAAAATGTGTTAGTTATATGAATTGTAGATCAAAGTCTTATCTTTCCAACGAGATAAGAATCACCAAAATCAGATGCCTGTGCCAAAAGTTATGGCACTTTTCCTGAAACTCGACATAGAAGTGTCCAGTTTCGAACCTTGACAGTAGTGAGTAAAAACGACCCCTCTCCAGTCTTAGTTTGAAGAAACACAAAACATGAAAGATATAGATATACTTCTTGTCTATAACATATAAAAATTTCAGCCATTTCGCACGAGGAAATTGAAAGTTATACAATTTTCCTTAAAACTGTGTTGACAGAAACTTTATGTTTCACTAAAACGTATCAGTCTTGTTCATGAATTTTGTTGAACCCCTTCCAGGCATATTTGGATAAAACTCAAAACACGAAAGTTGTAGATCTACATCTTAGCTATAACATGTTAAAATTTCATTAGACTTTAGTGAGTAGAACGAAAGTTATGGCTTCTGCACAAAAACTGGACAGAATCCAAAACTTAAATATGACAGTGACAAAATTAGGCTTACCGGGAATTCTGTGATTTGAATCTGAGGAAGTGTGCAAAATGAAAGTTATAGTGATATCTCTTATCTTTAAAATGAGATAAGAATCATCTGATTTGGACTAGTATAGCCAAAGTTATAGTCTGTTTTCCATGACTGCGCAGGTTAAAAAAATCTGCAGACTGTCTCCCTAAGAGTTATTTGAGTTGAACGGAGGGAGCACTTGATTTACGCTTTGTGGAGATATTGGGGAGTGCATTATCCTCCCCTAACTGTGAGTGGGACTTGACATCTACTTTTAATTGATACCGTGTTTTAAAAAGCTTTCAAAGGCATGATTTAAAATGGTATGATTGACCTATTTTCCTGGATTTATGAAAATGTTTTGTGATATATGGAGTGTCCCAACTTGTTTATATCGATATGCATCCATGATTTTGACACTTGATAATTGTGCCACACTTTGATATATCCAAATGATTTTATGCTTCCATTGCATATTGGCACATGATTTTGACATGTTATGGCTTGAGATATGTGATTTGGGCTGGATGCCCCTGTGGATACTGTGATGATGATGATATGCTTCCTATGGCATTCCGTAGCTACGAAGGACATTTGGTAGAGGCACCTGTTGTGCCCGGATACGCCTCTGCAAGGGGTATCCGCCAGATTGTCATACATATTGTACGGACAGTCGTCGGTTGAACCACTTCGGGGAGGACCTTGGTAGGTCTAGCACCGGCGGGTTTCCATACACGCTTGATCCTTGATACGTGTGCGATATATATATACAGGCTAGTTGGAGTAGTTTGTGGCCAACGTTGGGGCGGAGAGCCTTATTTTATTACTTATGCCGTGAAAACCCCCAACGTTGCTCTGGCCATGGTTGGCCTTTGCTGGGATATTTTCGGCCGGCTCTACTTGATATGATGGACATGCATAATGGATGCATATTTGATTTGATACGTATGCCGTGAATGATTTATTGAGATGTCATAATATTTTTGCATACCATGAATTTATTGGGACATAATTTTGACACTCCTAATTCACCCAAAAATTAATTGTAGCATGTCATCCCCCCGACTTGCTGAGTACCAACCCCCCTCTCTACGGTACTCACCCCTCACATTCCCCTCCTACAGGTGTAGACTCAGACTGAGAGATTTGTTCGCATTATTGTATTGGACATTCTTTGGAGACTACTGGGCCGGGGTATGACTACCCGCTATTCCGCTATGTATTGAGGTTATTTTATTATTTTGAGGAAGTTAGGATGACCATTGTATTTGTTTAAATTGGGATGACTGTATTTATAATTTTTCTTATCTGTATAAGTTTAACTCTCACTTGTTTTAATTTGTATTAAGGCATACATGTATTATTTTTATTTCTTGGGGATCTCTATGATTTGGAAACCTGGATTTTGTGAATGTCGATAGCCTTACGGTGCTTCGATGTGCGGGACGTGGTGCCCGTGCATCGAGGTGCCGCGGCGGGCTGGTCACGTGCCCGGCTCGGGTGTGGGTCGGGGCGTGACATCATGAGTATCTATCTTTATGTTGACATCATATGCTGTCGTTGGGGGTATACGAATCGTTTCTTGACATTTTTATAAGGTCATTTGTTCATGCGCACCTGGCACCTTCATTCCTCTTCCTTCTTCGAGAACTATCAGAAAAGTCATTTCTAGAAGTAATGGCGAAAACATCCGCTACTTAGGCTTTTCCCGGGTATCGGTGATATTGCGAGCACTATGTCCATAAGGAAGATTCAAAAGGTCCAAACTGATATGCTAATGGGAGATGATTACACCTTGGTACCCGCCACGGATGTCGATAGGGCTAACATGGCACCAGAGAGGTGGGTACCGATGTACCACCAATCGGTCAAGTATGGGCTAAAAGTTTCATATACAGGTCCTTTTGCAGAAGTATTACACCATTGGAATATATTCCCAACCGTCCTGATTCCAAGTGCCTGGCGTCTGGTGGTTGCTGTGGCTTCTCTATCGTTTTAATTTTGACATCATGTCGTCTATCTTCATCTTGATAAGATGTGAAAACAGTGGTTCGACCAAGGGTTTGTATAAGTTACAGACTCGACCCGAGTCTAACCGGAGGTTCTACTATAAGGAGTCTATTGACAAGAACTGGATATAGAAATTCTTTTATATAGAGTTCTTGGATAAAGATCACATCCTGATAGGACATAAATTTGTGTAATATTTATAATTGATTTGGTTTTATTTTTTGAATAAATATTGCACTAATCATTATATTTTATTATATTTTATATGTTAGGAATGATGGAGGAGATATGAAGAAAAACGAAGGAAAAATCAGGACAAATTTGGAAGCATGAAAAATTTACAAATATATTAAAAATATTCCTAAATATTTGGGAATAAAAATTTTGAAATTTTCAAATCCATTATAATTTGTTATTTAATAGTTACTTAAAATTTAGCAGAGTGTTCTCTTTAGAAATTAGGTTAACTCACTCCTATAAATAAGGGGTTATATTATGCAAAGAGAGGGAGAGGAGGAGAGGCACCCGAAAGGGGGTGGCAGCCCTGGCACCCTGCAGCACATTTTTTTTAGTTTAGATTTTGTTTTGGTTGCTTCAATTCTCTCATCCGGCGACTGCTACTTTTTGGGTAAAAACAAGGACGGCTACATTTGTTTTATTTTCTCCATTGTTTTGCAGCTTTAATGTTGAATAAAATCTCTGTGAGTTTTTCTTTTATGTTTTCTTTTTAATTTTATTTTTTTCTAGTTGAAAGATATTGAAATCTTGATGATTGATGATTATGAGATTTAATTGAGTTTATTAAATCAATATCTCATAGGTATTTATTTAATTTCTGTGCTTCATGAATCATGATTTTTTAGGGTTTATTAAATAGTGATCAATATTTAATAGTTCTAGAATAATCTACAACTAATTAAAACGACAAATCTGTAATTGTTTGTTAGTTTTAATGATGTGGTAAATGACATTCATATCATGGAATTAAATAATCTAATTTAAATGAACCCATCGTGTGTTTGTTAATTAGAATTGGGTCTCTCTATATCTTAATACTGTTGGGACTTTCAATTCTAAGAGTTTCTCTAGGGTTGAGTCTCGATTAGGAAAATAATTAACGAGATTCTTTTAATTATTGACGAAGTAAGGAGAGATTGGTCGTTGGACGTTTGTCGACGACTATAACCAATTTATTTATGGGTGTTGAAATCTTTAGATAGATCAATGATCAATCACATGAAATCAAGGTGAATATAATTCCTTTGACTAGAAAAATTGATTTCACCTTAGTTTTTATTCTTTTATTTTTGAGTTCTTTATTTTTGATTAATTAGTTTAGTTAATTCTCCAACCGCCCCATATTTTTATTTTATTTTATTTTCCTTAAAAAAAATAAATCCACCGTTCCCTGTGGATTCGACCTTATTTACCCTAAACTCGTCTTTGTGAAAATAGGTTTATTTATTTTTGATTGTTTGATGACACACCACATCCCCATACTGCCCGACACTAGTGAGGTTCCTTCTTTGGGGTTGAAACCCCCAGCCGCATCTAAGCACGGTCATTTTATTCAGTCAATCAGTGGTTATTGTAGGTTCACCGATCAAAGCATATGGGTCGAGTCCCTACTGAATGATCAGATGTTGTCTTTGGCCGGTCTGCTGATTGGGAAGAAGAGGAAGATCGATAAGCCCCTCTTATTAGAGAGAGGAAGGATCGAGTTGGTTGATTCTGCGGACTCCTTTTATGAAGCTGTGCTGGAGAAAATCACTACTGAGAGGCAGATTTGGTTGAGTGCGAGGGGGTCTCCTCAGGAGTCCGTCGGGGCATCTATAGCTCTCCAAGAGTCCTCTTCTCATTTGTCGAATAGAAAAAAGATTTCGTTGCTTTCACCTTTGTCAGGGTGCAGACCGGTTGTTTTGTCAGAACATTCAGACCCAACGGGAACCATTCCGATGGACACCCTTGTTTCAGAAGGAAGTGACTTAACGGGGAATAAGAGCATCGGTGAAGGTGAACCGAGAAGGTTGCGAGATGTTTTTTCACCGAGTACTAGGACAAGGTTGCATATTTCCGTAGCTGTGATAGAGAAGATGGCGGGGCCCTTGTCCGCTGCTCCGGTTTGGTCTTTGCGCAAAGAAAAGCACAAGGTTCCTGATAGGACTGCTTTACCACCTGCTATTCCCGTTCGATTCTTCGACGGACGAAAGGGCTCAAAAGAATGGGGCACTGTTGCGATTTGTGCTGGGAATATGCAATTAAGCTATATAAATTTGGCCGAGGTGGACCGAATCGTGGATCAGTTAGACTTTCATCAGTGTGAGCTAGATCTGCACAGGATGTCCCAGAAACAAGTTAACGAGGCCCTTAAGTCTCTCGGACTGATAGTATCACTTTCTTCTCTTTTTTTATGCTTATTCAACTTATTTTCCACCTTGCTCCTTTCCCAATCCATGTTGCTTTTCAAACCATGGATCTTGCGGAATTCCAAGAGCGACAAAAGAAACAGGTGAGAGACCATTTGGAGGGACGCGTTGTTGAATTGAGCACGCAATGCGAAAAGCTAAAAGCAAAGGCGATGCACGATTTTAATCGGTCGAGAGGTTGGCTCAACTTTGGGAAGAGTCTCTTCTGACAACAGAGTGTAATATTGCTGACCTCGAGAAGTCTCGCGCAAGGGATATTACTGCCTTCAAAGAATCCCAACGTAAGTTGGTCGAGAGATTGAAGTGTACTGAAGAGATAATTCATCAAATGGGTTTGGGCGATACTTTGCCCCCGAGTTGAGGAGGTTGCAGCCATTCAGGGCTCGACGATCGTTCCTGAGGCCTCTACTACGGTTCCAACTACCAGGGGATCTACTTCTCGATGAGTCTCACTGTTCCCGTCCGATTCTTTGTATTCTTCCTTTAGAACTTTGTATTCCAGTACTTTTGTTTTAAACAATCATTGTTTCACGTCCTCAATTGAGGCTGTCCTGTGATCTGATATTGTAACCCTTGCCATGTTAGGTTCGACGTTTTAGCCCGCGCAACCATTAGAAATTTTAGATAGAGAGGAAGTTCCTTCTGATTGGTAGAAACGTTAGATAGGTTGGGTCGTGTCCTTATTGATGACACGTCCAAACGGTAGGATTTTAGCGATTTAGGCCCATCATACGATAGGAAACTTTTAGATTGAGAGGTCGTATCCACCCGTTCAGGGAATTTCATCCTTTATTGACGATATGTTCTAACGATGAGATTAGGACGACTTACACCCGCCGTTCGGTAGGAATCTTTTAGATAGAGGGGTCGTGTCCATCCGTTTGGAGACTTTAATCCCTTATTGACGACACGTACGAATGATAAGATTTGGGCGATTTAGACTCGCTGTATGGTAGGAAGCTTTTAGATAGATGGGTCATGTCTATCCGTTTGGGGAGTTTTATCCCTTATTGACGACACGTACTAATGATAGGATCTGGACGACTTAGTCCTACCGTTCGGTAGGAAGCTTTTAGATAGAGGGGTCGTGTCCACTCATTCGGGGAGTTCCATCCCTTATTGACGATACGTACGAGCGATAGGATCTGGGCGATTTATATCCGTTATTCGGTAGGAAGCTTTTAGATAGAAGGGTCATGTTTACCCGTTTGGGGAGTTTCATCTCTTATTGACGACATATACGAATGATAAGATCCGGCCGATTTAGTCCCGCTGTTTGGTAAGAAGCTTTTAGATAGAGGGACCATATCCACCCATTTGGGGAGTTCTATCCCTTATTGATGACACGTATAAACGATAGGATATAGGCATCTTAGACCCGTCATTCGATAGGAACCTTTTAGATAGAGGGGCTGTATCTATCCGTTTGGGGAGTTCCATCCCTTATTGATGACACATACGAACGATAGGATTTGGGCGAGTTAGGTCTACTGTTTGGTAGGATCAAGGAATATGCTTGCAAGAATTCCATTAAACCGATGCCTTACTAATTTGAAAGATACCCTCGCATTCCGGAGGGAGAACCATTAGTAGTAGATCCTGGTGATTACTTAGGAGTAGAGGTCGAGGCTCCGGATCGCATGATAATGTTCCGATCCCTAGCGGCGTTCTAAATTTGATCTTCATATATCTAGTGCTAAGCAGAGCTTCCAAGGCGTTCAGGCCCAGCCTGCCCAAGATGACATTGTAGACCGAAGGAAGATTAACCAAGTTAAATATGATAGGAGCTGTCGCATGGTTAAGGGGCATTCCAAGGATAACCGGAAGTGAGATAATATATTCAGGGTATATCCATTCATCTGAAAACCCTTTGACCGGGCCTGTTTGGGGTTGGAGATGGGCAGAAGTAAACCCCATTCGTCTGAAAGTATCTCGGTGTAGAATGTTACAGCCTGCCCTCTGATAAACAAAGATCCTTCTGACTTCATGTTGCCCAATTCTGGTGGTCATCACGAGGGGGTCTGACCTGGGTCTATCCCGACTAGGTTTTCGTCTGTGAAACCAATGACGGGCCTCTTCTCCCCTTGTCATTTATTGGCGTCCGTCGCTAGAATTTCTTGTGGTACAAAAGGAAGTGTTTTCGGAAAATAGAATATCGGCATGATTAGGCGTCCCGCTTCATTTCCTGACGAATTATCGAAACAATGGGGAAGCTTCTGAAGGTTCGTCCATCCTGAATTTGGAGTATTACCCTATCTCTTCTGTTGGTTGGGGGCCGAGTAGCTTGTCGGTCCTCTGTCCGATAGCGTCGCGACGGTTCATGCCGATGGCTGGCGGGGGGATCTCCTTCCCTCCTATCAATGAACTCTTGTAGTCTCCCGTTGTACACCAGGAATTCTAGTTCAACTTTTAACTTCTTGCAATCATCTGTTATGTGGTCATATTCACGGTGGAAGTGACAGTATTTGGTTCTGTCCTTACTGGGGTCAACTTCGGTCGACCATGGGGGCCATCGGATGTATGGCTTGTCCTTGATTAAGACTAACACTCGGCCAAGGGTCTCGTTCAGAGGGGTGTAGTTGTTGTACCTCTGCGAAGGAGGAAGATTCGCTCAACTCTTTCTTGGTGGAGACCTTCTGGGTGATCGGTTATGTTCCTTTTGAATGGATCAATCTCTTCTATGATCAAATGCCTCAACATCCTCAGAGGCAATATATTTCTTAGCTCAGACGTAAAATTCCTGGATAGTAGCATGAGGGTTCTTCGTGATCAATACTTTCGTACTAGAAGACCGTAGTCCTGTTATAGCGCAGTCAGCGCGATGGAATGATTCAAAAATAGAATTCTTATCATTTCTGCCTTGAACCTTTCGAGTAAGTCCCTTAAGGACTCATTCTTCTTCTGATGTAACGACAACAGAGAAGTGGACTTTCTCTTGACCCCTTTGCTTATCACAAAATGTCACTCGAACTGTTCTCGTAGTTGAGAGAAAGTCGTTATTCTCAACGGCGGAAGAGAGTTAAACCAAGTTAGCGTGTTTCTTGTAAGAGTGGTTGGAAAATGTTTACACATGGCCGCATCGGACATGTCTCTTGAAATCATAACCGTCACGAAATGGGCCGCATGATCCCAGGAATCTGTTGTCCCGTCTTATCTTTCTATGGGGCCAGAAGTACGTTGTGAGGCATAGGTTCCGAAGAGACCTTCGGATCGAGAGGTAAAGCATGAGAATAGAGGGAAGCTTGGCTTCCCTAAGTGTTAACCCCGCTTGTGTTCGTTGGCAACAAGCTGCTCAACCTGTTTTTGAAGATCGTAGGGGTTTAATATGGAATTTTCGGACACTTCATAACGTGGGGATGATGGTCGTCGTTGGGGACGCCTAGACCCCCAAATAGAAGACTGGCCCTCGGGCCTAAGGGTGTGGCTAAGGCCCTCCAATTATTTACTCATGTCCTGAATTTTTAACTCCAGCCTCTCCGTCTGGGGGAGACTGACTTACTCTGGAGCAGAAGCCACAATTGGCTGTCCCGGGATCTCAAGCTGCGGGGCCTGTTTCCGATAAGGTGGGTAAGGGGAGGCCACACGATTACGAATAGAGTGTCGGGCGCTATAAGAAGGGCGATCTCGAAGGTGTTGCAGTGCACCCTTCTACAGTGGGGGCGGTTTTTGAGGATACTCTGGTTCTCGGGGGTATAGTTGTCAGAATTATAGAAGTTACTCTAGTCTGTTTCCCACGGACGACGCCAATCTGTTGGAGGTAGGTTATGGCTCCACAGATACAGACTCCTTGTTGACTCGAACGGTTACCGTAAAAAAGATGTGAAACCTGCAAAAACTGTCGGAGGGTGCTCCAGCGGGGGAGAGTCCAACGCTCAAATTAGAAAGAACGGTTTTTGAAAGTAAAAGAAACAGACTGAGAACTCAAGGAGGGAGAGGTTCCCTATAATTAGAGTGTTCAATATATAAGGTTCAAGGAGCATACCTAGTTTGGAGGGTTTTAGGATATCTTATACCTATGAGAGTCGTATACCACAAAGGTGCTTCAACCCTACTTTCCTTATTGAACCGATCCGAAAATTTTGAGAGTTCAATATTTCAAATTAATTGTGATTCTCATCATATGAGGAATTTTCGTTTTCTTTAAGGATCATTTCTTTAACTGAAAGATCCTAAAAATGCTGCTCTTAAATAAGAAATCAGAGCTATTAGGATGTTTTGACCTTCTCTTAGAATCGTCAAAGCTGTTGGCTATCAATCGGTCATTTGGTTGATGAAAAGTCTTCGGGATTCATTCGTTCGATGGACCAATGATTGAATACTCGATTGGGGATGTTACTTTTGCTTGATAAATCACGTTTAATAAGCAGGACGACTGAACCCCTATCGCTCGGGAGATCTGGCCGACTAAACCCCTTCGGTAGATAATCATAGAGAATATTGAATATCGGTCGATAGTTATCTTTTGTGGGTCTTGCGTGTGAGCCTTTCAAGCACTGATCTTTCAAATTAGGTCTAGGGTTACGTCCCATCAATTGCAATTCAACACCTGCAGTCCTTCACCGTCCATCTTTGATTTCTCCACCGATCGCCATTCGTCGCCTGAGTTCTTTCATCTTCTCTGGCGTCGATTCGCCTCTCCCTAACCAATCTCCACTACTGATCATCGACAATCACCATCAATTTTGATTCGATTAGTCACTATTGACTTTTCAAAGTCGCCTTTGCCCTTCACCATTGGAAGTTCAACCATCATCGCCACTTCAATTGCTTTGCCTTCTTCAAACATATCTATGGCAACTTTGTGAACCATTGAGAGAGAGAGAGAGAGAGAGAGAGAGGCAACCTCTGATCACTAGAGAGAGAAAGAAAGAGGTAAGGGGTCACCGGAACAGAAAGAGACAGCTGGGGAAGTTTCAAAAATTGTGAGAGAGAGATAGAGAGAGAGAGAAGGCATGGGTTTGAGAGATGAGCTTCACTAAAAATTCATCAATTTATTTGGCTTTTACAATACTCATATCTTATAGGTTTTATTCCTATTTTTTTAATCCTATCCCACTAATCCAAATAATAAGTATAGATTTCATTCCGATTTTTTGAAGCCCATCCCTTTTAACTAAACACCAATTTATTTCCATTTCTGTACTTTTTTCAACCCATCGGAACTCCCTAAGATGTCAAAATCAAAAACTCTGTTCAAATTCACCCTCTGCACATCCATGTTCATCCTGCCATCAGAGAGCATGAAAAATCGGCAAGTGGACCATTATCTGGCACTGAAAATCACCCATAAACTCGAATGAGCCTGGACTTTCAACTGCCTGCAATTTTAGAATTTTAACCCAAGATTCTTTCACTCTTACCAAAGATTCCGGCCATCACAATCGTCAATTGAACCAACGCATTTACAAAAAGAGAGTAGAGGGTCCAGGATTTGTTCAATATATCCAGTTGGTAAATTATAACATAGGTAGCAGAGGAAGAAATTGAAGACTTGATGCAAAGCAGAAGAAAAATAAAGTCAGGTTAATTATGTTTTTACTTTTTTGTTGTCTGATACAATGTTTATTGATTTAGAGATTGTTCTTCTTATATAATCATTAAATAAGTTAAAATTATTATTAAATTTTTAAATATATTTTTTAAAAATATTATTTATTAATTATCAAATTATATCTTTCTCTCTGTCTCTACCAACCGCTGACCAAAAATCAGTATAATATGACCATCCTGTAGGGGTGTGCAAAAAAGTCCAAAAAATAAAAAAATCCGTCATATTCAATCCAAATTCAATTTGCAAAATGCGGATATCCAATCCATTAGATTATACATATTCGAATTTGATTCGGATTTTAGAATTTGTAGATACAGATAAGGATTTAGGTTTTAAAAATCCACGGATATCCGATCCGTATCCACATATAATGATAATTAAGTAATTTTATAACTTTAAATCTCTCAATCAAATAAAATATTATATTATTTTATAATATGGATACAATGGTAAAAACTCTGTCAAATAAAACATATAATCTATATTTTTATTTTATTAATCGGTTTACTTGTAAACCCAGTAATCACAGTCGCACAACAGTAAGATTTTTACTATTAGTCCAGTTTAAGGACATCGTTATTATTGACACCCTGAAAATTTCTATACTGTTTAGTGACTTGTTATGCTATTGTGATCCTCAAATTAAGTCACTCAAAAGTGCCCAGTATCCACACTTGTAAGGGTGATGGCAAGGGGGCGGTAGAAAGGAAGCACCACAAATGTCGCTCGCTTTCAATTTTTAAAAACATGATGTATAAGTTATTTCAATGATTATAATTATAAAATGATTAATGTAAATTAACTATTCAATTATATTTTAAGTGATAAAAATATTGATTACCCCTTTCATATCTTCACTCAACAAAGAAAAAAAATATTGCATACATTAAACTATTTAGAATTTAATCAATTATATTTTATAATATGTCAAAACAATAATATTTTACTTCTCATAACTGATAAATTATTTTGATTATTACTCTTTTTAAGTTTACAGTAAAAATATATTAAATATTTTACAATCAAGAGCCCATCTTCACCCTTGCTGTAAAATATTTTTGCATCCGTCATATCCCAATTCACAAAAGCCTTATATATTTAGATTATATTCTGTTAACCATTTTCAGTTATGCATTTTGTACATGAGAAATAGGTAATGAAGATGAACATATTGGATATGATCTACTTCTCTTGAATGTGAAAGTCGTTTAGAATCTTTTAAATGTGATTTTTATAAATTAATATTACATAAAAAATAAGTTAAAAAAATATGCGGATTCGGATAGAATATCTGCAAATTCAATTCTTTAAATGTGGATATCCGCACTTAAAGATATCCTCATTTGCGAATTGTGGATACAAATTCAGATAGTAAAATTCAAAATCTATAAATACGGATTCAGATAGTAAAAACTCCTTACGGATCGAATATCCGATCCGCTTACACCCCTTCCATCCTCACCCAAATTTCTCCCCACCATTTCTCTCTCCCCCATCTCTCTCTCTCTCTACCAACCGCTGACCAAGAATTAGTACAATATGGCTATCCTCACCAAAATTTCTCCCCACAATCTCTCTCCCTCTCTCCCTCTCCCCCCCCCCCCCACGCCTTCTCTCTCTCCGGTCTCCTTCCGTTTCCTTGAACTTTCCAGGCAGAAACTCGCAAAAGCCAAAATACGATGTCGTCGCAACCATTTTTTTAATTAAGAATTCCCTCAAAAAGAAATAATCCTATCTTTCATGTACGATGTCCCTATTATCTGCTCAGGTACATTATTCCTCACCCAAATGACAGTTGGAGAAACAAAGACATCCAAATCAAGAAAAACACGAATTGAGAATATTGAGAGGAGACAATTAAATTAAGGGAAAATGAATAAATCTTGATGGGGATTTGACTAAGCAAAGATTCAATATTCAAGAACCAAAAGATCTGTACTCATAAAAAAAAAAAGACCCCAAGTATTTACAATCCAGATCCACAAAGAAAAAGATATATTTTTTTCCTTTTTCTTTCTATTGACTATTTTCATTTCAGAGTTTTCTAAGGACTAAAATTAGCGATGAAAAAAAAAAAAACTATCAAATCAAGAGGAGTACCCCGTCCTGTGAATTCTGTCCCTGAGAATTCCATTATACAGGGCAACTCTGTTTTCTGGCATTCCATGATTTCCGGGAATTTCATTCCCGCATTTCCTCTGAATTCTCGCCGATTTTCTCTGGATTTTTCTGAATTCCTCGCTGTTCCCAATTGGGTCCTTCACATTTTTTGCAAATTGAACTTTCTTCTTCTTTTTCTCCTTTTTCCTCTGATCTGCACACAATCAAGAACAGAAAAAAAATTATAAAAAAATCAGTACAAAGAGGTTTCCCAGAAATTAAATCCAAATAAAATGAATAAAAGAAACAAATAATACCTGAACAAAGACAAGATCGGAGGGCTTGATTTGAGGGGTGAGAATTGTGATTCTCAAGAAATGGAGAATTTGGGAAATTTTTGGAAATTTTGTAGAGAAGAATAGTGCCTGACAGGGCTATGGCTGTTGCCACAACCACACCTTGCGAACCCAAAATTGAAGACATCTTGTTTGGAGAGAGAGAGAGAGAGAGAGAGAGAGAGAGACGAATGGTTGGGTTGGGGTTGAATTGAAGAGCAAATTTTGTAGCAGGGTATTTATAATGAAGAATTACCGATGGGGTCGAATGCGAAGGTGAGAGAAAATGGGGTTAAAGAAGCCGAAGACGGAAGCATCCGGAGTTCATGAATTTGAGGGAAAAATGAAAAATGAAAAATTTAAATTATGAGCTGGTAAGTGGTACATATATATATGGACATATATATATATATATAGATATATATATATATGAATATTATATTCTATATAATGACATTTATGATTTTTTAATAATATTTATAAAGTAAACAATTTTAGCTTAAATAATAATTAAAAAATTGCAATTCTTGTTGCCAATAAAAGTTGATTATTATACTCCTTCCATTACCAAGAAGAAAAAAAAATTATAAATCCAGGATAATTATGAGCTGAAACAGAAATCGGGAAATGACACTTTAAAAAATATAAGAAACTGAAATACAGAATAACACATAAATATGAAAAATATAAAATTTCTTATATAAATATTAATTATTTTATAAAAATTATAAAATAATTTTTAAAAAAATTAAAATGATCAAATATATAATTATTAATAATAAAATAAATAACATAAAAATTATAATTATAATTAAATAAATAATATAAAAATATAAAAATATATATAAATATAAAAATTATAAATATTTTTATGTAAATATTGATTAATTTTGCTTACTTATATATTTTTAAAAATTAGAAACTTAGTGTTTGAGAATTTTCTTTGTATAAGAGATTATGATTAAAAAATTTAAGACAAAATTATTAATTAAAATAAATAAGTAAAATAAATTTTAGTAATTAATGGCTAAAGAATTCTCAACGGGCGAAATCAGGAAAACTCGAGGAAATGACAGTAGTGAGTCATGAGTTGGCCAAAAACAACCTTAACCCGATTTATGCAACCTTTGCAAACATATTTTCTATATAATAATTGTTTTATATTTTTAAGTAGTTTTTTGTTTTTTAAAAAAAGTAATTAAAATAGAATAAAAACAAATGAAAGAGGAGATTTTCAAACATCTCATCTCATCTTAATCCAAACATAATAAGACACAAACGTTTGAAAATTGCAAAAGTTAATTTTGCAAATTTTCTAGAAGCTAAAAAGGAGAACCCACGGGGAGTTTCCATTATTGAGTCAAGTGAAATGCGCTGGAATTTGTCAACACATGCCAACTAATCCTTCTTACATAACCCCATTCAGTTTTCCTTTGTGTGGGGCACACTGCACAGAAAATCTCTCTCTTATCTATTTCTCTCTCTATCTCTAACCCAAATCTCTCTCTCTCTCTCTCACGCAAATTTGTGGCTTACAGATTAAGAGAAAAAGAGATAGTTAATACTTTAAAAAAAAAAGAAAAAAAAAACATGTGGTTAGGACAAAGGTCGGTAAATGTCAGTTGAATTTCGTTTTATTTATAATATTTTTAATTAAAATAAATGAATATTTAATAGAAATATAAAATTTAACAACTAAAAATCAAATTTATTAATAAATTTTTTTTATTAATATTATATAATATTTTTTGATATAAAAAATTACGATTTATGAATACTGAATTAACTTCAAATTTCTCAATTGTACAATATGTTTGTTGTTAGCGTACTTGATTTTATTAGCAGAATACTAATATCATTTAATCAAGATTTTAAATTTAAATTTTAAAAATAAAAAAATTGATATTAAAAGAATTAATTCTTAAATCAAATATTATAATTATTCAAATTAGATTAATTAAATTTTTATATATCAATGTTAAAAACCTCTGGAACATAAATTATAGGATGGTGCCGTACCCAAGATGATGGAACTTTGTTAGGAGTCGACAATTCGTCACCTCCATTTTGATTACAAAGAAAGTGCAAGACTTGGGTCATAACCGGATAAAGTTCTTGTCAACGAACCGCAATAACTATGTTCAAACGACTTAAGACCCACCGAACTATTTGGTGGAGTCTATGAAATTAAAATTATGGTTGTTAGATCGTCAGTTCGTTCCCCTTTCCCATTGTAAAGCAAAGAAAGAAATTAAAATATTTAGAGACTCACCAAATGGACCAAACAGTGAGTTGGCTTATGGGTAAGCCAGTTCACTCCTTAATCAGTAATCACGGTTTTAAATTTTAGGAATGAAATAAATTATGTTGAAAAAATCTTATACATAATATGATATCTTAATTGACTCGACTCGGATTAGTCAGATAAAATTTCTGATATCGAGTGATGGACCAAATCTAAGAATACCTCAAACAAAAAGAAAAATCACTAGAAGGACCATTCATCATTCTCAAAGTGTCGAAACTAAATTAGAATAAAATTTTATAGAATTGAACTAAAATTATAAAGATGGTTTTAGTCTTCTTTTTAGAATCAAAACCTTGAGGCCAGTGATTCGATATTGATTCCTGATTTTTAGAAGCAGCACCAAATTGGAATGGTTTTGTGAATGGAACCATGAAAAACTCATAAAATTTATAAAATAGTACGAAAATTAAAAACAAAAATCAAAAAATCAAAATTTAACCTGAACAAAATTATAACCAAACTGAAATCAAAACAATTGGAGTCTAAAATCACAACCAAATCAGCAAATTTTGTTGTTAAAACTAGAACATAAATCATAAAGTTGATTAGTTTTAATTCTTTTTTCATCAAGCCAGAACCACTCAATTTTGGTTTGGTTGTGATTCAGATGTGAACTTTGGACATAAGATCAAAAAAACAAAAAAAAAAAAGAAAGGAAACTAATATCGACGATATTAATCATATATGTTCTATAACTTTAGCAGTGTGTGTCCTATGATTGTAGATGGTTTGCATTGTTTGCACCACAACCTTAGCTATGTGAACACCCTCAAAAACAAATTTAATTTTTGTCCATATAAAAGCTAGCAATGGTTTTCAAAAGAATGTGGAAAGAAATTGTCAAGACACAAATGTAATAAGGAGTTAGAGTGCGTGAAGTTCTTTACTTTTAACACCACTCCTCTTTGAGAACATTGATGCTACACTCAACTAATATTAGGTGGTCTTGTCAAAGCAAAAAAAAAAAAAAATGTAATTATATATATTGATAACTTATTATTTTTTTTATAAAATCATTTGATTTCTTTTTACAAAATTCTAGTTTTTTAAAATTTTTTAATTGAAAAATATTAAAAATAAAATAAAATAAAATACAGATAAGTTCATACAAGGTAGAAAAAATTGAAATTTCACTTGTAATGTCACGCATTAAATTCGTCAAAATCCCTATTTTAGTTCTTTGTTTAGGTAAAAAGCTACGCTTCGTAGATTTGTCGAATGCTTCATCAAAATGTGCAGATGAGAAAGAATACAAATGAAGGTGAAAGGGATTAAATTTATATATTAAAAAAAAAAAAAAACATCTTAGATAATGCCACAAGGCTGTTGCTCATGGCATTTCACCACAGGATCATTGCTGGTTTAGCATTAATACAAGAAAAGAAAACTCCATTGTTTTTGCTACTCAAAGAAAAAGAGAAATTACATAAAAGGGATACCAACCGACTATCTAGAAGCTAATGTTATATTTATATTTATATGTATGTATGTATGTATGTATGTATGTATGTATGTATGTAATCTAAGAGTTGGTACCGAAGCTTGTTTTACCTCTGCCTTGATATGTTCTTTCTCGTTGGGACGCAAAGCACTTTGAATTTCCCTTTGATATTTGAAATTGTAAAATTTTGAGCATGACTGTATTTCGGCTAATTTTCGATAAATTGAGATCAATTAGCCGAAATACCTTTGATTATACTAAATTATATATTAAGCAATATTCTTGATTACATTAGTACATGAAATCAATTATAACTAATCATGTTCAAATTTGATAAATTTTATCGGACAAAAATTTTTATTATATTTCTATGATTAATTAGGATGAAATAACAAATTATTTTTCTTAATTTATCTACAGAAATTAAGAAAAGGAAAATAATTTATTAGTTCTATTGTAAAATTTGTTTATGAATCTTTATATAATAACTTAGTCTATTTGCTATATGATTCATTAGTTCTATATGATACCTGACATCGTCTTTTCTAGATTTCAGAGTAATCTAGGAATCGACCACCGGAGACTTGCAAGAAAAGGTGATGAAATATCTTAGAGGGGCCAAAGATTGCATGCTTATGTGTAGGCGAACCGACAATCTAGAAGTTGTTGGTTACTCGGATTCAGAGTTTGCTGGGAATGTTGATTGATGAAAATCAATATCAGAATATGTATTGATGATTGCTTGTGGAGTTGGGTCTCAGAGAAGTGCGAAACAGAGTTTGACTGCTATGTTTACCATGGAGTCTGAGTTTGTTTCTTATTTTGAGGCCGTGTATGGTTAAAGAGTTTCATTTCTACGCTTAGAATCATGAACTCTATTTCTAAGCTATTAAAAATATATTATGACAATTCAGCTATAGCGTTTTTGACTAAAAATAATAAAAGTGGAAATCAAAATTGATGAGACATGATTTTAGGCCTAATTCAAAGGGGTGACACTTAAAAAGGTCCATACGTGAAGCCCATGAAAAACAACTATCGTCCGATTTCTAATGTTCTTAATGATAATCTATCGAAGAGTTTTAGTCATCTAAATCTTTCGAATGATAAGGTCTCAGTCGCCCCGCTTACCAAACGAGAGTCACCTCTCCGATCGGGTATACAATCACTGGTCCATTGAATAAACAAATCCCGAAAACCCTTTATTGGCCAAAAGACCGATCGATAACCAGCGACTCTAACAATTCTAAAGGAAGGTCAAAACATGCTACAACTTTGGTTTCCTACATAAAAATGACATCTTTAGAATTTTTCAGTTAAGAAAAGGATCTCCCCAGAAATCGAAAGTTCTTATACGATAAAAATCATGATCAATTCAGAATATTGATCTTCTAAAATTTTTAGATCGGTTCGATAAGGAAAATAGGGTTGAAACACCCCAACGGCGTACGAGTTTCGCAAGTATAAAATATCATAAAACCTTCCGATTCAAATATGTTATCTCGGCTTTACACATTGAGCACACTAGTCACAAGAAACTTCTCTCTCTTTGAGTTCTAGTCTGTTTCTTTTACATTCGAAAACCGCTCTTTCTAAATTGAGCGTTGAAGTCTCCCCCACGGAGTACCCTCCAACGGTTTTTGCAGGTTTCACATTCTTTCGATGGCAATCGTTCAACTCAACAAGGGTCGGTATTTGTAGAGCCGTAACCCACCTCCAATAGATTGGCACCGTCCATGGAAACAGACTAGAGCAACTGCCTTTGTAAGAACCAACAAAACACTTACGCTATCATGCCCCCAAAGAAAAGAACCAAGACAACTTCGAAAGCCGCCCTCACTGTAGAAGGGCGCTCTGCAACACATTATGAAGTCGCCCTTCTACGGCACTTGATCACTCTGTTTGTGATCGTGTGGTCTCTCCTTGCCCATCTCATCCGGAGTAGGCTCTACAGCCTGCGACTCAAGGATAACTGATCACGACCCCTACGCCAGAGCTAGTCAACCGCCCCTAGATGGAGAGGCTGGAATCCAGAATATGAGCAAATAACTGAAGGGCCTTAGTCGCGCCTTTAGCCCCGAGGGTTGGTTTTCTGTTAGGAGGTCTAGACGTCCCCAGCAACGACTGTCACCCCCGTGCCACGAATTATCTGAAAATTCCCAACTAAACCCCTGTAATCTTCGAAAGCAGGTCGAGCAGCTCGTTGCTGACGAATTCAAGCGGGTTAATGCCCAGGGATGCCAAAATTCCCCTTATTCTCATGCTTCATCTCTCGATCCGAAGGTCTCTTCAGAGCCTATGCCTCACAACGTACTCCTGCCTCTCATAGAAAGATACGACGGGACAACTGATCCCCGAGATCATGTGACCCATTTTTGTGACGGTAATGATTTCAAGAGACATGATTGACGCGGCTATGTGCAAACATTTTTCTACTACACTTATGAGAAACGCGTTAACTTGGTTCAACTCTCTCCCGTCGTTAGGCATAAAACTTTCTCCCAACTACGAGAACAGTTCGAGTCACATTTCGTGATAAGCAGAGGGGTCAAGAGAAAGTCTACTTCTCTATTATCATTACATCAAAAGGAGAACGAGTCTCTAAGGGACTTCTTGGAAAGATTCAAAACAGAAATGATGAAGATCCCGTCTTTGAATCATTCCATCGCGCCGGCTATGCTACTAACGGGACTACGACCTTCCAGCATGAAAGTATTAATCACGAAGAACTCTCCTGCTACTATCCAGGAATTTTACGCCCAAGCTGAGAAATATATCACCGCTGAGAATGCTGAGACATTTGATCATAAAAGAGATCAATCCGTTCGAAAAGAACGTAACCGATAACCTGGAAGGTCCCCACCAAGGAAGAGTCGAGTTAATTTCCCTCCTTCACGGAGGTATAACAACTATAACCCTCTGAACGAGACCTCTAGCCGGGTCTTATCCTTAATTAGGGACAAGTCGTACATTTGATGGCCCTCACAGTTGACCAAGATTGACCCCAGCAAGGACAGAGCCAAATACTGTCACTTTCATCGTGATTATGGTCACACAACAAATGATTGCAATAAATTAAAAGATGAACTAGAGTTCCTGGTACGCAACGGAAGACTACAAGAGTTCATCGACAGGAGGGAAGGAGATGCCCCTACTGGTTATTGGCATGAACCGCCGCGACGTGACCGGTCGGAGGACAGACAAGCTACTCGGCTCCCAACCGACGTAAGAGATGGAATAATACTCCAAATCTAGGACGGATGAGTCCTTCAGAATCTTTCTCATTCCTTTGACAATTCGTCAGAAAATGAAATAGGATGCCTAGTCACGTCGATCATATGTTTCCCGAAGGCACTTCCTTCCGCACCATAAAAAATTGTAGCGACAGACGCCAATAAATGGCAAGGGGGAAGAGACCCGTCATTGGTTTCACAGATGAAGACCTAGTCAAAGTAGATCCAAGTTGACACGACCCCCTCGTGATAACCGCCAGGATTGGGCAATATGAAGTCAGAATAATCTTTGTCGATTAGGGGACAGGCTGTAACCTTCTATACCGGGATGCTTTCAGACGAATGGAGTTTACTTCTGCCTATCTCCAACTCCACGCAGGCTCGGTCAAAGGGTTTCAGGCGAATGGATATACCTCGAAGGTATTATCATACCTCTGGTTACCCTCGAAACGCCTCCTAACCATGCGAAAGATTCTGTCATGTTCAACGTGGTGGATCTTCCTTCACTCTACAATGTCATCCTAGGCAGACTGAGTCTGAATACCTTGTAAGCTTTGCCCAGCACTAAGTACATGAAAATCAAGTTTAGAACACCACTAGGGATCAGGATATTCTCATGCGATCCGGAGCCTTTGACTTCTACTTTTAAGTGATCACCAGGGTCTACTACTAATGGTTCTTTCTTCGAAATGCGGGGATATTTTTCAAAATAGCAAGGCATCGGCTTAACAGACTTCTTACAAGTATATTCTCTAATCCTATTGTCCAGATCCTATCAATCGAACGTGTCGTCAATAAGGGATAGAACTCCCCTAACGGGTGGACACAACCCCTCTATCAAAAATTTCCTATCGTACGGAGAGTCTAGTTTACCCATATTCTATCGATTGAACGTGTTATCAATAAGAGATGAAACTCGTCAAACGGGTGGATACGACCCCTCTATCTAAAAGTTTCCTATCATACGGTAGGTCTAAATCGTCCAGATTCTATCGTTCAAACATATCGTCAATAAGGGATGGAACTCCCCGATCGGGTGGACATGGTTTTCTATCTAAAGGTTTCCTATCGTACGGAGGGTCTAGGTTACCCAGATCCTATCGATTGAACATGTTATCAATAAGGGATAGAACTCCCCGAATGGGTGGACACGGCCTCTCTATCTAAAAGTTTCCTATCGTACGATGGAGTTAAGTCACCCAGATTTTATCGTTCGAATGTGTCATCAATAAGGGATGGAATTCTACGAACAGATGGATATGACCTAAAAGTTTCTTATCGTATGGAGGGTCTAGATCACCCAAATCCTATCGATCGAACGTATTATCGATTAGGGATGAAACCCCCCGAACGGGAGGACACGGCTCGATCTATCTAACGTTTTTTCCGAACGGATGGAACTTCCTCTCTATCTAAAGTTTCTAATAGCCTCGTAAGCTAGTATGTCAGGCCAAACATGATAAGGGTTACAATACGAGACAGTCTCAATCGAGGATAAGAAGCAAGGATTGTTCAAAATAAAACTACTGGGTTACAAGTTTTTAAAGGAAGGCTACAAAGAATCAGACAGGAATAATAGAACTTATCGAGAAGCAGATCCCCTAATAGTTAGAACTATGGTAGGGGCCTCGAGAACGATCATCGAGCCCTGAATGGCTGCAACCTCCTCAATTAGGGTTAAAACATCACCTAGACCCATTCGGTGAATTATCTCTTCAGCATACCCCAATCTTTCGACCAATTTACGGTGAGAGTCTTTGAAGACAGTAGCATCCCTTGCGCAAGACTCCTCGAGGTCAGCTATCTTACGCTCTGCTGTCAGAAGAGACTCTTCCCGAATCTGAGCCAGCCTCTCGACCGATTGAAGATGCGCCTCGATCACCCTAACCTTTGCTTCTAGCTTTTTGCATTGTATGCTCAATTCAGCAATGCGTCCATCCAAATAATCTCCCACCTGCTTCTTCTATCGCTCTTGGAACTCCGTAAAAGCCATGATCTGAAAAGAAATATGGATTGGGAAAGGAGCAAGAAGGAAAAGGAGCTGAATAAACATAAAAGATGATACCATCAATCCAAGAGACTTAAGGGTCTTGTCAACTTGTTTCTGGGATATCCTGTGTAGATTCAGTTCACACCGATGAAAGTCTAACCAGTCCACGATTCGGTCCGGCTCGGCCAAATCTGTATAGCTAAATTGCCTATCCCCAGCACAAACCGCAACCGTCCATTGCTCTTTTGAGCCCTTCTGTCCGTTAAAGGATCGAGCGAGAATGATCGGCGGTAAAGTAGTCCCATCAGAAACCTTGCGTTTTCCTTTGCGCAAAGGCCAAACCGGAACGACGGGTGAAGGCCCCGCCATCTTCTCTATCACAGCTATGGAAATATGCGATCCTGCCCTAGTACCGGATAAGGAAACATCTCCCAATCTTTCCGGTTCACCTTCACCGATACTCTTATTCCCCGTTAACTCAATTCCTTCTGAGACAAGGGTCTCCATGTGGTGGTTCCCGTTAGATCTGAACGCCTCGACAAAACAACCGGCCCGCGCCCTGACAGAGGCAAGAGCAACGAAATCTTTCTTCTCTTCGACAAAGGAGAAGAAGACTCTTGGAGGGCCGTAGACGCCCCGATGGGCTCCTGAGGAGACCCCCTTGCACTCAACCGAACCTGCCTATCGATGGTGATTTTCTCCGATATGACATTATCAAAAGAATCCACGGAATCAAACAACTCGACCTTTCCTCTTTCCAATAAGAGGGGCCTATCGACATTTCTCTTCTCCCCGATCAGTATGCCAGCTAAAGACAGCATTTGATCATCCAGTAGGGACTCGATCGATATGCTTCGGTTGGTGGACTTATAATAACAATTGACCGACCGAATGAAACAACCATGCTTAGATGCGGTTGGGGGTTTCAACCCTAAAGAATGCATCTCATTGGCATCGAGTAGTATGGGAACGCGACTTTTATCCGAGAACCCTATATAGAAGAACTTCTGCATCCAGTTCTTGTCAATGAACTCCTTGTAGCAAAACCTCCAGTTGGACTCAGGCTAAGTCTGTAACTTATACCAGCCCTTGATCGAACCACTGTTCCCACATCTCATTAAGATGAAGACAGACGACAAGATGTCGAAATCAAAGCGAAAACTATAAAATCTTAATAGAGAAGCCACGACAACCATCAGACACCAAGCACTTGGGATCAGGAGAGTTGGAAATATATTCTAACGACGTATTACCTCCACAAAAGGATCTGTATAGGAAACTTTTAATATGTACTTAGCCGATTGGTAATACATCGGTACGCACCCCTTTGGTGCCATGTTAGCCCTATCGGCGTTCGTGACAGACACCAAAGTGTAATCATCTCCCATCAGCATATCAATCTGGACTTCTTGAATTTCCTTTATGGACATGGTGCTCAGATATCGCCGATGCTCGGATAGGCTTGAATAGCGGACGTTTTTGCCATTGCTTTCAGAAATAACTTCTCTGATGGCTCTCGAAGGAGAAAAAGAAATGGAGGTACCAAGTGCGCATGAACAAATGGCCTTATAAAAATGCAAAGAGACGATCCGTATACCCCTACGACAACACGTGGTGTTAATACGTAAACGAAAGATGGGTACTTTAGTACCTTTCTCACAAAGCGGTACTCTAAGTAGGGGGCAAATAATGAGATATGATCCTAGACCAAATTCAAAAGGGTAACACTTAAAAGGTCCATACGCAAGACCCACGAAAGACAGTTATCGTCCGATTTCTAATATTCTCTATGACAATCTAGCGAAAGGTCTTAGTTTGCTAGATCTCCCGAACGATAGGGTCTCAGTCATCCCACTTACCAAACGAGAGTAACCTCTCCGATCGGGTATACAATCGCTGGTCCATCGAACGAACAAATCCTGAAGATTCTTCATTGGCCAAACGACCGATCGATAGACAGCGGCTCTAACAATTCTAAAGGAATGTCAAAACACTTTACGGCTTTGGTTTTCTGCCTAAGAACGACACCATTAGGATTTTTGAGTTAAGAAAAGGATCTCCTCAGGAATCGAAAGTTTCCATACGATGAAGATCACGATCAATTCAAAATATTGAACTCCTGAGATTTTCGGATCGATTCGATAAGAAAAGTAGGGTTGAAACACCCCAACGGTGTACAACTTTCGCAGGTATAAGATATCCTAAAATCCTCCAAACCAGGTACGTTCTTTCGACCTTACACATTGAGCACACTAGTCACAAGGAACTTCTCCCTCTTTGAGCTCTCAATCTGTTTCTTTTATATTCGAAAACCATTTTTTCTGAATTAAGTGTTGGAGTCTCATCCACCGGAGCACCCTCCGGCGGTTTTTACAGATTTCACATCCTTTTAACGGTAACCGTTTGAGTCAACAACAAGTTGATATCTGTATAACTGTAACCCACCTTCAACAGAAATAAACAGTTGGATGTCAAGTATTTGGCCATAAAGGAATGAATTAAGGAAAATAAAGTGGTGATTTAGCATATTAACAACGAATTGATATTTATTCCAGGCATGCCACCGATGAGTTTTAAAGATCATGTAATATGTTTGGGACCTGGTTCCATCATGTAGCTGAATCTTTTATTTGTTTCGATTGTTTTTCTCATTCTGGTGTGCACATTTGTTTTGATAATTAACAATCATTAGTAGACTTGAAAATGAATATAAAGCTTATTTATTAGCTGGACTAACACTAAAGACATAAAATACATTGCGGTGCATGCAAGATAATACTTGCTATTAAACAGAATTCTCACCATAATTCATATATTTTGTTTTTTTTTTTAATATTTAAGTAAAATTCATGGATTTTGTATAAAATGTCCGGAACAAGTGGGAGAACGTAGATGTTTCAAATGTGGTGTGTTGAGCATTTTGATCCATAAATTTGCTAAAATACTTTTATCTACCCATTAAATGGAATGAATTTATCACATATTTGTTTTTAGCTATTCATTTATCCGGTCTTTGATAAGAAGACTACTATATGAAGTCATATTGGATCTTTAGTCCCCACACGTTCAAAGTTTTCTTTCACTATCTAAGTGAATTTGTTGGAGTCTAGAAGAATTCAGTTCTATAGAAAAGGAAAAACTACTTTTCAATGGCTGATGGTAAATTAATCAATTTCCGTTTTCATTTTTTAAGATATATATATATATATATACACCGCGGATCCATTGCCCATCCAAGACCCAATGAGTAATGGGGACAAATATCAGAGCAGTGGGGGTAATATAGGTAAGGGCATTGGTAGATTCATATACAAAATAATGAGATTATTTTGGTCATGGAGGCAATAGCCCACCCTCCCATCCACGTGGCTCTGCCACTATATATCTATGTACGAATGTATGTATGTATATTTTTGATTCTCTACGTGTATGAAGTTTTAGTATATTTGTATTTAAATTATGTGTGTGTGTGTGTGTGTGTAACAGCTGCAGCCCATTTTCCGAGCTCGTGAACCTGAACATTGGTCTCTCAAGGAGCCAAGCTATTGCTCATGAAGGAATACTTTTCAACATCAATCAAGCTTACACAGTCCTCGTATGAATTAATGGAAAACAATGGCAACTCTTTTTTTTTTTTTAATATAAGAGAGACTCGAATTCGAAATTTATTAAAAAAATGAATGATATTAGTTGAATTATAACTCATTGGCACAACGTCTTTAATATTTCTCAGGAAGTATCTCTATTGCACATTCCACATCAGCAGAAAAAAATTGAATCTGATTTGTAAAGCTTAAAACCGTCCAAAACGGCACCTATGAGTTGTTCTTCTTTTTTTGTGCAGATGAGAAGAAAAAACAACTAAGCCTAACAAAAGTTATACTACAACTGTCAACTAACAAGTTATCCCTGAGAGCCTAGTAGAGGAAGACTTCCATTGAAGGTTTTAAAACAAACCAACGTATTTTTTAAGCCAAAAATTACAGGATCCAATTAGGGTTAAAATTATTTATCTCTTTCCGATGAATGGGTATTTTAGGTCTAGAAGATGTTATAAAACCGGATCACTTTTTTTAGTTCACAATCTAAATGTGATTTGGTGGAGAAATGATCACCAAACCTTTTCTAGCCTTTTTCACAATTTTTTTTTCTTTCAATTCTCTCTCTTTCTTAAAGATTGCATCACACACTTTCCTTGTTCCTTACTCACGTTAAAGACTTAAACAAAATTGAGAAGTTGTCTTTCATTAAGAGAGAGTTGGAGGGAGAGAGGAAGTTGAGGGAAGTTGAGGAGTGGTTATCAAAAACACTCCCTCATTCAAATTTAAATTTAAATAACATGAGTTTGGGTCTATCCATATGGGTGGACCCATCCTATTTTCCAACATCCATGGTACCTCCGAATCAACTTGTTTGGGAGCCCAACATTGAAAATGGCACCTACGGGTGCTTCCAAATATCAAAGCAATCACCTTTCCCCTATCACAAAGCATAAACCCTTTGCAACCAAATCTTTTCATGCTAACATACCTTGCCAAATTCTTGCATAGGTGGAGGAGAGATTTTAATCTAAGAAAGGCTTACTGCTTAAATATTTCGCTTAGAAAATCTTCAACCAGAGTTTATACTAATTGGCACATAGCAGCCATCCTTGCTTGGTAATCATAGTAAGATTAAGATTATGCAGTCTTCTAAACTGCAGACAGACATTGTTAGGAGTACAAAGAGAATCCCGAACTTTAAGACATAGCCCATTCTTTTTTCTACCATGGTGGCCCCCAAAACATGGAAACAAAAGAGTAGAGCAACCTTTGGCAGCAAAAATCTAGATATTAGATAGCCAGGAATAACCATAGCAACTGTTTTTAATAGATAACAATGACTAGCTTGGGACAATAGTTTGGCCTTCCAGCTTGCTAGCAAATTCGACAACCTAGGTTTGATGCTTTTACTGCTTTCCATGCTTATTCTATCAATGTTGAGGGGTAAACAAAGATTCTTAAGCCAAGATAGAACAGGCTGAGGCAGTACAATTACACCCTAGGATTGAACTAAAGAAACTTGGGAGTTACTTTGATTTCCACTTTGTTCTCACCATTTGCAGTATTATTTTTCACAATTTGCCAATTCTTCTTAAATTACTTGAGCCGCTTTCCGTTTATCTGTCTTTAGTCCAAGGCTATTTCCTTTTATCATCTGGTATTTTAGTCACTTTCCTTCCAGTTTGTTTACCAGCTGTTTCAATTATAGGTTCTCATTCTAGTACCTTGTACCCAATTTTACCCCAAGCATTAAAATTTTTTATATGTACAATTTTTTCAACTAGTTACTCATCTTATCAACTCTATTTCTAACAACATACTTTTAGGAGTTTTTTGGGTTAGCCTTGTCTTCTATTTACGAGCAGATAAAGTCCCTCTTTTAACTTAATTGGAATACCGGGCAAGATCACTCAATTTACTCAACTAGTTAAATTCTTTTTGTGACAAAAAATGGATATCCGTTAATCATATTGGACCCGACTAAATCGATCAATTAGGCATCAGTAAAATTAACTTAATATATGTATACAAATATTACATCAACTAGGGGTGTGCAATATTTGGTGATAACCGAATATCCGACCGAATCGAATTAAATTTGAATTCAATTTTTGGATTCGAATCGGTTTTCGGTTAGAACTGAATTTCAAAATTGATTTTCGGTTCAAGTTTCGAATTGAGATTTTTAATACGAATTCGAACTGAAAACCAAATTAGGGTTTTTAATTATCTCATTTTTAATTTATTTTGATTATTTATTATTTATTTTTTTTTATGCAAACTTTGATTGAAACAATAAAATAGTAGTTAAAAAATTCATTGTTTTATTAATTCGAATTTGGTTAAATTGAATTTATGTGAAAATTTAGATATTAAAAATCAAAATCGATTTATTTGGTTTATTCGATTCAATTTGAATTCAAATCGAAAACCGAATTTCGAATTTAAACGAATTCGGTTTGATTTTCGATTTGGGATTAAAAAATGTTAAACCGAATTAACCGAATCAAATTAATCGAAGAATTCGAAAACCGAACCGATGAACACCCCTAACATCAACTAGTTCTTTTCCAACTAGTTTATCAAATGGACCTAAGTAAAAATTTATATATAGAGAGAAAATTCTAGAGAAAGATGATTTTTACATTCCTTTTGTATCCTATATACTATCTCATATTCCAGTGACCCCATATACTATTCTTATAATTTTATTTATTTCCTCTTGAGACTTATCTTGGATATATTTTGTTTTATAAGTGAGATTTAGTGAAACTTTACTTATATCATATGAAAAAATATGCTTATTTGCATTAAACATCCGATGTATTCTCATTTTCATATTTTATGCACTTTTTTCCTTAAAAATTATATAAGTGGTGGTTTCTGCATTCAATAGCATTTTCAAAGTGGTGAATTTGAATTTTAATAATGGCTTTTACTTATTTAGTGATTATATTGAAAAAATTATCAGTTATTGTGTAATTATAAGTCGACAAATTTTCTATTAAATCCAAAACCCTAAATCTCCTACTGAATCAAAGAGAAAAACAAAAAAGGGGAAACATGATAGACAAGGGTAAAATCCTATTTTTTTCTTCACATATCATATATAGAGATAAACTCAAATAATATCTAAGTATCAAATAATGTATTTTAAAGTTTTTCCCATTAAGAAATTTTTAAATATTTAATTTTTTTACTTTACAAGTTTGTGAGATTTAATAATATTTGGTGAGTGATATATTTTCTTATTTATAAAATTTTAAATTACTTAGTTCATGTTCCATACTAATTATTAAATAATTTTGAATATGATTTGATATCATGTTAAAAATAAAAAACAATATAATAATATTATACCCTAATGATCCATTGCTCCAATGAAATATTGTAATACATTGAATTTATATAGAAAATGTATTGTTACGAATATAAAATTAAATATTAATGATATATAAATAAAGAAAGTTAAATATTTTTAAAATTAAATCAATTATTAATTTGATTTTAATATATAATATTTTTAAATATTCTCAAAAGTAATATAATATCTCTTAATATTCTCTTAAATTCAGTGTTATACAATAAAAATTGTTTGAATTTAAAAGTGACATTACATGTATACTAACATTGTTGAAAACACGCTTTTGCAACTCGAAAAAATAGCTTTTTTCTGGAATAGATCAGAGATTTTCTAGAAGCGTATGTAGATGTGTGACTTATTGTATTGAGTTCCGTTTGTAATCCATATTAAAGAGCAATTTTTTTTTTTATTTTTTATTTTTTTGGGAAAGGATCAAAGGTCTTCTAGAAGCGTAGTTGTATTGAATTCTAACTATAATCCATATTAAAAATTAACTTTTTCCATAGTGGACTAGGTGTCTTTTAGAGATGCGTTTGTGGTAACTGTGATACCATGTTAGATATATTTGAATATTGCTATGATATGATGTTATAGGAAATAATATAATAATATTACACCTAAGTGATGCATTGATTTGATGAAATATTACAATATATATTGTTTTATATAGAAAACTTATTATTTCAAATAGAAATAAATATTAAAAATATAGAAATAAAAAAAATTATATATTCACAAAATCAAATCAATAATTAATTTAATTTTGATATATAATATATTATAAATATTTAAAAAAAAATATGATATCTTCAAACACTAATAAAATAGGACATAGTAGTAATTTAATAGCATATTTTTGAAATTAGTTTTTGTGCAAAATTTACTTAGACTTAATAATGAAAAAGGAAAATTACTTTCTTTTCTCATCAATTTTCACCACCCAAATTTACATTTTCACCAAATTTTATCTACTAAATGCGTTGTTAAAAATTTTTTCCCTGTAAATATGTTCACTAATTAATCTCAAGAAGTTAAAACAGATTTTAACTTCTGTAACTTTCAATAAACACCAAAAAGGTGAAAAATTATTTTTCTTATATTTTACAAATTGCCTGTTTTATAGCTAAAAATAGATAAAATTAAAACAATAGAATTAGAATTCCAATGGTAATATTTTCTTTAGTAACCATTAATTTTTTTTTGGTGCACTATCAATTTTGTCCTTGTTATCAACCGTTACATAATCCTTGAAGCAAGAACTCTAAAAAATGAAATACTAGATCGCCTTTCAAATTCGTTATCAGAGTTAAAAAAAAAAAAAAAAAAGCGTGCAAAAATTATTAGAAAAAATAGAGTCTAACCAATATTTTTGCCTCTAAAACTCAATCTAAACTGCCCCTACTTAATCAATAACTTCCATTGAAATCATTTTAGTTGTTTATAAAAAGATTGTCCATCCCACTCCCTATGCACTCACTACTCTATTTTATCTCTCTCATCTCATATCTATCTAGAGGGTGATAAAGCTTCATATTTCATTATGAGTGAAAAGAAGATGGAAAATAAACCTTTAGCAAGAATTCTTTGTGGTTGCCATGCGCAAACAACTCCACCGGTGATTTGAATTCTAAAATTGCACTACCTTATTTTTCTTTCCTTTCACTATTATTATTATGATTTGCTTAGTCTCTTTCATATTAAATTTCAAGGTTTACGAGGAGTGGGATGAGGAAGAGGTCGAGGATGCCGCAGAGGATCTTATTTATGTGAAAAAGGACTTCGTAAATACCCTTTTCATTTTATAGACAATTAATGCTTTTTTGTTTTAGTACTTGATGTGGGCAACATGAAAATATTGGATAATTTTTGTTACTTTGCAGGATGAGATATTAGATTTTCTTCATGAGAAGAGGGGTAAGTCTTAAATGAGAAACCACTTAATATGTAAATGCTTTTGATTATGCCAACGTAATTATGTTTTCCATCATACTTTAATGACAAATTTTTTTGTTATTATTTTTATTCAGAAACAATATTTGGGGTTGCTAGCAAAGTTGCATTGAGTGTTCCCTCACTTACCCAAGAGAAGAAGAAAGAGAGAACAGCAGTAATAAATTGAATTTTAATTTTAAATTTTGGGATCGACCCAATAAAAAAAAAAGAACAGAAACAAAATGATATTGATATTCATGAAAATGATGTTATATGTTCAAATTGGCCAGACCCAATATTTGTCTTTTTTTTTTTATTTTTTAATAAATGTAGCTGTAGGCTTGGTTAAAAAAGGGAGATAAAAATATTATTTCATATTTCATTTCATCAAATCTCCTTAAAAATTGTTCACTTTTACCATTTTTAATATATTGAATGTTTCCACTTGTCAGAATCACTTATGATTCATTTTATTTTTATTTTAAATATGACGTATTTTAATTAATTACAAAAAGTTAAAATACATTTTAACTTCTTATCTTCCTAAATAATTTTCTTTTTCTTTTGCATTTAATAAATTGACTAATTTAAATCGTTTATTATGGAGTGTAAAAAATAAATTAGAATTTGGATTCCAACTATAAGATTTCTCTATCACATTTCAATTTTTGCTCATTGTCATCCTTATCGTTGCTTTTCACCGTTATATCGTTGTTTTCAACCTTCATATGATCGTCACTGTTAATCGTTATGTGGCCATTTAATGCAAAAATAAAATATCAAATATCAAATTGTTTTCTAAATTTGTTATGCGAGTACACATACGCAAAATTTTATTTTAATCTAACTAATATTTTTGGCTGTAAAGCTCAATCACAACTCAACCTTAATTAATCAATAACTTTAACTCTATTTTAAATCATTTTAGTTGTCTTTATAATGATTTTCTATCTCCTCCGTATACACTCATTACCCTTTTCAACTCTCTCTCTCTCTTTTTTTCTTTTTGGTAGAGTAAGAAAAACAAAAACACAAAACACACAACAAACCCAACTAGGGGCCGATAACACTATGACTCCACTGGACTATTCGAAGATTCCATCTTCCCATAACATCTTCCATCATGATTCTGTTCAACTCCTGGGAAGGGTGTTCCACTATGGTGACTCCTCTAGCAGCATTCCTCCCCATGAAGGCCAGACGATCCGCGCAGCGGTTCGATTCTCTAAACCATGAAAAACTTCCGACACACCCAACTCAGCCATCCTCTCTTTGCATTCCCTGATATTAAACAGGAGTGGATGATTGTTAGCCGCTTGACTCTTCAGCAGCTGGACTAGCTGGAGACAATCCACCTCCACTTGGAGATTATTTATCTGCATATATTTTGCTAGCTTTAAACCCTCTCTTAGACCCCAAATCTCGACAGTAATGGAATCAGACTTTCCAATGTTGACATAGTAACCTCTCACCCAGCTATCGTCATCTCTCCTTATCACCCCACCAGCAGAAGCTTTCCTAGTTTTTAAATCCACAGAGCTATCAGAATTCAACTTAAACATCCCTGAATTAGGCGGTCTCCAACGCACCCAAACAGTAACCTTTCCTCTATCACTAGCACTGTCGGTAAAAGCTTCTGACCATTCCTTATACATACTTCTCAATTTCCGCAGCAGAACTGGAATGTCTTCCTTCTTGTTCTCCATGACCCAAGTGCATATTCTTTTCCACAATGACCAAATAACTGCTGGGAACAACGTTCCATTCTCCAAAATAAACAGATAGATCTAAAATCATCAGCAAAAAAGAGATGAGATACCGACGGACTGGCTCTTGACTCTTTTATGGATTTCCATCTCCCCTTATTGATCTTTTCTTAAATCATATACCATAGTCTCTCAATCACCAAAATAAACAGATAAGGAGATAAAGGATCCCCTGCCTAAGCCCCTGCCCCGTGTTCATGGAAGGAAGCACCTCTCCATTCCAAATAAGTGAAATTTTCTCACAGGTAACAGCATGCATTATCAACCTAATCATAGGAATTGGGAGATTGATATCCAAAAGCAGTTTGCCAAGATAACTCAAAGAGACATTGTCGTAAGCTTTTGTGAGATCGATATTTAATATCATACCATGATTCCTCCCTTTGGACTTGCCTAGGGAATGGATAATCTCCTGCACAACCACAATATTCCCAGCGGTTCCCCTGCCCGGCAGGAAGCTACTCTGATGGTGACCTATCAGCTCTTGTAAATGAGGTCTTAACCTCTAGACAATAGTCTTGGAAAGGATCTTGTAAGATGTGTTTAACAGACTGATAGGTCTAAAATCATTCATGGTGTTAGATGTCTCATTTTTCGGGATCAAAACCATGTGGGCATCCTCCAGCTCACTGCAACAGAAGCCATCTGACAAAGCTTCATTAACAAATCTCCACAAGGCATCCTTAACAACCAACCACTGTCTCTGAAGGAAGATAGGTTGAAGACCATCTGGATCCGGCGCTTTTAATCCTTGCATTAAGAACACAGCACACCTAACCTCATCCTCCTCAATACCTCTGATGAGTGCCTCATGATGCCTTTGATCTATTCTTTGAATGTAGCTCCTAAACTTTCACTTGGCTTAACCACATCCTTCCCCTTAAAGAGGTCTACAAAATAACTTCTCGCATGACTCTTAATCTTTTCTTGATCTGAACACCAGACGTCGTCAATCTTTAGGGCCGCAATCCTATTCCCATGCCTCCTAACCTTTGTGGTGGATGAAAAAATTTAGTATGCCTATTCCCTTCCCTTGTCCAATTCAATCTGAATTTCTGCAGCCAAAACAGCTCCTTTTGATCAAGAACCCTGTGATATTCATTGCACAAATCACTTTCTAGACCCTGCAAGTGGCTAGATTTGTTGAAGCTCTTTGCTCTCTGAATGCCCCTCAATCTAGCTTCCAGCTCCCTTTATCTGTTGAAGATATTCCCGAACACCATTTTGTTCCACACCTTCAGATCCTCAACCATCTTCTTAATCGCCCTAGTTAAGAATCCTTCTCCTCCTTCCCAAGCCTTGGTGAAGACTTCATTAAAGTCCGGATGAGAAAGTCAAGCAGCTTACACCTGAAAGGTTTATTTTCGGGTCTAGGAGGGATAGAGAGCCTAGTATGAAGAATAACGGGGCTGTGATCCCCATGAAGACACGGCAAGTTGATAATTTTCATCTCCGGAAAACTGGTCTTAGCTTCTAACTTAGCAAACACTCTGTCCAGCCTCTCTTGCAGATGATCCTCCCCTCTTTTCTCCTAGTCCAAGTGTACTTCTTGCCACTGGCCTTGCAATCATTATAATTACAATCCAACCACCTATCCCTGAACTTATTGACCCTTCTCTACTCCCTACCCTTCTTGTTAGTCGTCTCCTTAACATTTGCGATGTCGTTAAAGTCGCCCATCACAAACCAAGGGTCTGAAATCCCTACCACTAACTGCCGCATTTCCTTCCAGAACACTGCCTTATCACTTTCATAAGGTTGGACATAAGTACAAGTAAGCCACCACCTGTGGTTGCCCTCCCTTACCTTCAAGTGAATCCACTAATAAGCTTGGAAAACCACTTGGACATCTGTCCTATTTTTGTTCCATTTGAGCCAAAACCTGCCCTTGAAGCCATTAGCATCCACCGCACAATCACCCTCCAATCCAAGCTTAGTCAGGAAATTGGGGAACTTACTAGAACCAGCCTTGGTTTCGAGCAGACAAATAATATCTGGATCTTGGCTGCGCACTAACTCCCAACACACCCTTTCGAACTTGCCGTTGCCAACTTCCCCGCAATTCCACGTGATTATTTTGCAATCCATAAAGAAAAAGGCAAAGAGAAGAAAGAGCTAGCAGTGAGGTCATTCGGTATCACAATCCATGCCCTCAACTCTTTTCTTGTCCACAGTTTTGTCTTCCTCCACTCTAAAGGTCCACTCCATTCGCCCGAGCTTTTGCTCTTCCAAATTTTGAGGTCATTCATGATACTCAGTGGCCGTTGTGTTAGAAAAACCACACTTCCTTTTCGAGCCCTTATCCCTCGGATCAAGAAAATGACTCCCCGCTTCCTCAGGGTCCAAATAGTTCCTTGGGCTACTATACATCATTTCCTTTTCCTCTACCCCATTTGGGCTACTAGTGTCACCTCTGTATTCAACCAAGCCCATCGTTTCTTCAATAGAGCTTTGCAACAACTCACTTCTTTTTGGGCCTTCCTTGGACACGGCCCACCTGTTTTTCACCATATTAACCGACCCACAAAGCCCATCTAATTCCACCCTACTATATCCCTTCGGTCCCACCTCCTTTTCTCTTCTGTCAACTGTCGTCATCGGCTGGTCTCCCCTATTCAGTCTCTGCACATCAGCCGAAGGTTGTCCTAAGAGAGAGAGAGAGAGAGAGAGAGAGATGAATATACTATTTCCTATTTCTATTTATCAAATCTCCTAAGAATGTTCTCTTTTACTAATCTTACTGGATGAATCGCGAACAGTAGGAATGTTAGTTTCCTCTTCTCAGAATTACTTATTATTCATTTGATTTTTTTTTAATTGACCAATCAATACCCGAGTTACCTAATTAATTTGATTTGAATACTAGGCCCAATTTAAGAGTTGACTTGGCGTCTGTTTTTTTATTTTTAAAATCTGAAATCGAGATCTTAATTAAAAAAATTATTTATTTTATTTTATTTTAAAATTAAATCTATCAATTAAACAAAATAATTACATAGTCAATGTCACTGCTGTTAATGTGGGTAATAACTTTCTCGAACTTTTGGCTATAAGATGAAGCGTAGTATTTGCTCTTATCATCGGTGTATGGTTAGTTCAATGGTTAAATACTGTAACTCTTTATGTAACATTTTAGATTTGAATTTTGTATACGAAAAAAAAAAAGATATCGAGAGAGTTTTACCCTTTAAGAGTATAACCTGATTCAAAACGAAAGCAATTACAAATTGTTTACGAGAAAAAAAAAATGTGTTGTTAATGTGGGTTGGGCGCATATTTTGTGAGTAAGTGAGGCCATAATTTCCAAAAACTATAAAAGATCCTACTGTCCTTGGGTTGGACCTCAGTCTTACTAAGGGTTAGCAATTGGGCTTGATACATTCGACCGTGGCCCATTTTGATTTTTACTGGGCCGGCCCATATGTGCTTTAATGTGATGAATGCTCAATTCCAAAGACTTACCCGAGGTCTGTGTCAGTGCGAGGACACTAAAGTAAAATAAAATAATATAAACTGTATTTGTATTCTGTTATTAATACTTCATCCTGGTTTCTTGTATAACTTGATAACAACTATATTTCAATGAGAACAATGAATTTACTCTTGATGGTCATTAAAAGAGAAATGGGAACCATTTTAAAAAAAAAAAAAGAGAGAGAGAGGGAAATACTTTTCATTAGCGTTTTTGCTATTAATTTTGTTTTAGGAGTTACCACCGTCTAATTTGCCTCAAATAAAAAAAAAAAAAGAGAAACAGGTTTTTTGCTATAATTTTATGTCATTTATTGCTTTTTTTTTAAAAAAAAAAAAAATCTTTTCTCCTCCGAATACCTAACCTCAACTGGGGTAAACATCGTTGAGAGAATTACCGCTTTGATTCTAGCTGGCAATTCAACTACATGCGATAAAGTATTGACATTGACTATCTTTGTCCATCAAGAATAGCTCAAGCGATGGAATCTCTCTACTTTTATCCTCTCTTTTTCAATTCGATCACATTTGATTATATCTCTTTATACAAAAAAAAAAACTATCTTTTAAAATAAATTTTTTTTTATCAAACTCAAGAAACAATAATATTAATTAAATTAATGAAAATGAGATTTTTTTATATAAAAAAAATCTTAATTATAAGGTGTAGGTGACAATCAACGACCAAAATTAACAAACCTCCTAAATAAATAATTTCTGAAAAAAAAATCATACTAAAATTAACGTACTTCTTAAAAGCTAGCTAATTGATTAGAAAGTTTGCAAAAAGAACAAGTATTTTTAATAAACAAAAACTTTCTTTGCTGGTGGTCTAAAACTTTTCAAAATTAATCGATCGGGGCTAGACAAGTATATCAGCTTGCTCAAATTCTCTTGAGCTTCTTGCAAGTGTGATGTTGCTCTCAACATTATTTAAGAATATATAAGAATATATATTGTAAATTTCCTCCATCATTAATGTTTTCTTTGTCGTCACCTGTACAGATATTTTAAGTCGTCTTGATCACTTAATTACTCATTGATTTCATGATTTGTTGTCTCCCCCCTAAGGAGATATATCTGGCTTTGTCTAGAGATATTCGAGACTTAGCTTCTTTTTGAAGCTAGTGATATCGTCTCATTTGTACCCACAAAAAAAAATGTTTTCTTTGTTATCATTTCTTAATATTATATCATATTTTATTTTTCATGGTTGTTTAATTATTTTTGTACTAAAAAATAGGTCAACTAGAGTTATTCCAAAACTTGTTTTAGAAAAACAGATATATATATATATATATATATATATATATTTTATCATCCTTTCAACCACAAGATGTTTAAAGAGTTTACGTAAAAATATAACTATTAAATAAATAAAAATTATTATTAAGATATCAAAATATACGCTAAAATTATCAAATGCACCATTCTCGATCAAACCTATATGTGCATTTATGATGCTTCTTCATAACTTAAGTTATTTATACCAATAGAAAGTCGATCTAGTGGGTAAGACTGTTAGATTTCTTAAATAAATGTCAGGTTCGAAATTTAGAAATGGAAAAGATTATTTTGAAAGAGTTATCCTCTAAAATGGGTCTGCTCAAACTAAATTAGTCAAAACATGATTTTGAATTTCGATTAGTATTGCGAAAAAATAACTTAAGTTATTTATTAAATCATGCATTTAGTTCTTTCCAATTGGATTTAGTTTATCAAATGAACTAGTCAAGAAATAATGGAGATATACTCATCACATTCCTATTGTGTTCTATATATCTCTCCTTTCTCTACCACCTCTGATATGGTATAATTATGAAACTCTGGTTTGTTACCTCTTTAGCATTATCTAATCTTAAACTTTTTCTAGGTAAATTTGTTTGCTAATTAATGCCTCTAAAGCTAGAACACTTTCTAACCCATATATCTCCTAATAAAATTCAGAAAGGAAAAATATTAATATGCAATTAGAAAATTTCCTACTCTTCTGCAGTGTCAAATATGATTAGAATTTTGATTAGAAAATGTTTTGATAACATCTAACTTTTCAACAGTGTCATTTTTATCTTTTATCGTTTATCGTTTATAACCGTTAGTGCTAGATTTTAAATATAAAAAATAAACAAGCTTTCAAAACGCGCGAAAAAGAAAAGAAAAAAAAATCTCAATATGAGTTTAAGCTTTAGCCCAACTTAATATGTAATTTTCTTTCCTTTTAAATCATTTTAATTGTCTATATAATCCTTCCCTATCCCACTGTTTTATGTGTGCACTCCTCTCATTTTTCCATTCATATCTCTCTGTCCTATATCTATCTAAAGGGTGATTTTTTCATTATGAATCATGAAAAGAAAAGTGAATCCAAAGCTGTGGAAGAAGATATGAAGAAAAATGAATCCAAAGCTGTGGCAGAAGATCTGAACAAAAGTGAATCCAAAGCTGTGGCAGAAGACCTATGTGATTGTCATGGCCAGTCTATTTTGGTGATTTGAATTCTAAGACATATTTCCACAGTTCTCTTTCTTTTTCACTTTGTTATTTTATTCTTGCAGCAGGCCTAACATAGTTATATATTTTTCATGTTAAACATCTAGGAATGCAAGGAATTATCCATGAAGAATGCTTCTGAGACCCAAGAAAAAACTGATCATCCAAGGCTGCCCATGTAATTTTGTATTCATTTAATGATTCCTTGAGTGATAATTGTTTCGTGACGCAAATATATTAGATTAATCCTAATTTTGCTTACTTTGCAGTGCGAGTTATTCAAAATTTTACGTGAGGAGAAAGGTAACTCTTGGATGAGAAGTGATTTGTAGTTCCAATTAATATCATCTTCTGCTAATTATGTTAGTTTCAAGCTCATAAAACATTTTTTTTTGGTATCAGAAAAAAGTGAAGTATTCTGCAAGTTTTTCTTCCCATGTTGAAAAGAAGGTTGAAGAGAAGAATTCACATGTTGAAGGGAAGGATGAAGAGCACAAAGGAGAACAAAATTGAAGGCATCTAAGCATGGGAGATACACCTCTATGTCTAGCTTTATTATCCAACGCTCGAAGTTAATTTTATGTTCCTGTTGTATCCTATATTTTCTTTATTATGAGAGAGAAAAATTGTTAATCTGCAACACAAAATCAAGTTTTTATGTCATATGCTTTTGGAATATTTTGGTGATCAACCGAACTTCCTTTCTCTCTTTTCTTTTGGCGTGGGGTGGGGGTGTTATCACATTGAAGTGCTGACATTTTGCCCTGCAAATAACAATAACAACGACAATAATATGAGTCGAGTTCGAATTAAATGATATTCAATTCATTTGGTTTGTATTAACATGAGATAAAATGTTTTGTTAGCAAATTTCCTACTTTTTCATGCCTTATCTTTTAACACTAAAGCTAGATTAAACAACTCCAGAATTCTAATTAAAAATTTCCAATTGCCCCATAATTTTTGGCTCACCATGGCCGTATTGATGCTATGGGCGTTATGACTGTTATGACGGTTAAATCATAATTTTAATAATGAAAGGGAAATTACTTTTAAATTTGTTATGTACATGTAGAAAAGCGCGCAAAAATAGTAAAAGAAAAGATCGTCGGTACGAGTTTTCTTTATGTCTGTGTTTGTTTATATGAAACTCAACCTCAACTTACCCTAGTTGATGAGTAATATCTTTTCTTTTTAAATGATTTCTATGCCTCTGTAATCCTTTTCCATGCCACTCTTTTACCTGTGCTCTCTCATTGCATTATTTTTCTCTCTTTATCTTCGAAGAGTGATAAAACCTCACTTTTGGTTATTATGGATATGAAGAAAGGCGTGATCACTGCCAAGGCAAACAGTTTTTGCGAATTTCAGTACCATAGCAAGAAGATTTTGTTGATTTTCCTTTTTTTGGGTTTCCAATCATATACTTTGTTAATTTATAATGTGGTTGGGCTTAGCATGAACATTTTTTCATATCAAAACATCTAGTCATGCAAGGAGGCATCCAAGTGATAGATATTTTGCTGTCATTTGTGCTCTAATGGGAAATGTTTAAGAAGGCGAAAGAGAAAATATGGTAGAAGGATAAATTTATAATCATACGTATGCCTTTAAAATAGATTTCATTTTCCACTTTTGGGCTTAATAATTATCAAATGGAGCCGAAGAAACATATTATTTTTTGGCCCCAAAATTTGATTAATTAATTAAGCTACACCAAGTAATTGATTATGTATAGGTAAATTGTTACTTGAGCATGCTAGAAAGGGAATATGAGTGCGTGTGCGTGTGTGTGTAAGATAGTATGAGAACGAGAGAGAGAGGGATACAAAGTTGAATATTTACTATTTGATAATTTTTTAGTCTATATAATTAAGTTTTGCCGATTTATTTATGTAGCCAACTGCGTATGAACTATAGTTGTTATGCGAATCGAGTCGAGTTCGAGTTGCTCGTAAGCTGCTTGTAAACCGCTCGGTCAATTGCTTGACTCGACTCAATTTTGACTGAAGTCAAGTCGAATTCATTATACAATCGAGTTGAATTCGAATAACAGAATTTTGAAATCGAAAACTTGAGTATCTTGATAATATATATTAATATATATTATATATATTTATATATGATTATAATATAAAATAAAATAAAATATATTAATATATTGTATAATAATCAAATTTTCGAGTCAAGTTCGAGTCCTATTATCTATTACTCGTCGAGTTCGAATTTGAGTTCAAGTTGGATTAAAAAAAATCAAGTTTGAGCTCGAGAATAGGGATAATCGGGATAGACTCGACTCGATACATCCCTACTACGAACGATAGATGTAAATGCATAGCTGAAATGCCGGAAAGTTCATCAATCCCCTCCTCGTCCAACTAATTTTATTAATTAAAGTCATGTTATTTGCGACATGATCTATTTTAATTTAATTTGAATATCTAATTGAATTACAATTAAATCAAAAATTGAACTTGTTTAGCTAAGTAGACTTGGCTTTTTTGAATTGAATTTAGATCATTAATTTTTTATAAAAACAAATAATCCAGAAAAAATGTAAATAAATAGGCCAATTTTACATTCAAAGTTTTCTTAACAAATGAAGTAGATCAGATCCTGCAGCATCTCGACTATTCCACCTCTCGATAGTATGATTGGGGTAAAAAATGAAAGAGAAAGGAAAAAAAAAAGTAAAAGCGGAAGTAAATAAGAAATTTTTAGTAAGACGGTAAAAGTGAAGGGCAAATAAAAGTGAGATATCATCTCTTTTCTTTTCTTTTTAAGAAATCATTTTCGTTTTAGAGTAAATTTGGTTCGCGGAAGGGGAGGGGGAGGGGAGGAGAAAATTTACTTCACCTGATAGAAATAAATACATTTTTTTTCATTTTTGTTTGGTAGAGATGGAAGAAAAAGAAATGAGTGATATTTTTTGTGTTGGTTGAAGTGAAAGTGAAAGTGGAAGAAAATAACACATAATTTACTATTCTACCCTTATAAAATAATATTTTTAATATTTATTATTATATGATTTTTTTATTTTTTAATTTAAAATATTTTTTAAAAATATATTTTTTCTAAAAATAGTTATTTAATATATTTTTCTTATTTTTTATAAATTATTTTTATTTTATATTAAATAAAATTAGAATATTAATGTAAAAAAATAAAAAAGAGTAAAAAAAGTAAAATTAAAAAAAATAATTTGTTGAATGAAATTAATGAAAGAAATTAAATTTTATTATTTTATATTAAATAAAATTATAATAATAAAAAATAATAGACAATTTCATAAATATTAAAAAGGAGAAATAACAAAATCGTTTAAAAATTTCATTTCCTTTTATTTCCATTCACTTTAGAACGGAAATGATTTCTTAAGAGAAAAAAAAAATGGATTACACCTCACTTTTACTTTCCCTCCACAATTACCTCCTTACCAAACAAGTGAAGTCTCTCATTTTCTTCTACTTTTACTTTTCATATTTTTTTTCTTTTTACTCCAACCAAACTACCCCTCAGGATAAGTTTTGTTTGCGGAAGGGGAAGGGGATGAGAAATGGGAGATTTATTTCACCTGATAAAAGTAAATACATTTTCTTCATTTTTGTTTGGTAGGGATGAAACGGAAGGAAATGTGTGATACTTTTTTGTGTTTAGTTGGAATAAAAAGTGGAAGTAAATAACACTTAATTTACTATTCTATCATTGTAAAATAATATTTTTAATATTTCTTACTATATAATTTTTTTTATTTTTAAATTTAAAATATTTTTCTAAAAATATATTTTTTCTAAAAAAAAGTTATTTAATATATTTTTCTTATTTTTTATAAATTACTTTTATTGTTATTTTATATTAAATAAAATTAGAATATTAATGTAAAAAAAATAAAAAGAGTAAAAAAAGTAAATTTAGAAAAAATAATTTATCTAATAAAATTGATGAAATAAAATAAATTTTATTATTTTATATTAAATAAAATTGTAACAATAAAAAATAATAGACAATTTCGTAAATATAAAAAAGAAACAATGGTAAAATCGTTCAAAAATTTCTTTTCCTTCTATTTTCGTACACTTTAGGACGAAAATGATTTTTTAAGATGAAGAAAAAAGGATTACACCCCATTTTTATTTTCTCTTCACTTTTACATCCTTATCAAACAAGTAAAATCTCTCATTTCCCTCCACTTTTATTTCTTCTCCAATTTTCCTTCCACTTTTCGTCCTTAAAATGGACGAAAATAAGAGAAAATAAAAATTTTGCACAATTTTGTTTTTATTTCTTTTTAATATTTACGAAATTGTCTATTTATTTTTATTATTATAATTTTATTTAATATAAAATAATAAAATTTAATTTCTTTCATCAATTTTATTGGATAAATTATTTTTTCTAATTTTAATTTTTTTACCATTTTTATTTTTTATATTAATATTCTAATTTTATTTAATATAAAATAACAATAAAAATAATTTATAAAAAATAAGAAAAATATATTAAATAACTAATTTTTTAGAAAAATATATATTTTTAGAAAAATATTTTAAATTAAAAAATAAAAAAATCATATAGTAATAAATATTAAAAATATTATTTTACAAAAGTAGAATAGTAAATTATATGTTATTTTCTTTCACTTTCATTCCAACCAAATACAAAAAAATATCACTCATTTCCTTCCCTTATATCTCTACCAAACAAAAATGAAGAAAATACATTTATTTCTATCGGGTGAAATAAATCTCTCCCTTCTCCTCCCCTCCCTTGCCGCAAACCAAACTTACCCTAAATTTGGTTCGTGAGAGGAGAGGGAAAGGGGAAGAGAAATATTTATTTTATCTTATGAAAGTAAATAAATTATTTTTATTTTTATTTGGTAGGGATGGAATGAAAGAAAATAGGTAGTATTTTTTTTTTGTTTGATTAGAATAAAAAATAAAAGAAAATATCATCAATTTTACCATTATACTCTTGAAAAATAATATTTTTAATATTTCTCACCATATTTTTTTATTTTTTAATTTAAAATATTTTTCTAAAAATATAATTTTTTAAAAAAATAGTTATTTAATATATTTTTCTTATTTTTATAAATAATTTTATATTAAATAAAATTCGAATATTAATGTAAAAAAAGATAAAAAGAGTAAAATTAGAAAAATAATTTTTTCAATAAAATTGATGAGAAAAATTAAATTTTATGAGTTTATATTAAATAAAATTGAATAAAAAATGAATAATTTCGTAAATATTAAAAAAGAGTAAGAATAAATTTATCAAAAAATCTTATTTTCTTCCATTTCTGTCCATTTTAGGACGGAAATAATTTTTTAAGAGGAAAAAAAATGGATTACATCCTATTTTTATTTTCCATCTACATTTTCTTCATTATCAAATAAGTGAAATATGTTATTTCCTTCCACTTTTACTTTCCTTCCTATTTTTTTCACTTTTCACCCCAACTAAACCATCCCTTAATTTGTGGAGTAACCATCTTATGTGCTCATCGTTGATTTGGAGACCCACATAAGAAAGGCTTTAGGAGGGTCCTTGAGTCAACTTATATAATTAGGGGTCATATTAGCAATTCAAGAATAATTAAATATTAAAAGGGCAATTGAAGTAAAGTCATTTTTCAATTGAAAAATATGCCCTTTTATCAATATATATATATATGATTCTAAGTTGGTCAATTTTGCAATGCACACAACTCCAATATTATTCTTTCACAATTTTTATTTTTATTTTTATTTTTTGATTGGGAAATTTATCTTCAATCCCAACCACTAGGCAGGGGCGCTTGTGCATTTCCATTCACAAAAGTGTCGGCATACATTCAACTATTTCGTCACATAATTTTACGTCATCATTTAAATGATAACTTGGCTTAGTCATTAACAAAGAGATCGATCAGTTACATTTTTTGAAGTTTGAGAGCTCTTCAATAATATTTTAAAATCCAGGGATTAATTTGGAAATTCGATAGGTACTGAAATGTAATTAAACCAATTTTTCAAATTACAAATTTCAGTAACCATTTCAAAATGTCCTTACCTTACTTACATATTGATGAAGCATCCGAATCTGAGCTTCTTGTGAAGAGAGTGATACTCCGAAATTCCTCTTTCCCCTGAAAAATTACAATCCCGCTCAAAGTTCTTTCAAGAATTTTCTTTTTTTTTGTTTTTGGGAAGGCAATTGTATTATTAATTTTGAATTTTATAACAAGTTCATTTACCTCCGACAACAGCAAGTAGGCGTGATAACACTCTACTCCACCCTAAGAACAAACAAGTTTCAAATTAGGAACTTCAAAAAAAAAAAAACACTCAAAAGTCTTAGAATGAAATCTATTAATCAAGAATAATATGAGTGAGATATTCTATAATGAAGAGAGACCTTATATCTACGGTAAAAAGAAATAAATTTCTCTGATTAGAACTAGAAAACCAAGTCCAACTATATAATTACTAAAAAACCCAAAAAAAAAACCTCTAAGGAAATAATTCGCATGGCCAATAAAAATCCTAAAGCCAAAATAATTACTAATAAGAATTTTTGATAACCAAGAACCCCACCAAATGGAAACAAATGAAATTCAAAAGCAAATGATGATGGGGGAGAGTTGAGTAGGGCAAGGTTTGTTTTTTTACCCACCTGGCTGGACGGGAGACGGGGTGACATGGAAAGACTTCGTCGCCGGCCTTTTCCCAATTGGGTTTTGTTTTGGTTTTCAACGTTCACCAATTACAACCCACATGAGCCACTCTTCTCAATTCCCTCTCTCCCTCCCCCATAAACCTTATAAATTGAGATTTGCTTATCCACTTTTCGTCTTTTCATTTTACCAATAATATCTGGGGAAGAAAAAAGCATAATCACATATCATTTTGGAAAGTCAGCTAATCAGAGGGTAATCGAGTTTTAGGAAGAGAGAGAGGGGGAGCACAAAGCTCTTTTTTACAAGGTTAGATTTCGAAAACCCAGATCTTGGTTTTTGTTATTTTGATTAATTTTCAAGTTAAATGTTTAATTTTTTGACATGGGTCTTTTTTTTTTTTGGAATTTTTGCAGGGCTTTGGTTGATCCTTTCTTTTTTTCTTCCCGGAATCCATTTTTTGGATTGTGTAGATTGTTTGTTTATTGAGGATTTATTCGCATCATCATCTTCAGCATCTGATCTCCTTGTTGTAGTTTTTTGGATCTCTCTGAAATTGCATGAATGGGGTAATGCATTCCGATTCTTCCAGGTTGATTTATTATTTTCTTTTTTATTAGATTTTGCTTTTCTCTTTTGGCTCATAATTTGTTAATTCTAAAATGGGTATTGGTTTGTTTTGAGAGATTTTCCTGGGGTTTTTCTTAAATTTCTTTTTAATTTGATTCCAGTGGAGTATAGGATTGATAACGAACGATTTTTCTGAAGATTGTAATGTTTTTTTTAGCTGCTCTCAATCTGTTCTTGCGTGGCTTTGGTCTGATTTAGGAAACTTCTTTTTCTTTTATCTGTTGGGATATTTGTGGGGTTTAGGATTGATAGTAAATGATTAAGAGTAGGTTTTAAACCATTTTGCCCCCTTCATTTAATGTTCTTTATTGTTTTTTTTTTTTTTTTTTTTTTTCTCTTTTTTAACCTTGTTTTTGGAGTTGTCATTGTTGTTTATTCAGTATTTGGGGATGGGAACAGTAAATCTGTTAGATCTAACTTTCTTTAGGTGGAAAAAGTTTATCCCAGATAGGAAATTTAACACAATTTTGGCAGCTTTGGCGCAATAAGTGTATTACAGATTTACCCTCAGTCAGCATAGAGAATGAGCTCTGTCCAAGCTGATTAACTTCAATGTAGAATTGTAGATTTGGGTGACGGGGTACCAGTGGTTATTGGAAACATGCCTTTAGCATTTGATGGTCAGATGCTTTGATGTCTTGGATTAGGTTCTGTTGGTCTCTCTCTCTCTCTCTCTCTCGGATATTCTCTTGTGCAAAGCTTCTGAGGCTGATTGCCTTGTGCAACGATTAATTAACTTTAATGCTTTCGGAATTAAAACAGTGCCAAAAGTTCTGGAGATTTTGCAGAAAGTGTTCTGACAAAAGAGTGTCACATATATCTTTTTCTTGTTGTAAACACAATTATGATATCTACTGCAAATTGATTTCTAATGGAACTGAACCTTATTTGTACAGTTCAGTGGTTGTGTTGGATGCTTTAGTAGAACCACATTAAGTACGTCACTAAATGAGCCTATCAAAGAACATACAAATCCAGGTCATCCGGTGACAAAACCTGGTGCATCAGATAATTTCTGGACTACGAGCACTTGTGACATGGACAATAGTGCAGTTCAGTCACAAGGAAGCATTTCATCAACAAGTGTGTCTTACCAAACCCTTGACCCCCATGGTGGTGCCGGTAGTGTTAGCAACCTATCTGAATTTGTTAATCATGGTAAGTTTTTCTTCTCAATTGACAACAATTAACAGCATCAATTGGAATAATCATGCCATTTTGTGTTTCTGGTCAATCTGGGGACATTAAAGGTCTGGAGCTTGTTCATGACGGTTAAACTAAGAATCTCTTAGTTTTAGCGCCTTAATGCTACATGCTCTCAGCCTCAACTAGTAGCACATGCATTGCCCTACTTCACAAGCCTAAGCTGATAAATAAATGCAGTCCTAGGAAGATGCCAAGATTTTCATCGATTTGCAATCATCTTTTTTAATTTTGGGAAATTGTGATGTTTAGAAGTTCTCTTTTGAAGGAAGCTGTAGTTCTTAAATCTTATAATATAATGGTAAATGATTGCAAGAATTGTTGGATCTGGTTATCTAGATATCTCTATCGTATACTATTAGTTTGGTCTCAATATTCCCTGTTTCTGAAGTCCTCGACTCTTTAAGGTGATCGTACTTGGGAAATGATCTCGGTGGCAGGTCTTCTTCTCTGGAATAAAACCAGGCGGCAATGGATAGGAGCCAAAAGGACAGAAAATAGATCGCAACAGCTTCGGGAGGCCAAATTGAGGTTACTTGTTTCCTTTTTTTTTTTTTAATTTATTTCCAAGCTTATGGCTAGCAACTTGTCTTTTTTAATTAATGCTTCTTGTGTCCAAATGTTTCTCAGATGATTACCAAGCATGAGTAGTGCTTTTCAAATTTCTATATTCATAAAGGGCTTTTATTCTCTAAGAATAAACCGGAATTCTCGGGCTGTAAAGTCTTCGATGATCTGTTTTCCAGATTATGATTTTCATTCTCAAGTAAGAGCAGATGAAAAATCTGCTGGTCCTTTTTTTTCTTTTTTGGGGGGAGGGGGTGCAATATGTTTTGTACCAATCTATGTGTGAATTTTAAATCTCTTCAGAAATTCTTAATGGAGTAAGCTTCTTGCATAATTAGACTTGTTATTATGTCATCCTTCCTTTTGAAATACTGAGAGCACAGAAACAGAGGGAAGAGGGTAAGCTGGGAATGGAAGTTGGATTGAATACATTTTCAAGCTGGGACATTAAATGAATAAACGAAATGCTATGGAGCATGGTCTTCCAAAATTTAGAGAGATGATCTGGTATAGCTTGTACATATGACTCATCTCTGCTAATTTTCATATGTTTCACCTGAAAATTATCATTCCTATTTGCAAATGATATGATCGAATCTGATCTACAAGACAAAGCCTCTTACTATCGGACAATATGTTTGGGCCAGGGTTGACATTATATCCCAAGTGCCACTGGTAGATGAAACACAACATGCTAGTATTTAAGGGATGTGCCTAGAGCAAAATTCATCATTTCTTTTTTTGGCCCTTCATAGCTTTTGCTGGCTTCTTTAAAGGATCTGTTCTGAAACTTCAAGTCCACAAAGCACGCACAAGGACATAAGAGCACAGTAAAATTAATAGGACAAACTTGGCATGCTCACACGTGTTAAAAATATGTGAATATCTGAAATTATGGTCTTATATAACGATAACTAATCAACTGTTATGTTTAAACAAATTAATAAACATCAAATCATGTACATTTGAGCTTATTGTTATCTCCAAAAGCTTATTTCTGCCTTTATTTGATGGCAATGATAGCAGTAGCCATCTTAAGTTCTATCCGACCCAGTTTTTTTGTTTCTAGATTTATAAATATATTGATCATTGTTTGTCTACTGGGTGACTTTTAAGTATCAGGGAAGTTATTTTGTAGTTTAAGATGCAACAACAACAACTTAAGCTTTCTGTCCCAAAATTTGGGGTCGGCAGATAAATAATGAAATCGCTAAAAAAAAAAAAGAGAGAAGAAAGAGAGATTTAGTTTGTGCGGATTTTTCTACGCCACTCATTCCTATCTAAAGTCATCTCCTCAACTAAATCCATCATGATCATATCCTTACGAATACATTGCATCCAAATTTTCAATGGTCTAACTCTACATTTAATTCTTCTATATTTAAGTTCTCTACCTTCCTAACAGGTGTGTCTATAGGCCTTCGCTGCACATGTTCAAACAATCTCAGACAGTATTCTCGTATCTTGTCTACAATTGAACTGACTCCCAGTTTATTACGTATCTCGTCGTTTCTAATTCTATCATTTCTAGTTTTGCCACACATCCATCTAACCATTCTCATTTCAGCTATAACTATTTTTTGTTCTTGTTGTTGTTTAATGGCCCAGTATTCAGTGCCATATAATAGAGCAGGTCTTACTGCAATCCCTTTAAATGTAGTTTAAGATGAAATAATAAAAATCCAGACGTGGTTAAGAAGTGCTGAAATGTGTTTTCAAAGTGCCATCTGAATGTCTTGTTCAAAGAAGTGTCTAACATGAGTCAGGCTCGTTTTTTAGAAATATCAGCACAATTGGATCCATGATGAACCATAAGTGTCAAAATGTTGGCAATAAAGATATAGAAAGACCCGTGACTATCATGCTTTTTATGCTAGTTTACGGAACCTCTTTTACTTCCATTCAGTCATACACACCTGGATACTGGAAATTATAGAGCTACTTCTATTCTGCTAGGCCCCACTTGTGTTGGTGTCCTGGTGATGACTATTTTGCATGGCATGTTTAAAGTCAATGCTTACAATACAATCCACTCTTTTTTTGTCTGCCTCGACAGTACCTATGTGATTGTTTGTGATGTTCTTTTTTTCCTTTTATTTTGTCAGCCATCTGTGTTCCTGCTTCGTTAAACCGTTGTCCCTTTGCAGTTGGAATGCAACCTATGAGAGTTTGCTTGGAAGCAATAAACCCTTTCCACAGGCGATCCCTCTTGGTGTAAGTTAACATAAAAGGACAGTGATTTCCATCATTTTACTTTTTCTATAACACAGTTTGCCTAATGCACTGTCGAACTGAAACAATTTGCAGGAAATGATTGATTTTCTGGTCAATAACTGGGAGCAGGAGGGGATGTATGACTAAGTTTGCACAAAATTCCGTAAAATTTGAAGGTTTGTCTTACGGAAAATTCCTGCCCTTTGTGGTATTGTACCAGTAGCCAAAAAGATGATTCAAACTGAGAAATCATCTACTGCCTGCCTATTTAGCCAATCATTCACGTGTATCCTCCTAAGATGCAGCATTGTATTGCTTTTCATCAAAATTTATAGATTTTGATGTGTTGCTGTTATTTTTGGTTACACGACACTTGAACCCCAGATTACGGAATTGGGGGAGGAGGATGTGACCACTAGATTGTTTCCTTGTGGATGCTTTGTTGCTATTCTTAGCAGCAGGTTTTTTTTGGAGGGGATGGGGGAATGACAATCAAAGTTTTTGCTTTGTTTCGTGCCAAAAAATGACTGGTGAGGCCTGCATCTCCAGATCCTTGTTCTGAAAGGTAACTTGGAGTAATCTCTGCATAAATAGTTGACTTATCTTTAATGTTCACTCTGTTTTTTGATATAGAGAAATTGATAGCCCATGTTGGCACAGCTTCCAACACGAGACCAACTTTCTCCATGTTTTTTTTTTATTTTTTATTTTAATACTTGTTGAATAATTAGGTTTGAACAACCATAGAGCGTAATTTAGGAGCCAATTCTTTTTACGTTATTTTTTTATTTTCAAAACTTAAACTCAAGATTTTAAAGAAATCTAATATTTTGTCATTAAATCCAACCGTCATTTGTCTCTCAATGTGTTTTTTGACTAACTGAAATTGGTTGCAAGCTGATGCTGGTACTATATTAGGAAAAAAAGTCAATTTTTACCTTAAAAATTAGTTGAAGAGTCGATTTTTACCTCAAAAATTAGTTGGAGAGGTGAAGGGTTTCAATTTTTTTTTTTTTTGATCAAGCTATGAAAATTGAATTACTTGGTACAGGGCTTAACATGAATTAACATAAGGAATCCTATCTGGCAAACTTGGATTGGTGGAGTTCATACATTTTCTATGAATCCTTTCCGGCAAAAACTAGGACAAGAATTAACGCAAGGAGTATATGGCACTAAGGCCAAGGATACTTCATATCAGTGAAAGTCCAGAGCCCTAAATCAAATCCTGCAAACGTTACAAGCCTATTTATATGAACCCATCTGCAAGTTTGAAGTAATCAAATTAAGCTGAGCTCAATCAATGTATTTTATAATAAAATTGAATTTGAATTTGAATCAAACTTGATCAGCCTTGTGATGGAGGAACCCTGGCCTATGTTGCAAGTTCCAACTCTTACGAATGATTTATTTATTTATTTTTTTACATTAGGATTTGAATTCAAATCACCAGATTGGGAGAGAGTTGTGAACACTAAGTTTGGAGACCAACTCTTAGGAATGATGATACCATGGTTCTTATGTATGGGTTGAATTTTTAATAGATGTATTTATGGTCTTATTTTTGCTAATTTGGCGATTTTTGTATTATTACATTTTATGTTGTTTTGTGGTTATTTTTGTGATGAGAGAAACAGAGAGATCACTTTCTGGAACACACTTCATTAGATTCCTACGTGTCATGGTAAGCGGATACGGGCCGAGCATGTTTGAGAAACTACAAGAACAATCGGCCCTTTTAATGTATTTATTTATTATTATTTGTTCTTACATTTGTCTATCTCACAATGTGGGGTGGGTCTTAAAAGTGCCAAAACGCAATTTGATGCGTCATCATCTCCCTAGAAGCTCTTAGACACTTCTCCCAAATGTACCCAACCCATCTTTGCACCCTCAACACCGCCCTCTTTATATTCTCTCTCGCTCTCTCTCAACAAACAACATCAAAATCAAGAGAAGTACACATCTCTCTTTCTCTCTCGCAAGCATGGCTCTGGCTCGGTTAGCTTTGAGAAGTATGCAGCAGAGGGTGTCTACTGCTTTGGTGTCTCCTAGTCCTAGTGTTGTTAATAAAGGGAGTTTGGTTAACAATTTGGATAGAGAGCCTTTGAGGTTAAATATTGTAAGGAGTTTTGCAGCAACAGCAGGCGGTGATGCTGCTAGTGGAAGTGGAGAAGTTGCTGTTGCTCATAGTGGTGAAGGACAGAAGTCTAGTAACAGGTTGGCTTCCAGGAGGAACCGAAGGAGGCATCTCTGGAGGAATGATAACCGTGACACCTTCGTCCCTGCCCTCTATGGTAACTCTCTCTCTCTCTCTCTCTCTCTCTCTCTATATATATATATATAAATAAATAAATAGATAAAAATAAATTTCAAGCGCAAAAACCGGGGGATTATTTAGTAGTCCTTCCTTGTGTTCCTTGTTTCCTCCTTTTGTTAAGTAATAGTATTAAAATTTCTTTAAAAAAAAAAAATTTATATATTAAGGTTACTTAATTTGTACGGATAATTTGTCCTTTTGTGGGTTTAGGCCTCGCGGGCTAGACTAGTCTGGATCTAAAGATGGTAGGCTTGGGCCTAGGCAGTGGCCCACAGTTTTGGGCTTGGCCTGGCCTAGTAGAATATTCGGAGCAGGCTGGTTAAATTTACATTGGTTATTTATATTATCTTTTCACGATAGCTCGTGGTAAAACCTACGTTCTATCTATTTAGAATATTAAATTTTTTTAATTAAAATTTTAAATTAAAAATTTAAAAATAAAAAAATAGATATTAAAATATTTCACCTCTAAATAAAGCCCCATAATATTAGAACCGATAAGATAACCTGAACATCAGTGGTCAAAGAAAAGATCAATTGCTTATAGTAAATGATTTGAAGAATGATTTACTCGCCCTCCCAATTTAAATAAATCAAATAACTTTTCTGTTTCTGTATAGTCAATGTAATAAATATATTATTTAATTATTTTTCCATTAAAAATTAAAATTAGAATGAAGAACTTGAGTAAGAGCTGTTTTTGGGGAAAAAAAATAAATTTTTAGCAAATAAAATTAAAAAATTAAAAATTTTTCCTCAACATTTGTATTTGGATAAACAAATGAAAATTTGAAATGGACTCTATAATTCCATTGTAACCTTTTACTCTTTCTTTTTTTGAAGAATTATTGCATTCAGGTTGGTTATGAAATATCTTATTAAAGTCATTCCTTTTTCTTAATTTTACTTGTAATATCTGTTCTTCAAAAAATGCATTCAACCCCACTTAAATACATAAATGTGCACATGCAAGTTCCATGATCATACTGGACTAACATATTTATTTCTATTTTTCTCTAGAATTTTTCCCTTCGGGGCTTGGAGATGCACTCGTTCAAGCTAGCAATAACGTAAGTAGACTATTCGACCAGCTATCGCCTTCGCGACTGCTAGGCCATATAAAGGAGAAGGATGAGTGCTACAAACTGAGGTTTGACATGCCAGGGCTTTCCAAGGAAGATGTAAAAATTACGGTCGAGAATGGGGTCTTGTACATAAAAGGTGAACACAAGGAAGATGAGGATCAATGGCACCAAGAATATCAGTATGACACAAGTCTTGTGTTGCCTGATGATGCCAAGGTTGATGAGATTAAGGCAGAGATGAAAGATGGTGCGTTGACTCTGCTCTTACCCAAGAGTCCTAAGCATGAGAAAGAAGTGCAGGTGGTGCAAATTCAGTAAGAAGAGGACTGAATTCTGGTGTTTGGACTTTAGAACATGTGAAAAAGTGGTGTGTGACCTCAAAGTTTGAAAAACTTGTGTTTTTGTTTTGGATCAAGTGTAGCTTTATATGAGTATTGTGTTATGCGTTATGAAATAAAGTTGTTTTCTTTTTGTGATATTTTACTAATAATTCATCTGAATTCTCTTATATATATTCTTAGTACCAACGTGCTATGAATTTAATGATCAAATACTATATTTCTTAATTAATATCTCGAGTTCGAGATTTAAAATCGAAAAAATATATATTGAAAGAGTCAACCTCTACGATGGATCTTGTAGAGTTTAAACTGAATTAATCAGATAACTCAGATACTCTTGGTAATATAAAATAAAATCTTGGTTGTATAAAATAAAATAAATAAAAATAAAAATAAAACACATATGTTCTAAGTCTTTTGCTTGGCTTGCATATCATCTGGGGTTGGGCACAAAGCAGATGTCGAGCCGGCCTCGGGTCATGCCAGTGGCCGAGGCCGGCGGCGAACTTGACCTGGGACTATGTTTAGGGCTAGGCCCACCTAGGTGAGAGTGGGTTGATGGTGTAGTAAATTTGGTCTGTTTGAGGTATAAAAAGCAGTGTTTTGAAATCTAAACCGGACCGATTGGTCCGATTGGGAACCGGACCAGCAGCAGATTTGGATTCCTTAGCAAAACCAAATTTCTAAAATACCGGTCAAATCCGATCAAAACCCCAGTTAGACTGAAAATCGGATTGAATCGGTCAAACCCGATTTTTTCTTCTTTTTTTTTTGGTGTAAAAAGTGTCATGGTGCAGACTCGAACCCAAGCAGAGAACTGAATACTTGAGTTGTCATAACCACCGGACAACCAAGGCTTGCATGTGTGCTTTAGCTTTTTTCCTTTTTCTTTTATTTCAATCTTGCCTCTTTAGATTTTTTTTTTCCTTCTCACTATAGGGTATTTTTTTTCCCATTTCTTTCCTTATTTGACTTTTCTTATTGTTTAAATAAGATTTTAATGTGTTTGTTGGAAATGAGTTTTGATTCTATAGATTCCGATTCCTTTCGACTTGAATGGCTAGTTAGTGAAGTGGTTTGAAACCTGCAAAAGACGCCGGAGGATACTTTGGTAAGAGAGATTTCGACGCTCAAATCAGGAAGAGCGGTTTCGCTAGGAAAAAAACACAGAAAGAAAGAGAGAGAGAGAGAGAGAGAGAGAGAGAGCTGATCTCTCTATGACTTGTGTGTTAGATGTAAGGATCTCAAAAAGCGTATCTGGGTTTCGGTGTATCGAATGATTATATGGGCGCTGCAACAGCTGTGTATATCCGGAGTGTTACAACCCCAATTTTTTTATCTAGGGGTTTGAAAATTTCAGGATTTTATAGTCAAATATTTTGTATGATTCATTATAGTTATTATTTAGGAAGTTCAGTGGTATGGGAATATCTTTTCCCTTATCGATTAGGTTCTGCCTTTATCTTGGAGATATTATTCATGTCGAAATAGGAAACAGAGGATCAATGTGAGGTTTAGTCAGATTTCACCTTTAGCTAGTATGATGGGTTTCTTAGGGAGCACTTGCTCATTGGCCGAGAAAAAAAGGGGTATCGATTTAGACTTGCTAAGCACTTTTATGTGTCAATTGGATTACCCTTGTTGAGAGTCAGTTGAACGATCGGTCGAGATAGTACCGATGGCATTCTCTTAGTATGTCAGACTGTGTCTACCTTTCGGGGAGATTGATTCCGGTCTATCGACACGTCTAGGCATATTTGTCTTTTTGGATTATGGGTTTTATAAGATTAAACACTTTTCATATTGGATCCTCCGAACGGGCTCCATCATTTGCCCCCGACTCGTGTGTCGTTTCAATGGAAAGGCACCATGAGTGATGACTATCGAAAAGGCATGAAACTTTTAATGCAGCGTTTGTGTACACTTCTGTATTTCCCTATATGAACCTTTTCTTTCATATATGGGTTTTTTCTTGAAAAAATGCCGAAGGTTTCTTCCTTCTTTCATCAGATTATCAATGATATATGGAGTTGAATGACTAAGGAGGAATTTCAAGAGATTCAAGACGATATGTCATTGGGGAGCAATTATGCCTTGGTGTTGGCCACTAAGAAGGATAGGGTGAACATGACACCCGATAGTTGTGTCCCTATGTATAAACAATTTGTGAACCACAATTTGAAAATTTCATATACGGGCTTGCTTGGGGAGGTGATTCGATATTGGAATGTTTACCCTATGTTACTTATCCCTAATGCTTGGCGCTTTGTGGTCGCAGTAATTTCTCTACTAGGGTTCCGTCACCTCCATTTTGACTTAGAAATTTTGGTAGTTCTTTTTTCATTGGTGCGGTGTAGAGGCCAAGACTCCACTCAGGGTTGGTACAAAATTGCAAACTCGTCGAGATTTCCACTGGAAATTTTATTACAGCGAGCGAAGGACAATCAGTAGATGTAGAAATATTTCTTTGTGAAATTTCTGGATAGAGATCTCCTGCCCGCATTGCCGAATGTCAATCAGGCTCCATTGTTAAAGTTAAAACCTCTGACCCCCACTCGCCACTCCCGTTTTCTACGATTAGTTAAATGCTATTGCGAGTCAATTCAGCGGAACATCTAGGTGGATTCACTTGTGGAGGACTAGATGCTGCTCTTGGTGGACCTGTTAATTAACGAGAAGAAGAAAATTAGTAGGCCCATTCTGTTGAAGTAGAAGGAGAAAGATTTGGTTGATGTGTTGACGTTAATGGAGGAATGCCTTCTGGAGGAAATTTCAATCGACAAATAGGTCAGGTCGAACGCTAAAAAGCCATTGGAGGAAATCGATAGGTCTTCTAAGGTTCAGTTATCGAAAAAGAAAAAAGTTCACTTGCCCGAGTTATCCGAAGAGGAGAAGAGATTTGTGGAGGTTGAGGAATATGTTTCTCTCATGGCATCTAAGTGTTCCGAACTAGTAAGAGTGGGGTTGAAGGGAGCCAACAGCCTATTATTGAGCGTATCTTCGTCGACAGGGGAGGTTGGAAAAAGTGTCTTGATAGGGGAGGTTCCTGAAGTGGAGGGACCGATGGGCGATTCTACTCTAATCGTACAAGAGGAGCCATCAGTGGAGTCGAGTATTCCTATTGCCCCAGTGGGTGAGGTGTTCGGGTAGTCTCCTTTGGAGCCCCAATGCTCTCCCCGAGAAAGAGGGGAGGAGGTTGGCTTTTCACCCCTATTCCTATTAGATCATTTAATGATCGAAAAGATGTGCAGAAGGAAGGGTTTATTGCCATCTGTGTAGGGGGCCACCAGTATAGTTGTGTCGACACTAAAGAGGCACTTTGGTTAGCAAACTAGTTTGACTTTTGTGACCCTGAACTAGGGTTGCATAGAATGTCTTAGGAACAGATCGACAAAGCCCTCCACTCTCTTTGTCCGATGGTATTACTTCCCACCTGAACTCATTTTATTTTGTTTTTATTTGACTTTACCTGACTTGTGTTCTTTTTCCTAGATTGCGGCCTTTATAGAATTCTAGAGGCAGAGAAGGAAGCAATTTGAGAAACATATCAACCATTTGGGTAATCAGGTGTTGGTGTTGCAGGATGCCCTTGAACAGAAGGAGAAGGATGTTGATGTAGGGAAAGTCTCAAGCACTTTGCTCATCGAGAAAGACGAGCAAATCAAGCGTTTACGAGAGGATCTGGCCCTATCCCAGAAGTGTTGCGGAGAACTAGAGACTGAGGTGTAGTTTTACAAGGTGAGTCTAATAACTATCAACACGCTGGTCCAATTACGAGAGGAGTCTCTCTAGGCAGCCGAATGGAAGATATCCAATCTTGAAGAATCCATCACTAGGGATGTCGTGGCCCTTAGGCACTCTCATCGTAAGTTGTTCGAAAGGTTGAAATGCGTTGAGGAGATAATTCGCCAGGTCAGCAGGTACGATGCTTTACCCCCTTTCAAAGAGACAGCAGGTGGGGTAGTAGTGGACCAGGGTTCGGTTCCTGTGGCTTCAGTTGGTCATCAAGCGAGGTCGATCGTCACTTAGACAACCGCATAGTCTTCTTTTTGGGAGATTTTAGCACTTCCCTTTGTTCCTTCTGACCTTGTATAACTTTTGTATCATGGAGTTTTTGATCGAAAGGCTTTTGCATGTGTGTATCTCATAGAAGATATTTTCTTAATCATTTGAATAGGCTTCTTTTGCATGCTTTTAACGTAACTTGTCAGTTTTGATGATTTTCGAGTCGGTCGACTAATGGGAAAGCATTAATTTAGTCAAGGATATCTCTCCTTCGCTAATGAATCTATCGATTGAATTGTAGTTTTTCCTCTGGAGACCAGATCTCATTGGTTTTTTCGAAAACCTTGGTAGTAATGTTTCAGTTAGAGAAGGTACCATCTGACAATAGATTGGGGTGATATAAGTCTGTTCGATAGAATGAGCCCTATTGATAAGTCAAGGCAAAGTAGGCCCGTGCGGGGAGGTAAATCAGTAGGTTGAGACGATATAAACCCGTTCGGGAAGATAATTCTTTCAATAGATCAGGGCGACATAAACTCATTCAGGGAGTTAAGTCCCATCGGTAGGTTGGGACGATATAAATCCGTTCGGGAAGATAGATCCTATCGATAGGTCAGAGCAACATAGGCCTGTTCGGGAAGATAGATCCCATCGGTAGGTCTGGGTGACATAGACATGTTCGGGGAGATAGATTCTATCAGGAGGTTAAGGCGATATAGACCCATTCGGGGAGATAGATCCCATCGGTAGGTCGGGACGACATAGACCCATTCGGGGAGATAGATCTCATTGATAGGTCGGGGCAACATAGACCCGTTCGGGGAGATTAGATCCTATCAGTAAGTCAGGGTGACATAGACCCGTTCGGAGAGATAGATCCCATCGGTAGGTCGAGGCGACATAGACTCATTCAGGGAAATAGATCCCATTTATAGGTCAGGGAGAGAGACCTGTTTGGGGAGATAGATCCATCGGTAGGATTGGGATGACATAAACCCTTTTGGAGAGAGAGATCCCATTGGTAGGTCAGGGCGATATAAGCCCGTTCGGGGAGATTAAATCCCATAGCAGGTTGGGATGACATAAATCCGTTCGGGGAGATAGATCCCACCGGTAGGTTGGGGCGACATAAACCCATTCGGGGAGATAGATTCCATCGATAGGTCAGGATGACATAGGACCATTCGGGGAGATAGATCCCATCGGTAGGTTGGGGTGACATAGTCTTGTTCAGAGAGATAGATTCCATCGATAATTCCATTGAGCACAATCGGTCATTAGCACGTGTTGTCATAACAGGAGATTAGTAACAAATAAATTAAAAATGAGCATAGAGAGACAAGAGCCGTCCGTTATAGGATATTGTAAAAATGTTTGCTAAGAGAGAGAGGTTCAGAGCTTACTTGGAGAAGAGCATAGGAAATTTTGGGTCATAGGTCAGAAAAACACTGGTGGGAATGTAAGGTTCGTGGAAAGACTGTTCGTCATAGATCTAGAGGATTACTTTGTCTGATCCGTTTTGCAGCGGTCGACCGATTGTTGATCATTTGATCCATTCTCCTGTAGCGGATCATGCCAATCGGGGGAGGGTATGTTCCTGCCTTCCATATTAATAAATTTTTGTAATTTTCCTTTTGGAACTAGGAACTCCAGTTTGTCTTTGAGTTTTCTACAATCGTCGATTGTGTAGCCGTAGTCTAGATGAAAATGGCAATATTTGGTGCTATCTTTCTTGGAGTTATATCTGTAAAATGAGGAGGTCATCTGATGTATGGTTTGCTCTTGATCTAGAATAAGACTTAACTAGGAGTCTCGTTCAGGGGAGTCTATGTATTAAACTTTTGCTGGGATGGGGGGACCCAATCGATTCTGTTTTAGTAAAGGCTGATGGGTTGATCGACTGCGTTTTCTTTGGGATAATCGATTTTTACACCCGTCGAATGTCTCGACCTATTCAACTGCGATATACTTTTCGGCACAGACATAGAACTCTTGGATAGTAGATGGAGGGTTCTTTGAGATCGAGGTCTTCATACCTGAGGGGTGTAACCAGTGAGCAATGTGGCCTACGCAATATAATGATTCAAGACTGGGACCTTCGTCATCTCAACTTTGGATTTATCTAAAATGTCTCTCAGGAATTCATCATCTCTCTACCATAATGATAATAAAGAGGTGGACTTTCTCTTGACTTCCCATCTAATCACAAAATGAGTCTCAAATTATTTTCGAAACTAGGAGAAACTCTTGATACTGAATGGTGGTAGAGAGTTAAACTACGTTAGTGCATTTCCTTTGAGAGTAGTGAGAAAGTACTTGTACATGGCCGCATCTGTTATGTCTCTAGAGATCATCATTGTCATAAAGTGGGCTGCATGATCATGGAGGTCGGTTGTGCCATCGTACCTCTCCATAAAAGGCAAAAGTATATCTCATGGTATCGGTTCCGAAGAGATATTTGAGTCAAAGGGCAACATACCAGAAGGGTAAAGGGGAGCTTCATCCCTTCTTGTACCTGCTCGTTTAAGCTTGTCAGCTATGAGTTGTTGTTTTCTCAGATCGTCAGGGTCATAGCGGGAAGTTACTGATGACTCATAACCTAGACGAGGCGTTAGTCATCGGGGTCGTGCATGTCCTGACCCCCTGTGGAAAATTGTTCTTCTGGTCTAACGGTGCGGCTGAGTTCTTTTAGTTGTTTGCTCATATCTTGTATTATGGATTCTAACATTTCCAACTGAGAGCGAGTGGACATTGGCGTAGGGGGCATGATTGGATGTTCTTGAGGCACAGGTTGCAGAACCTGCTCTGGTCAAGGAGATTGAGGATGGGTGTTAAGGTTATCTGTAGGGCGAATGGGGACCGCTGGTAAGGCGGCATCGATTGGGGTGGCCGTATGTTCGTTTACAATGGATACGGCCTTCAACGTAGTTTTGGTTCTCCTCTTTGGAGGCTTGACGATTTGGTGATCTAGAAAGTTTGATGATATTGCTTTAGTCTATTTCTCACAGATGACACCAATCTGTTGAAGATGGGTTTCGGTTTCACAAATTTTGCCTCATTTCGACTCAAACAGCGGTTAGTGAAGTGGTTTGAAACCTACAAAAAACCGCCGGAGGGTGCTCCAACAGGGGAATCTCTGACACTTAAATTAGAAAAAGCGGTTTTTGGTAAGAAAGAAATAGACTGAGAGTAAGAGAACGAGAGAGAGCTGATCTCGCTGTGATTTGTTAGTCAAGTGTTGGGGTCTCAGAGAGCGTATCTGAAATTTGGTATACCGAAGGCTTATATGGTCATCGCAAGAGCTGTGTATCCGGGGTATTACAACCCTAATTTTCTTATCTGGGGGTCTGAAGATCTCGGGATAGTCAAATATTCTATATGATTCATAATAGTTATCATTTAGGAAGTTTAGTGGTACGGGGTGATCTTTTCCTTTATTGATTAGGTTCTGAAGATTTTCTTTCTTATTTTGGAGATATAATTCATGTCAAAATAGAAAACAGAGGATCAATGTGAGGTTTAGTCTAATTTCATCTTTAGCTAGTACGATGGATTTCTTAGGGAGCGCCTGCCCATCAGTCGAGGAAAAAGGGGTATTGATTTGGACTTGTCGAACATTTCGATGTGTCAATTGGATTAACCTTGTTGGGAGTCAGTCGAATAATCGGTCGAGATAATTCTGATGGCGATCTCTTAATGTGTTAAGCTGTGTCCGCTTTTCGGAGAGATTGATCCCAGTTTATTGACATGTCTAGACATACCTGTCTCTTTGAATCATGAACTTTGTAGGATTGAACATTTTTCATATTGTATCTTTTGAACTGGCTCCATCAATGCTCAACCTTATCATTTGAATTAAGTTTAGATATATTTGAATGATGTTTTGTATTAAATAATATATGATATTTAAATAAATGAATTGTATTTTATTAATATCATATATTTTGAATATGATTTGATTAATGTTTATGATTGGATAGGTTGATTTTTTAAATTATTAATATATTATAATTTAAATTTATTTATAATATTATGTTGATAAATTATTTATAATATTTTGATAATATTATTTAGTTTTTTTTTTTTTTTGAATGATTTGATTGAACGAATCATTGATTTTTTTACGTGGTCGATTTACACTCTAATTCAGGTTTCAAAATTCTGAAAAAAAGGAAAAAAGACGAGTGTTCAGGAAGAGAACAAAATTCCGGGAGGATGGCAAGATGATGCATTCCATCTGAGAAAACAGTTAAAAGAGTTAATTTATGTGCATTAAAAGGTGTGAGAAGGCCGGCCGTGTGCAATCACAATCAAGTTAACTATTCAACTTTGAAGGTACGATAAACATGCAGAACGGACGGTCTGTTGAAAAATTCTTTAATTAAATTTTAAATTTTAAATTTTAAAATAAAAAAAATATATATAAAGAGAGTTGTCTATAAATAATATGATTTCAAACAGTAGAAATAAATAAATAAAAAAAAACAAAACCTTAATAACTGACAACCTTTGATAATATAATATGATCAAATAAATTTGAAGATAGACTTGTATTGCCTTCAAGATATTTATCTGCCACGCTTTGCTGGTAATTGCTAAGAAGTGAAGGTATTTTTCTTCTTGGTCTAAAGAGGGGATACGACCCAAACATAAAATACAAAGACAGTACCAAAACCAGGCCAGTAAAGAAAAAGATAGTGGGCAGGGCAGGCATAAAAACTACTTGTCTGGATATCGAGACCGACGGGAACAACTTACATTTTATTCATGTATTTATTTTTTTGTCTTATTTTAATCACCACCCAATATTTAAAACTATGTTCGGATTAAACCGAATCGACCCATGCAGATCAACGTCCTATGACAGCAATCGAAAATCATCTCAAACGTATTCTTCCGAATTGACACCGACTTAGGTTGTTTAGAAACAAAAATATGAAATGATAATGGATATGAAACGGTATTAAAAAATAATATTTTATAAAAATATAGAAAATAAAAATATGAATAAATATATAATTATTATTATAAATATAAAAATTATATAAATTTTTTTATATAAATATTAATTAATTTAATATATTAAAATTTAAAAAATAATTTTTTAAAAATAAAAAAAATATTAATTTTGAAAAATTTTCATGCATCATTAACACCAACCAATGATGAATGCAAGCATCCTTCGCAATCCCAACCACTTGACGCCCATCAACAAGATGAATGAGGGGTTAATCCTTAACTTTGGGAGTGGCCATTCTTCTTTTTCTCTTTTTAATTTAATAAGAATTCATTTATGTAAAATTATATAATAAAAGGTAATTCTTTTAATTTAAATATTAAATAGATTAGAATTATTCAGTTAACTTTTATTTGCTATCCGGAAGAAAAGTAATGAGTGCCCTCTATTCATGTTTGTTCACCTTTGTGGGGATCAGGAGTGTTATGAGATTCCGATAATGTCACAAATGTCTGTGATACTATTTGATCAAAACTCAACTCGAGTTTAGATTACTCGATCAAAACTAGATTTGGGCTCAGTCAAATTGAGCTTGAGCTCGAGCTCCAGTTTAGGTAGTTTGGTATTGAGCTCGATCTTGAACCCATACTGTACTGAACACGAAATCTCATCAAGTTATCTGATATAATTATATATTTTTTAAAAATAATTTATATATGAAATTATATTTATAGATATATTCTTTTAAATATATTATCTAAAATTGATTAATTAATAGATAATATAATTTAACTAAACTCATAACATTATCTATGACACATCCAATGACACTTCGAACTGGGCTAGAAATTGTGCTTTGGGGAGGGCTTTTTGGGGGATTTTGATAAAGTTTGAAGCACGTGACAGAAAACAAATACGTAAGAGTGAGGCCAGAGCCAGAAGACAAGCCCACGAACTAATCGCATATCAGGGATTAACAGCTGGATTTGTGTCGAGTAAATTTCTGAAATGTGGCTTTCGTTAGATTAGGAGAGGAGGAAGAGGACTTTGGCCTCGATCATATCCCTCGCAGCAGAAACCGAAAAGGCATTTCGAACCCAAAAGGCCGCATCTCATCATCGCTTACTTCTTTTTTTTTTCTTTATTTTTTTTTTTTGTGGGTCCTTGACTTGACTACCATTCAGTATCTGAAGTTTCCTTCTGATTAATTCGGATCGACATGCTGTAGGGTCATTTATGGGGGAAGATCTCTCAATATCGATTTTTATATTTCCATAACGGTTCGAATCCCCGATCATGATTAAGTAACTGAAATCGTCTTTCAACTACACCACCAAACGTTGGTCATCTCATCATCACTAACCGGCCTTTCATTATTTTTTTTTTGGTGAAAGAAGAAACGAACAGAGGCAAACCAGATTGCCTAACTACCTAGACACATTCCCCTGGGAGGAATTATACAAACATTATTTTTAACTCTTAAGAACTTAATCCCCATTGCATCATTTCTCAAAAAGGGAAGCAAGGAATTAGGAGGGTACAGAAGCTCGCAGACTCCCGGCCTGCTATTATGACCCAGAACAGCGAGAAGGTCAACACATTTGTTACCTTCTCTGAAGGTGTGATTGATCTTGACCGTGTTAACCTTTACCATAAGGGACCTGCAATCTTTGATCAGAGCACTTAAATGGTGATCATTGTTGTAAGCTTCTCCTAGTAAACTCACCACTGCTGCGAAATCAACTTCAAACTCAATATTCCTCAAGCCTTTCCTTTTGGCAAGATAGAGCCCTTCTCTAACACCCCAAAGTTCAGCAGCCAGCATCAAACAAGAGCCCACATTGATGTAGAACCCAGCAACCCACTCTCCTCAGGAGTTTCTTAGGATTCCTCCAACAATAGGATGGCCATTTGATTGAGAAATTGAACCATCAGTATTAAACTTGAAATTATCCTCCATTGGGGGGGACCAGCACACCCATTTCTCACGAGAAATCTCCCTTACGGACCTCCTTTTGAAAGAATTCTTAATTTCATGACTAAAACTTAAAGTCCATCTCGCAACTTGCATGGGAAGCATATGGACCTTCTTGATATTATAACTACACCTGGCCTTCCAAATAATCCAGATAGCAGCCACAAATTTAATGATGTCCAGGAAATAGACATCTGTATTGAAGCCCTCAACTCCAGCCTTAAGCCAACTCATAGTGTCTCCAGACCAAAAGTTAACAAGACCTTCAACCCCAGGGAAAATGAGCCTCTAGACATTACTCACAGCAGGACAGTCTCTGAGGCAGTGGAAAATGCTCTCTTCTACACCAGGGCAAGCACAACAGCCTCCCTCATCTGTGAAGTGCCTTCTCCTTCTTTCAGCATTTGTCATAATTTTTCCATTAGAGACCAGCCAAATAAAAAATATAATTCTTTCTGGGGCTGCAATCTTCCAGATCCAAGACTAGTCTTCTATCAATTGGATGTCTCTATCTCTCAAAGAATGAAGCAAATCATACGCAGAGGAAACTGAAAAAACACCATTAACACTTCCAGCCCAGCAAAAATCATCAGAACCCTGGATAATTGAGGGAATCAATAAACTCCTTATCTCCTCTACCTTCTCCTCTGGCAAAACTGCTCTAAGCTCTTCAATATTCCATTCCATGTTATCATTAATAAAATGACTAACCTTGATTTCTGAGTATTGACTTCGACTTGGGCTTACCGAATAGTTTATAAGAGGTTTGCTACCAACCCAAAGGTATTTCCGGAAATTTATCTTGCTCCCATCTCCCACCTTTCATCTCAAACCTTTTCTTAACAAATCTCTGTATCTGATAATACCTCTCCACACCACGGAGCCTCCATTTTTGTGATTGTAACTCAATAAATCTACATTCTTCAAATATTTTCTTTTGATCACCTTGTACCAAAGATTATTATCATCTTTTAGTAACTTCCATCCTAACTTAGATAAAAGAGATATGTTAGAATCTCTTGATCTTCTCAGACCCAGGCCACTTTCTTTTTTGTTTTTACAGATATCATCCCACTTAACAAAATGAACATTTTTTCTATTTCCTGACCAGCTCCGGAAATCCCTATTTAGACGTTCAATTTTCTTATACTTAGAATCAGGAATCCATGTGGATTGCATATGGTAGGTGGGAACAGCAGACAGGCCTTTCATTATGAAATATCCAAATCAAGTTTTTATTTTGCATTTCTCCCCTACAAAACTCATTTAAGATCAAAATTCTTACATGAGATCAAGAAACATGACAACTTGTTCCTCTTTCTCTCTACCTGAACTTTTATATATACCTAATCAATTTACGTAGAACTCACACAATTGTTGTGTGAATGCTAGACTACCCACTAATTCTGAACTTTATGTGCCCTCGCATCCCAAAAAGAAGGGCAGTAGACCCAAAATTTGGTAAAAAAAAAAGCAATGAAACTTGTGTTGGATCTCTACTGACCGACAATCCTTTCGAAGTCTGAGCGGCAGAAATTCCAAAGAGAAGAAGCGTACGGCTTCCAAAGAAGATGTTGACTTTAAAAATGGTTGGAAAGAAATAGCAAAGAGTGAAGGGCGCCGAACACAACAAAAGGTTGTCTCAGTTCTTTACAATTTTTCCCTATACATGTTCATTGAAATAACATTTTTAATAATTTTTATTACATTTGAAGATAAAAGAAAATTTCTTTATGCACTTTGATTTTGGATGTTAAATGATCTTTTAACCATGTTTAATAGAGTGTTATTCTTGATGCTAAACAATATTTAGGGTGAAAAAAATATATATCGAAAGAGTTTTGATTTTTAAAAATCTAATCTGTTTCGAATTAGATTAAATTAAATTTAATATGATTATTGAATATTAATAATTTATTAAAAAAGAACCACCATTTTGTGTCACATCCACTCTTTTATTATTCTTTTTAATACCAAAAAAAAAAAAAACATCTTCCCAAAATTAACCCTTTGTCCCATGTTGCAAAATTTTCAATTAGTTTTTCTTGTCTTTCCTATAATAATTTACATGAGTTAGATTAAGACAAAACTAAAAATTTATATAAGATAGAGGGGAAAATAGGCAGAAATTATAATTATAGAGTAACAAATAGCTTTCTTTTTTTCCCTAAAAATGAAATTTCTATTAATTTTAAAACTTTAAGCGGTATGTTCATAATTTTTAATGATATTTGTTAAATTTTTAATTAAAAAAATTTAAACTTATGCTATATATATGTATTTTTTTTCTTGAAATGGGTTTTGCCCTTTGCACCACCCAGCTGTGCCCTGGGCTAGTCTTTACTTATAGAAATACGCTCTTGCATTTTCTTTCTATTAAAGTTTAAACACAATTAGACCACATCATTAGAGAAAGAGAGAAGGGGGGGGGGGAGAGAGGAGGGGGCAGGTGGAGGATTAACGATAAGGTGTCTCAAGGTACAACTTAATGATCATAACCTCTTCTTTAATCTGACATTATTGAATTCAAATCTTGATGTAATTCTTTAACCCGATATTGTCGAATTCAAATTTTGATGTAATAAAAAAAAAAGGGATAAGGTTAAGATGGTTATTGTGAGGATGACCTTTAAAAGACAGGTAAGTCGGGTAACCAAGAAGGGGTTTTGGTCATTGAACGAAGTCCTAAAGTCAGTGCAACAGTTTCCCATAATGGCGTTAAGTCTTTGTAAGTTTCCTCCACCTGAAGACGAGGACAGAGATGCATTCAGTTGGGGAAGCAAGTAATATCACCTGAAAACATGTCTCTTTAATAGCAAACACCCCACAAACTTGTCTCTTCTACTCTATAACTCACTCCCTTTTAAGCCATATTACTAATTTATATCACTCAATTCAATTCATATATACAGACACCTTTAGCAATAGACTTGTACCAAGTTGATCTCTCTCTCTCTCTCTCTCTCTCTCTCTCTCTCAAAAAGAGGCGAGAGCAAGAGATACGTCATTGTGTTCAAATCTTGATGGCCCCATCTAGGCGTTCTCAACAAGGAATCAAAATTTTAGTTACTTGTATTCTCATAATTTTTCTCGCATTTCCCCTGTCAGAATCAGGTAAATATCATAGAACTCTTCTTTTTCTTCTTCCAAAGCTAATTTAAAGCTTTTATGTTCTATGGAAAATTAAGCTATTGAACTGAAATGATCTTTTTAAACTTTTTTTTCCCCTTCTTCAACAAAACCATACGTTTGTTTTGAAAACTTTTTATTATAATGAACAATTTTTTTTGGGCAGATGATGGGTCATCACAAATTCCAAGTGGAAGTGAGGGTTTAGAGCAAAGTGAAATGGTGTTGGGTTCAAGGCCGCCAGGTTGTGTGAACAAGTGCTTAAATTGCAGTCCTTGCATGGCAACTCCTGTTGTTCCTCCTCACCCAAGAGGCATCTTCAGATCATCATCTTATGGAGAAGATGATGGCTATTACCTTCTCTCCTGGAAATGCAAGTGTGGAAATAAGATTTTCCAACCTTGAAACTTGTCTATATCAAGTCATTTGATGATCTTCTAGCAATCAATTGCAATTATGCTGTTATTTTCTTTTCTCTTCTTTTTTAAGCTCTTTTGATCCTTGTGAGTACAATTGAAAAGACTTCTCTCTAATTTTTCTCCTTTATGACACACGAAAAGTGAAATGGTCAGTGATTCAGCCATTTTTTATTTTATTTTATTATTATTATTATTATTATTATTATTATTATTATTATTATTATATATAATATAAGATTGTACCAAAAAATGGCAAGGATATTGGCCATTCAGAAAAAGTGATTGTCCTTTTAAGTGCAGCAAGTGAATATTGGCAGGATCTCTAAATTGAGCACAAGACAAAAACTACTTCGCTTATCCCCCTCTTATTATTATTATTATTATTATTATTATTATTATTATTATTAGTTATTTGGAATGGTAAATTCGATGAATAGGTAAGTATTGGGGTAAATTATATATTCAATTCTTGGAATTTTATACTGAAATTACAATGAAATCTTCAAAATTTTAAATTGTTCGATTGAGAACTCAAATTTCAAAAATTACAATTAAATCTCTCCATCAGTAACAAAATCAACATAACCATTAAGTGTTGAGTAAGGTGAAATAACATATAAGCTAAATTCGTTTATATTGACATGGTGTGATAGTGTCAATCGGAGTTACATGGTAGCATGATATGTGCCATACTCCTATTAGTATTTACAATCCAACTGTCATGTGATCAAAGTGATAAAGTGGCGTAAACCAACTCCGTAAACATTCAATTACCTCAATTAAATTTGACACTCCAATTCCTAAATTTAGTATTTTTGAATTCACTTATGATTTCATTTTAAATTAGTTTTGTATTAATTTGAAGTTTCAAATTAATTTGGTATTTGAATTAAATCGGGTCATTTGCATGTTTGCTGATGTGGCATATGCTAATATAGCATATGCCAACGTCAGAATATTTGATGATGTGGCACATGTTCTTGACAACACAATTGTCATGTTAGTAAGATATGACGTTGCGGTTGTGTTGTGAAACTAATCTACCATCGTACATGTCACATGGCAAAAACAAAGTTAGGAAAGCTCCTTCCGAATAAGAATCTGACTGTGACTCAGATTAAATTAATCGAAGGGATACTCCGAATACTAGATGGTAAACCAAGTTCAAGACACAAAAAAAAAAAAAAAAACCATAACATGCCATGTCAATATTAATGGATCCATCCTGTATGTCATGTCATGTTAACTCAAAATTTAGTTACTTGTCAACTCCGTTAATGATGGAGAGATTTAATGGTAATACTTTTTGAAATATAAGTTCTTAATTGATCATTTTTCAAATTCAGAGATCTATTTGAGATTTCAGTGTAAAGTTTAAGAACAGAACATCGATTTTACCATATGCAATTTTTCCTCGGAGGCCTTCAAACAACTTGTCAATGTATTAATGTTATTTCTTAGAAATTTGGATTATCTTCTTTTCTGTAAAAGAGAGAACATTGTTCTAGGGTTTTGTGTGGTAGCTCGTGTGTGTGTGTGTGTGTGTGAGAGAGAGAGAGAGAGAGAGAGAGAGAATTGCTAGCATATGTGCTTGGATTGAAATTGGGATTTGGGTGTGAGGTGAGAAAAAATTTATTATAGTTGTTTTGATTGAATTATAATAAAGTTTTGTTGATTTTGGTAGAATAGATAAACCAAAAAACATAAAATTTGAATGAAGAATTTTACGTATTGTGCATTGGATGTTCATTTTTATAATGATTTCTCATAAGAATTATTAGAATTTGAGTTTTGTTTAACTGCACTTGAACTTATGTATTTGGCGTGTTTGGTAAGAGGGTATGAGAATGAAAAATGAGAATGAAACTAAAAGATAATATTTGAATTAATACTATACAAATGAATATTTTAGAATCATATCAAAAAATTTAGGAATCCACAAAACTCAAGTAAAGTGGTGGGTTTTGTTGGAAACCCACATTTAATTCCCAAATAACTATTTACTCTCACACTTATCCAAAATTACCCATTATTTTCCATTATCACACTTTTCTTTTTATTTTATTTTTTATAAAATTATTCATTACTCATATATATATATATATATATATATATATATATATATATATATAATATTTTCATTATTAACTTATTTTTTTTTTAATTTTTGAAAAAGATATAAAGTTTACCTGATAAATTCATATAATATTTATTTTTTTTTCATTATAAAATTTCCCATTTCCCATTATCCATTATTCATACAATATTTTTATAAAATTATCCATTACTCATATTTATATAAAATTAAACAAATGAAAAAATATAAAATTTTCATTATTAAATTAATTTCTTTTTTTCTTTTGTTTTTGAAAAAAATATAAAATTTATTTGATGAACTCATATAATATTTATCTTTTTCATTATAAAATTACCAATTATTAAGTTTTATATATATATATATATATATATATATAAATATATATAACTAAACAAGTTAAAAAAAATAAAATCTTTACTATTAAGTTTATTTTTATTTTTGAAAAGAATATAAAATTTAATTGATAAACACATAAAATATTTATTTTTTATTATAAAATTACATATTACTCATTACTCATATAATTTTCATTATAAAATTACTCATTATTCATATATATATATATATATATAAACTAAACAAGTGAAAAAATATAAAATTTTCATTAATAAGTTACTTCCATTTTTTATTTTTGAAACGGATAAAAAGTTTACTTGATAAATTCATATAATATTTATTTTTTCAAGTGAAATAATTTTATATAATATTTTAAAATAGTTTATTTTAAATTATTTACAGTTTTTATTATATATTGGAGTAAGAGTAAAATTAAAAAATTGTTAATTCCTATTTCAAAACAAAGCCAACCAAATACCAAATATGATAATAATATCCATTCTAGTACAATGAACCAAACAGATAAATTAGAATGATTTCGTCTATTCTGATTCCGATTCTGATTTACATAATTGAACCAAACATCTCCGTCTTAAATGTTCCATGGCCCAAGGTCTTAATCCTTGCTCCAAGTTTGTATAGAAAGAAGGATGTGATTTTAAGAATCTTTAGCAACTAGGGCAATACGTATCTTTCCCTTCCAATTGGAACACGATTCTGCTTCCCACATTCTCAATAACCAAAATAGCTATAGGATGTTAGTTCATTCATTTTTTTTTTGTAACCTATCATTGATATCTAGAGTCACATTATTATTTATCCGATTCGAATGTCTTCAAATACTTCCACTGGCGGTATTGGAGGTTAGTCCAAAGTGTGGAGGTATCGAAGGTTTGAGAGGCTTTTTTTAAATGAAAGGGTTGAAAGCGCCGGGTCCAGATGGAATCCAACCGCTATTTTATTAGTGGTTCTGGGAAGTTATTCAACCATCCTTATGTAGATTCATTGGAAGGGCCTTTAGAGAAGGTTGTTTTTCTAAAGACTTTCGACGGGCTCTCATTGTACTAATTCCTAAGAAACCCCATCTGTCAACTCTAAATGAGTTTCGTCCGATTAGTCTATTGAATACAAGCTAAAGAGTCCTCGCCAAGGTTATCGTTCAGCGCCTCCGACCCATTCTCCAAAAGATAGTGGGTCCATACTAGAATAACTTCATTCCAGGGAGAGGAACTATTGATAATGTCATCATTACACAAGAGATTGTTCACTTTTTGTGTAAGTCAAGGAGTAAACATTGGAAAATGATTTTGAAAGTGGATCTACAACAGGCTTATGACAGTGTGAATTAGATTTTTTGGCCTGAACCTTAGCGGATTTTCAGGTTCCAAATAACTTGATTCAGCTAATCATGTTTGCAGTGGCACATACCCAATTAGCTGTGCTATGGAACGGGGAGGTGCTTCCATTCTTTTACTTAGGGAGAGGATTAAGACAAGGAGATTCTTTATCTCCCTATCTCTTTATCTTAGTTATGGAGAAATTATCGTACATGATTCAGGACTGTGTGGAGAAGGGTCAATGGACTCCTATAAGTTCTTCTAAAACGGGACTGAAGATTTCACATCTATTTTTCATGGATGACTTAATGTTGTTTGCGACAGCTTCTCTAACTAATATGGATGTTATCCTTCAATGTCTTTGAGAATTTGTGGAAATTAGTGGGCTTATTCTAAATCCTCAAAAATCAAAGTTATTTATTTCCCCGCGAGCCCCAATAGTGTTCAAATGGTGCCTAGCTGATCAATGTCATTTCCCTATCACTGGGAATCTTGGGATGTATTTGGGTGTTCCACTGACTCAGAGCCGAGTTTCACATAACGATTATCAATGGTAGAAAGAGTTCAACATCAAATGGCAACGTGGAAATATAAGTGTCTCAACCTAGCAAGGAGGAGAACTTTGATACAGTTAGTAACCTTTGCTATCTCGGCCTATACTATGCATTAAGTGTGGTTGCCTATGAGCATTTGTAATCATCTGGATAGAGTTCAGTGGCAATTTTTGAGGGGGGAGTAGAAGGGAGCCCGTAAGGTCCATGTAGTCCGATGGGAGACAGTTTGTCAATCGAAGGAATTTGGTGGGTTGGGCATTAGGACATCTCAGGATACTAATAGGGCTCTTCTTGCCAAGTTAGGGTGGCATGTGGTCTCTATGGATTTGGCCAGCTACTTAACTTTTTGGAGGGGTTATTACGAGTTCGGGAGACTCTTGCTGGGGGCATCAATTGGCAGCTAGGAAGTGGATCAGATATCAAATTCTGGATGGATAGATGGGTAGGGGCAGAACCTCTGAGCCAACGGTTACAAAATGATCAACTAAGAGATTCGTTGTATATGAGGGTTAACCAACTTATCACTTTGGACCGCCAATGGGACATTCCTCTGTTAGAGGAGTTACTCCCAAGGGCGATTGTAGAGGAGGTCAGAGTTGACATGATTCTTGAAATTTGAAATCTCGTGATATAGTTTGCTGGTCGGGTAATTCATTTGGTACATTCTCTGTTTGGTTTGTTTATCACTTGGCTTGGAATAATTCGACTCCAGCGATATCTTGTGGTTGGATAATGCATCACTCATTAATGATAAATGACATGCATTGCCGTAGGGGATTCACTCAAAATCCCCTGTGGCCTATAATGATCAGGTAGAGACCGGGCTGCATCTGTTTCATGATTGTAAAATGACCCAGACAATATGGGCGAGAATTATAGGAAGCTCTGCTATCTCCTGACTAGTGCTGTACCAAAGACAATTGACGGATTGGGTTAGTCGAAATTGTAAGACGCATGCCATTCATATGGGATTACCTTGGTCATTATGGTTTATCTACACTCTTTGGATACTATGGAAAACCAGGTGTAAGGTAGTTTTTGAGGGAGTGGAATTCTGCCAGGAGGCTGTAGCTTCAGTGGCTCGTGCGTATACTAGGGAGGGATGGATGTCGGCCATTGGGAGTTCTAGAAGGGCCATTAGGATTGGTTTTTGGGTTCGATGGAAACCCCCTCCAATAGGCTTCTTTAAACTTAACACTGATGGATCCTAAAACCTTGAAAATCAAGGGACGAGTGCTGGAAGTTTGGTTCGGGATGAATATGGCTTGTGGGTTTGTGGTTTCACAGCTAATATCGGCATGACAGATGCTTTTTCGATAGAATTGTTTGGTGTTTGAGAGGGGATTCGCATGTTGCTTCAAGTGAAACTTTTCCATGTCATTTTGGAGATTGATTCAGCAAATTTGGTGCAAACGCTCTCTTCAACAGTTGCGTCAACTAATTTTCATTACAATATTATAGTTGAATATCAGAATTTGATGCGAAAAACTCTTGTGCATTGAGTTTTGTTTACCCCTAGAGAGGGGAATATTTGTGCTAACACTCTTTCTACGATGGGTACTACAGTCTCTCCTGGGATATATGAGCTTACCTCTCCTCCTAGTGAGGCCTATTGTCATTTGTTAAAGGATATTTGGGGTTTAGCCTTGTTTAGAAACTAAGTTTTCGTCCTTTGTTTGTTACCAAATAATAAAAAAAAATACTTGATATCTATATTATTTCCTAGATTTGACCCTTTATTGTACCTGCTATTTTTTTTTCACATTTGACCTTTTATTGTACATGGGATTTTAGGTATATAAATCTTGATAATAAAACGGGGGGATGGCTCATCTACTCTTAATACTAATATATTAAGCACATATTTACACAATTTTAGATTTATGGTACAATTTTTCCTTATTGTATCAAATTAGTCACTCTATTATTATTGATTATTTTCCATATTTTCGTATAATAAGTTATCTATATATTAAAAATAAAAATAATGACAAAATTAGTCATGCATAATATAAAAGTTTATTTATTTATTTATTTTGGTTGACTTATTGGTATCCGGTAACTAATTTGTTGGTAATGATTAAATCTAATTCGAATTATCTGTCCAACTCATTAAGGGGCAAAGTCTTCCGGTTTTTGTTTTTTCTATTCTCAAAACTTATATCTAGGAATTTGATTAAAAAAATGTAATATTTTTATTATTAAATTAACAAAGTTTTGTTGTAACATATATATATATATATTTTAAATAACCAACTAGTATCGGAGTCATATTTCAACTACTCCCATTTGACCGTCGTCGGGTTTAATTTAGAGAAAGTTATTCTTTATTATTTTTAAATTTTTTATTCAAAATTTAATTAAAAGATCTAATATTTTTATCTATTAGATTCACTATCTATCTGTGTAATATAAAAGTTTTTTGTGGTCAACAGGATATTTCCCAATTGCCTGGTGCTTAAGATTTCATCTGCACTAATCCATACTGACCTATTTGAGGTCTCCCTTTAGAGGATAGGGGTCTCTCTAATGTAGTTATTCTATATCCAAATTATGAGTTAAAATTGTGATCTTGATTAAGAGACCGACTGATCTATTCGCTCAAACAATTGCCATATAAAAGTTTATGAACATGCACAAGTTGAGCCGAGGTCGTTGTCGTAATTATGATAATTAGTCATGAGCGCTAGCTCCATAAAAAGCCCAAAAAGTAGAATTGGGATATGTGATCATTTGGGCACTATCAAAGTTGAAGAAAATAGCGTGGCATAAACAAAACCAAATTTGCAAAAGTTTTTAGGGAGAATCTAGTGGTAGAATCCCTCTCCTTCCTGGTTTTGGGGTTGGTTTTTTTTTTAAAAAAAAAAGGGATAAAAACGGGGGGAGGGGGAGGGCCAAAACCCCCCCCCCCCCAAAAGCAAAGGCCAGACCTTGTCTCGTAGCCCTCGCTACCTTCACTCATCACCATCGATCATTCTCAATCCTCCTACTTCTTTATCCTTTCATCTCCATCGTCAGGTTTTGGTCTATTCTTCTACTAGTAGGCACTCATGGTTCCACTTCTTCGCCTCTGCAAATGGATGAACTCCACCGTGATCTGACCCCCGGATGGAAGACGACTCAATTCCTAATATGGGTATTGATTTTATTACGTATACGTCTATTAATTTTTTTTTTCTTTTAAATATTATCAATTTGTTTGATTTAGAAATTTTGGGGTTTTTCTTTTTTGCTTTAATTTTGTTTATGGTATTCAAGTTATTTGTGACTGTGTTGATAATTAGTGTGGCATGAGTTAAAGCTGTTTGATTTAGAAATTCTCAGTTTACTCTTTCTTTTTTTGGGGGACTTCTAAATTTATTAGAGTTGTTGAAAAGTTGTAAGCATTGGAACTTTAATAGTTGACGGGGGTGATTTTGTGTTTTAAATCGTGTTACAGTAAAGCATTGGATGGAATTAGGGTATTAGGAGTTCCGTTGATAGCCATGTTGCATCAACACTTTTGAAAAATGAGCATGCCAATGTTGAACACTTCCTTTGAACATGACCCAGATACCAAATTTTTTTAAACCTAAAATTGTACGAAATTCTTATAATGTTGCTATAAAATATCAGTCAAAAAAATCAAAATTTAATTTAAATAATAGGGTTGAGTAATATCAAAGTTTAATCTGAGCAATAGAAAATTTTCAATTGAGAAAAAAAAAGAGAGTAGGAATTAAAAGAAAAAGAAGGGAAGACCACCACGCAAGGTGGGCTGGTGGTCTGTGCTTGCCAAATGTTCTCATTGCTCCTGGTTCGAGTCTCAGCTTTAATGTTTTTGCACAAAATAATGGAAAAAGAAGAAAATCTGGGTTGATAGGTTCAAGCCGGTTCCGTCCTCACTGATTTTCTCTCAATCCATTTTTATTAGGTAACCTAGACGGCTGCCGGTCTAATTTCTAGTCCAACTGTGTTTTTTGGGGTTTAAAAAACTCACAAAAAAAAAAAAAAATTTTTTAAAAAAAAAAAAAAAAAATAATTTTATTTTTTTTTATATTTTATTAATTTTTTGAAAACCTGGGTTGATAGGTTCAAGCCGGTTCCGCCCATTTTCTCTCAATCCAGTTTTATTAGGTAACCTAGAGCGGCTGCCGGTCCGATTTCTAGTCCAACCGGTCAGTTTGGTCCGGGTTTGAAAACACTGCTTACAACTATACATATATAGATTTTTCAAAATTTTAAAATAGGAACATGTATATTTATTTACAGTAATTTAGCTGTTGGATATTTTAGTAACTCACAAACACAGCGAAAGCAATTAATAATTTTCGAAAAAAATTAAAGTAGAGATCGGGTATAGGATAAATACCTTATATGTAGAGTCTTCCAAAATCAATCAAACCATCTAAGATATCTCTCGATTGGATCTCACGGCCGGAATGGTGATCACAATATTAATCAAACTACTATCATAGTGTCATGACGCCGCAACCCTCAGTCCGACGATCCGAATGACATGAAAAATTCTCTACTCGGAATTTTTCTCAAGCTCTTTACATTATCTTTCTAATGGTTAATTCTAGATCTGTAGGAAATTCACCTCTTGACCTAGAATAGGGTTAGACCTTCTTTATTTAATTAATTCCCACACAAGGAAGGAAATTAATTGATTACCACACATAAAGGAAAGTAACCATAATATGGGGAGGCATTCATGGAAATGGGTGTTATCCCATTTCCATTTTAATTCCAATAAAGGAATTAGGTAAAATGCCTCAAATTGGGCATTTACCAATATCTCCCATTTACACACGAGGGCATTTTACGTTTGTCACAAAATCACAACTTATGTGTTCTTTCTAATTACCCTGCTGGATTTTCATACAGGATTAGGCATCATATGACCAACGAGTACACTTGCAAGCAAAGATCTCTCGATGCCCCTGTTAGGATGATTGAGAAGCCATTGTTAGTATTAAAAGAACTCGCTGCACCCCAAATACAAGACTAATTACATTTATCAAGTTACTTTCCTTATTAAAAGTAATCCCCAATAAATGTTCGACTGTGTATCCACTATTATGTTTACATCCCAACATGGATAGACATAATAGACATGCCGGTAAATACAACATAATGATGTAATATCAATTGGTTTTCATTTTCTCAAACTCGAATCTATTAGCCTCAATTCAGCTACTTTCCTAGATCTGTCCCTCAGACCTCAATTTATCTTCCGAGCCACCGGTAAATAGACTAAAGTAGTAAACACTGAACCGAGACCTCTAGAAACAGTCAAAAGTGATAAGGGTATAAGAGATCACACCCAATGGATCTCGGGTCTCACATAATGGGAACGAGAATCTAAATTATGTCAATGTCTCAAATAATACTCCCATTATCCCTAGTCGACATATCACACGCGGTATGAAATGCGTGCCATAGTGTTATTCCCCAATCTCTCAAAGGGCATATGTCAGATTTCTCTAATACTATGCAGGTATGAGACTCAGTCTAAACGTAAGACTTTACTCAGAGATCTCAGAGAGAGTGTCTCAGAGACAATATCACTAGTCGCAGGTGATATCTAAGATCTCAAACCTGACTACTTACAGGCAATATGGATGTGGGTACGTCCATGCCGGTCATATCGCATATAATCTCATCCTGAACACGTATCAGGGCGACTTCTATTCTAGTAGGGCTACTTTCAGAGTCTCTTATAACTAGAAACTGTCTCGTCTCCACTCACTCAGAGCTAGAGGTGGTCACACGTGTGAGAGAGTCGACCACGCCTGCCTGACATATCATTTATCATAATAAATCACAAAATATATGATAATTAAAATAGTGCAATAAATAAACTCGTGACTTAATCATATATACATGTCATACATATACAACACAATAAGCATCAGTACAAGGTGAGAAATGTCAATATACATGCAAACCCTATGATTCCTATATCTCATACAATAATTTCTTACAATGGGTTTATTGAAGGAATCAGCCAACACGCTGTATAGTAGTGTACTTAATTTGTCACTTCACCATTCTTGGTGATGTCTCTCATAACATGGTATTAGGTATCAATGTGTTTGGTCTTATTGTGATACTTAGGGTCTCAGGTGTGGTCAATGACAGCCTGATTTTCTCAATAAATCATCCACTGACCTTCCACTATCTGTCACAACCCCTAAGTGGTTTGGAAATTTTCAGAGCCAAATACTCTCCTGAACTGCCATTGAGCGTACCACAAACTCAGCCTCTATCATAGATAGAGATATATTGGTTTTCTTCTTACTACTCCAAGACAGTAAAACCTAATATCGATTTGCATACATTCAGATCATCAACCCAGTTGGTATCTGAATACCCAACAAGATGCAAATCATCTCCTTCATAACACAAGGAGAGGTTCGCAGTTCTCTTGAGATATCTCGGAATCCTTTCACTACTCTTCAATAATCCCCTCTAGGATTCGATCGATACCTAATTATAATACTGACTGCAAAGCAAACGTCTGATCGTGTATGCGACACTATATACATCAGAGTACTCAATGTACTGGTATAAGGGACTCTACTCATTTCCCTTGTCCTTTTCTGAGTCTAAAGGCATATGTCAAGAATTAGGGTTTAACCTTTTAGCGATAAGAGTATCTCTAGGGTTGCAATCGTTCTTCTTGAAGCGCTCAGGAACTCCATTAATGTTGGACTCCTGTGAAAGAGTAAACACCTATATCGAGCAATCCCTTTGGATCTTAACTTTGAGGAAGAATCGAGCCTCACCCATGTCCGTCATATCAAGACTTGACAATGTCCACGTCATCATGGTCATCAGATACTCTCTGTTATTCCCAATCAACAGAATGTCATTCAAACACAATGACATGATCATAAAAAGTCATGAGAATGTATAAGGTATACGCGATGATCCTCCTCGATCATCACGAAACCATGAGGTATCACCTTCTCGTGAAATCTCAAGCGCCACTGCCTAGATTGATGACTAAGGTCGTATGTCGACTTTCGAAGTCAACAGACCTTATCATCCTGATCTACAGGAATAAAGCCAAATGGCTGTTCCTTGTAGATCTCCTCATCCAAAACTCCTACTCAAGAGGACAGTCTCAACATCCATCTTGTCTCACTCCAGATCCATGTCATGTCCACGACAATTGTTAAAAGTAAACAGATCGAGGTAATCTCACCCTCAGTCTGAGTAACCCCTGGTTATCTGACGGGCCTTATACCTCTCCACTGATCCGTCGACCTTTCTTTTGATCTTGAAAACCTACTTGTTTTCAACGGCCTTATTACCCTCAGGTAAATTAACTAGATCCCAGATCCTGTTGATTCTTATCAACTCCTTCTGCCATCCATGGCCTTCATCAATGGTCTTTTACAGAACCATCAAGAGCCTCTTGAATCGTTTAAGGTTTCTCGTAATCCTCAAGAGTCACACTGAAAGCCACTCCCTTAATTAGGAAGCGACGGTTAGGTACGCGTCCTCAACTACTCTTATGAGGAGGGAAAACTTTTTCACCTCTAGATAGATCGCTCCAACTAGAACCCAGATCCGTAATGGATAGTTAGGTCCCGCTACTGGGATCAGCTAAACCACTGCGCTCATCCATCTCATAGAAGATAAAGTCCTAATCGATTTCACCTCTCATAGGGAAATCATTTTCAAGTAACTCGACATCATGAGACTCAATTTTCATAAGAGTGTCGCCCGTATGCTTACCTAGAACACATTCCCCTCGGAGTGTTTTGAGTATCTCATAGAGATACATCTCTTTTCTCACAGGCCTAACTCGTCGTGTAGATACAAGAAATAGTGAACATATGCAGCATATCTCCATAACCTCAAATGGCTAAGGTCAGGCTGCCTCCCTGTCCAAAGCTCATTTGGAGTACTGATTGTGGGCTTCAATAGAACATGATTGAGGACGTAGGCTACAACCAATAATACGTCTCTCTAATGGGAAACTAGCAAATTGGCTTGCACCATCATTGACCTCATCATCTCAAACGAAATCCTATTCTTTTTCACGGCTAATCTACTCCACTGAGTAGCAAGGAATAGTCAGTTGTCTCGTAATACCCTTCTTGAAATAGAGTTCTTCAGATAAATACTCGCGTAATCGTTTGGTTCTAAGAGTCTTTACTCTCAAGTCTAACTGGTTCTCAACCTCACTAATAACCTCCTGAGGCACCTCAATGCCTCAGACTTGCACGAGATCAGATAGACATAACCGAAACGCGGGTAATTGTCTATGAATGCAATAGAGTACCCAACGACATTCTGGGTTCTCACGTTCATAGAGGCCACAGATGTCGGAGTGAACTGACTACAATGGAGTCCTAGTTCTCATTGTAATGTCGAATGGTTTTCTTATAACTTTGTCATCTAGGTAAGACTGGTTAGCGGATTCTACAAACCACTCATTGCTAACCGATTCATCCTCTCTTATACTAGGAGGATATCAAGAAATACCATTAAAAGGAATCTCTCTCGGTGCATATAGTCCCTCACGGACCAAACCAGAACCAATCAATGAATTGTCATAATTAATGAAAACTATAAAATTTCCAAATTAACAGAGCATATCCTAAAATGTTGACAAACGCTCCGTTTTTCCATGTAAATCCTCATACTCGAGAACTCACTCAGCTGAACTTTATATGCGCGCTCCTCTCTTGAGCTACGTGGTCGGTTGCTCATGTGTTTACAATCCACGAAGGAGAAAAAATAGTGAGCATATAAAACCATGTAAAGAAGAAAGATATAATTTCCACTCGTCACACTTATGAGCGAAATGACCAAGTCTACTACAGATATAGCACTACACCTTGGTCTTATCCAACTCACTCTTTTTGCATATTAGTTATCAGTTTTCTCAGATGATTTCTTCTTACCTGAACCTCGAGTCCCACAGGAGTCCTTGTTAGACTCCACTACATAAGCATTACCCGAGTATAGTCTACTCACCTCTAGATGCTCCTACTCGAGCTAACTATGCCTATTTACATTAGTGAAAGTACGAATATTTTCGTCGTATGTGAAATAGACTTTCATGATTTCTCATGAATCAGGTAAAGAACTGAATCACATCCAGCATTAGAAAACAGATCCGAAATAGGCTTGGTCACATTCCCCAACTCGGCGATCATACTCGACATTTTCATCAAATGTTGCATCATCATATGATCAACCCTTTCTTTATAAGTTATTAAACTTATAAGTTAGTATCCGTCTCAGGATCTTTAAGAGGAGCACAATGCTCTTTGTAGGGTGAGCCAAACCGATAAACCATAGGATATGGCTCATAGACTGGGATCATATGATCGCACATCAAACTCAGGAGGATTACCTTAACTCGACTATCCTTCATCTTTCATACACGTAATATCTCATAATCTCGTCTTTCTGAGGTGTGGTACCCTCCCCGGAGTGCACCATCTCATGTCTCAGAATATCAGTTAGATCTTGATTCTTGAGAACAAACTGAATCTACTGGTAAAAAATTTCGTAACTATTACCATTCAGTTTTATCCCCATTGCAAAGATCTAATACGACAATTGTTCAAGCAGTTTTTTAGACTTTAGTGACTTATAAATGCTTATTTTCACATTTTGTGCACCCTACGAATCAACAAGATCCAAATGATTTGAATACAGACCCCAAGATGAGTGTATAAATCAACAGACACCATACACCACAATCCGAAATTGCATTTCACCATTTAGACTAAAATTCGGTACACAAAAACCCACAAAAGTCACTTTTATGGATGTAAGACCCTAAAAAATTGGAAAAATTCAAAATCCAGATGACCTTTCGCGCCACCGGTAGTCCCATGCCCTGGAAGCGTGTCACCATGCACCTGCATGCGCGGAGGACAGCTTCTGGCATGTACCAGACGCACAGCATGTCGGCATGTGCCCCTACGCTCGCTTTGTGCGTTAGCGCACGTGCCAGACGCGCAAGCATGCAGGTCCAGGGCCTACACGTGCGGGACCCGCGTACGTGGGTCGGTCCGGACCCTGGCATGGGATGGATCCTAGATCCGGTTCGGGTTTGTAAGTCGAGGGACGGTTCGCGGGTCGGTGACCGACTCAGACCGGCCGTGTGGCTCACGCGCCTTAGCTCACGTGAGCTGCATGCACCCTTTCCCTTGTACTACACATGCTTGCCGCGCGCTTGTAGTGCATGCATCTCATTGCTGGATCCTTTTGTTTTCGCCTGATGGTTTCTGTAATCGGGTCTTTCGACCCGGTTGCTGGAAATACCCAATTTTGGCATCGTTTTCATCAGTTTTTTTTTTTTTTTTTTTTTTTTTTTTTTTTTTTTTATGGAATCTCTAATTCCATTTATGACAAATATCCTTGACTCAATTTTTAGAATAATTGCACCCTAATCTCGGCATATTTTGAGTCCAAAATTCCAGCCCTCCGCGGCCAATTTTGAAACCCCATTTTTCGGCAATAACAATATGCAATATATATGTCAAAATATAGAGCATGAAGAAAGGAACATAGATATACTATTTTTATGCATTGATTTGCCCTAAAACTTGACAAATTTGAGGTTGAAAGGTTTGGTTACTATTCACGGCCGAAAACTTCAACCGGAGTTTTCTTGGCCTAAACGTGCTCAGAAAATTATGAAAAAATTATTTTCGTGATCTACGTGACATGGATAACATAGTGGTACAATCAGATTCATGAAATTCATCTGTGATCCGAACTCCAAATTTTATACTCTATATTTTTATACCCAAAAATAAATTCTGAAAATTATTTTTAATAATCCAACAATTGCTCTGATACCAATGTTGGATATTTTAGTGACTCACATGCACAGCGGAAGCAATTCATAATTTTCAAAAAAATAAAAGTGGAGATCGGGTATAAGATAAATACCTCATATGTAGAGTCTCCCAAAATCAATCTGAACCGTCCAACATATCCCTCGATCGGATCTCATGGCCGGGATGGTGATCACGATATTAATCAAACCACCATCACAGTGTCACTATACCGCAACCCTTAGTTCGACGATCCGAATGACATGAAAAATTCCCTACTCGAAATTTTTTTCAAGCTCTCTTCATTATCTCTCTAATGGTTAATTCTAGATCCGTAGGAAATTCACCTCTTGACCTAGAATAGGGTTAGACCTTCCTTATTCAATTAATTCCCACACAAGGAAGGGAATTAATTGATTACCACACATAAAGGAAAGTAACCATAATATGGGGAGGTATTCATGGAAATGGGTGTTACCCCATTTCCATTTTAATTCCAATAAAGGAATATTACCATAGGTAAAATTCCCCAACTTGGGCATTTGCCAACATTAGCAAAAACTTTGGTGATGATTGAGATCGACTAAATCTCTTTAATTTCACTAGATGGAATCTGGTTTGTTATGGAAGGAGTTTGACTGATTCTTTGATTCGTGCTGTCATCTCTTTTATTATTTCTATTAAGGTGGTATTGATTGTTAACTCTATTATTTTTGTTTCCATTTCCCTGATGCTGATTGTCAACTTTATGATTCTTGTCATTTTCCTTTTTATTCTTTTCATTGTGGTGATGCTGATTATTAACTCCATCATTCTTGCTATCCTCCATTTTATTTTTTCAAATACAGTAATGTTGATTGTCAGCTCTATCACTGCCCTTCAAGCTAGGAAAGGAAAATGGATAGATTCCTAGCTTGGAACACAATTGAGTAAACTGTTGCTTAGGTAAAGGTTTGGCAAGAATGTCTACAAGTTGACTAGAGCTCGGAACAAAACGAGTAAGAAGTGTACCAATGGTAACTTTTTCCCGGACAAAGTGGTAGTCAAGCTCTATATGCATGGTACGAGTATGGAAAACAGGATAGATAAACATGTGTAAGGCACTCATATTATCATAGAAGAGCTGTGGAGGTTGGTGGAGAGAGATACCAATATCTTTTAAAAGATAGGTAAGCCAAGTTAATTCTGCTGTAGTAAGCGCCATGGCACGATAATCAACTTTTACAGTACATCGAGCAATAGTTGATTGCTTCTTTGAGGCTCAAGAAATATAACTAGAATTAAGAAAAATACAATAACATGTAGTACTACGTCAGGTGGTAATACAACTTCCCAATCAGCATCACAAACATTCGATAGAGAGAGTGGGCAAGCAGAAAGAAGACGAAGACCATGGTCCTGAGTACCCTTTATATAATGTAGGATACGTTTTATCTATCGAAGATGAGCTAATGTTGGAGTTTGTATAAATTAGCACACATGATTAACAACATGTGCAATGTCAATTCTTGTAATTGTAAGATATTGAAAGGCACCGACAATACTCCTATATGCAGTGGGATCAACAAGTGCATGATCAATTGGAGTTATACTGTCTTTGATAGCCATCGAAGCAGAGATAGTTGAAGCTTCCACCATTGACGCATGAACTAGAATATCATGAGCATATTTTGACTGTGAAATTACAATTCCACCAAAAAAGAGAGTATTTTCAATTCCAAGAAAATAATATAGAGGGCAAAGATCTTTAACAATGAATTCCATACTAAGATAATTAATAATATGCTGAAGAAGTAATGTATTATCCGTTGTAAAGACAATATCATCAACGTAGAATAAAAGAAAGGCACTTCTTTGTGGATAATGGAGAATAAAAAGAGTGGGATCAGTTCTATTGCAAGAAAAACCCATGCGAAGAAGAAGAAGCATGAATCAATCAAGCCAGGCATGAAGAGCTTGTTTTAAACCATAAATAGAGCATTTAAGCTAGAAAACATAATTTGGATGCTTTGAATCTATAAAACTTGGTGGTTGAGACATGTAGACTGTTTTCTTGAGATGGTATGAAGAAATGCATTTTTGACATCTAGTTACTGAATAGGCCATGAGAACATAGTGGACAATGCAAGAACCAAGCGTAATGTGGCAGGTTTAAGAACAAGACTGTATGTTTCATCAAAATCAATGCCAAGAACTTGAGAGAAACCTTTGGCCACTAACCTAACTTTATAGCATTCTACAGAACCATCAGACTTGAGTTTTATCTGGAAAACCCATTTAGATCCGACAACAATTGCACTAGTAGGAGAAGAAACCAATTCTCAAGTATCATTTTATTGTAGGGATACATTCTTCCCACATAGCAGCATGCCAATGAGGTATTCAATGTGCTGTTTGAACTGATTTTGGTTTTGCAATATCTAAACCAGAAACACATTCAGTTGTGCTAAAAGCATGAGAATAATTGTTAAATATAGTTTTAACATGCCTAGTATGTTTGCCAACATGAGTTCAAGTTTGCATGGGATGAATGGAGATTGAATTGCTATTATGTGAAGGTGCTTGTACTCCAACGAGTGATATCAGGAGTAAGTAATATATCAAGAGAGGTGGCACTTTCTTGGTGTGTTGTTTTTGTATGGACATCAGGAGTAATATCATGTGTGTCACCTTTCTTGGAATCTGTAGGCTCAATAGAAACAGAATGATCTTGGGATGCAATCGACAAGACTTATTCATATGAAAAAGTTGTTTCTATGCTTGAATCTGTAGGAGTGGAAGAAGTATGAGTAATGTCAGGTTCTGAGAAGCAATATTGTTTTGAGGGAAACACTTGTTGTGACCCATTAATAATAGAACTTGGGTTTGAATGAAATGATTGAAACCAATCATCTGAGTTCAAATACATGACAAGCTCCCCTGTATTTCGGCACTTCTATTTAAATCAGAAAGATTAGTGTAAGGTAAGAAATGCTTATCAAATACCACAAGATGAGATACATACACTCTTTGTGTTGGAGGATACAAGCACTGATAACTTTTGTGGTTAGGACTGTAACCAATAAACAAACATAGTATTGAACGAGGTTGAAGCTTGTTGGAAGCGTAGTTGCTCAAGTAAGGAAAACACCAACAGCCAAAGATTTTGAGAAAAGAATAATCTGGACTTTTACCAAATAATTGCTGAAATGGAGATTCTATATTAAGAACTGCCGTAGGTAACCGGTTAATCAAAAAAATAGTAGTAGAGCAACTTTCCACCGAAAATTTTAATGGCATTTTGCATGAAAAAGCATTATGAGTCTAGTTTCAACAATATTACGATATTTTCTCTTTGCAACACCATTTTACTCTGGAGTGTATGGACAGGATATTTGTAACCGAATCCCACATTGACTTAAGTGTTCTAAAATTTAGTTTTACCGAATTCTCCACCTCCATCACATTGGAACGCTTTAATTTTTTGCTCAAGTTGATTTTCAATCTGCCTTTGAAATTTAGTAAAACACTTTAAGTGAATAAAACCATATGAATTTGCTGAAATCTTCAACAAAAATAGCATAGTACTTGAAATGTTGGAAAGAGTCAACCGGTAAAGGCCCCCTATAAATTACAATGAATTGTTTGCAAAGGAAAATCAGCTTTCTCATTATTCAAGGTGAAAGGAGGCTTATAACCTTTTCTCATTTGACAACTAGTACATAATCTGTATGGTTTTGTCTAAGAAGAAATTCTGATGATGTTTTCTGAAGCTAGATTTTCCAAAAATAAGAGAGTGAGGATGTCCTAAACGTTGATACCAGACTGAATTTTCTGTCTTACCTATTTTTATCATCGCAAGAGCATGTTCAGCACCATGATCTAAAGCATATAGCTTTCCCTTCTTGGTTCCATTCACTAAAATCCTTTGTGTTACTAGGTCCTTTATAAAAAAAGTAGAGGATGAAAACTCAAAAATACATGTATTATTTTCTATAAATTGGCTCACAAAAAACAAGTTCTTGTTTAATTTTGGCACCACTAACACATTATCCAATGTACTATTTGCAACATTTGTAGACCCAACATGTGTAATAGGAAGAGCGTTTCTTTCACCGGTGTAAACTTGCATATTACCAGAATATGGATAAATAGAATGAAGAGTACCTGGATCAGATGTCATATGAGCAGTTGCTACAGAGTCTACATAAAAGTTTAGGTCTTCGTCATCTGTAAAGGAAAAAGTTGCAAAGGCTTGGGGTAAATCTTCACTTTGATAGGCATGATCAAATTTGTACCAACACCTTAAAGCACTATGCCCATTAACACTGCAAATCTGACAGAGAGTTTCATCTTTATAAATTGTGTAGGCAATTGTTCTTTTATTGATTTTCTGGTTGTGCTTTCGGATTATTGTTGGACATGAACATTCTATTATTTCCTCCACCATGATGAGAATAAGATCCAGCTGGATTAAAGCCTCTTCCTCTTAAATTAAAGCTGCATCCTCCATTTTTGTCTTCTATGGGCTCCCCTTCCTCTTTGGTCAAAGAAGGCTTGAACATAGTTCGGTGTTTTCAATTTTTCTTCATTTTCCTCTTGGGTCAGCTATTGTTCAAAGCCTTTTAAACCCAAAACATATTGACTGAAAGTAGGATATAGAGTCTTTGATAATACTGCTAGATTATAGGATTGGGAACGAGCCCCTACGACTCTGGATAACTGAAAAACTTTTGTAAATGTTATTGTATAGCAGCAAGACTGTCACATGTGCTTTTGAGTTTTCTAATGAAGTGATTCAGTGGCTAACTTCCTTTTCTGATAGTGAGTTGATTCTTTAACTGCATCTCTTTTTCTTTGGTAGAATCAAGAAAATGATCTTCTAGACATTTCCAAATCTGTTGAGCATTATTACATTTCACAACTAAACTGAGAACCTCTTCAGACATGGTTCCTAATAGCTAACTTGTGAGTAAACCATCATTCTCGATCCAATACCATATTCTGGATTTTCTTATTGAATTCCTTCATTGTTCTAAATGAATTTGGCTGGTGCATCTCCTTCAAGATGATGAAGAAGTTGTGAGCTATGAATGAGAGGATATATTTGTGATTCCCAAAATAGAAAATTTGAAAAAGACAATTTGATTGATATCAGGCTTTCCATTTGATGGAAGCTCTGAATTGTCATCATGGTTTTGTTTTGTTTAGCCATGGAGGTTTTTTTTTTTTGATTGAATACGAATGGAGAATGAGATTGAAGTTGGATTAGTTAAGATGTAGAGAGAAATCTGCCCTGATACTATGAAGAAAGTACGAGGAATATGGTGAAAATAATTTCTTGTATTTCTCTACACATCGTGTTATGCTTATAACTATACATATATAGATTTTTCATAATTTTAAAATAGGACCATATATATTTATTTACAGTAATTTAGCAAAGACTTTGGTGATGATTGAGATTGACTAAATCTCTTCAATTTCGCTAGATAGAATCTGGTTTGTTATGGAAGAAGTTTGACTAATTTCGTGATTCGTACTGTCATTCCTTTTATTCTTTCCATTACGGTAGTGTTGATTGTTAACTCTATTATTTTTGCTTCCATTTTGCTGATGCTAATTGTTAACTTTATGATTCTTGCCATCTTCCTTTTTATTCTTTCCATTGTGGTGATGCTGATTGTCAACTCCATCATTCTTGTTATCCTCCATTTTATTCTTTCCAATGCATTAACGTTGATTGTCAACTCTATCAAATCTAATATGTTATTTTCCTAAGTAAATCCTATACTTGGAAGTAGAAATTAAGTTTAGTATAAAACCCAAAATTAAGACCCTTTATTTACTTGAATTCTAGGAAGCATGATATTTTAATGGAAGCTGTGTCCCTATTGGATAAGATACTCAATCGATCCTAACTGGATCATATGCATCTTACTAACTGAGTCGCATATCCATTTTTTTTTATTATTTTCTTAAGCATTGGATACCTGACGGATACTTCCTCACTGGATATGGACATTGTGAGACAATTATATTCACTAATTGCACATGTAACTTTTTGTTTTAGTTTAGTCATAATGAAGAGTTGTACCTGGGGGGTGAACACAGTTGGTCATCACAAGTTGAACGGAAAATTTTGATTTAGAAATTTGGCAAACCATTGCTGACCAAATAACTATCAAAACCAGTAACAGTTTGGGCAATTGGTGTCGGTTGGTTTGGGCCAGCTATCTTGATTGTGATCATTGATGATCGGAAAGCAAAAAAATAAGAATCAAACTAAAACTTTCAGAATAGGTAACTATCATAATCTCGAAAAAAAAATGTTAAAGGCAATGATCTGCTTTAATTTACTTAATTAGGATGTAGGAAAGTTTCATTTATCATCATTAGTTGCTTTTGTTGCCGGGAAAGTCGAAGAGTGAGCCTTTTTTTTTTTTGGTCCCTGGCACCCAATATCCAGAGTTTCGTCCCGACTAATCCGGATCTACTTGTTGTCGGACCCTTTATGGGTATCGAATTTTACGTTCTCATGACGATTCGAACCCTCAACTATGGTTAAGTAGCTGAAGTCTCTTTCCAATTACACCATCGAACATTGGTTCGAAAGGTGAGCTTTATCATCTAAAACTCATTACTCAATGTCGGGAAATCTCATGGGTGGTAAATAATTAAGGTTTGTCAATCAATTTAAAAGACATCTATATCCTTAAAACTAAAATTCATGGGAATATTGGTGGTTAGTTCTATCCTGAGCTGGTTGTGTAATATGCATGGGCTAGTCGATTAGTGATTCAGTTTTTCAAATATAGAACCACATCGACCGTTCCTGATTTGGGAAGCCGAGCCACCGCTCCTTTTTTGGTGAGCTCGGGTATTGAGCACCAACTAGTTCTACTTATTTGTAAAATTTCTTTATTTCTCACTTTTACACTTTTCATTTACTAGTTTGTTAACTAAACAAGAAAATATTCACATTTTATCATTATATTTATATTAATATGATTAACTTTGTCGTTAATAACCATACGCTCTAACAGACTGAGCTACTCCAACTCCTTATCTAATTTTCAAAATTGGGGTATAATTCATTATATTAATTTGTTGACTAAACTTATTCATAAATAAAAAAAATAATAAACTGAGCTACTCCAACTCCTTATCTAATTTTCAAAATTAAGATGTAATTCATTATATTAATTTGTTAACTAAACTTATTTATAAATAAAAAAATATCAAGAAGATATCCACATGTTATCATTATTTTACCTTATAGTTGAATTAGTAAATACACTAGAGGAAACGTTTGAACCTTCGACCTTGTGGTTAATAGCCACACACTCTGACCAATAGAGTTAGTCTAGCTATTTGTCTAATTTTGATCAAAATGATTACTTTTAGGCATAATCAATTTCGTTTTATTATTGTTTTGTTAATTTTTCATATGTAAGTTGATTTTCAATATTTACATAAGAAAGTCTTGATGAGTTTGTACTCTTTATTAGGCATGTCAATGTCCAAACTGTGTCTACTTGTTTAAAATATACAACATTACATGTCTCCACTGTATCATCTCCCCACATTATAGGGCTTGAAACTTCGACCTTGTGGTTGATAGTCACATGCTTTAAGAGATCTTGATGTGTCTGTACTGTTCATTAGGCTTGTCAATGTCCAAACTATGTGTCCTACTAGTTTAACACATGCAACATCATCATTTCGCATGCTTGCGCTTTAAATGTTGATTAATTTGTTAACTAAATTTATTCATAAATTAAAAATTTTCAAGAAAATATCCACATTTTGTCATTATATTTATATAAATATGATTATTTTACCTTGTGATTAGATTAATAAAAATGCTAGAGGAAGGGATTAAACCTTTGACATTATGGTTAACAGCCACACGTTCTAACCAACTGAGCTACTCTAACTATTTGTCTAATTTTGATCAAAAATATTACTTATGTAAATGCTTTTAGGCCTTGATAATCAATTTCATTTTTATTATTGTTTTGTTAATTTTTCATACATAAGTTGATGCTCTATATTTACATATGAAGGTCTTGATGAGTTCGTACTCCTTATTACACCTGTCAATGTCCAAGCTATGTGTCCTAGTTTAACACATGCAACATCACATGTCTCTATTGTATCATCTCTCATGCTTGTGCTTTATAGGTTGTTCAATTTAAGGTATAATTCATTATATTAATTTGTCTTATAAACTTATTCATAAATAAAAAATATCAAGAAGAATCCACATTTTGTTATTATATTTATATTAATATTATTATTTTACCTTGTGGTTGAATTGGTTGAAATGCTAGAGGAAGGGTTTGAACCTTTGATCTATGGTTAACAACCACATGCTCTAACCAACTGAGTTACTCCAACTACTTCTCTAATCATGATCTAAATTATTACTTATGCGTGTTCTTTTAGGTCTTGATAATCAATTTCATTGTTATTGTTATTTTGTTAATTTTTCAGACGTAAGTTAATATTTTGCATTTGGCATGTCAGTGTCCAAGCTATGTGTGCTATTAGTTTAACACAAGGTATCACATGTCTCCACCGTATCACTCCCATGCCTGTGCTTTATAGGAGGTTTTATTTAAGGTGTAATTCATTATATTAATTTGTTATCTAAACTTATTCAAAAAATAAAATATATTAGGAATATATCCACATTTTGTCGGCATGTGCTTGAATTAGTAGAAACTCTAAATGAAGGGTTTGAACCTTCGACCTTGTGGTTAACAGCCACATACTCTAACCAACTAAACAATTGCAACTTTTAGTTTGATTTTGATAAAAATTATTACTTTTAAGCCTTAATAATTAATTTCATTTTTATTGTTATTTTGTTAGTTTTTCAGATATAAGTTGGTGTTCTATATTTACACCAGAAGGTCTTGATGTGTTTGTAGTCCTTATTAGGCATGTCAATGCCCAAGCCATGTGTCCTACAAGTTTAAATTATGCAACATCATATGTCTCTAATGTATCATCTCCGATGTTTGTGCTTTGTAGGTTGTTTTATTTAGGGTGTAATTCATTATAGTAATTTGTTAACTAAACTTATTCATAAACAAAAAATATCTAAAATATAACCACATGTTATCATTATATTTAAATTAATAGAATTATTTTACCTTATGGTTGAATTAGTAAAAACACCAGAGAAAGAGCTTGAACTTTCGACCTTGTGGTTAATAGCCACACGCCCTAACCAACTGAGCTACTCCAACTATTTGTCTAATTTTGATCTTTTAGCATAATCAATTTCATTTTTATTGTTGTAATGTTAGTTTTTCATATGTAAGCTGATCTTCTGTATTTACATAAGAAGGTCCTGATGAGTTTGTCATTAGACATGTCAATGTCCAAGCTATGTTTACTTGCTTAAAATATGCAACATCACATGTCTCTACTTTACCATCTTCCCGCATTATAGGGCTTGAACCTTCGACCTTGTGGTTGATAGCCACACGCTCTAACTAGCTGAGATCTTGATGAGTTTGTACACCTCATTATGCATGTCAATGTCCAAGTTATGTGTCCTACTAGTGTTCCTACCAGTTTAACAGTTGCTACATCATATGTCTTTACTAGCACCACAAAACAGGGGTATTAACCACAAATTTAGCAATGAAAAAATAAAGAAAATTCATGGTAAAAGTGATTTGTGACGAACTTTACGATGAAAAAATTTTCATGGCTAATATGACATCGCAAAAATTTATGAAGAAAATTTACAAAATTTTATCTCAAATTTGTGATGAAATATTTTCATGGCAAAGTCTGTCATTAATTAGCGACAGATATTTTGCCACAAATTTAAGGATAGATTTTTTGCCTCGAACTTAGCCACGGATTTTTTGTCACAAACTCAGCAACGGATTTTTTACCACGAATTCAATGACGGATATTTTGCCACGAATTCAGTGACGGATAATTTGACACGAATTCAACGAAAGATATTTTGCCACGAATTCAGCGACAGATGTTTTGTCCCGAATTCAACGATGGATACTTTGCCACGAATTCAGTGATGAATATTTTGCCACGAATTTTGCGAGGGACATTTTGCTACGAATTTAGTGACGGATACTTTGCCACGAATTCAGCGACGGACATTTTGCCACGAATTTAGAGACGGACATTTTGCCATGAATTAAGCGACGAATCTTTTGCCATGAATTCAGCAACAGACATTTTGTCACGAATTTAGCAACGAATTTTATATGATTGGTAAAAAAAAAAATTGTAACGCTGAATTTAATCCTTTAAACAAAATCTTACCTTAAAATTGATTTTAGTTATCAACACACAAGCCTTAAACAAATAGAATCCATCAATAAATAGAACATTCATCAACAATAGTCGAAATTACAAGAAACAAATATCTGAAATTTTTAAATATCCATCATCAGAAGTGTTCAAATTCAGAATAAACATCCGGTCAATAATCATATATCAATAAATGAAATATATGTTTGTTTATCGGTATACATTAATAAACAACAGAGTATGAGATAGGGTCACAGACACCTGGTTCTTTCTTGCTTCATCATCATCATCGTCATTATCTAATCTTGCAACGTTAGAATCCCTGGGACAGAGAACTCAATCTGTAAGCCAACAAGAGTAGTTATTGTAATTAAAAACACTTTTATAACATGACTGAAAAGCAACAATTTACACATGCAAATAGGATGATAACACCTAAAATAAAATATATTCTTGATTGGGAAAAAATTAAAGAAAGAAACATAAAGATTTTCATCTACACAGACCGACATTCATCAGTTTTTTGGACTGGAAATTGATCTTGCCTACCATGTAAATCTCTGTATATATATATATATGGATCGGGCATCTTTGTATTGTTAGGAATGAGGTTTCTATCTGGCACATGTTAGAACTTTACAAAATTGAACCACTTATCTCCTGGCTGCCAAAGATAATCAATGACATGCACAACCAAGGATCAGGTACATAGCTTATGCTCTTTTTTACTCTTTTGAATTGTGTGGTTTATCTCCCAAGCATTCTAACTTGTGTTGATGCATTTTGAAGCTAGAAATCTAAGCATGCGAAATAGGTCATGTATCTCAGCAACTATATTTAAAAGTGGCATGTTATGGCATGTCCTCTCAAATTTATAAACTAAGAAATGAGAAATGTAATCACTCTAGCAGCCCTAGAACCCTCTACATAAACTATTACCTTAAAAATAAAACATGAATGCATGTGGATTCCACAATAAATAAATAAATAAATAAATAAATAAAAGAAAGAAATTCCTCATGCTGAAGCTAGTCATGAATCTAAACCAAACTTAATGATTTTTCCCCATCTGAATGTCACACAAGTCTTATTTCTACTTATATGAATTCATTCTCTTCATATTGCTCGTTTTTATGCCAACTTTCATCCACAACCAAACACATTTCTTGTATCTGATGTCATGTAGTACTTGTCTTCACTCTGTTTAGAGCCATGTCCTTTGTCATCCTTAACATAAGAGTTGGAGGTATAAGGCTACAAATGCTTAAGTATAGGGAGCTTCTAAGCATAAAATTTACATATCATATTCCATTCATACAACTTGATAGCAAACATCTCAAATAGCATCCTATTCAAATGTGCTTGCTGCATGTGTTTAGTATCCATTGATTGACCCAAAGCTCTATTTTTTTCTCCTCATTTTTGCTTCATATTCTTTTTCAAAATGTTCACCATATAATGCTTCATCTTTTACTGTCTTTCTTACATGTATAAAACAGTTGTTCAAGCATCAGAAGAATAGAGAGTGTCTAACTCCTAGGTGCATAAAGGATAGTGCAAGATCAATGGGAAAAAAAGAAAAACACTCTGTAATAGAAAAACAATTCTAAGTGCAAAGAAAAACAAAATGCAAGAATCAATTTTCATATAACAGAAATGAGCTCATAACCAATACTCACCATGTCTTGTGTAATATCCTTTAGATGTTGCTCCATTTGGTGCAATAACACTCTGTAATAAAAGCTTGTCTTTGTATTGCATATCAGGTGGAGTCTCTTTTTGGGCTTGCATTGTAACTATTGATGCCAAAAACATAAACATCAGACCCAAGCTTAAGTTAACCAAAACATAAACATCTGATCTTTTTCTTCATTTTTTTGGGGGGAAAGAGAGAGAGAGAGAGAGAGAGAGAGAGAGAGACTTACAAGGGAATTTGAGTTCTGAAGATTGAGAAGATTTCCAATGGTCATGACTAAAATTTGACAAGATTAACAAAGAGCTCAAGAATAAACTTCAATATTGACTTGAGAGTGAAGATTTTAAAGATGGGGATAAAAAATACATCAAGATAAAACGAAACACCAAGATCAAAAATATCTCCCAATAGACATCAAGACTATGACTCAGACAAAAATACATTATAAAGAATAAAACAGTGGTAAGAGAAAAAGAGAAGCAACAAGGCAAATCAATTATACAAGATAGATGGCAATTTAAATGAAGAATAACATTTGATTATCATCATTAAATTAAGAACCTTAGTGGGAGGCCTAGGCAGTTCCTGTCCAATGATAAAGCATGCCCTAAATCAATTAAAGTGGTGTTTACCTAGATTTTAAGATCATGCTTTCAGATCATACTTTTATGCTCAATATTAGTACAAGGTTAATTAAAAGATAATATTAAAAATAGCATTAGAAAGCCTTATCCCCCCTAAAAAAAATATTAACATCATAAAGGAAATAAATTGTAGGACAAAAATACATTATTGAGAAACAAAGTTGTCTTTAGTTTTAAAAGTTGTGATGGCTTGAATGATGACAAAGCAACAACATTCACGTATCTAAGATAGTGTTTAAATACCTTATATTGAACAAGGACATATGACCATCATAAAGTTGTCTTTTGTTTTAAAAGTTGTGATCGAAGCCCATCAACCATACCAAGAAGCATTATTCCTGAAATAGCTCCAAAACCATAGAGTTTCAATAGTCAAGGCAGACCTATTACACGATGCCAGCAGAAAGCAGGAATCAAGTCAAGTTTCAGATGCATCACTTCTCAAAGATAAAACTAACAGAGAATAGTTAAAAGTACATAATAATTGGAACTTGAAACCTATACAATAATATAACTACCGTCATCATATTTAATAATTTTTGCTTTGGCAAGTGGTAGTTTAAGAGAAAAGAATATTAAGATGATGTCCTGCATACTAGCATTAGTAAGTTATTTCACATAGGGAACTTCAATTCTCTTTTAACAATGTAAACGGAATGAATGATAAATGAATAGATGAACAATAGCAAAGATAACAAAATTCAGCAAAAATATACCTTTGATTTGGCAATAACCTTGACGCCACGTCTTGACCTTTCAAGCTACCTTTCTTAATAGTAGTAGAACAAGTATAGCCAAAATGGCTATGACCCACTTCTTTCCAAAGATCTTAATGGTTTAGAAATTGATATTAACAAACTGAAATTGCTATCCAAAGCAACAATGACACATCCACTCCCTTCAGGAGTTGAGGCTTCATTAGACTTCACCGAGGCCATGGAATCAACAAGAGAATGAAAACTCAAAGGTGGAACAAACTCAAACCATGGAGAGAGATAACAATAAATCAGAACCCAGCAAAGATGAAAACTTTACACTAAAACAATCAAAAACCAGATAAAACTCAACCAGAACACAACAAATAGTTAAATTTTGAGAGAATTCGAAGTGTAGAGAAAGAGGCCAGAAGAGAAAACCAAGAGAATGAAAACTCAACTTTCGTAATCAAAATTTAGAGGAAAAAAATCAAGTAAACTGAGGAGCAAATAAGAAAACCAGCACTAATCTAATCATCATTGGGGTCATCAGTTGGTTGATTAGTGGGAGGTGGGAAAGGAGGAACTTGAGTTTGAGTGAGATAGAAGTGTTGGAATATGACTTCTGCCTGAGATTGTAGTGATGCGAATCGCTCGTTGATGGATCTGATTTCTTCTTCTTTTTGTGACAATTGCTCTTTGACCACTTTCATTTCTTCATCCTTTTGTACCAGTAGAATTTTCAGTTGGGTCAATTCTTCAGTCATTTGGTACTCAAGTCATGCTGTCCTTGAAGCAGCTGCATTAATGGATGAACTTGTATCGGTGTTTGTATATAGCCTCGACAAGGATCCCATCCCGAATATTCTTCCTTTTTTTGTGCCACCAGATGCCTCCACCCACAATGCCATATTATCAACTGATGGCTCAGAGGAAGCAACACCTTCATCACTACTAGAATGAGCCATTCGAAGTTCATTATATTTTTCCCGCGTTAACAATAAAGATAAAAACACACGTGAATTCATATACATAAACTCCATTAATATTAAAAACACTTAGCATTCTATATTCCATGAAGTTGAAGGCATCTTCTTATGCACCTTAATTATTTTAGCTCACTCGTCGGTCCATGTCTTATCTTTTTTTTTTTTTGAAATGTTCATTCAAACATGGCCTTATATGAAGGTTCGACTCCCATTTCCTCTGCTTACAAAATATAGATGTAAAAAAAAAAATGTCACTTATTAGCTTTGTAGTAAGATCAACATTCATCTTCATTCATATGTAAGTTGCTACATGAGTTTAATGCAAACCATGACAATCGTATCATAGTGATGAAGAATAGGATATGAATAATAGGTAAATTATCTAAGAACTCAGTTTGATCAGAGTAATTGAATTAAATTTATGTGTAACGTGTTTAATACACTTACCATTCTATTCCTATGCTCAGCGACATTGATAGAGCCCCCGGCATAGGTGGTAGACCCTTCACTAAAATTAATGCTCGGCTCCTCTTATTTTGTTCACTCCTTTGTTTGTTTTTTCTGTTTCCCAATTTCTTTTAATTTCAGTCCAATTCTCTTTAGTAAAAAAATTAGGCTTTTCTTGATTTTTTTTTTCACTTTGTTCAAAACACCATGCATATAGTCTCCAACTTTCTTCTGAAAAATTCTTTTCATTTCGTCCTCCTCTATTTCATCCCATCTAAACTTCCGCTGCAATCAATAGAAAAACAACTAATGTTATTTATACTAACTTAGTTGGTGAGAGAATAGAAGGAAAAAACTTGCCTTAAACTCATTTCACCATAATTCCTTATCTGCTTTTGGAGTGCTAGTGTAGCTGAACCATTGCCCGTGCCAACGATTATGGACTGTTTTATTAAGCACCCTGACAACATACGTAGCATCTAAGAATCTGCAATAGCAAATAAATTTGATTGTTAGGATAGTTTAAAAAACAATATTAAAAATATTTTTAAAAAATAAAAAGACTCATGAATCTCCACATAGAGATATGAATACTCGGTTATCTTCTTCACACGTGCCCCTGTCATCATTCGATTATTGCAACGAAGAAGGTGAAACCAAAAGTGATGGAACTGAAGTAGATTCAGTTCGCATGTGCAAAAATTGTTAAGGGTGAGATGAAGGGGAAGGAGATGGGGAAGGAGATGGTGAGTGGGACTAGGATAGGGAAGGGGAAGGGGAAGGGGAAGGGGAAGAGATTGGGGCTAGCCTTTCTCGCGAAATTCAATCACGACTATGACCTCCATGTTTATACTAACAAGTATGAAGGTTAGAGAAATATAAAAAATGACAACAACAAGTGTTAAGGGTGCATAAGGACATATATAAAAAAACTTACCATTTTGATTATTACAAAGAAATAAAATAATAGTCACCAACGATCAAGAACTAGCTCGCAATGATCTATAGAAAGCAAACAATGCCCACTGTTCAATAAATTAATAAATAAATTTATTAATAATGCAGGTAATTTTATAAAATTATTTTGAACTAAAATTATACATTCAAATTACAGTGGCATAAATTCAAGAAACAATCAACGAACTTCATATCATTTCATATAACAAAGAACTTCATATCATTTCATATAACAAACTTCATAAATTCGTAAAACAGTCTTGGTTTGTGGCATTAATTGTGTAAAAATTACTTTCAACATTGCTAAAAAATTGATCAAAGCAATAAAAACAATGTTTAACAATCAAATAAAGAATCAAAGGTAGGCCAAACAAATCTTAGATCGAAAAACATCTACCTACTTCAGGGGTCTAATCCATGCTAATTCAGAATATATATGAGGGAAACTAACTTGTCAAATGTAGAACATGATCATGAGATAATTTGCGATTAGATTTAGAATACATTGATTCATACTCATAGGGGGTCAAGTGTTCACATTATTTTTACAAGAGATAAACGGATAACAGATTCAGAATATATTGATATAGATTCAGTCATTGATTCATACAGGAGATTAGATTCAGAATACATAGGTGATTTCATTAAAATTACGTGCTTATGCATGTGGGAGATAAGTTTCAAAATATAAAACCTCAAAGACAAAGATGTTGGGTTTAATGCAGAACAAGTGATATAGAACCTAAGACATCGGGACTCCAGAACGTGGAGAGAGAGATGTTGGGTTCAATGTAGAACCTACATGTGATGCAAAACCTAAGATTATTGAAATTGAGAGAGAGAGAGAGAGAGAGAGCCAAACCTGGAGAATTGATTGCGACTGCAGAACCTAAGAGACTTATTGAAATTGAAATTGAAGATTATTGAAATTGAAATTAGTGAGAATATGAAGAGAGTTATAAAAACCCTAAAAATTGGTACTTAAAGTTCAAAACCCTAAAAATTAAAATCTAATTCTAAATATCTTAAGAGATAGACTTTATCGAATTGAAGAATGCTGAAGAGCGAGAGAAGATTACACTCTGTTTACATGGTGATTGCACCTTCATGCATTGTTGAGTCACGAGCCTCGAGTTACAGAATAGTCCTGAAGCATGAGTAAGGGAGCGAGAGAGATGAATAGCCGTGAAGACCGTGAAGACCAGAGTGTAAACAAAAAGTATAAGAGAGAAGTGATAACAGTGAGTAGGACTGGCAATTAGGTCGGGCCGGGCTAGCCCGTGCTAGACCCTTTTTGAAGGGCCGAGCTTGGGCTCTATATTTGGTCCGTTTTAATTACGAACCGAGCCTAAACGTTATTAGGCTTGGCCCGGATTAAGCCCGGCATGCATAAAAATTTAAATATGTCTAATACACTGCCTAAGAATCTTACTTTCTAAACCCAACTAAGCTTAGAGAGAGAGAGAGGGAGATCGACTTGTCTTATAATCAAAAAAGTGATCTTGTCTGTCTTCCCAAACCCAACTAAGCCTCATTTCCCAAGAGAGAGAGAGAGTTTTCTTGTCAAGGTCACCAAAGGCCATCACTGGGAGCACTCTTCTTCTTCTTCTTCAAGATTTACTTGCTGAACTTCCCATTACTTCACGAAGAGAGGCAAGAAGTGATAAAGCACCATAACAAAGCACCACGAAACCATTTCTATGGTTAGGGCTTCTCTCTCTCTCTAGAAGTTCCCTTCTTTTCCTTCCGTGAAAAAGAAAAACTTTATTCGCTGCCCTCTCCCTCTCCTCTGTCTCATGTGCTTTCCTTTTTCACACTCACTCTCTCTCTCCCTCTCTCTCTCTCTATACTCTTCTTCTTCTCCGATTAAACTTCTTCTCTGTTAAACGGACACTCTTCTTCCTGTCCAGGTCAAAGCTTGAGCTTGTTGGATGATCCATCATTAAAGCACTCTTCTTCTTCTTCGAATCTGAATGTGTCTTTCCATATGGAGGTTTGGATTTTTTTAGAGAGAGAAAATGATAGGTTCTGTTTTTGCTTCCATTGTTGAGTTCGATGAGAGAGACTACAACGGTGGTGGATGCTATCTTGCACCTGCAGTGTGTATTGGTTCGCCCCTGCCTCTCTCTTTCTGAGGTTTTTTTTTTTAATATTTCATTCGAGCTTGGGCCAGACCCGAAGCAGGCTCGAGGCCTTTTTATTTTTTGGGCCAAGCTCGAGCCTAAATTCTTCGATTTTTCTAGAGCCGGGCTTGGGCTCGAGCCCACAAAAAATTGATCGGGCCGAGCTCAGACTTTGCAAAGCCCATCTCAAAAACCTCGATTGCTAGTCCTAGCAATGAGAGCGAGAGAGATAGAAGACGAAGACGAAGGTTGAAGCATCACGAAGGCAAGATGGAGAAAGCGTGAGAACAAGAGATAGAAGACGAAATCTAGGGTTTGATTGGTTGGCACCACTTAACTCCACATAGCATAGATTGAAGCGTATGTTGTAGATTAAATCAAAACACAAATAATATATTAAAAAAAATATATAATTGTTTTAAAATTTTTTTAAATTATATATAGTTAAATAGGTTTTATCAATATCATACCAAATAATAAGGGCGAATCTTGTATTAATTTAAAAGTAAGTGAGTCAAGCTACTCATGAGTTGTTAGAGCTCGACTCGAGGCATACTTGAATTCGGGTCGATTTAATCGAGATTTACCGAGTGTATGCAATATTAATTGAAGTATCGAGTCCAATTCAAGTGTTAAAATAGTCGATTTGAAGCGTTTGTGAGCCTAATTGAGCCTAGTTCGAGTTGAATGTAACAATCTAACCCAAAGGGAGTGGTAAGAAGATTGAGAAAAAGGGATAGAGAGGGAAAGTTAGAAAGAATAGAGACAGAGAAGTTAGAGAGAGAGAAAAAGAATTAGAGAGAGACTAGAAAAAGTGAATACATCGAAAAAGAGAGAGGGATAATTTCACTTCATTCATTTGATGCTCATTACATGAATTGAATTATTATTTATACTATTTACTAACTAATACTACTAATAATTTACTAACTAATCCCATAATTAAACACTAATTATTTTTTCTAATCATGATTAACTATTAACCTTTATAGTTAATAATTGTTACGTTGAGCTGAACTCGAGTTTAAATATATTAAATTTTAGTTTACATTCAAGCGCAATCCTAATCGAGTGGAGTTCGAGGTTGAAAATTCAAGCCTGCTCGAGTTCGAGTCGAGTATCAAGTAGGACGATTTTCAATAGCCAACAACTTGAGGAACAGGCACAGCAGCGACGAAACTCAAATATTGATCATGCTTCTGTCCAAGCAGCTTTTATTCCCTTTTATGTTGTCAATAGCATCAACTACCCTATCATCATCTCAGCCCAACCCCTTTTCTCCATTCTCATCCCCAAGATTTACATGTACTTCAAGATTTTTAATGCCCTTTTCCTTTTGTTTATTTCCTTTTGTTTCTTTCATGGGGATTGCCTTTATAATTACATGTATAAGATTTTTACTGCCCTTTTCCCAGTTAAAAATGAGTCTTCATTGGTGGAGCTGCATTTTCAGTTTTGGTTGGTGTGGATCTGTGTCTCTCCATTTGGTGGGGGCTTTGTGTAAATAAGACTAGCATCTTCACCCTTGAGTACAATGGCAAAAGTACAGTACTACTACTAATAGTTTGAATTTTAAGTCTATTGTGGCTATGTATTTCATTATTGATCTGCATGTTCGCCCAATGTGCACATAATGCCCAAACCATGTTAAAGTAGCAGTGCATATGCATCTTGTTTCCCAAGAATTCCATTCTGTCATACTGGGATTGAATAGGGGGTTTCAGAGAATCGATTGTGTACCTATAGAAGTACCCATCCAGTTGGCAAGAAAGCCAAGAGGCTAGCAAAAATGTCCCCAATGGTAAGATTGAGGAACAAGGACATAAATGATTTTACTTGCCCAATCTTATACTAAATTTTCGACAAGCAGGGACATATTAAATAAGGATTTTATTGCTTACCCAAATAATTACAATATAACTAATACGATTGCCTATTGTTCTATACAATTACATGTAATTCAACTACTATTAAGCTAATCATCACAGCAAGTCTTTATTCAAGAACATCCATATTGGCGTATATTAATGGCCATTCGCTTCACGGTTTTTCTTTTATGCTCTGGCTGTCTTCCAAACTGAAGTAGAAAATACAACAATCTTAGTTATTTTTTCAACTACTACCATAGAAATAAATGAAAGGGGTTGAAAAATGAATTCTTAAAGCCACTGTGATAATCTCTCAAGGAATTCAAATTTCTCATTCTAAATTATTTTGCTACATATGTGCCATGTCAAGTAGTGGCAAGAGATAGATTTCATGTCAAGTAGTAGAACTACCAAGAAAATTGGGGCATATTGACAGAAAAGAATTAATCCAATACATGCAATTGCCAAAAATTTTTACTTCAAAGAGCTAAGTAAGTAAGCAAACCTGGTAAGTAACCAAACATGAAGAACATGTGATAAAGTTAATACAAAGCCTAAACCAAAAGATCATAAAGGGCGACGATGAAGAACACTACTTCTTTGCCCATTATAATGCCAATACTGCATATATGCAACTATAACAGTAAAAAGGGGAGGAGAAGACAAGTACTTCTCACCACAACAATAGTAGTATTGGAAGATTAAAGGCTGCTACAACATCTTTCCTTATTAAGGTGGCTGAAAATACCATTTCTTCTATTATTACCAAAATGACATCTAAAACACTTTAGAATTGCATTGAGTTCAGTACAAAGACGTCCATAACAACAGGAAACCACACGGAGTTGAATTGAAACATAAGTGCTTGACAAATAATACTTACATGCAGTAAAGGGCGATTCTAGATAATAGCAAGCAAAAAGGTTAAAACTTTCAAATACCTACAGAGAAACCTTGGCAATTTCAGGGTAGCCTCTAGTTCAAAACTTCAGGGTGAGACTCTGTGTTCACCAAAAAGATGGGGAAAAAGAAGGTCAAGGTCTTATAAAACAAGTTTAACAAACTACACAAGGCATTACATGGTCAGTAACTAATTGTAAGTGCAAACACATGAAACTTTCGAGCATGAAGGAGCCTTAAATTTGCACATATTCACATTATAAGAGCACACCTGCATAGACAAAATACAAATTATATGCTGTAGCACACACAGGGTACAAGAGTAGACTAAAAAAATGATTAGTTTAAACCATTAAAAAAAATACAGGAAGTGAAACACAAGTAAATCATTGTAACAAAACAGCTTTGGCTCACAAGTGTGCATCCAAAGGGGTACAACAAGGTCTCCGACAAAAATGAGTGCCTTTTTACTCCTCCAATGCATGTGCAGGTTATGAGGATACCTTTTTTCTTCGACAAAAACAAGGTCTCCGACAAAAATAAGTACCTACATTTTTGGTTTATCTATTTAACATAGTCTCTCAAGTTCCAACATAACTTTCAGGAGACCTCAAAGGGGATGAATTATCTTCCATTTGCTTAAGTCAAAGATAATGTAATATCCAATACATGCATTTATTCCTACCCTTTCCAATGATGTCCTATCAAGAGAATGTTCAAGCCAACTATTAGCAAAAAATAGTACCATTCTCATAAGCCTATGAGATGGTTGGAGCAAAACCTGATCAATGGGGCTTCCTATGAATATTCTTTATAGAAATCAAAACATTCTCATAAGCTCTATCTCTTTGCATTTTCTATAAATACAATTTCAAGGAGCAAAAACTTAATAAGAAGCAAACATCTAACAAATAAACAAATACAAACCATATATATTAAACAAATAAAGCAAAACATCAGCAAAAAACTTGAGGATTGATTAGAGTAATGTAACCAATGATAGGTTCGCACAGTCAAGCAATAGACTGTATACAACAAAAAGCCATTGCCACTCCTTTGATGCAGTGAGGGATAGGTTTCAACAAATGCCATCTCCTATAAGACCATGATTGGGGAAAGCAAGATATATGGGGAAGGAACAAAGAGATTTTCCTTATGCATAAATGTGCATAACTCACATGCACAAATCTCTATCAACCATCAATATTTTATAAAAAATAAATGTCATGCAATTGAACCATAGTGCAAGAATTATAAAGTAAATATCAAAATTCTCACCTCAAGCGCCGTGTACCAAAAGGTTCTGCAAAGAGTTGAAGTTCTGAGACACTATCAGGATTGAACCCAGCAATTGATACATGGGAAGAAGCTACCATTTGGTCCTACCTAACTATAACAAGTCACACATCAATAGCCCTAGAAAGCTCTTCGTGTATAAAGCAATAAATCTTTAGAGCACTTACACTACAGTGAGGGGAACATAGGAAACATTGATAATATAGCAAGAACAATGGCAAAATATATAGAACCAAAAACAATTGACACTTACATGGAATCATTAGATGCTAATATTCATATTCCTATATTATATTTCGCAAAAAATTAAAAAAAAAAATCATGCATCAAATACATTGTAAGGAACACAAAATCTTTTTTTTTTTTTTATTTTTTAAAACAAAAAAAAAAAAACATGCTGACGAAAAGAAAGATCACCAAATAGGTACCCAATCACTAGAAGGAGACCCTTCATAGTCACTGGCTTTGCAGAACTGCTTGCAACTCAACACCAACACTACAGGAGGTAGAGGAACCGCTGCTAAAGGTATTTCCTTATGAAGAAGAGGATCAAGAAAACCAACAAGCAAAACAACACCCAAATTGAAAATTTGAAAAAATTGAAACAACCCTATTTGAGAGCATAGGCAAAAATTGAAAAACTCACTTAAGTGATTTCGTAGAAGAAACCCTTCTGATTTCCTACAAGAAAAAACCCAAATCATGAACACCACTTACGAAATCGGACAATGCAAAACCCTCGGGGCCATGTTTGAGTTTGCAGAGAATGTGAAACCCCAGGGGAAGGAGAGATTGGGGATGGAATGTATAGGATTAGCGCGAGAATAGCAAAGTGAGACGGAGGGCAGATCAAGAGTTGAAGCTAAGAAAGAAACGAGTATTTATTAAGTTTGTCAAAGAGTTGCAGTTTGAGGCAATTTGTGGTGATGATCATGATCGGTGGTTATGGTGGAAGGCTGAGGGAATGGCAGTGAGAAGAGATTTTGCGCAAACATAGATCACGAGCTACACAAGATTGGGGGAGGTGGTACTATGGTCATGGCGATTGACGGATGTCACCGGCTTTTGACTGTCGGTCGCATAAACAAAGGGGATGAGAAGATGACGGTGAAGGATGGCTTGGAAGTGGAAAACAGCTGATGCAGGATGGAAATAAATTAGGATTACAAAGATGCGTTTGAAGCCTCTTCCCCTTTTTTTTACCTTATTACCATTTTTTTATTTTAAAATACTAGGCATGATCACGCTTAATTTAATTGAGTTGATTAGCCAAAATTCCATTTAACAACTTATAAACAACTGAAGACTATTTATCGTTAGACATGATCATGCCTAGTAATCGAACACCTTTTGTTGACTCCGTTAACACATGATCACGCCCAATAGATATGAGCTTTCCAGTAGAGTAGCAATTAGCGATGAACTTTGCCGATTTAGCCACGAACATATAGTTCATGGTATAATTTACCCACGAATAAAAAGTTCATTGCAAAATTTAGTCACAAACTCCACGTTCGTGGCTAACTTTAGCCACGAATTCTATGTTAGTGACAAAATTTAGCCACGAATACCACGCTCGTGGCAAACTTTAGCCACGAACTCGAAACTCGTGGCAAAATTTAGTAATGAATAATAGATTCGTGGCAAAATTTACCCACAAAAACACTGTCCGTGGTAAAAATTAGCAGGATACACCTTATTTGTGGCAAAATTTAGCCACGAGCATATTATTCATGGCAAAATTTAGCCACACAATTTATATTCATAGCTAAGAGTGACAAATTTAGTGATGAATATGTTTTCGTCGTTAATTAGTGATAAACTTTGCCACGAGCATTACATTCATCGTTAGTTAGCGACAAATTTTACCACAAATATCTTTTTTACTGCTAATTTTGCCACGACATTTTTTTCTTCATAAAATTCATCAGAAATTAGCAATGGAATTCTATTTCGTTGCTAAGTTCATCGAAAAAATATGACGAATTTATTTTGTCGCTACATCGCTATTTTTTTGTAGTGTACATCATCTCTCATGCCTATGCTTTATACGTTGTTTTATTTAAGGTGTAATTCAATTCATTTTATTAATTTGTTAACTAAACTTATTCATAAATAAAAAATTTTTAATAAAATGTCCACATTTTATCATTATATTTTTATTAATATGATTATTTTACTTTATGGTTGAGAATTCCGTTGCTAAGTTCGTTGAAAAATTATGACGAATTTATTTTGTTGCTACATCGCTATTTTTTTGTAGTGTACATCATCTCTCATGCCTATGCTTTATACGTTGTTTTATTTAAGGTGTAATTCAATTCATTTTATTAATTTGTTAACTAAACTTATTCATAAATAAAAAATTTTTAATAAAATGTCCACATTTTATCATTATATTTTTATTAATCTGATTATTTTACTTTATGGTTGAATTAGTGGAAACGCTAGAGTAAGGGTTTGAACTTTCGACCCTGTAGTTAATAGCCACATGTTCTAACCAACTGAACAACTCCAACTATTTGTCTAATTTTGATCAAAATTATTACTTATGTGTATACTTTTAGGCCTTGATGATCAATTTTATTTTTATTGTTGTTTTGTTAATTTTTCAGATGTAAGTTGATGCTTTGTATTTACATTTGAAGGTCTTGATGAGTTTGTAATCCTCATTATACCTGTCAATGTCCAAGCTATATGTCCTACTAATTTAACACATGCAACATCACATGTCTCTATTGTATCATCTTCGATGCTTGTGCTTTATAGGTTGTTCTATTTAAGGTGTAATTCATTATATTAATTTATCATATAAACTTATTCATAAATAAAAAATATCAAGAAGATTCTACATTTTACCATTATATTTATATTAATATGATTATTTTACCTTGTGGTTGAATTAGTTGAAACCCTAGAGGAAGGGCTTGAGCCTTCGACCTTGTGGTTAATAGTCACACACTCTAACCAACTGAGTTACTCTAACTGCATGTTTAATTTTCATCAAAATTATTACTTATGTTTATACTTTTAGTCCTTAATAATCAATTCATTGTTATTGTTGTTTTGTTAGTTTTTTAGATCTGAGTTAATGTTTTTGTATTTACATAAGGTCCTCATGAGTTTGTACTCATCTGGCATGTCAGTGTCCAAACTATGTGTGCTACTAGTTTAACACATGCAACATCACATGTCTCTACCATATCATCTCCCATCATTGTACTTTATAAGTTGTTTTATTTAAGGTATAATTCATTATAATAATTTGTCATCAAAACTTATTCAAAAATAAAAAATATTCGAAAGATTCCACATTTTGTCATTACAGTTATATTAATATAATTATTTTACTATGTGGTTGAATTAGTGGAAACACTAGTGGAAGTATTTGAACCTTTGACCTTATGGTTAATTGTCACACGCTCTAACCAACTGAACTACTCCAGTTGTTAGTCTAATTTTGAAAAAAATTATTACTTTTAGGCCTTGATAATCAATTTCATTTTTATTATTGTTTTGTTTGTTTTTTAGATATAAGTTAGTGTTCTGTATTTACATAAGAAAGTCTTGATGCGTTTGTACTCCTTATTAGGCATGTCAATGCCAAGTCCTACTAGTTAAAATATGCAACATCATATGTCTCTATTGTATCATCTCCCACCCTTGTGCGTTGTTGGTTATTTTATTTAAGGTGTAATTCATTACATTAATTTGTTAACTAAACTTATTCATAAATAAAAAATATCAAGAAGATGTCCACATGTTATCATTATATATATATATATCTATATATATATATTAATAGAATTATTTTACCTTGTGGTTGAAATAGTAGAAATGTTAGAGGAAGGGATAGAACCTTCAACATTGTGGTTAATAGCCACACGCTCCGACCAACTGAACTGCTCCAACTATTTGTTTAATTTTGATCAAAATTATTACTTATGTGTATACTTTTAGACATCTATAATTAATTTTAATTTTCATGTTTTGTTAATTTTTCAGATGTAAGTTGATATTCTGTATTTACATATGAAGGTCTTAATAAGTTTGTACTCCTCATTAGTCCTGTCAATGTCCATGCTATGTGTCCCACTAGTTTAACACATGTAACATCACATGTCTCTATTGTATCATTTCCCATGTTGTGCTTTATAGGTTATTTTATTTAAGGTGTAATTCATTTTATTAATTTGTCATCTAAATTTATTTATAAATGAAAAATATCAGGAAGGTATCCATATTTTGTCATTATATTTATATTAATATGATTATTTTAACTGAACCTTCGACCTTGTGGTTAACAGCCACACGCTCTAACCAACTGAGCTACTCCAGCTGCTTGTCTAATTTTGATAAAAATTATTACTTTGAGGCCTTGATAATCCATTTCATTTTTATTGTTGTTTTGTTAATTTTTCAGATGTAAGTAGACATGTATTTACTTAAGGTCTTGATGAGTTTGTACTTGTTATTAGGCATGCCAATGTCCGTGTCATACTAGTTTAAAATATGCAACATCACATGTCTCTATTGTATCACCTCCCATGCTTGTACTTTGTATGTTGTTTTATTTAAGGTGTAATTCTTTATATTAATTTGTTAACTAGACTTATTCTTAACTATCAAATATCAAGATAATATCCACATGTTATCATTATATTTATATTTTGTGGTTGAATTAGGAGAAACACTTGAGGAAGGGCTTGAACCTTCAATCTTGTGATTAATAGCTACACGCTTTAACCAACCAAGCTACTTTACTTGCTTGTCTAATTTTGATTGAAATTATTACTTATGTGTATACTTTTAGGCCGTGATAATCAATTTCATTGTTATTGTTGTTTTATTAATTTTACAAATGTAAGTTGGTGTTTTGTAATTATATAGAAGGTCTTGATGAGTTTGTACTCCTCATTTGGCATGTCAATGTCCAAACTATGTGTGCTATTAGTTTAACATATGCAACACACAATTCACACGTGTATTATCTCCCATGCTTGTGCTTTATAGGTTATTTTATTTAAGGTGTAATTCATTTTATTAATTTGTCATCTAAATTTATTTATAAATGAAAAATATCAGGAAGGTATCCATATTTTGTCATTATATTTATATTAATATGATTATTTTAACTTGTGGTTGAATTAATAGAAACGCTAAAGGAAGGGGTTGAACCTTCGATCTTGTGGTTAACAGCCACACGCTCTAACCAACTGAGCTACTCCAGCTGCTTGTCTAATTTTGATAAAAATTATTACTTTGAGGCCTTGATAATCCATTTCATTTTTATTGTTGTTTTGTTAATTTTTCAAATGTTAGTAGACATGTATTTACTTAAGGTCTTGATGAGTTTGTACTTGTTATTAGGCATGCCAATGTCCGTGTCATACTAGTTTAAAATATGCAACATCACATGTCTCTATTGTATCACCTCCCATGCTTGTACTTTGTATGTTGTTTTATTTAAGGTGTAATTCTTTATATTAATTTGTTAACTAGACTTATTCTTAAATATAAAATATCAAGATAATATCCACATGTTATCATTATATTTATATTTTGTGGTTGAATTAGGAGAAACACTTGAGGAAGGGCTTAAACCTTCAATCTTGTGATTAATAGCTACACGCTTTAACCAACCAAGCTACTTTACTTGCTTGTCTAATTTTGATTGAAATTATTACTTATGTGTATACTTTTAGGCCGTGATAATCAATTTCATTGTTATTGTTGTTTTATTAATTTTACAAATGTAAGTTGGTGTTTTGTAATTATATAAGAAGGTCTTGATGAGTTTGCACTCCTCATTTGGCATGTCAATGTCCAAACTATGTGTGCTATTAGTTTAACATATGCAACACACAATTCACACGTGTATTATCTCCCATGCTTGTGCTTTATAGGTTATTTTATTTAAGGTGTAATTCATTTTATTAATTTGTCATCTAAATTTATTTATAAATGAAAAATATCAGAAAGATATCCATATTTTGTCATTATATTTATATTAAGATGATTATTTTAACTTGTGGTTGAATTAATAGAAACGCTAAAGGAAGGGTTTGAACCTTCGACCTTGTGGTTAACAGCCACACGCTCTAACCAACTGAGCTACTCCAGCTGCTTGTCTAATTTTGATAAAAATTATTACTTTGAGGCCTTGATAATCCATTTCATTTTTATTGTTGTTTTGTTAATTTTTCAGATGTAAGTAGACATGTATTTACTTAAGGTCTTGATGAGTTTGTACTTGTTATTAGGCATGCCAATGTCCGTGTCATACTAGTTTAAAATATGCAACATCACATGTCTCTATTGTATCACCTCCCATGCTTGTACTTTGTATGTTGTTTTATTTAAGGTGTAATTCTTTATATTAATTTGTTAACTAGACTTATTCTTAAATATAAAATATCAAGATAATATCCACATGTTATCATTATATTTATATTTTGTGGTTGAATTAGGAGAAATACTTGAGGAAGGGCTTGAACCTTCAATCTTGTGATTAACAGCTACACGCTTTAACCAACCAAGCTACTTTACTTGCTTGTCTAATTTTGATTGAAATTATTACTTATGTGTATACTTTTAGGCCGTGATAATCAATTTCATTGTTATTGTTGTTTTATTAATTTTACAAATGTAAGTTGGTGTTTTGTATTTATATAAGAAGGTCTTGATGAATTTGCACTCCTCATTTGGCATGTCAATGTCCAAACTATGTGTGCTATTAGTTTAACATATGCAACACACAATTCACACGTGTATTATCTCCCATGCTTGTGCTTTATAGGTTATTTTATTTAAGGTGTAATTCATTTTATTAATTTGTCATCTAAATTTATTTATAAATGAAAAATATCAGGAAGGTATCCACATTTTGTCATTATATTTATATTAATATGATTATTTTAACTTGTGGTTGAATTAATAGAAACGCTAAAGGAAGGGTTTGAATCTTCGACCTTGTGGTTAACAACCACACGCTCTAACCAATGAGCTACTCCAGCTGCTTGTCTAATTTTGATAAAAATTATTACTTTGAGGCCTTGATAATCCATTTCATTTTTATTGTTGTTTTGTTAATTTTTCAAATGTTAGTAGACATGTATTTACTTAAGGTCTTGATGAGTTTGTACTTGTTATTAGGCATGCCAATGTCCGTGTCATACTAGTTTAAAATATGCAACATCACATGTCTCTATTGTATCACCTCCCATGCTTGTACTTTGTATGTTGTTTTATTTAAGGTGTAATTCTTTATATTAATTTGTTAACTAGACTTATTCTTAAATATAAAATATCAAGATAATATCCACATGTTATCATTATATTTATATTTTGTGGTTGAATTAGGAGAAACACTTGAGGAAGGGCTTGAACCTTGAATCTTGTGATTAAAAGCTACACACTTTAACCAACCAAGCTACTTTACTTGCTTGTCTAATTTTGATTGAAATTATTACTTATGTGTATACTTTTAGGCCGTGATAATCAATTTCATTGTTATTGTTGTTTTATTAATTTTACAAATGTAAGTTGGTGTTTTGTAATTATATAAGAAGGTCTTGATGAGTTTGCACTCCTCATTTGGCATGTCAATGTCCAAACTATGTGTGCTATTAGTTTGACATATGCAACACACAATTCACACGTGTATTATCTCCCATGCTTGTGCTTTATAGGTTATTTTATTTAAGGTGTAATTCATTTTATTAATTTGTCATCTAAATTTATTTATAAATGAAAAATATCAGAATGGTATCCATATTTTTTCATCTTATTTATATTAATATGATTATTTTAACTTGTGGTTGAATTAATAAAAACACTAAAGGAAGGGTTTGAACCTTCGACCTTGTGGTTAACAGCCACACGCTCTAACCAACTGAGCTACTCCGACTACTTGTCTAATTTTGATAAAAATTGTTACTTTTATGTCTTGATAATCAATTTCATATTTATTGTTGTTTTATTAGTTTTTTTGATGTAAGTTGATGTTCCATATTTATATAATAAGGTCTTGATGTGTTTGTACTTATTATTAGACATGTCAATGCCCAAACTGTATGTCTTACTAGTTTAAAATATGCAACATCCCATGTCTCTACTATATCATCTTCTATGCTTGTACTTTATAGGTTATTTTATTTAAGGTTTAATTCATTATATTAATTTGTTAATTAAACTTATTCATAAATAAAAAATATCAAGAAGATTTGCCCATGTTATCATTATATTTATATTAGTAGGATTATGTTACCTTATGGTTGAATGAGTAGAAACACTAGAGGTAGGTCTTGAACTTTTGGCCTTGTGATTAATAGTTACATGCTCTAACCAACTGAGTATTCTAACTACTTGTCTAATTTTGATCAAAATTATCGTTTATGTCTATACTTTTTGGCCTTGATAATCAATTTCATTTTTATTATTGTTTTGTTAATTTTTCAGACGTAGGTTGATGTTTTTTATTTGCATAAGAAGCTCTTGATGAGATTGTACTTCTCATTTGGCAAGTCAATGTCCAAGCTGTTTTACTAGTTTGATACATGCAACATCATACGTCTCTATTGTATCATCTCCCATGCGTGTGCTTTATAGGTTATTTTATTTAAGCTATAATTTATTATATTAATTTGTCATATGATACGTTAGAGGAAGGGTTTGAACCTTCAACCTTCTAGTTAATAACCATATGTTTTAACCAACTATCTTACTCTAGCTACTTATCTAATTTTGATCAAAATTATTACTTTTAGGCTTTGATAATCAATTTCAATTTTATTGTTATTTTGTTAATTGTTCAGATGTAAGCTAATGTTATGTATTTCCATAAGAAAGTCTTGTTGAGTTTGTACTCTTTATTAGAAATGTCAATGTCCAAGCTATGTGTCCTACTAGTTTAAAATCTGCAACATCACATATCTCTACTGTATAATCTCCCTTGCTTGTGTTTTGAAGGTTGTTTTATTGATGGTGTAATCATTATGTTGATTTGTTAATTAAACTTATTCATGAATAAAAATTATCTTGTTATCATTATATTTATATTAATTGGATTATTTTACCTTGTGGTTGAATTAGGAGAAGCGCTAGAGGAAGGAGTTGAACCTTATACCTTGTGCCTAATAGCCACGTGCTTTAACCAACTAAACTACTCCAACTGCTTGTCTAATTTTGATTTAAATTATTACTTGTATATACTTTTAGGCCTGGATAATCAATTTCATTGTTATTGTTGTTTTGTTAATTTTTTATATATAAGTTAATTTGTATTTACATAAGAAGGTCTTGATGAGTTTTTACTCATCATTTGGCATGTCAATGTTCAAGTTATGTATGCTACTAGTTTATCACATGCAACATCAGATATCTCTACTGCATCATCTCCCATGCTTGTACTTTATAGATTGTTTTATTTAAAGTATAATTTATTATATAAACTTTCCCTGCGTTATTCTTAGAGAAAGGGGAGTACTCTCTGATGTGCGCTCTATTATTGCCTCCTATTCCTGAGGGAGTGATCGAGATTAAGCCGCGTGGCGAAAAAGAAAGGACTATTCGGGGTAAGTTCCTTGGCTTGGCTAAGAACATGTCGCTACGTCGCAAAAAATTTAGTGACAAAAAGTAGAAATTTGTCACCTAATTAGTGATGAAATTATTTTTGTCATAAATATCCGTTGCCAAATTTAGCGATGGATCACCATTTGCATCGCTAAATTTAGTGATGGATCATCATTTTTGTTGCTAAATTTATCAATAGAAGTGGTTATCTATTGTTAAATTTAGTGAAGAAAATGATGATTCGTCACTAAACTTAGTGACGGAGATTTTCTTTCATCGCTAAGCTAAAACAATATCTAGCAACGGACGAAACTTTCCGTGGTTAATTTAGCAACAAACTTAGCAACGAATCTAGAAATTATAGCTAGGGATATAATGTGATTTGATGACGAATTTAACAACGGATTCAAAATTTAGCGACGAATCTATAAATTTAGCAAAAATAAATTTGGCATTTTTCATTTTTTTCCTATTAAAAAATGCCTTATCCAACCAACATAAACCTCATAATAATCAACATCTTTTCAAATATCCAATTTAATCCAACCAATAAGCCATCCAATCCAATCTCATTTCGAATCCAACCAATAAACTATCAATATCCAATCCTACCAATAAATCATCAATATCCATCCAATATCTTTTCGAATAAACTAATAAACTATCGAAAGAGATAATAATAATAATGACATCAATATCATCAAATATCCAACATCCAACAATATCAATCAAATGTGCATCCAACAAAATGTCATTGAGAACTAAATCAAACGAACATCAATATGCTCCAATATCCAATATCTAAGACAATACTAATAATAATATGAATATCGTCCAATATTCAACATCCAAAGAGATTGTAATAATAACATCCAACAAAATATCTATCAATCATCATCGTGCTTGTCATCATCAGGGTCATCAATAGGAGGTATAGAAAGGGGAACCTGGATATGCGAGGGTAGAAACTGACTTGGATCCAATTTGAGGTGCTATAACATAAGTCGTTGTGATGCTATAACATAAGTCGTTGCATTATTTCAAGTGATTGTTTGATTTCAATGATTTCTTCATCTTTCTTTGCAAGTTGCACTCTGAGGTCATGCACTTCTTAGTCTAGTTGTCCTTATCTCCTTGAAGCAGTCATGGTGGAGGAAGATGGGCCAGCTGTGTAAATTCTACTCACCGATCCCATCTCAAGTATTCTTCCTTTTTTTTATCCCACCAGATGCCTCTAACTATAAAGCCATACTATCAACTTATGGCTCAGATAAGGAACCATCGTTAGCACTCACTACAAAAAAACAAGAATTTAGCGACGAATTTTAACAACAAAAAATATTCGTCACAAATTTGCAACAACTTTAGCGACAAAAATGTGTATCGTCGCTAATTAGCCACAATTTTTGCAACAAAAAAATTTTCGTCCCAAATTTAACAACAAAAAACATTTTCGTTGCAAAAATCGTCGCTAATTTTTGACAAAAATTTTTCGAAGCAAAATTTGTTGCTAATTTGCGACGAAAATCTAAATTCGTTGCTAAATTTGCAACGAATTTCAAAATTCATCGCTAAATTTGCAACGAATTTATAATTTGTCCAAAAATTTGCAACGAAACAAAAATTCATCCCCAAAATTTGCAACGAATAAATTATTCGTCCCTAAATTTCCAACAAATTTAACCATTCGTCCCTAAATTTGGGACGGATTTTAATTTTCGTCCCTGAATCAGGGACAAATTTTGTTTTTTTCGTCCCTGATTCAGGGACGAATTTTAATTTTCGTCCCTGAATCAGGGATGAATTGTTTTTTTGTCCCTGAATCAGGGATGAATATTTTTTTCATCCCTGATTCAGGGACGAATTTTAATTTTTGTCCCTGAATCAGGGACGAATTGTTTTTTCGTCCCTGAATCAAGGACGAATTGTTTTTTCGTCCCTGAATCAAGGACGAATTATATTTTCGTCCCTGATTCAGGGATGAATTTTCATTTTGTCCCTGAATCTGGGACGAATTTTCATTTCGTCCCTGAATCAGGGACGAATTTTAATTTTTGTCCCTGAATCAGGGACGAATTTTTTTTCGTGCCTGAATCAGGGACGAATTTTTTTTCGTCCCTGATTCAGGGACGAATTTTGGTTTTCATGCCTGATCAATTCCTTTTTCGTCCCTAAATTCAGGGACGAATTTGTTTTTCGTCTCTGATTCAACACTTAAACTATTGTTCTGACAACGATATGTTTATCACTTGTGTAAAATGTATCATCGACTTTAATCACTTTATCGTTAAACATGACTTTTGTTTCAAAACTGCATGTTCTGGTAATGAATTAAAATTATATAATAAATAATAGAAAAAAGACGGCAAGAAGTGTTTGAACTCAATTTTTACTTCCAAAAATTTAGCTATCTACATATCTTAATCACCTCAATGATTTAATTGTTGTCCTCTCATATACTAGTGTCAGGTGTTCCTTTGGTCTTTCAGTGTTAAAGAATCTAGAATCACTTGATTGGATATTTTCTTATGGTCAATATTTAACTCTATGTTAGTCTTGAATATATGTTTAGTTCTCTAAATTTTCTGGTGTTAAGTTAGAGCGTTATGGAAAATGAAAATTTCTAATTTTCAATATTATAATAAATGTAAACTCTTTTAACCATCTACAAAATAATTAAGTAACTTAAACATGAATTAAAATTTAAATATTTTATCATCAAATTTTTTTTTTATATCTTTTCTAAGCAACCACTTATTAAATTACTAAATTATCCCACCATAATATTGATTCCTATTAGAAAGCAAATTGATATTATAAATATATTCTTTCAAATAATATTAAAAATAAAATATAAATTTTATTGACTATAGTTATATTACTAACGGCTAAATTTTTATTTATGGTGTAACATGGAGAGTTTTGAATTAGAAATATCTAAAGTATAAGTAAAATTTGTTAATGATGAGATTTAGCAGTAGAGTTGGGAAACAATAGCGGTAGACTATTGAGATTTAAATTACTAAACTAATATCAAGATATAACATATACTATGAAATATAATAAATAAATATATATATATAATATCTTACGGTATGATACATGGAAACTTCTCAAAACTAACGTTCCCTTTCGACATATTAAATTAATTTATATTTATATAAAAGTTTTTATATTTTTTATTATTACATTTGTTTGTATTTAATGAATTATTTATTTAATTATTATTTTTATTTTTATATTAATTATCTTATAATTATAAAATATTTGATTTTTTTTATATTTGAATTTTATAATTACATAATTTTTATATTTGAAATTTTTTTCGTCCCCAATTCAGGGACGAATTAAAAATATTTGTGCTTGTTCTTGTGAAATTTTTTCCCACCAAAGGCTAGGGCGACAACGTGGGCTGCTGGGGACAGGCGGCTCCTGGAAATCTCAAACATTGAATCTCAATATTCCAAAGGCTAAGACATCCCTATTTCAGGAGGCTAGGGCAACGACAAGATAAGGCAGGCAGGCGGCTCCTCTTCTTTTCAATTTTTCTCTTTTTGGTTGCCCTTTTTTATTTTTCCTTTTTCATCTCACAATCATTCTACTGGTGTCTGCCATTGCCGGAAAGAAGAAGGCTCCTCATGTATTGTTGGGTATCTATACCTTGACTACTTTTGTTTAGATATTGCATGGTTATTTTTTTGGAGCAAATTTTTATTCTACTTTCGTTATGTAGAAACTACTCTTGTTTTTCTCTTTCTGTTTTAGGATTTTCATATCATTGAGGAGATTCAATGTTACAGAGGAGTGAACAGCCTTTAGTGGTTGCCTTGCTTACATCAGATATGTATTTACAGAGCTCTATGCGTAGCCGGCTTCTCGAAACTTGTCTCGTATGTACAAACTTCTCTTGCTTTTTTGGTGTTTTGCATTTTGTTTCATTTTGTTTTTTTTATTTTGTTTTTATTTTGCCCCAATCTAAGCACGGACTGCGAAGTTACACCATTTAAAGTATCACAGTACCTGATACTGCACTCAATTCAAACTTGATAACTTATGAGGAACAACTTGTTTATATGTCAGGACAAGCTATGGGTGTGACCCATAACAGTTGTCACTTCTTCATTGCACAATCTCATATCGGTAAATTTATTCAAGATAGTCGATCTAATGCTCACCCTTTTCATTTTGAAAATCTAATAATCTGACAATTGTCATAAAGGCATAGCTCAAATGGTTAACTGGCTTTACAACAGTTATGTATTTACAGAGCCCTATGCCTAACTGGCTTCTCGAAACTGGTCTTGTATGTACAAACTTCTCTTGTCCTTCAGTTTTTTGCTTTTTTACCTTTTTTTTCCCATTTTTTTGTCTTTCGCAAAATGTTTCTAGATCGTTTTGAGAAAAAAAAAAATTTACCAATCCGAGCACCGACTACAAAGTAACGCCATTCAGACTTACTAAGTTATTATGCATCTTTGAGTGATAATGAACCAAGAGATTCATTTGACATGGGTGATATGTTGGACGTTAGTATTATTAATTTGAGTGATTAATTAATGTTGCTAATGTGAAACCTTTTATGTTTGGTCAAAGGAAACTATAAGTTCCCGATTTTTTTTTTTTAAAGTGATGTTTCATGCACATTTTATTTTATTTATATTAATTTGAGTTATCTTGGTCTTATATTATTTTAGGTTCATTAGTGAAGAAATTAAGTGGACTTGCAATCAATGGTTTTATATTTCTTACTAGACACTATGAAAAGAATACACGGTCTCAAAAAATCGAGCTTATAATTTAGGAGAATCGTCTGCGACGTATGCGGGAGGCTCGATCAATATCGGTGAACATAGAAATAGATTGGTAATTTTATACAAACACTAATTTTGTAATCTAATTTAAACTATTTCATTATTTCTAACAGTGTTTTTTTATTTTAGGCTAAGGAAACGGGGACTGGGCCTTCATTCATAGAAATTTTCATGCGCATATTTCAGAAGAAAGACAAGACTTGGAGCGGGGAGAGAGCTAGAGCAATTAAGGTTTGTAATTTCAAAATTTCCAATTATTTAATGAAAATTTTCAATGTTGATTTGATCATATTATGTTAAATATATTATAACAATGTAGGAAGATAAATTTATTAAGTTAGTCTCTCCCAAGTTTATTTTTATTGCTAAGTTGATTTTTTGATTTCTAATAAATTACTTGATAGAGATTCTTTTTTTTTCCATAACTTTTAACTTATTCAATGTTAATATGATTGTTCATAATTTATATCCTATGTAGTCTCATGATTTATGTTACTAATTTTTTTTATTTTTCTTCATATATATATATATATTTAATCAAGATTATATATGCTTATATTATATTGTTATTGGAAATTTATTTTAATTTGTCTCATGACAATACATGAGAGATATAATGAGATGTCACGCAGAAGTTCGAGTGCTAGTGATGATGCTGGCAGATCTGAGCCATCTGTTGATAACATGAATACATGGCTCAAGGTGACTGGTGGAGCACAAGGGGGTAGAGTAGTTGGGCTAGGTTCTTTGAACAGAACTTACAAATTCCCTGGTTCATCTTCTTTTACCCCACTAGCAATTAGGGCAGAAATAAATCAATTGAATCAAGAGGTGAGCCATTTGAAGGACTTACTGCTGCAAAGAGATCAGAAATTCAATGAACTTCAAGCAAAGCACACGCAAGAAATGAACGAGTTCCGCACGCAGCAAATGTTAATTATGCAGTATCTTCAGTTAGCCTACGCTCCAAGTCAAATTCTCCCTTCTATTTCTCCTCCTGATAATGCTCGCGATGGTGATGAAGGTGATGATTTCTTCGATGATGATGATGATGATGATAGTGGTAGAGGTCATACTTGAGATTGTGTACTGTTATTTGACTTACATTTTGATACTCGTTATATTTATTTTCATAATTATGTATGATTATTGATATTTTAACATTTAGACTTGATGTTGCTTTTATCTTTGATATTACTATTATGATTTTTTATTGAATTTTAAACTTATTGATCTTATTGAATAGTTAGTTATATTTATGTGAGTATAGATGGCTGAAATTTGATATTAAAAACGATTTGAATGATTAGTTTTTTATTAGGTTGGATGAGCAGGTATAAAAACATGTTATATCGAGAAAAAAGATCCAAATATGCTAATAAAAATAATTGTCAAAAAAATACATATTCGTCGCAAAATTTGTCCCTAAAAACAATGGTCGTCGCAAATTTCGTTGCTAAAAAGGATTTAGTTTTGCTACGAATTGTCCAACGAAAAATTCATTCGTCACAAATTTGCAATAAATTTTACGACGAATTTGTATTCGTGGCAAATCCGCGACAAATACAATTTTCGTCGCAGTTTTGCGACGAAAACTATATTCGTGGCAAATTTGTGACGAATTTAATTTTCGTTACAAATTTGCGATGAATCTAGTTTTTGTCGCAAATCTCCGACGACTCTAGTTTTCGTCGCAAATATGCGACGAATATAGTTTTCGGCGCAAATCTACGACGAAATTTAAATTTGTAGCAAATCTGCCACGAATTCAATTTTCGTCGCAAATTTGTGACGAATACAATTTTTTGTCACAAATCTGCAACGAATTTAATTTTCGTCGCAAATTTGCGACGAAAATAAATTCGTCCCAGATTTACGACGAAAATTGTTTTTGTCTCAAATTTCCAACAAAATATTTTTTCGTTGCTAAGTTCGTCGTTAATTTACAACGAATTTTGTGACAAAAGACTATTTGTTGAAAATTTTTGCGACAAAAAATTAATTTTTCTTTCCAAAATTTTGCGACGACTTATTAGGGACAAAAAAATTTGTTGCAAAATTCGTCACAAAGTTGTTTTAGGACGAATTTTTCTTACAAATTTATCGCAAATTTTGTCGCAAATTGATGATTTTTTTGTAGTGACTACTCGAATGAGTCAGAAGAAATTTATTATATTTCTCCTATATTATTATGACGAAAATCAAAAGGAATGTAAAATAGAGTAAGAAGAAGAAACAATTACAAATTTATCAAAATAATAATACTATAAAAAAACAAAATATGTCTAGATGATACAGTGAAATAGAATATAACCAAAATCAACCATATTATCATTACAATTAAACAAGAATCTCAGTTTGTTAAAATTTTAAATCAATTTAGGAATGTGTAAGGAGAGCCACATGCTATTATTTGAACAAATCAAATATTATAATAATTATGATAATATTTGATTTGATATTTGATTTGTGGAATGGGGTATAATAAAGGTACAGTAAAGGTACAAACCAAATAATATAGTAAAGATACTGTAAACTGCAAACTGTCAATTTATAGTAGAATTTATGAGCTCCCACACTCCATGTTATTCAAGTTTTTCAAACTCTAAAACTGCATAAATAAATTCAACATAACATCTAAGAGTGGGAAAGCAGATCCAAGTTTGAATGAAATTGGCAAGTTAAAGATAAAAAATCCTCCAAAATTTAAAAGAAATTGAAGATGAATACATAGTGATGGCCCAGTAAACTTATTGTCCTATTCTACTATCTCATTTGTGGGAACACCTAAGCTAATGAAAATGCTAGCCCAATCTTGTTTTTGCAAACTTAATGCAATATCTAATTCTTCTTGCATCAGTTTAGGCATGATTTCTTTTCTAAAGTAACTATGCTAGGTATTTGACATATTTTTTGCTGGGTATGGAACTTGTTTCCTATAACCACCTGCCATGAACCAAATGAACTCCATCAAACCTTTGAAGTTCAGTTTTAGTCCCATTTTTATGGTTCTTGGAACATGTACACACACCAAAACAAATGAAATAAATGGAGTTAAACTCTACGTCATTGAAAAGTGTGGGGTTGGAAATACTAGAAAACCCAAACGTTCTGCATTAGTTCATGCACCTATCAAGTGGTTTAGAGAATTTGCTTCAAATGTACTAAAAAACCATTTCGCATTTAGTTTCAACCACAGCTTCGGAGGTGCTTATTGGGTCATTCAGCAAGTTCTCGACCAAAAATTTGAGCTGCACCAAACCAAGCCAATAAGTAATAAATTTTGAAAAGAAAAGATTCTGTTGCAGGAAAAGTACTCCCACTACTGTACTCGTGAACAATACTCCATTACTAACTCTAATCATAATCAAGCTCCCAAAAGAATAGATGATCAACCATTGGAGCTTTGATCCCTATCACTAAGCTTTAGGAACAATTGGTTGTTTTGCAGATCCAAATCATGAAGTCCCCAAAATAACATTTGAGCTCCCTACTGAAGCCTAGATTAGAAGTTGACAGCCTCACTTATCTCACATAAGACATTTCAATAACTTTCCAATTCTAGAATGAAATTCATTTCTTTTTAATTATTTTCCAATCTAATCTCTTTACAACATCAAAGCAACTTAAGAAAAGTTATATACATATTAGTAGGCATGTATTAACACAAAAATATGTCTAACACACAATGGACGAATGTTAAAGATGCCTTTGTGTCACCTTTAATATATCAATAACCCTGTCTCATTAGGGTTTATGTCACCTTTAGACATATTCTAGAGTCTCATTTCCCCATTTTGTCCCAAAACAACTTATGAAAGAGAGTTCTTTATGCCGATGATTATGTCAAAGATACCTTTGTGTCACCTTTAAATTTGATTGAACCCCTCAACAATGAGTTTGATCTTGTATTTCTCTATGTTGCCCAATGAGTCGGTCTTTGTCTTGGAAACCCACTTACAACTAATGGATTTAGCTCTATTAGGCAACTCTACAAAGTCTTTGACTCCATTGCTCCACAGAGAGTCTATCCATCTTTCCTGGCGTCTAGTCATAAACTCGAATCCTTAGAGTTCAGGGCTTCTGAAAACATCTTTGAGTCAACTATGGTTCCAACATACTCCTAAAGGTATACTATGACCTTTCACTTGAGTAGATCTTATTAATATTGGTTCAACACTCTCCATAGGAGAAGGCGACATAACTTAATCTTGGTTAGAGTTTTGTGGACCTCCTTCATTGTCATTTATATCCTGATTAATGTCCATGGGTTCTTGAGAGACATTTTGAATGACAACCAACTTGATATTTAAGCTGGATGAAACATTTGATAGACCCTCTTTAGGAACTAAATCCTGAAAATGATCATATCCACTGACCAAATCATTTTCTAAAAATTTAGCATTTCTAGATTTCACAAATCTAGTGTGGTGGAATGGACAATAAAACTGATACCCCTTAGACCTATCAGTATAGTCGACAAAATATCTACTTATGGTCCTTGAGTCTAATTTCTTTTCTTATGGATTGTAAACCCTTATTTTCGTAGGGCATCTCCAAATTCATACATGTTGCAAACTAGATTTCCAATCATTCAATAGCTCAAATGGAGTTTTAGCAACAATTTTGGTTGGAAATCTGTTTAATATGTACACTATTGTTTTAAGTGTCCCGATCCACAAGAGTTTGGGTGCTTTGAAACTAGCCATCATGTTCCTAACCATATCAAACAAGGTCATCTTCCTTTTTTGGCTACTCCATTCTGGTTAGGTGAACAAAGTATGGAGTCTTGGGTAACAATCTCATTTTCTTGAAGGAACTTTGCAAATGAACATTATGTTTGTCCATTTTTCATATACCTTCCAAAGTATTTTTGATCTCTATCTGACATCACAATCTTTATTTGCTTGTTGCATTTGTTTCTCTACCTCTGCTTTGAAAACTTTAAAGGCACTTATTGTTTCATTCTTATATTAAAGTAGGTAAATGTACATATATCACGAGTAGTCATCTATAAATTTAATGAACTAACTTTGACCATACAAGTCTATATCTAAAGTACAATTATCCATATGTATGATCTCAAGCAAACTGAGCTCCTCTTGATACCCTTTTTAGACTTTTGGTCTACTTACCATTAATACAGTTCACACAAGTTTCAAAATTGTTAAAGTTTAGAGCATCAAGTATCCTATCCTTTACTAATTTTTTCCAATCTCTTTATGGAGATATATCACAATTTCCTATACCACAACATAAAAGGGTTTTCTTCAATAATACATCTTTTAGTTGCTATATGTGTTGTATCTAAACAGACATTGTCTCACAAATAAATATTATAAAGTTTATCCAACAATGGATCAAATCCAACGACATTTATATGCAAAAATAATATCATTTTATTATCGAGTTGAAAAGAATATCCATATTGTACAAGTTTTAAAATGGAAATTTAGGTACATAAAAAACTCTCTTCGACTTTAAGACATGCCCACTTACAAATATAAGTTCACAATCTCAAATAACATTTCTCCGTGTGCTCATCTTGTTATCCGAATATATAAGTTATCTCGATCCATCAGTTTCCTTAGGTTTTGCAAACTTTGCAACACATTCGTAATATGGATGATACAACTAGAACCAATCCACCATGTGTCATGAGAAATCTCAATCATACAAGGCTCAAAATGTACAAATGAGATTTCATATTTTTTGTCTCAAGCCACCAATGATATTCGACACGATTGTTCTTTACATGTCCCTTCTATTTACAGAATAAGCACCTGACTCCTTCTTGATAGCCAGATTCGGTTTAGTGCCCTTTTTTGTCAGCTTGGAATTGCCTTTCCTCTTTTCCTGGACTATCAAATTTGCACTTGCAGATTCCTCCTTCGTTTCCAAAATCAGTCTTCCCTTCTCCTGTACACACATGGTTATTAACTCATTGATTGACTATTTCTCCTTATGTGTGTCATAGGAGATATTAAAGGGACTTTAAAGCTATGGGAGAGTGTTTAAAATGAAGTGCATAAGAAAAGATTCCGACATCTAAACCTCAAAATTCTTTAGTTGAGCTACAGTGTTTCACATCGGTATGATGTGGTCATGCACACCTTAGACAGTAGTGAGACTAGGTTGAGAACTGCATAATGAGTGTGTTAACCAAAGACTTCTCTAATGTCTAGAATTGCTCATCTATAGCTTTAAGAAAAGTATGGACTTTAATTTGCTAATTGATCGATCCATGAATTTTAGTAAAAATTGTGAACTTTATGAGTAAGGTATTTAAGCGATTAGATTGCTCCCACTTTTCATTAAGGGCTCTTTCGTTCATAGAGCTGGTATCGATCGCCGGAGGTGGCTTGTCCTTTCATATAGCATAGTCAATATCCAAGTAACTAAATGAAGAAACACTATTTCCTTCCACTCCTTATAGTTCTTTCTGTTCAGTTCAGAAAAACCAGATTTGAGATATATAGTTTAGATGACTGCAAAATAAATAAAAGTACTGGCCTTATATGAGCTTTTTAAATATGTTTATCAATACAAACATACTATACATAAATCTACAACATAAAAATTGGTTATATGCTAAATTTCTAATTCAATTAGATTTATTTAACCATATAATAAAATTTTCAAAACTAACCATTCCTTAGTACATGTGAGCTAATTAGGAACTTACAAAATAGCTAATTTATTTTTGATCATTTTTTCCTTTTCTACTAGACCCTATAAGATAACCTCAATGATGCACCAGGTAGGTTCCCAATTAAGTGTGGGTTAACTTGGAATCGTTTAAGAATCACCCAACTATAGACTTATCACTATCTTTTTGATAGAACATTCCTATGTATACACAAAATCAATTGCAATTATAGTAATTCATAGAAAATGGGACTTAATATTAGACAAATTACCATATGAAAATAGCTATCTTGTAGTCTTGTCAATAATTTTATTATTTTTATACAATAAAAATTATTGTGGGATGAGATTTATTGCACAAAAATAACTACAATGGCCAAATATCCCTTCCCGATGTAATCATTTATATCCTAATATATATTATTTCTATTATAATTATGGCTATTGTGATTATACCCTAATTAATTAAAAATTGTATTGACTAATAGTATATTTTACTATATGTTTGTACTATATTAAATGCATGACTTTAATTTTAAATACAATAATTATCTTTTATGCATTTTGCCAATTTTGTACTTGTCCTTATATACAAAAAATTATTCCAAAAATTTTCATGTATTTTAAAAAAATATTTTACCCATTTTGTACTTGCTTTTATATACAAAATAAGAAGAAAAAAAATTATGCATTAGAAATTCACATAAAGTTATGAACAATTTTTTTTTTTAATCCAAAGAATTAATATAAGATATTTTAAAGTATACTGGATTTAAAAAAATGTTACAAGGATCTAGTTGCAATAATATTTTTTTATTTAAAAAATGGATGGTTGTGGTGTGAGAAACTTAGTCACATAATACTATAAGTGTCAGCGACAATGGGCCATTATGCTTTGTAGGTTCGGTCACTTTAACGGTATATTTGAGAGTTTTAGAGAGAAAAGAAAATATTAATTAGGAAAGGAAAGAAAAGAAAAGAAAATTTTAATTTTCTCTCCATCTTGTTTGGAAGTTTTATGAAAGAAAAGAAAAAAAATAAAATTCATTGAAAAGAAAAAATTTTACTTTCAGCTTTTAAAAAATAAATTTAGTATTCTATAAGACAACTTTTTTTTTCTTATTTTCTTTCATTTTCTTCCCACTTTTGGAAAAAAAAAATTTGATATTAAAAATCATTCAATTTTCTTTATTTTTTCTCACATAAAACTCTCAAACGAAAAAAAAGAAATAATTTTCTCTTCTAATCTTTTCTTTTCTTTTCAAATTTTTCCATCCAAACATACTCTAATAGTTTCACAGGCAATTTACAAACCTTTTTTCTCATATAAAACTCTCAAACAAAAAAAATAAATAATTTTTTCTTTTAATCTTTTCTTTTTTCTTTTCAAATCTTTCCATCAAAGCATGCTCTGATAGTTCACAGGGTATTTACAAATCTACGTACCGTGTTAAGCATTCCAGTTCATTTGTTATAAAATAATGGACCTTTGTTTACTTTCGGGCAAGACCTTAATTTATGGTTCTTGCAACACATGTTCACAAACTCCAGTTCTTCTCCACTCGGATGGCACCCGAAAGTCCTGACCCAGATCCAGCCTTGTTGGAAAATTGTTGTAAAATTTCAAAAAACCTCCGTTCTTTATTTTAAAAATATCAAATGATGCAAAACTTTATTCCAATGAATTTATTGTCTCAAAATGTTCCGAAAGTGAACAATTTGAGTCAATTTTTAAAAATTTGATTTTTTTTTTGGAAAAAAAATTCAAAATTCATTAAAAAGTATGCAGGCAAAGGCAAAATCAATTCTGATACCTAATGTTAAAACACATGGTGGTTTTAATGCATACTTCTAATATCAAATATGAGTTAAAATAAAGCGTAAACGAAAAAAGAGATGTAGGTTATCTCTGGTCATACTTTTCTTATTAACTTTCGACGACTATAAAAGTATTGGAATGATCCTTGAATGTACACAAACTTTTCTAAACCCTCAATTTCACTTAATAGATGATGTAAAGTTACGAATTTTAAATTTAAAAATCATCTGCTTCGAAGAGGGTTTTTATAACTATGGACTGTTACACAACATTCAAACTACTTAATTATTATAGGCAATTAATGTTAGACATATTAGGGATGAATTTAGATCAATCCATAACAGAAAAATGACTCCCCTTTCAATTATATTTTTCCCTCTAACTTATGAATTTTGGCATTGAATCCAAAAATTATAACATTAAGGTTATAAAAATGATTTTTTTTTACAAAAACGGGTAGATCTAGGATACAATATAATATCTAACGAAATAGTTTGAAATAAAAGATATTGGGAAACAAAGTTTTGTCTCGGCTTGTAAATTAAAAATTCTTTAGCATCAAACAACTTACTCATCGAAAATACTGAAAGGTTTTCAGATGGATGAAGCATATCCTTTAAATACTCCAATGATTTTAAAGTTAGTTAATGTGGATAGAGTTCCATTTCGGCCTTGAAATGGTAATAAAGATGTTCTTGGTCATGAAGTATCAAGTCTTAGTGTAGTTGAAGCAGTAATATACCTTGTTAGTTATACTTGATATATCAATTTCAATAAATTGTATTAGTAAAATATAGTTATTCACCAACGAGAAGGTATTAAAATGGAGTCAAACATGTGCATAGATGCTTTTGACAAATAACAAATATGGGTCTGATAAATCAAATGTAATTGGCTATGCAAATGTTGGGTATCTCTTTCATCCACATAATGTGTGATCGCAAATAGACTATAATTCACATGTGATGATACACCCATTTCATGGCATTCTATGATTAAACACTACAAAATAAGAGCGATATGCTGACGGTCAAAAACCGTCAGCAAAAGATCAAAAAAGTGTCGGTAACACTTTCTCCAACGGATGAAATATCAGTAGAGTATACACCAGTCGGGATAGGGGTATTCTGATAGTTTGTGCAACTGTTGTAGCATGCATGGATGTATTGTGACATTTTAAAAAGTGTTGGTAAAACTCGTGATATATCGTCACTTACTATGTGTTATCAGATGGTACAAAATATTGACGGTATAAAAGTATTAATAAAATTTGTGGTTTTATAATCGGTTACCATGTGTTACTATATGTTACTATTTTTATCATCGATTATGAGTGACAATGTTGACGGTATAAAATGTTAATAAAATTAGTGATTTTATCATCAATTATCATGTGTTACGAGATGTTACTACTTATATCGTCGGTTAGCATTTGATTAGGAGAAGTTACTAATTTTATCATCGTTTTCCATGTGTTACTAGATGTTACTACTTTCATTGTCGGTTACAATTGAGTTAGGAAATGTTAGTGATTTATCATCGGTTATGTAAGATGTTACTACTTTCATTATTGGTTACTTTCACTGTTGGTTACCATTGAATTAGGAAATATTACTGATTTTATCATCGGTTACTATATATTACCAGATATTATTACTTTCATCATCGGTTAATATCGAATACCATAATATGTCCGCAAGTAAATTACTGTATTTTATCTATAAAAATTGTAAAAATAATATAAACGTAATAATAATGATTGTATTAATATCCAAAAATTATTGATATATTTATTCATAATACAATGATGGATACATATAAGACAAAAAAAAAATTACATATCCTACAACTGCAAACATGTCACTATCTCAAACAAAAAATGTTAACTTTGATCAAAATGCTACCATCACTTGAAGGCACAATCCAGCATCAAAATCAGATAACTTTAAAATTAAGTCGGTAGCAATGACCAACTTTGTGATCAACTTTATGCACAATTCTCCGTCCATCTATTCACAGAAACCAAAATGAATATAATTACATAGTTGTGAAATGAATATAATTACATGACAATATAAAAAAAAATAGTTGTAAATGAAAATATTACCTCTGGGATGAAGTGGGATGGAGTGGATGATGATGATGATGATGATTGACTTCTTTGTATACTTCCACCATCTGGTATTTGAGAAATCTAACAATACAACCAATAGAATCCAACTGAGTAACTTTTTTATATAAAAAAAATATACAATTACCTTTTGATGAAATTTACAAAGTCATTGTTCGTTTGTGTCTAAATATTTGCTATAGAGTGTGCTTCAGTGTGAAAGCTTGAGTGAGAGTTTTGGCTAGGTCTGGAGGCTAAAAATATACTTGGCTTCAGGGATGAAAAATTTCTGAGAGTTTTAGTTAAAAATATGTTTCGATGGAAATAAGACTAAAAATATGTTTTGTTGATTTATAAAGAACTTTGAGAGCTTTGAGAGAGGAGAGCTTTCGAGAAAATGAGGGAAGGAGGAGGATGATTTATAATAAATTTAGTTCAACCATTTGACCGTCATTTTTACAAACAAAATTTCAAAATCCATCATATTTTCTCAGCGTATTTTTCACATTTTTTCAATTTTTTCATACTTTTACTCTTTACCCGCCTCTTTTTTTTAGTCATTAGCTGGATTGGCCTTAATTCCTCATATTTGTTCATACTTTTAGTCAATACTATCACTTGCTTTTTATGCACGTTATTCAGATTGTTCAAAAAATCACTTATTACATTTCATGCTATTTTTACCACTTTTACCGTTTATTTCTATACTATTACTTACTATTACTGTATTTCATACAATTTTTATGATGCCGATTTAAAAAAAATATATATATCAATACATACCTATATTTTAATATCCAGTCCTTTGCAAAAATGTAATATCCAATTTCGGTGTTAGAAATATTCTGTAAAGAAAAATTTTAAATTTTATTGATTTTTGATTTTGGGGTATTTAATTGGGAATGTTTCTACCGCGATGGAAGGAATGTCCAACTTTTGAAAATGTGCAATTGTGAGTTAGTGTGTGTGTTAAGCGGATTGGAGTGAGAGAGAGACAAATTGGTTTTAAAAAAAATTTGTAAATGTGTGGGCGGGCGCCCGCGTAAAGAGGCGGGCGCCAGGACTCCCACTAGGCGGGCGCCAGGACCCCCCTATTGCAGGCGCCCGCTTATGGGGGGCGGGCGCCAGGCCCCTCATTGGGCTGGTGCCCACGTATTCTGCATTACATATTATATATCACTACTTATTATATACTTACTATATGTTACCATATGTTACTACATATCATCACTTTGTTTTCTTTTTTCAAAATAAAATTAAAATTATTTAATTTAATATTATAAATAAAATTATTATTTCCCAAAAAATTAATAGCATATAAATAAAAATTAAAAAAGTAAAATATATTTTTGTGCCAAAAAATTATTAATTAAAATTATTATTGTTAGTTATTTTTTAGAATTTATACAAAATAAAATAATAATGATAATTAATTTTAGAATTAGATTTTTTTTCATATAAACTACATAATATTCATAATCTTGCCTATTTTAAATATTATACTAATATATAATACAACAATATATAATATAATAATATATATATTTTAGAATTATATATTAATTATACAAATATATATAGTATAATAATATATATAATAAAAATATATATATAGTAAAGGGTGGTGCTTGTAGTGACCGTCCTCTTTTTTTTACTTTTATTATTTCCTGTTTTTAATTTTAAACTTTACATAACAGATCCAAAATAATATATAATTAAAAGTAAATAATTATTAATTAATTATGTAATAATATGTTATGTTGCATAATAATTGTTTAAATAATATAATAATTGTTTAAATATAATAATTATTAACAAATGATTTAAAGCTAAAACAATTAAAAATAATTAATTTATGTAATTAAATATAATTATGTTTTAGATTAGATTAAAAAAAAAATACAAACATTGGTGGGTGGTGGGCGCAGGTGAGCTTGCCTCTTTTGCAAAATACATAGGGCGGGCACGCACATGGCTACCATTTAGTTTTTTTTTTTCTTTTTATTATTTCATTTTTTTTAATTGTTTTGGATTCAGAAAAAATAAAATATTAAATCTATGAATTTGTATAACATATAATATAATTAAAACTATATTATAATTTAATAAGTAATTTATAAAATATATTACAATTTGTCATAATATAATACTAATGCAACATATATACTAATATAATATATACTAATAATATATAGTATGTAATATTAATACATAATCTAATACTAATTGTGGGTTCTACAATAACTATAGCAATGAGAGAGTTTTGATAATTTTAAAGGATATTGACCGTCAAATTTTCACAACTAGTTTCAAAACCCGCCGCTTTTTCAAATTTTGTCTCCCGCTCTACACACACTTTCACTTTTAAATGTTCCCGTCTATATTTTTAGTTTTAAATTGTTAAAATTGTTAAAAACTCACTACATGCTATATACTATGAAAGTAATTCAAAATTATCTCCCGCACTTTTTAAAATAAAATTTTGATAATGTTTTTTTATAAAAAAAGAAAATAAAATGAAAAAAATGAACTACATGATGAATTTTCAATAAAATTAATATTATCAAAAATTTTATATCGATGAATTTCTAATAAAATTAATATTATTAAAAATTTTGAATAAATTGAATTAGAACCAAAACAATAAATCATACAAATAATATTACCAAAAAATAATAAATTTTTAATTTTAAGGTAATTTTTTATATATATATTTAATTTTTATTTGTTTATATGAAAGTGAGATAAAAAAAAAATTAAAAAAAGTGTAAGAGGAAAAAAAAAACAAAAGAACGTATGAGCGGGCGCCAGGCCCCCTATTAGGCTGGCGCCCGCGTATGGGGGCGGGCGCCAGGACCCCCCTATGGCGGGCGCCCGCTTATGGGCGGCAGGCGCCAGGCCCCCTACTGGGCTGGCGCCCACTTACGGGAACGAGCGCCAGATAGACTTTACAGATTCTATATACATATATTACATATGTTACCATATATTACTACATATATTACCTAACTTATCAAAACCCGTCATTTTTTTCTAATTTTTTCACATTTTTTGCCCTCATTTCATATTTTTCATTTTTAGTCATTTTATATTAAAATTTGAAATTTATAATTAGATTATTTTCAAATCAAATATTTTTGACAAGCAAAATAATTGGTTTTGCATAAACAAAATAAATAATAGTTAATTAAACTTACTAATTAATTAATTAATTAATTAATATTTCTTTAAATTAAATATGAAGTTTGATATTCAAATTAATATTAATATTACCATTTGTTTTTTTTAATTTATATAAAATTATATAATATTGATAAATTATACAATATTAGTATTATAATAATTATTTAAATATAATATTAGTATTATAATAATCCACCTCTTTTTTTAATTATGTATAATAATTATTTAAATATAATACTATGTTGTAATATAATAAATATTTAAACAATTAAAAATAATTAATTTATGTAATTAAATATAATTATTTACTAAATCATTCTATCTTTAAAAATATATTGAATTAATATATTAGATTAAAAAAAAGAACAAAAAAAAAACAAAAAAAACAAACAAAAAAAAACAAAAAAAACAAACAAAAAAAACAAAACATTGAGAGGCGGGCGCCAGGCATTCCATGCCTGGCGCTCGCCTCTCAATGTTTTGCTTTTTTTTTTTGTTTTTTTTTTTTGTTTTTTTTTTGTTTTTTTTTTTTTTTTCATTGGTTTTGGATTAGGTTTTTTTAAAAAAAAAAACAACAAACAAAACAAAAACTAACAAAACAGAGAGAGGGCGGCCCGCCCGGCGGGATGCCCGGTGCCCGCCTCAATAAGCCGGGCGCCAGGTATCCCCTGCCTGGTGCCCATCCTCTATTTTGATTTTTTTTTTTTTTTGCTTTTTATTATTATTTTTTTTAATAAGTTTTGAGAATGTAATGGATAATTAATTATATGATTTTTAATATTATTTAATTATATTAGTATAATTAATTATGTTGGTACATTAGTTTTGAATTTTATATAAAATTATATAATATTCTCTTTTTTTTTCTTATTTGTTGTTTTTGTTGGAATTTATATAAAATTATATCATATAAAATCATAACATAAATTTACTATTTACTACTAGTGATCACTAATTACCCCACTATATAACTATTACTATACTACATAGCCCACGGTTCCACCATCCCCACCGTCCCTCCCACAGTTCCACCGTCTCCCATTCTACATTACTACTAGTTACTACTAGTTATTATAAATTACCACTAGTTACCATTATAAGGTCATAACACTGATTTATTGCTATTTACCACTACTACAGTTACTACCACCATATTACATATCCCGTGGTTCCACAGTCTCACATTATCACTCGTAAACTTATAATACAAACTTACTACTAGTTACCACTATATTATTATTAATTATCACTATATTACTATCACTGTATTATATACTACTAGTTACCTTTATATTATTACTACACCTCATAAAGTATTATTATTATATCTCATAAAAAGAGTTGAGACATAAAAAGTTGAGAAATGTATTACATAATGAGTTTATATATTTTTCTTTTTCTTTTTTTTTTTAAAGAAAGTATTAAATGGCTTAGAACTCTAAGCATATGCGCTGCATTTTTTATTTTTTATTTTAATATTTTTTTATTTTTAGGAAGTGAAGTTGCTCTTCTTATTTTTATTTTTAGGAAATGTATTAAATGATGAGTTTAGACATCACCTCTCACATTTTTCTCTTATCACCTTTTATTACTACATATTATCACAATCTTACCACATTTTGTTATAGTGATTCATATCATCTGTCCAAATTATCTCCTCAACTTACCATAGTCAATGGTTTTATTATAGAGACAATTTTAAAAGAGTCCCTAAAAGTGCTACATTGAAAACTATTCTAACAATATATTTGAATTTAGTCATTTAGCCCATCTAAATTTTACAAAAAAATTTTCAAAACTGTCTCCCTATAAATTTTCCCGCCATTTTTTCATTCTTTCATTCTTTACCTGATATTATATTATATAACAATTAGTCCAATTATCATAATGTCATATTTTAACACTAAATTATGTAACAATTGTCATATTGATAATTACTAATTTTATATAATTACTAATATTTAAAATTACTAATATTGAAAATTAATTACATCATGTAATATTATTTAAATTACTAATATTAATAAGTAATATAATGATAACTTATGAGAAATTTGTGATAACTACCTGTAAAATATAGTGATAATTAGTGATAATACAGTGACAACATGAGGTAGACCGTATAGAGATATGGTAAATCCCAACTTACTACTAGTTATCATAATCTTACCACCACTTACTATATGTTATCATAATTTTACTATTAGTTATCACAAACTTTTCGTAATTTAAATTATCACTATATTATTATTAGTTATCACTATATTAATAATAGTTATAGTAAACTTATCACTATTATTATATTACTATTAGTTATCACTATATTACTACTAGTTATTATAAATTTTACCACAATTTATTATAAAATTACAACATGTTACTACTACCTATTATATACTAATAGTGTCACATTTACTTACGACAATTAATAACTGTTTCAATTAGACATCCTTTTTATAAACGGTACAATATATATGTTAGCATAGGTATAGAGTTATGCATATGATATGGTTTATCCGTCAGTAAATAAGACTCAAATAGAGACTCTTTTCAAACCGTGACTAAAGTTACCACATTTATTGATAATAAGTGATAACCGTTCAAATAGTAGATGTCGTTTATAGACGAAAAAATATATCCGTTAGTATAAATAAAAAACTTATGAAAACGGTATTGTTAAATAGATAGTACAAAAGAGTTATATAGAGACTTTTTCAAAACCGTCTCTAAACACTGCTACATTTGCTGACCATAAGTGATAACCGTTAAATTTGAATATCGATTTTTATAGACGGTTTTGCTATCTTTACTGACAGTTGATAAATTTATTCTAACGAACAATTTTATACCGTTAGAAAATATATATATTTCCTAACGGTTTCATCAAAAGTATCTCTATAGGTTATAAAATACCATCATTAAAGCTCATCGTCAATAAAAGTTGCCGTCAGCATATTGCTTTAATTTTGTAGTGAAACTTTAATAGCCGCTTCTTTTAATCATGCAAAAATTTTAGTCATGCATGACACAGGTAGAAAATGCTATTGGTTAAAATCTGTAATTTAATATATTATAGAATTTTGTATTTCGTCATTAGAGAAAGAGAACAATATAACAACAATAAACCGAGGCTTAATCCCAAAATTTGGGATCGGCCGAAGGAGAACAATATAATTTTATATAAAGATAATACAATCTATATAGCACAAATAAAGGAAAGGTATAGCAAAAGAGATAAAATGGAGCATATTTCTTTCCAAAGTTCTTTTTCATTCATGATCTCTAGAAGAAAAGTGATATAAGTGTTTAACAAATCTGTTCAATCGAAAATCTAGCCGATGTATTCAGTAAGGTATTACCTACCGCAATTTTTGAGATATTAGCTCACAAAATAGAAATTTGTCAACTTAAAGATTTTCAATGACGTTGATAAGAGGGGGAGCAAATAGCTCAAGTAATGTTATCAATAGGAAGAGCGTATATATCTACTCTTTTTTCTTTACTAGATTTTTTTATCCCACCTGATTTTTCCTACTAAGATTTTAATGAGACATATAACACATAATGGACATCCACGAGAGAAGAGTACTATAAATATCAAAGGATTGTGGATGCCCACATTCACCCAAGAAAGTATGAAGTCATGAGTATATTTTTTTTTCCTCATTATCTAATATTTACATTCCTCTATATATGTCATATAACAAAAGCTTATGTAACTCATATAGAAATTAAAAGGTCATGTATTACAAAGATCTTTATGGGAGCCTATAAATAGGATGCAAACCCTAACTAGAGAAGATTCATTTTCTACATTGATTTTATACTTTTTCTCTTTTAAATTTGTTATATTTTATTTGAATTTTATGACAAGATTGAGTATAAATAGTATAATCCTTTTAATTTTTTGAGTGACTCCAAAAAGCTATATAAAAGTGAAAAAGGGCCAAACTCCTAAAATATCGATGCAATAAGTTGAAGTCACATAGAGATTGCGAAGAGATACTGGGCCATTAATTCGACTAGGCTGGCCCACATGTGAAAGATTTATAATATTGCAAGTGCAACAAGTGTAGTTCATGTCTATGAATACCAGCCATAAGTTCGTAGCAATGAGGTTTCAACCTCCAAGATTTTACTTCACCATGATTTGGGAAGTTCGTAGCAATGAGGTTTCAACCTCCAAGATTTTACTTCACCATGATTTGGGATCAGTTTCAACCAAGACATTTTTTCAAGCCTAACTAAATTCAATTATAGGATTTGCTACTACTACTACTACTACTACTACTAATAATAATAATAATTTGATACAAAAATCCTGTACCTACCAAAAATTTCCCTCAACCATTACTAAAAAAATTAACCGTGATCTAACATTGATGCAAAGGATTTTGAATCGTGCAATAAAGATAGCAATAAAGCACATTTAGTCCAATTTAAGTATGAGAAAAATCTTTTTTTTTGGAAAGCAAGAAAGAAAATAAAAAATAAAAGGCATCTAATAGAACAAAATTGAGTAAAATGGCAAGTCAACAGCAAGATCTCAACACATCCTCTGAATTCTTAGTTTAACTCAAATGGTATTAAAAACTCCAAACAAATATAAACAAGGTGCAAATACTACGTGGGCTTCAAAATCACAAAAAAAAAAAAAGATTACATAGGCTTGATTTGCAAATGTAGGTATTGATGGAATGTAACCACAAAATATGTATTTTGGACATAATTTATATCATGTCAAAGAGAAGAGGTTGATCACCAAGTGAAGAGGCCAAAGATATATCTGAAAACACGGTGGTTAAAGGTGCACTCAAAGTAGTAGCATCAGAGGTGACTATATACTCAACCGGACCATCCATATCTTGTTGAACAGTTTCATGGATGGTTCTAGATGGTGCAGACATTTGAATCATCTCTAACTCCATTGCTACTTCTTTCATTGTTGGTCTATGTTTTCCTCTCAAATTCAAGCATTGTTTTGCAAGCTTAGCAACTCCTACAAGTTCCTCATTTTTTTTCTCTTTCAAAAGTTGTGGATCAAGAATGTCAAAAACATGATTCTCCTCCATCGCTACAAGGAAAAACATTGCCAAACTTCTTTCTTCTTCTGATTTGGTCCAAGTAATTGGCCTTTGACTAGTTAAAAGTTCAACCAGCACTACTCCAAAACTATAAACATCACTCTTGTCGGTGAATTGACTTGTTTGAAAATATTCAGGATCTAAGTATCCAAATGTTCCTTGCACTAAGGTTGTCAAATGCGTCTGTTCCATAGGAATTGATCTTGATGTCCCAAAATCTGAAATTTTTGCTTTACACTTATCATCCAACAAGATATTTGTAGACTTAATATCTCTATGGTAAATAGGCATTGAAGTTGACGAGTGTAAATAAGCAAGAGCATTTGCAATTTCTGTAGCAATCAACAACCGTGTTTCCCATAACATAGGGAACTCATTTGCCTGATTATGAATGTGTTCAAAAAGAGTTCCATTAGGAATAAATTCATAAACTAGTAATGGAACTTCTGTCTCCAAACAACAGCCAAACAAGTGTACCACATTCCTATGATTGATTTGGGAAAGGATGACAACCTCATTGATAAATTGTTCAACTTGACTTTCATCCATTATTATTGATTTCTTAACTGCAACAATTTTCCCATCTGTTAGCATACCTTTATAAACTGTTCCTTGACCACCATGTCCAAGTACTCTATTTGCATTGAAGTGGTCTGTGGCTTTCTCTAACTCCTCAGATGAGAAAACTTTAGTTTTCTCAACTTTACTATCTTGTAGTGACATCTGTTGTTGAAGAAGTAGGCCACCATTTCGTTTGAAAAACTTTTGCTTGAGTTTTCTATTTCTTCTTTTAATTATTGCTTTATATAGTAAGAGACTCATAATGAGCAAAATCATGGAACCAAAACTAGTGATGACTCCTGCAAAACATAGCTACACATCATTAGTAGAGAAAGTGGTTATAAACCTAAGCACACTACACTCGAGGGGGGCAGGAAATTCATACCAATAATGATCTCTTTAATGTGTGATTTTCGAGGATTGCATTTGTAGCCAACACCGCGAATTGGATCACATCGTCCATCACATGTTCCGTGAGAGCATGGATCGGGACCTGTCTTTTTATGCATGAGAGAGAGAGTATACAGAAATAATAGAGTAGAAATAATATTGGAAAAAATTTTACTATTTGGTCACATTTTGGCATGGCCTTAAATAAAAACTTACGTATCTAATGAATTTGTGAGTGCATATTTAGAAGTATTGGCTGAAATTCTTATTCTTGTAAATAGAAATGTATTCATAAAAATATTCACAAAAATTTATGAGGATAAAGACTCTTTGTTACTTTAATGGAATTTTGCAATAAAATTTTTATTATTATTTTATAAAATTTATAAGATACTGATTTGCTTCATTTCATCAATTTTTTTTTTCCTTTTTGCACATCTATTTTAAAATAATAATACAAATGGCAAGATGTGCCTTATATCTTGTATGATTACTTGAAATTGTTATTCATTTTTTTTTTCTATCTTAACACGATTATTTTTTAAGTTGAGTAAAAGGATAACTCGCATGTGATTTAAATTTTGCACCTCCTGCCCTAATACTATCTTATATTACGTATAAATCTCTCAAAATTTTCTTTCTTCTCGTGCATTAGAGACACAAAATTTATTTTCCATCCAGATTCCTATTAGGGGTCATTCCTCTCCTCCAAAGTTACTTCTTCAAGTCATCCTGTTTCTCTGTATGAAATTAACTCACTTAAATGTCCAGTTTCTCCTATTCAACAATATTAATGCCATTTTTAAAGTTTTAACTCTTCTCTACTACTCTTATGTGGCAAATCAAACTGCCCGCTCTTTTAGCAAGATAGTTTTCCACTCTCAATAATATTAGATATACTCAAAAATTGATTCCCTAAAGGAATTGCCAACATTAGAAGTATTGTTTGAACAAATTTTTTTTTTTTTTTTCTTTTGAAAATCCACTAGAAAGATGGCACGTGGATAAAGTTTATGTAGAAATCAAACTAACAAAGGATTTCACAGAAAAGAATATCTCAATCAAAGACAAAAGAATGAATTTTATTTGATAAAGACGAAAGGATTTCATAGAAAGGATTTGAAACTCAATAAATGAACTATTAAAAATAAGGATCATTCTCCTCTTTATTTATTTGTTTAATTTTTTTTTTCCAAATCAGCCTCCTTGCAAATAAAAAAAAAAAAGTAAGAAGAAGGTTGTCTAGGTATTCTCTTCCCCAGAGCCTACAATATGGAAGTTTCAACACTGGATACGCCTTTTTTTGTTTTTTGTTTTTTTTTTTAAGTAGTAATACTTCTGTTTTAGATACCTTTCTTGGGCCTTGGATTATTGTGGAAAAATCTCATGCAAAGAATTTTTTTTTTTTAAAAATCATTTTAGGTTATGAATTGATGTTGATACCTATAGTATCTAAGAATCTAAAAAGTAGCACTCTAAGGATCTTGGCTTTAAATTAAAAAAAAAAAAATGTTCCTTTCAATGGGAAAAGGATCATAACCTTTGCATCCTCCAGGAAGATAAGGGTTCCCCACGTAGTCTCTGTACGGACATAAACACTTGTAGAAATTCTTCCCTGCAGGAAAAATCGAAAAGCCATACTCGATTGCCTCGGCCACCTCATTGAAACAATCAGCATCAGTAACATTTTTGTCAGTTTCCATGAACCAATCCAGCTGAACCGGAACAGAATTCTTATTCTGAACCATACTATGAACTACAAGAGCATTTAAATTGGTCTCTGTCAGCCAATGCCTTGAAACCAGAAATGCGTACTTGCATCCCCCATCACTATTTTGGACTCCAGAGCTTGAAATATGCACCTTGTATGCTGTAAGCAAATCGTCCAAAGTTGTGCGACAACAATTGATCCCAAAGCAACCCTTATCATCAGTAACAGAAGAATCTGGGCATACAGAGGTACAACCTGTCAATTTTTCTCCAGTTTGATTTTTCAGAATTGCCAGATTGTCGCAGCCAACTGCCATGAACCAGTTAGAAAAATAAAAAAATGCGCTTCCAGTTAAGTCAATCTCCCAACTCTGGTTACTGCATGTTGAGACTATGGGATGGTTGACGGTTATTGTCCCTTTATTTGCTGAGATATTTAGTACCTCTAGCTTAATTTTGCTCAAGAAAGGTACGAATTTTGAGGAATTTGTAGAAGATTGATTGCAAGTTATCTCAAACCACGGATTGTGATAACACGAACTTGAATTCATTCCGAATGGGTATGGGATCGTGATGTCACCGCACCTCTCTTGACAGCCATGTTTTGCCCAGATTTGACCTTTCACTTGCAAAGTACTGAGGCATAATACTAGATTCAACAGAAGGGTTTGCCTCGAAATCATTTTTTATGGAAGCAGGGGAGGTTTTATAAAAAAAAAGGAGGAATTTATTTTTCTCATGATAAGTTAAGTAGCTTGCATCGTATTATATAGGAATGCAAAAGCATATTCTGTTTGAGCCGGGGCCTGTTAATATGGTGACTCATGCGTCAACTTCTGCCTGTGGTTTGATCCAGTGGTTGTTAATATGGTGTGACTCATGCGTCAACGTCTGTCCCAATCAAAGAAAAGGACACCCATTAAGAGAAAAGGACTTCATTTTATTTCTTCAGCCATGTGAATGTGGTGACTCATGCGTCAACTTCTACCTATCTAAATCAAAATCGTTCTTCACGAGGGCATCTATTAGAATAATTCTTCTTTTACATAGAAAAAGCAAAATTAAATTATTTGACCTTTTAAAAAAGTTAGAATAAGCCATTGCATTGGGCAGGATTTAGAAATTTAAAGTTTGTCAAAAAAGATAGGAAGTGGTTGTGGAAACGGAAGTCGAAGTATCATCCAACGCAACACTATTGTCAACTAAAACAGACTCATCTTTTTTGATATTTCCAAGTATCTTCATAAAAACTTGTTTGTGAGTGCTCCGATCCTTCCTAATTCCATCACTATTTCTTTCATTGCAGGCCAATTTGTTGCCAAACTTCTTTCCATGCCCAGAATGGACTGGAAAAAAATGCAACCCTCTCCCACTCCATTTGAAGGACAGCTGGACCTACACTACAGACCAACAGGTTTTAATCCAAAAACTTGGGGAAAAAATACAAATGTTTAAAATCTAATTAATTATAACAGTAACAAATAAATTTCTACTAAAGTTAGAAAAATCTCCTACAAATAATTTTTAAAATAATATGAATATTAAATATAGATAAACAAAGTTATGATACCATATTAGAAAATATTGAAATCAATATAAAAATATTAAACCTCAATTGGATTTTTACAATATGTTGGATTTGTATAAAAAACTCGTTATCATAAGCATACAAACAATTATTGCAAAAACTTAAGAAACCGATTACTTCGATTATCATTTATCGAAGGTAATATTCAACCGAATCTCACAACGACCTTTATTTCCTATCTTGATACGAAATGTATAAAGAAGAAAACTCTTAAAAATCTGTTGGAGGTGGGTTATGATTCCACAGATACCGGCTTCCTGCAGAACCTAACTGTCACGCCCCGATCCTCAGATCGACCACGCGACAACCGCCGCGTCGTCTCGGTACATGGGTAAAACCTCCCCATCTACCGGACTCCGCAAGGCTATCAAATCCACAAGAATTCATCAAACTCATAAAATTCTTCAAAAACAAGAAATTTCAAAATCAATACACATGCAAGGAGCCCATCCGGCTCATCAAGGATGTACAAACACACACATTGACACACATCGGGGAGTGGGATCCTGTACATGCAATCATACATTAGCACACATCGGGGAGAGGGAACCTGTACATGCACGATTACACAGCAACACACAACGGGGAGCGGGAACCTGTACATGCACGCATGCAATGTGACCATCTTGGCCACTCTGAAAGCATTTAACAAACAAGAAGTCCCAAAACATAGCCGTAGGATTTTACCAACACGTACCCGAGGAAAACAAGCCGGTATCGGTAAAATCCTAACGGTATGAGTTGTACAGAACTTCACAAAATCAAAGAAAAAGCATTGAAATTAGAATTTACGGTCCAAATGTCCCAGTACATATATATATACAGTTTTCCAACACTAGAGAAATCAAAAGAAATAAAAACAAATCAAAAATCGTCGGATTTTATCAATACTTGCCAACTACTCGGCGAGTATCAATAAAATCCACACGACACGGAATGTACAGACTTCCCTTTCCATGGTTGGGAAGCTACCAATCTCCCAAAAATAATCCTGCACATCAAGTACCTATCTGTATGCCAAAAATACTGCACAAGCTCCGTCCAGTAGTCTCCCACTAAGTCTCGTCTGAAAAATGGGAGGAGAGAGGGGTGAGTATAGGGGTATACTCAGTGAGTGGAGTGCAATGGTGCATTTGTGCTAATAAATAAGGTGTGAATGTGGGGCAGTCAAAGCATATCTCATAAATCATTTCATATACACAAAATCATTTCAATAAATCACATTTCATAAATATGCATCCATATCAATCATTTTTTCAGAAAATCCTGGGGTTCCATCGAAATATGCTTCCGTCTCAGGGCGGCCAAACCCAGACGAAAATCCGCCAAGGGTTTTACTATCCAATATCTCAAAACAAACCCCCTTCCTTGGCGTTGGCTCGTGCCTCACCGGGGTGCACCGGATATAGCACGACTTTTGCAGAGGGAGGGACGTCTACTCCCCCGCACATCTAAACCTCAAACCACGTCACCCCGTCGGGTCGCTCCGTGGTAGGTATATGACTATAGCCATCTACAAAGACCCTTCATTTCACAATCTATCCATTTCTCAATAATGTGCCATGATTTCCACAAACAATCCATAATTTCATGTCAAAGTAGTTCATCAATCAATATCAAATATCACATGGCACAAAAGCATTTATAAACACAATGGATGCATTCATATTTCATAATCCGAGTTCGGACACCCACGATCACAAAATAATTTACATAAATCATGTAAAAACATTTCAAAACCAATTTCAAACCAATTTTAAAACAGGTTTCTCATTTACGAGCACAATGAACCGTCCACTCACCTCCAGAGAGGGTAATCACTCTCAAATTCTCAATCAAATCCGAATCGACCCCTTTTTCAATCCCCAATCGAGTAACCTATACAAACATTGCAATCATCGTCAAATAAAATCTCTACATCACGGTTTTCACATTTTTCTCATTTAATTCACCCTTAATTTCACATCCACTATTTCTAATTGCTTATTTCATCACCCAAAACTCATTTATGTCTCAAATGAACTTTAATTGCCAATCTTTCCTAATTTTTCCAAATTTCTTCCAATTTCACATTAAATCTCGAGAAAATCGCATCGTATACCGAATCTCACACATTTCAGAACATATATGTTATCATTTCTACCTAATTTCAACAAAAATCATGCGAATTCGAAGGGATTGAAAATCCCTCACCTAGGGTTTTTGTAGTTCGCAAATTTTCGTTCCAATTGCCTGTTCGGAGCCATTCTAAGATCGCAAAGTGTTCAATTTCGAGATTAGGGTCAGAAATTTAATTTGATTACTGTGGAAATTTCGAAACCCTAGCTTTACCTTCGCAGAGGGTGGTTGCAGTCTTGACCTAGGACCGTCAAGGGATCCCAAGGTCGCTGGATTGTTCGTTGGCGGCAAGGGAGCTCACGGTGAGCTCGCAAACGAGCAACGAAGGGCGGCAGTGGAATTTCGCCATCGCGCGCGGGAGAGAAGAAGAGAACTTCGTTCGCGCGCGGGAAATGAGGGAGAAAGGATCGTCGCGCAGAAGAGAGGGAAGCTCGTCCGTTTGCGCGAGGAATAGAGCGACTGTGACTGAGAGACCGCGAGAGAGAGATGTGAGTAATGGAGAGAGACCGAGAACGACGAAGAACAGAGAAAGAACCGAGAGGTGTTACCTGCGGTGGTTCGCGGTGGGGGTCACGGTGGTGGTTGCAGCGGCTTGCGGTGGTGATCGATTCGCAGAGGAGAGACGAGGGAGGGAGAACAGAGCTCGCGGGAGAGAGAGGAGGGAGAGAGAATGTCGAAGAGAGAGAGAGGGATTAGGGTTTTCACCCTAATCTCTTTACATTTGGGGAGATGCTTGCGTTTCACCCCGAAACGCAGCACCTCCTCCTCTCTCCTTCTCTCTGTTTTTTTTTTTTTTTTTTTTTTTTTTTTTTTAGTTTCTGGTATTACAACTCTTAACCCCCTAAAAATAAATTTCGTCCTCGAAATTTCAAAATACAATTTATACATCAAAAAGGCATGGGATGTTGCTTCCGCATTAGTTCTTCGGTTTCCCAAGTCTGTTCTTCAACTTGACTGTTCTTCCACAGCACTTTCACCATAGGGATCTGTTTATTCCTCAACTGTTTGAGCTGTCTATCTATTATCTGTACGGGTTGCACTTTAAAACTCAAGTCTTCTTTCAATTCTATTGGAGGAACTTCCAATACGTGCGAAGGATCCGGTAAATACTTTTTCAACATTGAAACGTGAAAAACATCATGAATCCTTTGCAATTCTGCGGGCAATTCAAGTCTGTATGCCACCATTCCAATTCTTTCAAGGATCTTGAAAGGTCAAATATAACGAGGGTTTAGTTTTCCTCGTTTCGAAATCGAACTATGCCCTTCCAAGGAGAGATCTTCAAGAACACCATATCTCCCACTTCGAATTCCAAGGGCCTTCGCCTCTTGTCTGCGTAATTCTTTTGCCGATCCTGTGCTGTCTTCATTCTTTCCCGAATGAGCTTCACCTTTTCCTTGGTAGTTTCAATCAATTCTATGCTTTCAATCTTCCGTTCTCCAACTTCATCCCAACAAAGTGGAGTCCGACATTTCCTTCCGTAGAGAGCTTCATAGGGAGGCATTCCAATACTAGCTTGGTAGCTGTTGTTGTATGCAAATTCAATCAGCGAGAGATGCCTATCCCAACTTCCATGGAAATCCATAACACACGCTCTCAACATATCTTCCAGAGTCTGGATTGTACGTTCAGATTGCCCATCGGTCCTGGATGAAATGCGGTGCTGAATTTCGGTTTGGTACCCAAGGCCTCCTGTAACTTAGGCCGAATCTAGATGTGAATCGGGGTCTCGATCCGATACAATCGAAACAGGAACCCCGTGAAGTCGGACAATCTCATCAAGGTACAATCTTGCTAACTTCTCCAAGGAATAAGTAGTCTGAACTGGGAGAAAATGTGCCGATTTTGTGAGTCCGTCCACTATCACCCAAATGGAATCATAACGACTCGAGTACGTGGTAATCCTACCACAAAATCCATAGTAATATGCTCCCATTTCCATTCAGGTATAGATAATGGTTGAAGCATTCCGGCTGGTTTTTGATGCTCGGCTTTGATTTGTTGACAAACCCGACATCTTGCCACAAATTCAGCTATTTCCCGCTTCAAACCTGACCACCAATAAGTTTCTTTGATGGTTCGGTACATTTTTGTGCTTCCGGGATGCATAGCATAAGCCGAAGAGTGTGCTTCTTCAAGAATAGCCTTTCGAAGCTCATCATCTTTGGGAACACAAATCCGTTTCCCATACATGACTGTACCATTCTCCCGAACATGAAAATCACTGATTTCACCTTTGCGAACCTTTGCCACTATCTGCTTTAACTCTTCATCTGTGGTTTGGAGTTCTGTAATACGGTCCACCAAGGTTGGTCGAACTTCAAATTTCGCCAATAACACACCATTTTCATCACAAGTTAGTTTAGCTCCAAGAGTACGAAATCCCACTAGACATGAGAGATAAGAGTCTCCCTGAATCAGAGAAGAAGATGAAGACTTGCGGCTTAAAGCATCCGCAACTACATTTGCCTTGCCCGGGTGATAATCAATCACCAAATCATAATCTTTGATCAGTTCTAGCCATCTCCTTTGCCTCAGATTGAGCTCCTTCTGGGTGAGCAAGTACTTGAGGCTCTTGTGGTCGGTGAAGACTCTACAAAAGGTCCCATATAAATAATGACGCCAAATCTTTAATGCAAATACGATTGCAGCCAATTCTAGATCATGGGTAGGGTAATTCAACTCATGCTTCTTTAACTGTCGAGAAGCGTAGGCGATAGCTCTGTTGCCCTGCATCAAAACACATCCTAACCCCTGTTTACTAGCATCGCTGTAAACAACATAATCATCACCGGTAGTAGGAAGGGCAAGTATGGGAGCTGACGTGAGTCTCTGTTTGAGTTCCTGAAAACTCTGCTCACATTTACCTGTCCACTCAAACTTAATTCCTTTCCGTGTCAAACCAGACAACGGAGCTGCAATTTTGGAAAAACCCTCTACAAATCTGCGATAGTAACCTGCCAATCCGAGGAAGCTTCTCACCTCGGTGACGTTCTTGGGTTGTTCCCATTTCAGAATTGCCTCAACCTTCTTCGGATCAACAAATATCCCTTCTCCGGATACTACATGTCCCAAGAAACCAATTTCCTTCAACCAAAATTCACATTTTGAGAATTTAGCATATAAATGCTTGTCTCGGAGAGTCTGTAGCACCATCCGAAGATGATCTGAATGCTCTTCGTCATTTTTGGAATACACAAGAATGTCGTCAATGAAAACAATGACGAACTTATCGAGATAAGAGTGGAAAACTCGATTCATAAGGTCCATGAAAGCTGCCGGAGCATTCGTCAAGCCGAAAGGCATCACCAAGAATTCATAATGCCCGTACCGCGTCCTAAACGCAGTCTTGGAGATATCATCTTCCTTTATCCGCAATTGGTGATAACCGGACCTCAAATCAATCTTGGAGAAGACACTCGCCCCTTGGAGTTGATCAAACAAGTCATCAATTCTGGGCAAAGGATACTTGTTCTTGATGGTCACTTTATTTAATTGCCAGTAATCGATACACAATCGAAGAGTGCCATCTTTCTTCTTTACAAAGAGAACCGGAGCACCCCAAGGTGAAATGCTCGGTCGGATGAATCCCTTATCCAACAATTCTTGAAGTTGGACCTTCAACTCCTTCATTTCCGCCGGTGCCATTCGATAAGGAGTAATAGAAACGGTGTCGTGCCGGGAATAAGATCTATAGCAAAATCCAACTCCCGGATCGGAGGCAACCCAGGTAACTCTTCCGGGAAAGACATCCAGAAACTCATTCACCACAGGGACGTTGCTCAAATCAGGGCTTGCTGCCGTGGTGTCAATGATATGAGCCAAATACGCTTCACAGCCCTTATGCACTAATCTCCGTGCTTCAAGAGCTGAAATTACGCAGCTCGGCAATACCCGCCGTTCACCAATGAACACAAGTAATGGATGTCCTGCCCTATGGAATTCCACCTCTTTAGTGAAGCGAGTCCTTCGAAGCTCGGTGAAGACTTAGCCGATCCATGCCTAGGATGGCGTCAAAGTCCTTCATCTCCAACGGAATCAAATCCGCTTCAAGGATTGTTTCACCAACTTTCACTTCACAAGACTTATATACGTAATTCGAATTAAATGCTCTCCCAATGGAGTAATGACCAACAGCTCATCATCAAGAGGAACTAAATCCCTATCAGAGTGTTTCGCAAATCCCGAATTCACAAATGAATTATTCGAGCCAAGATCAATGAGTATACGAGCATCAACTCCAAAAATTTTCATCATACCTATGAATGTAAACCATAAACACAAGTATATCAAAGCATACTCGTAATTCATAATCACAAATCATCAAATCATAGTTATAAACCACGGATATCACATTTTCAATTTCCAAACTTAATTTTTAAATAAAAATTACCCGTGACTATGTCGGGATTAACTCGAGCTTCTTCATTTGTCATAGCAAAAACTCTAGCCTGTGCTCTCTGGCCGGAGTCGCCGAGAAGAAGTAGAAACTACATTGCTTCCCGTGCCCGTCCTAGGGTCGGTCTTTGGTAGAAGGCGTCGCCGAACCAGTGGACCAAATTCGGGGCCACCAGAGGGACCTCTAATTTGTCGACTCCCTTGCCCTTCTCCTATCAACTCGGGGCAAGAATAGCGGAGGTGTCCCTCCTTTCCACGGTAGGATAGCACTTCTTAGGTCCTCTCGCACGGACCCGTATGATACCCTTTACAACTAGGGCAAATCCGCGGTCCACTTCCTCTTGGTCTAGCTCCCGATCCAACATATCCAACACTAGGAGCATTCGGCCTGCGAATTGGTTGGCTTTGAGGAAATCCAACCGATCCCGTAGCAAATCCACCGCTTTGAAAACCCGTAGGTCCGATCGCTAGAGCTCCGGCCCGGTGTGAAACCGCGGACCTCTTCTTCCCGCCGTAGGCCCGAGCCTTTTCCCTTTCCATCACCATCGGTTCAGCCCTCAAGGCCATTTGCAACACTTCTCGATAAGTGTGCTCATCCGTGACGGACATCTTTTCTCGGATGCTTAAATTCGGTCCATCTTCAAACTTAAAACATCTATACTCCTCAGATGTAATCAACTCAGGTACAAAGGAGGATAAACTCCTAAACTTGGCTTCATATTCTGCAACTGACATATTCCCTTGGCGAAGCCGAAGGAATTCTCGCCTCTTCACATCCCGATCAAAGCGGGTGTAGAATCTCTGATCGAATTCCCTAAGGAAATCATGCCAAGTAAGAGGTGAAACCGCACTATCCTCTAATCCTTCCCACCATGTGCTGGCATCCTCGTCCAACAACCTTGTAGCTACTAGCAGCTTCACACTATCCTCTAACCCCATATCTGATAAAGCTTTCTTCACCTTCTTTATCCATTTCTTTGCTTCTGCCGGATCACCGGATGCCAAGAAGGTTTCACAACCAAGTTGTCTTGCTTCTTTAATCAACTTAGACAACCGAACTGGAGAGTGGCTGCTTGGAGCAGCAACCGGAGGAGTGAGTGCTCGTGGGGCACTAGGTGCAACAGCTGGCACCGAAGGAGGAACAGGTGGTGGAACTGCAGTCGGCTGCGGAGCTCGATACTGCGCTCCAAAAGTACTCCACCACTCCATCACTTCCTGAAGAGCAGCTACAGGAGGAGGAGCAGTCCCGGTAGGAGGAGCCGGGTGTGTGGAAGTAGTCGGAGGTAGAGCATGCGAGGACGACTCATCCTCGTGCTCCTGTGGAGGAATTTCACTCACATTCCTCAATTTCCTTCGCGGAGGCATTGCAATCTATTCAAAATAAGAAACTATAGTCAAATCAAGGGTTAAGCAAAGACTAAGACTTAACCCCCTAAAAATAATATTCCTAATTCCTTAGGAAACCATGGAAAGTTTGTACATTCTCCATCAAAAGAAACTCAACATTTCAAAGTCGTTTGAAAACTTTTGGGACATTTGGAACACATTTAAAAACATTCAAAATCATCAAACTCTGCAAATCGTAAACCGTGCTCTGATACCAATAAAGCTGTCACGCCCCGATCCTCAGATCGACCACGCGACAACCGCCGCGTCGTCTCGGTACATGGGTAAAACCTCCCCATCTACCGGACTCCGCAAGGCTATCAAATCCACAAGAATTCATCAAACTCATAAAATTCTTCAAAAACAAGAAATTTCAAAATCAATACACATGCAAGGAGCCCATCCGGCTCATCAAGGATGTACAAACACACACATTGACACACATCGGGGAGTGGGATCCTGTACATGCAATCATACATTAGCACACATCGGGGAGAGGGAACCTGTACATGCACGATTACACAGCAACACACAACGGGGAGCGGGAACCTGTACATGCACGCATGCAATGTGACCATCTTGGCCACTCTGAAAGCATTTAACAAACAAGAAGTCCCAAAACATAGCCGTAGGATTTTACCAACACGTACCCGAGGAAAACAAGCCGGTATCGGTAAAATCCTAACGGTATGAGTTGTACAGAACTTCACAAAATCAAAGAAAAAGCATTGAAATTAGAATTTACGGTCCAAATGTCCCAGTACATATATATATACAGTTTTCCAACACTAGAGAAATCAAAAGAAATAAAAACAAATCAAAAATCGTCGGATTTTATCAATACTTGCCAACTACTCGGCCAGTATCAATAAAATCCACACGACACGGAATGTACAGACTTCCCTTTCCATGGTTGGGAAGCTACCAATCTCCCAAAAATAATCCTGCACATCAAGTACCTATTCGGATGCCAAAAATACTGCACAAGCTCCGTCCAGTAGTCTCCCACTAAGTCTCGTCTGAAAAATGGGAGGAGAGAGGGGTGAGTATAGGGGTATACTCAGTGAGTGGAGTGCAATGGTGCATTTGTGCTAATAAATAAGGTGTGAATGTGGGGCAGTCAAAGCATATCTCATAAATCATTTCATATACACAAAATCATTTCAATAAATCACATTTCATAAATATGCATCCATATCAATCATTTTTTCAGAAAATCCTGGGGTTCCATCGAAATATGCTTCCGTCTCAGGGCGGCCAAACCCAGACGAAAATCCGCCAAGGGTTTTACTATCCAATATCTCAAAACAAACCCCCTTCCTTGGCGTTGGCTCGTGCCTCACCGGGGTGCACCAGATATAGCACGACTTTTGCAGAGGGAGGGACGTCTACTCCCCCGCACATCTAAACCTCAAACCACGTCACCCCGTCGGGTCGCTCCGTGGTAGGTATATGACTATAGCCATCTACAGCACCCTTCATTTCACAATCTATCCATTTCTCAATAATGTGCCATGATTTCCACAAACAATCCATAACTTCATGTCAAAGTAGTTCATCAATCAATATCAAATATCACATGGCACAAAAGCATTTATAAACACAATGGATGCATTCATATTTCATAATCCAGTTCAGACAGCCCACAGTCACAAAATAATTTACATAAATCATGTAAAAACATTTCAAAACCAATTTCAAACCAATTTTAAAACAGGTTTCTCATTTACGAGCACAATGAACCGTCCACTCACCTCCAGAGAGGGTAATCACTCTCAAATTCTCAATCAAATCCGAATCGACCCCTTTTTCAATCCCCAATCGAGTAACCTATACAAACATTGCAATCATCGTCAAATAAAATCTCTACATCACGGTTTTCACATTTTTCTCATTTAATTCACCCTTAATTTCACATCCACTATTTCTAATTGCTTATTTCATCACCCAAAACTCATTTATGTCTCAAATGAACTTTAATTGCCAATCTTTCCTAATTTTTCCAAATTTCTTCCAATTTCACATTAAATCTCAGAAAATCGCATCGTATACGAATCTCACACATTTCAGAACATATATGTTATCATTTCTACCTAATTTCAACAAAAATCATGCGACCATCAAGGGATTGAAAATCCCTCACCTAGGGTTTTTGTAGTTCGCAAATTTTCGTTCCAATTGCCTGTTCAGTCCATTCTAAGATCTGCAAAGTGTTCAATTTCGAGATTAGGGTCAGAAATTTAATTTGATTACTGTGGAAATTTCGAAACCCTAGCTTTACCTTCGCAGAGGGTGGTTGCAGTCTTGACCTAGGACTGTCAAGGGATCCCAAGGCTGCTGGATTGTTCGTTGGCAGCAAGGGAGCTCACAGTGAGCTCTGCAAACGAGCAACGAAGGGCGGCAGTGGAATTTCTGCCATCGCGCGCGCGGGAGAGAAGAAGAGAACTTCGTTCGCGCGGGAAATGAGGGAGAAAGGATCGTCGCGCAGAAGAGAGGGAAGCTCGTCCGTTTGCGCGAGGAATAGAGCGACTGTGACTGAGAGAGACTGCGACAGAGAGAGAGATGTGAGTAATGGAGAGAGACCGAGAACGACGAAGAACAGAGAAAGAACCGAGAGGTGTTACCTGCGGTGGTTCGCGGTGGGGGTCACGGTGGTGGTTGCAGCGGCTTGCGGTGGTGATCGATTCGCAGAGGAGAGACGAGGGAGGGAGAACAGAGCTCGCGGGAGAGAGAGGAGGGAGAGAGAATGTCGAAGAGAGAGAGAGGGATTAGGGTTTTCACCCTAATCTCTTTACATTTGGGGGAGATGCTGCGTTTCACCCCGAAACGCAGCACCTTCTCCTCTCTCCTTCTCTCTGTTTTTTTTTTTTTTTTTTTTTTTTTTTTTAGTTTCTGGTATTACACTAACGGTTGTCGTCAAAGGGATGTAATACCTGTAAAAACTGCCGGAAGGTGCTCCAGCGGGGAGACTCCGACGGTCAAGTCAGAAAGAGCGGTTTTCGAATGAATGAGAAACAGACTGAGAGTTCAAGGGAGTGATTTCCTGTGGTTAGAGTGCCCAATATATGAGACCAAAAGAGCGTACCTTATTTGGAGGGTTTTGAAATATCTTATACCTGTGAGAATCGTGCGCCACTGAGGTGTTTCAACCTTACTTTTTTTATCGAGTTGATCCGAAAATCTCAGAGATTCAATATTTCGAGTTGATTGTGATTCTCATCCTTGGGAAACTTTCGTGTTCTGGAGGGATCCTTTCCTTAACTAAAAGATCATAAAGATGCTGCTCTCTATAAGAAACAGGAGTTAATAAGATACTTTGACCTTTCTTTAGGATCGTTAGCTATCGCTTGGTTATTTGACCGATGAAGGATCTTTAGAGTTCATTAAGTTGAAAGGCTAACGATTGAATACCCGATCGGGACGATTACTTTCACTTGACGAATCATGTTCGGTTGGCAAGGCGACTGAAGCCTTATCGTTCAGGAGGTTTGGCAACTGTGACCCTTCAGTAGATAATCGTATTTAAACCTCGATCGATAGCTATCCTTCGTGGGCTTTTCATTCGGGCCTTTCCAAAGCTGACTCATTGGATCGAGTTTGGGGCTATGTCCCATCATTTGCCCCTGACTCATGGTCTTCTTGGTAAGGAAGTGCCATGAGTAAAGTCCTATAAGGCGTGCTTGATATGTTATAGAGGCATAGGGATGCTAGGCTAGTCCTAAACCACTCTACTTTCTCGCCACGAGCGCAAGTGTGTCTCGACCGAAGTGACTTCTTCATGGGGAATTGGAGACAATTTATCTCTCCATTTATAACAGACTATCCTTGCTGATCCGTTTCACCTTCCTTGAGTTAATTTGGGCATGTCCCTCCACTACTATAAATAACTACGAAGGGCATTCGTTCTTCTTCGTGAAGAGTTGAGGCTTTCTCTCTTCTTTGGGAGTTTGGCTAGGAGTTGTTTTGTGAGGCATCTTGGCATGCGAAGATCCATGACTGGAGTAACTTCTACTGGAATGAGAGCTCATTAAGGAAGGGGACCACCAGAATGAGATCTCATTATGTCGGTCATTATTCGGTTGGCATGGCAGATCGTCTATTGCCAATGGGGGTGCGTTCTTGTACCACCTTGGATGTTCCATTTGGGTCCATCTCCATCATCCAACTATGGTGGGGATATCTCTGGGTAGGTCTGACTTGGGTTGTATTGGGGGTGGCAAAATCCAAGTTTGCCTCCTCTTATCCCTAACACTACATTTTTGTACTATCCAGCATAGGGATTATGGTTTGTGGTCCTTTGGGTCCCCCAATTATGTACTTCTCAATGTAGTCGATCTGACCCAGGGACTCGCACATATACTCATGTAATCGAATGTACTTTTTGCATAAATGTGAATGAAAGATTATACTTTACTTACTTGAATTTTGTCTTCGTTCTTTCTCGATCCCTTGTTTGGTTATATGCCTTTCTCCAACCTTCGTTAGAGTAGATCCATTTTTTAGGTTCCTCATAGGTCTTCAAGACCACTGGATGGGCGGTCGGTTAAATTGGGGGGTTATTTTTGTCCGCTCGGGAGACTCCATGTGACTCGTATGGATGATAAGAGCTGAGTGATTTAGACCCTCCAGACAATAGGAAAATTTCAAATAGAGGGGCCGTGTCCACCCGTTCGGGGAATTTCATCCCTTATTGACAACGCGTACAAACGATAGAAGTTAGGTGACTTAGGCCTTCCGAGCAATAGAAAATTTTTAAATAGAGGGGTCGTGTCCACCCGTTCGGAGAGTTTTATCCCTTATTGACGACGCGTATGAAAGATAGGAACTGAGTGACTTAAACCCTCTGAATAATAGAAAATTTTTAAATAGAGGGGTCGCGTCCACCCGTTCGAGGGTTCCATCTCTTATTAACGATGCGTACGAACGATAAGAACTGGACGACTTAGACCCTCCAAGCAATAGAAAATTTTTAAATAGAGGGGCCGCATCCAACCATTTGGGGAGTTCTATTCTTTATCGATGACACGTACGAACGATAGGAGTTGGATAACTTAAAGCCTCCGAGCAATAGCAAATTTTTAAATAGAGAGGCCGCATCCACCTGCTCGGGGAGTTCCATCCCTTATTGACGACGCGTACGAACGATAGGAGTTGGGTGACTTAGACCCTCCAAGTGATAGGGAATCTCCAGATTTTCTCCGAGTTAAATCTTCTGACTATTAGATAGTTCTGAAACTCACTGATAGTATATGTGTAGGTTTTCCGAGTTCCAAGTCCTGAGAACAGCTTATCCATCTAGATTGTCAAACTACGGAACACATTTGATATGGACCTTCCCAATTAGAAGTGAGTTTTCCCTCGGGCTGGGGTTGACCAGTAGCTTCCACCTTTCTTAGCACCAATTCTCTGGGTCTGAACGTTCGGTTTCGGACCCTACGATTGTGATATCATGTCATCTATTGCTGATAGGCCGCCATTTGTGTCGATGCAGATTCTCGTAACTCCGGAAGCAAGTTCAATCTTTCTCGCAGGATACGTTCGTTTTGCCTAGCATCGTAGTGAATTACCCGTAGTGAGTCAATACCTATTTCTACAGGTATGACGACTTCACTTCCATAAGTTAGACTGAAAGGTGTTTCCCTAGTTGCTCTTCAGGGGGTAGTGCGATATAACCAGAGGATACCATAAAGCTCTTCAGCCCATTGTCCCTTGGCATCATCCAGCGTCGTCTTTAGTCCTTGCAGGATCATTCGGTTGGTTATTTCAGCCAACCTATTGGTTTGTGGGTGAGCGACTAATGAAAATCGATGTTGGATCTAGAGTTTTTCGCAGAACTCCCAAAAGCGTTGGTTGTCAAATTGTTTCCCATTGTCTGTGATAAGAACGCTCGGTATGCCGAACCAGGTGATAATATGGGTCCACACGAAGGACTGGACTTTGACTGCCGTGATCTGAGCTAAGGGCTTAGCTTCAACCCACTTGGTGAAGTAGTCGATCGCCACTATCAAGAATTTTCGTTGTCCCATAGCCTAGGGAAACGATCCGAGGATATCCATGCCCCACTGAGCAAATGGCTAATGACAAGATATAGGATTGAACTCGATGGAGGGTAGCCGAGCCATTAAAGAGAAGCGCTAGCACTTGTCACACTGTTTGACGTAGTTGTCAGAGTCGACCTTCGTGGTTGGTCAGTAGTACCCCTGACAAAAGGTTTTATAGACTAGATTTCGAGCGCCCAGGTGAATACCACAAATTCCTTCGAGGATCTCTCGGAGGACATAGTCTCCTTCTTCAGGAGTTAGGCACCGCAGATATGCATGGGTAAATGACTTGCGATAGAGAATTCCATCAATTATGGCGTAGTGTACTGCTTTTCGCTTCAAATTTACCGCTTCCCTAGGGGACTCTAGCAGACGATCATAGATGATCATGCCTTAGATATTCTTCTATGGGATCTTTCCAACTAGGAGACTGATTGAAAAAGAAAGCCTCTTTGGGTTCGTCGATGCTGGGATACGACAGGCTCTCAATGTACACTGTTCGGCTAGAAGCAGCCGAATCAGAACTAGCCAACTTTGAAAAAGTGTCAGCCCGTGCGTTCTCTAACCGAGGGATTTGTTGAATATCCACCTTTCCCAACTACTCCATCGTCTCGCGCAGCTTGCTTAAATATTTAGCCATGACTGGGTCTTTGGTTTCATAAACCCCCTCGATTTGTTTCACGACTAACTGGCTGTCCATGAATACCTTAACGTTCCGTGCTCCCATGTCGATGGCGATCTGGAGGCCTATTAACAATGCCTCATACTCTGCCTGGTTGTTGGTGGCCTGGAAGTCGAATCGGAGGGCGTATTCTGCCTTAAAATCGTTTGGTCCCACTAGTATAAATCCGGTGCTACTTCATGAGGAATTTGATGATCCATCGACATGAATGGTCCACTCTGGGATCAACCACTCCTCTTGATGGTTGAGAGGTTGTTTTTCAGGTGTCGTAGGCAGAGTACATTCGAGAATAAAATCGGCCAAGGATTAGCCCTTTATAGCTGGTTGCGGTCGATACTGGATGTCGAATTCACCCAATTCTACACTCCACTTAATAAGTCGACCGGAAGTGTCTCTTTTTCGGAGGATTTACTTCAGCGGTTGGTCGGTAAGCACCACGATGGTATGGGCTTGGAAGTATGGTTTAAGACGCCTTGCCAAAATGACCAAAGCGTAGGCTATCTTCTCAATCAGTCAGTAGTTAACCTCGGACTCTTTCAGTGTCCTACTAATGTAGTAAACTGGTTTCTAGGAAGTAGATTCATGTCTTACTATCATAGAACAGAGTGCTCATTTGAAGACGGCCAGATATAAGTAGAGTTCTTCCCCAAGGACGGGCCGTGAGAGTAGTGGTGGTTACATCAGATATTCTTTCAGTCATTCAAAAGCTGCTTGATATTCAGGTGTCCATTCAAACAGTTGAGATCTCTTCAGCTCGTCGAATATGGGCTTGTATTTCTCGCCGACACTGGATATGAATCGACTTAGAGCTGCTATCCGACCGGTCAGACATTGCACTTCTTTTAGTGTCTGGGGAGATGTCATGTCTAATATTGTCTGTATCTTTTCAGGGTTGGCCTCTATCCCTCGATCGGTGATCATGAAATCTGAGAACTTTCTGGAGGCGATCCCAAAGATACACTTCGTCGAATTCAGCCACATATTATATCGTTCCAAGTTCTGGAAGGTCTCTTCAAGGTCAACAACATGAGCTTCCACAGCCACACTCTTGATGAGCATGTCATTGACATAAGTTTCAACATTCCTACCTAGTTGGTCTTTAAAAACCGCATTGACCAGCCGTTGGAAAGTTGCTCCAGCATTTTTTAGGCCAAAGGGCATCACCCAGTAGCAATACGTATCGAACTCGGAGATGAAGCTTGTCTTTTCCTCATTCTTGGGTGTCATTCTAATTTGATTGTAGTCTAAATAGGCATCCATGAAACTCAAGAGCTGGTGTCCTGAGGAGTTGTTTACGAATTTGTCAATATTAGGGAGCGGATAGCTATCCTTTTAGCATGCTTTATTGAAATCGGTGAAGTCCACTCACATCCTCCACTTGCCATTAGCCTTTTTCATCAGGACCACATTAACCAACCATTCAGGATATTTGACTTCCCGGATGAACCCAGCCTTTAACAGCTTTTGAACTTCCTCCTGGATGGCGTGTTGGCGTTCGAGGGCAAATACTCTCTTCTTCTGCCACACTAGTTTGAAATTGGGATTAACTGTTAGCCTATGGGCTATGACTGATGGATCTATGCTTGGCATGTCTTCCAGGGTCCAGGCGAAGACTTTTGAGTGTCGTTGTAAACAGGCAGCTAAGGCCTCTCGTAAAGAAGGTGGTAAGTTAGCCCCTATCTGGACGGTTTGACTGGGGTAGCTTGTTAAAGGGACCTCAATTGTTTTTTCACCTGGTTTAGGCTTTGCCTTCGGCTCGGTCCCTTCTTTAGGTTCTAAGGCATCAATCAGAAAAGTTTCTTGTGCGTCTTGAGCCGCAAAGAGGATATAGGGGTTAAGATCGCTACGTATGGTGGCGACCCCCTGCAGTGTTCTGAACTTCACCTTCATAGACCATGTGCTTGGTAGTGCTTCTAGTTCATCTAGACTAGACCTCCCGAGATTGGCGTCGTAAGGAAAGTAGAGTTTCACCACATAAAACAGGACTTAGGTGGTCGCGTGATTAGGGGTTTTCCCGAGAGTCACGGGAAGGTAGATAATACCTTCGGAATAAGTGGGTTCGTCTGAAAGACATCTGAGGGACCCGGTAGGCGGCAAGAGTCGAAATGGATTGAGACCTATTCTACAGAAGGCATCCCAAGTAAGGAGTAGTCAGCCCCTTGATCAACGAGAACCCTTTTCACGGTGTAGGATTCTATCTTGAGGGTAACAAGGATAGGGTCATCGTGACGGAGATCTACCCCTAAAAGATCATCATCATCAAAACTTATGACTGGCCTTCTTCTCTTGGCCGATACCACGCTGGGGGCGATTACAGTAGCATTATCACGAGCTTTTGAAGAAATCAGTCTGATTTCCCACAGACGGCGCCAATCTGCTGAAGGTAGGTTATGGCTTCACAAATATTGGCTCCATGCAGACCCGAGCGGTTGTCGTCAAAGGAATATAATACCTACAAAAACCGTTGAATGGTGCTCTGGCGGGGAAACTCCAACGCTCAAGTCAGAAAGAGCGGTTTTCGAATGAAAGAGAAATAGATTGAGAACTTAAGGGAGTGAATCCCTACGGTTAGAGTGCCCAATGTGTGAGGCCAAAAGAGCGTACCTGGCTTGAAGGGTTTTAAGATATCTTATACCTGTAAGAATCGTGCGCCGCTGAGGTGCTTCAACCTTATTTTTCTTATCGAACTGATCCGAAAATCCCAGAAATTCAATATTTCAAGTTCATTGTGATCCTCATCCTTTGAAAAATTTTTGTGTTCTGGAGGGATCCTTTTCTTAACTGAAAGATCATAAAGATGTTGCTCTCTATAAGAAACATAAGCTAATATGATACTTTGACCTTCCTTTAGGATCGTTAGCTATTACTTAGTTGTTTGACAGATGAAAGATTTTCAGAGTTCGTTCAGTTAAAAGGCTGATGATTGAATACCCAGTCGAGGTGATTACTTTCACTTGACAAATCACGTTCGGTTGGCGGGGCGACTGAGACCCTATCGTTCGGGAGGCCTGGGCAACTGAGACCCTTCGGTAGATAATCGTATTTAAACCTCGATCGATAGCTATCCTTTGTGGGCTTTTCATGCGGGCCTTTCCAAAGCTAACTCATTGGATCGGGTTTGTGGTTATGTCCCATCAGAATCTGATCGATAAGAGAAGAAATCTCCTTGTATTATAAAATTTCCTAAATAATAAAGATCACGAATCAAACTCTGAAAACTTCAGACTTTCTCGAAAGAAAACTAAAGTTGTAACACCCCGGATCGACACAGCTCTTACGGCACCCCATATAAAAGCATTCAGTATACTGAAGTCTGGATACGCTCTCTTAGACCAAACACCTGACACACAAGTCACAGAGGGAGACCAGTTCTCTCTCTCACAATCTGTTTCATTTCTTTCAAAAACTGTTATTTCTTACTTGAGCATCGGAGCCTCTCCGCCAGAGTACCCTTCAATGGTTCTTTACAGATTCAGGTCTTTCATCCAAGCAACCATTTGAGTCAAAAGGAGTCAAAATTTGTAGAGTTGAAACCCACTTTCAATAGATTGGTACCTTCCATAGGAAACAGATCAATCCCCCTAGACAAAACGAATCACTTATCCTTTGACACTGTTTAGAATATGACAATGACAAAAAGAAAAAGGCCAATTATTGGCTTTGGTGATGATGATCTAATCAGAGTCAACCCCAATCATATTGATCCACTGGTTATCACCGTCAGAATGGAATCCTATACTGTCAAGAGAGTCCTCATTGATCAAGGAGTGAACTATGACCTCCTCACTTAAGATACCTTTCAACGAATGGGTTTCAACTCTTCTCACCTTTAGCCCTCAACTGGGTCCCTTAAAGAACTTTCTAATGAGTGCATATATCCAGAGGGAATCATCCCCCTCACCATTATTTTGGGAATACCTCCCAACCATACGCCTATCAAGGTTATCTTTTACGTGGTGAAATTATTTTCACCATACAACGCCATTCTCGGTCGCCCAAGTCTAGACGAACTGGAAGCGCTACCAAATACGAGATATATGAAGATAAAGTTCAAAACACAAGAGGGGATCACTTCCATCAGGAGCGATCTTGATCCTTACGCCCTTTTTGTGACTGAAAGAGGATAAAAGAACTTTCCGATCAACACCTTAGAACTCAGAGGCTATGTTGAACCAATGACCTAACCCGAGCCTGTAGAAGAAGTGATTGAGATCTCTCTAACCAATGATCCTAACCTGACTGTTCAAATCAAAACTAGCTTACCGATGTCCTTATGAGAAGCGATCATTGATTGTCTATAACAATACTCCAAAGTTTTCGCCTGGTCCCCCGATGACATGCCAGACATTCATCCTTCAGTTATTGTCCAGAAGCTAACCATTAATGCCAATTACAAACCGATCAAATAGAAAAAAAGGGTTCTTGGTCTCGAACGCCAGCATGCCATCTAAGAAAAGGTTCAAAAACTGTTAACTACCGAATTAATTCATGAAGTCAAATATCCTAAATGGTTGGCCAACGATGTCCTGGTGAAGAAAGCTAATGGTAAATGGTGGATGTGCATAGATTTCACAAACCTTAACAAGACATATCCAAAGGATAGTTATCCACTCCCCAACATTGACAAACTGGTGGACAACTCTTTAAGCCATTAACTTTTGAGTTTCATGGACACTTATTCTGGTTACAACCAAATACGAACAGTGCCGAAGGATGAAGAGAAGATAAGTTTCATTATCAAATTCGGCACTTACTGTTACCGAGTTATGCCCTTCAGCCTAAAGGACGCTAAAGCAATCTTTCAACGGCTAGTCAATAAAGTCTTCAAAGACCAATTCAACAGAAACATAGAGGCGTATATTGACGACATGCTCGTCAAGAGCACCAATGCAGAAGCTCATGTTATTGACCTTGAGGAGACCTTTCAGAAGCTAGAACGTTACAACATGCAGCTAAATCTAGTCAAGTGCACCTTCAGAATTACATCTGGCAAATTTCTAGGTTTCATGATTACCAATCGAGGAATTGAGACGAATCTCAAAAAAATACAAACCATATTAGACATGTCACCACACCAAACGCTGAAGGAGATACAACACCTCACCAGTCGAATATCAGCTCTAAACTGATTCATGTCGAAAGTCGAGAAGAAGTACAAACCTATCTTCAATGCCCTAAAAAGATCTCAACGGTTCCTATGGACACCCGAGTGCCAAACAACCTTCGAATAACTAAAGGAATACCTCATGACCTCCGTTGCTCTCTCGTCTCACTCCTAGGGAGAAACTATACATATATATTTCTATTTTTAGCCGGGCACTTAGGTCCATTCTTTGGCCATGTCCAGTTTCAAAATTAGGCCATAAGATAGGACCACTACTATTATCCTAGCATTTGTTTTAGCAGAACATTCTTTCATATTTCATGCATACAAGAGGAATACACTAAATCTAATTTGTTATTTTCTTAAGTAAATCCTAAACCTGGAAGTAGAAATTAAGTTTAATATAAAACCCAAAATTAAGACACTTTATTTACTTGAATTCTAGGAAGCATGATATTTCAATGGAAGCTGTGTCCCTATTGGATAAGATGCTCAATAGATGCTCCCTGGATATGCATCAGACTAACTGAGTGGCATATCCATTTTTCTATTATTTTCTTAAATATTGGATACCTGACAGATACTTCCTCACTGGATATGGACATTGTGAGACAATTATATTCGCTAATTGCACATGTAACTTTTTCTTTTATTTTAGTCATAATGATTGCGAATGAAGAAACCACAAGAATGGTGAACACAGTTGGTCATCACAAGCTGAACTGAAAATTTTGATTTAAAAAGTTGGCAAACCATTGCTGACCAAATCACTATCAAAACCAGTAACATTTGGGGCGATAGGTATCGGTTGGTTTCGGTTGGCTTTCTTGATTGTGATCATTGATGATCGGAAAGCAAAAAGATAAGAATCAAATTAAAAATTTCAGAAAGGTGACTATCGTAATCTGTTAAAAAAAAGAAAAAAAAAATGTTGAAGGCTGTGATCTGCTGTAATGTACTTAATTAGGATCTAGGAAAGTTTTGTTTATTAGCATTAGTTGCTTTTGTTGCCGGCAAAGTCAGAGTGAGCTTCGTCATCTAAAACTCGTTGTTGGAAAATCTCATGGATGATAAATAATTAAGGTTTGTTAAGCAAGTTAAAAGACATCTATATCCTTAAAACTAAAATTCATGGGAATATTGTTTGTCGGTTCTCTCCTCAGTTGGTTGTGTAATACGTGTGGGCTAGCCGATTAGTGATTTAGTTTTTCAAATATGGAACCATACCAACTGTTCCTGATTTGGGAAGCCGAGCCACAGCTCCTTTTTTGGTGAGCTCGGGTAATGAGCACCAAATAGTTGTACTTATTTGTCAAATTTCTTTATTTCTCACTTTTACACTTCTCATTTACTAATTTGTTAACTAAACTTATTCATAAATAAAAAATATCATGAAAATATCCACATTTTGTCGTTATATTCAGGTCTTGATAATTAATTTCATTTTTATTGTTGTTTTGTTAATTTTTCACACGTAAGTTGATTTTTTATATATAGATGTAAGTTAATGTTTTGTATTTGCATAAGAAAGTCTTGATGAATTGGTACTCCTCATAAGGCATATTAATGTCCAAGCTATGCATCCTACAAGTTTAAAATATGCAACAACACACTTATTCATAAATAAAAAATATCAGGATGATATCCACATTTAATCATTATATTTGTATTAATATGATTCATTATATTTATATTAATATGACTACTTTAAAGCTAATTTTCAGTCGATTTTTAAATGGAAAATTGATATGTAATGTGTTCATTGGTAAGATTAAGGAAAAGTGATATATACTATAAACATTGAAAGGAATTAGTATGAAACTTCAATCTTGTGGTTAACAGCCACACACTCTAACCAACTGAGCTACTTCGGCTGCTAGTCTAATTTTGATCAAAATTATTACTGTGTATACTTTGTGTATAGTTTTAGCCTCGATAGCCAATTTCATATTTATTATTGTTTTGTTAATTTTTCAAATGTAAGTTGATGTTCTGTATTTACATAAGAAGGTCTTGATGAGTTTGTACTCTTCATTAGGCATGTCAATGTCCAAGCTATGTGTCCTACTAGTTTCAAATATGCAACATCACATGACTTTGCTCTCTCATGCTTGTGCTTTATGGCTTGAATCTTCTACCTTGTGGTTAACAGCCGCATGCTCTAACCCACTGAGCTACACCGGCTACTAGTCTAATTTTGATCAAAATTATTACTTATGTGTATAGTTTTAGGACTCGACAATCAATTTCATTTTTGTTGTTGTTTTGCTAATTTTTTTGATGCAAGTGGATGTTCTGTATTTAAATAAGAAGGTCTTGATAAGTTTGTACTCCTCATTAGGCATGTCAATGTCCAAGCTATGTGTCCTACTAGTTTAAAATATGCAATATCACATGTCTCAACTGTCCCAAGCTTATGCTTCATAGGTTGTTTTATTTAAGTATTATTCGTTTGTTAACTTAAATTTTTCAAAAAAAAAAATATCAAGAAGATATCCACATTTTATAATAATATTTATATTAATATGATTATTTTACCTTGTGATTGAATTACTAGATATGCTAGAGGAAGAGCTTGAATTTTCAACCTTGTGGCTAACAGCCACACGCTCTAGCCAACTAAGTTACTCGAGTTGCTTGTCTAATTTTGATTAAATTATTACTTATATGTATAGTTTTAGGTCTCAATAATCAATTTCATTTTTATTGTTATTTTATTAATTTTTTAGATGTAAATTAATACTCTGTAATTACACAAAAAGGGCTTGATGAGTTTGAATTCCTCATTAGGCATGTCAATGTCCAAGCTATGTGTCCTATCTCTACTCTCCCATGCTTGTGCTTTATAGGTTGTTTTATTTAAGGTTAATTCATTATAGTAATTTGTTAACTAAAGTCTTTCATAAATGAGAGATATGAGGAAGATATCCGCATTTTATCATTATATTTATATTAATATTATTATTTTACCCTGTGGTTGAATTAATAGATACGCTAGAGGAGGGTTTTGAACTTTCAACCTTGTGGTTAATAGCTACACGCTCTAGCGAATTGAGTTACACCAACTACTCTTGTCTAATTTTGATCAAAATTATTACTTATGTGTATAGTATTAGGACTCAATAATCTATTTCATTTTTATTGTTGTTTTGTTAATTTTTCATATGTAAGTTGATGTTTTGTATTTACATAAGAAGGTATTGATCGGTTTGTACTCCTCATTAGGCATGTCAATGACCAAACTGTGTGTCCTACTAGTTTGAAATATGCAATATCACATGTCTCTATTATCTCGTGCTTGTGCATCATAGGTTGTTTTATTTAAGGGTTAGTTCATTATATTAATTTGTTAACTAAACTTTTTCATAAATAAAAATATATCAGCAAAATATCCACATTTTATAATTATAATTATATTAATATGATTATTTTGCCTTGTGGTTGAAGTGGTAGATACGCTAGAGGAAAGGCTTGAAACTTTGACCTTGTGGTTTACAGCCACATGCTCTAACCAACGGAGCTACTCCATTAGCTTGCCTAATTTTGATTAAAATTATTACTTGAGCAAATTTATAGATCTTGATAATCAATTTCATTTTAAATGTTGTTTTGTTGATTTTTCAAATGTAAGTTGATGTTATGTATTTACATAAGAATGTCTTGATTAGTATGTACTCCTCATTGGGCATGTCAATGTCCAAGCAATGTGTCCTACTAGTTTCAAATATGCAACATCACTTGTCTCTAATCTCCATGCTTGTGCTTTATAGGTTGTATGATTATTTTACCTTATGGTTGAATTAGTGGATACGCCAGAGAAGGTGCCTGAACCTTCGACTTTGTGGTTAACAGCCACACGCTCTAAGTAACTGAGCTACTCAAGTTGCTTGTCTAATTTTGATCAAAATTTTTACTTTTGTATAAAGTTTTAGACCTCGATAATCAATTTCATTTTTATTGTTGTTTTGTTAATTTTTCAAATGTAGATTGATATTCTATATTTACATAAGAAGGTCTTGATGAGTTTGCACTCCTCATTAGGCATGTCAATGTCCAACTTATGGATCCTACTAGTTTCAAATATGCAACATCACTTGTCTCTACTCTCCTATGCTTTTGCTTCATAGGTTAGTTTATTTAAGGTTAATTCGTTATATGAATTTCTTAAGTAAACTTTTTCATAAATAAAAAATATCATGAAGATATCCATATTTTATAATTATATTTATATCAATATGATTAGTTTACCTTAAGGTTAAATTAATAGATACGCTAAAGAAAGGGCTTGAATCTTCGACCTTGTGGTTAACAGCCACATGCTCTAACCATCTAAGCTACTTCAGCTACTTGTCTAATTTTGATAAAAATTATTACTTATGTGTATAGTTTTAGGTTTCGATAATCAATTTCATTTTTATTGTTGTTTTGTTAATTTTTCAAATATAAGTTGATGCTAAGGTCTTGATGAGTTTGTACTCCTCATTAGGCATATCAATGTCCTAGTTATGTGTCCGTTTAAAATATGCAGTATCACATATCTCTACTCTCCCATGCTTGTGCTTTATATGTTGTTTTGTTTAACATTAATTCATTATATTAATTTCTTAACCAAATATTTTCATAAATAAAAAATATCAAGAAGATATCCACATTTTATAATTATATTTGTATTAATATGATTAGTTTACCTTTTGGTTGAATTAGTAGATATGCTAGAGGAATGCAGTATCACATATCTCTACTCTCCCATGCTTGTGCTTTATATGTTGTTTTGTTTAACATTAATTCATTATATTAATTTCTTAACCAAATATTTTCATAAATAAAAAATATCAAGAAGATATCCACATTTTATAATTATATTTGTATTAATATGATTAGTTTACCTTTTGGTTGAATTAGTAGATACGCTAGAGGAATGGTTTGAACCTTCAACCTTGTGGTTAACAGCCACATGCTCCAACCAACTGAGTTGCTCCAGTTGCTTGTCTAATTTTAATCAAAATTATTACTTATGTGTATAGTTTCAGGCCTCAATTATCAATTTCATTTTTATTGTTTTGTTAACTTTTCAGATGTAAGTTGATATTCTATATTTACATAAGAAAGTCTTGATGAGTTTGTACTCCTCTTTTGGCATGTCAATGTCCAAGTTATTTGTCCTACTAGTTTCAAATATGCAGCATCACATGTCTTTACTCTCTCATGCTTATGCTTCATCAATTGTTTTAATTAAAGTTAATTCGTTATATTACATTGTTAACTAAACTTTTTCATAAATAAAAAATATCAAGAAAATATCCACATTTTATATTTATATTTATATTAATATATGATTATTTTACCTTGTGGTTGAGTTAGTAGATATGCTAAATGAAGGGCTTGAACCTTGGATCTTATGGTTAATAGCCACACGCTTTAATCAACTGTGCTATTCCAGCTGCATGTCTAATTTTGATCAAAATTATTACGTATGTATATAGTTTTAGGTCTTGATAATCAATTTCATTTATATTATTGATTTGTTAATTTTTTAGATGTAAGTTGATGTTCTGTTTGTACATGAGAAGGTCTTGATGAGTTTGTACTCCTCATTAGGCATGTCAATGTCCAAGCTCTGTGTCCTATCGCTACTCTCTCATGCTTGTGCTTTATAGGTTGTTTTATTTGATGTTAATTCATTATATTAATTTGTTAGCTAAACTTCATCGTAAATAAAAAATATCAGAAGATATCCATATTTTGTCATTATATTTATATTAATATGATTACTTTACTTTGTGGTTAAATTAGTAGATACGCTAGAGGAAAGGCTTGAACTTTCGACCTTGGGGTTAACAGCTACATACTCTAACCAATTGAGCTACTCCAGCTGCTTGTCTAATTTTGATCAAAATTATTACTTGTGTATGGTTTTAGGTCTCTATTATCAATTTCATTTTTATTGTTGTTTTGTTAATGTTTCAAATATAAGTTGTTATTCTTTATTTACATATGAAGGTCTTGATAAGTTTGTACTCCCCATTAGGCATGCCAATGACCAAACTATGTCTTTATTAGTTGAAAATATGCAATATCACATGTCTCTACTATCCCATGGTTGTACTTTATAGGTTGTTTTATTTAAAGTTAATTCATTATATTAATTTGTTAACTAAATTTTATCATAAATAAAAAATATCATGAAGATGTCAACATTTTATAATTATATTTATATTAATATAAGTATTTTACCTTTTGGTTGAATTAGTAGATACGCTAAAAGAAGGTCTTGAACCTTCGACCTTGTGATTAGCACCCACACGCTCTAACCAACTAAGCTACTCTAGCTATTTCTCTAATTTTGATCAAAATTATTACTTAAGTATATAGTTTTAGGCGTTGATAATTAATTTCATTTTTATTGTAGTTTTGTTAATTTTTCAAATATAAGTTGATGTTCTATATTTACATAACAAGGTCTTCAATTTGTACTCCTGGTTTGGTATGTCAATGTCCAAGCTATGTGTCCTACTAGTTTAGAATATGCAGCATCACGTCTCTACTTTCCCATGCTTGTGCTTTATAGGTTGTTTTATTTAAGGTTAATTCATTATATTAATTTATTAACTAAATTTTTTTCTATAAATAAAAAATATCATGAAGATATCCACATTTTATATTTATGTATGTATATTAATATATGATTATTTTATCTTGTGGTTGAATTAGGAGATACGCTAGAGGAAAGGCTTGAACCTTTGACCTTGTGGTTAACAGCTACACGCTCTAACCAACCAAGCTACTCCAATTGCATGTCTAATTTTGATCAAAATTATTATTTATCTATATAGTTTTAGACCTCGAGAATCAATTTCATTTTAATAGTTGTTTTGTTAATATATATATATATATATTTTTTTTTTATGTAAGTTGATGTTCAGTTTGTACATGAGGTCTTGATGAGTTTGTACTCCTCATTAGGCATGTCAATGTCCAAGCTCTGTGTCTTATCTCTACTATCTCATACTTGTGCTTTATAGGTTGTTTTTTTTATGTTAATTCATTATATTAATTTGTTAGCTAAACTTTTTCATTAATAAAAAATATAAGAACATATCCTTATTTTATCATTATATTTATATTAATATGATTATTTTACCTTGTGTTTGAATTAGTAGATAGGCTAGGGGAAGGGCTTGAACTTTGGACCTTGTGGTTAATAGCCTTACGCTCTAACCAACTTAGCTATTCCAGCTGCTTGTCTTATTTTGATCAAAATTATTACTTATGTGTATATTTTTTGGCCTGTATAATCAATTTCATTTGTATTGTTGTTTTGTTAATTTTTCAGATATAAGTTGTTATTCTTTATTTACGTATAAAGTTCTTGATGAGTTTGTGCTTCCTGTTAGGTATGCCAATGTCCAAACTGTCCTTTTAGTTTAAAATATGCAACATCACGACCCTACTATCCCATGTTTTTGTTTTATAGGTTGTTTAATTTAAAGTTAATTCATTATATTAATTTGTTAAGTAAATTTTTTCATAAACAAAATATACCAGGAAGATATCAACATTTTATAATTATATTTATATTAATATAATTATTTTACCTTGTGGTTGAATTAGTAGATACGCTAGAGGAAGGGCTTGAACCTTCGACCTTGTGGTTAACAGCCACACGCTCTAACCAACTGAGCTACTCCAGCTGCTTGTCTATTTTTGTTCAAAATTATTTCTTGTGTGTATAGTTTTAGGTCTCGATTATCAATTTCATTTTAATTATTATTTTGTTAATTTTTCAGATATAAGTTGATATTCTGTATTTACATAAGAAAGTCTTAATAAGCTTGTACTCCTCATTTGGCATGTCAGTGTCCAAACTTTGTGTCTTACTAGTTTTAAATATGCAGCGTCACATGTCTTTACTCTCTCATGCTTGTGCTTCTTCGGTTGTTTTATTTAAAGTTAATTCGTTATATTACATTTCATGAATAAAAAATAATATCCGCATTTTATATTTATATTTATATTAATATATGATTACTTTATCATATGGTTGAATTAGTAGATACGCTAGAGGAAGGCTTGAATATTTGACCTTGTGGCTAACAGCCACACATTCTAACCAACTGAGTTACTCCAGCTGCATATCTAATTTTGATCAAAATTATTACGTGTATAGTTTTAGGTCTTGACAAATAATTTCATTTTTATTGTTGATTTGTTAGTTTTTTATATGTAAGTTGATGTTCTGTTTGTACATGAGAGCGTCTTGATGAGTTTGTACTCCCCATTAGGCATGTCAGTGTCCAAGCTCTGTGTCCTACTTCTACTTTCCCATGCTTGTGCTTTATAGGTTGTTTTATTTGATGTTAATTCATTATATTAATTTGTTAGCTAAACATTTTCGTAAATTAAAAATATTTGGAAGATATTCACATTTTATCTTTATATTTATATTAATACAATTACTTTACATTGTGGTTGAATTAGTAGATACACTAGAGGAAGGGTTTGAACCTTCGATCTTGTGGTTAACAGCCACACGCTCTAACCAACTTAGCTATTTCAACTATTTGTCTAATTTTGATCAAAATTATTACTAGTTTTAGACCTCTATAATCAATTTCATTTTTATTGTTTTGTTAATTTTTTAGATATAAGTTGTTATTCTTTATTTATATATGATGGTCTTGATAAGTTTATACTCTCCTTTAGGCATGCCAATGTCCAAACTCTATGTCCTATTAGTCTAAAATATGTAACATCGTGTCTCTACTATCCCATGGTTGTGCTTTATTTGTTGTTTTATTTAAAGTTAATTTATTATATTAATTCGTTAACTAAATTTTTTCATAAATAAAAAAATATCATAAAGATATCCACATTTTATAATTATATTTATATTAATATAATTATTTTACCCTTTGGTTGAATTAGTAGATATGTTAGAAGAAGGGTTTGAACCTTTGACCTTATGGTTAAAAGCCATACTCTCTAACTGACTGAGGTACTCCAGCTACTTGTCTAATTTTGATCAAAATTATTACTAAAGCATATAGCTTTAGATCTCGATAATTAATTTCATTTTTATTGTTGTTTTGTTAATTTTTCATATATAAGTTGATGTTCTGTATTTATATAATAAGGTCGATGAATTTGTACTCCTCGTTAGGTATGTCAATGTCCAAGCTATGTGTCCTACTAGTTTAGAATATGCAACATCTCATGTCTCTACTTTCCAATGCTTTTGCTTTATGGATTGTTTTATTTAAGGTTAATTCATTATATTAATTTGTTAACAAAACTTCTTTGATAAATAAAAAATATCTAGAAGATACTCATTTTATATTTATATTTATATTGATATATGATTATTTTACCTTGGGGTTGAATTAGTTGATACACTACAGGAAGGGGTTGAACCTTAGACCTTGTGGTTAACAGCCACACGCTCTAACCAGCCGAACTACTTCAGCTGCATGTCTAATTTTGATCAAAATTATTACTTATGTGTATAGTTTTAGATCTCGATAATCAATTTTATTTTTATTATTGTTTTGTTGATTTTTTAGATGTAAGTTGTTCTGTTTGCACATGAGAAGATCTTGATGTGTTTGTACTCCTCATGTCAATGTCCAAGCCCAGTGTCCTATCTCTACTCTCCCATGCTTGTGCTTTATAGGTTGTTTTATTTGATGTTAATTCATTATATTAATTTGTTAGCTAATCTTTTTCGTTATTAAAAAATATTAGAACTTATCCACATTTTATCATTATATTTATATTAGTATGATTATTATACCTTGTGGTTGAATTAGTAGATACGTTAGGGGAAGGACTTGAACCTTCGATCTTGTGATTAGCAGCCTCATGCTCTAACCAACTAAACCACTCCACCTGCTTGTCTAATTTTGATCAAAATTATTAGTTATGTGTATAGTTTTGGGTCTCTATAATCAATTTCATTTTTATTATTGTTTTGTTAATTTTTCAGATATAAGTTGTTATACTTTATTTACATACGAAGGTCTTGATGAGTTTGTACTTCCCATTAGGCAAGCCAACATCCAAACTATGTGTCCTAATAGTTTAAAATATGCAACATAACATCTCTACTATCTTATGGTTATGCTTTATAGGTTGTTTGATTTAAAGTTAATTCATTATATTAATTTGTTAACTAAATTTTTTCATAAATAAAAAATATCAGAAAGATATCCACATTTTATAATTATATTTATATTAATATAATTATTTTACCCTTTGATTGAATTAGTAAATACGCTAGAAGAAGGGCTTAAACTTTCGACCTTGTGGTTAGCAATCACACCCTCTAACCAAGGTAGTCCAGCTGCATGTCTAATTTTGATCAAAATTGTTACTTATGTATGTAGTTTTAGGCCTTAATAATTTATTTCATTTTTATTATTGTTTTGTTGAATTTTCAGATATAAGTTGTTCTGTATTTGCATAAGGTCTTGATGAATTTGTACTCTGGGTTAGGCATGTCAATAGCCAAGCTATGTGTCCTACTTGTTTAGAATATGCAACATCACATCTCTGCTTTCCCATGCTTGTGCTTTATTGTTTGTTTTATTTAACATTAATTCATTATATTAATTTGTTAACTAAACTTTTTTTATGAATAAAAAATATCTAGAAGATACCTATATTTTATATTTATATTTATATTAATATATGATTTTTTACCTTGTGGTTTAATTAGTAGATACGCTAGAGGAAGGGGCTGAATGTTTGACCTTATGGTTAACAACCACATGCTCTAACCAACTGACCGACTCCAACTATATGTCTAATTTTGATCAAAATTATTACTTATGTGTATAGTTTTATGTCTTGATAATCAATTTTATTTTTATTGTTGTTTTGTTATTTTTTTAAATGTAATTTGATATTCTATTTTTGCATGAGAAGGTCTTGATGAGTTTGTACTGATCATTAGGTATGTCAATGTCCAAGCTTTGTGTCCTATCTCTACTCTCCATGCTTGTGCTTTATAGGTTGTTTTATTTGATGTTAATTCATTATATTAATTTGTTAGTTAAAGTTTTTCGTTAATAAAAAATAGAAGATATCCACATTTTGTCATTATATTTATTTAATATGATTATTTTACCATGTGGTTGAATTAGTAGATCAACTAGGGGAAGGGTTTGAACGTTCGACTTTGTGGTTAACAACCACACGTTTTAACCAACTGAGCTACTCCAGCTACTTATCTAATTTTGATCAAAGTTATTACTTGTGTATAGTTTTAGGCCTCTATAATCAATTTCATTTTTATTGTTTTTTGTTAATTTTTCAGATATAAGTTGTTATTCTTTATTTACATATGAAGGTCTTAATGAGTTTATATTCCCCGTTAGGCATGCCAATGTCCAAACTATGTGTCCTATTTGTTTAAAATATGCTACATCACGTCTTTACCATCCCATGGTTGTGCTTTATTAGTTGTTTTATTTAAAGCTAATTCATTATATTAATTTGTTAACTAATTTTTTTAAAATAAAAAATATCGGGAAGATATCATCATTTTATAATTATATTTATATTAAAATAATTATTTTACTTTATGGTTGAATTAGTAGATATGCTAGAGGAAGGGTTTGAACCTTTGACCTTATGGTTAAAGGTCACATACTCTAACCAACTGTACTACTCCATCAGCTTGTCTAATTTTGATCAATTTTATTACTTAAGTATATAGTTTTAGGCCTTGATAATTAATTTCATTTTTATTATTGTTTTGTTGACTTTACAAATATAAATTAATGTTTTATATTTACATAAGATGGTCTTGATGAATTTGTACTCAGTTGTGTCCTACTAGTTTAGAATATGCAACATCACGTCTCTACTTTTCCATGCTTGTGTTTTATAGATTGTTTTATTTAAAGTTAATTCATTAGATTAATTTGTTAATTAATCTTTTTTATAAATAAAAAATATCAAGAAGATATTCACATTTTATTATTATATTTATATTAATATGATTATTTTACCTTGTGGTTGAATTAGTAGATACATTAGAGGAAAAGCTTGAACGTTCGAGCTTGTGGTTAACTGCTACACTCTCTAACCAGCTGAAATACTCCAGTTACTTGTCCAAGTTTGATCAAAATTATTATATGTGTATATTTTTAAACCTCAGCAATCAATTTCATTGTCATTGTTGTTTTGTTAATTTTTTGTATGTAAGTTGATATTCTGTATTTACATAAGTAAGTCTTTTATGAGTTTGTACTCCTAATTAGGCATGTCAGTGTCCAAGCTATGTGTTCTACTAGTTTCAAATTTGCAGCATCATGTCTTTACTCTCTCATGCTTGTGCTTCATCATATGTTTTATTTAAAGTTAATTCATTATATTAATTTGTTAACATTTTCATAAATAAAAAATATCAAGAAGATATCCATATTTTATAATTATATTTATATTAATTTATGATTGTTTTACCTTGTGGTTGAATTAGTAGATACGCTAAAGGAAGGGTTTGAACCTTCGATCTTATGGTTAACAGTCACATGCTCTAACCAATTGAGCTACTCTACCTCTTTGTCTAATTTTGATCAAAATTATTACTTATGTATATAGTTTTAGGCCACGATAGTTAATTTCTTTTTTGTTGTTTTGTTAATTTTTCATATATAAATTGATGATCTGCATTTTCATAAGAAGTCTTGATGAGTTTGTACTCCTCGTTTGGCATGTCAATGTTCGTGGTATGTGTCCTAATTGTTTAAAATATTCAACATCACATGTCTCTCCTCTCCCATGCTTGTGCTTTATAGGTTGTTTTATTTAAGGTTAATTCATTATATTAATTTGTTGACTAAACTTTTTCATAAATAAAAAATATCATGAAGATTTCCACATTTTATCATTTTATTTATATTAGCATGATTAACCTTGTGGTTGAATTAGTATATACGCTAGAGGAAGGGTTTGAACCTCGACCATGTGGTTAATAGCCACATGCTCTACCCAACTAAGTTCCTCCAGCCGCTTGTCTAATTTTGATCAAAATTATTACTTATGTGTATTGTTTTAGGCCTCTATAATCAATTTTATTTTTATTGTTGTTTTGTTAATTTTTCATATGTAAGTTGTTGTTCTGTATTTACATAATAAGTCTTGATGAGAGTTTGTACTCCTCATTAGGCATGTCAATGTCCAAGCTATGTGTCCTGCTAGTTTAAAATTTGCAACATCATGTGTCTCTACTGTATCATCTCCCCTGCTTGTGTTTTATAGGTTGTTTTATTTGAGGTGTAATTTCATTATATTAATTTGTTTACTAAACTTATTCATATATTAAAAAATATCAAGATGATATCCATATTTTATCTTTTTTTTAGGTTAAAAAAGAAGTGAGGACTTAACTTCCAAGGAAAGCTAAAGCCTTGGATATCATGCATAAGAGCCCTATAAATTTCCGTAGGAGGCGATAACAACTCATGAATACCATAGGAAACCTTATGACCCAAACAAGCAAGAATGTATGCATAAGTATTACCCTCTCTAGGGGTAAATATCATCGAATGTACCCTGGCTTGCCTCGTTAGTTGCCGGCAATCTTGTATCGCACAGTAGGCTGGATGTTGCGGGGCAACCCACGCTAATAGAGCTGTTACAAGGTCCATTTGATTCAACCTCCACTATCACCGGATAGAGTTGCGCCCTAATCAAAAGCAACAGACCGTCATGAATTCCTCATAGTTCTGCCACAAACCGATATGCCACTCCCAAATTACCGGTGAAACCTTCAACGCTAATCCATATTTTATCATTATATTTATTATAATATGATTATTTTAAAGCTAATTTAAAGTCAATTTTTAAATGGAAAATTGATATGTAATGTATTCATTGCAAAGATTAAGTAAAAGCCGTATATAATATATACAATGAAAGGAATTAATAGAAACGCTAGAGGAAGGGTTTGAACCTTCGACCTTGTGGTTAACAGCCACACGCTCTAACCAACTGAGCTACTCCAGCTGGTTGTCTAATTTTGATCAAAATTATTATTTATGTGTATTGTTTTAGATCTCGATAATCAATTTCGTTTTTATTGTTATTTTGTTAATTTTTCAAATATAAGTTGATTTTCTGTATTTACATAAGAAGATATTAATGAGTTTGTACTCATTAGGCATGTCAATATCCAAGCTGTGTGTCCTACTAGTTTAAAATATGCAACATCTCATGTCTCTACTATATCATCTCCCTGCTTGTGCTTTATAGGTGGTTTTATTTAAGGTGTAATTCATTGCAATCATATTATAACGAATGATTAGAATAGTAATTGGAGATTTTAGGAACTCAATATGAGAAATATTAGCCAAATCTCATGTTTCCATTTTGATCATCCACATATATGTTATCTTAGGTAAACCCTGACGTATAGATGCTTCATTTGGAAGCAATATCTGTATTTAATATGGATTATGGACCCTATTTATCAAATTTCGTCATTTCTTGAAAGCCTTGTGCTTGTTTGATGCTTAATGGATACTTAGTGCAGATTTTACCCTTTCTTTGTGTGCCATTTAGATTTACTAATGGTATTAATAGTACAAAACACAATATATTGTTATTCCAAGAAACTTAAAATATATTCTGCTCCTATTCTGTTTACTTATCCCAATATTTGCGAACTAACATTGGCTAGTTCCATCAGTAGATTTTGGTTAGTGTCTACCCTTATCTCGATCTACAAGCATGCTAGATCAAGATTGTGAGATTACATGAGGGAATACAAAGGTAATTGTCTCTTCTTTGAATGACCTTTACCAATCTTTCCAAAACTACACAAACAGTTGAACTTGGCAGGTAAGATTTGAATCGGATGTTTATTTGATCATCATGTGCTAAATTTCAATTGATCAAACTTAAGTTCCTTGTTGGGTATGCATCTAGCTTGACTTGATGTTTCTTGAAAACAAAATGCAATAACATTTGCCTTCATTTCATGAATTTAATTTCTTTCGGGTAATTTACTCCTTGAAGAGGGGAAAAAGTTCAATTCATAGTGGTGCAATGCAGAGAAGCTTCCATTCTGGGAGAATGTTTATGTTTCTCTTCTAAATACTGCGTAGAAGTAGTCTCTCACATTGAGCTGTCCTTTAGTACTGTTTGAATCACATCAGTTTTATCTGTGAACATTAGATGGCCTATTTTAACAGGGTTTTTATATTATTTTCTGTTCCTAAACAGGCATCTCAGCAAGATTTTCTAGATTTCAAGATAGTCTGCAGATCTTCTTTGCCGTTCTTTTCTGGATGTCTCTGTTCTTTTGGTCATCTGCATGGGATGGGAGGAACAGTGGTAGACCAAACAAAAAATCCCCATTTAAAAGATGATGGAGTAAGCATTTTCATTGTATATATATCTGGGTTAAAAGAGTGCAGGAACTAGTATACACACTTTATTTTAGTTTATCTGTTAGTATATGTGGATGAAGAGAATTACACCCTTTAAAAAAAATAAAATAACATAGTCCTATTTAAGTATGATCCTACATATTATGATGCTATATTAATGTAATAACCAGCATTTTCAATGTAGTGAGTGTATGCCCGAGAATTTGCTTGAGCTAGTGCCTGATATCCTGAAACTAACGGTAGAGCTCAGGGGCTTGAGACTCCACCAATAGTTCTAGAAGATGATGAGGTAGATAAGCCAAATGCTAATTTGAGATATTTTTAGATTGGCATGTGATTTCTCCTCCCTGCATTTTCATGGCTTGTACCTAGCAAGAAAGAACCATGTTTGTGCCTATCCCACATTAGTAAACATGAAACACATTGTTTGTTCTAAGCAATTAAGCTCCCCTTTCCGATCAACCTCAATAAGAAGTGGGTTTCCTGTCCCTGCTTATCAATCATTTGAATCCTTCCTTTTCCTCAGAGGTTTCTTGTCATTCTTGTGCTACGGTCCCATCCCATCTCTTTCCAGGAAAAGGGGGGAGAAAAAAAAAGGAACACTCTCTTTCTTTGCACCTGTTCCATATCTAAGTGAGTGTAATTAGTGTGTATAAACTGGATTGCATCATCATACCATCTAGAAATTATTGGTATGACTTGATGGGATTGGCTTTCATACCTTTGCTTATTTGTGCAATTAATCAACCTGTCATTCATGCTCTCCAACACTGGTGTAGAGTCTGTTATGCTTGCCTAAACCTAAAAGGGGATAAAGAAAGAGTCCTAGAACCTTTATAGAGTGTGTCATCGTAACCTTTTTGACCATATGAGGTGAGCTGGTGTTTCTGCACTTTGTCTTTTTCTTGTCTACTCTCCGCTCGAGATGAAGAGGGCACTTGTTGAGCAATAAGTATCAAGTACAAACTTGTCTCACCATGTAACTAGAAAAACTTAAGTGGTTTCTTATTATTGGTAAGTGTAAGCAGTTTCACTCAGCTTGAATCTTTTTTGGTGTCTTTCCCTTGTTTAGGCTGTGAGCAGCTAATTTACTGCCTTTTCTATGCAGCCTATTTCAGCTATGGGGGGTTCCCTACTTTGGTGTCCTATTCCTCTTGGAATTGAATTTAAACATTAGGACTTGTATGTTAGATGTTTGTTTTTGCTAGGCGAATTGAGATCACTTCTGCCTTAACAACTTGTTCAGTGCTCAACATCCATATTGGTTGTCCTTACATGTTTGGTGGCAAATGCTGCGTGCATGTGCTTTTTGCTTCAAGCAACAACTTTCTAATGTTGTGTTCACTTTAAAGCATGTTCTTAAAGATTTTTTATTCAAATCCGGTTTCCCTAAATTTTTATAATTGCTTCTTGTAGATCAAATTCTAGTTCTTGATCTGACGGAACCTCCTACTGTCTGTTTCGATATTTTGTGCCGGCCTAAGAGGACAATTACCAGCATTTATTTTGCATAATCTATAGATGGCCATGTTTTCAGAATCATTAGCTTTTAGAAATGGTCCCCTTCTTTAGAGGAAGATTTATCCTTTTTTTTCCTCTGTAATTTCTTTAAGTTAAAATTTATGATACCATTTGATTAAGATTCATATTGGTAGGTTTAAATTATCGGGAAACTATAATGCAACAATATGCATGTTGCAGATGGTGATAATTTCCCGGAGAGCACAAAAAATCAATAAAATTGTGCAAAAACTCCCATGAATGCAGAACATGGTTTTATCTGTCTGTTCAATGGAATCTCTATTATTACCAACTTTTATGAATTCTTGCTCTGTTGTTTTGGAAGCTATAATGCAACAATATGCATGATGCAGATGGTGATAATTTCCCGGAGAGCACAAAAAATCAATAAAATTGTGCAAAAACTCCCATGAATGCAGAACATGGTTTTATCTGTCTGTTCAATGGAATCTCTATTATTACCAACTTTTATGAATTCTTGCTCTGTCGTTTTCTTTATCTTTCATGCTGCTGCTTTTTTCAAGGACAACCCCCATGCTTGGTGTGTAACAAGTGATTCATATGATTCAGTTTATTTCATGATGTTTTCTTTATCTGTTCATATTGCTTTTGGACATACTATTGCTTTTGGACATGCATGTCATCCTTTCGATGCTCTCTTCACTTTTTCTGGAAGTGTCCATATTTCACTTGTGGCTTGCTAAGAGCATTTCTATAGCTCTATCGGTGAATATGTTGAAGCATGATAGATTGCAAATTGGTTTCGAAACAGGCTCCTCACCGATCACCCAAGGCATGGTTTAGTTGTCTTTCAATTTATTTTGCAATCCTTTGTGTCGTTCTGTGTATTATGATGATGAACTTGTTTGCAGGAGGGACAGAAAAGGTCACCGATGGGTTGAACGCGAGCTTCGTCATCCCTTGCCCAAGGGATAGTTTGGTGTGCTTTTTCAGTCAAGCCCTCATCTGCCTTTACACTCAAGGGAGGGCCACATTATAAAAGGATGAATATCGTTTCACATTTGATGATGTGGAAAGAACTAATCTATAGTTGAGATCCTCACTTTAGATGTCCCCAAGAGGATAAGGTTAGTGGTTATAATCCCGCTTCTTCAACCCTAAGAACTAGGTTCAAATCGTTGTGTAACAAAAAAGAAGGAAAAAAAGAAAAAAAGAAAAAAGATCCTCACTTTAGATTGCTTTTTTCTTCGTAATATGCCTATGGGGAACTCAAACTCAGGAACCGGAAACTCCATACAATGTAAATTATGCCATATTATAACTTGATGATATCCTTGAAATGATGATTTGGAAAACGCCATGAACCCTTTTTCCTAATAAACATTTTCACATTATTGGGAATGCTAATTGATTTTTTATTTTTTTGGTTTAATTTTAAAATTTAATTCTAACAAAATCAGAATCATGAAATTGGCATGTGGCGAGTCATTCTAACATTAGATTGTGTCATAGTTATTTTTAATTATATAAAATATCTTTTATATAAGTAAAACCCTAAAATTGAAAGCGGAATTATTTTGGTACCAAAATATATCGTACTAACAAGAAAATCAAAATAGAGTTGCCGACCATAGTTTTATTTGATAATTTTCTTAAAAACTACAAGCGAAATTACTTTAAAAAAATATATATATATTAGGTTGGTGGACACAGGCAAACTAATTCTTGACATAAAAATTTAAATTATATATATATATATATATATATAACTTTTTTCACCACTGACGCTAATAGCAAATATAAAACATGAAAAATTTGTATATATAACACACGGCTGATGAAAAGGAAACCTATAGGATAAAAATTGTCAATTATGTTCAACATTTTCTAAGTTGTCACAAAGTGGATAATCTGTCTAATTTTCATTTTCATCCACCGCAAGTGGCCTCCATTCTTGATTTAGTAGGATAGAATATTAGATTTTTTAATCAATTCTCATGCACAATCAGAACATAATTTCAGATATTGGTAATTTAGTATCAAGGGAAAAAAAAAAGTGTCCCGATCTGTCCATGTCCCCTATGGGAAGGTGATGTAGTTCCTGGAGCGTGGCACTAGGAAATGCTAAAATCCGCACCACTGGGGGTTCCGCATCCGGGCTGGAGCACAATGTTTGGCCGTGATCGCCTAGAATTCTCGTGCAGTAATGTGAGAGGTTGAGGTGAATTGGTTGGAGTTCTCCTTGATACACGGCACTCATGTCCAATGCATTAGGTTGGCTCACAAGAGAGTCGGGTGGAATAGATAAAGGATGGAGAAGGATGAAGTCGATTTAAACTTGTTTCGATTGGGTTTTACCAAAGACAAGAGCTTATCACGCGGAGGTAATGTAACCTAAGGGAACATTGCACCCTTAAGCCCTACTATACCATGCAGGGATGGTGAAACCCAAGAGACTCATGGTCACCTTAAGCCCTAATTCTCACAAGGAGAACCTAAGAGAGAACACTCTCTTCCTTAACTTGGTTTTTTACTCAATGCTCAAATGACTTGCTTACAAAAGGATAGGAGACCTCTATTTATAGAAGAGGCTGAGGTGGTAAAGGGTCACTTGCAAGGGACCTTTTCTCCATTAGACTCTAGACTTAAAGACTCATTACTAGCAGACTTAAAACACACTAATAATGACTAATAATAACCTACAATAACTACCTGGGCTGTTACATATTGCCTCTTAATGCATCCTAATGATTACACTTATTTAGAGAATAGTTATTGCAAGACTCTTGGCCTTCCGGTTGCTGGACAGTTTCATGGTGCATTGTGGCTTAGTTGCTTGTGCTGTGGCTCGGTTGCTTGTGCTATAGCTCGGTGTTGTGGTGCATGCTGCTGCCCATTGGCTCGTGAGTTGGTGTATCTTCATCGAGTAATGTCTCTATCTCATTGAACAATCTAGCAAATTCTTCGGGCGTTGGTGTTCTTTCTCAAGCCTCTTCATTTGGTAGCTCGCAAGTGCTTGTTTCCTTAGCGCGCGATGATGCATTCTTTCACGCGGGTTGCTTATGTTTTGGTGGGGAACATTCGTCCTTGTGAACCTCCTTCAGGGATTTGTTCGTGCGAACCTCCTTTGAACATTCATCCTTGCGAACCTCCTTCAAAGATTGGTCCTTGCAAACATCTTTAGTTTTCTTGTAAGTACACATTGAGGCCTTCGTGCACGTTGCTCCGTGCATTGCACATGGCATGATGAAGGGTTACAACATTCGCCCCTCCTTGAAGAGCAACCTTTTCCTCAAGGTTGTAGTGGACGGTGGTGTTGTTCATGACCTTTCTTGATGCTTCTCCTTGGCTAGGATTTCCCTTGTTGCTAAACATTTCTTCCTTTGCATGACCCTTTTCGTGGATTCTTCTTGATATGTCATGCTCCTTCTTCTTGAATTGATTTCCAGCTTTCACTCGCATGTTTGCTTGAAATTCCTTGCTGGGGCTATTTTGATTGGGCTACATTTTTCCTTTGGCTTGGGCCCTTTGGTTGCTAGTCTTTCGACATTGTGACACCTTGATTTGTGTCCTTGAGTTTGCATCTTTTGAATGATAGGTGGTTGGAACAATGTTGCATGTATGTATGCTCAATTGCGACCTTTCGAATGATGCTTCAAAATGAATTCTTAGACATGTTCAGCAAGAATAGATGTGTTCGAGAATATGCTGCTTCATGTCTTCGCATATTGCTCGGATATGGTTGATTTCCTTCAACATATATGGGAGATAATCATGCGGATGGACTCCTTGTGCAGGCTACCTCTCTTGATGAAATGAAGGATGGTGGACTACATTTGCATTGCTTCCTGCTCGGATGTCATCTTCAATGTTGGAAAATTCACATCCTTTTAAATTAGGTTGTGGCTGCACCTTTAATTTGATACACTTGTCTCGGTACATGAACTCCATTCTCATTTTGTTGTAGTCCGTGACTACACGTTCGAGAGTTGCGAGCCATTGAACTCCAAGTGCTATCTCTACTCCAATTGTTGCAAGAGCATAGAGATTGATGGTGAACTTGTAATCTTGGATGTTGATGGAGACTCCTCGGATTACCATGGAACATTGAATCTTGTCGCCACTTACAACTTTAACGTTGAAGGGGATGATTTGTTCCATTGATAGCCTTAGCTTCTTTTCGACTTTGAGATTGATAAATTTGAGAGTTGAGCCATTGTCAACCAAGATGGTGACTCGTTGCTTGCCTATGAGTGCTTTAGTTCTCATTGGCTTGGGTCCTTCAATTTTGGCTAAGGCATGAAGAGAGATCATTGAGTTTTCCTCCTGTTGTGGTTCTTCAATCATTTCCTCCTTAAGTGGTACAATTGGTTCCTCCATCGTTGCTTCTTCGAGGGGTGCTATCTCACCTATCACCTCTTCTTTTTCATTCGGCACGAGCATGAATGTTCGCTACCTTTTGCACTTGTGGCCAAGTGCATTAGTTTCTTCACATGCAAAGCATAAGCCTTAAGATTGCCTAGCTTCCATTTTCACATATGTGAGCCTTAGAGGAGATAAAGGTTCCTCTTTGATGCGAACTTCTTCAACAAACGACTGCATGGGTTTGCTATAGACTTCTTGAGTTGATACTTCTTTGGCTAAGTTGGGATAGGAATTAGGAGGGTGCTGGTTGTTTGTGGAATAGGGGTAGGACGAAGGGCTATATTGGTAAGGATTGAATGATGGACTAGGGTAATAAATGTAGGGATTTTCAGTTATGAAGAGGAAAAGGTGGTGTGTAGGGAATTAATCGGCCATAAGTAGGAACTTAAAAAGTCATGGGTACCATTGTTGTGGACTGAATGTAGGGCTCATAGTATTCTGGACTATGGCCTAAGTTTTGGTTCATAACCTGAGGATATATGGTTGGAGCCGTGACTTGAGGCATGGTGACATGTTGTATGGGTGTCGCCTTTGATTCATGGGCATGGTATGATGGTTTGTTGCTTGGTTTGGTTGCCCACAAATTGTCACTGCCTGGAGGATCTTTGTTCTACAACATAATGTTGTCCAGTGGCTCAATGGCCTGTTCGAAAGCACTATCTTAAGGTGCAAAGTCTGAGGTGTTGCTGCCATTTGATTGCTCAATAGCATGGGGTGACTGCACTAATTTGGGTGCTATGCCTGTTGCAATGGCATAGGCGATAGCTGGTATTCAGGACTTAGGATCCTTGAACGATCGCTTGACTCCAAAATGTGGACTGCCTTGTCACTTTGGCTACTGCTGCTGCATGGAACGTCCTGTTCTGGAACTTTCACATGTTGGGGCACTTCCTCAATGCTATAAAAAGGCTTGGCCTGCTTAGGATAATGGTCATCTTGCTGCAAGATGGGCGTTGAAGTTGCTGGCAGCATAGAGTACAGAATGTTTGATATGCTGGCATGATTTTGCTGTATGCTATCAAGACATCTCTCTTTGTATAGAGCCTGTTCTTGGGCCTCTTTCCTTATTTGGTAAGGGGACTTTATGATGGCCTTTAACCTCTCATTAAGTGCCATATTGATTATGTAATAATGCTAAATAATTGACACTTGCTGCAGTAGGGAGGTGAACGGCTGCTTTCCTTATGATTGTCATCCACTAGTAGCCTCTTAAATGCTTGCAATGATGGCTTTTCAATGGATGTCTCTTAAGAAAGATATGGTGGCCGAATAATTTACAAGGAAGTGAATTTAATCTTCAAAAGTGGAATGAATTCCTTCAATGAAAATGCTGGCCAAGGATGGTAAGTACTTTGTCTTCATAGCTTCTCTTCAAATTTAATTAATTTGTTGATGGCTGAATCACTCTTAAATAAGAGTAGACTTTTCCTCACTTTGAAAGGATAAATGATCAGCAATGGCAAGGATAGCAATCAATGATTTGATCACTTGCCGGACAATGGATTTCCTCCAATGGTGTGCTGGAATTGCTGCTGCTCCTCTCAATAAAATTCGATTGAATGGACTGCTCTCAATGAAAGAGGGTGGAATGAATTTCCCTAACCCGCTCAATGAAATCGCTAATAGTTAGAACGATTCCTTGAGGTTCGTTAAGAGTGTTGCTCAATGAAACTCCTTCAAGGGATAGTCTTCAATACCAATGGGCTGGAATGGATGCCCTCTTTGGTAGTACACCAAGATTGATGCACTATGATGCTCTCTTCAATGGAATTGCTGAATGGTGAAGGGTAAGACGTTCGCAACTCAAGCACCAATGTTGATGGAACTTTGGTGTTCTTCTTCAATGGAATGAACTCAGACCTCCAAGAGATAAGATGAACACTCTCAATGAGAGCACCAAAGTTGATGCGGTTCCTAGAGCATGGCACTAGGAAATGTTGAAATCCGCACCATTGGGAGTTCCGCGTCCGAGCTGAGGCATAATGCTTGGTCATGATCGCGTAGGATTCTCTTGTGGTAATGCTTGGGCTGGGAGGTTGAGGTGAATTGGTGGAAGTTCTCCTTAGTACATGGCACTCATGTCCAATACACTAGGTTGGCTCACAAGAGAGTCGGGTGGAATAGATAAAGGATGAAGAAGAATGGAGTCGATTTGAACTTGCTTCTATCGGGTTTTACCAAAGACAAGAGCTTATCATGCGGAGGTGATGTAACCTAAGGAGACATTGCACCCTTAAGCCCTACTATACCAAGTGGGGATGGTGTAACCCAAGGGACTCATGGTCACCTTAAGCCCTAATTCTCACTAGGAGAACCTAAGAGAGAACACTCTCTTCCTTAACTTGTTTCTTTACTCAATACTCAAATGATTTGCTTACAAAAGGATAAGAGACCTCTATTTATAGAAGAAGCCGAGGTAGGTAAAGGGTCACTTACAAGAAACCTTTCCTCCATTAGACTCTAGATTTAAAGACCCATTACTAGCACACTTAAAACACACTAATAATGACTAATAATAACCTACAATAACTACTTGGGCTGTTACATATTGCCCCTTAATGCATCCTAATGATTACACTTATTTAGAGGGTAGTTATTGCAAGACTCTTGGCCTTCTGGTTGATAGAAAGTTTCATAGTGCATTGTGGCTCGGTTGCTTGTGCTATGGCTCGGTGTTGTGTTGCATGCTATTACCTATTGGCTCGTGAGTTGGTGTATCTTTATCGAGCAATGTCTCTATCTCATTGAGCAATCTAGCAAGTTCTTTAGGCATTGGTGTTCTTTCTCAAGCCTCTTCATTTGGTAGCTCGTAAGTGCTTGTTTCCTTAGCATGCGATGATGCATTCTTTCGCGCGGGCTGCTTATGTCTTGGTGGGAAACATTTGTCCTTACGAACCTCCTTCAGGGATTCGTCTGTGCGAACCTCCTTTGAACATTCATCCTTGTGAACCTCTTTCAAAGATTCGTCTTGCAAACCTCCTTCAAAGATTGGTCCTTGCGAACCTCCTTAGTTTTCTTATATGCGCGCATTGAGGCCTTCATGCGCATGCTGTTCTGTGCATTTCACATGGCATGATAAAGGGTTGCAACAGATGGCCAGGTCACGTTTGACCTCCCCAATGGGGAAATTTATTTGGAAGGCCCAAGAAGCACAACAAGGCCTATTGTCACTTCACTGTGGAGGACATATACAAGGACCATCCAATCGAAACCCCCTCAATTTCCAATCCGACGGTTGTAATGGCCCCATATCACATGACTATTTAACCTACGTGTCCTTTTTTCATACTCCTCGACTCGCGTACTTTGCCAGCTCCTCAAGGCTCAATGCTTACGAGCGTGCTCTGTAACAAAGGAAGCTAGCAAGATAGTTGAACTAACCGTTAGCTTGGTTACTTAGGAATAACATAACTTGTTAGGATGTTAATTCAGTGCAATAAGACAGTTGAGCAACTGATTCAGTGGAGCTTGTGATAGATGGAAAGTATAAAAGAAGTGTAACAGAAGGAAAAAGAGGTGTGGAAATAAACTATGGCTTTCTTTCTCTCTCTCTCTCTCTCTCTCTTTCTCTCTCTCTCTCTCTCATCAAACCTAGACTTACAACTTCCCCTGGATTGTAGCTTATTAACATATTCATTAGGAAATTCTATTATCATTTCCTCTAATCTCCTATCTCTGTTCTTGATCATCTTTGCAATTCACAGCTGGAAGCTTCATTCTTTCTCCAATCCTGGTGGCATGTGACAAACTTGGTATCAGAGCCTCTCAATTCTTAGCCGAAAAAGTTAGAATTTGGAAAAAATGGCATATGGAACCAGGCTCACATCGATGAATAGCTTAAAAAACAAGAAGCTCAAATATAGGATATCACCATTGAGCTTAAAGAGATTCACATCGAAATTGGAAGAAAGATGGAGGAACAATCTCAAAGATTTAAGGCTCTCATAGCTAACATGGAGGCAAGGATCAATGGCCTGGGAAAGACAAGTCAAAACTAGACAGAAGAACCAGACTTTGACAGACCTCCTAATTCACCTCTTTTGCTTACTCCACAAGAAGGAAGAACCAAAATAGAGATGGTTCTTTCCACTCATAAGAAAGAACCAGCACACTGTGGGAATTTAGTCCATCTACCAAGGATTGAACTTCCTTTCTTTGATGGAGAAAATCCTCGCGCATGGTTATGAAAGTGCTGTAAGTTCTTTTAAGTGTATCAAATTCCTGTTTCCTCCTGGTTAGATACCATTGAGATATATCTGGAAGGGAAGGCAGATGTTTGGTTTCAAGGTTTAAAGTTGGTAAAAAAAAAAAAGTAATTGGGAAGAATTTTGCCAACTCTTATGCCAGCGGTTTGAAAACAAGGGAGTTCAGGATGAAATTGAGGAGTTTAACAAATTACAATAGCAAGGAACCATGGCAGAATATCAAGAGAAGTTTGAAGAGCTTTGGTCCATTATGCTTCACAAAAATCCAAAGCTTATGGAGTCCTATTTTATCTCTAGTTTTATCAGCGGAGTAAAGGAGGAAATCAAACCTATATTAAGGATAATGAAACCAACAACCTTATTTCAAGCATTCGAGATTGCCACCTTACAGGAGCAGGCTTTGGAACTTAATAAACAGGAGAAAATTGGAACCAACAGGAGTTGGGATCCTGGGAAATTCAAGGCTGGAAACAAGAGCCTGGAAAAGGTAAACAATTCTTGGAGAAACTCTCAAAGAAAGAACATGGCAAGCTGGGAACAGCATGGAAGAAAAGTTACCAAGAATCTCTTCCCAAGAGTTGCATTATAGAAGAATCAACAATTTATGTTTCAAGTGTGGGGAAAGGTATAATCCAAGACATCAGTGTAAACTCAAACATCTCAATCTCATTATAGCCGCTGAAGATGAAGAAGTACCAGAACTCGAAGAAGCAAAGGAAAATGAAGAGTCTATCCAAGAAACTGTGGAGGTAACACTGTGTATCTTATCTAATTCATTGAATATAAAGACTATAGCATTGCAGGGGTCGATAAAAGGAATGACTATAACAATATTGGCGGATACTGGGAGCTCCAACAGCTTTATAAACCATATGCTGGTGAAAGAGCTCAAGTTGTCAATTGAAGAGGATGAACCACTCCATGCCATTCTTGTGGATGGGAGAAAAGAAAGCAACTACACCAGAGTCAAAGGAGTAAAGTGGAGCATACAAGGGTACAAATATTCCTTTGATTAAAGAATAATTAGTTTGGAAAGTTAGGATATCATTCTAGGAGTAGACTGGATATACAATTTCAGTCATATCACTTTTGATTTCAAACAACTCCAAGTAAGACTCACCAATAAGGATAAGGAAATGGTGCTAGTTGGTTAAGCAAAGAACTCCATAATGAGGCTAGTAAGAGGGAACGACACTAAGAAATTCAAGAAACAACAGCTACAAAGTTGCATCAATCTAATAACCACATCAGAAACCACCCCATATCAGATACCCCTTCAAATTTTGGAACTATTGCAACATTTTCAGGACATTTTCACTGAATCCAGGACACTGCCTCCAACAAGGTCACACGACCATCATATTCCCCTGAACCCGGAGGTCAACCATTCAAGATTAAGCCCTATAGGTACCCCCATTCTCAGAAGGCAGAAATTAAAAAACAAGTGGAGGAAATGCTCAGCAATGGTATAACACTGACGCTGCGGTGTCCGTACTAGTGTACTATTCTTGAAATATATATATAATATTCCTTAGTTATATATATAGAGAAAAATTTTTATTTATATTGATTTTCGATTTTGGGGTATTTAATTTAAATTTTTTATATGTTTTAAGTTGTCGTATTCGCGAATCATAATAAACCTCATTTTTATAAAATTCGCATTTTTATGAAAGAGGGGACGCAGGAGACGCAATGTTTTGAAGCAAAACGATGCGTCCCCAAATATTTGGATTAGGGTTAAAAAACCCTAATCCCCTTTTTCCATCTCTCTCTCTCTTCCTCTCTTCTGCTCTCTCTCGCCCGAATCCTCACTCTCCGCCGTGCTCCGCCACCGTCACTGTCGCCACCGCACACCACCACCACCATCTCCCTCTGTTCCCCCACTTTTTCTCTTCAATCGATCTCTCTCACTCTCGGTTCTCCCTCTCTCAGTTCTCTCTCTCTTTCCCTTTCGAATCTGTTTCTCTCTTCCTCTCTCGATCTCACTCCACCGCCCTCTTCCATTCCCTCCGCCACCGTCGCCACCACCCACGGCCGACACCGCTCACCTGCTCGGTTACTCTCCTCTCTCTGTTCTCTCTCTCTATCACTCGTTGTCTCTCTCTGTTTCTCACTCTCTGTCTCTCAATCTCACTGCCCCTCTCTCCCTCTCTATCATCTCACTCTCTCTACGATTGCCACCACCGTACGCGATAGTGCTCTGTTTTCTCTCCATTCTATTTCTCTCGCGCAAAAGAGCTCTTCACTCTGCTCTCTCCCACGCGTGATAGCACGCGTTGTCTCTCTCCCTCTCGCCCGCTCCCATGCGATGCTCATTGCCAAGAACTCCTCTGCAACCTCTGTTGCAGCATAACAGCAGACACTCGAAACCCTAGGTCAAGACTGTATTCCCTCTCTACGTAGGTAAGGGTTGGTTTTTGATTATTAGCTCTAGGTTTCAAATTTCCTTAGTAATTAGGTTTAATTACTAAAATTGGTTTCAATTTGGAGACATTGCAGGATTGTAGGCACACGGACATAGGGTTGTGAGCTGCGAGGAACCCTAGGTGAGGGATTTCTGGTCCATTCAATTTGTTGACTGAATTTACGGTAAATTTAGGATAAGAAGTATCGTATGTGTTTAGAATGTATGTTAGATTCGATTAGAATGCATTTTTTGACAATTATATGTGATTATTTAGGTTAAGTATAAGATTTTATATGAATTGGGTTGTCTGATATGAAAGAAGCATGTTAAAGGATCTTTGTCGCGTTTCATGTCTTTCTTAGGTTGTTTTGAGTTGTTAATTGCCTGATGAAATGCATTTTTGAAGGATAGTTTCAAAAATTGTTGTTAGGTTTAAGAACTGTTGTAATCCTTCTCATTATAAGTTGTCATGCATATAGACAATCTAAATACGATCTTCATATTATGAAAATAGATTTTCATACTTTGAAAATGACATATGGTTTGAAACATTTGGATGAGAATCGAAAAGTATATGATTTTTCAAAGATTTTCTATCTTGTTGGAAATTTATTTATTTTAGGCTTATTTCCGACTTTGAGTAGTTTTAGGGTTGAATTAGACTTGGTTTTGATTATGTTATTCATTTATAAATAAAATACAATTGATGACATTAGAATGTATACAAAGATTGAAGAATTTGGATTTGTACAAACTTAGGGAAAATGGATAAACCCTAAAGATATTTGAAAATTTGATGACAATTATGATGATTTGATTAGGTTGACCTTTTTGGAGACTCGAAGAGTTAATTTGTATTAATAGTGGAAATATGGAGTGATCACCCTCCCTAAAAGGTGAGTGGGACCCTAATCTCTGGCATAAAATAGTGAAACTTGATTTTTACCGTGTTTTTAACAAAACATGCTTTTGATATGCATTGATTCGACGTGTGACTCTAAATTTCAAATTTGTTTTGTGATTATTGGAGTGTCGTAAATTTATGTTTTCGATAACTATGTATTCATGGTTTGAAATGAATTAATATTGTGTCATTATTTGAGAACTAGAATGTTTTCTATTCTACCATTGCATTGGTATGTTGATTTGAAATGATTTGATGAAATGTATCGGCACACGGATTTGAAATGTTTTGATGAACTATGTGGGTTGGATGCCTACTAGTTATGAGATGATATGATGATATGATATTACTTGATGGATTCCGTAGCTACGAAGGACGTTTGTAGCGGCACCGGGATGCCCGGATATACTTCTACAGGAGGTATTCGCAAACGTCATTCTAAGGACTATAGGCGCGGCCGGTTGAACCCTCATAGGGGGAGGACGTCTGTGACGCCACTGTCTAGCTCCGGGCGGGGTCCTATACATAATTATGAGCTAGCCCCAGCAAACTCATGGCTAACGTCGGGGTAGAAAGTAACTTTTGAACATTCTTGCATAATAAAATGCCCGATGCGCCTGTCCTTGGTCATGGTTGACCTTTGTCAGGATCATTTTCAGCTTGCTCTAAAATAATACTTGATTTTTAAATGGATGCATATATGTATGATATCGTGTGATTGACTGAATGATTTTATTTTACTGAACATTCCATATTTTACTGTAAATCATGAATTATTGTTTACGAATAATATAGTTTGACATTCCAATGTTTCACCCACACTATTTATGCTTGATATTAATCCCCTCACTCATATGGTATCTTCCTTGATACTCACTCCTCTTCTTTCCTCTCTCAGACAGGGATTCTCGTGATAGAGTAACACATCGGATTCTCGAGGTCTTTGGTTGTGTGTTGGTGGAGTTAGGAATTCACGACGGTGAGATCTAAATTTAAGTTGAAATATGATTTTCATATTTTATATCGACCGTGCAAGGTCTCGATTTCGAGGTCCGTAGTTGGTCGTGTACATTTTATAGGATGACTGTATAAATTATGGACATTTATTTGTGAAACTCTCATGTTGGTTCATTACATTTGCATTGAAGCGCTTGTAAATATTTAAAATGTCAACTTGGGAATTTGTTGTATATTTGTATAAAATTTAGCCCCGCTCGGTGTGGCCGCTGCTCATGCTTTAGTTGGACATGACAATAGAGGTCTATGGATAGGACTGTTAGTATTGATGATAGCTTTGCGTTATCCTGGTTGTCCACTATGAATATGGTTGATTGTTGTGAGATCGGGATGACCCATTTATTTATTTGATAGGATTGATGTCCATTTTACAAGTTGATTTATATATGGGAGACCTCCGAAATATGAGGAGGTTCTACCTGATTTTTTGTAAAAATATATTCGGTATCCAAGACAACGAGCAGCTGCTCACGACCCCGGTTCGGGGCGTGACAAATGGTATCATCAGAACCAGCTCAAGTCTCTTTGCTTCTCCAGTGTTATTAGTGAGAAAGAAAGACAGCACATGGAGGTTTTGCACGGACTACAGGTAGCTGACCAATCTCACCATAAAGGACAGGTACCCTATCCCAAACATTGATGAACTTTTAGATAAATTACATGGGTCTAAGGTGTTTTCTAAGATTGACCTAAGGATTAGATACCATCAGATTAGAGTTCAGGCTTGTGACATTGCTAAAACAGTTTTTCAAACATATCATGGCCATTTTCAATTCTTAGTAATGCCCTTTGGTTTGACTAATGCCCCAGCGACCTTCCAATCACTCATGAAGCATATTTTTCAACCCTACCTCAGGAAATTTGTGTTGGTGTTTTTTGATGATATACTTATATATAGTGCTGATATTGGGACTCATACATAGAACCTAAGAGAAGTTTTTCTAATTCTAAGGCAACACCAGCTATTTGCTAAGTACTCTAAGTGCACATTTGTTCAGACAAAGGTAGAATACTTGGGGCATGTGGTGTCTGAGTTAGGAGTGCAGATGGACCCTCAAAAGATTGAATGCATCCAGTCATGGCCAATACCAAAGATCATCAAAACTCTTAGGGTTTTTCTAGGACTGACAGGGTACTATAGGAGATTTATCAAAAATTATGGAGTTATAGCTAGACCTTTAACTGATCTCCTCAAAAGAGACAACTTCCACTGGAATGAGGACTCTGAACGAACATTTAATCGATTAAAAATAGCTATGATCTCAGCACCAGTTATGCGATTGCCTAACTTTTCCAAACCGTTCATAGTAGAGACTAATGCATGTTCAAAAGGATGGGGTGCAGTTCTGATGCAAGAAGGCCAACATATTGCTTATTTGAGTAAAGCTCTAGGACCTAGAAGCCAAGGGCTGTCAATTTATGAGAAGGAGTTAATGGTTGTAGTAATTACAGTAACAAAGTGGAAACATTACTTGATTGGATATCATTTTATCATTAGAACTGACCCCCAAAGTTTAAAGTATATGTTGGAGCAGAAATTGACTAACACACTTCAACATAAGTGGCTTACAAAACTACTTGGCCTAGACTATGAAATACAATATAAAAAGGGAGCTGAAAACAAAGTAGCAGATATACTGTCAAGAAGGGAGTTGCTGTCAGAAGAATCACAAGGAAAGGAAGTGTTAGCAGTCTCACTAATACAACTAAATGGTTAGAAGAGATCACTCAAAGTTATAAAGGTGATGAAGAGTGTCAAACCTTGATAGCCCAACTTACTTTAGCACCAGATAGCATTCAAGATTACTAACTCCAAGGGGGCATTCTTAAATTCAGAAAGAAGATTTATGTTGGGAATGGATCTCAGCTTCGGACCAGAATAATCCATCAGATACATCACTCAGTTGTAGGAGGATATTCAGGACAGCATTACACTTTACAGAGGGTCAAGACTGCCTTCTATTGGCCTATAATGAAGTCTGATGTGGTGAAGTTGGTAAAGGAATGTGATACTTGCCAACGAAACAAACATGAAAATATACCATACCCAGGTCTGCTTCAACCTCTACCTATCCCATCATAGGCATGATCCCAAATCAGTTTGGATTTCATAAAAGGGTTGCCGGAATCGCATGGCTACAATACAATTTTGGTGGTTGTTAACAGACTTACAAAATTTGGCCATTTTGTGGCATTATAGCATCCATATTCTGCAAAGACAATAGCTCAATCTTTTGTAAACAATGTCTTCAAACTTTATGGGCTACCAAATTCAATAGTTACAGATAGGGACAGAATCTTCACTAGTGCATTTTGGTAGGAGCTCTTTAGATAGGTTGGCACACAACTGCAACTCACCAGTACATACCATCCACAGACTGACGGACAAAGTGAAAGGTTAAACCAATGTCTCGAATGCTATATGAGGTGCATGACTGCTGATAGACCAGGACTTTGGTCATAGTGGTTAAGTCTTGCAGAATGGTGGTACAACACCAATTTCCATTCCAGTATTAAGATAACTCCTTTTGAAGGCTTGTATGGCTACTAGCCCAAGACTATTCCTTTTGGCCCTTACATGGATTCGATTACTCTAGCTACTAAAATTTTTGTTAAGAATAGACAAGCTATGCTACAAATACTACATGATCATCTTGCTAAAGCACAAAACAGGATAAAGCTCTTTGTTGATCAAGGAAGAACTGAAAGAGAGTTCAAAGTTAGGGACTTAGTTTACTTGAAACTCCGCCATACAGGCAGCAATCTATTGAACTCAGAAGGCAGCTTAAATTATCTTCAAAATTTTATGGCCCTTTCCCAGTGTTGTCTAGAGTTGGACAGGTGGCATACCGTCTACAATTACCCCAGGGATCTAAGGTTCATCCAGTATTTCATATTTCTCTGCTTAAGAAGAAGTTGGGGCTAAATCAAACTACCATGCCAAGCTTACCTTTAATAGGGTCAAATAAGCAAGCAATAGTAGAACCTGAAGCTGTACTGAAGCGACGAGTCATCTTAAGGGGAGACAGACCTATTATATAATTGCTGATCAAATGGCTTAATCTCAGCCTGAAGGAATCAACTTGGGAAGACATGGATTTCATTAAATCTCAGTTTCCTAGTTTTGATTCTTGAGGGCAAGGATATTCTTAAAAGGGGGGTATTGTAACAAAGGAAGCTAGCAAGACAGTTGAACTAATCGTTAGCTTGATAGTTAGGAATAACAAAAGTTGTCAGGACGTTAATTCAGTGCAATAAGACAGTTGAGCAACTAATTCGGTGGAGCTAGTGACAGAGGGAAAGTATAAAAGAAGTGTAAAAAAAAAAAAATGTGTGGAAATAAACTGTGGCTTTCTCTCTCTCTCTTTCTCTCTCCTCTCTCTCTCTTTCTCTCTCAACAAACCTAGACTTACTACTTCCCCAAGATTGCAGCTCATCAGCAGATTCATTAGGAAATTCTATTATCATTTCCTCTGATCTCCTATCTCTGTTCTTGATTATCTCTGCAAGTCACAGCTCGAAGCTTCATTCTTTCTCCAATCCTGGTGGCTTATGACATGCTCCCCCTACTGTACCTCTGTTTGTCGGCTTAAAAAACAATTTCTCTTTTCCATTTTGATTTGATCCAACGGCTCAAATTCATCTTCCACCACTCCACCCTTTAAAACCTTAATTTTTCACGCCCACTTTGCTTCACCATGGGATGGTTCATCTTCCTCTCTAAAAGCAAAATGCTTCTGCATAGTTCGTCAACACCAATTCTGAATTCATGGATACCCAATTCAAGAGAATAGTCTCTGGAGTCGAATCTTGATCTCTAGATCCCAAGAACCCAATCCATTCCCCTTAATGACGTCGTTTGGTACTCAATCCGACAATGACCCATCAAAGAAAATGGTAGGAGAATTATCTGAGGCCGATCTCAGAGTGCCTCCTTTGCCGAGGAAGAAGAACAAAAATTTGGATCGGGTTTATAAGGCCTACTGTATTACAATCGGGTTGAGGAAGACGAGATTTCGGGTCGGGTCATGGTGGAGAGGCTGTTTTCGGCTCAGGTCTGGATGGGCGCGAGTGCGGCAAGATTGGGGGGTGAAGGGGGTCGGGTCGAGTCCACTAACCGCGGCGGAGGAGACGAGTCGAGGTTTGGTGATGGGAATAGGAATCAGAATAATGGGAATGGAAATGAGAGTACAGATGCTTATTATTTGAGGATGATTGAAGCCAACCCTGGTGATGCTTTGTTGTTTGGGAATTATGCCAGGTTGTTAAAGGAGGTAAAAGTTCAATTTTGACTCTAAATTCTTGTCAAGCACGTTCTTCATTAGCTTAATTTATCAATTTTATCTGGACAAGATTAATAAAATTTGGAATAATGTTTTTAATACCACAAGACAACTTCATCATTTCAAACATGAAAAAAAGGTTTAAATTTCGTACACAGTGAAATTTGATGAACTTTTAGCTTCTTACATGTAAGTGTAACGTTGTAGACAAAATTTATGAGTGCAGGTATGGGGAGATTTGGTGAAAGTAGAAGAGTACTGTGAGAGCAATATTGGCAAATCCAATTGATGGGAATGTATTGTCACTCTATGCTGATTTGATGTGGCAGAGTCACAAGGATGCTCAACGTGCTGAATCTTATTTTGATCAGGCTGTCAGAAATGCTCTTAATGACCGGTCTACTTCTTTTCTTTCCCAACTCAACTCTAGTAAGTCTAACTTGAAGCTTTTGATTGGCTAAATACAAGGGCTATTTTACATCCAAATTCCAACTTATCTGGTCAGAGAAGCTTAGGTTCACACTTGTTGATAATTACATTAGGCAAGAATTAAAGATTTACAGAGTTAACCCTCATAAGTTGTGGGCCATTGCAGGTCTCATTTTGGTATTGGTGTATAAATCTGTAATCTAGTGTTTTGATTAAGCTTGTGGTAGACCACATAATGCTTCATGTATATGTATGTTTATACATATTAAAGTTGCTAGAGAGGCATTTTGGTAATGGTGAGGGGTTTATGGGTTCCACTAACCCAAAACTACCACAACACTACTCCTTTTATTTTGTCCATGTTTAGTGCATCATAATGAGAAGGAGATTAATCTCTCCCTTATGGTTCAACGTGAGTATCTATCGCTGCTATGAGAGCAAACTTGAGAGAAAAACAAATATTCTCAAAAGTAAGAATAAGACGAAGGTTTGAGAAATTTTCGCGTAAGAAAATTTCTCCCGTCGTAACGATCACCGGATTGAGGGTTACGGCGTCATGATATTGCAATGGTGGTTCGATTAATATCGTGATCACCATCCCGACCGTGAGATCCGATCGAGGGACGTGCGGCTCGATCGATTATTGAAAACTCTACACATTGAGGTATTTATTCAATACCCGAGATTCATAGTTTTATTTTCCTGAAAATTATTTAATTGCTTCCGTTGTACATGTAATTCTATTAATTCCAACATTGGTATTAGAGCAATTGTTAGATTAATTAAAATTAATTTTCAAAATTAATTTTCAGGTATAAAAATATAGGGTATAAAATTTAGGGTTCAGATTACGGATGAGTTTCATGAATCCGATTATACCACTACGTTACCCAAATCACGTAGATTACGAAAATAATTTTTTCATAATTTTCTGAATACGTTTAGACTAAGAAAATTCTGATTAAAACTTTTGATCGTGAATAGTGACCGAACCTTTCAACTCCAGATTTGTCGAGATTAAGGGCAAATCAGTGCATGAAAATAGTAGATTTGTGTTTCATGATCTACGTTTTGATATTTATATTGCATATTATTATTGCCAGAGAGTGAGGTTTAAAAAATGGCCGCGAATTATCGAAATTTTGGACTCAAAATACGTTGAAATTAGGGCACGATTATTCCAAAAATCGAGTCAAGGATGCTTGGAATAAATGAAATTAGAGATTCCACACAAAATCTGGGGAAAACGGTGTCGAAAAAGTGATTTTTCAGCATCTGGGTCAAAAGACCCGGTTGCAGGAAAAATCGGACGAAGAAGTGAAGCCCGAACCAGGCGCGTGCAGCTCACGCGCACTGAGCCAAGTGAGCCACGTGGCCGGTTCGGGTCGGTGACCAACCTGGACCCAGACCCGACCCGCGAACCCGAACCGGATCCGGGATCCGACCAGCACCCCCGGGTCCGAAAATGGACCTGTGCACGGGGGTCGCACGCGTGTAGGCGCGTGACCCGTGCGCCCGCGCTTCAGGCCCGTGTGCCGACATCATAGGGCACATGCGGGCATGTGCCAGACACACTGTGCGTCTGGCTTGTGTCCCAGCCACTCCCTGGTACGTTGTTGCACATGAGACCGCTAACGGCGCATCAAGTCATTAGGAATTGGAATTGGAATTTTTTCAATTTTTTGAGGGTCTCACATCCATAAAAGTAATTTTTTGTGAGTTTTTGTGTACCGAGTTCTAGTCCGAATGGTGAGATGCAATCCCGGATTATGGTGTATGGTGTCCGTTGATTTATACGCTCGTCTTGGGGTCTGTACTCGAGTCATTTGGTTCTTGATAATTCGTAAGTTGCACAAAATTTGAGAATAAGATCGATGAGTCACTAAAGTCTCAAAAACTACTTCAAAAATTGTTGTATTAGGTCTCTGAAAGAAGAAGAAAACTGAATGGTGATAATTACGAGATTTTTCACCGGTAGATTCCGTTTATTCTCGAGAAGCAAGATCTATCTGAAATTCTGAGGTATGAGATGGTAGACTTCAATGAGGGTACCACACCTCAGAGAGACGAGAATATGAGACATTACGTGTATGGAAGAGGAATGATGGCTGAGTTAGGGCAATCCTCCTTAGCATTATACACGATGATGTGATCCTAGTCCATGAGTAATATCCTACGGTTATGTCGGTTTGGCTCGTCTTATAAAGAGCATTGTGGTGCTCTTACAGATCCTAAGGTGAGGATACTGATTTATAGGTTTAATAACTTATAAATAAAGGGTTGATCATACGATGATACAACATTTGATGAAAATGTCGAGTATGATCGCCGAGTTGAAAAATGTGAGCAAGCCTATTTCGGATATGTTTTCTAGTACTGGGTGCGATCCAGTTCTTTACCTGATTCATGGGAAACCATGAAAAACCTATTTCACTTGCGACTAAAGTATTCGTACTTTCACTAATATGAATAGGCACAGTGAGCTCAAGTAGGAGCATCTGGAGGCGAATAGGTCATACTCGGATCATGCTTATGCAGTGGAGTTGAGCAAGGACTCTTGTGGCACCAAATTCAAATGGCATAAGTATGAATAATAGACTCGAGGCTCAGGTAAGAAGAAACCATCCGAGAAAACCAATAACAATGTAATAATGCGCAGAAAGAAAGAGTTGGATAAAACCAAGGTATAGTGCTACATCCATAGTAGGCTTAGTCATTTCGCTCGTAAATGTGACGAACAGAAATTATCTCTTTCTTCTTTACGTGGTTTAAGATGCTCGCAAATTTCTCTCCTTCGTGGATTGTAAACTCAGAAGCTACCGATCACGTAACTTGAGACAAGAGCGCACATATAAAGTTTCGCCGAGTGAATCCTCAAGTAGAGGATTTACGTAGGGAACAGAGCGTTTTATTGATATCAGAAGGAATTGCACTTGTAAGTTGGAGTTGTAAAGTTGCTAAACTCTGTACGTCATTTACACTTCAGATATTTGATGAAACTTAATCTCAGCCTAGGATATGCTTTGTTAATTTAGAAATTTTATAATTTCAATTTATTATGATAATTCTTTAATTGGTTCTGGTTTGGTCCGTGAGGGACTACGTGCACTGGAGTGATTCTTTTTAATGGTGTTTACTTATTATCCTCCTAGCGTGAGAGAGGATGAACCGGTTGGCAATAAGTTGTTAATAAGACCCACTAACTAGTTTTACCTAGGTGACAAAGTTACAAGAAAACCATTCGACAATGCAATGAGAGCTGGAACTTCATTGTAGTCGATTCACTCCGATATCTATAGCCTTATGAACGTAAGAACCAGAAATGGAGTTGGGTACTCTATTACGTTCAAAGACAATTATACGCGTTTCGCTTACGTCTATCTGATCTCGCGCAAATCTGAGGCATCGAGATGTTTTGGAGGTTTATTAGCAAGATTGAAAATCAGTTAGACTTGAGAGTGGAGATTCTCAGAACTGAACGAGGGCGCGAGTATTTTCAGAAGAGCTTTGCTTCAAGAAAGGCATTATGAGACAACTAACTATTCCTTACTACTTAGTGGAGTAGAGTAGTCGAGGGAGGAATTTGTTTGAGACGGTGAGATCGATGATGGCTCAAGCCAATTTGCTCGTTTCCCATTAGGGAGATGCGTTATTGGTTGTAGCCTACGTTCTCAATCGTGTTCTATTGAAGTCTGTAGTCAGTACCTCATATGCTTTTTAGACAGGGAGATAGTCTAACCTTAGCGATTTGAGGTTATGGGGTTGTGCTGCATATATTCACTGTTTCTCCATCTACACGGCAAGTTAGGCCTGCGAGAAAATGAGTCGTATCTCTATGAAATACACTAAACACTCCAAAGGGAATGTATTCTAGGTGAGTATACGGATGTTACTTCTATTGAGATTAAGTCTCATGATGCCGAGTTTCTTGAAAATGATTTCCCTATGAGAGGTGAAATCGATTGAGACTTTACCTTCTATGAGATGGATAAGCCAATGATTTGGCTAATCCCAGCGGCGGGACCCAAGAATCCATTACGGATCTCAGTCCTAGTAGGAGCAATTCATCTAGAGGTGAAAAGGTTTCCCCTTATCATAAGAGTAGTCGAGGACACGTACCTAACCGTCACTTCCCGATTGAGGGAGAGGCCTCAGTATGACTCTTGAGGATTTCGAGAAACCTTAAACGGTCCTAAAGGCTCTTAAGAGTTTTGTGAGAGACCATTGGTTAAAAGGCCATGGATGAGAGAATGAGATGATCAGAATTAACGAGATCTGGGATCTAGTTAATTTGCCTGAGGGTAGTAAGGCTGTTAGGAATAAGTAGGTTCTCAACATCAAGAGAAAGGTCAACGGATAGGTGGAGAGGTATAAGGCTCGTCTAATAATCGGGGGTTAGACTCAGACTAAGAGCGAGATTACCTTGATCCGTTTATTTTTAGCAATTGTCATGGACATGAATCTGGAGTGAGACCAGATGGACGTTGTGACTGCCTTCCTGAGTGGGAGTTTGGATAAGGAGATCTATAAGAAACAGTCATCTAGCTTTGTTCCTTTAGATCAGGATGATAAGGTCTATTGACTTCGAAAGTCAACATGTGACCTTAATCATCAATCTAGGCAGTGGCGCTTGAGATTTCACGAGGAATTGATATTTCACAGTTTCAGGATGATCGAGGAGGATCATAGCGTATACCTTATACGTTCTCATGACTTTTTATGATCATGTCCTTGTGTTTGAATGACATTCTATTGACTAGGAACAACAAAGAGTATCTGATGGCCACGATGACATGGACATTGTCAAGTCTTGATATGAAGGACATGGGTGAAACTTAGTTGTTCTTCGAAGTTAAGATCCAGAGGGATCGTTCGAGATAGGTGTTGACTCTTTCACAAGAGTCCAACATCAAGGGAGTTCTCGAGCACTTCGAGAAGAACGATTGTAACCCTATAGATACTCTTATCGCTAAAAAGTTAAAACCTAATTTTTGATATATGTCTTAAGACTCAGGAAAGGACAAGGGATGTACCAATGCAGTGAGTACTCTGATGTATGCAGTGTTGCGTACACGATCAGACATTTGTTTTGCAATCAGTATGGTAATTAGGTATCGATCAAATCCTAGAATGGATCACTAGAGAACAGTGAAAGGATTCTGAGATATCTCGAGAGAGTTGGGGACCTCTCCTTATGTTACGGAAGAGGTGATTTGCGTCGTTTTGTTAGGCATTCAGATATCAACTGAGGTCGTGATCTGAATAGACGCAAGTCGATAGGTTTGATGAGAAACCTGTGTATATCTATCCAAGATAGAGGCTGAGCTTGAGGCATGTTCAACGGCAGTTCAGGAGAGTGTTTAGCTCTGGAAATTTTCGGGTCACTTAGGGATTGTGGCAGATAGTGGGAGGTCAGTGATGATTTATTGAGAAAATCAGACCGACACTGACACACCTGAGACCCTAAGTATCACAGTAAGACCAAACACATTGATACTTAATACCATATTATGAAAGATATCACCGAAAATTGTGAAGTGACAATTTAAGTATACTACTATACAGCGTGTTGGTTGATCCTTTCAATAAACCCATTGTGAGAGATTCCTGTATGAGATATAGGAATCATTGGGTTTGCATGTATTTTGATATTTCTCACCTTGTACTGATACTTATTGTATTGTATATATATGACATGTGTGGATGATTGAGTCAAGAGTTTATTTATTGCACTATTTTGTTGTCATATATTTTATGATTTACTGTGATAAATGACATGTCAGGCAGGCGTGATCGCTTTCTCACATGAGTGACCACCTCCAGCTTTGAGTGAGCGGAGATGCGACGGTTTCTAGTTGTAAGAGGCTTTGAGAGTGGCCCTACTAGAATATAAATCACCATGATATGTGTTCAGAATGAGGTCATATACAATATGACCAACATAGACGTACCCACATCCATATTATCTGTAAGTAGCCAGATTTGAAATCTTAGATATCACCTACGACTAATGATATTGTCTCTGAGACACTCTCTCTGAGATCTCTAGGTAAAGTCTTATATGTAGACTGAGTCTCATACTTGTACAGTGTTAAAGAAATCTGACATATACCCTTTGAGAGATTGAGAAATAACACTGTGGCACGCGTTTCATACCACGTGTGATATGTCGACCAGGGATAATGGGAACATTATTTGAGACATTGACATAATTTAGATCTTTGTTCTCACTGTGTGAGACCCGAGATCCATTGGTAGTGATCTCTTATACCCTTATCATTTTCGGCTGCTTCTAGAGGTCTCGGCTCAGTGTTTGCTACTTTAGTCTATTTATCGATGATCCAAAAGATAAATTGAGGTCTGAGAGATAGGTCTAGGAAAGAAATTAAATTGAGGGTAATAGATTCGAGTTTAGAAAAAAGAAGACCAATTAATATTACATCATTGTATTATATTCACCGACATGCTTATTATACCTATCCATGTTGGGATGTAAGCATAATAGTAGATACACAGTCGAGCATTTATTAGAAATTACTTTCGATGAGGAAAGTAGCTTGATGGATGTAATTAGTTTTGGATTTAGAGTGCAGCGAGTTCTTTTGATACTAACGATTGATTCTCGATCATCCTAACAGATGGATCGAGAGGTCTTTGCTTGCAGGTATATTCGTCGGTCGCACGACGTCCAATCCTGTATAAAAGTCTAGTAGAGTAATTTGAGAAAGATCGCATGAGTTGTAATCTTATGATAGACACAAAATACCCTCACGTGCAAGTGGAAGATGTTAGTTTGATATGCCCTAGAGGGGCATTTTGATAATGGTGAGGGGTTAGTGGGTCCCACTAACCCAAAACTATTACAATACCACTCCCTTTATTCTCTCCATGTTTAGCGCATCATAATGAGAAGGAGATTAATCTCTCCCTTATGGTTCAACATGAGTATCTATGGCTGCTTTGAGAGCAAGCTTGAGAGAAAAACAAATATTCTCAACAGTGAGAATAAGACGAGTGTTTGAGAAATTTTTGCGTAGAAAAATTTCTCTCTTCATAATGATCGACGAATTGAGGGTTATAGCGTCATGATATTGCGATCGTGGTTCGATTAATATCGTGATTATCATCCCGATCATGAGATCCGATCAAGTGACATACGGTTCAATTGATTATTGAAAACTCTACACGTCGAGATATTTATCCTATACCCGAGATTCATATTTTTATTTTTCTGAAAATTATTTAATTACTTCCGTTGCACATAGTTTATGAAAAGATTAGTTGGGTGATGCTTAGTTTGATGATTTTGAATTGGATGCATTGCAGTTATGTAATGGCTTCGTATGCTACATTTCTGTGGGATGCTGAAGATGAAGAAGGGCAAGCGGAAGAGAGGGAAGGGAAAAGGGCCGACAATAATGACAATACAAATACACCACCCAGTTTCATCCACGCACTTCCTCAGCACTCACCCATGACTGCTGCTTCATGATCTTGACTTGACACCTCTCTCTCTCTCTCTCTCTCTCTCTCTCTCTCTCTCTCTCTCTCTCACTTGTATTATAGGATTACAATAAGAGTTGTAGATATAAGCTGTCCCTGAAAGTAATGGTTTTTTGTTTTGGTTTTTTTTTTTTTTTTTTTTTTTTGGGGGGGGGGCAGGTAAAAGAAGAGAAAAACACGTACTAACCGCTAAAGTTCTAAGATATGCAAGTGACAGTCATGGAAGTCATGATAGTAAATCCCTAATACAATGAAAATATTATGATTTTGCCCAGTTTTGTCTCTTTTTCTATCTTGGGTTTACACAATATTTAAGCTTAAATAAGCAAGCTCTTTTTTCCCTTTTTTTTTATTTTTTAAACAGCATCAAGTAGAAGAAATAAGTGAAAATTGTGGCCGAGTTTTCAAATATAGAGTAAAATCGTATACCCGTGTCCAATACAAGAATATCAAATCAAAGAATAACCAGTTTTGTACATGCAGAAAGCCCATAACAACTCACAAGATTTTAAAAGCGGGGGTTGCAGAATAATAATTATCAAACCCTTATGTCATTGGCATGCTGTCGTTTTACTAACGTCTGTAAATTGGCCTGCCATAGTCTAGTCCTACCATAGTCCTAACCTAATCGAAGGGTGGCCATCTCAAATAAATAGAGAGAGTACCATGCTGATGGAAAGAGTGCAGCAGTATTGCTGCAGCTTCTAAGTATTACCCGAAAATTTTTGTCATATTATTTATCGTCTGAGCTTATTACAATACGTTCATAATGGCAGAATCTAGGGGCATTCTAGGGCGTCATGGCCCTATAGTTAGAAATTCATAAAACTGCCAATTACTGCCCAGTTTGTTGTGTGATCTAGAGGCATTTAAGGGCGTCATGGCCTTTTAGTTAGAGATTCATATAACTACCAATTACTGCCAGTTTGTTAAGTACCCGTACAAAACAAAAACATCAGGGTTAAAACAATCTCTTACCAAATCCCACTCCCACCCACAAATAGGACAGTATGAACTCCCACAAAATATGATCGCTCAACTTTGATAGGACAGCTACCATACTTTCTACACATCTCTCTCTCTCTCTCTCTCTCTCTCTCTCTCATGTTTGTGGTTGCGACGTCATGTTATTGCCGGTTGAATGAATCATTTGTAAGGCACGCTCCAATAATATTAAAATAACATTTCTTTTTGGTAGAGAGTAAAGTATAATATTATTTAGTCTATCTTTTGGTGTCATGATGAGGCATTCTCTCTCTCTCTCTCTCTTATCTTCTGTTGGCCTAATTCTCCTATTTGTTCACCCAATCTCTATCTCTCTCTCTCTTGTTTTCTGTTGGCCAAATTCTCCTATTTGTTCACCCAATCCACCGCCCTGGGTACCTGAGTTTGCGCGGTTGAGGACTTTTGAGGTAGACCCCAGTTTTCGTACACGCTTTAGGTGCGCGACCGCATCATTGTTGCTTCCGTGTAAATTAAAAAAAATATAATATCTTTTCTTATCATGATATAATAGGAGCATGGTTACTATATATATATATATATATATATATATATATATATATGAAATTCAAAAATCTTCTTCACGTGATTCGATTCGTAACCAAAAAAATAAAATAAAATAAATATTCCAAAAGTTCCATTTGAATCCATCTTATGATTGTTGTTGAAGGTGAATTTTATTTCCACAATTTGGTTTCTTATGATTTGAATAAATTCTCAATCAAGGGACTTAAAATCTATAAAAAAAACCATCGAAAAATACTCCGTCAGGAGAGCTTCCGACGCTCAAATTAGAAAAAACGATTTTTAAAAAAAAAATAAACAAACAAAAAGAAATAAAAGAAGTATCTCCCTATGATCTTTGTGTATTCTGTGTCAAATTAGAGAACTTACATAACTTGATACCTCGAGAGCTTTTTATATGATATCCGTCACAACCCTAGTTTCCTTACAAAACGATCCGAGAATTCTAGACCTCAATCGTCAAAAATATCAAATTATTATAAATTGAATTATACGGGGAGATTTTTTCTTTTATCGATTAGATTCTCAACATTTCCTTTCTTATCCGAAAGATACGTTTCATACTGAAATAAGAAACTCAATTATTATGAGATTTAGTTGGGTATTACCGATCAAGAGTAAAAGCATTCGGTTCTTTTAGTATTCGGTAGTTATTGGCTGAGTGAGAGAGAAGAATGACCATTCAATTCTACCGTATGTACTTGTAAATTGAATAATATAAATCTCGTCGAGAGCCAAATGATTAGCGAGTAGGATACAACGGAGTTAGATTTCTTTGAATAGTCGGGGCGACAGAGAGTCGTTTGAGAAGATTTGTCTCATGGGTGGAACGGGGCGACAAAGGTTCATTTACATCCGAAAATGTGAAATACATTGAATCATGGGCCTTATGTCATCTATTGAACGTGCTCCGTTCTATGTATTGAACCCTTTGGAAATAATTTCATCATTTACCCTTGACTTATGGTGTCGTTTCGTGTGAAAGGCGTCATAAGTAATGATTTTTCCTGAAGAGGTACCAAACTTTTAATACAACGAGTGTCCTTTCGATTTCAGTGAATTGTCTTTAGTAGTCTCTTAAAAGCTATGTGCCTAGGCATATTACATACTTTGCATTTCCGTCTACGAACAATTTTCCTGCCTGGTGAAAGTTTTGCTAAAGATGCCAAAGGTTCATCTTCTTCTTCTTATCAAAGTATCAGCGAGATTCAAAACACGATTACAAAGAAGGAGCTTGAGGAGATACGATCGGACATGGCTTTGAGTGATGATTTGTATTGGTGATGCCCACTGACAATGATAAGGTGAATAAGACACTCGATGGTTGTGTCCCCATGTATATACAAGTTGTGAAGTATGGGGTAAAGATCCCATATACGGGTCCGCTCGCCTAGGTGATACACTACTGGAGGGTCTACCCACATTATTTATTCCTTGTGCCTGGCGTTTTGTGGCTGCAATAATTTCCCTATTAGGGTTTTGTCTCCTTCGTTTTGATGTGAAAATTTTAGTGATCCTTTTTTCACTGACACGATGTAAGGAGTAGGGCTTTACCCACAGTTGGTACCGGCTACAGACTTGCCTAGACTCCCATTGGAAGTTTACTATAATGAATCAAAAGATAAGTTCTGGGCACAGAAGTATTTCTTCGTGAAGTTGTTGAATAGGGATTTTCTGCCTGTGTTGCTGGATATAGAGCAAGAACCATTGCTGAAGGAGAAACCTCCACTTTCTACTCGCCATTCCTAGTTTTTCAGATCCATCGGTGCTATTATGAGTCTACTTGTCGAAACATTTGGATAAATTCGCTAGTGGATAATCAGATGTTATTGGCGAGCTTGTTGATTGATGAGAGGAGGAAGATCGTTAGGCTTATCTTACTAGAGCAAAAGGAAAAGGAACTAATAAATGATCTGAAACTGGTGGAGCATTCCATCTTGAACACGATTTCAACTTATAAGAGTGTGAGGTCGAATGATAAGAAGTTGCATGGGTGCACGAAAGGGTCTCCCAAGAGGGGGCATTCGAAGTCGAAGAAAAGGAGAATCCAGGTGTTTGAGCCTACTGAAGAAGAGGAGCCACACAAAAGGGCCAAGAAGCACGCGTCTCTAGTTCTGTCGAAGCACTCTGAGGGAGAAGATTATCATAGGGAGGCCAAAGGGTATGCGTCTCTTATTATGTCAAGACGTTCTTCATCTACACAAGTGGGGACAAAGGGAGTAGGCGTTCGATTACTCGATGTGTCTCCTTCCGTAGAGGATATCGAAGAGGGTGTTCCGGTCAAAGAAGTTCCGGAGGCAGGGATGCTTTCAGGTGCGATTGCCTAATTGAGAGGGGGCCCCTCAGTGGGTTCTTATGTTCCAGTTCTGTATATAGGTAAGACATTCGTTCGGTCCCCTGTAGAGCTGCGAGCCCTCATTGTGAATGAGTGGAGGAATAAGGATCCCCATTATTTGTTTCCGTTAGGCCTTTTGATCCCCAAAAGGATAGACAAGAGGGGGGATCCATTGCTATCTGCATGAGAGGCTAGAGATTCGATTATGTTGATGCCGAAGGGACATTTCGATTGGTTGATCGGTTCGATTTTAGAGATCTAGACCTAGAATTACCAAAAGCATCTCCTGATCGGGTGGACAAGGCCCTTCAATCTTTTTGCTTGACGGTACTGTGCTAGTCAGAACTTGACCTGTTTAGTTCTTTACTTTGATTGGCTCGTGTAATTTTTCCTTAAAATGTAGTTTTTGCGGAACTCTAAAGACAACGGAGGAAGCAGTTGGAAGGGCAGGTCAATCGCCTAGGGAATCAGATCTTAACACTACAGCATGTTTTGGAAAAGAGAAATGTCCAAGTTGTCTCTAGTGCCCTACTTGTTGAGAATGATGAGTAAATTAGGCTTCTAAAGGAGAGACTGGTATCGGCTGAAAAGCGATGTGAAAAGTTAGAGGCCAAATGGAATATTCATATTGGTAGCTTGATAACCACGGAGACATTGGTGCAATTATGGGAGGAGTCCCTTTAGGAAGCTGAGCAGAGAATTTCACATCTTGAATAGTCCAGTCTAACCCTCAAGCATTCCCAACACAGGCTATTAGAAAGGCTGAAGTGTGTTGAAGCGATAGCCTGCAAAGTGGGGATGTACGAGACTCTACCCCCTTTAGAGGGGATGTTGGTCAGACAACGGTAAACCAAGGTCCCGTCTCCATGGCTCTAGATTGTGTCAAGTCGTTACAATTTGAATAGTTATGGAACCCTTTTCTTTAGAGGTCTTAGCATTTCCTCCTCCCTGACCTAATTATGGTCTTGCATCTCCGTTTGGAAAACCTTTTTCCATTTGGTGTGTTTGTCCCTTTTTGTAAAAGTTTCTTCTTCAATAGAATGCATACTTTTCTTAGCACTTTCTGATGTGTCTTGCTGACGATCTCTTAATTCGACTAGTTTATAATGTACCACTAATTTATTTAGAAGTGCATTGCTTTTCGTCAGAAGAGCAGTTCGATTGAAGCATGATCATACTGGATATCAGGTTTCGTTTGTCGTTTCGAAAACTTATATGGCATTGCTTCAACAGTGGGGAATTGATTAGCACGACATCGGTTTGCTTGGGATAGAGATCCCATTGATAGATCGGGATGATACAAGCCCTCTCAAAGTAACACAGATTCGTTTGAATGAGCAGATTTCATTGGCAGATCAAGGCAAAATGAATTCATTCAGGGACATCGATTTTCGAAAAAACAGGGCGACAGAGCCCCATTCAGGGAGATAGATGGGGTGATAAAGGATCATTCGAGGAGATAGATCCCTTCGGTAGGACCGGGTGACTAGGGCCTGTTTAAGGAGATAGATCCCTTCAGTAGGACAGGGCGACTAGGGTCTATTTGGGAAGATAAATTCTTTCAGTAAGACGGGGCCACTTGGGCCCGTTCCAAGAGATAAATCCCTTCGATAAGACAGGGCGACTAGGGCCCATTCGGGGAGATAAATCCGTTCAATAGGACGGGACGATAGAGGCCCATTCAGGAAGATAGATCCCTTCGGTAGAACGAGACAACTAGGATCTATTCGAGAAGATAAATCCCTTTGGTAAGATAGAGCGACTAGAGTCCATTCAGGGAGATAAATCCCTTCAATAGAATGGGGCGACAAAGGCCCATTCATGGAGATAAATCCTTTCAATAAGACGGGGTGACAGAGACCCATTCGGGGAGATAGATCCCTTCAATAAGATAGGGTGACTAGGGCCCATTCAGAAAGATAGATCCTTTCTGTAGGATGGGGCATTTAAGGCCTATTTGAAGAGATAAATCCCTTCAGTAAGACAGGGCAAGTAGGGGCCATTCGGGGAAATGATCCCTTCAATAAGACAGGGTGACAGAGACCTATTCAGGGAGATAGATTCTTTCGGTAGGAATGGGCGACAGAGGCCCATTCGGAGAGATAAATCCCTAAGCACAAAAATAGCTGTCCACTAAGTGAAAAACGTCCGCTAATGGGAGGAATTAGAGCTTAATCAAGAAATGGTGCAGAGAATGCCAAGTCATAAGCCGGAAAGTTGCAAGTTAAAATGTAGGGCTCATGCAGGAGCTGAGGGTTGTAGATCTAGAGGATCACTTCATCTTGCCTATCATGCAGTAGTCTACCGGTCATCGGGTCATTTGATTCATTTCCTCGCGATAGACCCTGCAGATTAGGAGAAGACATGTTTTTCTTTTCATACTAATGAATTTTTGCAGTTTGCAACTTCAAACCAAGAATTCCAACTCTTCTTTAAGCCTTTTGCAGTCGTCGATCGTATGTACATAGTCTCGGTGGTAATGACAATACTTTGATTTGTCTTTTTTCGAATCATCTTCGGTGGAACGAGGTGGCTATCTTACATATGGTATGTTTCTGATTTGAAACAAGATCTGGCTAGGAGTCTCGCTCAGAGAGGTGTAAGTGTTAAACTTTCACTGGCGCGGAGGACCCGAGTGATTCTCTTTGGGTGTCAGCCACTGAGATGATCGAATACATTCTCTCCTGGATGATTGGTTTTTCCTTCGGTTGAAGGCTTTGGTATCTTCAACCACGATTTACTTCTCGGCATGAGAGTAGAACTCTTGGATAGTGGAGGGAGGATTTTTCATAATTGAGGTTTTAATACCCGAGGGGCACAACCCAGTAAACAACGCCGCTAGAGCAATAGAGTGGTCTAAGGATGGAAATTTCATCATTTCTGTCTTGAACTTCTCCAAGAAGTCCTTCAGAAGTTTGTCCTCCCTTTGATGTAACGATAGTAGGGAGGTGGATTTTCTCTTTACTCCCCTGCTTATTACAAAGTGAGTCTTGAATTGCTATCGGAGTTGGGAGAAAGTTTTTGCACTCAACGACGGGAGTGAATTGAACCATGTTAATGCGTTCCCCTTGAAAGTGGTAGGGAAGTGTTTGCACATGAAACCTTCGGGTCAAAAGGTAAAACATTAGCAAAGTAAAGGGGGCCTAGTTTTCTCGAGTGTTGGCCCGCTTGAGCTCATTGGCAACTAGTTACTCAACTTGTCTTCTTAAATCTTCGGGGGATTATGGTAGGAAGTTACTAAAGGATAGTAGTTGAGTGATGGCATTCGTCGGCAATGGCGGTTACGCCCCGTATCCCCCTGAGGAAGAGTGGCCCTTGGGCCTCACGGCATGACAAATGCCTTCTAACCGCCGACTGATGTCCTAAATCTTGGATTCTACTCTATCCATTTGGGGCTGATCGACTTGTTCTTGGGATATTGGCACAGAAGTCGTGGTGGGGCGTTCTTGAGGAGCGGGGTAGGGAGCGGGACTTACTCTGAGCGAGAAGATTGAGCATGAGTGAGAGGATTATCAACAGAGTGAGTGGGCACCACATAAGGGGCTGCATTACTTGGGGTAACAATACAGTCATCCACGGCCAATGTAGCCTTTGATGCAATTTTGGTTCTCCGCTTCGGAGGCACATCGGTCTGGTGCTCTTGAGTACTCAACAAAGATTCTCTAGTCTGTTTCCCACGAATGACGCCAATCTGTTGGAGGTGGTTTTTGGTTTCACAGGTGCGACTCCTTGTGACTTGAACGGGTGCTCAATGAGGAGTTTTGAAACCTACAAAAGACTGGCAGAGAATACTCTGATGGAGGAGGCTCTGACGTTCAAATCAGAAAGGGTCTCCCAAGAGGGGGCATTCGAAGTCGAAGAAAAGGAGAATCCAGGTGTTTGAGCCTACTGAAGAAGAGGAGCCACACAAAAGGGCCAAGAAGCACGCGTCTCTAGTTCTGTCGAAGCACTCTGAGGGAGAAGATTATCATAGGGAGGCCAAAGGGTATGCGTCTCTTATTATGTCAAGACGTTCTTCATCTACACAAGTGGGGACAAAGGGAGTAGGCGTTCGATTACTCGATGTGTCTCCTTCCGTAGAGGATATCGAAGAGGGTGTTCCGGTCAAAGAAGTTCCGGAGGCAGGGATGCTTTCAGGTGCGATTGCCTAATTGAGAGGGGGCCCCTCAGTAGGTTCTTATGTTCACAGCCGTTCGTAATATAGGTAAGACATTCGTTCGGTCCCCCGTAGAGGCCGCGAGCCCTCATTGTGAATGAGTGGAGGAATAAGGATCCCCATTATTTGTTTCCGTTAGGCCTTTTGATCCCCAAAAGGATAGACAAGAGGGGGGATCCATTGCTATCTGCATGAGAGGCTAGAGATTCGATTATGTTGATGCCGAAGGGACATTTCGATTGGTTGATCGGTTCGATTTTAGAGATCTAGACCTAGAATTACCAAAAGCATCTCCTGATCGGGTGGACAAGGCCCTTCAATCTTTTTGCTTGACGGTACTGTGCTAGTCAGAACTTGACCCGTTTAGTTCTTTACTTTGATTGGCTCGTGTAATTTTTCCTTAAAATGTAGTTTTTGCGGAACTCTAAAGACAACGGAGGAAGCAGTTGGAAGGGCAGGTCAATCGCCTAGGGAATCAGATCTTAACACTACAGCATGTTTTGGAAAAGAGAAATGTCCAAGTTGTCTCTAGTGCCCTACTTGTTGAGAATGATGAGTAAATTAGGCTTCTAAAGGAGAGACTGGTATCGGCGGGAGGCGATGTGAAAAGTTAGAGGCCAAATGGAATATTCATATTGGTAGCTTGATAACCACGGAGACATTGGTGCAATTATGGGAGGAGTCCCTTTAGGAAGCTGAGCAGAGAATTTCACATCTTGAATAGTCCAGTCTAACCCTCAAGCATTCCCAACACAGGCTATTAGAAAGGCTGAAGTGTGTTGAAGCGATAGCCCCGCCAAAGTGGGGATGTACGAGACTCTACCCCCTTTAGAGGGGATGTTGGTCAGACAACGGTAAACCAAGGTCCCGTCTCCATGGCTCTAGATTGTGTCAAGTCGTTACAATTTGAATAGTTATGGAACCCTTTTCTTTAGAGGTCTTAGTATTTCCTCCTCCCTGACCTAATTATGGTCTTGCATCTCCGTTTGGAAAACCTTTTTCCATTTGGTGTGTTTGTCCCTTTTTGTAAAAGTTTCTTCTTCAATAGAATGCATACTTTTCTTAGCACTTTCTGATGTGTCTTGCTGACGATCTCTTAATTCGACTAGTTTATAATGTACCACTAATTTATTTAGAAGTGCATTGCTTTTCGTCAGAAGAGCGTTCGATTGAAGCATGATCATACCGATATCAGGTTTCGTTTGTCGTTTCGAAAACTTATATGGCATTGCTTCAACAGTGGGGAATTGATTAGCACGACATCGGTTTGCTTGGGATAGAGATCCCATTGATAGATCGGGATGATACAAGCCCTCTCAAAGTAACACAGATTCGTTTGAATGAGCAGATTTCATTGGCAGATCAAGGCAAAATGAATTCATTCAGGGACATCGATTTTCGAAAAACGGAGGGGGTGCGTGAGCCCCATTCAGGGAGATAGATGGGGTGATAAAGGATCATTCGAGGAGATAGATCCCTTCGGTAGGACAGGGTGACTAGGGCCTGTTTAAGGAGATAGATCCCTTCAAGAGAGGGCGGCGACTAGGGTCTATTTGGGAAGATAAATTCTTTCAGTAAGACGGGGCCACTTGGGCCCGTTCCAAGAGATAAATCCCTTCGATAAGACAGGGCGACTAGGGCCCATTCGGGGAGATAAATCCGTTCAATAGGACGGGACGATAGAGGCCCGTTCGGGAAGATAGATCCCTTCGGTAGAACGAGACAACTAGGATCTATTCGAGAAGATAAATCCCTTTGGTAAGATAGAGCGACTAGAGTCCATTCAGGGAGATAAATCCCTTCAATAGAATGGGGCGACAAAGGCCCATTCATGGAGATAAATCCTTTCAATAAGACGGGGTGACAGAGACCCATTCGGGGAGATAGATCCCTTCAATAAGATAGGGTGACTAGGGCCCATTCAGAAAGATAGATCCTTTCTGTAGGATGGGGCATTTAAGGCCTATTTGAAGAGATAAATCCCCTTCAGTAAGACAGGGCAAGTAGGGGCCATTCGGGGAAATGATCCCTTCAATAAGACAGGGTGACAGAGACCTATTCAGGGAGATAGATTCTTTCGGTAGGAATGGATGACAGAGGCCCATTCGGAGAGATAAATCCCTAAGCACAAAAATAGCTGTCCACTAAGTGAAAAACATCCGCTAATGGGAGGAATTAGAGCTTAATCAAGAAATGGTGCAGAGAATGCCAAGTCATAAGCCGGAAAGTTGCAAGTTAAAATGTAGGGCTCATGCAGGAGCTGAGGGTTGTAGATCTAGAGGATCACTTCATCTTGCCTATCATGCAAGAGTCACCGCCGGGTGCATCGGGTCATTTGATTCATTTCCTCGCGATAGACCCTGCAGATTAGGAGAAGACATGTTTTTCTTTTCATACTAATGAATTTTTGCAGTTTGCAACTTCAAACCAAGAATTCCAACTCTTCTTTAAGCCTTTTGCAGTCGTCGATCGTATGTACATAGTCTCGGTGGTAATGACAATACTTTGATTTGTCTTTTTTCGAATCATCTTCGGTGGAACGAGGTGGCTATCTTACATATGGTATGTTTCTGATTTGAAACAAGATCTGGCTAGGAGTCTCGCTCAGAGAGGTGTAAGTGTTAAACTTTCACTGGCGCGGAGGACCCGAGTGATTCTCTTTGGGTGTCAGCCACTGAGATGATCGAATACATTCTCTCCTGGATGATTGGTTTTTCCTTCGGTTGAAGGCTTTGGTATCTTCAACCACGATTTACTTCTCGGCATGAGAGTAGAACTCTTGGATAGTGGAGGGAGGATTTTTCATAATTGAGGTTTTAATACCCGAGGGGCACAACCCAGTAAACAACGCCGCTAGAGCAATAGAGTGGTCTAAGGATGGAAATTTCATCATTTCTGTCTTGAACTTCTCCAAGAAGTCCTTCAGAAGTTTGTCCTCCCTTTGATGTAACGATAGTAGGGAGGTGGATTTTCTCTTTACTCCCCTGCTTATTACAAAGTGAGTCTTGAATTGCTATCGGAGTTGGGAGAAAGTTTTTGCACTCAACGACGGGAGTGAATTGAACCATGTTAATGCGTTCCCCTTGAAAGTGGTAGGGAAGTGTTTGCACATGAAACCTTCGGGTCAAAAGGTAAAACATTAGCAAAGTAAAGGGGGCCTAGTTTTCTCGAGTGTTGGCCCGCTTGAGCTCATTGGCAACTAGTTACTCAACTTGTCTTCTTAAATCTTCAGGGATTATGGTAGGAAGTTACTAAAGGATAGTAGTTGAGTGATGGCATTCGTCGGCAATGGCGGTTACGCCCAGATCCCCCTGAGGAAGAGTGGCCCTTGGGCCTTACGGCATGACAAATGCCTTCTAACCGCCGACTGATGTCCTAAATCTTGGATTCTACTCTATCCATTTGGGGCTGATCGACTTGTTCTTGGGATATTGGCACAGAAGTCGTGGTGGGGCGTTCTTGAGGAGCAGGTAGCGGGACTTACTCTGAGCGAGAAGATTGAGCATGAGTGAGAGGATTATCAACAGAGTGAGTGGGCACCACATAAGGGGCTGCATTACTTGGGGTAACAATACAGTCATCCACGGCCAATGTAGCCTTTGATGCAATTTTGGTTCTCCGCTTCGGAGGCACATCGGTCTGGTGCTCTTGAGTACTCAACAAAGATTCTCTAGTCTGTTTCCCACGAATGACGCCAATCTGTTGGAGGTGGTTTTTGGTTTCACAGGTGCGACTCCTTGTGACTTGAACGGGTGCTCAATGAGGAGTTTTGAAACCTACAAAAGACTGGCAGAGAATACTCCGATGGAGGAGGCTCTGACGTTCAAATCAGAAAGGGTCTCCCAAGAGGGGGCATTCGAAGTCGAAGAAAAGGAGAATCCAGGTGTTTGAGCCTACTGAAGAAGAGGAGCCACACAAAAGGGCCAAGAAGCACGCGTCTCTAGTTCTGTCGAAGCACTCTGAGGGAGAAGATTATCATAGGGAGGCCAAAGGGTATGCGTCTCTTATTATGTCAAGACGTTCTTCATCTACACAAGTGGGGACAAAGGGAGTAGGCGTTCGATTACTCGATGTGTCTCCTTCCGTAGAGGATATCGAAGAGGGTGTTCCGGTCAAAGAAGTTCCGGAGGCAGGGATGCTTTCAGGTGCGATTGCCTAATTGAGAGGGGGCCCCTCAGTAGGTTCTTATGTTCCAGTTCTGTATATAGGTAAGACATTCGTTCGGTCCCCTGTAGAGCTGCGAGCCCTCATTGTGAATGAGTGGAGGAATAAGGATCCCCATTATTTGTTTCCGTTAGGCCTTTTGATCCCCAAAAGGATAGACAAGAGGGGGGATCCATTGCTATCTGCATGAGAGGCTAGAGATTCGATTATGTTGATGCCGAAGGGACATTTCGATTGGTTGATCGGTTCGATTTTAGAGATCTAGACCTAGAATTACCAAAAGCATCTCCTGATCGGGTGGACAAGGCCCTTCAATCTTTTTGCTTGACGGTACTGTGCTAGTCAGAACTTGACCTGTTTAGTTCTTTACTTTGATTGGCTCGTGTAATTTTTCCTTAAAATGTAGTTTTTGCGGAACTCTAAAGACAACGGAGGAAGCAGTTGGAAGGGCAGGTCAATCGCCTAGGGAATCAGATCTTAACACTACAGCATGTTTTGGAAAAGAGAAATGTCCAAGTTGTCTCTAGTGCCCTACTTGTTGAGAATGATGAGTAAATTAGGCTTCTAAAGGAGAGACTGGTATCGGTGAAAGCGATGTGAAAAGTTAGAGGCCAAATGGAATATTCATATTGGTAGCTTGATAACCACGGAGACATTGGTGCAATTATGGGAGGAGTCCCTTTAGGAAGCTGAGCAGAGAATTTCACATCTTGAATAGTCCAGTCTAACCCTCAAGCATTCCCAACACAGGCTATTAGAAAGGCTGAAGTGTGTTGAAGCGATAGCCTGCAAAGTGGGGATGTACGAGACTCTACCCCCTTTAGAGGGGATGTTGGTCAGACAACGGTAAACCAAGGTCCCGTCTCCATGGCTCTAGATTGTGTCAAGTCGTTACAATTTGAATAGTTATGGAACCCTTTTCTTTAGAGGTCTTAGCATTTCCTCCTCCCTGACCTAATTATGGTCTTGCATCTCCGTTTGGAAAACCTTTTTCCATTTGGTGTGTTTGTCCCTTTTTGTAAAAGTTTCTTCTTCAATAGAATGCATACTTTTCTTAGCACTTTCTGATGTGTCTTGCTGACGATCTCTTAATTCGACTAGTTTATAATGTACCACTAATTTATTTAGAAGTGCATTGCTTTTCGTCAGAAAAGAGAACGATTCGGAAGCATGATCATACTGGATATCAGGTTTCGTTTGTCGTTTCGAAAACTTATATGGCATTGCTTCAACAGTGGGGAATTGATTAGCACGACATCGGTTTGCTTGGGATAGAGATCCCATTGATAGATCGGGATGATACAAGCCCTCTCAAAGTAACACAGATTCGTTTGAATGAGCAGATTTCATTGGCAGATCAAGGCAAAATGAATTCATTCAGGGACATCGATTTTCGAAAAAACAGGTGGACCCCCGAGGCCTTCGGGGAGATAGATGGGGTGATAAAGGATCATTCGAGGAGATAGATCCCTTCGGTAGGACCGGGTGACTAGGGCCTGTTTAAGGAGATAGATCCCTTCAGTAGGACAGGGCGACTAGGGTCTATTTGGGAAGATAAATTCTTTCAGTATGAAGACGGGGCCACTTGGGCCCGTTCCAAGAGATAAATCCCTTCGATAAGACAGGGCGACTAGGGCCCATTCGGGGAGATAAATCCGTTCAATAGGACGGGACGATAGAGGCCCATTTAGGAAGATAGATCCCTTCGGTAGAACGAGACAACTAGGATCTATTCGAGAAGATAAATCCCTTTGGTAAGATAGAGCGACTAGAGTCCATTCAGGGAGATAAATCCCTTCAATAGAATGGGGCGACAAAGGCCCATTCATGGAGATAAATCCTTTCAATAAGACGGGGTGTGAGAGACCCATTCGGGGAGATAGATCCCTTCAATAAGATAGGGTGACTAGGGCCCATTCAGAAAGATAGATCCTTTCTGTAGGATGGGGCATTTAAGGCCTATTTGAAGAGATAAATCCCTTCAGTAAGACAGGGCAAGTAGGGGCCATTCGGGGAAATGATCCCTTCAATAAGACAGGGTGACAGAGACCTATTCAGGGAGATAGATTCTTTCGGTAGGAATGGATGACAGAGGCCCATTCGGAGAGATAAATCCCTAAGCACAAAAATAGCTGTCCACTAAGTGAAAAACATCCGCTAATGGGAGGAATTAGAGCTTAATCAAGAAATGGTGCAGAGAATGCCAAGTCATAAGCCGGAAAGTTGCAAGTTAAAATGTAGGGCTCATGCAGGAGCTGAGGGTTGTAGATCTAGAGGATCACTTCATCTTGCCTATCATGCAGTAGTCTACCGGTCATCGGGTCATTTGATTCATTTCCTCGCGATAGACCCTGCAGATTAGGAGAAGACATGTTTTTCTTTTCATACTAATGAATTTTTGCAGTTTGCAACTTCAAACCAAGAATTCCAACTCTTCTTTAAGCCTTTTGCAGTCGTCGATCGTATGTACATAGTCTCGGTGGTAATGACAATACTTTGATTTGTCTTTTTTCGAATCATCTTCGGTGGAACGAGGTGGCTATCTTACATATGGTATGTTTCTGATTTGAAACAAGATCTGGCTAGGAGTCTCGCTCAGAGAGGTGTAAGTGTTAAACTTTCACTGGCGCGGAGGACCCGAGTGATTCTCTTTGGGTGTCAGCCACTGAGATGATCGAATACATTCTCTCCTGGATGATTGGTTTTTCCTTCGGTTGAAGGCTTTGGTATCTTCAACCACGATTTACTTCTCGGCATGAGAGTAGAACTCTTGGATAGTGGAGGGAGGATTTTTCATAATTGAGGTTTTAATACCCGAGGGGCACAACCCAGTAAACAACGCCGCTAGAGCAATAGAGTGGTCTAAGGATGGAAATTTCATCATTTCTGTCTTGAACTTCTCCAAGAAGTCCTTCAGAAGTTTGTCCTCCCTTTGATGTAACGATAGTAGGGAGGTGGATTTTCTCTTTACTCCCCTGCTTATTACAAAGTGAGTCTTGAATTGCTATCGGAGTTGGGAGAAAGTTTTTGCACTCAACGACGGGAGTGAATTGAACCATGTTAATGCGTTCCCCTTGAAAGTGGTAGGGAAGTGTTTGCACATGAAACCTTCGGGTCAAAAGGTAAAACATTAGCAAAGTAAAGGGGGCCTAGTTTTCTCGAGTGTTGGCCCGCTTGAGCTCATTGGCAACTAGTTACTCAACTTGTCTTCTTAAATCTTCAGGGATTATGGTAGGAAGTTACTAAAGGATAGTAGTTGAGTGATGGCATTCGTCGGCAATGGCGGTTACGCCCAGATCCCCCTGAGGAAGAGTGGCCCTTGGGCCTCACGGCATGACAAATGCCTTCTAACCGCCGACTGATGTCCTAAATCTTGGATTCTACTCTATCCATTTGGGGCTGATCGACTTGTTCTTGGGATATTGGCACAGAAGTCGTGGTGGGGCGTTCTTGAGGTGCAGGTAGCGGGACTTACTCTGAGCGAGAAGATTGAGCATGAGTGAGAGGATTATCAACAGAGTGAGTGGGCACCACATAAGGGGCTGCATTACTTGGGGTAACAATACAGTCATCCACGGCCAATGTAGCCTTTGATGCAATTTTGGTTCTCCGCTTCGGAGGCACATCGGTCTGGTGCTCTTGAGTACTCAACAAAGATTCTCTAGTCTGTTTCCCACGAATGACGCCAATCTGTTGGAGGTGGTTTTTGGTTTCACAGGTGCGACTCCTTGTGACTTGAACGGGTGCTCAATGAGGAGTTTTGAAACCTACAAAAGACTGGCAGAGAATACTCCGATGGAGGAGGCTCTGACGTTCAAATCAGAAAGAATAATTTTCGAAAGGATAAACGAATAGAGTGGAAGTGAGGAAAGACAATAGTTTTCGAAATGATAAACAGATAGAGAGGAAAGGAGGAAGGATCTCCATGTGACCTTTGTCTGTTCTGTGTCGAATTAGAGAACTTAACTGGCTTGATGTCTCGAGAGCCTTTTTACATGATGTCTTGTTAGAGCCGTATGATCTCGGGGCATCACAACTCTAGTTTCCTTACAAAGTGATCCGAGAATTCAAGATCTCAATTGTTAAAGATGTCAAATTGTTATTATTCAAGAAATTGAATTATATGGAGAAATTTTTTCTCTTGTCGATTAGATTCTCAAGGTTTCCTTCCTTATCGAGAGATGCGTTTTGTACTGAAATAGAAACCTCAATCGGAGTAAGATTTAGTTGGGTATTATCGATTGGGAGTAGAAGCGTTCAGTTCCCTTAATATTCAGTAGTTATCGGTCGGGTGAGAGGGAAGAATGACCATTCGGTTCTACTATAAGCTCTTATAAATTGGATCACATACAACTCGTCGAAAGCTGGATGATTAACGAGTAGGATACCACAGAATTAGACTCCTAATAGTCGGGGCGATAGAGGCTCGTTCGGAAAGATTTATCTCATGGGTGGAACGGGGTGATAGAGTCTCATTAACGTCTGAACATGTTGAAATACATTGAATCATGAGCCTTATATTATCTATTGAACGTGTTCCATTCTATATATTGAGCCCTTTGGAAATGGTACCATCAATTGTTAATCATGGATATAATTTTTTTTTTTAATTGTAATTGAGATATAAGTTTGCACTCAATTAGCGAAGATACGGGCTTTTACTTCCCAACTTTAAAGAAAACTTTGTTCTTCGTTCCTTGAGTGAATCCCCCCCGCTTGATGATGAGACGACAGTCCTTAATGGGCTATGATTGGAGCAAAATCCAATTACATTTTTAGATCCTTTTTTCGTCTTAAATTTCTTGGCAAGCCTAAATTCATTGTTCATGTAATAGCCCAGCCCAAGTGTCGAGTTTATTGGGCCCCTACCTGACATGTGGGCCCAAAGACATGGCCTAAGCCTGCCGAGCAATTCCCTCAATCTCAAGGGTAAATGGTCTAAAATGCAAGGTTGGGTTGCTATAAATCATAACCTTTTTTTTTTTTGACACATTGAGGAGTCTCAAACTCAAGAAAAGGAAAGAGAGATGATTTCAATCAAATTATAGCTCATTGACTGCTATAAATTATAACTAAGGCTCTCTCCCTCTCCCCCCCCCCCTCTCTCTCTCTCTCGCGCTACCGAGGACAAGTGTCTATTTGAAGTTTAGCAGACGCATGTTTTAGTCACTTGTAGGCGATCATAAGAAACTTGTGAGGCCACAATTATACAAAATTGTTGTACTCTACCATCATTATTGGTACATTCTATTTATGGGTTGAATTTGTTTTCCTCTTATCAAGATCATAAGTTAGTCACAGAATATTTTGCTAATTCAAAAACAGCTACAAGGTAGAGAAGTACTGTACGGAATTGGCTAATGCAAGTGAGTTCTTCCTATTTTCTTACAAAAACCATCGCCCAAACAAACCCTTTTGGAGAATTGAACACTTGAGGAGTTCTCAAATGGGATTTTTTTTTGCCCCGGGGGGGGGGGGAGAGAACCTGATCTGTGCATTTAGAAAAAGCTGGCAGAATAGTTATCAAAACAAAGACATGAAAGCAACTTCCAAGGCAGCATTAAAACAAAGGCATGAAGGCAAAACAAAGACAAAAATTATAGCTTGCATACCCCAACTTCCAAGGCAGCATTGAAATACAAGCCTTTCACCCTTCTGACGTGTAGAAATTTCATCTACAAGTTGTATATTTATGTCATTTATGTCCATCATCTTGGCCCTGACAAGCGGACATCCGAGAGGAAAACCTGACTTTTGCAATCAATCCACTTGGAATCAATCAGCAGCCCTGATGAATTACCTTCATCACTACTGGATTTGATGAAACTTGAGTAAAGCTGAGAACTTATTCGATAATTTGAAGGTGGTAGGGCCACCTCACACAGGCCTTCCAACATCTGGACTACCTTAGTCATCGAGGGTCTCAAGTACATGTCATCTTGAATGCACCACAGAGCCACTTTGATTGCATTGAAAATTCTTTCATCACTCTCCTCAATATTTATCCTAGAATCAAGAATTTCTCTTAGTCTCCCCTCTTCCAGCATTTTGAAGGCATAAGAAGGAAAATGAGACTTCTCGGACATCTCACTGGCATCATAGTTCTTCCTTCCACCGATGATCTCAAGCAAGACCAATCCAAAGCTGTAGACATCACTCTTCTCCGATATGGCATAGTTTGTGATCCACTCTGGTGCAAGGTACCCCCTCGTACCCCTTAGTGTTGTGTATACATGGCTATCATCCCGGTTCATTAGCTTTGCCAAACCAAAATCAGAGACTTTTGCATGGAAATTATCATCTAGAAGAACATTTTCCGGCTTTATGTCACAATGAACAATCTTCACTTCACACTCTTCATGAAGATACGCCAACCCTTTTGCGGTGCCTAATGCGATACTATACCTTGTCTCCCAATCCAACAACTGACCCTCATCATTTTTCTTGAAGATCCACTTATCCAAAGAACCCTTTGCCAGGAATTCATAAACAAGAAGCCGGTAAGTCCCCTCTGCACAGAAACCTTTCAACTTGACCAGATGCACGTGATGTATGCTCCCTATAATGCTGACTTCTGCTCTAAACTCCTTCTTCCCCTGGCCAATGCCCTCCAACTTTTTCACCGCCACTTGAGTCCCATCTCGCAGTACCCCTTGGTAGACCGAGCCAAACCCTCCTTGGCCAAGCTTTGAAGAAAAGTTGTTAGTTGCAGCTTGGAGTTCACTGTAACTGAAGCGAACTGGCATTCCAGAGAAACTATCAAAGAAATTATCCTCATCTGGAGAGTCTCGGAAAGATTCTACCACTTTCTGTTTCTTTCGATGATACCAAAATCCCAAATATATTAAACCAAAAATGATTGCAATTGTTATAACAACTATTGTTGCTGCTAACACTGCATGCCTCAACCCATTTTCACCTTTTCCTGTCGTTGGGCTTCGGCCATCACCAGGGGTGGGTACCTTCACGTAAGATACAAAACCAGGAGAGTGCTGATCAGCTCTTTGAAAGCTTCCTATTTGATCAAACAAAAAGCACCTCCTAGAAGTATTTTCATAGAACATAACGAGGCACGAACAGTTAGCATAGCAAGCATCTTTACAGCCATCTAAATCAGACATTAAAGAGGGCTCCACAAATCCAAGTGCAAAATAATCAAATCTTTCACCAACATATTGAAGATCTGCCAAATCTTTTGAGCTGTTACAAGATGAAAAGTTGGGGGGTCTGCAATAAGGGAAAGAATTGAGAGTAGTAGGGCACTGGCAGCGGTTGTCAAAACTACAAACATAATATGGCTGACAAGGTTCAGGATTGCTGCAGGGCTTCTGAGGTATTTTAGTCTGCTCAGGGTCAACCGACTTTCCCAGCTGAAGATTATAGAATGAAATAATCCCAGAGGAATCCAAAACAGCCGTCCATGTAGCATTAGGATCAGAATTCTCCGAGAAGTTGAACTGCCAAACTAAGCTATGGTCTTGATCATAGAAATTCCAAGAATTTAGAACCAAAGATGCAGAAGAGATTTTGCCACCAGCACGGATATTTTTCTTCCTGCTATCGTCTGCAAGGGACCAATAGGTTTGTGGAGTTCGGTACCCCGCATACAAGATCAAATCGCTTGACTTAAGTTCAAGGTAATGAAACAGATAATCACTTTGAGGAAAACTCTTCAATTTCATTCCTTGTACAAATTCTTGACCTTGTATTAGAGTGTCAGTTGGGTGGCTAAAACTTTGCCAAAGAATACTTCCGTTTTCACCGAGTAAAACTAGGTTCCCCGTGTTCTGCAATTCCATGGCTACAACTCCTACACCTGATGTATTCGTAGACCAAGCTTCACCCCCCTCACCTTGCAGATAAGCATTTCCGTTCTTTTCAAACACAAATTTATCAGAATTTCGAACAAGTAAATTTCGATTGGCAGTCCAAATCGCTCGTGAGCTATCCAAGTGAATAACCACCAGCAAAAACAAAGAGACATTTAAACTAGTATAGAACCTTAAAGCGAAATTCGAGGCATTTGATACCAGAAATATCCCATCATTATCAATCAAATCTTTCTGAGATGCCTCAAACCCAGGGTAAATCTGACCTGCATGTGGAGGGCTGGCAAAACCAATTGCAGATACAAGGATGTGACAGAAGAAGATTGTTCTTATAAATTGGAAGAAACCCCAAGTCTCCATATCAAGCCCAGTTGCTTACGTTCATCTAGACCATCTTGAGAAAGTCGATTTCTTGGTGGAAAAATCAATACCCACTTAAAATTTATCAGCATCAACACAATTTCCTCGGTGGAAGATGAATACCCAGTTAAAATTTATCTGCATCGACACAAGTTAAAAGGAGAGAAACTGTTCCCAAATTAGAAACTTCTCTTCCACTATGAGAACTAATTGAACTAAAAAGACATTAAGACAAATCATATTATCAAAGACTAAACTTCAACAGCTGAAAGAAAAGTTAATAATTGCCCATAATTTCGCTTTTCCTCGTGAAACAGGAAATAAAATGCAAGAACTAAAAGGGTAAAATTTCCTTATAATCCCTAATAACAATCAGACCAATCTACTACGAATTAACATCATGAAACGAAAGACATAAGACTATGAACTAAGAACAACAACTTCATACCAACAGATTGTTCACATATGGTAGTTGATACCTTCTTTCATTGAAGCTACTGAAGCAGAAGACTTACTACTGACATGGGTCTTCTCGTGTCTCCTCGTTTAATTAATTGAGAGAGAGAGAGAGAGAGAGACTGGATCTAAATGGAGATGTTAGTTGTGTTGCTTTGTGAATTATTTAACATATACTTGTTCTCATTTGACTTTCTGTTTTGTGAAAGCTTTTATATTTTTTTGGAAAAGTATTTTGCGTGCAGGTGCTTGGCTCGTGGAAACTGATGTTTGGTTTGTTTTTGTTGTTTGTTTGCTTTCAAAACTAAATTTCAAAGGGACAAGGGCAAGAGTTTTATACGGAAATAACTCTGAAAAAAAAAAATCCTGTTTGTTGACGTATGTAAAATTTTTAAGACTCGATGCATATCAAGTTTTGAATACTCTATGTATAATAAACAAATAATATATATTAAATTTTTAATATATAATGAATAGGATATATCGAATCTTTAAAAAATTGACATTCGAACACGTTTTAAGAATTTTTTTTGATTAATAATATATGTTGAGTTATGAAAATTTGATATATAATAAAAAAATATAAACCAAATCTTGAAAACTTCCATGAATTAATTTAAGAATTTTATTTTCAAATGAGTTGTTTTAAGGCCTTTTTCTTTTTTTTTTAAAAAAAAAAAAAAAAAAAAAAAAAGAGAGGTTATTTCCTTTCCGTGTAAAGCTCCAAGGGCAACGCGTCAAGTGGTATTATCAAAATTAAGGTTTTCTCCTGAGGGTATTTATGGAATGTGAAAGTTAAAGCGAGGAGGTTTGTGGTCAAAAGGTGCCTAGGCAAGAGTGGAGTGAAAGGCATAAAGGTCTCCTTGAGGAGGTGTCTCACATGGTTGCTCCTCTCTCTCTCCCTCTCCCACTCCCTCTCTCAACCTCCCTCTCTCCCTCTCGCGGGTTGGGGTTTAGCGCAAGTGGGGTTAGGTTTTTCCATTTTCAATAGTTGGGTGGGATTAGGTTTCAAACATGATTAATATCTTTTCTTCCTCGTGTCAAATCAAAAAATTATCTAAACCCTCCTATTAAAATGACCATTTGAGTTTTTTTTTTTTTCTTTTTTGTTTCCCAAGAATTCCTATTATTAGGCTATTAGTTAAGTTATTCAATTTATAATTTAGGGGTATAATAATAAAATTAAATATTTATTTTATCAATTAAACTAATTTTAAGACAAGAAAAATAAAAAAAGTGATCGTTTAAAATAGGAATAAAGAAAGTACTTATAAAATTCTAAGGTTTGGCAGAGATATGTACTGTTTTATGATAAATAATATTTGTATTGAAAAGGTAAATGATTAAAATAATAAAATTATTTAAATTAACTATTTTCATGTTTATTTCTTTTATAATTGTGAAAAATTCAATACTAACACTCGTCCTTGTATTAATACATTTAGCACAAACATGTAATGTTTCATAAAATACATACAAACATGTATAATTTACAATTATCATATTTGATATGTTTTCTAAAAGTGGCAAATTTAGATTTTAATAGTGATTATATTTTATTTAGTGATTGTACGTAAAAAAAAAAAAAAAAAAAAATTATCCCCCGTATAATTTTAAACCCAAAAATTTTATATAAAAAAATTATATATATATTTTGCATAGGGGTCCCGAAAAGACATTTAAGTAAGTTTTGTATCATTCGGATGTCTTTACAAGAACCAGAATATATATATATATATAACCAACATGAATACTAAATCTTATATGTATTTTGATTAAAATATCCCTAAATATAATCTCAAAATTTTATTTTAAAATAAATGCACGTATCGAATAAACCTAAAATATGCACCTCGATAAATTTTAATCAAGAAAAGTATTACAATCTTGTTATCTTGATCGCCAACTTTACATGGCATTACATCCCACATGGCAAAAGACTAACATCATGAAAGATTGGCGCCCTAATTTTTTGAACCCCCTGCATCCAATGAATCATTGTAACCAAGATCCAATGCCAAGTGAAAAAGTCAGTGATCATTGATTCCAATTTTTATTCAAAACCCAAATGGGTTTTCTTAAATTTAATCAAATTAAATACAGTATTTGAAGAAATTTGAGATGAGCAGTGATTGCCCTCTCTCTCTCTCTCTCTCTCTCTCCCTCCCTCCCCTATAATAAATTTGGCGTATTTAAAGTTTAGGTGCGAAGTTATGAAATTTTGATGTATTCAAAAATTTTTCAAATTGCATCTATTTTTAAACATAGATTTGCTTTAAATTATTGCCCGGTTTGATATGATTATTTAATAGTTATTATTTAATCAATGAACAGTCAGCTTATTAAATAAGAGTGATAAATCATTTAATCAAATTTTGTATTTGTAACTTGGAATAGAAAATATTATGTTGGAAGATATTTCCATAAATTAGATCTGATAATATTCCGATCGAATTAATCAAAATATGATTTTGAATACCGTTAGGTTATAAAAAAATAATAATTATTATTATTTTTGCTTGAAATGAATCTCTAATAATGAATTATTAGCCGGAGTTGATCTCGGATATGGGAGCATGCAACATGCAATTCCACTGAAAAATTTAGCTAATGGTACCTTGGAAAATCTGGAACCCAACATGTCTAAAAGCAACTTTGTAATGTGACTAGGATTTTTTTTTTTTTTTTTTTTGGTGAAGGTAATGTGACTAGATCTGAGCACCTGTCGGGTTCACATCCGATTCAAAGTAGACTAATAACACGTTATCCACACCAGGCCCGGCCTGGCCCCGCCGGTTCACTCGGGCACACTTTGCCGTCCAAGCTTGTCCGACTATATAATTTTATATTTTCAATAAATATTGATATATTTATAAAAGAAATTAATAAACTAAAATTTAACATTCTAAATTCAAATAACACGAAATTAAAGTTAAAAATATGATAATTAGTTTAAAACATGAAAGTCAACTTGTTCATATAAAATTAAAATGTAAAACAAGCAATAATTCATAACTAGCCAACGAACTCCACAATTTGGTTAATATCATTAACCTCATCATCATATCACCATAATCAGAATATTCATCTTTAATAAAACTTTATTGATACAAACTTGACAAACCTAGAATAAAAAAAGGAAAACAATAATATCAATCAATTACTAAATAAATAAATTATACTTTTATAAATATATGCATGAGTGGGCTGGTCTAGTCTGGTTTGGAATTTTTTTTATTATACAGAGATTTGAATCTGGAATCTCTAGATTAAGAGAATGGATTATGATTACTAGTTCGGTTTAGGATTTTAAAGCATTTTCCAAAATCTGATCCATAAAATCCTTTTTTTTTTCTTTTAAATCCAAGCCCGTCCAAGATTTATAAAAAGTTGTCAAAACCTACACTTTTGTATGGCACGGGCTTATGGGCCTGTGTGGCTACCTCGACCAGTGCCCTGGTCTAATGGCTACTTTTTTATATATATAAAAAAAATTAAAATTCAAAATTTTAAAGGAAAAAAAGATGATACCATGTGCATTGCAAAACAATGACAAAGACAAAAAAAAAAAAAAAAAAAAAAAAAGGAGAATCATATGTTTTCTGGGGCCGTATGTTTTTCAAAAAGATGATGCTTTGGCCATAAGTTTTGTCTCATCAAAATCAAGCAATATTATAGGTGGATAGTAAATTTAATGACTAAAGACATTAAATCTCTTAATCAAATTTTATATTTAAAATTTAAAAATTAAAAAAATTATATTGAAATATCTCTCTTAAATTAACTCCGATAATATTCAAATTGGATTAATCAAAATATAATTTTAAATATTGATCGGTTATAAAAAAAATAAATAAAGCAATAATTTCATTGCTCCATTTCTTCCTTTGAATATGACACCTTTCTTTTCAAAACAAAATGATTAATATTTGAAGATGATCTGAAGTCGACTCATAGCTAATTGAATTTACAATTCAAAAGTGAGTAGAATAAGTTTTCACTTCATTATGGTCGGCGCATTATTATATTGTGTTCATTATTTATTAATTAAAGTTTCTGTCTTTAATAATTTTTTTTTTAAATGTAACAATACACAAATTATGCATATCACTTTATGAGAATTTTGTATTCAATGCTTTGGTTATTATTTAAAATAGAAAAAAATAAAACAAAAATAAGATCAACATGAAGTCCAATTCGTAGTAATTATGGAAATGGGAAACCACAACGTCTCTTAAAAAAAATGAAATCACAATAATTGCCAATAATAATTTTTGAAAATGACATGATAAAAACATCACATTCAAAGAAAAACATCAAATTTCAAAGACAATCCTCTCGTGAAATGAAAGTAATGATCAAGAGAAAGACCCGCCAGGCAAAATCAATGAAAGAGTTTGCTTGCTATTATATACATACCTACCTGCCGACATACATGCATGCATTCATACATACATGCATGCATACATACATTCATAATTTTTCGCTTTAATTAAAAAATAATTCAAAATGCCATTTATAAAAGGATAGTAGAAAAAGAGTTCTACTCAAATATTTTTTGTCTAAACTCGGATTATTTATTAGTTCTTTCACACTATTTTTCTATTTTTGGAAGAGATAGAAGGCGCAAGTCAAAAAGAGAAGGCATGGGTAATCTCAACCTCAGTTTACACATATTCTATCTTATTTATTTACAATTCTTTTTAAACAAAATAAAAATTATACAAAAATATAGATCATTATAAAGAAAAAAGTAAAATTAAAAATATAGATTATTTGAACTAGAGTTGAACATTAAATAGTTCTGTTATATTGAAGTTCACACTTAAGTAGCAGATACCATGTTCCTTTGCCAAAGCAATACATCCCATGTACTAAACCTACAAAAAACAGTCTTCAGAGGACAATTTAATGATAGCAGACCCTTTTTCTAATCTCATTATCCAAAATTTGATTCTTATTCTAAAATAACAAAAAAAAAACCTACAAAAAGCAAACCACAGGACAAGACGCCGTTTGTACTCTAATATTCAAGTCATTGCTCTTCCAGAAAGAGAAAGAGAGGGCGAAGAAAATTGTTTTTTTCTTTTTTTTTTGGGAAGAGGGGGGGGAGGGGTGTTCTTACCTTGGCTTGGAATGTCTTCCTTGGGACAAACATGTATGTCGCGATGCATACGTTGCCATGATAAATGTGCGCTTTCCTTATTAGCCAGTAGGTTAGCTTGATGAATCCACGATTAGTTTTAATGAATAAAAATATTAGATTTTTTTAATTAATTTTTATATTTAAAACTTAAAATTATAAAATATTATATTAAGAATTTTTTTAAATTAATTTTAATAATATTTAAATCAGATTAATTAAAATATAAATTTTAATATTTATCGTAAAAAAAAAAGAACGTCAATTTATTGAGCCGTTTGAGGCCAAAAAAAATAAATTGAATTTCGACCTTTGGATTTTTCTTCCCTGGGGTAAGATGAGTTTGACTTCTCAACCTATTATGTTGAAGATTAAATTACTTATTAGTCCCTAGCGCTAAGCGCTCTGTCTCTCTCTCTTTTTCCTTATTTTTATTAATTTTTTCCTTTTTATTATATTCCCTCTTTGATTTGAAATGTAGATATTTTTAAGAAAAATTTATAATTAGTATCACAGAATATTCTATAGTGTTATAAACTTAGAAAATTTGGGTTGATATCGGATATATAGAAAGTAAATATTTTAAAAAGTACATGAAAATAATATTATTATTAACAACATCTATTTTATATTAATATCACAATATGAATATACGGGTATATTTGATTTTAGAATCTTTTATTTATGTTCACGTATCAATTTATATAAATACTTTCTTTGTAATTTCATTCCACGTATAAGAGAATAAAACATTTCTCGAATAAAACATTTCTCTAATAAAACATTTCTCTTTTTCTTTCTTTTTCTTGATATGAATATTTTTATACATTTGAATTATTTTATTTTACATTTTATTTTACGACTTTTAGGACTGTTTTAGAGTTATTTCATGATTTTTTATTGATTATTTTTTGTGAATTTTGTTTTAGAATTATTGGACTTATTTAAAGATATTGGACTGCACAGATAGTTGTTAATATTTTGGACATAATTTTCTGCTCTGATATCCGATTGACTTGATTTTTGTTGGGTTGAAAAGAAAAATTCAAACTCTACAAATCTTATGAATATTAAGACCTTAGAGTGTAACACCGATATCTCGATATACTTATATTTTATTTCTCCTCACATTTATATATATAATGCTCTTCATATTTCATAGAACGAAATTCACTTAGAAAATTCACCAAATATTTGATCGGCTGATTTTTAAATTTTAGGCGATCGGTTAGTAGAGTATTGGTTTGTTCGGTAGTGACTGCTCCTAGGAGATTGTTATTTCTAGACCAATTATTTGTTTCTATCGTTCGGTATATTACCGTCGGTTATAATTGAATTCTTGATCGGTATCTTTATCTCAATGATATGTTTAAATATTTATTTTTCATCGGTCCTGATGGGATGTATTCTAAGACCCACACCAAAAAAAGCCAATTTTCTAAAGGCCCACGAAAGGGGCCTGTCGATCAATATTTAGCGTCCACAACAATAATCAACCGAGGGACCGTAGCCATCCCGATCGATTTACCGAAGGGTCTCAGTCGACCAGATTTACCGAATGATAGGGTCTCAGTTGCCCCGATAACCGATCATGACTCATCAAGCGGAGACAGTCACTTCGATCAATTGAACAAATGTTAGCTTTCCAACCGGATAAGTTTCGAAGGTCCCTTACTAGTCGAGTGACCAATTGGTACGTGGTACTCCAAGCGATTCTAAAGGAATGTCAGAATTTCCTCAATTTCAGCCTTCTATTTCATAACGGCAAATCTTGGATTTTCAGGATAAGGAAGGTATCCCTCCCAAAGATGGAAGTTTTCTCGATAAATGAGGATCGAGATCAATTCATAATATTGACTTTCGAGATTTCCGGATCGTTTCGATAAGGAAGATAGGGTGGAAGTTTCTCAGCAGTGCACGACTCTCACAGGTATAAGAGATCTCAAAACTCTCAATATCAGGTACGCTCTCTAGGTCTAGCACAGGGGGCACACAGAACACAGAGAATCACTTTCCCTCAACTCTCAGTCTGTTTCTTTCAAACGAAAATCGCTCTTTACTGACTTGAGTATCGAAATCTCCCCGTCAGAGCACCCTCCGGCGATTTTTATAGGTGTATCCACCATCGGCAGCTATTGTTTGAGTCAAGAAAGAGCGAGTATCTATGGAGTTAAAACTCACCTCCATCAGATTGGCGCCGTCCGTGGGAACATATTAGAGTAATTTCTGTTGTTTCAATAATCATGCCTCCGAGAACCAGAGCATCCTCAAGGGTCGTCCTTCCTGTTGAGAGGCGAACTGCCACACTTTTTGAAGCCGCTCCTCTCGTGGCACCTGATCCAGCCACTCGCGATCAGGCAGCTCCCATGAGATCACCTCATCAAGGACGGGCCTTAAAATCACACTCCCTATCCAACCCATGGCCGACCCTATTCCAGAATGAGTCAATCGCCCCCAGATGGAAAGGCTAGAATCCAAACTTCGGCATGTGAGTAGACAGCTGGAGGACCTTAGTCGCGCCCTCAAACTTGAAGTCCAATCATCCGTTGGGGGATCTAGACATCCCCAGCAATGACCGTCGCCCCCACGTGGGGAAGGTTGTAAAAACTCCAGACCAGTCCCTGATGATCTTCGAAAGCAAGTCGAGCAACTGGTAGCCAAGGAACTAAAACGGGTCAACCCTCGGGGAGACCAAATCCCCTCTTATTTTTACGTTTCACCGTTCAACTCCAAGATCTCCTCAGAGCCTATGCCTCGCAACATGTTCCTCCATCCCATGGAGAGATACAATGGGACGACAGACCCCCGAGATCATATAGCCCATTTTATAACCATGATGATCTCCAGGGACGTGCTCGACTTAGCCATGTGCAAGTACTTTCCCACTACTCTCTTGGAAAATACACTCACTTGGTTCAATTCTCTCCCACCGTTGAGTATAAAGACATTCTCTCAGTTATGCGAACAGTTCGAGTCACACTTTGTGATAAGCAGGGGAGTCAAAAGGAAGTCCACCGCCTTGCTATCGCTGCACCAAGGTAAAGAGGAATCCCTAAGGAATTTCCTGGAAAGGTTTAAGGAGGAGATGATGAAAGTCTCTTCTTTGAATCATTCAATCGCATTGGCTGCGCTATTAACAGGTTTACGGCCCTCCGATATGAAAGTGTCTATCACAAAGAAACCCCCTGCTACCATCCAAGAATTTTATGCTCGAGCTGAAAAGTACATCGCTGCCGAGGACGCCGAAGCATCCGATCATAGAAGAGATCGGACTGCCCATAAAGAACGGAACCAGTTACCCCGGAGGTCTACGCCTAGGAGAAACCGGGCAAAACCTCCTCCTCCAAGGAGATACAACAACTATACCCCGCTGAGTGAAACCCCTGGTCGGGTCTTAGCCTTTGTCAGAGACAAACCATATGTTCGATGACCCCCATGATCAACCGAGGATGATTCCAGCAAAGACAGAATGAAATACTATCACTTTCACCATGACTACGGTCACACAACCGATGATTGCAAGAAATTAAAAGACGAATTAGAATTCCTAATACGAGAAGGAAGACTATGGGAGTTCGTCGCCAGGAGAGAAAGAGGTCCTCCGCCGGTCATCGGCGTGAACCGCCACAACGCAACCAAGAGGAAGAACGCCAAGCTGCTCGGCCTCGGACGGACCGAAGGGATCAGGTGATTCTTCAGGTCCGCAATGGACCAATAAAAAACGAGGCCAGACACCTAATCACACCAATTTTCTATTGTCCGAAAGCAATTCCTCCTGTACCACAAAAAATCCTAGCAGCGAGCACCAACAAACAACAAAGTGAAAAAGGCCAGTCATCGATTTCACCGACGAAGATCTCCTTGGGATCGACTCAAACCGGCACGATCCTCTTGTGATAACCGTCAAAATTGGACAATTTGAGGTTCGAAGGATCTTCATCGATCAAGGAGCCGACTATAATCTCCTATATCGGGATATTTTTAGACGAATGAGATTCACTCCTGCCGATCTTCAGCCCTACGCGGGCCCAATTAAAGGGCTCTTGGGTGAATAGATATATCCCGAGGGTATTATCTCTCTTCTGATCACCCTCGGAACACCCCATAATCATGCGACGGCTCCCGTCATGTTTAATGTGGTAAACCTCCATTCGCTCTACAACGTCATCTTGGGTAGACCAAGTCTAAACACCTTGGAGGTTTTGTCTAGCACCAAGCATATGAAAATCAAGTTCAGAACATCGACGGGGATTGGGACTCTATCATGTGAGCTGGAGCCTTCTACTTCCGCTCCTAAATAGCCCTCAGATTTTATTGCTGATATTTTTCTAAGCTGCAAGGGTATTTCCCTTGTTCTTGAAGTCACTTATTGACGGATCTCTTACATCTCCATATCCTGATCCTGTCGCTCGGAGGGCCTTAGCCGCCCAGAATCTATCGATCGTACGCGTCGTCAAGCGGGGATGTAACTTCTTGGACGGGTGGATGCGGCCCAATCATTTAAAAAATTCTTATCGCTTGGAGGGTCTCAGTCGCCGAGGATCTATCGATCGTACGCGTCGTCAAGAGGGGATGTAACTCTCCGGACGGGTGGATGCGGCCCAATCATTTAAAAAATTTCTATCTCTCAGAGGGCCTCAGTTGCCTAGGATCTATCGATAGTACACGTCGTCAATAGGGGATGTAACTCTCCAGATGGGTGAATGCGACCCAACTATTTAAAAAATTCTTATCGCTCGGAGGGTTTCAACCGCCCAGGATCTATCGATCGTACGCGTCGTCAATAGGGGATGTAACTCCCTGGACTAGTGGACGCGACCCAACCATTTAAAAAATTCCTATCGCTCGGAGGGTCTCAGTCACCCAGGATCTATCGATTGTACGCATCGTCAAGAGGGAATGTAACTCTCCGGACGGGCGGACACAGTCCAACTATTTAAAGATTCCCTATCTAATAGAAGGTCTCAGCCGCGTGGCCCCTGTGGATCATGTACTTTACTGACATGTGTGGGAAACAAAGAAGATGACTCCCATCAGAAAAAATATAAAAATTTTTCATTAAACGAACAGAGGTCACTTAGTACAAAATCCCGGGCACAAGTCATACAGTCAGATTTTGAGTATCGATCTCTTCTTCGGGCAGAGCCTCACTTGGACCTATACTACGGATTATCTTTTCAGCGCATTTTATTCTCTCAGCTAGTCTACGATGGGAATCCCTCTGGGTGATAGCTTCCCTCACGCGGGACTCCTCAAGCTTCGCTATCTTACATTCCGTCGTTCGAAGAGACTCCTCACGAAGCTGAGCTAACTTCTTGTGCACCAGAGCCTCTGACTTCAGCCTTTCGCACTGCCCTTGGCACTGGACCAATTCTGATCGAAGGGATCTCAACTTCTCTTCCTTTCGACTGAGTAAAGCACTGGGTACGCTTTCAGTGGCCAAAGACTCTCCTCCCCGAAGGGAGACTGATTCCTGTGGATGGGTCAATTCAGAGAGCCGACCCTCTAAGTGGCTTATTACCTTCCTCCCCTGCTGTCGCTGAAATCATGCAAGGGCCATGGTCTGCGAGAAAAACCAAATTAACAAATGGTAAAAGGGGGAGAAGAATTCGAGAGACGCGAGGAGAATATTACCATCAAGCCTAAGGACTCAAGGGCTCCGCCGACCTGTTCGTAAGACATTCTATGAAGGTTAAGCTCACAACGATGAAATTCAAATTGCCCAGCAATACGCTTCGCTTCTGTCAGATCTATATAACTATACTGTATATCTCCAGCACAAATGACAATGGTTTCGCACTCTTTTGAGCATTTCTTTCCATCGAAGGACCGAATAGGGATAGAGGATGAAGAGGACGCTCCCTCAGGAACTTTGCGTTTCCCCTTGCACGAAGGCCAGACCGGAACAGCAGAAGAAGGTCCCGCCATTCTGTCCCTTGCAGCTCGAGAAGCATCCGATCTCACCCCAGCATCAAATAAAGGAAGATTTTTGGCTCCTCCTAACTTGTCTATATCAACATTTGCTCTGCTTGACGGATTACCTTCATTCGGGATGGCTCCCTCTATCGGTATAGCTGTTGTTGACTCCGAGTACTTAGACAAGGTCCCCAGCGCAGACAGGGGCAAAAAAATCCCCCTCCTTTTTACCAAAGAGGGTAGCGACATGCGGAGGGCTTCAGTCACTCTTGAAGGAGACTTAAGTAGGGCCTCAGATGCCCCGGAATCCTCCTGGAGAGGTCTAGCCACTTTATGTCGGGTCAACTTATCAATAGTGACATTCTCCAACAAGACATCATCAAGATGATCCAAAGAATCGACTAATTCGATTTTTGCTCTCCCCAACAGAAGGGGCCGATCAACTTTTCTCTTTTCCCCAAGCAGCAAACCAGCCAGGGATAACATCTAATCGTCCAGCAAGGACTCGACCCATATGCTCCAACCGGTAGACTTGCAGTAGCCACTAATCGACCGAACAAAATGGTCGTGTCTCGAAACAGCCGAGGGTTTCAGTCCTACATAGGGCACCCCATCAGCTTTAGGAAGCCAGGACATGTGATCCCTATTCAAGAACTCGACAAAAAAGAACTTTTGCATCCAGCTCTTATCAATAGATTCTTTATAGAAAAACCTCCAACAGGACTCGGGCCGAGTCTGTAGTTTGTACCACCTCTTGGTCGGTCCGTTGCTCTCACACCTCATCAGAATAAAAATTGAGGACAAAATGTCAAAATCAAAACGAAAACGACAAAACCCTAATAGGAAAGCCACCGCAACCACTAACCACCAAGCACTGGAAATCAAGAGGGTCGGAAATATGTTCCACTGACGCAGAACCTCATAAAAAGGACCCGTATACGGAACTTTCAAACCATATTTGACCGATTGAAGATACATCGACACACAGTTTTCTGGTGCCCTATTAGCCCTATCAACCTCCGTAGTAGATAACAGAGAATAATTATCCCCCAACAGCATCTCAGTTTGCACTTCTTGGAGCTCTTGTGCTGATATGATGCTCGTAATATCACCAATATTCAGAAAAGCCTGAGGAACAGACATCTTTGCTACCGGTAATGACTTTTTGATAGAGAGAGAGAGAATAAGGTGGAAAATATGAAGAAAGCTGTAATGAGAAAGGTCCTTATGGGATGTGCGAGAGATGGTTTACTAAGACCAAAGTGACAGCGGTCGTATTAAAAGACTCTCGAACTTTCAATTTTAAAATCATGACTCATGGCGCTTCTTTTCAAGTAAACCACAAGTCGGGGGCAAATGATGAGACGTAGTCCAAGGCCCACACCAAAAAGAGCCAATTCTCTGAAGGCCCACGAAAGGGGCCTGTCGATCAGTATTTAGCATCCGCAACAACAATCAACCGAGGGGCCGTAGTCACCCTGATCGATCTACCGAAGGGTCTCAGTCACCCAGATCTACCGAACGATAGGATCTCAGCCGCCCCGATAACCGATCATGACTCATCAAGCGGAGACAGTCACCTCAATCAATTGAACAAATATTTGCTTTCCAACCGGACAAGTTTTGAAGGTCCCTTACAAGTCGAGCGGTCGATTGGTACACGGTACTCCAAGCGATTCTAAAGGAAAGTCAGAATTTTCTCAACTTCAACCTTCTATTTCATAACGGCAAATCTTGGATCTTCAGGATAAGGAAGGCATCCTTCCCGAAGATGGAAGTTTTCCCGATAAATGAGGATCGTGATCAATTCGTAATATTGATTTCCGAGATTCCCAGATCGGTTCGATAAGGAAGGTAGGATGGAAGTTCTTCAGCAGCGTACGACTCTTACAGGTATAAGAGATCTCAAAACCCTCGACATCAGGTACGCTCTTTAGGCCTAACACAGGGGGCACACAGAACACAGGGAATCACTTTTCCTCAACTATCAGTCTGTTTCTTTCAAATAAAAACCGCTCTTTACTGACTTGAGTGTCGGAGTCTCCCGTCGAAGCACCCTCCGACGGTTTTTGCAGGTGTATCCACTATCGACGGCTACTGTTCGAGTCAAGAAGGAGCCGGCATCTGTGGAACTAAAACCCACCTCCATCAGGTCCGTTAATCGAATAACATTTCCGATCTCTAATCGGCATCTTCCGTTTCTCTTCGACACTATTGGGAAATTTCTAATCGGCACCTGAAATTGAAAATTTTAAATAATTTTTACCGGTGCCTTTCAATTTTGCTCATGCACCCGTTCGGTATAATTTTCTTCATCGACCAGACAGTCCGTTTCATTTTCCTTCGCATATTTGTCAATCCATTCGGTCATAAATTTTCTCAATATTCCTGGTATTGGACACTTTCATAGACCTATCGGTAACCGATAGTTATTTTTCCAATTAAGAATCTCTATCGGTATTTTACTCTATTCCTTATGTTGGTATATCCATTCGGTTCATGATGTTTATTTTACTAATTTTTAATATTTTTATTTGGTACACTAAATTGCCTTTAAACTGATCGATTATTTTGACATCGATCGGTAATGTGTACCATCGGTAATATGAGACTTGTAAGTTTTATTTTTATCATCCGTCGATAATGCGAGATTTTCTTTACCACCTTTTGGTTGTCCAGTACAAAATATTTTCATTTATCGTTCTGTACCATTCCCTGATTTCATTTTCATGATCGGTCATCGGTCACCACCTTGTCTTGTTCGGTCAATGATAATTCAATTTTAAACTTATCATTTTTTGTTCCCGTTCGGTGAGTACATGAGAACTCCCATCGGCTCCCATGCTTCAGTCAGTGCATTAACCTCTTCATTCACCAATTCCATTGGACAATACAATTCACATGCATTGCAAATCCCTCCAAAATGCTTGTCGGCACATGCACTCTTTGGGAATTAAACCCATGACTGCAAACAACCATGCCTCGATCAGTGCATTGACCTCTTCATTCACCAATTCCATCGGTCAAGCCCATTGGACAATACAATTCACATGCATTGCAAATCCCTCCAAAATGCTTGTCGGCACATGCACTCCTTGGGAATTGAACCCATGACTTCAAACAACCAAAAAAAATATGTTACCACGAAACCACTTAAGCCTTCATTTATATTTTATTAAATATATATTATATACCATATTTTAAAGTATCCCAAAAATTTTTCTCTCTCTTGGTTTACTCTTGTAAAATTTTAGTGTCTATCTTTTCCTGTTCGGTACTAAACAATGAACACATCTCCTTGGCAGAACACAAGTCTGAGTATTTTAAAGCTAATTGGTGACTTTCCTAATGACCTAGGATATTTATGCAATTTAGGAATATAAGAGGACCACTAAATAATTATTGAAAATGGTTTGACAATAAATAGAAAAGTGGACTTCCAGAACCTACGAAAACTCAGATCTCATTTTTTCTCTCTTGATCATTTTTCTTTCTTTCCAAGACTCAATCGATTTACCCCAAATCTTTAGAACAAGGTCACTAAACCACTCATCCAACTCTCAAAAAAAAAAAATTATTAGATTTTAGTCTTGATCTTGGAGAGAAACTTAAGGATCTGGTGCTATAAATTAAGGGTTTTAGTGCACTCAAATCGGACGGACTTTTGGAGACACCAATAAGGTAATATAATTTTCTAACCCAAAATCTTGCCTTATTTAATCATTTATTTGTTGGGGTTTAGGACATCTTTAAGTCACAATAAGTGAGAGAAAATCTTGGATTTGGATATTAGGGTTCTTAGGTTGACAAGAGATGATCAGTAGTGATGATTTTGAGTATGTGCTAATGCCTTATAGGGTCTGGACAAGCTGATTTGGGATATGACCTTTGTCGTGGACAGATCTAGGAGTGACTATCGTCTCTGGTATGGTGAGAGAGACTGTAGACACTGTGTTATTGATTGAACAAATCCATGTTTTTATAGCTTTTTAAATGACGTGGTTTATGATGTGTGTGGAAGCATGCGAATGATATAGTTTTTATAAATATTTTTTTGTGATCATTGGAGTGTCTCAATGAACTGTTTAAATGATATGCATCCGTAAAATTTGTGTTGAAATGACTTGTGCCACATTTATGAACTTGACATGATTTACATACTTCCATTTGTATTGACACATTTATTTGATTTGGCTTAATAAATTGTTATGGGCCAAATCGCTTACTTGTGATACGTGATTCGGATGCCCACTTGTGATATGATGATGTGATGATGTCCATGATAGACTTCCGTAGCTACGAAGGGCTTTGGCAGTGACACCCATTATATTCGGATACGCTTCGGCCGGAGTTATCCCCCAAACGCTATATGTATAGTTGCGGCCGGATGAACCATATAGGGGAGGACGTGTGTGATGCCACTATTTAGCTCCGGTGGGGATTCTATACATGATTGATTATGTGCGCTTGATACTACTGAGGCCCGTGGCCAATATTGGGGAAGAGAGCTTGATGTTTTCTTTATACTTGTATATGAAATACCCCCAATACGTCCGTCATTGGTCACGGTAGACCATCGCCGATGATATTTTATTGGCAACTCTATATGATTTTGAAACGATGACGGATGCGTGTGTGGATACCATGATGTGTGGCATATGATTTATGAATTGTGAAAATGTCATGATTGTTTTATAATGTCGTCACATTTTTAAAACTTTGTTTTGACATTCCGTGCTCACACATATGATTGATAACATATTGTCAATCCCCTCATTCACTGAGTATTCTCCGTAATACTCACCCCTCACTTTTCTTTATTTCAGAGAATAGATTGACAAGAAGACGTGTCGAGAGAGTTTGACATACTTGATTTGTATTGAAGACCTTGGATTTTGGGTATGGTATCGACCATTCTTCGGCAGTGATGTAGTTAATGATGTTGGATGATATATATGTATATTTGAAGTCTATAGAATGTCCATTGTATATATTTATTTGGGTGACTGAAATTTTATTGTGCAATGTAGTTGAAACTCTCAGATATGTTATATACTTATATATTGAAGCAAATGTCTTACATTTTACATTCTTTACTTGGGAAAATGATATTTTGAGGAAACAGGTATTGATGTTAGCCTTCGTTGTCTCGGTATACGTGTCAAGTGATGGCAGCATACAGGGTGATGGGCAACTGTTCACGGCCTCGGATCGAGGATCGGGGCGTGACATAGAGGTTGGGTCAAATAAAAAATATCCAAAATTTAAGTCGAAATTATTACAGTGCTGGAAAATCAAGCCTCATGAATTCTAAAAGGCTAAGTCTAAGTGAAATATCAAATTATTATGAAAACCTATGAATTTTTAGTAATTTAGAACTCTTAGAACTTAGATTATAAGAAGAAGACATTCTTTGCATTTGGAGGAGTGGAGAAACCTTAACAGCCGTCTCCTTAGACAGATTCTTCAATTTAGGGATGCTTTCTTTACTTTTCTTGTTTTTCTTTATTATTTTTAATTAAATTTTTTGTTCTTAGAAGTTGATGGATTCTGTTTTTTGATTAATAGTATGGTTTGATTCATTTCTTTCTCTTAATTTTTTTTGACATATTTTTTTTTTGATAAAATTTTATTATTGAACTTAATGTTTTATTCGTAAAGGGTTCTATGATTTGATAATTTGCGATTACATGCATAAGATCGAGAAAACATTGTATGAAATCTGACCAATACAATAAAATCTATATAGGGTTATGAGATCGACGGATAATTAATTCTGTGTGTGGGGATATTAGGGAAAACCCTAGATTAGAGATATTCTATAGATCTTAATGCAGTTCGGCCTAATCAAGATTGCATGATCATTGAGTTTTGGTTAGTCGAATTAGGGTTTCATTGTATGACTATTGGGTGAATCTAATTTAGAAAAATCTACCATCATCAAGAATAAATTTTTAATCAATAAACTTTAAGGGATTTGAAAGAATTCAATTGTGTGAAAAAAATGGAGACAAATGAAATCAATGTCGTAGAGTTTTATAAAATTAGGGTTTTCATTCATCGTATTTTTGCGTTTGATATTTTCGTTGTTTTTAATATTCTTACTATCTTGATTCGTTCTATCCAATTTAGATAGGGTATTTTATATTTAGTAATACATAAAATTCTCGTGGGATCGATACTTATTTTACACTATACACAACACTCGATTAGGATACACTTGCTCGAAATCGTGATATATCTAAATCGCATAACAAGTTTTTGGTATCGTAGTTGGGGATATTCATGTATATCAATAAAAATTATCTTGTTTGAGATTAGACATTATTTTTTTTTTCTTGTCTCTTTCTTATTCTTGGTAAATAGGGTATACAAATTTTAAGGTTTTTCATACATTTCTTGCTTCTTCTATATAGAATTAGGTTTTTTAGAGGTTTTTTTTCGACTGTTTGAAAATAGATTAAGCAATTAAGGCAAGTAACCACTTGTTTTGAAGGATTTTGGTCTACTAAACAAAATCCGTGGCTTTGGCTACGGGCACAACCTTATTTTCGTCAAATTTCATCATTTTCATAGGATTTTCTATTTTTTTATTTTTTTTTTGTGATTTTTAGAATTTTCTGATTGTCTTTTTGGGTGTCTTTTTGCATTATTTTGCTGTGTTTTTGTGATTTCTACATTTATACAAGTATTATAGATTTTCTTGAGTGGTTCTTACAACCGGTTTTGAAACTTGAATTTTGTATTCTTTTTTTGTGTCCGTACAGTGCATGCTGCGATTCAAGAGTCTTGACCTAGCTGATTTTGATCATGAGATTAAAAGAACTTTACGAAGTAAACAAATTAGAGAAATCAAGGAAGAAGAAGCAATGACTCATGAAAATAGAACAATGATGGAGTGTTCAATACCTAGACTTCAAAACATTCAGACTAGCATTGTGCGACCCACTATGGAGGCAAACAATTTTGAGTTGAAGCCGAGTCCCATTGGGATGGTACAAGTAGATCAGTTCGGTGGTGAAGCATTTAAGGATCTAAACAGCCACTTAAAAAATTTTCTGAAAATCAGTGACATCATTAAGTTAAATGGAGTCAACCCTGATGTCATCAAGTTAAAGTTATTTCTTTTCTCTCTTAAGGGAAAGGCGAAAGTATAATTAAACTCTTTTTCTACTAATTATTGCATAACTTGAAAAATTCTTTCTTAAATATTTTTTATCTGGTAAGACAATTAAATTACATAATGACATTACTAGTTTTAGGCAATTTGAGAGCGAGTTTTTATATAATACTTGGTAATGGTTTAAGGATTTAATTAGGAGATGTCCACATCATAGTATACCTGACTGGTTGATTTTGTAAACATTTTATGGTGGTCTTTTAAATTCTGTAAAAATTACCATTGATGCTGTGACTGGAGGTGCATTCATGAGTGAGCCATATGATGAGGCATGTGCATTATTAGATGATATAACATCTAATCAATACGACTGATCTAGTGAGCATGAAATTCTTAGTCAGAGGGCTGGTGTGCATGAGGTTGACATTTTTAACATGCTTAATGCCAAGATGAGATCTATATTAAATGTTTTGAAAACTAATCAAACAAATATTGTGGCTAGTCAAGTTTTATATTGTGATTCGTGTGGTAATTCTATTCATGTGTTTTCTTAATGTCTGCAAGTACAACAAGCAAACTATGTGTCTAATTTTGGCAAACTTCAGAACAACTCGTAATCTAACACACACAATCCCGGGTGGAGGAAACATCCAAACTTTTCATTGAGTTAAGGGGCTCCACCACGACCAAATAATCCACAAAATTTTGTTTCGAGAAATTTATCCTTGTAACAATCATATTGTTTAGAATTAGTATTTTCTTTGTCTTGATGTAACAATACCATGTCTTGATATTTAAGTATATTTAGTGAATCATTTTAATACTACATTTTACCTTTTATCCTACCCTTTGTCTTAGCCCTATCACAATCAAATAAAAGACCTTTTGATTGGTATTTTGATTTCATATTTAAGTGGTGGAGATTTAATATATGAGCAAACTTATGGTAATGTCATTTCATTGTGTTGATTTGAGTGATATATATACATTTATATAAAATGAGTGTTTTGAATAGTTGATTAGTATCTTCCTTCATTCTATTGAGTGAACCGATTGTGAGTGTGGTTGAATCTTGCATTGTTCTTGATTTCAATGAAACTGATGGAGATGTCATAGTTTCTCTAGTGTTGGATACTGCGAAATATTGATTGTCTTGATTATAATTTCGGTTTGAACTTGTTATATACATGGTTAGGGACTTGGGAGGTTGAATTGGTTTTGGAGAAAATTTATTCTTACTTGAAGACAAGCAAACATTCAAATGTGGGGGTATTTAATAGCGAAAATTTTACAGACTTGAATGATTTAATTTTATTTTATTTTAGGTTTTATTTTATGACTTTTTAGGACGGTTTTAGAGTTATTTCGTGATTTTTCCTTGATTATTTTTCGTGGATTTTGTTTTAGAATTATTGGGCTTATTTAAGGATATTGGATTGTACAGATAGTTGTTAGTATTTTGGGCATTACTTTCTACTCTGATATCCGATTGATCTGATTCTTATTGGGTTGGCAAGAAAACTTCAAGGCCTACAAATTTTATGATAAGCTCAGAGGTTGGATCATACAAAAAAATATCCAAAATTTGAGTCGAAATTACTACAGTACTGGAAATCAAGGCCCCAAAGTCCTAGTGAAATATCAAGCTATTACGAAAACTTATGAATTTTTAGTCATTTAGGACTCTTAAAACTTAAATTATAAGAAGGAGACATCTTTTGCATTTGGGAGAGGGAAGAAACCCTAGCAACTGCCTCATTGGACAAATTCTTTCATTTTGGGATATTTTCTTTACATTTCTTCTTTTTTTTTATTATGTTTAGTTAGATTTCTTACTCTTAGAACTCGATGGATTCTGTTCTTTAATTAATAGTATGGTTTGATTCGTTTATTTCTCTTAAATCTTTATTGGCATGTTCTTTTTTTTATGAGATTTTATTATTGAACTTAATGCTTCATTTGTAAAGGGCACTACAATTTGATTATTTGCAATTACATACATGAGATCAAGAGAATATTGAATGAAATCTAACAAATACAATAAAATTCACATAGAGTTATGAGATCGACAGATGATTAATTTTGTGTGTGGGGATTTTAGGGGAAACGCTAGATTACAGATATTTCATATATCTTAATGTAGTTCGACCTTATTAAAATTGCATGACCATTAGGTTTTGGTTAGTCGAATTAAGGTTTCATTGCATGACCATTGGTTGAATCTAATTTAAGAAAATCTGTCATTATCAAGAATAAATCTTTAATCAATAAACTTTAAGGGATTTGAAAGAATTCGATCATGTGAAAAAATTAGAGACAGATGAAATTGATATCCTAAGATCTTATAAAATTAGGGTTTTCATTCATCATATTTTTGCATTTGATATTTTCGTTGTTTTTAATATCCTTACTTTCTTGATTCGTTCTGTTCAATTTAGATAGAGTAATACATAATATTCTTGTGGGATTGACACTTGTTCTGCACTATATACAACACTTTATTAGGGTATAATTGTCCGAAATCATAATACACCTAAATCGTTCTCTATTTTATTCTTTATTATTCTCTTTAGTTTATAACATGTTATAAGCACAAAACTTTATCCAACCGAGAACGAAACTCTCATCAGTAAAGAATAAGCCTTTTTATATGAATTTTTTATAACTTTTATTTATTATTTTTATATAAAGATTTTATTGAATATTATTGTTTTTTTTTTAAACTATACTCTGTGGTTACAGCTTAATCTGGCCTTCCACATCAGAAAAGAAATTACTATATTTTTGTTGTATTCAAATTTTTCTTAGTTTAATAATCTTATTATTGATTAAATATATATATTTATTTATTTCTCCCCATTTGCTATAGTTAATAATGTTGTACCTCACGAAATTGGAATTCATGGGTTTTGATATTATGAGAAAGAATTATTTATCATGGGTGTTAGATACTGAAATGCATATAGATGCAATGGATCTTAAAGATATCATTAAAATAATTTAAAGGAATAATAATAAAAGAAAAGTACAACCATCTGAAAATGGTTGTTCTTATGATTGAAAAGTTTTATGGAGAAAATATTATTAAGAAAGATATGTTAGAAAATTCTCAATTTTTCATATCTTAAATTTGCTCATACAATAGCAATATTGGAAAAGGGATTCAAAATATTTTAAATTGATTTTTTGTCCCATTGTGACTGAACAAAATATTATTGATAAAAAATCATGAAACTTGACCTATTGGTTTTAGTCCATTTCTTGAAACGAATGCGATTAAATATTGTTATAAATATGGAAAAAGTCATAATTGCAATGATTGTCATGATCATGCAAATTTATCAAACTATCATACGTGGGACAATAATAATGAAAAAAGATAAGATAAGTTTTCAAAGAGTTATATCCTCAGATCAATAAAAGGCGAAAGAGATGAATGTTTCATTGATAATATTGCGATACATATAATACTCAAAAAATAAGAATTTCTTCTTCTGTTTGAAGTTAGAAGAAATAACTATTAATACCATAAATAGTAGTGTGAAATTAATTGAAGGCTTGAGTAGAGAACAGATATGTATCCTTAAAGAAAAATTTACTTGATTGACGATGGAAATATCCAAAATAAATTTCTTAGAACTCACTCGAATATAATTGTATTTTATTTTAGATATATTGAATTCTAAAATATTTGTTATATTTAAATATTATGTTGATCTATTTATTTTAAATAAATATATTTTATCATAAAAATAAATTTTTTAGAATTCACTAGTATTAACATTATTATGAATTCTAAAATATTTGTATATTTATTGAAAAAATAGATATTCCCTTAGTTCGATTAGCGATGAATGATGAAGATATATGTTTTGCAAACAGTGCCACTACACATACTATATTAAAAAATAAGAAATATTTTTCTTATTTGATAATGCAAGAGACCAATGTTAATACTAATCTAGTAGTACAAAATTGATAGAAGCTTCTGATAGAGCTAATATATTTTTGTCTAGAGGAACTAAATTTATTAATTGATGAAATATTATACTCTCTAAGGTCTCAAATAAATTTAATGAGTTTTAAAGATATCAATAGAAATGAGTATCAAATTGAGACAATAAATGAAGGAAACGTTGATTACTTTCACATTACAAGTATAATTCTAGATGATAAAAGAATATTAGAAAAGTTACCAGCATATTTCTTCAGGTTGTATTACACATACATTAATGTAAGAGAAACATATGCAATAGTAAACCAGAAGTTTACTAAATTGAATGATTTTATTATTGGGTATGATCGGTTAGATCATTCCAGATTAATAATGATGCAAAAAAATCTAAATGACTTATATGGACATTCTTTGAAGAACCAGAAGATTATTTAGTTTAATAAATTTACTTGTATTGTTTGCTTTCAAGACAAATTAATTATGAGACCATTACCAACTAAAATAAATTATGAATCTCTTGAATTTTTTAAATAAATATACAGAGAAATATGTGGGCCTATATATCACCATATTGACCATTCAAATATTTTATAGTTTTAATTGATGCATCAATAAGGTCGTCACATGTATCATTATTATCAACTTGTAATCTAACATTTGCGAGATTACTTGCTCAGTTAATTAGATTCGAACACATTTTTCAAATTATTCAATTAAAAAAATTCATCTTGATAATACTGGTAAATTTACATATCAAAATTTTGATGAATATTGTATATCAATTGGGATACCTGTAGCATATATTCACACTCAAAATGATCTAATAGAATCATTCATTAAGCGTGTTTAATTGATTGCAAGACCATTGAAAGCAAAATTACTAGTGTCTGCTTAGAGATATGTTGCTTTACATACAACAATGCTTTTTTGCATCCGGCTAACAAGTAGTAAAAATTTCTTCCCATTACATTTGGTTTATAGTTAGGAAACAAATATCTCCTATTTGAGGATTTTTGGATGTGCAGTATATGTCCCTATTGCTCAATCACAAAGAATTAAAATTGGACCTCAAAGGAGATTGGAGATATACATTTGGGTATGAATTTTCATCGATTATTAAATATATTGAATCTATGACAGGAGATTTGTTTATGACTCATTTTACTGATTGTCATTTTGATAAATTTATTTTCCCAACATTAGGGGAGAAAAGAATAAACAGTCTCAAAATAAAATCAGTTGAAATGAATTATCATTATTTTATCTTGATTTTTGAATAAAACAATGTGACCTGAAAGTTCAAAAATTGATTCATTTATAAAATTTAATAAATCAATTGCTAGACGCATTTATTGATTATGAAATAGTGATTAAGTTACATATTCCGCCTGTTAATACTCTTATTAGAATTGATATTCTTGAAGAGCAACATAATATTGCTAATGATTGTAAAGCGCATGAAAAACGTGATAGACCGATTTGTTTTAAAGATAAAAATTCTCGATATAGAAAAAGAGTAAAGAAATTAAATATTCTAAACGAGAATATTACATATTCTAAAGATGTACCAGCCATGGATAATATTTCAGAAGAGTATCAGGCATATGAAAATATTGATAATCATGAGATTTTAATAAGTTAGGTTATGGCTGGAGAAATATGAAACCAAAATAATTTTAATATTGATGACATTTTTGGATACCAAATAATAATGAGTATTGAGAATGAAAATTTGAATTTTGAACCAAGATCTATTGAGGAATACAAATATAGAACTTAGGTGGAGGTTTAAAATATGGAAGGTAAATATTTTAAAAGAATACACATTTAGTTGCACAAGAATTTTTGCAAAGACCCGGTATTGATTACGATGTGACATATTCTCATGTGGTAGATGTGATTACCTTTCGATTTCTAATCAGTTTAGCAATACAAATGACATTCGATTTACTTTTAATGGATGTTGTTTTAGCTTATTTGTATAGCCAACTAGATTACATTTATATGAAACTCCCAGAAAGATTTAAACTGCCAGAAGCATATAATTCTGGTTCTTGAGAACATTACTTAATGAAATTAAACAAATCCTTATATGGATTAAGACAATCTGATCGCATGTGTATAACCGCCTTAGTGAGTAATTGTTAAAAGAGAGAGATAAGAATTATCCTATTTGCTCATATATTTTTATAAATTTTGTTATTATAGCAATATATATTGATGATTTGAATATCATTGGAACTCTTGAAGAGCTCTCGAAAGTTGTAGAATGCTTTAATAGAAAATTTGAGATTAAAGATATCAAAAACACAAAATTTTATATTGGATTATAGATAGAAAATTTGAAAAATGAAATTCTTATATATCAAACAATTTATACAAAACAGGTGCTAAAATGATTTTATATGAATAAAGTATATCCGTTGAGTATTCCAATAGTTATGAGATCACTTGATGTAAACAAAGACCCTTTTTGACATTGAGAAAATAATGATGAGATTTTTTATCCTAAAATACCATACTTAAGTATAATTGGAGTACTCATGTATCTCACTAGTGATACATGACTTGATATATCATCCTCTGTCAACTTATTAGCGAGATATAATTCTTGTCCAACCCGAAAATATTTGAATGAGGTTAAACATATATTTCGTTACCTATAAAGTATGAAAGACACGAGTCTGTATTTTTTAAACTATTCAAAATAAATTTGATTGGTTTTGTAAATGTAGAGTACTTATTTGATCCTCATGATACTCAATCACAAACTGGATATATATTCACATATAGTGACACCGCCATTTCACGATATTCTATGAACAAACGATAGTAGCTAAATTCTCTAATTATATTGAAATTTTGGCAATCCATGAAACTAGTCATGGATGCATATGGTTAAGGTTTGTGATTCATCACATACAAGGAGTTTGTGGTTTATTTTCAGGAAAAGAGACACCGAAAGTCTTATATGAGAATAATACAGTATGCATCGCACAACTCAAAGAAGAATATATTAAAGGCGATAGAATAAAATATATTTCATTAATTTTTTTTTTCACTAATGAATTTCAGAAGAATGGTGATATAGATATTCAACAAATTTGATCGAGTGAGAATTTAGCAGATTTACTTAAGAAATCCATACTAACTGCTACCTTTACAAGATTGGTGAAATGAATCGGGATGTATCGATTTAAAGATCTCAAAGAATATTCTCAATGAGGGGAGTAAGTACATCAATAAATATTTTAAATAGTGTACTCTTTTTTCTTCACTAGGATTTTTTTCCACTGGATTTTTCCTAATAAAATTTTAATGAGATATATTCTCTATGTAATAAACATCTATGAGGGAGTGTTATAAACCTCTAAAAAATTTAGGTGGAGGTTTAAAATATGGAAGGTAAATATTTTAAAAGAATACACATGATACCAATATTGCTATTAACAGCATCTTTCATATATCAATATCATAATATGAAAATATCATATATTTGAGAGAATATTTGAATTTAGAATCTTCTATTTATATCTACATCCTAATTTATATAAATACTCTCTTTCTAACTTTATTCTACACATAAGAGAATTAGAAATTCCTCTTTACCTCTCTCTTTCTATTTTCTTCTTTAATATTCTTTTTAGTTTATAACACATAGATGGATTGTTTTGGAAGAATACTAAAAGACATTTTAATATGTGAAGCAAATAAAAATAGTATTTACTCCAAAAGCATGATAAATTACTATCTTTTCATGCCAAAATAAAAACACTATATTGTATTTCTCAAAAGTTTGGCCTATCATTTTGTTTTATAAAAGCCCCGATTAGATTGTTTTTCTCAGTTGAAAGAATGTTGAAAAATATTGCGATATATGCATTAACAAACATAGCATGCTGCCTGAAAACACTGTAGGATATTGTCCTTTCTTGCCCAAATAGTTGTATTATGATATATATAGATATATATATTTATCTCTGATTAGATTTGAGTACAATGGAACCTAATATGAGGTTGACTCTTTCAACGTCTATTTTTACTTTTAAAACTCAAAATCGAGATATTGGGTTAAAGGAATATAATGTTTTACTACTAAATGCATAAGACTTTGGTATTGTATTATGATATTTTCCTTAGCAAACTAATATCCTGTGATTTTAGTGGCAGCGTAGTAAACTCTATTAATCAAACTCTTGAATTCAAGTTCGAGTTATGAGAATGAAAAAATAGGTATTGGAAGAGTCCACCCTTAAATTGAATCTCATAATATTCTAATCGGATTAGCCAGATAACTCGAATGTCGATGATTAAGTAAATATATATATATATATATATATATGTATATATTGTACTTCGGAAAAGTGCATGCTCCCATCACTTTGGTTTGGAAACTCCTTTCTTGGATTTTATTTTATTTTTTTTTAAATCATCTGGTGCAAGTGTTTAAAATTGAGATAACAATCCAACTAGATCTTTTTATTTTGGTGCAAAAAGATAGCATCCTATAACATTTTTGGTGTCAAATGTTACATTCATTTGCTTCACATTGTATAATATTTTACAATATTCTTATAAATAACATATACAATCTAAAAGAACACTTGATTTAAGTGAATCAAAATCTAAAATCGAATTGAAATCCTTATAATTTTTTTATTTTATCTGAATTAATAGAATAATAATGACGATTTAGGAATTAACTTTTCAAATTATGGGATTTCAGAAACTCATTCCAACCTCTTTCCAATGTCTCTTATTCTAAATCTAATTCCGATTTTCAGTGTAAACCAAGTGCACTTAGGTAAATTTTGGGAGCCGGACTTTTGGGAGGACAATATTATAGTGTAACTATTAGGGAAGAAAATGCAATTCCAGTCTAGAAACAAGGTAGGATATTGCATTTTAATGCCGGTGTTTCTAGACTGGATACTCTCTAGTGTTTCTATCCTGAATACTGCGTTAAAAGGTAGTATCCTATTGTGTTTATGCCTGAGCACTGTCCCTCTCCCTCATCCATGGATGTTACAGGATTTTTTAATCAAATATCGAGTTGATATGTAAAATAATTATGTATTTAAACTGTCATTTAAGTATAATCGAATGAAAGTAATCTGTTGTAATATATTTGTTATAGGGTTTAATATATAAAATGATGGGAAACTTTAAAATTGCAGAGACCAAATGGTATTTTTTTATTCTGTAATGGATTAGAATAAAAATATCAAAAGATAAGATGTGGTTTTTAAAAGACAAAAATCACAAACAGTTATCTAAAGAGATTATAGTCTCCAGTTTAATGGTCTCACAACTGCTTCTAATTCCCCATTGATCAGAGAGAAATCCTGGATGCAGGTATAATCTGAAAGATCAAAGTCTAAGATTTGAAGATACATTTGGATGAAAATGGAATCAGGTATGTTTTTTTCACTTTATCTCATATTTTTTAGTAATTTGACATAAAATTTAGGATTTCTTATATTTAGTATTAGAGCAGTTCAAATTTAAATCATTGAGATATTTTGATAAAAATCAGGTTTTCATTTTTATTTTTTGAGAATTTTATTAAGCAAAAATTAAGGTTTGTTGGTTTTTGAAATAATATATATATATAAATACACTCACAGACATATACACTTGCATAAGTAGAATCAAGGGAGATTTTTGGTCTCTTGGTTAAGTTCTTTTTCAGAATCCACAAACAAAATTAAGGAGCATTAAATGCATGGGACCCCACCACCCACCAACAGGAGCATTTAATGCAAAATCTTTTTAAGAAAAAAATAAAGGGAAAAGAGACTTTTGTCTCTTCCAGAACCCCGTCTCTACTTCGAATTCTAGAGAAAATAGGGAGATTGACATCTTCCACTCTTCCTTTGTGACGAGGCAGCAACATAAGAGCCATCTGTGACACCTCTGATGGTGGTTGATAAGGTATATCGCAGGGAGATCCAGATCCCTTATTCACTGCGAAGAAGTATTTTATTTATTTATTTATTTTTCTTTTTGATGGCCATTGGACCTTGCTAACCACAAGAGTTTTGGGAAACTAAGGAGATGAATACATGTGTTCCGTCTGGATAGAGAGTTTTGGTGTAAAAGAGAGAAAAATAGAGAGTTTTTAAAAAATTCATCCACGTTTGATTAAATAATTAATTGTGGAGAAAGGTTTTGAAGGGTTTCTATGAAACCTTCGAAATCAAATTTTTTAATTCAACCAAATTAATGTATTTTGGATAGGTGATATTTTCTTTTAAAATTATAAATATTAAATTTACTTTTATACTATCTTTTTTAAAAATTTAATAAAAAACAAAAATAATAAAATAGTAAATTTATTTACTTTTTGATTATATTCTCTCTCTTTCCTTCATCTAACTAAATATAATTTTTTTTTATTTCCCTTTATTGTCAAATGTAGATTTTAATTTTACCTCTCTTTCTTTCCCTTTTCTACTATTTCCCTTCATTTCCTTTACCTCCCTTTCCCCTCCTATGATATTGCCAAACACACTGGAACAGTCTTTGTAGTATCGGACAGAGGAAGAGGAAGATGAATGGTGACAATAAAAAAATTGTGAAATTGAGAGATTAGTTAAGTTATCACTCAATGAACCGATTATGTCTGATTTGAACCGGTTCAAGTCAGTTTAGGCTGCATTGGGTCTAATTAATTTTTAAAATGATTGGGTTGGTTTTGTTTGACTTATTGGGTCCATTGTGATTTAAGGAGAACGGACTCATCAGTATTTTAGACCTGGGCTGATTTAATTAAGCTCTCACAAATCCAATTTTGGTATTAATTACAGTTTTGATTTTGGTATTAATTAGAGAGCAAAGTTAAATTCATATGGTTATACATAATTATAAAAATACACATATAACCCAAATAGGAGATTAATGGAATTTTTTAATCCAACGTTGGACTGATATATAAAATAATTATGTATTTAAATTGTCATTTAAATATAGTCTAATGAAACTGATCGATTATAGTATATTTGTTATAGAGCTTTAATGTATATAAAAGAGTGTTGAACTTTTAAAAGTGTAAAGATCAAATAGTAATTTTCTATTTTATGACGTGTTAGGATAGAAATATCAAAAGTTAAGAAGTGATTTTTAAAAGACAAAAATCACAAACAGTTTTTTGAAGAGGTTATGGTCTCTAGATTAACGTGTCTCACAACTTTTTCTGATTTCCCATCATTCAGAAAGAAAACCTAGAGATACATATAATTTGGAAGATCAAAACCTATAATCTGAAAACTCATTTGGATCAAGATAGAATCGAGTATGTTTTATGTTGTTTATTTCATATTTTTTGATGATTTGACATGAGATTTAAGATATATGAATATATTGATAATTGTTTTTATCAAATTAGGGTTCCTTGCAGCATGTCCTTTGTTTACCCCCTCCGTTCTATAGTGCCTGTTTGGTTGGGTTTTCTTTTAGTTTCTCTTTTCCTTTTAAGAATAAGTCCTATCAAATAATATTTTTTAGAAACTCTTATAAAAATGAGATTTTTTTTAATGAAAAAAAAAAATTAGAGTTTCACCACAGAGGAGCTTTTACTTCTTTTAAAAACACGCCATCTTTTACGAAGAAAAATTTTGTTTTCATTCTCTTTATTCCCTCTTTTGAAAATCATAATCTTAACTCTCTTGTCCTTTCAAAACCCTAATACTCTAAAATATATGATACCCACAAATGTTTCCCCCTTTGTGTATCCATTCGTCACATACACCACCATGCCTTTTCTATTCTCGCTTACTCACCAAGCTCCTAGGTTCTCTCTCTCTCTCTAGGGTTTTTGCTTTTAGGGTTTTATTCTCTTAAATTCTTCTAATTTGGTTTCTCCTCTAATTCACTATCAATGTTGATTAAAATTTGAATTTGAAGCAGTACGCTCTTTCTCTTTCACTTTCTCGCTTTTTGCTGCCATGTTCTTAAGCATTTAACTTCAAAAGTTTGATTTCATCGATTTGTCACTCCAATTAAAGAACATCAGCACATGCGTCTTCTATAGGAAGCCAATTAAATTTTTTGATTGATTAATTTAGGTTTGGATTTCATACATTCAATTTGATTTTCTTGTTTTGGGATTTTAAAAATCTAAGATATCTCAAGTTGATTGAGATTCTATAGGTATTTGGGTTTGAATGAAACTCTGTTTGAAATTTCAAGTGTGTTTTCATAAATTGATTATAAATAAACTTGATTTGTTTTAATTGAAAGAGAGATGCCGAATTTGCCCCATCATTCAGAATGATTTTCTTCCTTTATCTACTTTATCAATTTTCTGCTTTGCTGCTATATGTAGCCAGATTCATATTTGATTTATGAGTCATGACACCTCATATGCAATGCTTAGTTGCCGAACTGGGTTTGAATATTCTTTGATTATTTGGAAAGTTTGCAAAGGGTTTTTGTAATACCGATACCTCGGTATACTTATATTTTACTTCTCCTCATATTTATATATAATGTTTTTCATGTTTCATAAAACGAAATTCACTCAGAAAATTCATCAAATATTTGATCGGTTGATATTTTAAATATTAAGTGATCGGATAGTAGAGTATTAGTTTGTTTGGTAGTGACTACTCCTGTGAGATTTTTATCTCTAAACCAATTATTTGTTTCTATCGTTCGGTATATTACCGTTGGTTATATTTGAATTCCCGATAGGTATCTTTGTCTCACTGATATGTTTAAATATTTATTTCTTATCGGTCCGTTGACCGAATAGCATTTCTGATCTCCAATCGACATCTTCCATTTCTCTTCGACACTATTGAGAAATTTCTATTCGGCACTTGAAATTGGAAATTTTAAATAATTCTTACCGGTGTCTTCCAATTTTGCTCTTGCACCCGTTCGACATAATTTTCTTTATTTACTGGATAGTCCGTTTCATTTCCGTTCAGATATTTGTAAATCATATTTGGTACTGTTGACAACAAATTCTTGGTATTGTCAAGAGCCTGTCGGTATACACTTATAATTTTGAGGAGCTTGTGTCCCTCTATTTACTGATCGGCTAACCACAAGAAAGCATTCTCATTTGGTTGGCCGGTCAGTCTTCCCGATCGGCCATCCCGGTCAGTCTTCCTGATCGGTTATCCCGGTCAGTCTTCCTGATCAGTCTTTCTGATTGGCCATCTCAGTCAGTCTTCCTAATTAGTCTTCCCGATCGGTTATCCCAGTCAGTTTTCCTGATCAGTCTTCCCCATCGGCTATCCCAGTTAGTTTTCATGATCAGTCTTCTTGGGCGACCCATCTGGTCAGCCTTCCCGGGCGACCCATCTGGTCAGCCTTCCCAGACGACCTATCCGATCAACCTTCCGAGATGACTTATCTGGTCAGCCTTTCCAGATGACCTATTTGATCAGTCTTCCCGGACAACATTCATGGACAACATTCCTAGGCAACATTCCTGAACAGTCTTTCCTGAACAATATTTTCTCTCTTTAACTAATGATCAGCTAGACCGATGAGACTCGACCCAAGTGCATCACAAATCACACTTTTCTCAACAAATAAAATTTTTAAATATTTAAACTCATTATATTGAGTACCAAATTACAAAAAGGGATATATTGGGAACTTGTGTAAGTTGGGAGAGAAAAGGGACAACTAAGTAAATTTATAAAAATGAGGTTCTAAATAAAGTGTAGTGATAGGGCATTAGAACCCACGAAGGTCAAACTCTATTTTTCTTCTTCTTCCTTTTCTCTCTCGATTCACGTCTTCTCTCTCTCTTTCTTTCTAATTCTTCCAAAGATCAATCAAAATACCTCTAAACCCACACTTTAAGAGTTCCAAATCTCATGACCCAACCTCTAGTAAGTTAAAACTAGTAAGAGAGTTGATGTTTCTAGTGAGAGAAAATCTATGGTTTGATCGTGATCCGGTTTGAGTCAAATCGAAAACTGAAATTTAGGTAATATTTTTTAATATTAGTTTGGGTCTATTTTTTCTCTTTCCTGACTTTGGAGTTATGTTGAGATTTGATGAAAAAGAATTGGTGAGTTTTGAGTCACCATACGTGAGAGAAAATTTGGGTATTCAATATTAGGGTTTTGAGTTTTCTTGAAAGAATTGATATTGATGATGATTGATACTTGGTTATGTCCCTTAGGAGTTGCCGAAAGCTAAACAAGGTAGGACGTTCACTACAGAGACGTCCGGGAGTGACTATAGTCTCTTGTACAGTGAGTGAGATTTTGATGCTATGTTTTCGATTGAACCAAACTCATGTTTTACAGCTTTCCAAATAACATGGTTTATGATGTGTGTGAAAGCATATGATTGATATATCTTTACACATATTCTTTTGTGATACATTGGAGTGTCCCAAAATGATTGATTTGAATATTATGCATCCATGGTTTGTAATGAAATGATATTGTGCCACTCTTTGAAACCTTGACAGGATTTATATGCTACCATTGCATTGACACATTGATTTAAAATGATTTGATGAAATATATTGGCACGTGAATTTGATATGATTTGATGATATATGTGGGCCGGATGCCTACCTGTGATATGATGATGTATCCGTGATGGATTTCCGTAACTGCGAAGGGCTTTGGCAGTGGTACCCATTGTGTTCGGATACACTTCGGCCGAAGGTATCCCCAAATGTCATATGTATAGTTGCGGTTGGATGAACCAAATCGGGGAGGACATGTGTGATGCCATTGTTTAGCTCCGGATGGAATTCTATACATGGTTGATTATTTATATGCGCATAGACATGGACTAGTCAAGTTAAATCGAAAGAGGAGGACATACGTGACCCACTGTCTAGCACTTGGTGAGGCCTGTGGCCAACGTTGGGAAAGAGAGCTAAATTTTATATACTTGCTTATAAAAAAACCCCAATACGCCGGTCATTGGTCGAGGTAGACCTTTGCCCGGGTTATTTTCTTGGCAAACTCTGAATGATTTTGGAAATGTAAATGAATTCATACTTTGATACTATTTTGTATGATATGTGATCACTTGGTTTCTGGACATGACATGCTCGGTTTTGATATCATATTAGTTTTGAAATATATTTTGACACTTCATATTCACACTTATTATCAAGAACATATTATCGATCCCCTCACTCACTGAGTATTATTCCATAATACTCACCTCTCACTTTCCTTGATTTCAGAGAATAGATTGACAGGAAGACGTGTCGAGAGAGTTCGACATACTTGATTTGTATTGGAGATCTTGGATTTTGGGTATGGTATCGACCATTCTTCCGCAGTGATGTAGTTGATAATGTTGGGTATATATATGTGTAATTGAGGTCTATAGAATGACCATTGTATTCATGTATTGGGATGACTGTAATTGTATTGTATACTTATACATTGAGACAATTGTCTTGTATTTTACATTCTTTACTTGGAAAAATGATATTTTGAGGAAATAGGTTTATACGGGTATTGGCATTAGCCTTCGTTACCTCGGTATGCGTGTCGAATGGTGGCAGCATATGGGGTGACAGGCTGCTGTTCACGGTCTCGGATCGGGACGTGACAGTTTTGATTTTTAAAGAAATTGGAAAGTATGCAACTGCATCTATCAAAGAAATTGGGTTCAAGTTAACATTTCTAGGGCGTACTTTTTGGGACCTTGTGAGGACTTGGCTCCCAAATATGTCCACCAAAGGGGATTTCTTCCTTTTTAATAGAACTTTCATCTGAATTTCTGGAGATCATGTCTTGAAAATTAGGTTGAGGTTTGTTCATGGTTGTATATGGACGTCACTACGATGATTGGAATGGCATGATGTCAAGATTCTGTTGTTCTTTTGGGTGGCTTTGATATATGTTTCCTGAGAAAAATTACTATGAAGTGATTCTAGTTTCTGTATTGTTTCTGATGATGGCTCCACACAATGGTTAATGTGTGGTTTAATGATTTATATCCATGTCAAGGAGGATATCAAGTGATCCTTAAAACTTTTGCTGGCTAATCTAGTGATAAATGTTAAAGCACAGAAAGTTAGAGCCATGTTTAAGAAGGAAATATGTGTTTCTTAGAGGACAAAATATTTTCTATCACAAATTCTTCCTAATCCAAGATATTTATTTCACCAATTATCAATTTACAAATTATTTTTCCTGCAATTAGCACTCTCATAAGAAGTTAAGACAGTGAATGCAGTTCCAAGACAGAACAAAATTAAATGTACAAGTGTAAAATTGAATAGCGCTTATCTTGAGGCATAATAAATTCTGGCATTCTTTTTTATTTTTTTGGTGGAACTGAAGCTTTTACCCCTGTGATCAGTCCTTAAGATTTTAATTCAAAAAATATTTTATTGGAATTGTTATTTATATATTATCTTGTTGTACTATTATTTTATTTTCAATTCACTTTTTTTCTTCACTAGTGTATTGTCTAAATATTATTTTTCTGATATTGTTGTACTACTTTTTTTTTTTTCAATTCAAAAAATGAATCCATAAGTGATACTTGTCCTCTTGCTATTTGAAGCACGAAACAAATGATTGAAAGGCATAACCTATCTTTAGAAATATCTCAACTTAGGTTTAAAATTCCATAACCACAAAAAGTTAATGCAAAGTGAGATTCCATCACTATCAAAATCTTATTTCAAGTTTGTAGTGATGGGATTTGTAATTGTAGAAAACCATGAATATCATTTAGAGATAAGAGATGGAAAATTGTGTTAGACAATTTCAATAAGAATGCTAAAAAAAAACTTATACCCAAAAACAATTGAAGAATAGAATGGATAGTCTCAGAGGTGATTGGACTTTATGAAAATAATTAAAGGGCAAAGAAATAGGATTATGATGGAATCATGCTACTGGAACTATTGAAACTGACACCACAAGGTGGGAGGCCAAAATAAGGGTAAGTATTTTAATTTTTATATTTTTAGCTATTGTAAATGATTTAAAAGAATGGATTCATCAGAATATCAATTTATCTTTATTGTTTGTATAAGAAAATAAGAGATATGTCAAATTTTATTATCACGGATTGGAATATTATGATGAATTGAAGTATATATTTGAGAATATAGTCACAACAAGTGAGCATACATAGACACCAATAATGAATATATCAGTTAAAGATAGTACTAGAAATTCAAATCTAGTCATAGTAGAAGATTGTGTTAAATTGAACAATGAAAACTTCAATATTGATGAAAATTTTAATCCTGTGACAAACACTCAACTCAAGAGGAAAAGAATGGTGCTAGAAGAATGAGAAAAAAGATAACAAAAGGGTAGGGCAAAGGTCGAAACTGCAGCAAGCATGAAACTGTCATTAGAACAAATAGCTAATACAGTAGAAAGTTACAATGCAATTGAAAGATGCCGAAATGTCAATATTATCTCAAATCATTGGACAATACTCTATTTCAGAATACATTCAAATATTGAAATCTTTAAAAGATATGGGGGCATTGAGCTGAGATATATTTCAGTTAGGTAGTGAAAATAAATGAGAATTATTCTTATGTCTTTGCTTGACGGAAGTGACAAGTTAGACTGGATCTTATATAACTATAATTTAGTCAAAAACTCTAATAATAGTAATTAAATAAGTTAGGATTGGATTTGATATTTTTTATTGATATTCAAAACTTCAGACAATTATCTCTTTATATTTGTGTTATTTGTTTTTATGTGTAATCGAATTTATGTTTGAAAGAGTTTATTATTATCTATGTTATATTTATTTAGATATTATTGTATTATATTGATGTGTTTATAACAATATTTTGATTTATACTCATATGTTTTGATATTATCATACAGATGGCTTCTAATGAAACCCGAGTACTAGCACGAGTTGTAAAGAGAAGAAAACACGCAAAATTTATCAAAAACTTTATGTAGTAGTTGCTATAATAGCTGCATATCACATGAAATATTTAATGAAATAAGGTAACGGATTTAATTATTTTGATGGATGACAATGAGTTTGGGAAACTATTGCAACTCTAAATGAAAACTATAGAATGTTTAGGATGGAACCACATACTGTATTTAAGCTTACACATTTATTGAAAAATAAAGGATGGTTATGTCCATCCAAAGACATGACAAAATTGGAGGTAGTTGCTATATTTCTTTGGACTTATGCACACAGTAAAACAAATCGTAATGTTCAAAATAAATTTAGAAAATCGGGAGAGATTGTGAGTAAAAAGTTTAGTGAAATTTTAGATGCTTTATATTTACTGATCTCAGAAATTGTCAAACCTCCAGATTTTCTGTTTGAAGAAATTCCATCAAAAATAAAAAATGATAATAGATATTGACCTTATTTTCAATTATGCATTAGTGCTATAAATAGAATACATGCTCATGCTATTCCTTCTATTAAAGATTAAATTCGTTTCATTCATCAAAAGGGACATCTAACACACAATATCATGTTAGTACGTAATTTTGACATGTTGTTCACTTTTGTTGTTGTCGGTTGGCTTGGCACTGCACATGACATCCGAATTCTTTCAACAAGAAATAAAGGACATATTTTTTCATCTACCTGAAAGTATAATTTATAATTTTTAGATATATAAAATGATGTTATTACGTAATGTAAAATTTAATTTTTTTTAATCAATTAATAATGAAACTTTTAAATTATTTTAAGTAAGTATTATGTTGTGGACGCTGGATATCCAAACATGAAAGGGTACTTAGCACCCTACAAAAGTAAATAATATTACATTCCTGATTTTAGAGATTATAGTCAGTCATAAGATAAACAAGAAATATTCAATCATGTACATTTTTTCACTAAAAAATGTCATTGAAAGAATTATTGGAGTTTGAAAAAATAGGTAGCATATTTTACGTTATATGAAACCATTTCCACTGATCAAATAAGAAAAAATTATTGTTGCAACAACATCACTTCATAATTTCATTTGAAATTGTGGTGAAGATAGAGAAATTTGATAGATGTGATTGTAATTCTAAATATAATCCTGAGTTTTAAGAAAAAAGAAACATTGATGAAGAAATGACTAGTATTTTTACTCATGGAAGAGTATCGGATAATGGTTACATGAATAAAGTTCGCAACCAAATTGTAACTTCATTGATGGAAAATAAAAATACATAATTTTTTATTTATTTATGAATTATATATTTTTTATGAATTATTTTATTAAACTTTTTTTTTTTTTATGATTTATTATTATACATGAATATTTATGTCTCTTTTAGTTCGATCATATTAACAATAATGATTACTTGATTTAATGTAACTTAATTTATGTATAATTTTTGTATTTAGCTTAGAAAAATATTAATTTATTTTTTCTTTTGGTAGTTAGTATTTATGCATTTTGTAGATGCCTAAATGGTTAGTAGTATGCTTTTAATATAACTATACTCTTTATGGTAATTTTAATTAAAATTAGAATTTATATTAATTATTTTATCAAATAGACTTTTAATAAAAAGAAACAAAAAAGGAATTTTTAGAAGTGAAACTATCAAATAACTTTAATTTTATTTTTTAAGATATTATTTTTAATTTAAACTTAAAAGTTATTTTTATAAAAATTACCCTTACCAAACAAACTCATAAATCTCCACGTCTCTTTCGCTTTTCCTTTCTTTTTCTACAAACACCTCAACTCTACCTGGTTCTCTTTAAGTAAACCATGAAAATTCATTGTGGCCCCCCAAGAACTTATGTAGAGTTTTAATTTCAAGTTTTGTTGTCCGAAAATCAACCAAACCACCATCATCTTCTTCATCTTCAACAGCATACACTGAACCTCTCTCTCTCTCACACCTTCAATTTCTCAAATCATTCAAGATTTCTTCCCCATTACCTCATAGACACCATCTCCGAGTTGTCAGAAACTAATCCCCATCTTCAATTTCAAATATCATTGACAAAAAATCAGCCACCTCCATAATCGCCGGCGATAACGTCGAATATCTCAAACTAAAGTTCAATTCCATCATGATTTTATTCTCCAAACTCAAGTCCTTACCTCACCCTTTTGACTTCAAAGGACCCCCATTTTCGAGTCATCACCACTATTTGATCCACCACCATGAAATTCGGCGATCACCATCATTCTTTAATTTATCAAAGCTCGAACATGTTCTCCTAACCTCTGAAAAAAAACCCTTTTCCAAGCCATTGTTACCAAAAATCTTTGATTTAATCCGTAGTTGCCAAATGCCGTATTCAGGAACCCCCCTTGTTTCTTCTCCCCTCGTACTTGCCTCTCTCTCTCTCTCTCTCTCTCTCCAAGCTATCTTATGAACAAATTTATTATTTGTTTACTACCTTGTTAGTAATGGATGTACACAAACATCCAAAGTAAACCCAAAACCATGAGTGCCATACACTATAAATCCCATTGTTTCAACGTTTGGATTCAATGAGTCACGGTAAATGACAGATCATAATTTGTTGAATCATATGACCTATCATCCATTTCTATTCTTAACAAAGAAGACTTACAGAAAATTTTTACTACAAAGCCATAACACTCTGATTGAGAATTTTCTTCATTAATAATATTCAACTGGGTCATAGAATTTAATCCCCATATATCCATGCAAATGAATTCTGTCTTGAATGTAAAGATCTCCTAGAAACAATGGACGAGAGCCACACAATACTGGACACCTCTATTTATCATGGGGGCACTAATATTACTGAATCTCAAACATTTGCAGGTGAGATAAAAATAAATATTCAGAATTAAGAACCATATCCTTTTTTTTTTTTAATACACAGGAGAAAGTACAACTCGCCCGGTTGGCAAGAACCATATACTCAATTATTATTAAAAAATGATAACCGATTGATATTAGATAAATTTCAATATCATTAATGTCCTGTTCAGCTTATTTATCAAGTAAGTACCAACTATCTACTTGCTTAAAACTTGTTAACTCCGTACTCATTACTATCTCATGCTAACAATGGAAAAGACATGTGATGATCTTAAAGATATCGTCTGATCCAGGGTTTACTGATCGCAAACTTTTAGAATATATCTTAATTAAAAAAATTCATTATCTGTGTTATCAAACCTCTGAGAACAAAATTTTTTATTAAAATATTTAATGACAAAATTTTATATTTCAACCAGCAAATAATTTAAAATTTAATTTAAATTTCATTAATACCATAATTATAATAATACAAATAAAACCTTCATATATAACTTTTAGATATATAATTAACAGTAAAAAGGCAGGACAAAAATTCGAAATGTGCGAGGGAACTATTATCATTATTTTTTAATCTCCATATGATCTTCCATGTCCCTTAAAAAATAAGTATACAAATTTAACTTTTTTTATTCCTCCCCAAACAAAACGCTGCGTATATATTATTATTATTATTTTTCCTTTGGAGGCGTGGTTTGACATTCATGGGATAATTCCTCTTTAAATAATATCCTACACCGCAGCACTGGAATGGAAGGACGTCACCACTGTTTAAGCGTCGCGACTTCAGTAGGGGAAGAGAGCTTTCCAACTTTCAATCTTAGCACCCCTAAGGATGTGGCTGAGAGGATACCGGCGTCAGCATCACCCCTCACCCCTCACCCTCACCCACGCACATTGTGAGGGGGAGAGAGAGAGAGAGAGAGAGAGAGAGAGAGCGTGACGCTCGGATCCGAAACTCACATTCAAATACAGTTAAGTTGGAGCGTTATCTATCCGAAAGTCACACTCTGGCTTTCTCCGCAACGATCCTTTCCGGCCCATCAATTTCGTTGCACTCTACTCTCCCACTCTCTCTTAGAGCGCTTGCATTCACGACTAACGAAACCAAACCTGAAACACGCAGTGTGAAATAAACGTAATACGATCCGCGAGTAGGTGAGGAAAGAGCCGGGACCACTACCCCATGGTTTGATTCGGATAAAAGGGTTAGATCCTCGTCGAGAGACCGACACGTGTGAGTCTCAAGTATGTAGAAACATAAAAAAGGAGAAAGGACAAATGTCATTCTTAGCCGCAAAGTCGGTAACTGTTACTTCGAACGACCGGTAGCTTTAGCGCGCCTCCCGAGACCGACAGTGAAGTAGGACTTTCAGAGAAGTGAGGGAGAGTGAGAGAAGAGCAGATCTGCGTGTTCGGGACCGGTTGGAGACTCTGTTCTTGTTGTAAAGGGGAAACAGGTAGAGAGATAGAGAGGGGATTTTGTTTTTTGTTTTTTTTTTTTTCCAGTAATCTTGATTAGTTTTTTGTTTATTGGGTGTGAGGATTTTGTAGGTGAAGAGAGCGAACATGGCGAGTTCGATGGAGAATCCAGAAGTTGTTTCCGTTGAGCTACCTGCTCCTCCTTCTTGGAAGAAATTGGTCTCTCTCTCTCTCTCTCTCTCTCTCGTTTTACTTGAATAATATTTCTCCTTTTTCTGGGAATTTAATTCTTTGTTTGCAGCTTATGATGCTCCGTTTTTCTGGGAATTTACTCTCTGATTTCTCTCCTTTTGATAATCCCTGTTGTTTGCTATTAGTGACTGACCTTTGTTACACAGCTAGGATTCGACAAAATTAAGCTCTTTTTTTTTTTAAATTTTAATTTTAAGTCGGTTTGTTTTAATATTTAAGGCGGTAATTGTATGAATTATTTTTTATTTTTATATATATATATATTTTTTAATTTTAGGGCTGTGATGTTTGCAGGATAGTGTTTTGGATCAATAATTGTGTTTTACGGTACATAGGGTTTCCAAGGAGATTTTTTTCTTTCTATTTTACTTTATTTTCATTTCATCTAATTTTATCTTTTTATTTTTTAAGTTTACCTCGTTGATTTCCATCATATTGTTATTATTGTATTAATAATTAAATCCGAAAATCCTAATAATAAAAACAATCTATGCAATGAAATTTTAGTAGAAAAAATTATGTAAAAGGGAGGGAACAAGGGGAAAATGGTGTAAAAATTGGGAAAAGGAAAGGAAAGGAAAGACAAAGTCGTGGGTTAAATCAAAATAAAGATAAGAATAATCAGACAAACAACCCCTTCAATTGGTGTCGCGTATGTGTGCTTGTAGATAGTGTGAGTGATAAACTGCCGAAAGGGTACGTGCATTTCCATGCATTTGTCTCCAAAATCACACACCTTGAAAAGCCTGTACTTACTGTGGGTAAGCCGTCAGCTCTCTCGGGTTTCAACTGCTGCGTCAACTCATTGTTACTTCCCAAGTTCCAACCCAATCAAGGGCATTGTAAATTTCATTTCTTTTTTCTTTTATTTATTTTTAATTCATCCCACGATAGACTTACTAGAAGGGGAAGCAACTCTAGGAAAAAGGCCAACCCCTGTCATTTAGACCTGTCAAGTAGTAGTAGAATTATATACTATTTTCTTAATAAAAACGTTTTAATTTAGTTATAATTAAACAAATTTGGATGAAATATGTAATATGTTTAAGACTATCATTAGAGGATGTGTAGAGAAACCAGAAAATTATATCAAAATTATAAATTTTAATGAATCAAATAATTTTGAAAATTATATATATATTATAATTTTTTTATTTAAAATTTTAAGGCAACTGCCACCCTTCGAACTAAGAAGGTATATTTGGCTGCTCACACACATATATATATAACTATGGTGACAACTCTGTAAGTATTTGGTCTCCTTATATTAGAGCCTGTTTCTTGAGGAGAAAATCTTTATAAGGAGATCTTCTATTATATGCTGTTGCATTTAATGCTGATATATAGCTTTGTTTGTCTTTAGGTATATGAATGATAGCAAGAATGTATGCTTCATTAATTAATATGATGGCTGATGTCCAAAAATAATGAGATTATGATAGTAGCGGATTAATAAATGTTTTCTTTAATCGTATTTTATCTATTATTAGGAGAGGACAGAGAAGAAGATGAAAAGATTAGTATCGAAGCCCTAGGTTCCAGAACTTGAACGGATAATAATTACAATCTAAGAATGAGATAATCAGGGAACAGAAATAAAATTTGATGAGCAGACCAATTTTCAGGGGAAGAAATGATAAAAAAATATGGAAATGGTTGAAAAACAAGTTCAACAGAATTCAAAGAGATCAGCAGTTGGAGAACATGAGAGAGATTCTGTGGATGAGCTGAACACAGAATTGGAAAGAAGAAAGAAAGAACATGAGCACAATATGAATCTATTATTATGGATGTTTGAGACTGCAAAAAGAAATTTTGGAGCATTAAAATTAGGACTCTGGATTTGACGGTCTATTGCAAATAGTAAATTGCATGATAGACCGGAAATGTTGGTGGGGCTTGCAAGAATTTAGAGTGAAATGGTGATGATAAGAATTGAGGATGTTGATAGTGATGTTTTAGCATGATGTATTATGGTGCAATTAATATTTTCAGGTTTGCAGGCTAAATGCATTCCAGTTCAATACTGCAGATTGTAGGCAAATTGTCATAGGTCCTCATACTTTTGATTTCAGGTGAATTAATATTTGGGGCATGTAAAATGTGAATTCTTGGGGCATATTGTTTGTTGGTCAGTGGCTCCCTACTTATTCCTGACAAAAGTCAGCCATGATATCAGTTCTAAATGAGGTAGATGATTTATTGTGGAACGGTTGATGCATGGCCATGCAGTTGTTGCATTAGAGGAGAGTAGTGGTTATTATTGAGGATAAAATGAGAGTAATAGGCTCAGCTTGACAAACACTAGAGTGCGAGTGTGGTTGGATTCGTTGTTGAGTGAAAGGATGTCCTGGAACGATGTAGGTCAGGGGAAGGAAGTGAGGGTCACCTGAGGTGTTTTGATATTTCTACTCGCTGTATAGTTCAACAGTTTTAGTCTTGTCACATACACATTGCCGAGGGAAAGAAAAGGGGAATGGACATAAAATATGACAAAGGATCATAAAAATATTTGTATAGAAGTACCCAGATATTTGCTTATAAGGTTTAACCAGGTGCATTCAAATGTTGTGTGTCAATATTTTTCCCGTTGGAGCTTGTAAATGTTTTTTCACTGTATCACCTTGAGGTTTAAAGAGCACTTTCCGTCTTGGCATCAAATCAAAAAATAAATTAGTATACTTTGGATTATGTTCTTTACTTAGAAGTGTCCGACAACCCTGATGTGTTTGGTTAGATTAGACTTAATGGTTACTGCCTAGACTTAATTGAGGTGCAGATCACAATCGTGATAAACTTGGGCCACATGATTCATGCATGGAGGAGCAAGTATTTAGCCAAATTCCAAAGTATTCAAGTTCCTTGGTGTTTATGACCAGGTTTTAGCAGTAAATTTTCTGGTTGACTGGTTTGAATATTTCGTATCCTTAACTGGCTTGGCTGTTTCAGTCCCATAGGGTGTATATTTCTATGTGTGCCTACCTTCCTTGGACTTGTGTTTCAGTCCCATAGGTTGTATATATTAAACAAATTTTACTAGCTGACATTTTGATATTTGTTTGAAATAGGTCCTGCTTATCTGGCTGTGATTGTACCCAATAGAGCATGATAATATATATAGGTTATTTATGTGGACCCAAGGAGATGATTACTATTGAATGTGAAACAGGAATATGAAGAAATGAAAAACAAAGGGACTAGAACTGTCTTCTGTTCTATGTGCTCTGTGTTTGTGTTGCTCAGTCCTATATGTTCAATCTGGGTTGGGAACTTGTAGTTGATTGGTTGTTGCGTCTCTTGGCATAATGTCACTTTTGTCAGTAAAGTTGAAGATTTTCCATACTACCTAGCTTTTCTGCTTCTTTGGTTATGTCTCAAACTCCTGTGCCTTTTGTGGGGATGCTCGAGACTGGCCCTGTTAGATTCTGGAATTTTTGCCAGTAATGATCCAGTCTGAGATAGTGGGTCAGGTTCTGTGGGAAGCGAACAACAGATTGACAATGTGATTAGGTTTTGATGGGTATCTATGTGACAATGATGCCATCTGTGCTTTGTGCTGGTAGTCATTTTTTTTCCCCTAAAGGAAGACAGATGAACTTTTCTCTGTATTTATTAACATAATTATTGTTCTGTTCAAATTCCAGCTCTTTGGAGCCTGGATTAAGGGAATCTTTTCTATAACAAGGACTAAAATGTTGATAAAAAGGGGATTGAGTTTTCTTTTCTCAGCCCTCTGTGATGTTCCTGTTGTGTGTGAATTTTTATTAGTCACGTATTCAAGAATTTTGAAGTGGTATAATGGTTCTTTCTTTAGGAAGAAATCACTTTTGTTCTAATCTCTTCTTTCTCAAGTCGCCCTATGAAATGTGATTTTTAACATGAATGCATTTCTTGTGAGTAGGCCAGAGGGTTGAAGAACTTTTATGGTTTTGGGATAAGGATTAATATTCCATATCACTAACTCTTGGGAGTTGAATTAATATCTGATGTTTGGATTATTTGCTATACAAAGTAAAATGAAATACTATCAGATGATTAGAAATGGAGTATGCTGGATCTGTATTTAGAGACTTTTGGAATGTTGTAACAATAATAATGCTTTCACCAGTTCTTGCGAGGCAGAAACTTTCAATCAGTTAATCATTGTCCAGTAGAGCCCATTTATGTGAAGGTGATAGAGAACAGTCCCTGAAGAGGTTAACTGAGCAAATTTTCTTGCTCGAGGTTCACTTGTTGCATAATTTTAGTTTACATATGAATAAGTTGAATGAAAACGATTGATTTCTCTCGTGTATGTTACTATGGAAAATCATGCCAGGGTTAATATTTGTATCTGGTCTTGGAATTAAGGACAATTTAATCTGATGATTGTTACATTCTGAATTTGTGAGAATTTCAACTGTTGGAAAAAAGTTCTAGTATCAAACTGAGGTGGATTACTTTTGGAAATGGTTTAGGATGAGATGAACACAAAAATTGATGTTGTTTGAGGTTGTTTTTCATGATCTACAATCCTGCAAATTCTGCACTGGTTGCTGATTGAGAGGTGTGACGGAATGTGCGCAGGTGATCTGAGCAAGCACTATTCATTGATTGGATTTCTGTAGACCACAGTGTGGATGGAATTTTGAATTATGGCAGCTGATGGCGTTCTGTTCTAGTTTTTTGGGCTATCTTGTTTCTTTAATTGCGAAGTCCACATTTAGTAGACCTTTTCTGAAGCAATGGATTGGTGCATAGTAATTGATTTCGTCATTTAATTTTTGTGTTAGACAGAGCTGGTAGATTTATTTATTTATTTATTTTTTATATTTATTTTTTTCCCCCTTGGCAATAGGGAGGGGATAAGGCTTGACCAAGACCATTATGACAAGCAAGAGTTCCGAATCATTTGGACAGCCATCTCAGTCGGAGCTCTTGGTCACACTAGCTATTTACCGCATGCATGCAGAGCTTTTCTCTGTATTGATGAATATTTTTCTGTTTGCTCTGTCACTGGAGTAAATACAATCTACTCTCCTTTTCAAACCTCAATCCCTGTATCTGTTTTTAATGTTATCAGTTTCTTTGTTCTCTTTGCTTGGAAAAAGGGGGGGTATATACTTTTGGTTTAATCTTAGTTCTCAAAATCTTTGTGATGCTCGAAAGGGATTTGGGCAAGGATGGGAGTATAGATCTGGAAACCCAGTTCTGGAACTAATCAGGACAGTAGGTGTGGAAGTGATGCTCTCTGTGCGGGAATAGGAATTGGAAAATAGAAATTAGGCTTTAATTAGGTGGCAGAGAATGGAGATACCTTTTATGAAGCAATCTTGGACTCTCACTCAACTATCCTAAACGGTTAGCAGCTCCTTAGGCATGGTTTACTGATGGATATCACTCTCATATTGAAATTTATGAAACCAACTTGAAAATTTGAGTTATTATTTACCGTCTTTTCTCCCCTTATTGGTTGCTGAGGTTGGACTCGGATTTCTTACTTACTCATAAAGTAAAATGTTGTGCACAATTTATTGGTTTGTATCCTCTAATTGAGTGATTATTTGTGTCCATGGGCAGATATATGCCAGAAAGTAATTGTTTTCTCACGAGTCACTCTGATTTTGTCTCTGCAGTTTGTGCCTAAAAGTGTGGGCTCACCTAGGAAGAGTGAGATCATATTCGTTGCTCCAACAGGTGAAGAGATTACCAACCGGAGGCAGCTGGATCAGTACCTGAAATCGCATCCTGGTAATCCTGCAGCATCGGAGTTTGATTGGAGCACAGGTGAGACCCCGAGGAGATCTGCAAGAATCAGTGAGAGGGTCAAGGCAACTCCCCCACCAGAAGCTGAGCCCCCAAGAAAACGCCGAAGGTCATCACTTTCAAGGAAGGGCAAGAAAGAAGGTCAAGTCACTCCTGAAAAAGCTGAAGATCATAAGGAAGTCGAAAAGCAAGAAGCAGAGGTGACAGAGAAGGAAAGTGGAGAAGCTGAAAAAGATAAAGATGTTCCCAAAGAGGACCAGAGCAAGATTGAAGGTGAAACTCAAGATGCAGTTGACAACGTGAATATCTCGGATGCCAAAATGGAAGAATTGGGTGAAAAAGAGTATGTAGTTGGAAAAGTGGATAAGGTTGAAACTGAGAAGAAAACTGAGGATGGAAGTGTTGACACTGTAGTTCCAAATGTCAAAGAAATCAAAGAGGAGAACGAAAACCAAAAAAAAGAAACTGCCGAGGCCACTGTCCCTGATGGGCCTGCAAATGCCCCAGGAAAAGCAGAAGACAAAGGTTTCCCAGAAAATATTGGGCAGCCTCAGATGGGGGCTGAACAAGAAGATGGCATGGAAGTTAAAGAAAATTGCAAGCCTGAAACTGTTTCTGCTGATGCAAAAGATAATACAGAGAGAGTGGAGGTGAATGGGTTAGCGGAGAAACAAGTAAAGGAGACTGAAGGAAAATACAATGTCACCGTGGAGGAGAATGGCGAGAAAAATGAAGGGGAGATGATTGAGAATGGCAAGGTCAATCAAGTGGATCGAGTTGATGTTCAGCCACACCCGCAGCGCTCCACTGTCAGCTGCTGAATCTGTTGTTTATTATGCTCAATCCACTGTAACATCATGTTGTGCTTTTATATTCTAGTTTATCTCAGTTATAATGTTAGAGATTGGTTGTATAGCTTTAGGCTTTAAAATGTAATTGATATTTAGATCTAATTGTTGGTAACGTGAGCCTGTACACTAGTAGATTTAGGTGGTTGGTGCAGTAGCTGCGGCAGCCTTTGTTTACGAGGAGCTTGTGTAGTGTATAACTATATAGAGATGTCTCTTGACTTCCTTTGGATACTGATGAACTGTATGTGCGGTTTCTTGTCCTACTCTTCTCTGCTGTTTGTGGTAATTTGGTCTTGCCGGGTGGTTAGTGGTGAATTGTGCATTTCCTTATGCTCTCGGGTTGTGGTATAAGCTCCACGGCTGGGATGGCAATTGCATTTTTTCGTCACTTTTTTTTTTTTTTTGGTATTTTAGTTGAGCCACCACTTGATATCTAGAGATTCGTTTCGATTAATCTAAATTGACCTATTATCAGGTCTATTTTCGGAGGTTTTATAATGGTTTTTTTTTTTCATTTTGAGTGAGTCTCGAATCCGATCGTTTAATTAAGGGCCAAGTACCGATCAATCATTGGTATTTTTTGTGTCACTTCATTTTTTCCTTTTTGTTGTGGTGTCCTCTTCTTTCTTTCTGTTATGGTAAGAGTTTTCACCCATTGCTGCCCGTTGTAGGATTTCAATTGTTCCTATAGAGGTACTGGGTGAGTTACAAATGCTTCCAAAATTCGAAAAATTTTAAGATATTTTGATAAATGATTTTCTTTGATCATCCAATGCATATTGTAATGTTTTGGGAAGTCGTGCATGAAATTTCTTTTACCTCTTGGGGTTGTATTTTGTTTTTAGTACGTGGATCGTGGATGATGTGCTCATTTTCCTCTCTTTGCCTGGAAGGGCAGGAGCCAAAAACACTCATTGCCCCTGTGGATCAATTAGGAATGGGAATGGATTGATCACGATTCGGATGATATTAATTCTGTATTTTATTTTAAATCTTAACTATAATTTTAATTCGATTCAAGTTAAAAAATAAAAAATTATATCTAACTTTACAGATTTTTTTAAAATTTCAATTTAACCTGATCTGATCTTATATATTACATATTTTTAAAAAATTGATTTGATTCGATCTTAAACCGATTTGTATCCGATATGTATCTGACCCATACCGACTTCTTTTTAATTTAATAATATTTATTCAAAAATAAAAATGAATTTTACAAATTATAACAAATTTTAAAAAACTTTTTATTTTATTTAATAATATTATATTAAAATAAAATTTTATTTTATTATAAATTATTATCAGATCAGATCGGATCGAATTATTTATAATTTAAATTCGTATCTAAACTGACCCGATTATTTTAATATTAAATCCAGCCACAACCCGACTATTTTTGAGAGGAAAAAATCTAATCCATCAGATCGATTTTTTTGGATATCCATCAGATTGGAGCGGATATTGCTATCCAGTATCAATTGCCAAAGTTGGAAAAAGGGTCTATATGCATAGTTCACAGCACTCTATTTAGATCAAATTGTTCATGATTAGTCATGGAATTTAAAATGGTTGATCCCCTAGAAAGAAAATCTCTGTCGACCCAGGGCTGGCTGTGGCCCGTTCCACGTTTCCTATAAGGGAAAGAAGGAGGCATTTCGCAAGGAGCGTTACAAATTGCAAATTTCATTTTCCAAAGTTCAAAATATTAGGCATTAGCACCACTTTTTCTTCAAAAACCTCGTAAGCAGTCGGTCACTTTTTTCTGTGAAGCCGCCTCTCGAACGTTCTGCTAGCAGAGGGAGAGAGAAAACAGAGGAGGTATGAAGCAGGACAAAGCAAAGTACAAAACCCAATTAAGATTTGAAGTTTAAGAAAGAGAGAGATAGAATATACAACAAACCCCACATGGGAAAAAAGAAAAAAGAAAAAAGAAAAAAACCATGAATGGGAAAAAGCAGAAGAAAAAGGTGATACTTTGATTAAGATAGTAAAGTAAAGAATCTTATTCCAATCCTTCAAAACCCAATTTTATTAGCCCTCTTTTCCAATTACGTCAAGAATCTTTTCCCTGGTCCTCGCAAAGTCTTATGGCATGCCTGGAGAAGAAGGTTTGCATCCACCAACAAGAACACCAAAAGTGGTTCTGCCTATTCTTGTCTTCTTATTACTGTTGCTGTGCAACAACATCAAGATCGTTTCTTTATTTTGCATGCTTCTGCTTTCGAATTGAAGGTTTCAAATAAATGGGCATCTCTCCTTTTTTTCTTTGGTTCCTTCTCCTCCTTTCTTGTTCCAAAGGTACGTTCTCTCTCTCTCTCTCTCTCTCTCACACACACACACACACGCGGACACGCACAAACAAATTTTGATTTTGCACTTTAATGGTCATCGAAGGGCCAATACTTTTTATCCCTTTTCAAGTATATAATGTGTTTTGATATTTTGTTCTATTAGCTGATGGAAATGTTTATTTTTAAATAGTAAAGAAGCCTTTCTGGCTGCGCTTTTAGTTTCTGCAAAAAATATATACTGAGATGCTTTTTACAAATTATACATTCTTTTGGTGTTCCTATGATGACTACTCTATCATTGCCAACTGGCTTTTGCTGCATGATGCTTTTTTGTAGGAGTTTCTTGCCCCTCCAAAGAAATATTTTGGCAGAAGTTCAATCGAGCAAAGATAGAGTTTCTGTCCCTCCAAAGAATGATTAAAAATCTTTGGTAGAATTTTAGGTTGAATTTGGCTTCGGAACTCTTCTGCAGAAACAATTGCAGTGATTTTTCGTGACAAGCAAGGAAAACTACATAATTATTTGCAATATGCTTGACATTTTGGCTTGGCCTTTATGCATTACTATCGCTTCTCTCATGAATTCTGTAAAGTATATCAATCTGGGAGCTCTTTTCAACATGTTTCTTAAGAGTTAGCAGCCCCCACCACTCTAGGTTTTTATTGCATGTGAAAAGGATTATGACAGGCAGGCTGATGGTGAAGTAATTTGTTTGTGTATTATCAATTTTCAGCATGCAGCTTCTTCTCTTAGTCCTGTCACATTCAAATATGCCAGGCTAGTTAGTAAACCATTTTTTAAGCTCTCCTCTTTGGCAGTTGTCTATGTGGAAGACTAGGCGAACAAAATAGCCATAAGTAATCATGAAAAATGACATTCTTCTGTAATGATCACTTATCCACCGTGTTAAATTTCTTCTCTAAAGTGGAGAAAATATGGCTACTTTTGTGTAAATATCATTTGGCGGTGCCTTTATTATACTTAAACCTCCTGCAGATGCATTGATGTACATTGATTGGTGACCTTTTCCGATTTGTTGCAGCGGTATTGACAGTGAATGCTTCCACGTGGACATATGGAGTAAACTATGGCAGAATAGCAGACAATATTCCTAAACCTGAAAGTGTGGTGACACTTCTCAAAGCAGCAAAGATAAAGAATGTTAGAATCTATGATGCCGATCATGGTGTGCTCAAGGCCTTTAAAAATTCCGGGATTGAAATGATTGTTGGACTTGGGAATGAGTACTTGAAAGACATAAGTGTGAGTGAGGATCATGCCATAAGTTGGGTAAAAGAAAATGTGCAAGCATTCCTTCCAGCAACTCAAATTCGCGGCATTGCTGTGGGAAACGAGGTTTTGGGGAGTACCGATGTTGAACTTTGGGAGGTCTTATTGGGTGCAGTTAAAAATGTTTACAATGCTCTCAGTGGCCTCAACTTGACCAATGTAGTTCAGGTCTCAAGCCCTCACTCTGAAGCTGTGTTTGGGATTTCCTATCCGCCTTCTTCCTGTGTATTCAAGGAAGCACTCACGCCATACATGAAACCACTTCTGCAGTTCTTCTCGCAGATAAATTCTCCATTCTACGTTAATGCCTACCCGTTTCTGGCCTATATGAGTGATCCTGAACACATCGACATCAACTATGCCCTTTTCCAATCAAATTCGGGGATTTATGATGCAAAGACCAAGTTGCATTATGACAACATGTTCTATGCTCAAATTGATGCAGCATATGCTGCACTGGAAACTGCTGGTTTTCCTAAGATGGAGGTTATAGTTTCGGAAACAGGCTGGGCTTCTCGTGGGGATGCAAATGAAGCAGGGGCAACGGTAAAGAATGCAAGAACCTATAACCATAATTTGCGTAAGCTGCTGGCCAAAAAGAAAGGAACTCCTCTGCGGCCTAAAATTGTGGTTAAGGCATATGTTTTTGCCTTGTTTAATGAGAATTTGAAGCCCGGCCCAACATCTGAAAGGAACTTTGGATTGTTTAAGGCTGATGGGAGCATATCTTATGATATCGGGTTCACTGGTCTTGTACCTTCATCAGCTGTCTCATCTCTTCTCTCCCTCAAGGTTTGCTAGTTTCAATACCTGCTCTTGTCATCAGTTTTCCTGACAATTTCTGGAAATTGCATTCTAATAACTTGAAGGATGGCCTTCCTACTTGTTAATCATTAAAAACCCCAATTCTAATAGCTTGAAGGATGACTAATATATATATTCTGATACAATCTTGACCCTAATACTTTTTCATTCTGGTTTGCTTCTTACAGTTTAGGCCACATACGTAGCCTATATGTTCTGCAATTATTTATACATGTTGCACCTCTAAGAGTCATTTCAATTAGTTTTAGTTATTTTCCCTCTGTACTAGTTGGTAATGTGCCACTTCTCCAAATGTATAGTTCTGCAATTGTCTCTACCTCTCTTAAGCTAATCTTTCCTAGTAGAGATAGGACCCTTTCTCCTACTCTGCAAGCTACCTCCAAAGTCTTGTTCTTATCTTTCTTTCGTGTGACCTCTCTTTCTACGTGAACTTAGCTTTTGAGGTTAACTTCACTGTTGTTTATCACAATCCAAACTGTCAATACCAGTCTTTAGATTTCATAGATGGCCAAAAGAATATTGCTTTTGCTATGTTCTTGTTGCTCCTTTAGCTGTATAAGCAATCACCTTGATGACAGCATTAGTGTTACATCTTCCTCCTTGGCCAGAAAAGTTGATCAATTGAAACTATCCAGAAATTTTAACATAAATATTTATTAATATAATGATATTTTTAACTATTTTATTGTTAAATTGGACTTTTACTTGCGAAGTTCTACAAAAGACAGCTGCATTTTTCTTTGGCTTCTTCTGAAATGCTTATGGGGAGGATTCAGTCCATGCCATCTCCATTTTCATTTGCTAATGCCTGGCTCTAGTAGCAAAATTTGAGGTGCATGACGAAATTTTAAGTTATTTAACACTAACAAGGCATTAAAATCCCTGCCTTTGTCCATTTGTCTCAATGCAGACCCTGCTTTTATTTTCTTATTTTTAGTTTTTTCATTCTTAAAACTCGAACTCTTGCTTAAATCATCTTCCATAATGTAACGACTTTCTCTCGCAGGATTTGGGAGCGGAAGGTTGCTTTAGGTCCTACTCGTTGTTGTTGACAATATCTGCAGCAATTCTGCTTTTGAACCTAACTTGGTAATTTACGCAACAGTTGTTCTGATCCCCCATTGTTCTGCTCATTCTGATGCTAACCTGTCCCATTGTTTCATAACCTTGTTAATTAGTGCACCAATTCAGTGATCATGTACGGTCAAACTTAATACTCTTAATTTCTCAGAAATTGCTTATGATTTTTTTTTTTTCTGAATTTAATTCAGCAATATAATGTACAAAAGTAAAAAAAAAAGAAAAGAAAAGAGGAAATGCTCTCAATTTCCTTGAATTTTCGTTCTTCGCTTTGTCCTTTTCTTTTTTGTATATTTGAAGATTGCCTTTGCGTTGGTCGTCCATGTTTGTTAGATATGTGCTTTAGTCTGTGTGTGATAGCAAAATTCAAAGATGGACTAAGGTTTGAAAAATTTGAAACTATGATTTGGGTTGTGGACAAAATAAAATGTTCACAAGTCTATAATGGATACTCTCTACGTACTCATCTCGTCCTCCCCTTGTGTCATTGCTTTCATGGCTTTAACTTTGTCAATGTTTGGTTTTGAAGAATTTAATGAAAATTGGTGGTCCTATGATATTATTAATTACTTTCAAATTCCTAAATTTAATGATGGAGAGAGAAAATATTTTACCTTCTCACTATGAAAAATCGACTGACAATTATTTATTTAATCTAGGATTCAAAAAATTGTCCAAAATTGGTTTATTTGTGAGGAGGATATGATAGCCCCACAAATTTATTAAAGACACTACTCATTTTCTTGTGTTACCGTTTTATTTTATTTTTTTTTTGTGTTACCGTTATTTAGATTTTGTCTGATTAATTTGATTCAAATATTATATGATCCATTAAAGAGTTAGTTTTTTTAAATCTCATTTTTTTTTTATTTTCATAACTCGAATTCAAAATCTATGATCAAGAGAATCTAGTGTTCTACTGATGGGAGTTTAGTGTGTCACCCTTTTAAAACAAAATATTTGGAGGACAATAGCACAAATTTATTAAAAACATTATTCAATAATATAGTTCAACGTCAAATTTTGAGTTCAAACTTTTATATAAAAAAATTCTTAACTAATTTTAGATTTTTAAAAAATTCAACTATTTTGGAAATTGTTAATTCGAAAGACACGGCGTTATCAAGAATTTTTTGGCTGTTTTTGGAGTATTTTAAAAGTAGAAGAAATTCTAAGGAGAGAGAAATCCAAAGAGGAGACCATATCATGTCCTTTTTAAGGTAATTGTGAATTCACACCCTGGCCCATCATAAGTGGCAAGAGGCTCGAAGTTTCCATGTCTACCGTGCTAGTCCACATCAATCAATGAGGACATAGGAAAGGTCATTGCATTAGAAGAGTGTGAAAGCATTGTCGTGTCCAAAGAAAAAGGAAGCCACATAACTCCTCGATGGGACTTTTGGAATATGAATGCATTTTTATTTTTCTTTTTTTTTACTCTGAAAGAGGGCAAGAAAGCCTAAACAAGCAAAGGAAAGCAAGAGAATCAAAGAGACAAGAATCCCCAAATTATACAATTTCAGCAGAGGCAATTCCTATCAAGTCTATCTCAAATGGGTTTTAATTACCAATGCTGGGATAAGATATTAAACTTTTTAAAATTTAAAAATAAAAAAATTATGAAAAATCATCTCTTAAATATAAATATTATAAATATTTAAATTAAATTAATTAATATGATTTGAAAGATCGATGATTAAAAAAAAAGTTTTAGTCCTTCAGACGAGCTTTCAAAATTTGAAGTCCTAAAGGCTCTCTGTGATTGACATGGATTTATGACAATTGTTGATGATGGTGAATAGAGAATTGAAATTTTATACCCTTTTTATCTCTATTGTCACGCAGCAAACTCTCTAACTTCAAACTGCAGAAAGCTTATAGAAAAGAGCCCAAAGTCCGGCCAGGGTTACGAAACAGATACCAAGATGGGGCATGAATCTTTTGACCCATCTCCTATTGCTGTCGCACCCTAACCTTAATTGAAGTTATTCAATTTTTATTTTATTTTATTTTACTATATACTAATGCCATCGATGGATATATGGTATGCGATGATGAATTTGGACATTTTTACTGTTAAACAAAAAATATATTTTGATGGAAATATATATATATATGTAAATACTGATATTCAATAATTATGTTAAATTTGATTAAATTCGATTCAAGTCAGAGAATTAGTGTTCAGTTATTGAACTAACCGGTTATCGATATGTTTGAGTGCAAATTGAAGGGCTAAGATAAATTCTTTTCCTACGAATTGTTGTTTGAGAATTTTGTAATTTCTCAGAATATTAAAGGTTTTGTAGTTGGAACTTATACAAACATTTCCTTTTTTTTTTTTTAATTCTTTTAGCTGAATAAGAAAAGAAAAGAAGAGAGACCCATGATAAATTGGCTTTGAAAGATCTAATTAATATTCTTTGATCACATTTTCTTTTCAATTCAATCGTAGTTCAAATAATTATTAAAGAAAAAAATGCTTTGGACAATTTCAATTGAGGCGGGTTTGGGTCACTTGAACTTGGGTTAAGGAGCTCGCTATCTCCAAAAGGATGATAATAATTAATATTAATACTAATAATATTAATATCAACGGATAGTCTGTCTTCTAAATAAAAGTGTCAGATTTCTTAACAAAAATTACGTTAGAAGAATTTTCTCTAAATTGGACTTAACAATATTCAAACCAAATCAATCAGAATATGATTTCGTATATCAGTTGATATACATAAAAAAAAAATACTAACAATATTAATAACAATTAATATTAATCTTCCATAGTTTAACAAAGTCAAAAGGCAAAAGCAAAAAAAAAAAAATGTTAGACCCCACGCATTTGAACTTTCCACATTAAGTTGTTAGGTGGCTCTGTATTGGGTCCCAACATGTATTGGTCATGAGCTGCACACTACAGTAGTTGTAAAGATCTGTGTACACTTATTATTATTATTATTATTATTATTATTATTATTATTTTATATGAATTGTATGTGTCTCGCAAATTGGGCAAATAATTTAGATTATAAGTTATATGTTCTAGATAATATAAAAATATTATAAGAGAACATTGATCGGTATAACCCATCAGTTGTGTCCTTGACAGATTTTTTTAATGGAATAAATTTAAATTCTACTATTTATTTAGTAATGATATGTAAAATAATTAATTTTTGCTCTATAATCTCAAATCCATGAATCTATTAACGCTCCTGCCAAAATCTTTTTTTTTTTTTTTTTGTTTTTTTGGCTCAAGCGCAATAATGACAATTTAATTTAAAATTTGGACATTTCATATCTACCTTTTACACTTACAATAGTCAATCTTTTATCCTAGCCAATGGCGTCAATTCTATGAACCCTTCTACGCCATGTTACTCTGCCACCTTTTGCACTTGAGAAAGAAAAAATGGAAAATCCTTTTTGAAAGAAGCACCAACCAACGGCGTGTGCGGCTCGGTTACGTTGCAGACTTGCTTCTCTCTCTGCTTGGTCTCCACTTTGCCGCGTCAAGCTGCATTCACACGACTCATTCAGCGCATGACAAATGTTGGAATAAAAGATTTTCCATCTATATATATATATATATTTATTAATATATATAGACATACCCAGTTGTATTCTTCATCATTCATTCATTGTTTTCACTCCGCCCGATATTGTTGCCCCAGAGAAACAATAGAGAGTTGCCTTCTTTAGTATACACTCAGAGAAAAAATGGATAGAAGTGGAAGAATTTTTGCAATTTTGTTAGTTTTGGGTGTTGTGTTGCAAAGTGCAGTGGCTACCACTTACGTTGTTGGAGACAGCTTTGGTTGGGCTGTCCCAAATAATTCCTCTACATACTCCGACTGGGTTTCTGGCAAAACCTTCATGGTTGGCGATATTCTAAGTATGTTCCCCCCCCTCTCTCTCAATATCCTTAATTTAATTATGATGAGAAAAATAATGTTATTTATTATGCTATTTTTGGTTTCCGATTCATTGCAAAAGAGGGTGTGGATTAAGAATCAAGAGATCGGTATCGATAAAATACCACGAGAAAATTAGAAGTCACAACACATGAGATAAAATTTATTTCCTTTATTACTCTCTTAGAAAGGAAAAATCATGATCTTCTCATATGCCAAGTTGCCCATTAGAGGTAAACTTTCTTTTGCATAACGAAGAAAAGGTGAGATTTTTTTTTTTTTTTTGGAAGTTGGAAGGTCTTTTGTGGATCCAACTCAACTTTTCTTAGCTATTTTTTTAATAAATAAATAATTATGTTAGATCCAATTAAATTTAATTCGAGTTAAGTTGAACATTTTAAGAACAAAAGTCTTCCGCACCTGTTTTTGTCAAACACGGGTAGAACCCGAGAATTGATTGCAAAGCATATCACAACTCTAAAACTCTACAATTTCTCGGTCTAGTTTTTATTTTAAATACATAATTATCATAACTTATTGGTCATAATAACTAATCAATTATTTAGAAAGTGCAAAATATTTTTTGTAATCTACCATAACTTGTACTCATCTTTCAAAAAATGGTACTTTTCTCATATGTTGGATCAAATATATTGCAGCCTTCAACTTTGTGACAGACGAACACGACGTACTCGAAGTGACAAAGGAATCATACGAAGGATGCAAATCAACCAACAACATAAGCTCCCTCATTACTACTGGTCCAGCCAACGTCAATCTGTCCTCCACCGGCGAACACTACTACATCTGCACCGTCGGCCGCCACTGCCAAAACAGTCAGAAGCTGTCCCTTAACGTCTCAGCCTCTTCAACCTCCTCTCCTTCTCCCTCCAGCGGGCCCACTTCTCAGACCACTCCCCCTCCTCCTTCGAGCTCAGGAAGCTTTGTGTTTGCTAATGTTTTTGTGTCTGTCTTGAGCATTGTCTTATGTATCCTTGTTTAGATGTCACGAGACTTATACAAAGATTCTCCTCTTTATTTGTATTGCGATTTCTTTTGGGTATTATGATAGTTGATTTTATGGTCCGAACACATTTTTTTTTAATCAATCGGTATTTGGGGTTTGTCTGACTAATCCGGTTCAAGTACTGTAGAGTTCTTGAGGGATTGTTCTCTCAAATCATTTTTCTTTATTTTTAAAATTCGAATTCAAAATCTTTGATTAAGAGAATAAAGTATCTGACCACATGGTCTGAGTACTTATCGTCAATAAAATTGGTAGATTATTTTATAGTCTTTTGCTTTATTGTGGTATTTGAAAGCAAATGAGCTCATTTTATTCAAACTCTGTCGAGTCAAATGCGTGTTTGAATTTGGCCTGCATCGCCTCTCCTCTTCATCTTTTAATATCATAATTTTTTAATATTATTTTTGTTGGAAGAGATAATTCTTAAATTGGACTCTATAACTATTCAAAATAAATTAGTCAAATTTTCAAATATCAGGTATTAAAATAAGTATTGTTTATTCATTAAAAAGTTTATTGGAGGAGTTAACCCTTAATTTGAATCTCATAATTTGTCGAATAGGATTAATTGGATTTTCATAGTCAAGTACCAAAAATGTATTGTCTATTCATCAAAAACTTTTAGGCCTCTTGGAAAACTGCTACATTGTTACGTAAAATATTTTATTTTACTCACAAAAATTTTATATTTTATGTAATTAACACTTCTTCCAAAAGGAATTACACCACGAGATCTTGAATTCAAATAATCCAAGATTTCAAACAAAAAAAATTAAAATAAAATAAAAAAATTCCAAGGTGATTGGATACGTTACTCAAGACATGAAGGGAAATATTAATTTACAAAATCATCGATAACACTCTTTGCACAAGGCTAACTTTTAGACTGAATGTAGTTATATAAAGTATAAGAAAAATAACAAGAAGAAAATAAAAAACATCTGAACACCCTCTTAAACTTTTTTTTTTTTTTTTTAACTTTATTTTCTATTTGATTTTTTCACCTGGAAATGGAAATGGGGGGTGACGTTACTTGGAATTCTAAAATTTGGACAACGGCCAGGAAAGAAAAATTTGAAACTAGAGTGTCAAACCTGAAAGCAATAGCTTGAAAATAAGCCTGTCTGACTCGAAAGACAAACTGGCCCTTCTAGAAGGCGTAAGGGTTGAAGGATTGGCCCAGTCTTAATCCTTTTTTTTTCTTTTTTTGGTAAGCGGATTTTTATTATCACCCATTGATATTTGACAAATTTGATTCGAGTATTATAGAGTCTATTAAGAGATTGACTCTACTAAATCTTATTTTTATATTTCTATGGATTGAACCCAAAATTTATAGTTAAAGAAATATAGCGTCATACTATTACACCCATAAAATTTTGGTCCAGTCTTAATCTTTAGGGGAGTTAAATGACTCGTCCGATGACATCCCTCTGAAAATAAAAATAAAAATTTTATAAAAAGAATCATTTAATATAAATATTAGAAATATCAATTTTTATGTAACATAATTCATAAAAAAGATTTTATGTTATTCATTATATCAAATTTATAGAGAAATTAAATTTTTATGTAATAACTTCATATCTCTTTTACCGATTTATTTTCTACTCTGGTCCAAAAATTAGCAAATAGGAAAAAGGGAAAAAAGGTCGAGGTGGCTTGGGGTTTCCCAAACTGCACCATAAGAAAACTATTCTAAAAGGGATAATCTCAATAATCTTGCAATTGACATTAAAAACATTAATTAAATTAAATTAAACACTAGAACAATATGGTAACCTCGTTTTAGCATTAATAAATAGGAAAAGAAGAAAAACAAAATAGTAGCATCATAATTTAAAATGTAGTTAATTGGTCGGATTAAAATGTAGTTGTTCCTAAGGCAAAACCGCGTGGGTGAATACAGAATGTTGGGGTAAGGGGTTGGGGCCGCGGCCAAGGCCAGCGCCAGCGCCGGCGCTGGCGTGGGTGAATACAAAATTAGGGGCAAGGGGTGGGGCCAGAGTAGAAGCGGCAAGTGTCAATGATATTTTTAAAACTTGTATTAGTAATTCAATTTAAGTAACACCTCTCCCTCTCTCTTTATAATAAGTTCGGGTTCGAATCCCAGTACAATATATATATATATATATATTTAATAGAATTACTCTAAAAGTGTATTTATTGTTATTTTTTCTCTCAAAATTTTGGGGACAGTTGCTCCCTGTCCCCCTTAGCTCCGGCCTGGTTGTTCCTGTTTAATATAAAGACTTTCCACATTGGAGATATGCCTGCCCTACAAGCCACAATTTCATCCCATCTTTTGTGTCTAGAAGTAATTATAATTTTCTTTTGGCTAAAAGATTTTTAGAATTTCCTATATAGAGACCATTTGGGATTGCTTAAAAAAAACTACTTATAAGCACTTAGTACTTATAAACACTTAGTACTTATAAGCACCTTTTTAGTTTATAAGTCTATTTTAGTTTTTTTAAAAATAAATTATTATATTTTTGGATAAATGTTACTTAAAAATAATTAACTGTTTGATAAAATAAGTGTTTATAAATTATATAAAATAGAGAAAAGACCATAGTGGACATAAAAAGTAGTAGAGTTGTAATTTTTGTTAAATACAAAAGGGTGCAGATGTAATTTTATTGGTCAAACTAGCTTATTTTAATTGTATTTATAAGCACCAAAATGAAAAAACTGATGGGAGCAGTTTATTGTTTTTTTGGTTTATAAACAATTTTTTAGTTTATAAGCAATTTTATAAATTTTAGTTATCAAACAGTTAGAATTTTAATTTTAACTTATAAATTGGTTTGACCAACTTATAAACAATCCCAAACACCCTCATATACATTCACACATTGAATTTGTCATTATTCATGAGACTCTCTGCTTCATTCGTTACATTAGAACAAAATAAATAATTTTTTCCTTATATTTTACTTAGATTATTTGTTTTACCATAATTTTTATACATAGAAAATAAAATTTTTCTTTATTATTCAAAATTATTGCCATCCATAGTCTCATGATACAAGGATGAAATCTCAAATGTGACAAATCAGTGCATTCCCCGTGACATAAAAGAATTGGTTTGTGATTCTTGTGAAGTATTCATGCATGCATCCCCTAATATAATACTAAAATAGTCAATTTTAACCTTCCTGAATATCGATAATTTATAAATAATAAAAGAGAAAATATAGATTTATTCATTTATTTATAATTCTGCGTGTGTTTTGGTGAAAGTATGTATTAGAAAAAAGTAGATATATATATATTTTTAACAATTTTATTTTATTTTTTAAATTGAAAAGTGAAAAGGAAAAGACTAACTATAAACCCCCCTTTTCTTAGATTCATAAAACTTTGTGGTTCTAAGCCATTCCATGTTGCAGATCTTGCAGCGAGTTGCTGAATTTTGTCGCCATATTTTCATTAACACTTCATCTACTTGCTTTGGGTTTTATGTTATGGAGGAAAAATGAATTTCTTTAATTAAAAAGAAGGAGATTGAAGCAAAATAAACTACAAGTTCTTATCTTTCTTGTAACAAGGAAAAACGATAAAGGAGTCTTTATTCAATATAGAAGATAGGAATATGACTTTAATTATGCCCTCCTCAATGGGGGCAACAATCCAAAAACCCTTTGAGGGCACTCTGCATAAAATCTTAAAATATTTCTATGGGAGAGTTCAGAAGTACCTAGGACCATTCCCAAATGGGAATCCACGAGGGTCGTAGCTAGCTCCTTCACCACGAGCCATGGCTCTGTAATATTTCAAGAGGTATGTGTTCTCCACGTCCCTCTTCAGGTTTCCAAATGCAATCTGCAGAACTTGGAGCTGCTCAATATCGAGTTCTTCCGTGGGGGCTTCCCACCAGTTTTGCATCTGGCCTACCCTCAAGGCTTTGTCTAGCTCTTCACCTCGCCCCTTCTCCATTTCCACCAGTTTGAGCACATCCTCGAGTTCAGCATTCAACTCATCCACGCTTGCTTGTCTACGAGGCTCAACAGACTGGTTTCCGGGGCTATTGCTGAAAAATCTTTTTATGACCGTGTCGACATCGGGATTGCCGATTGAGTAGACCTTTTTCCCCGGAGAAAAAATCACCACTGCAATTTCAGCACCAGTTAAAGTGCAGAGTTCATTTGCTTGCTTGAATATGCTAGAACGCCGTTTGGAAAATGTAACATCCAGCCTACTTCTTGTGTCAATTTTCTCTATTTTGATCTTTTGCTTTCCCTTTGTTTTCTTCTTGTTTTCCATAACAAAGAAACCAAGATGTTGAATGAAAATCCTCTCTGAGCAGAACTGTGTGCTTCAAATATGGCTTGTGAGTGGTGGGACTGGTATGAGATGCACAAAGCCTTATAGGGGTTTACTTTTTAGTCAAGTGAATGTGATATGATTTTAGGAGAGAAATTTGTAATTGGGTACATGTATCTCATATTCTAGAAAGAACATATGAAATGCATTAAGCTGGAAAATTCGTGGATGGCTGGACACAGATGTCTTGGCCTTGTACGTAGGTTTTATCTTTTAAACGGGGTTGATGTACAAACCATACATGAGAAATCCCTATCCATACCTACCATGTATGTTTTAAATGCAGTACGTTTAACCAAAGATTAGGGGCTAATTTACAAATATATCCTATTACATAAAATTAAAATTGTTTGTGAAAAATTAGAATATTATATTGGCATTATTATTCCCCATTCTATAAATGTAGTAGGTTTAGAGTGAAGATTAGTAGCTAAAATAACTAATATATTAAAAGAAAAATGAGCCAAATCGGAAACTAATACATGAAATTAAGAATAAAGTGATGAAAATTAGAGAGCAGTACGATTGAGAAGGTGATATGTTTTAAAAACAATCTAACTAGGTTGGAAGATGGCTTAAGCGTTTTTCCTAATCTCGATCTGAGGATTGTTAACTTTACGAAAGCCCTCTAAAGCTGCCTTTGGACCTGCCCGGTGTGGATTTACCTTGCTAAGCTGCCCATTGAGTCCTCCATGAGGAGTTTCTTAACATAATTGGCAATCAATTTGGTAAGGCTATTCGAACAAATACCATTTCATGTAGGGCAACAACGTTAAGAATAATTAAGAATTATCTTTTATCTTTTACGTTGTTCTACATAAACATGTACTTTGTATGGTAAAAATCATAGTTCTAAAATTTATTACGGTTTATTTATTAAGTTTACTTAAATTTTATCTAGCTAGATGTCAAGATATTGCCTTTTATATCTATAAATGCCGTTTTTACGTGGAGATTGAGAAGTAAGTGCGAGAAATCTATTTCTCTATAAAGTATTCTCTTCTTCTTATAATCTAATAAACAAGAGTTAAATACGCCAAGATTTGTGCGAAGATTGACATCCCCGACTAGTTTAAGTATGGTTAAGCAGTTTATTTTATTTTATTTTATTTTACTTTTTGGTAAGATGGAAAACAAAGAGGGCCTGAGACCCAACCAAGGAAACTACAAACCCACGGAGATGGCCTTTAAAGCCCTACAAGAGAACTCCCTACAAGTCCCCATACCTAGCATATCAACCTTCAGCAGCTTCATAAGATCCTGTGGAGGCTGTTCCAGAAGAGTGACTCCAGGAGGAGAAATACCATCCATCTTAGCAAGGCAATCAGTGCTTCTATTCGCTTCTCTGTACACATGATAAACTCGGGTCACTCCTAGCTCCTCCATCATGTCTTTGCACTCCAAAATAATATTGAAGAGAGGATGATCCTGCTCCTTGTCCAGCTCTAGGAGATTGATTAACCCCTCTCTCAAACCCCATAATTCTACCGAAATCACATCAGCCTTGCCTATGTTAATAAAGTAACCCTTTACCCAACTTCCATCATCTCTTCTTAAGATACCGCCAGCACTGACTTTCCTGGATACTAGATCCACAGCCGCATCAGAGTTCAGCTTGATAAAACCCATATCAGGGGGCTTCCACTTGTTCCAAATGCATCTGTTGTCAAACTCTTGGTCCCTGGTTGCAGAAACTTCCTTCCATTCTGTGAGTAAATTCAAAATATTTCTCACCGAAATCTAATCATCATCTTCTTTGTTCTCCATTATCCTTTTACACCTCCTCTTCCAAATGGACCAGATAGCTGCCAGGAACAGAGTGCTTTCCATATTTTCCATTACTTTAAAACCATTTTGACCCCCTTCCTTAACCAACTGTAGATGTCACCCTTCCAGAAATCCCTCTCCCCTTTAATATGCGCATGAAGGCCTCTCCAAACAGTCTTCGTCTTCCTACAGTCTATGAGTACATGGATTAGAGTTTCTATTTTCTCTCCACATTGGGGACAAGAGTCTTCTTCAATTATGTTTCTTCTCTTCCTCTCAGCATTCGTAAGACATCTTCCCAGGCTTGCGGTCCACATGAAGAATTTTACTTTTTTGGGACATTTAGCCTACCAAATCCAGGATTGATCAGACCTCTCTTGACCATCGTTGGTTTGATTTCTCTGCAGTAGCTCATAGGCACTTGCTACAGAAAATTTGTCATTATTTATTTCTCCCCAAATGTATTCATCTTTGGTCCCTTTTCTTGAAGGAAGTATAATTCCACTAATATCCATAACTTCCCTTCCTCCACCCATTCCCTAATCTCCTGAATTTTCCATCCACCTTCTCTATCTATGAAATCTGCCACCTTGAAACAGGGGAGCTCTCTTGGCTGAGGGCGAATGACATAATTAATCAAGCAACCATCACCACTCCACCTGTCTCTCCCAAAATCAACACTCCTCCCATCTCCAATTCTCTATCTAACCCCCTTCTTGAGGCATTCCCTGCTATTCAAAATACCTTTCCATGTGCTAGAGTCGCCTGAGCCTCTTTTGCATTTGAAGAAATGATCCCTCTTTAAGTACTTTACTTTTAAAATTTTGTACTAGAGAGACTCCCCTCCCTTAGCTATTGTCCAACCAAGTTTAGCGAGAAGAGCCATGTTGCATTCTCTCATCGTTCGGATCCCTAGACCCCCCAACTTCTTAGGCTTACAAATGATATTCTAGTTAACCAAGTGGATTTTCTTCTTCCCTTCTTTGCTTCCCCAGAGAAAGTCCCTATTCAACTTATCCAGTTTATTACAAGTCTCCCTCAAAAGCCAAGTAGTTTATATGGTGTATAAGGGGATAGCTGAAGTTACTGCTTGAATGAGGGTCTTCCTTTCGGCCTTACTTAGGACTTTGGCCTTCCAACCACAAAGTTTCTTTTGAACTCTTTCCACCAAATGGTTGTAGAAATTCTTCGTCACTCACCTATGGATAGTAGGGACCCCCAAATATCTTCCCAAGTCATTCGTAGGAGAGAACTTACTAACTGCAGTCAAAGTGTTTTTGGTGGTCTAGGGTGTCCCAGGAGAAAACCAAATCCTAGATTTTGACGGATTAACCTCCACCCCATTTTCAGTCGAAAAATCTTTGAGACATTCCAGAATAGCATTCAAATTAAGCTATTCAGCTTCAGCAAAAAGAAGCAAATCGTCAGCAAAGAAGAGATGAGAACCGAGGGGCCTCCCTTAGTCACTTTTATCGGTTTCCATCTTCCCTTCCTGATTTTTTCCTGAATCGAGCAAACCAATCTTTCTATGACTATTATAAAGAGGCAAGGCGAAAGAGAGTCTCCTTGTCGTAACCCCTTTCCTGGTTTCATGGCCGGTAATACCTCACCATTCCAAATGATTGAGATTTCTCTGCAGGAGACCACAAACATAATAAACTTGATCAAAGGAAGAGAGAGGTTAATATCAATCAAAGCCTTACCTAAGTAACTCCAGCTTAGGTTATCATAGGCTTTCCTAAGATCAAATTTTAGGATTATGCCACGATTCTTTCTCCTAGATCTATAAAGAGAGTGGATGATCTCTTAAACTACAACTATGTTACCTACCGTACCTCTACCAGGCAAGAAGCTATGTTGATGGGACCCAATCAACTCTTGGAGAAGAGGTCTAAGCCTTAGAACTATGATCTTGGACAACACTTTATAAGAGGTGTTGATGAGACTAATTAGTCTCATATCATTAACAGTACTAGGATTTTCATTCTTGGGGATCAGGACCACATAAGCATCCGTGAGGAGCGGCCAAAAGTACCCGTTCTTAAAAGCCTCATTCACGAAATTGCAAAGAGTTTCTTTAACAATCCTTTTGATAGAAGATCAGCTGCAAACCATTTGGACCCAGAGCTTTTAACCCTTGCATTGAGAAAACTGCATAATTAACTTCCTCTTCATCTGCAATTCTCATCAGCTTCTCGTGCTCTTTCCTATCAATCTTACTGATGCTTATCGCTAACCTTTCACTGGGCTTAGTAATTTCCTTACTCTTGAATAACTCAATAAAATGGTTCTTGACATGAATCTTCAACTTTTCTTGGTCCGTACGCCATTTATCTTTCACTTTCAAAGTAGCTACTCTGTTTCCTTGTCTTATAATTTTAGTGGTTATATGGAAGAATCTGGTGTTTCTATTACTATTCACTAACCAGTTGACTCTGGATTTCTAGTATCAAAAAAGCTCCTCCTGTTATAAGACTCTGTTATACTCCTCCAGCAAATTTCCTTCTAGCTTCTGCAAGTTTTTGGACTTGTTGTTGTCACTAGTTACTTGGATTCTTCTGAATCTAGCTTCCAGTCTTCTTTTATTCCAGAAGATGTTACCAAACACCATTTTATTCCAGCATTTCAATTCATCGATTGTATTTTTGATTGCTTGAGGCAGAAAATTATCTCCTTCCTTCCATGCTTTGGCGAAAACTTCATTGAAGTCTGGATGAGATAACCAAGCGGCCTCATATTTAAAAGGCTTCTTATCAGGGCTAGGAGCAGTGGATAAATGAGTATGAAGGATAATGGAACTATGATCACCATAGAGGCACGGTAGAATAATTGCTCCCATCTCCGGAAAAGCTAATTTAGCCTCCATATTCCCCAAGACTCTATCCAACTTCTTTGAAGGATAATCCTTCCTTCCCGTCTTCTAGTCCAAGAAAAATTATTCCCGATGATTTTGATATCTTGGAGCTTGTAGTCTTCCCATCGTTCTCTGAAGTTGCTGTATCTCCTCCAATCATTAGCTTTTCTATTAGTCGTTTCTTTGTCTCCTACAATATCATTGAAATCATCCATCATGAACCAATGGCCTTAAAAACCTTTGGCGAGTTGTTGCATTTCCTCCCAAAACACCAACTTATCATGATTGTAAAGCTACACATAAACACATGTAAGCCACCAAGCAGAGCTTCCTTCCTTGACCAGCAAGTGCACCCACTGGTAGGAATGCTGAATAATCTGCATGTTTAATTTAACCTTATTCCAATTAATCCACAACCCTCCACGGAAGCCTTTAGCATCAATCGAGAAGCTTCCCTCCAAGCCCTGCTTAGACAGAAACTTCGGATACATCCCAGAGCCGGCCTTCGTTTCTAATAAACGTAGGATATCAGGATTTTGACTCCTCACTAAGTCTTTGCAAAATCTCCTAAATCGGGTATTTTCTATACCTCTACAATTCCAAGTAATAATTTTATGATTCATGATAACTGACATAGAAATCAAACTGAAAAAAAGGAACTTCAACTAAAAGCTATCAAGATCCATTCCGTCGCCCTTAGTCTTCTCCTCCTCTCTTCCTCTTCATCACCATCACTTCCATGGTTAAGCAATATATGGCAACCTATAGTTTATGTGAAGTGATACTAAATTCGCACCGAGTCATAAATAAGTTTCAAGGCACACGCTTCACCATGGGGTTCTTTTTTTTTTGTGCACCAATTTTGCAAGTGTTATTGGTAATTTAAAAGGAGAAATAAGATTTATTCAATTATGATGTAAATTTTTGATTTTTTAAAACAGTTTTGATTTCGTTATAAAAACATTCACTACAAAAGAACACGATTTAAACGACGGAAAAAATTCATCGCTATTTAGCGACAAAAACTAAAATCCGTCGCTAATTAGCAATGGATTATTTTTTGTTGCTAAAATTAGTGACGGATTCATATCCGTCACTAAATTTAGCAACAAATTCATATTCCTTGTTTTTTCATCACTAAATTTAGCAACAAAAGAAAATTTGTCGCTAAATTTAGCGACGGAAAATGAAATCCATCACTAATTAGCGATGAAAATATAATCCGTCGCTAAATTTAGCGACGAAAAAAAATTCGGTACTAAATTTAACAACGAAAAATAAAATCTACGTTAAATTTAGCGACGAAAACATAATCTGTCACTAAATTTAGCAACGAAAAAAAATTCGTTGTTAAATTTAGCGACGAAAAACAAAATCTGTCGCTAAATTTAGCAATAAAAAAATAATCCGTCGTTAAATTTAGCGACAAGAAAAATTCGTCACTAAAATTAATAACGGAAAATAAAATTCATCCCTAAATATAATTTTATATTTTTATTAAATATAATTTTATGTTTTTATTAAATATATATTTGTAATTTATTTTTTTATTAAATTAGGGTATTGATTTTTATTAAATATAATTTTATATTTTTTAAATATAATTTTATGATTTTTTTAAAGATAATTTTGTAATTATATTAAATATAAATTTGTATTTTTATTAAATATAATTTTGTATTTTGTATTTTTGTTCGATTAGGGAATTATATTTTTAATGGTGAAAGTTAGAAAAAAAGTATAGAAGTAAAAAAAAAAAGTATATCAGATAAGTTAATGTGGTATAGTGGTTAAGAGCATTTCAGACAACTCCTTAAACCCATATTCGAACATGGGTAAAAGCACATTTTCTGTAAAAAAAAAAAATAAAGCAACAAAAGGTGGCACATTTTCTACAAAAAAAAATAAAGCATCAAAAGGTGGGCATGCGCGGACGGGTAAGGGCTGACGGGGTGCAGGCATGAGTAGGCAAGCGGCAAGAGGCGGGGTGGTGGTAAGCGGCGGGTGGGCGGACCGGTTCTACAATAAAAAAAATTAAATGCGAAATTTAGCGACGAATTTAGATTCGTCACTGAATTAGTGAGGAAAATGAATTCTGTCACTAAATTTAGTGACGGAAATCCAAATCCATCGCTAAAAGTTTTAGCGACGATTTTTTTTAAAATTTTCGTCGCTAAATTCGTTGCTAAACTTTTATTTTTTTTGCAGTGATTGCCTCTTAATACTAGAATTAGTGTGGATATATTTTATTAAATTGAAAATACATTTGCTGAATAATAAATTATTTGGCATTGTTTTTATAAGCTTGTCAAATTGATAAACTGTGTGATTTCATTTAAAACACAAGGGATGGTCAAGGAAAAGCATTTTTAAGCTGCAAAAATGATTAAAGGGCCAAACAAAGATGACGACCAAGTTAATTAAACGAAGAATATTTTCCTTGAATTGAATTGCTTTTTGTCGTATTTTAAGATCGATTATTTCAAAGTATCAATTGATTAGTATAAAAATGATAGTTATTAACTTTTGAAAAATAAACTTGAAATTTATATGGAGATAAAATGGCTATTCCTATGAATCATTATTATTGAAAAGTTTAAAGAGTAAGTCCCATTAAAAAATGTGAAAGTAAAAAGAGCCATAAAACTACATACAAAATACTGAAAATTCAAGATAAAAAATATAGAATATGTATAGCCAAAGAATAATATTTTTTTATATCAAAAAAATATTTACATGTGATTTTGTCATTTTAGTTGCTAGATTTCTTGATATATTCAGTTTTAGCATTCGATAAATGTATTAAATGTGGGTTTAGACAAAAATAGTATATATAAACCCATAGTGCTTAGTTGTAAGTATCCCTCATCCCTCAATTCTCAAATAATTAACTCTATCAATACAAAAAAGAGTTCAACTAGTAACTCTTACTCTTTATTCTCATTTTCTTATTGTAACTTTGAGTGTTTTGTACTTTTGAAATTCATAATTTCAAATTTCAGCAAGATTTCAAAGATTCTTAGCACACCAGCCAACATTTACATACTTATTTAAAGAGGAATTGGTGAAAAACGTTTTTGCTACTACATATTTGTGATAATATGATATTAATATTTTATAATTTTAAGTTAGATCCATAAGGAAAAAGAAAATTATTGTATTGGTTTTCGCTCTTGTAGTTTATAAGTTTATATTATGTTAAATAACCTTCAATGTTAGCTCTGATCAAAGAATATGAAGTCATTTCACATTTTTATGGTTTTCCCATTCTGAAATTTGACGTTAGGATAAATAATCAATATCTTATGAATGATTTTTATCTTACTATTTTTATTTTATTTTGTTATTATTATTATTTTTTTCAAATGACATATTTTATTTTTTATTTTTTTTGTGCAATTCTAATTATTTACATGATATGCAATTTGTCATGATATTTAATTTTTAATAGACCAACACTAATATCTTATAAACTTCGATTATAGTTGAATAAACAAGTTCACCCATTTGATTCCAAAAATTGAGATTTTGGGTTCCAAGTCATTTTTCTTTTGCCTGTCTCTTGGTTCTTTTAATCTTGCCAAGATATGTGTGCATCCCCTCAAATTCAAGCCCTCTTTGCATTATGTTTGGCTCTTAAAAGAGAGGCCGACATCAGAAAAGGAAATAAGTTCTCGGAGCAGGAGTTTGGAAAATGTTGCCACACTTTTTGATTTGCAAGCTAAATTCTGAAAATTCACAAAAAATCCTGCGAAACTTTTGTTTTGCATGCCAACTTCTGAAATGTGATTTGTAGAAAATAGGGAGAATATATCATCTTTTGAGAGTGATATTTGTTCCGTCATTTAAAAGAAAGCTGAAAAGTTCAAATAACAGAGTAGACATTGATTTCCCTTGCTGGGGTGGAAAGTTTGAAATTTCTTCATATGCGAATAAGTTTCCCGTTGATCTATAGACATCTGCATGTAGTTGTAGGAAGTGAGAGCTGGGCGAGATTCCTTGTCCACATCCAATTTATTGTATCTTTTTATTTATTTATTTTTTGTTATCTACCATAAGTATTTGAAACTATACTCCGACTGATTCAATTCATTCACTTGTAGAATCCTATTTAGAGGACAATTTTCCTAATGTAATCTTTTTTCATTTTCAATTTTTAAAATTGAAATTTGATTAAGAGAGCTAAAACCCTATAAAAAGATACGTGAATGCTTACTACTCTACACATGCATATGTCGAGTGTTATGCACCTATGATCTATGCATGCAACGGTCCCAATGTTTGGGAACAAAAATGACCAAAATTTGACAGGAAGGCTAGTAGGCTAGTGAAAGTAAGGAAAAGAGAAGCAATAGAAGCGCGAGCAAATGAGTCAAATATGCTTTCTAGGAGTGGAACAATTGTAAAGTATTCTATATGCAAATATGTTGGACACAATAGGAGATTTTGCCACAAACAGCATTTATTTATTTATTTATTTTTGGTGAAAACAAACAGCATTTAATGCAACACATAATTGTCGCTTTTTTTTTTTAAATTTCTTTGGTTCTTTATGTTTGACAATATGTGTTATTTGTTTAAGCTTAGCAATCTCAAGTACAAGGTGAAAATTCATCTAAAGTGGTTCAATCTCAATTTCAAGTGGTAAATCCAACCCAATCTTAATTTTGTTCCTTACCTATATTGACTTCATCCCTTCATTCCCACCCTATAACTTATTTAATTTCTTCATAGCTTGAATCTCGTTCTTCAATTTCAAATTTTTTTTCTCCAACTTATAGGCATTGAGAGTTTTGTTATCTTCCTTTAATTCATTGACAATAGATTTTGCTTCCTCTATCTTTAAGCAATGATGCTTCTATATTCACTTTTCTGCTCCTTGATCTTCCATTTCACTTTGGGATTGACTTCCACAACACGAGCACACAATGTAGATCGTAACATTGGAAAAAGGTTCAAAAATTTCCATCCTAAACACCAGAATCAGGGGTTACCAAAGTCTTCAAAATCTGTAGCAAACCTGGGTTACAAAAAAAAAAAAAAAAAAAATTATTTAGGCATCCATAAAATAGATTTTCATCCATCCACGAAATCACAGGAACGGTGTCGAGATTATATATGCATCTTACTAAGTGTTGTTGTCGGGCTCTCGGTTGGAGCCTTTTGTCCAGTTCCATTCGATAGCCGTTCGATAGTATTCAGTAGCTGTTCGGTTGTGTTCAATAGCCGTTCGGTAGTATTCGATAGTCATTTGATTGTGTTCGGTAGTCATTCGGTAGTATTCGGTTACCGTTTGACAGTGGTTTCTAAATGTACATCATTTGGTGCATTCTTCTCGATGGATGCTGATCAGTATTTATCTCTCTATTCACTATCAATTGTGTTGATTAGCTTCATGCTTATGGAAAAGGACAAGTCACACATGGCAAGCATTTAATATTAGTATGAGGAGTATTTAATGCTAGCATGTGTGAAATATCAAATGGATAGTGGTTTCTTGAGAAAGCCACCCAAAAACTCAATTACAAAGCATATGGGGAGAACAAGAATGAGTGGGAAATGTGATTGGTCTTGATTGGGTCCCACCATTGCTCATTTAAAAGTGAGAGATTCTTAAAAAAAAAAAAAAGAGAGACAGAGAAAAAGAAAGAGATGAAAAGAGTTTTTTTCTTGATTCACAGAGAAAATAAGGATGAGAGATAAACGTATATAACAGTTGAGTTTTTTCTTTGGTGATAACTAGTGCGTTTCAAAGGAGTACAATATATTTGTAATCTTTCAGTTTGTTGTAAATTTCTGACTTTGGGTATAAGTTTGGGATACTAAATCTCATGTAATAGTTTATTTCTCATAGTGGATTTTTATCCGGTTTTGTCCTGTGGTTTTTCCATCTTCGCTGAAGGGTTTTCTACATAAATCTTGGTGTTTTCCCTTCTTTTTATTTTCTTTACAATATTGGCTTGTTAGTTGTTATTTACTCTAAGAACTGGTATCAGAGTTAAGGTTATTATGCCTTCAATCATGGAAAGTAACCAAAATATGGGTTTCATGATAAAGTTAATAGCTTCAAACTATTTTATTTGGAAGCCAATGATGGAGGACCATCTATATTGCAAGGATTTGTGTGACCTAATATTGGGTGAGTCTACAAAACCATCTACCATGATTGATGAAGACTGGAAGAAGCTAAACAGAAAGACTTTGGGTACCATCAGAAAATGGGTAGGCATTAGTGTGTTTCATCATGTAGCAACGGAGACTAGTGCAAAGATTGTTTGGGACAAGTTAGCCACTCTATATGAAAGGAGGACTGCTCTGAATAAAACTTTTTTGATTAAAAAGCTTGTTAATCTGAAATATAAGGAGGGATGTCCCATTGTTGAACACACGAGTGACTTCTAGGATGTGTTGAATCAGTTGACAACTTTGGAAATCAATTTTGATGATGAAGTACAGGCTTTGCTTCTCTTGAGTTCTTTGTCGAACAATTGGGAAACACTAATTGTGACTATCAATAATTCACTAATGACAAGCTGACATTAGGAATGGTAAAGGACAGTATGCTCAATGAAAAGCAAGATGGAAGGACATGGAACTTGAGAGTAGTTAAACTCTTGTCACAAAGAATATAGGCAAAACTAAGAATAGAGATCAAGATTCTAGAGGGCGTAGTAAGTCCAAGAAGAGGTCCAAGTCCAAGGAGGTAGTAAAGTATTACTATTGCAAGAAGACTGATCATATCAAGAGGAATTGTCGACTCTTGAAAGAGAAGAAAAATGAAAAGGGCAAGAGTGTCTTATATGACAGCAATGCTGCAATGGTTGGTTCTGATGAAGGGAATGAATCCCTAGTATTTACACCAAGTGACTGTAATCATATGGGGGATCCATTATCTGAATGGATTATTGACACTGATGCAACATATCATTGTGTTCCCAAAAGAGAGTTGTTTACAACTTACAAAGAAGGTGATTTTGGTATTGCCTAGATGAGAAACAATATAGTGTCACAGATTATAGGAATTGGTGACATTATTGTCAAGATTAGCACCACTTGTACACTGACTCTATGGGATGTTAGACACATCCCAGATATGAGGATGAATTTGTTGTCAATTAATGTCCTTGACAAGGAAGGATATGAGAGCCAACAAAAGAATGTACAGTAGAAGCTTCTCATGGGAACTTTGCTGGTTGTAAAGGGAAAATTGTACTCCTGCATGTATAAGACTTCGCTAAGAGTATGTAGCAAATAGGTCAATGCAGTTGAGGATGATACTTCTCTGAATTTGTGGCATAAGAGGCTAGGACACATGAGTGAGAAAGGGTTGTACTTTTTGGCGAAACAGTCACTCATTCTTTCGACCAAAAGTATTTCTCCAAACTCATGTGATCATATTTATTCGGTAAACAACGTAGAATTTCTTTTTGTATTCCTTCTATGAGGAAAGAAAATAAACCTGAATTGGTTTACTCTGATGTTTGTGGCCTCATGGAGGTTGAGTCTCTTATTGTTGATTTTTCACGAAAGGTGTGGGTGTATTTGTTGAGAAACAAAAGTTAGGTTCTGAAATGGTTTATAAGTTTTCATGTTATGGTGGAAAGGGTGACAGAACTATCCTTGAAATGTCTTCATGCCAATAATGATAGAGACTACACTTCCAATGAATTTAAAGCTTATTGCTCAAAATTTGGGATAAGGCATGAAAAGACAAAACCTGGGACACCCCAGCACAATGGTGTGGCTAAGAGAATGAATCGCACCATTATGGAAGGAGTTAGATCCATATTGAGAATGACTAAATTACCAAAATCTTTTTAGGGTGTAATCAATTAGTCACCATCAGTTCCTTTGGGTTTTGACATTCTAGAGAGGGTATGGATAGACAAAGATGTTTCGTATTTTCATTTGAAGGTCTTTGGTTGCAAAACTTTTGTGCATGTGCCAAATGAGCAGAGGTCAAAACTATGTATTTTGTTGGTTATGGTGATGAAGAGTTTGGTTATCAGTTATGGGATCCAGAGCAGAGACAGGTTGTTATGAGCAATAATGTGATTTTTCATGAGTAAGAGACTATAGTTGACTTCGAAAAGAAGGTGAAAACTATATAAAGAGCTGGTGAATATGAGGATAGTCATTGACAACACCTCTACCTAGTAAAGCCACAAATGGTGGAGATACAGAGGGAGCAGAACTTGGGGATATTGATGAGCTGAACAAAATTAATGATCAGTTGGATGTTAACGATGATATTACACAACCTGATGTAGTCAGTACCGAGCAAGAGGAGCAACCTCCTCTGCAAGGGTGAAAAATCTTAGCTTAGGAGATCTACAAGAGATTGACGATCATCCATGAGGTACCCTAGTTCTGAGTATATTTTACTTACTAATGAGGGGGAGCCGGAAAGTCTCCAAGAAGTGCAGTCTACTCCTGATAAGAAGCGATGGTTGGAAGCTATGCAAGAGAGATAAACTCTTTGTAAAAATATGACACCTACGAACTAGTTGAGCTTCCAAAGGGGAAAATGCCACTAAGGAACAAGTGAGTATTCAGGCAAAAGAAGGATGAGGAGAAACCAGTGAGGTACAAAGCTCGATTAGTAGTGAAAAGATTTGCTCAAAAAAAGGGCATAGGCTTTGATGAGATTTTTTCCCCGGTTGTGAAAATGAGTTCTATTCGAGTTATACTGGGTTTGGCCGCTAGTTTGAATTTGGAGATTGAGCAATTTGATGTTAAGACTGCATTCTTGCATGGAGATTTGCAAATCGAAAAAGAGTTTGTATGAGTTGAAACAAGCCCCTAGACAGTGGTATAAGAAGTTTGATTCTTTTATAATGAGACACTCCTGTAAAAGAACGGATACAGATTATTACGTGTATGTGAGATTTTTCCCTAATGACAACATCATTATTCTCTTGTTGTATATTGATGACATGCTGATCGTTGGACAAGACGCTGAGATAATATGCAAGTTCAAAGATGACTTGTCTAAATCGTTTGTGATGAAGGATTTAGGTCCAACTAAACAAATTTTGGTCATGAATATTATCCAAGACAGGAGAGCTAGAAAGTCGTGGTTATCTTAGGAGAAGTATGTTGAATATGTACTCCGTTGGTTCAACATGCAGTATGCTAAACAGGTAAGCACATCTCTTGCTAATCATTTTAAGTTGAGTAAGAGATCTTGTTTAGCAACTGAAGAAGAAACGCATGTCATGTCAACTATTCCATACTCATCGGTGATCGGTTTATTAATTTATCTCATGGTTTGCACTAGACTTGACATAGCTCATGCAGTCAGTATAGTGAGTAGATTTTTCTCTAATCCAGGAAAAGATCATTGGGATGCAGTGAAGTAGATATTTAGGTACTTGAGAGGTACTTCTAAGTTGTCCTTGAGTTTTGATGGTAAGCAACTAGTTTTGGAAGGGTTTGCCGATACCGACATGGCTGGTGATCTTGATGGTTGGAGATCTACATTAGGATATTTCTTCACTTTTTCCCGGGGAGCCGTATCTTGGCGGTCCAAATTGCAAAAGTGTTTTGCCTTGTCGACTATAAAGGCTGAATATATTGCAGCAACCGAAGTCGGCAAGGAGATGCTTTGGTTGAGAAGGTTTCTTCACGAACTAGGGGTGAACCAAAAAGGGTATGTGGTGTTTTGTGACAATCAAAGTGGACTTGAGTAAGAATGCCATGTATCATGTAAGGACCAAACATATTGATGTTTAGATATTATTGGTTACGGTCTGTGATTGAAGATTGCATGTTGGAGTTGAAGAAAATTCACATCGATAAGAACACTCCATATATGTTGACGAAAGTGGTTCCCAAAGAAAAACTTGAACTTTGTAGTAACTTGGCTGGATTGAATACTATAGCCAAGGTAATGTTCAAGTGACTTAATTGAGAAATTTATCTCCTTATAATGGGACTGAAGGGAGAGATTTTTGTTGTTGGGGTCTCGGTTGGAGCCTTCGGTCAGGTCCCATTTGGTAGCCGTTCGGTAGCATTCGATAACCGTTCGGTAGTATTCAATAGCCATTCGGTAGTATTCGGTAGCCGTTCGGTAGTATTCAATAGTCGTTCGGTTGTATTCAGTAGCTGTTCGGTAGTATTCGGTAGTTATTCGGTTGTGTTCAGTAGTCGTTCGGTAATATTCGATAGTCGTTCGGTAATATTCGATAGTTGTTCGGTAGTATTTGATAGCCGTTTAGTAGTTGTTTCCGAATATACACCGTTCGGTGCATTCTTCTCAATGGATGCTGATTGGTATTTATCTCTGTGTTCAGCTATCAGTTGTGTTGATGAGCTTTATGCTCATGGAAAAGGACAAGTCACACATGGTTAGCATTTAATGCTAGCATGGGGAGCATTTAATGCTAGTATGTGTGAAATATCAAATAGTAGTGGCTTCTCGAGGAAGCCACCCACAAACTCAATTACAAAGCATATGGCGAGAACAAGAATGAGTGGGAAATGTGATTGGTCTTGATTGGGTCCCACTATTGCTCATTGAAAGGTGAGAGGTTCTATAAAAAAAAAAAAGAAAAGAAAAAGAGAGACAGAGACAGAGAAAAAGGGAGAGATGAAAAGAGTTTTTTTCTTTACAAAAAAAGCAAGGGTGAGGGATAAACTTGTACAACAACTGGATTTTTTCTTTGGTGATAACTGGTGCGTCTCAAAGTGGTACAATATATTTGTAATCTTTTAGTTTGTTGTGAATCTCAGACTTTGAGTATAAGTTTGGGATACCAAATCTCCTATAATATTTTATTTATTTCTCATAGTGGATTTTTATCCAGTCTTGTCCCGTGATTTTCCCTCTTCACTGAAGGGTTTTCCATGTAAATCTTGGTGTTTTCTCTTTTCTTTATTTTCTTTACAATATTGTATTGTTAGCTGTCATTACCCCAGCACTAGGTGGCTTCCATTTTTTCCACAAAGAAGCAAGTGAACTTGAAAATTATGAACTTGAGATGAAGAGGATGAGTTGATCAAATGAAGACTCTCTTTTTCTCTCAACCCCGCTCTTTTTTTTTTTTTGGTACATACATTGAGAGTCGAATCTGAACCCATTACAGGAGGAGGGGGGATGTGCCACTTGAACTGAAGATAATTGGCTCAACCCCCTCTTCTTATCTCAAATATAGAACTCTCTCTCTCTCTCTCTCTCTCTCTCTCTCTCTCTCATACCTAGGACTACTTTCTCATGACAGATCACATGTATGTGTTGGTTTGAGTTATAAGATGGAGTTGAATTGCTGACATGTTATGTGTCACCTTAGCAACATTGGTCCCCGTTAGTGACATGTAAGCAACTCCATATGCCACATCAGTAGAAATAGCTACATCATCAACGACATCAGTCGAAGGATCTAATAGGGCCATTTGAGGATTCGTTGTAGCAAAATAAAACTTAAGGACCCAATTAGAATTTGGGTCCAAACACTATAAGAAAACACGATTTTAGTGATGAAATTTAGTAATGGAAAAAATTCGTCGCTATTTAGTGACGAATTTAGCGACAAAAATCGAAATCGTTGCTAATTAGTGATGAATTATTTTTTATCGCTAAATTTAGCGACGGATTGATATATCTGTCACTAATTAGCGACGAATTTCGTTTTTGACACTAAATTTAGTGACAGATTTTGTTTTCGTCGCTAAATTTAGCGACGAAATGTTATATCTGTCGCTGATTAGCGACGGATTACATTTTCGTCGTTAAATTTAGCGACGGATTTGAAATCTGTTACTAATTTAGCAACGGATTTGAAATCCGTCGCTAATTAGCCACGGATTTAAAATTCGTTGCTAAATTTAGCAATGAAAAATAATCTGTCGCCAAATTTAGTGACGGAATATAATATTCGTCGCTAATTAGCGACGGATTTCAAGTTCGTTACTAAATTTAGTCACGGATTTAACAATCATTTGTTAAAATGCTAAATATAATTTTATATTTTTATTAAATATAATTTTGTGTTTTTATTAAATATATATTTATCTTTTATATTTTTATTAAATTAGGGTATTGATTTTTATTAAATATAATTTTATATTTTTTGCAAATATAATTTTATGTTTTTATTAAAGATAATTTTGTAATCTATTAAATATAATTTTGTGTTTTAATTAAATATAATTTTACATTTTGAATTTTTGTTAAATTAAGAAATTATATTTTTAACGGTAAGAGTTAGAAAAAAAATAAAGAAGTAAAAAAAAAGGTGTATCAGATAAGTTAATGTGACATAGTGATTAAGAGCAATTCAGATAATCCCTTAAACCCAAGTTTGAATCTGGGTAAAAATACATTTTCTGTAAAAAAATAAAGTAGCAGGGGATGGTTTTATGCGCGGGGGGGCAAGGACTGGTTGGGTGCGGGCATGGGCGGGCAAGCAGTAGGGGGTCGGGGCGGTGGTGGGCGGCGGCCGGCTGACAGGCGGGCGTGTTCTACAAAAGAAAATATTAAATGTGAATTTTAGCGACGGATTCCAGAATCCGTCGCTAAACGTATTAGCGATGAATTTTTTTAAAATTTTCGTTTCTAAATCTATCGCTAAACTCTTATTTTTTTGTAGTGAAAGTTTAGAGACTTTATATGTAATTTTCCCTAGTAAGGAGACAATATATTAAGCTACTAGACATTTGTGTTTCTAATAGCCATGGGAAAGGTAGCCCAAAGTTGTCCTGCAGCGAGCAATTATTCATATTGTCGACCTAGACAGAAACTAGGATGAGATCTAAGACCAATATCATATGGAGACAGAGCCACGTTGAAGTGTCACTATAAAAAAATACCGAATTAGCGACGGATTTAGTCATGAAAATATCAAAAAAATTCGTCGCTAAATTGTTTAGCGACGGATTTAGCCACGAACTCATATCTGTGACTAATAGCGCGTCGCAAAAATTTAGCCACGAATTCAAAATTTAGCCACAGATTATAATTCGTGACTAAATTCGTGGCTAATTTTAGCTACGGATTCAAAAATTCGTGACTAAATTTAGTTACGAATTTAGCCACGAATTTATCAATTCATGACTAAATCCGTAGCTAAATTTTTCATTTTATATTTTTAATTTTAAAAGCCGCCGGCCCACTCGCCGGCCCCCACTCGTGTATGAACCAACTTCCTGCTACTTTATATTTTTGTAGAAAATGTGCATTTATCCAGATTCGAACCTGGGACTAAGAGGACATTTGGAGCGTTCTCAACCACTATGCCATATTAACTTATCTGATATACAATTTTTTTTTTTTACTTCATTACTTTCTTTCTAAATTTTACCATTAAAAATACAATTTACTAATTTAATAAAAATATAAAATATAAAATTATATTTAATAAAAATACAAAATTAAATTTAATAAAATTAAAAAATTATCTTTAACAAAAATACAAAATTATATTTTAAAAAATACAAAAATATATTTAATAAAAATCAATACCCTAATTTAATAAACATATAAAATATAAATTTATATTTAATAAAAATATAAAATTATATTTAACAGAATTTCAAATTAGTGATGAATTTAGCCACGAATTTAGCCATGGACCAAAAATTCGTGGCTAATTGGCCACGAATTTTTGATCCGTGGCTAAATTTCAAATTCGTGGCTATTTAACGACGGATTATGAATTTCGTCGCTAAATTAGTGACGCATAATTATTTTTGTCGCTAAATTAGCGACGAAAATGGATTTGTGGCAAATTAGTCATGAACAAAAATTCGTGACTAATTAGCCATGAATTTTTGTTTGTGGCTAAATTCGTGACTAATTCGCAACGAATTCTATTTTTGTTGTTAAATTTGTGAGTAAATAGCGACAAATTTTTTTCGTAGTTAAAGTCCGTGACTAAAATCATATTTTTTTGTAATGTGTGTGGGGGCAATTGCCCCCACTAAAATAAAAAAATTTATTAAATTTTATATATTAAATAAAAAATTATCCTTACACAAAAAAATGCCTCCATACCAAAAAAAAAAAAGAAAAAAATTTTCCCCACAAAAAAAAATTGTGTTTGTTATTTAAAAATATGTCATTTCGTTCTAGAAAAATATTTTACCCTCGCTACAGTTGGCTCGTGGATCGGCCACTGTACGTAAATCAAATTATTGATTCGTACTATGCATAATACTTGTAAGATGTGAGACCTTCTTCAAACACCATGAGGGTGAGTGGAGTGCTAGGACTTGGGTGTGGTGCGAGACATACCTGGACTAACATTTGTAATGTGTAAACTTAATAAAAACAACATATAGAATAAGAGGTACACCACAACATGCATTTCATTTGGCATGTGCTTTATGACCACCATTGGGAAGCAATAGAATTTATCTGTGCTTCACTTTTGTGTAAGTCCTAGAAAGGAACAAAATCCTTTCACTTGTGCCTTGTGACCTTGGCTATATCACGAGATGATTAGCAAGTACTTACTATTTTTGCATGTATTTAAAGGATATCATATTGCAACATTGCCAAGAAGGCACCTAATTCTAATCTTAGTGCTATGTGGGTGATTGAAAGATTAGGTCGGACACACACTATGCTTCTACTTGAGACATGTCTATTATGAAGTGTTTTGGTAGCTTCATATACATAGATACAAGGCGTATTAGAGATTATAATAGTAAGACATTCCACCAAAAAAAAAAAATTATAATAGTAAGACACTGCATTGTAACTCACGAGAAACTAAAGATGTCGTGTAAAATGTAAATAATAAATTTAGGTCATCATGGATGCATCTATAATAAGATAAATTGAAGGGTTATAGACTTTGAAATTTTTATTTATGGACTTTAGCTGATTTATAAAAGGATTTATAGTATAAGAGCTCCCAAATATATTGTCTGGTTGGTTATGGCAACTTGGCATGAAAGTCGAAGAGGTGTTATATTAGGAAGGTTTGTACCGTTCATCCTACCATGTGTTAGTGAAAGATATTGAATTATAGGACCAAACTTTTTTGGATTGAGTGGTCGACTACTCTACTCCTTTAATTAGAGATCTCGAGTTTGAATTTTGGGAATGTAGAAAAAAGATTTGGGAGAGTCAACTCATAAAATGAGCCTCACAGTGTTTGAATTGGATTAGTTGAGTGAAATCAGAATATCAATCAGTAAAAAAAAAAATATATTGAATTATAGGGAGTCCATGATGGGTTGAACCACCATCCAGGATCCAACACAACTATTTAATTTAATTATTTTTCTAACACCGATTTTTGGTGACTGTGTACTATATACCATTGTTCATGTTTCTATATATATATTAACATCTTTTTGAGACATCTAAAATAAAATTTTAATTATCTATTTATTTATTCTGAGATTTTACCTAAAAATCGCTAAAATCAAAAATTTTATCGATAAGCCGAAAATCTTCTCGGCAAACACCGGCAAGGTCTAAAGAAGTTAAAAATAGTTAAGAAAATGACTACACACTTAAATAAAGATATTTAAATGAAATTTCACATTTTTAATGAATTTCGAACAAAATTTTTTAGGGACCAAAAATACAAATTTTTAAAAGTTAGTGGTCTAAATGCAATTAAGGAAAGTTAAGGGACTAAGTTATAAATCACTCAAGGATGAATAATTGGAGCCAAATGAATGGTCAAGAGGTAGCAAGGTTAGCTAGTGGCCACATAGGATTGTTCCACATTCAAGAAAACTCATAGAATGACAATTTGTGCATGAAATCTCATTGGAATGGATTATGCTAGTTGTGTCACTTCTCCTCTTGACATGGACATCCAACAAGACTTCTAATGGTGTGCATGGAATTTGCTTGAATCAACAATTGCATGGTTTGAGTGCTAGAACAAGTGGATGGCTGAGATGATGCATGAGATGATTCAATGGTTAAGGATATGTTACTACGTTTATAAAAGAACTTGTTTAAGAAAAATTTGACTCATTTTCTTCATTCAACCCCCCTTGGACGAAATATGTAGACTCCTTATCCAAATTTGAGTTCAACCATGAAGGCAAAGAAGTAAGTGTATTGTTAGAAATTTTTGAATTTCAAATTGAAAGTATAGAAGTGTTGTATAAGAATTCATGTTTATTGTGTTTTGATTTTGTTAAGGTGATAAAAAAATTTAAGGATTCAAAGAGAGTGTTGATATGTATTGTTAGCAAGGGATATTACAAAAAGGTAACATGTCTTAACTTTTATAAGGATTAAATTACTTAATGACTAGTTACATTAGTATCCAAATTAACATGCTAGATATAAATTTCTGGATTGAGTTTTGGGTAGTCTTGCTAAGATATCTCATTCCATAGAAATCAAAAATCTAAACTGTTTGTTTTTGTGTAAACTACACTTCCTAAGCTTTAAAATCGTATATTATGTGAAACATTTCATGAAAGAATCGATTTTTAGTGATTTTTTGAAATTTAGCATGTTTTACCAATTTTGTTTCATATTCTGTGTACGACCAGTATATTGTGTTAATTTTTAAGATATTTTCTGTATGGAATTTGGAGAACCTTAAAATATGAAATTTTATGTCTTTGTCTTATCTTTAATTTGAGCTAAAGATCACTTGAATTTAAATTGTATGCAGAAAGTTATGGTGTTTTTACTGAAAATATGCAGAAGTAGTTTTAAAACCAAAACTGAGATGAAAATAAAATTTTGTAAAATTATTTTAGATCTATGTCTTATCTTTGATTTGAGACAAGAACCACTTAAATTAGAGAAGTACACAGGGAGATATGGAAATTCTCCCAAAACTATGAAGAGTTGACTTTAGGAACTTAGATTGAAAAATTTATAAACTTTTCTAAATTCGTGTTGTTAGAATTTGAAGTTGGTCTAAACATAAAAATTAGAGATATATGTCTTAACTTTAAGAGAAAATTTGAATCGTTTGAATCTGATCAAAATTTTGGAAGATATTACGATTTTACTAAACCTACGCATGGTAAATTTTGTATAAATTTTTTCTAAGTATGGAATTTGAGATTTTACCATAAAAAAACATTTCCATATGTATTTTATAGACCAACAATATGATATTATCAAAATAATTGTATTGATGAATTATATATATTGTTTAACTTAGGCGTAGGGTTATTTTTCGTACGAGAGGTAGTTTATTCGAGAAAGGAAGACAGTTACGGGGAGTGACGCACTCTCCCTAGTCGAGGTGAGTGGGATGAACTATTTCTGATTTTAAATGAAAAATAGTTTCGATCATGATTTTTATAAATGAATTTTGAAATATGATTTAGAAATGTTTTAGTGTTTGTGGCATGTCCTAAAATGATATTTCTGTAAAAATTACGTCCTGATATTATGATTACTTGATAGTGCCTTATTTTACGGGTAAAGATTTATGAATGATGACATGTGATATTTGTATATGATTATGGGATAGTGTATAGTGGCTATAGTGCACTCCCTACCACGATACTGAGTGTTTACCTGACGAGATGACGTGATGGGGTAACACGGGAGAAGGGATTTGAGTCCCTTGTCTCTGACCAATGGATCTAATAACTGAACACCACATGAGGACCGTGTGCAGCAGAACTGAAAAGAGCATTCCGCAATGCCAAGGATCAAGCACGCCGAGCAAGGCAACACATGAGCCAAAAGCAACGAGCAAACAGCATGGAGGTTCACACGAAAGGTCCCGACCAAAGGGTGTGAACAAAAGGCCACGACCAAGAGGCATGAGCCAAAGGACATGAGCAAGTAAAAGTTCTCAAGCAACAGGCCACAAACAACGTGCTACGAGCAAAGGGCCGTGAGCCCAGGGGTGCGAGCAATAAGCAACAAGACCATGAGCCAAAGGCCATAAGCAATGAGCAGCAAGCAAAAGGATATGAGCATAAGGCAATGAGCAACAAGCAACATGCAGCAAGTAGCAAGCAAGGCATCAGGACAAATGTGATGGAGGTTCGCATAGACACAAGTTTCTCACCAAAGGCCACGATCGAGCAGTCACCACCAAAGGTTGCCACAAGCGACGGTTATGTTATAAGGATCAGAAGACACCAGAAGAGGCCATGAAGAAGCACAAAGGAGCAATGCCCAAAGGAACACAAGTTCCAGCACCAAGGAATGCAGCCTTAGCACCAAGTTAAAAGGCACCAGCACCAGCATGTGTTAAGGCACCAATTCACAAGCAACCAACAAGCAATCGAGGATCCCAAGCCAAGATAACCTCCAAAGGTGTTTCCAAGGTAGTAGGCAATGAAATGGTGCAAGGAGAAGAGCATGTGCATGCAAACAGCCAAGAGACATGAGCATCATACAAGCAACTGCTCACATTCTGCCCAATTCTAGACAGATTACTTATATTATTAGTATTTCAATATTTATACCCTTTTATTCAGTATTTTAAGTGTCAAGACTAATGTTTGAAGTGTTGTAATAAGTGGGAAATCATTATATAGGGCGAATAGACTCTTTTTAGGTAGTTATAGGCAGTTATAGACCAAAGAAACTCATGTTTCAACCAAGGGTGTGCATTTGGCCGAAATGTTCCCATTGCTGCCCTTTCTTTTCCCCCTTCCTTTGCCTATAAATACCCATGTACACCCCCTCATTTTCACATCAGAAATACAGTTAAGACTTGAGAATTTCATCCCTTCCTATTTCTCATTAGTGAGAGACTTGAGTGTAGGATATTAGGCATTCCATAGCGCAGTCTTTGGATAGCACTTGTTTTGTCTAATGTTCTTTGCCTTGTAAGAGATCCATATGGTACAACAAGGCCAGGCCTACATCTTTTGAAGGAGAATAATTGCTTGAGAGATCCCTACGATGCAATTCCTTTGCTTAGCTCCAAAATCGTGTGTCATATCCCTTTCTTTTTCTTTACCGATTTTACTTAGTTTTCCTTAGTCTTTCTTCCTTCTTCCTTTCTTCTTTCTTTTTCCTTTCTTTTTTTCTTGAGCCACCCTTGTGCATAGACCCTCATTGTCGGGCAACAAGGTATACCCCACCCTTTTTACAAGCCTCCCCTTTTCTTCCAACCCAAAACAGGCCGTGATCCTCTTCTAGGACACGGGTTCGCCGCATATTTGGTGCTTTCATTGAGAGGGTCCTTTCGATCCTTTCAATTTCATTTTCTTTTCTTTCTTTCCCTTCAAAAATCATTCCACCATCTTCCTCAAACACCCCTCTTTCCCCTGTCCAAAAACTTATTCTTTCTTTTTCACAAAAACAAAAAACACAAAACTTTTCACTATGGCTGAAAAGGTTCCAACTCAAAGAGAACGGCTTGAGACCCTTGAGTCTAACTTTGAAACCACTCAAAAAGAAAGACAATATATAAACCAACGGTTTAATATTCTGGAGCAAAGCCTTGCAGATATCACTACCATATTGTAAGAAATGAGAGTAAGTCGGCCAACTGAAAGAATGCATGGCCGAAGGCACCCTCATCAACAACCAGGCATGGACAACATTGGAGAAACATGTACACCACCAACTCAAGTTCTATCACGACCCTCATCCATTGCCGAAGATGAAGACCAAGAGCCACCAACCAGTGGAAGTGATGAAGAGATTCAACCAAGAAGGCACAGAAATAAGCAACATCGATTGGAGTTCCCCTAATTTCAAGAAGGAGATCCTTCAACATGGATCGCACGTGCAGAAACATACTTTTCATACTATCCAACAACCTCCAATGAAAGGGTACGTGTGGCAAGTTTTTATTTTGAAGGAGAAGCGTAGCTTTGGTATTAATGGCTCAAGGAGAGATACATCGTAAAACAAAAGGCGATATCATGGCAAAGACTATGTAAGGAAATCGCAAAGAGATTTGGAGACACTGAGTACACCAACTATAATGAAGCCCTCACACTCCTCAAGCAAACCACATCCCTACAAGACTATCAAAAGGAGTTCGAAAGAATCTCAACTCGTGTGGAGTGGCCCAAAAAGGCATTTATTGGCACATTCATAGGAGAACTCAAACCTGAACTTGTAACCAAAGTAAAGTTACAAAGGCCGAAGACATTGATTCGAGCATGGGAGATTGCAAGACTCAAGAATGAACAACTTCAAGACATCCACAAGATATCACGATAGCAAGTCAACAAAGGAGTAGGAGGTACCAAACCAATCCTTAAACCCTCTACTTCTAAGGTTCCTTCACAACCCATATCAACCACAACACCACAAGGAGTGAAGAAACTCGCCTATGCCGAGATCGAGTCAAGAAGAGCCAAAGGTGTATGTTTCTATTGTGATGAAAAGTTCACCCCCGGACACAAGTGCAAGCAGCCACGACTTTTCATGATCGAACTTGTTGATGAAAGTGAAGAGACACCACTTCAAGAAGAAGCTGAGTATGAAGAAGAAGACACCTTTCAAGATGAAGATGGACCAGCAATATCAATTCATGCAATGGCCGGAGTTCAAGGTCCACGAACGATGCGCACCAAGGCAAGAGTCAACAATAGAAAGGTATCCCTACTTGTCGACAACGGATTATCTCACAACTTTTATCAATAATATGACAATCGATATGCTGAAGTTACCAATGGAGGAAGTGCTATCATTCGAAGTGAAAGTTGCAAGTGGCGAAAAGTTATAATGTTCAGAGATCTACCGAGATGTCACCATTCAAATCCAAGGGTACGACATTCAAACCGACCTCTACTCTTTGCCTTTAATGGAAATGAACATTGCATTAGGGGTACAATGGATCGCGACACTTGGAAAAGTTGTGACCGACTACAAGAAGAGAGAAATGGAGTTCATGCACAATAACAAATGGATTCAACTCAAAATGGACAACCTTGAAGATAAAAAGTACCACCTGATGAAGAAAGGACACAAGCCGAAATCTTGCCTATATCCAGTCCATAATGGAGTCTTTGGGAAGAGATAAAATCAGCCCTATAAGAAGACAACTACAACCAAGGAATCATACAAAAATTGGAAGCCGACAACAACCAAGAGACACAATATGAATGGAGAAATGGATTGCTTCTTTGGAGAAGCAAAGTCTATGTGCCCAACATCAAGGAATTGCAGAAGAAGATCCTCACCCTCTTTCATGACGGCAAGGAAGGCGGCCACAGCGGAATCTTCAGGACCTACATGAGGATTTCCAAATGGTTCACATGGGAAGGCATCAAGGGAGACATTTGAAGACACGTCCAACAATGTGAGGTATGTCAACAAACCAAAAATGCATCTACCAAACCTTATAGACTTCTTCAACCTTTGCCTATTCCACAACATATTTGGGAGGATATTACCATCGATATAATAGAGGGATTGCCAACAAGTAATGGTTGCAGCAGCATATTGGTAGTAGTTGATTGCCTCACCAAGTATACACATTTCATACCCATTGCACATCCTTACTCATCCAAGACAATTGCTCAATTGTATGTTGGCAATGTTATGAAATTACATGGAGTTCTAAGAAGCATCATCACCGACATAGATAGGATATTTATGAGCAAGTTTTGGAAGGAGTTCTTCAGATTGCATGGAACAAAACTTGCCTGGAGTTCAGTTTACCATCCGCAAATCGACGGCCAGACCGAAAGTACCAATAAGACATTGGAGCAGTACTTGAGATGCTATGTTCACCACAATCCGAGAAGATGGGAAGAGTATCTCACTTGGGCAGAATATTGGTACAACATGAGTCATTATTCATCTATCACATGACACCTTTTGAAGCACTTTACAGAAGGCCACCTCCAAGCCTCCCTTTTTACACAGAGGGAACAACAACAAATGACATGGTTGATTTAGAGTTGCGGACCAGAGATAAGATACTTGAAGACCTCAAGACTAACATCAAGCGAGCCCAAGCACGACAGAAGGATATATATGATCGCAACAGGCCACAAGAAGAATTTTCGATTGGAGATTGGGTCTACCTCCGTTATCACCACAAGAAAAAGTGAAAGGATGCCCGTCAAACTCAAGGCCAAGTACTATGACCATACTAAATCACTACAAAGTATGGGAAACTCGCATACCAATTGGACCTTCCACCAAGCATCAAGGTACATCTTGTTTTCCATGTTAGTTGGCTCCGAAGATATGTAGGAGACCAATCACGCATTGTAGCCACTATGCCACCAATGGACGAAGATGGGGAATTGGTTCTCATCCCTGAAGAAGTACTGAACACTCGGATGACATGCCGAGGAGGACACACCCGCCAAGAGGTATTGATCAAGTGGAAAGGACTTAGTCAAGAAGATACATCATGGGAAGACCCAATGGAGATCATTTGTAAACATCCCTCATTCAACCTTGAGGACAAGATTCGTCTCCAAGGAGTGGCGAATGTAGTAGAACTGAAGAGAGCACTCCGCAATGCCAATGGTCGAGCACACTAAGCAAAGCAACGCATGAGCCAAAGGTAACGAGCAGACAGCATGGAGGTTCGAACGAAAGGTCTCGACCAAAGGGTGCGAATGAAAGGCCATGACCAAGAGGCATGAGCCAAAGGACACGAGCAAGTAAAAAGTCTCAAGCAACAGGCCACGAACAACATGCTACGAGCAAAGGGCCGTAAGCCAAGGGGCGCGAGCAATAAGCAACAAGACCATGAGCCAAAGGCCATGAGCAATGAGTAGCAATCAAAAAGATATGAGCATAAGGCAATGAGCAATAAGCAACATGCAGCAGGCAGTAAGCAAGGCATTGGGACAAATGCAATGGAGGTTCACATGGACACAAGTTTCTCACCAAAGGCCACGATCGAGTAGTCACCACCAAAGGTTGCCACCAAACCACGATTATGTTCTAAGGACCAGAAGACACCAAAAGAGGCCATGAAGAAGCACAAAGAATGAGCAATGCCTGAAGGAACACAAGTGCCAACACCAAGGAATGCAGCCGCAGCACCAAGTTAAAAGGCACCAGCACCAGCATGTGTTAAGGTACCAATTCAGGAGCAACCAGCAAGCAATCGAGGAGCCCAAACCAAGATAACCTCCAAAGGTGTTCCCAAGGCAGTAGGCAACTAAATGGTGCAAGGAGAAGAGTACATGCATGCAAACAGCCAAGAGACATGAGCATCATGCAAGCAAATGCTCACATTCTACCCAATTCTGGACATATTATTTATATTATTAGTATTTTAATATTTATGCCCTTTTATTCAGTATTTTAAGTGTCAAGACTCATGTTTGAAGTGTTATAATAAGTGGGATATTATTATATAGAGCGAATAGACTCTTTTTAGGCAGTTATAGACCAAAGGAATTCATGTTTCAGCCAAGGGTGTGCATTTGGCCGAAATGTTCCCATTGCTGCCCTTTCTTTTCCCCCTTCCTTTGCCTATAAATACCCATGTACACCCCTTCATTTTCACATCAGAAATACAGTTAAGACTTGAGAATTTCATCCCTTTCTATTTCTTATTAGTGAGAGACTTGAGTGTAGGATATTAGGCATTCCATAGCGCAGTCTTTGGACAGCACTTGTTTTGTTTAATGTTCTTTGCCTTGTGAGAGATCCCTGTGGTGTAACAAGGCCAGGCCTACGTCTTTTGAAGGAGAGAAATTACTTGAGAGATCCCTGTGGTGCAAAGCCTTTGCTTAACTCCAAAACCGTGAGTCATATCCCTTTCTTTTTTTATCGATTTTACTTAGTTTTCCTTAGTCTTTCTTCATTCTTCCTTTCTTCTTTCTTTCTTCTTTCTTTTTCCCTTCTTTTTTTCTCGAGCCACCCTTGTGCATAGACCCTCATTGTCGTGTAACAAGTTGTACCCCACCCTTTTTACAAGCCTCCCCTTTTCTGCCAACCCAAAACAGGCTGTGATCCTCTTCTAGGACACGGGTTCACCGCATATTTGGTGCTTGCATTGAGAGGGTCCTTTCGATCCTTTCAATTTCATTCTTTTTTCTTTATTTCCCTTCAAAAATCATTCCACCATCTTCCTCAAACACCCCTCTTTCCCCTGTCCAAAAACTTATTCTTTCTTTTTCACAAAAACAAAAAACACAAAAACTTTTCACTATGGCCGAAAAGGTTCCAACTCAAAGGAAATGGCTTGAGACCCTTGAGTCTAACTTTGAAGCCGCTCAAAAAGAAAGACAAGATATGAACCAACGGTTTAATATTCTGGAGCAAAGCCTTGCAAATATCACTACCATATTGCAAGAAATGAGAGTAAGCCGGCCAATCGAAAGAATGCATGGCCGAAGGCACCCTCATCAACAACCAGTCGTGGACAACATTGGAGAAACATCTACACCACCAACTCAAGTTCCATCACCACCCTCATCCATTGCCGAAGATGAAGACCAAGAGCCACCAACCAGTGGAAGTGATGAAGAGATTCAACCAAGAAGGCACAGAAATGAGCAACATCGATTGGAGTTCCCCCAATTTCAAGAAGGAGATCCTACAACATGGATTGCGCATGCAGAAACATACTTCTCATACTATCCAACAACCTCCAATGAAAGGGTACATGTGGCAAGTTTTTATTTTAAAGGAAAAGTGCAGCTTTGGTATTAATGGCTCAAGGAGAGATACATCGCAAGACAATAGAAGATATCATGGCAAAGACTATGCAATGAAATCGCAAAGAGATTTGGAGACACCGAGTACACTAACTATGATGAAGCCCTCACATGCCTCAAGCAAACCACATCCCTATGAGACTATCAAAAGGAGTTCGAAAAAATCTCAACTCGTGTGGAGTGGCCCGAAAATACATTTATGGCATATTCATAGGAGGACTCAAACCTGAACTTGAAACCGAAGTAAAGTTACAAAGGTCAAATACATTGATTCGAGCATGGGAGATTGTAAGACTCAATAATGAACAACTTCAAGACATCCACATGACATCGCGACAGCAAGTCAACAAAGGAGTAGGAGGTACCAAACCATTCCTTAAACCCTCTACTTCTAAGGTTCCTTCATAGCCCATATCAACCAAGACACCACAAGGGGTGAAGAAACTCACCTATACCGAGATCGAGTCAAGAAGAGCCAAGGGCTTATGTTTCTATTGTGATAAAAAGTTCACCCCCGGACACAAGTGCAAGCAGCCATGATTTTCATGTAATGGCCGTAGTTCAAGGGCCACGAACGATGCACACCAAGGAAAGAGTCAACAATAAAAAGGTAACCCTACTCATCGACAACGGATCATCTCTCAACTTTATCAATCATAAGACAACTGGTATGCTAATGTTACTAGTGGAGGAAGTGCCATCATTCGAAGTGACAGTTGCAAGTGGTGAAAAGTTACCATATTCAGAGATCCACCGAGATGTCACCATTCAAATCCAAGGGTACGACATTCGAACCGACCTCTACTCTTTACCTTTAATAGGAATGGACATTGCATTAGGGGTACAATGGCTCGCGACACTTGGAAAAGTTGTGACCGACTACAAGAATAGAGAAATGGAGTTCATGCACATCCAGGCCCACACAGATTCTCTGGCAGATGTTATCAGTACGGAAATGAGGGACACTTCAAAGATTGTTGTCCCGATCTACACACTGAGGGGTACAGTCGTGCTCTAAATCAGAGCTTTCCTTATGGCCTTGGGGGCAACTCAACACCTTCTACGGCACCTCCTCATAGTACTGCAGGGAAGTCTTTCACTAGAAGTAACATGTCTACTCTACCTCCTCGTTAGCAGCCCACGACGCAGATTAGACTATATGCTATGACGGACGAGGAGGCACATGTCAGTCCAGACATAGTAATAGGTGCTACCCCCACTCCTCATCCTGATGATGTACATGAACTTTAGACTATGATATATTTTGGTGAACTTTGAAAGATGATATATATATATATCCATTTTGAGGTTTTATCCTTAAGTAATTTTTAATTATTTTGTTAATATTGGACTAATGGAATTTATAAATTCGGATGATAGGCACTATGATTATCTTTGGAAGAGACACCCATGTGTTGGTTGACACTGGGGTGAATAGTTCTTTTGTGAGTACGACTTCGCTCACTACATTGATGAGGTTCTAGTACCACTAAATAAAATGCTATTATTCATTACTCCCTTAGGGGAGCAGATTGTTAGGAAAGAGGTGTACTGAGACTGTGGAATCGAGGTGGAGAGCATAGTGTTAAAAGCAAATCTAATTCCACTAGACATACGGGACTTCGACGTCATCCTAGGTATGGATTGGCTATACCAGTACAGAGTTTTAATAGACTGTTTTGCTAAGACAGTTAAATTTTAGAGACTAAAGTGTCCAATATTGGTTTTCCACGAAATTAGACAGGTTCTCCCAAATTGTGTGATATCAGTTTTGGAGGCCCGTAGATTGATAAGTAAGGGTTGTACAGCGTATCTGGCGCATGTTGTGGATACCACAATGGAGGGATCAAGAATAAATGATGTCCCAGTGGTGCAGCAGTTTCTTGATGTATTTCCTAAGGAGCTACCCGGATTACCTCCAGTCTGGGAGTTCAATTTCGCCATTGATTTGGCACTAGGCATTGCACCTATTTCCATTCCCCCATATAGGATGGCCTCAGTAGAGCTAAAAGAGCTAAAAGTCTAGTTGTAAGAATTGTTGGATAAGGGTTTTATCAGACCGAGCACTTCACCTTGGGGAGCTCCGGTATTATTTGTCTGAAAGAAGGATGGCACTCTCAGACTATGCATCGATTATCGACAGTTGAATCGGGTGACCATAAAAAATCAATACCCGTTACCTCGGATTGATGATCTGTTTGATCAGTTACAAGGGGCCCGGGTTTTTTCTAAGATTGACCTGAGATCTGGATATCATCAACTACAGATTAGGGAAAGTGATATTCCCAAGACAGCTTTCAGGACCCAGTACGATCAGTTTGAGTTCTTGGTGATGCCGTTTGAGCTGACTAATACCCCAGCAGCTTTTATGGACCTGATGAACTAGGTATTCCACTCCTTCCTGGATAGATTTGTCATCGTATTTATCGATGATATTCTTGTGTATTCGAGGATTGATAAGGAGTATTCCCAGCACCTACGGGCTGTACTGCAGACACTCCGTGAGGTGTAATATGCCAAATACTCCAAAGTGAGTTTTGGTTGAGAAAGATTGACTTTATGGGTCATGTGGTTTCGGCTGATGGAATCTTTATAGACCCGGAAAAAGTTGAGGCTATTCTGAAATGGGAACAACCACGGAGCGTTACGAAGGTGCAGAGTTTTCTTAGATTGGCAGAATATTATCGGAGGTTTGTAAAGAGATTCTCCAAAATTGCCGCTCCAGTCTCCAACTAGATGCGGAAACAGGTCAAGTTGGTTTGGGATGACCGCTGTGAGGTAAGTTTTCAGGAGCTCAAACAACGACTAACGTCAGCACCCATCCTTGCTCTCCCTACTAGCGACTGTGAGTATGAGGTATACTACGATGCCAGCCGACAGGGACTAGGTTGTGTCTTGATGTAGAAGGATTGGGTCATCGCTTATGCCTCCCGACAACTGAAGAGATATGAACTGAATTATCCTACCCATGACTTAAAGCTTGCTGCTATTGTGTTTGCTTTGAAAATTTGGCGACACTATTTATACGGGGTTATTTGCCGAGTGTATATAGATCACAAAAGTTTAAAGTATCTACTCACTCAGAGAGAACTCAATCTCAGGCAGAGGAGATAGTTGGAGCTTCTCAAAGACTATGATTTGATTATTGACTACCACCCGAGGAAAGTAAATGTCGTTGCGGATGTATTGAGCCACAAGTCGTCATTGTCAGAACCCATTAAGGATTCTTATCTCTTGTGTCTTATTGGACTCCACTCATTAGGAGTCAGACTGATCACAAATGATTTTGGAACACTTTTGGCCAAATTTAAGGTGACCGACTCTGCTTGACCATATTCAGAAACTTCAGTCTACTAATGAGAAGTTTCGGGGGATTGTTGAGAGGATCAACAAAGGGGAAGATGGAGACTTCAGAGTCAGGAATGATGGTTTAGTAGTTTTTGAGACACGTATCTGCATTCCCAAGGATGATGACCTTAGACGTACCATATTGGAGGAGGCTCACTCTTCAGCCTACACTATGCATTCTGGTAGCACAAAGATGTACTGGACGATTCGAGAAAGTTACTGGTGGGCGGGCATGAAGTGTGAGATAGCCAGTTTTGTTACCCAATATTTGGAATGCCAGTAGGTGAAGGTTAAGCATCAGCAGGCCATCGACACACTACAGCCTCTTCCCATTCCTGAGTGGAAATGGGAACATATCACCATGAATTTTATAATGGGCCTTCCGCGAACTTCGGCATGACACGACGCTATCTGGGTAATCGTAGACAGACTTACCAAGTCCTCACACTTCCTTCCCATCCGTAGTAGCTATCCACTAGAGGGTTTGGCTCGCCTGTACGTCAGTGAAATAGTTCGACTGCATAGAGTTTCAGTGTCCATTGTTTTGGATAGAGACCCGCGTTTTACCTCTCAATTTTGGCCAAAGTTACAAGAGGCCATGGGTATCCGACTGAAGTTCAGTACTACATTTCATCCCCAGAAGGATGGTTAGTCTGAGAGGACCATTCAGACACTAGAGGACATGTTGAGATCCTGTGTCATGGACTTCAAGGGTAGTTGGGACCAGCACCTCCCGTTGATTGAGTTCGCCTACAACAATAGCTATCAGGCTAGTATTGGCCCACCATACAAAGCCTTGTACGGGAGGAAGTGTTGAACACCCTTGTGTTGGGACGAGATCGGGAGAGACAGCTCAGTTATATAGATTTGATTGAGGAGACTCGAGAGAAGGTGGAGGTCATCCGTGCTTGGATGAAAGCTGCCCAGAATAGGCAGAAAAGCTATGCAGACAGATGATGATGACATTTGGAGTTTGGAGAGGGAGACATGGTGTTTCTAAGGGTATCCCTTGGAAGGTGATGATCCAATTCACATAGCGGAGAAAGATTAACCTCAGATACATTGGACCTTTCCGAGTCCTTGAGAAAATTAAAAAAGTGGCATACAGATTGGACCTGCCTTTTGAGCTAGCACGAATTCACGATGTATTCCATGTCTCAATGCTAAGGAAGTACCTTCCTGACCCTTCCCATGTACTGGAGTCTCGATCGGTAGAGTTAAGAGATGATTTAAGCTTCCCCATCCAGCTCGTAGCCATCTTAGACAGACAGATCAAGAAACTATAGAACAAGGAAGTCCCCTTGGTCAAAGTACTTTGGAGGAATGACCAGGTCGAGGAGCAAAATTGGGAGCCTAAAAATGCCACGAGGAGACAATACTCCCAGTTATTTGATGTATAGTTTCAGTTTAGTTTCGAGAACAAAACTTTTTATTAGGGAATTAGGAATTATAACACCGATTTTCGATGATTGCGTATCATGTACCATTTCTCATGGTTATATATATATTAACATTCTTTTGAGACATCTAAAATGATATTTTAATTATCTATTTATTTATTTCGAGATTTCGTCTTAAAATCGCTAAAACCAAAAATTTTATCGGTAAACAAAAAATCTTCTTGGCAAGCGCTAGTATGGGATAAAGAAATTATAAATAGTTAAAAAAATGCCTACACACTTAAATAAAGATATTTAAATAAAATTTCACATTTTTAAGAAATTTCGAATAAAATTTCATAGGGACCAAAAATGTAAATTTTTAAAAGTTAGGGGTCTAAATGTAATTAAGAAAAGTTAAAGGACTAAGTTACAAATCACTCAAGGATGGACAATTGGAGTCAAATGATTGGTCAAGAGGGCAGCAAGGTTGGTTAGTGGCCACATAGGATTGTTCCATATTCAAGAAAACTCATAGGATGTCAATTTGTGCATGAAATCTCATTGGATTGGCTTGTGCTAGTTGTGACACTTCTCCTCTTGACATGGATGTCCAACAAGACTTCTAATGGTGTGCATGGAGCTTGCTTGAATCAACAATTGCATGGTTTGAGTGCTAAAACAAGTGGATGGTTGAGATGATGCATGGGAAGATCCAATGGTCAAGGATATGTTGCTAGGTTTATAAAAGAACTTGTTTAAGAAAAATTTTATTCATTTTCTTTATTCAACCCCCCTTGGACGAAATATGTAAACTCCCTATCCAAATTTAAGTTTAATCATGAAGCCAAAGAAGTAATAGTATTGTTAGAAATTTTTGAATTTCAAGTTGGAAGTATATAAATGTTGTATAGGAATTTATGTTTATTGTATTTTGATTTGTTAAGGTGATAAAAAAAATTCAAGAACTCAAAAGGAGTGCCGATATGTATTTTTAGCAAGCGATCTTATAAGAAAAGTTACATGTCTTAATTTGTGTAAAGATTAAATTACTTAATAAATAGTTACATTAGTATCTAAACTAGCATGCTAGATATAAATTTCTAAATTGAGTCTTGGGTAGTCTTGCTGTGATATCTCATTCCATAAGAATAAAAAATCTAAATCATTTATTTCTATGTAAACTAGGCTTCCTAAACTTTAAAATGGTGTATTATGTGAAACATTTGAATAAGGAATCAATTTTTAGTGATTTTTGGAATTTTAGCATGTTTTACTAATTTTGTTTCATACTCTGTGTATGTCCAGTATATTGTGTTAATTTTTAAGGTATCTTCTATAGAATTTGAAGAAACTTAAAACATAAAATTTTATATTTTTGTCTTATCTTTAATTTGAGTTAAAAATCACTTGAATCGGAGTTATATGCAAAAAGTTATTATGTTTTTATTGAAATTGTGTAGAAATAGTTTTAAAACCGAAATTGAGATGAAAATGAAATTTTGTAAAATTATACACTTAAAATCTGAGGATATTCAAAACTAGAAAGTTTTAGATTTATATCTTATCTTCGATTTGAGATAAGAATCACTTAAATTGGAGAAATACACAGGGAGATATGGAAATTCTCCCAAAACTGTGCAAAGTTGACTTTAGGAACTTAAACTGAAAAATTTATAAAATTTTCTAAATTCGTGTGGTCAAAATTTGAAGTTAGTCTAAACATAAAAGTTAGAGATATATGTCTTAACTTTAAGAAAAAATTTGAATCATTTGAATCTAATCAAAATTTTGAAAGATATCGTGATTTTACTAAACCTACACGTGATAGATTTTGTATAAATTTTCTCTAAATATAAAATTTGAGATTTTATTTTAAAGAAACTATTTCCATATGCATTTTATAAACTAACGATATGATATTATCGAAACAATTGAATTGATAAATTATATATATTGTTTAATTTAGGCGTAGGGTTACTTTTCGTACAAGGGGTAGCTTATTCAAAAAACGAGGACAGTTAAAGAGAGTGACGTACCCTCCCTAATCAAGGTGAGTGTGACGAATTATTTTTGACTTTAAATGAAAAATAGTTTCGATCATAATTTTTATAAATAAATTTTGAAATATGATTTAGAAATTCTTTAGTGTTTGTGGCATTTCCTGAAATGATATTTATGTAAAAATTACATCCTGATATTATGATTATGTGATAGTGTTTTGTTTTTATGAGTAAAGATTTACGAATGATGATATATGACACATGTGTATGATTATGGGATGGTGTATAGTGGCTATAGTACACTCCCTACCACGTGAGGACCATGTCAACAACAAGGGAATGGAGGAAAATATGTATTTCATTCTTATGACATTTTGGTAATCTCTTGGTAGATTTTACCATAGTTAGATTAAATTATGAGTAGAATGCGTTTTTGACACCCCATGATACATGATTGATCATAAGGATGTATATTATTTTGAATTATATGATATGTTGCAAATAAATGAAATACAATTTGAAAATGATGGTTCGACTTGTCACTCTCACAAATTCATTTATTGTCATTATATAGTTCTTGCACCTCACTCACTGAGTATGTGGATTATACTCATCGTCTCATATTTAAAATTTTCAACTTATATTACACTTGATTTACTTTGGGGTACTGTTCTACGAGTTTTACTGAGAGATGCTACCGGATAAGTATTTATACCCATTTTTGTTTACGATTGGACCGCGCATATAAATATTATATGTAAATTGGAGTCAAATATTTTAAAGAATTTTTCTAAAAATTTTCTTTTTCAAATCTTCCACTGTATGATTGACTTACAATATCGAATAGGATCATAATATTGGTCAAGTACTTAGCCTTGCGTCACCTCTATATGCGAGTAGGGTATACCCGTGCCTCGAGAAGTCACGGTGGTCTGTTGGCATGCTCGACCTGTGGGGTCGGGGGCATGACAAATTTTGACTATTATAGTTTGAATTCATATTTTGACTATTATAGTTCGAACGTTGTCAAATAAATCTAATTTTGAAAAAAAAATCTCTTTTAACATAAATTTTTTTTTTTAATTTTAAACTTTGATCAAGGGTTTAACACGTTTATCTATTACGACTCCCGAGACCACTAGCTGATCAATGAAGTACACTCCTGCCTCGTCAAGCTCTATTTTGCTAATCTACACATGGATTCAAAAGCCCACGTAGGGTCCATGATATGCATAAAAGACAGCAGTGCAACATAAGGCACTCATCAAGCATGTAATGAGTTGATGAAAACAGATACTACATTTGATCTTAATCAAAAGACCAAGAAAAGTATATCAAGCATGTAATGAGGCCATACTATAAAAAAAAATAAAAACAATAAAAACAATAATAAAAGGCGCTAGGTTATGAAAGAACGGGATGCACCGTTCAATGCAAGTCATGCATATGTCCATCCATCGCCTCGGAGGGAAATATATTTTTTCAATAAAAATACATGGGTACAAAGCTATGAAAGAACCGCATGCTCAGAGCAATATGGATCCGTCCATCCCTTAGCCGTTGCGGAACGAGTGTACGAAACAAAGCCCCAAGTCCTCTTTCAATGACAACAAAGGTCAGAAATTGTCCATGCCAATGCCAGGTACAATAAACTACTTATAAACTGGGGTTTTGTTCACATGGGTTAACATGAGGCCCACAGCAGTGAATCAAGATTGAATAGGCCCAATAGGGGCGATCTAAGTCCAACTAAGTCCAAATGGACAACCAAGGCCTAATGGGGCATCAAAGTTAAACGGGTCGATAGAGTCCTAAAGTCAAATGGGTCAAAAGACCCTACCAAGGTCAAATGGGTCAAACGGAACCAACCAAGGTCAACAAAAGGTTAAAAGCAGCCCACAGTGATCCATTATGTTATGCACCGATTTCACCCACATACTCCAAGCCTAGTGATAGGGTCCTAAACTCATTTAACTAATATTTTGAATTCCATTTTTAGAAATAAAAAGTAGGTGTTACTAGAGTTTGTCCTTAAATTAAATTCCACAATATGCCATTTTGGCAAATAAAAAAAAAGTCTCAATTGTGAATAGGGTCCTAGTGATAGGGTCCTTAAATTCGGATTAATAAGGTAATCCGAATACCGTTGATCAAATAAAAAAAAAGTCTCAATTGTGAAAGAAATGAAACAAAAAATAATAAAATCTTTTTATTGATTTCAATGAGGACCACTTTTAGAGGTAGAGGCAAGAAAGACATTTTTGTGAAGGTCAGGAACGGCTGTTTAGGGAAACCATATGCCATTTTGGCAGAACTTTCCAATGTTTAAACTTTTGGCCTTAACAATCATGGTTTGGTAAAACTTGCCTTTGGCACACTTTTCTCTTGTTTAACACGTGTATGGTCATATATGGTAAGGATTTCTTTATTTGGGTTGTGTATCAACCTCGAATAAAGCCAAGAACGAAATTAGGTGAAGATATGGTATCCAACCATGCACCATTTTTTCAATTAAATGTATTTCATAATTTCTTTTTTTTCTAAGAATATGAGATACATGTGCCAAATCATGAAATTTGCTCCCAAAAATTATATCACATTCATTTCGAGTAAAAAAGTATACCACATTTACAACCCTAAAAGCCCTATAAATCCGTGTGCGTCTCATACATTCCCCTCCCACGGTCGTATTCTAAGCATATAACTCTGCTGGGGGAAGCTTTATTCAACATCTTGCTTTCTTGTTAGTGAAAATATGAAGAAAACCAAGGGAAAACAAAAAGATCCACTTACAAAATACATTTTCCAACCATCATATTGGCTTATTCAATAAAGCCATTGAACTCTGCACTTTAATTGGAATTGAAATTACATCGGTGTTTTTTTCATATGGAAAAAATATATTTTTTTTAATTCTCAGTATTTAGTAATCATAATAAATTTAACTATATTTGATTCGAGTTGGTTTGACTTTTATGGAACAAAACTCTTCCGTGTTTATTTTCTTCATAATTTGAATTTTTAATTAAAGGGTATCAGTATCCGAATGTTACTGAAAAACAAGAGTTTATTAATTTGGCCATCAAGATATTAACTCGGCCATAGATCAATTGTTCGCTAATAGCCCTACAAACCAACTTATTGAGCCTCATGGAGACGAAAGAGGGCATGAATTTAATGTCGAACTTATACATGTGCTCAGCTGGCTCAAAATGGCGAAGAAGGGAGGTGGAGATCCAAATAAAGCCATCAGAGCAAGTCGAATGCAAAATAGGTGGGAAACGCGATTCGAGCAACTCAATACACGGTATTCCATGCATGGTGCTAGTGGTGGATCGGGTGAATGCACGAGTGCCGATACTCATGGGTTCCCAGTTGTGCATGGCCCTAGGTACTTCTAAACCTGTGACAGACACAATGCTTTGGAAAGGGAAGGATTGTTGCCCCCACTCAGGAGGCTAAACTTATTTTGCTTTTGTCTTTAGGAACGTATTCAATTTTATTTAATTATATTTTTTTATAATAATAAAAATACATCTTATTCTATTTTTCATATGTAATGTTAGAAAAAATTAATTATACCAGAAACAAATTATATTAATCTCACTGTCATATCACATTAAAATACCCGATTCCTATGGGTAACACGTAAACCCATTTGGACTCATTCTCTTAAGAATCTCTATGGACCACATTCTCACCTTGGTAAGCCTTCCGCTAGATTACTTTTTTCCTGATGAGCTATAATGAAACACACTTTATTACTAACACAATCTATTACTTTTATGGAAGTAATTTTTTTCCAAACTCTTATACATGAAATACTTTGTTTCTCTGATTGTTATTTTTCTTCTTTTCTATAATTTTCTTTTTAACAAAAAAAATATTTTCTATTTTATATATTTGGGTTACATCAATATTTATATATAACAAGTGATAAAACTCTTTATATCATTTGTCCCTTGTGGTTCTTAATGGACTCCAAATTTGTAAAAATTTTGAATTTTGTGAAAATATCATTTAATTCAAAAGTTCAAACTTTGAAGAGAGGAATTATTATTATTGTAAAATTTAACATGGACACAGGTAACAACAAATAGTTAGAAGATTACATGAAAGATAACTTCTTTGATAGAGAAATTATTGGATATGGAAACGCAAGCATGAAAAGCCATATACATTATTATCAATAAAATAGGTTGACTACTGACAGATAATCGAACTAGTGGAAATATCTTAAATAAATCTCGAATTCAAAATTTAGAAATGAAAAAAATTACGCTGAAAGAACTATCCCTCTAAAATGGGTTCAACATGCACTAGAACCAAATTAGTCTAAGTGTGGTTTGGATAACGTTTGGCATAGACAAAAAAAAAAAAAAAAAAAGGTTGACTTGTTTTCAGAATCTAGAAAAACGCTGCATCCTATTTGATGTTTTTTAATAAATTTTTACCATGTACCATCAATACAATCTACTCTCAGTAATAAATGAATCATGTAATATTGGACAGTAGACTGAAGTAATTGACCAGCTAATTGCCTCAAATAAATTGGAAATTAGAGCCATACCACTAATACCCGATTTTTTTATTGATATTTATGAAAGAGAGTAACTAATTATTTCACCATCCCACTTCTAAGGAAATTATAGTCATTGATATCCAATTGTGACAAGCCTTATTCAGTAGATACCTAGAGAGATGTATCCTTGGGGAATGATTTTTTCTTTATTAGGGAAATGTCCCTGTAGTTTTCAAAGGGACAGCTCAGTGACAATAGCCTCTTTTTTCTGATCCCGTAATTTAAGATTCGATGCATACGGAAGGGAAAAAAAAAAAAAAAGGGAAATGTCCCTGCAGATATATTGAAGTCGGGGAGTGTTGGATGTGGAACTGCTTGATCAAATGGGCCTGAGCAATGGGAAGAGAATGACCCAAACTTTAATAGTAAGTGGGCCGTTAGCTGGAGGATCAAAGCTTGGGCTTGGGCCTGGTTTTAAAAAAATCCACTCGTTTTACGCTACTTGAAGAAGAGCAACCGCCAAGCACACAGAGTCGGGCGGTTGAGGGTTACTCTAGATTGGGCCTAAGCACCAAATTTCCTTGACTTAGATGCCTAAAACCATGACCCCTGTTCACTTTTTTTTTTTTAAAAAAAAATTGATTCTAGAAACTCAACTAATTCGATTCGAGTAGTTGTGGAGTTCAATTTAGAGATTTGTTGTCCCTAAACCGAGATTCAAATTCAAAATTTTAGTTAAAAGAGTTTAATAGTTTACTATTGGATCCACCGGTATATGGGATGTGTTTGTCAAGTTGATGATGAATTGATCATATGAATCATGTAGAGTTTGAAGTAGAAGGTTAGTACGTTCTTGTGACTCTACTTCATAACCCATTGATGAGAGTTGAGAAACTAGAGTATTCAAAGTGTCTAAGTGTTTCGTCATCAAAGTAGATTCTGGCGTGCAAAGGGTACAAAGTTTCCTCTTAAGGATAATTTTATCGTGAAGTGATTTAGCCCTGTACAGTTTGGTGAGGTGGTCCCAAGTCTCCTATGCTGTTTCTTGACAATACCCATCTGCAAATGCAAGATGAATTTTTACAATTACATTTCCATTCATATCATTCCACTTGTTGTTATCTTTGAAATCTGTTGTCTACGATCGATGGCCGCCAGACAATTATCTTTTCTCAAGATAGCCTTTATCTTCAATTTCCACAATAAAAAATTACTCTTGTTTTTTCAATCTCAAAATTTGCAACCACTGCTTCTATCAAAAAAAATTAAAAAAAAAAAATACTCCCACCATGGTTTTTTTTATTTATTTTATTAATAAATAGTACCGAAAACCTTTTGAAGAGTGAATATATAACTTATTTTTGATGCGGAGGATCCAGATTTTTCGGGACAGCCATAGAGCATACAATAAGTAGATATATACACCTAAGTCAGACTCAAACCATTTGTTGTACAAATCGGACTAGATGGAGTAGGAATCGCAACTAAATTTGAGAAAATAAAATTGAAAAATGATGGAATACCCTAATTTATATGGAAAAACCACAACAAATTAGGGTAAAAGCCACGGAAGAATTCCACTATATTTTTCTCTATTTATAAAAGAGAAATAATGAAAATTTTTCGAAGAAAATAATTACTCAAGTATCTACTATTTTTTCTCACTTAATATTTTTCTCTATAGAGATATGTAAAATCTATATACTTGTATAGCTATTTATACTTAATGGAGTACAGAAAAGTATGTATCAGCGTATAATTGTGCAGTCACTTTTGATAATCGGAATCTATGGCCAGTGGTGTCAATGATTCGGTTCGGTTCGGTTCGATTCAGTTTAGTGATTAAATTAAACCAAATCAAAAATCAAAATTTTTAAAAGTATTTAAATCGAAAATCGAATCGAATTTAATTCAGTTTAAAACAAACCGAACAGAAAAAATTTGATTTGTTCGGTTTGATTTGGTTTAAACTGAAGTTTCTTTTTTATTTGCCTTTAATTTTTTCTCTCTCTATTTTTTTTTAAGTACAAGGAGATGTCATTTACCACTAATGTGTAGAAGGCAAATAGATTTTCTTTTTCTTTTGTTCAAATATAATATTTTTAAAACTATTTAGAATTTAACTTTAAGGATAATTTTAAATTGGTTTAAATTTTAAAATAATATTTTTTTATTTTAACCATATCAAGAATAATTTTAGAGAAAAATATTCTTATGGATAATAATTTTTTATAAAAATAATATAAGTTAATCTATCACTTAAATTTCATAAAAATGCAAGAAAAAAATAATTAAATTAGATTTTTAATATAAAAATTAATTAAAATATATTAATTCGATTCAAATAGAATTGAACCGTTTTTAAAAAATCAAATCAAAACTAAATTAAAATAATTTTGATTTAATTCGATTTAAATAAAATTTAATCTTTTTAAAAAAATCAAACTAAATTGAAAATTTTGCTTTCATTCAAGGGTTATCAATTTAACCAGAATCAATTGCACTCCTGCATGTGGCTTTCAACAACGTGACCGTACAAAATCAACAAAAGTGGCTTATGCAAGGTAACTCAATGATTTTGGCAGCATCGTTTTACTTGTGTCGGATTTGTGATGCACTATTTATTTTATGTTATTATACTAAAAAAATAATAAAAGGTCTCAGACAAGAACCAAGACTGGTCCAACCTTGATAATTCCAATCTCAGATTTACTATTATGGGTTGGTTCAGGCTCCTATCTACTCGAGAATTCTCCAATTCTCATTGGTCTAATATGAATGCAGCAATTTGCCTGTGATGAAGTCAAACTGAGATGAAAATTTTGATCTCTGAAAATGAAAATTATGCAAAAGCTTAGGCCCAGATTTTCCCATTAACTTGAAGTGCATTATTAGCAGACGTGTTCTTATTTGAGCCTTTCAGAAATAATAATGTGAAAATCTAGCAAGTCAAGTCAACTACGGAAATCTTTGCTATTGGATTTGACAGAGGCCAGTGGACGATGTGCTAGGAGTCTAGTGGCCCAGTTAAAAGAAAGACACTTTGGAAGATGTCCACAGCATGGCTATGCATTGCAGATTGATTGATTGATTGACAACACGGGGGTTGGAAAATTATGACTGGCCATGCATAACCAGCCTGGCCTTTAAAACAGATCGTGCGGGAGACTTTTTCCTTACCTCTTCCTATCAGATGACCATGGAAGATATATAAATATATATATATATATATATAATATATAATATTATTACAAATAGAAAGATATGTGGACTTAATTTCGAATATTGTATTCTGTATTTATGTAGTTCTGAATTTTAGATGTTCCTACAAATTTAACATAATACAATATATTATTTTTACACATACACAAATATTTATACGTTCACGATTTTCAGTTGCACTCTCAACAAGTACCTTAATCTATTTAACTTTTGCTTTTGCAGTATTTTTGTAGAGTAATTTTTAAGTGTGGATAAGAAATTTCAATACAACAGAATTATAAAAAGACTTATAAAAACATGATTAAATAAATAAAAGTATATTTTTTAACTTACTCGTTACATTGTATTTTAAAATCAAATTTCTAAGAAATTCTGACAAAAACTTTTGTAAAATTAGATATTAAAAACTTTGTCGCTGGCATGAAATATAATGAAATTAAAATATTCTTTTTTTTTTAAGGGGGGCGTTGGAGGCCATTAGGCCATCAAAAGCTACTAAGGGAAAGCAAGAGGCAAAATGGAAAGGAAATGAAAAACATAGGAATGCCTTGGTTGGACCATCGGATGTCACCTTTAAAAAAGGTATAGAAAGGAGATAATATGGATGATACGACCTAAAACACTGGGGACAAGAGTTACAATAGTTGTCTTAGGTAATATGCAGCGTGACATACCAACCATAGTTGGTTTAATAAGAAAGATATTAAATCTTTTAGTCAAAATTCAGTTTTAAATTTTGAGAATGGAGGGAATTACGTTGGGAGAAGTTTTTCTAAATAGAATTTAATAACAGATCTAGTTAGATTAATCGAAATATGATTCCGAATATTAGTTTATCATGAAAATAAAAATTCCATAAGATCAACGTGTGACTTTTAATCTACATCGAATGTCTTCCACACATATTTGAGATGAGATTCCCATTCCCATTAGCCTGTTCTTTGTTGGAAAAAAGAAGGGACAAGCACTTTCCTATCGTTCCAAAAAGGAGATAATTATTCTTTGTTGTCCACTCTCCTCATCGCTCCTTTTTCTTTCCGCTAGGAACTCAAGAATGTTTTAAACATTCCATTACACGGTAATGTCCCACCACCAAATGTGGAGATTAAAAAGTTGGAAATCATCCAACGGTGGAATTGCTTTTCTGGGTTCTTTTTTGTTTTTTTATTTTCTGTTGTTTTATATATCAAAAGATGAGAAATCATTGTTTTTTCTCCCTGTTTTGAAGGAATTTAAGAAAAAAAAAATGGTACTATTATTAGTATTAAACTTCTGAGTATATACTTACATGTAGACCATAAATACCATTATAAACTTTGGGAAAAGATGCACTGCCTCACTACCCTCACAAGCAAATAACACAAACTTATTAACTTTGAAGAGGAGGAAAAGTGTTTTTTTCATTCGATAAATGATGAAAAGCAACAATTGTGAGGAATGATTATGAGCTACAACTATAAATTATTCCCTTTTTTTTTAATACAAGAGATGCAACCAAATGTGATCGAATTGGGGAAGAGGAATGAAAATGAGAAGACTCTACCGTTTGAGTTGTCTGAAAGACACTTAAATTCTTCCTACCTACAACATAGATGATAAAATTTTCTTTATGAAAAGGAAAATGATTGATTATTGAGTTATTAGTTAGAGCATATGATTCATATGTGCTATAGAAATTTCCTTCTTTTTTCCAAAAGACAAATTACATAAAGGGAGAGGGGGAAAGTCACAAGGAAGAAAAGCAATTTTTTTTTTTTTTTTGGGGAACAGCAATAGTATTATTAAAGAAAAATAGGTAATTACAACTAAACTAAAAGGGGATTGAGATAGCAAACATCTTGTATAACTAAACAGTCCGTCAAAGAATTACTAGAATATGAAACATGCATAAAAGAAATATCACTAATAATTTATATCAAACAGTGAGTACTAGCAAAAGTTTATTGATGCCACCATGGTTTGATAGTTGTCCACCGAATCCAAGAGAGAGCCACTTTCAAATCTGATTCCACCGGTAAAGAAGTATGCAGCTGTTGAATTTTCAACCATCAATACGTGAATTGAATAAATTTTCAAGGCTTCTAAAAGAACCAAAAGTTCTGTTGAATTTGAATATTGTATCTTTGCTGGTTTAGAAAATTTACATAACAAATAAACAGCAATTTCTTTTTATGCTATCACATTAAAGAAAATAGATCATTTTTTCAAAAAAAAAGAAAAAAAGAGGTTGTGTCAATATTTCAATCCTAGGTAGGCAAACAAAGATTTGGTGAGAATTGACAATGACCTATCACACACGTTGATATTGGTCACCTCAAGCGTTTTAATAATAGATTCTAAATATCAAATGCAAAAAAAAAAAAAAAAAAAGAAAAAAAAGAAAATCAGCAAAAGGTGTGGTAGGTCGCCAACATGATGAAAAGTGCTTTGCTTCTATAGTCTGGGATTTGAGAAATGCATATCTCAACATGTTGTAAATAATTGCTCAAAAATACAGGGATTTTTTTTTTTTTTTTTTTTTAAACTTTGCAGGAAGAGGCTATGATCCCAATTATCTCTCTCTCTCTAAAATTTTCAAATACGAATTAATAAAATATTTTATCTTTATCTTACACACTTTAGGAGGAAGACTGCAATATTAGATCAAAGGCAGGGTCATGACACTATTTTGTTGTTTTGTATAAGGAGAAAAAGAACTAGAGAGGGTACACAATAATGCTACTAGAGAGGGTACACATATGATTCATTTCAATTATATTGGAGTTCCCCCTTCTCATTTCTCAAACCTGTGATGGTGGGTTAGGGGTACTGGGGCAGCCCTAAATAATCAATATTCCAAAATAGGTATCCAGATGAATACAACAATAATTTAAATCTTTTATTCAAAAATTTGAGATCAGCCATAAAATATTAGTGTCATAACTTGAACCTTGGACAAAATTTTCTAAACCACATGGAGTATGTTACCGATAGGCCAAAGTTATATGCTTTAGATGAATATATATCCAACTTTTAATAATCCAAATCTTTGCTTGAACTAATTATATGCTACCTTAAGTAAATTTATGCATGGATAGGACCAGGCAAGGGCGAATAATTAAACTTTTACAAAATTTAAAATTAGAAATAATTTATTTACATTTCATATAGTCATTACGTACATTTGTGGATGTAAATAATAATTCTGAAAAAAAAATATTGTGGTGGTAAACTATTTTATTAATAAGTAATATGGAATTAGATTAGTTATGAGTCCCATAATCACTTTTAGCAAATCAAATGTTAGAGTCAACAACAAGCTAGCATTTGCACGCAAAGGATCCATACAGTTTATCTTTAATTTTATGTTGACTGACTACTTAATGCAATCCTCCTCTTTTATCCAGATTTAAAACCAGCCAGGGTGGAGTTAAATCAAATATTAGAGCTCTCCGGTTTAAAATGAGATTACATATGTTGTTAGAATTAGGAAATATATATATATATATATTTATATGAGAAAAATAAGGTTAACAATTAGCTAGAAATTGATAAGTAACAATTTTATTCAATATGATTCTTTTTTTTATATATATAAAAAAATACTTATTTTATATTGCAAAAATATCATTTGAAGATAAAATGCTTGAGAACTATATTTAGTAAAAACTCATGTCATTTAGTATATGTTGCTTTCACCAAGAACAAATTGCAAGTCTTTTTTTAAGTAATTAATAATTAAAAAGATAATCTATATTAATATCATATGATATTCTAACATCTCTAAGAAAAACCTAAACAGCTTTTTGGTAAAGTATTCTCTAAATATTAAACATAAATTAAATCAGAAATAGAAAACTATCATCAGATATGGTGCGTTAAATCTTCAAAAAGGTTATTAAAATCCAAAAGAATTTAATATATACTAGATTTTTTTTTTTCTCATCAACTAAAATGGTAAGAGAACTAACGATCTTTCTGCTGGTCCTTTAAAAACCAAAAAAAACAAAGAAAAAAAAAACACAAATTTTGTAATTAAAAAATTAGTTTAAATGAATTATTTTGTAATTTTAATAAGGCAAAAATATCTAATAAAGACAATGATCAAGGAGCAGAATTATTATTATTATTTTTTTTTAAATATTGGGCGGGGGCAATTGGCCTTCTTTTTCTTCGCCACTAGCACCATTTATGTGTGTTCCTTTCATCCCAAGAAGACAATTCACTTACATGATTCCATAGGAGATAGGTACCTCACGGCAAGTCTCTGTCACTAGAACCCCAGAAAAATGATGTAAATTCTGACCCTAGCAGACACAATAATAATCAAATTTAGAGCCAAAGTGATCGGGATGAGAGGGCCACGCAAGGGCCTCCATTGTCATTTGGAGGTCGAACCAGTTGAACGAGGGTACCTCTGAAGATCCACACCCAGTTGCTCTTCTAATTCCTCTGATTAATGGGAGATCCAAATCCAAATCACATCATACTCTACTCACCTCTAATCCACAGAATTAAAAGAAAAGTATAAAAAAATTAACAGCCTAAAGATCATATCAATGCTCAGACTTGCTTATTACTAGAATTTTCGAAATTGGCAGACCCAGATATACATTACTCGTGAAGGCTTCAAAAACAGGACATGGGGTTTACTTCCAAGAGACAACACCAACCACCGAGCAGCCCATTCTTTTATATCCGTTACAAAAAAACCAAAAATAATAAATGGGGTCAAGCTTGAACGTGTATATGATCATCTACGTGAGAGTCCATCTCATTACCATGATCGTCAACGTAATCACCGTTGATCTGATCAAGCACGAGCACCAAACCCATAGCAAAGGCCGCATCAAACCCGGGCTTAATGCAGAGAGAGAAAACGTCTTTGCCCAGGACCACGTGGGTGGAAGAATCAACTTTGCGTTTAATCTCAGCCATAGATTCTTTGGTTGAGTTGAGGATGGTGCAACACCTGTTGCAGAATGACCCTTCGATCTGGTACTCCTCGCCTGGATGCTCGTATAACTCTACTGTCACGCTTGACCGTCCGATTATTGATGATCTCTTTACGCTGAAGATTGGCTTCTGACCGTCCGTTCTCTCTCCTAGAAAGCCTTCCCACCTTTGATGCAGACTCGGCCTCTGTACAATAAAAAAAAATGAGTGAGATTATTAGCTCTAAAATGATATGTTAGATTCAGTCTCTAGAATGAGAATTAAAGTTCAAATTTATGAATTTATAAACACAAATCAACAAATTTTAATCCAATTTCCGAAATCTCTACACAATATAGCTTCAATCGAATGAATCCAACCAAAAGGTATAAATTAAGAGAGAGAGAGAGAGAGAGAGAGAGAGAGAGAGAGAGAGAGAGAGAGAGATCTAACCTTTCGTCGAACAGTGAGAAGACATCTACCAGAGGCATCCATAAGAACAACTTCGCCCTTATCACGACTATCTGGACCGTAGGAATCAACACGGAAAACAAGTTGGCCTTTGCAATCGTAGCCAGTGAAGCCATCTCCGGTGAAAAACAGAGAGGTTTTCATAACTGTGAGATACGTTTCTTCCTGACAAACAAAACCCGTCTCTACAATCGCTCTTTGCTTCATCTTTGTCATCCCAAACCCAAACACAGAATTGGGTTTTTGCAACTTGTCTTTACCGGGAACGTTTTTGCGTCAATGTGAAGTGAGGGATGTATTGCGTGATCCGGGAGTTACTTAAAAAAGGTTAATCATTAATTTGAGAGAGAGAGAGAGAGAGGTACCATTGTGGTCGAGTGGGAATGGAGAGTCAGAGCATTGGGGGCATCAACCGGTATTAATATCCGTGAGATGCCAATGGGCACGGACGGTCTCTCTCTCTCTCTCACTATTGTTCGGGACACTCTTTTCTCCCTCTTTGAAACGGGAAATCACGTATTCCTCCACCCGCCCCCCTTCCTTTTCCACGGGCCCAAAAAGAAAAGGAAAAAGTATGATTATTGAAGTTACATTGAATGTAAACGGTAAACCTTCTAAAAAGAGTTGACGCGGATATCTGACTTTACTCGTTCGTGGTAACTCAGTTCAAGAGTATTTATTTTATTTCCATGCAAGCACTTACTAAAATGGAGAATTATTTTTATTTCTAATACTATAAAATTCATAAATTAAAACAAACTTTTTACTAAAGAATTCTATTATTTTTTATGCATTTCTTTTAGGGGCATAATTTTTATTAAAAAGTATTCATATAAAGCAAAATTCTAACCCCTATGACAAAAGAACTTTGACCAATCATTGGAGGGAAGTTTGCTAAATGAAATTTTACCATCGCCCTCCCTTTCAAATTCACCTCGGCAGATTATTTTGGTTAAAAACCTTCGACAACTTATATAATGTTAGAACCGTGTGAAATATCAAAATTTTGTTTATTTATTTTTTTAGATAATAAATAAACCTAACATCTATTAATCTGCACAATACAAGTCTAAGATTGAAACTCGATTTTAAGATCTACTTCAAAAGATTACCGGGGCACAAACTTTTCATCAATTTATAAAAATTTTAGAACCATTTTGAAATAGTTAAAAATATAAAAAATAAGATAAAAGATAGATAAACATAATTTTAAGATCATATTTGTTGGAGGTTGGTTTAGCTCCACAGATGATGATGGCTCTGTTAATTCGAATAGGACGGTCTACATGTCTGTGGGTCTTGACCGATTGGAACCTGTAAAACACCATCGGAGAATACTCCGATAGGAAAGACTCTAACGCTCAACTTAGAGAACAGTTTTCAAAAGAAAAAAATAAACTAAAAGAGAAATCTCATAATGTCGTGTGTAAACTCAACGGAGAGGGAGGCGTATCTGATCTATTGTCCTCATGATAAATATATAGTTACTTGGTATAAGAGATGTGTGTTTGTAGGGTGTTGAAACCCTAGTTTCCAAGTGTCCTGAGATCATGGGATTATAGCGAAAAGATTCCAAAAAATCTCAATAACCTTCAATTTGGAAAGTCTAGGCAGTGGTGTGGATTCCCTTCCATGTGTTGAAGCTTTCCCTTCTATTTATGAGAGATTTTTTCCGCATTCGTAGGAGAAAAAGATATTTAACTTAGCAAGTCAGGTGATGATCACCGATCACTAGGTGAGTGTTACACCCAGTCAAATGTTCGCTGATCAGGACATGAGTGCTGTGTGCCAAGAGAGAAAAAGCGTGAGTTATGGCTACCCATTTAGGAGATAGATCATGTATTTATGATATATTTTGGTTGAGGTACCCCATGGGTCGAGGGATTCGAAGGGTCTAGAGTCTCATAATCGTAACAAGCCAGATGACTAACCGATCGGGAGGATACCAACTGATTGAATATCTGGGTCACCAAGAGTTATTCGCAACGTTGCAGACTGGTGTTGGGCCTAATATGGTTTGGACCGTTTTAGTCATGTATTATCACTTGTCCTCACTTCTGTTGTTACTTTAGAGGAGAAACATGAGGAGTATAGTCTAGATGAGACCTTTTGGACTTTGCTATTCAAGGCATTAAATGCTGCAGATGCCGCTTTGTTTACCACGTTTCCAACACGCTTTTTATTATGCACGTTCGTTGATTGGTTACTCATTATCTTCTTCACGTTTTTGGCGATTAAACTTTTCAACAATTTAGCTTTTTATGAGGATCTTCTGAGAATGGCCAAGGGTTCATCATTTGGTTCCTCTTCAGGCATCAAAGGCATCAGGAGCATTATGTCATAGAAGGAACTATGCAAAATAAAAAGTGCGATGCAATTGGGTGATGACCTTGAGATAGTATCGGTGATTGACATTGACAGAGCCAACATGGCCTCGGGGAGTTGAGTCTTGATTTATAAGCAGTCGGTGAGATATGGTTTGAAGATGCCCTACACCGGCCCTATTGCGAGGGTCCTATTACGTTGGAACATATTTCTCACTTTAGTGATTCCTAATACTTGGCATTTGGTAGTATCACTTATATCCTTGATGAGTTTTTGTCGATTATGCTTTGATTTTGAAGTCCTAATATCTGTGTTCACATTGAAGAAGTATGGGAAGAAGGGTTCTACCAGAGGCTAGTTCTGTCTACAGATTCGGCCAGAGTCAAAATGGAAGTTCATCTATAGTGAAACCGTCGACAAAAGTTGGATATACAAGTACTTTTTCATCAAGTTCTTGAGAGAAGGTTCAATGCTAAGGCTTTCGGCGCCTGATGGGACCTGTTCACTGGGTTAAAGCCCCATAAAGATCGTCATAATTTGAGTTTTGTCCAATCCATTGGAGAGTACTATAAGCTTCGCGAAGGAGCGTCTGGATTGATCATCTTCTGGATGATGAGATATTGTCACTAGCGTGTCTTTTACTTAGCGAAAGGAAGGGAATTGAAAGCCCCTGTTGCTTGAGAAATCGAAGAAGAAGTTTGTGGACTCCTTGTATTTCCCCACAGAAGAGGATTTGAAAGAGATCACCATTGACCGTTGGATGAGGGAAAGTTTGGTGGGGGCCCCAAAAGGGGTTGTGAGTACATTGAGGTCCCGTTCGCCCGATTCAACCCCACTCACCTCGTTGAGAGTTAAAAGAAGGCAAGTGTAGTTGCATGAGTCCCCAGAGGAAGAGTCTAGCGAGAGTCTAGAGGATATGAGTCTACTTGATCGGTTGTCGATAAGCCAGCGGATGCTAGCAGAGGTGAGCATTTTAGCGATGAGATTGGTGAGAGTACCCTAGTGAGGGAAGAGGGCTATGTCTCTAAGGCTTCAGTAAAGGTAGGGGCTTTCCCTAGAGCATTCTAAAGATGCTGGCTCCAACTCAGAAGGACTCGGTGTGAGACCGTCTACTATTACTCCGCTGTTATTCTCAAACAAGGCAAACAGAAAGTGCTTGAGGAGGAAGTACTCCCTCATCCCATCCCCGTTCGATCTTTTGATGGGCGCAGGGGCTAAAAGGAGCATGGGATAGTGACGATCAGTATTGGGATCAACGTCATTGTTATGTGGACATCATTGAAGGGAGGTGAATAGCTAATAAGTTAGATTTTTATCATTTTAACTTAGAGATGAATAAACTCTCTCTTGAGTAGGGCAACGAGGCCTTATTCTCGGCCGCCATGATAGTGCTCACTTTTTCCTTTTTTTTTTTGCTCTGGTTGGCTTTTCCTCTTTCAGCTTACTGACTAGTGTTCAATTATGCAGACTATAGCTCTGGCAGAGTTCTAGAAGTGGCGCAGGGAGCAGATTTTAAGTCACATGAGGCATCGGCTTTTCCCTTTTTCAGCTTGTTGACTAGTGTTCAATTGTGTAGACTATAGCTCTGGCAGAGTTCCAGAAGCAGCGCAGGGAGCAGATTTTGAGTCACATGAGTTGTTAGTTTGACCAGATGTGGAACAACATTTCTCGGTTAGAGGAGACCCTTTCACAAAAAGGAAAGGGAGCTTAAGGTGGCGAGGTTCTTTGTGGTTGTTATGAGTGCCCATACTGAGGAGATAGAGCAGCTGCGGGGCCGAGTGGGATGTAGCACTTCGGCGGTGTGAGGAACTAGAGGCAGAGGCTAGGGTGCACGGGAAATCCCTTTAGGCTATGCAGAAACTGATCAAGTTGCATGACTTATCCCTCCAATCTACTAAACGGGAATTAACTGAACTAAGAGCCACTGTCACAAGGGAAACGCACAGTCGCCTCAAACTGTCTAAGAGGCTTTAGTGTGTTATGGAGATCATTCAGCAAGTGGGGTTAGCGAACACTATGTCCTGAGCACCGAGAATCCTATTATTGAGCCCTAGCCTACTACTCCTATTGAGCCCAACGATCCACCTATCCCCTGATCGGGATCTCTGATTTTCTCTTGTGACCTTTTTTGTACTCTTTTTCGGTTGTGTAAAGAAAATGCATCTTTTGTTTTCATTTTGCTTAGTGCCCCACATCGGTTAGATCGTTCCTTGATGGGTAGCGTTGTCGGGGAGTCGTTTCCCTTCAGTCAATGGGAACGGTTGTGAGTGTTCAGCAGGCTCTATTCAATAGGTTATATACATCAAGTGAGTTAGACATTGCATGTTTATCCAAGGAGTCAGATCCCTACCCATAGGCTTCATTTGAAAGGACTAGGTGACACTTGCTCGTTTGGAGAGGTTGATCTTTGCTAATAGGACAGGGCGATATTGGCCCACTTGGAGAGGTAGATCCCTAACGATAGGACAGGGTGACACTAAGCCTTCAAGGAGATAAATCTCTAACGATAGGACAGGGTAACGTTGGGCTATTCGGGGAGATAGATCTTTATCGATAGGACAGGATGACATTGGTCCATTCCGGAAGATAGATCCCTAACGATAGGATAGGATGTCATTGGTCTATTCGGGTAGATAGATCCCCAACGATAGGACATAACGATGTTGACCCGTTCAGGGAGATAGATTCCTAACATAAGACAAGATGACGTTAGCCCATTCAGGGAGATAGATCCTTAACGAGAGGACAGTGCAACGTTAGTCCATTCCGGGAGATAGATCCCTAATAATGATAAGATAGGGCAATATCAGCCCATTTTAGGAGATAGATCTCTAATGATAGAACATGGCGACATTGGCTCATTTAGGAAGATAGACCCCTATCAATAGGATAAGGCGATATTGGCTCATTCAAGTAGATAGATCCATAACAATAGGCTCCGCTTTTAGCTCCATTAGCTTATAAGAAGAGATAAAACATGTCATTATAAAAAAAAAGACTAATACTAAGCAAATTGAGTGCTAAGTTAGGAAAATTATTATCCCCTTGGAGTTTTGATAATAACAGAACCTTTTATATTATTTTAACATTTTATTAAGTGTGTTGATTAAGTTTGGTTTAAAAAATCTCATAAAAGTGGTTCATAAAAATTGTTATAAAGGGTACCATAGAGGTAACTTATATTGGGTCATAGAGACTGTCGCAAAAGCACAAGTTTTGTTCTTTTTATCAATTGAAGACTTAGTTTAGCAATCTAAGTATAGATTGAGTACTGCACTTAATTCAAAATATATTTAGACACCTTGACCAAGCCATGATTAAAGGCATACCGTGTGGGAAACGAAAGGCCTCCAAGTCCAAACTATAATCTAAGAAAGTATTTGAATTCAAATGGATTTGAATTCAAACATAACAGTTGAGCTATTGACTTCATCCAACAAGAAAAGAAGAATTTTTCCTAGGAAGGGAAAGACCAAAGATAAATGGTCTTGTCCAGAAAATTTAGAAAATTTTCTACAAGGGTGACACGATCATTTGCACATATTTAGCCATTATATCTTTATGTGCAATCAAGCTTTTTCAAATTCTGAAATTGCTTATTGAAGAAGATATATAGGACTACAAATTCAAGTATGTATGACATTAATATCTTTACAAATCAAGAAAGATTTTTGTGCACCAAAATAAGAAGTTGCCATTATTTTATAGTTGAAAAAGGTTGCTAGGAAGTCAACTTTGGAGATATATATCTTCATCGATAGTGACAAAATTTATGGCACTTCTTTTGAGATTAAAAGATTGATATACAATGAGTGTACAACAATTTTTATAGAGTTGTTTTGTCATTTCTTGAGTGAGATATGCATTCTAGAATATGACTACCTAAACGACCCAAATTATGTTATGTACTTGAATTTGTGAGGAAGTTAGGTAATTGTTTCTCTGTTGGATGAAGCATCTTCATGCTAAGAAAAATCAAAATTCAACAGTCCTTGGATTATACCTTGTAATTTCATATGATAGTGGAAAACTAATAAATTGTTTGACCCCGGTTTGTTAGCTAGAAGACTGGACATAGACACAAAGCTGAACCACTATAAATTTGGATTTGTCTTTCTATTCTTATTTTTATTTTTTACTGCATATGTTTAGAATAACTATAGGATTATTTTATATCTAAGTAGAGTAAAATTAAATTTTTTAAAAGCCAATCAAGACAATCAATTCAACTCCTCTTCTTGGTTGTCACAGAGACCAATAAATAATATCAGAGCACAATACTCCACCTCACAAAAGTGACTACTTTTGAGCAAAAGATCCAATGGTTTCACATTTAGTATTTAGAAAATCCATAAATAGGATACCATATTTTGATGGAATAAATTTTTTCCATTGAAAATGTAGGATGAAGACCTTTGTTAAAGCCACAAACTATGAGGCTTGTGAGGTTATTACCTTTGGTGATCTAGATGTAAATGGCCCGATCATAATCAAAGATGATAAGATAATGATTTCTATAAATTTTATGACTAAACATTTACTTCTTTGTGCTATCACTTTCACTATATTTAATCTTTTTTTTCCATGTGCTACAGCTAAAAAGATTTGGGATAGATTTTACATCACTTATGAAAGAACTAGCACGGTGAAGGAAATTAGAATAAATTTGTTAATACAAAAATATAAGTGTTTTAGAGTTCAACCAGAAAAAAATATAAAAGATATGTTTAATCATTTTTGTATTATTACTAATGAATTAGACTCATTTGACAAAAAAATTTTAGATATTGATCAGATTATAAAGATTTTTTGGGTGCTGTTGAGAACATGGGACGCCAAGAAGATAGCCATTAAAGAAGCACAAGATCTAAACAAACTATTCCTAAATGAGTTAAGAGACAAATTAATGTCTTATGAGACTAAAATTTTACATTCTATCAAAAAAAAAAAAAAAAAGGCAAGAGGAAAACAATAGCCTTTGTAGTAAAAGAAGAAAAAGATTCAGAGGATGAAAAAGGTAGTAATCAAGAGTTGTACATACTATCAAGAAAACTCAATCATGTTTTTAAAAATAAGAGTAAGAAATTCTTCAAATCTAAAAGGTCTAGTAAATCATAAAAATTTAAATCTAGTGTAGGAAAAGACAACAAAGAAGAGAAGTAAAAAGAAGAAATAATTTACTACGAATGTAAAAAATCGGGTCACATAAAATACGAGTGTCATGTTCTACTAAAGAAGTTGTAGGAATTCCAGAAAAAGTTAGGAGTGATTTAGATAAGTTTGATTCAGAATCAAAAAGTTCAGAAAGTACGGAAGAAACACGCTTTTGCTCATGGCAATGTCACAGGTTATTTCTGATACTGAATTTGAAAATTCTACATATTCTTTTTCTAATACTAAAAATGTTCTTGATGTAATTAATAAATAAAAATACAGTATAATTGATTTAAAAAATGAAAAATATATGCTTAGACAAATAAATTTTTTTATTGAACTCCGAGTTAGAAGCAATTAGAAATGAAAATGTAGGATGGAAATGTGAAATTAAAAATTTTAAAAATAAAGTAGAAAAATTATCAAAATCTATAGAAACCATATTTCAAAAATATTATGAAAATAATGAAAAATTGTTAAAACTGTTTTCGATCCAAAGAAAGGATTTTTCTAAAATTGGTTTGGGATATGAAAATGATTTTAAAATTGTTTCAAATTCTAATAAAATTGTTTTTTTTTTTTTTAAAGTTGCAGAAAAAGAATAGAAACATATCACAGATTATAGAAAATTTGCATAGAAACACCTCAAATTGCAGAAAATTTATATAGAAGCACAGATAGAAATACCCATAGAAACACTCATAGATGCTATAACAAAAATATGAAATTTTAGAAAAAATTCAATTTTTGATTTAAATATAATAAATCTATGTTTGTTAGGAATAAAATAGACAAAGAAATTATAAAGCTAATTATTCAAGAAATAAAAATAATTTTTCTTGCTATATATCTCATAAATATGGTCACTTTGCTTGGAGATGTTTCATGAACAAGTTTAGTACAAATCAAAAAAAAAAAAATAATTCTAACACAAACTTGTTTTCTAGAGGACCAAAATTTATTTGGGTTCCTAAGAACATATGATTTTTCTAGATTTTATTTTAGAAAATAAAATGATGCATTTGAGTCATTTAAGAAATAAGATTGTGAGTTGAATGTCTATAAGATAAAATTAAATTGCTTTGATGGAGTTGAAATACATCTCAATAGAAAATTATTGTACTCGCATCCTATAGCTAAAATAATAACCAAAAAAAAAAAAAAATATGAGTTGGATTATAAGAATATTGTGATAAAATATGACAATACAAATACTATTTGTCTCATTAAAAATCCCATAATTCATTCGGAATCAAAAAATATAGAAATTGACATTATTTTATTAAAAATCATTATATAAATGGAAATGCATTTTGAAGTACGTTTTCCTTTAAAAAAAAAAAGAGATTTGTATAAATCAATGAAATTTCTAAAATATTATTTTTATTATTCTATATTTCTCTATGTGATATTTGTGTTAATATTTACTATATTTTCTTTTTGATGAAACAAAAAGAGAGAGAATAGAAAAAATAAATAATCGAATGATAAAAAATATATATATGTAAATATTAAGGGGGAGAAAATTAAAATGTTAATAAATTCATAAATTGAGGGGGACTTTGAAATATGCATTCACTTGAAAATATGCATTCTTAATATTTTTGAGAATTTATTTTTTATAGTTTTATTGTCATCAAAAAGAGAAAGATTGTTAAGAATTGTTAATTTCTTAGAATTTTGATGATAACAAAACGCTTTATATTATTTTAAAATTTTTATTAAATGTGTAAATTAAATTTGTTTTGGAAAATCTCATAAAAGTGGTTTATAGAAGTTGTTATAGAGGATGTGATAGAGGCAAATTATCTTGTGTCACAGATGTTGTCGCAGAAGTACTAGTTTTATTCTTTTTATTAATTGAAGACCTAACTCAGCAATCTAATTGTAGTTTGGTTACTGCACTTAGCTCAAAATATGTTTAGACACCTTGACCAAGTGATGATTAAAGGGATACCGTGTGAGAAAGGAGAGTCTAAAGTACCAAAAGAAAAAGGTCTCCAATTCCAAGCCATAATCCGTGAAAGTATTTGAATTCAAACATGATAGCTACATCTATTGACTTCATCCAACAAGACAAAAATGATTTTCCTTAGGGAGGGAAAGTCTAAAGATAAATAGCCTTATCCATAAAATTTGGAAATTTTCCCAAAAGGATGACATGATCATTTGCACAAATTTAGCCATTATATCTTTGTGTGCAATCGAACATTTTCAAATTTGGAAATTACAAATTAAATAAGATATGTAGAGCTACAAATTCAAGTATTTACATTATAAATATCTCAACAAATTAGAAAAGATTTTTGTGCACCAAAATAGGAAGTTACATCATTTTATTGCAGAAAAATATTATTGGGCAGCCAACTTTGAAGATATATATCTTCACTGATGGTGACAGAATTTATGGGAGCTCTTTTGGGATTAAAAGATTGATATACAAAGAGTGTATAAAAATTTTTATAGAGTTGTTTAGGCATTTCTTGAGTGAGATATTTATTCTAGAAGATGGCTACTTAAACAACCTAAATTGTGTTATGTACTTGAACTTGTGAGGCAGTTTGATGATTGTTTCTCTATTGGACGAAGCATCTTCATACTAAGAAAGATCAAAAGTCAACAATCTTTCAATTGTACTTTGTAATTTTGTATGATAGTGGAAAACTAGCAAGTTGTTTGACCTTGACTTACTAACTGGAAGAGTGGATGTAGGCATAAGGCTGAACCACTATAAAATCAGATTTGTCTCTTTATTCTTACTTTTATTTTTCACTATATATGTTTAGAATGACCATAGGATTATTTTATATATATAAGTGGAGTTAGATTAAATTTTTTAAAAACCAATCAACACAACCAATTCAATTCTCCTTCTTGATTGTCATAGGGACCAACAAGACTAAATGTCAGAGGTCACCTGCCAGGGGGCATTGCTGAAACAATTGTAAAGAGAAAGTCTTAAAGTTTACTTGGGGGAAGTGCTGAGGGCTCCGGATCGCCGGACAGGATCCCGATATCGTTAGAGGTCCATAATTTGATTGTCATATGTTTGGAGCTCGGTAGTGCTTCTAGGGTATTCAGGCTAGCGCTCTAAGATCACATTATAGAGAGAGGGAAGCTTAACCACATTGAATATGACCAAATTTGTCGTGTGGTCGGGCAGAGTTCCAAGAGTTATGGGTAAAGAGATAATACCTTCAAGATATATCAATTCACTTGAAAGCCCCTTAATTGGTCCAACATGAGGCTACAAGTGTCCCAGGGTGTAACACATTTGTTGAAAAACGCTCCAATACTAGAGATTGCATCCGGCCCCCTGATTGACAAAAATTCCTCTAACTTTGTATTGCCCAATCTTGGCCATAATGATGAGGAAGTCATGTCGGTCGGGATCAACTCCTACCAAGTCATCGTCATTGAAGCCAATCATGGGTCTCTACCTTTTAAGTGGTTTCCTTACACGAGTGGCAACTTTAGATGAAGATCTGGGCATCTTGGTCTTTTGAAAAATTGAGGCTACTAAGTGCCCCTCCTCATTTGTTTGAGCGTCTACTCAATTGTACTGGTGCAGTGCTTGCAAGATATGTATTGGGAGGTAAGGTCATGAGGGGTCATATTCGCCCTGCACTTGGAGGATTACTCCATCAGGTTGATCAAGGGAGTCCCCTGGAATCGGTTGGTCAACTCATTCGCTCTCTCATTCAGGATTGTGGGGGCCTTGAGGAGGAATGCTCTCCCTCTCTGTACTGATAAATCTTTGGAGTCGACCACTTCGGACGAGGAACTTGAGCTTATCCCTTAGTTTCTTACAATCGTCAGTGGAATGCCCATAATCTATGTGAAAAATGGCAATACCGAGTTTTATCCATTTTGGGATCATCTTTCATGGGACGAGGGGGTCATCTAACATAAGGTTTGTTCAAGATTTAAAGAAGTACTTGGTTGGGGGTCTCAGTCAAAGGGGTGTAGCTGGTGAACTTTTATTATTATGGCAGCTCTTGGCAGGCCTTCTTAGGAGAGGACTATCAAGGTGAATGGCAACGCTCCTTTGGAGCCAGTCAATTGCGCCTCCTGCCGAAGGCCTTGGCATCTTCTACCATTATGTACTTCTCTATGAAAGTGTATAATCTTGAATAAAAGATGGGGGATTCTTAGTGATAGATGTCTTCATTCTAAATAGTAGCAATCCTGTGAGTAGTGCGGTTAGTGCGATCGAATGGTCCAGACCAAGGGCCATCATTTCGATTTTGAACTTCTTAAGAAAGCTACTCAATGGTTTGTTGTCTCTTTGTCGTAGTGAGAGGAGAGATGTAGATTTTATCTTGACCCCTACTAGTGCGCCTCGAACTATTGTCACAACTGAGAGAAACTTTTAATACTGAATAGGGAGAGCGAGTTGAATCATGTCAGTGTATTGCCCTTCAACGTTGTTGCGATGGCGGCATCCGTCATGTCTCTTTAGACCATCATAGTGATGAAGTGGGCAACATGATCCCTGGGGTAATTAGTGTTGTTGTACCTTTCCAGGGAAGGGAGAAACATATCACAAGACATTGGTTCCGAAGTAACCTTAGGGAGATTTGCGGGATATTGGATAGGTTTGTCTGTTCTCACGTTTGCTTATTCTAGCTCGATAGCACAAGCTCCTTTACCTATTTCTTTAGATCATCAGGATCATATTGTGATGTTATCAAGGGTTCTCGGTGTTTCTGGGCTCAAGTCTCCTTGTGCGCATATGGTTTGATTTATAGGAGAAAGATTGGGCTCCCGGTCGAATAGTATGACTAAGTTCTTCTAACTTTTTGCTCATATTTTGTAATCTTGATTCTAGCCTTTCTACCTGGGGCTGAGTGGCTCTTTCTAGAGAAGTAGCAGCGACTGATGGTGTGGGGTGGCTATGGCAGCCAGTCGGAGGCTGTAGCTTGGGTGGATTAGAAACAACAGGATGTTGTGTGGTGTTTGTTGGAGAGATAGTGCACCCTTCTATCAGGGACGCTACTATAGAGGTAGCCCTGCTTACTTTTTGGGGAGGCATTTTGACAAAGCAAGGCAATGGCGAGACAAGCTTCTTTCTGATCTATTCCCACGGATGGAGCCAATCTATTGGAGTAGGTTTAGCTCCATAGATGATGGCTCTACTAACTCAAACGGGACAGTCTGCTCTTTTGTGGGTCTTAATCGATTGAGACCTGCAAAAGATCATCGGAGGATATTCCGACGGGGGAGGCTCTGATACTTAAGTTAAAAAGCGGTTTTCGAAAAGAAAGAATAGGTTGAAAGAGAAGTCTCGGAATGTTATGTGTAAACTCAATAGAGAGGGAGGCGTACCTGGTCGATTATCCTCATGATGAATATATAGTTACTTGGTGTAAGAGAAGTGTGTTAGTAGGGTGTTGAAATCCTAGTTTCCTTATAGAAGTGTCCTGAGATCATGTGATAATGGAAAAAAGATTCCAAAAGATCTCAATGACCTTTGATTTGGAAAATCTAGGCAATCATGTGGATTCCCTTCCACGTGTTGGAGGTTTCCCTTCTGTTTATGAGAGATTCTTTCCACATTCGTAGGGGAAAAAGATTTTTAGCTTAGCAAGTCGGGTGATGATCACCGATCATTAGGTGAGCATTGCACCCAGTCAACTGTTTACTAATCAGGACATGAGCGATGTGTGCCAAGAGAGAAAAAGTGTGGGCCATATCTACTCGTCTGAGAGTTGATCCCATATTGATGATACGTTTTAGTCGAGGTACCCCACAGGTCGGGGGATTCGGAGGGTCCAGAGCCTCATAACAATAATAAGCTACTCAGCTAGCCGATCGGGAGGATACCAATTGATTGAATAACTAGACCGCTAAGAGTTATTCGCAACATTGCAGACTAGTGTTGGGCCTAGTATAGTTTGGGCCGTTTTGGTCATGTATCATCAATATTAAAGATGAAAAATAATATAATAATATGAAGTTTAATGATCCATTGATACAGTAAATTATTACAATAAATTGAATTTATATAAAAAGATTCGTTATCAAAAATATATAAATAATTATTACAAATATATAAATTATAGAAATAAAGTCAAATAAACAATTGATTTAATTTTAATATATAATATATTTTCTAACATTTTAGCAAACTTAATATGGTGTGGTGAAAACTACTCGATTTTAAAAGATATGATAGATATATATTGAAGAGTGTTATAAATCTTAAGAAATTTGAGTGGATGTCCAATATATGGAAATGATACTCATTGTTATTAATAGTATATTTTACATGTCAATATCACAATATGAAAATATCACATATTTGGAAAAATATTTTACTTTAAAACCTTCTAATTATGTATACATCCTAAAATGTATAAATACCTCATTTGTATTCTCATTCAATATACAACACATTCAAGAGAATAAAAAATTCTTCTCTCTTTCTCTCTCTATTTTCTTCTTCTTCTTATTTATATTTTGTTGTTTATAACACGTTATCAATACGAGATTTTGCTCGATCGAGTACGAAATTCTCACCAATGAAGAATAAGCTCTTTGTTATGAATTTTTTTACAATTTTTATTTATTATTTTTATATAAAAATTTTATTGAATATTATGGTCTTTCTAAAATATGCTCTGAGCTTGCAGTTTAGTCTGATTTTCCACATCAGAAAAGGAACTACCATAGTTTTATTGTGTTTATTGTTTTATAACATTCTTATTGATTAACTATAAGCTAACAACCAGATTTTGCAGATTATTGATCTAAAGGCCTTTTATAAAATACAGATTTGGTGGAATAACATCACATATTTAATCAATAAGTTTTCATTAACATATATATATATATATATATATATATATTATAGATGCATTATTTATTTTTCTTCTTACTTGTTATAATTGATAATGTTGAACATTGCAAAATTTGAATTTGTGCCTCTTGACATTATGAAAAAAAAATATATTTATCATAGGTGTTAGATGTTGAAATGTATCCAAATGTAATGGATCATGAAAACATTATTAAAATAATTTGAAGGAATAATAATTATGGAAAAGTACAACTACTTGAAAATGGTTGTTTATATGATGGAAAAATTCTATGGAGAAAATATTATTGGGAAAGATATGTTAGAAAATTCTCCAATTTTCATACCTACTCATGGCTGAACAAAATAATAAGCTATTAATGAAAAAAATTAGGAGACCCAGAGCTAGTCCGTTCCCTCGAGTTAATGTAGCAACATATAAAAAAGACCACCAGAAGTGATTCTAATTTATTCCCTGAAGTGAATATAATTAAATATTGTTATATAAAAAGGTCGTGATTGTAGTGATTGTCATGATTAAGTAAATTTGTCAAACCACCATAAGTGATCATGCAAATTTATCATCACAACAAGTGAGATAATAATGATGAGAAAAGACAAGATAAGTTTTCAAAAGTTTTGAGAATATTCTAAAATCAATAAAAGGTGAGAAAGAAGAATGCTTCATTAATAGTGTTGCAATAAGTGTTACTTATCATGCCTAAAGTTGGGAGAAAGCAACTATTACTCAAAAAATAAGAATTATTCCTTTTGTCTGAAGTTGAGAGAAACAACTATTAATACTTTAAGTGGCTGTGCGAAATTAATTGAAAGCTCTAGTAGAGCATAAATATGTCTCCCTAAATGAAAAATTGAATACTTGATTGGCGATGGAACTGTCTAAAATAGATTTACCTAGAATTTACTAGGATATAATTGTATTTTGCTTTAAATGATTTTATTCCTAAAATACTTGTCATATTTAAATGTTTTTATCTATTTATTTAGTCATAAAAATAAATTTTTAAAGCTCATTAGTATTAACATTGTTATGAAATCTAAAATGTTTGTCCATTTATTGAAAATAGATACTTCTCTAGTTCGATTCGCAATAAAAGATGGAGATATATGTCTCGTAAACAGTGCCACTACACATACTATTTTAAACGATAAGAAATATTTTTCTTATTTGGTAATGCAAGAGACCATTGTTAATGCAATATTTGGGAGTACAAAAATGATAGAAGGCTCCGGAAGAGCCAACATATTCTTGCCTAAAGGAACTAAATTTGAAATTGATGAAACATTATACTCTCCCAGGTCTCAGAAAAATTTATTGAGTTTTAAAAATATCCATAGAAATGGATATCATATTGAGACAACAAGTGAAGGAAATATTGAATACCTTCACATCACGAGTATAATTCTGACCGAAAAAAAATATTAAAAAAATTACTTGCATATTCTTCCAGTTTGTATTACACATACATTAATGCAAGAGAAATATATACAATAGCAAACTAGAAGTTTACTAAATTGAATGATTTTATTCTTTGACTTAACTAGTTGGGCCATCCCGGGTCAATAATGATGTGAAAAATTATAAATAATTCAAGCGAACATTCTTTAAAGAACCAGAAGATTTTTTAATCCAATGAATTTACTTGTATTGCTTGTTTTCAAAGCAAATTAATTGTGAGACCATCACAAACTAAAATAAGTTATGAGTCTCTTGAATTTTTAAAACGAATACACAAAGATATTTGCAGGCCAATACTCCCACTATGTAGACCATTCAAGTATTTTATAGTTTTAATTGATGCATCAACTAGATGATCATATGTATCATTATTATCAACTCGTAATCTGGAGTTTTCGAAATTACTTGTTCAATTAATTAAATTACGAGCACATTTTTCAGATTATTCGATCAATAAAATTCGTCTTGATAATACTCATGAATTTACATCCCAAAATTTTGATGAATATTGTAGTCAATTACGATAAGTGTAAAACATCTTGTAGCACATATTCACACTCAAAATAGTCTAGCAGAATTGCTCATTAAGCGTATTCAGTTGATTACAAGATCATTACTTATGAGAGCAAAATTACCAATTTTTTATTGGAGACATACTGTTTTATATGCAACAACACCTATTCACATCCGGTCAATAAATAGTAATAATTTCTTCTCATTACATTTGTTTCATGGTTAGGAACCAAATATCTCCCATTTGAGGATTTTTGGATATGCGGTATATGTCCCAATTGCTCCACCACAAAAAACTAAGATGGGATCTCAAAGGAGATTGGGGGTATACGTTGAGTTTGAATCTCCATCGATTATTAAATATATTGAACCCATGACAGGAGATTTATTTACGGTTCATTTTACCAATTATCATTTTGATGAGTCTGTTTTCCCAACATCAGGGGGAGAAAAGAATAAACAGTTTAGAGATAAAATTAATTAGAATTAGTTATCATTATCTTATCTTGATACTTGAATAAAACAATGTAAACTAGAAGTTCAAAAGATGATTTATTTATAAAGTTTAACAAATCAGTTGTTAGACGTATTTGCTGACCATAAAAGAGTGATCAAATCACATATTCTAGCTGTTAATGCTCTTATTAGAATTGATGTCCCTGAAGGACAACATAACATTGCTAATGAATCCAAAGCACGTGCAAAACATGGTAAACCGATTGGTTACAAAGATAAAAATTCTCGAGATAGAAAAGGAACAAAAAAATTAGATAACCCAAACAAGAATATTACATGTTCTAAAGATATATTAGCCATTGATAATGTTCCAAAAGAACATCAGGTACTTGAAAATACTGATAATCATGAGATCTCGATAAGTTATGTTATGGTTGGGAAAATATGGAATCGAAATAATGTCAAAGTTGATGACATTTTTGCATACCACGTAGCAATGAGTATTGAGAATGAAAATGAGGATCTTGAACCAAGGTTTATAGAGGAATGCAAACATAGACCTGATTGGCCAAAATAAAAAGATGAAATTGAGATAGAATTAAAATCTCTTGACAAAAGAAATGTTTTTGGACCAATAGTCCTTATACCTGTTGGTGTAAAACCAATGGGATACAAATGGGGTTTTGTGTGAAAACGAAATGAGAAAGGTGAAATTATGAAATATAAAGCATGTTTAGTTGCATAAGAATTTTCACAAAGACCCTGTATTGATTATAATGTAACATACTCTCCTGTGGTGGATATGACTACCTTTCGATTTCTAATTAGTATGGCAATACAAAAGGGACTCAATTTACGATTAATGGATGTGTTACAACTTATTTGTATGGCGCACTGGATAACGACATATATATGAAACTTCCAGAATGATTTAAACTACCAGAAGTATGTAATTCCAGTTCTCGAGAACATTACTCAATCAAATTGAAGAAATCCTTATATATATTAAAACAATCTAGTCGCATGTGGTATAATCGACTTAGTTAGTATCAATTAAATGAGGGATATAAGAATGATGTTATTTGCCCATATATTTTTATAAAGAAATCTGGATGTGATTTTGTTATTATTATATTATATGTTGATGATTTGAATATCATTGGGACTCCTGAAGATCTCTCAAAAGTAGTAGAATGCTTAAAAAAGGAATTTGAGATGAAAAATCTTATAAAGACAAAATTTTGTATTGAATTACAGATAGAAAATTTGAAAAATAGAATTCTTGTGCATCAAGCAACTTATATAGAACAAGTGTTAAAATGACTTTATATGAATAAAGCACATCCATTGAACACCCCATTGGTTGTGGATCACTTGATGTAAATAAAGACCCTTTCTGATCTCAAGAAAATAATGAGGAGATTTTTTATTTTGAAATACCATACTTAAGTGCAATTGGAGCACTTATGTATCTCACTAATCATACGTGACTTGATATATCATTCTCTATAAATTTATTAGTGAGATATAGTTTTTGTTGAACCCGAAAACATTGGAATGAAATTAAACATATATTTCGTTACCTACAAGATACGAAAGACATGGGTCTATATTTTCCTAAATTATCCAAAATAGATTTGCTTGGTTTTACAGATGCAGGTTACCTATTTGATCCTCATAATGTTCGATCACAAACTGAATATGTGTTCACATATAGTGGGACCGTCATTTCTTGGCATTCTATGAAACAAACAATAGTAGCTACATCCTCTAATCATATTGAAATTTTAGCAATCCATGAAATTAATCGTGAATGTGTATGGTTAAGGTCTGTGATTCGGCACATACAAGAATCTTGTAGTTTATATTCAAGAAAAAAAGTACTAACAGTCTTATATGAGGATAATGCAATATGTATCGCTTAACTTAAGGAATGATATATCAAAGGTGATTGAACAAAATATATTTGATCAAAATTCTCTTTCACTTATGAACTTTAGAAGAATGGTGATATAGATGTTTAACAAATTCGATCGAGTGAGAATTTAGTAAATTTGTTTACAAAGTCACTGCCAATTGTCAACTTTACAAAATTAGTGAAATGTATTAAAACGTATCGATTCAAAGATCTCAAGGGATATTTTCAACTGGGGGAGTAAGTACATCATCAAACACTTTGAATAGTGTATTCTTTTTCTTTCACTAAGATTTTTCCCATATGGTATTTTCCTAATAAGGTTTTAACAAAACCTATTTTTTGTGTAATGGATATCCAAGGGGAAGTATTATAAACCCCTAAGAAATTTGGATAGACGTCCAATATATGTAAGGTAAATATTTTATAAGGATACTCATTGTTATTAATAGTATCTTTTATATGTGAATATCACAATATGGAAACATCACATATTTGGGAGAATATTTTACTTTAAAACCTTCCAATTATGTACATATCCCAAAATGTATAAATACTTTCCTTTGTATTGTCATTCAATATACAACATATTTAAGAGTTCTATTTTCTTCTTCTTATTTATATTTTGTTGTTAGCAATTTTTTTCAAAGTAGAAACTCAAAGTTATGGTAAATTACCTAAAATGCCCTATGCAGGACACTTCTACAAATATCAAAAATTAAAACCTAAAATTTTCACTTTTTATACTATTAAACATTCTCTCTCTCTCTCTCTCTCTCTCTCTCTCTATATATATATATATATATATATTTTTTTTTTTTCTTTTCTCCCTTCCTAAGCCCTGGCCACTATCTTGTTCCCAAGCTCTCTCGCCTTTGGTGGTGTAAGTTCTTTCTCTCTTCGTCTTCCCTAATCCTAGATCTATCATGTTCTTGTTGTTTGATGTTTGCATTGTTGATTGTGCTGTAGATCATCAAGTGTTGGAGCACTAATCATCTCTCCTCCATCCAATAAGCTTCTCTCTCTCTCTCACCTCTTTGCAAGTTCAAGCATTTTTTATTTTTTTGCATATTTTGCATGCTCTTTTGTATTTTTAAGCTTTGCTTACTATGAATCCCAAGTTCATTAGCGTGTAAATTGGCCCAAGGGTTGAAATCTTGATGTTTGGTGATGTTTTGAAACCATGCAAGTTGAGTTTGTTGGATCATATCATCAATATCATGATCATAATCTCATTTTTGTAATTCAGTAATTCAAAATTCAAATTTTATATAATAATAATAAAAAAAAATTCTTGTAGACATGATAAGGAAGACAGAATGCAATCTAAGCTTATCATAATTCAGAATTCAAATTTTATATAATAATAATAAAAAAAAATTTCTTATAGACATGATAAAGAAGACAGTATAATTGTCACAATCTCATTTTTGTAATTTCGTAATTCATAATTCAAATTTTATATAATAATAATAAAAAAAAAAATTCTTGTAGACATGATAAGGAAGACAGAATGCAATCTAAGCTTATCATAATTTGACTCATAATTACAATAATGATAAGCATACTATGATAAGCAATTACAATTACGATACAACCCTTGCATCGACATGCCTTCCGCTTTAACTATAATGGAGCCATTATAGATACAATGGTAACATGCTTTTGGAGGAAGCCTAGTTTGTGATTTTTGGATCCTAAATAATTGGTTTGATTTAGTTCGGTTTAGAAGAACCCAATTTGACTCAAATTGACCCCATTTGACTCAAATTGACTATAAGTGACCTGCCTGACTCTATTTGACCCAATTCAACCCACTTAACCCAAGTTGGCCTATTTAGCCCTAATGGGCCTGTGATCGAACCCTAGTTGCCTTGTTTGGTTATTATGTTTGTTGATTGTGTACACAAATTTTTTTTTTTTTTTTTTTATCTTTTGTGCGTACTCTTATACTCAAATCCAAACTTATTACAAAGGAGAGGAAAAAGTGGGAGGCCTCACTTGAGTTAAAACTCATTGACATTGTGTACACCATGTGATAATGATGCATGATTGTACGTTGCGTCTTCCGGCATACTTGTGGCCTATTTTATCTAATGTGTGATTTGTTTCTACCCATTTGCCCTGATAAAATATTTTGGTTCAACATACCTGTGTGTGTGTAAAGTATATAAGCTCTACAGGTATGTTGTGTGATCTAGCATATTTGTTGTGTGATCTTCGTATCTATTACATGATGTACATTGATTGCTTGATTCCAATTCTGATTAGAGAACCCTATGGCTGGATTTAGGATAGCATGCAACTCTGTATAGATTTTGTTAGCGTACATAAAGGTTGACGATAGTCATTGGAGTTTGATTGATTTCATTTTTGATATCTACTATCTATATAAAAAGCTTGGAAAGTCTTCAATCAAGGGTGCCACGTGTAAAGAGCCATGAGTTGAAAAAATTTCATCGGATGCTCAAGCCAATCAGAATATATCGGAATATATATGCAACATGATAATTGTTTTTTTGTTTAGAAATTGCTACAAGCTACAATCCCTGCCGTCGATTGTAGACGTGAGATCATTTCATTTTCACTGTTCTATCTACTCCATAAAAAATATACACGTGGCGTCGGAACCGCAGCCCAGAACCTTTTTTTTTTTAATTTTGTTTTTTTTTAATTTTTTTTTATTTTATTGTTTCTATTTTTTTATTTTTTCATTAGTTTTTTTCACTTCTTTCATTTTTTATTTTTGTTTTTTTTTTTAATTTTTTTTCAGTTTTTGTTCTTTTGATTTTTTTGTTTTTTTTTTCTCTCACCCAAATCCGCGTTAGAGCACGTCTTTTGATTTTTTTTCCTTTTGCTTTTCTTTTCAATAGAAATTAAATTTAGCACAGATTCTCTTTTTCTTCACTAAATTTAACCCATATATTTTCACTTTCAATATCCACTCAAAAATTTCACTCTTCTGCTTAAAATTTTTAGTCTCCCACTCTCAATTTGCCTCTCTCATTTCTCTCAATTTACCTCTCTCATTTTGACTAAATTATGATGAATTTAGGATAATTAGTAATAATATAATGTTACTCCCACATTATGATGAGTTTAGGATAATTAGGCAATCGACTTGGAGGACACAATGAAGGACATAATGGTAGTGATAAAAATATAAAATAATAATAAAAAAGAATAAAAACACACAAAATTAAAAAAGAAAAGGAAACAAAAGAAACAAAGAAAAAAAATAAAAAAAATAATCAATAGGAAGGGCGGTTCGACTGCCGGTGGAACCACCCTCCTATGTTGAACTTTTTTTTTTTTATTTTGCTTTCTTTATTTTTTTATTCTTTATTCTTTTTTTTATTATTTTATTTTTTACTATTATTTTATTCTTTTATTTTTAATTTTTGTTTTTTTTTTCTCCCGTGGATCACGCCTTCTTTTTTTCCCATGGTTTTTTTTCAATCGAAATGTGCTATTAAGAGCAGAAACTTTTTGGTGACTAAATCAGAATTTTTCTGTAGTTCGTGCCCTAAAACCATGTTTTTTTTAATGAAAATTTTGGTGGGCAGTAAAGCTGTGCATTGCATAGCCAGGAATTGCTGGTATATATATATACCGCTCTGATTTTGTAGTTTTATTGTCATCTGTCACGTCAAAAATGATTTTACATCCTTTGTGTTAATATTGTATGTTATACCATGCTTTATATCCGTTGTTTAATTTAAAAAAACCATTTCCTTTTAATTTCGGACATTACATGGTGTGAGGTGAGTGAGTACTTTTTTATGAACTAATATTCGGTGATGTAGTTAGAAAAGAATTTCAGTCACTTAATCATGATTGAGGGTTCGAATATTAGAAAAATGTAAAAGTCGATATTGAAATACCTATCCCCATAAAGGGTCTGACAGCAGATCGATCCGAATTAATCGAGACAAAACTCTGGATATCGGGTGATAGTCAAGCTAAAGGAAAAAAAAAAAAAAAAAAAAAAAACTCTTTTTGATGAATTCTAACTCTTTTTGTCTTGTAGATTAATTTTGAGACTCTTGAAATCTATTCCTATTTCTCAAGACACGAGTCTTTAACTCGTGCTCTATGCGTAGTTTGTTGGTTATAAATATAATATCATTTAGCAGTCCATATGATTAAATAAATAATAGGTGCATTGATTAATTAGGTTTCGCTAGGCAACAAGCCAGGGGTGTTGTGAGATGACTCGGATATACACAAGCTAAGAAATTTTAAATCTTTTATACTGCGAAATCAATTAGTAAGATTAGTTCAAATATTTCTTTTGCATAATTTTGCAATCTAGAATTATTTTGCAAAGATACGTGATCTAATTTAATCAAAAATAAAACCAACATCTTCTAGATTTAATGATAGAGTACTAAATTTTTTTAATTAAACTTTTGAGTTTCAGTGTTAGGAATGAAAAAAGAGATACTGAGAGAGTAGATTAGTCAAAAATGTCAAATATCAATCGATCAATATTAAAAAAATAATAATAAAATAAATAAACTTAGCCCACCAAAAAAGATAAAAGGATAAAGCCTAGCCCATTAAAAAGATCTCTCTCGCTCTCTCTCTCTCTCTCTTTAATATTGGTAATTAAATCAAAATTCATTAAAACCTGTAAAGTAATAATTAAATAACTTTTATATCTTTAATTATTCTTTTTTGGAGATATTTTGTTATATAAATCGATAATTCACTAGCTAAAAAGAGTTATTATATTTATCATCAAATATTGGAAGTTGATGGGACATGACTCAAAACCCAAATCAAAAGAGACAATTCTCTAAAGACTCACGAAAGGCGTATGTCGATCAGTATCTAACGTCCACAACAATAATCTATTGAAAGACCATAATCGCCCCGATCGATCCGCTGAAAGACCTTAGCTGCCTAGGTGTACCGAACGATAGGGTCTCAGTCGTTCCATTAACCGATCGTGACTCATCGGGTAGGGACAGCCTTCTCGACCAATTGAACAAATATCAACCCTCTAACTGGGCAAGTCTCGAAAGCCCTTTATTGGTCGAGCGATCGAACAGTACGTGACACTCAAAACAATTCTAAAGGAATGTTAGAATTTCCCTAACTACACCATCCTATTTCATAACGGTAAATTTTGGATCTTCCAGATAAGGAAGGCATCCCTCCCAAAGATGGAAGTTTTTCCCGATAGATGAGAATTATGATCATTTCAGAATATTAACCCCCGAAATTCTCAGATTATCTCGATAAAGAACGTAGGGTAGAGGACCCTCAGCGGCGCACGACTCTCACAGATATATGAAATCTTAAAACCCTTGACGTCATGTATGCTCTCTAAGTTTAACACAGGAGGCACATTGATCATAGAAAACAACCTTCCCGTAACTCTCAGTCTGTTTTCTTTCAATCGAAAATCGCTCTTTACTGACTTGAGAGTCGGAGTCTCCCCGCCGGAGAACCCTCCGACTGTTTTGCAGATGAATCTGCCCATTAACGGCTACTATTCAAGTCAAGAAGGAGTCGGTATCTGTGGAGCTATAATCCACCTCTATCAGATTGGTGCCGTCCGTGGGAAACAGACTAATTTTCTGAAATCTTATGACGATGCTCGCAACGGTCATCCACGACACAACACCTGCCAAAAGCAGAAGGCCAATCATAGGTTTTGATGATGATGATGACCTTCTAGCCGGAATAGATATTCTCCGAAATGACTTTATAGTCATCACCCTCAAAATAGACCCCTGCACTGTGAAAAGGGTCCTTGTCAATCAGGACGCTGATTACGATCTCCTAACATGGGACACCTTTTGTAAGATGGGATTCAATCCATCTCAACTTTTACCATCCACCGGATCCCTCAAGGGCTTTCGGACAAGCCCACTTATCCTAAATGCATCATTTATCTTCCTGTGATCCTAGGAAGACCCCCTAATCACGCAACCGCACCCGTCCTATTTCATGTGGTAAAGTTCTACTCCCCATATAACCTCATACTTGATAGACCCAGTCTGGACGATCTAGAGGCACTACCGAGCACGAGAGACATGAAAGTGAAGTTCAGAACGCTGCTAGGGGTAGCGACCATCAGAAGCGACTCTGACCCTTATATCCTTTTCGCGACACAAGGCATTCAAGAAGTTTTCCCGGTCGACGCCTTAGAACCTAAAGAGGACATTGAGCCGAGAGCCAAGCCTAAACGAGGCGAAAAAACGACCGAGGCCCTTCTGACAAACAACCTCAGTCAAACGGTCAAGATAGGAGCCAATCTGTCACATCCCTTGCGAGAGGCCTTAGTCGCCTGTCTGCAACGACACTCGAAAGTCTTCGCATGGACTCCAGAAGACATATCTGGCATAGACCCGTCGGTCATAGCCCATAAACTGACCGTTAATCCTGATTTCGGACTGGTTAAGCAGAAGAAGAAGGTATTCGCCCTTGAACGCCAATGCGCCATCCAGGAAGAGGTCAGAAGTTGTTGATAGTAGGATTTATCCGCGAAGTCAAGTATCCCGAATGGCTGGCTAACGTAGTCTTGGTGAAAAAGGCTAATGGCAAGTGGAGAATATGTGTAGATTTCACCGACCTCAATAAAGCATGCCTAAAGGATAGTTATCCGCTCCCCAATATTGACAAGCTTGTAGACAATTGCTCGGGACACCAACTTTTGAGTTTTATGGACTCATACTCCGGCTATAATCAGATCAGAATGGCACCAAAAGACGAATAAAAACCAGGTTCATCACCAAGTTTGGAACTTACTGTTACCGGGTCATGCCTTTTCGCTTAAAGAACACCGGAACAACTTTCCAACGGCTGGTCAATGTGGTCTTCAAAGATCAATTAGGCAGGAACATCGAAACTTATGTCGACGATATGCTCATAAAGAGTATTACAGCAGAAGCTCACGTTGTAGATCTTGAAGAGACCTTCCAGACTTTAGAACGATACAATATGTAACTAAACCCAGAAAAATACACATTTGGGATCGCTTCCGGGAAGTTCCTGGATTTTATGATCACCGATCGAGAGATAGAGGCCAACCCCGAAAAAATACAAGCAATATTAGACGTGACTCCCCCCTAGACGCTCAAGGAAGTGCAATGCCTAATTGGTCGAATAGCAGCCCTAAACTGATTCATGTCCAGCGTTGGCGAAAAGTACAAACTCATATTTGACGCGTTGAAAAGATCCCGACAGTTCAAATGATGCTCGAATGTCAAGCGGCCTCGAACGACTGAAAGAATATTTAATGCAACCGCCGTTGCTTTTGCGGCTTATTCTCGAGGATAAGCTTTATCTGTATTTGGCCATTTCCGAACAAGCACTCTGTTTCGTAATGGTGAGACAGGAGTCCGCCATCCAGAAGCCGGTCTATTACATCAGTAGGATATTGAAAGATTCTGAAATCGACTACCGGCCGATCGAGAAGATAGCCTACGCTTTGATTGTCTCAGCGAGGTGCTTTCGACCATATTTCTAGGCTCATACCATTATGGTACTCACCAATCAACTGCTGAAGCAAATCCTCCAAAAAAGGGATACGTCAAGATGACTCATCAAGTGGAGTGTGGAGTTAGGCAAATTCGATATCTAATACCGACCACGACCCGCTATAAAGGGCCAAATATTGGCTGATTTTATCCTTGAATGCACTTTGCCCACAGTGTTTGAAGGGCAACTTCCTAGCAATCGAGAAGAATAGACAGACCCCGAATGGACTATCCACGTGGACGGATCGTCAAATTCTTTGGGAAGCGGCGCCAGACTTATATTGGTGGGACCAAACGATTTTAAGGCAGAATACGCCCTCCGCTTTGATTTTCAAGCCACCAACAACCAAATCGAGCATGAAACTCTGTTAACGGGCCTCCGGATCGCCACCAGTATGGAAGCACGAAATGTTAGGGTGTTTATGGATAGCCAATTGGTCGTAAAACAAATCGAGGGGGTTTATGAAACCAGAGACCCGGTCATGGCGAAATATTTAAGTAAGTTGCGCGAGACGATTGATCGGTTAGGCAAAGATCTCTCGTTCAGAGAATGCGCGAGCCGATACCCTATCGAAACTGGCTAGTTTCGATTCAGTCACTTCTAGCCGAACAGTGTATATTGAAAGCCTGCCGTATTCGACCATCGATGAGCCTAAGGAGATCCTCCCAGTTGATCAGCCGCCTAGTTGGAAAGACCCTATAAAAGACTACCTAAGACACGATCACTTGCCAGAATCCCCAGGGGAAGCAATAAAACAGAAACAAAAAGCTGCGCACTACACCATAATCGATGGGGTTCTTTACCGCAAGTCATTCACTCACCCGTATCTGCGATGTCTGATTCCCGAAGAAGGAAATTACGTCCTTCGAGAAATTCACGAAGGAGTTTGCGGCAATCATCTGGGTACCCGAAACCTACTCTACAAGGCCCTTCGACAGGGATACTACTAGCCAACCATGAAGGTCGACGCTGACAGCTGCGTCAAAAGGTGTGACAGATGTCAACGCTTCTCATTGGTTCCTCGGTTACCCTCCACCGAACTTAATCCAATATCCAGTCATTGGCCATTTGCTCAGTGGGGTATGGACATCCTCGGACCGTTTCATCCAGCCACGGGACAACGAAAATTCTTGATTGTGGCGATCAACTACTTTACGAAGTTGGTGGAAGCCGAGCCTTTAGCCCAAATTACGGCCGCTAAAGTCCAATTCTTTGTATGGACTCATATTATCACCCGGTTCGGTATACCACATGTCCTTATCACGGATAACGGAAAGCAATTCGATAATCATCGTTTTCGGGAGTTTTGTGAGAAACTGGAGATCCAATATAGATTCTTATCTGTCGCTTACCCACAAACCAATGGATTGGCCAAAGTAACCAACCGAACAATCTTGCAAGGACAAAAGACAATGTTGGATGACGCAAAGGGACAATGGGTTGAGGAATTTTATGGCATTGATCGTATTGTACTACCCCTCGAAGGGCAACGGGAGAAACACCCTTTAGTCTGACTTACGGAAGTGAAGCAGTCATACCTGTAGAAATAGGCATTCACTCGCTCTAAGTAGCTCATTATGATGCTGGGCAAAACGAACGCACCCAACGAGAAAGGTTGGATTTACTTCCAGAATTACGGGAATCTGTATTAACACGGATGATGGTTTATCAGCAACAAATGAGCTAGTATCATAACCGAATGGTTAAAAGCCAAACGTTTAAACCCGGAGAACTGGTGCTACGAAAAGTGGAAGCTACCAGTCAACAGCAGCCTGGGGGTAAGCTTGCCCCTAATTGGGAAGGTCCGTATCGAATACGTTCCGTAATCCGATCGGGAACGTATCGACTCGACAACCTAGACGGATTGGCGATACTTAGAAATTGAAAGTCGGAAAACTTACGCATATACTATCAATGAGGCTCAGCGCTATCCAATAGCCGGGAGGTCTTTCTAAGCACTATCGTACGCATCGTCAATAAGAGATGTAACTCACTGGGCGGGTGAACGGGACCCAACAACTTAAAATTTCCTATCGGAGGGCCTCAGACGCCCAGTCTCTACCGATCGTACGCATCGTCAATAGGGGATGTAACTTCCCGGGCGGGTGGACGCAGCCCAACAACTTAAAATTTCCTATCAGTGGGTCTCAGACACCCAGCCTTTATCGATTGTACGCGTCGTCAATAAGGGATGTAACTCCCCGAACGGGTGGACGCAGCCCAACAACTTAAAATTTCCAATCAAAAGGCCTTAGACGCCCAGCCTTTATCGATCGTATGCGTTGTCAATAGGAGATGTAACTTCCCGTGTGGGTGGACGCAGTCCAACAATTTAAAATTTCCTATTGGAGGGCCTTAGACGCCCAACCTCTGATGATCGAACGCGTCGTCAATAAGGGATGTAACTCCCCGGGCGAGTGGACGCAACCCAACAACTTAAAATTTTTTATCGGAGGGCCTCGGTCGTCCAACTTCTACCGATCATACACATTACCAATAAGGGATATAACTCCTCAAATGGGTAGATGCGGCCCATCTTTTCAAAAAGCCCTAATCGTTAGAAAAACCTTAGTCGTCCAACCTCTGTTCTATGAGTCACGTGGAGATTTCTCCTGAACGTGAAAACATGACTCTTGAATCCGATCGACCAAACGTCAAGCAGTTTAAAAAGTTAATACTATCTGGTCTCTCAACCTGAAGTCGAAGATGGGAAGAAAATTGCATTGCAATGCAAGAAATAAAAAAGAAGCGAAAATAAGACTCAATTAAGTGAAAAACAATTCTCTTATTCATTTTCATATAAAGAAATACATCAAGATACATTAACAAGTCGCTAAATCTGATTGATTACGCCAAGGAGAATATACATAAAGGTCCATCTCATTAGGCTGCTGATTCATCTGAAGAGGAATAACATAATCCTTACACTGGAGAGTACAAAAAACAATATAGTGCTAGGGATAAGAAGAGGCGAGTTCAGGATTTGTCCCACCAAAGCGACCCGAACTCAACCTACCTATAAAAAAAAAACAGTATGAGAAACACCCCCACTATGTCTGGATGGCGAAGACCGACCGAAGAAGGCCATGTAAGGCAATACAACATGCACCCCCTCGGTGGCAAGGGATCAGATCATGCTAACCAAAGTGAACGGTTAACATAATGAGATCCCATTCCAGTAGTCCTCTTCATTAATAAGATCTCATTCCAGCAGGAGTCACCCTAACCAAGGAGCATCGCACGCTACGACACCCCGGAAACCAACCCTCAGGAAAAATCATTCTCCACCAAGCAACCAGGAAGGAAGAATGTCAATTCTCTACGAAAGGAAGTGAATACGCATCATGGCTATTTATAACCATAAAAGGAGAAACCTCAATTAATTCGGGGAAGATGAAACGGATCAGCACAAATACTAGTCATAAATGCCGAGAGTAAATTGTATTCAATTCCCCATGGAGAAAATCGTATATGATTCCTAACGTACCAGGAGGGCGAATCAGAATGGACCGAGTGTCCATATGCATTTATAACATACAAAACACGCTTCACAGACCTTGACTTATGGCTTTTCTTTTCCAAAAAAGTCATAAGTTAGGGGATAAATGATGGGACATAACCCAAGACCTAAACCAAAAGAGTCAATTCTCTAAAAGTTCACGAAAGGCGCCTACCGATCACTATCTAACATCCACAACAACAATATACTGAAGGGCTATATCACCCCGATCGATCTGTTGAAAGGCCTTAGCTACCCAGGTGTACCGAATGATAGGGTCTCAGTCGCCCCGTTAACCGATCGTGACTCATCGAGTAGAGACAACCTCCTCGACCAATTGAACAAATATCAATCTTCTAATCGGGCAAGTCTCGAAGACTCCTTATTGGTCGAGCGATCGAACAGTACGCGACGCTCCAAACAATTCTAAAGGAATGTCAGAATTTCTCTAACTACACCCTTCTATTTTATAACAACAAAATTTGGATCTTCCAGATAAGGAAGGCATCCCTCCCAAAGATGGAAGTTTTTTTCGATAAATGAGGATCGTGATCATTTCAAAATATTAACCCCGGATATTCTCGGATTAGATTAATAAGGAAGGTAGGGTAGAAGACCCTCAGCGGCGCACGACTCTCATAGGTATAAGAGATCTCAAAACTCTTGACGTTAGGTATGCTCTCTAAGCTTAATACATGTGGCACATTGAACACAGGGAACAAACTTCCCGTAACTCTCAGTGTGTTTTCTTTGAATCGAAAATCGCTCTTTATTGATTTGAGCGACGGAGTCTCCCCGCCGGAGAATCCTTCGATAGTTTTTGCAGGTGAATCTGTCCATTGATGGTTACTGTTCGAGTCAAGAAGGAGTCGGTATTTGTGGAGCCATAACCCATTTCCATAAGAAGTCAAAAGCAAAATGTGGGAATGCAACCAAATTTTTTTCCACATTAAATAATTATTTCTAATTGATCATAATTTCTTTCAACTGTTCGAATGTTATTCACCAACAACATAGAAAAATATAAAAGTTGGCTTAAGAAGCAATGACAACCATTTTCTAAGTAGTTCTCGAAGAACCCATAACCATGATTTCGATGTGTATCGAACTTGTATCTAGCCTTCTTTAAAAGTTGAAAACTGTAATATACTATTGTGTAAATAATTCTTAAAAAAAAAAAAAGAATCATTTATCTCAAAAGTAGTATCTCCACCTTTGGTTTTCATAAAGTTGAATTTGTCCAAAAGAATAATCTAGTGATCACAATCCTCTCCCAATCTAAATATCTTAAAAATAGCATCTCCACCTTTGGTTTTTATAAAGTTGTATTTGTCCCCAAGAGAATAATTTAGTGATCATAACCATTTCTCAATCTAAATATCTTAAATTCAAATTTGTGTAACAAAAAAATATATATATACATGAAAAAACACTTGTATAAATTTGATTGAGCCATCTCTAACCACTTTCTCTTCTCAAACTCATTCAAGGAAAGAACACTATTAGAAATTAGTGTATAACAACATACGCATCAAATTTATGGTAGGACTTGAATTTCTTCAAGAACTCATAATTGTTTTTCTCTCATGTTGAAGCATAATTTTAATCTCACTCCGTTAATTTAGTGGCCTGCTCAAAGGACTCTTATATATAACAAAATTTTAAGGTGGAAGTACATAAAAAACAAGAGGGAGATGAAATCCTTGATATCAATTATGATAAATTGCAACGAGTAAGTTGATAGTAGGCTTTGAAATATGATTCTGATATTATATAAAGAAAAATTTGATTTTCTACTGATTTTTAAAGTGAAAGATTCCTAAATTTATAGAGATAAAAAATTCTCAATTTTATATAAATCTAACTTTAGTTTTACTAATTTAATTAATGAAACAGGCCCCTATGCATTTTATATCTAAAGTACTTGCTAAAGAATACACACAATTGTGGAAGTATAAATATATAAAAGTGTGAACATAATACTAGTTGTATTCTTTCGTTTTTCCATTACATATTTAACAATTAAAATGCTAAAAGCTAAAGGTAAGTCTCGAAAAGAAAAGAGGAAAAGTCGCAGAAAGAAAAGAGAAAAAACATGTGCGAGGATATTACCCTTTAGTATTATTTCTCATGATGAAAATTATAATTTATATTTATTAATAAAAAAGAAATCCAATATATAATTATTTAAAATGGGCTTTCAAGTTTATCTTTTTATAATATTTTAAAAATGATCACTTTTGTGATCAAAATTTTTAAGAAAAAATAGGAAAGTTAGTATTTTATAACCTCATACTCACCTCTATTTCCTAAAATCTCTCACCACAACACACTTGCTCTCAAATGTTCTCCTTTTATAGTACTATTGGGCATTCGAAACATATAATAACATGTGTCTCAGGTGGTTTAACCTGTAGAATACATTAAAATAATATATTAGAGACAATAATATATAATAAATCTTGTTTTGAATATATTTGAAGGTTGATTAAATAAGGAGTTATGAGGGTTTCTGCTATTTTAGCTGTATGATTCAATTATTATTATTATTTTTATTTTTTAAAAAAGTTTAAAATTACATATCCAAGTGAGGAAATGAGACCATTTTGATTGGATTTTGTTGGGGTCGATTTTTGCCCTACAGATACCTACTTTTCCGAATTGAATAGGGAGCCAATGACAGTGGTGTTCGTCGATTCTTTACGGATGAGAAACCTACAAAAATCCCACCGGGGTTGGTCCAGTCGGGAGATTCCGACGCTCAAGTCAGTATGAGTGATGATAGGACTGATAATAGTCGTAGATATCATGCATTTGACGGTGCATGTAAACGGGTATGATACCCCATTCGAATGACATATAGGATTGGGTATAGAACCCTCCTCTGAATGACATATAGGATTGGGTATAAAACCTACTCTGAATGACATATAGAATCGGTTATAGAACCCTCCCTCTGAACAATGAATAGAACTGGGTATAGAATTCACTGCTGAACGATATATAGAATCGCCTCTTTTTGGTGTGTAAAAAACTGAGTCTCATTTGAGCGTTGTCTATATTCTGTATTTATAACCTTTCCAGGGGTATAAAAAACCTTAGTTTCCTTTTACTTGAAATCTTTCAAAATGGTAAGAATTGTAATTAAAGAACTCTGAAAATTTTAAATTTCCTCAATTTGACCTTGATGGTGATTGCCTTCCTTATCGGATAACCCTGAATGATTTTGGAGACCTATTAAATAGGGTATCATCATTTGCGCCCACTCCTAATTGTATTTTGAAGGAATGGTATTATGAATAGAGTGGATTGTAAGAGGTCTCCCAGAAAATCGAAAGGTCAAGAGATCAAATGATCAAGAGATCGAGTAATTGAGAGACAGAGTCTTCGAGTGATCGAGACATTGATAGATCGATAAGTTGAGTGATCGTGAGATCCAGAGGTTGAACGATCGAACGAATACCTGACCGTCAAGTCGAACAATCGAGAGAATACCAGACCGACAGGTCAAACAATCGAGAGAATACCAGACCGACAGATCAAATGATCGAGAGAATACCAGATTGACAGGTCGAATGATCGAACGATTGGGAGACCGGCAAGTTGAACAATAGATGAGGGTGTCATAGACCCATTCGGGGAACTCCGTCTTTTATTAATGATATGTACGAATGATAGGAGATGGGAGACTAAGACCCTCCGAATGATATGAGTTAGGCGATCAGACCCTCCGAACGATAGGAATTAGGCGACTCAGACCCTCCGAATGAACGATAGGAGCTGGGCGACTAAGGGTTTCCGAACGATAAGGGTTGTGCGACTGAGGCCTTCCAAACGAACAATAGGAGCTGGGCGACTGAGGCCCTCCGAACGATAAGAGTTGGGCGACTGAGGCCCTCCGAACGAACGATAGGAGTTGGACGACTGAGGCCTTCCGAACTATAGGAGCTGGGCGACTGAGACCCTCCGAACGATAGGAGCTGGGCGACTGAGGTCCTCCGAAAGATAGGAGCTGGGCGACTAAGACCTTCCGAACTAATAATAGGAGTTGGGAGACTAAGACCCTCCGAACGATAGGAACTGGGAGACTAAAACCCTCCGATCGATAGGAGCTGGGCGACTCAGACCCTCTGAACGAATGATAGGAGCTGGGTGACTAAGACCCTCCGAACGATAGGAGTTGGGCGACTGAGGCCCTTCAAACAATAGGAACTGGGCGACTAAGTCCCTCCGAACGATAGGAGTTGGACGACTCAGACTCTCCAATCGATAGGAGTTGGGCGACATAGGCCGTTTGATTGATAGGAGCTGGATGACTCAGCTCCTCCGAATGAACGATAGGAGTTGGGCGACTAAGGCCCTCCGAACGAGAGGAAACTTTAGATAAATGGACCGACAGACCGAACCATAGAGAAACTGATAAGTCGAAAAATCAAATGATTCAGGAGTCAGGAAACTGACAAGAGATTGAGAGGCCGACAGACCGAACGATGGAGAGACCGACAAGTCAAAAAATCAAACTATTCGGGAGTTAGGAAACTGACAAGAGATTGAGAGGCTAACAGGCCAAACGATGGAGAGATGGACAGGTCGAAAAATCAAACGATCCAGGAGTTAGGAAACTGACAAGTGATTGAGAGGCCTGCAGGTCGAACGATGGAGAGATCGACAGGTCGAAAAATCAAACGATCCGGGAGTCAGGAAACCGATAAGAGATTGAGAGGCTGACAGGCCAAACGATGGAGAGACCGACAGGTCGAAAAATCAAATGATCTGAGAGTCAGGAAACTGACAAGAGATTGAAAGGCCGGTAGGCCAAATGATAGAGATACCGACAGGTCAAAAAATTAAACGATTCGGGAGTCAAGAAACTGACAAAAGATTGAGAGGCCGACAAGTCGAACGATAGAGAGACCAACAGGTCGAAAAATCAAATGATCTGGGAGTCAGGAAATTGACAAGAGATTGAGAGGCCGGTATAGACCTATTCGGGAAGATAAATCTCATCGGTAAATCGGTGCGACATGGCCCGTTTGGGGAGATAGATCTCATTGGTAGATCAGAGCAACATGAGCCTTTTCGTTAGATAATGTACCTTCATCCCGATTGTCGCGTAGTCAAATGAACTCGGACTATCAAGAAGAAGTGAAGTCAGGTTTGAGATTTCTACAACTGGTCAGTCAGTTGTTTTCCACGAACGGTACCAATATATTGGGGTCGATTTTCGCCCTAACAGATATCTTCCGACTTGAATAGAGAGCCAATGACAGTGGTGTTCGTCGATTCTTCATGGATGAGAAACATGCAAAAATCCCACCGGGGTTGGCCTAGCGGGGGGACTCCGATACTCAAGTCAGTATGAGTGATGATAGGAGTGATAGTAGTCGTAGATATCATACCTTTGGTGATGCATGTAAACGGGTATGAAATCCCCTACCGAATGACATATAGGATTAGGTATACAACTTTCCTCTGAATGACATATAGAATCGGGTATATAACCCTCCCTCTGAACAATGTATAGAACTGGGTATAGAACCCCCATCTGAACGATATATAGAATCGTCTCTCTTTTGGTGTGTAAAAAACTGAGTCCCCTTTGAGTGTTGTCTATACTCTGTATTTATAGTCTTCTCAGGGGTGTAGAAAACCTTAGTTTCCTTTTGTTTAAAATTTTTCAAGATGGTTAGAATTGTAATTAAAGAGTTCTGAAAGATTTAGATTTCTTCAATCTAACATTGATGGTGATTGACTTCCTTATCAGATAACCTTGCATGATTTTAAAGATCTATTAAATAGGGTACTATCAGATTTTATGTATAAGGAGAAGAAAATGAAAGAAAAAGAAAGAATATATAATGATGTATGGCTGAAATGGAATTGGAATATGCCCCACAGCAAAATTATGTGATGGGCTGTGAGGCCTCAAAATATCTAAAGGATGCAAATTCTCCTTCTTTTGAGGTGTCTTATTCATTTCAACAAGGATGTTCTATATTATTTTAAGTTGAGATTGGAATCTAGATTGTGTATTCTGTTACAACACAAAATATGACCTTTTGGTGTTAACTCAAACGTAAATACGTAAATATTAATGTAAATAATAATAATTATTTTATAAAAATAATGAAATAATCATATTTTATAATAATAATTTAAAATAATCATAAATATAATTATTAATTATAAAAAATAATATAAAAATAAAAATTATAATTATAATTAAATTATTAATATAATAATTTTTGTATAAATATTAATTAATTTAATATGTTAAGACACGAGAAATAAAAGTGTAAAAGAAATTTTTGTATATCAAAGTAGAAACTTCCAAGATAACTCCCACAGGCCCATATGTTAGAGCTTGATAATCTAAATTTGTTATCCTCCCAAGTTGCAGTAAATCGAACATTAGTTTTAAGTATGACTGATGGGGATTTTTTTTTTTTTTTTTTTTTTTTTTATAACTTACCCCACAAGTTCTTAATATTTGTATCTAATTTCAGCAATATTCTTAATTTTTTATCATCTTGAAAGTTATTATTTAGTAACAAATTCCTTCTTGGAACTTTCTTCCATGACATCGAGAGACCTAGAAAATAATAAGACTTAATATAAGCACACAAACTTTAGAATTTGTTATATTTTTAACTAAAATTTCCATTAGATGATTAAATATTTGGTCTTTGTTATTTATTAAAACATAAGATAAAATATAATTCACGTAATAATTAATTTTGATTTGATTTATATCTAATTTAAAACTGTTGTAGAGATACAGTGGTTATAAAACTGTTAAAATACTAAAAGAAAGCTCTATGAATACATCTGTTACTAAATCATAACGTTGAGAATGATTTTAATTGAGAATGTTTGTAAAATCAAGTTCAAATATTATGGGATTTATATCATAATTTTCTCATTTATTTTTCATTTAAAAGCCCAAGACGGTATGGGATTGATATTTTTTGGGCTTTGACATAGCCGCCCACTCCGGCGAACCCACAAATTTCGTTTGGCTGGCCATTGGACTCACATCTTCATAAAATTCAAATTAGGATTCCGTTGCGAAAAGGCACATTTCTCTCTCTGTCAATGGCAGCCAGAAGGGTGTCGCCAAGAGACAGGCGAATATTCACAACCCTCCTCCAACTCGATTATCTCGGATGAAATTCCAGTGTAACCCAAAAAAAATAGCAGCCGGAAGGGTCGCCGGGAAACCACATCTAAGCCGACCGCTCTCATCTCAACCGAAAATCGGATAGAAATCTTTGCGTGAGTTATTGAATATTGATCTACTTAAAATTTAATCACTTTGAGTCTCTAAGGTGTTGAAATGTTAGGGCACTGATATGATTTTTGTTATTTCATTTCATGCGTTTCGTGTGATAACAAATTACCTTTAGTTAATTATAAAAAGCGTGTACGAATCTTGGATTGCAAAAAGAGGAAGGGATTTGAGAGTGAGAGAGAGAGGGGGAGAGGGTTATTTCACTTCGAAGAATTTATGGAGGAATGTTTTCTCATGACCAAATCAGGGGTGGGGTGAATTTCTTCAATAAAGTTGAATTCGTCTATGCTTGTGCCTGTTTTAAGCCTACAATTGAACTTGGTTTGCCTTATGATGGTTTTCTATAGCCTGAATCTGCAATAATCTGAATCTCTTTGATGATAGTCCTTTTTTATTTTTTATTTTTTGAGGTCAGTACTCCTTTGATTTTTGGGTTGTTCTTAACACAATCCAATTCCATTTTTCGTTCTGAAAAGTCCTTCTTGGGAAATTTACTCCGGCAGCTCTTAAATCAGGAGCACTACATTTATCGAATCCATAATATGTTCAGACATGCCATTGCAATTACATGCTGATAATATATGACTGTAGATCTCAACCGTGCATTTGGATAAGTAATCACAAATGCACCCACTGGCACTGCGTAAGGTGGGTGTATGAATTTGATATATATGTTACAATTTTTCTAAAATCACTTCTTTCCATCCTGGGGTATTTGCTTAATTTGCCTGGAGTTGCTCTTTATCAGTACGCAATCTTGGATGCCAGTTCAAGTGATGCTTGCGCGTGAACTGAAATATATAAGGACTAGTTTTGCAAAATATCTTGAAAGAAAAATGGTTTCGCTTTTTAAGCAATTATGGATTAATGGTCTGAATTCATTTTGCAGTTTGGTCGGCAAAATCATTCAGTCAGTCCACCCAGGCCTCTTGTGACCTTTCTCTCGTCTTCCAATCTTGTTTTTCTCATGGGCAATGAACAAGAGAGAACATGATAGATTTCTTTTTAAAGTAGTGGTATAAATTCAAACCTGGGGCAGTTGTTGTATTGCCTTCTTTGATGGTAATTGTTAGGATTAGAAGCTTCAAGTTAGGAAAGGGAAAGGCATTTTCTTGTGCATTTTATGATTTGATGGAGTTAATTGTTTTGAAAATAAAGCATGATATAGTTTGAAGCATACTATTTAAGAACTGAAACCATGGAAAGAAGATAGGTTCCAAATAGAGTTCAGACATTTTGGTCCAAATAGAGTTCAGACATTTTGCTTTCCTGTTGGTTTTGATGTTAAAGCAGGGAAAACATCATTTGGTAAGTACACAAGTTTGTTGTGGATTTTCTAGATATTTTGAACACAAGAAGTGAGTAGAATTTCAGAAAATATAATTAAAAAATTACGTCAATATGCAGCACTTAGGGTTGGTTGGAGAAGATTTCACATCAAAGGATATGGACAACAAACAACTTAATGACAATGTCTTCAGATATAGTAGTAGGTCAATCTCTGTCTGACTTTTTGATTATTGCAGGCTCTTTTCTCTGTTCGTGGTTTATGTGCAGGGGCACTATCGCCGTTCTTTCCTTTACATTTGTGAATGCTATCTGGTAAGATGATTTTTGAATTTTTGCTTCTTTTATTAATTTAATAATTTATTATCTGGATAGGTCAATGTTGTGCTTTTCTGGAAATCAAATCTGATTGCATGTTGCTACAACCTTTTTTTTTTTTTTTTTTTCCACGACTTGTTTGTTTATTTACCTGCTTTTCTCTTTATCCCGCTTCATGTTGGTAGGCTATGAATTGCTAAGAACTGCTAGGAGTTTGGTTTCTTGGTAATGATTCTTTGCAAATTGGCATAATATCCAGCATGTTAACCATTTAAATTGTGTGATTGTTGCTTCGACTTTTGATGACTTTACTCCAATTCTGAGACTCCTTTTTTTTTTTCCGTAAACTTTAGTGCTCATCCATTTAGATCTTATTTTGCTTTGTTTTCTTTGCTTCTTTGATCAAATGATCCCATTTTCAAACTGTGGAGGAAAAGAAAATCCGAGTCGCTTTCAATAAAACTATATTTCAGTACATCAATGTTTCCAAAATAAAGTATATTGATGTTCCTAAGATACAACCAGCATTTTATTTCATGTATTGCGGGCTTCTTGACTCTTCAATTGCCGGCACTCTCATTTAAGAAAAGTAAAAAGGGCGTACTCAGTGCCGAAACTCCCACATTGTGGACTCTGGAGAAAGAAATACCTAGGCAGCCTTCCCTTTAATTTTTTTGCAAGGAGGCTGATTCGAATCCCGGACCTCCAGGACATAATGGAGAGACTCTACCATTGCGCCAAATCCGCCTTTCATTTAAGAGAAGTAAGAGAAGTATATATTAGCAGTAACTAAGGTTGAAGATTTAAGTGGGTCCAACTTGCCAACATAAGACAAGACCTTTTTTACAGATCTTCACCTACGGCATGAATTTACTTCAAGCTTTGTCATCAGAAACTAGCTGCCATCCAGGCCCTATTGAAGCCCCATCTTAGTCGAACTTCAACAATCCCTGTTAGGACCGGCCCAGGACCAATAGGAAGTCAACCAGAAGGCTCTTTGACAATCCAAAAGATAAATAACAAAATACAGAATTTAAATAAACAGTGAATAAAATGACAGAATTTAAATAAAAAAAAGAGATAAAATTTACGTGGTTCGATCAAATAGACCTACGTCTACGAACGAGGGAGGAACAAAATTTTATTAAAGAAGAAGATTACAAATGCCTTAAGAAAGTGTTCTTAGGTCCCAAATGATCACCATACAAAAGGGATAATAAAATGAGATATTAAAAGATTGCAACATATTTTACTAACTCACTTGAGCTGGTGATGCTTAAACTATAACCCAAGGTTATATATTTATATACAAAATTTGGGAGTTGGCACCTTTGTGTAACCTATGTGGGACTGCAGAAAAAGAAAAAGGTAGGTTCCTTCTTCGGTGTGGGATATGTTGGAAAACGCCACCTAACAAATCTCCATCTTGACAAATCCCAACACTAATAAATATCAAATAACAAATTTCAAATCTGTTCCGCCTTCTCCACAAAAGCCCCAATGGGCTAATTAACAGCAGCGGATACCAAACAAAATAAATCCAAGCACTGCTTGAACTTATAGATGAAGGAGATTTCATAAACAAATCCACAAAATTGTCTGAACTTGAACAAACGAATGCACACACCATACTGTCAACTGTACTAAGATATAGAATCTGTGTCAAATCCTTCTCTTTAAATGACTGAACAACAAATAACCGAAAAAAGGCTAACAAATTGAGTATTCACGAATTTAGCATTTTTCATGCTATAACTTTCAAAATAATTATTTTGGGTCAATAATAATTTTCTAATTTCATGATCTTCCTTAATTTCCAAACCAAGAATTTTCTTAATTGCTCCCAAATTTTTCATAACAAATTCACTGTTTAACTGCAATTTCAAAGTGAATATTTCTGACAAATTCTTGGTGACAACAAGCATGTTCGCAATACAAGACAACAAATAAACAAATGACCCATCACTTAACTTTCGGAAGAAAACAAAACTGTCAAACATGCTTCTTAAATAACCATCAATGAAGGTTAATAAATACCTGATACATTTCTTAAACTGAACACAAGATGGTCACCACAAATCTGAACAAATGTCAGAATCAGACACTGATGATGAGGTTACAGCTGAACGATCACAGTAGATCCATGCAGAGAATACAATTTACCAGACTTGTAAGCTTTCATAATAACAAGAGTACCATAAAACACATACATAACTCCACCTTCAACTGTGTATCTGCACCCAAAAGACTCTAAGGTGTCTAAAGATATGAGATTTTTCTTCAAATCAGGAACATGTCTAACATTAGTGAGTGTCCTCACAATACCATCATACATTTTAATTCGAACTATACCCTTACCAACAACTTTAGAAACAGTATCGTTTCCCATAAAAATAATTCCACCATTAACAGATTCATAAGTAGAAAACAAATTCCTGTTGGGACATATGATAAAAACAAGCTGAATTCAAAATCCATTTATTTTTAGATCTTATCCTGTCATCAGTTATACAAAAAATTTCTCCATTTTCCTTATCTGTCACAACACTAGTTTCGGCATTTTTAGTGTTTTTCTCACTAAATTTTTCTTTTTGCTTATGTTTTAACTTAAAGCAATTGGACTTAGTGTGCCCCAATTTGTGACAATAATTGCACACCAAATTTTTATGCTTAGATCTATTATTCTCAAATTCTGTTTTATCAGTTCTGTTTTTAACAACCAAGCAATCGGCTTGACCACTGTTAATTTTTTCAGTAATATCCCTATCAATCTGCTCCTTAAATTTTAATGTGGATTTTATTTCTCGATACAAAATGGTTTTTTTACCATAAATCATATTATCACAAAAATACTTAAAGAATTGAAAAGAGAACACAATAACAAAAGAGCCTTATCCTCATCATCAATTTTCGAATCTATATTCTCCAAATCCATAATAACAGAATTAAATTTATTAAATTGAGAGAGTATAGATGTACTTTCTGCCATATGCAGCATATACAGATTTTGTTTCAGATAAAATCTGTTCTCAACTGTCTTCTTCATATACAAAACTTTGAACTTATCCCATATGGCCTTAACCGTGGTCTCAATAGCTACTTCCCGCAAAATCTCATCAGAGAGATTCAAAATAATCCCAGATCTCGCCCTTTTATCTATTACAGCAAATTTTGAATCTATCATATTGGCTGGCTTAGCCTCTACTCCCTGTAATACCAAATCAACTCCATCCTGAACCAAAATGGCCTTCATCTTAAGTTGCCACATACCGAAGTTGACATTCATGTCGAATTTTTTAACACAATTTTTGTTATTATCATGTTGTTAAAAAATAATTGCTCAAAAACTTTCTCAAAATAGCTTAAAGCTCTGATATCAGTTTGTTAGGAACGACCCAGGACTAATAGGAAGTTAATCAGAGGGCTCTTTGATAACTCAAAAGATAAATAACAAAATATAGAATTTAAATAAACAGAGAAAATAAAATGATAGAATTTAAATAAAGAAAAGAGACAAAATTTACGTGGTTCGATCAAATAAACCTACGTTCGCGGACGAGGAAGGGGCAAAATTTCACTAAAAAATAAGATTACAAATGTTTTAGGAAAGTGTTTCTAGATGCCAAATGATCACCATACAAAAGAGATAGCAAAATGAGATTTTAAAAGATCGCAACACATTTTACTAACTCCCTTGAGCTGGTGATGCCTAAACCATAACCCAAGGTTACATATTTATATACAAAATTTGGGAGTTGGCACCTTTGTGTAACCGATGTGGGACTGCAGAAAAAGAAAAACGTAGGTTCCTTCTTCGGTGTGGGATATGTTGGGAAACGCCACCTAACAATCCCATCCATGAAGAAACCTATATCTCACTCAGCTTCCCAGAATCCTAAAATCTGTCAACACCTGTCATGGAAAGTCAGAAAACTAGCTTTAACCCAAGAGAAAGATCCTTTTTTTTTTAAACCACAGTTCCATCATTGACAGGGATCAAACTCTAAAGCAAGGAAGAAAATAAAATACAACCAACGCTTTGCCTCAAGCTAACGGGAACTTGAGCAATGGAGACTTTTGAGATATTGATCAAGTCTTTAGGAAGTGTTACCATAGAAGTCCTATATGCTGGTCACCTTGCTGTGGCAGAATTGCTTACAGGACTGTAGCACTGTTGTTTTTAGAATTTTATTATTAAGATAATTTCTATTTCCAATTACTATTCATTTAGAAACTTATCTTTATTGTTCTTTATTGCTAGAAGAGTCAATCTTAGAAGCATTTAAGAGTTTGTTAGTTTTAGTCTTCATACTAGTTTCTATTTTCTTAATATTAATTGCCTTATATAGACACATAACCTCATTATTGAGATAGTTTAATAGTTGAGTAAATATTTCAGTAAGAAAAATTGCTTCGAGTTCCCTCAAACCCTAAAAGGTTAGATGCTTTCTGACCCTAGTTTGTGGTGCCTGACCTACTAGTGTGATGCTAGTAAATGTATCATCTTTGTTCTTATTCGAATTATAAAAGGTACACCCCATGTATACAGTGCTCCCTGACTTGTGGGAGTAAAGGGGAGGGTAGATGTATATGTTCATATATGTTCTTATTCGAATTATATTTTTCTTTAAATTTTGTTCACTAAAATTTAATTCTGCTGAAACCTTTGCTTGTTCCTAATTTCAGCCTTCTTAAACATTTACAAAACCCCTATTTGTTTTGCCCTAAAATACCTCCAAAGTCATCCTACATCAATCACTTTCTCAATTTTGTATATGTATGCTATTAAATTGGACCTCATTTATTGCCAAACAGATTGACCATGTTCCAGCAGCCAATATAATATGTTCAAGGAAAGAACACTGGTCCATATCCTAGCAGCCAATATAATAGTCTAACTTTTGTAGCCCCTCTTCCCAATTTTGGATTGATTGTCCTAATAAAGACTGTTGCTGTATAAGCCTATGTCCACAGGGAAAGGGGAGCAAAAGAAACAAAGGTGAAAATTTACCTAGGTAATAAAACATGTATAAATGTGGTTGCAACATAGCAACAATTAGATTAGTCTATCTATTGGCTTTCAATTCGGGCCACAAGACAGAATTCAAGGCAGAAGTTGACATTATTCATTCTTAAGAAGCTATGGTATTGCCATGTAAATAGCAAAAGTTTTCTTAATCTGTGTAAATGAAAGTAATTAAGAATTTGAATAAACTATATAACCATTTATCATATTCAGATCATATTACTACCTAGATGAAGTCAAATTATGAGTAGCAATATGCTTTTCAAAGATCATGATATATGTAAAAGCAGTGGTTTGACATCAGGGGTCAAAATCTGTCTGCAGCAAGGATTTGTTGATGCTGAAGTAGCATTCCAAGCAGTGTATGATGTTGGAGACTTTTGAATCCTTTCCAGTTCTGCTGCAACTTCTTTCATTGTTGGCCTCTTTTTCCCACTTAAATTCAAACATTCTTTTGCAAGATTTGCAACAGCCACAACTTCTCTCTTCTTCTCTTCAAAAAGTCGTGGATTTATAATGTCAAAGAGCTGATGTTCTTCCATTGATCTGAGAAAACTTGTTGCCAAACTTCTCTCCTCCTCAGATTTATCCCAGTTGACTGGCTATTGACTTGTCAAAAGCTCAACTAGAACTACTCCAAAGCCATAGACATCACTTTTCTCTGTGAATTGGCATGATTGGAAGTACTCCGGGTCTAAATATCCAAATGTCCCATGGACAAGGGTTTTCAAGTGTGTCTGATCCATCGGAATTGATTTAGAAGTTCCAAAGTCAGACAGCTTTGCCCTATGTTTATCATCCAACAATATATTAGACAACTTAATATCTCTATGGTAAATACACACAGAAGTTGCGGAATGTAAGTAAGCCACAGAATTGGCAACTTCTGTAGCAATCCTCAATCGTGTCTCCCATGACATTGGGAACTCATCCGTTTCATTATGGATACGTTGGAAAAGAGTTCCGTTTGGAGAAAACTTATATACTAACAGTGGAACTTCTGTCTCCAAACAGCACCCAAACAGCTTAACCACATTCCTGTGGTTAATTTGAGAAAGTATGACTACTTCGTTAATGAATTGCTCAACTTGGCCCTTGTTTACTATTTTAGATTTTTTGATAGCAATGATTGTTCCATTTGCTAGCATGCCCTTATAGACTGTACCTTGGCTTCCATGACCAAGAACTCGATCTGGATTAAAATAGTCTGTTGCCTTCTCTAGCTCCTCTAGAGTGAAAATTTGAGTCTTTTCATTCTTCCAATCTTCAGTAGACACATGTTGTTGTAAAAGAAAACCACCATTTAGTTTGAAAAACTTTTTCCTGATACTGGTCGTCCTCATTTTTATTATTGCTTTGAACAACAAAAAGCTTCCAAGTACCAAAATTATTGTTCCAATGCCTGTGCTAACACCTGCAATGCTTGATTAGAGGAGCATGTGAAGATAATATAACAATGAATGTGTTCTTAAAGTTTCAAAATGCTATCCTTTTTAAAGTTCTTTTGCAATGGTAAAAGGAATTATCATTTGTGTGTGCTATTGTATTTTGGGATCCACGTTCCTCCTGTAGTGTATTTTCACATAGCATGCTAAAGAACACACATGTATTTTTCTTGATAATATGAATTGGCTCATTTCTTTTATAAATATTGATTGCCTAAGTCAAAGGAGAAATGTACTTCATGATGTTTGAAACATAATTTCTGATGAAACCTAATTTAAGAACCTAGTCTACCACTGCATTATTTCATAAAATGGTGGGATAAATAGAAAGAAAATAAACTAGAACTTAAGTATTACAAGTTTTGTGCTTCCCATGTCTTGTTTCTTCCTTTTTTTTTATATTTTTTATTTTCCTCAAGGTTGAACTTTTTCCTGCCCATCTACTTTGAGAAAAGCATCTCTCCAGATGTACTTGTGATTTAGCCCAAAAGTCATATAGCGAGAAATACTTCTCTTGAACACAAGATGCTTTCTTTTCGAAAACAACAACAAATAGAGACTTAATCTCAAATTTTAAAGTCAGCCGTTTAAAACCATAGGAGAAATGAGGAGAAAAAAACTATCTATAGAAACTTAATAATAATAATAATAATAATAATAATAATAATTGGCTGTACATGTTCAAACCACTTTAGATGATATTTTCTCATTTTATCCGCAATTGAACTCACTTTTAGCTTAATACATATCTTGTTATTTCTAATTCTAAATTTTTTAATCTGACCATAGATCCATTTGAATATTCTCATTTTAATTACTACCATTTTATATTCTTGTTGTTGTTTAATGGCTTAACATTTGATGTCATACCATAATACAAGTCTTACTGCGGTTTTATAAAACCTCCAATTCAATTGCAACGGCATCGTGTGATCACAAAGAACACTAGATGTACTTCTTCATTTCATCCATTCCGTTTGAATTCAATTATTCGAATCTGTATCTATGCTATCGTTGCTTTGAATGATGGATTCAGGTATCTAAAACGTTTACTTTTTGGTATTTTTTGTTCTCTTAATTTAATTATTTCTCTATTATCTTGATAATTGCCACCAAACGTAATCTCAGACACTCAGTTTTTGACCAATTCAATCTAAATTTTCTGAATTCTAGTGTATCCCTAGTTTTAAAATAACTATAAAATTACCATTAAAAAAATTTGAAATAAATGAAATAAAGAAAATGAAAATACAAAATTGTATAGTTTTCATTTCTTCATTATTCTTTGTTGTTTGTAACTGGACGGCTGCTTGGTTCATCGAAATAAAATCATTCCCCGATAAGCTTCCTCTGATTTAGTGCTACCCTCTCTAGTTCATCGACCAGCACTATATCACCGGCAAAGAACATACATTATAGTATTTCATCTTGAATACTTTTTCATTATTCATTTATCATTATTACAAAAAGGAGGGGGCTTAATGCCGAATTTTGGTAAAAACTAATGTTAATTGGGAAGTTATTACTTAAATTTTTGCAGGTTTTTACATTGATAATAGCTTTCTAATATATATCTTTGATAAGATCAATACTTTTTCTATTTTAAAATATAAAAAATGCTTTAGAATATCACAAATCCAATTGCCCTTTCTATTTATAAAGTATTTATTCAAGACATCTTCTAGAAAGACTCCATTCTTATCAAAATAAGCTTCAAGAATGCTGAAGAGGAACCTGATTGAGAAGTTGGCATTGTGGTGGGTGGGAGGACCAGATGTTCAATGAAATTGCGAAAAGAAAAAGCAACACCCTTCTGAAATAGTGATTAAATAGATGAACTTGCACGGGAGAATCTCTTCTACGGTCAGAAAGCATAATATGAAGCTGATCTAATTAGCTAAAAGGACAGAATAATGGGGACTATGGTATTATTGACAGTCTGAGTCAAGTAATTTAACCAATCTTCTGTCAACATGTTTTGAGGAATGATTTTTAGTCCCAAGCTAAACAATCCAAAAAAATATGAGCGAGCAAAATCCTTTCTAAATGGTGCCTTGTTCCTGCACAACATTCTTGAGGGATGTAACTCATTCTTGGAGGCTATTGGCTAGTCCTGGAAGGCTTGTGGATGTCTTCACCTCAGAACGATGCAATAGGTTAGGATCTAGATTTTGGTTTACAATATTCCCTGAGTTGTACTACAGAAGAGATTTTTGCGTGGTTGACCAAGAATTAAATAGGCTCGTACTTGATGAGACTATTATGGCAATATATGGAGTGATAAAAACAATAAAAATGCTTTTCCTAGAAAAAAAAAAGGATGTCTTTGATCTAACTTAAGAAATAAATTCTCTCCTAGAGTACTTCTGGGATTTTGTTTCAGGATTCTTCTTTTGTTGCCCAGTGTTCCTATTTTTTGTTTGTGATTCTGATGCCAATTTCTGTTCCATCAAGAAGATATTTTTCCTGATAACTTTTGCTAAATTCAAAAAACATAGGAGATACTGGAAAATCTCCAATGATGAGGTCTTCTTAGCTTATCATAATTGAAAAGTGAGTTAAAAAGTATTCTTCAGAAGGAAGAACATTTTCATCTATATGTGATAGGTTCTGGTTGGTATCGAGGCTTATTAGACCTTTCTAAATATTGGCACTTTGTGGGGAAATTTTTTTAACCATCTCAGTTTGTCATTAGAATCGCCTTCTTCTCCATGAGTTCATAGTTGAAGATAGATGTAAGTTATGATTGTCTCATCTAGCGGTAGAGGTCATGCAGTTAACACTATTGAATTAAACATTACCAAAATGTGTTCCTCACATTCTTAAAATGGTGAGCACAGAGAAGCCTTGGGAATACAGATAATGGCGAGGTTATTGGTGTTAGTGCTAAACAGTAAATTTAGAGTAACTAAATATGGGAACCATGGTTATCATCAATTTCTTATGATCTATATGGGCTTTTAATGGCAGTGATAAAGTGAGGGAACAGATCAACAAATGAATACACTAGGTATGTTTGGGATTCAGGAATGAAGCTAGAATTATGTGGCTATCTTCCATGATTAGTCTATCAAATGGTTGGATATTGGTGCTGCTTTTGTTCATGGACTCTCACTGATGGAGTTTACGTTAGTCTTCATCCACCTGATTTTCCCTGTCTTGTATGGTACTTATCCATCTATTGCCTTAAAGCAGCTTCCAAGGCTTTGTTTAACCTATGCATTTACCTGTTTACTTGCAGTGGACTTCAGAACCACCATGAGTGACTCCTTTGTGCGACTAGTGGTTAACTCACTTTCTTTTTTTATTTTTTATTTTTTTTAATTAACACTGTTTCAGCCATACTGGTGGTAATTGTTCTACTGTATCATCTATTCTTGCTGCTTTTCAACTAATGCCTCACTATTAAAGATCATTGCAAGACCATGTTTTTCTCTGTCTTCGGTATTTAACTTAAACAGTTCTTTCGGCTTATTTCTCTCATTGAGAAAATACAAGGGGTGCAACTTGGGCGGGATTACCTAACCCAAACTGCCCTGCCCAGAAATTTTGGGCTTGGGCCTACTTTGAGAGTTGGAATAAAACAAGAAACTCTAAATGATTTTGGGGGAAATGGTGCCATCATTTCTTTTGATTGGGGAGCAATAGTGGTCATTTTTTTTATATGTCCAAACCATTTTATTTTATTTTCTTTCATCTTACATACAATTGTGTTAAATTTTCTTAACATTTTCATTTCTGGTTCTATCTTTTCTTATTACCCTACTCATCCACCTTGACAGATATTTCTAATTCTGTCTTAAGAATAAGTGTTGACCAGTTACCTCCTTACTTTATACCTCCATCTGAATGCAATGGGTGGGGATTAAGCAAAATGTATTCATTTGATTTACACAGGTATTTTGATGGAAAGATAATGCATGTGCAGGTATGTACTTTTTGGTGATCAGCTCACATGGTTAGTGTGCAAACAAGAAAGAGGAGTTAGTATTCTTTAGCTATGATCATCTCTTTAAACTTTGATCTTTGAGGAATGCACAAGTAGCCAATGGAAGAGATTGAATGGCAAGTTCCATCACATGTCCCATTTGAGCACTTGTCAAATCCTAATATTTGGAAAAAGGTGTGAAGAAAAATATGAGTGACACATATTGACTTGATTTTGCCATAAGCCATGTTCCAGAAAAGCTTCACACTTGATTTATTCATACCTGCTTCCTAACAACAATAGATGCAGAATTCAATGCTTTGGCTTCATGGAAAATAAAGATAGAGTTGAGCTTGAGTTGATTATTGGAAAAGTTGAATTTGTATAAAGGGTAATGCTCAATTTAGAAAGCAGAGTGATTTAATGTTGCACAATAACTAAAATTGCGTGATCTGAAAATGGTCCAAGATGGCTTAGCTTCATTCATGTCTTGTCCTAATCCTATTTTGTGGAATCATGCATGTTGTAACATTAGCATGTTTGATCAACAAGGATGATTCTAATTAGTTTATATTCATTGAGAAATGACGAATTTGTATTCTTATTTCATTGCTAACTAACTAAGCTTTTGCACAGGCTTGCATGGGCATGCATTCACAAACAGAGATGCACACAATATAGAAACTAGTTCCTTTATAGAAAAGGGTGGGTAAGTCATTAAGTTCTGATGTGTCACATTGTATATATTATGAGTAAATAACTCAAACCTTTGCAGCCTCCTTGGACGTAGGGGTTCCCAGAGTAGTTAATTGGACAACTACATGTGTAACTTTCACTCACTTGAAAGGAAATATCATTATCCGAAGCTACAGCATCACAAATGGTAGCTCGTCCAGGACCATATTTGATCCCCCAACGTAGCACGGCAGGTACATAACTCGTACTCTCAACAATCCTCTTAGTTTCCGAAGCACTTATATTGTGGTCTGGAAACCAACTCTCAGAAACCAATAATGCATATTTGCATTCATTCCCCGTAAAATTTTGGATCCCATGACTTTTCATGTTCACTCTGAATCTCTTGAGCTGTAGAGGAATTGTAGTGTGGCAGCAGTTGATGCCAAAGCAACCATTATCATCTTCGACAGAGTTGTTTTCCTTGCAGACCGAGAGACAACCTGCTAACTTATTATGACTATCATTTGTCAGAGTGGCTAGATTGTCACAGCCAACTGCCACGAACCGGTTTAAGACTGCTGAGAAAATGAAAGGGCTTCCATCCAAATCAATGTTTGGGTTGGGGACAGAATTGTTGGGACAACTTTTTGCTACTGGGTTGTTTATGGTTATCGTAGAATCTGAAAGTGAAATGTTGAGCACTTCCAAATCAATCTTGGACAAGAAAGGTTTTGATGATGTTTCCGAGTTTGAATTGGATGGTGGGTCAGGCTTGCACGTTATTTTGAACCATTCATCGTGGTAACAGGATGGAGACTCCACCCCAAATGGGAATGGAATGCTTATGTTTCCGCAAACAGTGACGCAGTTGTCATGCTTGGCTATGATTGCAGATGATGCCATCGCCAAATGCAGCAAGAGTAGTGAAAATGCATGAAGCATTTGCTTCAGAATCATTATCCCCCTCTATTCTGATGAGGAAAAATGAAGAAAACCTTGTTTGATTTATGCTTTCTTTGTTGCCACTGAGTTGACTTAATGGTTAAATGAAATAGAGGTTCCTTCGGTAATGGGGCGAGGACGATGGTTCCTTCATTAATTGTTTTCTTTTTTTTTTTTTTGGGGGGGGGGGGGGGAGCATGGCCCCTTCTCAGTAGTTTCACCTGGCTTTCTCCTCAATTGTGGGGTTCCTGCATTAATGTCACGCGGCTTTCTCCTCAATTGTTCTCCTTTATGGGGGTGAAAGTTTTGTTCTATTCGCTGAAAGACATTATTGATAATCTTTCTCACAATGGGGCTCGGGCGCAGAGTGCCGATAATATCCAATTTGTTGCTTGGTCAATGATTTTTTTTTTTGGGTATTAATTTTATCTTATATTTGTTCATAATTCAAAACAACAAATTTTCAATTGGAGGGCAAATGTTACTTATGTTGGATTTTCTTGTCTAGAAGGTAAAATTAAGAGTTTTAACTTTTTTTTGTTTAAATATTTTTAATAAAGATATAACATATACTAATTTCTCTTTTTCAAGGGAGAAGTGAATGCAATTTAGTGGAGAAATTAGATTGTTGAGCTTTCTCTCCTTATAAAGTTTGCTAATAGCAATTTTGATAATGTATTATTTTAGTGAATATTATTCATATTTTTGTTAACATCCTTTAATTGCATTTTTACCACAGTATTATTATTCCAGAAAATGTCTTTCAGACCCTTTTGTTTGTCTATTTTTTATTGATAATTTACTCTTTTCTTAAATTTGAAACTTTTTTTTTTTAATTTTTTTAATTAATGAGTTATATTTGCTAAATGTGTTTACTAGTTTTCTTTAGAAGGACAAAACTTTTTAGGATGTTTTCTATTTTTTTTAATAGTATCAAGATTTTTTTTTTTTTTAATTTTTAAAGATCTTACAAGATTGTACGAAAAAACACAAATGAATTGAGAAGCAATGCAGAAATAACTTTTACATTTCACATATTCGATTCCCTAAAAAAAAAAAAAGACTAAAGTTAAACATGAAATCTAGGGCAGTGTGTCAAGCATTAAGATATACAATTCCATTTAATATCTTTAGTATTGAAAATCATTAAAAATTATTTAAAGAATCAATAAAAAAGTAAAATTCTTATATATATTTTTTTCCATATAATCTCATAAAATCCTAAAAGGCTTATCTTAAAATTATAAAAAATTTAAAAACTATGCTTAAAAATTTTTTCCTTGTAAAGGAAGTTCATAAAAATACACAGTGAGCATAACTTATTTTATATTTTAGGAAATATTTTTAAAATAATTTTACCAAACATAAAAAAAATTAAGAATTAAAAGAGTTATTAAAGTTTTAAGTTCAAAAATAGAGTAAAATATAAAGTAATTAGCAAACCAAACATGTGTATACTACGAAACTTGTAAATTTTAATTTAGAATTTAGAAAATTTGGAGGAAAATTTTGTAAGATGTTAATATTTTGTCAACTTTTTGTAAAATAATAGAAAATATAAAGCAAAATAAATTTTAAAATATTAATTTTTTTTGAAATTTTGTTAAATGATTTTCTAATATATATATATATATATATATATATATGCTATATATAAATGTATATAGTGTGTGAGGGGTGAGAAAGAGGTAATTGCATTTAACCGTGGTATAATTTTAAGGCCTTAATTTTTTTATTTTTTATTTATTTTTTGATATAAGCCTTAGAATAGGTTACATAACTATTATAGGAGGTTTTGGGGCTTATTTTTATTTTTGCTTGATTTGCATTTTTTTAATTTGCCATGTTCGGTTTGTTCATTAAAAAGAAAATAGTTGCATTACCACGGAGAGTTTTGTAGTCTTGATCAATTGAGAGTTAGTAGATTTCTTTCGGAATTCGAGAGGTCTTAAACAGGGAGATTCATTGTCCCCATACTCTTCGTGGTAGTCATGGAGGTCTTTTCGGGTTTGATGCATAGGATTACCGAGGGGCCTTGCTTTGAGTATCATTAGAGATGTTAAGAGGTTAGGTTGTCTCATCTTTGCTTTAAGGATGATCTAACGCTCTTCTCATGGGGGAGCTTGTCTTTAGTTTAGTGTATGTTAAACGGTTTAGCTTAGTTTGGGATATTATTTAGATTGAAAATGAACCCACAAAAGAGCAAGATCTTTTTTGAGCAGTAGATCAGGAGGTTAGGGAGGAGATTTTGAGGATTTCCAGATTTCACCAGGGCCGCCTCCTAGTTCGGCATTTCGGAGTTCCACTTTTGTCGATGCATTTTTTAGTCTTGGATTGTACTCAGTTGGTTAAGTGTATAACAGCCCAAATCCAACACTAGACAAGTAGATACTTATCAGGTCAATTACAACTAGTTAGCTCTGTTCTTCTTGATATATTGGTTTCTATTTTCTTTATTCCAAAGGCGATTTGTATAGAGATTGAGTAACTTATGTCTAGATTCTTATGGCTTGGTCCATCTCTTGATTGCCATAAGACCAAGATTGCTTGATCGCTTGTGTGCCGATCTAAGGAGGAAAGGGATCTTGGAATGAAACAAGTCCTAGATTGAAATAGAGCCATCCAATTTAAGCACATATGACATATCCTTTTTTACCCGGAGAATAATATATGAACTCAATGGGTGAGGACTTATCTTTTGATGGGCCGTAGCTTTTGGTATGTCAGAGTTTCAGTAAGATGTTCGTGAATTTGGAGGAAACTTCTTTCCTTAGGCCCTTGGTTTGGGATCTTGTGGCATAGAGGATGGGAGCCATATATCTTTTTGGTTTGAAAGCCCCTTGATAGATGTTTTTGGGAGACAAATCATGGAGACGACAAGTTTTAATATTGATGTTCTATTCGAGGTGTATTTCCAGCACTCTATGGATAGGGTATATCCAGGGTACTACATAGCAGACCTCGAGATTATTGTGAACATTCTGTGACTGTATCCGGGATACTATTCCAGAGTTTTATCACTCGTATATTTTTGGCTATGATAGACTTGTATGGACGATCAACTCTAGTGGAGAGTTTTCTATTGCATCAACTTAGAAGTATCTCAGAGGTTCATATCATCTGGTTCCGTGGACGGATTTGGTTTGGTTTTTGGGAGCTATTCTTTGATTTGCCTTCATTGACTGGATAGTTTGCATGGAGCAATTTCAGATGAATGATTTTTTGTTCAGGCTTGGGCTTTTGACTTCATCGACATGTCATCTTTGTGCTAGTCAGAGAGAGACTATTGATCACCTTTTCTTCCAAAGGCCCTTTTCGAGGGATATAAGGAGATTGACCATGGCGAATCTTGTAACACCAGACAAGTCCAGATTGTGACATAAAATTTAACAATCCGTTTGAATGGAGCATTTTGGTAGGAAAAGGAGGGAAATTGAGGGTTTTTAAAGAATCCATCCATATTTGGTAAAACAATTAATTGGAGAGGAGGAAAAGGGAGGATTTCTATGAAATCCTCCAATCCCCATTTTTTAATTCCATAAAATCGGTGGGTTTTAGAGGGGAGAGATTCTTTTTTAAAATTATAAATGTTTTAATTTACTTTTTTGCCATATATTTTAAAACTCAATAAAAAACAGAAAGGTTAAAACAATAAATTTGTACACTTTTGACTATATTCCCTTCATTTCCCTTGTCTAACCAAAGGTGATTTTTTATTTTACTTTCTTTTTCCTCCATTTTCTATTACATATTTTGTTTTCAAACGTAGTTTTTAGTTTTATTTTCCTTTCCCTCCCTTTCCCATTATTTTCCTTCATTTCCTTTACCTCCCTTTCCTATGAAGTTGCCAAACAAACTGTAAATAGACTATTTGAGAATTTTTATAGTTTAAGAAAATGTGGAAGAATAATTAAGTTAAATTTAATATAGATTTTATCATTTGGGTTGTACAGAAACTCCTTTAGATACTTAGTCAATGGACTCACCATTCTTAAGTTTTCAATCACTAGAGTTCTCATTTGTCAAGGTGCTCGGTGTTTGGAAGAATTTGATTTCTTTAGGAGAAATTGACTTGTTCGATAGAGTTTTATTTTGCGGGATTGTTTCTCCAATTTTGATTTCCCAGTCGGTGGTCGGTGATTGCTACCTATTGGTATAATTTTCCCACTCATATCTAGATGGTTGTTTACTCGGTAAACATTCATTGATCTACAAATGCGTACCTGTCGATACACCCATTGTTTTACAATTTTTATATACCTTCTCGGTGTATCCATTTTGAAACTCCTCGGTACACTTATTTATCTCTCCAGATATTGCCTTACTTGTATCTCTCGGTGATGGAGAATTGAACCTTATCGGTATATCAATTATTTTACAATATATATATATATATATATATATATATATAGACACACACACACACACACTATGTACTCTCCACTTATTTGTCGATTCCACCTCTTGGTACATTATAATTTTCCATTTTTTTTACCATGTCAGCTTGTCGATAAAGCCTCTCGGTAACGTCACAACTTCTCAACACACTTGTGATTTTGGAGGTTTTCTTTCATTGCTTCTCAGTACACATGTAGCCAAGAAGACTTGAACTTGGCTCTTCTATTTTATTTATCTTGACACTTGCATTTGTGGAGATTTGAACCTTAGTTCTTCCATATCTCAAAAAGTTTCTTTCCACTTGGCTCCTCAAATCCTTTAATCATAATATAACCAACTTATATTATACCCTATATTTTTAAATGTTCCAAATTTTAATAATTCTAGTTTATTTTCTATAAATTTATATTATTCATTTCAACCTTTTCTGGAGCACATTTTCTCAACAAAACAAACGTTCAAGTACTTAAACTCATGGAGTTAACCTTCTCAAAGACCCAAGGGCATTTTGTGTAATTTGGATATGTAAGAGGACTAATGAGAAAATATTGGAAATGTGTTTGAGGATAAAAGGAGAAGTGAGATTCTAGAATCCACAAAAAACCTAAATTTCATCTCACTATCTAGATTATTCTTTTCTCTTCTCTCAAACCTAATCAATTCACCAATAAAACTCAAAATCAAAGGTTCCAAACTATCTATCCCACATCCCAAAGTTAGATTTTAGTTTTGACTTTGAAAGAGTTTAAGGATCCAAAGTTATCACGAAAGGGGAAAATCCAAGAGTTTGGTATAATCCAAACGGGAAAGATTCTTTGGAGCCAAAATCAAGCTATTGTAATCTTTCTACCCAAGCTCTAGTTTGCTAATCTATTTGTTCACTTGGATTTGGAGAATATTAAGTTATAGTATGTCACACCCTAACTCTCGGATTGAGTACACGACAATTGTCATGTTACTCCAGAATACGGGTGAAGCTAACCAGCACACCCAAGTACCGCAAGACATTTATCGATATTTATCCATTTTTCAAAATAATCCAACAAACCCAAACAAATCAACATGCATTCAAACACACAAACAAGGATCAGCCCGGTCCGTCTCTATTCAAATGCATGCATAAGACCAACCCGATCATCTATAATCTAATCGCATACACAAGGCCAACCTAGCCATTTAAATCAAATTTCCAATTCAACGCAAACCATTTTATGAACTAACCTAAAAGTTCATACTCAAGGGATTCATATCAATTTTTATCAAAGCAATTCCCAAATAATTTCAAAAAAATAAAAGGAGGTCCTCAATTAAAGTATATAAAACTATATCCAAATTTTATATCAAATAACCATAACATAAAGTAGGTTTCCAAAATAATTACAAAATTTTGCCTTTATTTGGATCTACTAATAAATATCTCAAACCAGACAAGAGTTTACACCAAAAGAAAGTTTGCGAAGGTGATCTCCCCAAGTCCGACACTAGAGGACCACAATCCCAACTAAAGTTCCTCTGTAAAAATGAAGATAGAAGGGATGAGTATAAATAATATCCAGTGAATGGAAATACATGTTATAACAATAAATGAGGGGTGATTGTGGACATGCTAAACGTAATTCCAAATCATTCATTATATCAATAAAATTCATAGTTTTACACTAAATGTCAAGCTTCAAATGAAATTAATTAAATCATGAAGAGCATAATTATGAATCTAATTTAAATTCACATTTTTTTCCAAAAGTCATGGGATTGCCAAAAACATACCTACCGACAATGGTCTACCGCGACCAAGAGTGGAACCGCCAAACATTTTTATGATTTTCCAACTCACAAATACCCCAAACTTTGGAGTTGTCTCGGACCTCCATTGGGGTGCTACCAAGCTTGTGCGAGGGGATGACCTCAGAGGTACCTTTCAAACGCTACTACCTTCTTAGTTGTATTAACCCCAATCACATCATCCCATTGAGCCATACCGTGGAAGGGAATGACTATGGCTATTACATCAGACACCATTTCACAAAGCTCATAACATACATTAAAATGTGTCAAAATAGTTCAAACATTTATCAAATCATGAATTCAATGCCAACACGTTCATTATAAATTAATATACATGACACATTAATTCAATTTCATACTTGGATGCATATTTCATTTCAAACTCCCTTTCGGGATACTCCAAAATCACAAACTAATTTACAAACCAATTTTAAAAATATTTATAAAAATCACATAAAATTATTTTCTCATTCAAAATTATAAACATGCATCCACTCACTTCTTGAGAGAGTAACTACTCCCAATCTACAATTTAATCCAAGATAAATCCCTCATAACCCTTTAATTGTCTCAACCTAAGATAATAATTATAATTTCATCACTTAAATACAACTTAATATTAGGGTTAATCAAAATTTCCTCCAGTTGTCTCATAACCCAAATTTTCTTGGACAACCATGTTTTAAAAAAACTATCATATCTTGACCTACAAAACTTAGATTGAGGCAATTTTAATTGATACTTAAAGTTAAGACATAGGGCTATAATTTTTATGTTTATAACTAAACTCAATTCCAATCACACAAAAAAAAAAAAATCAAAATTTATGAATGTGTTAGTCCTAAATTCATGCCTATATTTGCACAGTCATTGAAGAATTGTCATAACTTTCAGTACATATATCGGATTGAAATGATTCAAGTATCAAATTAAAGATAAGACATAGATCTATAATGTTTATGTTTAGGGTTTGCCTAATTTTGCCCTAAAGACTGTTCAAATTTGAAGCAAAATTTTACTGGCAGAACAGAAGAGAACAGAAAATTTCTGCAGCACATGTCTCTTTGAAAAATTACTTAAAATCCAATTCTTAACAAAATGTCTACTGTAATATATTTTAAAGTCTAGATGACTAGTTTCAATAGGAATAAATCTTACTCGATTTACTATTGTGTAGAGAAAATTATGATTGAAAAATCATCAATAGGTCAAGCTGCCAGTTGTAGGAATCCAAGTTTTTCACCCTTATTCTAATATTATCAACACTCAATAAGCTAAATACATACATAATAACATAATTCTAAGTTGAGGAAGATGATTTACTTTAAATAGAGTCACCAATTTCATCTCAAAGTTGAGTCATAACAAACCCTAATTTTTATTTATCTACAAAATGCCAAAAATTGTATAAATCAACAACACAATTATAAATAACTCAAATATATATTAGAAAAGTGTTATTATCTTGATTTGAAACACCAATCTCATCCATGACTCAAATTTTCCAAAATTCTAGATTTTCTCCCCTCTAAAATTTCATAACTTTCTTATTAGGTTCTTGTTTTAGGGTTTGTATTTGGGTGTTTGAAAATTTTAATACTTGATTTTGGGTATGGTTAGAATGATTTCTAGGGAGGGAGAGAGCGAGCTGAGAGGGGTTGAGAGAACGAGAGAGGGTGAGGTAAGGGGGGTTTTCGTGAATGAGAGAAGAGGTGAGGGAGGAAGAGGGAAAGAAATAAAAAATAAAGTGGGGAGGGGAAAATGAGTTTTGTGGTAAGCGTTGTCTTTTTTTTTTTTTTTTTTTTTTTTTTTGTCTTGTGTCTCACCTTTTCTTTTTCTTGTTTTACTTTTCTCTTTTTTTTTTTTTTTAATATTACAATTCCAAACCCCCTTAAAAATAAATTTTGTTCTAAAAATTTTAAAAAAAACAAAATCATACCTCAAAGAGATGTGGGTATTGAATTTTCATAGTATTCTCGGGCTCACAAGTCTTTTCTTTGACCTGATCACTTTTCCATTGGATCTTAACAATAGGAACTTGTCTATTCCGCAATCTCTTGATTTGGCGATCAAGGATAGCTTCGGGTTGAACTTTGAAACTTAAGTCTTCCCTTAGATCGATCGGTGGAGTCTCTAATACATGTGAAGGATCCGACAAATACTTCTTCAACATGGAGACATGAAAAATAGCATGGATACTCTCCAATTCCGGTTGTAACTCTAACTGATAGGCCACTTTGCCAATCCTTTCAAAGATTTTGAAAGGGCCAATATACCATGTATTTAATTTTCCCTGTTTCCGAAATCGGGTTACACCCTTTCAAGGTGATATTTTCAAGAAAACCATGTCTCCTACTTCAAACTCCAATGGCCATCTTCTCTTTTGGCATAGCACTTTTGTCGATCTTAAGATACTTTTATTCTTGTCTGAATCACCTTCACTTTTTCTACGGATGTTTTAATTATCTCAATATTCCCAATCTTCCTCTCTCCTACCTCATTCCAACACAATGGAATTTGACACTTTCTTCTGTATAAGGCCTCATAAGGTGGTATCCCAATTCTCACTTGAAGCTATTGCTGTATGCAAACTCAATCAATGGGAGATGCTTATCTTAACTACCTTATATGTCTATCACACATGCTCTAAGCATGTCCTCCAAGATTTAAATTGTACACTACGATTGTCCGTCGATTTTAGGATGAAAGGCCGTGCTAAACTTCAAATTTGTCCTTAAAGACTCTTGTAGCTTAGACCAAAACCGTGAGGTAAATCTAAGATCGCAGTTTGATACAATAGACACCGGAACACCATGAAGTCTCACGATCTCATCAATATAGAGTTTAGACAATTTCTCTAAGGAGTAAGTGTTCTAAATCGGCAATAAGTGAGTTGACTTGTTGAGTCAGTCCATAATCACCCAAATGGCGTCATGCCAACTCGGGGTACGTGGCAAACCAACCACAAAATCCATGGTGACATGTCACCACTCCCACTTAGGAAGCGATAAAGTTTGGAGGACAGTGGCAGGTTTTTGATGTTTGGTTTTGACTTGTTGGCACACAAGATACTTAGCTACATAAAATAGCCTTCCGTATCTCATCATCTTTGGGAACATATATCTGTTTCCTATACACAGCCATTCCATCATCCCGGATGCTAAATTCACCACCTTCTCCCTTGTTTACTTTCTCCACTATGCCCTTTAGCTTCTCATTGGTTTCTTGGAGCTCTCTAATACAGTCTATTAATGTCAGTCATACTTTAAATTTGGCCAAAAGTACACAATGCTCATCATTGGCTAACCCAACTCCAAGTGCATGGAGTCCTACTAAGCATGAGAGATAAGAACTTCTATGAGATGCCGAAGAAGAAAACTTACGGCTTAAGGTGTCTGCAACTATATTTGCTTTGCTTGGGTGGTAATCTATCATTAGATCATAATGTTTGACCAATTCTAGCCACCTCCGTTGCCTTAAATTAAGCTCTTTCTATATGAGTAAATATTTGAGACTTTTGTAATTGGTGAAGACTCGACACATCACTCCATACAAACAATGCCGCCAAATCTTCAAAGCAAAAACAATCGCGACTAACTCTAGGTCATGAGTTGGGTATTTTAATTCATGCCTTTTTAATTGGCAAGAGGCATATGCAATCATCTGATCATCTTGCATCAAAACACAACCCAACCCTTGCTTGTTAGCGTCATTATACACAACATAGTTACCACCACTAGTGGAGAAGGCAATGATAGGTGCAGATGTGAACCTCTTTTTGAGTTCTTGAAAACTTTCTTCACATTTGTCACCCACTCAAATTTGACTCCCTTCCGAATCAAGTTAGACAATGAAGCAACAATCTTGGATAACCTCTCAATGAATCTCCGATAATATTCTGCCAATTCAAGAAAATTTCTCACTTCAGTGACATTTTTCGGTTGCTCCCACTTTAATATGGCTTCTACTTTATTTGGATCAATAAAATCCCATTTTCGGATACCGCATGGCCCAAAAAGCCGATCTTCCTCAGCCAAAATTTACACTTAGAGAATTTGGCGTACAACTTCTTCTCCCAAAGAGTTTGCAATATTATCCGAAGATGCTCGGAATACTCTTTATTATTCTTGGAATATACTAAGATGTCATCAATGAAAACTATGATGAACTTGTCAAGGTAGGAGTGGAAAATCCAATTCATCAAGTTTATGAAAGCAGCGGGAGTATTGGTTAACCCAAAAGGCATCACTAGGAATTCATAATGGTCATACTGCGTTCTAAATGCCGTCTTGTGAATGTCACCCCCTTTCATCCTCAACTGGTGGTACCACAACCTCAAGTCTATTTTTGAAAATACTGAATCCCCTTGAAGTTGATCAAACAAATCGTCAATCCTTAGTAACGATTACTTATTCTTGATGGTCACCTTATTGAGCTGCCAGTAGTCTATGCACAATCAGAGGGTACTATCATTTTTCTTCACAAATAAGACTAGAGCACCCCAAGGTGAGGTACTTGAACGGATGAACCCATTCTCTAATAATTCTTGGAGTTGCATCTTCAGTTCCTTCAACTCTGCGAGTGTCATTCTATATGAAGGGATTGAGATTGGAATTTAGATTCAAATTGGCTCATAAATTTACCTTTAACATGCCAAATCATCATTATGCCTCAACATCAAAATCATATAATAATTATATTATATTTTAAGTCACCAAATCCATGTTTAATAGGATATACCTATAACTATATCTGGATTGTTCTGGGCCCCCTCATTAGTCATCACATAGATTCTCGTTTAAGTTCTTGGTTGGGGATGTTGAGGAGGAGCGGCCATCGTGTTGCTCTCAGTCTCTTTTTGTGTAACGGTACTAGCCGATGGTGTAAGGACATTTGATTGTCCACTCCTTGAGCCACTTGGTTGGTCTCAACTCAAATGACTTCCATGTTCGCCTAGGCCCAATTCAAAGCAAGTATTGCAGAAATACCCCGCCTTCCTGCCTTGGTAATACTTTGGAGGCTCAGTACATGGTCCGGGATGGAATCTCTTGTAATTTCTACAAGCCTCTTCCCTTAACCCCATTGACTTGTTCCTGGATGCCGCACGAGAAGGGAGAGCACCAAACTTTGATAGTTATTGACCTTTTGGAAAGCCAATCGACTCGATAACAGAGACACCACCATAGAAGCCCGTGCTCTTATTCTTCTTGGAACTTTGACCCGATGAGAACCCGGGTCTTCTATTCTTGCCATGACCATCTCTTATCTTTCCCCTCTCAATTACCATCTTCTTAGCCCTCAAAACCAATTCCAGAACATCTTGAAACGTATGCCAAATATCTCAAATCCCATATAAAAGGAGGTCTTCAATTAAAGTATATAAAACTATATCCAAATTCCACATCAAATAACCATAACTAAAGTAGATTTTCAAAAAAGTTACAAAAATTTTCCTTCATTTGGGTCCACTAATAAATACCTCAAACGAAACAAGACTTTATACAAAAAGAAAGTTCACAAAGGTGATCTACCCAAGTCCGGCACTAGACGACCACTAATCTCAACTAAACTTCCTCTATAAAAATGAAGGTACGAGGGATGGGTATAAATAATACACAGTGAGTAGAAATACATGTGATGACAATAAATGAGGTGATTGTGAACATGCCAAATGTGCTTCCAAATCGTTCATTATATTAATAAAATTTATAGTTTTACACCAAATGTCAAGCTTCAAATGAAATTAAAAAATCATGAAGAGCACAATTTATGCATCCAATTTAAATTTACATTTTTTTTTTCAAAAAGCCATGGGGTTGCCAAAAACATAGCTACTGACAATGGTTTACCACAACCAAGTATGGAACCACCAAACATTTTCATGATTTTCCAATTCACAAATAACCCAAACCTTGGCATTGGCTCGGGTTTCCTTTGGGGTGCTACCAAGCTAATTCGAGGGAATGACCTTGGAGGTGTCTCTCGAGCATGGCTACCTCTTTAGTCATATCAACCCCAACCACGTCATCCTGTCGGGTCACACTGTGGAAGGGAATGACTATAGCCATTACATCAGGCAACATTTCACAAACCTCATAACACACATCAAAATGTGTCAAAATAATTCAATCATTTATCAAATCATGAATTTATTGTCAACACATTTATTATAAATCAATATACATGGCACATTATTTCAATTTCATACTTGGATGCATATTTTATTTCAAACTTCCTTTCGGGACACTGTACAATCACAAACTAATTTACAAGTCAATTTTAAAAACATATATAAAAATCATGTAAAAGTATTTTCTCATTTAAAATCATAAACATCTATTGGGAGGGTAACCACTCCTAATTCACAATTTAATCCAAGATAAGTCCCTCCTAACCCTTCAATTGTCTTAACCTAATACAATAAATACAATTTCTTCACTTAAATGTAACTCAATATTAGGACTAATCAAAATTTACTCCAATTGTCTCATAACCCAAATTTTCTTGCACAACCATATTTTAGAAAAATGATCATATCTTAACCTATAAAACTTAGATTGAGGTGATTCTAATTGCAACTTAAAGTTAAGACATAGAGCAATAATTTTTATGTCTACAACTAGACTCAATTCCAATCACACAAAAATACCCAAATCTATGAATGTATTAGTCCTAAATTCATGACCTACATTTGCATAGTAACAAAAGAATTGCAATAACTTTCACTACACATATTGGATTTAAGTGATTCAAGTCTCAAATTAAAGATAAAATATAAATCTACAAATTTTATGTTCAGGATTTGGCCTAATTTTGCCCTAAAGGCTGTTCAAATTTGAAAAAAAATTTTGTTGGTAGAACAGAACAAAATAGAAAACTTTTGCAGGACCGTCTCTTTGAAAAATCACTAAAAATCCAATTCTCAATGAAATGTCTACTATGTATCATTTTAAAGCTCTTAATGTTTAGTTTCAGCAGGAATAAACCTTACTCCATTTACTATTGTGTAAATAAAGTTATGATTAAAAAATCATCAATAGGTCAAGTAGCCAGTTGTAGGAATCCAATTTTTTCACCCTTATTCTTATATTATCAACACTCAATTAGCTAAATACTTACATAATAACACAATTCTAAATCTTAAATGGGATTACCAATTTCGCCCTAAATTTGAGCCACAACAAACCCTAATTTTTCTCTCTCTACAAAAATCTCAAAAATTGTATAAATCGACAACACAATCATAAATAACTCAAATATATGTTGGGAAAGTGTTATTACGTTGATTTGAGACATCAATCTCATCCAAGACCTAAATTTTCCAAAACTCTAGATTTTTTCTTTCTAAAATTTCATAGATTTCTCTCTAGGTTTTTGTTCTAGGGTTGATATTTAGGTGTTTGGAAACTTTAACACTTGATTTTGAGTGTGGTTAGATGATATCTAGGGAGGGAGAGAGAGAGAGCCGAGAGGAGTTGAGAGAATAAGAGAGGGTGAGGTGAGGGGGGTTTTTGTGAGTGAGAGAAGAGGCGAGGGAGGAAAAGGGAAAGAAATAAAAAATAAAGTGGGAAGGGGAAATGGGTTTTATCGGGTAAGAATTATCTTTTTTTTTTCCTTGCCTTGTGTCTCACCTTTTTTTTTTTTTTTCTTTTTTTGACTTTTTTTTTGATATTACATAGTAAATGAGGGAAAAATTAGGTTTTGAATGTTAGGATTTATGGGTTAACTTGGATTAATTAATATTAATATTATGGTTGTTTGATGATGTGCTTTAGGGGTTGGACAAGTTGATCAAGGCAAGACCCTTGTTGTGGGGTAATCTAGAAGTGACAACCTCCTTTAACACTGTGAGTGGATAAACTGTTATGTTTGTGAATGAAAAATTGTTTTCAAGATTTTTCAAAAAATTTTCTTAACTTGATTTTATGAAATGTTTTGTGAATGTGGAGTGTCCATGAAAATATTTTGATTTGAACCATGATATTTATGCATTTGTAAATATATTATGTGAAATGTTGAATTTTCTTGTAAATATTGTTGTTGAACTCATGAATTAAAAATTTGTGGATTTTTCGATAGCATATGGTTTTGAAATGGTGTATGTATTAGTTTTGGTTAAAAGGCTGAACCCCATGGTGTATGTTTAACTTGGGGTATGGCTTTGAACCTCCATTAATGACTATAGTCATTCTCTACATGGAGTGGTCCGATGGGATAACATGGTGAGGGCGTTATTATTATTAGATAGGGAGGTAGTTGGACTAAGAGATGCCTCGTCTGTACCTTTCAGGCTATTCCATTGCACCACCAAGGAGGTCACAAGCTAACGCCAAGATTGGGGTGATATTTATGACTAGAAATAATTGAAAATCCTTGACAGTTCCAATATTGGTCTAGGCTAAACCTTTGGTGGTAAGATTTTTAGACAAACCAATCGATTTTGAAAAAAAAAATGTATATTGAGATTCAATTGTATTTCTTGGAAATCATAACTCTTGTTGAAAAATATATTGATGACTACATGATATTTGTTGAGATAGAAATATGATCTTTAAATCTTGTTTGACACTCCCACATTCATCATTTTTTTTCTTACACAACTATACTATTACACTCTACTTACTGAGTATTTCAATACCTACACCTTCATCCTTTTATTCTTTTCAGAGGAAGTGTAGAGATAAAGACTGTCTCATCATTAATTAGATCCATCTGTGGAGAGAGAGTTGCCTTGGACCAATTGTGGTATTGGTTCCTCTTAGCTATGGATTTTGAGGCATGTAGACGGACCTATCAGAAAGCATTTTTAAAACTTTCTTTGTAATACATTTTACTTATGTTTTTCTAAAGTTGAAACCTTATATTTTGGAAGTTATGTTTTGAAATGTTGAATATTTAATTGTTTTTTATATGTTTAGATGTAAAATATTGTGTAAATTGGATTTTCTTAACTCGAAAAGATATCATCATCGCCTGGTAGGATCTTAGGGTGTGTGTTGGTAATAGCACATACTTTTAGATCATGTGATACATGTCGCGTGTTTGGACCCACAGGTCGGGGCGTGACAAACCTTGTTCCTATGAACTTTCCTATCTCTTGATCAGATATTTGACATACCCTTTTCAGACATCCTCTTTGATGGAATAGGGTTTTCAAAAACATTCTCAGTGCTTATACATACTATATATGGATGGAGAGGAACATGAGAAAGATATGTGAGCGTCAATTATCACCACGAGTCATTATTGCTTTTGTTAGTATAGTCTTACTATCGGTTGAGATTAGAACTTAACTCATTTTGTATGAGTCGATGTTACATTCTAGTTTTCAAGATATATCCCGCTTCCTGTGTATTCTTTATTCTTTTGAAATAAATGAATTATTGTCTCCTTTAAGCGAGATGTATTGTTTGCCAAAAACTAATATTAGGGGCATGACATTTTTTAAGAAGTTATTCTGTTATCCTCTTTTTATCCAAAAAAATTACATAACTATTATGGGAGGTTTTGGGGGTTGTTTTAATTTTTTCTTGGTTTGTGCTTTTTATTATTTGAATTTTAAAATGTGCAACTAACTTGTCAAATGTTATATTTTTTTATGTATTTTAAATAAATAATATTTTATTTTTTAAATCCGATTCGATATATAAATATATATTTCTAAAATATATATTTCTAAAATAGCATGAAGAAATTAGCAAACAAAACACATGCATATTACATGACTTTCAATTTTTGTCATAAAATTTGTAATTTTTTTTAAGAAAGATGAAAGTTATCAATATTTTGTCAAATGATCATAAAATATTAGAAAATATCTGCAAAAAGAAATTGTAAAGTATTTCAAAAGTGAGAGAGAGAGAGAGAGAGAGAGGATAAGTAATATATTATGAGAGGGTGTCATGCCCTGGCCCGCGAGTCCGAACATGTGACAACCGTCACGTGATATAAGAATACGTGTAGTCACCAGCATGTATCTTAAGATCCCGTAAGGCTATGAAAATACGCTTTTTCAAGCCAAAGAAAAATAACACACTAAACATTTATCTTATCAAACATAAGTTCAACTTTATGAAAATTATGTTTATAAACACATTACAAAAGAGTTTTCAAAATACAGTTCTCAAAATAAAAGTTTCACTTCAAAATATGTCCTCTGATGGGTCCATCTACCAGTCTCAAACTATCACATCTAGGGAGAGCCAATACTAACAAATGATCTCGGTAGCTCTTCCTTGGCTGGATCTATCTAACTGGAAGGAGGCTGTCGCTATATCTATACTTCATTTGAAAAGAATAAAAATTAGGGATGAATATATAGCACTCAGTAAGTGGAGTGCAATGACATATTATGATAGTAAACGAGTGGTGAGTGCAGGGATATCAAAGCCACAATTTCCAACAAATCATCATTCATAGGTAAAAACAAACAATTCAGATCATTATCAAAATAGATGCATCCACAAATTTTATACTTTCCAAAAATTATGGGGTCTCCTTAAAGAAAATACTCCCGCCCAACGTTTGGCCAAACGTGGGTGGAAGCCAGCCAAGGGGCTTTTCAATTGTTTCTTTTTATAACACTTATTTTCATTTCCTTGGTGTTGACTCGTACCTCACTGGGGTTCTATCCAGATAGTACGATGGGAGCACAAAAGGTTTCGTCTGCCATCTCTTGCCAATAAACAGCCAACCACGTCACCCTGTCGGGTCGCTTCGTGGAGGGAATGATTATAGTCATTTACTATCACCAACACCTTCATTTCACAATATCCAAATAATTTCCAATGTGCCACAAATTCAATAAATGGTTACCAAACCATTTCGCAATAATAATGAATCCAATTCTCAACAACAATGGCACATATGTATTCACAAATGTAGTAGATGCAAGCATATTGCAAACTCACATTTTGGGATATGCCACAAAAACAAATAGTTGCAGAACAATCCCTTAAAAATCATTTATAAAAGAATTTGTAAAAACATTTTCTCATTCAAAACACAACAATCCGTCCACTTACCGTGTTTGGGAGGGTTGTCACTCCCAAATTTCTTAACAGCAAGAGCTTTGCCTCTATCAGCTTGTTCAACTCCTAAAGATCATTATCAAGTGACAAATATTATCAATATTCATTTCTAGGTTATCCCAAAAATCCCAACAATCAAAACTTAGTTTCTTCTTTACTTCTAGTGGCTTAATAATCTGCAAATTCAAATAAATAACTAGAAAAACAAACTAGAAGTGGGATAAAAGATAACAATACCTTAGCTTTTGTCTCCAAAAAATCCTTCCCGTTTGGGTTATATCAAACCCTAAGATTTTGTTCTTTCTTGAGACAACTCTAGATTCTTAAACTCTTTCGATATCAAGGGTAAAATTAAATTTTTAGAGTGTTAGATGAGCAGTTTGAAATCTTGGATTTAAGTTTTGTTGGTGGATAGATTGGGTTTTGAGAGAGAAGAAAGGAATAGTCTAGAGAGAGATGAGAAGTGGAGTTCTCCACTTCGTGTATTTCTAAAGCCTCCATCTTCCTTTTTATTAATAAACCCATTTTTGATATTTACCTAATGGTCCTCATCTACTATCAAATTTACACAAATGCCCAACATATCTTTTTAAGTCTTGGAAAGGGTTAAGTCTTAGAGAAGGTTAATACTATGAGTTAAGTACTGAGAATTGGATCCAGTTGGAGACAATGTCTTTACCGATGAGCATGGAAAGTTGAAAATGAATGTGCAATTGGTCAGAATAAAGTTAGGAATGTTAACATTGGAATATAATTTAAATAAGACATAATATAACTAAGGGATTTGGATGGCTTGGTGGCAAAACTCTTTTTGGATGCTTGTTGTGCCAAGGTTCAAATCCCAATGAAGACATCTCACGCTAAGTAAATTGAATTTGAAGACAAAACATGCATTTGTTGAAGCATGATCGAAGACAGCAAAATGAAACATCACCGAAGGTAACAAATGGGTAGATACCAATGGCTTGACAAGTATGAGTAAATGTCACAAAGTGATAGCTGATGAGCATTTGAAAAGGGTTTCCGACCATCAGTTTATTCAAGCATAACCGATTAGCAGAAGGGAGGGTTGACCGATAGCAAAATAAAGGGTTAATAATATTACTGAAGAATAATATTGAGGCAAGAATAACAAGTGAAATAAATTAAAAAATGAAATTACCGAAGAGCAAATGGTATATACAGCAAATAGATATAGTTTGGTTACTGATGGAGTTTTTCCATTTGTAAAATGACAGTCGGTGAACTTGTACCGAAGGAGTTTTCAAATCACATATCAATGGGTCTCAAGATTGGACATCCACTGATGGTCCAAATATCCACCATTGAGAAAATGTAAGTGAAGTGTAATATGTTAAACGGTATAGGAAAAGTTGGGTGTATCGATAGTCATATAAAAATTATAAAATAATCTATTAACTCAACTCCTCAGTATGTGAACAAACCACACTTCACATTACACCGAAGAGGTAGAAAATCACCAAGAGACGGTCACCATCAGCTTCCGATCAGAAAATCAAACTTTTGAAGAAATTGTTTATTGGACACTAAAACCTCACTGAACTGGTAAATTCTCTCAAAAAAGTCAAATACTACCAAATACTGATCACCGAACCTCCAAATAACCGATGACTCTAATAACCAGGAACTTAACAAATTTAAAACCTATCGGCCAAATATTCGGACGAGTTTCTGGACAACCTAAAGAGTAGAATTCTCACTTATATTTAAATTAACTATTCTTCCACCACTTTACAATAGATAAAATCTTAAAATAAGCCACTTAGAGTACACATTACAATCCGGACTTGTTCGGTGTTATAATTCTTAACCCCTTAAAAGAAATTTTGTTCTCAAAATTTTAGAACATAATTATACTTCAAATAATTGGGGATATTGTTTCCTCATCGTCTCTTCAGGTTCCCAAGTCATTTCTTCAATATTGTTGTTCTTCCATAAGACCTTGACGATCGAGATCTACTTATTTCTTAGACTTTTAACTTGTTTCTCCAAGATAGCTGCCTGTTGAACTCCAAAATTTAAATCTTCTCTTAACTCAATGGGTGGAGCCTCAAGTACATGAGAGGGGTCTGCCAAGTACTTCTTCAACATAGAAATATGGAAGACATTATAAATTCTTTCCAACACTTGGGGTAGTTTTAACCAATAAGCCACTTTTCCTACCTTTTCTTTGATCTCGAAGGGACCAATATACTGAGGATTCAACTTTTCCCGTTTTCAAAATCGAATTACACATTTCCAAGGAGATACTTTCAAAAATACCATGTCACCGATCTCAAATTCTAGTGACCTTCTCCTCTTATCAGTATAACTCTTCTATTGATCTTGGGCTGCCTCTATTCTTTGCCGAATCAACTTCACCTTTTAGGTAGTGGTCTTGATCAACTCTACACTCTTAATCTTTCTTTTCCCAACGTTATCCCAATATAATGGAGTTCTATACTTCCTTCCATATAAGGCTTCATACGAGGGCATTCCAATACTAGCTTGGTAACTATTGTTATAGGCAAACTCTATCAAAGGAATGTGCCTATCCCAACTACCTTAAATATCTAGTACACAAACTTTAAGCATATCTTCTAAGGTTTGGATTATGTGTTCAGATTGCCCATCGGTTTGAGTGTAGATGGCAGTGCTAAACTTCAACTGAGTGCCTACGGATTTTTGTAATTTTGGCCAGAATCGAGGGTAAAACGGGGGTCACGATTAGTCATGATCGACACTGGAAGCTCATGAAACTTCACAATTTTATCAATATACAACTTGGCCAGTTTCTCTAAAGAATATGTGTTTTGGATCGGCAAGAAATGAGCTGATTTGGTGTGTCGATCGACAATCACCCAAATAGCATCATATCTATTTGGTGTTTGGGGCAAACCGATTACAAAATCTATGGTCACATGCTCCCATTTTCATTCAGGAATCAAAAAAGGTTGGAGTTTACCGGTTGGTTTTTGGTGTTTTATTTTTACTTGCTGATATACCAAACACTTAGACACAAACTCAACAATCTCTCTTTTCATTCCGGACCATCAATAGTTCTCCTTAATTGTTCGATACATCTTAGTACTTCCCGAATGCATAGCATAAGCCAATGAGTGTGTTTCCTCAAGAACAGCTCTACGGAGTTCAATCTTTAGGAACAAAAATCCTATTCTTAAACACAAGCATCCCATCATCATGGATCCTAAACTCATTCCCTTTTCCATTGTGAACTTTCTTAGTTATTATCTTCAATTCATCATCGGCAGTTTGGAGTTCCCATATACGATCTACTAAGCTGGGCCTTACCTCAAATCTAGCCAATGATACACCTTGCTCATCACTTGCTAATCTCACCCCAAGGGTTCGGATCTCAACCAAACAAGAAGAATATGACTTCTTATGAGACTCCAAATTAGATGAAGACTTCCGACTCAATGTATCAGTAGCCACATTAGCTTTACCAGGATGGTAATCTATCACCAAGTCATAATCTTTAATCAACTCAAACCATTTTCTTTGTCTCAAATTCAGCTCCTTTTGTGTTAACAAATACTTCAAACTTTTGTGATTAGTGAAAATCCTACAAGTCACTCCATACAAATAATATCTCCAAATCTTCAAAACAAACACAATTGTTGCCAACCCTTGTTTACTTGTATCACTATAGACCACATATCCATCTCCACTAGACGGAAGAGTAAGGATTGGAGCAGATGTCAACCTCTTCTTAAGTTCTTGGAAACTAGCTTCACACTTATCATCCCACTGAAATCTAATTCAATTTCTTGTCAATTCAGACAATAGTCCTGTAATCTTTGAAAATCCCTCAATAGATCTTCTATAATACCCTACTAGCCCAAGGAAATTTCTAACCTCTGTTACATTCTTTTGCTGTTCCCACTTCACGATAGCCTCAACCTTTTTTAGATCTACAAATACTTCTTTATCAGACACTACATGTTCCAAGAATCCAATTTCTCTTAACCAAAACTCACACTTTGAGAATTTAGCATACAATTATTTCTCCCGAAGGGCCTGCAGTATAATCCTGAGATGCTCTGTATGTTTCTCATCATCTTTTGAATACACCAATATGTCATCGATAAATACAATCATAAACTGATCAAGATATAGGTGAAATACTCTATTCATCAAATCCATGAAAGCAGCAAGGGCATTCGTTAAGCCAAATGGCATCACAAAAAACTCATAGTGTCCATACCGAGTTCAAAATGTTGTTTTATACACATCACTCTCTTTAATCTTTAACTGATGATATCTCGATCTCAAATCAATCTTTGAGAACAAACAAGCACCTTGAAGCTGGTCAAAGAGATCATCAATTCTAGTAAGTGGGTACTTGTTCTTAAAGGTGACTTTATTTAATTGCCGATAGTCAATACATAGTCTTAAAATACCATCTTTCTTCTTTACAAATATGACCGGTGCACCCCAAGGAGAAAAGCTTGGTTAGATAAATCCCTTGTCTAGCAACTCTTAGACTTGCACTTTTAACTCCTTTAACTCTGCAGGTGCCATCCTATAAGGTAGTATGGAAATAGGTATAGTGTTTGGAAGTAGATCAATAATGAAATCAAACTCTCGATCCGGGGCTAAACAGGTGACTCTTCTGGAAATACATCTAGAAACTCATTTACTACTGGGACATAATCTAAAGTAGAACTCACTACAGTGGTATCAACTATATGAGCTAAGTATGCTTCAAATCCTTTGTGTATCAACCTATGTGCTTCTAATGCTAATATTACACATGTCGGCACTATTTGGCGTTTGTCGATAAAGACAATAGTTGGATATCCAGGCTTTCAGAACTCTTCTTCCTAGTAAAACAATTCAGGGATGCTTGATGAAGGTGTAACCAATCCATTCCCATAATAGCATCAAAATCCTTCATCTCTAAGGGAATCAGGTCTGCCTCAAGAATCATTTCACATATCAAGATGTCACAACCTCTGTAAACTGTATTCCTAACCATCTGCTCACCCAAAGGAGTAACCACTAACAACTCTTTCTCAAGTGGAGTCATAAGCCTATCGGCATGCCTAGCAAAGCTTGCACTAATTAAAGAATTGTTTGACCCCGTGTCAATAAGTATATGGGCATCGACGCTAAAAATTGTCATTATACCTATTAATATAACCATCAAGGCCAATTGTAAAACGTTCTGATAGGTATGATCCTCTGTCATTGACATCCTCTCTCGGAAATTAAAGTTCAAACCATCCTCAAATTTGAAACGCCTATACTCCTCAAAGACTACTATCTCTGGAACATACGCGGACAAACTCCTAAACTCTGCTTTATATTCTCCTACTATCTATTTCCTTGATGTAAGTGAAGGAATTCTCTTCTTTTTAAATCTCGATCAAACTTGTATAGAATTTCTCATCAAACTCCCTAAAGAAATCAATCCAAGTAAGGGGTAGAGTCGATCTCTCATTTACACCATCCTAATAAGTACTAGCATTCTCATCTAACAACCTCACCGCCATAATGAGTTTCAATTCATCATCAATTCTCATATCTAACACCGTTTCTCGAACCCTCTTGATCCATTTCTTAGTCACCGTAGGGTCATTGGACCCTGAAAAGATCACACACCCTAATTGCCTAGCCTCTTTTAATAACTTGGACAATTCAACAGGTGGTCGGGTGGATGGTGTAGCTACCGAAGTAGGAGGTGCTACCGGCGCATAGGAAGGACTGATGGAACTGCTGGATTGGGAGCTGGTGGAGGGACTTGGACTTGAGGTGGTGCTTGAAAATGTGCACCATATACATTCCACTACTCGGCCCATTACTGAAGATCATCGAGTGGTGGTGGAGGGATCCCAGTTGGAGGAGCCGAGTGAGTAGAAGCTAGTGGAAGTGGAGCAAGCGAGGATGACTCATCCTCGTGCTTTTAGAGAGGAATTTCATTTATACTTCTCAGTCTTCTATGAGGAGGCATGGTAATCTACAAAAGAAAAGCTATTTTAGCTCATGGTACTAAGATGACTCTAGACACCTACGGCTAGAGGTATATCAATTCCCTAGAACCCATTGGAGGCTTTCAAATTTTCCCAAAAACATTTAGAAGTACAAAAACCTTTAAAATTATTTGTAAATATTTGAAAACTTTTTATAACTTCAAAACCTTTACTTTGATACCAATAAAATTGTCACGCCCCAACCTGTGAGTCTGAACATTTGACAACCACCACGTGATCTAGGAATACGTGCAGACACCAGCATGTATCCCAAGATCCCGTAAGGCTATGAAAATACACTTTTTCAAACCAGAGAAAAATAACACACTAAACATTTATCTTATCAAATATGAGTTCAACTTTATGAAAATTATGTTTATAAACACATTACACAAGAGTTTTAAAAATACAGTTCTCAAAATAAAAGTTTCACTTCAAAATATGCCATTCGATAGGTCCATCTATCAGTCTCAAAAGATCACATCTAGGGAGAGCCAATGTCAACAAATGATCCCAGTAGCTCTTTCTTGGTTGGATCTATCTAACTGGAAGGAGGTTGTCGCTATGTCTACACTTCCTCTGAAAAGAATAAAAATGAGGGATGAATGTATAATACTAAATAAATAAAGTGCAATAGCATGTTGCGATAATAAATAAGTGATGAGTGTGGGGATGCCAAGGCCACAATTTCCAACAAATCATCATTCATATGTAAAAATAAATAATTCAAATCATTATCAAAATAGATGCATCCACAAGTTTCATACTTTCCAAAAATCATGGAGGCTCCCTAAAGAAAACACTCTTGCCTAATATTTGGCCCAATATGGGTGGAAACCCACCAAGGGGTTTTCAATCATTTATTTTCATAACACTAATTTTCCCTTCCTTGGCGTTAACTTATACCTCACCAGGGTGCTATTCGGATAGTACGACAGGGGCACAGGAGGCAGCGTCTATCATCCCTTACCAATAAATACCTAACCATGTCACCCTATCGGGTCGCTCTGTGAAGGGAATGACTATAGTCATTTACCATCACTAGCACTTTCATTTCACAATATCCAAATAATTTTCAATGTGTCACAAATTCAATAAATGGTTACCTAATTATATCACAATAACATTGAATGCAATTCTCAACAATAATGGTACATATGTATTCACAAATACAGTGGATGCAAGCATATTCTAAACTCACATTTTGGGACATCCCACAAACACAAATATTACAAAACAATCACTTAAAAATCATTTATAAAAAGATTTGTAAAAAATATTTTCTCATTCAAAGCACAATAGTCCATTCACTGATTGTGTTTGGGAGGGTTGTCACTCCCGGATTCCTCAACAGCAAGAGCTTTACCTCGATCAGCTTGTTCAACTCCTAAAGATCATTATCAAGTGACAAATATTATCAATATTCATTTCTAAGTTAACCTAAAAATTCCAATAGTCAAAACTTAGTTTCTCCTTCACTTCTGATGGCTTAATAATCTCCAAATTCAAATAAATAACTAGAAAAATAAACTAGAAGTGGGATAAAAGATAACAATACCTTAGCTTTTGTCCCCAAGAAATCCTTCCTGTTCGGGTTATACCAAACACTAAGATTTTGTTCTTCCTTTTGACAACTCTAGATTCATAAGGTCTTTCGATATCAAGGCTAAAATTAAATTTTTAGAGTGTTAGATGAGCAGTTTGGAATCTTGGACTCGAGTTTTGTTGGTGCATAGATTGGGTTTTGAGAGAGAAGAAAGAAACGGTCTAGAGAGAGATGAGAAGTGGAGTTCTCTACTTCGCGTATTTCTAAAGCCTCTATCTTACTTTTTATAATTAAACACATTTTTAATATTTACCATTGGTCCTCATCTACTCTCAAATTTACACAAATACCCAACATTTTTTTTAAGTCTTGGAGAAGGTTAAGTCTTAGAGAAGGTTAATACTATGAGTTAAGTACTGAGAATTTGGTCTAGCTGGGACAATGTCTTTACCGATGAGCAGGGAAAATTGAAAATGAATGTGCAATTGGTGGGAATAAAGTTAGGAATGTTAACATTGGAATATAATATAAATAGGACATAATATAACTAAGGAATTTGGATGGCGTGGTGGCAAAAGTCTTTTTGGATGCTTGTTGTGCGAAGGTTTAAATCCCAATAAAGACATCTCACATTAAGCAAATTAAATTTGAAGACAAAACATGCATTTGTTGAAGCATGACCGAAGTCAGCAAAATGAAACATGTCCGAAGGCAGCAAATGGGTAGAAACCGATGGCTTGACAAGTGTGAGTAAATGTCACAAAGTGATAGCCGATGAGCATTTGAAAAGGGTTGTCGACTAGTAGTTTATTCAAGCATAACCGATCAGTAGGGAGGGTTGACCGACAACAAAATGAAGGGTTAATAATATTACCGAAGAGCGATACCGAGGCAAGATCGACAAGTTAAATAAAATGAAAAATGAAATTACCGAAGAGCGAATGGTATATACAACATATAGATATAGTTTGGTTACTAATGGAGTATTTCCATTTGTAAAATGACAGTCGGTGAACTTGTATTGAAGGAGTTTTCAAATCACATATCAACAGGTCTCAAGATTGGACATCCACTGATGGTCCAAATATCCACTGCCGGGAAAATATAAGTGAAGTGTAATATGCTGAACAGTATAGGAAAAGTTGGGTGTACCGATAGTCATATAAAAATAATAAAATAATCTATTAACTCAACTTCTCGGTATGTGAAAAAACCACACTTTACATTACACCAAAGAGGTAGTAAATAACTAAGAGACGATCACCATCGACTATCTATCAGAAAGTCAAACTTTTGAAGAAATTGTTTATTGGACAATGAAACCTTACCGAACAAGTAAATTTTCTCAGAAAAGTCAAATCCCACCAAATATTGATCACTGAACACCCAAGTAATCGATTACTCTAATGACCAGGAACTTAACAAATTTAATGCCTATCGGCCAAATATCTGAAGGAGTTTCTAGATAACCTAAAGAGCAAAAATTTACACTTATATTTAAATTAACTATTCTTCTATCACTTTGCAATAGATAAAATTTTAAAATAAGCCACTTAGAGTATACATTACAATCCGGACTTGTCCGGTGTTACATAGAGAGAGAGAGTGTGTGTGTGTGTGAGTTGACTATTTTAGAAGATTTTAAGGCTTGTTATTATCTCTCTCTGTTTTTTTTCCCTTGCTTCATGTGTTTTTCACTTTGTAATTATTAAGTTTTTAAGAATGACAATTACTATTGTCAAGTGTTATCTTTATTTTTTTAATTAATTATAATTTTTATTTTCTAAATCTTATTCAATGTTTTTGTTCTAAATACTATAAAGCAACCAATAAACAAAACATGTATATTAAAAAAAATTTAATTTTTTTCATAAAATTAGCAAAATTTCTAGAAAAAATTTAAAAATCATTAATATTTTGCTCAATGTTCGTAAAAAATACTTGGTAAAAGAAATTGTAAAGTGTTACAAATTGTGAAATTTCCTTAAAATATTCTGTGAAGAAATATATATGGATATAAAAAAATGTAGGGAGACAGTTATAGTCAGTGTTTTAAAACCCAGAGTATGATAGAATAATATACTTTGTTAATTATATTCCAGGAGGCATATAATTCACAGAACTAAAGGAAAAATAAAGAAACAATCAATCAAAATATGGGTTGAGATGAAGTAATTAGGTTTAATGAGGTGTGAACGGCAAAAGAAATTACATGGGTCTTAATTAATAGAAACCTTAAATTGTAAGAAACCCAAATTGAAGAAGGAAATCATGAGATGAAGAAGGAAATCATGAGAACAATATACTTTGTCAACCTTGAATTCCTCTCTTTGGGAAATCATGAGATGAAGAAGGAATATGGAAACCCTAAATTGTAAACATAATGCTAGTGATGGTAGAAAGAAGCAAAGAAAGAAGAATATGGCTTCTATAAGTTTGATCCATGAAGCTAAAAACTCTGATAGGGTTTATGAGGTGTGAAGAGATGTAACTAATTGAACAAAGAAAATGGAGAAGATGATGAAGATCATGCGAAAAATGTTTCCAAGGGTTTTCATTTGCAGTTGCAAGTGATAATGTAAAGAGAGAGAGAGAGGAGAGAGATAGAGAGAAGAGAAGAGAGAGAAAAGAATTCCTACGCGGTTAAGAAAATGCCTTTCTTCGGACTTCGGAGCACTCAGGCTGCAAGGGGAGAAGTGAAGACCTAAAGTGAAGAGGTGAGAATGAGATAAAAAGAGCAAGAAAAAAAAAAGATTGGCCGGTTCAATTCAGTTTTCGGTTAAATCTGGATTTTGATTGGTTTTAACCGTTTTTTTCAAAATCCAATTTTATTTTTAAACCTAACCGACTGCTGGTTCGGTTTCTAATTGAACCAGTCAAACTGGTTGGTCCGGTCCGGATTTCAACACGCTGGTTATAGTTCTTTTAAAAACAGGGGAATTATTCTAAGCATTATAAATAAGTTGCCCTCCATGCCCATATATGGTATAGATACGGATAGCACTGTTTTAGGTTTGAATTCACAGCATTTGATACAATAATTAAATAAAATATAAATATGATTAACAAATTTTATTTTGATGTATAACATTATTTTTCAAATATAAAAGGGTCTATTTGACATTGTAAGGTGAAAAATTAGGAGTTTAGATTATTCTATATTATATATAAAACTAGATATATGGTATAATCATTTTTTATTAATATTATCTTTATTAAAAAATAAATTTTCCACATTACTTTTATACATTTTATTAAATTTCTCTTTCTATATTTTTCATTTATTTTTGCCTCGTGGATTATTCATTTATTTTTGAAAGACATTACTTTATATACTTATATATATATTTGTTAAAACTTTATACATGTCTAACTTACAAACAGTTAGAAATTGATGGGACATGACCCAAACAACACCACCATTAGGTATCCGCATGCCCAACCGACACCCACAGGTACGAGTAACCAACTCACAAGTTGAACAGCTAGCGGCCTAAGGGACTAATGAAACCGAATGACCCTTCCTCTTTGAGTCAAACGATGACTAACGAACACTTGAGGGGCTAGTTGGCCTTACGATTGCTATCGAAAGGTAAATACTCACCAAGCCCCACTTTAATTCAGTTTCCTATTACTACGCAGATCTTATCTCCCAGATAAGGAAGGAAGTCCTCAGGGAATCTAATCGATAAGGGAAATAATCTTTCCAAATATTTAAACTTCCCAAGTGATAGCGATTTCAAAATCTCAAATAATTATACGCTGAAATCTTCAGGATTCCCATATGAAAACTAGGGTTACAACAACCCCAAAAGTCCACGATCCCTACGGCCCTCCATATAAGAGGCACTCAAGGCTTCAGGGCCAAGTAAGTTCTCTGAACTTGACAGACACAAGACCTCGGGAGATCCATCCTCTCAGGGGGAATTAGTCTGTTTTCTCTCATTTCAAAACTACTTTTTTTTGACTTGGGTGTCGGAATCTCCCCCACCGGAGCACCCTCCGGTGGACTTTTGTATTCTCGAGCCTTATTGCCATGTAACAGTTCAAGTTGCAATGAACTAGATCTGTGAGCCGAAATTCACCTCCAACAGATTGGCATCGTCTGTGGAAAACAGATTAATTACAACTCTTTCTCACTAACATCTTGTTGTTAAATGAAGTATGACGACAGTCAAGAGAAAAAGACCAATCATCAGATTTGACGATGACGATCTGATCGAAGTTGACCTTAGTCACAATGATCCCCTGGTCATCACTGTCAAAATGAGCTCTCACATGGTTAAAAGGGTCCTCATCGACCAGGGTACAGATTGTGACCTTCTCACCTGGGACGCCCTCCATCGAATGGGCTTCAATGCTTCACACCTTTAACCCTCAACCGGGTCCCTCAAGGGATTATCTGACAAATGTATTCACCTAGAAGGGATTATTCCTCTCATCGTGACCGTGGGGACTCCTCCAAATCACACCTCCGTCCGGGCCACTTTCTATGTGGTGAAGCTGTATTCACCGTATAACGCCATCCTTGGCCGGTCAAGTCTAGACAAACTGGATTATTACCCAGCACTCGATACATGGAGGTGAAGTTCTAAACGTTGGAGGCGGTCACAACTGTCCGAAGTGACGCAGATCTTTATACCCCCTTTGCAGACAAGGATGGGCTAGGGAACTTCCCCATCGATACTTTAGAACTCAGAGGCGACATCGAACCGATGGACAGGCCGAGGCTGGTCGAAGAAGTGATTAAAGTTCCCTTGGCTGGCGATCCCACCCGAACCGTCCAAATCGGGGCTGGCCTGTCCGCCCCACTACGCAAAGCAATCATCAATTGTTTAGAGTGGTATTCCGATGTCTTCACCTGGTCCCCTGAGGACATGCCTGGCATTGTCGGTCATTGTTCATAGGCTAACTGTGAACACTGCTTATAAATCGGTCAAGCAAAAGAAGAGGGTATTCGTACCCGAATGCCAATGCGCCATTCATAGGAAGGTTCAGAAGCTACTAGCCACTGGATTCATCCGAGAAGTCAAATATTCTGAATGGCTAGCAAACGTGGTTTTGGTCAAGAAAGCCAATGGCAAATGGAGGATGTGTGTAGACTTCAAAAATTTTAATAAAACCTGTTCGAAAGACAGTTACCCTCTCCCGAACATTAATAAATTGGTGGACAATTCTTCATGCCACCAACTCCTAAGTTTCATGGATGCCTACTCAAGGTACAACCAGATACAGATGGCATTGGAGGATGAAGAAAAAACAAGTTTCATCATGGAGTTCAGTATGTACTATTACCGAGTAATGCCCTTCAGGCTAAAAAATGCGGGGGCCACTTTCCAACAATTGGTCAACATGGTCTTCAGAAAACAACTTGGCCAAAACATAAAAGTATATTTAGATGACATGCTTGTCAAGTATACCGATGCCAAAACTCATGCTGATGATCTCGAGGAGACTTTTCAGACGCTATAACATTATAACATGCGATTGAATCCTGCCAAGTGCACCATAGGCATTGTATATGGTAAGTTTTTGGGCTTTATAATCACCAATTGCAGGATCAAAGCCAATCTAGAGAAGATATAAGCCATCCTGGACATGTCCCCTCCTCAAACACTAAAGGAGGTATAACGTCTCACTCGCTGAATGGCAGCCCTGAGCCAATTCTTATCGAAAGTTAGAGAAAAGTACAAACCAATTTTCGACGCCCTCAAGAAATCCCAATGATTCACGTGGACACCCTAATGCTAAGCAACTTTCGAACAACTGAAAGATATCTCACAACTCCTCTATTTCTCTCTCGATTGATTCTGATGAGAAACTCTACCTGTATCTCTCTATTTCTCATAAGTGCTTTGCTCTGTCCTTGTAAGACAGGACATTACTACTTAGAAGCCGGTCTACTACATCAGTCAAATGCTCAAGAAATCTAAAATCAACTATCGACTGATTAAAAAGATAGCATACACACTCATTATTTCGGTTAGACGGCTTCACCCATATTTCCAAGCTCAAACTATCGTGGTACTCACCAATCAACCGTTGAAGCAAATCTTCCAAAAGAGGGATACCTTTGGCTGCTTAATCAAGTGGTGTGCCGAACTGGGTGAGTTCGACATCCAGTACCAGCCTCGCCCTGCAATCAAGGGCTAAGCCCCGACCGATTTCATCCTTGAATGCACTCTCCCGATCGTGGCCAAACCTCAGCCCATTGATACCATTCATAAATGGTCACTACCAGAATGGACCATACATGTCGATGGATCCTCAAACTCTTCAAGTAGTGGTGTTGGGCTCATACTGGTGGGCCCAGACAATTTCAAAGACGAATGCGCCATTCATTTCGACTTCCGGGCTACTAATAATCAAGCAAAGTACGAATCTTTGTTGACAGGGCTCCGAATTGTAGCTAGCATTGGAGCTCGAAGCATCCGGGTATTTACCGATAGCTAACTAGTTGTCAAACAGATTGAAAGGGTTTATGAGATAAAAGATCGAATCATGGCCAGATATTTAAGTAAGCTCCAAGAAACGACGGCTAAACTAGACAAAGTTGACATTCAACAACCCTCGTTTAGAGAACGCACGAGTCGATATGCTCGCCAAGTTGGCCAGCTCGGATTCAGTCGCCTCCAGTCGATAGTCCACATCAAAAGCTTACCATATCCCAGTATAGACGAACTACCTTGTGATGGACCAACCTCCTAGTTGGAAAGATCCAATTAAAGCATATTTGAGAGACAACGGCCTGCTTGACTCACCATCAAAGGCTACCAAGTTGAAGCGAAAAGCTATTCACAATGCCATCATCGATAAAAGACTATACCGAAAGTCTTTCACCCATCCATATCTGAGATGCTTAACCTTGAAAGAAGGGAATTATGTCCCCCAGGAGATCCATGAGGGAATATGCGGTAGTCATCTGGGGGCTCAAAATTTGTTTCACAAAGCCCTGTGACAGGGATCCTACTGACCGACTATGAAATCTAACTGAACTGATTACGTCAGGAAGTGTGACAAATGCCAGAGGTTCTCTTCGGTTCCATAATTGTCCTTTATCGAACTCAACCCCATTGCGGGCCCATGGCCGTTTGCTCAGTGGGGGATGGACATCCTAGGGCCATTCCCCCTAGCTACCAGATAAAGGAAGTTTCACATAGTAGCCATCGACTACTTTATTAAGTGGGTAGAGGCCGAACCCCTGTTCAGATAATAGTAACCAAGACTCAGTCATTCGTATGGACTCATATAGTTACCCGATTTGGTATACCCTACATCCTTATCATGGACAATGGGAAGTGATTTGACAATGCCAGTTTTCAAGAGTTCTGTACTAAGATCGAGATTGATCATCGTTTCTCATCGATCGCCCATCTGTAAACCAATGGACTCGCAGAGATAACCCATCAAACGATCCTCCAAGGAATACAAACTATGTTGGATGAAGCCAAGGGATGACGGGTAGATAAACTCTATAGCATACTCTGATTGTACCATACTACACCTCAAAGGGCAACCGGAGAAACCCTGTTTAGTCTGACATAGTGAAGCAGTCATACCTGTGGAGATCCGGATCTACTCGTTTCAGATAGCTCAGTACGATTTTGACCGAAACGAATCCACCTTGCATGAATACTTAGGCCTACTCTTCGAGCTGTAGGAATCCGCATCCACCCAGATGGCTGCGTACCAACAGTAAATGATGCAGTACTACAGCCGAAGAGTCAGAATCCAGATATTCAAACCCGGACAATCTAGTGCTAAGGAAGGTCGAAGCTACCAGCCAACCTTAAGCTAGGGGCAAGCTAGCCCCTAATTGGGAAGGCCCCTATCGGATATATTCCGTAATCCATCCAGGGGCATATCACCTCAGCAACCTAGATGGATTGGTCGTACCCAGAACCTGGAACATAGTGAACTTATGAATCTACTACCAATGAGCGGTTTTTCCGTACCAGAATACTCTATGTTGGGTAAGTCTACCATGATTTTCCGTTCGGTAGGCCTATCAACTGATTTTTGATGCTTTTGTTCTTATCAAATGATACCTATCGAAGGGATTTATTTCACCAAACGGGCCGTAGTCGCCCTGTCCTACTGAAGGGATCTATCTCCCCGAACGGGTCGTAGTTGCCTTGTCATACCAAAGGGATTTATCTCTCCGAACGGGCTATAGTTGCCCATTCGTGCCGAAGGGATTTATTTCCCCAAACGGGCCGTAGTCGCCTTATCCTACCGAAGGGATCTATCTCCCCGAATAGGCTGTAGTTGCCATGTCCTACTGAAGGGATCTATCTCTGTGAACGGGTTGTAGTCACCCTGTCCTACTAAAGGGATCTATTTCTCCGAATGAGCCGTAGACGCCCTATCCTACTAAAGGAATCTATCTCTTTGAACGAGCAATCTATCTCCCCGAATAGGTCGTAGTCACCCTGCTTTAATGAAGGGATCTATCTCCCTGAACGGACTGTAGTTACCCTATCCTACCGAAGGGATCTATCTACTCCTAATGAGCCGTAGTCACCATGTCCTACGAAAGGGATTTATCTCCCCGAACTAGCCGTAGTTGCCTAATCCTACCAAAGGGATTTATCTCCCCAAACGGGCCGTAGTCACCCTGTCCTACCAACGGGATCTATTTCCCTTATCGAAGGGATCCATCTTTTTGAACAAGCCTTAGTTGCCCTATCCTATCAAAAGGACCTACCTCCCCAAATGGGCCATAGTCATCTTGTCCTATCAAAAGAATCTACCTAATCGACTAAGTCAGCACCAATGAATAAACGAAACGTACCTATTTCTACCAATCAGGTGAACATGAGTATAACTAACTACGTTATTTGCAAGCGGATTAATCATGTGAGTAGTCCAACAGTGATAGCGAACAAACAAAAAGAGCCTAGGCATAGACAGCAGATGACAAGTAAGTAAAATGAATCTCTTTATTCATATGACGAATACACTTTCGTTTTAATTTTCAAGTCCCATAGTCGAACCTATTACATCAAAAGAAGTACATGAATCGTTATATCACCTCGATTATCAGACAACACTAGTATGAAAATAGAAAAAAGAAGAACAAACAAAAAGAAAACAGCAGCCCCAAGCTCAGGAGAGTATATAAACTGTAAGTGAAACTTGCATGCAACAATTTGCAGCCTGACCAAAACAAGAAAACCGCTAAAACCGAGGTGAGGAGGAATATGAAATTGAGCGGATGCATCTCAGACATCCAAGGGCCCTCACACTTTACCAGCTCCTCCCATCGTCTGACCGGAAGCCAGACGACAGACTCTACTTGGAATGAGACTTTTTTCTTATGTCCCCTCACCTAAGTAAAGAACCCCTAAAGGGACATGGACAGAACCCATCATGATGCCCGAAGGTTGAACGATATGATGAGACCTTATGCGCACAGTCCCCATTTTGATGAGATCTCATGTCCACAGAAATATTCTATATTACTAAACTTTGCAAACAGAAGCACCCTATTGAAAACTCCTCAGAAAAATCGACTCTTATAAGAACACTCTCCAACACTGGAAAACACGCAAAGCTACTCAAGGTCATACAAAGACCTGCCATCCTTATTTATAAGGATAAAAAGATCTCTTTGAAATCCATAAGTAGTTGAAATGCTCCACTGAGAAGCGTGCAAATTAAATGGGGGGCATTAAAGTCGGTGAAAAACGAAATGGTTAGAGCAAAAGGGGGGATTCACATCCCATTTGCTTTATCTACATATCAGATGAAGGCGGTTCACACAATCCCAAGAGACACGTATAACATCCTCCACATCCCAACTTTTCGAGAAGCAAACCTCACATATGGCGCCTCTTCTAGGAATCGACACTATGAATCGGGGACAAATAATGGGACATGACCCAAACAACACCACCATCAGGTATCCGCATGCCCAACCGACACCCACAGGTACAGGTAACCAACTCACAAGTCGAATAGCTAGTGGGCTGAGGGACTAATGAAAACCGAATGACCCTTCCTCTTTAAGTCGATCGATGACTAACAAACACCCGAGGGGCTAGTCAGCCTTACGATTGCTATCGAAAGGTAAAGATTCACCATGCCCGACTTTAATTCAGTTTCTTATTAATACGTGGATCTTATATCCTGGATAAGGAAGGAAGTTCTCAAGGAATCTAATCGATAAGGGAAATAATCTCCCTAAATATTCAAACTTCTTAAGTGATAGCGATTTCAAAATCTCAAATAATTATACCTCGAAATCTTCAGGATCCCCATATGGAAACTAGGCTTACAACATCCCCAAAAGTCCATGATCCTTGCGACCTTCCGTGTAAGAGACTCTCATGGCTTTAGGGCTAGGTAAGTTCTCTAAACTCGACACACACACAAGACCTTAGGAGATCCATCCTTTCGGGGGGAATTAGTCTGTTTTCTTTCATTTCAAAATCATTCTTTCTGACTTGAACGTCAGAATCTTCCCCGTCGAAATACCCTCCAGCGAGTTTTTGCAAATCTCAAGCCTCATCGCCGTATAACAATTCGAGTCGCAAGGAGTCAGATCTGTGGAGTTGAAACCTACCTCTGACACAAATTAATTTAAGAGTTATGATTTAACCTTTGAAATACTTTTTCCACTTTCCACCTTGTACAATATATTAAGGAATGTTATATGTTTTAACATATCCTTAATTCGATAATGTATTGTAAGTGCACTACGAGTTGAACATTTCATTATTAATAACCAAAATTAACTGAAACATAAATTAGAAAAGAAAAGCCTTCAAATTCTTATTTTAGGATTAAAGAAAATGGAATTCATGATTTAGCCATTTAAAAATTAATTTACTTTATCAATTATAGTAAAAAAAAAAAATTAAAAATTACAGAGATCTCCACGTAAAGAATAATTTTTCATAAAAAATTATTATTATTATTATTATTATTATTATTATAATATCAACTATATATATTTTTTCATCTATAAATAGTTATTCAAGCCGGCAAGTGAAGATTGTCGGATATGAGCAGGCCACAGCTGGGGTGGAGCTTTCATTTCACGCTAAGCAGAGCAGAGTCAACAGATGGGTCTCGTTCCTCTTGGCCATCTCCATTCGATTCCCTACCTTGGTTCCATTTCTGTTCATTTTTTTTTCTTCTTAGCTTTGAAAAGGATACGTTTCCTTTTTTGTCTTTTACTTTTAGGCACGGACTTAAAGTATGTACCTAAAATGATCGGACAAAAAAACAAAAACTAACCTTGCATTCTTGTGGAAAATTTTCAATCATTTATCAACGAATAGTGATAAATCTTTTAATTAAATTTTAAATTTAAAATTTAAAATTAAAAGAGATTATGGTGAAAGAATTATTTATTAAATAGGATTCTTACAAATATTCAAATTGAATTAATAAAATTATGGATTTAAATATCGATGATAGGTATCAAAAAAATCACATAGAATTAAAATAAGTGATCATGTTAAGAATAAAAAGAATTATATTATACATTTCATAATAAATCTAATCATAATTTAAATTTAATTAATTAAAATATAATTTTAAATAACATGGACCCACGTCAAACTAAGTCAAGCCAGCAAAGCGTGTCATTATAGAGGCCCTTTTGTCTTTTAAATGCCAGTCGTTTATGGCTAGCTCATAGGCTCTTAGGGCATGGAACCCCACACATTAAATGCCAGCCATGGTGGTGGCAAGGTCTTTGACGTTGTTCGTAAGGCAACACTGCACATGGGATGATGATGAGCATTCTCCGCCTTGCCCCCTGAAAGGGTTAAAGGTTATATTCAATTAACGTTAGACAAGACTTTTAATATAATAATAATTTAAAATTTTTATGAAAAGATTTTGATAATTATTTGTAAAAAGGATACTTTTTTGAAAAAAGATTTTTTTTCACTATAAAAAATTATTATAAATATAATAAAATCTATAAAAATATTCTTATACAACCCCAGAGTGACAGAGCAATAGAAGGGGCTAAATAGAGGGAAAAAAAATAAATTGTCTTCTTTAATTTTGAGGGACCAAATATGAATTTGGTATGATTTTTATTTCTTGGTATGATTTTTATTTCTCATTTCTAATTTAGTACAATTTCTATTTTTAGTTTTAAAAGAACGTTTGATGAGTCTAATGATTACAATAAACTCTTTTAATCAAAATTTTGAATTTAAATTTTGGAAATAAAAAAACAAGGCAAAGAATTCACTGTTAAATTGGATTTCACAATAATAAAATTAAATTAATCAGATAATTTGGATATAAATAGTAAAAAAAATAATAATTTCACTACTCTTACCATGCCTGATGATGTGATGGGCTTTTGATGTACAATGGGCAAGACATGACTGCCAAGACGTGTGCTGCGCCATGGACGCAATCAACGCCCATTGGGATTGGGCTTGGGCTCATGCTGCCTCTACGAATGGTCCCAAGTCCATTTCGAAGTGTCCTATAATAACTCCTTTCCTCCAAAGCCCTACCAATCTTGAGGAAGATTGACATCCACGTACTAAATCTCTCTCTTGATTATGGTATATTAATTCTGTCAATATATTCTGCCAATATATTGTTAGATGATAAACATAAAATAAAGGTTCTAAAATTTGAAAATTCTGAATAAACTCCTATTAGGCAGACGCAGTTGACAACCATAGTAACTCTTAGCATCCCTTTTTTCTCATGTTGTCAATGGCTCTGCCGAAATCCTAGATGTAAGAATTTATGACCTAATGACATTTACATGAATATATAATATGCATGTAGTAATTGATTATGATTAAATGCATTCGATAATCATTTCATAGAAGTGAATATTGCCTTTTCATATGTACATGAATAGGTAAAGAGAGCTGAGGAGTGGCGTTTTGATGGAAGATGCACTTGTTTTATATGTTATATTAATTTGTTTTGCAATATCTAATGATAGTTGTTGGAAAATGGGGCAGGTCTGCCCATGAGGGTAGACCCGCCCCCCCTTCATTCTCAATTTGAAATGAGGGGTGGTTACTTGAAGAACCACTCCCTCAACTCCCTAATAACCCTCTCCCTCTCATTAAAAAAAAAAAAAAAAAAAAAAAAAAAAAAACACTTCTTCTCCCAGTGTATGCATGAAAAAGGATGTGAGTTCAATTTTGGAAAAGAGGAGAAGCCATCGTCCTTTGGTAGGGAAGAGAGAGAGTGATAAAAAGGAAATATTTCTCATATTAGAGAAATAAAAAGATGAGCTTCGAACAAGATTGATCATCATCTACATCAAAGGCATTTGGATTGTGAACAATAAATAGTGTTCTGAATTTGTGACACTTCCTCATCCTTGAATACCCATTCGTTAAAGAGATAAGTGATCTTAATCCAATTTTGATTTGGAAAATTTTCACATGAAAATATTTTCGTTGATTTGTATGAAAATCATCATTGGTACCAGAGTATGCATGAGTTATTTTCTACCTTATTTGGATATTTAAAAAAATTAAAATTGCCATGCATGATTTTAGATGCTCATTAATGGCAACTTAAAATTGGCCAAACGAAATGATTTCATTTTAACACAGTAGCATACCTATAATATGAGAATCTAATCTGCAAAATGTCACATGCAATAGATGAGTATATTTAGAGATATTACAAATCATAGCCAAAACTTAATATACACATAATTTTCAAAATACTATGTTTCACGAAATGAAATTTATATGGTTAAATTCGTCTTGAAAAATACTTTTTAACAATATAAAAATCGTGAAAAATAATTAAAAATTGATAGAGATATGACCTATTTAAAATTCATTTGAAATTTAGAAATTTGAACAAGATGAACAGTGCCAAAAGTGTCGATCTCACTCTCAATAATGACAAGTGAAATCCACTCTCTAAATTAGAGAAGTCTAATTAAAAATCCGAGACCACCATTGAATTCAGAGACATAGAAAATGGAAGGTAGCTAAAATTTGGTAATCCAAAGCCTCCGGGAAGGCGGCGCATGGATTTCACACACCACCGCGGTCGGGTGAAAGGCAAACTCAAACTTTGTTTTGTAACTGTCAGGTCCATAGGCATGTGTAGGTGCGTGTCTAGCTGATTTTGGTCCTAATTTTCGCCAAAATAAAGTTTGTATTTATTGTGATTTATAATTTATTTTTTAGAAATAAAAAATATTTTTTATTGATTATTAAATCAATAAACAGTTAAAAAATTATAAAAAAAATATTTTTTAGTCTGGAAAATTCTTAAAAATTTTATGAGTTTGAAAAATCATTTTGGATTTTTTTTGTGAATTTTAATATATTTTTGAGAGTTGAAAATTATTTTTTATTGATTTAAAATCAATAATTATTAGAAAATTATAGAAAAATCATTTTTCTATTCGAGAAAATTCTAAAAAAATTCCTGTGGGACTAGAAAATTATTTTTCTTAATTTTAGCTACCTGATTGTAAATTGTTTACACTCCTTTGATTTTATGCTTATCCTTTTATATTTGAAAATTTTATTTTTTTAACATAAAATTAATTAGAATTTGAGCATCTTGTTTGAAGCAATTGTCTTTGAAATCTGTTATAATATTATGGCTGACTGTGTGTCTAATATAATATTGTTCTCATTTTTAGGGAAATGGTGATAATCAGATGTATTCTTGGAGAACTTCCGGGTCTCTGAGGGAAGGGAAAGAGATTTGAGAAATTTAGAGTGTTTAATGAGGTTGGATCAAATGTTGACATACAAAATGGATCCATCTCACTCTTTGTCAAATCATTTGGAGATCATGGAGCAAAAACGCTTGGAACTCATTCAGTTTGATCATTCCTTTTGGGGGATGACGTGTATTACTGAGAAATTCTCTGTCTTCTTATTGGGCAAATGTGGTTGATGAGTTATTTTCCAAGAATGAACACATGATTCTTGATGCTGTAAGACTAATATTAATAGAAATATGGGGAGTCAATAACCTAGAGATCCAAGTGAAGAAAAGATTTTCTCAAAATATAAATAATTCCTCATATGCTGTAAAGACATTCACTCCTAGGGATAGACTATCTAATTAAATTGTAAACATGGTACCATGAATGAGTATATCTTGAACTAGATAATTCATTTGTATATTTTTCTTTTGCATGTAATGAATGTTTGATTAGGATCATGATCATATAATAAATAAACTTTCGAAATTAGTTTCTTTCAAATATATGTCGATCACGTTCATTATTTGATGATCATGTATGAAAAAGGATTTTAGGGTCTCTCTTAAATAAAATTTTGGATTAGTAGAATTTAAGTAATTCTTATCCAAGATTAAAATATTATTTAAATACTTTGTGTATTTAAATAAATTTTTGGATTGGTAGAACTGGAGTAATTTTCATCCAAAATTATGATATTATTTAAATACTCTGTGTATTTAAGTGAGAGATTTCAGGTTGGTAGAATTTAAGTAATTCTCATCTAAAACTTGTAAAATTTTAAAACTTTAAATTAAATTCATTATAGTGATACATTAAAACCATAGATGATGATTGGAAACATAGCAAATATTCGATTCTATATCTAATGTTGATCTATTATGGATATTAATCTTGAAGTACAAAATTACATATATGATATGAGTATTAGTATATGTGTCTAACCTCTTGGAAAACCCAAATCATAGCATCAAAGTCCATTATTAGGGATTTGAATAGAAATGACAAATTGAATGACAATAATCATGAGAAATGACACCATAAAATGTGAAATGTTGTGAAAGAATAAGATGTTTTGAAAGGCATCAAGCATGTCAAGTAATACCCTGTGGTGGGTAATGCTGCCCTGTAGAGAAGAGAACAAGATGCTTATTAGATGTGAAAAAAGACAGATTCCATAGTTTGAGTGACTCTGGTTAGTTTCGTGATTGATGATATGATATCTATATGTGAGCAATATATGACTGCTCATGACATTTGGGTGTACCTTAGAGAGAAACATAGAGGTACCAATATGACTCATTTTAGACAGATGATCTTAAAGTTTGATACCTATAAAAGGCGAAATGATCACAAATCAAACGACTTTTAAGGGTCATGTTTGACATGATTAGAGAGTGGGAGTCAATCGGTCATGTCATCTCCAATGAATAAACAGTTTAAATCTTGATCCGATTCCTTCCTACCAAGTGGGAGTACCTAAAAGTCAATTTGATTCACAATAGCAATGTAAAGACTTTTTCAGACGTTGCTTGCCACATCAAGCTTAGATATGAGTGGCTTAGTGCTGCAAGATACATAGCTGATACTTTTGTTGTAGAGTCCAGTTTCAAGAGAGTTTCGAACTCTAAGTGTGAAGAGAATTGGAAAAAAGATAAGAAAGGAAAGGAGATTGTAAATGGATCACAAAAGAATGACCATGGATATAAGAACAGATATAAAGGCATTTATGGTTCTTTGTCGATTGCTTTATAGTAATAGATAATATGTGAAGAACGATGGAGGAGTAAACGTTAAAGGAGTTGGCACTTGTAAACTGCAGTTACGAAATAGTCGAACTCTCATTCCGCATGTTGATCTCTGGGTGCTAGAAATTCGAAGGAACCATATCTGTTCTTGTTCTTTTGAAATTTGACTATGTTTTGAACTTTCAGTGTTGATTTGTATTTGAATGACATGTGTATTGATTCTAAACAGCTTGTAAATGGTTTTATCATTTTGTAAATATTGATAATATGATATGATAGATTTGGTCACATTAGGGCAAGACAAAATGAATCAATTAGTGAGAGTAGAACTATTTGGTTCACTCACAAAAGTTGATTTACCAATGTGTAAATGTAGTCTTGTCAACAAAATAACGAGAAAACCGTTTGGAAAAGTCATACGGACTAAATTTCTATTGCGTTTAATCCATTGAGACATTCGTGGTCCAATAAGTGTGAAGACTAGGCATAGAATTTCATGTTTCATTACATTTATTGATGATTTCACGCGTTTGACCATATCTAGTTGATTTCTCATAAGTCTGAAACACTTGAGTGTTTTAGACATTATATGAGCGAGATAGAGAATCAGATGAATAGATGGCGTGAATATTTATTAGATTAATTTAAAGATTTGAGTAATAAAAGAGGTATAATCCGACATTTGACAATTCCTAATACACCTTAGCAGAGTGGTGTTATAGTGAGAAGGATTAGAATATTGTTGGATATGACGAGATCTATGATAATGCAGATTCTCTTGTCGATTTTGTTTTGGGAAGATATCATGTTGACTGCAACTTTTGTTTTGAACAGAGTGCATTTAAAGGCAGTACCAATAGAAGTCGTGTCTTAGTGACTTGAAACCCTGGGGATCGATTGTCTGTATTTTGAGATTTTTTCAATAAGTTTAGAAAATTGGGTCTTTATAGAAGTAAGAGTGTCTTTATAAAATACTCTGAGTAGTCTGAAAGTTAAATATTCATTGGTGAACAAGATGATGGTACTGCAGCAAAAATTGAATCACAAAATATCACATTTCTGGAGAATGATTTCCTAGCCAAGGGGACTTAAAGGACATAGAGCCTTTTATCTGAATTAGTTAATTCAGAAGGTGGTTTTGTCCATTGCGGATCATTGGAATGATATTAATCCCAGTGGGAGTGATTTAAATTCTATTGATCCAACTGAATTACAGACTCAGAAAAGTATTAGGAAAATCGTGCCCAAGCGTCACTTGGAGATTGAAGGGCACGTACTTGATATTTTTTCAGAAAATGAAGAAGAGTTTCAGAATGTATGTGGGACTCAATCTTGGCCCACCAGGGGTGAATGGAAAAAGGCAATAGAAGAAAGAATAGGAATCAATGAAGTCCAACCATGTTCGGGAATTGGTTGAACTTATATTGGGACAAAAGATTATTGAGAACAACTAGGTTCTCAAAACCAAGCGTAGGACAGATAGAACTATTGAGAGATAAAATGTTCAATTGGTAGTAGAAGGTTACACTCAGTGAAAGAGTATTGATTATGAAGAAACCTTTTCTCGGTAGTGAGATTTATCTCCATTCACGTGCAGTTGGTAATAGTGGACAGAAGTACGTTGGATGGATATGAAGACTATCTTCCTCAGTGGTGTACTTGAGGAAGAAGACCATATGACACAAATAGAAGGTTTTGTCATTAAAGGCCAAGAAGACAGTAATTGATGGCCTTAAGCAATCTTCGAGATAATGATATTTGAGATTTCATAGAGATGTGATCTCTTATAACTTCGTCATGATAGACGAAAACCATTGTTTCTATTTGAAAAGTCTATTGACAAGTTTGTAATTCTACTCTTATATGTTAAGGACATATTGGTACCGGCAAATGATAAGAACTGTGACCTTCAAGATAAAGGAAATGGGCGAGGTAGATTGGGAATTGAATCCTAGAGAAATCATTCCAGGAGATTACTGGAGTTTTCTCAATAGTATTATATTATAAAGACTTTATAGCGGTTCAACTTAAAAGACTGCAAACCCGCTAATACTCCTGTGATTATAGATGATAGTTCAAAAGATGACATATACCCTAGAACTCCTAATGAATAGATGAAATGTCCAAAATATCGTATTCTAGTACAGTTGGGAACTTGAAGTACGCTATCATGTATACTCGTTTTGATATTTATCATGCTATGGGGTTTGGTCGACATGTATCTATCCAATCTAGGAAAGTGATTGGATTGTTGTGAAAAGACTGTTGGGATACCTAAGCGGAACTACAGATTATTCCTTCATTATTAAGAAAATGATCTAGTATTGAAAGAATACACGAATATTGATTGGGAATGTAATTTTGATATGGGAAAATCTACCTCTGGTTATGTTTTCTTACTTAACAATGACGCCATCTCATAGAGTAGCAATAAATAAATCCGTGTACTACTTTCTATAATGGAAGTAGAATTTGTGGTCAATGCTTTTGCAGTTCAGAGAATGAGTTTGGTTAAGTAGATGTTGTAATATTTGAGAGTAATAAGCCACTTAGTGGGAGCTTGACGATTTATTATGATAATTGGTCAGCTATTGCTTACATAAGAGACTCCAAATGTGATGACAAAACAAAACATAAATACAAAGATCAATCTTGTAAGAGATATGATTGAAAAGAGGGAAATGACACCAAGATTTATGATAACGCATTTGGTGATGGCTGGTCCTTTTAGGAAGCCAATACCTAAAAACATATTTGTGAGACATGTCAGATGTCACGCCCCAACCCACTCCCGAGCCGGGCATGCGACCAGCCCGCCGCGGCACCTCGATGCACGGGCACCACGTCCAGCACATCGAAGCACCGTAAGGCTGACAACATTCACAAAATCCAGGTTTCCAAATCACAGAGATCCCCAAGAAATAAAAATAATACATGTATGCCTCAATGCAAATTAAAACAAGTGAGAGTTAACCTTATGCAGACCAGAAGAATTATAAATACAGTCATCCCAATTTAAACAAATACAATGGTCATCCTAACTTCCTCAAAATGATACAATAACCTCAATACATAGCGGAAGAGCGGGTAGTCATATCCCGGTCCAGTAGTCTCCAAAGAATATCCAATACAACAATGCGCACAAATCTCTCAATCTGAGTCTACACCTGTAGGAGGGAAATGTGAGGGGTGAGTACCATAGAGAGGGGGGTTGGTACTCAGCAAGTCGGGGGGATGACATGCTACAATTAATTTTTGGGTGAATTAGGAGTGTCAAAATTATGTCCCAATAAATCCATGGTATGCAAAAATATTATGATATCTCAATAAATCATTCACGGCATACGTATCAAATCAAATATGCATCCAATATGCATGTCTGTCATATCATGTAGAGCCGGCCAAAAATATCCCGGCAAGGGCCAACCATGGCTAAGGACGGGCAACATTGGGGGTTTTCACGGTGCAAGTAATAAAATAAGGCTCTCCACCCCAACGTTGGCCACAGACTACTCCAACTAGTCTGCATATATATATATATATATCGCACACGTATCAATGATCAAGCGTGTATGGAAACCCGTCGGTGCTAGACCTACCAAGGTCCTCCTCGAAGTGGTTCAACCGACGACTGTCCGTACAATATGTATGACAATCTAGCGGATACCCCCTGCAGAGTCGTATCCGGGCACAACAGGTGCCTCTACCAAATGTCCTTCGTAGCTACGGAATGCCATAGGAAGCATATCATCATCATCACAGTATCCACAGGGGCATCCAGCCCAAATCACATATCTCAAGCCATAACATGTCAAAATCATGTGCCAATATGCAATGGAAGCATAAAATAATGTGGATATATCAAAGTGTGGCACAATCATCAAGTTTCAAAATCATGGATGCATATCGATATAAACAAGTTGGGACACTCCATATATCACAAAATATTTTCATAAATCCAGGGAAATAGGTCAATCATACCATTTTAAATCATGCCTTTGAAAACCTTTTCAAAACACAGTATCAATTAAAAGTAGATGTCAAGTCCCAGTCACTGTTAGGGGAGGATAATGCACTCCTCAATATCTCCACAAAGCGTAAATCAAGTGCTCCCTCCGTTCAACTCAAATAACTATTAGGGAGACAGTCTGCAGATTTTTTTTTAACCTGCGCAGTCATGGAAAATAGACTATAACTTTGGTTATACCATTCCAAATCAGATGATTCTTATCTCATTTTAAAGCTAAGAGATAGCACTATAACTTTCATTTTGCACACTTCCTCAGATTCAAATCACAGAATTCCCGGTAAGCCTCATTTTGTTACTATCATATTTAAGTTTTGGATTCTGTCCAGTTTTTGTGCAGAAGCCATAACTTTCTTTATACTCACCAAAGTCTAATGAAATTTTAACATGTTATAGCTAAGATGTAGATCTACAACTTTTGTGTTTTTAGTTTTATCCAAATATGCCTGGAAGGGGTTCAAAAAAATTCATGAACAGGACTGATACTTTTTAGTGAAACATAAAGTTTCTGTCAACACAGTTTTAAGAAAAATTGTATAACTTTCAATTTCCTCGTGCGAAATGGCTGAAAGTTTTATATGTTATAAGAGAGAAGTATATCTATAACTTTCATGTTTTGTGTTTCTTCAAACTAAGACTGGAGATGGGTCGTTTTTACTCACTACTGTCAAGGTTCGAAACAGGACACTTCTATGTCGAGTTTCAGGAAAAGTGCCAAAACTTTTGGCACAGGCATCTGATTTTGGTGATTCTTATCTCGTTGGAAAGATAAGACTTTGATCTACAATTCATATAACTAGCACATTTTCAAATTATAGCTCTAAGATGCCTTAAAACAGAGATGAAATTATGGATAGAAATAAAATTTAAAGTGAGACAGGATAAAATTTCTTACCTCACTTTCTTGGTCTTCCTCTCTTGCTTCTCTCATTGTTCTCACGAATTGGGAAGAATGAACAAGCATTCTAAGGCCTTCTTCTTTTATTATTGTGTTAATAACTCACCACCCTAGGATCAAATCTCCAATTAATCTAAACCATAGGATCATTTTGACTATTGCATGTGTTCTCATTGGTTTTCATGTGCATGTGTTCTCATTGGCCCAACTTGCCTTTCTCATCTCCATTTGGCCAACACTTGTCCTCCTCACTATAACACTTGTTCAATACAAGAATACACTTGTCACATTTCATTTAAGTTTTGTTAATTGCTAACAAGTCCTTTGACTTATAAAAATTCTAATTTGACCCCTAAAATTTTCATAATTACACACTAGGCCCAAAATCTTATATTAGACCTAATTAAATTTATTTAATGTGAAATTAAGGTTTTGAATCTCTTTGAATCAAAATTGATCCGATTTGTATTTTACCGTCAAATATCTAAAATTGATTTACCGGAAAAATTTTCTTAGTGAAAATTTATGAATATAGTAGTAGAAACATCATATATATATATATATATATATATATATATATATATATGAAATGGAATTCATTATAGAATACACCGAGAGTCGGTGTTACATTTTCCTAACCCCCTAAAAACAAGTTTCGTCCCCGAAACTAAAAGAAAACCATATAAGGAAAGGAAAATTACTCAGTAAATAGATGAGGGTATTGTCCCCTCATAGTCTCCCCGGGCTCCCAAGTTTCCTCCTCGACCTGGTCGCTACGCCACAAAATGCGTACCAACGAAATATCCTTGCTTCGCAATCTACGGATCTGCTGGTCAAGGACTGCTACGGGCTGTATAGGTAAACTCAGGTCCTCCCGTAGCTCAACTGGTGGAGGTTCTAAAACATGAGAAGGGTCAGACATATATCTCCTAAGCACCGAGACATGGAACACATCGTGAATACGTGCCAACTCCTCTGGCAGCTCCAATCTGTATGCCACACTTCCGATCCTCTCAAGAATACGGAAGGGCCCAATATACCTGGGGCTCAGCTTGCCCCGTGACCGAACCGGATCACCCCTTTCCCGGGTGAGATCCTCAAGAAAACCATGTCTCCCTTCTGAAACTCCAGTGGTCGCCGCCTACGGTCTGCATATGCCTTCTGTCGATCCTGGGCGGCTCTCATCCTCTGTCGGATAATCCTGACCTTCTCCCTCGTCTCCTCAACAAGCTCCACACTGCTGAGGTGCCTTTCACCGACTTCGTCCCAGGATAAAGGTATGCGGCATTGCCTCCCATACAATGTCTCGTATGGAGGCATCCCGATACTTGCCTGGTAGCTGTTATTATATGCAAACTCTACAAGTGGTAAATGCCGATCCCAGCTACCATGAAAGTCAATAACACAAGCCCGAAGCATATCCTCAAGTGTCTGAATCGTACGCTCTGACTGGCCATCTGTCTGAGGATGATAGGCTGTGCTAAAGTTCAGTCTAATGCCCAATGCCTCCTGCAACCTGGGCCAGAACCTAGACGTGAACCTGGGGTCCCTGTCTGAAACAATCGACACAGGCACCCCGTGAAGTCATACTATGGTGTCCATATAGAGACGTGCCAGCGCCTCCAAGGAGTAGTCACCACGGATGGGGATAAAGTGTGCAGATTTGGTGAGTCGATCGACAATCACCCAAATCGCATCATGCTGCGTGGATGTCCTCGGTAACCCCATCACAAAATCCATGGTAATATGTTCCCACTTCCACTTAGGAATGGGAAGAGGCTGTAAAATACCTGCTGGTCTCTGGTGCTCAGCCTTCACCTGCTGGCACACCAAGCACCGTGCTACAAACTCTGCTATCTCTCGCTTCATGCCCGACCACCAATAACTGCCTCTGATGGTGCGATACATCTTTGTACCCCCGGGATGCATAGCATAAGCCGAAGAGTGTGCCTCCTCAAGGATGGCATGTCGAAGCTCAACATCAGCTGGAATACACACTCTGTCTCTGAACACCACGAGTCCATCAGCACGGACTCGGAAATCCCCGCCCTCTCCTCGGCGGATCCGATCGTGAATAGTCTGGAGGTCTACATCTGTACCCTGAAGCTCTCTGATGCGGTCAAGTAGTGTAGGCCGCACCTCAAACCGGCATGCGGAACAGCCCTGCTCATCGCTGGCCAAGCTGACTCCCAAAGCTCGGAGTCCTACCAAGCAGAAGATGTAGGCTCTATTTGTTGTTTGAGAAGTGGTAGGAGAAGATGACTTCCGGCTCAAGGCATCTGCTACTACATTTGCCTTACCTGGATGGTAGTCAATAACCAAGTCGTAGTCTTTCAGCAACTCTAACCATCTCCTCTGTCTTAGGTTTAGCTCTCTCAGAGTAAATAAATATTTCAAGCTCTTATGGTCTGTGAAGACCCTGCAGTTAACTCCATATAAGTAATGCCGCCATATCCTCAGTGTGAAGACTATGGCTGCCAGCTCAAGATCGTGAGTAGGGTAGTTCGCCTCATGCTTCTTTAACTGTCTCGAAGCATAAGCGATCACTCGTCCATCCTGTATCAATACGCAACCCAGCCCCTGCCGGCTGGCATCACTGTGCACAACATACTCCCTGTCGCTTGTAGGGAGAGCCAAGATAGGTGCTGACGTCAGTCGCTGTTTGAGTTCCTAAAAACTCACCTCACAGTGGTCATCCCAACAGAACTTGACGTCTTTCTTCGTCAATCGAGAGAGTGGAGCAGCAATCCTCGAGAAACCCTCTACAAATCGTCTATAATAACCAGCAAGTCCAAGAAAACTCCGGACCTCAGTAACGGTCTGTGGCTGCTCCCACCTCAATATGGCCTCTACTTTCTGCGGATCAACAAAAATCCCCTCCGCAGAAACAACGTGGCCCAGAAATCCAATTTCTCTTAGCCAAAATTCACACTTGGTGAATTTGGCATATAACTGCTGCTCACGGAGAGTCTGTAAGACCACCCTCAGGTACTGTTCATGCTCCTCATCACTCCGTGAGTATACTAGAATGTCATCAATAAATACGATGATGAACCGATCCAGGTAGTCGTGGAAGACCCGGTTCATTAAATCCATAAAAGCCGCTAGAGCATTAGTCAACCCAAACGGCATCACTAAAAACTCAAAGTGACCATTGCGAGTGCGGAATGCAGTCTTGGGCACGTCCTCGGCCCGAATCCTTAACTGGTGATAACCAGACTGCAAATCGATCTTCGAAAAGACCCGTGCACCCTGAAGCTGGTCAAATAGGTCATCAATACGTGGTAGAGGATACCGGTTCTTGATGGTCAAACTGCCGGTAATCCATGCACAGTCGTAGGGTCCCGTCCTTCTTCTTTACAAACAACACCGGAGCACCCCAAGGCGAAGTGCTCGGACGGATAAAACCTTTGTCCTGTAATTCCTGTAACTGGACCTTGAGCTCTCTCAGACCAGCTGACGCCATTCTGTATGGCAGAATAGATATAGGGGCGGCTCCCGGAACTATGTCGATCTCAAAGTCAAACTCCCGAGCAGGTGGAAGGTCGGGTAGCTCCTCAGGGAAAACATCTGCAAACTCCTGTACTACAGGAACATCCTCAGTCCTCGGTCCCTTCACAGTAGTATCCACAACATGGGCCAAGTATGCCGTGCAGCCTCGGCGTATTAACCTCCTGGCCTCCATCACCGAAATAATACAGCGAGACAATACTCTCCTTTCACCAGAAAACCTCAAAGCAAGCCCCTCCGATCTCCGAAACTCAACCTCCTTAGTGAAACAATCAACAGAGGCTCTATGTCTGCTCAGCCAATCCATGCGAAGGATGACATCAATATCGGTCAAGTCCAAAGGGATCAAATCTGCCTCAAGTACGGTGTTTCCAATCATGACCTCTGTCCCCCTATAGACTGAATCTCTCAAGAGCTGTTCACCAAGAGGTGTGAAAACCAATATCTCCTCTCCAAGTGGCGTCAAAGGCTTACCCATCAGGTGGGCAAAGGACGTTCTCACATACGAGTAGTTCGACCCGGTGTCGATAAGGACACGGGCGTCGACTCCATAAATCTTCATAGTTCCTAAATGTGGGAAAATAAAGAGATCAATTTAGATAAAGGTGGAAATAGATGCTCATCATATATATCTCAAAAGTAGGTACAACCAACATAGTCAAGCCTCTAAGGCTTTGGCTTATGATGAGTCTCAAAATAAAAGTACAGGGGAAATCTCTAAGTGTGTGAGTCAGAAGGGGGAGTACCAATAATGACATCGGGGTTCGTCTGCGCATTCTCCTGCGTCATCGCGTACACTCGGGCCTGAGCTCTCGGTTGCTGCCGCGATGGTCCCGGTGCCATACTACTCCCAACTACTGCTCGTGGGGCTATGGGGCTAGAGTGTGCCGGTGCTCCCTGCTGTCCCCCTCGTGGAGCACTCGACTGAATAGAAACTGCCAGACCTCCTGCTCCAAGATCAGGGCACTGGCTCTTGATGTGCCCTGGTCTCCCACACTGGAAGCAAGTCACTATCACCCCGCAAGCTCCGAAGGGGTGATGTCTGCCGCATCGACGACAAAAAGGGTGTCGTCGGGCTGTAGTCTGAGTGGAGGCACTCGGGGCTGGTGCTCTAAACCCCTGGGACTGCGATCCCTGCCTTTGAGAAGGGTCCCTGTGAAACCCTGAGGTCCTCCCCTTCTTCAAACTCTGGCCCTCAGAAAACTCATGCCTCTTCCTCCTCTGCTCCCTGCTCTCTCTCTGTCGTCCCTCAGCATAGACGATCTCCTCAGCCCGGAGTGCTGAGTTTACTATCTCTGGAAATGAGAAGTTAGGGGTCACCGTCATATACCTCCGGATGTTCAAGTTGAGGCCATCCTCAAACTTGAACCTCAACTGACTGGGTGTGGCTAGGTCCGGAACAAAAGCGGCCAGTCTCCTCAACTCGGCCTCATACTCGGTCACAGTCCGAGTCCCCTGCCGCAGGTGGTGGAACTCCGTCCTCTTCCTGTTCTGCTGGAACGCTGAAAAATATCTACGATTGAACTCTTGCAGAAAGTCCTTCCAACTCCTGGGCTCCGCTGCATCATCACAAACTGCCTCCCACCACGAGAGGGCATCTCCATCCAATAATCTCTCGGCCACTCGGAGTCTGAACTCCTCACTCAAGCCAAGGTCTGTCAACACTCGATGGGTGCGGTTGATCCGATGCTTCGCAGCAGTGGAATCACCCACCCCAGAGAACTCGGTACAGCCTAGCTGTCTCGCCTCCTTCACGAGCTGAGTGAGCTCATGAATACGTCTCAACGTCGAAGAAGTACCGTCACTGGGACTAGAAACTGCAGATGGACCGACAACTGGTGGAGGCTCCGGTGCGACTGGTCGTGGCACGGCCATAGGGGTTGGCTCGGCCATCGGTGGTGGTGTTGGTGGTGGCATCTAAATGCCGTGGGCAGCGTACCACTCGAACACCTATCGGTAGGCGTCCAACGGTGGCGGTGGTTGTAGATCTGTGGCCGTGGTGGCCGGTGGTGTAGGCACTGAAGGAGAACCATGTGAGGAAGACACGTCCTCCGATACACTGGGGGGCTCAGTAGGTAAAAAGTGGGTACCTCGCCTAGTCGTCATACTTCTGCAAGGAAAAAGGCACAAATCAGGCAGATATATAAGAATTAGGGTTAGTTATGGAATAACTAACCCCCTAAAAGAAATTAACTTAGCATCGGAACCAATGGATAAGGTATACTAGGTTAGATATGACCCATATCCAACCCTCTAAAAATGGATGAACTTATCTGCCTATGACCATGTACTGGGATTTCATAACTGTACTATAACTCTCACATGCATTGAGGACTTTCAAAATCAGATTTACTTGGGGATATTTTCGAAATCAGTTTCTCAAACTCAGCTCTAACCAAGAGCTCTGATACCAACCGAGGCCTGTCACGCCCCAACCCACTCCCGAGCCGGGCACGCGACCAGCCCGCCGCGGCACCTCGATGCACGGGCACCACGTCCAGCACATCGAAGCACCGTAAGGCTGACAGCATTCACAAAATCCAGGTTTCCAAATCACAGAGATCCCTAAGAAATAAAAATAATACATGTATGCCTCAATGCAAATTAAAACAAGTGAGAGTTAACCTTATGCAGACCAGAAGAATTATAAATACAGTCATCCCAATTTAAACAAATACAATGGTCATCATAACTTCCTCAAAATGATACAATAACCTCAATACATAGCGGAAGAGCAGGTAGTCATACCCCGGCCCAGTAGTCTCCAAAGAATATCCAATACAACAATGCGCACAAATCTCTCAATCTGAGTCTACACCTGTAGGAGGGAAATGTGAGGGGTGAGTACCATAGAGAGGGGGGTTGGTACTCAGCAAGTCGGGGGGATGACATGCTACAATTAATTTTTGGGTGAATTAGGAGTGTCAAAATTATGTCCCAATAAATCCATGGTATGCAAAAATATTATGATATCTCAATAAATCATTCACGGCATATGTATCAAATCAAATATGCATCCAATATGCATGTCTGTCATATCATGTAGAGCCGGCCAAAAATATCCCAGCAAAGGCCAACCATGGCTAAGGACGGGCAACATTGGGGGTTTTCACGGTGCAATTAATAAAATAAGTCTCTCCACCCCAACGTTGGCCACAGACTACTCCAACTAGTCTGTATATATATATATATATCGCACATGTATCAATGATCAAGCGTGTATGGAAACCCGTCGGTGCTAGACCTACCAAGGTCCTCCCCGAAGTGGTTCAATCGACGACTGTCCGTACAATATATATGACAATCTGGCGGATACCCCCTGCAGAGGTGTATCCGGGCACAACAGGTGCCTCTACCAAATGTCCTTCGTAGCTACGGAATGCCATAGGAAGCATATCATCATCATCACAGTATCCACAGGGGCATCCAGCCCAAATCACATATCTCAAGCCATAACATGTCAAAATCATGTGCCAATATGCAATGGAAGCATAAAATCATGTGGATATATCAAAGTGTGGCACAATCATCAAGTTTCAAAATCATGGATGCATATCGATATAAACAAGTTGGGACACTCCATATATCACAAAATATTTTTATAAATCCAGGGAAATAGGTCAATCATATCATTTTAAATCATGCATTTGAAAACCTTTTCAAAACACAATATCAATTAAAAGTAGATGTCAAGTCCCACTCACTGTTAGGGGAGGATAATGCACTCCCCAATATCTCCACAAAGCGTAAATCAAGTGCTCCCTCCGTTCAACTCAAATAACTCTTAGGGAGACAGTCTGCAGATTTTTTTTTAACCTGCGCAGTCATGGAAAATAGACTATAACTTTGGCTATACCAGTCCAAATCAGATGATTCTTATTTCATTTTAAAGCTAAGAGATAGCACTATAACTTTCATTTTGCACACTTCCTCAGATTCAAATCACAGAATTCCCGGTAAGCCTCATTTTGTTACTATCATATTTAAGTTTTGGATTCTGTCCAGTTTTTGTGCAGAAGCCATAACTTTCTTTATACTCACCAAAGTCTAATGAAATTTTAACATGTTATAGCTAAGATGTCGATCTACAACTTTCGTGTTTTGAGTGTTATCCAAATATGCCTGGAAGGGGTTCAAACAAATTCATGAACAGGACTGATACGTTTTAGTGAAACATAAAGTTTCTGTCAACACAGTTTTAAGAAAAATTGTATAACTTTCAATTACCTCGTGCGAAATGGCTGAAATTTTTATATGTTATAGAAAAGAAGTATATCTATAACTTTCATGTTTTGTGTTTCTTCAAACTAAGACTGGAGATGGGTCGTTTTTACTCACTACTGTCAAGGTTCGAAATAGGACACTTCTATGTCGAGTTTCAGGAAAAGTGCCATAACTTTTGGCACAGGCATCTGATTTTGGTGATTCTTATCTCGTTGGAAAGATAAGACTTTGATCTACAATTCATATAACTAGAACATTTTCAAATTATAGCTCTAAGATGCCTTAAAACAGAGATGAAATTATGGACAGAAATAAAATTTAAAGTGAGACAGGATAAAATTTCTTACCTCACTTTCTTGGTCTTTCTCTCTTGCTTCTCTCCTTGTTCTCACGAATTGGGAAGAATGAACAAGCATTCTAAGGCCTTCTTCTTTTATTATTGTGTTAATAACTCACCACCCTAGGATCAAATCTCCAATTAATCTAAACCATAAGATCATTTTGACTATTGCATGTGTTCTCATTGGTTTTCATGTGCATGTGTTCTCATTGGCCCACCTTGCCTTTCTCATCTCTATTTGGCCAACACTTGTCCTCCTCACTATAACACTTGTTCAATACAAGAATACACTTGTCACATTTCATTTAAGTTTTGTTAATTGCTAACAAGTCCTTTGACTTATAAAAATTCTAATTTGACCCCTAAAATTTTCATAATTACACACTAGGCCCAAAATCTTATATTAGACCTAATTAAATTTATTTAATGTGAAATTAAGGTTTTGAATCTCTTTGAATCAAAATTGATCCGATTTGTATTTTACCGTCAAATATCTAAAATTGATTTACCGGAAAAATTTTCTTAGTGAAAATTTATGAATATAGTAGTAGAAACATCATATATATATATATATATATATATATATATATATATATATATATGAAATGAAATTCATTATAGAATATACCGAGAGTCGGTGTTACATCAGATGACATATGTTACGTGGATTGTGATAGTATTTGTTACTGTAGTTGTGATTGTGATCATATACAGAGAGTATATATGATATCATGCTCATATTTGATAACATTTGAATTTTGTCTCTGTGTTTGGAATTGAAAATATGTCAGGCAAGTTTTGAGATTTACTCTCTCACATGAGTAATCGCCTCTAATGTCTGTGTGATATGTAGAGATGAGACTTATTAATTTGTGGTGGATTAACATACATATAAGCCGCCTTAGTAAAAGTACTAAGATGAGATTAACGGTTAAATATGCTACACATATGATAATCGAAATGGATTCCCCACAATCTATTAAACTTGTTGAATAGGCAGGTATGAGTTTTCCTTAATGTGAGATGTTGGAGGACTTGTAAGAAAGAAAATTCAGATCAAGTGTTGTATATATTTCGACTAAGACCTGTACAATGCGTTTAAAAAAGAAGACATATGCTTCCAAATGGAAAGGAAAGAATCGTAGCATGTGTTTCATACCACATGTACTTATGTGACTATATGAATAATGAGATGGTGCATCCCTCTTTATCTCACTATATCCATCTTATTGTGTGAGACTCAGAGGTTTATACTTAACCTTAATTTATACCCTTAGGATTTTCGTTTGTCTCTTGAGATTTTATTTTAATGTTGCTACTTTAGCATGTTACCAAGAAATCATGGATGACTCGGTTTGGCGGTGTATGTCTAGGAAAGTAGTTAAGATAAAGTTGACAATTAGTAGTTTAAAAGGAAGACCGTCTTTGATCGACACATTGCTCTGTATTCATAGACCAATCAATTATGTCTATGACTTAGTGTTTAGAGATATAATTGTGAATACATGATTTGATTAGAGTCGAGTATGTTCTTACATTGTTTTGAGGGATGAGAGATACATTGACTGTATCGAATAAAAGAGGTCTGGGGTATAGCAAGATATGATGTCATCTTTATCACTTTGACGATGAGAAACCGGTGTGTAGCTCTAGAGCTCTTGCTATTCTCGCAGGACACATGGTTCTCTTGTTTGTATGAAATTGGTGATGTTCGATAGTAATGATCATGCTATGTGCAGTTTTAGTCTTCATATGCGGGTGGAAGATGTTGGAAAATGGGGCGGGTCCGCTCATAAGGGTAAACCCGCCCCCTTCATTCTCAATTTGAAATGAGGGGTGGTTATTTGAAGAACCACCCCCTCAACTCCCTAATAACTCCCTCTCTCTCATCAAAAAAGAAAAAACTTCTTCTCCCAGTGTATGCATGAAAAAGGACGTGAGTTCAATTTTGGAAAATAGGAAAAGCCATTGTCCTTTGGTAGGGAAGAGAGAGAGTGATAAAAAGGAAATATTTCTCATATTAGAGAAATAAAAAGATGGGCTTTGAACAAGTTTGATCATCACCTACATCAAAGGCAATTGGATTATGAACAATAGGGAGTGCTCCGAATTTGTGACACTTTCTCAACCTAGAATATCCATCCGTCAAAGAGGTAAGTGATCTTAACCCAATTTTGATCTGAAAAATTTCCACATGAAAATATTTTCGTTGATTTGTATGAAAATCATTAATAGTGAACAAATTGTAAGTTGCACATGTTAAGTAAATTTTTCTTAAATAGTTTTTCTATATCTTAGTCGTACATTTTAGTTCAAATTCAAATACATGAAATAAAAAATAGGTTTCGTGGAAAAAAATTATAGAAATGAAAAAAAAAAAGAAAGAAAAGAAAGAAAATATTTTATATGTAAGAATGTTGAAAAGATGTTGTGTACTGAGTAAGTTTTGTAACTACCATAAATATAGTAAATTGTGAGTAGTTTAATGCGTGATTCATTAGAGTTCACCAAGAAGAGGAGTGACACTAGAATTTATCTAGGTGAGGGATGCCTACTATGAGTTCACCAAGGAGACGATGACTTGTTAAAGTTTACCAAGGAGGGGGTAATCCAACTCAACAGTGGCCAGTTAAGGATGAAAGGTAATTGATGTGGGACAAATTTCAAATAATTATTAGGCTATGTAAGAAAGGAAAATGGCTCTGTTAACTTAGTTTTAATTAGTTTCTAATTTTTATTATTTTTTAATTTTTATAGTTTCTTAATTTTTTAATTAGTTTCTAATTTTTATTATTTTTTAATTTTTATAGTTTCTTAATTTTTTTAGTTTCCTAATTTTTCTAGTTTTGATATTTATTTAGTTTCTTAATTGTTCTAGTTTCCTATTTTTATAGTTTCCTAATTTTGGAGTTTGCAATTCCTATAAATACTTGTAGAACTTCATTATTTTGGCACACTTCTATAATAAATTTTCTTTTAGAATAATATTTCTCTTTGAGAGTTTTAGGATTTTGTCTCTTTGAAAAGTCTGTTATTTTCCTTCTATCTCTCCCGCGTTAGGTGGTATCAAAGCCAAAACTTTTCCTTACGATGGCCAACCAAGACGGTGAAGATAGTACTCTTTCTGACGTGTTCAAAGAGTTACGAACCATGACGACTGCAATTCAAACTTTGTCTGTTCTAATGGAGCAGAGAGAAATAGAATTACAGACGTTGCGAGTATAAATCCGGGCAATTTAAGAGGTAAAGGTGGCACTAGGAGAATCGCTTAGGGACTTCACTTCAATCTTATATTACCACAACAACCTTGTAGGGTTTAGACCAACGAGGATGATTCTTCAGGTGAGAAGATTGCTGAATTTTTTATTTTTTATTTTTTTTATCATTACCCTAATTCTAGGGTAACTCATCAATATTGACAAGAAGAGTTTCGTTTGAAAATGGACATCCCTTCATTTAATGGGAATCTAAATATTGAAGATTTCCTAGATTGGGTAATAGAGGTTGAGAGATTTTTCAACTTTGAAGAAATTCTAAAAAATAAACAAGTAAAGCTGGTGGCATATCGATTAAAAGGTAGAGCTTCTTTGTGGTGGGAACAAAATCAGATCCAATAAAGGCATTTGAGAAAGTAGCCAATAAGGCTTTGGCCAAAGATGAAAGAGATATTGATGGCTAGATTTCATACCCTAGATTATGATCAGTTTTTGTTCCATCAATACCAGACATTGGTGCAAGGGTAAAAATTTGTGGCTGAATATACTGTAAATTTCTTGTGATTATCGGCATGGAATAATTTGATGGAGACTGAAGGTTAACAGGTGGTGAGGTGTATTTATGTATTAAAACATGTGATCTATGATAAAATTGGCTGTCAGATTATTTTAACCCTCAGCGAAGCATAGAATATGGCCCAGAGAGCAAAGTCAATATGGTTTAGTGGATATTATGGGAATGAAGGTAGCCGTAAACCCTTAGTCGAGGCATCTAGGGCAAGCCCAAGAGTCAGTCCATGGTCCAATTCTGAACCTACAAAGAAAGATATAGCAGAGAAAGAGCATGCGAAGGAAGCAACCAACAACAGCCCTTATTTGACGCCGACAGGAGGTAAGTGTTACAAGTGCAAGCAAGTTGGACATAAGTCTAACAATTGCCCTCAACGCCATCAAATTCATCTGATCAGCTATGGTAGGAGGATGATGAAAGGTTTGCTAATGAGGAAGAAGGCATCTGTGAACCAGATGGAGAAGACGGAGATGTGCAGAACCTAGTGGTTAGAAAGGTGTTGTTGATCCCTAAACATGATGATACACAATGGAATGGGCTCTTTCAAACCTGTAGTGACGGCTGCATATGCGCATTCAAACTCATTGTGTGGCATAGATGTCATTGGCTTACCAAATCCATTACAGGCTGCAAATATCATTACTTTATTAGAGGTTGAGACAAAGAAGAAAGTGATGGAACTTGATACAGGTTGGGTAGGAACAAACTTTTTGAAAAATCTCAAAAATCCATCATATGAATTTCTTGAGCTATCGCCTCATAATTACTTTGCATTCACCATCTTGTTACCAGGTGTTACATGTGGTACAGTGGAAGTTTGTAGCATCATCGCAGAACCAATTTGCAATGTAATTAGAAAGAACGTGGATATTTCTTATTCAGAAGCTAAATGTTTCAAAATTGATCCAGCAAATAGGAAAGTTTACTATCATTCTAATTCAGACAATCATATATGTGGGGTAAAAGAATTTGAAGTTGACTATGATTACTTGGTTATAGTAGTTCGAGCAGTTATTTTGATATTTGTTATGTTCAACATATGTTTTTGGGCAAAAAAACCGAAGGAGAGAGTTGAGGATATAGATGTAGACATTGAAGGTATCACTCGAGGGCAAGTTCCTTTCAGGTAGGAGGGACTGATGTGGAATAAATTTGAAATAATTATTAGGCTATGCAAGAAAGGAAAATGGCTCTATTAACTTAGTTTTAATTAGTTTCTAATTTTTATAATTTTATAATTTTTATAGTTTCTTAATTTTCTTAATTTCCTAATTTTTCTAGTTTTGATATTTATTTAGTTTCCTAATTGTTCTAGTTTCCATAATTCTTTAGTTTCCTATTTTTATAGTTTCATAATTTTGGAGTTTGTAATCCCTATAAATACTTGTAGTATTTTATTATTTTGGTATACGTCAATAATAGTATTTCTTTTAGGGTAATATTTCTCTTCAAGAGTTCTAGGGTTTTGTCTATTTGAAAGTGCTGTTGTTTTCTTTTTATCTCTCCCGCATTAGTAACCCAGTACGAGGCTTGTTGAGGGAGTATGAAGGTCGGAATCGGTAACTATCCGCAGTGTTGGTGTTACCTAGAGGTATCATTTTTGTGGTATGCATGTGAGTTTAATATAACTTTGGTTGAGGGTTTATTAGGTTATAAAGATTGTTATAGTGAGTTTTTGTGAGGATGATCGATTGTTATGGTTACTTGAATGGAATGAATTATAGTGGATGATAATCATGGATGTAGACATGTTAGTTAAGCCACATTAAGGGGGTTTTTAGTTAAAAGATATGAGTTTCAGGAATCGGAATAAAATCTATATAAGTTGTTTGGATTAATAGAATAGAAATGAACATATGGGAATAAAATCCTTAAGATATGAGTTTTGTGAAAACCAAGTAAATTGATAGGTTTCAAGTGAAATCCAAGAAAAAATATTGAATATTTTTATTTTTCCTTTGGTTTAAAATAAAAAATAATTTAAAAATATTATAAATTAAAAACAATTTTTTAATTAAAATATTATAAATTAAATTTAAAATTTTTAACATTATAAAATATTATTTTTTATAAAAAAATTAATTAAAATAATTTTAAAATATTATAAATTAAATTTTTTAATCAAAAACAATTTTTTAATAAAATAAATTTTTTAATTAAAAACAATATAAAAAACAATTTTTTGATGAAATTTTTTATCAAAAACAATTTAAGCAATTTTTTTAATTTAATAATTTTAAAAAAATTTGATAAATTAAATATTATAAATTAAAATTTTTTGATAAATTATAAAAAATAATTTAAAAATATTATAAATTAAATTATTGAAAAATATTATATATTAAAAAAATTAATTACTTTTGATAAATTAAATTTATCAAAAACAATATTGACAATTATAATTTTAATTTAAAATATTTTAAAAGTAATCTAAAAAATTGACAAAATTGATAATTATAATTTCTTAAACTTATGATGAAATTTCTTTTTCATTGTTTTCTCTATGAAAAAAAGATTTAAAATTGAAAATAGTCTCAAAATTATAAATAAAATTTTTTCTCGTTAAAAGTTTTACAATTTTTATTTTTTTAAAATTTTATTAAAACTATAATTTTAATTTTAATTTTAGAAATTAAAACAAAATTTTAAAAATGTTAATTTTAAAACATTTTTTATTAAGAATAAAATTGACAATCAAATGATTTTGATTCCGAAAGATGTACAAACCAAACATCAATAATGGTAATCAAATCCATTCTAGAATTTGAACCAAATAATTAATTTTGGAATTCGATTCTGATTCTGATTTATGAGATTTTTGATTTCGATTCTGATTTCGATTTCTGAGTACGAACCAAACGCTACCTAAATGTTGTTTTATGTGCTGGATCACATTTAAGGCAAAGCATGCAAAAATGGAAGCAAATGACACAATAATATGCAATCACCTAGACTAGCATCTTTAAAAGTCATCATCCATTTTTTTTGTTATATCACAATTTGAACCCGAGATCACTAGGTTGGGAAAAAAGAGTTGTGACCACTAGATTATCCCATTGGAAACATTGTCATCTATGTTTGTGTTAACATGAAAGATTTTATGAAATTTAAAACTCTTTTATTTCATTTTCCATTTTATAAAAATTGAGCAAGGCTTCTGGTGTTCACAGACCATCTAGTCATTAGGGTATATACAAGCATATGATAAAATACCCATATGATAGAGGCTTTTTTTTGTTAAAGAAGATGACAACCCAAAGAACACACAACCAGAAGAAATACCCTATGAATGGAGAGAATCTCTTTTCTTTCTAATCCATGAAGCACCGCCATCAGCTAGCAACAACTCCCCTACAGTAACAGGAGGACTATCTTCATCATGAAACTAGCTTCTGCCTTTTTACCTAACTCAGCAAACTTATCGGTGCACTTGTTAGCTTCCCTAAAAAATTGTTTGATCTTGGCAACTCCCAGCTCATTCATCAGGTCCTTGCATTTCCCGATCATGTCTTTCTAAGAATGGTTATCCCCAACCCCCTCATTGACTGCTTTCACTAGGACTAGTGAAACACTCTCCACTTCAAGGGTGCCAATCTTCTTCTTCTTGGCCATCAGCATGCCTTCTTTTAAAGCCTAGAGCTTTGCTGTATCCATATAATTCTACCCACATTCATCCAAAAACCATGTAGCTAGTTCTGTCCACTATTTCTAAAAAGGCCTTTCGTGCTTCCCTGCCACCCCCTAACTCAATAGCTCCTTCTACATAAAGTTTAACCACATCATCCTTTGGTCGAGCCTAGCTAATTATAGTCTCATCCCCCTTATTGATCCCCCCTTTGCCACTCTCAGTACATGCACTGTCCATGCTCTTAATTCTACTACCACTGAGAATGTAGGCTTCAACTTGTTCTGATAAACTATACTATACCAAGACTTCTAGATCTCCCATAATGCAATCATCAAAGTTAAATCCTTCTCTTCGATGTGCAACTTGGAATTTTTTTGAACAACCATCCTTTAACCAAACTGGCATAGTTTTGCTCTAAAAATTATCATCATCCATAATCCCTTAACTCAACCAGCCCTAGATCTCCCTCCCATGCATACAGTCCCATAGGATATATCCGATTATCTCCTCTTCTTTGCCACAGATGGAGCAGATCCCTTCTTTCCGTATTCCTCGTCTCTTCAACTTAGCATTAGTTAGAACCCTACCCTTAGCCATAAGCCAAATGAACACTTTAACTCGCTCTTGACATTTTTTCTTCGACACCCAGCTTATATTCATAGCATTACTCCCCTAGTTCTCTGACCCTTTCTTTTGTAGCTAATAAGTAGATGCGACTATGAAGTCTCCTGCTAGATTATCCTTCCAAAACATTGAGTCCTCCCCACTCTTGATATAGAAATAATATAAACTTTGATCTCTATTATTTCTCTTGGGAGAACCGAAGAAAACTCCTCCTCTTTCCACCTACCCTCCTCATCCAAAAAGTGAATTATCTTCAAGCTAGGATCACACATCTCTTGCGGAATTAGAGCTTTGCTCACTAGCTCATTTTTCCCCAACCACCTATCATTCGAGAAACTGATACTTTGGTCACTTCTAATCCTTCTCTACCCGCTTGGGAATTACATCCCATATATTGGCGATTTGAGTAGTGTAAAGCCAGGAGGATGATGTGGAACCCATGTATGGGCAGAGTCAAGAGATTGTGGGATCCACCCATTTGGGAATTACATCTTGTATATTGGTGATTTGGTGGCATGTAGCCAAAAAGATGTGGGCTTGCACGAGAAAGGTCACAATTGATGGCATGGGGTGCTTTAATCTTCACTACTAATCAAAGCATTTAGGAGAGATGAGTAAAGTATATAAAATTGAGATATTATTATTATAAGTAATAATCCAAAATTGAAGCGACAAAGCAATGACTTGAGAAGTTTGACATAGCAATGATAAAAGTGAATTGAGTATACTAAATTGGGACCTTTGATGGATCTGGTTCAAATACGAGTACTCCAATGTTGAGAGGTGTCCTGAATTTAATCTTCTTATGCCTGGTGCTTGGCAATGCTTCTAAATCATCTAGGCTCGAGCGACCTAAGGTAGAGCTATAAGGAGACGTCAGCTTAACTATATTGAATGTGGCTGTGGTGATGGAGTGATTAGGCAGTTTCCCTAGAGTTACTCGAAGCAGAGAATCTCTTTAAAGGTCCAACATGGGGTTGAAGATCTGCATGGTTAAGGCCCATCCCGATAATTGGTCTTTTTCTCTTCTACCCTCTGTTGGCTTGAGTTATGAGAACTTCTTTAGAGGCTGGTGTCTCTATTTTTTGGAACATCGAAGCAACCATTCGATCGATGAGGTATTACGAAGTATGCCCTTGGTCAGTCGATCCCTTAGATATAGGGAAGTTGGTGAGAATAGAGGGTTTCAGTGAGTTATTGACAAAGGATCTTCTTTGCATACCTAAAGGATGACTCCTCCGGATTGGTTCCAGACGGCACCTATGACTGGTGGGTCAGGGGGTTCCATATGGTTAGCCTTTGGCTAACCTTGTTCTCTTAGTCTTCGTGGGAGATTCACTGCTTGCCATGTATCGACAAATCTTTGGAGTCTTCCTTCCCTAACCAAGGCTTCAAGTTCATCCTTCAACTTTTAACATTCGCCTATTGTATGGACATATTCTTTGTGAAAGCTGTAGCACCGTGTCCTGTCTCTGTTGGAGTCTTCTCTAGTCAAACAAAAAGGCTAACTAATGTAAGGCCTGTTCCTAATTTACATGAGGATTTGAATAGGTGTGTCATTTAAAGGGGTATAGCTGGTGAAGCCGCGAGTGTGTGGAGGTCCCACTTGAATCTTTTTTAGTGAATGTTGACGCTATGGTGGTCAAGCACACTCATTTATCCCTTGTCAGCTTCGGTGTCTATCAAATGCTTCAGCCTCTTTAGTGGTGATGTATTTCTTGGCTCGAGCATAGAATTCTTGTATAATGGCCAAAGGATTTTTGGTGATTAAGGTCTTCATCCCTATAGGCCTCAATCTGGTGAGTAGTGCCACTAAGGCGATGAAATGATTTAAGTTTGAGAACTTCATCATCTTAGTCTTGAACTTGTCAAGAAAGTCCTTCAGAGACTTATTATCTATCTGTCGGAGGGATAAGAAGGAGGTAGACTTTCTCTTAGTGCCTCAGCTAATTACAAAGTGGGCTTCAAACTACTAACTAAGTTGAGAGAAGACTTTGATGATGGGCGGAGGGAGCGAATTGAACTATGTCAACGCATTTCCATTCAAGGTTGTATGGAAGTGCTTACACATGGCTACGTTCAGCATGTCTCTAGGTCTCAATATAAAAATCATACAATGCATATATTATATTTTAAGTCACCAAATCCAAGTTTAAGGGTTGTACTTGTGACTATATTCGGATTGCTCTGGGCCTCCTCATTAGTCATAGTAGATTCTCATTTGAGTTCTTGGTTGGGGATATTGAGGAGGAGTGGCAATCGTGTTGTTTCTGGTCCCCGTCCATAAAGCGGTACTAGTCGATGGTGTAGGAATGTTTGATTGTCCACTCCTTAAGCCACTTGGGTGATCTTGACTCAAATGACTTCCATGTCCACCTAGGCTCAATTTGGGGCAAGTATTGTAGAAATACCCCGCTTTCCCACATTGGTAACACTTTGGAGGCTGGGTACATGGTCCAAGATAAAAACTCTTCCAATTCTTACAAGACACTTTCCTTGACCCTATCGACTTGCTCCCAGATGTGGCACTAGAAGCGGGAGCACTAAACATTAATGGTTGTTTGCCTTTTGGAGAGCTAACGGACTTGGTAATGGAGATACTATCGTAGGAACTTGTGCTCCTATTCTTTTTGGAGCTTTGGCCCAATGTGAACTCGGGCCTTCTTTTCTTGTCATGACTATTTCTAACCTTTCCCCTCTCAATTACCATCTTCTTGGCTTCAAGGCCAATTCCAAAATATTTTGACTTGTATGTCCCTTTGTTATTGACATTTTCTCCTTTATATTTAAGTTCAACCCTGATTCAAACTTCGCACAGAGAGACTCCTCGGAGTTTACAAACTACGAAACATACATAGCTAACTCCCTTAATTCGGTCTCATATTTTGCCACTGTCCTATTCCCTCGGGTTAGCTTGAAAATTTTTTTCCTCTTTTGGTCCCTATAGAATCGGGTGTAATACTTTTCTTCAAAAGCCTTAAGTAATTCTCCCCAAATAAGAGGAGTAAAAGTCCTACAATTTATATTCTCCCACCATGTCCTCGCACCCTTATCCAATAACTTCACTGCCACCCACACCTTTATCTCGTCATCCAATTTCAGGTTGGTGATGGTCTCCTGAATTCAGCCAATCCAGTCCTTGGCCATTGAGGCATCACACATGCCCAAGAACATCTCACATCCGAGTTTCCTCACTTCTTTGATCAATTTTAAGAACTCAATGACAGGCCGATTGGTTGAAATAACAACCGCAGAAGGAGGTGTTGCCATTGGAGCACTCAGGCAGGCATCAAAGGAGGAAGTGGAGCTTGCAACTGAGCTCCATTGGCATTCCACCACTCTATTACCTACTAGAGGGTGGCTAAGGGAGGGGTGAGGATCCCAGTTGGAGGAGTCAGGTGTGTCAGTGTCAGAGGAGGTACAATTGAAAATGATGCAGTCTTGGATTGAGGAGGTGAAGTAGGAGGAATCTAATTATGGTTCCTCATTCTTTATTGAGGAGACATAATTCTACAAAAAAAAGAACTATACTTAGCGTATAAGACTAATTAAAGGACTAAATACCTAACCCTCCTAAAAATAAATTCAACTTCCTAGGACTCATAAGAGGCACTTTAAGATCCTTTGGAAACATTTTGAATACCAAAATTTTAAAATAATTAGAAAATAATTGAGGACCTTTGAAGTATTTAAAAACTTTTCAAACTTTTACAAAAACAAGAGTTTAAACTCTGATACAAATAAAATTGTTACGCCCAGACTTTCGGATTGAGTACTCGACAACCGTCGCATAGGGGTGTCAATCGTGTCATGTCGTGTCTAATAGTGTCGTGTCGTATTTGTATTTCGTGTCAAAAATCCAAACCCATACACAATCCATTTTGCTATCGTGCTGCATCGTGTTGAACCCATTTATAATCGTGTCGTGTTGTATTTACCTACTTAACCCATTTAATTTATAATCAAATTAAAATAACTCATTCAACCCGTTGACTTATCAATCTGTTTTCACATGATTTTGGAATTCAACGAATTTCTAAATATAAAATATCTATAAATAAAAATATCACATCACTAACCATATTATTACATCATTTGTAATAGCAAAATACCTAAAATATTATAATTTTTTACATAATTTTATCGAGTTAAATAGGTTGACCCATTAATTTTGACACGACATGACCCGTTTAATTTTTACCGGGTCATCTGTTTGACTCAGCAGATTGACATGATTCAATCTATTTTTAAATGGGTTGTAACTATGTCAATTTGTTTATGATCCGAAATAGATTCGTATCAATCCAAACCCACTAATTTTGTGTCGTGTTTGTGTCGTGATAACGTGTCGTGCTAGAAATTGCCACCCCTACCTTCGTATTACCCCGGAATACAAATGAGTTAACCTGCATTCCAAAGTATCATACGGTATTGATCGATATCTATCCATTTTTAAAAATAATTCAATAATTCCAAACAAGCTAACATACATTCAAACACACAAATAAGAAGCAACTCGGTTTATCCCTATTCAAATGCATGCATAAGACGAAGCTGGCCATCTATAATCCAATTACAAGCACAATGTAACACCGACACTACGGTGTCCGTATTGTACTCCTGTATTTGAAATTAATAAAAATAATTCCTCCGTTTATATATATATATTTATATAGAAAGATTTTAAATTATATTGATTTTCGATTTTAGGGTATTAAATCAAAACTTTTGGTATATTTTAAATCACCGTGTTTGCGAATAGTAGTAAATTCCGTTTTATAAAAAAATTTAAAAATTTAGGACGAAGGGGGGTGAAATTGTATATATATAATTGTTTATGTATTTAATTATATATAAATAATAATAATAAAAAAAAATTCAAAATTAGGGCTTGAAGCCCTAATTTCTCTATCTCTTTCCCTCTTTCTCTCTCCGCCTTCTCCTCTCCTTCACCCGCCGCTTCGCCTCCGTCTCCCGTGGCCCATCTCGCCGCCTCTTCGCGGCCGCCGCTGCCATCCACCATCGACCACCCACGGTCGCCGAACCCACCTTCACTCTCTATCTCTCTTTCCTTCTCTCTCTCGGTTTCTCTCTCTCACCCGCGAGTTCTCTCTCTCCCTCTCGCGGATTCTCCGCCGCCGCATCGCAACCACCGCCAACCCATCGACCACCCGCAGCCACCGCGACCACCACGGGTCGCCGCTTGTCTCGCTCCGTTACTCCCGCGCGCAACAGAGCGCGACTGAGCGTGTCTGCTCGCGCGAGATAGCCTGACAGCTCACGCGAGACTGCCCCTATGCGCGCGTGACCCCGCGCGCCACTGCCCCTGCGCGCGACAGCCTCTGCCCCAGCGCGTGGCTACTGTGCTGCTTTGCCCTGCTCGCATGCTCGTGTGCCTTCTGCACTCCTTCGAGAGCCCACTGCGACCCTTGCACTGCATAGGTAAGGGTTGAGTTAAATCATAGTTCTAGGGTTTTGATTTCCACAGTGATTAAGTCTAATTGCTAAAATTGCTTCAATTTGGAGACATTGCAGGTCTTGGAATAAATCGAATGGCGTACGGACGCTAGAGTTGCAAATTGTGAAACCCTAGGTAAGAGAAATACTAGTCTCTTAAATAAGTGAATGAGTTAGGCCGGATCTAGTATGAGAGTTTTATATGTCTTGAAAATGTGTGGAATAAGAAGAGAATGCATTTTCTGACAGTTTATATGTGATTATTAAGGTTAAGTTAGAAGTCTGCATGAATTGGGGTTGTTAGTATGAAAGAAGTATATTATGGGATCATAGAATCATGTTAAGTCATTTTGAATAGTTTTCCCTCAGGGTTAAATTTGGAAATATGCGTGAAAGTGTTTGGGATCAAAGTTGGAATGAAATGTGCCGTGAAATGAAGTATACGGTAGTATTTTGTGTCTTTCTCAGATTATATTAAGTTATTAAATTTGCTTAATGTATGTCTATGAAGAATAGATTAAAAGTTGTAGTTATAAATTAAGAACTATCGTAGTATTTTACGTTATAAGTTGTCTTGCATATAGGCAATCAAAATACAATCTCTATATTATGAAAATAGGTTTCAATACCTTTAAAATGAGATATGGTTTGAAGAAATCGGATGAGAAACGAAAAGTGTATGATTTTTCAAAGATTTTTCAGTTCGTAGGAAACTTATTTATTTTAAGCATTTCCAATTTTGATTGGTTTTAGGACTGAATCAGGCTTGATTTTGATTTGATTAATTGTTTATAAATGGAATGAAAGTGATGAAATGAGAATCTAGAAAGGTGATTGTGTAAATGTTTGATTTAAGTCTTAAATGAGCATATATTGAGGGGAGAAACCCTAAGGAAACATGTACCAGAAAATATAGAACTTTGAGTATGAAATTTGATGGGTTTTAATGTGATTTTGAGTGTTAAAATGTGGATTTGATGTACTTATGTTTTTGGCATTGAAGTGTGGTGTGTTATTGGATATGTATATGTGAAATTGAGGCATTTTGAGTAAGCTGGAGGCATGGTCTTATGTGCAGGAGGTTTGGATTTGTTTTTAGCTTTGGTTTGAGTACAAAAATATGTCCTTAATTGAACCTATGTATGTGTAGATTTTTAGTATGAAAATGGTGTGAAATTAGGTGTGTTTTGGCATATGAATGAGATGCAAAAGTGTGCAGACTTTTGGTATGTAAGTGGTGTGAAAATGTATGCATTATGGCATGGAAATGGGAAGCAAATATGTGCAGAATTTGGCTTGAATTAGTAATAGCGTTTGAGTGTTTGTTTGTACATTTAGAGACTTGAGAAGTGTGTGTAAATGTGCAGAAATTTCTGCACTATTGTGTGTATCAAAGGGATGTCATTTCATGCTTGTAAAGGAAGGAAAATACATGTTTTTGAGACATTGGGACAACATGTACTCTTTTTATCATAACTTCCTTAACATAACTCCAAATGATATGAGGTTTTCTACATTGGATTCTAAACATCCTGAGATATGGCCCGTTTGAATTGGAGATAGTTGAATTTTTAGTGGATTTTCAAAGTTTGATCATTTACAAAAAAATTTCTGTTCTGTCTTGTTTTTAGCAGTGACCTTGTGACTCATTTAGCGACCTCTTCTGATCTGACTCATTATTAGACCAAAACACGAAAGTTTTAGGTCTAGGTCTTATGTTTAATTTGAGATAAGAACCATCTGATATGGACTTGTATAGCAGAAGTTATAGCTTATTTCCCATGATTGCGCAGGTTTGAAACTTGCTGATTTTATACATGCGTAAGTGTTGGATGTCTTGATCGAGGGGAGCACAGTTTCGATACTTGTTATGCATTGTAGGGAGTGATTGACCCTCTCGTATACAGTGAGTGAGTTTTATTTTAATGTTTTCATTTAATATGTAAACTCTGATTTACAACAGTTTGATAAATGAGCATGATTTATCGCGTGCTTGAAATGTTTTGACTGGCTTTGGAAATGATTTTTGTGAACCGATGGAGTGTCCAAAAATGTGGTTGAATTATGAAATATGCATCCATGTGGTTGAAATGTAAAATGTGCCATTTTATGATATATGTTGCATTTGGTTTGTGAACCTGATTTACGGCACATATTTGATATGATATTGATTTTGGCCTTGAGGGCTGTGATATGTATTGTGATATTGATATTGGCCTTGAGGGCTGTGATATGTATTGTTCCGTAGCTACGAATGACACCGTGAGAGGCGCTTTGGTGGCGTCCGGATATGCCTAGGCCTGGGGTATCCCACGAGTTGTCGAGATGAGATGATATTTACAACACGGTACTAGCCAGGTTGAACCCAAAAGGGGGAGGATTTGGATACACTCTCCAAGTCTAGCACCTGGACGAGGTCCGTCGCCAACGCCGGGGTAGAGAGCACTTTAAATAAAATCGCATATAACACCCCCGGTGCGCCTGTAATAGGTCGTGGTAGACCTCTGCCAGGACATTTTCGGCTGGCAGCTCTATGATTTTGATAACAGTGTTTTGGATGCATATTTGACTTGAAAATGCGTGTTAATGATATACTGTTGAAATGAAAAGCATGATGATTTGAAATATGATTTGTATACTTATGTTTTGACACTCCAGTTTCACATCCCATATTACACGATTACATTGACCCACTCACTCACTGAGTATTCTTCCCTGAGTACTCACCCCTCCTCTTTCCCTCCCCAGACAGGATTATGGTGCTAGGACGATATATTTGGCTCGAGAGTTTGATAGCTCGTTGGCGGATTTGGTGTTTACGACGGTGAGATTAAGTTTTAAATTGAAAATATGAATTTCATACTTTATGTCGACCCTGCGTGGTCTTGATATTGAGGTCCGTAGTTGACCGTGTACACATTATGGATGACTGTATAATTTTTGGACGTTTGTTTGCGAAACTCTCATTTTTCACTTGCATTGAGGCATTTGTAAATGTTTAAAGTGTTAACTTGGGAATTTGTAATATATTTGTATAAATTTAGGCCCGCTCGGTGTAGCGGCTGCTCATGCTTTAGTTGGGCATGACAGTAGAGGTCTGTGGCTAGGACTGTTGGTGATTTGTTAGCCTTGCGTTGTCTGGATGTCGGTTGGGAGATTTGGTGGATTGTTTTGAGGCCAGGATGGCCATTTTATTTTATTTACAGGATAAATTTAAATTATACAGGTATACAGGTTCATTTGTACATGGGAGACCTCCGATTTATGGGGAGGTTCTGCCCGATTTTCTGTAGAAATACAGCCGGCATCCAGGGCAACGGGCGGCTGTTCACGATTCTCGGTTCGGGGCGTGACACATAAGGTCAACCCAACCATTCAAAGCAAATTTCCAATTCATCAGAAACCATTTCATGAACTAAATAAAAAAGTCCCTACTCAAGGAATTCATATCAATCTTTATCAAACATAATTCCCAAATAATTTTAAAAAAATAAAAAGAGGTCCTCAATTAAAGTATATAAAACCATATCCAAATCCCACATCAAATAACCATAACACAAAGTAGGTTTCAAAATAGTTATAAAGTTTTGCCTTTATTTGGGTCCACTAGTAAATACCTCAAACCAAACAAGACTTTATAGCAAAAGGAATTTTGTAAAGGTGATCTCTCCAAGTCTAGTACTAGATGTACACAAATCTTAACTAAACTTCCTATGTAAAAAAAAAATGAAGGTAGGAGGGATGACTATAAACAATACCCAGTACGTGGAGTGACAAGTTATGACAACAAATGAGGGGGTGATTATGGACATATCAAATAGAATTTCAATTCATTGTCGTTATATCTATGAATTCTATAGTTCCATACCAAACATTAAGTTCAAATGAACTTAGATAAATCATGAAGAATACAATTTATGCATACAATTTATATTCATATATTTTCTAAAATTTATGGGGTTGCCAAAATTATACCTACCGACAATGGTCTACCGCGACCAAAGCTCAAGCCTCCGTTGGGGTGTTATCAAGCTAGTCCAAGGGGATGGCTTTGAAGGTACCTATCGAGCGTGGCTACCTCCTTAGTCCTATAAACCCCAACCACGTCGTCTCGTCGGGTCGCACCATGGAAGGGAATGACTATAGCCATTTTATCATGCACAAATTCACAAATCTCATATCGTACATCAAAATGTGCCAAAACAATTCAACCATTCATCAAATTATGAATTCAATGTCAACATATTCAACATAGATCAATATCCATAGCATTTATCAAATTATGAATTCAATGTCAACACATTCAACATAGATCAATATCCATAGCATATTGTTTCAATTCAATATTTGGATGCATATTTCATTTCAAACTCCCTTTCATAGCACTCCACAATCACAAACTATTTTATAAATCAATTTTAAAATATTTTCTCATTCAAAATCATAAAAATGTATCCACTCATCTCTTGGTAGGGTAAGTACTCCTAATCCATAATTTTGATCCAAGGTAAATCCCTCATAACCCTTCAATTGTCTCAACCTAAGTCAATAAATACGATTTCATCACTTAAATGTAGCTCAATATTAAGGTAAGTCAAATTTTCCTTCAATTGTCTCATAACCCAAATTTTCCTGCACAACCATGCCTTAGAAAAACTATCATATCTTGACCTAAAAAGTTTGGATTGAGATGATTCCAATTGTTACTTAAAGTTAAGACATAGGGCTATAACTTTTATGTTTACAAGGGCTATAACTTTTATGTTTACATTTAGACTCAATTCCAAGCATGCAAAAATACCCAAGTCTATGAATGTGCTAGTCCTAAATTCATGACCCACATTTGTGTAGTCGCCGAAATATTGCCATAACTTTCACTACACATATCATATTTAAGTGATTCAACTCTCAAATTAAAGATAAGACATAAATCTACAACTTTTATATTCAGGGTTTGGCTTATTTTTGCCCAGAAGTATGTTCAAATTCGAAGCAAAGTTTGTTGACAGAATAGAATAGAGTAGAGCAAATTTCTGCATGATGTGTCTATTTGAAAAGTCTCCAAAAATCTAATTCTCAATGAAATGTCAACTGAAATATGTCATTTTAAAGTTCTAAATGTCTAGTTTCAGCAAGAACAAATATTACTCCATTTACTATTGTGTAGAGAATGTTATGATTGAAAAATTATCAATAGTGCAAGTTACCAGTTATAGAAATCCAAGTTTTTCGCCCTAATTTTAACATTATCAACACTCAGTAAGCTAAATACTTACATAATCACACAAATCTAAGTTAAGGAAGATTACTTACCTCCAATGGGGTCACCAATTTTATCCCAAAGTTGAGCCACAACAAACTCTAATTTTTCTCTCTCTACAAAAATCTCAAAAATTATATAAATCAACAACACAATCATAAATAACTCAAATATATGTTGGGAAAGACATATTACCTTGATTTGAGAAACCAATCTCATTGAAAACCCAAATTTCCCAAAATTCTAGATTTTCTCTTTGTAAAATTTCATAGATTTTTTGTAACACTGATTTTCGGTAACTATGTAATATGTACCACTTCTCATAATTATATATATATTAACATTTTTTGATACATCTAAAATGAAATTTTAATTATCTATTTATTTTTTGTGAGGCTTCATCTCAAAATCGTGAAAACCGAAAATTTTATCGGTAAGCTGAAAACTTTCTTGGCAAGCACCGACAAGACCTAAAGAAGTCAAATATGGTTAAAAAAAGACCTACACACTTAAATAAAGATATTTAAATGAAATTTCACATTTTTAAAGAATTTCGAACAAAATTTCATAGGGATAAAAAATATAAATTATTAAAAGTTAGGGGTCTAAATGTAATTAAGGAAAATTGAGAGACTAAGTTGTAAACTACTCAAAGATGGACAATTGGAGCCAAATGATTGGTCAAGAGGGCATGAAGATTGGTTAGTGGCCATATAGGATTGTTCCACATTCAAGAAATCTCATTGGATGGAAATTTATGCATGAAAGGTCATTGGATGAAAATTTATGTATGAAAGCTAATTAGAATAGTTTATTCTAGCTTGTGACACCTCTCCCCTTGACATGGACGTCCAACAAGACACCTAATTGAGTGCATGGAGTTTGCTTGAATCAACAATTGCATAGTTTAAGTGTTGAGACAAGTGGAAGGTTGAGATGATGCATGGAATGGTCCAATTGTCAAGGATATGTTGCTTGGTTTATAAAAGAACTTGTTTAAGAAGAATTTTGGCTCATTTTCTTCATTCTCTTCCCCTTGGATGAAATATATAGGATTCATAGCCAATTTATGTGCAACCATGAAGTCAAAGAGGTAAGAACATTTTTGAAAATTTTTGAATTTCAAGTTGAAAGTATAGAAGTATTGTATAGAAATTCATGTTTATTTTGATTTGATTTTGCTAAGGTGATAAAAAAATTCAAGAATTTAAAGGGAGTGCTGGTGTTTATTGTTAACAAGAGATCTTACAAAGGAGGTAACATGTCTTGTACAAAGATTTGATTACTTGATGAGTAGTTACAATGGTATCCATACTAGCATACTAGATATTGATTTCTAGATTTAGTCTTGTATAGTACTCTTATGATATCTCATTCTGTAGAAATCAAAAATCTAATAAATTTATTTCTCTATAAACTAGACTTCCTAATCTTTAAAATGGTATATCATGTGAAATATTTCATGAAGGAATCAATTTTTGATGATTTTTGAAAGTTTAGCATGTTCCATTAACTTTGTTTCATATTCTGTGTACGGCCAGTAATTTTTGTGAATTTTTGAGATATCTTATGTATGGAAATTGGAGAAAATTTAAACATGAAAGTTTTAGCACCTTGTCTTAGCTTTAATTAGAGATAAAGATAATTTGAATCGGAGTTGTATGCAGAAATTTATGATATTTTTACTAAAACTGTGCAGAACTTGTTCTAAAACTGAAACTCAGATGAAAAAGGAATTTTATAAAATTACACATTTAGAATCTGAGGATGGTATAAACTAGAAAGTTTTAGATCTATGTTTCATCTACAATTTGAAATAAGAATCACTTAAATTGGAGAAGTATACTACAAGATATAGAAATTCTCCCAAAACTGTGCAGAGTTGGTTTTAGGAACTTTGACTGAAAAAGTTATAAAATTTTCTAAATTCGTATGTTCAGAATTTGAAGTTAGTGTAAACATAAAAATTGGAGATATATATCTTAGATTTAAGATAAAATTTGAATCATTTGAAACTGACCAAGATTTTAGAAGATATCATGATTTTACTAAACCTACATGTGATAGGTTTTGTCGAAACTTTTATCTAAGTATAAAATTTGAGATTTAACCTAATGAAAGAGAATATTTCTATATGTATCTTGTAATCCAACGATATAATATTGTCAAAGTAATTGAATTGATGAATGATACATATTGTTTAATTTAGGTGTAGTGTTACGTTTTCGTACGAGAGTTGACACGTTAGAAAAACGAGGATAATTAGGGGGAGTGGCATACCCTCCCTAATCGAGGTATGTGGGTCATATTGTTGCTATGTAATTAATAAGCAAAACCATGTTTTATCATTTTTCAAAGCATGATTTGTGAAATGATTTGTAAAATAGTTTTGTAAAATGACTGGTAACATACTTTGTGATAAATGGAGTGTCCCAAACTTTTAAAATATGCATCCATAAATTTTGATGAAAAATATATGTGCTATGTTTTAAATCATGAAATGTACTTTGATGATATATACTATAATATATTACATCGGATTTTTATGATTTTCCTCGACATGTATGGCCTGGTTGATTTATTGATGATTTTGATACGAGACTAAGTACTTGGGTATTAGTACCTGAATCCCCTTGATCGTAGATCGGGGATAGTACTTATAGCCATGATACTATGATATGATAGGTATTGTCCCGTGCAAACTCGCCTCGTATGCTATAGCAGATCCATCTCATTATATAGATTCTCACACGTTTGTGATGTCATGAGACGTAGACACTCCACATGGTTGGGTGGCGTGTAACAATATTATACTTCGGACTAGCCCGGTTAAGCTGGAAGGGGAGGACTGAATGACGTTTCAGTCTAACACTTGGGGAGGCCCGACGCCAACGCCAAGGTTTGGGGTTGTTTTTCGTTTATATACAAAAATCCCTTGGTGGCTCGTTATTGGTCGAGGTAGACCTTTGCCGCGGACATGATTTGGCATGACCCTACGATTTATGATATGAGAATTTTGGATGCATATGTTTTGATTGGATGGTAAACTTATTGAAATTGCTATGATTTTGATAATATATCGTGCATGGATATACATATATATATATATATATATGACTTTGACACTCCATCCTCACCTCACTTATTATTTACATGTCACAGATTTCTCACTCACTGAGTATTTGATTATACTCACCCCTCTATATTTTTAAATCTCTACAGAGTTAGTCGTTAGGGAGACACGTTGACTTATTTCGACGAACGTAGAATTTGGAGACCGCTTACGATAATTAACTTCCACTGTGTTTTGAGGTTATTAGATTGATCATCTGGGTTGACTATATGTAGTAATGGAACTCTCGATTGAAATTTATATTTGTACTGACTAAGTACTTTGTATATATATGTATATATATGAGGACTTTATATTTATTACTTTGAGTTAAAAAAATGACTTGGGAAAATGATTTTGAAATTATATGTAACTATTTTATGATTAGCCTTGCATTGCCTTGGGATATGTGGCGTGGTTGAGCCTGTATCCAAGGTAACGAGCGACTGTTCACGGCTTCTGGATCATGGATTGGGGCGTGACGGTTTTCTTGGTATCAGAGCCCTAGGTTTCAGCACTGTGCTTTATGAAAAAAACAATTCAAAAATTTCCTAAGTATTGTTTTTAAGGTCCTCAATATTTTGAGATGAATTTGAGAGTTTCCTTATTAACCCTGAAGATGATCTTAGGCAAATGAGTTCATTCCATTTAGGGGGTTAGATACTCCATACCTAACCCAAATTCCTTATCTTTATTTGATAGAGGTTTTTTCATTTCAGAATCATGCTTCCTAGGCACAGTGTGAGGCGGACTCGCAGAGTTATATCTGTTGTTCTAGAGGTCGTGTCGTCTTTGCACGCACCCCCTTCAGTACCATCTCAGCCAACACAGTCAGCTGGGATCCCGACGCTACCACCAGATGCCTTTAGACAGTGGCACGAGTGGTGGAACACTTATGGGGCACAGATGCCGCCCCCACCAACACCTCCGACAGTTCCTACTCCTGCGGCACTGGCTTCTGCACCGGCTACCCCTGCTACTTCAGTGTCTACCCTGAGTGACGCACTATTCCGACACTCCGCTGCATCCACAATTGATCTAATTGGTCAAGGAGGTTCGATAGCCGGGTTGCACTGATTTTGATGGATCCGGTGATGTTACGACAGCAAAGCGCTGGGTCAACCGAACTCGCCGGGTGTTAATAGACTTGGATCTAGAGGATGAGTGGAAGTTGAGCATTATAGTATGGTTGCTAGATGGTGATGCTCTCACCTGGTGGGAGACCGTGAAAGATGACTCCACAAAGCCCTTAGGATGGGAGGACTTATTTAGAGAGTTCACCGGTAGGTACTTCTCAGATTACCAGCAAGACCAGAAGAGGGCGTAGTTCCTTCATCTCCGCCAGGGGACCAGATCTGTTGCAGAGTATGAGGTAGAGTTGAGAAGACTATCTGCCTTCGTCCCCAATTCGGCCACATAGAGGCAACTTCGGTTTAAGTTTGAGGATGGAGTCAACTTGAACATCCGAAAATACATGCCAGTGACAAAAAATCACTCATTCACGGAGGTCTTAGAGTTAGCCTACCGTGCCGAGTCTAAAAGAAGAAGAGGCTTGGATTTCAAACTGGTCAGAGTTTGAAGAAGGGCCAGAGTCAGGGCCCTCAGAGAGACCCCACAGCTACAAGGTGAGCTGGCTTTCCCTAGGGGCCACGCCCTCAGAGTTCTAGAGCCCCCGCCCCTAGTGCCAGATCAGTGAGTCAGTTTGTTGGGCCAAGGAAGCCCCTATGCCTCAATTGTGGCAAGACTCATTGAGGATTTTGTAGAGAACTTGCGAGATGCTACCAGTGTGGGAAACTGGGACATATTCATAGCACTTGCCTAGATTTGGTATTCGGGGGGCAGCCAAGTCAGAGCCACCCGAGTGGACAACGCGAGAGTCAGCTGAGAGCACCTGCCCTATCAGTTCCTACTACTCCACGGACTGTGGCTAGAAGCAACACTGTATCCATTCCTCAGTGACAGCAGCCGAGGACTCAGGCTTGTGTCTTTGCAATGACACACGAGGAAGCCCAAGCCAATCCCAAAGTGATTACCGGTAACCCTCCGATAGACTCTCCTATATAGGTTTCATCTCTTAATAGTTGTTTTGAGGCATGATATACTATGATGACTCATGTAATTCTCGATAGCGAAAATGCTAGAAGCCTCAATCCTTTTGATATATATATATATATATATATATATATGATCTCATGTTGACTTCCCGAGTAAATAAAGGTTGATGATCCTCTTTTATTTAAATTCACCATTAGGCACCATGAAAATCTCCAGAGTTGACGCCTGAGTTTTGATAGACACTGTGTCAAATTATTCATATGTGAGCACTCAGTTTGCTCAGTACCTTGATAGACAACTCTCTTCATTGACTTAGGAGATATTGGTTATCACACCATTGGGCGAGCAGTTGGTTTGGAATTCTGTTTACCGGGGCTGCAAGATATGGATTGGGGAGGTGATGTTAGAGGCAGATCTTATACCTCTCGACATATCTGATTTTGATGCCATCTTAGGAATGGACTGGCTGAGTTTCCACCGAGCCGTTATTGACTGTTTCACTAAGGAAGTAGAGTTTCGGAGGTTGGGACAACCATTACTGATATTTGTGGGAGAGAGACGGGTACTACCCCAATGTGTTATTTCAACACTAGAGGCTAGGCAGTTGGTAAGCCAAGGATGTACAGCCTACCTTGCCCATGTAATAGACACCATGGTAGAAGGCCCAAGGATTGATGAGGTCCCAATGGTGCAGGAGTTTGCGGATGTGTTCACTGAGGAGCTACCTGGACTACCTCTGGTCCGAGAGTTTGATTTTAAGATAGATCTAGCTCCTGGGATAGCACCAATTTCTATTCCGCCATATAGAATGACACCAGTTGAGTTAAGAGAGCTAAAGGTCCAACTGCAAGAATTATTGGACAAGGGTTTATTCGACCAAGTATTTCGCCTTGGGGTGCTCCGGTACTATTTGTAAAAAAGAAAGACGGCTCTTTCAGACTCTATATAGATTATGATCAATTGAACAGAGTGACCATCAAGAATCGGTACCCACTACAACGTATAAATGATCTGTTTGATCAACTTCAGGGTGCCCGAGTTTTCTTGAAGATTGACCTGAGATCCGGGTATCATCAGTTACGAATTAGGGGCGAGGATGTACCCAAGACTGCTTTTCGTATGAGATATGGTCATTTCAAGTTTCTGGTCATGCCATTTGGGCTGACGAATGCCCCAGCTGTGATCATGGATTTGATGAATCAGGTATTCCACGACTATGTTGATCGATTTATCATAGTATTCATTGATGACATACTTATATACTCAAAGAGTGATGAGCACTCCCAGCATCTTCGAGTCGTACTACAGACACGCCGCGAGAAGGAGTTATATGCCAAGTACTCCAAGTGTGAGTTCTGGTTCAGACAGATCGGTTTCCTGGGGCATATTGTTTCTGCAGAGGGTATTTATGTTGATCCGTAGAAGGTTGAAGCAATCATGAGGTGGGAGCAGCCGCAAATATTTACTGAGGTCAGGAGTTTTCTTAGACTTGCGGGATACTATTGGAGATTTGTTGAGGGATTCTCTAAGATTGCTACCCCATCATTTAACTTGACATGAAAGGAAGTCAAATTTGTTTGGGATGACCGTTGTGAGGAGAGCTTTTAGGAGCTCAAATAACGGTTGACTTCAGCATTGATTTTAGCCCTTTCCACCTGTGGTCGGGAGTTTGTAGTGTTCAGCGATGCCAGTCGGCAAGGTTTGGGCTGTGTGTTGATGTAAGACGATCGAGTCATTACATACGCGTCTAGACAGTTGAAGAAGCATGAGCTGAACTATCTGACCCACGATCTCGAGTTGGCAACCATAGTCTTTGCATTGAAGATATGGATGGCAATATTATCTCTATGGGGTGACATACCGAGTGTACACGGATTATAAGAGCCTGAAGTACTTATTCACACAGAAGGAGCTCAATTTGAGGCAGAAGAGTTGGTTGGAGCTTCTCATGGATTATAACCTTGTTATAGACTACCACCCTAGTAAGGCGAAAGTAGTTGTGGTTGCTTTGAGCTGCAAGTCATCCTCTTCCACATCTTTCGAGAGTGCTTACCTCTTGTGTCTTGTGGCACTCCGCTTGTTGGGAGTTAGTTTGGTTAGTGATGAGCATGGTGCACTTCTAGCAAGATTTGAGGTGAGGCTGACTCTTCTTAATTGTATTCGAGAGCTCCAGGGTCCAGATGAGGAGCTCCAAGGCATTGTTAAGAGGGTCCATAGAGGAGACGATGGGGATTTTAGAGTTCGAGAGGATGGACTCGTAGTATTCAAGGACCGAGTCTAGGTCCCGAATGATAGCAATCTCAGGAGAACTATACTAGAGGAGGCTTACTCTTCTACCTATGCGATACATCCAGGTAGTACCAAGATATATCGGACTATCAAAGGAAGTTATTGGTGGGCTGGGATGAAACGGGAGGTCACTGAGTATGTAGCCAAATGTTTGGTCTGTCAGTAGGTGAAGGCCGAGCATTAGCGGCTAGCTAGTACACTACAATCCCATCCCATTCCTAAGTGGAAGTGGGAACACATTACGATGGATTTTGTTATGGGACTTCCGCGGACCTCAGCACGACATGATACTATATGGGTGATTGTTGACAAACTCACCAAGTCTACACATTTTCTGCCCACTCGTAGTAGCTATCCATTGGAGGTTTTGGCTCGCCTATACATTAGTGAGATAGTTCAACTCCACGAGGTTCCTGTGTCGATTGTATCTAATCGAGATCCCCGATTTACTTCTCGATTTTGGCTGAAGCTACATGAGGCATGGGTACCAAACTGCATTTTAGTACTGCTTTTCACCCACAGACGAATGGTCAGTCTGAGAGGATCATCTAGACATTAGAGGACATGTTGAGAACATGTGTCATGGATTTCAGGGGTAGTTGGGACCAACACCTCCCGTTGGTGGAGTTCACGTACAACAACAATTATCAGGCCAATATTGGGATGCCACTACACGAGACCTTGTACGGGAGAAAGTGTAGGATACCATTATGCTGGGATGAGGTTGGAGAAAGACGACTCCGCAGTGTTGAGCTAATTGAGGAGACTTGAGAGAAGGTAAAGGTCATCCGTACTCAGATGAAAGCTACTCAGGATAGATAGAAGAGTTATGCTGATAGGTGGCGGAGACCTCTTGAGTTCGAGGAGGGAAACATGGTCTTTTTATGGGTATCTCCCTGGAAAGGAAGTGATACGATTCAGACAGAGGGGGAAACTCAACCCCAGATACATTGGACCATTCCGAATCCTAAAAAAGATCAGAAAGGTAGCTTACAGATTAGATCTGCCAGCTAAACTTGCACGTATTCACGACGTATTCTATGTCTCTGTACTGAGGAAATATCTACCAGATCCCTCTCATGTGCTAGAACCTCCACTAGTAGAGCTAAGAGGTGACCTAATCTTTATTGTTCAGCTCGTGGCTATACTTGATAGGCAGACCAGGAAGCAGAGAAGCAAAGAGGTGCCCCTGGTCTGAGTTTTTTGGAGGAGTGACCAAGTCGAGGAGCAGACTTGGGAACCAGAGGATGCTATGAGGAGACAGTACCCCCAACTATTTGATATATAGTTTCAGTTTAGTTTCGAGGACGAAACTTTTTATTAGGGGATTAGGAATTGTAATACCGATTTTCGGTGACTGTGTAATATGTATCACTCTTTATAATTATATATATATTAACATTTTTTGAAGACATCTAAAATGAAATTTTAATTATCTATTCATTTATTTTGAAATTTTGTCTCAAAATCGCGAAAACCAAAAATTTTATCGGTAAGTTGAAAACTTTCTCGGTAAGCGCCGACAAAGTTTAAAGAAGTCAAACATGGCTAAGAAAAGATCTACACACTTAAATAAAGATATTTAAATGAAATTTCACATTTTTAAGGAATTTCGAACAAAATTTCATAGGGACCAGAAATACAAATTGTTAAAAGTTAGGGGTCTAAATGTAATTAAGAAAAATTGAGGGATTAAGTTACAAACCACTCAAGGATGGATAATTGGAGCCAATGATTGGTCAAGAGGGCATCAAGGTTGGTTAGTGGGTACATAAGATTGTTTCACATTTAAAAAATCTTATTGGATGAAAATTTATGCATGAAAGGTCATTGGATGAGAATTTATGCATGAAATCTAATTATAATAGTTTGTTCTAGCTTGTGACACCTCTCTCCTTGACATGGATGTCCAACAAGACACCTAATGGAGTGCATAGAGCTTGTTTGAATCAACAATTGCATGATTTAAGTGTTAGGACAAGTGGAAGGTTGAGATGATGTATCGAATGATCCAATGGTCAAGTATATGTTGCTAGGTTTATAAAAAAATTTGTTTAAGAATAATTTTGGCTCATTTTCTTCATTCTCTTCCCCTTGGACAAAATATATAGGATTCATAGCCAATTTAAGTGCAACAATGAATCCAAAAAGGTAAGAACATTTTTGGAAATTTTTGAATTTCAAGTTAAAAGTATAGAAGTGTTGTATAAGAATTCATGTTTATATTGATTTGATTTTGCTAAGGTGATAAAAAAATTCAAGGTTTCAAAGGGAGTGCTGGTGTTTATTATTAACAAGAGATCTTACAAAGGAGGTAACATGTCTTAACTTGTAAAAGATTCGATTACTTGATTAGTAGTTACAATGGTATCCATACTAGCATGCTAGATATTGATTTCTGGATTTACTTTTGTATAGTATTCTTATGTATCTCATTCTGTAGAAATCAAAAATCTAAGAAATTTATTCTCTATAAACAAGACTTCCTAAACTTTAAAATGGTATATCATGTGAAGCATTTCATGAAGGAATTAATTTTTGGTGCTTTTTAGAAATTTAGCATGTTCTATTAACTTTGTTTCATATTCTGTGTACGACCAGTAAGTTGTATGAATTTTTGAGATATCTTATGTACGGAAATTGGAGAAACTTTAAGCATGAAAGTTTTAGTTCTCTATCTTAGCTTTAATTTGAGATTTAATCTTATGAAAGAGAATATTTCTATATGTATTTTGTAATCCAACGATATAATATTGTCAAAAAAATTAAATTGATGAATGATATATATTGTTTAACATAGGTGTAGCATTACGTTATCATACGAGCGGTGACTCATTCGAGAAACGAGGATAGTTAGGGGGAGTGGCGTACCCTCTCCAGTCAAGGTGAGTGGGTTTTATTGTTGCTAGGTAATTAATAAGCAAAATCATATTTTATCGTTTTCAAAGCATGATTTGTGAAATGATTTGTAAAATGGTTTTGTAAAATGACTGGTAATATACTTTATGATAAATGGAGTGTCCCAAACTTTTAAAATATGCATCCATGAATTTTGATGAAAAATATATGTGCCATGTTTTAAATCATGAAATGTACTTTGATGATATATTCTATAATATGCTATATCGGATTTTGATGATTTTCCTCGACATGTATGGCACGGTTGATTTATTGATGATTTTGATACGAGACTAATTACTTGAGTATTAGTACCTGAATCCCCTTTATCGTAGATCGGGGATAGTACTTATAGCCATGATACTATGATTTGATAGGCGTTGTCCTGCACAGACTCGCCTCGTATGCTATAGTAGACCCATCTCGTTATATAGATTGTCGTACGTTTGCAATGTCACGAGATGCAGACACTCCACATGGTTGGATGGCGTGTATACAATATTAGACTTCGGACTAGCCAAGTTGAACCGGAAGGGAAGGATTGAATGACGTTTCAGTCTAACACTTGGGGAGGCCCAACACCAACACTAAGGTTTTGGGATTGTTTTTCATTTACATACAAAAATCCCTTGGTGGCTCATATTGGTCGAGGTAGACCTTTGCCGAGGACATGATTTGGCATGACCCTACGATTTATGATATGAGAATTTTGGATGCATATGTTTTGATTGGATGGTAAACTGTATTGAAATTGCTATGATTTTGATAGTATGTCGTGTATGGATATACATATATATATATATATATATATGACTTTGACACTCCATCCTCACCTCACTTATTATTTACATGTCACAGATTTCTCACTCACTGAGTATTTGATTATACTCACCCCTCCATATTTTTAAATCTCTACAAAGTTAGTCGTTGGGGAGACACGTTGATTTATTTCGACATACGTAAAATTTGGAGACCGCTTACGGTAATTAACTTCCACTATATTTTGAGGTTATTAGATTGATCTTATGGGTTGACTATATGTAGTAAAGGAACTCTCGGTTGAAGTTCATATTTGTACTGACTAAGTACTTTATATATATATATGAGAACTTTATATTTATTACTTTGAGTAAAAAAATGACTTGGGAAAATGATTTTGAAATTATATGTAACTGTTTTATGATTAGCCTTGCATTGCCTTGGGATACGTGACGCGGTTGGGCCAGTATCCATGGTAATGGGCGACTGTTCACAGCTTCTAGATCGTGGATCAAGGCGCGACATTTTGCTCTAGGGTTTTGTTATACTTTTGATATTTTCATATTTAGAAACTTCTATAATTTATTTTGGGTGTGGTTTGGATGATTTCTAGGGAGGGGGAGGGAGAGAGAGAGAGGTTGGCGAGGGCATGAGAGTGAAGGAAGGGATGGGGCTTTCGGGGGAGAGAATGAGGGAAAGTGGGGGAAGAAGAGAGAGAGAGAGTGAAATAAAAAAAAAAAATAGGGGGTGGGTTTTTTTTTTCACTCTCTCTTTTTTTTTTTTTTGTTATTTCGATGTTACAATTCCTAACCCTCTAAAAATAAATTTTGTCCTCAAAATTTAAAGTCAGAATCATATCTTGAAGAGATGTGGGTATTGCTTTTTCATAGTTTTCTCGGACTCCTAAGTCTCTTCTTCGATCCGAATCGTTTTTTCATTGGACCTTAACAATAGGGACTTGTCTATTCCGCAACTTCTTGATTTGACGATCATGGATGGTTACGGGTTGAATTTTGAAGCTTAAATCTTCCCTTAGTTCAACTGGAGGAGTCTCTAGAATATACAAATATCTGACAAATACTTCTTCAACATGGAGACATGGAAGACATCATGGTTTTTCTCCAAATTCGGTGGCAAATCTAACCGATAGGCCACTTTGTCAATCCTTTCAAAGATATTGAAGGGGTCAATGTACCATGAATTTAATTTTTCTTGTTTCCTAAACTGAATTACACCCTTCCAAGGTGATATTTTAGGAAGACCATGCGTCCCACTTCGAACTCCAGTGGTCGTCTTCTCTTATCGGCATAACTCTTTTGTTAATCTTGAGTCACTTTCATTCTTACCCGAATCACCTTCACTTTTTTTTTACGGTTGCTTCAATTAACTCAACATTCTCAATTTTCCTCTCTCCCACGTCATTCCAACATAATGGAGTTCGATACTTTGTTCCATATAGAGCCTCGTATGGTGGCATCTCAATACTAATTTGAAAGCTATTGTTATATTCAAACTCAATCAATGAGAGATGCCTATCTAACTATCTTGGAAGTCTATCACACACACTCTAAGCATGTTCTCTGAGGTTTGGATTGTATGCTTTGATTGTCCATCGGTTTAGGGATGGAAGACCTTGCTAAACTTCAATTTAGTCCCTAAAGACTCTTACAATTTAGGATAAAACTGTGAGGTGAATTTAAGATCACGGTTTGACACAATAGATATCGGAACACCGTAGAGTCTCACGATCTGATCAATGTAGAGTTTGATCAATTTCTCTAAGGGATAGGTGTTCTAAATTTGCAAGAAGTGAGCTGACTTGGTGAACCGGTTCATAATCACTGAAATAGGGTCATGCCGGCTCGGAGTACGTGGCACAACAACTACAGAATCCATGGTGATATGTTCCCACTTCCATTCGGGAATTGATAAAGGTTGGAGGACATCAACAGGTTTTTGATGCTCGACTTTGACTTGTTGGCACACAAGACACTTAGCTACAAATTTAGCTATCTCCCACTTCAACCCTGACCATCAATAAGTTTTCTTGATAGTTTGATACATCTTGGTACTCTCGGGATGCATCGCATAAGCCGAAGAGTGTGTTTCCTTAAGAATAGCCTTCCGTCTCTCATCATCTTTGGGAACATAGATCCACAAACATAACCGTTCGGTCATCTCAGATATGGAACTCACCACTGATAAAATTTTTTTTGTGCATTTAAATTATATTTATCTCAGAATTTATTTATATATTTTAGGATTGATTTAAACCATATTTTATGATTTTTTATTGATTTATTTTCACAGTCCTTGACATAGGGAAAATATAGCAAACTTGCTATTTCGGACTAGACAGATAGCAATCAGTATTTTAGGCATGACTTTTTGCTCCGACGTCCTATTAGGTGATTCTTGCAGCGTTGGAAAGAAAACTTGGAACTCTACAAATCTTGTGAAGGCAATAGAGGCTAGCTCAGACCAGAAGATATCCAAAAATTAAATCAAATTTATAACAGTGTTGGAAAATGGAAACTAGGAATGAAAAAGGAAATAAGGTGCTATAATTTTAGAATTACATTGCTAATAATTTTAGAAATTATCCAAATTGAAGAAAAGAGAATTTTCAAATATTTGGAAAGTTAAAGATCCTCATTAAGCAGCAAAAGCAAGTTTCTAAATCAAATTCAAAGTCTAAACTTTCAAAATATTCATAGTTACTAAATTTTTCCTAGGGTTTTCACTCCTATATATAGCATTGTTTGGGTAGCCACAAGGGGCCTCCTTTATGCACATTTTTCCTTTGTTTTTCTCCTATTCCTCCACTAATTACAAACCCTAGCAGCCACCTCCATATCAAGGGATTTCGACTTCCTTCATCATACGCAAAAGGGTTGTAATGTTTTCTTTTACTTTCTTGTTTTTATTTTTAATGTCTAGCTAATTTTCTTTGTCTTAGGAGTTGATGAATTTTATTTTTTAATTAATTACATGGGTTGATTTCTTTGTTTCCTGTAAGTTTTATTGGCATGGTTATTGATTGATGAGTTTTTATTGTTAAATTTAATGCTTCAAAACGTTTGGATCCACATTTTGCATGATTTGAGATCGACAGCATGCATGACCCATATAATTGCATAAGATTAGTCCAAACAATAAAATCCATATAAAACTATGAGTATGACCATTGGACTAATTTCATGTGTATAGATTTAGGAAAAACACTAAATTATAGATTATCTATAGAACTTAATGCAATTTGGTTAATCAATATTGCATAATTATTGAGTTTTGATTAGTCGAATTAGGGATTCATTGCATGACCATTGGGTGAATCTAATCTAGAAAAATCTATCAATATCATCAATAATTTGTAGCCAATGAATTTAAGGATTGAAAAGATTCAGCTGTAGATAAAATTGATGTCCTAGGGTTTTTATCATATTAGAGTTTCATATCTTAGATCTTGTTTTTAGTATTTTCTAAAATTTTCACAACTTGATTTGATTTGTCCAACTTAAATTAGATTTATTTATATTTGATAGTATAAAATATTCTCGTGGGATTAACACTTGTTCTGTACTATACACAATACTCGATTAGGATATATTTGTCTGAAATTGTGATATATCAAAATCGCATAACAAGTTTTTGGTGTCGTTGTCAGGAATATCTTTGTATATCAATCAGGATAAACTTGTTTGAGATTAGATTTTCTTATTTCTTGTTTATATTAAGGTTTAGATTGCATAGTTGCTATTTTGGATTTAGGTTTTAGGAAATTTGGCAAGAATTTTTATGAATTTTCGAGGTCAGAAAACAATTTTCAGATTTAGGGTTAATTGATCACTTGATCCAAAGGATTTTGAACTGCTAAGCAAAACCCATGCTTTAGCAATGGGCACCATACTATCTTGGCCAAATTCCATTGTTTTCATAGGTTTTTTTTTTTTTCTTTGATTTTTTCATGATTTTTCAGTTTTTCGGTTTACTGTATAGGTTTCTTTTGTATATTTGTTTACTATATTTTTGTGATTTTCACTTTTATATAGATAATCTAGATTTATTAGAGTAGTTTTTGTAATTTATTTTAGAAATCTAATTTTAACTTGATTTTGTGTTTGCATCGGGTTTATGCTGAGATAAATAAACTTTGACATAGCAGAATTTGATCTTGAGATAGAGAGAAGTTTGAGATCCATTCGTAAATAGGTTAAGGAAGACAAGAAACATGTGGAAGCAATCGCTCAGGAGAATAGAGCTATAATGGAATATTCTATGCCTAGACTTCAAGATGTTCAAACTAGTATTGCAATGCCTCCCATAGAAATAAATAATTTTGAGAGTAACTCTAGTCTTATTGTCATGGTGGAAGCAGATCAGTTCAGTGGTAGAGAAACTTTTGAAGATCCATACAGCCATCTGAAGAACTTTTTGGAGATTTGTGATACTATCAAGTAAAACAGAGTGAGACTTGATGCCATTTGGTTACGTCTATTTCCTTTCTCTCTTAGGAGAAAGGCAAATGTATGGCTTAACTCCTTCTTTGCTAATTATTTTACAAATTGACAGACTCTCTCTTAAGCATTCTTGGCTAAATATTTTCCACTTGGTAAAACTCCTAAACTACATAGTGATATTACCAGTTTTAGGCAATTTAATGGTGAATCTTTATATAATGCTTGGGAACGTTTTAAAGATCTAATTAGAAGATGCCCACATCATGGTATACCTGACTGGTTAATCTTGCAAACATTTTATGGTGTTCTTTTATATTCTGTCAGAATTACCATTGATGTTACGGCTGTGGGTACTTTCATGAACAAGTTATATAATGAAGCATGTGCATTATTAGATGATGTGACCTTTAATCAATATGATTGGTCTAATGAATATGAAATTCCTAGACAAAGGGTTGGTGTGCATGAGATCGATAATTTTAACATGCTTAATGCAAAAATTGATTCAGTGATTAACATGGTAAAAGCCAATCAGACTAATGCAATGGTGAATCTGACTTATTTTTGTGAATCATCTGGTGATCCTACTTATGTGGTTTCTAAGTGTCAGTAAGTACAACAAGCGAACTATTTTTCTAACTTGGTAGGCCTCAGAACAACCCCTACTCCAATACATACAATTCCGAGTGGAGGAATCATCCCAATCTTTCATGGAATCAAGGGGCACCACGACCAAACAACCCACCAAGCTTTGACTCTAGGAATCCACAATCATAACAAAGGGAGAGCAAGGCATCATGGGAGATAGCGATCGAGCGCTTGGCGGTGGCAAAAAATGAAAGGTTTGAGGGATTTGAAAATAAAATTGAACAATTTGCTAATACCTTTCATTCTTGTGTGCTAGATAGTTTGCCAAGTGACACTGAGAAGAATGCTAGAGAGTGGGTTAATGTAATCACTTTGAGGAGTTGCAAAGAATTATAGAAGATATCAAATAAGTTCAAGGATGAAGAAGATAAAAAGGATGAAGAGGAAGAGCTTCAAAAGTCCACAAATGAGGAGGTTACAGCACCAGACTCTAAACAGGGATGCACTTTATGTTTGGGTGACTATAAACCCCCTGTTCCTTTTCTTGGGTATCTTTTTTTATAAAAAATTAGAATTTAAAAAATTTTTAGAAGTTTTTAAGAAACTGCATGTTAACATTCCTCTCTTAGATGTCATTATACAGGTGTCAGGCTATCGGGGATTCCTCAATCATGTAATCAAGAAAAAGAGGAAGTTGGACGAAGTTTCAAAGGTCAAACTCATGATAGAGTGCTCTGCGATCTTACAAAGAAAGCTACCATCGAAACTCAAAGATCTAGGGAGTTTCTCTATCCCTTGCACCATTGGTTCTTCTAATTTTTCTAATGTTTTATGTGATTTGGGTGTTGATGTCAATCTCATTCCATACTATGTGTTCTTAAAGTTAGGGTTAAGAGAATATAGATCTACTAATATTTCCTTACAATTGGTTGATAAGAATATAAAATATCCAAGAGGCATTGTTGAGGACATATTGGTTAAAGATGATAAATTCATTTTTCCTATTGATTTTGTCATCTTGGATATGGATGTTGATGAGGGCACTTATTTGATTCTAGGCTGACCTTTCCTTGCCACTGCACGAGCATTGATTGATGCTCCTTCTGGGAAGTTGATTTTGAGAATGGATGATGAAAGAATTGAGCTTAATGCTTCCCATCATAGAAAAAAATTTGATAAACAAGAGGTTTCAAGAATTGATTGCACTAAGAAGATTGCTGAACATAATATTAATATCTTTTATTCAAGTGATCTTATTGAGAATTGTATTGTCAGTTCGTCAAAAGTCAAACATGATTTTCAAGACAATGAATATGTTGATGTATATGCTATTTTGGGTGTGAATTTAAGTAAATTTAATTCAAAAAGTGAGTCTCATGCAGGTAAAAAAAAGAAGCTGCAATTCAATAAGTTGGAAAAAGAACAAGAGATGTCAAAAATGCACAAATTGATAAGAAAAGGACAAAAGTATGGTAAGATACCATGAACGGTCATAATGTGAAAATCTATGAGTCGAGTTTAAGCAATAAGATTATGTCTGGTCAAAAACAATAAAGAAAGGCGATTATTGAGAGGAAACCCAATATTTTTATGATTTTCTTTAGTACTTATTTTTATTGATTTAATTTAAATTTGAGTGTTGATGACATTTTATAGGTGAATAGAAAACACCCTTCGCATGAGGGGAAAGAAGTATAAGAGTAAGATGCACCTTAGGGGAGTTTTCTATTCTCTTTATGTTTTATTTTATTTATTTTGCACATTAAGGACAATGTTTAGTTTAAGTGTGGGGGGAATATGCAAACATAGGTTGTTGATTTTGTTTTAGGAATTTGAGTGCTGAATTTTTCCATGCTAATGAAAATTTTTCTTGAGTTTTCTAGTCCTTATGTGTTACATGTTTTGAATTGAATTGCATGATATATAATTGGTATTAGTAGTTAATTGATATATGATTAGCTATTCATCTTTTTATGGTTGATTTGAAAGATAGAACATGTAAGTTTTGATACAAAATTTACCTTAGTGAAGATTTGAGTCTTAAAGAGCAATTTTTTGCTCTCATCTTATTGAGCGTATATCACACATAAATTGGTCATTCTAGAATTTGCTTTGTTATGCATTTTGAAACTACATTCTTGATTTTTATGCACCAAAGTAATTAAGACACCTAGACTTACATATTTTTAGCTTTTGAAAATACCATTCCTAACATATTACCTCTTAGTTAACCCCTTTGAGTCTAGGCATTTTTTTTCATGAATTGCCCACATAATCTTGCATCATGACCATTATTTTTTGCTAACCCCAGATTTTGAACCCTGATTCACTAATATACATATAGTGGATAGCATGACATTCTATTTTTAGGTATTGTATTCTTTTTATATTTGAGTTTCACATATATTTTTAGGTATTGTCAAGTCAATGTATTTAAAAAAAAAATAATGAATCAGTAGAAAAAAGAAAAAGAAAAAAAAGATTGCTGGTTGAAAAAAAAAAAAAGAAAAAAAGAAAGAAAGCGAAAAAAAGAAGAAAAACAGAAAAAAAATATTCTTCATTCTAAATTTTGTTCACTTTTATAGTGAAATTACAACACATTGTTCTTTATTTTAAATAAGTGATTTATCACAATATATATTTGTAGTTAGAGTTAGTATTTTATTGCCTTAATGTGAAGGATGCCATGTGTTGATACTTAGGTATATTTAGTGAATTATTTTAACCAAACATTTGACCTATTATCTTACCCTTTACCTTAATCCCGTTACAACCAAATGAAAGACATTTTGATTGGTGCATAATGGATTTCATATTTAAGTGTGAGAGTATTTGATAACAATATTTTTATACAATTAAATTATATCTATTTTAGCATTTATTTATGCATTTTAGGATTGATTTGAACCATATTTTTTGATATTTTATTGATTTATTTTCATGGTCCTCGACTTAGGAAAAATAGAGCAAATTTGTAATTTTCAGACTACACAGACAACATTCAGTATTTTGGGCATAACTTTTTGTCCCAACATCTGATTGAGGTGATTCTTGTAATGTTGGAAAGAAGACTTCAAGCTTTATAAATCTTGTGAAGACCTCAAAGGCTGGGTCAGACCAAAAGACATCTGAAAATTGAGTTGAAATTGCTACAGTGTTGGAAAATGGAAACTAGGAATGAAAAGGAAACAAGGTGTTATAATTTTAGAATTACATTGCTAATAATTTCAGAAATTATCTAAATTGAAGGAAAGAGAATTTTCAAATATTTGGAAAGTTAAAGATCATCATCAAGCAGCAAGAACAAGTTTCCAAATCAAATTCAATGTCCAAACTTCCAAAATATTCCTAATTACTAAATTATTTTTTGGGTTTTTACTCCTATATATAACATTGCTTGGGCAGCCACAAGGGGCCTCCTTCATGCACGTTTTTCCTTTATTTTTTCTCCCATTCCTCCACCAATTACAAACCCTAGCAACCACCTCCATATCAAGGGATTTCGACTTCTTTCATCATGCACAAAAGGGTTGTAATGTTCTCTTTTACTTTCTTGTTTTTATTTTCAATGTCTAATTAATTTTCTTTGTCCTAAGACTCAATGAATTCAATTTTTTAATTAATTACATGGGTTGATTTCTTTGTTTCCTTTAAATTTCATTGGCATAGTTATTGATTGATGTGTTTTTATTTTTAAACTTAATGCATCAAAACGTTTGGATCTGCATTTTTCAAGATTTGAGATCGAGTGCGTGCATGACCCATATAATTGCATAAGATTAATCCAAACAATAAAATCCATATGAAATTATGAGCATGACAATTGGATTAATTTCATGTGTGGGGATTTAGGGGAAACTCTAAATTACAGATTATCCATAGAACTTAATGCTATTCGGTTAATCAAGATTGTATGACTATTGAGTTTTGGTTAGTCGAATTAGGGATTCATAGTATGACCATCAGGTGAATCTAATATAGAAAAATCTGCCAACATCATCAATAATTTATAGCCAATGAACTTAGGGATTGAAAAGATTCAATTGTGTAACAAATTAAAATGGATGAATCAATGTCTTAGGGTTTTCATCATATTAGAGTTTCATATCTTAGATCTTGTTTTTAGTAGTTTTTAAAATTTTCACAACTTGATTTGATTTGCCCAACTTAGATTAGGTTTATTCATATTTGGTAGTATAAAACATCCTCGTGGAATCAATATTATTCTGCACTATACACAACACTCGACTAGGGTATATTTGGTCGAAATCTTGATATATCAAAATCGCGTAACAACCACCTTCTCCCTTTTAGACTTTCTTCATTGTACCCTTTAGCTCCTTATCGGTTGCTTAGAGCTCTCTAATACAGTCCACCAAGGTAGGTTAACTTCAAACTTGGCCAAAAGTACACCTTGGTCATCATGGGCTAGCTCAACACCAAAAGTTCAGAGTCCAACCAAACAAGACAATTAAGAACTCCTAGGAGACATCGAGTTAGAGGAAAAAGATTTACGGCTTAATGCATCTGTGGCCATATTAGCTTTCTCGGGGTAGTAATCTATCACAAGATCATAATCTTTGATCAACTCTAGCCACATCCCTTACCTTAAGTTAAGCTCTTTCTGTGCTAGCAAATATTTGAGGCTTTTCTGGTCGGTGAAGACTTGGCATGTCACCCTATGCAAATAATGCCACCAAATCTTTAAAGTGAAAATAATTGTGGCTAACTCTAGGTCATGAGTGGGATAATTCAACTCATGCTTCTTCAATTGGTGAGAGATATAGGCAATCATCTTATCATTTTGCATCAAAACACAATCCAACCATTGCTTGCTTTGCCACTACAGTGGGGAGGGCAAGGATAGATGCAGATATGAGCCTCTTTTTGAGTTCTTGAAAACTCTCTTCACATTTGTCACTCCACTCAAATTTGACTCCCTTTCGAGTCAAGTTGGATAATGGAGTTGTAATCTTGGAGAACCCCTCAATGAATCTACAGCAATATCCCATCAATTCAAGGAAACTTCTCATTTCGATAATATTTTTTGGTTGCTCCCACTTCAATATAGCTTCCACTTTCTTCAGATCAATAAATATCTCATCTTCAGATACCACATGCCCCAAAGAGCTAATTTTTCTTAGCTAAAATTCACACTTAGAGAACTTGGCGTACAATCTCTTCTCCCGAAGAGTTTACAACACTATCCAGAGATGTTCAAAATGCTCCTCATTATTCTTAGAATATACCAAGATGTCATCAATGGAGACTATGATGAACTTGTCAAGATAGGAGTGAGAGATTCGATTTATCAATTCCATAAAAGTAGTGGGAGCACTAGTTAATCCAAAAGGTATCACTAGGAATTCATAGTGGCCATACCGCATTCTAAACGCGGTCTTGTGGATATCATTTTTCCTGATCTTCAATTAGTGGTACTCCGATCTTAAATCAATTTTTGAGAACACACTAGCCTCTTGAAGTTGATTGAAGAGATCATCAATTCTTGGAAGGGGATACTTGTTCTTGATTGTGACCTTATTAAGTTATCGGTAGTCTATACACAACCGAAGGGTCTCATCCTTTTTCTTTATAAACAAAACTGAAGCACCTCATGGTGAGGTACTTGACTGGATAAACCCATTTTTTAATAATTCTCAGAGTTGCACTTTAGTTCCTTCAACTCTAAGGGTGTCATTCTATATAGAGGGACTGAGATCGGAGTAGTGCTGGGAACCAAATTAATGGTGAAGTTAAACTCCTGCACGGGAGGCAAACTAGACAACTCTTCTAGAAAAACATCCGGAAACTCCTTCACTATTGGAACATTATCCAAGTTCGAACTCTATACTGTGGTGTCAATGATATGTGCTAAGTAGACTTTACATCCCTTATGCATCAATCTCCGTACTTCCATTGTCGAGATTACACATGTCGGTAACACTCGTCATTCATCGATGGACACAAGTGTCGGACTCCTTGGTTTTGGGAACTCTACTTCATTTGTGAAACAATCCACGGATGCCCGATGGTGGTATAGCTAATCTATATCCAAAATGGCATCAAAATCCACCATATCTAGTGGAATTAGATTTGCCTCAAGTACCACTTCACCCATCTTCATTTCACAGCCCTTATAAACCGTATCGCTAACCGACTACTCTCCTAAGGGAGTGATAACCAATAACTCTTCCCCAAGCGAGGATAATGGTCTATTGGACTACTAGCGAATCCCATACTCACAAATGAATTGTTAGAACCCGTATCAATAAGCACATAGGTATCATCACCAAAATTTTTTATTATACGTAATAGTATAAACCATCAAACAATTATTAGTTCATCTACAAAACACATATTTCATATATGACTCCTTATAAGATCTTACCATACCACACATTCATAGACATATCATACATTTTTCCTACAATAGGGACTTACGCTTCTACATATGATTTTACCATCATGTAACAACATAATCATCCCCATGCCTCTCCACTTGGAACTTAAATTCAAATTGGCTAATAAATTTACTTCTAATAAGCCAAATCATCAATATGCCTCAACATAAAAAATTATATAATGCATATATTATATTTTAAGTCACCAAATCCAAGTTTTAGGGGATGTACCTATGACTGTGTCTGGATTGTTCCAGGTCTCCTCATTAGTCATCGCATAGATTCTCATTTGAGTTCTTGGTTGGGGACGTTAGGGAGGAGAGGGCATCGTGTTGCTCTCGGTCCTCATCTATAGAGTGTACTAGTGATGGTGTGGGGATGTTTGATTGTCCACTACTTGAGTTACTCGGGTGATCTCGACTCAAATGTCTTCCATGTCTGCCTAGACCCAATTTGGGGCAAGTATTACAGAAATAACCCACCTTCCCACATTGGTAACACTTTGGAGGCTTGGTACATGATCCGGGTTGAAAGCTCTTGAAATTCCTACTAGGCTCTTTCCTTAAACCCATTGACTTGCTCCTGGATACGGCACTAGAAGTGGGAGTACTAAACTTTAATGGTGGTTGGCATTTTTGAGAGCCAATGGACTTAGTAATGGAGACACCATCGTAGAAACCCGTACTCCTATTCTTTTTGGAGCTTTGGCCGGATGTAAACCCGGGCTTTCTCTTCTTGTCATGACCATCTCTAACCTTTCCCCTCTTAATTACTATCCTCTTGGCCCTCAAGGCCAATTCCAAAATATTTTGAAATGGTTGTCCCTCTGTTATCAATATTTTCTCCCTTAAATTTAAATTCAATCCCGATTCAAATTTCGCACAGAGAGACTTAGAGTTTACAAACTATGGAACATATGTAGCTAACTCTCTTAATTGGGTCTTATATTTCAACACTGTCCTATTCCCTTAGACTAGCTTGAAAAATTCTTCCTTCTTTTGGTCCCTATAGAATCCGGTGCTATACTTTTCTTCAAAAGCCTTAAGGAATTCTCTCCAAATAGGAGGAGTCAAAGTCCTACACATTACATTCTCCCACTAGGTCCTTGCACCCTTATCCAATAACTTTACTACCACCCACAACTTCATCTCGTCATCCAATCTCATGTCAGTGTTGGTTTCCTGAATTCGGTTAATCCAATCCTTGGCTACTGAGGCATTACACATGCCCGAAAACATCTAACATCTGAGTTTTCTTGCCTCTTTGATTTCTTTTATCAACTCTATGATAGAGCAATTGGTTGAAGCAACAACCGTAGAATGAGGTGGTGCCATCGGGGCACTCAGTACGATGACCGGCATTGAAGGAGGAAGTGGAGTTTACAACTAAGCTCCGTAGGAATTCCACCACTCTATTACTTGCTAGAGGGTAGCTAAGGGAGGAGTGGGATCCCAGTTGGATAAGTCAGGTGTGTTGGTGTCGAAGGAGGCGCATGTAAAAGTGATACAGTCTTGGATTGAGGAGGTGAAGTAGGAGGAATCGCATTTGGGTTCCTCATTGTTTTTCAAGGAGGCATAATTCTACAAAAAGAAAGAATTATACTTAGTACATAAGACTAAGTAAAGGACTATATACCTAACCCTTCTAAAAATAAACTCAACTTCCTAGGACATATAGGAGGCATTTTAAAATTCTTTGGAAATACTTTGAATACCAAATCTTTAAAATAATTAGAAAATAATTGAGGACCTTTGAAATATTTGAAAACTTCTCAAAATTTTACAAAAACAAGAGCCTAAACTCTGATACCAATAAAATTGTCACGTCCTGACTCCCAAATCTAGTACGCAACAACCATTGCATTACCCTGGAATGCGAATGAGCCTAACCTGCACACTAAAGTATTGCAAGGTATTCATTGACATCTATCCATTTTCCAAAATAATTCAACAATTCTAAATAAGCTAAAATGCATTCATTCACACAAACAAGGACTAGCCCGATTCGTCCCTGTTCAAATACATGCACAAGACCAACTCGACCATCTACAATCCAATCACATGCATAAGACCAACCCCACCATTTAAATCAAATTTCCAATTCATCAGAAATCATTTCATGAACTAACTAAAAAAGTCCCAACTTAAGGGATTCATATCAATCTTTGTCAAACACAATTCGCAAATAATTTTGAAGAAATAAAAGGAGGTGCTCATTTAAAGTATATAAAACCATGTCTAAATCCCACATCAAATAACCATAAAACAAAGTAGGTTTCCAAAATAGTTACAAAGTTTTGCCTTCATTTTGATCCACTAATAAATACCTCAAACCAAACAAGATTTTATACCCAAAGGAATTCCGTGAAGGTGTTCTCTCCAAATTCGGTGCTAGATGTACACAAATCCCAACTAAATTTCCTTTGTAAAAAAAATAAAGGTAGGAGGGATAAGTATAAACAATACTCAGTGAGCGAAGTGACAAGTTATGAAAATAAATGAGGGGATAATTGTGGACATGTCAAATACAATTTCAAATCATTGTCATTATATCCATGAATTCTATAGTTCCATACCAAATATTAAGTTCAAATGAATTTAGATAAATCATGAAGAATAAAATTTATGCATCCAATTTACATTCATATCTTTTCTAAAATTCGTGGGGTTGCCAAAATTATAACTATTGACAATGGTCTACCGCGATTAAGGGTAGAACCGTCAAGAGTTTTCAAGTTTTTTCAACTCACAAATATCCCCAACCTTGGCTTTGGCTCGGGCCTCCCTTGAGACACTACCAAGCTAGTTCGAGGGGATGACCTCAGAGGTACCTCTCGAGTGCAGCTACCTCCTTAGTCGCATAAACCTCAACCATGTTGTCCTGTCGGATTGAACTGTGGAAAGGAATGACTATAGCCATTTCATCAGGCACAAGTTCACAAATCTCATATCATACATCAAAATGTGCCTAAACAAGTCAACCATTCATCAAATTAAGAATTCAATGTCATCATGTTCAATATAGGTCAATATACATAGCACATTGTTTTAATTCAATATTTGGATACATATTTTATTTCAAACTCTCTTTCGGGACACTCCATAATCACAAACTAATTTACAAACAATTTTAAAAGCATTTGTAAAAATCTTGTAAAAATATTTTCTTATTCAAAATCATAAACATGCATCCACTCATCTTTTGATAGGGTAACCACTCGAAATCCACAAGTTAATCCAAGGTAAATCCATGCTAACCCTTTAATTATCTCAACCTAAGACAATAAACACAATTTCATCACTTAAATGTCGCTCAATATTAGGATTAATCAAATTTTTCTCCAATTGTCTCATAACCCAAATTTCCTGCACAACCATATCTTAGAAAAACTATCATATCATGACCTAAAAAGTTTGGATTGAGGTGATTCCAATTGCAACTTAAAGTTAAGATATAGGGCTATAACTTTTATGTTTACAAGGCTATAACTTTATGTTTACAACTAGACTCATTTCCAATCACACAAAATACCTAAATCTATGAATATATTAGTCCTAAATTCATGACCCATATTTGCATAGTTATCAAAAAATTCACATAACTTTCACTACACATATTGGGTTTATGTGATTCAAGTCTCAAATTAAGATAAGATATAGATCTACAAATTTTATATTTAGGATTTGTCCTAATTTTGCTTAGAATTCTGTTTAAATTTGAAGTAAAATTTGTTAGTAGAACAAAATAGAATAAAGTAAATTTTTGCAAAACATGTCTATTTGAAAAATCATTAAAAATCCAATTCTTAATGAAATGTTTTTTGTAATAGGTCATTTTAAAGCCCTAGATATCTAGTTTTAACAAGAATAAACCCTACTCCATTTACTTTTGTGTAGGGAAAGTTATGATTTAAAAATCAATAATAGGTCAAGCTGTTACTTGTAGAAATCCAAGTTTTTTGCCCTTATTCTAACATTATCAACACTCAATAAGCTAAATAATTACATAATAGAAAATGATTTACCTCAAATGGGGTCACCAATTTTGTCCCAAAGTTAAGCCATAACAAACCCTAATTTTTCTCTCTACAAAAATCTCAAAATTTGTATAAATCAACAACACAATCATAAATAACTCAAGTATTTGTTGGGAAAGAGTTATTACCTTGATTTGAGACGCCAATCTCATTCAAGACCCAAATTTTCCAAAACCTTAGATTTTCTCTCTCTAAAGTTTCATAAATTTTTCACTAGGATTTTGTTCTAGGGACGATATTTGGGTGTTTGGAAACTTCAATAATTTATTTTGGGTGTGATTTGGATGATTTCTAGGGAGGGGGGAGAGAGAGAGCTTGGTGAGAGGGAGAAAGTGAAGGAGGGGATGGGGTTTTCAGGAGATGGAATGATGGAAAGTAGGGGAGGAAGAGAGAGAGTGAAATAAAAAAAATAAGGGTGGGTTTTTTTTGTTTTTACTTTCTCTTTTTTTTATTGTTATCGTTGTGACACCAATCGGTTTTTATAATTTTAAAAATGACTCTCAAACTGAATAATTTAGTGGCCACCAAAAACATATGTCAAACTTCTCAGCACAAAATTTTGTTCAATGTAAATAATAACATTGAACTATAGAGGTAATTGTATCAAAGAATGATAGAAGACTTTCTACAATCACAAATTGTTAATATTACATTGACATGAATTTCAAGTCTGGTATAGTATAGTATGAGTTAACACATGTGATCCCAAAAAAATAAACATATCAACATCACATTCAGTTCTCTATATGGTTTCACAGAAACTCTTCATGGGAATCAATTCCCTTTATGCTTTAAAAGAAGCCATGACCATATTAGGTCTCATTATGGTCTTATATAGACCTTTTATGAAATATAATTCCCTTATCATTTCCAGATAAATTTGTAAATATTCTGTATTTCGAGATCTTTATTCAATATCAAAACTTTAAAGAACAAAACATGAGAACAAGTAATATATATATATATATATATATATATATATATATATATATATATATATATATATATATATATATATATAACATGAGTAGAATCATTCATTGAGATAACTAAAAATTATTACAAGAACTGAAGAAAAGAAAAACATATCACATACTCCCATTAACCAATACATCAAAAGATGTGAAAAGACACTGTACAACATGTTTATTAAAGACTATAAGTCTTAGTCTTTCAGTTAATAGATCAGCAAGCATGCTATCAGTATTGATGTGAATTATTTCAATGTCCCCATTGTCCACCCATTCCCTGAGCTTAATGTACTTCAGCTCAATGTACTTTGCACCATCAGTAGTTTTTAGTACTTCTATCAAAGGTAACAGTAGAAAAATTATCAGAAAAGGTCTTCAATGGCTTTGAAATAGAAGTCACTATTTTAAGTCCAGAGACAAAATTTGTTAGCTACTTACATAAGCCCAACTTCAAAACAAGCAACAATTTTGGCTTCCATCGTCGAGGTAGCCACTAGTGATGGTTTAGAGTTTTTCCAAGATATTGCACCTCCAACAAGCATAAAAGTATAACCAATAGTAGATTTTCTTTCATCCATGCACCCATCCAAATGAACATCTGCAAATCCTACTGTCTCCAATTCCTCTATATGCTTGTACGTAAGAGTGTAATCTCCAGTTCTGCATAGATATTTCAAAACTTTCTTTGCTACTACGCAATGATCATCACCAGAATTAGCCAAATATTTACCAAGAACACTTGCTGTAAAGGCAATATCAACTCTTATGCATATTGTTGAATACATCAAACTGCTCACAACACTACTGTAGGGAATATTTTTCATGGTTTCTTTTCGATATCATTTTTAGGACATTAATCCTTATTAAGCTTGTCTCCTTTTATTTATAGGAGCTAAATCAGGTTTGCAATTTTTCATACTAAAGCGTTTTAAAATTTGATCAAATATATGCCTTTTGAGAAAGTTCCAAAACTTTACAAGTTCTATTTCTTTGAATCTCCACTCTCAAAACAAAATTTGCCTCTTCAAGGTCCTTCATGTCAAAATTCTGAGAAAGCATTCCTTTAACTTACAAAAGTAAGCCTAAATTATTACTTGCAAGCAAAATATTATCAGCATACAAAACCAAGAAAATAGACTTGCTTCCACTGACTTTAAGGTAGATAGAAGAATTGACTGTATTCTCTTCAAGACCCAAAAAAATAATAACCTTATGGAATTTCAAATACCATTGGCATGAGGTATGTTTCAATCCATAAAATGACTTCTTAAGTTTGTATACCATTTTCTCCTTTCCAGTCATCACAAAATCTTCTGGTTGCTACAAATAAACTTCCTTATCAAGATCTCTATTCAAAAAGGCTGTTTTGACATCCATCTGATATAACTCAAGATCAAAATGTGCGGTTAGTGCCATAATGATTTTAAAAGATTCTTTAGATAAAACTGGAGAAAATGTCTTGGTGTAATCAATTCCTTTTCTTTAAGTATATCCCTTGGCTACTAGTCTAGGCTTAAACCTCTCAATCATTTCTTTAGCATCTTTCTTGGTTTTGAAGACCCATTTACATTCTATAAGACTGAAATTCTCAAGTAACTCTACCAACTCTCAAACACCATTATTGGACATGGAAAATAATTTCTCTTCCATAATAATTTTCCACTTATCACACCGTGGACTATTAATAGCATCATTAAAGGTAATTGGATCCACAACCTCTCCAAAATCATAATCCACTTCCCCTGAATAAATGACATAATCATCTAGTAAAATATATATCTGTCTTTGTGATCTCCTAAGTGGTACAATTTCAGTAGGTTGTACATTCTCTTCTTTCACAACTTCAGTAGCACGTTGAGAAATACCAAGATCATGCGAAGGACTTTGTGGTTCAGGTTCTCTATCTTGTAAAGGTAGAATTACTTGCTTCTCGTGGACTAGAGGTAAAAGAATAGGATCTCGAGGAGATTTTGAAGCCATTGACTCAACTGGTGAGTTATCACAACTTTTAACATCATCTTCAAGAAACTTAGCATACAATAATTCCACAATTTGTGTGTCATTCATAGGACAATAAAACCTATAGCCTTTAGAGGTGAGTAGGTAACCAATGAAAAATCATGATGTTGTTTTGGGATCAAGCTTCCTTTCATAAGGATTATAAATCCTCACTTTTGTAGGACACCCCCAAACTTTGAAGTGGTTTAAACTGGGTTTTCTATTGGTCAAAGCTCAAAAGGAATCTTGAGGACATATTTACTAGGTATACGGTTAGGGATGTACATGGTTGTTTTAAGGGTTTCTCCCCAAAAAGATTGGGGCAATTTGGTTTTACTCATTATACTCGTTACCATCCATTAGAGTATGATTTTGGTGCTTAGCTATCCCATTCTACTGAGGTGTTCCTGGCATAGTATATTGGGCTTTTATTCTACATGTTTGTAAAAACTCAACAAAAGGTCCTTTCAATCGACCTAAATCCCCTTGTCTCCCATAATACTCACCACCCCTGTCTGACCTAACAATTTTAATGACTTTTCCTAATTATTTTTTAACTTCTATTTTAAATAATTTGAATTTGTCAAGAGTTTCAAATTTATGGTTGATGAGATAAATATATCCATATATAGAAAAGTCATCTATAAAAGTTATAAAATAACTTTTACCACAAAGGGTATGAGAATAAGGTCCACTAATATCTATATGAATTATTTCTTAAAGGTCATTACTATGGGTAGCACTTGTCTGTTTTCTTGTCTTGGTCAATTTACCCCTAATGCAATCAACACATGTCCTAGAATCATCAAACACAAGTTAGGGAAGGATTTGAGTTTTAATTAATCTATCAACACTCTTTTTAGAAATATAAGCCAAATGCCTACGCCATAGGAAAAAAGATGTTTTCTTTGTCAAATTCCTTTCAGTTCCAGTATTTTCAATTAAAGCAATAGTATCAGAAGATAAATTCAATTGATATAAACCATCAACTAATAAACATTCACCAATAACATTAGAAATTAAAGAAAGTTCAACCTTTTGTTTCCAAAATGAAAATGAAAACCAAGTTTATCCAGTAAAGAAACAGAAATTAGACTTTGTCTCATAGACGGTACAAAAGCAACATTTTCTAAAACAAGACTAGAACCACATTAAAAATTAAAAAAAAAAAAAAAAAAAAACTATCCCAATGAATGTGATGTCAACGTTGACTCCATTTCCTACATGCAAGTTAATCTCTCCTTCACATTTCCTACCCATGTCTTATACTTGTGGCAATCATTCTTTCTATGACCTTTATTCTTGTAGAACCAGTAAATATTATTATTTTTGACCTCATCCTTAAGACCTCTAGGATTATGGGACTGATTGTTTTTCTTTGGATATTTGCCCTTGAAGTGACCTTTCTTGTGGTGAGAAAAATGACTTTTACCAGGAGCACCCTTACCAGTATGAGACTATTGCACCAAATTTACCAATTCACCTTATTCTCTTTTAAGTCTTTCTTCCTCTTGGACACAAACAGAGATGAGTTGGTTAACATTCTGGGTATCTTTTTGAGCATTATAAATATTAGTTAGCTAAATTTGAGAGGTAAAGAGTTTAAGACTTGTTGGATAAGAAATGATTCAATGATAGAAATTTTGAAAATGTTAAGACGATTGACCATGTCCTGTATTTTCATAATATATGTCATAATCCCAAAAAACTCCATCATACCTCATTTTTGTCAGACTTTGCATTAGTTTCCCCGCTTCAGCCTTTTCAGACTCTAGGAATCGTTGCCTTATAGCTTTAAAAAATATCTTAGCATTGTTCTCATCATGCACACTAATTTTGAAACTTGGAGAAATTGTCTTTTTCATCACTACAATGCTAAGTCTATTAGCCCTCTCCCATTTCTAGTAGTGAACTTTTTGCTCAGGAGTACTTTCATTGGTTGGCTTAGGAGGCATATCTTCGACTAGAGCTAAATCAAGATCAGCCAACCTTAAAGCAAGTTCAACATCATTCTTCCAACTTGTATAATTAATCCTATTCAAAGTTTCAATTGAATACAACTGGTTGTTCACAGCAATTTGATTCACTGCAAAAGAAATATGATATATGTTCATTATATATAGGCAAAATAAATAATAACAATTCTCTTAGAACTCAATGTATATTACTATTTGTTCTCTTTTGGGTAGAACACAAAGTATACATTATGAGTTTGTACAAGTACTATAGTAAGAAATGAACTTATAAAGAATATCCCCTTTGGGTAGATATAACTTCATAAAATCAAAATTAAACCCTTACTAAGTGCTCACACTTCTAAAAAATAATATAAACAAAATCCCTTTTAGGCAGATATTTATTTATGATTATTTAAAGAAACAAAACATCTCAAAATGCTTATGAAAGTTATATAAATTTAATAAAAAGTCTACTTTGGTAATGCCATTATTTTAATTCATAAAACTCCCACCGAAACAATTGCCTACAAATTTCCTTTAATTAATTAATAAATTAATAAATTATTTTTATTATCATAATTTTATTTTAATCCCATAAAACATGGCATAACTTTTGAAGGGTTATATCAAAATTCTTGCACATTCTACAAAATAGGTGTTGGACATGGGAGTTGGATGGTTATTCTCTTTTTTTTTTTTTAATTTAATGGAGAGTGGGATGGAGTAAAGGACTTCATATCTTTCTTCCATGTCTTGAATAGAGAGAAAATCTTCTTTTCTCATGATCGACAAAGGCTCCTCTCAGAAGCTTTCAACTTTCCTTTTTTTTTTTTTTTTTTTTTTTTGCAGATGGGTTCAATCGAACCCATTCTAATTTTATAAAAATTCCTTAGAAGGACTAGATCTACAAAAGTGATGTAGATTTGATATTACATTTCCAACAATTCCTTAAAAACCCAAAAAGAATATGATGTAGATCTGTAAATTTCTTCAAAATAATTGAGTACAATAATTCTTTTTCAGAGGATTTGCAAAAGTGATTGATTTTATTCCTAATCTAGTTTGGCTCTGATATCACATATAGGATCTAAAAATAATTTCTAGATTAAAAATAAAACACAATCACATAATATAAATCATAGAATAATAAGATAGGAATTGAGAACTTACCTGAATCAGAAATCATAATATCTTTGCAGAAGAATTAGATTTGATATGTTCTTCCATTTTCTTCTTCATTTAATTTTTTTTTGGTGTTCTAAACTTGGTCCACCATCTAGTATCCAAAGTTTTGCTCTGACTAATCTAGGACGAGCCGTGGTTGAGTCCTCATTTGGAGGGGGTTCTCCTAACGTCGTTTTTGCCACTACTAAGATTCGAACTCAAACACTTGATATGAGGTTCTAGTGTCCTTCTCACTAGACCAACGAAACGTTGATTATTTGTTATATTTTTTAATGTTGGGCTCTTTCCCTCCATTTTCTCAAAGAACTGTACGGGTGTTTACAAATGGGGCAAAACCAACCCTTTTATAAGATAGGAGAGGGGATCTAGCCAAAAATAAAAACTTTATTTGGGTACTTCCTTAGGCCTTATATCTTTTCATACCACATTTTAAATAAAATGCCCACAAAATATATATATGTATGCTAAGTTGTGCCTAGGCCCAACCCTATTGGATCACAAATAAATTTTGAGATTTACCGATTATTTCATTTAATCTGTTTTTTATAAAATAAAATATAATTAGCAGTAGCTCATATTAAGAAAATATTCTAATATTTATTAAGAAAATATTCTAACATCTGCGTTCCTTTTGGTACTAATGTACATCAATGGTCACAAATATCATAGAAAAATCTTAAAAAAAAGGTAAGACTAATAAGCAGTAGCTACTTTATGTTATAGAAATGATCTCCCGCCAAACTTGGCTTTGTTACTTCATTGGCACTGAAAGAGAGACAAAGGGCGCTCTACAGTATCTGCTTACTCTCGCTAATGTGCCCTTGTTTCTGAAACAAGTACTAAAAACAAGGTAATGTGCCCTTCTCGCGAATGTTCCTTTCTTTGATGGTTAGAAAGGAAAATTAAATTATGACCTTTCAAATTCAATTAGAACTTTTTTTGAAATTTAAAGAAAGGGCATTTATTATTTTTTGCAGGGTTTGGGTCCTTCGTGATTGAGAAACTATGCAGACACCTATTAAAATCAACAATGAAATCATTCTGCACAAGGGCTTTTATTACAATATTCTTTTTTTGGTTACATAGGGGTCACGATAATCACGGAGTTACATGCACCCACGAAAGCTCGAATACTAGACCTCAAGATAAACGCTAGAGCAAGATCTCGTAGCCACTAAGCTATCCCCTTGGGGACATTACAATATTCTTTGACTAGTAGAAAAGAAAAATTAAATTATTACGTTTCAAATTAAATTAGAAAAAGTCATCATATTTGATAGTGATCTTGCCGGAGCAAAATTCTTCATAATTCAAGTACCAATTTTACCCTTAATTAGTCAAACTCTTTTATTTTAATTGATTTTGTTAAAACCTATTACACATTAATTACTCTCTTTTATTCTCATTATACATTAATTAGTCTCTCTCTTCTCTCCCTGTTTAATTATCTATATTATTATATGATTTATTTAATTTTATGCATTTAATTATTTCTTATGCTATAATTCTTTCTTTTTAATATATCATTTTATCGTTTTATATAAAAATATATTACTATTTTTTAATTTTATATTTACATTTAAAAAGTTATTTATACAACTAAAATTATAATGGCTCAAATAAATAACATATAAAATGAAGAATATATTATTTTATGTATTAATAATTGTATTCTTATATTATGACAAATCCAATACTTTTAAGTTATGGCTCTATCTTTCCAACAATTAGCATGTTTTTATTCCCTTAAAGAAAAGAATCAATTTTATTTTGTTTTAGACAATGTTAAGCTTGTTTTATTTAGGCTATAGATTTTCAAAAAATGATTCTAGAACTGTGTGAGTCCTCTCCTAATATATTTGATTCGATTTTGCTGATTAAGGATTCTTTTTTTTTTTGATAATATGAAAAATCAAACATTTCTTTTTATTGTTAAGAAAAAAGAGTTAAAAAAGTAATCAGTGTAATAATATTTTTTGTGAATTATATTATGTTTTTAATTATATGTCAACTAAATATATAACTAACTATAGGATCGTATTTTCACCAATAGCATATTAATACAATCAACAATTGTTGTAATCATAAAACCAAAAATTTCATTATTTATCACAGATCAATCAATAATAATTTTCCTTTAAAATTGTCAAAATTATCATATAATTGCTATTATCATAAAACCAAAAATTGATTACTGATCATGAATATAAATGTAAAATAAAATAGGTCTCTTAAAAAGGGAATATCATGCCAATTATAAAATAAAGTTAATATGCAAAATTCTTGAAAACACTACTTTAAATAAAATAAAAAGTATTACTAAAATAAAAGAGTATTATCGAGATAATTTTATATGTTATTTATTTGCGATACTAGAATTTTATTTGTAGAAATAACCATTTAAATGTAAATATAAAAATAAAAAATAATAATATGTTTTAATATGAAACGATAAAATAATATATTAAAACGAAAGAATTATAATATAAGAAATAAATAAATACATATAATTAAATAAATCATATAATAATGTAGATAATTAAATGGAAAGAGAAGAGGGAAAGTAATTAATGTAAAATGGGAAGAAGAGAGTAATTAATGTATAATAGGGTTTAACAAAATCAATTAAAATAAAAAAATTAATTAATTAATAGTAAAATTGGTATTTAAGTAAAAATTGTTCTGACGAAAAGAATTTTGCTCGATAACTGCCCCCATCATATTAGGCAGGATTTAGAAGTTTTAAGAAAGGGTATTTATTATTTTTTGGAGGGGTTTGGGTCCTTTGTGATTGAGAAACTATGCAAACGATGAGGAACAACTGTAAGTTTGTCTGTAAACCAAAAGATTTTTGTATCAGAAAAGTTTCATCAAATTTTGAAACTTAGTTATTAACCATGAACAACTCCCAACTTAGTTATTTAGCAGTGGGGTTCAGGTCCATGAGGTGCCCCCGTACATGTTATTTAAGATCCTTATGAATTTCACGAAGGGCACATTTGGTTGTAGGGCCATAGTTGGTCGGAGATCATTTTACTTCTTCAAATTTTGATCAACAAAACTTTTTTGAGGAGAATCACACCGAGTCATGAGTCAAGAAGTGTCATAGAATCTTCATAAATCTTACCATTTTTCCAAATTCATTCTCCCCAACAAATACGCCTTACTTGTAAAAGCTTATTACTAGTCCTGCAAAACTACAAACTTAACTTTGTCCCCGATTTTCCAAAATGGACTTAATAGAGATCGAAGAGAGACAATAGGGTTTGTAAAAAAGGAAAAACGTTAGAATTTTCAAAAGAGAGTTAATACTCTAAAATAAATATTATTATTATTATATGTCAAAAAAATGAAACACTACAAATATTTATAAGGAATGTAAACCATCAAAATTAGAAAACTAGAAACTAGAAAAATTAGAAAACTATGAGAGAAACAGAAGGAAGGCAATAGGGTTTACAAAAAAGACAAAACCTAGAATTTTCAAAAGAGATTTAATATTTTAAAAGAAATATTATTATTGATGTATATCAAAATAATGAAACGCAACAAATATTTATAGGGAATGCAAGTCCTCAAAATTAGGAAATTAGAAATTAGAAAAATTAGGAAACTAGAAAAATTATGAAACAAGGAAAATTATGAAACTATAAAAATTAGGAAATTATAAAAATTAGAAACTAACTAAAAATACTAAAAATTAAAATGATGAAAAGTTAATGGACTCCTCATTTTCTTGAATTGATCTTGCGTAACCTAATAATTATTTGAAAACTGTCCCACATCAGTCTCCCTACCTGAAAAGAACTCACTCTCGAATGATTCCTCAAATGTTTGCATCCATATCCTTAACTTTTTCTTTTGATTTTCTTGTCTAAAAATATATACTGAGCGTAAATATCAAAACAATTACTATAATCAGGTAATCATAGTCAATCTTAAATTCTTCTACCCAACCTACGTGCTTATCTAAATTAGAATGACAATAAACTTTTCTATTTGTAGGATCAATCTTGAAACATTTAGCTTCTGAATAAAAAATATCTACCTTCTTTCTAACTATGTTGTGAATTGGTTCTATGATGCTACGAACTTTCACTAAACCACATGTAACACTTGGTAGCAATGGAATGAATGCAAAGTAGTTACGAGGTGATAGCACCAGAACTTTATATGATGGATTTTTCAGAGTTTTCAAAAAGCTTGTTCTTGCCCAACCTGTTCTAAGCACCACCAATTTCTTCTTTGTCTTAGCCTTTGATGAAGCAATGGCATTTATAGACTGCAATGGTTTTGGTGAGCCATGCCCTCCATGCCACATAATGAGTTTGATTCTGCACATGTAACAAGACCACCCTTACTGGTTTGAAAGAGCCCAATCTATTGTGTATCATCTTGCTTAGGGATCAGTAGCACCTTTCTAACCACCAGAGTCTGCATATCTTCGACTTCACCATCTGGCTCACTGATCCCTTCTTCCTCATTAGCAAACCTTTTATTATCCTCCCTACCATAACCGACCAGATGAACTTGAAGGTGTTGAGGGCAATTGTTAGACTTATGCCTAATTTGCCTGCACCTGTAACACCTATCTCCTATCGGTTTCGAATAAGGATTGTTGTTGGCTGGTTCCTTCACATACTCCTTCTCTACCGTACCTTTCTTTGCAGGTTCAAAACTAGACTATGTACTAACTCTCGGGCTTACCCTAGATGCTTCACCAAAGGGTTTACTAGTACCATCATTCCAGTGATATTTCCTAAACCCCATTGACTCTTCTCTCTGGGTCATATTATGGGCTTTTCTGAGGGTTAAAATGATATGGCAGTCAATTTTATCACGGATCGCAGGTTTTAATACATTAATATATCTCGCCACCTATTGACTTTCAGTCTCTATTAAATTATTCCGTGCTGACAAAAAATATGTAATATATTCAGCGACAGATTTTTGCTCTTACACCAATGTTTGGTATTGATGGAATAAAAACTGATCATAATCTGGAGGAAGAAATTTGGCTATCAACATCTTCTTCATCTTCGACAAAAGCCTTATTAGCTATTTTTCTAAATGTCTTTATTGGATCTGAGTCTATTTCCATTATGATGAAACTCCATATTTTAATCGATATGCCACCAACTTTACTTATTTTTCCTTTAGAATCTCTACAAAGTTGAAAAACGTCTCAATTTTTGCTACCCAATTCAAGAAATCTTTAATATTTAAATTCCCATTGAATGAAGGGATGTCCACCTTCAAGCGAAACTCTTTTTGTCGATATTGACGGGTTACCCTAGGGTTAGGGTTATGATCTAAAAACTCAACAATCTCCTCGTCTGAAAAATTATCCTCGTTAGTTTGAACCCTACGAGGTTATTGGGAAAACATAAGATTGAAGTGAGGTCCCAGAGCGATTTTCCTAGAGCCACCTTCACCTCCTATATTACCCTGATTTGCCTGTTTGTTGTTTTGTTTCCATCCGCTCCATTCGAATAGATAGGGTTTGGAGTGCAACCGTCATGGTTTGCATCTCTCTGAGCGTGTTAGAAAGAATACTACCTTCACCACCTTGGTGGTCATCACAAGGGAAAGTCTTGTCTCTGATGCCACTTAACATGGGAGAGATAGAAGGAAGATAATAGAGTTTGTAAAAAAGACAAAACCCTAAAATTTTCCAAAGAGAGTAAATACTCTAAAAGAAATATTATTATTGATGTATGACAAAATAATGAAATATTACAAATATTTATAGGGAATGTATGCCCTCAAAATTAGGAAACTAGAAATTAGAAAAATTAGGATATTAAGAAAATTAAAAAACTAGAAAAATTAAGAAAATTAAGAAACTATAAAAGTTAGGAAATTATATAAATTAGAAACTAACTAAAAATACTAAAAAAAATTAAAATACCAAAATGTTAACGGACTGAAAAAAATGTACCTTTGTCCCACTCAATTAGAAGGATGGCTGATCCTATTGTGATTTTAATGGCTGGGGAGAAGAAGGTGATAACAAAAATTATTTTTGGGTAATCAACAAAGATTATGTTAGGGACTGACAGTAGCATGTAATTGTGATAAATTATAACGCATTACTATTTTCTAGAGATATCAATCCAAAAATTTAGAAAAAAAAATACAAATGTTTAAAAATTATCATATTAAAATTAGAAAAATCTCCTACAAATAATTTCTAAAATAAAAAAATCCTAAAATTAAAATATTTCTTAAAAAATATTCTTGAAGAATAAGTATGCTTGATGAGCAAGAATTGTTCTTCTTTGTATGTTAACTAATTTTCTTTAAAACATTTCCTCTTTTCTTTTCTGGGTGTCCTGGACTTGATCCACCATCTGGTTTTTAAAATTGTACTCCAACTATTTTGAGTCGAGCTGCTGAAGTCCCTCTGGAGGGTAAAACTCTCTCCAGCATAGTTTGCTCCATCCGAGACTCAAACTCAAGTTCTCTAAATAGAATCTAGTGACTTGCCTGAACATATGTTGGGTTTCTTTAAAACATTTCTTTTACAACGATCGGCTAGCTCTCAATCATCTAACCTTTCATGACAATCAGCTCAACATTGGTAATGGACTACCTACATATCAATCAACAAAATGCTCCTCGTCTGGGACTGAAGTGGACTTTGATGTATTGCTTCTTTTTTTTTTTTTGTGGAAAATTATTGCATACATCGGGCCACATATTGCTTGCTTCATTATCTATAAATCAAAAAAGGCACCGATTTGCTGCTTTCAACATTTTCTTTTTGGTTTACTTAAACTTAAACTTCTGCATTTAAGTCCAAACGAAACTTTTTAGTACTTTGATTATCCAGAAAAGAAAACGAAAAAATAAATCGACTTTTCAATTCAAATTTAAACAGTTTTTGTATCACACTGGGCAGTTGTTAGAAATTAGGGAATGGTATGCATTATCACTTTTGTGTTAGGCTTTTCTATAGAAAATTTATGCAGATAGTCTCTTTCATGCAGTGAGGTTAATTACTGTAACAAAAACTTTTATACTTGTTTTTACTATTTGTTTAAGAAACAAAGGCACATTAGTGAGAGTTAGCAGATACTGTAGAGCGCCCTTTGTCTCTCTTTCAGTGCCATTGAAGTAACAAAGCCAGGTTTGGCGGGAGATCATTTCTATATCTTAAATTAGCTACTGCTTATTTGTCTTACTTTTTTTTTAAAAGATTTTTCTGTGATATTTGTGACCATTGATATACATTAGTACCAGAAGGAACGGATTTGGATGTAGATGTTAGAATATTTTCTTAATGAATATTAAAATAATTTTTTAATGCGGGCTGCTATTAATTGTATTTTATTTTATAAAAAACAGATTGAATAAAAGAACCGGTATCCAAAATTTATTTGTGATCTAATAGGGTTGGGTCTGGATTCATCTTATTGTACATATATATATTTTGTGAATATTTTATTTAAAGTGTGTATGAAAAGATGTTGGGCATGAATTAAAGTGGGTTCCTTAACGGGAAGACCCAAAAAAAGTTTTTATTTTTGGCTAGGTTCCTCTCCCTTCTTATAAAAGGGAAAGTTTTACCCTATTTGTAAACGACCACACAGTTTTTTGAGAAAATAGAGGGGAAGAGTCTAACATTCAAAAATACAATCAAAAAGAAAATAGAGCATATCAGATCTAATTATTCTGCAAAGATATTACGGCTTCTGGTTCAGGTAAGTTCCAAATTCTTTTTTTATTATCATGTGATATATATTATGTGTTTGTATTTTATTCTTAATTTAAAAATTATTTTTAGATCATACGTGGTATTAGGGCCAAACTACATTAGGAATAAAGTCAATCAGTTTTGCAAATCCTTTGAAAATGAATTATTGTACTCCATTACTTTGAAGAAATTAACAGCTCTACATCATTTTCTTTTTGGTTTTTTAAGGAATTGTTGGAAATTTAATATCAAATCTACATCACTTTTGTAGATCTAGTTCTTCTACGAAATTTTTGTGAAATTAGAATGGGTTCGATGGAACCCATTTGCATTAAAAAAAAAAAAGGGAAAGTTGGAAACTTATGAGAGTAGCGTTCATCAATCACGAGAAAAGAAGATTTTCTCTCTATTCAAGATACGGAAGAAAGAGATGGAGACCTTTACTTCAACCCACTCTCTATTAAAAAAAAAAAAAAAAAAAAAAAAAACCGTCCAACACTAATGTCCAGCGCCCATTTTGTAGAATGTGTAAGAATTTTGATATAACCTTTCAAAAGTTGTGCCATGTTTTATGGGATTAAAATAAAATGATAATAATAAAAATAATTAATTATTTAATTATTTATTAAATTACAGGAAATTTGTTGACAATTGTCTGGGTAAGAGTTTTATGATTTAAAATAATGGCACTGTCAAAGTAGGTTATTTATTAAATTTATATAACTTTCTTAAGAATTTTAAGATGTTTTGCTTCTTTAAATAATCATAGACAAATAGCTACCCAAAGACGATTTTGTTTATATTTTTTTTAGAAGTGCGAGTACTTAGTAAGGGTTTAATTTTAATTTTATGAAGTTATATTTGCCGAAAGGGGATATTCTTTATAAGGTCATTTCTTACTATAGTACTTGTGTAAACTCAAAATGTATTCTTGTCCAAAGGAGAACAAATAGTAATAAACATTGAGTTCTAAGAGAGTTGCTATTATTTATTTTGCCCATGTATAATAAATATATCATATTTTGTTTTGCAATGAGTCAGACTACTGTGAATAGTCAGTTGTGTTCAATTGAAACTTTGAATGTGAATAATTATGCAAGTTGGAAGAATGATGTTGAACTTGCTTTAGGGTTGGCTGATCTTGATTTAGCTCAAGTTGAGGATGAGTCTTCAAAACCAACTGATGAAAGTACTCCTAAACAAAAAGTTCACTACTGGAAATAGGAGAGGGCTAATAGATTTAGTATTATGGTGATGAAAAAGTCAATTGCTCCCAGTTTCAAAGTTAATGTGCCTGATGAGAACAATGCTAAAAGATTTTTTGAAGCTATAGGGCAACAATTCCTAGAGTCGGAAAAAGCTGAAGTTAGGGAACTAATTACCGTTAATGATACTATTAATAGTCCACAGTGTGATAAGTGGAAAATTGCTATGGAAGAGGAATTGTTATCCATGTCCAATAATAGTGTTTGGAAGTAGGTATAGTTACCTAAGAATTTCAGACCCATAGGATATAAATGGGTTTTCAAAACCAAGAAAGATGCTAAAGGAAGGATTGAGAGATTTAAGCCTAGACTAATAGTCAAGGGATATACTCAAAGAGAAGAAATTGATTACATCGAGACATTTTCTCCGATTTCATCTAAGGAATCTTTTAGAATCATTATGGCACTAACCACACATTTTGATCTTGACTTGCATCAGATGGATGTCAAAACAGTCTTTTTGAATGCAGATCTTGATGAGGAAGTTTCTATGCAGTAGCCAGAAGGTTTTGTGATGACTAGAAAGGAGAAAATTGTATGCAGACTTAAGTCAATTTATGGACTGAAACAGACCTCACGTCAGTGGTATTTAAAATTCTATGAGGTTATTATTTCTTTGGGTGTTCTTGGTAGATATTTGGATAATTCTAGTCATGATCATTGGGTTGCAGCCAAGAAAGTTTTGAGATATCTAAACAGAACTAGAGATTACACACTTCTATATAAGCATGTAGAGGATTTGGAGATAGTAGGATTTGTAGAAGTTGATTTGGCTAGGTGTATTGATGACAAAATATTTACTTCTGGTTATAATTTTATGCTTACTGGAGGTGCAATATCTTGGAAAAGCTCTAGACAATCACTAATGGTTATTTCGATGATAGAAACCAAAATTTTTGTCTGTTTTGAAGTTAGGGCTCATGCTAAGTGGCTAAGAAATTTTACCTCTGGCTTTAAAATAGTGACTTTTATTTCAAACCCATTAAAGACTTTTTATGATAATTCTTCTACTGTTGCCTTCGCTAGAAGTACTAAAAATACTAGTGGTGCAATCCTCAGATCAAGCACGCGATAGCCGCCGCGTCGTCTCGGTACACAGGCAGAACCTCACCATATACCGGGACTCCGCAAGGCTATTAAATTTATAATAAATCATCAAAAGCATAAGACTCTTCAAAACAAGAAATCATATAAACAATACACATGCAAGGAGCCTATCCGGCTCATCCTTGAACATAAAACCACACACATCGGCACACATCGGGAAGTGAGATCCTGTACATGCAATCATACATTAGCATACAACGGAGAGTGGGAACTTGTACATGCACGAGTATACATCAGCACACAACGGAGAGTGAGAACCTGTACATGCACGCATGCGATGTGGCCATCCTAACCACCCAAAATTTTCAACACAGATAAAGCATTTAACAAACAAGAAGTCCCAAAATATAGCCGTCGGATTTTACCAACATTTACCTGAAGAAATCAAGTCAGTATCGGTAAAATCCTAACGGTATGAGATGTACAGAATTTCACAAAATCAAAGGAAAATAGCAAAAGTCAACAGTTATAATCCAAATGTCCCAGTACAGAATAAAACAGTTTTTCAAAAATAGAGCAATCAAAATAATAAGGTATAAATAAAAAATCATCGGATTTTATCAATACTTGCTAAGAACTCAACTAGTATCAATAAAATCCGCAAGATATGGAGTGTACAAACTTCCCTTTTTCAATGGTACTAAGAACTATGATTCTCCAAAAATCCTGCATATGCCAAATACCTATACAATCCGTAAAAATACTGCGCTAGCTTTGTCGAGTAGTCTCCCAACTAAGTCTCCTCTGAAAAAGGTGGAGAGAAGGGTGAGTACAGGGGAATACTTAGTGAGTGGAGTGCAATGGTGTAATTGTGTTCATAAACAAGGGGTGAATGTGCGGCAGTCAAAGCATTACTCATAAATAGCAGTTCATATGTATAAAACATTTCAATAAATCACAATTTACAAAATATGCATCCATATCAATCATCTTTTCAGAAAATTCTGAGGTCCCATCGAAATCACTTCCGTCTTAGGGCGGTCAAACCTAGACGAAAGCCCACCAAGTGGTTTTTCCATCAAATGTTTCAAAACATACCCCCTTCATTGGCATTGGCTCGTACCTCACCGGGGTGCAATCCAGATATAGCACGACTTCGGCAGACGGAGGGATGTCTAACTCCCTCGCACATCCAAAACCCCAAACCACGTCACCCCGTCGGGTCACTCCGTGGTGGGAATGACTATAGCCATTTACTATCCAGCACCATTCATTTCTCAATCAATCCATCTCACAAATAATGTGTCATAGTTTTTCATTAAATAATCAACAATGTCATACCAAATCAATTCATATCACAATACCAATAGCATATGGCACAGAAGCATTCGTAAACAACATGAATGCATTCGTATTTCACAATACAGTTCAGACAACCCACAGTCACAAAGCAATTTATATAAAATATACAAAAACCCTTTCAAAATCATTTATAAAGCAAAATTTTAAAACAGGTTTCTCATTCATAAACACAATAAACCATCCACTCACCTCTAGGGAGGGTATCCACTCCCTATTTTCGAAATCAACTCAAAACGACTCCTCTCGAGTTTCCAAAGTTCAACCTAGACCAATCAAAGCAAATAATCATCAATTAAGGCTCTATTAAAGGGTTTTTTTTTTTTCAAATTGCCCTTTTATTTAAAAGAACCTTAATTTGCACAACCGCATTCACAAACTTTCGTTTCATCAATTTAGGATCATTTCCATCACCAACGACTTTAAATTTCCAATATTCCTCAATTTTACCAATTTTCTACCGAATTTACATAATCCTATTTTAATTCATGTTAATTTCAATTTAAATCCCAAGAAAAACTACGCAAATCAATCAAACAAAACTTTAATACTCTCTAAGATATTCTATCATGCTTCGCAGTCCAATTTACATCAAATTCTAGACCTAATCTCAATAATTTCATACAAACTCTCAAGAATAAAGCATTTCCTATGGATCTAGCATATTTTTAGAATGTATCTACACTTATTCTCAACCTAATTCAACAAAATAGTCTGAATATTGAAGGGATTGGAAATCCCTTACCTAGGGTGTTTCGCAGTTCGCAACCTTCATTGAATGCCTTTCTCAGTTCATTCCGAAACCTGTAAAGCTTCCAATTTGAAGTAAATTTCAGTAATCTAAAATTATTTACTAAGAAAATTCAAAACCCTAGAGCTAGGGTTAGGAATCAGACCTTACCTACGTAGGGAAAGAATCATAGTCGCAGCTAGGGTTTTCGGATGTCATTGAGTACTGATCTAGGGCAAGTTGTCGAAGTAGAATGCTCGCACAGAGCATCGCGCGAGTGAGGGAGAGAGCGCGAGGTCTCTGTCGCATGAGAGTGAGAGAGACAGGGGAGTTCTATCACGCGAGAGAAGAAATAGAGAGAGAGAAACAGAGAGAGGGAGACGGTGGAGATCTGTCTCTTGCGGCGGTCGGAGATGGAGAGTGGAAGAGAGTGCGACGGAGACAGAGATAGTGCTCGCAAGAGAGAGAGCGAGAGACAGTGAGCTGGTGATAGGGAAACAGAGCAATGGTGAGATAGAGACAGAGAGACGGTGACATGGAGAACCGCCGCTTGCTGTGGTCGTAGCGCGGCTGTGCACGACGGAGGAAAGGGAGACGAAGAGAGATCGCAAGAGGAAGAGCGAGAGAGTACGATTGGGAGTGAGAGACGAAGTGAAGGAGAGATTAGGGTTTAACCCTAATTTCAATTAAAGGGGGAGGACGCAGCGTTTTGGGCAAAACGCTGCACCTCCTCTCCAATTTTTTTTTTAAATATATATATATATACTTATGCTCTCCTTATACTAAAGTTTCGAAATCTACGAACAATAGATTGCACTATGAGTTTGCAACACAACATTTCAATTATACCAAAAATTTAAAATTTATACACCAAAATCAAAAATCAATAAAAATTAAAATTTTTTTCTCTATATTATGAAAATATTTTCCAAAAACTCGGTGTTACAACTCTATACCCCCTAAAAACAAATTTCGTCCTCGAAATTTCAAAATACAATTTATACATAAAAAATGGTGGGTGTTGTTTCCACATTGTTCCTTCAATCTCTCAAGTTTGTTCTTCGACTTGATAATATTCTTCGTCGTACTTAAACCATAGGAATCTACGTATTTCTCAACTGTTTGAACTGTCGATCTAGTATTAACACGGGTTACACTTTGAAACTCAGATCTGGATTCCATTCTGTTAGAGGAGCTTCAATTACATGAAATAGATCCGGCAAATACTTCTTAAAATATGTTAGGACTGACATATTTTAACTTCAGAATCAACAACTAAGCTATCAAGACTCCAAAACTATAAAAATTCCTTAAATTATCTTTTAAAAGAGACCTTAAATAACAAAATGTCCACTACTATGTCAGGTCCATATCAATTGCTGATCCAAAGATAGAGAAAATCCTGATATCCTCAAACTTATGTATGACGAAATGTAAATCAACCTCAATATGGCCTAAACTAAGTGAAGAAATTTAATCCACTGACAATATTTGAATGCTTCCAAATTTTAAATCTCCAATCCTTAGTTAGATAACTCTTTTAATCAAGGTATTTCTATCATGATCACTCTCTATCACTTTAGTATCATGCAATATCATCAATATTCTATCCAAATTAAATCTAGTACATATATTTGCATATCACCCAGTGTCTGCATTAATACCTCCCAAATCATCAAAGTAATAACCACTTTTAGTACCTCTTATATTTATCACTATTGCACTTTATACATTACAATTTTCCCATCTGCATACAGTGCTTTCAATATGACTTTTCTATTCTCTTAAAAACCCCAAATTGATCGGCTTAGCCAATATACAAATTTCTCTGCATTTAAAACCAGATTATTTCTTTCCAAAGAAATATTTTCAAAAAAAAGAAAAATATACCAATTTTCTCGCATCAATACTATAATTCTAGTTTCTGTTCATTCTATAATAACTCAAAAATTTCTATCAGAACCAATGCCTCCTACAATCCATCTTACAGCTATGATTTATACAGTCACAAAAGATACATCTTAAGAATTTGCTTTACATTCATTTAATCTACTACTGATCTTATCTACCCTGATCAAAATTCCTTATAACTCTCAAGTATATTTAGCACATTAAGGATATCCTCTCCACCCTCTTAAGCTGTGGACAAATCCCAAATTATGAATAAAAGTATACTAGAAATATAATTGGAGACTCTAGGACCAACATACTTTGGGTAATACTCCATAGAGTTCCACAAGATGTTTCAATACCTATTATTTTCTTGATTCCAAGTCATTTGAAGTGAGTTATGTTTGGACTGCTCAACCGAAATTGAAAATGTCTTATTCTATCTTGACCTTTAATTTACACAGGAACTCCACCAAGACTCTTAAATATGTATAATAACTTAACAACTAAGCGGCCAGAAATTTGATAGGAACGATAACGTAAAACATCAAACTCACTAGTGGTTCCATTGAAACCATGACAATTTTTTTTCCAAAATCTCAATTTATAGAATAAAAGGAAGAAATTAATAATAAGCAATTGATGCTTTGGTTCCCTCAAGGAAAGAAAATTCCCCAAGGTAATGATAGAAAAATTGTCTTATTCTAATATGAGCATTTGGTAGGTTTTATTCCTTGAGGTTGAGGTTCCTTTAGTTTCCTTTTTCTAATTGCAATAAATAAAGCACAAAAATCAATAGTCTCTGAATCTCCGTGTTTGTTCTAAAACCTTGAAACCTTTGGATATAAAAGGAGCAACACTTTCTCGATTAACACATTCCTCAACAACAATTGGAGCAGGCCTCCACCCTGTATCTGCTGCAAAACATTGCAAAAGATCAAAACTGAGGTCTTTAATACACATACCACAAATATCTGAAAATACTATCATTGAACTCGACCTGCTCAATATATCTCAAAATTTTGTTTACAGACGTTCTTACTCCTAAATGGTGCTCAAGTAACCATGCATAAACATATATGCCTAGATGCTTGCAAAATTCACCATTTCAATGTTGTGAGAACTAGAATGGTCCATATAACCTCATATTTCCATTTGAAGGATGAATCTACCTCAAATTGAAGAGACTTTACTTAAAATGGTTATCTAAGGAACTCTGAATCACTGCAGCTAACTGAAACACCAGAGGAATCTCACTACAATGTATAAATCCCGTAAAGGCTCATCATATTAGTTTCTCTAAGGTGACTGCATCAAACATTGAGGAAGCTTCCACTGGTTTCCATATCCTCAAATTTCCAAACTAGACAACAAAATTCCTTGTTATCAAACTCACCTAAGGTTAAAATTCTCCTATAAGATGCTGCTCATCCAAAGAAGGCAATGTCCATTACAAATATTATTTTCCTAAATAACCGTCGAAGCAACTACCAGTTCATATGCTACAATTGTCAAAAATGTTGCATTATATACATGAAAGGTTTAAGAGAAAGAACCATCCCTATGTGCTTTGCCCACAACCATAGCTAGCTAAAGTACCTTATAGTCACATCATTTTCCTAGTGCCTCACAGTGCAAATGTATAACATATATTTATAGTATATTGAAGAACATGACCATAGCAGCAAAAACTTGAAGATTCAACCCGCTTTACTAACAAAGAACTTCCCAAATCAGCATAAGTCAATCTTTTCAAAGTACAAGAAACTCATAAACAAGTGCGAAATACTTGGATTTAGATTGACAAGCCTACTGAAGCACGGCCAACCAGACATATTCATTGAAAGAAAAACTTGTATGCTCAATAGAACCTAAACCAAGCCTGGTAAAGAATCCAAAATGATAATAGATGATAGTTACTTGAGAGAAACATTTAATGCTACTGAGACCATTCATCGTATGGTTAAAGATTTTTAGTGTCACCCAGTAGTTATAGTAACTCATTTTTAAGTACTTGTCCTACTCATCTGAGTTTTAATGGATCCATTACAGATTGGATGGAGCATTTGCGTATAGCCAAAAACTGCTTGCAGTAAGTATATTAAGGATTATAATCAAATGTGTTATCTTAGTTTGGAATTTATAGAGCCAAAGGATCAATATTATTAGCAATGGAAAGATAAGTACTATAACTATTGGAAAAGACAATCTTTGATAACTTTAATATCAGTCACAATATGGTATACATTGAATTTTAATGGCTCTAGACTTATAGGCATTAATTCTACTGCAATTGTTTAAGAAATGATCAAAATTGTTTTATTTAAGCTATGATTTCCATCTTTGGGCATTGCTGAAACGGAATGATATCAGTGTGAAGTCTTCAAACCTATAGGCATTAATTTGACTTTGGAAATTCACACTACAATGAGAAACTGAATGTTTGTGCTTATGTATACTTAGGTAGCGAATTGCTTGCCGCACTAGCCTTTGCATGTAACGGCAATAGTTCAATAGTATAAAGGACATACTTTGGATGATGAATACAATTTATAATCATATCAGCAATAAGGCTGATTTCTTTAAAAATACTAAATATGATCGAATTATGCAACAACCTCAATATGAAACAGCTTACATTTTGTAATCTATCTTTTAATAGAGGAATTTTTCATTCAATTCATTAGCATTTTCTTCCTTCTTTCTTCTCTTTTCAGGCCAGCCCTCTACAAAACTCTACATATAGACTGTCCAGACCCAAATCTTAACCATTAACAAAATTAATAAGAATTTTAATAATTGTAGAATCCCAAATGCTAGAGACAACTATCAGCCTTCTTCAAGTTGCAAATCGAATTTGTTCATTAACAGTTGAACTTTAACCTCACTAAGATATTAATACCACTAAACATATTTGCAAGATCCCATTAGTTATTGTTACATACTTGAAGTCACATTACTATTATCACACTTCTCATTGTTTAACTGGCAAATTGGGCACACTATCGTTTACTAGCAATTCCTCTTCTATCAAAATCATAAATAAACATTCCGCCCACATCATGTCCCTAAAAAAGAATGTGTTCAATCTGACCATTCGCATATCTTTATCCTTATACCTGCTTTTTAATCATAAGTCATTCTATATTGTCATGCTTATTACACAAGTATATCAAACTTCTAATATCAAAATGTCAGTCCAAAATAATTACTACAAGGGTACTCACCATTCAGCCAAACAATCAAAGGGAAATCTTCAATCACAATTGAGAAACTATTCATAAAGTGATACATCACTCAGGTTGTAGAAGTGAAGTAGAAAATATCCTATTCGGATTCCTTATTCCTCGTATAGGGAGCAAAACTCTACGGTGAGGGTCTAAACTTTACAATTTAAAATAGGTACTTACCCCAATGCTTAACCCCCTAAAAAGAATATTTCTAATTTCCTAAGAAAATCATAGAAAGTTCAGTACAATTTTCGAAAACCTTTTAAAAGATGCAAACATTTTTCAAAATAAAGAAAACATTTTAAAATCCTCGGAAAACTTTTGGGACATTTCGAAATATTTCAAAACATTTCAAAACTATTAAACATTTAAAATCGTAAACCTGAACTCTGATACCAATAAAACTGTCACGCTCTGATCCTCGGATCGAGCACGCGACAGCCGCCACGTCGTCTCAGTACACGGACAGAATCTCCCCATATACCGGGACTCTGCAAGGCTATCAAATTTATAATAAATCATCAAAAGCATAAGACTTTTCAAAATAAGAAATCATATAAACAATACACATGCAAGGAGCCCATCCGGCTCATCCCTGAATGTAAAAACACACACATCGGCATACATCGGGGAGTGAGATCCTGTACATGCAATCATATATCAGTGCACATCAGGGAGTGGGAACCTGTACATGCACGAGTATACATCAGCACACAATGGGGAGTGGGAACTTGTACATGCATGCATGCGATGTGGCCATCCTAGCCACCCAAAATCTTCAACACAGATAAAGCATTTAACAAACAAGAAGTCCCAAAACATAGCCGTCAGATTTTACCAACACTTACCCGAAAAAATCAAGTCAGTATCGGTAAAATCCTAACGGTATGAGATGTACAGAACTTCACAAAATCAAAGAAAAATAGCAAAAGCCAACAATTATAATCCAAATGTCCCAATACAGAATAAAACAGCTTTCCAAAAATAGAGCAATCAAAATAATAAGGTACAAATCAAAAATCGTCGGATTTTATCAATACTTGCCAAGAACTCAGCCAGTATCAATAAAATCCGCACGGTATGGAGTGTACAGACTTCCCTTTTTCCATGGTACTGAGAACTATGATTCTCCAAAAATCCTGCATATGCCAAATACCTATACAATCCGCAAAAATACTGCGCTAACTCCGTCGAGTAGTCTCCCAACTAAGTCTCCTCTGAAAAAGGTGGAGAGAAGGGTGAGTACAGGGGAATACTCAGTGAGTGGAGTGTAATGGTGCAATTGTGTTCATAAACAAGGGGTGAATGTGGGGCAGTCAAAGCATTACTCATAAATAGCAGTTCATATGCATAAAACATTTCAATAAATCACAATTTATAAAATATGCATCCATATCAATCATCTTCTCAGAAAATCCTAGGGTCCCATTGAAATCACTTCCGTCTTAGGGCGACCAAACCCAGACGAAAGCTTGCCAAGGGGTTTTTTCATCCAATGTTTCAAAACATACCCCCTTCCTTGGTGTTGGCTCGTACCTCACCAGGGTGCAATCCAGATATAGTACGACTTCGGTAGAGGGAGGGACGTCTAACTCCCCCGCACATCCAAAACCCGAAACCATGCCACCCCATCGGGTCACTCCGTGGTGGGAATGATTATAGCCATTTACAATCCCGCACCATTCATTTTTCAATCAATCCATCTCACAAACAATGTGCCATAGTTTTTCATCAAATAATCAACAATGTCATGCCAAATCAATTCATATCACAATACCAATAGCATATGGCACAGAAGCATTCGTAAACAACATGGATGCATTCGTATTTCACAATACAGTTCAGACAACCCACAGTCACAAAGCAATTTATATAAAATATACAAAAACCCTTTCAAAATCATTTATAAAGCAAAATTTTAAAACAGGTTTCTCATTTATGAACACAATGAACCATCCACTCACCTTTAGGGAGGGTATCCACTCCCTATTTCCGAAATCAACTCAAAATGACTCATCTCGAATCTCCAAAGGTCAACCTAGACCAATCAACGCAAACAATCATCAATTAAGGCTCTATTAAAGGGTTTTTTTTGTTTTCAAATTTCCCTTTTATTTAAAATAACCTTAATTTGCACAACCGCCTTCCTAAACTTTCGTTTCATCAATTTGGGATCATTTCCATCACTAACGACTTTAAATTTTCAATATTCCTCAATTTTACCAATTTTCTACCGAATTTACATAATCCTATTTTAATTCATGCTAATTTCAATTAAATCCCAAGAAAAACTACGCAAATCAATCAAACAAAACTCTAATACTCTCTAAGATTTTCTATCATGCTTCGCAGTCCAATTTACATCAAATTATAGATCTAACCTCAATAATTTCATACAGACTCTCAAGAATAAAGCATTTCTTATGGATCTAGCATATTTTCAGAATGTATCTACACTTATTCTCAACCTAATTCAACAAAATAGTCTGAATATTGAAGGGATTGGAAATCCCTTACCTAGGGTGTTTCGCAGTTCGTAACCTTCATCGAATGCCTTTCTCAGTTCATTCCGAAACCTGCAAAGCTTCCAAATTTGAAGTAAATTTCAGTAATCTAAAGTTATTTACTAAGCAAATTTAAAACCCTAGAGCTAGGGTTAGGAATCGGACCTTACCTACGCAGGGAAAGAATCATAGTTGCAGCTAGGGTTTTCGGATGTCCATTGAGCACTGATCTAGGACAGGTTGTCGAAAAGGGATGCTCGCACAGAGCATCGCGCGAGCGAGGGAGAGAAAGCGAGGTCTCTGTCGTGCGAGAGTGAGAGAGACATGGGAGTTCTATCATGCGAGAGAAGAAATAAAGAGAGGGAAACAGAGAGAGGGAGACGGTGGAGATCTGTCTCTTGCGACGGTCAGAGATGGAGAGTGGAAGAGAGTGCGACGGAGACAGAGAGAGTGCTCGCGAGAGAGAGAGCGAGAGACAGTGAGATGGTGATAGAGAGACAGAGCAATGGTGAGATAAAGACAGAGAGACGGTGAAATGGAGAACCGCCGCTTGCGGTGATCGGAGCGCGGCTGTGCGTGACGGAGGAGAGTGAGACGAAGAGAGATCGCGAGAGGAAGAGCGAGAGAGTGCGATTGGGAATGAGAGACGAAGTGAAGGAGAGATTAGGATTTAACCCTAATTTCAATTAAAGGGGGAGGATGCAGCGTTTTGGGCAAAACGCTGCACCTCCTCTCCAAATTTTTTTTTAAATATATATACTTATGCTCTCCTTATATTAAAGTTTCGAAATCTACGAACAATAGATTGCACTATGAGTTTGCAACACAACATTTCAATTATACCAAAAATTTAAAATTTATACACCAAAATCAAAAATCAATAAAAATTAAGATTTTTTTCTTTATATTATAAAAATATTTTCCAAAAACTTGGTGTCACAGTAGGATTTGTAGAAGTTGATTTGGTTGGGTGTATAGATGACAAAATATTTACTACTGGTTATAATTTTATGCTTGCTGGAGGTGCAATATCTTGGAAAAGCTCTAGACAATCACTAATGGCTACTTCGATGATGGAAACCAAAATTGTTGTCTGTTTTGAAGCTAGGGCTCATGTAAAGTGGCTAAGAAATTTTATCTCTGGCTTTAAAATAGTGACTTTTATTTCAAACCCATTAAAGACTTTTTATGATAATTCTTCTACTGTTGCCTTCGCTAGAAGTACTAAAAATACTGGTGGTGCAAAGTATATAGAGTCGAAGTACTTTAAGCTCCGGGAATGGGTGGATAATGGCGACATTGAAATAATTCACATCAATACTAATAGCATGCTTGTTTCCATTAACCAAAAGACTAAGCCTCATAGTCTTTAATAAACAAGTTGTACACATGGGTCTTTTCACATCTTTTGAAGTATTAGGTTAGTGGGTATATATGATATGATTTTTTTCCCCCGTTTTTGTAATAACTTTTAGTTATTTCAATAAATGAATCTGCTCATGTTATATATATATATATATATATATATATATATATATATATATTACTTTAATGTTTTGATATTGAATAAAGATCTTGAGATACAAAATATTTACAAATTTCTCTAGAAATGATAAGAGAATTATATTTCATAAAAGGTCTATATAAGAACATAATGAGACCTAATATGGTCTTGGCTTCTTTAAAAGCGTAAAGGGAATTGATTCCCATGAAGAGTTTCTATGAAACCATATAAAGGAATGAATGTGATGTTTACATATTTATTATTTTGGGATCACTTGTGTCAACTCACACTTCACTGTACCACACTTGGAATTTATGTTGATATAATATTAACAACTTGTGATTGTAGAAGATCTTGTATCATTCTTTGAAATTGGAATTCATGTTGATATAATATTAACTTGTGATTGTAGAACATCTTGTATTATTCTTTGAAACAATTACCACTGTAGTTCAATGTTATTATTTACATTGGATTGATTCGATGTTGAGAAGTTTGACATATGTTTTTTGTGGCCACTAAAGTATTCAATCTGAGAGTTATTTTTAAAATTATCAAAACCAATTAGCATTGTCCAAGTGTGAGAATGTTAGAATATTTTCTTAATGAATGTTAAAATATTTTCTTAATGTGAGTTGCTGCAAATTGTATTTTATTTTATAAAATATGTTGAACGAAAGAATCGGTAAAGTTCAAAATTTATTTGTGACCCAATAGGGTTGGGTCTAAATGTGGTATGAAAAGATGTAGAGTTAGAATTAAAGTGGGTTTATTAATGGGAAGATCCAAATATAGTTTTTATTTTTGGCGAGTACCCTCTCCCATCTTATAAAAGGGTTGGTTTTGCCCCCATTCATAAACTACTGTACAATTTCTTGAGAAAATGGAAGGGAAGAATCTAGCATTCAAAAATACAATGAAGAAGAAAATGGAAGAACATATGAGATCTAATTCATCTGCAAAGATATTATGGCTTTTGATTCATGTAAGTTCCCAACTCATATCTTATTATTCTATGATATATATTATGTGATTGTCTTTTATTCTTAATCTAGAAATTATTTTAAATAAAAATTATTTTTAGATCCTACAGTAGACAGTGACGAAAAGTAAGGAGAAAAGCGTCACAAAAATAGCATCGTGAAATGCCCCATCACCACTATTTTAGCAAGAAAGGCGTTGCAAAAGTTTGCAACAGCAAGTCCAGTGTTGCAAAACGCATTTCAAACACAATGAAGCCTCCATGGGGTCTCTAATTTTTGCGACGACAAGGTTTATTGCAAGCTCTGTGGAAAGAGTGGCAACGTGTGCTAGGTCAATGCTAACAAGGTCGCCTATTTGCCACAGAATTTACAATAGAATACACGATATATTACCTGTGTCTGAAATTAAAGCAGAACTTTCGAGCAATGAATGAGTCACATAAGTAAGACGCCCCAAGTGATCACTTTATTGACGATGCCTCCTGCATCAAAATTTGCAATGCAAATGTGTAGTTTTTTTTTTTAATTATTTATTCCATGTGGTCACAAATAGGATTATAATATATAAAAAATTAATTATTTTAATTTTGTAAAACATATTAATTTATTAAAAATTTTAGTTTTTAACTAATTATATAATTAATTAAATATGAAATTTTAAAATGATTTTTGACAAGTTAAATTCCTATCAAAGACTATATTGAAATACAAAATATATTTGAATTTATGATGGTATAATAAATATACACAAAAGAGACCGAAAGAAGAAAATTAAAAAATGTATAGAGAACTAACAAGTAGCATGCGAGAATGGAATTTTGCAACACCTACATAAGCAGTTTTGTTTTTAAATAATTATTTTAACAAAAGATGTGTTATGAAAGTATCCAAACCTGATTTTGAAAACTAGTTCTTCTAGCCACATAAAATCCATTTTTATCTGCCGCACTCTATTCAAGGTTAACTTCGATAGGCATATATCTTCCCCACTTTCTGTAGTGTTCAAGTCCTGACATTTTGTATGCTATCATTTATCACCACCAACAAGTTTAATTTGCAAGTGTTTTGTTACCGGGCTACTTTACATCATCTTTTGTTATTTTCTTTTTCCCATAAAAGAAGATTATATATTAGAAAGACGAGAGATTTGCAGTAAACATCCTCAACACAAAAGAAACTTGACAAAGATTAACAACAAATGATAACATCAGAGCCTTTAAATCTTTCTTCACATCCTCACATCAGCCATAGAAAGTTCCAATCAGAGATCCAGCCAAATGAGACCACAAAGAAGCCTGAAAAACTATCTTACTGGACCAAGGTAGTATGAAGAAATTGCTCCCAAAAAATATGATCATTAAGCTGTAGACAAATGCACTAAATAACTTCCATTTTTGCACATTCGCAAATGATTTCCATCATTATATTCTCACTTAAAAATACTTCGAACATCTCTCATTCCCACACTATTAGAAAACATGACATAAGCGACGGAAATTAGCGACGGATAGTTATCTGTCGCTAATTAATAACAAAATTACGACGGAACATCGACGGAATAATTAGCGACGGAAAATTCCTTTGGAAAAATTTTTGTCGCTAATACGTCTCTAAAAAAAAAAAAAAAAAATCAGACCTATTAGTGATAGAATTAGCGACGAAAAATTAGGTCGGAAAAAATTTCGTCGCTAATCCGTCGTTAAAACAAAAAAAAATAATTCGGACCTATTAGCAACGGAAAAATTCCGTTGCTAATTTTTCATTAAATTAGGATATTTTTTTTATTAAATATAATTTTATATTTTTAGTAAATATAATTTTGTATTTTGTATTTTTATTAAATATAATTTTGTTTTTTGTTTTTTTAATAAGGGTATTTTTCATTAAATATAATTTTGTATTTTTATTAAGTATAATTTTATATTTTTATTTAATATGATTTTGTATTTTTATTTAATTAGGTTATTGCAATTTTATTAAATATAGTTTTGTATTTTTATTAAATATAATCTTATATTTTTATTAAATATGATTTTGTGTTTTTATTAAATATAATTTTGTGTTTTTATTAAATATAATTTTATATTTTTATGAAATATATATATTTTTTGTTTTTATTGAATATAATTTTGTGTTTTTATTAAATATAATTTTATTCTTTTATTAATTATTTTTTTTTTATTAAATATAATTTTTTGTTTTTATTAAATATAATTTTGTGTTTTTATTAAATTTAATTTTGTATTTTTATTAAATATAATTTTTTGTTTTTATTAAATATTATTTTGAGTTTTTTTTTAAATATAATTTTGTGTTTTTATTAAATATAATTTTATTCTTTTATTAAATATAATTTTGTGTTTTTATTAAATATAATTTTTTATTTTTATTAAATATAGTTTTTTGTTTTTATTAAATATAATTTTGTATTTTTATTAAATATAATTTTTTGTTTTTATTAATATATAATTTTGTGTTTTTATTAAATATAATTTTATATTTTTATTAAATATAATTTTTGGTTTTTATTAAATATTATTTTGTGTTTTTATTAAATAAAATTTTATATTTATATTAATATAGGGTATTGTATTTTTAATTTTAAGAGTTCCAAATAAAGTATAGAAATAGAAAAAAATAAATTAATAACACAAATGTGATGATAGCATAGTGGTTAAAACTTTCCGGATTTATCTCTCACGCCCAGGTTCGAACCTGGTTGATAGTAATTTTTTCAACATTTATAACAGGGGCGGGCGAGCGGGCAGTAGGAGAACCATTTGCTACTAGAATTCCTCCAGATCACATCGATTATGAGTTAAGCCTATATTCCTAGCACTTTAACTACATAAAGGAGGAGGAGAACCATTTGAAAAATTCATTGAATCTAAAGTCAGACCAATTTAAACAAGCAAAACCAGTCGATTATGAGTTAAGCCTATATTCCTAGCACTTTAACTACATAAAGGAGGAGGAGAACCATTTGAAAAATTCATTGAATCTAAAGTCAGACCAATTTAAACAAGCAAAACCAGTCGAACGATCATTGAACTCTTCAGCAAAAACTTGTTAATTTTCCCTATCCCTTTCGAACAAACATTATTGTTCAATGATGCAAATCAATGACATTAACTACAAGTAATTCTGAAAAACACATTTCTTTTGCACAATCGACACCAAGAGATTTAATTTCTATTTCATACACTTTCCTAGATCAATCAAACAGCATATGAAAGTGCTTTCTACTCCATCTGATCCTTCCTATCAAACATTCCTCCATAAATAGATAATATAGTTAACCTAAATGACATATGCCAGATTAGCTCATTCTTCTTTCTTTCTGGTGTTGTTTAATTCTAATATGCTCTCCAAAAGTTTCATAAACTCTAACAACTAAAATTTAATATTAAATATAACCATTATGGATCTTACTATGCATTCCTCCGATACTTGGATGGGAAAGAGATCACAGCACACTTCAAAAGTAGATGCCAAAATCCATCTTTTATCAATGACCAATCTTGCCAGAATTGGGAGGGATTCCTAAAGGGCGTATGTCATTCATATCTGAGAAACTATGGCTTGATACCCAAGGTTTCAAGGGTTGGGTTAAGAATTGATATGACGACTTTGAGACAAAGGTTTATTTTCCTTTTTTCATGAGGGGAAGGCTTACTTTCATCAATAGCACTCCTATTTTTTTTTTTTTTTTTTTGCTGCTTTTGGCCATGAGAGGGAAGGGAGAATCAAATTCCATATTCTAATAGTTGGAAAGAGAATTCGCGATTTCTTGATGGACCCTTTCCTATTCTCATGTCCATAGTCGAAAAGCTTGAAGAAATCGCAAGAAGAGTCCTACGGGGTATTGAGTCAAAAATCGAAGAGAATAACCCTAATCCAAACAAATGCAATCAATCAGAAACCACTCACATACCTAATAGAGGGATATCAAGTCTTGGCAACAAAATTCAAGAAGACGATTTTCCTGAACAAGAATTGGAGATCAGAGGAGACAAATAAGGAAATCGAGAGAATGAAACACAATACACTCAACAAAAACTATTGACTCTGAAATCTAGAGAGAGAAAAGGGTTGGAGTTTGGGGCGTGTGGATGCTACTCCTGAGCTCCTATTCCTTACCACACCCAAACATTACCCTCACTGTCATCGACTGCTGCACACTCCTGAGCCTAAAACGGCATCATAACTTTCATTTCCTTGTTGTGGGATATGGACTCACCCGTTACTCATGAGTGGGGCAATAGGTTTTCAGACCTTGAATGGGCCCGGTATCTGATCGGGCCGATAACTTGGACCCAATGTGTTTCATTAGGACCCGAAGTAAAACTCTCAACCCACATTCATTGATAGAGCCCAATCTGCAGTAAATTTATTTTTAGATTTGTTATAAATAATAAAAGTTTGTGATTATTTATATTCATCCAAGAAATTATAAAATTATAAGTATATTCTCTCTTCATTATATAATATTTATTTTTGTCTATTTATAACATATAACCAAAAGTTATATAACTCATATGGAAGTTAAAGGGGCATGTTAGGTCTTTTTTTAATTTTTTATGAGAGTTTATAAATAGGATGCAAAAGCTAAGTAGAGAAGATAAATAAATAAAATTATTCTCTACCAGCCCAGATTCCATAATTAACAATGGAAATATTCAATAATAAACGTTTTGATTCATATTTTAAGTTTGTTATAGCATTATTTAAATAAAAGTTCTAGACAATAAATTCATATTAGTATATTCTCTATTAAATATTTTATTTCCCCTATTTAACAATTTTTTTACATATTTTATTATAGAATATGAAAAATTCATGGATAGATCTTCAATTGATGATAAGAAATATATATTTTTTTTACTTGATTATGCATGAAACTAATGTGAGTATAATATTTGGTTGTCCAAAATTGATTAAAGGTTCTCAAAGAGCCACCATATTGTTATCTAGAGGAACAAAACTTTAAATTAATGATGCATTATACTCAATCAAATTTCAAAGAAATTTATTAAATTCTGATGGTACATGGTCTAATGGCTCATAACCTCAAAGTATAGTGACTACCAAGCCCATCAGGCTACGATCATAGACCACCTAGAGTTTCTTAGCCAATACCCCAAAACAATCGATCTCTAGCACTCTTGGCTACACTCTAGTTCAAGTCGGTTGACCTTTTGGTCGCTATCTTACTTCTCTATACACATTCCCAGATCATCTTCTCTCGGTACGTTTACTTACTTGACTTTTCAACCTATGAGTCTTCTGACCTCTCGACCATTCCAACTCCTTACCGAACACTCTCGATTGGACCCTTCAGTCACTATAGAAGTAATTCTCATTATGTGATGGGTCTAAGTCATGATTATCCGATAATAAAGAAAATCTTTAACAAATTCAAAAATCTTCCTTAATCTAATATGAATCTATTATAATCTCACCTGATAAGGAAGAAAATCCCCAAAGCGATTAAAACTTTCCCTAATCTCCACAATAGCTGGACTTTCCTACCTTAGAAGACTCTGAATTTACAGAAAGTTTATGAAAATGATTCTTTTAATCTAGAAAGATCTCATACGATCTCTTCATAAGGTATGTTGGGTTTATACGTCTCTTGGTACACAGAAGACTATATATATCATGCAAAAGTGACCTGCTAGATATGTAGGCAATACATTCAACTCTACATATGGTACACTGAGATTATGAAGGGCTCAGGAATTCTCAGTCTTTCATTATCTCTTACCGTTCTTTCTAACTTAAGTGTTAGATTTCCTCCATCGAAGCCACCTCTAACCGGTTTTTGCAGGTCTCCCATTCAAGAAGATCCAGTGGACATATCACCACTAATTACCCGTTCAAACAAAAGAAGTAGTTCACCTGTGGAGTCAAGATTGGTTTCAATATATTGGCACCGTCTGTGGGAACGACACACTTACTTGCCAATAAAATTTACACCCTATTTCAACCTGCCTCTCTCTCCTACATCACCATCCTATTGAAAAGAATGAAAAGTGACAACACCTCCAAAATGACATTCAAGGTGAGAGGACAGACGTCCAACCCCGTTGATGCCCTTCTACTAGTGCCTCCGGTTATTCAACCACATACCTCAATCGCCCACACATAGCACCAGACAGAGCCACCCATGCATGGAAAAGTCCAACCTTCGATCTCTCCACCTTAGGCCTACCCTGATCCTCCCCCATTTCGGCCTCTCCCGGTCGGATCAATCATGCCAAAATGGAAAAATTGGAGTCCTAAATATAGGGTATAAGCAAGTAATTGGAAGAAATCATTCATGCTCTTAGATAAGAAGTTTCATCCTCCTCCAAGAAATCAGAACACTCACATCTACACAGGCTTTAGCAACACAGATGCCCAGAGCTCTCAGTGACCTCCCGATGGGAGCCAAGGGATTTAAAAAAGAAAGTTGAAGAGATTGTAGCTACGGAATTTAAATGGGCCAGTGTAGGACGAGATGACATTAGCGACTATATCCTCAATTCTTTGTCGTTCAACCCTAAGATTGCTATCAAGCTGATGCTACAGGATGTTCTCCTTCCTCTCATGGAGATGTACGACAACAACACCGACCCTTAGGACCACCCAGCCCACTTTCTCATTGTCATTATCTCCAGAGACATGCTGGACGTAGTCATGTATAAGAACTTCCATACAACCATGAAAGGAAATGTGTTGACATAGTTCAATTCGCTCCCTCCATCCAATGTCAAAGTCTTCTCTCAACTTAGTTAGTAGTTTAAAGCCCACTTTGCAATTAGTTGATGCGCTAAGAGATAGTCTACCTGTAACACTGGACAAGTCTGGATTTATAAAAATATACTCTAAATGTCATTATTTGAAAAATTCCTATATTTTTGTAAAATTTTGGAGTAATTAATCTTAAATATAAGTGTAAATTTTTGTTCCTTGGGTGGTTCGGGAGATCCTCTAGATATTGGGTGGACAGACTTTAAATTTTTAAATTTACCGATCATTAGAGTCCAGATCACCAAAACCATCGGTTACTTGAGTATTGAGTGATTGGTGTATTGTTTAAGTGAAATGCCTATCGGTATACTGTTTAAGTGATGGTCTGTCGATATTAAGTTTTCAAATTCTTGTGGTCATCTATTGACGTTGGAATTCCAATCGGTATTGTGAGAACCCATCGGTATATTGTTGGGCTCAATTTCATATATCGTTCGGTCATTTTGCCTTCCTGTACGTATTGCCTTAAGAATTCAATTTTTTTGTAATTATCATCTTCCCTTCGGTATTAACCGAACGATATCCATTATATTTCCCTTCGGTATTGACCGAACGGTATCCATTATATTTTCCTTCGGTATTTGCAAACCCATACTGAACAGAGCACTTCATAAAAATTTGACAATTTTATCGATTGACCGAACGGCACCGAACAACACTTGTCACTATTCAGCATTTCCCTTCGATACAAACATTTATTTCAATTTCTTTTGGTCTCATCGGCAGAATTTTGAATTTATTTTGATTTTTCCATCTCCATCGGTAGTCTCGATCGGCTGTGATCAGTCGGCTTCAAAATTCCCATCGGTAAAAGCTCTTTGATCCCTTCACCCATTCGGCTATAATAAGCATTTGCATTGAATATTACCGAACAGCCATGCACTCATGAGAATTTGTCTCCACCTACCAAACACTTTAAAGACTTACCGAACATGCTTCCACTTGGCCGAATATGCCTCCACCAAGACTTGAAATTGTACGTCACTTGTTCATAGTGAGATTTGATCTCATGACCTTGAGTTAGTCCAAAAATTAATTATCCACTATGCCATGCAATCACTTTAATTATATATCACCTAAATTATATTATATCCCATGATTGTGGATATTCCAAAATTCTCAATATTTTTGTTTGTTTCCTGTACATTTGCAATACTCATTTCAACACTCCTGAATAGCACTCTCATTTGGATGACTGAGTAACACCCTTGAATAGTATTTTCTCTCTCTAACTGATGATATTTTGTATTGAACTTTTTCCTTGCCTATTATGAAGTTACGTTCAGAAACTGATGAGAATTTATCCAAAGCCATCACCGATCACTCTTTCGTAACAAATAAAATTTTAAATATTCAACCCCATGGGGGTGAGATTCCAAATTACCAAAAAGGGCATCTTAGGTATTTGTGTAAGTTGGAAGAGAATGAGGACAATTAAGTAAATTGAGAAGATGAGTTGTAAATAAAAGTGGAGTTGAGACTCTAGAATTTACGAATGTCACATTTCGCCTTTTCTTTTACTCTTCTTTTTCTCTGCTCATACACTACCACTTCGTCTCTTCTTGTTTTTATCTAAGATCAATCAAAATACCACAAAACCCACACTCTGAAGACTCCCAAACTCATAACCCAATCTCTAGGGAGTTAGATCTTGTGAGAGATTTGAGATTTTCTTGTAAGAGAAAGCCTAGAGTTTGATCGTAACTCGGCTTGAAGCGAAATCGGAGACCAAAATCTAGATAATATTTTTATTCTCTTCTTGGATTTATTTTTCTCTTTCATGACTTTGGAGTTTACGTTAAAATTTGATGAAATAAATTTGGTGGGTTTTGAGTCACCGTAAGTAAGAGAAGTTTGGGTATTGAATGTTAGAGTTTTTGGGTTTACTTGAAAGGATTAACATTGATGATTGTGGGTATTTGATTATGTCCCTCAGGAGTTAGCGAAAACTGAATGGAGCAAGACGTTTGTTGCAGAGACGTCCGGGAGTGACTATCGTCATAGTACTGTGAGTGGTTACATGCTTGCACTTAAATAAGATAAATGTTTTCAATAGATTTTCTAAATGATTTTGAAACTTGATTTAAAATGTTTTAGTGTGAGTGAAATATCCCCAAAATTGTGTTTGAAATTCCTATGAATCTTGATGTTTTGATTGAGTAAATGTGTCATATTGATTTATTGATGTTGAGCATATTATGATACTGATTATCGATTTAATTGATGGCACATAGAATAGATTGTTAAATTTTTATGAAATGGTGCACGGTGTGGTTACTGGGGGAAGAGTCTGAACCCTGAAAAATGGCTAGTCATTTCCCACCACGGTGCGACTCGACGGGGTGACGTGGTGGGGTTACTGTTTTGAGACATGGTATGTGACCGGTCGCGACGACACATTCATGGTCAAATAACGTGTCGCTTGAAGGACAGGGACAGTTGGTTGCACCACCAACAAAATGTTATGGCCAACGCTAAGGATTGGGGTATTTGTAAATTGAAAATTTCTAAAACCCTTAGCAGTTCCACCCTAGGTCGTGACAGACCTTTGTTGGAAATGATGATTTTGGCTGTCCTATGTTTGAAAATGTGAAATGATTGGATGCATATGAGATTGATGTATGTTGATTGAAAAATTGATTTATTGTTGAATGATCTTATGACTGATATGATGGTTTGAAATATATATGTTTGATATATACACCACACAAATCTTGTTTTTATTCAACATGTATATCACCCACTGGGTATTCCCATACTCACCCCCTCTCTCCACTTTTACAAACGAAGGTTAGTTACTTCGCAAAGTCATTTAGAGGCAGAATCTTTTGGGAAGACCTCGGTCAAAGACTCCTTTGGTATAGATCTTACTATTGTCTTTGACGTATCGATAGATTAACCCATGGAGGGCATTTTATTTAAAAATTTATTTGAATATTTTTGAAACATTGTATTTCAATTTCGAATGGATTTGGCTATGTATAAACTTTTATTAGAAATCCTTAATTTCCTTTTTATGAAATTTTCTTGGAAACTATTGTTGATTTTGTTTTCTATCCCTAGAGAGGGAATTGTGTTCTGATTGGTTGATGGTATTTGTTGGCTGGGATGACCTATGGCTTTATTTGATATTCTAAATGCCTTGCGATGTCTTGGGACATGGGGTGAGGTTCACACGTGTTCAAGGTAGCGCAATGGTTGTCATTTGTTCGGATCTATGGGTCGGGACGTGATCATTTTATTGGTATCAAAGCAAAGGTTTTGAAGTTATAGAAAATTCTCAAATATTTGCCAAATATTTTAAAGATTTTTTTGTTCGAAAATGTTCTTGAGAAAATTTGAAAGCCTCCAATGGGTCATAGGAAACTAATATACCTCTAGCCATAGGTGTTTAGAGTTGTCCTAGTGTTGTAAGCTAAAATAGTTTATCTTTTGTAAACTATCATGCCTCCTCGTAGGAAGAATACTTGGAATAATTAGTATTTCTATAAAATAAATTCATGCAATGTTATAGAAGTCATATATGAAATGTGTGTCATAAGATTTGCCTAATGATTACTTGATTGTTCATATTAATAGATTTAAAAGAAACCTTTGGTGTTGAAGCCCACATATCTATTGACATGGGGTCTAACAATTCTTTCATTAGTGCTAATTTTGTTAGGCACACCAATAGACCTATGACCCCACTTGAGAAAGAGTTGTTAGTAATTACATTTTGGGTGAATTGCTAGTTAGAAATACAGATTATGGAGACTGTGATGAGCAGATACGAGAAATGATTCTTAAGATGGGTTTGATTTAGTTAGAAATAATAGAAATTGGAATCTAGTTTAAAAAGGTTGGGGGTCAACTAATTGAGATATTTGTTGATGGTTGAATTTAAAATGGACATAAAGTTTGAAAGAATATTTGTAGTTTTTGGCTGAAATTGCAAGGAGGGAAAGTAGTTAGTTATATGAGAAGAAGTTATCGTTTGAGGTCTAAATTCATGAAGATAAATTTATTTGGAGAAGTATTGTGTCAAAGTAATTCCTGAAAAATAAAGAGTCTCTTCGGATTGTTGGGAAGAATATAACAAATAAGGTGTAAATGAGTTTTGTAGCAAGATGAGGATGGACACGATTGCATAACACAGATGATCTATTTTCAATTGTTTTAGATCAGTCTTCATTTGTGGACATAAAAGAAATACTTGCTCGATCACTTCTATGTTCCTGAAGTCTTTGAATTGAGTTGAGGGGAAAATATAAAATTTTGAAGTCAAATCGATAGCTATCCAAGGACAACAATTTGAGAAGTTGAAAAATAAATGAATTACAAATGTTAAGATTCTGTGAAAGAGTAATCATGTAGGAGAAATGACTTGGGAGTCTGAACCAGTTTGAGTAGATGTAACCCGTGGCTATTTGGGAGTAATTTTATATTGAAATTTTGAGGACAAAATTTTTTTTTAGGGGGTAGAAATTCTAACACCGGACAAGTCCGGATTTATAAAAATATACTCTAAATGTCATTATTTGAAAAATTCCTATATTTTTGTAAAATTTTGGAGTAATTAATCTTAAATATAAGTGTGAATTTTTGCTCCTTGGGTTGTTCGGGAGATCCTCTAGATATTGGGTAGACAGACTTTAAATTTTTGAATTTACTGATCATTAGAGTCCGGATCACCAGACCCATCGGTAACTTGAGTATTAGGTGATCGGTATATTGTTTAAGTGAAATGCCTATCGGTGTACTGTTTAAAAAATGGTTTGTCGGTATTAAGTTTCCAAATTCCTGTGGTCATCTATTGACGTTGGAACTCCTGTCGGTATTGTGAGAACCTATCGGTATATTGTTGGGCTCAATTTCATATATCGTTCGGTCGTTTTGCCTTCCTGTACCTATTGCCTTAAGAATTCAATTTTTTTATAATTACTATCTTCCCTTCGGTATTGACCGAACGATATCCATTATATTTCCTTTCGGTATTGACAGAACGGTATCCATTATATTTTTCTTTGGTATTTGCAAACCCATACTGTACGGTGCACTTCATAAAAAATTGACAATTTCTTGATTGACCGAACGGCACTGAACAACACTTGTCACTATTCAGCCTTTCCCTTCGATACAAACATTTATTTCAATTTCTTTTGGTCTCATCGGCAGAATTTTGAATTTATTTTGATTTTTCCATCTCCATCGGTAGTCTCGATCGGTTGTGATCAGTCGGCTTCAAAATTCCCATCGGTAAAAGCTCTTTGATCCCTTCACCCATTCGGCTACAGTAAGCATTTGCATTGAATATTACCGAATAGCCATGCACTTATGAGAATTTGTCTCCACCTACCAAACATCTTAAAGACTTACCGAACATGCTTCCATTCGGCCGAATATGCCTCCACCAAGACTTGAAATTGTACGTCACTTGTTCATAGTGAGATTTGATCTCATGACGAAATTGAACGTCACTTGCTCGTAGTGAGATTTGATCTCATGACCTTGAGTTAGTCCAAAAAGTAACTATCCACTATACCATGCAATCACTTTAGTTATATATCACCTAAATTATATTATATCCCATGATTGTGGATATTCCAAAATTCCCAAAATTTTTGTTTGTTTCCTGTACATTTGCAATACTCATTTCAACACTCCCGAATAGCACTCTCATTCAGTTAACCGAGCAACACTCTTGAACAGTATTTTCTCTCTCTAACTGATGATATTTTGTATTGAACTTTTTCCTTGCCTATTATGAAGTTACGTTAGGTAACCGATGAGAATTTATTCAAACTCATCACTGATCACTCTTTCGTAACAAATAAAATTTTAAATATTCAACCCCATAGAGGTGAGATTCCAAATTACCAAAAAGGGGATCTTGGGTATTTGTGTAAGTTGGAAGAGAATGAGGACAATTAAGTAAATTGAGAAGATGAGTTATAAACAAAAAGTGGAGTTGGGACTCTAAAATTTACGAATGTCACATTTCGCCTTTTCTTTTACTCTTCTCTTTCTCTGCTCATACACTACCACTTCCTCTCTTCTTGTTTCTATCTAAGATCAATCAAAATATTACAAAACCCACACTTTAAAGACTCCTAAACTCATAACCCAATCTCTAGGTAGTTTGATCTTGTGAGAGATTTGAGATTTTCTAGTGAGAGAAAGCCTAGAGTTTGATCGTAACTCGGCTTGAAGCAAAATCGGAGACCAAAATTTAGGTAATATTTTTATTCTCTACTTGGATTTATTTTTCTCTTTCATGACTTTGGAGTTTACGTTAAAATTTGATGAAATAAATTTGGTGGGTTTTGAGTCACCGTTAGTGAGAGAAGATTGGGTATTGAATGTTTGAGTTTTTGGGTTTATTTGAAAGGATTTACATTGATGATTGTGGGTATTTGATTATGTCCCTCAGGAGTTAGCGAAAACTGAACGGAGCAAGTCGTTTGTCGCAGAGACGTCCGGGAGTGACTATCGTCCTAGTACTATAAGTGGTTACATGCTTGCAGTTAAATAAGATAAATGTTTTCAATAGATTTTCTAAATGATTTTCTATGGATTTTCTAAATGATTTTGAAACTTGATTTAAAATGTTTTAGTGTGAGTGGAATATCTCCAAAATTGTGTTTGAAATTCCTATGCATCCTGATGTTTTGATTGAGTAAATGTGCCATGTTGATTTATTGATGTTGAGCATATTATGATATTGGTTATCGATTTAATTGATGGCACATGGAATGGATTGTTAAATTTTTATGAAATGGTGCACGGTGTGGTTACTAGGGGAAGAGCCTGAACCCTGAAAAATGGCTAGTCATTTCCCACCATGGTGCGACTCGACAGGGTGACATGGTGGGGTTATTGTTTTGAGACATGGTATGTGGCCGGTCGCGACGACACATTCATGGTCGATTAACACGTCGCTTGAAGGGCACGAGACAGTTGGTTGCACCGCCAACGAAATGTTATGGCCAACGCTAAGGATTGGGGTATTTGTAAATTAAAAATTTCTAAAACCCTTGGTGGTTCCACCCTAGGTCGTGGTAGACCTTTGTTGGAAATGATGATTTTGGCTGCCCTATGTTTAAAAATGTGAAATGATTTAATGCATATGAGATTGATGTATGTTGATTGGAAAATTGATTTATTGTTGAATGATCTTGTGACTGATATGATGGTTTGAAATATATATGTTTGATATATCCACCACACAAAACTTGTTTTTGTTCAACATGTATATCACTCTCTGGGTATTCCCATACTCACCCCCCTCTCTCCATTTTTACAGACGAAGGTTAGTTACTTCGCGAAGTCATTTAGAGGCAGAATCTTTTGGGAAGACCTTGGTCAAAGACTCCTTTGGTATAGATCTTAGTATTGTATTTGAGGTTTGATAGATTGACCCATGGAGGGCATTTTGTATAAAAATTTATTTGAATATTTTTGAAACATTGCATTTCGATTTCGAATGGATTTGACTATGTATAAACTTTTATTAGAAATCCTTAATTTCCTTTTTATGAAATTTTCTTGGAAACTATTGTTGATTTTATTTTCTATCTCTAGAGAGGGAATTGTGTTCTGATTGGTTGATGATATTTGTTGGCCGGGATGGCCTATGGCTTTATTTGATATTCTGAATGCCTTGCGATGTCTTAGATAGATTATTGCACTAATTAATAGATTTTATTTGAGGTTCACACGTGTTCAAGGTAGCGCGGCAGTTGTCGTGTGCTCGGATCTGCGGGTCGGAGAGTGACACTACCTCCTTCCTATCCCCCAACACATAGATAATGAGTCCCTGAAGGATTTCCTTGACAAGTTCAAAACTGAGATGATGAGGGTCTCAGACTTAAATCATTTTCATCGTTGATAATGTACAAAATGTTAAATTTATTGTTGGTAATATGGTTTTATTTTGAATTGATTATTGCACTAATTAATAGATTTTATGACTTTTTATTGTTAGGTGGTTAAATTTGGAAGATTTGGACAAAGTGGGCTTAAAGAGGCAATTTGGAGCTAAATGAAGCAAATATCATATTGGGCGTATGAAGAAAAGAAAAAACTTGATTTTTAGTTTTTGTTAATTTTAGTAGGAATTTTACTTTAGGTAAAATTATTTTAGGAATTAATTTGTATTTACCTATTGGAGGAGTTCTTATTTTGTTGGGAAAAGATTCCTTTTTGAAAAAGGAAACAAAAGCATTCACAATTCCTTATTAGGGCATCTCACGGTTGCTATTTACGAAACAAAACATGAGGTGCTCATTCTAAAATTCACAGGAGGCACATTCAAGAAAAAAAATAAAGGACGACTGCTCATTCAAGGAAAGCAAAAGGACGTGAAGAATATATATTTATATTCTCAACAAAGGAGAAAGAAAATCCACAATTTTAAAGAGAGGCGGCTGCTCTCTTCTCTCTTCCCCTAGAACAATTTTTTTTCTTTTTCTTTTCTTTTTATTTTTCTTTTCTTTTATTGAAAACTCACCACCATGAGTGGTTAATTTATTTTTCCGATTCAAGGGGAATTTTCATTCGGTTGTTTTTATTATGAGGTTATGTATTTCATTTAATTTCTTGCCCTTTTTATTCAAGTATTCATTGGTTCTTGATTTATTTACATGAAAAATTGGTATTGATTAATCTGACAATTTAATTCAATATTAATTTTTTTATTGTTATTTAAGATTTCAGTGATCTGTAATTGTCATGAATGAATGGTACAAGTAACAACTAGGTTATTTATATTTATAGGTTTTTTACCAATATTCATGTTTAACCTAGGGAGTTGATGGAATAAAATTAAATTATTGTGGCTATCCCAATTATTTGTATTTTGATTTAACTATTTTCACAAAATTTAATGTTATCATTATATTGATATAGAATGCTATTGTGCCCAGTCGATTAAAGATAAGTTTTGATTAAATGCTGAATTTGGTCGATTAAATTAGAAAAATACAAGATTTATTATGACTATCCTAATAGATCTAAGGTTCAATACTTGAATTGCAAGATAATTATTTTTAACCAATGATCAATAAGCCAATCGAATGTATGAACCCTTGGATCAGAGTTTGATAGATTGGATTTCTTCCCTAATTTTTAGTATTTTGCATTATTAATTTGTTTCTTAATTTTAGGTTTTTAATTTTCCATTTAGGAGATTTATTTGAAAACCCCAATCTTTAATTTTTTTTTTTTTTTACATCAACTAAGAAATTAAATTAATTTAGTTCCCATGGGATTCGACCTGGTACCATTATTGCTACAGTTTGTTATATTGGGGGGAATCAGTATTAATTTAAGGGTTTCGACAACCCGATCAAATTTTGGCGCCGTTACCGGGGAGCTACATTAATTTCTTAGCTTGTCTTTTTCACTTATTTATTGATTTTTTGAAGAGGAGGAAAAGATGGCAATTCATGAAGGAATTTTGAATCAACAACTCTTGTGCTTCGAGTATCCAGCTTTTGAGGTAAGCCACTCAAATCTTGAAAATCAAAATTTTGAACTAGCTAGTTTGGTCTGTCAATTGGTTGTAGGGTAATCACAGATAGTCAAGGTTTGTGGCATATGCTCAATTCCCGGATATCCTATGGATATGTGTCCAACATTACAAGAATAATCTTTTCAACCAGTAAATGCCGTAGGAGGATTTCTTAATCAATATCAACATACTTATGATCCTTACGCCAACAATTCCACTCTTCGATGGAGAGATCATCCAAATCTGAGCTACGAGAACCAAAGAGGACATATGAGATATCTACCTCAGAATTTCTACAGACCAACACCCATATCAACACAACCCTCAAATTCTGTTATGTCTTTGGAAGATATAGTTAAGGCTCACGCAACTAACACTCAACAATTTCAATAAGAAATGAAAGCGAGCATACAAGACTTGGAAAATCAAATCACTCAACTAGCAACTTCATTTAGCATTTGTCCCTGACATGGCTACACCAACTCAGATGAGGTTTAAGTTTGAAGATGGCCGCCAATTAAGCATCAAGAAGTATATGACAGTGACTCCTACTTTTAAACTTTCAGAAGTGATTGATTCAGCATATCGGGCAGAGGAGATCGTCCAAGCTGAGGCTAGGTAGAAAGAGAGTCACCAAAAAAGGAGGAAGACTAGGTTACAGGGTGGACAGTTTTCAAAGAGGGGTAGAGGTTTTGGATATCATGGAGGGTCTTCTAGTTTCAGACCAGCAGGACCAGGAGAGGGACCTCGACCACAGAGTTTTGGGACACCAGCTCCTAGTGTTGCTACACAGTCTACTGCACAGAGATAGTCTTTCTGCCATAGATGCGGCAGCCACCATGCATTTGGGGCATGTAGAGTACCGGTTACTTGCTTCCGGTGTGGGAAGCAAGGTCACATTAAGAGTACCTGCCCAGATTTAGGTCGAGGAGGACAGACTTTACGGAGTCGTGCTGGTACTTCTGGCACAGGCCAGTAGGGGGCACCTGTGCACTCAGTTCTTACAGCTCCTTGGACTATAGCTGGGAGTAATACAATGCCAGGACCATCGCGACAACAGCCTAGGGCCCAGGCTTGTGTGTTTGCGATGATGCAAGAGGACGCACAGGCAAACCCTAATGTCATTATGGGTAATCCTTCTGCAAACCCCTCAGTATAGGACTTTTATTATACTTTCTTTATGAGATTTTGTATATCATGATATCGATATACAGTTTTGATTAGTTAAAACTTTAGAAGTTTAACTAGTTTGATATATATATATATAAATATGTTTACTTTTCTTCGCATTTTAAATACCTTTAATCTTTTTCTTACGTTTAGGTACGATGCGAATATTTGGTATCAACGTCTATATTCTCATAGATACCGGGTCGAATTTTTCATATGTAAGCAACACGTTCGCTTGCCATTCTAATAGGCCTCTCTCGCCACTTGATGAGGAGATTATGGTAGTCACTCCTCTTGACAAGCATATCATTTGGGATACAGTCTATAGAGGCTACGAGGTCAGAATTGAGGAGGTGGTATTAGAGGTAGATCTGATTCCGCTCCCTATCACGGATTTTGATGCCATCCTAGGGATGGATTGGTTGAGTTTACACTGGATTTTCGTGGATTGTTTTACGAAGGAGATTGAGTTTCAGAGGTCCGGGCAGCCACAGTTGGCGTTCCGGGACAAGAGACGGGTATTGCCCCGCTGTGTTATATCTGTTATGAAAGCCAGATGCATGGTACGCCATGGGTGCACGGCTTATTTGGCTTATGTCGTTGACACCACCGCTGAGGGACCAAGACTTGAGGATGTCCTTGTGGTATAAGAGTTTCCAGATGTGTTCCCCGAGGAGCTTCCCGGATTACCACCAGTTCGAGAGTTCGATTTCGAGATTGATCTAGTACTGGGGACCACTTCTATTTCTATTCCACCATACAGAATGGCGCCTGCTGAACTGAGAGAGCTCAAGGTTCAGTTGCAGGAACTTCTAGACAAGGGGTTTATTCGCCCGAGCACTTCACCCTAGGGTGCTCCGGTACTGTTTGTGAAGAATAAAGATGGTACACTTCGACTTTGTGTGAATTACAAACAGTTGAACAAAGCCACCGTAAAAAATAGATATCCCCTACCACCTATCGATGATTTGTTTGATCAGCTGCAGGGTGCCAGGGTTTTCTCTAAGATTGATCTCCGTTCAGGTTTCATCAGTTGAGGATTTGGGCTGAAGATGTGCCCAAGACAGCTTTTCGCACCCGATATGACCATTATGAGCTTTTAGTCATGCTGTTTGGGCTGACTAATGCCCCAGCTGCTTTTATGGATCTGATGAACCGAGTCTTCCATGACTTCTTGGATCGGTTTTTCATCGTATTAATCGATGACATCTTGGTGTATTCACGGAGTCATGAAGATCATGTTCAGCACCTTCGGGTGGTATTACAGATACTCCGTGAGAAGCAGCTATATGCCAAATTTTCGAAATGTGAGTTTTGACTAAGACAGATAGGATTTTTGGGACACATTGTCTCTACAGAGGGTATTTATGTTGATCTGCGAAAGGTTGAGACTATATTGAAGTGGGAGCAGCCACAAATAGTTATCAAGATCCGTAGTTTTCTCGGTTTAGCTAGGTATTATCGCAGATTTGTAGAGGAATTTTCCCGGATAGCTGCTCCGTTGTCTAAATTGACCCGGAAGGGCGTCAAGTTTGTTTGGGATGACCACTATGAGGCGAGCTTTCAGGAGCTCAAACAACGGTTGACCTCCGCTCCTATTTTAGCCCTTCTCACTAGCAGTCGGGAATACACAGTGTACAATGATGCTAGCCGATAGGAATTAGATTGTGTTCTAATGTAGGATAGTCGGGTTATTGCATATGCCTCGCGACAGTTGAAAAAACATGAGGTTAACTACTCGACACATGATTTGGAGTTAGCAGCCATAGTCTTCACATTGAAGATATGGTGACATTATCTTTATGGGGTGATCTGCAGAGTATTTACAGATCACAAAAGTTTGAAGTATCTATTTACCCAAAAGGAGCTAAATTTGAGACAAAGGAGACAGTTAGAGCTCCTCAAGGATTATGACCTCATTATTGACTATCATCCGAGCAAGGCGAATGTTGTGGCAGATGCCTTGAGTCGGAAGTCAGCATCATCCTCACAGTCGACAGAGGAAGCATACCTTTCTTGTTTAGTAGGACTCCGAGCCTTAGGAGTCAGTTTGGCTAGCAATGATCAGGGAGACTTACTAGCCAGATTTGAGGTCAGGCCGACTTTGTTCGACCGTATCAGAGAGCTCCAGAGTACAGATGAGAAGTTTCAGGGTATTGCGGATAGAGTCCGCAGAGCTGATGGCGAAGACTTCAGGGTCCGGGAGGATGGATTATTAGTGTTCAAGGAGCGGGTTTGTATTCCCGCTGATACATATCTCTGCAAAGTCATACTTAAAGAGGCACACTCCTCCACTTATGCATTGCATCTGGATGGTACCAAGATGTATCGGACCATTCGGGAGAGTTATTGGTGGCCCGGCATGAAACGGGAGATTGCGGACTTTGTGGCTAGGTGTTTAGTTTGCCAGCAGGTGAAGGCCGAACATCAGCGGCCGGCTGGTACATTGCAGCCCTTACCCATTCCTGAGTGGAAGTGGGATCACAATACTATGGATTTTGTGACAGGGCTACCACGAACTTCATCATGGCTTGATGCCATTTTGGTGATTTTAGATCGACTCACCAAGTCCGCACATTTTTTTGCTATTCGCAACGATTATCCTTTGGAGACCTTGGCATGTCTATACATCAATACGATAGTTAGACTGCATGGTGTTCCTATTTCGATAGTATCAGATAGGGACCCGAGGTTTACTTCCAGGTTTTGGCCCAAATTGCAGGAGGCAATGGGCACGAGGCTGACTTTTAACACAACCTATCATCCACAGACAGATGGTCAGTTAGAGAGGACCATTCAGACCCTTGAGGGCATGTTGAGAGCATGTGTGATGGATTTCCGGAGTGGTTGGGATCGACACCTTCCACTAGTCAAATTTGCATATAATAACAGCTATCAGGCCAGTATTGGGATGCCACCATACGAGGCACTATATCGCAGGAAGTGCCACACCCCGATATATTGGGATGAGGTCGGAGAGCGACATCTCAGCAGTATTGCGTTGATTGAGGAAACGAAAGATAAGGTTAGGGTTATCCGTGAGCGGATGAGAGCCGCCCAGGATAGGCAGAAGGTATATGCCGATCGTAGACGGCGACCCCTTGAGTTTGCCAAGGGAGATATGGTTTTCTTGAGGATATCTCCTTTGAAGGGAGTTATACGGTTCAGGCAACGGGGCAAGCTGAGCCACAGAGATATTGAACCCTTTCGTATCCTTGAGAGGGTTGGGAGTGTGGCATACAGATTGGAGCTGCCAGATGAACTATCTCGTATTCATGACGTCTTTCATGTCTCAGTACTCAGGAAGTACCTAGCTGATCCTTCTCATATACTTGAGCCTCCACCTGTTGAGTTGCGAGAGGACCTCAGTCTTCCAGTTCAGCTCGTGGCTATTCTAGATCACCAAGTCAGAAAGCTGCGGAGCAAAGAAATTTCATTGGTCAGGGTCTTGTGGAGGAGTGACCAAGTCAATGAGGAGAACTGGTAGCCCGAGGAGGCTATAAGGAGACAGTACCCTCATTTATTTACTGTATAGCTTTCTTTTAGTTTCGAGGACGAAACTTGTTTTTAGGGGGTTTGAAAATGTAACGCCGACACTGCGGTGTCCGTACTAATATACTCTTATTTTTGAAATATATATATAATATTCCTCAGTTTATATATATATAATATTTATTTATATTGATTTTCGATTTTGGGGTATCGAATTTGAATTTTTGGTATATTTTAAAATGTCGTGTCCGTAATTCGTAGTGAACCCCATTTTAGTGAAATATGGGTGTGAAATTATATAAATTATATATATATAATTTATTTATTTATATATGTTTAAAAAAAAAGGGAAAGAAAGGCACTGCGCTTTGGCCCAAGACGCAGCACCCTCCCACCCCCAATCTAATTAGGGTTTGAAACCCTAATTTGTCTCTCTCTCTCTTTCTCTCTCCCGCAGCTCTCTCCTCCTCTCTCGATCACACTCCGCTGCTCTCTCCCTCTCCTCCATCTCTCTCTCCCTCCGACCACCGCAAGCGACGGTCCTCCCTCGCCATTTATCTATCTCTGTTTCTCTCTCTCTCTATTTTGCTCTCTGTTATTCTCTCTCCCTCTCTATCGACTCTGTCTCTATCTCTCTCTGTCACTCTTGATTTGCCCTCCCCCGCGACTGTCTCGCCTCTCTCTACCACTCACGGTGGCTACTCCAACCACCGTACGCGGCTTATCCCCCTCTTCCCTTCCTCTCATTCTTGTGCGTATGTCAATCAGAAAAAGTTTATCAACCGTTAGTAAAGTAGCAAAACTGTCTATAAAAACAAATGTTCAAATTTTGACGACTATTAATTGTGGTCCTTAAATATAGCAGTGTATAGAAATAGTTTAAAAACAATTACTATATAACTCTTATTTTCTATCTACTTAACAATACCGTTTGTATAAGTTCTTCATCTATGCTGACTAATAGATTTTACCGTCTGTAAATGTCATCTATCATTCAGACGGTTATCACTTGTCATCGACAAATGTGACAATCTTTAGTGATGGTTTGGAAAAAGTTATTATATGAGTTTTTTTAGTAACGGTTAAACCATATCATTGACATAAGTTTATATTTATGCTAATATAATTAATGCACCGTTTGTAAAAGGGATCTTCAATTAAAACAATTATTAATTGTTGTCAATACTATTGGTAGAGGTAACATTGTAATTTTATAATAAATTATGTTTATAACTGGTAGTAATATAGGGGTAACTAAAATTGTGGTAAGTTTAGGTTAAGTATTAGTAATATGGTAGTAATATAGTAGTAATTTAAATTATGTTAAGTTTATGTTAAATGATAGTAATATAGTGATAACTAATAGTAATATAGTAGTAATTTTAATTGTGTTAAGTTTTCGATAATTAATAGTAATATAGTTATAACTAATAGTAATTAGTGGTAAGTTAAATTGTGAAATATATATAGTAATAATTAATAGTAATATAATGGTAAATATTAGTAATATAATGATAAATTAAATTATGGTATAACGTAATTAATAGTAATATAGTGATAATTAATAATAACTATGGTAACTTAAATTGTGGGTAAGTTTACGAAAATTAATATTAGAAGTATAGTGGTAATTAGTAGTAAAATAGTGGTAAGTTTACAATAACTAGTAGTGATATAGTTGTAACTAGTAGTAACACATAGTGATAATTTAAATTATTCTTACCCGCCTTCAATTCCCACTTCCCACCTTCAATTCCCGCTTAATTTAAATTGTCACACAATTTTTTTTCTTTGAAAACATAAGTTCCCACTTTCAATTCCTTCTTCTCTTTCAAAACCTAACTTTCCTACATAATTTTTCGCTCTCCATAACTTCCCGCCTTTAATCTCCTCAAATTCCAATTCATCCTATTATTTATCCTAAATGTGCATTTAAGAGTTCGTTCTAATTACCTCTCAACCATTGGATCAAATACAGAGATTGTCCACCTATCGGATGAAATGAGATTTATACAATTTAAATTAATACCTGAACTGGAGAAAGAAACTAATTTGGATTGTTTTTGTGGTATACAAAAACATCATTAACGTAATATGAATTTACATTACTACATTATTATATGTAATGCTAAATTATATAATTATAGAATATTAATCGTTTAAATCAATTTCAATTTAAGATACAGTATCGTTGTAATTCACAATTTCAATTTAAGATAAACTCAATAGTGTCATGCCTTTGTAGAGCACTATTACAATCTGAAATCATGTAACCAATTAATATATAATATATAGACTTACTTTGACAATTTTTACACAATTCATTAATAAATTAGATATTATTAATTTAAATAATAGTACATGATATTCAATATTAGTAATTAGATAAAATTAGTAATAAAACTTAATATCAGTAGTATTAGTAATTTAAATGATACTATATAATTATATAAATTATTAATTATCAATATTATATAATCTAATAATCAATATCCAATATCCATTCATTTTAAAGTTTGGCTAAGGCAATAAAATGTGATTTATCCGATTAGAATTTATCAAACTAGTTAGTGTAATTAGCTAGTATAAAATAGTTTACTTCTTCCTCTAGGTACATTATAATATCTTTTCACTTGGATTAATTTTTTATATGATTAGTTATTGTTATGTTATATTATAAATTTTTTGATTTTATTTAATCAATTATATTATTATTAATATTATGAATAATATTATATATGTTAAGAAATAAAAAAGAAATTATTAGTGATAGTGCTAGTGGTAAGTAGTGATAATTGATGATAAATAGTGGTATAGTAGTGGTAAGTAGTGATAATTGATCGTAAGTAGTGGTAATGCAGACATTATATGGTAGTGATAACTGGTGATAAGTAGTGGTAACTAGCAATACATAGTGGTAATGCAGTGACCATGTGGTAGCGGTAAGTAATAACTATAATGGTAAGTAATTGTGTTTTTAATAATCATTAAAAATAAAATAAGTAAATTCTAAAAATTAATTATATGATATAATTTTATATAAATTTCAATAAAAATAACAAATAAAAAATGAGAATATTATATAATTTTATATAAAATCCAAAACTAATCTATTAATATAATTAATTAAACTAATATAATTAAATAATATTAAATATCATGTAATTAATTATAATCACATAATTAATTACACTATTACATTCTCATATCCGATAAAGAAGAAACGAAAAAAAAAAAACAAAATGAAATTGTAAATTGTTTAGTTGGTACATTTAGACTAAACTGTAAAATAATTACTATTATATTAACATATATTTCTATATATTACTAATATATTCGTATAACTACATGTTATCATATTATATATTAATATATTATATTATAACAAATACTATTATTATATTAACATTATACATAACATAGTATTATATTTTATATTATTGTATTACTTATTATTATATTATATTTTATCATATTAGTATTAGATTATATATTACTATATATTAATATTACATACTATATATTATTATTATATATTATATTTTTTAAATTACTTATTAAATTATAATATTGTTTTAATTTTATTATATATTGTACAAATTCAAAAATTTAATATTTCATTTTTTCTAAATTTAAAACAATTAAAAAAAAGGAAATAAATAAAAAAAAAAAGAGAGGGCGCGCGGCTGGCGCCCCTAGTCATTTGTAAAGGGGGGGCGCAGTCCGCACTGCGCCCGCCCTATTTGTTTTTTGTTTTTTGTTTTTGTTTTTAATCTAATCTAACCACTTTTTTTATTTAAAAAATATCAAAAATTTATTTTAATATTTTTACTTTAACTTTTTAATAATAATTGTTTATTAATAATACTAAATTAAAATTAAAATAATTGGTGATATAATTTTTAAACGTGACATGTGTGAATTTTTAAATAATCTAAAAGAAAACTAAACGTATGTATGCGGGTAAAAGTGCCCAAAAAATGGAGGGAAATAAAATTTTAGAAAAAGAGCGGGTTTTTAAATTTTTGTGAAAATAAGACGATAAGTATCTTTAAAATCATGAAAACTCTCTCATTTCCTTTCATTCCTTTTAAAACTCTCCTCTGCTCTCCAAACTCTCAAAATCTATTGAAAAACTATCACCAACCAAACTTTGTTCAACCAAAATTCTCATTCAATTGAAATCTATACTATATTTTCATTGAAACTTTGTAAAGTTTTGTCACCCTGTTAAACATCCAGTTGGATCTAAAGAAATCACTCTGTTGAGATGAGTATGCAGTTAAGTCTAAAGAAATCACTGTGTTGAGATGAGTAACCATTTTTGGCTTAAAAAGTCCAACCATCAACCATCCGATAAGCAGATTGTTACCAGGTTTAAAAATAAAAATAAGGTACAGGAGGTACTTCCCGGAAGAACAATTTTATTTATTCATTATGATTTTTTTAAAAAAAAAAATTGTTATTTTGTTGCTATGTATTTATATTTGTATGTATTTTTTTATCATTAATATAATTAATATTTTAGATTGTAACAATATTTATTTTCGGGTTGTTATCCTGGTTGTAATATAATATATGTAACAAAAAGATCACTGCGAAATCAATAATAAAAATAGTAATATCTTGTAATACTTGGTAATCCATGATAAAATCAAAATTTCCTAATTCAATAGTAATGGATGATCGTAACATATGTTAATAATAAAATAATAAAATCTGTAACCGATAATAAAATCACTAACTTTCCCTAACTCAATAGTAATCGACGATAAAGGTAGTACATCACGTAACATAGGATAACCGATGATAAATCAGTAACATTTCCTAATTGAATAATAACCGATGATAAAACTAGTAACATTTCATAACATATAATATAAAATAAGTGATATTTCCTAACACAATATAATTAACAATAAAAGTAGTAACATTTCGTAATATATGGTAATGATGATAAAATCAATTAGTTTTTCTAACCCAGACAATGTAAATTGTAACATCTCGTAATATATAATAACTGATAATAAAATTGTAATATCTCCTAACTCAATGTATCCGACGATAAAAATAGTAACATATCATAACATATAGTAACTGATAATAAAATTAGTGATTTTTCTTCACATTATAGTAACAGACGATAAAAGTAGTAACAAATTGTAACATATGATAACCGAAGATAAAAATCCTAATGTTTCCTAACAACTAATTAACTGATAATAAAACTATTGGTTTTACTGACACTTTTTATATGTCACAATAGATACATGCATGCTACAACGGTTGCACAAAATATCAGGATATACTTATCTCGACTGATGTATACTCAACAATATTCCATCCGTCGGAGAAAGAATTAGTGACGGGTTTTATGTCTTTTGCTGACGGTTTTTTATCGTCAGCATACCAGCTCTTATTTTGTAGTGTACTCGTAGTTTTGTTAGGTATAAGGTCCTGATTTATTTGGGGCGCTAATTTGGTTTGTTTAGTAATAATGTGCTAAGATCTTCATCCATCACAAGCCGGATTTGGTTGTGGCATGCCTGATTTGTCCCATTCGAACATGAATGACCTCAAAATATCTCATCCGTCATCTTTGGTCTCCCATCCATGTTTCTAGATGATTTTATTTGTAAATAAAGTTGGATTCAATGATCCCAAATCATTTCCCCATTCTCTCTTATAATGCCTTATAAATAAATAATAAAAAAAATAAAGTCTTTTTTGCTTCTCCAACTCTCTCTCCACTCACTCACTCTCACACACACACACACACACAAGTCCCCCCCCCAGAAAAAGCATCATGCAATCCACCATTACTCATGTATGGATGTTTGCTTATCATGCAATAGGCTAGCTGGCTTGCTTTAGTTCTTTACTCAACTTCCTACTTTTGATTGAAAGTTTTTCAATTAAAGAGTGAAGGAAGAGTATGTTTAGGGAATGTCATCCTCTGACTTTGTGTGTAATATTAAAATATGTTTTGTTTTGTGAAATATTTACCTCCATTTTTTGGGCGCAGCATTCTTTTTTTCTTTGGCTAAGCTTTTAGGCATGACATCGTTATTGAAACACCTTTCATAGAATATTAAAATTATCAGTTCAATTCCTGTCCTTTTGAATGTTCTGGGCAATTATATCCTAGAAATTGTTAGCAAAAGATGTAGCCTTTTGGGTAGTTATATGGTTTCATCCAGCATGACTAAATGCTGATGTACGTACTCCTACACCAAGCAAAGTGAATGAGTTTGCACATTTCTTCTTTGTATTAGTCCAGAAAGTTGCATTATAATGCGGGAGGAACCTTTTCTTTAATGAATAATGTCCACTAGAAGTTAATGAGGTTTATGCTAACTGACCAAAGTCATACTCCTTGTACGATGAGAAAGATAAGAGAATCCGAGAATTGCCCCTTGAATTGTACAATGAAAGACAAAAAGGTTTATAAAAATATAAATCTTATGCTGATTTTCACTTAAAAAATATAAACCTTATACTGATTTTCACTTCCTGAGTGTGAAAAAAGTTGTCGTCATAGCTGATAGATGAATAGATGAGGAGAAATTTCAGAACCAAAAAAAGGAAGGCAAACAATTGAACCCATATAGGAATTGCACTGTATTTTTTTTATATGGCACTGTATTCCCCCCCTTTTTTTTACATGGCACTGTATATTTTTTTATGCAGGAAGGCAAACAATTGAACCCATATCGGAATTTCATCAAGACCTTGGGTGCTTTTCTATGGCACTGCATTTTTCCCCCTATTTATTTTTTAATCCTAGTGAATAAATAGATGGTGACCTTTTACCAAGGATTGTGTAATAGTTGCTTGGTTACAAATTAGTCACTATATTCTCGCTATATGTGAAATGTATGACTACCTTGACTTTTCATAGCTATGTTTTCTATCGGTTTATTTTACTTTCATTTTCGTTATGATAATGTAGGAGAGATATAATGAATTTGTACTGACTCATTCTAGTGGTGATGGTGGTGCCTCATCTGAACCGTCAGTTGATAACATGGCTTTGTGGTTAGAGGCATCTGGTGGAGTGGAAAAAGGAAGAATAGTTGGGATGGGATTATTGAGCAGAATATACACACTAGGCCCATCTTCCTCCACTGCGACTGCTTCAAGGAGACAGATGGACCTAAGTGAAATCAAGGAACTCAAGGAGCAACTTGCAAAGAATGATGATGAAATCAAGGAAATCAAACATTCACTTGAGGTCACGCAACAATCACTTGAGGTAACACAATGAATTATCTTTCAGCACCTCAAATTGGATGCAAATCAATTTCTCCCCTCCCAGAGTCAGGTTCCTCCATCTGTACCTCTTACTAATGATCCCGATGATAATGCGCATGACGATTGATTGACATTTGTGGGATGATGTTATTAGTATGTTTTTGGATATTGGATGTTAAACTATGTTGATGTTTGTTTCTATTGACATTTTGTTGTAAGTTATTGACATTTTATGGTTAGATTGATGGTTGGATTAAAGAATTTTTAAGTTACATATTGATGGTTGGATTGGAAAATTTTTAAGTTTGTTATGTTGGAAAGTAATTATTGATATTATGCTGATTATCAAGTTGGATGGATATTGTTACGCCTCGATCCTCGGATCGAGCACAGACAGCCGCCGCGTTGTCTTGATACACGGACAGAACCTCCCCATATACCGGGACTCCACAAGACTATACAACTGAGCATTCAAAACCTCCAGTACACAATTCATCAAAAATAGGGAAAGTATTTAACAATACACATGCAAAGGACCCATTCAGTCCATCTCTATACATGCACGAGCACACATCAGCACACAATAGGGGAGAGTGAACCTGTACATGCATGTGTTCACATCAACACACAATCGGGGAGAAGAAACCTACACATGCATGAGTACATATCAGCACACATCGGGGAGTGGGATCCTGTACATGCACGCATGCGATATGGCTATCCTAGCCACCCAATACAAGGAAAGCATTTAAAATACAAGAAATCCCAAATCATAGTCGTAGGATTTTACTAATGCTTGCCTAAAATAATCAAGCTAACATCAGTAAAATCCTAACGATATGAGATGTACAGAACTTCACAAATCAAAAATAAAATAACGAAGTTTAAAATTTACAATTCAAATGTCCCAATACAGATAAAATAGTTTCTCAAAAATAGATCAATCAAAATAATAAAGTACAAATCAAAAATCGTCGGATTTTACCAATACTTACCAAAACCTCAGCTAGTATCCATAAAATCCGCACGATAGGGGATGTACAGACTTCCCTTTCCATGGTATTGAGAACTATAACTCTCCAAAAAATCTTGTATATGCCAAATACCTATACAATTCGTCAAAAATACTTCACAAGCTTCGACGAGTAGTCTCCCAGCTAAGTCTCCTCTGAAAAATGTGGAGAGAGGGGTGAGTATAGGGGAATACTCAGTGAGTGGATTGCAATGGTGTGATTGTGTTCATAAACAAGGGGTAAATGTAGGGCAGTCAAAGCATATCTCATAAATAGCTGTTCGTATGCATAAAACATTTCAATAAATCACAATTTACAAAATATGCATCCATATCAATCATCTTTTCAGAAAATCTTAGGGTCCCATCGAAATCACTTCTGTCTTAGGGTGGCCGATGTCACGCCCCGAACCGGGAATCGTGAACAGCCGCCCGTTGCCCTGGATGCCGGCTGTATTTCTATAGAAAATCGGATAGAACCTCCCCATAACTTGGAGGTCTCCCATGTACAAATAACCTGTTTAAACCTGTGAAATTCAAATCATCCTATAAAATCAACAAATGGTCATCCTGGCCTCAAAACAATCCACCAACCACGGCAGACATCCAGGACAACGCCAGGCTAAATAAACTATCAACAACCCTAGCCACAAACCTCTACTGTCATGCCCAACTAGAGCATGAGCAGCCGCCACACTGAGCGGACCTAAATTTATACAATTATATAACAAATTTCCCAAGTAACATTTAAATACGTACAATCGCCTCAATGCAAATGAAATATGAGAGTTTCGCAAATAAATATACATAAATTATACAGTCATCCCAAAATAAGTACACGGCCAACTACGGACCTCAACAATACCTCGCAGGGTCAAAAATATAGTACATAATCATCTTTTAATTTAAACTTACGTTCTCACGTTCCTGAATCACCCAAATCCACCAAAATCTCCAAAATCTGAAGCGTCGCTCCAGCGCAACAATAATCCTGTCTGGGGAGGGAAAGATGAGGGGTGAGTATCTATGGGAGGATACTCAGTGAGTGAGGGGATTAATCTCAAGGACTAATAGTGTAGGTGAATATTGGAGTGTCAAATAGTATCAGTCGTAAACAATAACTCAAGTTTCGCAATAAATCATGATATGTTCAATAAAATCAACTCATTTATTCAATCACACGATATCACACACATATGCATCCATTTAAAATCAAGTATATCAAGTATAACGTAGAACAAGCCAAAAGAATCCTGGCAAAGGTCAACCATGACTTGGGACAGGCGCATCGGGGGTTTTAATATGCAAAGTGTTTCAAAAGTAGCTCTCTACCCCGACGTTGGCCGTGGGTTTAGCCCTTGCTTACCCAGACTCGTCAATAGGACCACGTGCGGTGCTAGACGGTGATGGACACACGTCCTCCCCCAAATATGGGTTCAACCGGCCACGTCTATGAATATATATATGCTCGTCAATAGGACCACGTGCGGTACTAGACGGTGATGGACACACGTCCTCACCCGATGAGGGTTCAACCGGCCGCGCCTATGAATCAATCACTGGACGTTTGCGGATACCTCCTGCAGAAGCGTATCCGGGTAACTCGTGCCTCTTCAAAGTCCCTTCGTAGCTACGGAATCATCAATGTCATCATCATAGTATCGCATCACAAGTGGGCATCCCGGTGCCCTCACAGTTATCAAAACATTTCAAATCCGTGTGCCAATACAATTTCATCAAAATCATTTCAAATTCATCAAACCAATGCAATGGTCGAATAGCAAACATTCCGTTTCTCAAATCATGGCACAATTTCATTTCTTTTCAAATATGGATGCATAATCGTAGAAAACATAAGTACGACACTCCAATAATCACAAAACAGATTTGAATTTAATATCACACATCGAATCAATGCATATCAAAGCATGTTTTGATTTAAAACATGGTAAAATCAGATTTTTACCATTTCATGCAAGAGATTAGGGTCCCACTCACAGTATACGTGAAGGTGGTCACTCCCTATTTCCACAATCAAACCGAACTCGACACCTCGAGTCTCCAACAAGATCAACCTAATCAAAGTATCACATAAATCATCAAATTTCTAATTAATCTTAGGGTTTATCATTTTCCCTAAGTTTGTACAAACCTTAATTCTTCAATTTATGAATAAACTCCAATGTCATCAATTTCCATTCCATTTATAAGTAATTAACCAAATCAAAATCAAGTTAAATTCAAACCTAAAATCGTTCAAAATCGAAAACACGTCTAAATACATAAATTCCCTATAAATTAGAAAAATCTTTGAAAATTCATACACTTTTCAATTCTCATCCGATTTCTTCAAACCATATGTCATTTTAAAGGTATTGAAACCTATTTTCATAATATAGAGATTGTATTTAGATTCTCTATATGGAACATCAACTATAATGTAAAACAACGTATCCATCCTTAGGCTCAAATTCGGAATTTTGACTGTTTTCATGCATTCGTCAAATTAAACTCTAAAAGAAACTATTCTAATCAGGTCAGCCTGATTTTATCATCTAGAACAACTCAATTCATTTAAAATTCTATACTTAGCCTTAATAATCACATATAATTTCACCCAAAGCATTATAAAATCGAATCTAACATACATCCCACACATATACAATACTTTTTATCCTAATTTACCCTAAATACATTCAATTAACTAAATCAGGTAGAAGTCCCTCACCTAGGGTTTTCACTGCGGTCCAAAACCCTAACGTCCGTGCGACATTCGATTCCATCCGAAACCTACAATGCTTCCAATTCGAAGCAAAAGTCAGTAATTTAGTATAATCACCAAGGAATCGAAACCCTAGAATTTGGGTTAGGGTTTGATCGTACCTTTGCAGTAGACAAGGCACAGTCAACTTAGGGCTTTCGGTTGGGGCTTCCGCAGGTGACAGAAGGCGGGCGAGCAGGGAGGCAGCTGCAGCCGCACGCGCAGGAAGAGGCTATCGCGCGCAGGAGGGCTGTCAGCGCACGAGCAGTTGCGCGCAGGGGCAGTCTTGCACGAGCAGACGCGCGCTGTTGCGTGCAGTCGCGCGAGCAATCGCGCGCTGTTGCGCGCAGTCTCGCGCGCATACAGGAGAGGGAGCAGACTGAGGGAGACTGAGGGAGACTGAGAGATCGAGCGAGAGAGAGACAGTGGGAGGTAGAGAGAGATGGAACCGAGAGAGAGAAATAGAGAGAGGGGGGCCGGTGGTGGTGGAAGGAGATAGGTCGCGGCAGCGGTTGGGGGTGGATCGCGAGAGGGAGAGGGAGAGAAACTCGCGGATGAAAGAGAGAGAAGTCGAGAGATACGAGAGAGATAGAGAGAGAACCGAAGGGAGAGTGAGAGGGAATAGGCGGTGGTGGCGACGGCCGTCTGCGGCGGAGGAGGATGACCGAGAGCAGCGGCGCGGCACGGCGCGGGAAGGGGAAGGGGAAAGGTAGCGGGAGAGAGAGGAGAGGGGAAAGAGAAATGGTGTGAAATGGGTTAGGGTTTTCTAACCCTAACCCGGTTTTTTTTTTTTTTTTCATTATTATTATTATTATTATTATTATTATTATTATTTATATATATATTTATATAAATAGATTTTATAAATAGTTAATTGAGTAAATAAATAAATTAATAAATAAGTAATTATTTACATATATATATATTTGTATACTAACTTCATTTTACAAATCCCAGAAACGGTATTTAAAATATACCAAAAATTAAATTTAAAAACCCCAAAATCGAAAATCAATAAAATTAAATATTTTATATATATATATATATATATATATAAATTGAGGATCATTTTATTAAATTCAAAAACGGAAAGAATATTCGAACACCGTAGTGTCGGTGTTACAGCCAAACCCAGACGAAAACCCTCCAAGGGTTTTTTCATCAAATGTTTCAAAACATACCTCCTTCCTTGGCGTTGGCTCGTACCTCACTGGGGTGCAATCCAGATATAGCACGACTTCGGCAAAGGGAGGGACGTCTAACTCCCCCGCACATCTAACCATAAACCACGCCATCCCGTCAGGTCGCTTCGTGGTGGGAATAACTATAGCCATTTACAATCCAGTACCATTCATTACTCAATCAATCCATTTCACAAACAATGTGCCTTAATTTTTCATCAAATCATCAACATTGTCATGTCAAATCAATTTATAGCACAATACCAAATAACATATGGCACGGAAGCATTCGTAAATACAATGGATGCATTTATATTTCACAATCCAGTTTAGATAGCCCACAGTCACAAAACAATTTACATAAATCATGTAAAATCTTTCAAAAATCATTTATAAAGCAATTTGAAAACAGATTTCTCATTCATGAACATAATGAACCATCCACTCACCTCTAGGGAGGGTATCCACTCCCTATTTCCGAAATCAACGCAAAACGACTCATCTTGAGTCTCCAAAGGTCAACTTAGACCAATCAACGCAAATAATCATCAATTAAGGCTCTATTAAAGGGTTTTTCAAATTTCCCTTTTTATTTAAAATAGTCTTAATTTGCACAACCACATTCCTAAACTTTCGTTTCATCAATTTAGGATCATTTCCACCACTAACGATTTTAAATTTCCAATATTCCTCAATTTTACCAATTTTCTACCGAATTTACATAATCCTATTTTAATTCATGCCAATTTCAATTCAAATCCCAAAGAAAACTATGCAAATCAATCAAACAAAACTCTAATACTCTCTAAGATATTTTATCATGCTTCGCAGTCCAATTTACACCAAATTCTAGACCTAGCATCAATAATTTCATACAAACTCTCAAGAATAAAGCATTTCCTACAGATCTAGCATATTTTCAGAATATGTATACACTTATTCTCAACCTAATTCAACAAAATAGTCTGAATATTAAAGGGATTGAAAATCCCTTACCTAGGGTGTTTCGCAATTCGTAACTTTTGTCCAACTTCTCAGTCCATTCCGAAACCTGCAAAGCTCCCAAATTCGAAATTAAGTTCAGTAAATCTAAACTTAGTACCAAGAAATTTCAAAACCCTAGACCTAGGGTTAGTAATTAGTCCTTACCTATGCAGAGAGGTGTGTGTAGGCTCGACCTAGGGCTGTCAAAGGATCCAAAGGCTGCTGGGTTGATCGTTGGCAACAAGGGTGCTCACAACGAGCGCCGTGCGAGCGAGCAGTAGAGGGGGAGAACAAGAATCCTGCCATCGCGGGCGAGAGAGAGGGAGAGCAGTTCCATTTGCGCGCGAGAGAGAGGAAACAGAGAGTGAAACAGAGGGAAAGATGAGTGAGAGTGAGAGAGAGATCGATTAGAAGAGAGACAGAGAGATGGTGAGATAGAGATAGACAGAGTGTGAGAGAGAGCGACCGTTAGAGACTGAGAGATTGAGAGAGAGAAACAGAGAGGGAGAATACAAAACAGTCGCGTGCGGTGGTCGGAGGTGGCGTCTCTGTGGAGGTTAGAGAGGGAATCGAAAGAGAGACAGAGAGTGAGAGTGAAATAGAGAGAGACAGAGTGCTACTGAAAGAGAAGAGAGAGAAGCAGAGAGTGAGGTAGAGAAGGACAGAGGGACGATGGAGAGAGAGAGTGGCGGTGATCGGTGGTCGGAGGCAGAGAAGGTGGGGGAGGAGGGCGAGAGAGATCGCGAGAGAGAGACAAAGAGAGAGACGGGCGAGACGAAGAGAGGGAGAAGAGAGAATTAGGGCTTCTTGCCCTAATTCGTAATTGGGGGGAAGGTTCTGCGTTTTGGGCCAAAACCTTCTCTCTCTCTCTCTCTTTTTTTTTTTTTAAGAAATAAATTTATAAATAAATAAATTGTTTATTTATATATGCATTATATATTTTCACACCCACATTTTACCAGAATATAAATTTCATAAAAATGAGGTTTATTACGATTAGTGAATACAACATCTTAAAATATATCAAAAATTTAAATTTAATACCCCAAAATCGAAAATCAATATAAATTTAAATTTTTTTTCTATTTTATTATAAAAATGTTTACAAAATATCCGACATTGGGTTTTTGGTATTACAACTCTTAACTCCCTAAAAATAAATTTCGTTCTCGAAATTTCAAAATACAACTTATACATCAAAGAGTTGGGATGTTGCTTTCACATTAATTTTTTTGTTTTCCAAATTTGTTCTTCGACCTGATAATGTTCTCCACGTACTTAAACCATAGGAATCTACCTATTTCTCAATCGTTTGAACTGTCGATCTAGTATTAATGCGGGTTACACTTTGAAACTGAAATCTGGGTTAAATTTTATCAGAGGAGTTTCAATTACATGAGAGGGTTCTGGCAAATAATTCTTATGATATATTAGGACTGACATTCTTTAACTTCAAAATCAATAACCAAGCTATCAAGACTCTCATACTATGAAAATTCATTAAATTATCTTTCAAAAGAAACCCTAAATAAGAAATAGTCATTACCAAGCCACATCCACATCAATTGTTGATCCTAAGGTAAAGAGACACAATTTATAAGGTAGTAGAATGATTTGTGCTTGAGAAAAAGGTAATCGAAAATCACATTTATTCCTACTTTCAAGATTATTTACATAAACTCTAGGTGCAACCAAAATACAAATATTCTTAGAAATAATAATAACTGAAACTTCCAAGATGGTGCATATGGTAGCCACATAGCTTTAAGACTTAGTATAAAAGGTATACGAATCCATATATTATCAAACTTATATATGATAAAATGTATATCAACCTCAATATGGCCTAGACTAAGCGAGAAAACTTAATCCACTATCAATATTAGAATCCTTCCAAGTTTTAATCTCAAATCCTTAGTTAGGTAACTCTTTAATCAAGGAATTTCTATCATAATCATTCTTAATCAACTTTTGTATCATGCAATATCTCCAATATTCTATCCAAATCATATTAAGCACATATATCCGCATATCACCAGATTCTGCAATAATACCCCCAAATCATCAAATAATAATCACTTCTAGTGCCTCTTATATTTATCACTATTGCACTCTACACATTACAATCTTCCCATCTGCATACGGCGCTTTCAATACAATTTTCTATTTGAATTGAAATTCAAAAATTACTAAATAATAACAATTTCCACGTCTCATTCTATACAGAATCTTATACCAGTTCCGTATCTATGGGTGATAGATTTATCTGTAAACTACATACATGTAATATATTTGACATTAAATAGAGGGGAAATCATCAACAAAATACACCAAAATTTCATTTTCACTCCAAATATTTCTAACTTGTTGAAATATATCTACATCAATCATCTTAATTTAGCCATACGCAACCATCGTAGGACATCTGCATAACTCTCCATCTATATATTTTTTTTAAATCTATTTTTCAGTACCTCATATTCATATTCCTATATGACTGCCAACAAGAACTTAATTTTAGATCTTTATATACCACAATAGTTCTTGTAGTGTTCTCACAAGCAATTAATTCTCCTACAAGTTATCAAACCACAAGTCATATAAGTCAAGGGTACCTTTAATTATCGAATAGCAAGTCCTAAAATAAACCCAATTTATGGCAATTTCAAAATGTAATATTCCATAATCCTACAGAGAAATCTCTTTACTAACCATTACAACTTCAATAACCATGGGTCCACATATATAGCGTATTAACCTTATCCTCACCATATAAATATCCCTTCAAAGGATCACAATCATTGGTCATGGACAATTAAAAGCTTTCTAACAATTCCTACCAATACCCTTTTCGTCTACTCTTACCAATTTCTAATTCATTCTACTTAATGTTCTAAATTCACATCCCATATAATATAGTTCAAAACAACCCTTAAATTCATACAGTATATAAAATAGCTAATGTTTGAATTTGATAATACTTATTGATAGTCTTATAACATTATCGTTTAAAGAGAAAAGCAATAATTTCCATGATACTTTTCATACCCTCATTCTCTCCCCCCCTTTTTTTTATATATATACACCAAGAACCTCTAATCTCTTTAGCATTATCTAAAGATGACATTCAAAAATAGAAAGGGATTACATCCCATGAGAGAAAACACCCAATGCTTGTAATTCCGAATAGAGTGTGTAAATACAATGAGTAAGAATGCCTTACCTTTTACCTAAAACTCACCTTCTGACAAATAAAGATCATAAGCAAGCACTTTAAATATTCAACCTATGAAACATCCTTATCATGCTTCTTAACATAATGAATTATTTCATTAGCAACTAAGGCTAGACCCAAAATCTACCTTCTATAAGCGCAATCTGTTTATAAGAAGTGATATCATCAAGCACCACTCAAATCGTTAGCATTCATTTAAGAAACACTATTTATCAGCAACTCGCTAGTGTACAAAAAAAGCATCACTCACCAGCAAGCCAAAGAGGTTTCTTTAAACCAGCTAGTCAAATTTCTCTAATCCTTGCGTGGTGCTAATAAATCCATAGAAAGTTTTATAAGAGAAACTCTGATATTATGTAGTAATAATCTTATTCAATTCATACTTCAGAGTTCTGGGACACAAGCCAATGTAGTTGATGCAATTGTCAGTGCGAGTTCTTTTGGAAAACAAGCACTAGCTAACAAAACAAATATAAATATCAACATACTTGCAGCTACTCACAGGATTGCACTTAATTCCTATACACATAAGGGTTAAAAATATAAGGCCACCAACCTTCACCTGTTGTAGTAGATTGAGTGTGGGTAAAGTTGTCACGCCCCGATCCTCGGATCGACCACGCGACAGTCGCCGCATAGTCTCGGTACACGAGCAGAACCTCCACATATACCGGGACTCCACAAGGCTATCAAATTTATAATAAATCATCAAAAAAAAAGCATAAAACCCTTCAAGACACGAAATCATATAAAAAATACACATGCAAGGAGCCCATCCGGCTCATCCCTGAATGTACAAACACACATCAGGGAGTGAGAACCTGTACATGCACGAGTACACATCAGCACACAACAAGGAGTGGGAACCTGTATATGCACGCATGCGATGTGGCCATCCTAGCCACCCAAAATTCTCAATAAAAACAATCAAAGGACGCACCGGTCCATTTAACTCAAATCAGCACACACACAAGGCCAACCCGGCCAACCCAAATCACATGCACGCATCCGGCCATCTCGGCCTTTCAAAAATCGAATAAAGTCCAAATGTCCCATTTATACAATAAGTTTTTACCAAAATGAAATTTCAAAGAAAATGAACAAGTCTCCCTTCCATGGATTTCAAATCAAACTAAAATAACCTTACATCGCTCTTATACCTAACAAGTCAGCGGATGAATCTTCATAAGCTCCAATTGCTGTCACAGACCTAAACTTCCTCTGAAAGGTTTGAAAGAGAGGGGTGACTATTGGGAAATACTCAGTGAGTGTATAGCATGTTATGATAATAAATGAGTGATGATTGTGGACATGTCAAATATTATTCTCAAAATCATACGGTCACATCAATAAATTTCAATATAAACAAGATCTCAACAAATCATGATAATTAAATCATACGCATCCAGTTATCACATTTTTGTTTTTCAAAATCACGGGGTTGCCAAAATCTTTCCACCAAAGGCTTGGCCCCAATGGTGAAATCACCAAGGGATTCCTTATCAATGTCAATAAATCATACACAATACCCCCTTCCTTGGCTTTGACTCGGGCCTCCCCTGGGGTGCAACCAGGCTAGTCTGAAGGGAGGGATTCAGAGGCACCTCTCAAGCGCAGCTACCTTGTCATCCAATATAATAGCTCAACCACGTCACCCCGTCGGGTCGCTCCGTAGAGGGAATGACTATAGCCATTATCCATGCACACAGCACCATTTCGCAATCATCAAATCATATACAACAGTGTGCCAACAGCACCATTTCACAGTCATCAAATCACAAACCAAAATGTGCCAATAGTTATTCAGATTCTCAGTACATGAGTTCAAATCAATCGCTTTTAACGCAAGTCAATAAACATGGCACATCATTTTTTTCAAATAACACATGGATGCATTCGGTAATTCAAATCTCCTTTTGGGACATTCCACAATCATCAAACAATTTTAAAATATTCGTAAACTCATTTGAAACATTTATAAAATCAGTATAAAGCATTTTCTCACTTAAAATCATAAGCATGTATCCACTCACCTCTTGGGAGGGTATTCACTCCCAATTCCGCAATTTAATCCAAGGTAACCCTTCCCAACATTCGAATGGGTTATCCTATACCAATAATTACAAATTTCATCAAATAAAATCCCATGACAGAGTTTTTAAATTTTTCCAAATTTAATATAGCTTAATCTGCATATCTACAGACTTTACTACCTTATTTCATCATTTCAAGATCATTTGTATCACTAATGACTTAAATTTTTAATATTCCTCAATTTTCCTTCAAATTCAAGGGTTTACAAACTTTCATAATTTTATTTAAACCCCAATTCCAATCACTTTCTTATTATTGCTCGTATTTTACCAATTTCTTATTATTTACACTTCATAATATTTTACATTCCAATTTCTCACAAATTTCCATCTTCAACAAAACAGGCAACATCAATCAATCACAAAACAGGTTGTCAAACAATACAAACTATAAACCTTAGTTTTTATCTTGACCCAACAAGCCTTGAAAATCCTATCTCTCATTTTCTATTTCGAATAAGATCAGATCTACACATATATTTCATGATGATGCAGTCAATAAGATCTCCCAATTCCAATACCAATTTGTAATTTATTCCACAACCCTAGAGCTATTATCAGAAATCAACCTATTACTTGCGCACAGAAGTGTAGATTCACGAAGATCTAGGGTTTTCGCAGGTCGCAGTTCTATTGTCCGTGCACCCGGAACGCTGTCCGAGACCTACAATGCTCCTAGACCGAAGAAAAGTTTAACAATTAGTCTTAATTAATTAGAAAAATCAAAACCCTAGATCTAAGATTAGAAGTCAGTCCTTACTTGTGCAGGGGATGAGTCGTAGTCTCGACCTAGGGCAACCTAAACCTACTGCTCCTGTCGGCTTGGGGCTCTGCGACGGTCGCACAAGAGGGTTGCAGCGGCAAAGAACACCGCGTGCAAGTGAGCAAGGGAGAGAGGCAACCGACAACGTGTAACACCTAAACTGCGATTGTCACGCCCCGAACCGGGAATCGTGAACAGTCACCCGTTGCCCTGGATGCCGGCTGTATTTCTACAGAAAATCGGGCAGAACCTCCCCATAAATCGGAGTTCTCCCATGTACAATTCAACCTGTTTTAAACCTGTATAAATCAAAATCATCCTGAAAATAAAACAATGGCCATCCCGGCCTCTCCAAAACCCATCAACCACAACAGACATCCAGAACAACGCTAGGCTAAGTAAATCACTAACAGTCCTAACCACAGACCTCTACTGTCATGCCCAACTAGAGCATGAGCAGCCGCCACACTGAGCGGACTTAGAATTTTATAACATACAATAGTTTCCCAAGTAAAGAGTTTAAATGTTTACAAATGCCTCAATGCAAGCATAATATGAGAGTTTCACAACAATGTCCATAATTATTACAGTCATCCCATAAAAATGTATACGGTCAACTACGGACCTCAACAAGACCTCGCAGGGTCGAAATAAAATACGTAATTCAAGTTTCAACTTAAACTTAAATCCTCACCGTCCAGAATAACCAAATCCGTCAACAAACTATCAAATCCTCTAGAGCCAATGCATCGCCCTAGCACCATAATCCTGTCTGCTGAGGGAAAAGAGAGGGGTGAGTATCTATGGGAGGATACTCAGTAAGTGAGGGGAAGGACATCGTGCTATCAATATCAAGTGTGAACTTGGAGTGTCAAAGCATGTAATACAATATCAGGTATATGAAAACAGCGTACAGTTTTAACATATCTAAAAGCACACATCACAAAATAACATATGCATCCATCTATGTATCAAATCACATGAGAAGAGCGGCCGAATAAACAACCCCGGCAATGGTTTACCTCGACCAAGAACGGGCGCATTGGGGGTTTTCATAATGCAAATGTCAAAAATGGCTCTCTACCCCAATGTTGGCCACAGGCTACACCAACTAGCCTGTAAATAATAATAATAATAATAATCATATACGTATAAATAGTCGGCCGTGTATGATGCCCCCGCCCAGTGCTAGACAAAGATAACGTCCTCTCTCGATGAGGGTTCAACCTGGGACAACCATACACACGACAATCTGGCGGATACCTCCGGCTGAAGCGTATCCGGACATAAGGGGTGCCGCTACCAGACGTCCTTCGTAGCTACTGAACAATATCAAATCAGCCGGGCACGTGGCCCCATGCATCCCAACACCATTTTGGCCGGGCATATAGCCCCATGCATCGTATAATAATATCAGTCGGGCATACAGCCCAAATGGTACGTATAAATCCATTCAAATCATGTGCCAATGCAAGTGGAAGCATTTAAAACACATCAATATATCAAAAGGGTGGCACAATATTCAGTTATCAAACTCATGGATGCATATCAATAAAATCAGCAGTTGGGACACTCCAATGGTCACAAAAATATGTACATATATACTTATCAAAATCCAAAAGTTCAATTTTCACACGTATAGAAATCATGTCATTTGAAAATCGGTAAAACATGGTTTATCAATCAATAGTAGATGTCGTAGTCCCACTCACAGTATGGGAGAGGGTAGTGCACTCCCCAATAATACCACGAATTGAACCAAACTCGACTCCTCGAGTCTCTAAGAAGTCAACCTAATCAAAAAAACACTAATTTCATCAATTTTCCAACAAATTTCAAGGTTTATCCTTTCCCTTAAGTTCGTACAAACCCTAAATTCATTAATTTATAAATATACTCCAATGTAATCAATTTCATTCCATTTATAAATAAATAATGAAATCAAAACCAAATCTAAATTCAAACCTAAAACCGTTCAAAATCGAAAACCAATCTAAAATAAATAAATTGCCTACAAATTGGAAAAATCCTTTGAAAAATCATACACTTTTCATTTCTCATCCGATTCCTTCAAACCATATGTCATTTTAAAGGTATTGAAGCCTATTTTCATAATACGTAAATTGTATCTTGATTTCCTATATGCAAAACAAACTATAATATAAAACAACGCATCAATCCTTAAACTCCAACCTTAAATCCAATTACTTTCATGCATATTTTGAATTAAACTCTAGAGAAACCATTTAAATCAACGAAATTCGATTTCTATTATTCCTTAGCATGCTTCTTCCGTATCAACCGGCCTAATTTACGTAAATGTCTAAACTTAATCCTAGCATTTAATTATAGAGCTTCAGAAATGCATTCAAATCAAATCTAAATACATCCTAAACATATAAAGATCTCTCCATCCTAGATTCACTCAATTTATCAAAGAAATCAGCATTTTACCTCACTAAGGGTTTCCGGATCACAAACCCAACTTCGATGCGCTGTTCGATTTAGTCCGAACCCTGTAACACTATTAAACCGATGTAAAGTTTAGTAATTTAGCCTAATCATTAAACGAGATCTAAACCCTAGAACTAAAATTCTGAACTCAGCCTTACCTGCAGAGAATGGAGTTTGCAGGCAGCCTAGGGTTTTTGAGATCCTATTACTGTCAGTTTGGGTCTCTTGCAAAGATTGCAGGAACGCTCTCAGCTGAAGGGAGACAAAGCGCACGAGCGCGCGTGCAGGGGAAGCAACACTGCAGCCGCGCGAGCGGGAGCTGCCGCGCGCTGTAGTCAGGCATGCAAGGTAGTCGCGCAATGTAGTCGCGCGCGCAGGGGAGCCATCGCGTGCTGCAGTCGCGCGCTAGAAGGAAGGCCGCAGTCACGCGCGTGGAAGAGGAACTGTCGTGCGGGCGGGGAGAGAGAGATAGGGAGAAGCAGAGAGAGAGAGCCAAGGGTGGAGAGAGAAACTGAAAGGTCGACCGGTCGTGGGTGGTGGAAGGAGGCGGTTGATGGTGGTGGCGGTGGAGGAAGACCGCTCGCAGCGGTGAGAGAGACGAGAGAGAGAGCGACAGTGAGGTAGAGAGGGAGAGAGAGAGAACCGAGAGTGGGAAGGAGAGGGAGAGAGTTGATCGGTGGCCGGGTGGTGGTTGGCGGCCGTCTGCGGCGGAGGATGGCCGCGGCCGCGGCAGCGGCAGCGGCAGCGGAGGGCGACGGCGGTGGGAGAGTCGCACGGGAAGGGGAAGGGTCGCGGGAAAGGGAGAGAGGAGAGGGGAAGAGGGAAGGAATTAGGGCTAAGCCCTAATTCCGATTTTTGATTTTTTTTTTATTTATTAATATTATTATTATTATTATTATTATTTAATACATATATATATATATATAAAACAATTTATAAATGAGTAGATAAGTATTTGTTAAATTCATAATTAAATAAATATTCATATATATATATTTTTATATCCACTTTAAAATTAAAGTTCTAATTTTTAATTTAGATAAATAGATTTATTAATAAATAATTGAGTAAATAATTAAATTAATAAGTGAAAAATATATTCTTCATATCACGAATTGAAATACGGATACTTTTGAACATACCAAAAATTAAATTTTAGTACTCCGAAATCGAAAATCAATAAAATTAAATATTTTACTCTATATATATATATAAATTGAGAATTATTTTATTTAAATCTAAGAATGAAAATACAACCGTATGAACACCGCAGTATCGGTGTTACAGCGATGCCCGTACTTGTGTTCCTATTCATGAAATTTAATAAAATATTTTTCAATTTATATATATATTGAGAAATTTTTAATTTTATTGATTTTCGATTTTGGGATTTTTAATTTAAATTCTTAGTATATTTACAATGTCGTTCCTGCGATTCGTAATGTAAAGTGAGTATAAAAATATATATATATTTCCTTTATTAATTAAATTACTTATTTACTCATTTACTTATTTATAAATCTATTTTTATACAAATATATATATTAATAAACAATAATAATAATAATAATAATAATAATAATAATAATAATAATAATAATAATAATAATAAAAATCCGAATTAGGGCTAATAGCCCTAATTCCTCTTCACTCTATCTTTCCCGTGCAACTCTTCACCTCCCCCACCGCAACCCTCTCCCGCGATTCTCCTTCGCCGCCGCCTCCATCGCGAGTTGCCGCACGCCGCCGCAGCTCTTCCTACACCCGATCAACCCCACCACCACCATCTCCATCTCTCTATCTCTCTCCTTCTCTCTCGGCTTCTCTCTCTCACTCGCGAGTCTCTCTCTCTCTCTCTCTCGCGGTTTTCCGCCACCGCACACCACCCACCGCCGCGAACGGCCATTGCCGCCACTCTCTCCCTCTCTGTTTCTCCCTCATTCGCTCTCTCTCTCTTCGTCTCTCACTCCCTCGCGAATTTCTTCGCGTTCTCCGCTTCCTTCTCCTCCGCTGTTAAGCGCCACCGCCGCTCCTCCGCCGCAACCGATCGCCTCCGCTCACTCTCTCTATCCCTCCTTCTGTTTCACTCTCTCCTTTGCACTCTCTCTCTATTTTCTCTCTCTCACGCAAGACGGAGCTCTCCTTTCTCTCTCCCCTGTGTGCGATTGTCGGCTCTCCTTCACTCACGCGGCGCTGCTTCGCCGCTTCAACAATCTTCTGCAACCTTTGCAGAGCCCCCAAGATTCACAGCAGAGTAGACATTCGAAACCCTAGGCCAAGACTGTCTTCCCTCTCTGCGGAGGTAAGTGTAGGTTTTTGATTATTAGCTCTAGGTTTCAAATTTCCTTGGTAATTAGATTTAATTACTAAAATTGGTTTCAATTTGAAGACATTGCAGGATTGTAGGCGCACGGACGTAGGCTTGTGAGCTGCGAAAAACCCTAGGTGAGGAGAATTCTGCTCTATTTGATAAATTGAATGAATCTAGGGTTGAATCTAAAGTGGAAGGTTCTGTATATGTTTAGAATGTAAGTGGAATGCGAATAGAATACAATTTCTGAAATGTTTATATGTGATTATGAAGGTTAAGTATAGAATGTTACAGAAATTAGATTGTTTGATACGAAAGAAGCATGTTATAGGATCAAAGAATCATGTTTGTTTGATTTGAATGGTTTCCTTCAGATTTAATTTGAAATATACATGAAAGTATTATAGTTTTGGGGTTGGAATGAAATGAGCCGTAAAATGAAGGATATTGTACATTTCATGCCTTTCTTAGGTTGTTTTGAGTTGTTGATTTGCAAAATGATATGTATATGAAGGATGGCTTAAAAGTTGTGGTTATAGTTTAAGAATTATCATAGTCTTTTTCATTATAAGTTGTCTTGCATATAAACAATCAAAATATTATTTCTGTATAATGAAAATAGACTTCAATACCTTGAAAATGACATATGGTTTGAAGAAATCAGATGAGAATTGAAAAGTATATGATTTTTCAAAGATTTTTCTATTTTGTAGACAATTTATTAATTTACGCATGTTTCCGACTTTGAGTGGTTTTGGAGTTGAATTAGACTTGGTTTTGAATGTGTTACTTATTTATAAATGAAATGCAATTGATGACATTAGAGTGTATTCATGAATTGAAGAATTGAGATTTGTACAAAAATTAGAAAAAATAGAAATTGATGACATAATTATGATTTTGTATTAGGAAGGGTCAATCGAGGATCGAGTAAGATTTCATTTGATTGAATTGTGAGTATATGCAAGTGTTTATGGGCTGAAAAGTGTGCATAATTTTTGTGATGTTGTGAATGTACATGGATATAATTGAGGTCGAGGTGTGAGAAATATGTGATGTGTTATAATTGTAGTGACTTGCTTGGAGACTGATCGAGGGGAGCACGATTTCGACACTTGTGCATTGTAGGGAGTGATTGACCCTCCCGTATACTATGAGTGTGATTTATTTCAATGTTTTCGTTTAATATGTAAACCCTGTTTTACAATAGTTTGATAAATGAGCATGATTTATCGTGTGCTTGAAATGTTTTGATTGGTTTTAGAAATGATTTTTGTGAACCAATGGAGTGTCCAAAAATTTGATTGAATTATGAAAAATATGCATCCATGTGGTTGAAATGTATAATGTGTCATTTTATGCTATATGTTGCATTTGGTTTGTGAACCTGATTTACGGCACATATTTGATATGATATTGATTTTGGCCTTGAGGGTTGTGGTATGTATTGTTCCGTAGCTACGAAGGACACCGTGAGAGGCGCTTGGGTGGTGTCCGGATATGCCTAGGCCTGGGGTTGTCGAGATTATATTTACGACACGGTACTAGCCAGGTTGAACTCGAAAGGGGGAGGATTTGGATACACTCTCCAAGTCTAGCACCTGGATGAGGTTCGTCGCTAATGCCGGGGTAGAGAGCACTTTAAATTAAATCGCATATAACACCCACGGTGGGCCTATCATAGGTCGAGGTAGACCTCTACTAGGACACTTTCGGCTGGCAGCTCTATGATTTTATTGACAGTGCTTTGGATGCATATTTGACTTGATAATGCGTGTAAATGATATATTGTTGAAATGAAAAGCATGATGATTTGAAATATGATTTGTACACTTATGCTTTGACACTCCAGTTTCACACCCCATATTACACGATTACATTGACCCACTCACTCACTGAGTATTCTTCCCTGAGTACTCACCCCTCCTCTTTCCCTCCCCAGACAGGATTATGGTGCTAGGGCGACGCATTCAGCTCTAGAGGTATGATAGCTTGTTGGTGGATTGGTGTTTACGACGGTGAGATTAAGTTTTAATTGAAAATATGAATTTCGTACTTTATGTCGACCCTACGTGGTCTTGATATTGAGATCCGTAGTTGACTGTGTACATATTATGGGATGACTGTATAATTTTTGGACTTTTATTTGTGAAACTCTCATTTCACTTGCATTGAGGTATTTGAAACTATTTAAAGTGTTAACTTGGGAATTTGTAATATATTTGTATAAATTTAGACCCGCTCGGTGTGGCGGCTGTTCATGCTCTAGTTGGGCATGACAGTAGAGGTCTGTGGCTAGGACTGTTGGTATTTGTTAGCCTTGCATTGTCTGGATATCGGTTGTGAGATTTGGTGGATTGTTTTGGAGAGGCCGGGATGGCCATTGGTTTAATTTACAGGATGATTTTAATTTATACAGGTATACAGGTTTAATTGTACATGGGAGACCTCCGATTTATGGGGAGGTTCTGCGCGATTTTCTGTAGAAATACAGCCGGTATCCAGGGCAACGGGCGGCTGTTCACGATTCCCGGTTCGGGACGTAACAGTTCGGTTGGTATCAGAGCTCTAGGTTGAGAGCTGTGTTTGATAAAATAGTTTGAAAGTCTTCCCAAGTACATTTAAAGTCCTCAATGCATATGAGAGTTTCATTATAGTCATGAGATCCCAGTACATGGTCTTAGGTATATGAGTTATTGTTTTTAGGGGGTTAGATACGGTGCGTATCTAACCTAGCATATCATTTCTATCGGTTTTTAAATCGGTAAGTTTATTTATTTAGGGGGTTAGTTACTTCGTAACTAACCCTAACCTTTGAATCATATTTAATTTAAATTCTTTCTTTGTAAGATTATGATTACTAAACGAGGTACTAGATTTGTACATGAGACACTTAGAATATCCGAGGATATTTCCTCGTTATGTGTACCCTTCTAACATGTTCTAAGCCAGCTATTATAGCCACGGTTCCATCACCATCATTTGATGCATTTAGGCAGGTGTATGAGTAGTATACCTCCAATTGGGTGCAGATGCTATCACTTCAACCACAGAGTTTTGGGGCACCAGCCCCTAGTGTCACTACACAGTTTACGGCACAGAGACAGCCTTTCTACTTCAAATGCGGCAACCACCATGCATACGGGGCATGTAGAGTACGGGTTATTTGCTTCTAGTGTGGGAAGCAAGGTCGCATCATGAGTGCCTGTCCAGATTTAAGTCGAGAAGGATCGACTTTGCAGAGTCGTACTAGTACTTCTGGCACAGGCCAGCAGGGGGCACCTGTGCACTCAGCTCTTACCGCTCCTCAGATTGTAGCCGGGAGTAGTACAGTGTCAGGACCGTCGCGACAGCAGCCTAGGGCCCAGGCTCGTGTGTTTGCGACGACCCAGGAGGACACACCGACAAACCCTAGTGTTATTATGGGGGATCCTCCCGCGGACCCTCAGTGTAGCGTTTTTGTTGTACGCTCTTTATGGGATCTAGTATATCACGATATTGATGTATAGTTTTGACTAGTTAAAGCTTTTGAAGTTTAACTAGTTTGATATATATATATGTCTACTTTTCTTAGTATTTTAAATGTTTTAACCTCTTCTTATCTTTAAGTACCATACGAATATTTAGTATTGACGCTCGTATTCTCATAGATATCGGGTCGAAGCTTTTATATGTGAACGACACATTCGCTCACCATTTTGATAGGCCTCTCTCGCTACTTGATGGGGAGATTGTGGTAGTCACTCATTTTGGCAAGCATATCATTCGAGATATAGTCTATAGAGGCTACGAGTAACATACAGATTGTTACATGGGGATGCCCTCAATTAGTGGGAGGCTATTGGTGATAAGATTACAGATCTATTGCGATAGGAAGACTTCTTGAGGAAATTTGACCACCGATATTTTATAAAGTTTTAGTAGGACTTTTGTTCAGTTAACATATTTCAGTCCTAGGATTCTTGTATATGGTATACTCATGGATCGATGGATCCCCTTGGAATTAAATAATGAATACCAAATGGATTTCTAGATTGCTAGTGACATTTTCTTGCTAAAGAGGCTTTAACTTTATAAATTGATGAAGAAAATTATGGGGATAGGAAAAGATTACAAATTTGGTAGTTAGGTCTATTTTACTTTTGAAGGAAGCAAGCTACATATAACTTCAGAATTGAAACATCTCGAGAAATTCGTGTGTACAAAACTTGAATTGGTGTTGAGTATAAATAAAATGGAAATGAGGTTGTTAATAAAGGAGTCAGAGATACTTAGTGTGTGTGTATATATATATTTAATTGTGATTGAAGATTTTCCTTGAATTGTTTGGCTGAATGGTAAGTACTCTTGTAGTAATCATTTTGGATTGACATTTGATATTAAAAGTTTGATATTTTGTGTAATAGGCATGACAATATATGATTTTTTATGATTAAGATATAGGGTAAAATGCTATTGGGAAATTGATATTGTGAGTGAATGTTGGGGCTTGATGAATGTTCTCTTGTTTTATCTTGTTAGCTACGATGAATATTGTTGAGTTGATTTCACGGGTGTTCATTTTCATGGAGTTTAATAACTCGTTTATGAGTATGGAGTTTGTTTAGCACTTTAATCGATTCTTGACTTATCTTGACAAAGGACTTTTGAATGTCATTGCATTGGAAGAATATGAGAGTTGAGACTATTCCCTTTTACTGAGGAGAAATTCTTAAAGTTTTCAATCAGTCCTGTAGGGACCAAAAGAAGGTAGGAGTTTAATTATTGATGACACTATTATAGAATTCATCATATTTCTTTGTTCTTTATATTATTTGGCGAGGTTAGCCAATTTTGTGATTCAAGACTGTAATTAGATGGGAAAATGTGTAAAGTTTAGTTGGAGATAATTTAGCAATTTGCATTTGCAATTATGTTACGTTGCTTGTAGCTGTTCTTAGATACATATGACATGTATGTATTCTATTTGCCCGAGGTATTATGGACAAAGGTCTAAGGGAATAAGGGTATGAAAAGTATATTAGTATCTTTTCCTTTAGATAGTAAAGTTATAACACTATCAATAAGTGTTATCAAATTCAAGCTTTAATTATTTTAATTATTTTATGAATTCAAGATTTTTTTTGAACTATTTCATATGGGAATTTTTATTTATAGAGCCCATGTTGGGTTTGACTTTCTTAGGCCATTTTTTTTGTATAAGTTTCTTTTACTCATCACTTGAAAATGGAGAAGATGACAAAAATTAATGAATAGTATTTACATGAAGATAAAATCATAAACTTTAGTTTATAATAGAAATTTGAGCGTATATGCATTATTATATGTATATTTTTGGATTGAAAATGCTTCTTGGTGGTTTGATACTTAGTGGGTGATGATTTCTTCAAAGAAAGTAAACTTGAAGCTAGGCATATATGATAGAAGAATGAAATTCCACATGGAAAAGTATTGTGATATAAAGGATTTTATTGTACAAAACTATGAGTCTACTGAGAAATTATTAACCCTTAAACATATAATATCGCTAGAGACTTGGGAAAACTAAGGAGGTAGTGAAACATTGTGTATTGTCTGCAGGAGCAAATCGTTAAAGTATTGATGCTCATACAATTATCGACATGGAGTTTATGGGTTTGATAGGAAATTGAACAAAAGGTGGCTTGTGCTCTATTATTGAATTTCCAATGGAAATGGAAAACTTAATATTTAGTTATTGGATTCTTCTGTTTGGAGGTTAGTATTCTCGTTATTTATTCATGTTCATTTTATGTGGATCGTTAAATGAGGTAATATAGAGAGGGTTTGGGTCTACGTCTTTTGGCCTTGAGTTAGAAATAATGTCTTTTGTGACAATAGAGCTAGGTGTAATGAGGTATGCATTTCTTATCTCTAAATCTTGATAAGTTGGGAGTAGTAATGCAAACCCCGGGTGATATGTGGTTATATGTGCTTGATTTGATTTGCATAGAATATCAGTGATATTGCATGATACTAAAGTTGATTGAGAATGATCATGATAGAAGTACCTTGATTTAAAAAGTTATCCAATTAAGGATTTGAGGGTTAAAACTTGGAAAGGTTCAAATATTGATAGTGGATTAAGTTTTCTTACGTAGTCTAGGCTATCTTGGTGTTGATCTACATTTCACCATACACAAGTTTAATGACATAGGGAATTGTATATATCTTACACTAAGTCTTAAAACTGTGGCCGCTATATACACCATCTTGATGGAGACTATTGAGTTTTGACTAATATTACCTCAAGGAATATATGTATTTTGATTGCACTCGTAGTTCAGGCAATTAAATTTTGGATTGTAGGGTTTTCATTTTAAAGCCCTAAAATAGTGAAAACATTGTGTTTTTAATTAAGGAAATAATATTGAAGAGGGTTTGAAGCACCCATGGAAGGGTATTAGAAGGTTAAATGACAAGTATTGAGGATAACTAGTGCAATGCGAATATGATCCACGTGATACAATATTTTTCAATAAGAAGTTATCCAAGATTAAGGAAAGGAGACTAAGACTTAAGTTGATAGTTTTATGAGTGGAAATCTTAGTGGATAGTAATGTATAAATGACAAGGAATGAAAACAATAGATCCAATTTTATGGAAGTAAAATGTTGCTAGTTTAATAACCAGATTTTACTTGACAAAGAAATTTGGGAGATTTAAGGAACAATATGAAGCGACACCTTTCATTTTTAATGTATGAACTGCATTTGAAGTTTCGAGGATGAAACTTCTATTTAGGGGGTTAGAAAATGTAACACCGAAACTGCGATGCCCGTACTAGTGTTCCTATTCATGAAATTTAATAAAATATTTTTCAATTTATATATATATTGAGAAATTTTTAATTTTATTGATTTTCGATTTTGGGGTTTTTAATTTAAATTCTTAGTATATTTACAATGTCGTTCCTGCGATTCGTAATGTAAATTGAGTATAAATATATATATATTTCCTTTATTAATTAAATTACTTATTTACTCATTTACTTATTTATAAATCTATTTTTATACAAATATATATATTAATAAATAATAATAATAATAACAATAATAATAATAAAAAAAAACAAATCCGAATTAGGGCTAATAGCCCTAATTCCTCTCCACTCTCTCTCTCCCGTGCGACTCTTCACCTCCCCCACCGCAACCCTCTCCCGCGATTCTCCTTCGCCACCGCCTCCACCGCGAGTTGCCGTACGCCGCCGCAGCTCTTCCTCCACCCGATCAACCCCTCCACCACCATCTCCATCTCTCTATCTCTCTCCTTCTCTCTCGGCTTCTCTCTCTCACTCGCGAGTCTCTCTCTTTCTCTCTCTCGCGGTTTTCCGCCACCGCACACCACCCACTGCCGCGAACGGCCATTGCCGCCACTCTCTCCCTCTCTATTTCTCCCTCATTCGCTCTCTCTCTCTTCGTCTCTCACTCCCTCGCGAGTTTCTTCGTGTTCTCCACTTCCTTCTCCTCCACTGTTGAGCGCCACCGCCGCTCCTCCGCCGTAACCGATCGCCTCCGCTCACTCTCTGTCTATCCCTCCTTCTGTTTTACTCTCTCATTCGCACTCTCTCTCTGTTTTATCTCTCTCGCGCGCGACGGAGCTCTCCTTTCTCTCTCCCCTGCGCGCGATTGTCGGCTCTCCTTCACTCGCGCGGCGTTGCTTCAACGCTTCAACAATCTTCTGCAACCCTTGCAGAGCCCCCAAGATTCACAGCAGAGCAGACATTCGAAACCCTAGGCCAAGACTGTATTCCCTCTCTACGTAGGTAAGGGTCGGTTTTTGATTATTAGCTCTAGGTTTCAAATTTCCTTGGTAATTAGATTTAATTATTAAAATTGGTTTCAATTTGGAGACATTGCAGGATTGCAGGCGCACAGACGTAGGGTTGTGAGCTGCGAAAAACCCTAGGTGAGGAGATTTCTGCTCTATTTGATAAATTGAATGAATCTAGGGTTAAATCTAAAGTGGAAGGTTTTGTATATGTTTAGAATGTAAGTGGAATGCGAATAGAATACAATTTCTGAAATGTTTATATGTGATTATGAAGGTTAAGTATAGAATGTTACAGAAATTAGATTGTCTGATACGAAAGAAGCATGTTATAGGATCATAGAATCATGTTTGCTTGATTTGAATGGTTTCCTTCAGATTTAATTTGAAATATACATGAAAGTATTATAGTTTTGGGGTTGGAATGAAATGAGCCGTAAAATGAAGGATATTGTACATTTCATGCCTTTCTTAGGTTGTTTTGAGTTGTTGATTTGCAAAATGATATATATATGAAGGATGACTTAAAAGTTATGGTTATAGTTTAAGAATTATCGTAGTCTTTTTTATTATAAGTTATCTTGCATATAGGCAATCAAAATACTATTTCCGTATGATGAAAATAGACTTCAATACCTTGAAAATGACATATGGTTTGAAGAAATCGGATGAGAATTGAAAAGTATATGATTTTTCAAAGATTTTTCTATTTTGTAGACAATTTATTAATTTACGCATGTTTCCGACTTTAAGTGGTTTTGAATGTATTACTTATTTATAAATGAAATGCAATTGATGATATTAGAGTGTATTCATGAATTGAAAAATTGAGATTTGTACAAAAATTAGAGAAAATGGAAATTGATGACATAATTATGATTTTATATTAGGAAGGGACAATCGAGGATCGAGTAAGATTTCATTTGATTGAATTGTGAGCATATGCAAGTGTTTATGGCTGAAAAGTGTGCATAATTTTTGTGATGTTGTGAATGTACATGGATATAATTGAGGTTGAGGTGTGAGAAATATGTGATGTGTTATAATTGTAGTGACTTGCTTGGAGACTGATCGAGGGAAGCACATTTATCGTGTGCTTGAAATGTTTTGACTGGTTTTGGAAATGATTTTCGTGAAACGATGGAGTGTCCAAAAATTTGGTTGAATTATGAAAAATATGCATCCATGTGGTTGAAATGTATAATGTGTCATTTTATGCTATTTGTTGTATTTGGTTTGTGAACCTGATTTACGACACATATTTGATATGATATTGATTTTGGTCTTGAGGGCTGTCGTATGTATTGTTCCGTAGCTACGAAGGACACCGTGAGAGACGCTTGGGTGGCGTCCGGATATGCCTAGGCCTGGGGTATCCCACGAGTTGTCGAGATTATATTTACGACACGGTACTAGCCAGGTTGAACCCAAAAGGGGGAGGATTTGGATACACTCTCCAAGTCTAGTACCTGGACGAGGTTCGTCGCCAACGCCGGGGTAAAGAACACTTTAAATAAAATCACATATAACACCCCCGGTGCGCCTGTCATAGGTCGAGATAGACCTCTGCCAGGACACTTTCGGCTGGCAGCTCTATGATTTTATTGACAATGCTTTGGATGCATATTTGACTTGATAATGCGTGAAAATGATATATTGTTGAAATGAAAAGCATGATGATTTGAAATATGATTTATATATTTATGCTTTGATACTCCAGTTTCACACCCCATATTACACGATTACATTGACCCACTCACTCACTGAGTATTCTTCTCTGAGTACTCACCCCTCCTCTTTCCCTCCCCAGACAGGATTATGGTGCTAGGGCGACGCATTCGGCTCTAGAGGTATGATAGCTTGTTGGTGGATTGGTGTTTACGACGGTGAAAATATGAATTTTGTACTTTATGTCGACTCTGCGTGGTCTTGATATTGAGGTCCATAGTTAACCGTGTACATATTATGGGATGACTGTATAATTTTTGGACTTTTGTTTGCGAAACTCTCATTTCACTTGCATTGAGGCATTTATAACTATTTAAAGTGTTAACTTGAGAATTTGTAATATATTTGTATAAATTTAGGCTCGCTCGGTGTGGCGGCTGTTCATGCTCTAGTTGGGCATGACAGTAGAGGTCTGTGGCTAGGACTGTTGGTGATTTGTTAGCCTTGCGTTGTCTGGATGTCGGTTGTGAGATTTGGTGGATTGTTTTGGACAGGCCGGGATGACCATTGGTTTAATTTACAGGATGATTTTAATTTATACAGGTATACAGGTTTAATTGTACATGGGAGACTTCCGATTTATGGGGAGGTTCTGCCCGATTTTCTATAGAAATACAGCCGGTATCCAGGGCAACGGACGGCTGTTCACGATTCCCGGTTCGGGGCGTGACACAATGTGCACGGGAGAGAGAGAGAACTCTGTCGCGCGAGAGAAAGAAGTTAGAGAGAGACAGAGTAGCGGTCGTGGCCGTGTGAGGTGGTCGAGGAGCCACTGTGAGCGGCTGATAGAGAGTGACAGATGAGAGGGAGAGAGTGAGACAACGAGTGTTTGAGAGCAGAGAAGGGAGAAACAGATTCGAAGGGGAAAGAGAGAGTGAGATAAAGACAACGGCGGTGGCTACCAGACGGGCAGTCTTTACGTCCATTTGATATAACTCCAGATCCATACTCGTAATAATCGCCAATAATAAATGAATCGATGTAAACTTGACTATAAGGGAGAAAGTCTCCTCATAGTCAATGTCCTTTGTCTGTAAGTAACCCTTGGCTACCAGACGGGCCTTGTACCTCTCAATCGATCCATCGGTCTTTCTTTTGATTTTGAGAACCCACTCTTCCCAATGGCCTTTATATCCTTAGGTAAGTCAACTAGATCCCAGACCCCATTGACTCTCATAGATTTCATTTCCTCCTTTATGGCTTTTAACCATTAATCCTTCGTTGGACCCTCGAGTGCCTCCTAAAATGTTCTGGGATCATCATTGCCCTCGGAAGTTACAATAAGGATCTCATCCTCAATCGAGAAGTGACGACAAGATACATGTCCCCAAGTACTCCTATAAGGATAGGGAGCCTCCTCACTTCTAAATGGACCGCTCCCACTAGGACTAAGATCCGTAACAGGCTCTTAAGTCCCTCCGTTGGGCCTAACTAAGCCACTATACTCATCCATCTCATAGAAGGTATAGTCTCAATCGATTTCTCCTCTCTTAAGTAAAATTATTATCGAGGAACGTGGCATCATGAGACTCAATCTCAGTGATAGTGTCGACTGTATGCTCACCTAGAAACATACGTCACTTGAAATGTTTAGAGTATTTTATAAAGATACACGTCTTCCCTTGTGGACTTAACTTGCCATATGGATGTGAGGAATTGTAAATATACGTAGCACAACCCCATGGCCTCAAATGGCTAAGGTCAGACTGTCTTCCTGTCCAAAACTCATATGGGTTGCTAATTACGGATTTTGTTAGGACATGGTTAAGGATGTAAACAGTAGTCAATAACGCATCTCCCCAATAGGAGATAGGTAAATTGGTCTGCGCCATTATCGACCTCACCATATCTAACAAAGTTCTATTCCTTTTCTTGGCTATTCCATTCTACTAAGAAGTAACAGGAATAGTCAACTGACTCGCAATGCCTCTCTCAAAATAGAGCTCTTTAAACAATTTAGATAGATACTCGCACCCCCGATCGATTTTAAGAGTTTTCACCCTCAAATCTAGCTGATTCTCAACCTTGCTGATAAATCTCCTAAAGCACTCTAGTACCTCAGACTTGTACGAGATCAGATAGACGTAACTGAATTGCTTGTAATCGTCTATAAACATAATGAAATACATGACTCTGTTTTGAGCTCTCACATTCATGGGTCCACAACTATCAGAGTAGAACAACTGCAATAGAGTCCCAACTCTCATTGTTTTCCCAAATGGTTTCTTCATAGTTTTGCCCGCTAGGCAAAACTCACACAAGGGTAATTCGACCCTGGTTAGTGGGCCCAACAAGTCGCTCACAGTTAACTGACTCATCTTCTCTTATCCTAGTGGCCAAGTCTACTATGCCAAACAATCACATCATCGACTACACTATCAGATGCAAAGATAATAGGAGATGAATAATAAATATCACAAAATGGAATCATATTCGGTATATAAAGTCCATTATGGACTAAACCAGAACATGTCAAAGAACTATCATGATAAATGGAAACTCTAGAGTTTCCCAACAAAACAGAGTATCTTAACTAATCAAGACATCGGACAGATACGAGATTCCACCGAATCTCAGGAGCATACAATACATCAAGTAAATATAGGATCCGATTACTTCGCAGCATCAGTTTGCATGTACCAATCCCTCTTACTTCCACAAAGGCTCTGTTCCCCACATACAGGCTCCTCGTATGGGGATTCAATTAGCGGAACTCCAAATACACACTCCTATCACGAGCTACATGGTCGGTGGCTCCTGAGTCTACAATCTACAAAGGAGAGGAGTCAGCGAGCATCACAGTAGATGACACATAACTCAAACCATGTAAAGAAGAAATATGTAACTTTTTCTCACAACACTCGCATGCAAAATGTCCAAACTTGCTACATGTGTAGCACCAAACCTTGCTCTTATAGGGCTCCTTCTTCTTGCGTTTAGGCCTTTGTCGTCAGTCTTAATAGACAGATTCCTCTTACCATGGCCTTTGGTGTTCTTATCATGCTTGTGTCACTTGCGCTTAGTGCCCTGGGAACCCTTACTCGATTCCATCATATAAGCATGACCCGAAATAGACCTAGCCACTTCCTGGCCCTCCTCCTCGAATTCACAATGCCTACTCACATCCATGAAAGTACGAATACTCTTAGTGTGTATGAGATAGATCTTAACAATCTCCTAGGCATCCGGCAGAGACTGGATCACTCCCAGTACCTGAACCTCATCTGACAATGGCTCCCCCTTATTCTTCAGAGAGGTATTCATACTTGAGATATGCATAAGATGTTATTTTATAGTATAATCAGATCTCTTCTTATACTTAATAAACTTGTAGGTCATCATCCTCAGCTTAGGAGCTGATCGGGAGCAGAAATGCACTCTTAGAGTAAGTCAGACTAACATCGTAGTAGGATACTGCTCACACAATGGGATCAGATCATCGCGCGTGCTACTAAGAAGGATTACCCAAACTTGGTCATCCTTTTTCTTTCATGCATGGTACGCTTCCTGATCCTGTCTCGCTTGAGCCGTGGTATCCTCCACGGGGTCCTTCATCTTATGCTTTAGAACTTCTGTAAGTTCTTGTTCCTCGAAGATAAACTAAACCCTTCGGTGTCAAATCCCATAGTTGTCACTGTTCTGCTTGTCTCCCTTCACGAGATCCAACACGACAGTTTTTGTAGCAGCCACAGTCTCTGTCATATAATAAAGAGAGACGTTAGTGACAAATGATGCTTAATCTCACAATTTTGTACACCCTATGAATCAACAATACCCAAATGATTCGAGAATAGGCCCCAAAATGGACACCATATACCCAATCCAGGATCGCATCTTACCATTCGGATTTGGATTCGGTACACAAAAATCCACAATTAGTCATATTTAATAGCATATAACTCTAAAAAAAATCATATTTTCTATTCCAACAAGACCTGATGCTCCGCCGATAGGTCCACGTGCTGGCGGCACATCCTCATGCACCTGCATGTGCGTGGGAAAGAAGGCAACTCATGCTTGATGCGGGGCACGCGCTCTCACGCACCATCCGAGTCATAACCTAGGTCAGACCCAAATCTAGGTTGGAATCGACCGGAGAGCTCACGCACCTCATTGCGCATGAGTTATGCGCCTCTCGCACGCATGACATGCACGTGCTATGGACCTAAATCGGGTCTTCTTCGCCCAATGGGTCCTGCAAATGGGTTTTTCATCCCGGTTGTCGGAAAACACATTTTCTAACCCCGTTTTTGTTGGATTATGATTGGAAACTTTAATTTAACTTTCAAAAACATTCTTGACATGATTTATTAGAAGATTTACGCCCTTGGTGAATTAAATTTTTAAAATTTTAACCCTCCGCAGCCAATTTAAAATTCTCAATCTGGCAACTAAAACATACAAGTAATATATGCAAAATGTAGATCACAATATCGAAAACACATATAGAGCATTCTCATGCATTAATTTGCCCTCAATCTTGCCTAATCTAGGGTTTTAAGGTCTCGATCACTATTCACAGCCGAGAACTTCAACTAGAATTTTCATGATCTAAATGTGCTTAAAAAATTATGAAAAAATTATATTCGTGATTTACATGTTATAACCAACATCGTGGTATAATTGTATTCATGAAAGTCATCTGTGATCCGCACCCCAATTTTTTTATATCTATATTTTCCATACCCAAATATTCCGAAAATTTTATTTTAATAAATCTAATAGATTTTAATACCAATATTAGATTTATTTGTCACAAAAAAATAAGAGGAAGCATGGAGATCAATTTTTCAGAATAATAAAATAGACATGATTTTAGGATTTATCTCGATGAGTAAATCGCAATAAATCCGGGAATCACGAAAATTTCTCGAACAAACTCGCAATAGGATGATAATCACGAATGATCGAACTATCATTACGAATCCACAACGCCTCAATTCTAAGCCCGATAATCATAGTGATGAAAGAAAAATTTCTTGCATGAAATTTTTTTATCCCTCTCAATGAGTTTCTTTCACCCTCAATGAATGTGCAATCAATTTCTCTATTGCACAGCACTTCTCTTTTCTCTCAATGAGTGCAGATTTTTTTTTAGATCATGGGAGAGGTTATTTTGTTAGTTATGGCATAATGGGAGTTATTCCAAAATTTGAAATTTTAACTATGGTAAAATGCCCGCATTTACCAACAGGAGTAGTAAAATGATCTCCAACCAATGTTGGCTCTTGTTATAATTCTTGGGCAAGTAAGCATCAAGGATTCTCTAAAGCATGCAAATTTAAAAAGCTTTACAAATAGGTGTAAATCAAATTGCACCTAAACAACTAATGTGCCCTTGTATCTTAAATTTCATGGGAGCCCCTCATGAAAGGCCCGTTACCCAAAATAAAATAATGCATCAAATACATATTATTAAGGTTTACATGGACCTAACGCCTACTTCTAAATAACTAAGTTGGGAGTGGTTCATGGTTAATAACTTAGTTTTCAAAGTTTGATGAAACTTTTCTGATACAAATATCTTCTGTTTTTCTGACAAATTTACAGTTGTTTCTTGTCCTCTGCATAGTTTCTCAATCAGGAAGTTGATGCATGAGTCCCCACAGTAAAATGGTTGAAGAAATCAAATCAAGTCCTTTTCTTTTAACGGGTCCTTTGGAGTCCCTCAATTGACATTTTCACCACAACATAGCCATTACAATCACAATCACTAGCCCAACCATCCTTCTTATTGGGAGGGATGGAAGCATTTTTTCTTTCCTTTGGGTTAAATTCTGTTGGACGTAGGTTATGACTCCACAGATACTGACTCATTGATGACTTGAATAGTTACCGTTGATGGAACACAAGACCTGTAAAAACCGTCGGAAGGTGCTCTGGTGGGAGAGGTTCCGACGCTCAAGTTAGAAATAGCGGTTTTCGAATGTAATGAAACAAACTGAGAGCTTTAGAGAGGGAGAGATTTCCTATGACTGGTATGCCCAGTGTGTAAGGTCAAGAGAGAGTACCTAACTCAGAAGGTCTAAAGGTGTCTTATATCTAATAGAGTCGTGTACTTTCGAGACGTTACAACCTTACTTTCCCTATAGAGATAGTCTGAAAATCTCGGGAATTAGATATTCTAAAACGTTCGTGATCTTTATCATATATGAAGTTCCATTACTTGGGAAGATATTTTCCTTATCAGCAAAATTCTGGAGATACTGATCTTAAGTAGGGAACCAAAATCATTGGGGCGCTTTGACCCTTCCTTATGATAGATGAGGCCGTTAGCTTTTGATCTGTCGTTTAGCCAATGCGGAGTTTTCGGGGCTTGCTCATTCGATAGACCAGAGGCTAAGTATCCGCTCGGGGAGATAAATACCAATTGACAAATCTCGTTCGATAGGTGGGACGACTAAGGCCCTATCGTTCAGAAAACGAGACGACTAACGTCCTTTGGTAGATCAATTGAGTAGCCATAGAGGGTAGTCGTTCTATAATACTGGACTGTGGTTGCCCATCGGTCGGTAGCTATTCCATCAGTTGGAACGATCCCTTCTGAATTGTGGATCTCGTGTGTAGGTTTTTCAAGTGTTGACCCTATGTCCCATCAAATCCTATTGAACAATGTATGACTTTTCCATTCTTATATAATATAGTGCATGTTTTCACATATTATCATAAAAACATGAAATACCCTTTTTTGAATAATTTTTTTTTAAACCAATATTTTATTCCTTTTCCTCTTGGTGTGACCACAAGGAATGGCTAGAGATAAGTTGCAGCAAGTCCTCTACTAATTTCCCAGAATCAGATTTCTACCAGGATGATCATGTTTTTGACTTTTGACACTAAGACAAGTGCTGCAATACGAAAGGAAAACACTTATAGCAGATAATGGAAACTACTTGGTGTTCATGTATTTTAATATACGATAACACAGACTTAAACCTTACAATTTTACTAAAATTAAAATTATAAACAATTTTAATTTTAGTAAAAAGTAAACTTGTTTAGCTATGCCACAATCCTTGATTATAGTAGGTGCTATAACTTCTTCACATTTATTTCCGATGCTGCCACAACCATTAAAATCAAAACCGCTGGAATTCCACGGACCAACCAATGCGATCAGTTCGGCAAACTGTTTCAATTTTCAGTGAAAATTACTTCATATATATCTGTCTGTATATATCTACATATATATATATATATATATTTTCTTTTGTCATAATCAAAGAAAAGCATAACCCACCCAAAAAATAATGTTTAAAACATGAAATCAGTACCTTCTTCGATATATGCATAGGGAAGCAATCAATATCTAGCCTGGTGTATGCAATAATCTTTAAGACCATAGGCGTTTGGTTAGAATCTAGTTAATAAAATTTATCTATAAATGCCCAAAATATTTGATTATACGAAGTTTTTTTATGATTTTTGGCATTTTAGTTTAGTCAAACATTACAAAAAATAGTTCAAATCAGATATTTCATAATAATCGGAGTGCTTGATATTTTGTCAAGGCAGCCATCACTATCGTAAATGCTGGTCTAACTTTGCTTGCTGCTGAGTGGGACAGAAGCACTTTCCTCTGCAGTGGTGGATGTCCACGGACCCCCACAGCTTATAATTTCCAGACCAACAAAGTAGACCACACCCTGCATCAAAAGGCAAGTTTGAGAAAACTAGAAACTGTCTCCTTTCTTGTATGATGCTGAAAATGGTCCTGAGCATCAAACAAAATCCGCTGCTAATTTTACTACTTTGCCTTTCAATTTCACTGGCTTCCAGTTATCGCCTGGCAAAGGATGGCTGTTCAGATCAATGCGGCAACATCAGCATCCCATACCCTTTTGGAATGAATTCACCTTTATGTTACTACGACGAGTGGTTCGAGATCACTTGCAATAAGTCTTCTACTAATTCCTCAAAATCAGTACCTTTCTTGCGTAAAGTTAACCTTGAGGTACTTAATATTTCCATTGAAGGGATTGTTACCGTCAACAATCCTATAGTTTCAAGCTGTCGCAATCCTCATCTGGAGATCGACTTTTCAGAAAGCACTTTTTTTTATACATCAGGCAACAGATTCATGGCTGTTGGGTGTGATAATCTGGCAGTTCTAACTAATAGAAGTGGAGAAAATTTGAGCGGTTGCTACTCTGCCTGTGCAAATTCTGCAGGTGATGCTAAGGGTTGCTTTGGGATCAATTGTTGCCATACAACTGTCCCAGTTACACTTTCACTCTACAAGGTAAATATCTCAAGCTATGGAGTCCAAAACAGCAACGGATGTAAGTACGCATTTCTGGTTTCTGAGGACTGGTTGGCAGATGATAGCCTTAGTTCTTCTGCAGCTACGAGGATTGTTAATAATACGAATTTTGTTCCGGTAAATCTACTTTGGTGGATGAAATTGGACAATGGAACGTTCAAAAATTTCAATTGTCCTGACGTGGTGGCCTATGCTACTGAGCCCTTTGAAAATGCAGATTATGAGTTCTTCAATTGTAGGTGTCCGTACAAATATGTGGGGAACCCCTATGTTGAAGACGGATGTCATGGTTTGATTTTCTCTCATATAGATCACCTGTGATTTCCTATTGAGATATTTGGTTCAGGCACACTTTTCTCAATGATAATGACCCTGATACAAATCCCTGTCTCTCTCTCAGGCTTTGATGCATGCTCAAATGGAACATGCAATGGACATTGCAAAGCAGAGATGGTTTTTGGCTACATCTGTCATCCTCGAAATGTTAAAGATATTATTATAGGTGAGAATTTTCTTATTATATTTGACTTGTCACATGAAAATTAAGCATTTGCTCTACCAAATCAAGGGAATCCATATGGAGAGTATTATATCCATGCCATTCACTAGTACAGAGATGACTAGCATTATAGCTCTTTCTCTATTGAAAATGGTTTAAGTGGTATTTCTCTTTTCAAGTATGCTACTCGCCTAGCCCCACTGTTCAAACCTACAATTTGTGTAGGCCTAGACAAAAATGAAGTTGATAAAAAGAAGTTGATGTTCTTTGGGAAGTTTGCGATTAGACTATTCATCTAATTTGACCTCTCCATGCCTCAATAAAAGTCGCAAATGCCTTGCCATTTTATAATAGTCCACACACTCTAATTAATTAGTGTATAACACTAATAACTTGTTGGACAATAGACACAGCTGCCAATGCTTAAAGAAAAACCTTTTAGACCTCTAGGAAAAGAACTTTTAATATATAAAAGAATTAATAATATCTGCTTTCAGTAGTTTATGTTTCTAAGTTCGAGTCATGTAATGGAAAATTTAAGAGGTTTAGACACTTGACTGAAAATTTACAAATCTATTCTTCGTAAAGCATGAGAACAATTATGTCGGAAAACAAATCACTTTAGTTTTAGACTTCAATCTTCCGATGTTCACTATAGAAAAAGAGAAGACCACACACTATGTTTTAATTCAGTGCTGCAATATGGACAAGTTATATCATTTTATGCAGCACTCAATAATCCTTATCCTTGTGTGATGTAGGAGTCACCACTAGTTTTGGGTCTATATTTCTGCTTGTTGGGAGTTTTATACTGTATAAAGCAATGGTCAAGAGAAGAAATAGGAGGCTCAAGCAAAAGTTTTTCAAACGAAATGGTGGTTTGCTTCTTCAACAACAAATGTCACCACAAGACGGTAAAGTCGAGAAAACTAAGATTTTCACATCGGATGAGTTAGAGAAAGCTACGGACCATTTTAATGCAAATAGGGTACTTGGACATGGTGGTCAAGGAACAGTTTATAAAGGTATGCTGACAGATGGGAACATTGTTGCCATTAAGAAATCATTAATAATGGATGAAAGTCAAGTTGAACAATTTATCAATGAGATTATCATCCTTTCCCAAATCAATCATAGAAACGTGGTACATTTGTTTGGATGTTGTTTGGAGACAGAAGTTCCCTTACTAGTTTATGAGTTTGTCCCTAATGGTACTCTTTATCAACACATCCACAATCAAACAGATGAGTTCCCAATGTCATGGGAGAACCGATTACGGATTGCCACGGAAATTGCAAATTCACTTGCCTACTTACACTCATCCACTTCTATGCCGATTTACCATAGAGATATTAAATCTACCAATGTATTGTTGGATGATAAGTATAGAGCCAAAGTTTCAGATTTCGGGACATCAAAATCGATTCCTATGGAACAGACGCACTTGACAACCTTAGTACAAGGGACATTCGGTTACCTAGATCCGGAATATTTTCAAACAAGTCAATTTACCGACAAGAGTGATGTTTATAGTTTTGGTGTAGTGTTAGTTGAACTCTTAACTAGTCAAAAGCCCATTACTTGGACAAAATCACAAGAGGAAAGAAGTTTGGCAACCTTTTTTCTCATAGCAATGGAGGAAAATCATCTTTTTGACATCATAGATCCTCAACTTGTGAAAGAGAAGAAAAATATGAAGCAAATTGTGGTAGTTGCTAAGATTGCAAAACTATGCTTGAATTTGAGTGGAAAAAAGAGGCCTGCAATGAAAGAAATAGCAATGGAATTAGAAAGGATTCAAACTTCTACATCTATCTATGAAACTGTTCAACAGGACATGCATGGCATGGTCGAGAATATTGGCATCTTAGATGCTACTACTTCAAGTGCAACTTCGACGACTATGTTTTCAGATTATAGTTTGGCCTCGTCACTTGATGCTGAACCTCTTCTGTTTCACACAAAATAAATCATGTCCAAAAATAAATATATTTTGTGCTTTTATTTCATGAGTCAGTATCGAAATGTTGTATTGTTTGGAGTTTACTAGAAATTGAAGCAATGTATTATGTGACATGCAAGTTTAAACCAAGCATTGTTTAAAGTACTTTTTGAATAAACAACGCATTTGGAGGTCCTACGGATGTCTTGATGTTTATTTACTTACTACCTTTTCCAATTTTGTTCTCTTAGACTCCTTTTAATTTTTTTGATTACTTTTCCGTTCCACAAAAAGAATTCTTCATAATTTTAGACTGGACTACATATGTGCAACACTATAATTTTATTGCATTGGTAGAAATCTATTGCATCATTGCTAGACAACTTACTTTTTTTTTTTTCAATTAGTCTTTAGCGATATTTCATGGAAAATATTTGTTAGTTACACTGAATTGAGATATTTGGCTCAGTCACACTTTTATCTCTATGATCACATGTCACAGCCCGACCCATAGGTCCGAGCACACGAAACCGCCGTATGATCTAGAACTATGTGTAATCATCAACGCGCATCCTAAGATCTCACAAAGGCTACAAAAGTACCTTTTTTTTTTTCCCAACCAATGGAAACCAACGCATCAAACATTTGTCATATCAAATATAAGTTCAGTTTAAGAAAATATATATATGTAAACATTCTACATAAGAGTTTTCCAAAATAAAAGTTTTCACATTCCAAAAGGCCTTCCGATGGGTCCGTCTACAAGCCTAAAAATGTTTATAAAAAAAGGACCAATACCAACTATTGGTCCAAGACAGCTCTTTCCTCGCATTACAAAAAAATAAGAATTTAGCGACGGATTTAACGATGAAAATTTTAGAAAAATTCGTCGCTAATCTATTTAGTGACAGATTTAGCGATGACAAAATTTCCGTGACTAATAACGCATCGTAAAAATTTAGCGACGAATTACAAATCTGTGACTAAAATTTAGCCAAGGATTCCGCAAATCCGTGACTAAATTTTAGCCGCTAAATTTAGTATTTTATATTTTTATTTTTAGAGCCTGCCGGACCACCCACCAGCTGCCGCCCCAACCCTTGCTGCTTGCCCGCCTATGCCCGCCCTTGCCCGTTCTCGTATGAGTCTACTTCTTGCTATTTTATATAGATTCGAACCTGGGACTAAGGGGACGTCTGGAGTGTTCTCAACCACTATATCATATTAACTTATCTGATATACTTTTTTTTTTTTACTTCATTACTTTTTTTCTAACTTATCTGATATACAATTTCCTAATTTAATAAAAGTACAAATTATAAAATTATATTTAATATATTTAATAAAAATACAAAATTATATTTAATAAAATTACAAAATTATCTTTAATAAAAATATAAAATTATATTTTAAAAAATACAAAATTATATTTAATAAAAATCAATACCCTAATTTAATAAATATATAAAATACAAATTTATATTTAATAAAAATACAAAATTATATTTAATAAAATTTCAATAACTTCATTAGTGACGAATTTTTATTATATATAATTTTATATTTTTATTAAATATAATTTTTTTTTTTTATTAAAAATAATTTTGTATTTTTATTGAATATAATTTGTGTTTTTATTAAATATAATTTTTATTTTTATTAAATATAATTTTATTTTTTTATTGAATATAATTTTTTGTTTTTATTAAATATAATTTTATTTTTATTAAATATAATTTTGTATTTTTATTAAATATAATTTTGTTTTTTATTAGATATAATTTTTTGTTTTTTAGATATAATTTTATGTTTTTATTAAATAAAATTTTATATTTTTATTAAATAAGGGTATTGTATTTTTAATATTGAGAGTTACAAATAAAGTATAAAAATAGAAAACAAATAAACCAATAATACAATTGTAATAGTGGTATGGTGGTTAAAACTCTCAAGTTTTCTCTCTCACACGCAGATTTGAATCTGGGGGGAGCATATTTTCAGAATATTTTCAGTACATTTACGCGCGGGCTAGTATGCGGGCGGGCTGGGTTCCGGATGGTGGTGGAAGCGGGTCGGGTGGGCAGGCGGGTCGAGCGTCCAGCTTCTGGCATTTGAGTTTAGTCTTACTAACTTCACCGACGGATTAGCGATGGAAATTTTACATTACTAAAAATCTGTCGCTAATCCGTCGATAATTTGAAAATCTTAAAATAAAAATTTAGTGACGGATTTAGTGATGAAATTTTTCGTTGCTAAAAAATTTGTCGCTGATATTTTGCTAAAATTGACGAGGTGATTTTAAGCGATGAAAAAATCTATCGCTGATTTTCTGTCGCTGATATTTTCAGCGACAGAAAAATCCGTCATTGGTACCTGTTTTTCTAGTAGTGAATGAGTTTGGAAAAATGGTAAGATTTATGAAGACTGTATGACACTTCTTGACTCATGAATCGGTGTGATTCTCCTCAAAAATGATTTGTTGATAAAAATTTGGAGTAAAATGATCCAACAAACATTGGCTCTTCTTCTAATTAGGGGTGTGTAATATTTAATGATAATTGAATATTCGATCGAATCGAATTAAATTTGAATTCGATTTCTCGATTCGAATTGATTTTCGGTTAAAACTGAATTCCAAATTTGGTTTTCGATTCGAGTTTCGAATTGAAAATTTTAATACGAATTCAAATCAAAAACTAAATTAGGGTTTTTAATTATCTCATTTTTTATTTATTTTGATTATTTATTATTTATTTTTTTTCTTTTTATACAAAATTTGATCGGTAATTTTTCTTTTTTAAGCAAGCAATAAAATAGTTGTTAAAAAATTTATTGTTTTATTGATTCGAATTTAGTTAAATTGGATTTATGTAAAAATTTAAATCTCAAAAATCAAAATCGATTTATTTAGTTTATTCGATTCAATTCGAATTCAAACCGAAAACCGAATTTCGAATTTAAATGAATTCGGTTCGGTTTTCGGTTTGAGATTAAAAAGTATTAAATCAAATTAATCGAAAAATTCAAAAGCGGAATCAATGAACACCCCTACTTCTAATTCTATGGTTTGTGGGCATCGAGGATTCTCTAAAGCATCAACGAAATCGCTCTTTTCGCAAATTTAAATAGCTTTACAAACAGGTGTAAATCAAATTGTACCTCAACAACTAATGTGCCCTTAGATGGCCCCCCATGAAAAGCCCGTTACCCAAAATAAAATAATGCAGCAAATACATATTATTAAGGTTTACGTGGACCTCTACTACTAGATAACTGAGTTGGGAGTCGTTCATGGTAAATAACTAAGTTTCAAAGATTGATGAAACTTTTTTGATACACAGATCTTTTGTTTTTCTGACAAACTTACAGGTGCTCCTTGACGTCTGCACGGTTTCTCGATAAGAAGGGACCCAAGCCCCATCAAAAAACAATAAATGCCCTTTCTTTAAATTTCTTAAGCCTGCCCCATACGACGGCTTATTCTAATTGTTAATTAAATTTGAAAGTTGACGCATACTATTCTAATAAATGCTCTCGTGCAGAATGATTCAAATGTTGATTTAAATAGATAGAAGTTGACACATGATCCATTATAGTGAAATGGTTGAAGAAATCAAACGAAGTCCTTTTCTTTTAACCAGTCTCTTGAAACTTGGATTAAAGTATGAATTGATTATGCTAAGAGATCAATGGATCATTGGTCAAACCATTCGAACAAAACAAAAAATTTAAATAATGTCATAAATATATTTAAATTATAATATATTAATAATTTTAAAAATATACATATATAATCATAAATATTTAGACATGAAGTGTGAGTGAAATGGATATAAGGAAACATCAAAATATTATGCGTTAGTGGTTGGTGAACCGAGTTTCCGGGTCCGAACATGGCCAACCTTGCTTTCTATCATTCTGCACCCAATAAAAAAAAAAGAAAAAAAAAATCCGAGGTTGGCCGGTTATGGTTCCCGGTCCAACCAGGTTTTGACCGATTTTTCAAAAATCCAATTATATTAAAAAATCCAGACCGCTTGCTAATTCGGTTCCAGATTAGACCAACCTATTCGATTCGAATTTTAAAACACTACTTTTAATAGGTCCTTTGGAGTCCCTCAACTGACTTTTTCACCACACCACAGCTAATACAATCACGATCACAAGTACAGCGATCCTTCTTATCGAGAAGGATGGAAGCATTTTTTCTTCTTTTTGGATTAAATCCCATAGAATAATGTATAACTTTTCCATTCGTATATTATATTATTAAAAAAATATATTATATATCAAAATCAAATTAATTATTGATATGATTTTGATATTCATGTAAAAATTTTTATTTTTTTATTTTTATATTTATAATAACTATTTCTATATTTATGATAATAGATTTTTTATATAAATCTAATATATTGTAATAATTAAATTGGGGCAATGAAGTGTTAGATTTTAATATTTTTATATTATTTTTAAATTTCTCTAACATGATATTCTATATTTCATATTTCTATTATTTTATATTTTAATCATAGTATCATAGCTCTCTTTGTAAAAAGTTATCCACACACCAGCACGTAACTCTAATAGCCAGAACTAGCGTTGGAACCAAATTAGCCAGAGATAAAGCTATCGCAAGTGTAAGAACTAAGAGCCAAGAGCCATGACACTACAAAAAAAATACCAAATTAGCGACAGATTTAGTCACGAAAATATCAGAAAAATTTGTGACTAAATTGTTTAGCGACGGATTTAGCCACGAACTCATATCTATGGCTAATAGTACGTTGCAAAAATTTAGCTACGAATTTTTAAATTCGTGGCTAAATTTAGCCACGGATTCAGAAATTCGTGGCTAAATTTAGTCACGCATTCGTATCCGTGACTAAATTCGTGGTTAAATTTAGCCACGAATTCGAATCCGTGGCTAAATTTTGAATTCGTGAATTCGTGGCTAAATTTAGCCATGGATTCAGAAATTCGTGGCTAAATTTAGTCACGCATTCGTATCCGTGATTAAATTCGTGGCTAAATTTAGCCACGAATTTGAATCCGTGGCTAAATTTTGAATTCGTGGCTAAATTTAGCCACGGATTCTAATTCATGGCTAAATTGGTGGTTAACTTTAGCCACGGATTCAAAAATTCATGACTAAATTTAGCCACAAATTGATGAATTCGTGGCTAAATTTTTCATTTTATATTTTTAATTTTAAAAGTCGTCGGCCCACTCGCCGGCCCCCGCTCATGTATGAACCAACTTCCTGCCGCTTTATATTTTTGTAGAAAATGTGCATTTATCCAGATTCGAACCTGGGACTAAGAGAATATCTGTAGCGTTTTCAACCACTATGTCATATTAACTTATCTGATATACCTTTTTTTTTTTTTAACTTCATTACTTTCTTTCTAACTTTTACCATTAAAAATACAATTTACTAATTTAATAAAAATATAAAATATAAAATTATATTTAATAAAATTAAAAAATTATCTTTAACAAAAATACAAAATTATATTTTAAAAAATACAAAAATATATTTAATAAAAATCAATACTCTAATTTAATAAACATATAAAATATAAATTTATATTTAATAAAAATATAAAATTATATTTAACAGAATTTCTAATTAGCGACGAATTTAGCCACGAACATATTCATGGCTAATTAGCCACGAATTTAGCCATGGACCAAAAATTCGTGGCTAATTAGCCACGAATTTTGAATTTCGTGGCTAAATTTAGCCACGAATTCGTAATCCGTGGCTATTTAGCCACGAATTTTTGATCTGTGGCTAAATTTGATCACAAAAGGGAAATTCGTGGCTATTTAGTGACGGATTATGTAATACAGAAAATTTGGTGTTAGAAATGTTCTGTGAGATATAGTGAAATATTTTAAATTTTGCATTTATTTTCGATTTTGGGGTATAAATTTTAAAATTTTGGTATAATTGAAATGTTGTGTTGCAAACTCATAGTGCAATCTATTGTTCGTAGATTTCGAAACTTTAATATAAGGAGAGTATAAGAGTATATATATTTATATATATACTTATTTATAAAAAAAAAAAGAAAAAACAAAAAAAGGGGGGACAAAAGGTAGCAAAACGCTGCGTTTTGCCCCAAATGAGGATTAGGGCTAAAAGCCCTAATCCCTCTTTCTTCCTCCCCTCTCTTTCATCTCTCTCGCTCTCTGCGCTCTCTCCTTCACGCAATCTCTCCCTCTCTTCGCTCGATCGTCAACCACCGCTAGCCAACACCACCGTCGCCTCTCTCCCTCTACACACTCTCTATTTCTCTCTCTATTTTCAGCCTTTGCATTCTCTCTCTCCCTTCGCGATTTCCCCGTTCGCCATCTCTCCCTTACCTTTCATCGATTGCCATCGCCGCAACCACCGCGAACCGTCGAGGGTCGCCGTCGCGGGTCGCCACCTCTCTGTCCCGCACCATCACTCTACCTATCTCTCCCTCGCAGTACCTCGGTCTTCAGTCTCTCTCTCGGCGTCTCTCTCTCTCTCTCTCTACCAAAGTCTCTCTCGATCTCTCTCTCTATCCGGATCTTGCCATCTCTTGCTGTCTCTCTCACATCATCTCTCAGTCCCTCTCTTCCACGCACGAATGGAACTCTCCCTCTCCCTCACGTGCGATGGCAGGATCCTCCCCCTCCTCTGTTCGCTTGCACAGCGCTTGCTATGAGTACCCTGCTGCCAAACGATCAACCCAGCAGCCCTTGGGATGCCTTGACAGCCCTAGGTCAAGCCTACAACCGCCCCTCTGCATAGTTAAGGATGGGTCCTAACCCTAGCTTTAGGGTTTCAAAGTTCCTGAGTAATAAGTCTGGTTTACTAAACTAAATTTCGAATTTGGAAGCTTTGTAGGTCTGAGAATGGACAGAGAAAGTACCTGAGCAAGGATTACGAACTAGAAAAAACCCTAGGTGAGGGATTTTCAATCCCTTCAATAATTCGAATTATTTTTTTTTGAATTAAGGTAGAAATTACATCTATATATATTCTGAAATGTGTTAGACTCGAAAGAAATGTATTTCCCTAAGTGTTTGTATGAAATTATTGAGGTTAGGTCTTAGAACTTGATGTGAATTGGACTGAGAAGCATGTTAGAATGTCGTAGATAGTATTAGAGTTTTATTTGATTGATTTGCGTAGTTTTCCTTGGAATTTGAATAGAAATTGGTATGAATTAAATTATGATTTTGTAAATTCGGGAGAAAATGGGTAAAATTGAGGAATATTAGAAATTTAAAGTCGTTGGTGATAGAAATGATCCTAAATTGATGAAATGAAAGTGTAAGAATGTGGTTGTGCAAATTTAAGCTATTTTAAATAAAAGGGAAATTTGAAAACCCTTTTATAGAGTCTTAATTGTTGATTATTCGTGTTCATTGGTCTAGGTTGACCTAAAATAGGGAGTGGATACCCTCCCTAGAGGTGAGTGGACGGATTGTTGTGTAATAAATAAGCAAAATATCTTTAAATTCTTTGATAAATGATTTGAACTGATTTTCATATGATTTTTATGCAATTATTTGTGATTGTGGGATGTCTAAAATGAGAATTTGAAGTATGAATGCATCCTATGTGATTTTAGATGAACTTGTGCCGTCTGTTTTGACTTCTTGAATGGTAAATGCTTGTAGCATGAATTTCGGATTGAATTGATAAAATATGGCACATGGATTGAAATTTGAATGATTGCGAAAGTATGGTATTGTGAATTGATGATTGTGAAATGAAAGGTGTCGTAGATGACTATAATCATACCCCCCACGGAGCGACCCGACGGGGTGACGTGGGTTGGGGTTATATGCGAGAGAGGTATGCGGCCTCTGCTCTGCCACGTCGGACTATCCAGTTGCACCTCGGGGAGGTCCGAGCCAACACCAAGGAAGGGGGTAGCTTTGAAAACTAAAATAGAAAATCCCTTGATGGGCTTCCGTCTTGGTTCGGCCAAACGCAAGAAGGAAGTGTTTTCGATGGGACCCTTGTGATTTTCTAAATGAATATTTGAATGAATGCTTGATATGGATGCATATTTTGTAAATGATGTTGAATTACTGAAAATGTTTGGATATGAAAAATGATGTTTGAAGTATGCTTTGACATTCCCCACTTTCACCCCTTATTTATTACACAATCATGCCATTGCACTCCACTCACTGAGTATGTATAATACTCACCCCCTCTTTAACATTTTTCAGAGGAAGATTAGACTTGTGAAAGAGATTGGAGCTTGGGGAGGGCCTACCAGCTGGCTTTTGTAGGTATACATCGTGATGTATAGTCATTTTGGTCTGAATTGAAATCCGAAGAAAGGAAGACTTGTACAATTCTTTTGGTACGGATTGAATCGATACTTATTTCCTATATAGGAACAAGTATTGATGCAATCCTTACGTGGTTTGTTGTTTATTTTCTTTTCTCTCCTATTTTTGGTAAAAGCTTATTGTTGGAGTGGGACATTTGGTTTGTAATATTGAGAATGGTTATTTTCTTTCAATTTCATGAAGTTCTGTACATCTCATATCGTTTGGATCTTACTGACATTAGCTTGATTGTTTCAGGCAAGTGTTAGTAAAATCCTACGACTATGTTTTGGGACTTCTTGTTTGTTAAGTGCTTTCCTTATACTGTGAACTTTGAAATGGCTAGGATGGCCATATTGTGTGCTCGTGCATGTACAGGTTCCCTCTCCCCGATTGTGTGCTGATGTGTACTCGTGTATGTACAGGTTCCCTCTCCTCGATGTGTGCTCGTGTGTACAGGGATGGACCGGATGGGTCCTTGCGTGTGTATTGTTATGTGATGTTTTCTGTTTTTGATGATTGGTGTAGAAAGAAATGTGTTGTTTTTGTAGCCTTGCGGAGTCCCGGTATATGGGGAGGTTCTGCCCGTGTACCGAGACAACGCGGCGGCTGTCGCGTGGTCGATCCGAGGATCGGGGCGTGACAGCTTTAGTGGTATCAGAGCTTAGGCTCACGATTTTAAAAGTTTATTGGTTTTGGAATGTTTTAAATTTTTTTCAAATATCCCGAAAATTTTCTAAAGACTCTGAAGTATTTGGTTTTTGAAAAAGGTGTTTTTGAGAATGTACAAGTCTTCCATTGATTTCTTAGGATGATAGGAATGCTCATTTTTAGGGGGTTAAATACCTAGTTCAATTCCTATTCTATTTGCTGAGATTTGACTCTTCTTCGTAGAACCATCCCTCATAGACGAAGATTGAGGAACCGAATGAGATTCCTCCTACACACCTCTACATATTAATTATAGTCTTCATATATCTTGATTTCACCTCTTTATTGAGTTGTGGTTAAGATTCTTGCTAGTAGATTGCTTACGGTACTCGGTGATACTATTATCTATAATTTAATAACTAGGGTGTTTTTATTGAAGATAGATTCTACATCTGGTTTTAGTGGCTTATTAGGTGGTTCATTTTGCTAAGAAGCATGATAAAAGAGTATATTTGAGATTTAAAAGGACTTGGCCATTAGGGGTTCATTTAGAGGGCACTTTGAGGAGTGTTCCTAGTTGTGGAGTCTTGATAGCACGGTGGTGGTTTCTTAAGTTAAAGCATGTCCTTCCTAACATTTCATGAGAAGATTTCAAGTAACAATGAAACTTGCTATTTGGACAGAAATTTGAATGTCGTTGGATTCTATTCAAAAAAAAAAAAAAAAAAAACTTCAGGGGTGCATCAAATATTTATTCCTTTGATTCCTCTGTTAGAGATTGTGAGTTTCAAGGTATTCCTCTTTCCAATGGCCAAGTGATTCATGGTTAGGGATTCAAATACTAGAGCTGGTATCAATTATTTCTTTTCCCCTAAAAAAATGGGAGTTCGATTTTTTTTTAATCACGGACATGAGAACTTTATTAGAACCATATGGATGCAAATTTAGTATATTAGATAGAATGAAGGAAAGGTTAGTAAGGATAAACTGAAATGATATTGACAGGAATTGCCAGAAAGTTTCTTCCTATTGCCTGTAACCGATATGGAAAATTTTGATGATTTGAGTGGATATTTGTATTGTGAAGATAATGTTACTGTTAATTATTGGGATAAAAGGGAATGCTTAGTTGTGTTTTGTTAGTAAGTGCAATCTGTCATAAAGTTAGATAGGGAAATTTACAACTTGAATTTGATATTATTTGATAGAGATGCAAGGGTTTGTTTAGTATATTGAGTATGATAAAATTTCTTGCCATGGAGGACATTAGTTTGTCAGGAAAATTAAGAACATTTGTTATCCCACAATTATCTGAGTTTAGTTTTTAATATGGATCAAAGAGTAAAGGAAGATTTGTAATGCTGAAGATGCGTTAGGTCAGATTTCAAAAATCACTACTTTGGCCAATTGACCAAAGCTAAGGTCCACAATGAGTACTACCATAGTGATGCACAATTTTGTATAATTTTGTTTTCATAATTGCATAAAATGACTATTTGATGCTAAAGATGGTAAGTGGTTTGGGTTAATGCTAAGTAGATTCTTGGAAAATGTGGAGTCTTCGGAAACTCATAGAGGTGTATATCATGTGTTCAATGATGGTATTTACTTGAACTTTTAGTAGTTTGGCTAATAGAAGGTGAATGAGTAATTTTAGAGAAATCAACTATAAGATCGCCCTCACATTATCTTCTGATTTATATGAGCTAGTGGATCAATCACTAAGTAGGGACTTTGGTGTGGTAAGGCTCCCTTTTGAAAAACTGAATGGGGTTAGAGGTACTAACAGTATGACTGGCATAACTCTTTGATTTGGGATGACGAGTTGTAAAACATTCCTTTGTGTAATAGTGAAGTAATTTGGGCTCTGTGAGAAGACAGAACAGTAACATCTTGCACTGATTGTTTTCTTTGCTTTAAACAACTGGAGTTCTAACTCCCTAATTTTAAGTATGACCTTCGTATTTGAAACGCTTCTCATAATTTCCCATCCATTCGAATTCTTATTGCATCACTTCAGTCTGAATTACTTTCAAATTCAAGAAACATATGATTATCTCATAAAGAACTTAAAGAATGGTTAGAGTGGTGAAGTAATTTTTGTGATAAATAAAGTTTTGCGATATTCTGATGACAAATGAGGGTGGAGAGGATATCCTCAATGTGCTAAATATACATGAGAGTTATAAGGAATTTTGACCAGGGTGGATAAGATCAGTAGTAGATTAAGTGAATGCAAAGTGAATTTTTATGATGTATCTTTTGTGATTACATAAATCGTAGTTGTAAGATGGCTCATAAGAGCCATTGGTTCTAATAGAGATTTTTGAGTTGTTATAGAATAAACAGAAACTATAATTATAGAATTGATATGAGAGACTAGGTATTTTTGAAAATATTTTTTTGAAAAGAAGTAATCTGGTTTCAAAAGCAGGGAAACTTGTATATTTGCCAAGCCGATCAATTCAGGGTTTTAGAGAATTGAAAGTTGTATTGAAAGCACTGTATGTAAATGAGAAGATTGTAACGCCTAGAGTGTAATGGTGATAAATATAACAGACACTAGAAGTGGTTATTACTTTGATAATTTGGGGATATTAATGCAGACACCGGGTAATATGCAGATGTATGTACTAGATTTGATTTGAATAGAATATTGGTGATATTGCATGATAAAAAAAAGTGATAGAGAATGATCGTGATAGAAATACCTTGATTAAAAAGTTATCTAATTAAGGATTGGAGATTTAAAACTTGGAAGCATACAAATATTGTTAGTGGATTAAATTTCCTCACTTAGTCTAAGCCATATTGAGGTTGATTTACTACACAAGCTTGAGGATATAAGGTTTTTCTCTATCTTGGGATCTGCAATTGATATGGACATGACATGGTAGTGGACATTTCTTATTTAAGGTTTCTTTTGAAAGATAATTTAAGGAATTTTGTGTTGGAGTCTTGATAGTCTGGTTGTTGATTCTGAAGTTAAAATATGTCAGTCCTAACATATTTAAAGAAGTGTTTGTCGGATACATTTCATGTGATTGAAGCTCCTCTGATAGAATGGAATCCAGATCTGAGTTTCAAAGTGCAGCCTGTGTTAATACTAGATCAGCAGTTTCAAACAGTTGAGAAATAAGTAGATTCCTATAGTTAAAGTGTTGTGGAGAATATAATCAACTAGAAGAACAGATTTGGGAGACTGAAGAAGCAATGCGAAAATAGCACCTGTAGCTCTTCAGTGTATAAATCGTATTTTAAATTTATATAAAGAAATTTGTTTTTAGGGGGTTAAGTGTTGTAACACCGAAAATTCGGTATTAGAAATATTCTGTGAAATATAGTGGAAAATTTTAAATTTTGCATTGATTTTCGATTTTGGGGTTTAAATTTTAAAATTTTGGTATAATTGAAATGCCGTGTTGCAAACTCATAGTGCAATCTATTGTTCGTAGATTTCGAAACTTTAATATAAGGAGAGCATAAGAGTATATATATTTATATATATATTTATTTATAATAAAAAGGAATAAAAAAAGGGGGGACAAAACGTAGCAAAACGATGCGTTTTGCCCCAAACGAGGATTAGGGCTAAAAGCCCTAATCTCTCTTTCTTCCTCCCCTCTCTTTCATCTCTCTCGCTCTCTGCGCTCTCTCCCTCACGCAATCTCTCCCTCTCTTCGCTCGATCATCAACCACCGCTAGCCACCACCACCGTCGCCTCTCTCCCTCTACTCACTCTCTATTTCTCTCTCTATTTCCAGCCTTTGCATTTTTGCTCTCTCCCTTCACGACTTCCCCGTTCGCCATCTCTCCCTCACCTTTTATCGATCGCCACCGCCGCAACCACCGCGAACCGCCGCGGGTCGCCACCTCTCTGTCCCACGCCATCACTCTATCTATCTCTCCCTCGCAGTCCCTCGGTCTTCAGTCTCTCTCTCGGCCTCTCTCTCTCTCTCTACCACAGTCCCTCTCGATCTCTCTCTTTATCCGGATCTCGGCATCTCTTGCTGTCTCTCTCACATCATCTCTCAGTCCCTCTCTTTCGCGCACGAATGGAACTCTCCCTCTCCCTCACACGCGATGGCAGGATCCTCCCCCTCCACTGTTCGCTTGCACAGCGCTTGCTGTGAGTACCTTGCTACCAAACGATCAACCCAGCAGCCCTTGGGATCCCTTAACAGCCCTAGGTCAAGCCTACAACCGCCCCTCTGCATAGGTAAGGATGGGTCCTAACCCTAGCTTTAGGGTTTCAAAGTTCCAGAGTAATAAGTCTGGTTTACTAAAGTAAATTTCGAATTTTGAAGCCTTGCAGGTCTGAGAATGGATAGAGAAAGCACCTGAGCAAGGATTACGAACTACGAAAAACCCTAGGTGAGGGATTTTCAATCCCTTCAATAATTCGAATTATTTTTATTGAATTAAGGTAGAAATTACATCTATATATATTCTGAAATGTGTTAGACTCGAAATAAATGTATTTCCCTAAGTGTTTGTATGAAATTATTGAGGTTAGGTCTTCGAATTTGATGTGAATTGGACTGAGAAACATGTTAGAATGTCGTAGATAGTATTAGAGTTTTATTTGATTGATTTGCGTAGTTTTCCTTGGAATTTGAATTGAAATTGGCATGAATTAAATTAGGATTTTATAAATTCGGGAGAAAATTGGTAAAATTGAGGAATATTAGAAATTTAAAGTCGTTGGTGATGGAAATGATCCTAAATTGATGAAATGAAAGTGTAAGAATGTGGTTGTGCAAATTTAAGCTATTTTAAATAAAAGGGAAATTTGAAAACCCTTTTATAGAGTCTTAATTGATGATTATTCATGTTCATTGGTCTAGGTTGACCTTTGGAGATTCGAGTGGAGTCTTTTTGAGTTGATTTCGGAAATAGAGAGTGGATACCCTCCCTAGAGGCGAGTGGACGGATCGTTGTGTAGTAAATAAGTAAAATATCTTTAAATTCTTTGATAAATGATTTGGAATTTGAATTGAAATTGGCATGAATTAAATTAGGATTTTATAAATTCGGGAGAAAATTGGTAAAATTGAGGAATATTAGAAATTTAAAGTCGTTGGTGATGGAAATGATCCTAAATTGATGAAATGAAAGTGTAAGAATGTGGTTGTGCAAATTTAAGCTATTTTAAATAAAAGGGAAATTTGAAAACCCTTTTATAGAGTCTTAATTGATGATTATTCATGTTCATTGGTCTAGGTTGACCTTTGGAGATTCGAGTGGAGTCTTTTTGAGTTGATTTCGGAAATAGGGAGTGGATACCCTCCCTAGAGGCGAGTGGACGGATCGTTGTGTAGTAAATAAGTAAAATATCTTTAAATTCTTTGATAAATGATTTGGAATTTGAATTGAAATTGGCATGAATTAAATTAGGATTTTATAAATTCGGGAGAAAATTGGTAAAATTGAGGAATATTAGAAATTTAAAGTCGTTGGTGATGGAAATGATCCTAAATTGATGAAATGAAAGTGTAAGAATGTGGTTGTGCAAATTTAAGCTATTTTAAATAAAAGGGAAATTTGAAAACCCTTTTATAGAGTCTTAATTGATGATTATTCATGTTCATTGGTCTAGGTTGACCTTTGGAGATTCGAGTGGAGTCTTTTTGAGTTGATTTCAGAAATAGGGAGTGGATACCCTCCCTAGAGGCGAGTGGACGGATCGTTGTGTAGTAAATAAGTAAAATATCTTTAAATTCTTTGATAAATGATTTGAAATGATTTTCATATGATTTTTATGCAATTATTTGTGATTGTGGGTTGTCTAAAATGAGAATTTGAAGTATGAATGCATCCTATGTGATTTTACATGAACTTGTGTCGTCTGTTTTGACTTCTTGAATGGTAAATGCTTGTAGCATGAATTTCGGATTGAATTGATAAAATATGGCACATGGATTAAAATTTGAATGATTGCAAAATTATGGTATTGTGAGTTGATGATTGTGAAATGAAAGGTGCCGTAGATGACTATAGTCATACCCCCCACGGAGCGACCCGACGGGGTGACGTGGGTTGGGGTTATATGCGAGAGAGGTATGCGGCCTCTGCTCTGCCACGTCGGACTATCCGGTTGCACCCCGGGGAGGTTTGAGCCAACGCCAAGGAAGGGGGTAGCTTTGAAAACTAAAATAGAAAACCCCTTAGTGGGCTTCCGTCTTGGTTTGGCCAAACGCAAGAAGGAAGTGTTTTCGATGGGACCCTTGTGATTTTCTAAAAGAATATTTGAATGAATGCTTGACATGGATGCATATTTTGTAAATGATGTTGAATTACTGAAAATGTTTGGATATGAAAAATGATGTTTGAAGTATGCTTTGACATTCTCTACTTTTACCCCTTATTTATTACACAATCATGTCATTGCACTCCACTCACTGAGTATTTATAATACTCACCCCCCTCTTTAACATTTTTCATAGGAATATTAGACTTGTGAAAGAAATTGGAGCTTGGGGAGGGCCTACCAACTGGCTTTTGTAGGTATACATCGTGATGTATAGTCATTTTGGTCTGAATTGAAATCCGAAGAAAGGAAGACTCGTACAATTTTTTTGGTACGGATTGAATCGATACTTATTTCCTATATAGGAACAAGTATTGATGCAATCCTTACGTGGTTTGTTGTTTATTTTCTTTTCTCTCCTATTTTTGGTAAAAGCTTATTGTTGGAGTTGGACATTTGGTTTATAATATTGAGAATGGTTATTTTCTTTCGATTTCACGAAGTTCTGTACATCTCATATCGTTTGGTTCTTACTGACGTTAGCTTGATTGTTTCTGGCAAGTGTTACTAAAATCCTACGACTATGTTTTGGGACTTCTTGTTTGTTAAGTGTTTTCCTTATACTGTGAACTTTGAAATGGCTAGGATGGCTATATTGTGTGCTCGTGCATGTACAGGTTCCCTCTCCCCGATTGTGTGCTGATGTGTTCTCGTGCATGTACAGGTTCCCTCTCCCCGACGTGTGCTCGTGTGTACAGGGATGGACTGGATGGATCCTTGCGTGTGTATTGTTATGTGATATTTTTTATTTTTGATGATTTGTGTAGAAAGAATTGTGTTGTTTTTGTAGCCTTGCGGAGTCCCGGTATATGGGGAGGTTCTGCCCGTGTACCGAGACAACGCGATGGCTGTCGCATGATCGATCCGAGGATCGGGACGTGACAGATTATGAATTTCATCGCTAAATTAGCGATGCATAATTATTTTTGTCGCTAAATTAGCAACGAAAATGGATTCGTGACTAGTTTACAACGAATTCTATTTTTGTCGTTAAATTCGTTGGTAAATAGCGACGAATTTTTTTTGTGACTAAAGTCCGTGGCTAAAATCATGTTTTTTTGTAGTATGAGTCAAGAGCCAAGAGCCCGACCCAAGAACCAGACCTTGAGATTGAGCACGTAGCATGACCAGAGGCCAAAGGTAGAGTCAGAGTTAGAGCCCAGTATAGGACAAGTGTTGCAAAAACACCCTACAATTTTAGATTCTCTCTCTAGATTTTATTTCAAATTCACGTGATTTTCATTATACTGCAACAACCATGTCATTAGACATGCATATTTTTGATTTTCCAATAGACTTACATATTTCATTAATGGAAATTTTATTTTCTTTATTTCATTTATTTCAAATTTTTTTGATAGTAATTTTATATTATTCTAAAACTAGTGTTATATAGACTCGAATTGTAGACCTTCTCGTGGAGCTGAAATAATTCACTGAGAACACCTTTTAAAAGATTCTATGATACAATTGAATACAATAAGCTTTTATGAAATAAATATTTAGCTTTTGTGAACATATTAATTATTAATTTGATTTTGATATATATTTATATAATTTTTTTATATTTCTTATTTGTAATAATTATTTCTATATGTCTAGTAATAAATTTTTTATATAAATCTAAAAAATTGTAATAATTCAATGGATGCAATGAAATATTAGATTTTAATATTTTTATATTGCTTTTAATATTCCCCAACATGTTATCATAATCATGTTCATTTATATTTAATATTTATATTATTTTATATTTTTATCAAATATAATACGTGTTTTTACATATTATCATAAAAAGGAAATACCATTTTTTGAATAATTTTTTTGAACAAATATTTTATGCCTTTCCCCATGGTGTTACCGGAAGGAATGGTGAGAGATAAGTTGCAGCATAGTCCGTCCTAATTTCCCAAAATCAGTATTCCTACCATACCAGGATAATCATGTGTTTGACTTTTGACATTAAGACACGTGTTGCAATACGAAAGGAAAACACTTCTTGCATAGAAGACGAAGGTTTATGATTCCAGATTCAAACGAGGGTAACTTCCAAATGTACTATGAACTCAAACTTTTACTCTGAAACCCAACTCGACAATGTTCAAATCAGTCAAGTGGTTCAAATGCGTAAAAGTTCAAACTCCAATGAGCATAGATTAAACCCTAAATTGTACTTTTATCCTATGAAACACGGTCACATTTTTGAGTTCAAAGACATGAAAATCTGAAACCAATTGAGTATCAAACCTTAAAACTTTAAGCGTAAATTTGATTCATAGAAGGGGAAAGAGAGAAGGAAAGAGAGATTTATTTTATCTTGTGAAAGTAAATATATTTTTTTTAATTTGTTTGGTATGAGTGAAAGAGAAAAAAATATGTAATATTTTTCCTTGTTTTGTTAAAATGAAAAATGGAGGGAGAGAAGAAAGGAAATGAATATTACACTCCTTAAGTGATATAAAATTGAAAAAGAAAAGAATAATTTATCCATAAATTTTTATTGCAATCCTAATCTATCCACGAGTGGAAGAAGATTCTTTTTCTAACGTGAAAGGGTGCTATTTCACTCCTCTTTTACTTTCATCCCTCTTTTCACTCCGAACCAAACATGGGTAATCTCTTATTTCACCTTATATTTACATCCTCTTTTCTTTTCCTTCCATTTGACACCCAACCAAACTTGTTGTAAGCCTCAATGTTTTATATTAAGATAAAACAATACTAAAATCTAAATTACAATCAATTTAAACATACAAAAGGCACTTGAAATGAATTAGGAAATTGAAGGTTGTAAAACAACTTGTATCAGGATCTTAGCCACCTTAGGGACCAAGTAAAGAAAGAAATGTGCAAAGATTCAGATATCGATGGCGGGGAAAAAAGAAAATATATGTTGTTGGAGATAGATTTAGCTTCACAAATAATGGCTTTGCTAACTCGAGTGAAGGGACTTGGCCTTCTATCAACGTTGAAGGATGAGACCTACAAAAGACTACCAAAGAGTGCTCTGGTAGAGGAAACTCCGATACTCAAATTAGAGAGCAGTTTTTTAAAAAAAAGAAAAGATTAAAAGAGAAGTTTCATAATATCTTGTGTAAATTTCGAGGAAAAAAAGACATACCTAGTCGGTTGTCCTCATGATAAATATATAGTTACTTGGTGTAAGAGATAGACATTAGCGAAGTGTTGAAATCTTAGTTTCCTTACATAAGTGTCTCGAGATCGTGGTAGTCGTGACGAAAAGATTCCAAAAGATCTCAATGACCTTCAATTTGGAAAGTCTAGGAGGTTATGTGGGTTCTCTTCCATGTATTAGAGGTCTTCTTTCTATTTACAGGAGATTCCTTTTACGTTCAAAGGAGAAATGAATGTTTACCTTAGTGACCTAGGTGGCGATCACTGATCACTAAGTGAATGTTTCGACCAGTCAATAGTTTACCAATCAAGATATGATCGATACACACTAAGAGGATAGAAAGTGTGAGCTTTGTCTATCCGTTTGGGAACTAGATCCTGTATTGATGACACATTTCGGTTGATTTACAGGAGATTCCTTTTACGTTCAAAGGAGAAATGAATGTTTACCTTAGTGACCTAGGTGGCGATCACTGATCACTAAGTGAATGTTTCGACCAGTCAATAGTTTACCAATCAAGATATGATCGATACACACTAAGAGGATAGAAAGTGTGAGCTTTGTCTATCCGTTTGGGAACTAGATCCTGTATTGATGACACATTTCGGTTGATATACCCCATGCGCCGAGGGGCTCGGAGGGTCTAGAGTCTCATGGTAGTAATACGTCAAATGACCAACTGATCGAGAGAACACCGACAGATTGAACAACTGGACTATCAATAGTCATTCGTAGCATTATAGACCGGTCTTGACCCAATACAATTTGGGCCATTTTGATCATATATTATCATTTTCCCCCACTCCTATTGTTGCTTCGGATGAGGAACATTAGGAGTATAACATTAGGAGTATAATCTAGATGAGACTCTTTGGATCTTGCTAATCAAAGCATTAAATGCAACAGGTGCCGCTTCGGTTACTGTGAACCATTTTCAACACACTTGTCGATTGGCTTCCCATTATCTTCTCCACCTTTTTAGCAGTTGAGCTTTTCAGTGATTTAGCTATCTGTGAGGATTTTCTAAGAGAAATGGCTAAGGGTTCATTGTTTGGTTCTTCTCCGGGCATCAGGGATATTAGGAGCACCATGTCATAGAAGGACTTGCGTGAAATTAAAAGGGCGATGTAGTTAGGTGACGACCTTGAGATCAAATTCTTCTGCATTCCTATCCTAATCTGGAGATCAAAATGGTTGGAAGCACTTTTTTTCTTTTCATCTAGATGGAACGATGGTCCCACCATCATTTAATTTGAGCAGGACACAAGCACAATTTTTCCATACCAACTGGGTATGGAAAATCTAGGACTTGATAGAGAACAAAATATTCTTCTGCATTCCTATCGTATAAGGAAGCAACCAAGACCTAACCTAGTCTATGCAGCAATTTTTCCACAAAAGAAAAGAAGAATTGACAACTAAATTGCAAGGTCCACCTCTGCCCTAGCATAATTTTCGTAATTACCCCCAAATAATTGAAGTTATCATCTTCTTCACCACAGATATAACAATCACAACGACTGGGTCAAGCCCTCTAGCTTTTAATAGAGTGAATCACTTTCTTTCTGAACCAGTAGGACCATTTTGACGCTCTGAGTATATCTGATATTATTGAGAGTAGAAAACTATCTTGCGAGTAGAGTGGGCAGTTTGATTAGCCCCTCTTTTCACACGAGAGTAGGAGAAAAGAGCTAAAACTGTTAAAAATGGCATTAATATTGTTGAATAGGAGAAATTGTACATTTAAGTGCGTGAGAGTAATTTCGTACAGAGAAACAGGGTGATGTGAAGAAGTATCTTTTGGAGGAGAGGAATGGCACCTAATAGCAATTTGGGTGAGAGAGAGAGAGAGGGAAAATAAATGTTGTGTCTCTAATCCACGAGAAGAAAGAAAATTTTGGGAGATTTATAATATACAAAAAAATAATCATAACACGTCCATCCAATAATTTAAACTTTTGGAATGGATAGTATTTATACAGAATATAAGATAGTATTAGTGTGGAAGGTCCTAAATTTAAATCACATGGGAGATCTCTTTTCACTCTACTTAAAAAATAAATCACGTTAAGATATTAAAAAAAAAAATTATAATAGTTTCAAGTAATTACACAAAATATAAGACACTTCTTGCCATTTGTATTATTATTTTAAAATAGACTTGTATAAAGAAAAAATAATGACGAAATGAAGCAAACCAGTCATCTTATTACTTTTAAAAAATAATAATAAAAGTTTTATTGCAAAATTCTGTTAAAATAACACAGAATCTTCATCCTTGGCAAATTTTTGTGAATATTTTTATAAGCATATTTCTGTTTTCAAGAATATGAATCTCAGCCAATACTTCTGAATATACACTCACGAATTAATTAGATATATAAATTTTAATAGAAAACGATGCCATTGTGTGACTAAAGAGTAAATTTTTTTCAATTTTATTTCTACTCTAACATTTCTATATACTCTCTCACGCATAAAATGATAGGTCTTGATCTGTGCTCAAATGGAACATGTGATGGACGATGTGATCCAATTCGTGGCACTGGCTACAAATGCATTCCTCGAAAATCACACATTAAAGAGATCATTATTGGTATGAATTTCTTACCCCCTCGAGTGTAGTGTGCCTAGGTTTATAACCACTTGCTCTACTTGTGATGTGTGGCTATGTTATGCAGGAGTCACCACTAGTTTTGGTTCCTTGATTTTGCTCATTACCGGTCTCTTACTGTATGAAGCTATAATTAAAAGAAGAAACAAAAAGCTCAAGCAAAAGTTTTTCAAACGAAATGGTGGCCTGCTTCTTGAACAACAAATGTCACTTCAAGATGGCAAAGTTGACAAAACTAAAGTTTTCTCATTTGAGGAGTTAGAGAAAGCCACGACTACTTCAACGCAAATAGAGTACTTGGATATGGCAGTCAAAGAACAGTTTATAAAAGTATACTGACAGATGGCAAAATTGTTGCAGTTAAGAAATCAATAATAATGGATGAAAGTCAAGTTGAACAATTTATCAATAAGGTTGTCACCCTTTCCCAAATCAATCATAGGATTGTGGTACTCTTGTTTGGCTGTTGTTTGGAGACAGAAGTTCCATTACTAGTTTATGAATTTATCCTTAATGGAACTCTTTTCAAACACTTCCACAATCAGATAGATGAGTTCCCAATGTTATGGGAAACTCAGTTACGGATTACTACAGAAATTGCAAATGCACTTGCCTATTTACACTCATCGACTTCAATGCCTATTTATCATAGAGATATTAAGTTTACCAATATCTTGTTGGATGATAAGTATAGAGCAAAAATTTCAGATTTTGGGACATGAAAATCAATTCCTATGGAACAGACGCACTTGACAACCTTAGTACAAGGAACATTTGGATACTTAGATCCTGAATGTTTTCAAACAAATCAATTCACTGACAAAAGTGATGTTTATAGTTTTGGAATAGTATTGGTCGAACTTTTAACTGGTCAAACGCCAATTACTTGGACGAAATTACAAGAAGAAAGAAGTTTGACAACTTTTTTCCTTATAACGATGGAGGAGAATCGTGTTTTCAACATCCTTGATTCTCAACTTCTGAAAGAGAAGAAAAATTGGGAACTTGTGGCAGTTGCTAAGCTTGCAAAACTATGCTTGAATTTGAGTGGAATACAGAGACCAACAATAAAAGAAGTGGCAATGGAATTAAAGAAGATACAAACGTCTGCATCATCTAAAACTATTCATGAAACTATTCAACATGACATGCATGGTCCAGTTGAGTATATGGTCACCTTTGATGCTACTTCTTCGAGCGCACCTTCGACTATTGAGTTTTCAGATTATAGTTTGGTCTCTTCCCTTGATGTTAAACCTCTCTTTGACATGATATAAATCATGCCCAAAAATACATATTTTGTGGTTTCATTTCATGAGTGAATACCTACACTTTGTAAATCAAACCTTTGTACTTTTTTTTTGGTGATATTAAAGCCTATGTAGTATTTGCACTTTGTAGTTGTCTGGACTTCTTAATACTATTTGAGTTAAATTAGAGATTCAGAGGAACTATAGAGAATTTGATACTTATTTACTTGCTATTTTACTCAATTTTGTTCTACTAGGTGCCTTTTATACTTTTTTTAATTTCTATCTTACTTTCAAAAAATATTTTTTCTCGTATTTAGATTGGACTGAATGTGCTTTAATGCTATCTATATTACACGGTTCAAAATCCTTTACATCATTGTTGGACCACGATTAATTTTTTTTTTATTAATGTTTTAGGGAAACTGTTAGAAGTTACAGCCTTTTTGTATCAAGAAATTATTATTATTATTATTATTATTTGTAGTAGTAGTAGTAGTAGTAGTAAATTCTAGAATGGAATTTTGTTTAGGCTTGGAAAAATGCCTTGGTTAAAACCGAACCCAAAGCATATTTAACTACAATCTTGGAGGTTGAAACCTGATTGCTTACCAACTTATGATTAGTATTTATAGACATGAGCTACACTTGCTGCACTTGTGACATAATAAATATTTAACATATGGGCCGAAAGATGGGCCGGCCTGGCCGTTCAACAGTTATTCACAATTTGTGTGTTGGGCTTCAACTCATTATTGTATCGATATTTTAGTGGTTTGGCCCTTCTTGATTTTATATAGTGTTTTGGGCTTACACAAAAAATAAAAATAATTGTATAATTTATACTCAATCTTATTATAAAATTCAAATAAAATATAACAAATTTAAAAGTGAAAAAGTATAGAAAATAATGTAGAAAATGGTTTTATTTCTTTAGCTTCTCCACTTAGGGTTTGCATCCGGTTGTGGCCAACTCTTTGAGAACATCATTTGTTCATTGGCATAATGTTCTCATGGAGTCAGGTGATTTCAGTTTTATGATAATGGGATGTTGGACCATGTATCATCATTTAAAAGTACATATTTTAATCCCTGTTTAAAATCTGTATAAAAATTGTTTTTTCTCAAAACTAAATTTCCCAAGTAAACAAATTTAAAACACGATATTTTTGTCTCAATGCATCAGCACACAGTAGTACTGTGAGTTTCAATTTACAGAATTACATAACAATTAATACAGTCATCCCATAAATGTACAATGGTCCTTCTATAGATCTCAAATATACATTAGCTTCGAATATACTACGGAAGAGTAGCTAGTACCATACCCAATGCCCAACGTCTCCAAATGTAAATCAAGTGCGTCAAATAGTCACTCGACAAGTCTTTCTGCTAAGTCTATAACTGAAACCAAGGAAAAGTGAGGGGTGAGCGTTACGGGAAAATACTCAATGAGTGAGCAGATCGAAAATATGTTCTGAATCAAAAGTGTGAGCATGGAGTATCAAAGTATATTTCAAAACTAATATGATATCAAAACCAAGTATGTCATGTCCAGAAATCAAGTGATCACATATCACACATCGTAGTATCAAAAGATGCATCCATTTACAATTCCAAAATCATATAGAGTTTGCCAATAAAACATTCTCTGCAGCGGTCTACCTTCACCAGTGAAGGGCGCATTAGGAATTTTTCATATGCAACTATATAAAATTTAGCTCTCTACCCCAACGTTGGCCACAGACCTTACCAAGTGCTAGACAGTGGTGTAACACATGTCCTCCCAGCATTTGGTTCAACCGGCTAGCCCGTGTCTATACGTATACCCAACAATCAAGTATAGTACCTCACTCGGAGTTAGATTGTAGCGTAACACATGTCCTCCCCGCATTTGGTTCAACTGGCTAGCCCGTGTCTATACGTATACCCAACAATCAAGTATAGTACCTCACTCGGAGTTAGATTATAGCGTAACACATGTTCTCCCCAAATTTTGGTTCATCCGAGCGCAACTATACATCTCACGATCACGACATTTGCAGATACCTCCGACTAAAACGTATCTGGACACACATGGGGCGCCTCTCCAAATGTCTTTCGCAGCTATGGGATCCATCAAGGAATATCATAACCTCATCATATCACCCATCACAAGTAGGCATCCATCTCACACATATCATCAAATCATATCAAAACCATGTGCCAATATGTTTCATCAAAACATTTCAAATCAGTTTGCTTATGCAATCGTAGCATTATAAATCATGTCAAGATTTCAAAGCATGGCACAATATCATTTTATTTCAAACTATAGGTGCATAATCATTCGAATTGAATCAATTTTTGGACACTCCAATGAATCACAAAAGAATATTTATAAACATAGTCCAAAATCATATGCTTTCACACATGTTACAAAACATGTCATTTGAAAAACTATAAAACATGAATTTGTTCAATCGAAAGCATAATATCAAAGTCTCACTCACATATACGGGAGGGTCAATCACTCCCTACAATGCACAACAAGTGTCGAAAATGTGTTTCCCTCGATATATCTCCAAGAGTATCACTACAAGAACAATATAATATACATATAAATGCTTTGCATAACAATAAAAATCATTATGCTAAATGGCATTGAAACCCTTTACTTAAGACCAAGGTTTAGGGCATTCTAGGGAGGTTTCTAAAGGATACACAAGCTATCCCCTTTTTCATCCCAAACTTTTACTTCAAATGTTCATCCCCAGGCACAATGCAGCCCATAAGTTTCAAGACAATACTATTTAAACCACTAAACCATCATTCTCACAATCCACCTCTTAAATTCCCCAAAACAGTCCGCACTTTTATTTCGGTATTCATACATGCACCAATTTATTACTCTTAGCCAAAATTGATACACATACTTTGCATTGAAATTTAATACTTATAAATGGACACATTTCATTTTCCAAAAATTTTGCATATAACCCCTTGGTTTTTCCTCACATTTCACTTCCCAATTAGCATGAAAATGACCCCAATTGCAATTATTTTTAGTGCAGAAATTTCTGCACTCTTTTAGGTCACATTGCTTAGCCTTTATGGTGGTTTCCTCGCACACTAACATCCAATTGTTTTCAAAATCAAACCCCCTGTTTCTCCCCTATTTTTCAGCCCATATACACATTACAAACCCACAATTCTCATGCAATTTTCTGCCCACAAAGTTTACCAAATCTAGGACAAATTCCAGCCCACATTTACACCTTTCTCTCCTCTAAATTTTTAGCCAAACACAACCAATTTTCTGCACACTTTTCCCCATCATTTAAATCAACAAATATCCACATATATTCATCATTTTCACATAAAAATACTGCACAAATAATCTGCATTTTAAGAACTAAATTCAGCTCCTTAAAACAAAGCATTTTCATTCCAATTCTCTCCTAAAACAAGTTCAAATTTTCTACACACCCTTGCTCATATTTTATTTTGGGTTCCACCTAGATTCTAGATTATAAGATCATGCTAGAACATTAATTTAAATCATTCACACAAGGCCTCCCAATTTCTAGCAAAGTTCAGAATTTTTATTTACCTCAAAATATTGATGCTTCAAGCCCAAATCAAGATCCCTTCACAAGATCAATCATTCCTCCAATTTCCTAACTCTCGGCCATACAAGATCTACCATGGTAGCTTTCTCCTTTTGACCCCAAATTAACATATGTTTTACTAGGGTAGATGAAGAGTCTCTTACATCAAAATGGCTGACTGAACTTTGAAGAAAGACAGGATTTCTCCTTCCTTGTCTCTCGGCTGTCCCTTGAAATCTCACCAAGCAAAACTCCTCATTTTTTTTCTAATTTTTGGATATGTTGTAGTTGGAGATATGAGAAAGAGATCTATGTAAAAATATTTGGGTGGTATGTTGAAAAATTTGGAGATCTCACCCCAGCAGTTCACGGCTAAGAGGAAGAAAAGAAAAACAGGGAATGTATGTTCTTGTTTCTTCCTTGGCTTTGCGCTCTCACGGTTTGGTAGAATAGAATGAGAAATGTTAAGTGTTTGCTCTATTTAGCTTAGTTCACTTAATCTTAGCCATTGATCATTTTTCAAGATATATTCTTGGCTATTGGATTACTCTCTCTCACAACAACACTCTTGTTTGCAATTAATGCATTGTCTCCCAACCACATAAATCCAAAGGTCCATAATTTAGATTCCATTTCTTGGGCAAATCCTCACCATTGATGTGTTTTCAAGAAGGCTTACTCTTTTACTCAATGGACAATGTGTTTTCTCCCACTAACTCAAATCCAATGGTTCATATTTATTCATCTATCTTCAATTAAATCTCCACCATTGGATTTATATATATATATTTTAAAAGTACATAAAATAATATATAAAAGAAAAATCTCTTATCTCCTCACCCAAAATCATCCATGTCACTCTCTCCCTCTCTACACTCTTTTGTTTAGTCTAGATTTAAGAGAATAAAATTGTTAAATTTCCTTAAATCTCAACCCTTGATCATTTCTAGGATTATTTCTAACCATTGATTTATTTCCAAGAAATCCCACACTTTCTTACAATGAATAGTACTCTTGTTTATTTATTTATTTTATTATTTTTTTGAGAGAGAATACATTTATTTAATTACTTCTAATTTCTTGTAAATTGTATACAAGTCTCTCAACCTATAAAAATTATAAATTGCCCTGAAAATTTTCAAAATTTCAACGTACCAAAAACCTCATTTTAGGCTAACTTAATTTATTCCGCATCAAAACGTGATCGTTTAGTTGTGCTGTGGCTCATTTCCATTCGATTAGGGTTTTTCAGGTGATTTTTCAAAAATCCCCGATTTGGCTCTACGAAGCACGATTCACTCATATTTGAGGTGCCTATACACTCTAGAGTCATTTTCATTACATTTGGACCCTCTGTGGTCATTTTGAAAATTTTTAATTTTTGACAATTTTAACCGAAATTTTCGAAAACGATTATATCAGAAAAATTTCTGAGTGAATTTTGGATATTTAACTAAGGAATATTTCATATATGTGTGAGGAGAAATATAATACAATTACACTGAGGTGTCGGTGTTACAGTATTGGTGGTCTCAATAGACCTTGCAGTAGATGGAGACATTTTTCCCTTTTGTGTTTGAAATTGGAAGGTGGAGGAGTTTCTCTCATATGAAGTCTGATAAAGACGGCCGAGTGCTAGCTTAGTGCTATCTTCTCTTGGGAGGCATAAAAAGGATGGGAGAACTTGATATGCGGGAACGGAGTAGGGAGCATGAGTGCCTCCTCTTTCTCCATAATTTCTAATTTTTGTTTTTTGTTCTCTTTATATTTCCCACATCTCAACTTCTAGTATGTGAACATCATGTTCTTTTTGTTTCTACTTGTACAAATTTTGATTTACTCTGTAAAGATCTTATTTTTAAATGAAAGAATTGTTTTTCTTCTACCTGATAATTTTGCTGCTTTGTTCTTCTAGTAGATTTAGATGTCCAACTCCCTGATTTGTTTTTTCTTGAACTTTGTCACAATTTAGCTTTTGCGGCATATTGAAACAGCTTAAGTTGTATGTAATTACCTCGTAACTAGAGATCATGTGTTAGAACATTTCCAAATTGAAATACCAGAAGCCAAGTCTTGACTTACACCATGATAGTCTTTGTTCCAAGAGGTTAGAATAGTGCCTTGTTGCCATCGGCGTAAGCTGTTGAACTTAGAGTGTGTGTACAGGCCCTCGAGCAATCTCAATGGCATTGCATCAAGAGAAGATTTGAAGGCATTGTATCAAGAATGCTTATTGACATTGTGCCAACGGAAGATTTGAAGGCATTTGTGCTAAGAGTGAGTCGTGTTCACTCGATTCATTGTATTGATGACATGCTCATAGGTCTAAAGCCAAGAGAATCTAGGTCTCCAAAAGAGAATCGATAGATTGGGAGATCGTGGGCGTAAGGGTCTAAGCTATTTATTATTGCAATAGATAAGCAGTAATATATAAAAGTAACAATGTCATTAATGCTATTGAAAGTAATAAAGAATACTGATAGTGGATGGGTAAGTTCTCAGCATTCCATGTTTGGGGTAGAGTAGAGCCTTTAAGTGATTGAGACGATATGCCCTTGGGCAAATTACCAAGTGGATTTGATAGGAGCCTTCCCATTTTGGTGAGTTTGGCCCCCGGCTGAGGCTATCTCATGGCCTCCACTCTTTCAAGAGCTAAGTCTCTCGATTTAAATGTTCTGGCCTTAACTCTTTTGTTATAGTATCGGGCCATTTCTTGCTGGTAGGCCACCATTCGAGCGAATGCATTGTCCCACAGCTCCAAAAGGAGGTCTAGTTGTTTCCATAGTGCTGGCACATTTAATTTGGGCTTGTATTGGTCCACATGCAATGAGTGGATTCCGTTCTCCATTGGTATGAGGGCTTTGTATCCGTAAGTAAGGCTAAATGGAGTCTCCCCTGTAGTCTTGTGTGTTATAGTTTGGTAGGACCAAAAAATGTTGTAGAGTTCATCCACCCATAGGCCTTCAGCATCATCTAATGTTGTTTTGAGTCCTTGAAGGATTGTCCGGTTAGTGACCTCGACAAGGCTATTGGCTTGTGGATAAGTGACAAAGGCAAGACATTGTTGTATCTCAAACTTGCTACAAAATTCCCTAAAGCTTTTGTTATCAAATTGCTTACCATTGTCAGTGATAAGGACATGGGGCAAGTCGAATCTCATAATGATGAATGCCCATATGAAAGTTTATACCTTGCCGGTTGTGATTTGTTCCAGTGGTTCAGCTTCTACCCACTTAGTGAAATAATCTGTGGCCAAAATGTAGAACTTATTTTGCTCAGTAGCTTATGAGAATGGTCCTAGAATGTCTATCCCCCATTGTGGGAATGGCCATGAGCTTGTGATCAGACAGAACTCAGAAGAAGGTTAGTGTGGCATTAAGGAGAATCGCTGACACTTGTTACACCTTTTGACACAAGCCTCCATGTCGGCCTTCATGGTGGGCCAAAAGAACCGTTGATGTAATACCTTATTGGCAGGTTTTGAGCATTGACATGGTTGTCGCATACCCCTTCATGATTTTCCCTGAGGACGTAGTTGCCCTCTTTTGGCGTCAAACACTTAAGGTAAGGGGTTTGTAAAGGATTTTTTACAAAGGGACCCATCGATGATGGCATAATGGGCAGCTTGGCACCTGATCTTTGTTACTTCATATCACAAGTCTGACAATTGGTAGTCTCTCAAATAATTCTGGATGGGGTCCTTCTAACTTGGTGTGTCATCTGCCATCAAGATTTGTTATAGTTCATCAACGCTTGAATATAGGAGGCTCTGGACATAAACTGTCTAACTAGTTGCCTCAGAGTCAAAGCTAGCAAGCTTAGAGAGTGTATAAATTCTGGCGTTTTTAGATCTAGGAATTTGTTGTACCTCAACTGTATCAAACTTGTTCATCTCATCTCAGAGTTTAGAGAGGTACTTCACTATGATTGGCTCCTTGGTCTCATATGTTCCCTCGATTTGTTTAACCATGAGTTAACTATCAGTGAAGACACGAATGTTTTTGGCTCCTAATGACTTTGCAATTCACAGTCCCGTTAAAAGTAATTCATACTCGGTCTTATTGTTGGTGGTTTGAAAATCGAAGCAGAGTGCATACTCCGCCTTGAAATTGTCGGGACCTATTAAGATGAGGCCAACACCACTTTATGATGAATTAGAAGACCTATTTACAAACAGGTGTTAGTGGCTCGTGGAGCGGAACTTGGGAAAGTGCATTTAAGGATGAAGTTGGCTAGGGCCTAGCTTTTGATGGTGTGTCTTAGTTAATATTCAATGTTGATTCTACCAAATTCGACATTTCATTTGATGAATTGGCCTGAGGTATCTCTTTTCTATAGAATTTGTCTTACGGGGCCAATCTGTCAGCATCACAAATGGTCTGAGGCACTAGGCATGCTACCTTCTTTATGGGCTTGTAATTAATTTCTGCTTCATGGAATACCAGGCTAATATAGTATACCGGCTTTTGCACCTCAGCATCCTATCTTATGAATACAGAACAAAGAACCTGGTCAGAAATGGATAGGTAAAGATAAAGTTTCTCACCTGGTATAGGCCGAGAAAGTAAAGGAGGTGACGAGAGGAACTCCTTGAGTCGATTGAAGGCAGCCTAGCATTCTGGCATCCATGTAAACCTTTAGGACTTTTTAAAAGTGTCGAAGAAAGGTTTGTATTTTTTTTCTAATTTTGACATGAATCGTCTCAGGGTTACGATCTGTCCTGTAATGTGTTGAACCTCTTTCGATGTTCTAGGTGATGCCATGCCTAATATGATTTGGAACTTTTCTGGATTGACCTCAATTCCTTGATGGGTGCTTATGAACCCCAGGAATTTGCACGACGTAATACCGAAGTTGCACTTGGTTGGGTTTAGCTTCATGTTGTAATGCTCCAATGTCTGGAATGTTTCTTCAGGATTTGCCATATGACCCTCTATGCTAGTGCTTTTGACCAGTATGTCATCTATGTAGGCTTCGACATTTCTACTGAGTTGTTCACTAAAAACCTTGTTAGCTAGTTATTGAAAGGTTGCTCCTACATTCTTCAAACCAAGGGCATAATCTTATAACAAGTACCGAACTTGGTAATGAAACTGGTCTTTTCTATGTCTTTCAAGACCATGCGTACTTGATTGTAACCAGAGTACGCATTCACGAAACTTAGAAACTGATAACCTGATGATGTCCTCGAGCTTGTCAATATTAGAAAGTAGGTAGCTATTCTTTGGGCATACTTTATTGAAAATCTATGAAATCGACACACCTCCTCCACTTGTTGTTTGCCCTTTCACCATGATAACATTTGCTAGCCATTTAGGATATTTCACCTCTCTTATGAAGTTTGCTGCCAAGAGTTTTTTGACTTCTTCTTGTATTGCCCATTGGCGTTCTAATGCAAAGACTCACTTTTTTCTGTTTCACCAACTTGTGATTTAGATCCACTACCAGTTTATAAATAATCACCAATGGATGAATTCTAGGCATGTCTTACCATGCAAAGATACTCGAACGTCAATATAGGCAATCGATGATGGCGTCCGAAGAGTAGTCAGCAAGTAGACTCCAATTTGGATAGTTTGGCTTGGTGTATCCATGATGGGGATCGTGATCACCTCTTTGCCTGGTTCAGGTTTGGCGACTTGCTCAATATCATCTCTAAACTCAATGGTGTCTATCAAAAGATTGTTATTCTCTCCCTCTGGAATAGGGTGATTGAAGGATCGGGGTCGCAATTAAAAGTTACGACACCAAGAGAGGTTCTGAACTTGATCTTCATGTGTTTTATGCTTGGTAAGGCTTCTAGGCCATCCAAACTGGGATGTCCCAGGATGACATTGTAAATAGATAGAAGTTTAACCACATTAAAGGTGGTTATGGTGGTAGCATAATGGGGGTGTTCCTAAGGTCACGGGGAGTGAACCACACCTTCAGGGAATAATTGTTCATTAGAAAGTCCTTTTAATGGTCTACTGCTGGGTTGTAAATGCAATGATGTGATGCTAATTCGTTAAAAGTTGTCCCAATAAAGAATGTCGTAGTCTGCTTCTTGATCGATGAAGACTCTCTTCACTAGATATTTGCCTATTCTAGTGATACTAACCAGTGGGTCATGTCGATTGTGGTAGATGCCGACCAAATCTTAATCATCAAAACTGATAAGAGGTCTATTTCTTTTTGATAGCATGATTGGCAAAGAATAGACAAAAACAGGGCGTAAGATGCGTTTGGCGAAAATGTCAGTTTGCTTCCCATAGATGGCGTCAATCTAATAGAGGTAGCTTTGCTCCATAGATACTTGTTCCATTAACCCTATTATAGAACCGGAGGAGTAGGATGTCTTCGGGGTCTTCACAAGTGATGAGACTTGCAAAAACCGCCAAAATATGCTCTGATAAGGGAGACTCCAATATTCAAGTCAAACAGAGTAGTTTTGAGAGAATAAGAAACAAACTAAGAAGAGCCATGAGATAGCCCTGTGTTATCTTTGTGTGATAATTGTAGGGTTCCTAAGAAAGTACCTAGCTAGTTGTCTGCGATGAATATGTAGAGTGCATATCTATATGCCAAGTCCCATATGCACTTGGGGGGTACATGAACCCTAGTTTCATTGTGGAGATATTGTTGAGAATCTTTCGAGATTGTTGAAACTATAGTCAAAGATCTGTAGGAGATTTAGAATCCTATTGATGAAGGCAAGTTTGAGTTATCATGGAGTTTTCCTACCTTATCAGGAATATTTACCAAGATTTGTTTCCTCATTGAGAAGGATTTTCTCGAGAGTTGGGGAGGCTCTTATTTGATTAACGAAGGTTTAAGTCTATTAAGGATTTACTTCCTTAATAGGTAGTCTTAAGTTGTGCTTATGTCGTAATGGAATGTATTACTCTTACATCAACAAAACGTAGCCATCGAGGAGTAGGATAATCAGAAGGCTTGTGGACCGAGAACTAGGATGATATAGAGGTCAGCCAATAGTTAGCTCCTCAAGTGGATAAAAGCGAGGAGGTCGGAAGGCATGAGCTAGTGCGCTCAACTAAGAGAGTACTCAATCGAGATGCTGAGAGAGCACTAAATTGTTCATGGGCTTTAATTTCTAATGGACTCAGGTGATTCCAATCTTGTTGTAGTGGGCCGTTGGACCATGTAGCATCACCCATATTTGTTGTTTGGCAAAAGTATCTAAGCATATGTTTGTCTCTATTCTAATGCTTCTCATTGGTAAATAAATATATTTTGCTAATACAATTTATTGAAAATGATATATCAATTCATGTATGGCTAGCAAGATGCATTACTACTCTAGTTGCACTAAGATGTGACATTTCATGATCAAGAACATCTTTATTATCATTTCAAGGTTAAAATGGATCTTTATCTAAATCAAGTGACTTTACAACCATTGGAATACTTAATGGATGTACTTCATCCATATGAAATGTTTTAGTACCTTCAATGTATAAATTGTTTAATGCACAAAAGTTTTTTGGAGACAAAATTTTGTTTTCCAAGATCTTTTATTTCAAATTCTTTCTTTATATATTATACTGTATTTTAGATCTACAACTTTATATATATATATATATATATATATATATATATATAAGCACATGTACTAATAAAATCATTTTTATAATATTTTTTGATCAAGTATTTAATAAAACAGCTTACTAGATGTGTTCAAATCATTTTAATCCTTTAAAGATTTGTGAACTTTGACAGAATAAAGTTTTTGAAAACTTAAATTATGTGCTTTTTGCAACTTTAATCTTTTTAGAATTTTCATATAGATATCATTTTCAAGTGAGCCATATAAATAGGCTATAACTCCATCCATAAAATTATTTCAAGTCTTTCATATGTTACTAGACTGATCAAATAACAAAGAGTAGTTGCATCTTCATAATCTATGTCTAGTTTTTGTGAAAAACCTTGTGTAACAAGTCTTTTCTTATATCACACAACTCCATTTTCTTCTTTTCATTTTCACACAAATATCCATTTGTATTCTAATAGCTTTACACCCTTACATGTATGTAAATAGGTCCAAGAATCTCATGCTTTTATGAAAATTCAATTCTGTCTGAATTCTATCATTTCTATGTCTACATTCCTCTACATACTTTGATTCAAGATCCTCATTATAGTTTACAATGTTGAGCACCATATGATATTCAAAAATATCATCAATGAATATTTTATATTGATTCTATTTTTTCTAGTCCTCACATAATTTGTTGAGATCTCTTGATTATCTCAAGCTTTAGGAGTCTGAATTTTTCTGGAATTTTGACATTTGTTATGTCTAAAAAATATGAGAGAAACCCTTGTCCTAGACTCTTCTCAAGTTGCCACTTTTTTTATTTCGACCATCTTCGTTTTTCATTTCTTTTCATTTTCAAGGATTTTTATCTTTGAAACTAACCGGTCTGTCATGTTTCATATATGGTTTAAATTCGTTAGCAACATTTATCCTATAAAAATATCAATTCTAATTGGAGCAGTTGCATACAGTATATATGATTTAGTTACTTATTTCGGGTCAGTAAATGCTCTAACAATTAGCTTGTTAGGCTTTGTAAATGAATTAGTTTTTGAACTTCAAGTCCACATTGCTTTGTTTGAGGATCAAGATGAGGCATCCATAATGTATTCTAACTAATCTCCTTTTCTAGCTGTTTATTTTCTCCTTTTAATATTATGAATAACAACTTATCAAAATGACAATTGATGAAATGAGTTGTAAATAAGTCACCGATTGATGACTCAAGAAATTTAATTATAGATGGTGATTTATGCCCAAAATATATTCCCAACCTCTTTTGAGTACCCATTTTTGTGGCTTGTGGTGCATCAATAGGTATATATACCACACATCTAAAAATTTCTAAATGGAAAATATTTGATCACCAAGCCAAAACCAACTGTAAATTGGAGAATTCATAATAACTAGTTGGTTTGATTCAAATTAGCGCCATAGTATGTAAAATAATGTCACCAATCAGAATTTAGGGGGTTTGATTTGGTAAGTAATGGTCTTGCGATACATGCTTTATAAACGATTTTGCCAAACTATTTTATGTGTGAACATGTGCTATAGAATATTCAACAATTCTTCCAATGACGAACAAAATCATTAAAGAATTGAAAGGTAAACTCACTAGCATTATCAAGATGAATTGTCTTTATTTAATGATCTGGAAAATGTGCTCGTAATATAGTTAATTGAGCAAGTAATCTTGCAAATGTCAAATTACAACTTAATACTAAACATGCATATAACCATCTTACTACTAAATCAATCAAATCATAAAATATCTAAATAGTTCACATGGTGGATATATCAATCCACATATATCATCTTATATATGTTTCTAAAAATGCAATGGATTCACTCCCAATTTTAGCAAGCGAGGTCTAATAATTAACTTGGATTGGGAACAAGTAGCACAAAAGAATGAAAAATTTTCAAGATTTTGAAATGCATGTCTGTATAAATGAAATAGTTTTTTGTATTAATATTGAATTGGGATGATCCAACCAATCATACCAAATAAAAAAATTTCTTGAGTGGTAAACTTCTAGATTACAATAGCATGTACTTCAATTGTACTTATATACATATAGTACAAAACCAAAGGAATAACTAGGCAATCATTTTAATACAGTTTCTTTTTTTTTTTTTATCGAATACAATATTTGTAATTCACAAATATTCACTATTATTTTCGTCTATTGTCTTAATATGATATCATTTTCTGTTGATATCTTTAAAATTTAATAGATTTCTTTGAAATTTTGTTTAGTATAATGCATCATTAATAAAATGTTTTATTCCTCCGGATAACAATATGGTGATTTTTTCAAAACCTTTAATTAATTTTATACTACCCGATATTATACTTATATTAGTTTCTTATGTAATCAAGTAAGAAAAATATTTCTTATCTTTAAGTATAGCATGCGTTGTTTCTAAAATAGCCGACTCCAAAATTTAGAATTAAGATTCAATTTGTTTTGGTTGTTAAGTATAGTATATGTAATTACACTGTCTATGAGACTTGTATCTTTATCATTAATCAAAGATCTATTTATGAAATTTTCATATTCTATAATAAAATATATAAAAATTGTTGAATAAGAGAAATAAAATTTTTAATCAAGAATATGCTGACATAAATTTATTGTCAAGAACTTTTATTTAAATAATACTATAACAAACTTAAATATGAATCAAAACCTTTATTATTGAATATTTCCATTATTAATTAAGGAATCAAAATTTCTTTTCGGATGGTAAAGAAATTAACAATGTCTAACTGAGTAAAAGCATCATGACCATGATTAAATTTGCATATTTGGAAACAAAATTTTTTTTTCTATTTTCTTATTTTTTGCTTTCAGCGACACTCAATAAAGTTAAACAATACGCTTTGAGGTGTGATAGGTATGTGATCAATGGCCTATCATGCCATAGCGTCAGTACAATTTATCCATATATTTCATATTGTGATCACTTTTGTCATTTTCTTGTTTCTCTCTATTTATCTCACACATCAGGCGGCGAGCTATATTCGCATAATAACTACTATGAAAGTTGCGACTTCCTTGACCATGTCAACATCTACATCCAAATCTATGTTCATGTCCAGGTCCACAGTTGCAGCCATGTCTGCATCACCGATTATGTTCATGGGATATTTATATGTTATCGTATTCAATTCAAAGAATAGAGCAAACCTTGTTAGATAGGTTTCATAAGTTTTCATCTAAAACTCATTATTTTATAAGTCACAAGAAGATATAAAATCAGTTCACAATACTTTTTAAACTCTTTTCCCAATATTGTTGTTACATGAGTACACTTGAAGCAAAATAGTGAAGAATGTTTTTTTTTTTTTAAATTTTATTATATATATAATTCTGAACCTATTCTAGATATAGTTGAATTAAATTCACCTATAGTCTTAAAATGTCAAGAGTATTATAAATGTATCCAATTATAGCAAACCTTTGAGAGTATTACTATTTTCTGGTTCTAGATATAGTTTTTTCTTGAAATGTCAAGAGTCAATTCAAATTTGGAAAGATTTGACATGATTCAAACTAATAATAAATAATTGCTATGATAAATATAAATGGAAAAATAAATTAAAAAACTAGGCATATAAATTCTTATAATAAAAAACAAGACAAGATGTGTGAAATTGCAAATGGGTGATATGATAATTTTATACAAAATAATGATCATTATACACTTTTCAAATAATTAATTTATGGATCATTGTAATATTGGGTAAAACCATTTGTGACTTGATTAATAAACTCTTAATGTATATGCAATAATAAAAGTGACTATATATTTATATACATATATAGTTATGCTAATTATGAGAAAAAATCAAGAAAAAAATAATTGTTCTACAATGAATGTGATGATTGACGACTCCAGAAACAATAATTTTATTTTCTTCATTTTCTCTAGTTAGCATTTACATCCTCTTTATATATTCGCATAAAAGTATTTGAAATACATAACCTTTTAACTTCAATATAAATTACATAACTTTTGGTTATATGATATAAGTATTATATAATGAGGAGAGAATATACTCATAATTTTATAATTTCTTGGATGAATATATATATTCACAAACTTTTAATATTTATAACAAATCTGAAAATAATTCCAAAATATCAAATTTAATGTAGATTGGGCTTCGATTAATGAATGTGGGTCGAGACTTTTACGTTGGGGCCCAATGAAACACATTGGGTCCAAGTTGCAGGCTCGATCAGGGTCTAAAAACCTATCGCCCGACTCAAGAGTGGCTAGAAATCAAAGCTTAGGAGGGTGACATCATTTTAGACTCAGGAGTGTGCGGCAATCAGTGACAGTGAAATGCTAGGGTGAGATGAGGAATAGGTCGAAGCTTAGGAGAGTGACGTCTACACGCCCCAAACTACCAACCTCTTCTCTCTCTAGATTTCACTGATAAAGCTAAGATACAAACAATGGTTTCTGTTAAGTGTATTTGTGTTTCATTCTCTCGATCTCCTCATTTGTCTCCTCTGATCTCCAACTCTTGTCCAGGAAAATTGTCTTCTTTAATTTTGTTGCAAGACTTGAGATCCCTCTACTAGGTACATGAGTGGCTTCTGATTGGTTGCATTTGTTTGGATTAGGGTTATTCTCTTCGCTTTCACCCCATTCTGGTTTTCTCACTTTTGGACTCAATAAGGCCTTTTTTGGTTGTTTGGTTTAGGGTTTTTGCTTCTATTTATTGTTGCTGATGGATTGTCTTCAATTATTTACTTAGATTGCAATTCTTACTTTGTTTGATGTCAAATGTTGGATGTTGAAATGAATTTTGGACTGATGAATAAAGTATGACTGATTTTACTTTTTTATTTATATTTTTAGGTGCTTGCGATGGCTTATATGTTTTAGTCTTGTGGTTTGATTTCAATAAATGATGGGAATAGGATATATTGTATGGTATTTTTTTAATAATATAATTTATAGGTTCTTGTGAGTTTCTGTATTGAACCATTATTTCTAAAAACGAGCTACATTTGACGGGTCCATTTTTGGACATGACATGACGCCACATCTGTTATCTAAAAGCGTTCATAACTTTGTGGTGGCACCATGTCTTGTGGCTCATTTCTATGTTCTTGCTTTGTCATTGAATTTCTATCATTGATTTGATTTCATCCTGTTGAAAAGGATATTATATATATGCAGCTGATCCACCATTTTAACTCCTTCATACACAGAACATCTATCCAGTAAAGCAATCCCACTTCGAACTTTATTGTAGGCAACAATCCCCACCCTCTAATAACTTTAATTCTGCCATGCCATGAGTGTTTTGAGTGCATGAAAATCTGGCTATTATGCTCCACACTATAGAATTCCTTGGGGTTAAGGATTATGATCAAAGATTTTTGGAAGATTTAGAATTTCTTGGGGTGAAGGAAGATTTTCAATTTTAAAAAGATTTTCTTCATTTTTAAGAGTCCACCAGAATTAGAATTCTTATAGAATACAGAAAGGTTTGAACTTGGTGATGATTGTTTTCCTTATCGGATAACCATGAATGTTTATGGAAACTTGTTAAGTAGTGTATTATCATTTGTCGCTACTCCTAATGGCATTTTGAAAAAATAGTAATAGGAGTAGAATGTATTGTAAGAGGTCTCCCAAGAGACTGAGAGATCAAGAGATCAGTAGCTCAGTAGACTGAAAGATCGAGTCATCGGGAGTTTGAGCGATCGGGTGATAAGTGATCATGAGATCCAGAAGTCAAACGATAGAGCAATTACGAGACCGATAGGTTAAATAATCAAGCAATTATGAGACCGCCAAGTCGAACGATCGAGAGATTGGGAGATCGATTGGTCGAACGATCGAGAGATTATGTGATCAACAGGTTGAATCATCGAGAGATTGGAAAACGAGAGGTTGAACGATCGAATGATTAGGAGGTTGATAGGTCGAATGATTGAAAGATTAAAAGACCAATAAGTCAAATGATCGAGAGAATACCAGACTTACAGGTCAAACAATTGATCAGGACATCATATGCCCGTTTGGGGAGTTGATCCTAATAATAGATCAGGGCGTCATGGGTCCATTCGAGGAGTTAAATTCCAATGATAGTCTGACGAGGGACTTCTTTTGCTCGAGGGAGAGGCAAGAGGGTTTACTGATAGTAAATACATAGATTCTCTAATATGTCAAACGATTGAGAGATTACGATATCAGCAGGTCGAGTTATCAGCGGATCGGGTGACTAGAAGATTAAGTGTTCAACAAGTCAGTGATCTGGAGATCAGGAGAAGATGTAGGACCATGAGATAGAATCATCGAGGGACTCCCTCAGTTGGTTATAGGCTTATTGGGCTTTGAACTTTGCCAAAAGCAGATCAAATAATCGAGAGGTTAGCAGACCGAGAAACTCAAGGATCGAGAGGCTAGGGGTTGTGTAACTAGAAGTTTAGGCAAGCAGTGGTCGGGAGTACAAAATTCTTGTGTTAAGAAAAGCAAAAGTAGAAGATCTGAAGATTGACCTAAATTCTATGTTCTGACTAAATGATATAACTCTTGATGAATGCGAGAGACTAGAGACCGATGCGGAAGAATAGGGTCAGACTTTGCATTTATGAGTGTTGATTTGTTGTCAAAGGCGTTATAGCGAAGAGAATATACTGGAGTAATGTTACAATTGATGTAATGCAATTTCAAATAAAAGAGAGTTGAATCTCGTCCGGTTCAGTAATAGCCATTTTAAACAGAAAACCAAGAGAAAATGAGTTAAATCTCATCCGGTGGCTAGAACTCATAAATAGAAATTTGAGAAAGGGAGTTAGATCCCATTCGGGTATTGAGACCTTATGTAATATAAAGATCGAGGGAGAGAGTTGAGTCCCGTTCGGGATGCCAAGGCCTTAAATAGAAAACTGAAAGAAAGTGGATGCAAATCCCATGTGTGGTGTATGATTACAAGCGTAAGTCATATATATTCAGATGAGAGTTGTATCCGAGAGTTCTATTGAGAGATTTCAATCAAAGGAGTGGGCCAGATTTGTCCATCGAAGAGATGCATCTCTAACCATAACTCTATTAGGAGGACTTATCTGAAGGATTTCGTTAAAAAAGATGGGCTATACTTGCCTGTTCGGGGAGATAAATCCCTAATGATAGATTTCTTTTAGAAGGACTTGTTCGTTCGATAGACTGATCGATATTTGTCCATTCAGAGAGATAAATCTTTAACGATAGATTTCATCTAGGGGGACTCTTTTGTTCGATAAATGGAGTGATCTTTGCCTATTTACTAACGGGGTCAACTGATCAAAAGATAGAAAGATTGATTAGTGATTGGGGGACCGACATATCGAGAGATCGAAAGATTGACTGATTTACAAATCGAGTGATTGAGAGATTAACAAATCGTCAAGTTGAGTAATCGAGGGATCGAGAGATTGAGATAGAGAGGTCAACAAATCGAGTGATCAACAGATCGGATGATCGGAATGTTGAGAAATCAACAGGTTGATAGATTTATTGAGCGAGTGATTAAGATATTGATAGATCAATAGGTTGAGTGATCAATGGATCAAGTGATTGGAAGGTTGAGAGATCGATGAGTCGATAGATTTATAGAGCGAGTAATTGAGAGATCAACAGATCAAATGATTGAGAGACTGACAAGTCGTACAATGAAAAAATTGATAGGTCGAGAAACCAATAGGTCGGATGATTCGGATGGTCAAGAGGACGAGAGGTGATCAAGAGATTGAGAAACCAACAGGCCGAATGGTCGAGAGACCAATAGGTCAAAGGATCGAATGATCTGGAGGCCAAGAGACTGGCAAGAGATTAAGAGGTCGATATGCTGAACAATGGAGAGACCGACAGGTCAACAAATCGAACGATCCGGGGGTCAAGAAACTGACAAGAGATTAAGAGGCCGACAAACTGAAAGGTGGAGAGACCAACAGGTTGAAGGATCGAATGATCTAAAGGTCAAGAGACAGACAAGAGATTGAGAGGCCGACAGACCGAATGATGGAGAGACTGACAGGTCGAATGATAAAATGATCCGGAGGTCGAGAGACTGACATGAGATTGAGAGGCCGATAGGCTGAACGATGAAGAGATCGACAAGTTGAACAATCGAACGATTCGGGGGTTAAGAGACTAACAAGAGATTGAGAGACCGACGGGCCGAACGGTGGAGAGACCGAATGGTCGGATGATTGAGGACGACATAGACTCATTTGTGGAGATAAATTCCATCAGTAGATCAGGGTGGCAAGAACTCATTCGGAGAGATAGATTTCATCGGTAGATTAAAGTGATATGGGCCCGCTCGGAGAGATAGATTCTATTGGTAGATTCGGGACGATATGGGTTTGTTCGGGGAAATAGATCTCATCGGTAGATCGGGGTGGCATGGGCCCGTTCATAGAGATAGATTATATCGGTAGATCGGGACGGCATGGCTCGTTCGGGGATATAGATCCCATCGGCAGATCAAGATGACATGACCCATTCGAAAAGATAGATCCTATCGGTAGATCGGGATGACATGGCTCATTTGGAAAGATAGATCCCATCGGTAGATCGAGATGACATGACCCATTTGGGAAAATAAATCCCATCGGTAGATCGAGACGAAATGACCCGTTCGGGGAGATAGATCCCATCTGTAGATCGGAGCTACATGAGCCCATTTGAGGGGATAGATTCTATCAGTAGATCGGGATGACGTGACCCGTTCAGAAAGATAAATTCAATCAATAGATCGGGACGACATGAACTCATTTAGAGATATAGATCTCACAGTAAATCGGGGCGACATGGCCTGTTTGCGGAGATAGATCCCATTGGCAGATCAGGATAATATGGGCCTGTTCGGGAAAATAGATCCCATCGATAGATCGAGACGATATGACCCATTTAGGGAGATAGATTCCATCGGTAGATCAGGGTAGAATGACCCATTTGGAGAGATAGATCCCATAGGTAGATCGGGACGACATGGGTCTGTTCAGGGAGATAGATCCCATCGCTAGATCGGGTGACATGGCCCGTTCAAGGAGACAGATCACATTTGTAGATCGGGACAACATGGCCTGTTCAGAGAGATAAGTCCCATCAGTAGATCAGGACAATATAAGCCCATTCGGAGATATAAATCCTATTGGTAGATCGGGACGACATGACCCGTTTGAGGAGATAGATTCCATCGGTAGATCTGGGTAACATAGATCCGTTCAGGGAGATAGATCTCATTGCTATATCAGGGCGACATGGCCCATTCAGGGAGATAGATCCAAACGGTAGATTTCATTGTGCATATTCGAAAAGATAATTCATCAACAATAGAACAAGGTTGACGACCGTAAAGATCTTACCCAATCATCGTGTCAAGAGGCGTCCCTAAAATAGGTAGTTGGAGTTATGGCGATATGAGAGATGAAATGAAATAGAGTGCGAAGTTTTTTTGGCTTATTAGTCAGTTTTTTCCCATGGACGGCGCTAATCTGTTAGAGTCGAGTTTTGTTCCATAAATACTTGCTCTTCCTACTCAAGCGGGAAGTTAATGACGGTAGTGTTTGTCGGTTCTTCACGAATGAGAAATATGCAAAAATCCCACTGGGACTGATCAGGCGGGGGGATTCGGACGCTCAAGTCAGTATGAGTGATAAAATAAAGACTGATAGTAATCGTAGATATTATACTTTTGATCATGTATATAGTAGAAAACGAAAGCATATCTCTAATCGTATAAGATTGAGCATAAATCTCTACCTTTGTCGATATATGTAAATAGATATGAAACCCCCCGTTGAATGACATATGGAATTGAGTATGGAACTCCTCTTCTGACTGATGTATAGAATTGAGTATAAAACCCCTTCTGAATGACATATGAAATTGGAATTGGGTATGGAACTCTCTCTGACTGATATATAGAATTGGGTATGAAACTCCTTCTGAATGACATATAGAATTGGGTACGGAACCCTCTCTGACTGATATATAGAATTGTCTCTCTCTCATATGTAAAAACTGAGTACCTTCTAAGAGTTGTCTATACTTTGTATTTATAGTTTTCCTAAAAGTGTAGAAAACTCTAGTTTCTATTTATCTGAGATCTTTCAAAATTGTTAGGATTCTGTTAAAAACTTTTTGGAAGATTTAGAATTCCTTGGGGTTAAGAAAAGTTTTCAATTATAGAAAATTTTTCTTCCTTCTTAAGAGTTCATAAGAGTTAGAATTCTTTTAGAACACGGAAAGATTTGAATTTAATGGTAATTATTTTTCTTATCGAATAACCATAAATATTTATAAAAACTTGTTAAAGTAGTATACCATCAGCATGTAATTTGAAAAATTCATTCTATAAATAAATCTACTTCATCAGGTAGCTCTCCCACCCTTGACTAATCATTTCCTATCCCTTCTTCCCTCTTTTCTTATCCCTCACTCCCTCGACTGATCATTCCCTGCTTGTCCTGTTAACTTCAATGCATTTTTTTCCTTTATACATTTTTAATTTTCTTTTTTTTTTTTTTTGGTTTTCTTTGTGTATTTTTGATATACTATCATAAATTGAAATATATTTTGGAATTTCACTACAGTCATTGATAGGAATTTAATTTGATGTTTAATCAATTAATATAATTAGCCAAAAATAAATTTTTTAATAACCTAATATGTTTTACAAAATTAAAATAATTAATTTTTTTATATATTACAATGCCTATTGTGATGACATGGAATAAATATTTTTTTTTTTTAAAAAAAGACTACATATTAGCGTGACAAATTTCAATACAGGAGGCAACGTACGTAATTAAAGGGGTCACTTGGTACGTCTTACTATTGTGACGCACTTGCAGCTCGAAAGTTCAGCTCTAATTTTGGACACAGTACACCAAGGTCCACGTCAGTACCTGACGAGGAGCGTCTTGTCGTTTTGTTATGGACATAGCCCATTGCCAACGCTAAGTCGATTTTTGAGAAGGGGCAGAAGATTGAGAGTTAGCTTATTGTTTTAAAAGAAATATTTGGAAGGAAATTAGTTAGTCTACAAAAAAGATAAGTTCTTGCACTTGCTCAACAAGTATAATTATTCTTCAAGAATTCGTGTTTAATAATATTTTTAATTTAAGATTTTTTATTTTAGAAATTATTTGTAGGAGATTTTTCTAATTTTAATAGGAATATATTTTTTATTGTTATAATTAATTAATTTTTAAACATGTGTATTTTTTCTAAATTTTTGGATTGAAACCTGTTGGTCTCTAATTAATTAAGTGGGACAGAGGTACATTTTTTTTCCAAGTCCTTTTGGGCATGGAAAATCCGGGACAAAATGAAGTCTGTAGTTTTGGAGGACGAGTAATCCGCTCTTACAAGTCAAGAGACGCATTTGTTGGGGGGAATGATTACAATGCTGATTTAAATAGGTTGAAGTTGACGCATGAGCGACTACAGGGAAATGGTTGAAGAAATCAAATGAAGTCTTTTTCTTTTAACAGGTCCTTTGGGGTCCCTCAACTGACTTTTTCACCACACCACAGCCAATACAATCACGGTCGCAAGTCCAGCCATCCTTCTTATTGAGAGAGAAGGAAACATTTTTCTTTCTTTTGGATTAAATTCCGGTGAACAATGCACTACTTTCCCATTTGTATATTATATTGTTAGAAAATATTGTATATATCAAAATCAAATCAACTTTGATACTTTTTAAATTTTTTTTTATTATATATTTATAATATTTATTTATATATTTATGATAATAAATTTTTTATATAAATCTAATATATTGCAATAATTCAATTGAAACAATAAAATATTAGGTTTTAATATTTTTGTATTACTTCTAATTTTCTTTAACATGGTATCTTAATCATGATATTTTATATTTTATATTTGTATTATTTTATATTTTTATCATGGTATCATAGCTCTTTTTACAAAAAAAAAAAAAAAAAAAAAGTTATCTACATACTCGCTTATGTCTCAAAACTAGTGTTGGAACCAAATCAGCCAAAGATAAAGCTAGCGCAAGTGTTAGAGCCAGGAGCAACAAGAGACAAGAACCAAGAGCTTAAGCTAAAAGCCAGATCTTGAAACTAAGCTCAAAGCCACAACAGAAGCCAAAGCCGGAGGCAGAGTTAGAGCCAGAGCCGAGAGCCAGCGTAAGGGTTGCAAAAACACCACTAGGATTTTAGATTCTCTATCCGAATTCTCTTTCAAATTCAAATGATTTTCATATCACATTGAGTTTGATGAGATGTTAAAAATATATTATATATCGAAATCAAATCAATATTGATTTGATTTTGATATATATTTGAATTTTCTTGTTTTTATATTTCTTATTTTTTATTTGTAATAAGTATTTTTATATTTGTGATAATAAATTTTTTATATCCAATATATTGTAATAATTTAATTGATACAATGGATATTAAATTTTAGTATTTTTATTTTGATTTTAATATTCTCTAACAGGTTATTGTGATCATGTTGATCTATATTTCATATTTATATTATTTTATGTTTTATCAAATATAATACATGTTTTTACATTTAATTATCAAAATGAAATACTATTTTTGAGTAATTTTTTTTAAACAAATATTTTATGCCTTTCCCCATGGTGTTACCAGAAGGAATGGTTAGAGATAAGTTGCAGCATATCCTCTACTAATTTCCCCAAATCAGTATTCCTACCAGGATAATCATATGTTTGACTTTTGTTGCAATACAAAAGGAAAACACTTACTGCACAGAAGACAGGTTAATAACTCTAGATTCAAACGAGGATTACTTTGTAACGTACTATCAACTCAAACTTTTACTCCGAAATCCAACTCGACAGTGTTCAAATCAGTCAAATGGTTTGAATGCATAAAAGTTCAAACTCGAATGAGCATAGATTAAAACCCTAAATTATACTTTTAGCCATTGAAACACAGTCACATTTTTGAGTTCACAGACATGAAAATCTGTTTGATACAAATTGGGTATCAAACCTTAAAACCTTAAGCCTCCATGTTCTATATTAAGATAAACCAACACTAAAATACAAATTACAATGAATTTAAACATACAAAAGGTACTTGCAATGAATTAGGAAACTGAAGGTCCAAAACTTGTATTAGGATTTTAGCCACCATAGAGACCAAGAAGAGAAAGAAATGTGCAAAATTTGGAAAACAGAAACAAAAAGTAATAAAGATTATTTCTCATACTAAACGGTTTTTTGTTTTTTAATCTATTCTTTAAATTTATTACATGTAGTCGAATTTTGAGCAAGTTTCCATTTACGCATGTGTGTAGTGTGAAATCTCATTTTAAAGGCAAACAAATACAACCCTCTTGATTTCTAAAGGGCAGCCTTTCTAATATTTCCAAACTTAGAAATTGCTTCTCTCCTTTTTTTATAGATTGGAAAAAGAAGTATCTTACTTGACGAAAATTAAGCTAGACACATGGTGGGTCGACTATAGCTGTCAATTATAATCCTACAGGTTTAACCTATAATCCTATAGTCTCAAAGTGTAAGGATCCTAATCTGGAGATCAAAATGGTTGGAAGCACTTCTTTCTTCTCATCTAGATGGGACGATGGTCCAACCATCATTTAATTTGAGCAGGACAGAAGCACCATTTTTCCATCCCAATTGGGCATGGAAAATCTAGGACTTGATAGAGAACAAAATATTCTTCTGCATTCCTATCATATAAGGAAGCAACTAAGATCTAACCTAGTCTACGCAGCAATTTTTCCACAAAAGAAAAGAAGAATTGACAACAAAATTGTAAGGTCCATCTCTGTCCCCAGCCTAATTTTCGTAATTAGCCCCAAATAATTAATGTTATCATCTTCTTCACCACAGATATTACAATCACAATGACCGGGTCAAGCCATCCTTCTAATTGAGTGGGACATAAGCGCATTTTTCCAAATCCAATTGGGCATGGAAAATCTGGGACTCAAACAGAATATGCTTTTGCATTCCTATATAATACAATGCAAGTTACTTAACTTATCATGAGAAAAATAAATTCCTCCTTTTTATAAAATCGCCTCTGCCTCCATAAAAAATGATTTCGATGCAAACCCTTCTGTTGAATCTAGTACTATGCCTTGGTACTTTGCAAGTGAAAGGTCAAAGCTGGGCAAAACCTGGCTGTCAAGAGAAGTGCGGTGACATCACGATCCCGTACCCATTCGGAATTTCAAGTTCGTGTTATCTCAATTCATGGTTTGAGATAACTTGCAATCAATCTTCTACAAATTCCTCAAAGTTTGTACCTTTCTTGGGCAAAATTAAGCTAGAGGTACTACATATCTCACTAGATGAAGGGACAATTACTGTCAACAATCCTATAGTCTCAACATGCAATAATCAGAGTTGGGAGATTGACTTAACTGGAAGCTCTTTTTTTTATTCATATAACTGGTTCGTGGCAGTTGGCTGCGACAATCTGGCAGTTCTGAAAAATCAAACCGGAGAAACATTGACAGGTTGTACCTCTGTATGCACAAATTCTTCTGTTACTGATGATAAGGGTTGCTTTGGGATCAATTGTTGTCACACAACTGCCTCCTATCTTACAACATACAAGGTGGATATTTCAAGCTCTGGAGTCCAAAATAGCAATGGAAGTTGCAAGTACGCATTTCTGGTTTCAGGGCTATGGTTGAGAAGGCCCAATTTAAGTGCTTCCGTGGTTCGTAGTATTGTTCAGAGTATGAATTCTGTTCCCGTTGAGCTGGACTGGTTCATGGAAACTGACAAAGATATTACTGATGCTGGTTGTATCGATGAGGTGGCCGACGTTTACTATTCGTTGTTTCCTGCCGATGACGGGAAGAGTTTCTACCGGTGTATGTGTCCGTACCCAGACTACGTGGGGAACCCTTATCTTCCCGGAGGATGCAAAGGTTATGATCTTTTTCCCATTGAAAGGAACCTTTTATATATATATATATATATTTAAATCAAGGTAGCAACGAGTATTGATACCTATAGTATACAAGCTCTAAGATAATGGGTTTTAGGTGCCTAATTCTTTTTTTTAAAAAAAAAAGAAAAAAAAAAGAAAAAGCCAAGATCCTTTGGGTGCTACTTTTTAGATTCTTAGATACTATAAGTATCAAAGAAATTTCTTGGATACTATGAGTATCAGTATCAATTCATACCATAAAATGATTTAAAAAACGAAAGAAATTTCTTTGCATAAGATTTTTCCATAATACTCAAAGGCCTAAGAAAAGTATATAAGAAAGAAGGATTGGGTACTTTAAAATAATAATAATAATAAATAATTAATTAATAAAACGGAGGATGCCTTGGACCCTTGGGTCCCATTCGCATCTGCAGGCCAAATGGCCCAATTTTGTCCGGGACTAACATAATTCTATCAAGATTAGCTTCTTTTTATTCCTTGATGAAATGCTATCAAGATTATTGAGTATATATAATACCAACATATTAAAATATCCTCTATATTAGTTAGTGAATCACTTTCTTTCTGAACCATTTTGAGTATATCTGATATTGTTGAGAGTGGGAAACCATCTTGCTAATAGAGTGGGCAGTTTGATTAGGCCCTCTTTTCACATGGGAGTAGGAGAAAAAGAGCTAAAACTATTAACAATGGCATTAATATTGTTGAATAGGGGAAATTGTACATTTAAGTGAGTTATAGTAATTTAATACAGAGAAACAGGGTCATGTGAAGAAGTAGCTTTGGAGGAAAGGAATGGCCCCTAACAGGAATCTGGGTGAGAGAGAGAGGGAAAATAAATTTTGTGTGTCTAATCGGCGAGAAGAAAGAAATTTTTGGATGATAATAATAATAATATATCCATCCAATAATTTAAACTTTTAGAATGGATATTATTTATACTGAATATAAGATAGGATTAGAGTGGGAGGTCCTAAATTTAAATCTCCTTTCATTCTACTTAAAAAAAAAAATAATTGTGTTAAGATATAAAAAAAATAATAACAAATTCAAGTAATTACGCAAGATATAAGACACTTCTTGCCATTTGAATTATTATTTTAAAATAGATGTGTATAAAAGGAAAAATAATGATGAAATGAAGCAAATCAATCATCTTATATTTTATAAAATAATAATAAAAATTTTATTGCAAAATTCCATTGAAGTAACAAAGAGTCTTTATACTCAGCAAATTTTTGTGAATATTTTTATAAATATATTTCTGTTAACAAGAATATGAATTTCAGCCAATACTTCTAAATATGCACTCACAAATTCATTAGATATATAATTTTTTATACAAAGCCATGCCAATGTGTGACCAAATAGTAAATTTTTTTCCAATATTATTTCTACTTTATCATTTCCATATACTCTCTCTCACGCATAAAAAGACAGGTCTTGATCCGTGCTCAAATGGAACATGTGATGGACAATGTGATCCAATACGCGGTGTTGGCTACACATGCATTCCTCAAAAATCACACATTAAAGAGGTCATTATTGGTACGAAGTTCCTACCCCCTCGAGTGCAGTGTGTGTAAGTTTATGACCACCTGCTCTACTAATGATGTGTGGCTATGTTTTGCAGGAGTCACCACTATTTTTGGTTCCATGATTTTGCTCGTTACAAGTCTCTTTCTGTATAAAGCAATAATTAAAAGAATAAACAGAAAACTCAAGCAAAAGTTTTTCAAACGAAATGGGGGCCTACTTCTTCAACAGAAAATGTCACTACAAGATGGGATAGTTGAGAAAACTAAAGTTTTCTCATTTGAGGAGTTAGAGAAAGCCACAGATCACTTCAATGCAAATAGAGTACTAGGACATGGCAGCCAAGGCACAGTTTATAAAGGTATGCTAACAGATGAGAAAATTGTTGCAGTTAAGAAATCAATAATAATGGATGAAAGTCAAGTTGAACAATTTATCAATGAGGTTGTCATCCTTTCCCAAATCAATCATAGGAATGTGGTACACTTGTTTGGCTGTTGTTTGGAGACAAGATTTCCATTACTAGTTTATGAATTTATCCCTAATGGAACTCTTTTCGATCACATCCACAATCAGAGAGATGAGTTTCCTATGTTATGGGAAACTCGGTTGCTAATTGCCACAGAAATTGCAAATGCTCTTGCCTATTTACACTCATCAACTTCAATGCCTATTTACCATAGAAATATTAAGTCTACCAATATCTTGTTGGACGATGAGTATAGAGCAAAAATTTCAGATTTTGGGACATCAAAATCAATTCCTATGAAACAGATGCACTTAACAACCTTAGTAGAAGGAACATTTGGATACTTAGATCCTGAATATTTTCAAACATGTCAATTCACCAACAAAAGTGATGTTTATAGTTTTGGGGTAGTACTGGTTGAACTTTTAACTGGTCAAAGGCCAATTACTTGGACGGAATCACAAGAAGAAAGAAGTTTGGCAACTTTTTTTCTTGTAGCAATGGAGGAGAATCATGTTTTCGACATCCTTGATCGTCAACTTTTGAAAGAGAAGAAAAGTGAGGAATTTCTTGCAGTTGCTAAGCTTGCAAAACAATGCTTGAATTTGAGTGGAAAACGGAGACCAACAATGAAAGAAGTAGCAACGGAATTAGAGAAGATTCAAAGGTCTGCACCATCTAAAACAATTCATGAAAGTGTTCAACAGGACATCCATGGCCCAGCTCAGTATATAGTCACCTCTGATGCTACTACTTCAAGTGCACGTTTGACCATCGAGTTTTCAAATTATAGTTTGGTCTCTTCACTTGATGATAAACCTCTTCTCATTGACATGATATAAATCATGTCAAAAAATATATATTTTGTGGTTTCATTTCATGAGTGAGTGCCTACACTTTGTAAATCAAGTCTATGCATTTTTTTTGGTGATTTTGAAGACCATGTAGTATTTGCACTTTGTTTACAGTTGTTTGGAGTTTTTAATACTATTTGAGTTAAACTAGGGATTTGGAGAACCTGTAGAGATCTTGATGTTTATTTACTTGCAATTTTACTCTATTTTGTTCTATTAGGTGCCTTTCTCTTTTAATTTCTTTCTTGCTTTCAAGAAAGGATTTTTCTGATATTTAGATTGGACTGAATGTGCTTTAATGCTATCTTTGTTGCACAGTTCAAAATCTTTACAGCATTGTTAGATCACTGTTAATTTTTTTTATAATGTTTTAGAGAAAGTGTTAGACGCTATAGCCTTTTTGTATTAAGAAATTAGTATTATTATTTTTAATGAATCCTATTTAGTTTAGGCTTGGAAAAATGTCTTGGTTGAAAGTAATCCCAAATCATGATGAACTATAATCTTGGAGGTTGAAACCTGATTGTTTGCCAACTTATAATTAGTATTCATAGACATGAACTACACTTACTGCACTTGCAACATTATAAATCTTTAACATATAGGCCGGAAGATGGGCAGGCGTAGAAAAATATGTGGCCCATCAATTCTTCGCAATTTGTGTGTTGGGCTTCTACTCATTATCATATCGATATTTTAGGGTTTGTCCCTTCTCGCTTTCATTTAATGTTTTTTTTTTGTGAGAATATTGTGTTTTTGATTTCACACAAAAAATAAAAAGAATTATACAATTTATATTCAATCTGGTTATACAATTGAAATAAAATGTAATAAATTTAAAAGAAAAGTATAGAAAACAGTGCAGAAAATTATTTTGTTTCTTTATCTTCTCTACTTCGAGTTTAATCCTATTTATAGACTCTCATTAAGATTTTTGTAGTACATGAACTTTTAACTTCTAAATGAGTTACAAAACATTTGACTGATGTATATTGGGGAATGTAAATATTAGATAATAAGTAAAAAATATACTTATGACTTTATACTTTCTTGGGTGAATATGGACACCCACAAAACTTTGATATTTATGTACCGCCTCTTGGATGTCTGTTAAGAATTATGTCTCATTAAAATTTACAAGGACAAACCATGTATCATAAAAAATCCTAATGATAGAAAAGGAGTGCATATATACACTTCTATTGAAAACATCACTTGAAATATTTGCTCCCCTTTTATCAATGTCATTGAAAATCTCTTAGTCAGTGAATTCTGATTCTATGAACAATTTTTCACAAAAACTACAGTAGGTAATATCTTGATGAATGCATCAATTAGATTATTGGTTAAATGGATATGTTGAACATTTATATCACTATTCTGCAAGAGATCATGAATGAATGAAAAAAAAAAAAATAGAGAGATAAGTTTTATTCTCTCTTTTGATACACCCTTGCTTTATTTAAGTTATACAAACTATATTATCTTTATATAAAATTAAACTATTCTCTTTCCCTAATGACAAAGCACAAAATTCTCTTATATGTTGAATCAAATATTTTAACCAATAGCACTTTCTACTTGCCTCATGTATAAATAAAATTTTTGCATGGTTAGAAGTGGCTACAAAAGTTTGTTGATAGAATGCCATGAAATGGTTGTGCCATGACATATGAATACATAGCCTATTTGTGATCAGGTATCATGTAGATAAGAAAGATAGCTAGTATTTTCATAGGCAATTATATTTGATTTATTTAACTCATATTCGTTGTTTGTCAAAAGTATCTAAGCATATGTTTGACTCCATTTTAGTGCCTTCTCGTTGGTAGGTAACTATATCTTGCTAATACAATTTATTGAAAATGATATATCAAGTCATGTATGACTAGTGATGGTACATAGTCCACCGGTCTATAACCACAAATTTCAAAAACTATTGGGCCTATTAGGTCCTAATCACAAAGATCCACAAATTACCAAGGGGCCTCTTGGTAAACGATCAAAATGTCCGAACACTCTCATGGTCAAACACCCTCTTGGTTAAGCACTCTTGCTTATGTCTCCCGACCACTACTCGATTAAGTCTTGGTTAAACCTCTCGACTACTACCGAATGATCTCTCACTAAGTAATATCCCCGACTAGCAAATCAAGATAATGATCACTTAAACTTTGAACCTCCTCTAATCCCAGGAGTAATCTCATTCGATAAGGAAAGAGGTCTCTGTAATTTTTTTCGATAAGGTAGGAAATTTTCGTGACAATTTAAATTTCCCTTAATCTATAGGATCCTAATTCTCCTAAAAATTCTTGAATATAGTCCCTATAATCTTAGAAGTTCTCTGGTGATCTCTCCATAAGGGAACTATGGTTTCTATGTCCCTAAGAGACTTTCCATGCATACGCATGCTATATATATTCAGTGTAGGCGTATTGTCGGATACGTTCAATAGCTCTACATATACATATTGCACAAGACTGCACAAGGCTATTCTAAGCTCTACTTTGTCTGTTCTCTCTCTCTCTCAATTCTCTTTTTGACTTCAACATCTAAGTTTTCTTTGATAGACCACCTCCGATGGGTATTTGCAAGTTTCTCCATCCACGAAGGCATAGAAGACATGCCAATGCTAGTTTCACACTCAGGTTAAGAGAGCAAATATTTGCAAAGTAAATTCACCTCCTACAAATTAGCGCTGTCTATGAGAACAAATTGACTTTTCAGCCAAATACACTTCATGCCCTATTTTTTTTTTTTTTTTGCCTTTTTTGTCACTAATGTAAGAACTTCATGCCTTATTATTAAAGATATGTATGATAGAGTTGTCACTAATGTAAGAACTTATGGGAGGGTACGTGATAGCTTTCCAATAAACATTGGACTCTACTTGGAATCAACATTAAGTCTAATTTTGTTTGCGATAGTGATAAATAAAGTTACAAAGAGCATCCAAGATAAAATACCATGTTGTATGCTCTTTGCAGATAATATAGTATTGATAGATGAAACTAGTGAAAGTATTAATACTAAATTAGAGTTATGGAGGGACACACTAGAGTTTAGAGGATTTAGATTGAACAAAATTAAAATAGAGTACATAAAATGCACATTCGGTGATAGCGATCAAAACGATGAAGAAACAATTAGATTAGAAAGACATGAGGTAACAAAAAATGAACGTTTTAGATATCTTGGATTCATTATCCAAAATGATGCCAACATAGATGGGGATGTAAATCATAGGATACAAGCGGGTTAAATGAAATGGAGAAAAGTATCTGGAGTTTTTTGCGATCGCATGATGCCAGTCTCTCTAAAAGGAAAGTTTTATAGAATGATAGTAAGATCTGCATTACTATATGGTATCGAATGTTGGGCCATTAAACACAAACAAGAGCAAAATATGACTGTAGCCGAGATGAGAATGCTAAGATGAATGTATGGTAAAACTAGGAAGGATAAAATTAGAAATGAAGAAATACGTAGAAAATTAGGAGTGAGTTAATTGTAGATAAGATACAAGAGTATCGCTTGAGATGGTTTGAGCATATGCAACGAAGGCCCAAGATGCACCAATTAGGAGAATTGAGAGTTTAATATAGGAGATCTAGTAAAACGATGAGGTAGACCATTAAAAATCTGGATGTAATGTATTTGCAAAGATATGACAGTTAAGAGATTAACTAAAGAGATAATTTCAGACAGGAATGAATGGCGTAGGAGAATTAGAGAATGTTAAATCATCACTTTTCGTATTTTATATGTAGTTGGATAGTATGTGTGTGTTTTTTTTTTAATTATTTTATATTTGTCTCTCAAATGGCTGACCTCAAATTTTGGAATTAAGGTTTAGCTTGTTGTTGCTGTTGTTGCCTTTCTGTCGCTATGTCACCCAAAAAGAGGAATGGTAACACCTCGAAAGCAATGTTTACAGTGGGAGGACAAACGTCGAACCCCATGGACCCTCTTCCACTAAGAATTCCTATTAATCAACTAGATACTTCCATCATTCACTCACAGCACCAAGTGGAGCAACTCTTTCAAGGAGATCTCTAGCTACCTGTTGCCTAACATCAAGGCGGGCCGACTCCTTCCCCTGTTCCAACCTCTCTAGATTGAGTCAATTGCTCTAGATGGAAAAGCTGGAATCTTAGATACAGGGCATGATTAAACAATTAAAAGGCCGTACCCTCATATAAGAAACTTCATCCTCATCCAGGAGATCAAGGCACTCACGTTCATGCAGGCTCTAACCTCGAAGACACCGAGAGTCCTCGATGATATCCCCGCACGATCTAGATGACTTGTAGAGGAAAGTTGAAAAACTTGTGGCTGTTGAACTCAAACGTGCTAGCACGGGGAGAGATGATACTACTTAACATCCCACTAGTCTTTCGCCGTTCAATCCAAAAATCTCTACCGAGCTGATACCATGAGATTTACTTCTGCCCTCTATGGAGAGGCACAATGACACCACCCACTTTCGATACCACGTGGCTTGTTTCGTGATAGTCATGACCGCAAGGGACATGTCGGATGTTGCCATGCACAATCATTTCCCCATAACCCTAAAGTGTACCATGCTAACTTGGTTTAATTCACTTGCCTTTCTAACCATTAGGAGCTTCTCGGAACTAAAGCAGTAGTTTTAGGCCCATTTTGTGATAAGCCGAGGGGTTGAAAGGAAGTCTATCTCCGTCCAATCACTATGATCGAGAGATGATGATCCCTTGAAATATTTTCTTAACAAGTTTAAGATCGAGATGATAAAGGTCTCTGGTTTGGACCATTTCATTGCCTTGACAGCATTACTTACTAGATTATAACTTTGCTCATGCAGAATCTTCTGGCTACCATTTAAGAATTTTATGCCTAGGCCATATATCACTACAGAAGAAGCTGGGGCGTTTGACAGGCATTGAGGCTGAGCAGGAAAAAACGAGTGTAGTCGCTCCTTGTAGCAACCCTCACCCAAGAGGAATCGACCAGGACCTTCGCTACAAAATCCTAATACCGGATTTTTGGTGTTACATTGTTACTGCAATCGCACGGAAAGAGAGACAAGGGCACTCCACTGTATCTGCTAACTCTCTGTGATGTGCCTTTGGTTCTTAAACAAGTATGGAGGTTTTTCATGCAGTAATTGACCTCACAGCTTGAAAGAGACTATCTGCATAAATTTTCTATTGCAGAGCCGGACACAAAAGAGATAATGCATGCCATTCCTCAATTTCTAACAACTGCTCAGTGCGATCATTTTGTATCTGATAGAAGTAGAAAAACTGTTCAAATTTGGAATGAAAAGTCAAATTTGTTTTTCTTTTTTCTTCTCTGGATAACCAAAGAACTAAAAGGTTTAGTTTTAACTTAAATGCAGAGGTTTAAGCATAAGTAAACCAAAAAGAAAATGTTGAAAGCGAAAAATGGTGCCTTCTTTGATTTATAGATAATGAACTAAGCAATATGTAGCCTACTGTATGCAATAATCTTCCCAAAAAGAAGAAAAAAAAAAAAAATTGAAACAGTACCCTCTGGTCGGCTTTGGTCCCTAACAGGAAGCATTTTGTCGATTGATATGCACGTCGCTCATTACCAATGCTAAAGTGATTGCTAAGAAGGGTTAAGACAAATGAGAGTTAGCCGATTGTCTCAAAGAAATGTTTTAAAGGAAATTAACTGATCTACGAGGAAAGAAATTTCTTGCTCATCAAGCATACTTTTTTCTTCAAGAATTTTTGTGTAAAAAATTTTTTAATTTTAGGATTTTTTATTTTTGAAATTATTTGTAGGAGATTTTTGTAATTTTAATAGGAATATAATTTTTTTACTATTATAATTAATTAATTTAATTAATTTTTAAACATTTGTATTTTTTCTAAATTTTTGGATTGAAAGTAGTTAGATCTCTAGAATATATGGTAGTGTGCTAGCAGTTTATCACCCTTAGATGCTGTTGTCAGTCGCAAACATAATCTTTGTTGATTACCATAAAGTAATTTTTGTTATCACCTTCTTCTCCACAGCCATTAAAATCACGAAGTCTTCACAAGGCTGGCTGTGTTAGGTTACTTGAATCAAACTTGCTTTTTCTTGTTAGGTTACATGCCAGGAAAAAAAAAAAATACACACATTAATTACTCCAATGTTGCAGATGAAAATTGTTGTAAATTGGACATCCTGGATTCATCATCAAATATCTACTGCAGAACATTTCTAGTTTTGGTTCATCAAAATTGTCATAATGTTTGGAAAAGGCCAAGGCGCCTTGGGCTACGGTGGGTTTCTCGCAGTGCATTGGTGAATTCTGTCAAAACAAGTTGCAGAAGAAACTAGAAGGGCTACCATTACGGATGCCCACCATAGTCCTTCTCTGGAGGAAAAAAAAGAAAAAAAAAAAAAAAAGCAAACCCAAAACACCAAGCCACAATTCATGCATGTAAATTAAAGTACAATTACTCCAGCAATTAATTTTGTCTTCACCTTGCTGAGACAGATGTTAACATAGTAAATTAAAAAATCACGACGCCTTTATATCCAAAGAAGACAAAAAGATTCAAGTCCAAAAGGATGAGGGAATATCCTGTCAAAGTCCACAGATCAACCATCAACCATATTAGAGAGGTGAGTCGCTCTTGAATCAGCCAGCAAAGCACTTAACATTAATAGGACCATTAAAGTTTCCTTGGCCAAAATGAATTCCCATTGTTTAAGCAAGCAATATGTGGTTTAATGTATGCATTAATTTTCCACAAAAGGAAATTGAAAAAATATATCAAGGTCCACTTCGGTCCCTGACGGGGAGCACATTGTTGATTGGCATCTATGTGGCCCATTACCAATGCTTCTAATTGAGTGGGACACATTTATTCCAGTCCATTTTGAGCATGGAAAATCCGGGACAAAGTGAAGTTTGTTGTTCTGGAGGACTAGTGATCAGCTTTTACAAGTCAAGAGGCGTATTTGTTGGGGAGAATGAGTTTGGAAAAATGGTAAGATTTATGAAGATTGTATGACACTTCTTGGCTCATGACTCGGTGTGATTCTCCTCAAAAAAGTTTTGTTGATAAAAATTTGAAGGAGTAAAATGATCTTCAACCAACGTTGGCTCTTGTTACAATTCTATGGTAAGTAGGCATCAAGGATTCTTTAAAGCATCCAAATTTAAATAGCTTTACAAACAACTAATGCTCTCTTGGATCTTAAATTTCAAGTATTGGGCCCTCATGAAAAGCCCGTTACCCAAAATAAAATACTGAAGCAAATATATACGACTCTTAAAATAAAGAGTTATTCTTATAAATGCCCTTGCGCAGAATGATTCCAGTGTTGATTTAAATAGATAGAAGTCGAAGAATGAGTCACCGCAGTAAAATGGTTGAAGAAATCAATTGAAGTCCTTTTCTTTTAACGGGTCCTTTGGGGTCCCTCAACTTACTTTTTCACCGCAACACAGCCATTACGATCACAATCACTGGTCCAACCATCCTTCGTATTGAGAGGAATGGAAGCATCATTTTTCTTTCTTTTGGATTAAATCCTAGTGAACAATGTATGACTTTTCCATTCCTATATAATATTGTTACGAAATATCATATATATCAAAACACTACAAGAAAACTGTCATTCAGCTACGGATTCCGTCGCTGAAACAAAGAAATACATTGCTGATGAGCTTCGGCAACGAAAATTTTTCGTCGCTAAAAGTGTCGTTGAAAGTGACCTCACTAAAATTACTGACGGTCTCCTTCCGTCGGTAAAAATACCAACGGAACAGAGAGAAATTTCCATCAGTAAATAAAGTCGACACTACTCCGTCACTGATGTTAGACAGGTTACCGACGGATTACAGAGTGAAAAAACCGTTGGTATAATACATTCCCTTAGTAATCCATCAGTGTTTACAGTGTTTCGCAAGAAAAATCAGCGATGGAATAACGACGGTTATTTACCGACGGAAACAAGGACCCTCGCAATGTCGTCGCTAACTTGTGATAGATTAGCGACGAAATGATTCCTTCGCTAAATTTCCGTAAGAAATTTGTAGAGAAATGCCCAAGTAATAGCGACGGAACAACGATGGATTTTTTAATTGGAAAGAAATCCATCGATAATCTGACACTGTTTTAAGTGTGTGTTACTTGAAACTCATTCAGTTTGCCTGTATACCTATAACCTGTAATTCAATCATCCTGTTCCAGTCCAAGTCACATGTTCCCTAATATATCATAAACTTATATAAACCAAAATAATTTAAAACACAAAAATAAACACGAGGTCAAAGCACAAACTCACAATACAATCCCATATGAAAGGTAAATAAATAAAAATCACTAAAATAGGAAAAAAAAGTGCAATGTCTACATGAAATAGATGTACAGAATAAACAAGTTTTCTAAATGTTCAATACCATTTAAAACAAGTACATAATGATGCAAATACCAATGTCACTGAGAGGGGGGATTGGTGATTGCGTGCTATCAAAGTCAGGTGTTGGATTTTGGATATATATTTCAATTTTTTTTTTGTATTTATAATAACTATTTTTATATTTATGATGATAATTTTTTTATACAAATCCAGTATATTGTAATAATTCAATTAAGACAATAAAGTATTTGGTTTTAATATTTTTATATTGATTCAAATATTTTTTGTTGAAGGTGGATTTGACTTCACAGATAATGACTTTGCTAACTCGAATGAGATGGCTTGGCTATATGGTAGTCTTGATTGATAATACCTACAAAAGACTGCCAGGGGATGCTTAGGTGGAGGAGACTCTGATGTTCAAGTTAGAGAGCGATTTTCAAAAGGCGGGAAATAGATCGAAAGAGAGTTCTTTATGTCTTTATGTGCTCTGTGTGAGTAGAAAAGAGATCGTACCTAACTGGTTAGCTTAACGATGTATATACAGCTTCAATGTGTGTGGGAGTCATGTGTATGCTGTGTGTTAGAATCCAAATTTGCTTATGAGAATGCCTCGAGATTGTGGGGATCATGACAAAAGATTTCAAATGCTATGATTTAGGAAAGTCCAGATAATCATAGAGATTTTCTTCTTTATCAGCTAAACTTAGAGTTCTCCTTTCTATTTACGAAAGATTACCTCTATGTTTGTAAAGAAGTAGATATTACATTAGTGAGTCAAACAACAATCACCGAGCATCGAGGAGATCCAAATGCCATTCAGCATTGTACCAAGTAGTTAGCTACGGAGAGGGGTCGATCAGTGAGTATTGAGAGAGTGGGTCGTTTGACGGGCCTCGGACCTGGTTAACCTGGAGTTCTACATGATTTGGGCCGTGTACCATCAAGCGCTAAGTAGTTTTGGAAGCTAATCAGGCAGCCATTGAAGGGGGGCTACTCGATATATACCAAGGGAGTGGACCCTGTCTACCCATGATTACACGCTTCCGGTTGTGTTGTATTGAATAGGCCATGGGTCCATAAGGTTCCAAGTCCCGTAGTAATGCACTTCGTGTTTATGCTCCATTATTTGCCCTCAACTCCTGATGACATTCTATAGGAAAGGTTTTAGGAGTAGTATTAAATAGATGGAAATTTGAAAGGATGTTAGTGTCTTGCATTAATTACGGCATGTGCCATTCTAATCTATTGGAAGCATCTCCAAAATGCTTTATAAGACGTGGCGTCCTCATTAGGTCATGTACTATCATGTTTGCATTTTGATAGTTTTCTCTTTCGATCAAAGAGGCAATCCGCTAGTCGCTTTTCTTTGAAATCCCAAAGCAACACTCAGAGAAAGAAATCAAGCCCCAAATGGCCAAAAGTAAATTGTCCCGGACTTATCCGAGCATCAACGATATCAAAAGTGTCATGAGAAAGGAGGAGATTCGGGGATGACTTCGTCATTTGATCAGCCACGGATGAAGACAGAGTTAATAGGGTATCGGACACTCGCATCCCAATATACAAACAGTCCATCAAGTATTGTCTGAAGGTGTCGTATACAGGTGAGGTTGTCACGCCCCGAACCGGGATCGTGAACAGTCGCCCGTTGCCCTGGATGCCGAGTGTATTTCTACAGAAAATTGGGCAGAACCTCCCCATAAATCGGAGATCTCCCATGTACAATTCAACCTGTTTAAACCTGTATAATTCAAAATTATTCTGAAAATAAAACAAATGGCCATCCCAGCCTCTCCAAAACCCATCAACCATAGTAGACATCCAGAATAACGCCAGGCTAATTAAATCAACAACAGTCCTAACCACCGACCTCTACTGTTATGCCCAACTAGAGCATGAGCAGCCGCCACATCGAGCAGACCTAAATTTTATATAGTATACAATAGTTTTCCAAGTAAAGAGTTTAAATGTTTACAAATGCCTCAATGCAAGCATAATATGAGAGTTTCACAACAATGTCCATAATTATTACAGTCATCCCATAAAAATGTACACGGTCAACTATGGACCTCAACAAGACCTCGCAGGGTCGAAAATAAAATACGTAATTCATCTTTCAAATTTAAACTTAAACCTTACCATCGAGAAGAACCAAACCCGCCTAGGATCAACTGAAATCTCTAAACTCTGAAACGTCGCTCTAGCACAACAATCCTGTCTGAGGGAGGAAAGAAGAGGGGTGAGTATTTATGGGAGGATACTCAGCAAGTGAGGGGAAGGACATCGTGCTATCAATATCAAGTGTGAACTTGGAGTGTCAAAGCATGTAATACAATATCGGGTATATGAAAACAACGTGCAATTTAAACATATCTCGAGGCACACATCAGAAAATAACATATGCATTCATCCATGTATCAAATCACATGAGAAGAGCGGTCGAATAAACAACCCCGACAATGGTCTACCTCGACCAAGGACGGACGCATTGGGGGTTTTCACAATGCAAATATCAAATAATGGCTCTCTACCCCAATGTTGGCCACAGACTACTCCAACTAGCCTGTAAATAATAATAATAATAATAATGATATACATATAAATAGTCAGCCGTGTATGATGCCCCCGCCCTGTGCTAGACAGAGATACAACTCACGTCCTCCCCCGATGAGGGTTCAACCTGGGACAACCATACACACGACAATCTAGCGGATACCTCCAGCCGAAGAGTATCCGGACACAAGGGGTGCCGCTACCAGACGTCCTTCGTAGCTACGGAACAATATCAAATCAGTCGGACACGTGGCCCCATGCATCCCAACACCATATCAGCTGGGCATATAGCCCCATGCATCGTATCATAATATCAGCCGGGCATACAGCCCAGGTGGTACGTATAAATCCATTCAAAACCATGTGCCAATGCAAGTGAAAGCATTAAAACATGTCAATATATCAAAGGGGTGACACAATATCCGGTTATCAAACTCATGAATGCATATCAATGAAATCACAGTTGGGACACTCCAATGGTCACAAAAATATGTATATAAATACTTATCAAAATCCAAAAGTTCAAATTTCACACGTATAGAAATCATGTCATTTTAAAATGGGTAAAACAGGATTTGTCAATCAATGGTAGATGTCGTAGTCCCACTCACAACATGGGGGAGGGTAGTGCACTCCCCAATAATACCACGAATCGAACCAAACTCGACTCCTCGAGTCTCCAAGAAAGTCAACCTAATCAAATCATGAATTTCATCAATTTTCTGACTATTTTCAGGATTTATCATTTTCCTTAAATTCATACAAACCCTAAAATCTTCGATTTATAAATGTACTCCAATGTAATCAATTTCTTTCCATTTATAAATAAATAACGAAATCCAAACCAATCTAAATTAACTAAATTTCCTACAAGATGGAAAAAATCTTTGAAAAATCATACACTTTTCATTTCTCATCCGATTTCTTCAAACAATATCTCATTTTAAAGGTATTGAAACCTATTTTCATAATATAAAGATTCTATTTGACTTAACTATATGCAACACCAACCATAATGTAAAACAACACATCAATCCTTAAGCTCAAATCCCAAATTTTGATTGTTTTCATGCATTCATCAAATTAAACTCTACGTGAAACCATTTAAATCAATTTAACTCAATTCTATTATCCAAAACAACTCAATTTCGTATAAAATTCTATACTTAACCGAAATAATAACATATAATGTCAAACAATGTGTTCTAATCGAATCTAACATACATCCTGAACCTATACAACATTTCCTTATGCTAATTTCACCATAAATGCATTAAATTAACTGAATCAGTTAGAAATCCCTCACCTAGGGTTTCCCGATTCGCAACCCTAAAGTCCGTGCGCCTACAACTCAGTCCAGAATTCTGAAATACGTCCAAATCGAAGCATGGTTCAGCAATTATATTAAATTACCAATGAAATCGAAACCCTAAATTTAACTCATCTTACCCAACGTAGAAAATGAAGTCTGCAGGCGAACTTAGAGCTCTGCGATGATCGCAGAAGGCTCACCACAGTGAGCAGCTCGTGGTCAAGCGGACAGGATGGGGAGAGGTCGAGTCGCGCGCGCTGGGGCAATCTCGCGCACGCTGGGGCAGTCTCGCGCACTGGGGCAGGGACAGTCGCGTGAGCAGTCGCGCCGTACAGGAGCTGTCTCGATCGGGGTCTCGGGCGCCTAGGGCTGTCCCGCTAGCAGTCACGCGAGTAGGGAGAGAGATAGGGAGACTGATAGATAGAGAGCGAAATGGAGAGAGACTGAGGCTACGGTGGTTGTTCGCGGTGGAGACTTTGGCGGGGAAAATGGAAATCACCGCGGGGCGGACTGAGAGAAAGGGAGAGAGAACCTGTCACGCCTCGAACCGGGAATCGTGAACAGCCGCTCGTTGCCCTGGATACCAACTGTATTTCTACAGAAAATCGGGCATAACCTCCCTATAAATCGGAGGTCTCCCATGTACAATTAAACCTGTATACCTGTATAAATTAAAATCATCTTGTAAATTAAACCAATGGCCATCCCGGCCTCTCCAAAACAATCCACCAAGCTATCAAACCCTCCAGAGCCAAATGCGTCACCCTAGCACTATAATCCTATCTGGGGAGGGAAAGAGGAGGGGTGAGTACTCAGGGAAGAATACTCAGTGAGTGAGTGGGTCAATGTAATCGTGTAATATGGGGTGTGAAACTGGAGTGTCAAAGCATAAGTATACAAATCATATTTCAAATCATTATGCTTTTCATTTCAACAATATATCATTTACATGCATTATCAAGTCAAATATGCATCTAAAGCACTGTCAATAAAATCATAGAGCTGCCAGCCGAAAGTGTCTTGGCAGAGGTCTACCTCGACCTATGACAGGCGCACCGAAGGTGTTATATGCGATTTTATTTAAAGTACTCTCTACCCCGGCGTTGGCGACGGACCTCGTCCAGGTGCTAGACTTGGATAGCATCCAAATCCTCCCCCTTTCGGGTTCAACCTGGCTAGTACCGTGTCGTAAATATAATCTCGACAACTCGTGGGATACCCCAGGCCTAGGCATATCTGGACGCCACCCAAGCGCCTCTCACGGTGTCCTTCGTAGCTACGGAACAATACATACCACAGCCCTCAAGGCCAAAATCAATATCATATTAAATACGTGCCGTAAATCAGGTTCACAAACTAAATGCAACATATAGCATAAATGGCATATTATACATTTCAACCACATGGATGCATATTTTTCATAATTTAACCAAATTTTTTGGACACTCCATTGGTTCACAAAAATCATTTTCAAAACCAGTCAAAATATTTCAAGCACACGATAAATCATGCTCATTTATCAAACTGTTGTAAAGCAGGGTTTACATATTAAACGAAAACATTGAAATAAATCCCACTCACCGTATACGGGAGGGTCAATCACTCCCTACAATGTACAACAAGTGTCGAAACTGTGCTCCCCTCGATCGGTCTCCAAGCGTCACTACAATGACAAAACACAATATGTATATATATGATTTGTGCTACATATTTCAAAAGCCACTATGTTAAATTTATACTTTTAATTTATCCTATGTCTAGGATTAAGACTTAGGGTCTCATAGCTAGGCTTCACATGTGCACAAGTACTGTCCCCTTTTCATCACCAAATGTAAATTTCAATTCCTCATTTCCAAAGGCACACAATTCAACCCATAAGCTCTAAGGTTTCCCATACCTTCCTAACAAATAATGCCACTTTAAATCATCCAAAACCACCCCTTTCACACCCTATCAAAGGTACAAAATTAAATCAACACAATGTCATCTTCAACCATCAAGATCATCATTCATACATATACAACTCAAAATTTACATAACCCTCTATTTCCAAGTCTCTTCAATATTCTCATCAAAGTAAATACACACATTTACACTCCAAATTCTTACAAACTTCTCTCTTTCAACATACCTACACAACACATATATAACAACTATACAAGGATACATATTTACTCTTTACATATGCTTTGCATTCGGAAACATCGTTTTCAACTCACAAATCATATTAGCATAATCCATCCTCTTGGCCAAGGTTCATACACACACTCATACTCATATACCTTTATTCAAATCTCTTCTTCAACACCAATACACACATACATTTTCTCATACATGCACATACACATATTCTTCTTTTCCATTTCAATCAATACACATACATCATTCTCTCCCTAACACTCTACACATCTTTCAACTTCATCTCCACCAACAAACACACATATAATACACCACTTTAGCACTACAATTCAGCACATACATTTGTACATTAAAACCAAATTTTCAACACTCCAAAATACACTCAAATCATCCCAAATTCTAGCCACACAATCTTGTCATCAATGGTATTTCATTTATAAATAATTAACAAAATCAAATTCGAGTCAACTTCAATCCTAAAAATCTCTCAAAGTCGGAAGCAAGTCTAAAATAATTAAATTTCCTTCAAAATAGAAAATCTTTGAAAAATCATACACTTTTCAATTTTCATCCAATTTCTTCAACCCATATGTCATTTTAAAGGTATTGAAATCTATTTTCATAATATAGAGATTGTATTTGAATTACCTATATGCAACACCAACTATAATGTAATACAACGCAAGAATCCTTAGGCTTAAATCCCAAATTTTGACTGTTTTTATGCGTTCGTCAAATTAAACTCTGAGAGAAATTATTTTAAACAATCAAGACGATTTTATCATCCGAAACAGCCCAATTAGCATAAATTCCTATATTTAACCTAAATAATTACACAAAATGACCAGATAATGTATTCCAATTGATTTTAACATACATCCTACACATATTCAATATATTCCTACTCTAATTTACCCTACATTTATCTAAATAATTCGAATGAGTTAGTATTTTACCTCACCTAGGGTTTCACAGCAGTCCAAAACCCTAACGTCCGTGCGACATTCGATTCAGTCCGAAACCTACAATGCTTCCAATTCGAAGTAAAAGTCAGCAATTTAGTATAAATCACCAAGGAATCGAAACCCTAGAATTTGGGTTAGGGTTTGATCTTACCTTTGCAGTGGACAAGGTACAGTCGACCTATGACTTTCGGTTGGGGCTTCCGCAAATGGCAGAAGGCGCGCGAGTAGGGAAGAAGCTGCAGCCGCGCATGCAAAAGCTGTCCCGCGCTGCAGGCGCGCGCAAGAAGGGACTGTCGCGTGCTGGTGCGCGCAGGAGGGGGCTGTCTTACGCGAGGTCATGCGCGCATAGGGGCTGTCGTAGAATTGGGATTTACTGCGAATTACGGATGCAACATTTAAAATATACCAAAAATTTAAGTTTAATACTCCAAAATCGAAAATCAATATAATTAAAAATTTCTCTCTCTATATATAAACTGTGAAATATTTTATTTAATTTTGTGAACAGGAATACTAGTACGGACACCGCAGTGTCGGTGTTACAGAACCCGCGAGGAGAGAGAGAGAGAGAGAGGGGTGTCGGTGGTTGTGGGTGGCGGAGACGATGGCGGGTCACGGTGGTGGTGGTTGCGACAGATTCGAGAAGAGAGGATAGAGAGAGATGGAACCGAGAGAGAGAGAGAATAGAGAGAAGGAGAGAGAACCGAAAGGAGAGAGAGAGAATAGGGTGGTCGGAGACGAACGGTGGTGGTGGCGGTGGAGTGGAGGTGCAGCCGGTGCGGCAGCGAAGGGGAAGGGTCACACGGGCGAGGGAGACGAAGAGGGAGAGTGGGAAAAGGGTTAGGGTTTTCTAACCCTAACCCGTCCTCTTTTTTTTTTATTATTATTCTTATTATATATATATTTGGATAGATTTGGAAATAAATAAATGAGTAAATAAATAATTTAATAAATGAAAAGAAAATATATTTATATATATTTATATATATACTTTATTATTCTATTTTAATAATTGAATATACCAAAGGCTTGAATTAAAATCCCAAAAATCGAAAATCAATACAATTTAAAAAAAAAAATTATATATATAAACGGAGGAATATTTTATATATATTCCAGGAACAATATACTTATACGAACACAGCAGTGTCGGTGTTACAGAGGTAGCCCAACTTCTACTCAGTTGGAACATTTTTCCGATGATGTTGACCCCCAACGCTTAGTGCTCGGTGCTCGTGGTGATATCGCTGATGAGTTTTTGTCATCTTTGATTTAATTTCGAGATTCTGGCTTCAGCATTTTCTCTCAAGAGGTGCACTTGCAGGGGCCTTGAAGGACAGTTCTATTTGCAGACTAGGCCAGAATCCAACTGGGAGTTCCTCTACAAACAGACCATTGATAAAGGTTGAATGCATAAGTACTTTTTTGTGGAGTTCTTCAACAAGGATCTGATGCCTGTACTACCAAAAGCCAATGGGGAATTGCATTTAAGGTTAAAGATATGCTAATTTTTTCGTCACTCGAGTTTCATTCACTCGGTTGGGGGTTTTTGCATAGCCAAGGATCGATGCATTTGGGTGGCGGCCCTATTGGACAATAAGATGCTGGCCTTGGCGGGTTTATTACTAGGAGAGAAGAGGAAGATTGAATGACCACTCCAAGTGAAGAAGAAGAAGAAGAAAGATCTTATGGATGCCCTCGCTTTGCCTAAAGAAGGTGATTTCGAAGAGATCACCTTGGATAGGCGAGTGAGGCCTGGGTCAAAGAGAGGAGCTATTGAGTCGGGCAGCACGTCTGACATCGAGTTGATAAAGCTCCTATTAAGATCCTGATGCACAAGGAAAAGAGGACTCGGTGATGTGGTTCATCGGGTGGGACTAGGAAAGAAAGTGTGGTGTGGGGACCTTCAGAGAACTATGGGGGCTGAGGCTCTCAAGTTTGAGGCTCAAGTAGATATGGAAGTCACCCAAGAGACAATGAGAAGGATGATGGGGTCACTGAGGCAATGGCAAAGGGAGGAGATGAAAGGGATTTGGGGTCAAGGAGTAGTTTTTGGTGGGCTATAAAGAGACAAGGGAGAAAATGGGGAGAGAACACAATGGAAATCTAAAGAGTACGACCTTGCAATTGACTGAGGGGCCCAACATGGTCCCTTTTTTGGTTGTTCCTCTGGTATCGAGTAAGCAGAGAGTGCTCGGGAGAGTCCCTCTTGAGGCTTTCATTCCTGTCTTGTCTTTCAATGGTCAGTGTGGGCTACGGGAACATGGACCATAATTATCAGCACTAGTGACCACCGCTACAGTTACACTGATAGCAACGAGGCGAGGAAGATAGCGAAGTGGGTGGATTTTTAACGTTCCTAATTGGAGCTAAACACGCTATCCTTTGAGCACGGTGATGAAGGCATCATGTCTTTGGGTTTAACAGTATATTTTATTAGTCATCCCCGATCTCCGTGTAAAATTCACCCTCGTTTTGCATAGACTATTATCCTGGTAGAGTTTCAAGGGTTGAGGACGGAGCAGATGATAGATCATCTAAGGCACCGAATTGACTAAATGAGGGCAAAGGTGTCCCGACTGCAGGATGCCTTGTCCTAGAAGGAGAAGGAGCTCAAGAAGTAAAGGGCATCGATGGCTACTTGGACTACCCAAGGTGAAGAGGTGGAGCAGATGAAGGTCGCGTGGGACATGGCACTCCAACAATGCGAGGTCCTCTCCAAGAGGTGTGAGGAGATGGAGATGGAGGCTAGGGAGCACGAGTTATGCCTTGACACCACGCAAAGGCTTGTTGAGATGCATGATTGGGCCCTGAAATCTACCGAGTGGAAGATACTGGAGCTTGGGGAAGCCGTCACGAGGATTATTGATCAGTATATGCATGCTTAGTGTAGGTAGGGTATGAATTAGCATTCTGCTAAGGAGATCATCGATTATATGGGGCTCTCGGGGGCCATGCACCTGGACATGGCGAGGGCTTACCCTGAAGTGTCGAACAACAAGCTTACAATTGTTCCCTTGGGTAGAGTGCCTTTAAAAATCGTGGATAAGAATGCTATGGTCAGTGTGCCTCTAGTGCCTCCAACAGATTTGGGGTCCTCAATTCTTCCTTCTTCATTTTTTCCTCAATAATATTTCTTATTCCATTCTAATCTTGTATGTTTTTGAAAGGATAAATGAAAGATACTGGTCATTTTCTTTATAGTCCCGTTTATAGTTAGTTTCATTACATATAACACAAAAAGGGTTTTCGAGGAGATATATCCCTTATCATTGGTATGCTCGATCGATGGAGTGAACCATACCTACCTCGTAAGGAGATGTACCCCTTATTGTCAGAACATTTGCTCGATAGAGAGGGCCGTACCTATCCGATAGGGAAACTATCAATACGTTCACTCATTAGAGATGGCCATACTTACTCGACAGGGAGGCACATCCCTTGTTGTCAATACATTCGTTCGATAAAGGGGGCCATACTTACCCAGTAGGGAGATGTGTCCCTTATTGTCGGTACCTTCGTTCGATAAAGAAGGTCATATCTTTCTGACTGGGAGATGTATCCCTTATTATTGGTATGTTTATTTGATAGAGAGGGCCGTACTTACCTGATAGGGAGATTATTGTCGGTACGTTCATTTAATAGAGGGGGCTGTACCTACCAAGCTACAAGATATGTCCCTTATTGTCGACTAGTCTATTGTTATTGACATGTTTGTTTGATAAAGAGGGTTGTACCTACCCGGCTAGCAGATGTATCACTTATTATCGGTACATTCGTTTGATAAAGGAAGTTATACCTACCCGACAGGGAGACATATCTCTTATTGTTTAATACATTCATTCGATGGAGGGGGCCATAACTACTCAAGAGGGAGATGCATACCTTACTGTTGGTAAGTTCATTCGATAAAGAGGGTCGTATCTACTCGATGGAGAGATGCATCCCTTGTTGTCGATACATTCGTTTATTATGACCTGTGCTCGATGCATTTGGAATATTGTGAGAGATTGACAAAACAAAACACTTCTTGTGATTAACCATAATGTAATCAAAAGAACAAGCAATAGGATGTCAGACTAGTAGTTCCATGAGAGTAGTTATATGAAAATTGGATTCAGAGTTACTTAAGAAAGTTTTCCTGGGTCTTCGGGTCATAGGGCAATGTCCCAATGTCGATGGAAGTCCCAAACTTGATCTTCATATGCTTTGTACTCAGTAGTGCCTCCAAGGAGCTCAACCCAAGTCGCCCTAAAATGATATTATAGAGCGAGGGTAACTTAACCATGTTGAACATCATTGTAGTGGTTGCATGATCTGGGGGAATCCCAAGGGTTATAGTGAGCGAAATGGTGCCTTCAGGATATATCTATTCATCCAAGAGTCCCTTGATGGGACTAACGTAAGGCCTTAGGTGCACTTAAGTAAAGCCTATCTATTGAAAAGTATTCTAATAGAAAAGGTTACAATCGGCTCCCTGATCTATGAAAATCCTTCTTTCTTCGTACTGCCTAATCTTAGTGGTAATGACAAGAGAATCACGTTGGTCTGGATTAACTACTACTAGATTATCATCATTGAAGTCGATCATCAGCCTTATCTTTTTAGGTTGCTTCTCGGTATGCATAGCGAGGTCTTCTTTAGTTGTGATGCTCAATGGCTTGACCTTGTGAAATATTGGCGCCACAGTCTACCTGGCCCCATTCGATTATGCATGTCCTCGGTTGTATAGTGCCTTTAGGATATGGGTTGGAAGGTAGGGATCCAAGGGATCAAACTCATTTTGTACTTGGAATATCACTCAGTCTGGTCTGTTGTGGGTGTCTCCTGGAGTTAGTTGCTCACCCTGGTTAGTTTCACACCTCGCCACATGTGGGCCTTGAGGTGGGAGGCCTTCCCTATCCGCACTTGTGAATCTTTGGAACCAATTGCTCCAAAAGAGAAACTCAAGTTCGTCCATGAGTTTTCTGCAGTCATTTGTCAAATGGATGTAGTCTCGATAGAAGTGACAATATTAAGTCTTATCCTATTTTGAGTCATCTTCTATGGAACGAGGAAGCCATTTGATGTAAGGCTTGTTCATTATCTGAAGTAGAACTTGACTCGGTGTCTTATTCAAACGGGTATAACTAACGAGCCTTTGCTGTTGGGGAGGCCCTTGTGAGGCCCTCTTAGGCGAGGACTATTGAGCTAATTGACTATGCTAGTTCTGAGCTGGTTGGTTTCGTCACTTATCGAATGCTTTGGTATTCTCTACAGTGATATATTTTTTTGCTCGGGCATAGAACTTTTGGATGATAAATGGGGGATTCTTTATCATCGATGCTTTCATCCCCAACAGTTTCAGTCCTGTGTGCAGTGCAACTAGTTCAATGGAATGGTCTATGCAGGAACCTTCATCATCTCCTTTTTGAATTTGTTGGGAAAGTCCCTCAACGGCTTGTTGTCTCTTTGCTATAGAGAGAGGATGGTCGTGGACTTTCTTTTGGCCCCCTACTTATTACAAAGTGTGTCTCAAATTGTTGTCGAAATTGAGAGAAACTCTTGATATTGAATGGGGGAGTGACTTAGACCATGTTACTGCATTGCCCTTCAAGGTCATGAGAAATGTTTACACATGGCTGCGTACATCATGTCTCTAGAGACAATTACAGTAACAAAGTAGGCTACATGGTCTTGGGGATCTATTGTGCCATCGTATCTCTTCATAGGAGGAAGGAGCACATCGTGAGGCATCAATTTTGTTGAAACCTTGGGGTCGAATGATGAAAGACTGACAATATGCTAGGTAAGTTCATCCCTTCTCACGTTAGCACATTTGAGTTCATCTGTAACAAGGTCCTTTACCATTTCCTCAGGTCGTCAGGGTTGTGTTGAGAAGTCACCAAAGCTTCTCAGAGTTCTCTGGGCTCAAGTCTTCACTGATGCATGTGACCCGACCTGTGTGAAGAAGATTGTGCTCTGGTCTGACAATACGACTGACTTCCACTATCTGCTTACTCATGCCTAGTAGTTTGGATTCAAGTCTTATCATCTCAGGTCGAGTGACCCCTCTTTTAGTGAGGATGGAACAGGAGGCAGGATCGGTTGGTTTTGCCATGTGACTAGTGGCTAAGTTTCAAACCGATTAAGAGTGATGAGGATCTCAGCGGAATTGTCTTGAGCTATAGGCTGGACAGTATCTATCGGGGTGACGGTGTGTCCTTCCATCGTCATTGTGGCTTTAGATGTGGTTCTAGTCCTTCTCTTGGGAGACGTAGCCTTTGAGAGAATGAAGCACGTGGCGAGCTTCTTCTTAGTCTGTTCCAACAGACGATGCCAGTCTATTGGAGGTGAGTTTAACTTCACGGGTAATGACTCTACTAACTCGAACGGGATGGCTTGGCCTTCTAGTAGTCTTGACTGTTGTGACCTGCAAAAGACAGCTGGAGGGTACTCCGATGAGGGGAGACTCTGATGCTCAAGTTAGAGAGCAATTTTCGAAAGGAGAGAAGCAGACTGAAATAAGGTTTTGTATGCTTTGTGTGCATAGAAAAGAGACTGTACCTAGTTGGCTGGCTTAATGATGTATATATAGCTTCAATATGAGGGTACCCTAAGATTGTGGGGATCATGATGAAAGATTCTGAAAAATTTCAAACCTATCATTTAGGAAAATCTAGATAATCATCGAGATTTTCTCATTATCGACTAAGATTGGAATTCTTCTTTCTATTTACAAAAGATTACCTATGTGCTTGTAGGAGAAGTAGATTACATTAGCTTCGTACTAAGTAGTTAGCTACCAAGAGGGGTTTGATCGGTGAGTATCAAGAGAATGGGTCGTTTGACGGGCCTCAGGCCCGATTAGCCTGGAGCCCTACAATATTTGGGCCATGCACCATCAGACACCGAGTAGTTTTGGAAGCCGATCGTGCAGCGATCGAAGGAGAGCTACTTGGTGTATACCGAGGGAGTGGGCTGTATCTACCCATCTGGGGGATAAGCTTGTTATTAACGACACATTTCCAGTTGTGTCATATTTAATAGACCATGGGTCCAAAAGGTTCCAAGTCCGATAGTAATGGGTTTTGTGTTTATGGTTCGTGTAAGAGCCAGCCTAAGTAAAGAGCTAGATCCTCAGACTGAGCTCAAAGCCAAGAGTCAAATCCAGAGGCGGAGCTAGAGCCAAAGCACAGAGTCAGCACAAACATTGCAAAAACACCACTAAAATTTTATATTCACTATCTAAATTATCTTTCAAAGTAAATTAGTTTTTATTATATTATATTGAATTTGAAACGATGTTAAAAAAATATATTATATATCAAAATTAAATCAATTATTGAGTTTCATTATTTTTATATTTCTATATTTGTAATAATTATTTTTATATTTATGACAATGGATTTTACATGTAAATCCAACATATTATAATAATTCAATTCAGATAATGGAACATTATGTTTTAATAACCATGTTCATATATATTTCATATTCATATTATTTTATATTTTTATGTTTCCGTTCATATTATTATTTTTATGTGTTTTATATTTTCATTTTCATTTTATTTTATATCATAACCATATTCACATTCACATTCATATTCATGATCATTTTCATTTATGTTTGTCTATATTTCATATCCATATTCTCTAATATTACGTTTCCGTTCACAAGCATGTGTGGTGTGAAATCCTCATTTTAAAGGCAAACAAATGCAACCCTCTTGATTTCTAAAGGGCAGCCTCTCAAATATTTCCAAACTTAGAAATTACTTCTCTCTGTTTTTTTTTTTTTTTTTTTTTTTTTTTTTTTTTTTAAGAATCGAAAAATCTTACTTACTAAAATTAAGCTAGACATATCGTGGGTCTAACTATAACTGTTAAAATTATAATCCTACATGCTCAACCTATAATCCTATAGTCTCAACATGTGAGGATCCTAATCTGGAGATCAAAAGAGTTGGAAGCACCTTTTTCTTTTCTTCCAGACAGAACGATGGTCCAACCATCATTTAATCTGACCAGGACAGAAGCACCATATTTTTATACCAATTAGGCATGGAAAATCTAGGACTCGATGGTGAACAAAATATTCTTATGATTTCCTATCATAAAAGAAGAATTTCTACAAGTGTCGATGTCCATACAGACCACGTGGGGAACCCTTATCTTCCAGGAGGATGCAAAGGTTGTGATCTTTTTCCCATCGAAAGGAACCTTTTTTTTTTTCCCCCAATTTAAGGTAGCAACTCTTAAAGGTGGATTTTTGCTCCATAGATTTCGGCTCTTTTGATTCGAACGGTTGTTTCGAGAGATGATTTAAAACCTATAAAAGACCATCGGAGGATGCTATGATAGAAAAACTCTGACGTTCAAGTCAAAAAGAGCGATTTTTGATAAGAATGAAGTAAACTGAACACGAGAGAGAGAGAGAGCTGAGAACTCTGTGGTTTTATGCGTCAAGTGTCTAGTCTGTGAGAGCATACTTGGGTTTCGGTCAGCTGAATGCTTTTATATGTAGGTCTCTTATGAACCATGTGAATCTGGGGCATTGTAACCCTAGTTTTTTTGTGAAGAGGTTCGAAAATTTTGGGATTCCATAATTAAATATTCTTAGAAGATTTGTGATATTTATCACTTAGGAAGTTTAGCAATACTAGGAGATTTCTTGTGATGATCTGCTATTTAAGCGTCGCATCCCCTAACAAAAGAAGATAGATATACAAATGTGGATGCTATCGACACGATTAAAATATGTCTGAATTTGCGACAGTTGCACTCCTTGTGTGCGATAACATGGAAAGTGAATTATTCTAAAAGAAAATAAATTACTTGTTCTTCCTAAATAAGATATCAGTAATAGTAAACAAACTGGTATTAATAGCTCTCCCTGCCATTCAGTACCACACACCATAGCATAAAAACAAAGCTTGTACATGTAAGGCCCTCCATGACTATCAACTATACATCTACATATAAACGTAACTCATACAATTCCAAAGGAAACAACAGGACTACAAGCCTTTAACAAAAGAGTGGTCAAAAATGAGTAGGGATCTAATCCCTTAGCTTAAAGGCCTCTATCTTATAATTCCCTCTCGTCTCTCTAATCACCTGAAAATAAGGATATCGGGGTCAGTATAAACTAAGCAAGCTAAGCAAGTACATGAGGGACCAATAGCATACAAAATAAGCAAGCAGGTATAAGAATATCAATATCATCATATAAATAGCATAACAAAATAGAATATATAAGTCATGCATATTGCCTCAAGCATTCTTTAGAAAATAAATGTGATTATCACTTATTTAATCATTATCATTTTCCATATTCCATATTCAAATTTAACTTAGTCATTAAAGAAATGAATAGAATGTCAAACCAACTTAGTATATGAGGGTCAGAGAGCAAGATAAAATTTGGGATTCCTAAATAAATCTAGATCTTTTTAGGTTAGACACCTGAAATACTTCACCTGTTTCTAATTCTACTCTCATAGGGAGAAGAGATGTAGTTTCGCAAGCTTCGCCCGCAAGCTTCACTTAAGCTTTCGAGGGAATTCAATATACCATCTATAATCCTCGAGCTTCGTTCGCAAGTTTCACACAAGCTTTATGACTTTATGTGCAACTCAAACTTCTCAAGTTTTGCCCACAAGCTTCATGCAAGATTTCGGAGGAATTCATGAGTAATCACTTTCTATTTATATCTTTTTGTAATTCTCATAATGTAAGAACTGCAAAGGCCACAATCCATCACAAGTTTCACACATAAATTGTAATTCAACATCACAATTATACATGCCATACAACCTTTTGACCACTCAAGAACTTGCTCAACAAATTTTTATCACAAGCAAATTTTGGAAAAATGGCATAACACAAACTATAGTGTTCAAATTAAGATGATTCCAAAAAGCTATAACTTTTATGTTCATAACTATGTTCAATTCCAATTACACATGGAAACACAGATTAATCAAAGTTACAGTTCAAAATCAACAACACAGCTTGCGCAGTCATAGAGAAATGAACATAACTTCTCCTGCGCAAATCGAATTGAGGTATATCTAGTGTGTCATGCCCCGACCCACCCCTGAGCCGAGCACGCGACAACCGCTATGGTACCTCGATACACGAGCACAATATCCCGCATATCGAGACACCGTAAGGCTATTAAAAACATCAAATTTAATGTATCACAGACCAAATGAATTCCCAAGTCATCACAATGTGCCTCAATGCATCAATATATCAAATCAAATGAGAGTTATCATTTTCATAAGTCAACATAAGTATAATACAGTCATCCCAGGTATATAAATACAATGGTCAACTAAATGCTCCAAATATAACAATAACCTCAAATCATTTTCGTGGAAGAGTGGGTAACCATACCCAAGCCCAGTGTCTCCAAAATGCCCAATGAAATCGAAGCTCTACTAGTCCTCGGTCCAAGACTAAACTTGTAAGATGGAAATGTGAGAGGTGAGTACCTAAAGGGGGATGGTACTCAGCAAGTGAGGGAACATCGTACTATTAATATCGGTGTGAACTTGGAGTGTCAAAGCATAAGGTAATAAATATCCACAGTGTGCAAACCGATCATGTCATTTTAAAACCATATATCATGCGCACACATCAGAAATCAAGATTTGCATCCAATTTTACATCAATGTCATGAAAAGTCGGCCAATGAAATATTCCCGACAAGGGTCTACCTTGACCAATGATAGGCGCATTGGGGGTTTTCACAATGTATGTATGTAAAAACAATAGCTCTTTACCCCAATGTTGGCCACAGGCTGATCCAACAAGCCTGCAAATATCACAAGCACAATCATCAACATAGATCCGACATTTGGGGGATAGCTCTGGCCAAAGCGTATTAGGACACAATGGGTGCCTCTGCCAAATATCTTTCGTAGCTACGGAATATTGCTATACAGCGGGAAAATGGGAGGCACCAAGCCCAAAGCGTGGAATCATCACAGGGCATCCAACCCAATCACATGTTCAAATCCAGGTTATATGAAACCATGTGCCAATAGATATAAAAATTATATAAATATCACATGTTATGAAAAAGTGGCACAATATCATTTGTGAAAGCTCATGGATACATATCAAACAAGTCAAGTGATTGGGACACTCCAACGGTCACAAAAATATGTGTAAAGCATATATGAAAATCCGAAAGCTCAGTTTGTCACACATTTGAAATCATGCTATATATATATATAAAAAAAAACATTTAAAAATAGGATTTTTCAATCAGTACCAGACGTCAAAGTCTTACTCATAGTTTGGGGGGAGGGTAATGCACTCCCCAATATTACCACAAAGCGTAAATCAAATGCTCCCCTCGTTCAAATCAAATAACTCTTATGAAAAAAATCAGTCTGCAGATTTTCAAACCTGCGCAGTCATAGGAAATAAGCTATAACTTTTTCTATATAGCTCGGAATTGAGTGATTCAATTTGCTACCTAAAGCTAAGACATTTACCCACATTTTTCATGTTTAGATCATCTTCAGATTTTCACTATATGAACTTATGAAAGTTTATCTTTGGACTGATTCGGATTTTTTATAACTCAACTTGCACAGTTTCAGTAGATTTCTCACATCTCCTTACATATAACTCCAAATTGATTAATTCCAGTCCCATATGAAAGATAAGAGACAGTACTATGACTTTCATTTTGAGCATTTTCTCAGAATTTAAACACAGAATTTCAGAATTTCAATTCTTTGTCTTAGTTTTGTTTCAAACTCAAGCTCTATCCGATTTCAGTGAAAGTGCTATAAGTCCTTGCACAAAACTCCATTCCAAGTGAAATTGTGATATGTTGTAGATAACTTCATAACCTATAATTTCCTTTTATACACTTTCTCAAATTCACATCACAGAATTCCCGGAAATCCTGACTTTGTAGCAGTCGCATTCCAATTTCAGCTTCTGTCCAATTTTTGTGCAGAAGTCATAACTTTTATTTTACTTATCAAAACTTAATGAAATTTTAACATGTCATTCCCAAGACATAGATCTAAAATTTTTGTGTTTTGAGTTTCACTCAATTATGCCGATAAAGGGGTTGACATAGATCATGATCAGAACAGGCAGTTTACAGTTGGAAACAAAATTTCTGTCAATGCATCTTTAGGAAAAAGGGTAGAAAAGAAATATGTGGTAGAAATTTTGGCTGAAATTTTACAAGTTTACAGTTTACACTTGATTCTCTCGTGCGTTTTGGCTGAAATTTTAATATGTTGTAGAAAAGAAAGATAGCTACAACCTTTATGTTTTGTGTTTCTCCAAAATAGAGCTGGAAATGGTTCGTTCAAACACACTGATTTTATAGTCTGAAACAGAACAACTTTCTGTCATGTTTCAGGAAAAATGTCATAACTTTTGGCACAGGTATCTGATTAATGTGGTTCTTATCTCATTGGAAAGACAAGACTTGGATCTACAATTTACTTAACTAGAGCATTTTTAAATTCTGAATGTAAGATATCTTAAAACAAAGGTGAATTCACGGATAAAAATAAAATCTAAAGCAAGACAGAACAGAATCTTTCTTTACCTCCATTTCTTTGCCTTCCAAAACTCAAGCAAGCTTTCCACTTAGTCCCAGCCTTTGGTCACCCTATGTACACCAAGTTAAGAGTGTCCCTTTGGGTTCAAAACAAAAATATAGTATTCTAGGATGCAAAAGATGGCCTTACCTTGTTTTCAAATGTGTCTAGAGATTTAAAGAAATTTTTCAACACAATCTTCTCCTCCTAGATTGGACTCACTCATTTTCACTCTTGGCTCCTGAAGGAATGAAGAAAGCTCCACATTTTTCTTTCTTTTTCCTCTCACTCACGTCCACTTCATGGTGCAACAAATGAAGGGGTTGAAACCTTTTAATTATCACAAGCACACTTCATTCACCAAAAGTCAAGGTTTGAACATCATCAATATACCTCAAATAAATGCTTGCTTTTTCATTCCATACCACACCATACTTGTTTGTCTCAAAATGTCAAGAATTTTTTTTCCTTAACATGCTTTTCACGTCCATAAGACTTCCTCACCATGCTTTGGCATTAAATGCTTGTCCAATTTGTCTCTTGCTTTGTTAAATCATTGGCTCAAACAATTTTATTAAATTTCCAATTTAATTTCCACCCTTGGATTGAAATTCTAGATTTTCAACACTCCATAACTTGCTATTCTTTGTTGCCTACCATCTTATTGCATTGAAGTCCCTATCCTTTGAGAAATTGATTCTAGGTTCTTGCTAATTACAATTTGGTCCCTAGACTTACAAAAATTATAAATTGACCCCAAAAATTTTCAAACTTACATGCTAGGCCCAAAATCACATATTAGGCCCAATGGGATTGATTTTGAAATTTAATATAGCCGTCTCAGCCTTGTTTGTCAAAATCGATCCGAATTAGGGCTTACGGACCAATTTTTGGACTTTTGCCGTTTTAATCTTAAAAATAATTATTTATCAAATTTAAAATTTTTCTCACTCTCAAAATCACATCTTATCATCATTGGACCATTTGTGGCCCATTTCAAAATTATTCACTTATGCCTAAAAATTTGAGTAAAAATTGTCTGAGAGAATTTTATCAGAAAAAATTTCTGAGTAAAATTTATAAACGGATTTATGAAAAATCATCATATATCAAGATGAAGTAGGATATATGAACATAATATCATGCTCCGAACCGGGAATCGTGAACAGCCGTCCGTTGCCCTGGATGCCGGCTGTATTTTTACAGAAAATTGGGTAGAACCTCCCCATAAATCGGAGGTCTCCCATGTACAATTTCACCTGTTTAATCCTATAAAATTCAAAATCATCCTGAAATTAAAATAAAAGGGCCATCCCAGCCTCACAACAATCCACCAACCACAGCAGACATCCAGGACAACGCCAGGCTAAATAAACGATCAGCAATCCTAGCCACAGACCTTTACTGTCATGCCCAACTAGAGCATGAGCAGCCGCTACACCGAGCGAGCCTAAGTTTTTATACAATTTATAATAATTTTTTCAAGTATTATTCAAATACGTACAATTGCCTCAATGCAAATGAAATGTGAGAGTTTCACAAATAAATATACATAAATTATATAGTCATCCCAAAATTTAGTACACGTCCAATTACGGACCTCAACAAGACCTCACAATGTCAAAAATAAAATAGGTAATTCATCTTTTAAATTAAACTTGGATCTCACCATCGTAAATCACCCAAATCCACCAACAATAATCCTGTCTGAGGGGGGAGAGAGGAGGGGTGAGTACTCAGGGAAGAATACTCAGTGAGTGAGGGGATAAATCTCAAGTACTAATAGTGTAGGTGAATATTAGAGTGTCAAATAATATCATTCGTAACCAATGATTCAAATTTCACAGTAAATCATGATATTTTCGAATAAAATGAACTTATTTAATCATTCACACGATATCATACATATATGCATCCATTTAAAAATCAAGTATATCATAGAGCAAGCCGAAAGAATCCTAGCAAGGGTCAACCATGACCAAGGATAGGCGCATCCGGGGTTTTGTTATATAAAGTGTTCAAAAGTCGCTCTCTACCCCGATGTTGGCACGTACAAGCAACTCCCAGTGCTAGACCGCCTATTCGACGGACCTCCCCTTTCGGTTCAACTGGGCCCATACGGAACATCACAATCATGTACAAGCAACTCTCGGTGCTAAACCGCCTATGCTGACGAATCTCCCCAATACATGGTTCAATCGGACCCATACGGAACATCACAATCATGTACAAGCAACTCCCGGTGTTAGACCGCCTATGTTGACGGACCTCCCCAATACATGGTTCAACCGGGCCCATACATATCGCAATCACGACGTTTGCGGATACCTCTGGCCAAAGCGTATCCAGGCAACCCGTGCCTCTACAAACGCCCTTCGTAGCTACGAAATCATCAATGTCATCATCATAGTATCACAAGGGCACAACGTCCCACAGGTAAGAATCATATCATCATAAGTGGGCATCCCAGTGCCCTCACAGATCTTAAAACATTTCAAATCCATGTGCCAATATATTCATCAAATCATTTCAAATCAATATACCAATGTAACAGTAGAAAATCAAACTTATCCAATTTTTAAGTAATGGCACAATTTTGTTTTATTTCAAACATGGATGCATAGTCATGGAAACCATAAGTTTAAGACACTTCAATAATCACAAAATAGATTTGAGAATTAATATCACACATCGAATCAATGCATATCAAAACATGTTTTGTTTAAAACACGGTAAAATCGGATTTTCACTATTTCATGCAAGAGATTAGGGTTTCACTCACATTCCAGGGAGGGTAATCACTCCCTATTTCCAAAATAAATCCGAATTTGACTTCTCGAGTCTCCAACAAGATCAACCTAATCAAATTATCACAATAATCATCAAATTTCCAATTATTCTTAGGGTTTGACATTTTCCCTACTTTGTACAAGTCTTAATTCCTCAATTTTTGGATATACTCCAATTTCATCAATTTCATTCCATTTATAAGTAAATAACAAAATCAAATCAATCTTAATTCAAATTTAAAACCGTTCAAAATCGAAAACAAATCTAAAATAAATAAATTCCCAACAAGAAGGAAAAATCTTTGAAAATTCATACACTTTTCAATTCTCATCTGATTTCTTCAAACCATATCTCATTTTAAACGTATTGAAACATATTTTCATAATATAGAGATTGTATTTGACTAACCTATATGCAACATCAACTATAATATAAAACAACGCATCAATACTTAGGCTCAAATCCTAAATTTTGACTGTTTTCGTGCATTCATTAAATTAAACTCTGAGAGAAATTATTCTAAACAAATCAATACGATTCTATCTACAACAGCCCAAATTCATATATTTTACCTAAACAATTATATATAATATCCGATAACGCATTTAAATCAGATCTAATATACATCCTATAATATGAAATACATTCTTACTCTAATTTACTCTAAATTTACCCTAAATGCATTCAATTAATTGAATCATTCAGAAATCCCTCACTTAGAGTTTCCTCGATTCGCAGACCTAACGTCCGTGCGCAACTCAGTTTGAAATCCTGCAATGTCTCCAAATTGAAGTACATGTGAGCAAATTTAAACCTAACCACTCAGAATATCGAAACCCTAAAACTAAAATCGGAAGTCTGCTCTTACCAATGCAGACTACAGCTTAGGGTTTTCAGAAGTTTGATTAACGACTGCAGTTTGGGCTTCAGCCGAGGTTGCAGCAAGGGTGTGGCGGAAAGAGCTCTCGGAAGAGAGCTGCGTGCGCGAGGGGGTGAGAGACAGTGATTGGAGAGTGAGACGAAGAGGAGAGAGAGATCACAGAGAGCTATACAGTGAGAAATAGAGAGAGAAAGAGGGTAGAAAGGGACACAGAGGAGGCGAGCGGTGGTCAGTGGTGGCTGTGGCTTGTAGTGACAGTGGCAATCAGTGGCGGAGCAAAGGAAATCGCCGTGCGAGAGGAAGTGCCGGAGAGAGAAAGAGAGAGAAAACCCGCGAGGGATACAGAGAGAAAGAGATCAATAGAGGGACGGAGATGGTAGAGGGAATGAGCGGTGTTTGCGGCGGCGGAGGAAGAAGGCGGCGGCGGCGATGAGTCAGGTGAGGGAGAGATTGAATCGCGAGACCGCGAGGGATAGAGAGGGAAAGAGAGCGATAAAGAGTGAGACCGAGGGGGAGGTGGAGAGAAGTGATCAGTGGTTGCGGGTGGCCGTGGGTGGTGGTGAAGGCAGACGGTCGCAGCGGCGGTGGCGGAGGAGGAAGCCGCGGAAGTCGAAGGGGCGTGCGGGAGAAGAAGAGGGAGAGGGAAGGAGAAGAATTAGGGCTTTTAGCCCTAATTCGATTTTTGATTTTATTTTATTATTATTATTACTATTATTATTATTATTATTATATTTGGACAGATTTGGAAATAAATAAATGAGGAAATAAATAATTTAATAAATGGAAAAAAATATATATTTATATATATTTATATACACTTTATTATTCTATTTTAATAATTGAATATACAGAATGTTTGAATTAAAATCCCAAAAATCAAAAATCAATGCAATTTAAAATTTTTTTTATATATATAAACGGAGGAATATTTTATATATATTCCATGAACAGTATACTTATATGAACACCGCAGTGTCGGTGTTACAATGCACCGAGGGTCGGTGTTACATAGTGGTCATTTAAAGGTAAGATATAGGACTACAATTTCTATGTTTAGAACTTAGCCTAATTCAGTCCAGAGGATAGCTCAAAATCATAACAAATTTTCACATAGAAATAGGGTAGGACAAGGCAGTTTTCTGCAGAATCATATTTTTTTTAAAAAAAAAAAAAATATTCACAAAAAATTCATTTCTCAATGAAATCCTTCGAGTCATATGTCATTTTTTAGCTATGGGAGTCTAGTTTAATTAAAAGAAAAGCAAAATTGAGGCATACCCTAGGTTATACGAAAAAAGTTATATACCAAAAACTGAGGCATTGTCAATCTATCCAGAAAGCAAAATTCATGTCTATTCATACCCTAGGTTCAAAAACGTGACTTCTTTCTTTCCTACATCACTTCATCCTTATTCTAATGCCACAAATAGTCTGAAAGCATATCAAACATGGCTATTAGGCATCAAAGAAACAAAAACAAGCATGGTAGTTGTCTCACACTTGCAAATTTCCCTTAGAGTTCCCTTGCTTTCCACTCCAAGCTTTCTTTCTTTTTTCTCTCTTTTGCTTCCCCTCTCTTTCTTTCCCTTCCTTTACCTTTCTATTTTCGCTCTCTTTCTTCTTCTTCTTCTTCTTTTTTTTTCTTTTTTATGGGCTGATTGTGGTTTAGAAATGGGAAGGGAAATGGGTATTTATAGGTGTTAGAAGGTGATGGATTGTTGACATGTGTTAAGACATTTGTCCATCAAGTAAGGTTCTTGTTCATAACACAAGACATGTGTCATCCCATGTGTCAATTATAGAAGACACCTATCCTTTATGCTTGGCATTTGTCCTCCATGTGGTTTAATTTGTTGCAAGACAAGTGTCTTGGATGGTGGATGGGTAGTGGACTTTGTTTTGTTAAATGACAAGTGTTATGGACAGTGGATGGGTGGTGGATAGTCTAGGTGTCTAAATTCAAGATATTTTAGGCATTCAATTATCATTCTACTATTAATATCTTATGCGCCTAAATTAGGATAAATGCAATACACATAATTTAAATATGCTCAGTAAAATGATTCATATTCAATATACTCAGTAAAATAAGAAAAATGTAAATGCAAATGCATAACTTAATGATGTCTTGAAATGATTCCTTACATCCTTCTCCCCTTAAAAGATCTGGTCTTTCGGATCACTACTCTTATGTCACGCCCCGATCCCCGATCTGAGACCATGAACAACCGCCCGTCACCCCATATGCTACCACCACGCAACACGCAAACGATGGTAACGAAGGCTAACACCAATACCTGTATAAAACCTGTTTTCCTCAAAATATCATTTTCCCAAGTAAAGAATGTAAAATACAAGACATTTGTCTCAATACATAAGTATACAACACATCTGAGAGTTTCAATTACATTACACAACATAATTACAGTCCTCCTAATAAATGTATACAATGGTTATTCTATAGACCTCAAATGTATATTATCATCATCAAATATATCACTACGGAAGAGTAGTTAGTACCATACCCAAAGCCTAATGTCTCCAACATAGATCAAGTGTGTCGATCAGTCACTCGACATGTCTCTATATCCAATTCTATAACTGTCATCAAGGAAAAGTGAGAGGTGAATATTATGACAAAAATACTCAGTGAGTGAGGGGATTGATAATATGTTCTCAATCGAAAGTGTGAGCATGGAGTGTTAAAGTATACATTCAAATCCATAATGATATCAAAACCAAGCATGCCATTTATAGAAATCAAGTGAACACAAATCACACATCATAGTATCAAAGTATGCATCCATTCACATTTCCGAAATCATTTAGAGCTTACCAATAAAACAACCCCGGTAGTGGTTTACCTCGACCAATGATGGCCACGTTGGGGGTTTTTCATATGTAAGTATGTAAAATTAGCTCTCTACCCCAACATTGGCCACAGGTCTCACCAAATGCTAGACAGTGGCATAACATATCTCCTCCCCACATTTGGATCAACCGGCTAGCCCGTGTCTACACGTATATCTTGTAAATCATGTATAGTACCTCACTCGGAGCTAGATTGTGGTGCAACACATATCCTCCCCAAATTGGGTTCATCCGGGTGCAACTATACATATGACATTTGTGGATACCTCCAGCCAAAGTGTATTCGGACACAATGGATGCCTCTACAAACGCCCTTCGTAGTTACGGAATCCATCAATAACATCATCACATCATCATATCCACCAATGCCATGAACTCTCAGTCCAATTATCAAATCAGTATCCATTAAACGTGCCAAAATGCATAGTCATATCAGAAATCATATTTTAAAGTTTCAAAATTTGGCACGATATCATTTCATCACAAATCACAGATGCTTATCATATGAATCAAATCATTGGAGACACTCCATTAATCACAAAGGCAATATTTACAAAATATAGTCAAAATCATATGCTTTCACACAAATTAAGAAATATGTCATTTGAATAGCTGTAAAACATGAGTTTTTGTTCAATTGAAGACACAACATCAAATTCCTACTCACCGTATACGGGAGGGTAGGTCACTCCCTAAAATGCTACACAACAAGCATAAAAAACTCCCCTCGTTTGATCAACCAATGTATCACTACAATGGTAATACATATAACATATATAAGTGTCATGGGATTGAAAAGTTCAATGTTATATTTTATTATTTTTTTCTTTACCTAATCCTTGATCTAGGATCAAAGTTTAGGGCATCATAACTAGACTCCCAATGTGTACATACACCGTTTCCCCTTTCGATTGCCAACATGACAACTTCAATTTCACATTACCAAAGGTTTATAATTCAAACTAACCAATGTAACTCTAATTCATCAAAGTCATCATTTTCAATTTCACCATACACACATTTAAACCTTAAAAGTTTCATAACCACTCATTTTCCAATCCTTTCAACACACCATACATTGATCATATATGCACATACACATATTCTTGACACTTTTTGCCCTAAATTCACATACATAAAATCAACAACTCACCATAAAATTCTGCACACTTTTTTACTCTCTTTCCTCACATTTCTCTACACAATTTACAAGAAAATGATCTCCTTTTCAATCACTATTAGTGCAGAAATTTCTGCACTCTTTCCTTCCTCATTTCAATCATCAAAACGCATACATATAGACCAAATTAGTACTAAAACTCAGCACACACACAAGTATATTTAAACTAGGTTTTCAACACTCTAAAACACATCATTCCCATCCCAATTGCCAGCCACAAAAACTGAATTTTTCTGCACACTTATTCTCACACTTTCTTACCTTTAAAAGTGATCATTTCAAGCTTAAACCAAGCTTTCCACAAGCTGAAATTTTCTGCACTCACTCTAGGGTTTCTAACTTTATTTTTACCCCTAAACTAAGTTGAAATCAACACAATAATACATTAAATACAATGTTCTCAAGTTCAAACAAAATGTAGAATTTTCCTTTACCCTAGATTTGATGTCTCAAGACCAAACAAAGCCTTCTCTTCAAAGATCTCTTCTTTCCTCCTTGTTCCTAACTTTGGGTCAAAAGTTAGACATTTCCTTTTGGCTCCAATTCAATATATGTTGTACTAGAGATGGAGAGGAAGCTTTCTTACCTAAAGATGTTGAAGGAAAATTAAAGAAACCATAGATCCCTATACTTGAAGCCCACAGTTTCCATCCTTGGTTCACTGAGCAAATCTTCTCCTCTTCTTCTAATTTTTGAATATGTTGGTCTAGGGATGAAGAGTGTTTGATTTATGCAAAAACATTGAAGGGTTGTTTGAAGAAATCAAGTGTTCCTTCAAGAGATTGGTCAAGGTTTTGGAGAAAGAAAGAGGGAAGCTTTTCTTGGTTTTTTCTTGGGCTTACATGAATTTTTGAGAAGAATGGAGAGAAGTCTAGGGTTTATAACTCATTTACTTAACTCACATTTAATCTTGACCATCCATTGTCTCAAAATCAATCCTAACCCTTGAATTTCATTAATTAAAGCAAGACTAGTCTCTCTCTCTCCTCCTCTCTCTCTCCCTCACGTTTCCTCTCTCTCTCTCTCTCTCTCTCTCTCTCTCTCTCTCTCTCCCCCTCACTTTCTCAATTTATTAATACAACTTTTACTCTCTACCAATTTTTCATTTCCATTAAATGTGTGGGTCCCACCATTTTGATCTTAAGGTTTACATTAATCTCTACTCTCTTCCAATAAATCACCACATTTGGATCAATTCTTCAAAGTCAACAATTTCATCTCCCTTTGATTAGTCTCAAGTTTGAAGAAGTCAATTTGGACTTTTCTTCATTCCTTGACCATTGATTTAATCTTCATCAAATCCTCACCATTGAATCAATTTACTAACAAATTTCATTTTTCTTTTTTTCTTCTTAAATTCAATAAATAAATACTAGTTATAGTCCAATTAAATTAACTTGACGATTGATCTTCCATTCTCTTATTTTCTTATAAATTTCAAATCCCTGGACAAAAAAAAAATTCATTTTGATTCTGAAAATTTTCAGAATTTTACAGTAAACCCAAAATCTCATATTAGATCTAATTAAATTCATCCCGCGTCAAAACATAGGCGTTTATCCTTGCCGAGAGGCTTTCGTCTCAAATTAGGGTTTCCAGACAACTTTTTCAGAAATCTATGATTTGGCTCTACGAAGTAAAATTTATCTATATTTGAAGTTCTCATATACTTCTAAGGTCATTCCAATTATTTTTTGACCCTCAGTGGTCGTTTTAGAAATTTTTAATCTCCGACGATTTCAGCTGAAATTTTCGAAAAATGATTTTATCGGAAAAATTTATAAGTGAATTTTTTGATATTGAAATAAGGAATATTACATATATGTGTGAGAAGAAATACAATACAAATGCACCAAGATATCAGTGTTACATTTTCTAACCCCCTAAAATAAGTTTCATCCTCGAAACTAAAAGAAAATTATACAATGAAAAGTTGAGGGTACTGTCTCCTCATGGCTTTCTCGGGCTCCCAGGTCTCCACTTCGACCTGGTCACTTCTCTATAAAACTCTGACTAGAGGAACTTCCTTACTTCGCATCCTCATAGTCTGTCGATCAAGGATAGCCACTGGCTAAACTGGTAGGCTCAAATACTGAGCAACTCAACTGGCGGAGGCTCTATTATATGAAATGGATTTGGTAGGTACTTCCTAAGTACCGAAACATGAAAAACATCATGGATACGTGAAAGCTCATCTTGAAGCTCTAACCTGTACACCACACTTCCGATCCTCTCAAGAATACGGAAAGATCCAATATATCTAGGGTTTAGCTTACCCCGCTGCTTGAATCGAATCACCCCTTTCCTGGGTGATATCCAAAGAAAGACCATGTCTCTGACTTCGAACTCAAGTGGTCTCCGTCTCCTATCAGCATAGACATTCTATCGGTCCTAGGTGGCCTTTATCCGCTTACGGATGATCCTCACTTTCTCTTTTGTCTCCTCAACAACCTCAACACTACTGGGTTGTCTCTCTCCTACCTCATCCCAGCATAATGGAGTACGGCATTTGCTCCCATACAATGCCTCATAAGGAGGCATCCCAATTCTGGCTTGATAACTTTTATTATACGCAAACTCTGCCAACGGGAGATGCCGATCCCAACTTCCCTAGAACTCCATAACACATGCTCTCAGCATGTCCTCTAGCATCTAGATGGTCCTCTCTGACTGACCATCGGTCTGGGGGTGATATAATATGCTGAATCTCAGCCTAGTGCGTAATGCTTCCTGTAATCTAAGCCAAAATCTGGATGTAAATATAGGGTCTCTGTCTGATACTATCGACACAAGTATCCCATGAAGCCTGACAATCGTGTCAATATAGAGGCGTGCCAACACCTCTAAGGAATATTTAGCCCGCATCGGAATGAAATGTGCAGACTAGGTAAGTCTATCAATGATCACCCATATAGCATCGTGTCATGTTGAAGTCTATGGTAATCCCTTCCCAAAATCTATCGTGATGTGTTCCCACTTCCACTCGGGAATAGGAAAAGGATGTAAAGTGTCGACGGGTCAATGATGCTTGGCCTTTATGCCAGGCCACCAATAACTACCTCGTATAGTCCGATATATCTTTGCACCGCCTGGATGCATAGCATAAATAGAGGAATGAGCTTCCTCAAGAATAGCTCTCCGAAGATCGTTATCGACAGGAATACAAACCCGTTCTTCGTATACCACTAGTCCATCATCATGGACTTGAAAATCTTCACCATCATCTTTGGGGACCTTATTAAGAATACCTCGGATCTCCTCTTCAGATCCCTGAAGCTCCCTAATATGGTCGAGCAAAGTCAGCCTCACCTCAAATCGAGCTAGTAGTACTCTTCGGTCATCACTAGCCAAATTGACTCCTAATACATAGAGTCCTACCAAACAAGAGAGATAAGCACTCTCCGTCGTCTAAGAAGATGATGATAATTTCTGGCTCATGGCATCCACCACAACATTTACCTTTCTTGGATGATAATTGATAATAAGATCATAGTCTTTCAACAATTCCATCCATCTCCTTTATCTTAGATTCAATTCCCACTGAGTAATTAAGTATTTCAGACTCTTGTGATATGTGAATACCCTACAGTTCGCCCCATATAAGTAATGTCGTCATATTTTCAAAGCAAAGACTATGGCTGCTAACTCAAGATCGTGTGTCGAGTAGTTCAACTTATGCTTCTTCAACTTCGAGAAGCACATGCAATCACCCGACCATCCTACATCAGTACACAATCCAATCCCTGTCGACTGGCATCATTGTATACAACATACTCCCAACTGCTAGTGGGAAGGGCCAATATCGGTGCTAATATCAACGCTATTTGAGCTCCTAAAAGCTCGCCTCACAACAATCATCCCAATGAATCTTGACGTCCTTCCGTGTCAATTTAGATAGTGGAGCAACGATCCGAGAGAATCCCTCTACAAACCGTCAATAATAACCTGCAAGACCAAGGAAACTCTAAACCTCAGTCACAGTCTTCGGCTGCTCCCATTTCAATATAGTCTCAACCTTCTGCGGATCAATGAAATACCCTCCGCAGAAACTATATGCCCCAGAAAACCAATCTGCTGCAACCAAAATTCACACTTGGTGAATTTGGCATATAACTGTCTCTCGCGAAGAATTTGTAAAATAACTCGAAGGTGTTAAGCATGCTCCTCATCACTTCGCGAGTAAACCAAGATGTCAACAATAAGTATGATGTCGAGCCGATCTAGATAATCGTGGAAAACCTGATTCAATAGGTCCATGAATGCGGCTGATGCATTGGTCAGCCCAAATAGCATGACCAAGAACTCGAAATGTTCGTATTGGGTGCAAAATGCGGTCTTGGGCACATCCTCGGCCCTAATTTGTAACTAGTGGTAACCCGATCGAAGATCTATCTTCGAGAAAACCCTGGCACCCTGAAGCTGATCAAACAGATCATCAATGCATGGTAATGGATATCGGTTTTTGATAGTGACTTTATTCAGCTGTCGATAATCCACACAAAGTCGGAGTGTACCATCTTTCTTCTTCATAAATAGAACCAGAGCACCCCAAGGTGAAGTGTTCAGACGGATAAATTCATTGTCCAGCAATTCCTGCAACTGAACTTTTTGTTCTCTCAACTCGGCTAATGCCATTTTGTATGGCGAAATAGAAATATGAGTAGTCCCCGAAGTCAAATCGATCTTAAAATCAAATTTCCGAACTGGTGGTAATCCGAGTAACTCCTCAGGGAATACATCAGGAAACTCCTATACCACCGTGATCTCATCAAGCCTTGGACCCTCTATGGTGGTATCTATCACATGAGCTAGAAATGTCATGCATCCTCGGTGTATCATCTGTCTGGCCTCCATTGCTAATACTACACAATGGGGTAATACCCGTCTCTCACCCGCAAACATCAGTGGTAGTCCCTCAGATCTCCGGAACTCAACTTCCTTGGTAAAACAATCCACGGAAGTTTTATGAGTACTTAGCCAATCCATCCCTAGGATGACATCAAAATCTGTTTTGTTAAGTGGAATCAGATCTACTTCTAGCACTATCTCATCAGTCATGACATTGCTTATTTTATATACTGTATCTTTGACTAACTGCTCACCAAAAGGAGTGATAACCAATAGCTCCTCATCTAGTGGCGACAATAGCCTATCTGACTGTTGATCGAAAGAAGCTCTCATGTAAGAATAATTCGATCCGGTGTCAACAAGAATATGGGCATCGACTCTATATATTTTCATAGGACCAAGATGTGAGAAATTTAAGAAGAATCAATTGAGAGTACGCAAAAGGTAGATATATATATATATATCAAAATAGTTAAGCCTCTAGGGCTTTAACTAATCATGTTCGTACATATCATCATGATCTACATGATTTTCAAAAAAGGAAGAGTACATAAAGACTTCTAAACAGAGGGATCTACTGGAGGATTACCTATGATTACATCTGGGTTCGCCTGAGTATCCTCCTGTGTCATTGCATACACGTGAGCCTGTACCCTCGACTACTGTCGTGATGGGCCTGGTACTGTGTTGCTCCCAGCTGCTGTCCGTGGAGCAGTATGATTGGAATGTGCGGGGGCTCCTTGCTGTCTTACCCGTAGACTACTCTGATGACTCAAAGTTATCTAGCCTCCAAAACCTATATCAGGGCATGAACTCCTGATATGCCCTGGCTTCCTGCACTGGAAGCATCTGATGGGATCTCTACAAACTCTTGGATGGCGCCGACTGTAGTTGCGGTAGATAGGATGCTATTGCGCTGTGAACTGACTAGAGACACTAGGGGCCGGTGCTCTAAACCCCTGGGAACGTGGTCCCTGTTTGAACTGTGCTTGCCTAAAATGAGAGGGGCCTCGCTGAAAACCAGACGTCCTACCCCTCTTTGAGCTCTAACTTGCCTATGTCCCAGCCCTCTTCTTCTTCTGCTCTCTACTCTCCTTCTGTCTACTCTTAGCATGGACTATCTCCTTTGTACGATATACTGAATCAATGATCTCTGAGAGTGAGAAGTTGGGAGTGATAGTCATGTATCTTCAAATGCTCATGTTGAGGCCGTTCTCAAACTTGAACCTCATCTGTCTAGGTATAGCTAGATCAGGGACGAAGGCAGCTAATCTTCTCAACTCTGCCTCATATCCTACAACAAATCTAGTCCGCTATCTCAAATACAGGAACTCTGTCCTCTTGCGATCCTGCTAGAACTCTGTAAAATACCTATGGTCGAACTCCTTCAAGAAGTCCTCCCATCATACTGGCTCAGTAGTCTCGTCAAAAATGGCCTCCCACCAAGTGAGGGCATCACTGTTTAGTAATCTCTCAGCTACCCGCAACCTATACTCCTCGCTCAAACCCAAATCCATCAAAATCCGATGGGTCCAGTTGACCTAGTTCTTTGCCGCAATGGCATCACCGAGTCCTACAAACTCTGTGCATCCCAACTGTCGAGCCTTTTTAACTAGTTAAGCCAGCTCGTGGATGCGTCTCAATGTGGAGGAAGTAGTATCACTCGGACTAGAAACTGTAAAAGAAAAGGCCACCGATGGAGGATCTAGTGCCGTAGGAGAAGGTACTACTGTAGGAATAGGCACTGTCGTAGGAGTCAGTACTGCCATCAGTGGTGGTGGGGGTGGCAACTGAACTCCGTGTGAGGCATACCACTCATACACCTGTCTGAATGCATCAAGTGATTGTGGTGGAACCGTGGCTGTAGTAGCTGGCTGAGGAGGTGCTGGAGGAGGTGCGCGTGATGAGGAAACATCCTCGGGTACTGTAGGTGTCTCAGGTGCAAATCTAGTATCTCGCATGGTCCTCATAATTCTATAAGGAATAAACTTCATTAGACAATGTTTCAAAGATTAGGGTTAGTTATATGGTAACTAACCCCCTAAATTAAATAAGGTTATCAATTTAAGAACCGATAAAAGTGATATACTAGGTTAGATACAACCCGTTTCAAACCCCCTAAAAATATAAAAGAAACTCATATACCTAAGACTATGTATTGAGATTTCATGACTGTAATGAAACTCTCATATGCATTGAGGACTTTTAAAATATACCTGGGAATATTTTTCATACTCTTTTCATAAAATATAGCTCTCAACCTAGAACTCTGATTCCAACAGAACAGTCACGCCCCGATCCTCGATCCGAGGTAGTAAACAGCCACCCGTCACCCTGTATGTTGTCACCACTTAACACGCACACCGTGGCAATGAAGGCTAACACCAATACCTGTATAAAACCTATTTTCCTCAAAATATCATTTTCCCACGTAAAAAATGTAAAATGCAAGACATTTGCCTAAATACATAAGTATACAATACATCTAAGAGTTTCAATTACATTATACAACATAATTACAGTCATCCCAATATATGTATACAATGGTCATTCTATAGACCTCAAATGTACATCATCATCATTAAATACATCACTATGAAAGAGTAGTTAGTACCATACTCAATGCCCAATGTCTCCAACGTAGATTAAGTGTGTCGATCAGTCACTCGACACGTCTCCATATCCAATTCTATAACTGTCATCTAGGAAAAGTGAGGGTAAGTATTATGGGAAAATACTCAGTGAGTGAGGGGATTGACAATATGTTCTTAATCGAAAGTGTGAGCATAGAGTGTCAAAGTATATATTCAAATCCATAATGATATCAAAACCAAGCATGCCATTTCCAGAAATCAAGTGAACACATATCACACATCATAGTATCAAAGTATGCATCTATTAACATTTCCGAAATCATTTAGAGTTTGCCAATAAAATAACCCCGGTAGTGGTTGATGAGCACATTGGGGGTTTTTCATATGCAAGTATGTGAAATTAGCTCTCTACTCCAACGTTGGCCACAGACCTCACCAAGCGCTAGACAGTGGCATAACACATATCCTCCCCATATTTGGTTTAATTGGCTAACCCGTGTCAGCACGTATACCTTGCAAATCTATATAGTACCTCACTCGGAGCTAGATTGTAGTGTAACACACGTTCTCCCCAAATTTGGTTCATCCGGGTGCAACTATATATATGACGTTTGCGGATACCTCTAGCCGAAACATATTCGGACACAATGGGTGCCTCTACAAGCGCCCTTCATAGCTACGGAATCCATCAATAACATCATCACATCATCATATCCGCCAATGCCATAGACTCTCAGTCCAATTATCAAATCAGTATCTATCAAACGTGCCAAAATGCATAGTTATATCAGAAATCATATTTTAAAGTTTGAAAACATGGCACGATATCATTTCATCACAAATCACGGTGCATATCGTATGAATCAAATCATTGGAGACACTCTATTAATCACAAAAGCAATATTTACAAAACATAGTTGAAATCATATGCCTTCACACAAGTCAAGAAATATGTCATTTGAATAGCTGTAAAACATGAGTTTTTGTTCAATTGAAGACATAGCATCAAAATCCCACTCATCTTATACTAGAGGATACGTCATTCCCTAAAATACTCCACAACAAGCAGAAAGAGCTCCCCTCGTTTGATCAACCAATGTATGACTACAATGGCAATACATATAACATATATAAGTGTTATAGCATTGAAAAGTTCAATATTATATTTTATTATTATTATTTTTTAACTAATCATTGATATAGGACCAAAGCCTGGGGTATTATAACTAGGCTCCCAAAGTGTATATACACTGTTACCCCTTTCGATTGTCAAAACGACAACTTCAATTTCACATTACCAAAGGTACATAATTCAAACCAACCATTATCACTCTAATTCTCCAAAATCATCACTTTCAATTTCACAATACACATATTTATACCTTAAAAGTTTCATAACAACTCATTTTCCAATCCTTTCAACACACCAACACAACACGCCATACATTGATCATATATGTACATACATATATTCTCCACACTTTTTGCCCTAAATTCACATACATAAAATCAACAACTCACCATATAATTCTGCACACTTTCTTACTCTCTTTCCTCACATTTCACTACACAATTTACATGAAAATGATCTCCTTTTCAATCACTATAAGTGTAGAAATTTCTGCACTCTTTCTTTCGTCATTTCAATCATCAACACACATATATACACACCGAATTAGTACTAAAATTCAGCACACACACAAGTATATTAAAACTAGATTTTCAACACTGTAAAACACATCATTCCCATCCCAATTGCCAGCCACAAAAACTGAATTTTTCTGCACCCTTATTCGCACACTTTCTTACCTTTAAAAGTGATCATTTCAAGCTTAAACCAAGCTTTCTACAAGCTGAAATTTTCTACACTCACTCTAGGGGTTTGTTACTTGATTTTTACCCCTAAACTAAGTTGAAATCAACATATTGATACATTAAATACAATGTTCTTAAGTTTAAACAAAGTGTAGAATTTTCCTTTACCTTAGATTTCATGTCTCAAGGCCAAACAAAGCCTTCTCATCAAAGATCTCTTCTTTCCTCCTTGTTCCTAACTTTGGGTCAACAAAGGGTCACCAAGTTAGACATTTCCTTTTGGGTCCAATTCAATATATGTTGTACTAGAGATGGAGAGGAAGCTTTCTTACCTAAAGATGTTGAAGGAAAACTGAAGAAACTATAGATCCCTACACTTGAAACCCACGGTTTCTATCCTTGGTTCACCAAGCAAATCCTCTCCTCTTCTTCTAATTTTTGAATATGTTGCTCTAGGGATGAAGAGTGTTTGATTTATGCAAAAACATTGAAGGGTTGTTTGAAGAAATCAAGTGTTCCTTCAAGAGATAGGTCACGGTTTTGGAGAAAGAAAGAGGGAAGCTTTTCTTGGTTCTTTCTTGGGCTCACATGAATTTTTGAGAAGAATGGAGAGAAGTCTAGGGTTTCCAACTCATTTACTTAACTCATATTTAATCTTGACCATTCATTGTCTTAAAATTAATCCTAATCCTTGAATATCATTAATTAAAGCAAGACTAGTCTCTCTCTCTCCTCCTCTCTCTCTCCCACACGTTTACTCGCTCTCTCTCTCTCTCTCCCCCTCACTTTATCAATTTATTAATGTCATTTTTACTCTCTACCAATTTTACATTTTCATTAAATGTGTGGGTCCCACCATTTTGATCTTAAGGTTCACAATAATCTCTACTCTCTTCCGATAAATCTCCACCCTTGGATCAATTCTTCAAAGTCAACAATTTCATCTCCCTTTGATTAGTCTCAAGTTTGAAGAAGTCAATTTAGACTTTTCTTCCTTCCTTGACCATTGATTTAATCTTCATCAAATCCTCACCATTGAATCAATTTACCAACAAATTTTATTTTTCTTTTTTACTTCTTAAATTTAATAAATAAATACTAATTATAATCTAATTAAATTAACTTGACCATTCATCTTCCCTTCTCTTATTTTCTTATAAATTTCAAATCCCTTGACAAAAAAATTTATTTTGATTCTAAAAATTTTCAAAATTTCACAGTAGACCCATAACCTCATATTAAGTCTAATTAAATTCATCCCGCATCAAAACGTGGGAGTTTAGCCTTGCCGAGAGGCTTTCGTCTCAAATTAGGGTTTTTAAACAACTTTTCTAGAAATCTACAATTTGACTCTATGAAGTAAGATTTATTTATATTTGAAGTTTTCATACACTTCCAAGGCTATTCCGATTATTATTTGACCCTTAGTGGTCGTTTTGGAAATTTTTAATCTCCGGCGATTTGACTCTCCGATTATTACATCTTGTGCAAAAAGATATGGGTACCGCTTCCTCATTTCTGACTCTGACTCCCAAGATGTCTCCTCAGTGGTGTGGTGTCTCCATAAAATTTTTACCAATCTAATAGTCTTATTTTTTAAGTTCTGTTCTCAAGAGTCTAAAATTTAAATCGGTTGCTCAACATAGGTAAATTTTCTACAATTTGGAGGGGCTCATGGCTAATTATATGTGAAGGGTCATGAGCATACTTTCTTAGCATAGAAACATGAAAGGTTGGGTGCACACCCTCAAATGTTGGGGGTAGAGTTAACTCATAAGCAGCTACTCCAACTTTGGCTAGAATATCAAAAGGACCAACAAATCTAGAGTTGAGTTTTTCTTTTTTCTTCCTGAATCTCCTCACACCCTTAATTAGAAAAATTTTAAGAAAAACCTTATCCCGTACCTCAAATTGCAAATCTCTACGCCTCTAATCAGCATAACTCTTTTGGCAGGATTGTACCATTTTAAGCTTTTCTCGAATGATCTGGACTTTTTTTGTGGTTTCATGTAGATAAGTCAGCCCTATTTCAGATTGAAGTAGTTGTTTCTCTCCCACTTCATCCCAACAAAGAGGAGTCCTACATTTTCTTCCATATAAAGCTTCAAATGATGTCATGCCAATACTTGTGTGATAACTATTGTTCTAAGCAAATTCTATTTACATTAGACGCTTAATCTAACTACCATGGAATTCCAGGACACAAGTTCTCAGCATATCCCCTAGAGTCTGTATTGTCCTTTCTGACGAAACCATCCATTTGAGGATGATATGCTGTGAAAAAATTAAGTTTGGTTCATAACCTGGTTTGAAAACTCTACCAAAATCGAGAAATAAATCTTGGATCTCTATCAGAAATGATAGATACTGGTATACCATGCAACCTAACAATTTCATCAATATAGAATTTAATTAATTTCTCCACAGAATAAGTCATAGCAACAATGAGAAAGTAAGCTGCTGGTTTGCTGATCTACTATTACCTATATAGCATGAAATCCCTTCAAAGTTTTAGGCAATCCTGAGAGAAAATCCATACTAATGTGTTTCCATTTCCATTCACGGATAGGTAGTGGCTCAAGCAATCCACCAAGTCTCTGATGTTCAGCCTTTACCTATTGACATGTCAAGCATCTGCAAACAAACTCTATAATGTCACTCTTCATACCAGGCCACCAAAAGGATTAATGCAAATCTCAATACATCTTGGTGGATCCTGGATGAATAGAAAAGACTAAATTATGTGCTTCTTCCATGATCAATCTTCATTACTCTAGAGTTTTTGGGACTATTAACCTATCCTGAAATCTAACTATCTTATTTATTATCTTGAATTCAGGCTTCCCCCCTTTTTGAATGTCCTCTTTGAACTTAATTGTCATCTCATCAACTTGCTGGGCTAGTCCAATGTGATCAGACAGATCTGGTCGAACCATAAATCGTGCTAAGAGAGACCCTTCGCTAGAAACTTTAGTATCAATTTTTATTTGCTCAAACTCGGCTAACATTTGATATTCTCTTACTTATAGAGTTGCTACTGATATAGTGGATTTGTGACTGAGTGCATCTGCAGTAACATTTACTTTAATAGGTTGATACTGAATGGTAATATTATAGTCCTTTAATTGCTTGAGCCATCTTTACTATCTCAAATTCAACTTTTTTTTGGGTAAATAGGTATTTAAGACTTTGATGATCTGTAAATATTTCACAGTGCTCACCATAAAGATAGTGTCTCCAAATTTTCAAGGCAAAGACAATAGCTGCAAGTTCTAGATCATGTGTTGGATAACTCTCCTAATAAGTTTTCAATTGTCTAAAAGCGCATACTATTACCTTCTATCCTTGCATCAATACATAGCCTAAACTAGTCTTGGACGCAGCACTAAAGATTACATATCCCTGTCCACTGACTGGTAATGTTAATATTGGGCCGATACAAGTTTATCCTTTAGAGTCTGAAAACTAGTCTCACATTGTTCATTTTTGCGAGTTAATCTTATAAGTGGAGTAGCTATTGAAGACAAATTTTTAACAAATTTATGGTAATAACCTACCAAACCCAGAAAACTATGCACCTCCATAACTGTAGTAGGCATAGACCAGTTAACAATAGATTCAACTTTCTTCGGGTCTACAGAAAGTCTTCTACCAGAGACAATGTGAACCGAGAAAGTTACTTCACTGAGCCAAAACTCATATTTACTTAGTTTGGCATACAATTTCTCAACCCTCAAAGTTTGTAAAGTATACGGAGATACTACTCATGCTGAATTCTATCCTTTGAGTAAACCAAAATATCATCCATAAATATTACAATGAAGTCATCTAAGTAGGACCTGAAAACACAATTCATCAAATCCATAAAAATTATTGAGGCATTAGTTAACTCAAATGGTAGGACCAAAAACTCGTAGTGACCATAACGAGTGCAGAAAGCTGTTTTAGGTATATCTTCAGCTCTAATCCTAATCTGATGGTAACTCGACCTGAGATCCAATTTAGAGAAAACTGTGGCATCTCTTACTAGTCAAACAAATCATCAATTCTTGGCAAATGATATTTATTCTTAATGGTAACTTGATTCAACTTCTGATAGTCAATATATAACCTCAACAAACCATCCTTTTTCTTTACGAATAACACCAGTGCAGGCCAAGGAGACACACTCAGATGAATAAATCCCTTATCCATAAGTTCTTACAACTATGTTTTTAACTCTTTCAATTTTGTTGGTGCCATTCTGTATGGGGCTATAAAAATGGGTATTGTCTCTGACATCACATTAATGGTGAACTCTATTTCTCTGACTGGTGGCAACCTTGGCAAATTATCTGGAAATATATCTAGGAAATCCCGAACCACTGGTATCTCAGACAATTGATCCTCTTCTTTCTTGTCTTCTGTGACATAAGCTAAATATCCTTGATAATCCCTAGATAGTATCTTGGTTGCTTGAATAAAAGATATAATTGGAGATCTAATAAATCTATCACTAATAAACAAAATCTGTGGCCATTTAGGTGGTGAAAAGTAAACAATCTTCCGGTAACAGTCAACCAATGCATAAGTGGTTGATAACCAATCCATGCCTAGGATTACATTCAAATCTATGAACTCCAAGGTTAGCAAATCGACATTGAAATCATGGCCCTGGAAGCTTATAACACAACCTCTATAGATCTCAGTAACAGGAACTTCATCTCCAAGTGGTGTAGTGACCCATAACCATCGTTCTAAAGGTTCGAACCCATAAAGTAAATGCATCATAAATGCTAATGAAATAAATGAATGTGTGGCACCCGGATCAATCAAAACATGTATGTCACCAGAAAACAATTTCATCTTACCCATAATTATATCAGGTGAAGCATGAGCCTCTTGAGCAGTTACTGCCTGAACTTCTAGCTTGACCTCCTGGGCCTGATGGCATACCCTGAGGTCATCTCTACTGCAGCTATTATGGTGGAGCTAGTCTAGGTGGTCCTTGTCTCAATAGAACTGGAGGGGCTGCTATCTAGTGAGCCGGTAGATATTTAGGTGCTCAAACATACTATAAAGGAGCAAACTGTGGCTGCTCAGGCCTCAGAGGGCAACGTAAAGCATAATAGCCTGGCTGGAAACATATAAAAGAAAATATCATTCCTCCTTCATATGGTCCCATACGAAAATTTCCACAATTGGGACTTGAGGGTCTGTTATGGGAGTTCTCACCCAGCTCATAATGTTTCTTCCTTTCTTTTTTCTTCTTCATGCTTAAATCTTGAATTTCTGCTAGCCTTTTTCCCGCGAGCTTTCTTGTCTTTCCTTGGTTATCAGTTCTAATGCTTTTTCATTATTTACCAGATCCCTATAGGTGGTAAAAGGTTGGGCCACCGATACCTCTGGAAGAAAGATCGCAATCCTTTTTTGAATTTCTTTGCTCTCTTTTCATCGGTATCAACTAATTTAGGAGCATAAATTGACAATCTAGCAAAGTGGCCCTCATATTGACTAATAGTGTGACTGCTCTGTCTCAAATTCAAAAACTTAGACATCTTTCAATCTCTAATAAAAGTAGGTACATATCTCTTATAGAAGATTTGAATAAAATTTCCCCAAGTGATATACTGAAGGACATTTCCATATTGAAGTCTCAACTTTGAACTCCACCAATCATAGATAGTTTCTTTTAAGTAATGAGTGGCAAGTTTGACCTTGTATTCTTCAGCAACCATAAACTCAGAAAAGAGTCTCTGCATCTCAACAATCCAGGTCTCTACAACTTGTGGATCATCACTCCCCGAAAATATTAGTGGCTCCATTTTTCTAAATTCGGTCATTAGTTTTTGAAATTGATGATCCTCCCGAAACATACATATTTTTCCTTTATCTTCATGTCCTTCCCTGTTCTTAGTGGTTTTTTGATTTTTACCTGATCTAACTCTATCCTACTTAGAATCCATTGATAAAGTTGGAGTTATTGAATTTGCCATAGCCGAAGAGGCAGGAGTAGTATGAGTATCTGGAGAGACATTTACAGTCTCACTTCCAATCACAGGTTCAGATAGTTTCTTTGTCAATCTATGAACGTCCCCTGACATAGTACCTACCATAGCCATTAAGGCATCTAAAACATGTTACAAATCTAGTCCATCTGGCCTCCTTTCTGGCCTATGATTACCAGATATCTTAGATTGAGGCTCTTGCCTATGCCCATCATTTCCAGGTCCCCCTTCAAGAGGAATGTCACCTTGTCTCCTAGTCTTAACCATTTATATGATAAGAACCTGATACATGTAAATGATAAACAATGCTCACTCATAAGACAAACCACCCTCTATCCAGTAACCTATACTTATGGTCTCAAATCCTTGGTATAAATTACCCAAAACCTTGGGCTCTGATATAAACTGTGACGATCCACTATCCAGTCATCGCATCCCCTAGCAAAAAGAGGTAGATATACAAATGTAAAAGCTATCAACACGATTAAAGTACAACGTCTGGACTTACGACAGTCGTACCCCTTGTGTGTGATAACACGGAAGAAGAATTATACTAAAAGAAAATAAGTTACTTGTTCTTCTTAAATAAGATATTGGTAATAGTAAACAAACTAGCATAATGGCTCTCCCCGCCATTCAGCACAACAAACCATAGCATATAAACAAAACTTGTACATATAACGCCCTCCGTGGCCATTAACTATACATCTACATATAAACGTAACTCGTATAATTCCAAAGGAAACAATAGGACTACAAGCCTTAACAAAAGAGTGGTCAGAAATGAGTAGGGATCTAATCTCTTAGCTCAAAAGCCTCTACCCTATAATTCCCTCTTGTTTCCCTGATCACTTGAAAATAAGGATATCGAGATCAGTATAAGCTGAGCAAGTATACAGGGACCAATAACATACAAAATAAGCAAACAGGTACAAGAATATCAACATCATCATATAAATAGTATAACAAAATAGAGTGTATAAGGGATACATATTACCTCAAGCATTCTCTAGAAAACAAATGTGATTATCACTTATTTAATCATTATCATTTTCCATATTCCTTATTCCAATTTAACTTAGTTATTAAAGAAAGAAATAGAATGTCAAACCAAGTTAGTATATGAGCATCTGACAGCAAGATAAAATTTGGGATTTCTAAATAAATCTAGGTCTTTTTAGGTTAGATATCTCAAACACTTCACCTGCTTTTAATTCTACCCTTATAGGGAGCTGAGATATAGTTCTGCAAGCTTCATCTGCAGGCTTCGCTCAAGCTTTTGGAACACTATAAGCCACCCAAAGCTTCACTTGTAGATTTCGTTCAAGCTATCAGGGGAATTCAATATACCATCTGTAATCCTCAAGCTTCGCCCGTAGGCATTGCACAAGCTTTTGGACTTTATGTGCAACTCATACTCCACAAGTTTTACCCGCAGGCTTCACATAAGCTTTTGGAGGAATTCATGTGTAATAACTTTCTATTTATATCTTTTTGTGATTCTCAAGATATAATGACCGCAAAGGCCACAATCCATCACAAGTTTCACATATAAGTTGTAATCCAACATCACAATTATACATGCCATACAACCCTTTGAGCACTCAAGAACTTGCTCAACAAATTTTTAGCATAAGTAGTTTTTAGACCAATGGCATAACTTGAACTATAGTGTTCAGATTAAGATGATTCCAATTGAGACTTAAAGCTTAGATATAAAGCTATAACCTTTATGTCCATAGCTAGGTTCAAATTCCAATTATGCATGGAAACACAAATCAATCAAAATTACAATTCAAAATCAACAATATAGCTTGTGTAGTCAAAGAAAAATAATCATAACTTCTCCTACACAAATCAGATTGAGGTAAATCTAGTGGCTACTTAAAGATAAGACATAGAGCTACAATTTCTATGTTCAGAGTTTAGCCTAATTCAGTCCAAAGAATAGCTCAAAATTGTAGTAAAGTTTCATATAGAAACAAGGCAGAACAAGGCAGTTTTCTGTAAAATCATTTAAAAAAAATCACCAAAAATTAATTTCTCATTGAAATCCTTCAAGTCATATGTTATTTTAAAACTATAGGAGTCTAGTTTAATCAGAAGAAAATCGTGCTGCAGAAAAATTTATAGGCCAAAAACTGAGGTGCTGTTAATTTATCCAGAAAGCAGAATTCATGTCATTCATACCTCTAGGTTCAAAAATGTGACTTCTTTCTTTCCTGCATCACTTCATCCTTATTCTAATACCACAAATAGTCTGAAAGCATAACAAACATGGCTATTAGGTATTAAAGAAACAAACACAAGTATGGTACTTACCTCAAACTTGTAAATTTCTCTTAGAGTTTCATTGCTTTCCACTCCAAGCTTTATTTCTTTTCTCCCTCTTTTCCTTTCCCTCTATGTCTTTCCCTTCCTTTCCCATTCTCTTTTATCACTCTTTCTCTCTTTTTTTTTTATGGGCTGATTGTGGTTTGGAAATGGGAAGGGAAAGGGGTATTTATAGGTGTTGGAAGGTGATGGACCGTTGACATGTGTTAGGACATTTGTTCATTAAGTAAGGCTCTTGTTCTTAATGCAAGACATGTGTCCTCCCATGTGTCAATTATAGAAGACACCTATCTTCATGCTTGTCATTTGTCCTCCATATGCTTTAATTTGTTACAAAACAAGTGTCTTGGACGGTGGATGGATAGTGGATGGGCAGTGGATGGGCGATGGACTTTGTTTTATTACAAGACAAGTGTCTTGGATGGTGGATGGGCAAGGATAGTCTAGGTATCCAAATTCAAGATATTTTAGGCATTCAATTATCATTCTTCTATTAATATTTTATGCACCTAAATTAGAATAAATGCAATGCACATAATTTAAATATGCTCAGTAAAATAATGCATATTCAATATGTTCAAAAAAATAAGAAAAATGCAAATATAAATGCATGACTTAATGATGTCTCAAAATAAGTCCTTACATTTCTTCTGTTATCTATTAAATTTCAGAGATTTCTTTCGTTATCTAAGAGGTGTGTTTCGTGACTAGATAGTAAACAAATACTGATACAGATCTTAGTTAAATATTACCTTTGGCCGTAGAAGGTCGAATGATCAGTTCTTTAGTGGCCCATCGGTCATTGATTAAGGATAAATGGGTATATGCTTGAGGCTGCCAAATGCCTCTACAAACCGATTAGGTTGCTATCATTAGGGATTAACTCAGAGGTTAACTTAATTTTATTCTTCGGGGTGATAAATCCCTTGACATGGTCATGCTGAAATGCTAGCCTAGTTATGGACCTTTTAGTCTTTGGATGCTGCCTAATAGGCCTTTGAATTATGTCCCACCATTTGTCCCCAACTCATGGTATTGTTTTGTGAGGAAAACGTCATGAATAATAACTGTCCTTTAGAAATTGGTGAGGTATAAAATCTTTAATGCAATACGCTTCACTTTGTATTATACGAATCGTCCTCAATACGCTTAATAGGATGCAAAGTTGAAATGGACAGTAAATGGATGCCTTTTCACTCAATTGTTACATCTTCCCAAGGGTGTTAACACCTTCGATCTTTAAACAGGTGTCTTGAAATAAATGTTTTATAGGAAGTTGGAGGGATTTAAGCCCTTCATTCATTGCATTTAATCCTCATTAAATCATTTCATCTGCCCAAGATTCGTGAAGATCTTTTCCTTTATGGCTATAAATAAAGGTCGTATAACTTTTTGTTGCCTTGGAGGAAACTTGTGTGTTTTTATGTCTGCAAATCCTTTTCTGCTGATGGCAAGGTTCTTTGAGAAACCCTCCAATGGGTTGCCTTAGATTACGAGAGCTGATAATATAGAATGTTTTTGTTGATGCGAGGCCTCGTCAAGAAGGAAACTGCTGATGCGAAGACTCATCATGTTGTCTATTTTTGGGATGTCATGGGGGAATCCATCAGGGTCCTTATCAGAGTTTTTGACTTAAGGAGGATAAGATGCTCCTCATCATGTGCTCTCTTCTCAGGGTCAAAGTCAGTGTCCGACGCCCAGGTATAACAGGTAGTTTTGTTCAGGTCGGGTAATAAGAGGAGTTAGGGCATAATGGGGGGTTATGCATGGTAGAAGGTTTGAATCCTGATGCATCCTCATAGTCTCTTCAAACCCTTTCTACAGTCTCCTTGTCTATGTTTGGCTATAGAAATTTTGAAATTTTTTCTTTCATTTTCTCTTTTTACTATTTTTATACTCTCCAGTTCTGTCAAAGGTTCGTGGCGCTGTAGCCTCTTTGTCTAGGAATGATGTTGTAATTTTCCTTATGTATTTTTCTTGATGTAATTGTTCCGGCTTGGGGACTTGTAAACTACAACTGTTGATGTAATTTGATATGTATTCATTATATGGAAATAAAAGATGAATTTTGTTTTACTTACTTGTTAGTCTTGGTTTCTTGTCTAGTTTTTACCAATGACAATCATATGACTAAGTAGAAGATGCGACCAATAGAATGAGTGTTCAGTAGACTTGTCGGGTATATCCCTTCACGGAGTGTTTCTCTCATTTCGTTTGTTAGAGATCAACCTATAGGAAGGGCTATACCTGACTGCCCAGGAATTATATCCCTTTCTTTGCTCGATAACAAATGATTGGATGAGTCATTCCTACCCGTCTGGGAGTTAGGTACCGCATTGATGACACGCTACGTTTGAGAGGAAATATACGATAAGATGGGCTATGCCTACCTATCTGGGAGTTAGATCCCTTATTGAGAACATGCTACGTTTGATAGCAAACAACCAATAGGAATGGGCTATGTCTACCCATCTAGGAGTTAAGTCCCTTATTAACAACATGTTACGTTTGATAGGAAACAACTAATAGGAATGAGTTGTGCTTACCCGTCTGGGAGTCAAGTCCCTAATTGATAATATCTTATATTCGATACGAAACAACCGATAGGAATAGACTGTACTTACCTATCTGGGAGTCAACCTTTTATTAATGACATGCTACATTCGATAGGAAAAAACCGATAGGAATGGGTTATGCCTACCCGTCTGGGAGTTAGGTCCAATATTGACGATACGTTACGTTCGATAGGAAACAACCAATAAGAATGAGTCGTACTTACCCGTCTGGTAATCAGGTCCCTTATTGACGACACGTTATGTCTAATAAGAAACAACTGATATGATATAACCATTAGGATAAGCAGAAGGGAGAAGTTTAGATGCCTTACTTGATGGGAGACTCTTTCGACTGGGGGAGACAATAAAGTTTACTGGTAGTAGATGCATAGGTTTTTCAAGTTCCAAGTCCTGGGCACAACTGATCTATCTAGATTGTTGAGACAGTAAGTTCCCAAGTGGATTATGGAATATATTTGATAGGGGCCTTCCTAGTTAGGCACAAGCTTGCCCCTGGGTAGGGGTTGACTAGTGGCTTCAACTTTCCTTAAGACTACGTCGCCAGGTTTGAACATTCTATTTCTGACCTTTCAATTATAATACTGAACCATTTGTTGTTGGTATGCAGCCATCCTGGAGGATGAAAATTCTCATAGTTTTGGGAGTAGATTCAACCAATCCCATAAGGCGGGTTCATTTCGTGCCGCATCGTATCAATCTACCAGGAACGAGTGAATCCCTATCTCTACAAGTATTACAGTTTCACATCCATATGTCAGGCTGAATGGTGTTTTGCCAGTAGTCCTCCGAGGCATAGTACGGCACGATTAGAGGATGTCGTAAAGTTTTACATATCACCCTTTAGCTTCGTCCAACAGTGTCTTTATCTCTAATAGGATCATTCTATTCATTATCTCGACGAGTCTGTTAGTTTGTAGATGGGCAACTGATAAGAATCGATGTTAAATCTCCAACTTATTACAAAATTCTTGGAATCTTTTATTGTCAAATTACTTCCTATTGTTGGCGATGAGAACATGAGGTATGTCGAATCTAGTGATGATTGAGTTGACACGAAAGATTGGGCTTTAGCTGCTATTATTTGGACCAATGGTTCAGCTTCCACCTACTTGATGAAATAATCGATAGCCACTATAAAGAAAATTTTCCAATAGCCGATGGAAATGGTCTGAGGATGTCAATTTCCCACTGTGTAAATGGCCAGGGACTTGCTATGGGATTAAGCTCAGTGGAAGGTAGCTGAGATACTGAAGAGAAACGTTGGCGCTTGTCACACCTGTTGATATAATTTTTGGAATCAGTCTTCATTGTCAGCCAGTAGTATCCTTAACATAGGGTTTTGTGAAATAGGTTCCAAACTCCTAAATGATTGTCGAATATCCTTTCGTGGATCTCTTGGAGGACATAGTCTCCTTCAAGGGGTTAAGCACTTTAAGTATGGATGAGTAAAGGACTTTCAGTATAGATTCCCATTAGTGATACATAGCGAGCAACCTTTCATTTTAGTTTTGCTACCTCTAATAGCGAGTCTGGCAGATAATCATATCTCAAATAGGCTATATTGGATCTTTCCAACTGGGAGACTGATCCTCTACAAGGATCCTATTGGATTCATCGATGCTGGGACATGGTAAACCCTTGATGTAGATTGTTTAGCTAGAGGCGATCGAGTCTGAACTAGCTAACTTTGAAAGTGTGTTAGCCCGTGCGTTCTCTGATGGAGGAATTTGTTAGATGTTGACCTTGTCTAGTTTGCTGATCATTTCCTGTAGCTTGCTCAAGTACTTGGCCATGATTGGGTCTTTAGTCTCATAGACCCCTTCAATTTGTTTGATAATTAGCTGTCTATTAATAAATACTTGAACGCTTTAAGTGCCCAGGGTCGTGGTGATTTGAAATCCTTTTAGCAAGGCTTCATACTCAGCTTGATTATTTGAGGCCTTGAAATCAAAACGAAGAGCATACTCCACCTTAAAATCGTTTGGACCCATCAGTATGAGCTCAGCACCACTTCCTAAGGAGTTTGATGACTCGTCGACATGCAGTGTCTAGTTTGGTAGTGACCATTCTTCATGACTATCAATAGACTTATACTCAGCTGGGACCGAATGGGTGCATTTGAGGATGAAGTCTATGAGGATATAGCCTTTAATTGCAAATCTCTACTGATAATGGATGTCAAACTCACTTAACTCCACACTCCATTTGAAGGTGGCTAGATATGTCTCTCTTATGAAGGATTTGCTTCCGTGGTTGGTCGGTGAGCACTACAATGATATAAGCCTGAAAGTATGGCCAAAGATACCTAACTGAGACGACTAGAGCATAGGCTATCTTCTCGATCAGTTGGTAGTTGATCTCAGATTCTTTAAGTATTCGGCTGGTGTAGTAGACTGGTTTCTGTACGGTTGACTCCTGTCTCACGAGAACAGAGTAAAGTTTCTGGCTAGAAATAGAGAGGTATAGGTATAGTTTCTCACAAGGGACAAGATGAGAGAGCAATGGGGGTGACATGAGGTATTCCTTGTGCCGCTCAAAGGCTGTTTGACATTCGAGCATCCATGCAAACTTCTGGGACCTCTTTTGGGCGTCGAAGATGGGTTTGTATTTTCTCCCAACTTTCGACATGAATTAGCTTAAAGTTGATATTCTACTGAAAAGGCCCTGCACCTCTTTCAACGTCTGTGGTGGCGACATATCTAGTTTGGTTTGTATTTTTTCGAGATTTGTCTCAATTCCTCAGTTGGTGATCATAAAATTAAGGAAGTTGCTGAATGCAATTCCGAAAATGTATTTAGCTAGGTTCACCCGTATATTGTAGCGCTCCATTGTTTGGGAGATTTCTTCGATATGGACAACGTGGGCCTCTGAGTTGGTGCTCTTGACGAGTCTGTCATCAACGTATGCTTCTACATTCCTGCCGAGTTAGTTTTTGAAAATTTTATTGACCAATATTTGGAAAGTTGCTCTAGTATTCTCCAAGCCGAATGATATAACCCGATAATAATACATGCTGAATTCTATGATGAAACTTGTTTTTTCCTCATCATCCAATACCATGCATATTTGATTGTTGCTAGAATAGGCATCCTGGAAACTCAGGAGTTGGTGAACCAAAGAGTTGTCTATCAGCTTATCAATATTAGGAAGCAGATTGCTATCTTTTGGACATGTCATGTTGAGATCGATGAAATATACACAGATCCTTCATTTACCATTGGCCTTTTTCATAAGACCACGTTGGCTAGCCATTCAAGGTACTTGACTTTTACGAATAAATCCGACCGTTAGTAATTTCTAGACTTCTTCTTGAATGATACGTTGGCATTCCAGGGCAAATACCCTTTTCTTCTACTTGACCAGCTTGTATTTTACGTTAACGGTTAGCTTGTGGACCATAACCGAAGGATGAATACCGACATGTCTTCAGGAGACCAAGCGAAGACTTTTGGATGTCAACATAAACAATTGATGATTACTTCTCATAGGTGTGTTGGCAAGTTAGTCCTGACTTAAGCGGTCTAGCCAGGATCACGAGTTAAGAGAATTTTAATCACTTCTTCCGTGGGCTCAGGCTTGGTCATTGGTACGACATCGTCCCTGAACTCTAAGGTGTCAATCGGAAAGTTCTCTTATCCACCTTCGATTGTGAGAAGAGCATAAGAATTAGGGTTGGTACAGAGGGTGGCGATTCCTTCTGGTGTTCTGAACTTGATCTTCGTATATTTCGTGCTGGATAGTGTCTCCAGCTCATCCAGACTAAAGCGACCGAGGATAGCATTATAAGGCAAAAATAGTTTCACCACATAGAAGATGACTTTAACAACCGCATGGTTAGGAGGAACTCCCAAGGTTACAATGAGAGGGATAACACTTTCTAGATAGATGTATTTATCAAAAAGTTCTTTAAGGGACCCGGTAAGAGGTTGAAGATAGGATGAATTGAAACTCCATTCACTAGAAGGCATCCCAAGTGAGGAAGTCACAATTTGCCCCCGATCAACGAGAACTATCTTAATGGTACAAGATTGCACTTTGATGATAATGACCAAAGGATCATTGCGATCAGGATTAACTCTAATTAGATTGTTATTGTTGAAATCAATTATTGGCTTCTTTCTCTTGATAGCTGTCATGTTCGAAATAGGCAACTAAAGACGGAGATGTGTTTGATTGGGGACTCAGCCTGCTTTCCTACGGATGGCGCCAATCCATTGGTGGTGTGTTTTCTCTCCAAAGATTCTGAGTCCTTCGACTTAAATGGTCGCTTCGGGAGATGATTTGAAACCTACAAAAGATTACTAGAGGGTACTCTACATGAGGAGACTCTGACGCTCAAATCAGAAAGAGTGGTTTTCGATAGGAATGAAACAGACGGAGCACATGAGTGAGAGAGAGAGAGAGAGATAAGAGCCCTGTGGTTTTGTGTATCAAGTGTCTAGTCTCCAAGAGCGTACTTGGCTTTTGTTCGACCGAATGCTTTATATGTAGGTCTCTTAAGAGCTATGCATACCCGAAGTATTGTAACCCTAGTTTCCTTATTAGGAGGTCTAAAAATTTTGGGATTCCATAGTTAAATATTCTCGGAAAATTTGTAATTTTCATCACTTAGGAAATTTAGTAATACGAGAACAATTCTTTCCTTATCAATTAGAGTTCATAAATTTCTTTCTTCATCTAGGAGGTGTGTTTCCTGGTCAAATAGGAAACAACTATTGATACGGATTTTAGTTAAATATTACCTTCGGCCGAGAAGGGTCGAACTATCAGTTCTTCAGTGGCCCATTGGTTATTGATTAAGAAAAGAGGGATATAGACTTGAGGCTGCCAAATGCCTCTACGAGTCGATTGGGTGGCTATCGTTACGGATTAACTCAGAGGTTAGCTTAGTTTTGTTTTTCATGGAGATAAATTGCTTGACATGTCACATAGAAATGCTAACCTAGTTATGGACCTTCTAGTCTTTGGATGCTATCCCTTGGGTCCCAGTGGCATCTGTAGGCCAAATGGCCCAATTTTGTCTCGAAACTAACATAAACTATCACGATTAGCTACTTCATTAGACAGTAAAATGTCATCTGCAATAGTGAATCACTTTCTTTCTGAACCAGTAAGATCATTTTGACCCTCTCTGAGTACATCTGATATTATTGAAAGTGGGAAACTATCTTGCTAATAGAGTGGGCAGTTTGATTAGCACCTCTTTTCACATGAGAGTAGGAGAAATTAACAATGAAATTAATATTGTTGAATAGGAGAAATTGTAAACATCCGTTAAATAATCTAAACTTTTAGAATGGATAGTATTTATATGGGATATAAGATTGTTTTAGACTGGGAGGTCCTAAATTTAAATCACATGTGAGATCTCTTTTCACTCTACCTAAAAAAATAAATCATGTTAAGATATAAAAAAATAATCATAATAACAATTTCAAGTAATCACACAAAATATAAGACGCTTCTTGCCATTTGCATTATTATTTTAAAATACATGTGTATAGAAGGATAAATAATGATCAAATGAAGCAAACCAGTCATCTTATAATTTAAAATAATAATAATAATAAAAATTTTATTGCAAAATTCCATTAAAGTAACCTAGAGTCTCCATCCTCTGTGAATTTTAGTGAATATTTTTATAAACATATTTCTGTTCACAAGAATATGAATCTCAGCCAATACTTCTAAATATGCACTCACAAATTCATTAGATATATAAATTTTTATATAAAGCCATGCCAATGATGTGAAGAAAGATTGAAAAGCTCTGATGTTGTTATTTCGTGTTTATCTTTGTTAAGTTCCTTTTTATCTGTTGAGGATGTTTATTGCAATTCTCACTTGTGTTTCTAATATATATTCATCTTTTTATCAGAAAAACAAAATAACAAAAGATGATGTAAAGTAGCAAGGTGGCAAAACACTTGCAAATTAAACTTATTGGTAATGATAAATGATGTAGTGAGTTGAATACTATAGGGAACCTAAAATAAGTGGGCGGGATATATGCCTATCAAAGTTAATCTTAAATAGAGTGGAGAAAACAAAATTCGATTTTATGTAGCTAGAAGAACTAGTTTTCAAAATCAGGTTCAGATACTTTTATAACACATCTTTTGTTAAATTAATTAATTAAAAATTGAATTACTTTGTGATGCTCTTGCAGGAATCGTAATATTCCATTGTCCCATGTTGACAGCAAGTAGCATGTACTATTTTTAAATGTATAATTTAGTGATCATAATCATTTCTTTCAATTTAGTAACATCGATTTCAAATCCCAATATAACAAAAAAAAAATACACACATGACATATACTTTTCAACATCAATTTTTTTTTTTTATTAAATCAAGATTTAAATTTAAAATCATTGTATTAATAAAGGAGATACTTTTCGACAACAGTTGTCATCACAAATACGGTTGCAATCGACTGCAATTGTTGTCGCAAATACGGTTGCAAAATCTTTGCGATGCATGATCATAACATCACATGAATATGGCATTGCAAAAATTTTTCAATGTCCACGGACGTTGTAAAATAGGTTGTCAGAGAGGAAAACCTGATTTTATGTTATTTTGGATTTTGCCTGGACATCATTAGTCATAAATGGCATGCAATTAAAAAAGTTCATTCCATGAATAAATCTACTTCCTCAGGTAGCTCTCCCACCCTCGACTAATCATTTCCTATCCCTTCTTCCCTCTTTCCTTATCCCTCACTCCCTCTACTAATTATTCCCTCCTTGCACTATTAACTTCAATGCATTTTTTTTTCTTTATACATTTTTAATTTTCTTTTTTTTTTTTTTGGTCTCCTTTGTATATTTTTGATAAACTATCATAAATTGAAATATATTTTGGAATTTCAAAACAGTGTTTGATAGAAATTTAATTTGTCAAAAATTTCATGTTTAATTAATTAATATAATTAGCTAAAAATTAATTTTTAAATAACCTAAAATGTTTTACAAAATCAAAATAATTAATGTTTTATATATTACAATGCCTGTTGTGACATGGGATAAGTATTTAAAAAAAAAAAAAAACTACATATTAGCGTGACAAATTAGGCAACGTACGTAATTAAAGTGGTCAGTTGGTGCGTCTTACTACTGTGACGCATTTGTAGCTCGAAAGTTCAACTCTAATTTTGGGCACAATACACCAAGGCCCACTTATCAGTACCTGACGAGGAGCGTCTTGTCGTTTTGTTATGGACATAGCCCATTACGAATGCTAAGTCGATTTTTGAGAAGGGGCAGAAGATTGAGAGTTAGCTTATTGTTTTAAGAGAAATATTTTGAAGGAAATTAGTTAGTGTGCAAAAAAGATAAGTTCTTGCTCTTGCTCAACAAGTATACTTATTCTTTAAGAATTCGTGTTTAATAATATTTTAAATTATTCTTCAAGAATTCGTGTTTAATAATATTTTAGATTTAAGATTTTTTTTATTTTAGAAATTATTTGTAGGAGATTTTTCTAATTTTAATAGGAATATATTTTTTACTGTTATAATTAATTAATTTTTAAACATGTGTATTTTTTTTTAAAAAAAAATTTGGATTGAAACCTGTTGGTCTCTAGAATAGGTCCAGCTGTCCTTCTAATTATGTGGGACAGAGGTACATTTTTTTTCCAGTCCATTTTAGGCATGGAAAATCGGGGACAAAGTGAAGTTCGTAGTTTTGGAGGACGAGTTATCCGCTTTTACAAGTCAAGAGGCGTATTTGTTGGGGGGAATGATTCCAATATTGATTTAAATAGGTAGAAGTTGACGCATGAGCCGCTATAGGGAAATGGTTGAAGAAATCAAATGAAGTCTTTTTCTTTTAACAGGTCCTTTGGGGTCCATCAACTGACTTTTTCACCGCACCACAGCCAATACAATCACGGACACAAGTCCAGCCATCCTTCTTATTGAGAGAGATGGAAGCATTTTTCTTTCTTTTGGATTAAATTCCAGTGAACGATGCATGACTTTCCCATTTGTATATTATATTGTTAAAAAATATTGTATATATCAAAATCAAATCAACTATTAATTTGATTTTTATACTTTTTAAAATTTTTTTATTTTTTTATTATATATTTATAATAATTATTTATATATTTATGATAATAAATTTTTTATATAAATCTAATATATTGCAATAATTCAATTGAAACAATAAAATATTAGGTTTTAATATTTTTGTATTACTTCTAATTTTCTTTAACATGGTATCATAATCATGATATTTTATATTTTATATTTGTATTATTTTATATTTTTATCATGGTATCATAGCTCTTTTTACAAAAAAAAAAAAAAAAAAAAAAAAGTTATCTACGTACTTGCATGCATCTCTGGTACTCAGAACTAGTGTTGGAACCAAATCAGCCAAAGGTAAAGCTATCGCGAGTGTTAGAGCCAGGAGCGACAAGAGACAAGAGCCAAAAGCCAAATCATGAAACTTAGCTCGGTGCCACAGCAAAAGCCAAAGCCAAAGACGGAGTTAGAGTCAGAGCCGAGAGCCAACGTAGGGGTTGAAAAACACCCCTAGGATTTTAGATTCTCTATCCAAATTCTCTTTCTAATTTAAATGATTTTCATTATATCACATTGAGTTTGATGGGATGTTAAAAAATATATAATATATTGAAATCAAATCAATGTATTTAAGTTTTCATATTTCCATATTTCTTATTGTAATAACTATTTTTATGTTTGTGATAATAAATTTTTTATATCCAATATATTGTAATAATTCAATTGATACAATGGATATTAAATTTTAAAATTTTTATTTTGATTTTAATATTCTCAAACATGTTATCATGATCATGTTCATCTGTATTTCATATTTATATTATTTTATACATTTATCAAATATAATACATGTTTTTACATATTATTATAAAAATGAAATACCTTTTTTTGAATAATTTTTTTAAACAAATATTTTATGCCTTTCCCTTGAGCTTAGCTCTATAGTGGTATAATCCACTTTCCTCACTTTGGTTGCTTGCTTTGACTCCAATCCTCTCTTTTCCCATACTTGTTTTGCTTTGCTTTGATGGTTCTTTGCCCTACATTGACTCTATATTTCCCTAGGTGATGGCCATGAAAGATGACAAAACAGCCAGCGCATTTTGCTCGGGAAACCACACTTTAACTCCCAACCAAGAAACTGTAACTAGCCATTTAGTGGTACAATTATGATAGGTAGGTTATCAAAAGAGTGAGGGCATCAATCAATCGTTATCCTAGGTGTTGGAGGTGGGTTATGGCTCCACATATACCGACTCCTTATTGATTCGAACGGTTGCCATCGAAAGAATGTGAGACCTATAAAAACCGTCGGAGGGTGCTCCGACGGAGGAGACTCCCATCCTCAAATCAGAAAGAGCAGCTTTTGAATGTAAAAAAAAAAAACAGACTGAGAGCTTTGAGGGAAAAGTTCTCTATGGCTAGGTGCCAAATGTGTAAGACTTAGTGAGCGTACCTGGTTTGGAAGGTTTTGAAATATCTTATACCTACGAGAGTTGTATGCCGTTAGAGTGTTTCAACCCTACTTTTCTTATCGAACCGATTTGAAAATATCGGGAGTTTAATATTCTGAATTGATTATAATTCTCATCGTATGATAACTTTTGTTTCCTCAAGAGATCCTTTCCTAACTTGAAGGATCCTAAAGATTTCGTTCTCAAGTGGGATACCAAAATTGTGGGGTGTTTTGACCTTCCTTTAGCATCGTTAGAGCCACTAGCTATCGATCGGTTGTTTGGCCGATTAAGGGTCTTCGGTACTCGTTCTTTTGCTAGACAAGTGATTGTATACCTAATCGGGGAGGTTACTTTTGTTCGGTAAGCGAGGCGACTGAGACTCTATCGTTTGGAAAATTTGGGTGACTGAAACCCTTCGTTGGATAATCATTGGATGTCGGTCGATAGCTATCCTTCGTGGGCCTCCTACGTGGGCCTTGTTGATGCTGACCCTTCTAAATCGAGTCGAGAACTATATCCCATCATTTATCCCTGACTCATAGTCTTCTTGGTAGAGAAGCGTTATGAGTAGAGGCCTATGAGGCATGCTTATTACGTTATAACAATATAGGGGTGCAAGGTTTGCCCTAATCCACTTCGCCCTCTCGTCATGAATGTGGGCGTGTCCCATCGGAAATGACCCCCTCATGGGGAATTGAAGAAAATTAATTTCTCCATTTATGACGAGCTATTCTCGTTGATCCGTTTCACCTACTATAAGCCAATTAAGACTGGTTTCTCCACTGCTATAAATAGCAAAGATGTGTACTCATTCCTTCTCACGGAGAATTGAGGTCTTTCTTCCTCTTCAGAAGTTTCGTTGAGAATGGTTTATGTTCGAGAGTCATTTTGTGAGGCGTTTTGGTATGCGGAGCCCTATGGCTCGGGTAACTTCTGTTAGAATCAGATCTCATTAAGGAGGAGGACCACCGGAATGAGATCTCATTATGTCGACCATTATTTGGTTGGCATGGTGAGATCGTCCATCGCTGGTGGAGGCGCGTCTTGTACCGCCTTGGGGGATCTGTTAAGGTTCTCCTCCATTATCCAATTACGATGGGGATGGCTCTCGCATCGTTCTCGGTTGGTAGGCTGGGTTCGGGTAGTTTGGGCGCAGCAAAACGCGAGCTCGCCTTCTCTTGTCCCTAGCACTACGTTGGAATTGTTTTCATACTCTCCAGTGTAGGGCCTGTGGTTTCTATATCTTTGAGAGACTGTTATGCACTTCTTGGTGTATTCGGTCAGAATATACTTCTTTCATAAGGATAAATAAAAGGTTATATTTTACTTACTTGAGTTTTGTCTTCATTCTCTTTCGATCTCTTGGCTGGTTATGTGCTTTTCTTCAACTCTTATCAGAGTAGAGCTATCTCTAGCTTTGGACGCCATACTGAGATGTTTGGGCTCCATACTAAGATGTTGAGTACTACCAACCTTTCGACCTGCCAGACGTTCGGTAGTTTGGCTGGAGAGTCACGCTCGTCCGTTCGGGAGGTTTCAACTCTTATAATAAGTTCAAACGAAAGGATTTGAGGGACTTAGGCCATCCGTGCGATAGGAAGCTTGTAGACAAAGGGGGTCGTATTCACCTGTTCAAGGAGTTCCATCCCTTATAGACAACATGATTGAACGATAGAATCTGGGTGATTAAGACCCTCCGTGCGTTAGGAAAATTTTAGATAAAGAGGTCATGTCCACCCGTTCCGGAAGTTCCATCCCTTATTGACGGCACATTCGAACGATAGGATCTGGGCGACTAAGGCCCTCCGTACGAAAGGAAACTTTTAAATAAATGGGCGGTGTCCACCTGTTCGGGAAGTTCCATCCCTTATTGATGACACGTTCAAAAGATAGGATCTGGACGACTAAGACCCTCCATGTGATAGGAAACTTTTAGATAAAGAAGCCGTGTCCACTCATTTGAGGAGTTCCATCATTTATTGACGACATGTTCAAATGATGAGATCTGTCGATTGAGGGGCAAAAATCGTTCGGATCTTATTGAGCTGGCTCCTCGGCTGTAGATAGTTCCCGGGTTTACTGATAGTATATGTGTAGCTTTTTTGAATTCCAGGTCCTAGGCACTGCCGATCCATCTAGATTGTCGAGGTGATAAGTTCCCGGTCAAACTACAGAACGCACTCAATATGGGCCTTCCCAATTAGGAGTGAGTTTGCCCCCAAGTTGGAGTTGATCAGTAACTTCCACTTTCCTTGGTACCAATTGAGTGGGTCTGAACGTTTGGTTCTTGATTTCTACGATTGTGATATCGTGTCATCTGTTGCTGATAAACCACTATTCGTGCCGATGCGGATTCCCTCTGGAAGCAAGTCCAGTCTTTTACGCAGGGTACGTTCGTTCTGCCCAGCGTCGTATTAGGTCACCCAAAGTGAGTGAATTCTTATCTCCACGGGTATGTCTGCCTCACTTCCATAAGATAGATTGAAAGATATTTCTCCAGTTGCTCTTCAAGGTGTAGTGCGATATGACCACAGGATACCATGAAGCTCTTCGGCCCATTGCCCCTTGGCATCGTCTAACATTTTTTTTTAACCCTTGTAGGATCGTTCGGTTGGTTATCTTAGCCAGCCTCTTGGTTTACAAATAAGCGACCGATAAAAATCGATATTAAATCTCGAGTTTTTCACAGAACTCTCGAAAGTGTTTGTTGTCGAATTGCTTTCATCGTCCGTAATACGGACATGCGGTATACCGAACCGAGTGATAATATGGTCCCACACGAAGGATTGGACCTTGGCTGCTGTGATCTGAGCTAAGGGCTCGGCTTTTACCCACTTGGTAAAGTAGTCGATCGCGACTATAAGGGATTTTTGCTGTCATGTGGTTGGGGGAAACAGTCTAAGGATATCCATCCCCATTGAGTGAAAGGCCAAGGGCTAGATATAGGGTTGAGCTCGGTGGAAGGTAGTCGAGGCATTGAGGAGAAGCGTTGGTACTTGTCACATCGTTTTACATAGTTATCGGAATGAATCTTCGTGGTTGGCCAATAGTACTCCTGACGAATGGCTTAGTAAACTAGATTTTGAGCACTCAGGTGATTACCACATATTCTTTCGTGGATCTCTCGGAGGACATAGTCCCCTTCTTTGGGTATTAAGCACCGCAGATATGGATGGGTAAATGACTTTCGGTAAAGAATTCTATCAATTATGATGTAGTGTGCGGCCTTTCGCTTTAGTTTCATCGCTTCCCTTGGGGACTCTGGCACACGGTCATACCTTAAATATTCTTTTATGGGGTCTTTCCAACTAGGAGACTGATAAATTAGGATGAGCCTCTTTGGGCTCGTCGATACTGGGATATGGCAGTCTTTCGATGTATACTGTTTAGCTAGAGGCAACTAAATCAGAACTAGCCAACTTCGATAAAGTATTAGCTCGTGCGTTCTTTGACTGAGAGATTTGTTGGATGTCAACCTTGGCTAATTGTTACATCGTCTCGCGCAATTTACTCAAATATTTAGTAATGATTGGGTCTCTAGTTTCATAGACTCTTTCGATTTGTTTCACGACCAACTGGCAATCTGTGAATACCCTGACATTCCATACCCCCATATCAATAGCGATTCGAAGGCCTGTTAGTAAGGTTTCGTACTCTGCTTGGTTATTGGTGGCCTAGAAATCGAACCAGATGGCGTATTCTGCCTTAAAATCGTTCGATCCAAGTAGTATAAGCCCGGTATCACTTCCTGATGAATTTGATGATCCATCAACATAAATGGTCTACTTTGTGGTCAACCACTCTTCTTGATGGTTGGGAGGTTGGTCTTTGGACGTCGTAGGCAAAGTACATTCGAGGATGAAATCGGATAGTGCTTGACCTTTTATCGCTGGTCATGATTAATACTGGATAACGAACTCTCCCAATTCCACACTCCACTTGATAAGCCGACCGGAAGTATCTCTCTTTTGGAGGATTTGTTTTAGCGGTTGGTCAGTGAATGCCACAATGGTATGGGCCTAGAAGTATGGTCGGAGGTGTCTCACTGAGATGACTATGGTATAGGCTACCTTTTCGATCGGTTGGTAGTTAATCTTGAACTCCTTTAATATCCAACTAATGTAGTAGATTAGTTTTTGGATGGTGAATTCTTGTCTTACCATCATAGAGCAGAGTACTCGTTCGGAGACGACAAGATATAGGTAAAGTTTTTCCCCGGGGATGGGCTGTGAAAATAGTGGTGGTCTCATCAAGTATTCTTTTAGTCATTCAAAAGCTTTCTGACATTTGGATGTCCATTCGAACGGTCGAGAACTCTTCAATGTATCAAATATGGGCTTGTATTTCTCACCGGCCCTAGACATGAACCGACCCGAAGCCGCTATCCAACTAGTAAGACGCTACACTTCTTTTAGCGTCTGGGGAGGTGACATATCTAATATCGCTTGTAACTTCTCAGGGTTGGCTTCTATCCCTCGATCGGTGATCATGAAGCCTAAGATTTTCCTAGAGGTGATCCCAAAGGTGCACTTTGTCGGATTCAACCGCATGTTATATCGTTTCAATGTCTGGAAGGTTTCTTCAAGGTCTGCAATATAGGCTTCTACGGTGATGCTCTTGATTAGCATGTCATCAACATAGGCTTCAACGTTCCTACCCAGCTGATTTTTGAAGACCGTATTGACTAGCCGTTAGAAAGTGGCTCCAGCAATTTTTAAGCCAAAGGGCATGACCCGGTAGTAATATGTATCGAATTCGATGATGAAGCTGGTCTTTTCTTCATCCTTGGGTGCCATTTTAATCTGATTGTAACCGGAATAGGCGTCCATGAACCTCAAGAGTTGGTGTCCCGAAGAGTTGTTTACAAGCTTGTCGATATTGGGGAGTGAATAACTATTCTTCGGGTATGGTTTGTTGAGATCGGTGAAATCTACATACATTCTCCATTTGTCATTGGTCTTTTTCACCAAGTCCACGTTAGCTAACCACTCGGGATAGTTGACTTCTCGAATGAACCCAACCGTTAACAGCTTTTGAACTTCTTCCTATATGGAGTGTTGGCGTTCGAGATTAAATATCCTCTTCTTCTATCTCATTCGTTTGAAATTAGGATTGACTGTTAGCCTACGGGCTATGATAGATGGATCTATGTCTAGCATGTCTTCCGGGGTCCACACGAAGACTTTGGAATGTCGTAGATAGGCGACTAAAGCCTTTCATAAGGAAGGTGATAGGATGGACCCTATCTAGATGGTTTGACTGGGATGACTTGTTTGAGGGATCTCAACCGTTTCTTCGTCTGGCTCGGGTTTTTATTTCGGCTCGGTACCATCCCTAGGTTCTAGGGCATCGATTGGAAAAGCTTCTTATGCGACTTGAGCTGCGAAAAGGATATAAGGATCAAGATCGCTATGTATAATGGTGACCCCTTGCGGTGTTCTGAATTTTACCTTCATATGCCTTGTGCTTGACAATACTTCTAGCTCATTTAGACTGGGTCTTCTTTGAATGACGTTATAAGGAAAGTAGAGTTTCACCATATGGAACAAGACCTGGGCAGCTGCATGATTGGGTGGTTTCCTGAGGGTCACGAAAAGGTAGATAATACCTTCGGGATAGGTGGACTCATTTGAAAGTCCTTTAAGGGACCCGGTTGGCGATAGGAGTCGAGACAGATCAAGACCCATTCGGCAGAAGGCGTAAGTGAGGAGATCACAATTAGCCCCCTGATCAAAGAGAACCCTCTTCACGATGTGAGATTTTATCTTGAGGGTAATGACTATGGGGTTATCACGACAGAGATCTACCCCTGACAAATCATCATCATCAAAACCTATGACTGACTTTCTTCTTTTGGCTGGTGCTACACTGGAGGTGATTGTAGTAGACATTGGACGATGCCAATTTGTTGGAGGTAGGTTGTGGTTCCACAGATATCGACTCCTTATTGACTTGAACGGATGTCGTCAAAAAAATGTGAGACTGGGAAAAACTGTCGGAGGGTGCTCCAACGCTCATGTTAGAAAGAGCGGTTTTCGAATGTAAAAGAAACAGACTGAGAGCTCTAAGGGAGAAGTTCCCAGTGGTTAGAGTGCCCAATGTGTAGGACTTAGTGAGTGTACCTGATTTGAAGGGTTTTGAGATGTCTTATACCTGCGAGAGTCGTACGCTATTGGAGTGTTTCAACCGTACTTTCCTTATCGAACTGATCAAAAAATTTCGAGAGTTCAATATTCTGAATTGATCATGACCCTCATCTTATGGGAACTTTCGTTTTCTCGAGAGATCCTTTCCTTAATTAAAGGATCCTAAAGATTCTGTTTTCAAGCGGGATACCAAAACCGTGGGGTGACCTTCCTTTAGTATCATTAGAATCGCTAGCTATCGATCGGTCGTTTAGCCAATGAAGGGTCTTCGATACTCGTTCGTTCGCTAGACAAATGATTGTATACCCGATCGGGGATGTTACTTTCATTCGGTGAGTGGGGCGACTGAGACCTTATTGTTCGAAAGATTTGGGCGACTAAGCTTCTTCAGTGGATAATCATTGGATGTCAGTCGATGGCTACCCTTTGTGGGTCTCCTACGTGGGCCCTGTTTATGCTGACTCTTCTGAATCGAGTCTACAGCTATGTCCCATCACTAGGGGTACACAAATAACCTAGTATGATTGTTGAAGATAATTGTAAGTAGAGTTCATAGGTGTAAGCAGCACTTGTGATCATAGGTTCAAGTCATAGGATCAAAGTGCTTAGAAAGGTTCAAACACCATAAACATGGATCAAAGTGTAAACATTTTCAAATTCTCATGCTAAACGTTTTTTTTTTATTTTGTTTTTCTTTCCTTTAATCTATTCTTTAAATTTATTCCATGTAATCGAATTTTGAGCAAGTTTCCGTTTACGTGTGTAATGTGAAATCTCATTTTAAAGGCAAACAAAGACAACCGTCTAGATTTCTAAAGGGCAGCCTTTCTAATATTTCCAAACTTATAAATTGTTTGTCTCCTTTTTTTATAGATCGGAAAAAGAAGTATCTTTCTTTACTAAAATTAAGCTAGACACAATTTTTCTTTTCATCTAGATGGAACGATGGTCCAACCATCATTTAATTTGAGCAGGACAGAAGCATCATTTTTCATACCAACTGGGCATGGAAAATCTAGGACTTGATAGAGAACAAAATATTCTTCTGCATTCCTATCATATAAGGAAGCAACCAAGATCTAACCTTGTCTACGCAGCAATTTTTCCACAAAAGAAAAGAAGAATTGACAACAAAATTGTAAGGTCCATCTCTGTCCCTAGCCTAATTTTCGTAATTTCCCCGAAATAATTAATGTTATCATCTTCTTCACCACAGATATTACAATCACAATGACCAGGTCAAGCCATCCTTCTAATTGAGTGGGACATAAGCATATTTTTCCAAATCCAATTGGGCATGAAAAATCTGGGACTCAAACAGAATATGATTTTGCATTCCTATATATTACAATACAAGTTACTTAACTTATCATGAGAAAAATAAATTGCTCCTTTTTTATAAAATCGCCTCTGCCTCCATCAAAAATGATTTTGACGCAAACCCTTCTGTTGAATCTAGTATTATGCCTTGGTACTTTGCAAGTGAAAGGTCAAAGCTGGGCAAAACCTGGCTGTCGAGAGAAGTGCGGTGACATCACAATCCCGTACCCATTTGGAATTTCAAGTTCGTGTTATCTCGATCCATGGTTTGAGATAACTTGCAATCAATCTTCTACAAATTCCTCAAAATTTGTACCTTCCTTGAGCAAAATTAAGCTAGAGGTACTAAATATCTCACTAGATGAAGGGTCAATAACCATCAACCATCCTATATTCTCAACGTGCAGTAATCAGAGTTGGGAGACCGACTTAACTGGAAGCTCATTTTTTTATTCATATAACATGTTCATGGCGGTTGGCTGCGATAATCTGGCAGTTCTGAAAAATCAAACCGGAGAAACATTGACAGGTTGTTACTCTGTATGCACAAATTCTTCTGTTACCGATGATAAGGGTTGCTTTGGGATCAATTGTTGTCACACAACTGCCTACGGTTTTCTTACAACGTACAAGGTGGATATTTCAAGCTATGGAGTCCAAAATAGCGATGAGAAATGCAAATACGCATTTCTGGTTTCAGAGCAATGGTTGACAGAGACCAATTTAAGTGCTTCTTTAGCTCACAGTATTGTTCGGAATATGACTTCTGTGCCAGTTGAGCTGTATTGGTTCATGGAAACTGACAAAAATTTGACTGATATTACTGGTGCTGATTGTATTGATGAGGTGGCTGAACTTTCCTCTGAGTATTTTCTTGACGACGGGAAGAGTAACTTCTACACGTGCAGGTGTCCGTACAGAGACTACGTGGGGAACCCTTATCTTCCAGGAGGATGCAAAGGTAATGATCTTTTTTCCTATTGAAAGGAAATTTTTTTCCCCCCCAGAATAGCAACGAGTATTAATACCTTTACAAGGCCTAAGATATTTAATGGGTTTTAGGTACCAAATTTATTATTATTATTTTAGATTCTTGGGTACTGTAAGTATCAATATCAATTGATTCCCTAAAATGATTTAAAGACGGAAAGAAATTTATTTGCATGAGACTTTTCTCCCTCATGGATAAGTGTTGATATCCATAATACTCAAAAGCCTTAAAAAGGTATCAGGTCTTGGGTACTTTATCAAAAAAAAAAAAAAAAAAGGGGAGAGTGCATTGGTCTTCTTGGTCCCATTGGTATCTGCAGGCCAAATGGCCCCAATTTTGTCTCCGGACTGACATAAACTATCACTGTTAGCTTCCTTTTATTTTAAAGATTAACTACTTTGTTACATATTAAAATATCCTCCATAATAGTTGGTGAATCACTTTCTTTCTGAACCAGTAGGACCATTTTGACCCTCTCTAAGTATATCTGATATTATTGAGAGTGGAAAACTATCATGGTAATAGAGTACGCAGTCTGATTAGCCCCTCTTTTCACGTAAGAGTAGAAGAAAAGAGCCAAATCTATTAACAATGGCATTAATATTGTTGAATAGGAGAAACTGTACATTTAAGTGAGTTGGGGTAATTTCATACAGACAAACAAGGTGATGCGAAGAAGAAACTGTGGCGTAGAGGAATGGCCCCTAATAGGAGTATGGGTGTGAGAGAGAGAGGAAAATAAATTTTGTGTCTCCGATCCACAAGAGGAAAGAAATTTTTGGGTGATTTATAAGGTACAAAAAAATAATAATAACACATCCATCCAATAATTTAAACTTTTAGAATAAATAGTATTTACACAGAATATAAGATGGTTTTAGAGTGGGAGGTCCTGAATTTAAATTACATGCGAGATCTCCTTTTACTCTATAAAAACAACAACAATCTGAATCTTAATCCCAATATCTTCTTTCACTCTACTTAAAAAATAAATTGTGTTAAGATATATAAAAAAAAAAAAATTAACAACAATTTCAAGTAATTACACAAAATATAATACACTTCTTGCCATTTGTATTATTATTTTAAAATAGAAGTGTGTAAAGGAAAAATAATGATGAAATGAAGCAAATCAATCATCTTATAATTTTAAAAAATAATAAAAATAATTTAATTGCAAAATTCCATTAAAGTAACACAGAGTCTTCATCCTCACTAAATTTTTGTGAATATTTATAAACATATTTCTATTTACAAGAATGTGAATTTCAGCTAATACATCTAAATATGCACTGACAAATTCATTTGATATATACATTTTTATATAAAACCATGCCAATGCGTGACCAAATGGTAAATTTTATCCAATATTATTTCTACTCTATCATTTCTATATACTCTCTCATTCATAAAATGATAGGTCTTGATCCGTGCTCAAATGGAACATGTGATGGACAATGTAATCCAATTCGGGGCATTGGCTATAAATGCAATCCTCGAAAATCACACATTAAAGAGATCATTATTGGTATGAATTTCTTACCCCCTTGAATGTAGTGTGCTTAGGTTTATATCTACTTGCTTTACTAACGATGTGGCTATGTTATGTAGGTGTCACCACTAGTTTTGGTTCCATGATTTTGCTCATTACGAGTTTCTTACTGTATAAAGCAGTAATTAAAAGAAGAAACAAAAAGCTCAAGCAAAAGTTTTTCAAACGAAATGGTGGCCTACTTCTTAAACAACAAATGTCGTTGCAAGATAGCAAAGTTGAGAGAACTAAAGTTTTCTCATCTGAGGAGTTAGAGAAAGCCACAGACCACTTCAATGCAAATAGAGTACTTGGACATGGTGGTCAAGGAACAGTTTATAAAGGTATGCTGATAGATGGGAAAATTGTTGCAGTTAAAAAATCAATAATAATGGATGAAAGTCAAATTGAACAATTTATCAATGAGGTTGTCATCCTTTCCCAAATCAATCATCGGAATGTGGTACAATTATTTGGTTGTTGTTTGGAAACAGAAGTTCCCTTATTAGTCTATGAATATATCCCTAATGGAACTCTTTTCGAACACATCCACAATCAGATAGATGAGTTCCCAATGTTATGGGAAACTCGATTACTGATTGCTACAGAAATTGCAAATGCTCTTGCTTATTTACACTCATCAACTTCAATGCCTATTTACCATAGAGATATTAAGTCTACAAATATCTTGTTGGACGAAAAGTACAGAGCAAAAATTTCAGATTTTGGGACATCAAAATCAATTCCTATGGAACAGACGCACTTGACAACCTTAGTCCAAGGAACATTTGGATACTTAGATCCTGAATACTTTCAAACTAGTCAATTCACCGATAAAAGTGATGTTTATAGTTTCGGGGTCGTGTTGGTCGAACTTTTAACCAGTCAAAGGCCAATTACTTGGACAAAATCACAAGAAGAAAGAAGTTTGGCAACTTTTTTCCTTGCAGCGATGGAGGAGAATCGTGTTTTTGATATCCTTGATCCTCAACTTTTGAAAGAGAAGAAAAATGAGGAACTTGTGGCAGTTGCTAAGCATGCAAAACTATGCTTGAATTTGAGTGGAAAACAGAGACCAACAATGAAACAAGTGGCAATGGAATTAGAGAAGATTCAAACATCTGCAACATCTAAAACCATTCATGAAACTATTCAACAAGACATGCATGGTCCAGTTGAGTATATACTCTCCTTTGATGCTACTTCTTCGAGTGCACCTTCAACCATCGAGTTTTCAGATTATAGTTTGGCCTCTTCACTTGATGATAAGCCTCTCCTCCTTGGCAAGATATAAATTATGTCCAAAAATACATATTTTGTGGTTTCATTTCATTAGTGAATACCGACACTTTGTAATTCAAACCTATGTATTTTTGTTTTTGTTTTTGTTTTTTTTTTTTTTTTGTGATTTTGAAGCCCACGTCGTATTTGCACTTTATTTGTAGTTTGGATTTTTTAATAATATTTGAGTCAAACTAGGAATTCGGAGGACCTGTAGAGATTTTGATATTTATTTACATGCTACCTTACTCAATTTTGTTCTATTATGTGCCTTTTTTTAATTTCTTTCTCGCTTTCAAAAAAGAAATTTTCTCATATTTAGATTGGACTGAATGTGTTTTAAAATTCTTTGTATCATTATTAGATCACAGTTAATTTTTTTAGTAATGTTTTAGAGAAACTGTTAGTAGCCACAGTTTTTTTGTATCAAGAAATTGTTGTTATTATTATTTTTAGTAAATCCTATAACTGAATTTAGTTTAGACTTGGAAAAATATCTTAGTTGAAATTGATCCCAAATCATGGTGAACTACAATTTTGGAGGTTGAAATCTAATTGCTTACCAACTTATGGTTAATATTCATGGACATGAACTACACTTGCAGCACTCGCAACATAATTAATCTTTAACATATGGGCCAGCCTGGCTGAATTTATGGCCCACCAACTCTTCACAATTTGTGTGTTGGGCTTTAACTCATTATTGTATTAATTTTTTAGGGGTTTAGCCCTTCTTGCTTTGATATAGTGTTTCGGATTCGTATAAAAAATAAAATGAATTTTACAATTTATACTCAAAATCTTGTTATAAAATTCAAATAAAATATAACGAATTTAAAAGAGAAAAAGAATAGAAAATAATATAGAAAATGGTTTTATTTCTTTATCTTCTCTACTTAGGGTTTGCATCCTATTTGTATGCTCTCATAAAGATTTTTGTAGTACATAAACTTTTAAGTTCCATATGAGTTTTGGTTGACATATATAGGGGAACGTAAATATTAGATAATGAGTGAAAAATATACTCATGACTTTATATTTTCTTCGGTGAATATGGACATCTACAAACCTTTAATATTTATAGTTTTTCCTCTTGGATGTCCATTATGAATTATATGTCTCATTAAAATCATACTAGGAAAAACCATGTTGGATAAAAAGCCTAGGGAAGGAAAAAAAGTGCATACAAACACTCCTTCTATTGATGGCATTACTTGAACTATTTGCTTCCCTCTTATTAGCATAATTAAAATTCTCTAAGTCAACGAATTCCAATTCTGTGAATGAATTTCTCAAAAATATAGTAGGTAATATCTTGGTGAATACATTAGCTGAATGGATCTATTGAACACTTATATCACTATTCTTCCCGAGATCATGAATGAAAAAGAACTTTGGACAGATATGTTTTATGCTATCTCTTCTGATATACCCTTCTTTTATTTGTGTTATAATCTTTATATAAGATTATTCTGTTCTCTTTCCCCGATGGCAAAGCACAAAATTCTCAAATATGTTGAATCACATATTTTAACCAATAGCACTTTTCTATTTGCCTTATGTATGACTAAAATTCATGCATGGTTAGGAGAAGTGGTTACTAAAGTTTGTTCATAGAACGGCATAAAATGGTTGTACCTCCACATGTGAATACATAGACTATTTGCAATCGGGTATTATATGGATAAGAGAGACACCCAGTATTTGTATGGCCCATTATAGTTGATTTATCAAACAGATATTCGTTGTTTGTCGAAAGTATCTAAGATATGTTTGACTCCATTCTAATGCATTCTCATTAGTAAATAAGTATATTTTGTTAATACAATTTATTGAAAATGATATATTAAGTCATGTATGGCTAGCAAGGTACATTACTACTCCAATTGAAATAAGATATGATATTTCAGCACCAATAACATCTTTATTACCACTTCGAGATCAAAATGGATTTTTATTTACATCAAGTGACCTTACAAATATTGGAATACTTAAAAGATGTGCTTCATTCATATGAAATGCTTTAGTACCTTCGATGCATAAATTGTTTGATGAACAAAAATTTTCAATTTAGAAATTGAGACAAAACTTTGTTTCCCAAGATCTTTTATTTCAAATTCTTTCTTTAGATGTTATACTGTAATTTAGATCTACAACTTTTTATAAAAAAAAAAAAAAAGAAAAAAAAGAAACATAGACTAATAAATTCATTTTGATAACATTTTTTTTATCAAATATTTACTAAAACAGCTCTACTAAATATGTCCAGCTCATTTCAATCCCACAAAGATTTGTGCACTTCGATAGAATAAAACTTTTGAAAACTTAAATTAAGAGCTTTCGTCAACTTTAATCTTTCTAGAATTTTCGTATAGATATCATTATTAAGTGAGCCATACAAATAGGTTGTAACTACATGCATTAAATTATTTCAAGTCTCTCATATATTGTTAGATTGATCAAATTATTTCATGAATATATGGACATGAATTTATTGTCGAGAACTTTTATTTAAATAATACTATAACAAACTTAAAATAGGAATCAAATCATTTATTATTGAATGTTCCATCATTAATTAAGGACTCAAATTTTCCTTCTGGGATGGTAAGGAATCAACAATGTCTAAATGACATCATGATCATGATTAAATTTGCATCTTTGGAAACAAAATTTGCTTCCATGTTCTTATTTTTTCTTTTCAACGACACTTGATAAAGTTGAACAATACGCTTTGATGTACGATAGGTACGTGATCAATGGTCTCTCATGCCAAAGCGATGATACAGTTATCCATATTTTTTGTGCTTTAATCACCTTTATCATTTTCTTGTTTTCTCTATTTCGCTCACACTTCAAATGGCGAGCTATATTCTTAGAATAATTACTATGAAAGTTGTGACTGCCTCGACCATGTCCACATCTACATCAATGTCCATATCCATAGCCGCAACCATGACCGTGTCACCGATTATGTTCATGGAATAATTATAAGTTATTGTATTCAATTCAGAGAATAGAGCAGAACCCATTGGAAGGGTTTCATAATTTTCATGTAAAACTCAATATTTTATTTAATCAAAAGAAAATATGACATCAGTTCATGACATTGTTGTTATAGGAGTACATTTGAAGCAAAATAGTGAAGAATGTTTTCTTTAATGTCTGCATGAGTAATCTTTGTTTTTCCACACAATTTTAATTGAGAACTGATTATAGATATATTTTAATTATATTCACTTACAATCTTAAAATTTTGTAAGCATAAATGTATCCAATTATAACGAGTTCTTGGGAGAATTACTGTTTTCTAGTTCTAGATACAGTTTTTTTTTCAAAATGTCAAGAGCTACTAATTTAAGTTTGACAAGTTTTGACATGAATCAAACTAACAATAAATAATTGATAGGATAAATATAAATGGAAAAATAAATTAAAAAAACTAGGCATATAAATTCTTATAATAAAAATCAATAAAAGAAGTGTGAAATTGCAAATTGATGATATGATTAATTAATACAAAACAATTATTATTATACAATTGTCGAATAATTGTTTTATGGATCATAGTAATATTGGGGACAACCATATTAATGTATATGCAGTAATAAAAGTAACTATATATTGTATATACATATATGGTTACGCTAACCATGAGAACAAAAACCAAGTAAAAAATAATTGTTATACCTTGGATGTGATTATTTACAACTTCACAAACAATATCATGTTGATAACATCTTATAAAATTCAAAAAAATATATATATACAACAAAATAAAGAGAGAAAAGATGCAGAAATCAATATAGAGAACAATTTTATTTCTTCATATTATCTACTTAGCTTTTACATCCTATTTATAAACTATCAGAACAGCATTTGAAGTACATGATTTTTTAACTTCCATATAAGTCATAATACTTTTGGTTATATGACACAAATAGAGAAAAGTAAATATTAAATAATGAGAGATATACTTATAATTTTGTAATTTCTTGGATGAATCTAAATATTCACAAACTTTTAATTTTTATAGCAAATCTGAAAATATATCAAATTTAACGTGGATTGATCAAACTCTTATGGGTGTAGCGATCAGGCGCTACACTCCATTAATCATAAGTTTTGAGTTCAAGTTATGGGAATGGAGAAATAAAATTTAAAAGAGTCAATACCTCTATAGAATGTCTCATAGTGCTCGGGCTAGATTAGAATACCAGTTAATAGCAAATAATCCACTAAAAAATTAATGTAGAGTGGGCTTTGATCAATGAATGTCGGTTGAGATTTTTACTTTGGGGCCTAGTGACACACTAGGCCAAGTTGCAGGCCCTATCGGTTACCGGGCCAATTCTCAATCTAAAAACCTATTACCCAACTCAAGAGTAGCGGGCGAGTCCATATGCCATAACAAAGAAATGAAAGTTATGATGTCGTTTAGACTCAAGAGTGCACGGCAATCAGTGACGGTGAGTGTATGTAATGTTTGGGTGAGGTGAGGAATAGGTTGAAACTCGGGAGAGTGGCATCCACACCCCCAACCTCCCAAACGTTTCTCTCTCTAGATTTCACTAATAAAGCTAAGGTACAGTCAATGGTTTTTGTTGGAGGTGGATCTTGCCTCTACAAATCTCACTCCTTATGAGTAGAACGGGTACTCAATGAATAGGTTGAAATTCAGGGCGTTGTAACTCTAGTTTTCTTATGAGGTAATCCGAGGATCCCGGATCCTAAGTGTCAAAGAATTTAAGTTGTTATCATTTAAAAAATAGAATTATATGGGGAGATTCTTTTCCTTATTGATTAGATACTCAAGAGATTTTTTTCTTATCCAAAAGATACGTTTTGTACTAAAATAAGAGATTTAATCGAGATGAGATTCAGTTAAGTATTACACGTAGGGAGTAGAAGTATTCAGTTCCTTTAATATTCAATAGTCATCAGTCAGATAAAAAGGGTAGACGTTCGGTCTTACCGCATGCACTTGCTTGTTATCGTGTTGTCCGAATCGATATGTTCGTGGTTCAAAGGGGCTAGGCCCCTTGGGACCATGGGTCTCTTGTCGGGTTTCAGGCACCCAGCTACTGCATCGACTGGCATTTGGTTCATGTCTCATTATATGCCCTCGACTCAGAGTGTCGATCCATAGGAAAGGCACTATTGGTGAAGTTCGCTTCTCGAGAAGTTAGAAGAATATGGAAGCTAGCGACATGTGTCTCTTGAGATCATACGAATCGTCTACAACTGATATGAAATTAAAGTGGACGGGATATAAGTCCCCTTTTATCTCAACCATTCCATCTTCCACTGGTATTAATGCGTTCCACCTTCCATTGATTCAATTCAAAATTAATGTGGCGTAGGGAGATAAGGCGGTATGGACCTTTTCACTTAATTCGCATGCTTTTTAGAGAAGCGTTTCATGTGCTCCAAGATTTTGAAGAAATTTCTTCTTATCTATAAATAGGGACTATGAGACCTTGAGTTACTTCATCAAGTTTCTTCATGCCTGAGGGTTCTCTCCTTATCAGAGTTGTTTTCCATATGGGGTCTTTGAAAAAATGCTCCAGATTTACAAAGTCCAGTAGCGTGAGTTGCTTTGTTGGTATGAGGTCTCATCAAGAATGGTGACTATTGCTATAAGGGCTCGTCATGCCATTCGCTATCCGAATGCCATGATGGGCTTCCATCAAGGCCCCTGACTCGGATTTAAGAAAAGAGTCTCCTTTCGAGTTGGGTGGCATGGCGTACTAGTTGTGTGTGGGGAGTTAGGTGCTAAAAGAAAGTGTGATGATATTCTGATACATTCTCCAAACCCCTTCCCGATCAGTTTGACCCCCTTTCAGCAATCCTATTGCATCAGTAGGGCTGCAGATTGTCACATGTAAGTTTCACTTGTGGTTTTTGTAATCTCTGGTGCTTGGGGTTGTTGTTTGTTTTTTTGTTATTTCTTCTTTTATTATTTTTGTACTCTCTAGTGTTATCGAATGATAGAGGTGATATAGCCATATATATATTTCTTTTGGTATAATCAGACCGACCAAGGGACTTGTAAAGTGTTATTACTAATGTCATCGAACATGTAATTGTCATATGAAAATAAATGAGATTTGTTCCACTTACTTGTCATCTATTGTGTCTGTTATAATTTCTTTTATATGTCAGGCCACTTAGGTGATCGACCCACTTGTGTGAAAGATACAGGTATTGCGCTCACGCTTTCTCGGGTGATAGGAGTATAAACTTAACTGATGGTATGGGTTCTTTCAACCAAGGTCCACTCAAGGAATTAGATTCTTTCGTTAAGACGGGGTGACTAAGGTCCTTCGGGAACATAGATCCCTTCAGTTGAACAGGGCGACTGAGGCCCATTTGGGGAGATACATTCCTTCGGTAGGACAAGTTAACTGAGGCTCGTTTGGGGAGATAAATCCCTTCGGTAAGACAGCATGACTAAAGCCCATTCAGGGAGATAGATCCCTTTGGTAGGATAGGGAGACTAAGATTTATTCAGGAAGATAAATCCCTTTGGTAAGACAGAGTGATTGAGACCTGTTTGGGGAGATAGATCCCTTTGGTAGGTGACAACTGACTGGGATGGAAACGTTACGAATCAAAAGATAGAACTATCGAAAGGAAAATCATAAGAAGCTTACTCGATACGAGATAACTCTATCGAAAGAGAAACAATATGACTTACTGATAGTAACTTCGCAGGTTCTCTACATTCTTGATCTTGGGCACGGTTGATCCGTCTAAGTTATTGAAATGATAGGTTTTCCTAGTTAGGGGCTAGTTTGCCCTTGGGCTGGAGTTAACCGATAGCTTCCATTTTTCTGAGTACAAGATGACCTAGTTTAAACATTCGACTTCTTACTCGCCAATTGTAGTTCTGCATCATTTGTTGCTGATACGCAGCCATTCGGATGGATACGGATTCCCATAGTTCGGGGAGTAGGTTTAAGTGTTCACACAAGGCAAATTTGTTTTGTTCGGAATCATGTTGGGTTAACCAAAGCGAGTGGATCCCGATCTCCTCTGGTATGACAGCTTCACTTTTATACATTAGGCTGAATGGAGTCTCTCCAGTTGCCCTTTAGGGTGTGGTACGATACGACCAGATGATGCTGTAAAGTTAGTCTACATTGTCCTTTAGCTTTATCTAGCATGGTCTTTATTCCTTGAAGGATCGTTTTGTTGGTTATCTTTTCGAGTCCATTGGTCTGTGGATGAGCGACTGATGAAAATCGATGGTCGATCTCTATTTTTTCATAGAACTCTCAAAAGTTAGCATTTTTGAATTGTTTTCCATTATTTGTGATAAGGACACAAGGTATGCCAAATCGAGTGATTATGAGAGTTTATATAAACGATTGGGCCTTAGTTGCTATTATTTGGGCTAAAGGTTCGACCTCCACCCAATTGGTGAAATAATCTATAGTTACTATAAGGAATTTTGTCTATCCGATAGCTAGTGGGAATGGTCTGAGAATGTCCATTCCCCATTGAGCGTACGACCATGGTCCTGCTATGGGGCTAAGCTTGGTGGAAGGCATTTGTGGAACCGAAAAGAATCGTTGACACTTGTCGCACTTTTTGACATAATCGTTCGAATCGGTCTTCATGGCTGGCCAGAAGTACCATTGCCGTAAAGTTTTGCAGACTAGATTCCGAGACCCAGGTGGCTACCATATATCCCTTCAAGGATCTTCCAAAAGACATAGTTTCCCTCTTCTTGGGTTAGGTATTTCAGGTAGGAAAAAGTGAAAAGACTTTCGATACAGTTTTCTATCAATGATTGCATAATGGGTGGCCTTCCGCTTTAGTTTATCTATCTCCAGCAGCGATTCGGGCCTTCGGTTGTCCCTTAGGTGTGCCTCAATTAGATCTTTCTAACTAAGAGGCTGGTCTATTAGCAGGACCCTTTCAGGCTCATCAATGCTGAGACACGACAAACTTTCGATATATACCATTCGACTAGAGGCAACTAAATTTAAGTTGGCTAACTTAGAAAACACATCGACTCTCGCATTTTGTTAGCGATAACTTTGTTGGATGTCGACCCTATCTAGTTTTGCTATCATCTTGTGTATTTTACTTAGATGTTTAGCCATAATTGTGTCTGCTCTCATAGATCCTTTTCTGACCCGTTTTCACTAGTTAACTATTGGTGAATACACAAACGCTTCGGGCTCCCATAATGGTTGTGATTTGGAGTCCTGTCAACAAAGATTCGTATTCTGCTTGGTTGTTGGTGGCTCTGAAGTCAAAACAGAGGGCATATTCTATTTTAAAGTTGTTCGGCCCCATCAGTATGAGTCCGGTACCACTACTCGAAGAATTTGAGGAGCCATCAATATGTATGGTCCAATCTGGCAATGACTATTCATTAAGACTACTGGTGAACTTAGGTGTAGCTATAACCAGGAGGGTGCATTCGAGAATGAAGTCGGCCAAGGCTTGGCCTTTAATTGCTAGTCAAGGCTGATATTAGATATCAAATTCACCCAATTCAACACTCCATCTGATTAAACAAATTGATAAGGTTCTCTTCTAGAAGATTTACTTTGAGGGCACTATACTGGTATTGGAGAAATAGTATGATCAAGTCATTCCCGTAAAATGACAATGGCATATGCTATCTTCTCAATCGGTCGATAATTGATTTCGGTTTCTTTGAGTATTTGGCTGATGTAATAGATTAGTTTCTGAATAGTTAAGTCATATTTTACAATGACAGAGCAATGTGCCTGATCGGAAATAGAGAGATAAAGGTAAAATTTCACCGGGGATCGGTCGGGAGAGCAACGGAGGGGTCATAAGGTACTCATTAAGTTGTTCGAAGGCCGTTTAGCCCTCATTAGTCCATGGGAATCATTAAGACCTCTTCAGAGCATTTAGGATAGGTTTTTACTTCTCCCCAACTTTTGACATGAACTGGCTTAGAGTCGCTATCCGACTGGTAAGGCACTGTACCTCCTTCAATGTTTGAGGTGACAACATATCCAAGATAGCTTATATCTTTTTGGAATTTGCCTCAATCCTGCGATTGGTGATCATAAAGCCTAAGAATTTGCCTGACACTATAGTGAAAGTACACTTGGCCGGATTCAGTTGCATGTTGTAGCATTCGAGCATCTAAAAGGTTTCCTCAATGTTAGTAGCATGAGTTTCAGCATTGGTGTCTTTTAGATGCATGTCATCTACATACGTTTCTACATTTTGGCCAAATTGATTTTTAAAGGCTTCATTAACTAAAAAATGAATGTCACTCCTGATTTTTGGAACCGAAAGGCATGACTCAAAGAATAACAATGCACCTAAATCCCAGGCCGATGAAACTTGCCTTCTTTTCCTCAAATGCCATTCATATTTGATTATATCCTGAGTAGGCATCTATGAAACTTACAAGTTGGTCTCCTGAGGAATTATCTACTAATTTGTCGA